>CADEBD010000303.1:3012974-5914092 GCA_902825455.1 Arctia plantaginis
ACAATAGAAGCAATGAGATATGAGTTCCAATTACAAATTGTTAATATGATGTGTCGACATTGTGTGTTTATTGATATAGGAATATAAACCAAAGTTCTCTCGATCTCGTGGGAATACGTTTCACAAATATACGACTATAATATCAAAGGCCAAATTGTATAACATACTGTGGAAATTCAATACTCCATTCATAGGTGCTGAATATCGCTACATTTGCATGGAATGAATTACTTAACGTCGTTGTCAAAGGGCTCGTACTCTGAAACCTTGATTGGTGTAACGTATGTATACCAACGACTTGAAACAATGTGTACTCATATCTAAATGCTGTGTCTGTTCTTTAACAAAGTCACCAAACTGAGTTACTTGTTAGTGTTTGGCAAGTATCAACGCTAAGCTGGCAATATGTGATTAATATGCGTGTTTGACTTATTCTAATTAACACACTCCTGGCACAGCACTGTATTTGTATAATTACTAATGCATGTTTCTACCATATAATTTAAATATAACTTATTATTTCAGTTAATTATATACGTAACGCACTCAGGAGTCCTGTTGAAATGTGGGAGTGGAACAAGGTATACAAAATCTTGGCGTTTGATTGACGCCTCCGTCTAACCCCTTGGAGTAAAAAACAAGGCTGTACTTATGTATGAGTCTTATTTAAATTTTGAATTTAGATTCCAGAAAGTGCAGCAGCAATTATTAATAAATAAAGAAGTTCAAACATATTGATTAAAAGGCCACAAAAGCTAGTTACCTGTCGGGTTTGTACTCCAATCTATCTGCTTTTTTTCTCTATACTATATATCTTTGGATTGCGACGATGTACAAAAATGATGTCTATTTAGGTTAAAAAGATTAGGTTTTAAATAGGTCTTTACAAGTATGAACAAGAACAAAACAGTTTGTTTAAAATCCTATAATAATATGTTTTAATAATAATAATAAAGTATAACGGAATAAACGACGAATAGGTTAAATTTAAAGTCTTTTTTTTATTTGTTCCTTTATACTTACTTTATACATGCCATTATTTTCAGAAGCGTTATTTAAATAACAATAACAAAATAACGCTTCTGAAAATAATGGCAATACACAAAAAATCAAAGATAGACTAACTTATCATCAATTCTCCTTATTAACAAACAAGCGGAAGGTCTGACTAATTTTTATATTTTAAAGTATCGGACTGTAGAGTAGCGGGTATCCAGGTATCCAGGCAGTAGTCATTTAAAAATCATTTAAAAATAGCGTGATAGTTTTTTTTCTTACTGTTAACACCACACCTTTATTTACTGTATAAATATGGTACTTGATCAATAATTGGCTAGAACAGTTTACATTATGAAAGTGACTTAGCCAGCAGGTGCCGACTTTAGGCACACGGTCCGTAACTTTAGCTTCTTGACTCACAAAAGAATACCCCTCCTAGTTTCGTATGAAGTTATGAACTCTCCGGTTGTGGGCATGTTCTCTGAGGCAAAACGTATTTGATTTGACTACAAATATATTACTAGAGAATACTAGTTACGTTATTTTTGAGCATCACTCTTCCCGCAGAAGGCGCACCGGACGACGAAGGGTATTCGTCGATCTCCGGCCCACTTAGGAAGTGGCCTCCGAGCGACGATGTTTGGGGAATTCGACGTCCTAACATATACAGCCCTGAAAGGCAATGCACAGTATTTCGTATGCGCTTCTAGAGGACTGCGACTGAAGGGTGACTGTCGCAACGGGTGACGAGACCCGTCTTGGATGAGACGGGTCAGTGCCTGTAGGGGGTGGCGGAAGAATGTGATTGCAATTCTCGCTCCCCCGGCCAATTGGAATACCGAAGTGTAAACAAAATTGGCGACGAGCGATTACGTAAGAATCGTTATTCTTGCTTATTTATATTCACCCGTAGGTTTCTAAGGAAAGGCCTATGTCCAGCAGTGGACTATTAAAGCCTGTTGATGTGATGACGTGGGTGCACATACCGCTCTACGTTACTATAAATTTAAATTGCTTTCTACACTTCTGGACTGAGCTTGTTTTTTTCTTTTCAGTTTTTATTTAAAGTTATTTTTAGTTATTTTTTACGCAGTCGGGTTTTTTATTTTATTAATTTTATTTTAAGCATTAATTTTAAAAAAGTGAGAGTTAAGATACAGATGTATTATAAAATATGAACGTATTGTCAGCTATCTCACAAGGTATAAAAGTCTAGGATAGTATCAAAATTCATAAGAGAAACTTAGTCAAATGACCGGGAGTATTAAGAATTAGCGTTTAACCGGTAATATCTAGTAAAAAATTTGCTTGTATTTTGGACTGTTTCCTTTTGTATTCATGATTAACTATTGCTAACTGGACTTTGATTTATGTTTCGGATACTGTTGAAGATGATGACCTGTACGAATGATGAATATTCTGATTTGTTACAGAATATGCATACTGCCACTACGTATCCGCACGAGCTCGTCAATGAATACTTAGCACGCTATCCCGGCCGTCTAATGCCAGATGTTATTCTATTGGATGGAGTTTATCGACAACTCAGAGAGACCGGCTCTGTTGCAAGATGACGATCTGATCTGGATAGTGTGTCACTGATAAAGATGATGAACAGACAACGAGATAGTTCAACGATTTAGATTGGATCCAACAACTACATCCAATATTGTTGCCCCCGGACTTAGTCTCTCACAGTGGAGAGTGTAGTTTATTATGAATATTGCGGACCTATCCCATATCACTAATTATAATTTTTCAAAAAATCTTAAAAGTCCAATATCTTGAAAATTGTTAGGTTTGGGATACGGTATTTCGTAGTCAAATCTATTAGTTATACCTAATGGCTACTACAACCCCCGAAAGTATCTAGGTCGACCAGAAACCCTGTATATATTCAGATGATCAAAGTGTTTAAATATATTGCAAAATATCTTAAAATATATTACGTAATCTATGTGGTAACTTGCTGTAATAATGATATTGGCAACCATCGAAGTTTTTTAATATAGAAGTTTTTACTGAACCAGCTCACCCAAATATGAAAACGTTTTTGGCCTATAAATCATTTACACTGTTTGATATTCAAAATATTCTTTAATTGAATTTTTTAATTTTATCGTTTTTCATTATTATTATTAACTTTTAATACAGTAATAAATTCTAGACTAAAATCTTTTTATCCAATATGGGTCCAGACTGTTGCAAACAATATATTCCGTATTCTAATACAGAACATGTTGAACATATACATTCAATCACATATATCTTTAGTATTTCTTTTACTTTATGTGTGTATAATTTTAAAGTTATAGTAATTAAATTGCTTTATATACTCGTTCTTCTGGACTGAACTGGTTTTTTTCTTTTCAGTTTTTATTTAAAGTTTTTAGTGAGTTGTCTTAGATGCAGCTCAGTCGGGATTTACACTTTTTAGTTACGATTATAATCAGTACGTGGGGAGAGCCATGCTTTGGCAAAGATAGGCCGGCTCGACTGGTGCGATACCACGGCCTCACAGAAAACCGCTCGTTAAGCAATTTCTTTGTTGCATTTCACCGAGTGAGTGAGGTTTCCGGAGTCCAACCCCCCTTATTTCCCCCCTTTCTATCCCAAAAGAAAATATTCTATCCCAGGGGGGTACCAGTGCTATCGGCGTTGGAGAATCACGGAGAACCTGGACGTCCACGCTCAGAACACCATGCGTCTTGGCTGCCCTCCGTATTCTGGTGGGGGAGCGCAACAGCGCTGGACAGAATATTTGCTCGAGGCAGGAGCAGGCATATCAGGCCCTATACTTAGGCCTTCACTCCAACCTCAGCGCTGTCCACCACCACCTCGAGACAGTGAAGCCGGCCTTGCTCTTTTAAACCGAGACGCAGATATCATCTCCATCGGACACATCCTTCCTCTCCTACCCTGGCTATCATCTGGAACACTTCTTTGTTGCTAGGGCTGGAGTGTGCGTAAACGTTAGAGGTGATATCAGTTCGCGTCGCCTCACCGAACTTGAAAGACGGGACCTTTTCATCTTGTGGCTCCGTGTAGGCAGCGACAACAATCCCCGCGTCTACGCATACCTCTACAGGTCTCATAGCGATGACACCGAAACTGACCGACTGATGGACCACGTTTAAATGGCTAGAGATGCCGCGCTGCAACAGATCCTATCCGCGGAGATCGTGATACTTGGCGACTTTAACGCTCATAACGCCGAATGGCTTGGCTCACGTAAGACCGATCACGCGGGGAGATCTGTTCACGATTTCGCTGTGACCTAAGGCTTCTCACAACTATTATCATCGCCCACGCGAGTTCCAGATGTAGAAAGTCATAAGCGTTCACTGTTGGACCTTCTGCTGACCTCCAATCCGGACGTTTACAAAATCGCCATTAAAGCCCGGAGGCTTGTGCGGTTAGTTTGGACATAGCGAAGGCCTTCGATGGGGTCTGGCATAAGACGCTCCTCTCGAAGCTCCCTTGATTTGGGCTTTCCGAGAAATTGTGTAATTGGGTCAACAGTTTCCTTGCGGACAGAAGCATTAAGGTCGTAGTCGACGGTGCATGCTCCGACTTGAAATTCCTAAATTCTGGTGTCATACAAGGCTGTGTGCTATCACCCACCCTGTTTCTTCTGCATATCAATGACATGTTGGAAAATAGTAGCATCCACTGCCACTGCAGTTGATACCACGGGAGATGCCCTTTACACCAATATTTCCAGGGAAAACGTCATAGAGAGTCGAAACAAACTTGAGTCTGAAATTGAAACTTCCTTAGCGGAGGTTTCAGATTGGGGATGACTAAATCTAGTCCAATTCAACCCAAAAAAGACACAGGTCTGTGCGTTTACCCCAAAGAAGATACCATTTGTCGTATCACCTCAGTTTGAGAGCACCTCCCTAACTGCCTGAGCCAGCATCGGAATCCTAGGCATCGACATACCGAGCGAAGTCCAGTTTGGAGGTCATTAAACAATGTGAGTAACATTGTCCCTTATATTATCCTGTATCCCACGGCTAGTATATATAAACTTTTATACTTTATTCCTTTTTACTGCTACAAGATATCTTAAAAATAGAGCGTGGTACCACAGTATACTAATATGTTTGTTAGAATACCAGAAAAAATATTATGAGCATTAAATACACTTATCTAAAAGGTATCAAAGTAGTCAAACTTTGCTTGCAGTAATGTAAAAGAAATAATTTCGATTGACAAAATGCTAATTAGCGATAAAAAGTTTTAAAACCATGAAAATGTCATCATAATTTAAGTGTTTACAATAAGATTCTTTGGTTTTTTTTTGAAATATATTTTACAGCATACAGGGTTATACTTACAGTAT
Organism: Arctia plantaginis; assembly: GCA_902825455.1. Lineage (NCBI taxonomy): Eukaryota > Metazoa > Arthropoda > Insecta > Lepidoptera > Erebidae > Arctia > Arctia plantaginis. The sequence continues at coordinate 3,018,322 of CADEBD010000303.1, forward strand.
TTTGTGTCAGTTGTTTTAAAACCACCGGGTTTCAAAAAGTTGATCTTAATCATACTTTTTCCATTTCTAACTTCTATATTTTAAAATGTAAAAAAAACCAACCGCTTTATTCAAAAGGATTTAATTATATCAAAGGCCAGTTATTATTGTCATTCAGTTGGTCCGCATAATAGAAATTCATTGATGCCCTTTCTGTAAAAACCTTGGGGATGAGAATTAATGAATTCTTTAAAGAAGCATTTTACCACTGCATTAAATTTAAAATTTCTTTAGCTTTATTTACTTACCAATATAAATAGAACATTGGACTGATTACTGAAGGTGATTAAAGGAATTGAAAAAGTTGTTTGGAGACTTAACGTCCAATTTACGGCCGGGATAGTTGACGCACTTTGGCGGAGGCTTTTGTTCACCAGTGGGCGGCGATAAGCTGATGATGATCAAATTCAAGATCTACTGTATTGACGAGCTCAAGAATCGAATAGACAGTTAAAATTAGGTGAGGCAAGTTAGTTAAGTTATTAGGGTAAATCTTTTAAAGAGAAAGAAAAAGCAGGTAAAGAAAAAAACTGGCTACTCCTGAAGGTACTAGTAATCTTCCTGCCGCATGTTATGTTATCAAATCAAAATATTAAAAAAACAGAGAGTAGTAACACGCAAGTAAGTGCCTAACATGACTCATAGTAATAAAGTAAAAGCCATAACAGGGTCTTAACCCTCATATATCTAATATGACGTCACATGCGCCCATAATATTGAGAATAATAATACCGTCATGTGCACATAATGATGGAAATGACCTCTCAGATTCGAAATGTCTACTAAGAGTAGATTGATAAGAATTGCTGATATTGTTATATTGGTAGTGCATTAAAGCTCGATGTATCAATTATATACGTAACAGCAGTTTTTACTGTATACAACCTTTTTGAAAGTACACCTCATACATACGTAACATAAATATACATACCTAAGTCGGTGCATAAACGTACATGCAAGTTTTTTTTTATCAGGCACTAGACTTTTGCAAGCTCGAGCGGTTCATTCAATCAATGCCAAGAAAGTCTTAAGGACCTCCCGTTAATATTAATAGAGAGGCAATAGTAAATGTGTTGACGTATTTATCCTAATCATATTTTTTTTTCTAGTGGACACTCATTTAAGTAAGCTTGTAGTAAGCCGTTATTTTTATTGATGCTTCTTCGTTGTCCGTCTATTCATCTTGATCGTTATGTGTTGTTATATTCTTCATCGTTGTATTATTCCATATTATAATTTCAACCAAGATGTCTACGCGTTTCCTGCTAAAGGTGATTAAATTAAGATTTTTTGTACACTTTCAAGAGTGACTTTGTTTTAGGAGTATAAATCTAATAAGATCAATAAGCTACAGGTATAAATATTTGATGTCAATATCATTTTGATATCTTTACACGTAGTACCTTCCTGAGAAAATTGTTTTGCTAGACAAACAGGCGGACTGGCAGACCGACAGATAAACGGACAACGAAGTGATTCGCTAAAGAGTTTTTAGTTCCTTTTAAGTGACGCGTTTGTGACTCCTGAGTTGCAGACGTTCATGGGCGATAGTCACTTTCCATCAGGTGACCCGTCTGCTCGTCTTCCCCCTCTAACATAAAGAAATAATAATTAGAATCCTGAGAATAATAAAAATAAGAAAAGAAGCAAAAAATGTAATCACTAACGTTTGAATTAGGAAACTAAGTAGTAATTAAATTTGATGTAACCAAAAAAAAAAAAATAGGTAAATAATAAATTTCGTACATACAAATCGAGTAAAAAAAATTAATAGAGTACATTTTTTTAAATAATTTACGTAGTAGCTTAACATAATTTACTTTGAACAGAGTGGAACGGAAGGAGGGATTAGCTCGTAGCGAAGTGGGAGCAAATTATTGCGACTTTTAAATACAATAGCGTCTCTTTACAGGCTTAAACAGTGTTTACTTATCACAAGTAGAATTAAAACCAAGATAATTTTATTTAAAAATGAGAAATTAATTTCACAACAAATGAATATGTTTACTGTACCTTTAATAAGTTTATTGCTGGTTAATCTCCACAATATTAACTTCACGAAACTTTAATATTTGTTTATAACACACTACACTTTCACGTCTTTACTACTACTCAACAGATAATCATGATTTTTATCAGGTTTACAAGAAGAACATAGGGCAGGTACCCTAGTTCTTCTTGTATCTTTTATAATACAAGAGAAAACGAAAAAAGCTCATTATCATTATTATCTAGAAAAAAATGTATGAAGTAAAACTAGGCATAGTACGAGCGACGTTAACGAATATCATAATATGAAATGATTTTATGAAAAACTATTACTATCGACTACTACTATTAACCGTGGTTTGCAATACTGTACTACACACAACATATTTAAAATATATAACTACACTTTCAACTTCCATCAGTCTGTTTATTGTATTCCAATTACTTAGGTACTGAAAGTAAGTAATAAAGGCGCTGTTACTTGTAATAAAAGCACAACAGTTATGTATTTAGTAAATAAATAGGACGAAATTAGCCTGTGTCAAGTAAAACCAAAGCCCCTACGGTATATAACGAGCGTATTCATAAATGTATTATGTAACATATTACTTGTTATACGGCCAACGATGCGGGAAAAGATCAACGCCCACGCGTTAACCACCCCATCTTTACCTCGTATTTTAAAAGACGTCTCAAGTATCAGTTGAACTCTGATTGCCTGAAACTAGTTTCTAGTACAGATCAAATCTTAAGTATCAACCTTATTATAGAACGCGTTTTAAGTTTTACTCAGTTGAAACTACTTTCAAGTATTGATTTGAAATTACAGTCTATTCTCAATTACGTCTCCGCATGATCGAAATTCTATCACTATATTCAATATCACACTGGTTATTAAAAAAAAACCTTTTACAGACATAATTGCTGTCAATTTCTATATAGTATACTATTGGCTAGTGTAGCAATAAACTTATTAACACGCTTGTTGTTTGTCCAAAAATAAATATAAAAATAAAAAAATATATACTTTTAAAAAACTAAAAAACACGCTAAAAAATAGAAAATAAATTTGAAAAAAAGCGTTGGGTGCTTTTTACTATTGACAACAGGCACCCAACTTTTTTAGTTTTTTAAAAGTATTTTTTTTTTTAAACTATAATTTTTTTCATTTTTTTTTATATTAGTGTGTTGTCATCGGTCCTCGATATATCTACAAAGTTTAAACGAATTCTGACCGTTTAAAGTCAGTCAAAATTACGCCCAAAGGAGTCGGTTACATACAAACAAACAAACAAACAAACATACAGGTGAAGCTAATAAAAGCGTGTTAAAAATGACTTGTTATAAGCTATAACGGAACCTTCAAGTTATTTATCAACACTTATCATGTTGAATTATCAAACAACATTTTTATTTTTATATTTCTAAAATTTATATTACTAGAATAATATTATACTTATAACATAAACCAAAAGGTTCTGATGATTTTAATTTAAACAAATATTGTGTGTATAAAATGTGAATTTCAGTGAATTTAAAATCAATTAAGGTAAATTAAAGTGAATTGATTATGAATGACAAGTAAACTCAAACTCTGAACTCGACTGTGGCGTCCCTCAAGGTGGCAATGTCTCTCTTCTATTATTTTCAATATTTATCAATCTCATCACTCCGAACCTTCCACGCGCGTACCATCTTTATGCCGATTACTTGCAGTTCTATTATCAAGCCTCGATAGACGACATAGACTGGGGCATCCCGAGGGTAAACAACGACCTGGAGGTTAATAATGATTGGGCTAATAGGTTTGGTTTGACTGTTAACCTAGTAAAGAGTCAAGCTATCGTCATAGGCAGTCAATACATGACTTTGATTTGATTCTGGACACCCTAACAGGTTCAATACAACCTTAAAGTTTTATATATTATCAATATGTATTGATAATATATAAAACATGTATTTTTTACGTTTGTATGTATGTATTTATCTCAGTGTTTCTGTCTAACTTATCAATAATTTTCTCTTACTTTACATATCAATCTCTAGTGCACCTAGTCACACATTTCAGCATCACCCTAATTTACACTGGGAGAAAATGCCTGTGGCATCAAGTCCGCCATTGTACAACCCACACTTGTGCATAAAGTATTAAAATAAATATTTTTTTCGTAAAAAAAGTAAAGTAAATCTTTCGTAATTATTTAGACACAGATCATCGTAAAACACATTCATTTCCCCTAAAATGCTCTAGAAATGACTGTTTGAGACTAGTTTCAGTTTATCTCACGTAAACAAAGATCACATCTGTCAAAATCTACACCTGAGTAAAGATTTTGACATTAACACCGTTCTAAATAAGCTATCACTCACTTCAGTATGGATCGCTGAAACTCGTTTTAAGTGACGTTCAATAATAAAATCTTTACCTAAAATTAGTTTCAAGACTAGATTCACCACTGAGACACCTTTTGAAAAACGGGCCTTAGTCCCTGAGGAGGTCAACCGTTCTTACCCAGTTGGTGTTTTATACTAACATAGTCAAGATTCTTTGTAAGTGAAAAGCATTTCCATTGTTTTTACAGTGAAACAAAATAACTGAAGACGGACTGCCAGATTTGTGTTAAGCTTATGAATATATCAGAAAATATTTTTATTTTAAAGACACACACGCCTTTAAAATAATATATACAATCATTTTTTTGGAGCTAAAACATTAACTCTTCAGTGGAAAGGATAATGTTTTAGGCTATTAAAGATTGCGTAGGAATTAAAAACCCCATCGCAACAACAGAAAGCGATCCAGACAAAGGATAAAACCCCAACAAATAAACTTATTTGTTGCAACAATGTTATGTATGTTACAAGACATGTAAGCACAAAACTTCTCTAAAATAATAAAGCCCGTGGGCTATTCAAAATAACAAAAGACTACCCTAATAACTTTCGTAAGGTTTCTGCCAGAGATCATTATGAAGGTTTTAATAAAAGCGTTGTAAGCCACAAAAATTCGCTTGAAATGTTTTTAATTAAGCCACTGTAACATTTGGTGAAATTAAATAGATGTGCCGTTACAAAATCCCTCTTTTATTATATAACTTTATATTTACACTTTGTTTTTACAAACCCTGATTTTTATTTTATTTTTTGCGAAGTAACGATAACAATGTTTATTATAGAGTAATTTTTTTTTATTAAAGGAATGTTACTGAGTGGGAAAAGTCGTTTGAGGGTTTTAAAGTACCTAATGAATATTTTTTTATAAAGGTAATATAGAAGGGAAAACAAAGAGATCATGTGATATGTAATATGAGTTCTCGCTTACGTTATTTAACATTTTTGGAGTGTTGTTTCTGCAGCGGACATTCTAACATTATTAGAATTAGCTCTTTGTTAACACATATGTTTAATACATTCTTACTTACTCATAATCTTTTTTTTACAATAGTAAATAATTAAAAAAGTATAAGTTGCGTTCAGGTCTTTTACTTGGGCAAAAGCGCCATTTCGAAAGTGGTACATTGGCTTGACGTCAACAATTTGCTTTTAAATGAACAAAAAACTAAGTGTCATACGTTTCACAACGCCAAACGTCAAGCCAGTGAAAACTGCTGTAATGATAAAGGATGTCGAGACCTTGTGGATACCACGACATTTTAGGTTCTTATAAATCTTAATAGTCCAATATCTTGAAAATGGTTGGGTTAGGGATATGGTCATTGTCTGGGCACGTCCTTGTGCTGGGGGACTTCAACGCAAAGTCCATTGCGTGGGGTTCCCCCAGGACGGACGCAAGGGGCGAGGCCGTAGAGGAGTGGGCGGCCTCGGTGGGCCTCTGTCTTCTCAACAGAGGCTCCACCAACACGTGCGTGCGACAGCAGGGGGGGTCAATAGTGGACCTTTCGTTCGCTACCCCTGCCCTCGCCGCACGAGTAAGGAACTGGCGTGTCCTGGAAGAGGTTGAGACGCTCTTGGATCATCTCTATATCCGATTTGAGCTCTCCCGGACCCAGGACTCCAGTAGGGGTCACGTGGCGCGGCGTTTATCCCGCTTTCCGCGGTGGGCTGTTGCCAGACTAAACCGGGACCTACTAGAGGAGGCAGCCATAATTCACTCGTGCCTGTCTCCTCAGGCTCCGACCGAGGAGGTCGACGTGGGGGCTGGTCGCTTTCGCGATCTACTGGAGGTCTACTGGTGGTCCCAGGAGCTGGCGGACCTCCGTGCGGCCTGTACACGTGCCCGGAGGTCCTACACGCGCAGTCGGCGGCGTCACCGTGGAGACGGTGAGGAGGACCGGCTTCATGAGGAGTACCGACAGGCGCGGAAAACTCTGAAGCTGGCCATTAGCCGCGCCAAAGAAGAAAAGAGAGAGGAGATGCTGGAGGGTCTTAATCGTGACCCCTGGGGTCGCCCTTACCGCGCGGCGCTACAAAAGCTCCGCGCGTCGGGCCCCCCCCCTTACGGAGACTCTCCAGCCCAGCTTCCTGCGAGAAGTGGTTGAGGGCCTTTTCCCGCAACGAGCGGAACACACTCCCCCGGCGATGGCCTCCTTGGCCGGAGACGACGGGGAGCACGAGGAGGATGATGTTCCGCCCGTCCGGGATTCGGAGGCAGGGGCGGCTGTTCTACGGATCCGTTCCAAGAACACCGCCCCTGGGCCAGACGGGGTACCGGCCCGAGTGCCGGGGAGGTGTTCGACGCTAGCTTGGCGTCGGGACATTTCCCTGAGTGCTGGAAGAGCGGGAAGCTGGTCCTATTAAAGAATCCGGGACGGCCTGCCGATTCGGTCGCGGCCTACAGGCCCATCGTGCTGCTGGACGAGGCGGGTAAATTGTTTGAGAGGGTTCTTTCTGCCCGCATCGTCCGGCACCTCTACGAGGTGGGCCCCGATCTGTCGGACGCCCAATTTGGTTTTCGGGCGGGGCGTTCGACAGTCGACGCTGTTTTGCACCTGAGGGCCGTGACCGAAGAGGCCGTGAGCTGTGGCGGCGTGCTGTTGGCGGTGTCATTAGACATCGCCAACGCATTCAATAGTCTGCCATTCAGCTGCATCAGGGAAGCACTCCACTATCATGGGGTGCCAAAGTACCTGAGGCGGCTAGTGGCAGACTATTTAGAGGAGCGTACCGTCGTGTACGAGGACCGAGATGGTAATTTGAGGTGTCGGCCCATGTCGTGCGGTGTTCCACAGGGGTCTGTTCTTGGACCCCTCTTGTGGAACATAGGGTACGACTGGGCCCTTCGCGCCGATTTCCCCCCCGGGCTGGGTGTAATTTGTTACGCAGACGATACCCTGGTGACAGCCCGGGGGGCAAACTTCCAAGAGGCGGCGCGCCTGGCATCAAGGGGAGTCTCCCTGGTGGTCAGGCGCATTGAGGCGCTGGTCTTACGGGTGGCCCTAGATAAGACGGAGGCCCTGTTATTTCATGGGCCCCGTCGTGGTCCACCCCCTGGCGCCTCAATCGTGGTCAACTCGGTCCTCGTACCGGTTCGGGCCCAGATGAAATATCTGGGCCTGATCCTCGACGGGAGGTGGCTCTTCGACGAGCACTTCCGACAGCTTGCTCCAAAGCTGGTCGGCGCTGCGTCTGCCCTAGGGCGACTTTTGCCCAATTTGGGTAGACAACCCCCGTGTACAGCCGTCTGTACGGCTGTACACGGGGGTTGTCCGGTCAATGGCACTATACGGTGCACCGGTGTGGGCGGCGGCTCTGACCGCCCAGAATAGGGCACGCCTCTGGCGCCCTCAGAGGGTAATGGCGGTCAGAGCCATACGCGGTTACCGCACCGTGTCGACGGAGGTGGCGTGCGCGTTGGCCGGAACTCCCCCGTGGGATTTGGAGGCGGAAGTGCTAGCCGAAGTTTATCGGCTAGTGGCTGACTCCCGGGCGGAGAGCGGATTTCGCCCCCCGGCCGAGGATGTGCGTGAGTGGCCGAGAAGGCCCGGGAGGACGACCTCCACTCGGACCCGATCCGCCGCCGGCGAACCGGGCGGCGGAGGCGCGCCTATCACCGCCTCATGCCGCCCTGAGTGTGGCCGCGGGTGGACGGGGTGGGTTTCCCCTCCACCCGCATTAGTTTGGCCAGCCGCGAGGGGGCGGCGTCCGCGTGTGCCGGACGTCGCCTAAAGAGAGGAACAATTTTGAGACGGGGCCCGCAACTGGAGCGGGCCGGCGCTAGGAGGGGTCCGGATGTCTTAATAACAGCTGTTCCCGGATCCCTCCTATTACAGGCGCAGAGTGGCACACCGTGTGGTTTTAGTCGGTCCGATTTCGACACACCACCCTGCCGCAAATCCCGGTCGGGTGACGGCCCGAGGGGGTTTGTAAAAAAAGAAAAAAAGGGATATGGTATTTCATAGTAAAATCAATCAGAAATGATGGCAACTACAATCCCTTAAAGTATTTAGGTCGACTTACCCAGTAACCCTGTTTATATGAAAATGTAATACATGTTTATAAAAACAAGGATAGCTTTTCGTAAAGAAGTGAAGTACATTCTATAAATACCAGAAATAGAAATAAACTTGTAGTAGGCTCCAAAAAAAACAAGTCGTTTCGAGGTTAATGTGTCCGATTTTACAATAAAATCGAAAATAATCTTTAAGACTTAAGAGGGGAAACCAGTTTAGACGGATCAAAAAACCTACTGTTTTATTGCATAAATTATTAATATAACTACTCAAGAACATGTGGTCAAAATTTGAAAGCAAAACTCGCATTAGTTCTGATGCTATGAGCACTTAAGTGACCGCCCGTCGGTTCGGCGCTGAAGCTACATTTTATTTCAAACGCATTTCCTCGAAACGACTTTTTTCAACTGGTGAGCATTATAGCTCGAAAAGTTATTGACCATGGCAATTTTCAATTTTTTGATCACAATTAAGTTTATATTCTTAGAAAATAAGTTGTTAACGAAACATAAAAATTGAGATGATGACAGATAAAAATTATTCGGATGGCCATCGTCCATGGACTACACATTCTAAGGCCACTAGAAAAAAAATCTAAAGTGTAACACAAAGATGAATAAAATACCTGTTTAAAAACACACGAAAAACACAAATTTCGGCCCTAATATTCACTAATATTTCATTTCACTTTCTCTTTTATTCGTTTTTTTCCTAATCTTGTTTTCTACTAATTGTATTTTAACCCTTTAGCCCTTAATAACGGACATACTGGCACACATCAAAACAATGTTGTGGTATATTTAATTATACCATCGTGTCTATCTATAAATTGCAAGAGAGTGCCCGTGAGTTTGTTTGCCCTTTCTTCTCAAAGGGCTCAACCCCTTGGAAACGGGCGGTTGTAGATCGGCACAGGCATATCATAGATTTTGTATAAGTATAATTTTTATTAAATTTATTTTGATAACTTTTTGACAAAACAGAGATTGTTGCTATTGTGTGTGTTGATCTATAACTTTACAGTCTAATAAAAGACGATAACCAACAATTTTTATTTTTTTATGAAATAAAGTTATTTTGAGTTTGAGTTTGATCCGAAAAAAACTTTCGGACTGGTGAAAAGTACATAAGGCGACCGTAGCCGCATGTAAAAGCTATATATATGAACATGAAAAAACCGCACGGAGTAGTGTGAGATAAAAATAAAGCTTATTCGGAATACGACGGAAAGGTTCTTGCTTCTAATATTATAATTATGTCTTCATATATTAAGTGCAATATTAACAGTTGAAATAATTATTGTATACGAATGTATCTTAAATCATGTTAATAGACATGATATTTAATGTTTGGCATTTATCGATCTATTTCTAAAAGAGCTGTTTTATTTTACAAAAATAGGCTGATGTTTAAATTTTAAAGTTTGCTTTCTTCGTCGAGTTGTTTGTTATTTGTTTCGCTCAAACAGAAAGCATTCCATGAAAAAATCTCTCGAAAACCTGTACATACCTACTGTGCTTAAAACAACAGATATTTTTAGCTCGAAATTCGGTGGTTTATTATTACAGGAAGTATTTTGTTCTGTTGAAGTTAGTTTAGTTTATAAAAAAGGTATTTTCCATCCTGTTTAGCAAAACAGCAAATTGTGTTCCTGCCCGATAAAATATGAACGATGAACTTTAAATTGCCACTGCTCTTGGTCCATACATGCTCAATACCCGTAGGCATTATGATTGGTTTCTAGTTAGCAAATATAGTCGCAAATATTTACGTATACAGTAATATTTAATAGACTTTTAAATTTATTGTGAATTTTATAATACGTGCACACTAATAAAAAAAAGAAACTTTTGTTCATTCTTCAGAGGTTACTTAATCCCGTAGAGTTTAGTGGTACAAAATTATTTATCTGGGATAGTCCGTGTACCTTGTTCAAAATGACAGGTAAATCGAGTTGAAATTAAATATTTTTAGTCGTAGTAGTAGTAGAAACGGCCGCTATCTCAGAGGCATATGAAACCTGTCGATCGCGTTATTTCTTGTATGAAAAATGATACAGGTCGTTTATATATAATAAGAACTAGTTTTCTGAGAGATTCTACTAGTCTGAATCCAGATTTTTTGCCCTTTCATTGAGGTTCTCTATGAGCACGTATTAGTTGATCTAACACTGACTGCTAAGCATGAGGTCGTGAGTTCAATTCCCAATCAGGACAAATATTTGTGTGATGAGCACAAGCATTTATTCTGCGTCTGGATGTAATTTATCTGTAATATGTACATAGAAATATATAAATATGTTTATCAGCAGTTATCGGCTAGTTACCATAGTACAGGTTCTGCCTAGTTTGGGCCGTGTGTGAGATGTATGAAGTAAAAACACAAATTCATCGAGTGGACAACTACGACTTAATTATAATAAAGTCGTAGTTGTAATATATTACTGTTAACTTTCTAATTTTACTAACATAATTGTTTAGTTCCATTCTTTTTACTGAAGTTTAGTTTACCTTTTGAAAGCTTATTGTCGAACTCTAAAGCGTATAAATAATAAATTGCATAAATAATACCCACTCAATATAAGTACCCACATCTCAAAGAATAAAATTGTGCGACGTCTATACAAAACCATTACTTTGATGTTTATTTCAAAGGCCGACCTCCCTTTTCGTATGATGTTTCTGTGTTGACAAAAAGAATTGAGCGATTACCTAGCACGAAGAAATAAACATAACAGAAATATATGTATGGATGAATGTTGCTTTTGTTGAGAACTTCTCAATAAATAAAGATTTCTATGAAATGAATTCTTGAAAGCGGTTATTATTAAAACCTTGTCTTGACTACGAAAATTTGTAGCAGTATATATACTATAAGGGCCCATCCACACAGCGATATTTCACCGCACGTTTTTATAATTTTATTTAATTAAGATCAATCGACACCGAATCGCGTTCAATTTAAATAAATGACAGTTTTTTTTATTTGAATGATTTGCCATGTGTCACAGAATTTTGCGAATTATCGCTGTGAGGACAGGCCCTAAAATAGACATGTATTACATGTCTATTTTATTTTAGTATTACATGTCATGGTTTACACTGAAAGTTTTTTGAATAGGCCGGAAAAAAAAAGCAGAAAAATTCATTTGAATTTCGAGTTAGGTACTCTTTAGGAATCTGTAGATGTTTAATCATGTTATAAGTTTTTACAAATTGGCGATAATTTAATAATTTTCTAAAAGTCCAAAAAAACATCATTTTATCACAAAAAAGGGTAGGGTGCTAGATAACCATCGCTTTTGTTGGTAAAAGTAAAATTATTATATGATTAAATACCTTGAAAAGCACCCCACGCTTTTTAACGATAAAATGATTTTCCTTTTTCGACTTATCGAATATTATTTTCTACTTTTCATTCCGGTTAGCTACAAAAGCGTGTTTTTTTTTTGTTTTCAAACTACAATTTATTATCTTTTTAAGACTAAAAAAGTAACAAGTAAGTTCATTACATATGCTTCAGCACACGCATTAGTACGTGGCAAAAGACACTACCGTGTTTTTAGGTTTGGGAAAAGCCGTTAATCCTGTAGGTCTTGATCTCTCTAAATGGGACAAACTATTTAAATTATTACATTGTCATAGGACCCTGATAAGTGAGCAAAGTTTCAATTTAATTCGACCTTTTGAAGTGGGTCAAAATCATATCCGAAGATTCCGTTACATACATACATACTGTCGTGCATCGAAATTTATTTGACTAGAGAAAATTTTCGCTCAACGATTTATTACCACTTTCGTCGCCGTCTTACTCAACAACAATGTCACGATAGACTTCGATTGGCATTTCATTACAAAGCCCCATCTTGTGCCTCCGTTTACAACTGGTTTAATGAGTTTAAACGTGGTCGAAGCAAACTCATTGATTATTCTCAAGACGGACGTCCTTCTACGGCGAATACTGAAAATAGCTTATTAGCAGATTTAGGCATCGGAAAGGTTGCTATTAGATAGATACCTCATAATTTGACGGCAGATCAAAAATGCTTTCGTTTGGACTGGTGTCGTTCAAAGCTTGACATCATCACAGGTGATGAAAACTGTATATATTATTACGAACCCGAAACGAAATAAAGACGGGCTGAAGGGTTGAGGGAAAAAGATGATTACCTCATTCTTTAGACGGACGGGTCATTTCGCAACAACCATTCTAGAGAGTTACTGCAGATTCGTGTGACAGTCATTTTCTACCAGTTGTCTTAGAAAATTTTAGACAGCAGCGCCCAAGAAGCAGGATCCTCCTCCACCACGACAATGCTTGAATATTACGGACGTAAAGGGACTATCAAATATTTGTCTATCGTAGGTGAGTCGCTAGTGAGTCATCTTTCTTACAGCCTCGACCTGGCACGTTGTGACTTTTATTTAATTCCAAAAATAAAATATTAACTTAGAACAATTGTTTTATGAACCTCGAAGATGCCATGGCAGCGTTTGTTAAAGGCGTAGAAGAGATCCCTAAAGAAGATTGAGCTCACTGCTACAGCCAATGGTTCTATCGCATGCGACAGTGCTTAGAAAGGTACGGAGATTACTTCGAAAAGCAATAAAAATATTAACAGTCTTCTATATCATTCCATTTTCTATTTTCTAAAAATTTTCAAAATGATCGTGTATATAAAGTATTTTTAGGTGAAATATAAGTGTAAAATAACCACGTCGAAAGCTGGATTAAATCAATACTACATCATAAGTCAAAACTGGTACTACTGGTACAAATGATTTAAAGACAAAAGGATAATGGCAGGCATGTATGGGACTTTTGTACCGATTTGCGTATCTCTTGGTAGGGATGATTGTTATATTTATTTGGCTGGTAATTTCATTACAAATTACAGTTTTCAAAAGTTATTTCAGTTTGTAGTTTGCATATAGGCTGTAATGAAGTCGATAGCAATGACAGCTGTCTGTCACAAAAGAGTTGTTGTCAACAAGTATTTCTGGATATCTTTCAAAATCATTTATTGATGATTTTCTTGATCCGTTAATAAAATGTTATCTTGTCAAATCAGTTTAATTACTTTTTTACATAATGTTAACGATTAATCAAAATTATTATACAGTCAAAATATTAATAAAGAAATGTTTGTTTTTAACTGCTAAATACACTAGTGAGTTCATACATGAATCTAGATGTAGAGATAGAGATGTGTAGAGAACATATCGTTTTATCTGTAATTTTTATTATATGTATGGCATGTTTAAAAACGTAGAAATGCGTTTTGTTAACAACACTTTAACGTTTAGTTATTTCAGTTGTAACAATTCTTTGAGAAGAATTTATATACTTTTAGCAAAGTTTTAAAAATATTATAATTACATTTAAATAGTTAGGATGGCTGAAATTAACTAAGAACCTGAGGCTTTTTTAACCGACTTCAAAAGGGAATAGGTTATCGATTCGGATGTTCATATGTTTTTTTATGTATGTTCTTTCATAACTCCGTCATAATAGACGGATTTGCAAAATTCTTTTTTTGTTCGAAAGGTTCCGAAATGGTCCCATTTCAATTTCATATAGATCTGATGATGGGTTTCGGAGACAGACAATGGAACTTTTCAAAAAATGACAGCAAACCAATCGCGACTGCTGCTAGAATTTTAGTGCTCTTTGTTAGTATTATTTGAAGTCGGTTCAACTCTTTTAAAAAAAGGATTTCATTGAATTCCCACACTAACATAGTCTTGTACTCGTATCTTGAAACAAAATACAACACAGCCTTCTGTGACGGTCGAGATCAAAGAGCAATTAACAAATCAGATAGGGCGTGCGGCAGCTTAACGAGAATACTCGTACACGTGTAGAAATGAACAGCGAGTGAATCACAAATGCTCTGATTACACGTCATGTTTACGTTATACACTGGTCTACTTTGACGATAAGTTATAATGAATTTCAAGTACCATTTTGAACCTTATTCCTATATTAATACATATTTCACTATATTTAAAATGTTAAGGACTTAATGTAGATGAATTTATATGTATAAATACTATTGAACAAAGGTACCTAAAATAAAGTTTGTTACACTAAATTCAATAACCCGCTACAATTAAAAAATGTTTGTTTTTTTTATATTATTGGTGTAGATGTAAGAAATTAACTAAGAACCTACTGGTACGATGTAATGGATGTATCTAAAACATAGATAATGTTCATAATTCCATTAAAAATCATTCCTAGTTTCGATTACCCATTGTCTAATTTTATGTAATACCTAACACCTTAATAAGAGGATGAGAAGAAGGTACTAATTTCAAGTAGCCTCCGTTTGTTAGCGAAAATCCTGATTGTGTAACAATAACTTTTCTTATGTGTTTGAAATTGCTGGTTGTTAGTTAAAAAGCCATTACAAACCAGTTAACTTAGAATGCACGTATTGTACAAATCTGTTGTGACACCATTGACATTATACATTATACTGGGATAGCGGGAATTTTAGGCCCTCGTAGAAACAAAATAGTGATACATTTATGCTCGATTTTAGTAAAATAAAGTTTCCTCTAAGGCATTTTCTTATCTACAGTTATGAAGATCTTGTAATTTAAAAAGCATGCTCTAGTTATAGAGTGTGTATTTCTATATTATGGGCACCTCGGTTGTTTAATTTTATCCTATTGTACGAGTAAAGAGCAGTTCCATGCTGAAATTTAGAATTTAATACGTAAATATTGGGTCTCCCTGTAGAGCTGTTACCGCTTGTAAAATGATATTAGGTATTAACTGTAAGCTGTACTAAAGGTAATAACTGTAAATGTAACGTCTAGGGTTTCCGTTAACTGGTCGGAGTTATGCAGGGGAATACTTTGACCGGGCGCGAATCTATAAATTCAACCACAACGGTTGTTGGAAAATTACGAGACGCCACCCGCAAATAGAACCAAATCGCTTTTGTTTATACTCAGTAAACATAGTTATTTTATACGAGCATTTCAACTGCACAATAAGTTGTCGTCTAATCCTATTATGGAATTAATTTTACAACACAAAGCGGAGTTAGGATAGAGATTGTATGTATTTATGGACTGCTGTGTATGTTTATGAGTGTAGTAATAGCCTTCGCATAAGCTCCGGGAACGATGTAGTTAATGGGCTGTATATGAAAAATGGCGTAATTCTTGTGGCGTTCTGGTCACCAAGGACATCGCGGCTCTTTAGAGACCGATACGGTCATTCTTCTTTCATGTTCCATATAGAACTTAAAGTTTATTTACGTACCCACGTACGTATTTCAGGGATGCCTGAATAGAATTAGTTCTTTTTCAAAGAATTCAAAGAATTAAACGTCCTGTCGTAACGGTGTCAAGCGCCATAGGGATTGACAATGCTGCCAAAACTTTTTGAGCGAACATTAATTTATTGAGAAATATAGTTAATCAAAAAAAAAATTATTTGACTTATTTAAAAGAACCAGTGATAGCGGCAGTATCGCCATCGAGGAATCAAAGAAAAAGAGGAAATATAAGAGGTGTTTTGCTAAAAAATATGTTAGCAATCAAATAAAAGAACGACATACGAACGCACGCATGAACTGTGAATCAGAACAAAAGACGATTTATCGTCTTAGATATACTGCTGTAAGGGTCAATCGATTACCTTGTACTTCGTTTTGACAAATAGTTCCATTTGCCGTTTTCGGATGGCAGGGACTGCTTTTTATTTTGTAAGCATTGCCTATGGCAATTTCATATTTCGCATCAGGAAAAGGGATTTCTGCGTCCAGCCACAAATTGGAATCACGATTGCTAAAAGGAACCGTTTTTTTCACATGATACCGGTGATTTCAGCGGTCGTATTGCAAAAGTGCTGTAGGGAAATAAATAAATAAAAACGGCGTGAGGGGTCTATGAACCCCCGGTCAGAACGAAGTTCCTTTCGCTTTGTGATATTATATCTTATCTTCTTACAAAAGATATTTGTATATGAATAGAAAGATTTCTATTCTTTACTGTACGGCCGAGGTCGTAAGTCCAGTGGCACTTTTACAAAGTTATAAAATTATAACTGGTTGGACCTTCTTCTATTAACGTATATCACACACACATATACACGCTACGTGCGTATGATTATAGTAACTAATTTCAACGCAATCAATAACTGTCCGTCTGGCGCTACTGTGGACGCTCTAATGCAAATGCCGCCGTTTCAAAACGCATAGAACCTTACAGTAACTTTTTGAGAATTCATGGAATGTGCTTATTAGTGTAGTAATGTAACAAACGTCAAAGACTCTTTGATTTAATATTTTAAACTAGTAGTCACTAAAAGTTGGGGGTAGATTTGAAACAATAAACTATTTTAGTGTTTCAAAACACCCTCAACTTTTGACGTCGGTTGGTGAACTTAGTTACGAGCATTTGTGTTATTAATTGCTACAGATGTTTATATTGAATATCTGTATTTAAAATCCAAGCAAATATTAGTATTGAAGTACGGGCTGACGTTCTAGCTTTACTTGGGCTTAATATCTGAAATATCCAATTAAACCCTCTAAAATGAATGGTAATTTAGGGGATGCGTTGGCTGTAATAGTAATAAGTTAGTTTGTATATTTATTAATATAGAGGTTAAGTTTCAATCTTCTTTTCCTTAAGAAAATGAAAAAAAAAAACTGTAAACAACAAGAACAAATTGTAATAAGCAACCAAAATAGTTTTTGAAAATATTTCATTTAAATTAGTTTCTTTTTAATGTTTAGTTTGTTTTAAAGATTGATAACAATTTAAATAAATAGTCTTGTAAAAAATAATTGCTTATATTTTATTTAATATTCTACCTTTTTTTTCCGTAAACTACAGTCACTTTAAAGTAACAGAATTCAAAAAATATATCCTGACATAAAAACAAAAAGTTCAGAAAACGATCAGGCACTGAGGCTCGAACAGTCACCACTCGTAATCAGGCAAACAATGGAAGTAAGCTAATCGTACTATTATGCCTCTGGTTCTAATGACTACTGTGTTTAATTTTAGCATCGTTTTCAAATAGGTTCTACCACTTGAAGTTAAGTACGAAGAAAACGTATTTACCGAGCCAATCATGGCGCTTATTCTTTACTAACGTGAATGCCATCATTTCTGATGGTTTTCATCAATATAACAGATACCCTAGCAATTTTGTTACCACCTCTAACTCGGGGTTGAGTCAACTTGGGTTATTTTTATCCAGGCAATCATTTTTTTTCTCGAATAACACTTTAAACTCTACAATTTGACGTAGGTTTGATCACTGTAACATATGGATCAAGTATTTAAATTTTGCAATAAAAAAATACTTCCCCCACTCCTGGGGTTATGAGTTATCTAGGCAATCATGGCACGTATTATTTACTAACGTAAATACCATCATTCCTGGTGGTTTTCATCATACCCTGGAAATTTTGCGGCCGCCTCTCGGTCCATATAAACAGGTGTCTAGGTATCAAGTGTTGTGCACACATGCATGTGACCAACCAACATTATACGTCTGTATTATCTGGTTACAATATGTGTGTGCATTAAAACATCGCACACACAGAAAAAGGCAACGAATATGAATATTGATATCCGAATGACCCTTGACTGTACATTTCCCGAAAAAACTGAAGGGCCTTCGATTGTGTTTGCTACTACATATAACAGCTTTTACAAGACAAATTCCTACCATGTGAGCGACATTCTGGTTGTACTTTACATTGATTAGTTTTAGTCGATGTTAACTTTAATTTTTGAATAGAACAGTTTTGTTCTGTCAATGTTGTTTAATTATAGATGTTGTTTGAACGTTGATCACCAAATCAGTAACTTTAGTAAACTTTAAATCATTTTTTATACACACTTACATTTTTATTTTTACATGAACATAATAAGATACTTGACATTAGACACTACCGACATGGTAACTAATATTTTACTAATACTTTTTTAAATGTGAAAGTAACATTTTATGTCTCTCTGGCTATTACGCCTTCTGGACTCACATTCTGGATGGACATTTAATATTAAGATGTTCTCATAGGCATAACAACAAAGAGATGAAAATATTTATCTTAGTTTTCTTGTATATTGCTTCTTACTCTATAATAAATAATCCTAGAAGAGTATAATAAGGCTATTAAACTTTTAAAGACGTTTACGCTGACATCAGTAAGTACAAGTGCAATCTGTAACTAGAACTAAGGATAGTTATGTCAAAAAGAAAATTAACGGGTGGGCGAATTATAATTCTGTCCCATCCATTAACATTTTTTTTGTAATTAGAGTTAGAAAACTATACAGATTTTTGTTTCATTTTTACACTATTTGTGGATATTTTTATGTTTTTTACTTCATGTAGTATTTCTTTTTAATTAAATCTTTTTTTTTTGTACGAAATAAATGTACTTACGTACTGTTATCTATTGTACGTAGTATTGTGAACAAATGTTTGTACTGCATATTTAAACATTGATTATCATATTTCTGAATCAGCATAAGAAGCTTTTCGTCTATAGTTATGAATATTTATAGGTATTTAATTATATTTGCAAATAACTACAAAATGATTAAAATTTGAACTTAGAGTAATAAACAAATCAAAGATGACACACGCTAGATTCGTCACTTGAGTCTTTTGTTACATTTATAATTAATGAATATGTATTATACATCAAACTGACTCAATTTATTAAAAACCTTCAGTATTGTTGATTAAATCATGTACAAAATACTTTTAAAACCGAAAAAGATAGACTACGTAATGAGAATATGTAAAATTATGTTTATACAAATTGAGTTATAAGTATATAGCAAACATTTGCAACTAGAACAGGAACGAGACAAAAAGAAAATTGTTTCAAAAGCAATAACTGAACAAATGATGAGGTGTGCAACCTCCGTTGAGAAATAATGACGGCCAAAACAAGAAATTTAGGGACGCAAACAGCATGCCTTTTAGGAACAGATTGAATTTAAGCGCCTTTAACACACATCACCAGGGTTGCTATTAGTAACGAGCGATCATAATCTCAAGCAGTATGTTTTCAGTGTTCACTGGAGTAGGTAGGTAGGTTATCAGGTATTATCAATTATTTATTAAGTAATAAAAACAAATGACTGTCTGCGAAAGTAATGGTATCAACTCGGATATTCAGTACAAACACTTTATCCTACAAAATTTCCACCTTCCTGTCTGGCAACTTTAATTCACGAAGTTAAAAGGCAACTCCTAAATGGGCTAATGGGACGCAGAAGACTTTAAAACTTTTCAACACCGTGTGTGTCTCGTGTTGTCAACACCACAACGACACAAGCGTGTATATTACTATGATAAAATACACACGCTTATGTTGTTGATAAGTACTTTCTATTGCTTATTAAAAATCCAATTTACTGAAAAGAATTTACAAATGTATGTTACAATGGCTTGTGTATCGAAATGCACCGTGAGACAAGTTCATAGACATTATGTTTGTAACCTTGGTTGAATGATAGGAGTTTTTATTGCTAGATAATTATGTAGAAGCTACTTTAGTTACCAAATACAGCATATTCTTCTTTGCCATGTTATTTGTCTGAGAATCTAGCAAACGTAATGTTTCACAACGTTCCCTAATCTTGTGAGTGCAAAGCTTAGGTGCAAATATTTGCATAGTAATTCAAGTTATTCAATATAAATTCAAGTCACTCTAACAATTTAAGCCTTTGTTTGTTCCAGAACTTTAATGTCACTATGTAAAACGAGTAAGAAAATCACTAATATTCCTAACCTGAATTTATATTCTGTTTATTATTTTGCAAAATACGTATACATTCATAGGCCAACGGCTGGCAATGTTATAATAATAACACCAAATATAACAAATCTTGGAAGTGCACTAGAAGCCCTGACGCAGGATTAGTTGTGTTTATACAGCCTACAGATGCGGTTGCGGTGCGGAAGTGCTTGTGATTGCGGCATCATCGACCTGACCTCCTATCCTATAAGCGGGTAACTAAATATTGGCGCTTAAAAGGCAACCTTTACTAAGCGACTAGAGTATATATAAATATGTATATCTTAATGGTGCAGAAAAATCTGACCATTCGATTGGTATATAAAATTCATTTTATGCACTATTATTGCTTTGTTAAGATTGCTTTACAAGTGTCCATACAAAAACGAGCAGTTCTGAAGACATGGCTAGCATAGTAGTTTTCTTTAAAATACTCATCAAAGATCGATAATAATAATAATTATAAATACTCCCTGTACTTACTCCATACCAAGCGAGGCAAAGGTATTTGGTATATTGTAGATATAATAACCAAAATGTAAAAAAAAATTTTTTAGTTCAACGAAGTTTGCTGATATTGTACTTTTTTTAAAACTAGGCTACGTTACGCTACTAAGCAGTAACAGTAATGCGATATAAAAGTAATGATAATTGTGTAATTGCTTTTGGGAACAAAAATTGCCGTATAATTAATGTGTTGAAAAGTTTTAAAGTCTTCTGCGTCCCATTAGCCCATTTAGGAGTTGCCTTTTAACTTCGTGAATTAAAGTTGCCATTCAAGAAGGTGGAAATTTTGTAGAATAAAGTGTTTGTACTGAAAATCCGAGTTGATACCATTACTTTCCCAGACAGTCATTTGTTTTTATTACTTAATACATAATTGATAATACCTGAAACCTACCTACCTACTCCAGTGAACACTGAAAACATACTGCTTGAGATTATGATCGCTCGTTACTAATAGCAACCCTGGTGATGTGTGTTAAAGGCGCTTAAATTCAATCTGTTTCTAAAAGGCATGCTGTCTGCGTCCCTAAATTTCTTGTTTGCCCGTCATTATTTATCAACGGAACTTGCACACCTCATCATTTGTTCAGTTATTGCTTTTGAAACAATTTACTTTTTGTCTCGGTTCTGTTCTAGTTGCCAATGTTTGCTATATTCTAATAACTCAATTTGAATAAACATAATTTTTCATATTCTCATTAGGTACCTAGTCTATCTTTTTCGATTTTAAAAGTATTTTGCACTGACAAGATTAGGCAACGTTGTAAAACATTACGTTGCTAAATTCTCAGACAAATAACATGGCAAAGAAGAATATGCTGTATTTGGTAACTAAACTAGCTTCTAGATAATTATTTAGTAATAAAAACTCCTATAATTCAACCAAGGTTACAAACATAATGTCTATGAACTTGTCTCACGGTGCATTTCGATACACAAGCCATTGTAACATTTGTAAATTATTTTCGCTAAATTGGATTTTTAATAAGCAATAGAAAGTACTTGTCAATAACACAAGCATGTGTATCATACTATACGCTTGTGTTGTTTATAAGTAATTTGTCTGTTGTTGTTTATTACTATAGTAAAATACACACGATTGTGTTGAAATAGTATCTCTTTGGAAAGACTTACACACCATAGGGAATTTGTCAGTAATGGAATACAAATAATATTTGCCGTCAAGTAGATTAGCGATACATACAAGTGACTAGATGTCTCTACAAAGCCACCACAATGTCCGTTCAAGTACAGAATTAGCAAACAACACTTATACCGTTGCGTCGAGTAGTGAAACCGACGTTATTTCCCCGAAATTATTGATAAATGCAATGGAGTAAATGTTCAAGACGCTGCACTAGAAAGGGCATCAATATCAATGGCGAATACATCTCTCACTTGCGATTTGCAGACGACATCGTCATCATGGCAGAGATGCTGCAAGACTTACAACAGATGCTGAATAACCTGCCTGACTTTTCTATACGCATCGTCCTACGGATTAACGTGGATAAAACCAAGGTCATCATTCAATGAACATGTACTACCGGAACCGATGGCGGTACACGGTGCCGTTCTCGAAGTTGTTCAAAGACATTGAAGTTAGGCAGAAACAACTTCGGGGACGAGGCGAATAGAAGAATTCAGTTGGGTTGGGTAGCGATTATGACAAAAAACTTTAGAGGTATTACATAGTTAGTTAGTTTATTTAGTCTAAAAAGACAAATCCCGCACTACAAGTATATCCTGGTGGACTGAACAAACATACCAGACATATTTTAATACATAACGAACATTCACACACACGCATTTACGCACACACCACTGTGTCTTGCGTAAAACTGTTTGCCTGAGCACTGTCTCCCATAATACAGGCTACAGCCTAGTCTAGGAGACAGGACCAGTACCTTTTGTAAACCTATAAAAACACTATGACGTCACCTTGATGGTAACAATTTTTTTTTTTTAAAGAAATATTTTTCTTCTTAATTATTATTTTTATGAAACGGATACAAAGAATTATATAGCTAGTATTATGTAGTCTTTAACAGTGGGAAAACCATGCTAAGGCAAAAATGGCCGGAGTGACAGCCTCACAGAACTTTCGTTGCTTTTTACCGACTGAGTGAGGTTACCGGAGCCCAAACCTCCCTCTCTGGGGGGGACTCAAAAGGCGGTAACGTACTTGTGACTCTTGTGTTGCAGACGTCCATAGGTGGAGCTAGTCCCTTACCATCAGCAGAGCTATTCTCTAAGCAACAAGCCTTACGTACAACGTACTTAGTTTGAAATTCGACGCTGTGAGAGCGCTGTAGCGTCAAATTTCAAACTAATTTAGTTTGAAGCTCGACGCTGTGGCGGCCTTATAGAATAGCACTGCTGGTGGGCTATCTGTTCGTTTGCCCCCCTTGCCACAAATAATTTTTAGGTAACATGGGTTAAATAGTTTTTTTTTATTGAAAGTTAAAGTGAAAGTTGTTACATACACCAGAATAAGTAATCTCTAAATAATCTTGCTTATTAATCTACCATAGATCCTACGTTACTAGTACATATGTTAGTCCTGTTTCAGATACCTTTAAAAAATTAGCTAAAGATATGTTTAACTTGATTCCCTATTCCACTTGTAAAATCATTCTACTTATATACTCGTTGAAAGAATTCAGCCTAACCAGAAAAATGGTCTTACAATGTGGGTACTACACCGCTACCTATGTACAGTGCCATGTGGTGTGGTGGGCAACTTTACTGTATTATTACTATTATTACAATACCGCAAGGCAAGGTCATTGTTCGACAATAACTACTTCCATACAATGATCACAACAGCAGATCAAAATATTCCGTGTTTGTATATTCCTTCAAGTGTATACTAAATCCTTCCTTTAATTTCTCAACAAAGCGATGCAAGTATTATACCATAATTATTTCAGAACATTCATCTCTTAATTTAACTGACATATGTACAATCCTTGAAATTAATGTTATACAAAGTAATTAACTAGGAGCGCCTTACAAATGGTTCTGACTCCATCTTTATACATATGACTTACATCATGTTATGACAAGAGAATACGTACGTAAATGCCAAATTCAGAGCAATTAAAATCTCGCCACATCCTGACTCAGACTTGGGCATTGTTACCGAGTGGAATTTTCATATCATAAGTACAGGCTGAGTGTAACGAGACTTAACAATGATCGGTAACGTTTATCTTTATAAATGAGTTTAGACTCATTCAATTGTTTATGATGCTGATGTTCTAGATGTGTGTGGATGTTCTAGATCTTTTTTACAAAATAATAATAACATCTTCAAAACAAAAATACCATTCTTCAAAACTTTACTCAAGAATTCTAGCATAAAATAAATACCTCCAATTGTTTTGTGTATTAAAGTAATATGTTTTTTAGTTTTATTAATGTAAGATAGGATAAGACAGCTTTTGTGGGCGTTTCTCTAAATTAAGTTCTACTTATCTGGGCCTCTCGAAACTTTAAAGTAAACTTAACGGAAAATATACACAAATAATAATTAAAAAAATAATTTACTACCAACCGAGGTAGTAAATTATTTTTTTTAGTTTAGAGGTAGCATATGCTACTGCTGTGGGTTCGATTCCCGGGTCGGATCAAATGTTTGTATGACCTGCAAATTTGTTATCGAGTTTGTTTCGGAGTTTGGGTGTTTTCTATGAATAATATGTATGTATTTAGAAAAAAAATGTAAAAGTAAGTATTCTATCAGTCGATTTAGCTTCCATAGTACAAACTCTGCTGTGTTTGAATGTAAGAAAATTATTTTATTGTCTTTTATTTCATTAAATATACGTGTAAATTACATTTTTAAGTACATTTATTATTCACACAAAAGAACAAAATATATTTGAAAATATAGAAAGTATATAAATATCCCATCGGTATCGGATACAGGGACTAAGATACCGGTGGTTAGGACTCCCGAGACAGACACCTCCTCACAATACGTGCCGTATCGAGAAGAACTGCTTTCTACATCAGGCTTTAATCCACCTGCCTAACGCGAGCCTCTGAAGATGTTGGTCGAGGCTCTTGCAGCTGGCAGTTAATCCATGGGCTGATATGACTATCGGTACAATGATTGCTGAATCAATATCCCACATGTCGACAATCTCATGGGACAAATCCAAATACTTTACTTATTTATCTTTTTCAGTTTTTTAAATATTATCGCCATGTGAAATAGTGATACCAGTAATAATAATTAT
This sequence comes from Arctia plantaginis, assembly GCA_902825455.1. NCBI lineage: Eukaryota > Metazoa > Arthropoda > Insecta > Lepidoptera > Erebidae > Arctia > Arctia plantaginis. The sequence goes on from CADEBD010000303.1 coordinate 3,043,305, forward strand.
TAATTACATTTATTTGGCCAATCGTACCTTCAGTTTAAAAAATCAATTAGGGAGAGTTGATATTTATGCACAAGGACATCAAAATACAACTTGTAGAACTGAGATGATTATCGTCGCATCACCAGTTATTTGAAATGTTCGTCTAATCAACCACAAAGGTACGTGAATGCCTAATTCGTTACCTTTCAGTTGAGACATCATTGACCTATTTGTTCGGGTTCAATCACGAGTCGAATTCGATTTCGTTCACTTTTATTCGCTACGATAATCTTGAAAGATATAAAAGGAAATAGGAAAAACCCTATTATTTCTTCTTCATTATAAACAGTCATTGGAGTAATATTAAATGACCTACAAGTAAAAATGGTTAGTAGTAAATGAAAGCGTAATTTGTTCTAACAAAAACTAAAGTAAACCTAATAAACACAAAAGTTTGTGTGTTTGTTAGTGCTAGATTCAAAACAAAATCATAAATTTCTGTAAGTCACGGAAAGGTCAAAGGTTTGTTCTGAGGTGAAAGTTCAAATAGTACTGAGAAAGTTCAGATCGAAAAAAAGAACTGGCTGGTTTTTCAAAGAAAATGAGTCACTTTTTGCTCCCTAGGAGCGCTCGCGTCAAAATCGCTGGTTTTTCTTTGCGTTTTGACCCCTTGTCATGCATCTGGGAGAGTTATGGAGATTATGCAGAGATTGTAGGGTAACCGAAGGCTTTCTTAAGGACCGCGCACGATTTTTCCGAAGTACCTATTTTTACTTTTTCGCAAATTGTGCAGAAACCTAATATTATTTTGAGACAAAATATTTTTTACAAATAAAGGTATTAAAAGCTATGATTGAAGCCTTAAACAGATTTACTACAAGTCATACAAGCAACGAAAATGAAGAGTGAAAAACCGCGATTTTGCTGCGAGCGTGTTTTGTCGTAAAATTTCTAACGATTTTGACTTGACTGACCCTGAATCTCATTTTCTTCGCTTTTTCTCACCCTACAATCTCCTACTTTTTGTTTAGCCAAAAAAATGATTTTCTCTGTTTTTGAGGGTTCCATACCTCAAAAGGTAAGGAACCCTTATGAGATCACTTTCTTGTCCGTCTGTCCGTGTGTCACCGCTTTTCTCAGGAATGGGTAAACCTAGCAAATTGAAATTTATACCAGATACTGAGGTCTACGGTCCCTATTAGGTGTATAAAAATCAAGGTCCTGTTTCACCACGTTAAAAAGATATGGGCAAATTTCGATTTTCGCAAAATTTACCTTAATTTTCACCTTTTTTTATTTTTCAGAATTTTCTCTTTACTAGTGCTGTAAGACCTTGCTTTTAACCAAAATTGACAATTCCAGGTCAACTGGCAGTACCCTATAGGTTTTGGGTCGAAAACCTATAGAGAATCACGAAATTTGGCAAAAATAAACGTCTTACAGCACAAATAAAGGAATAATTCCAAAAAATAAAAAAAACTTGAAAATTAAGATACATTTTGGTACTTACAAATTTTCGCGAAAATCAACGTAAAATCTGGGTAGGTACGGAACCCTCGGCGCACGAGTTCGACTCGTACCTGTTCGGTTTTTTTTTCAATAGACGGTTTTTCGGACCTGTTCGATTTTTTTTTCAATAACATGTCATGAACCTATTTTTTTAAACTAATTCTTTTACCCGAATTTTCACGTTGAAAATTAAGCCAGTTTATGTTTTTTAAACATGAAGTTATTTTGCGTCGCACAGCCTGTGCTAAAAAGCTTTTAATTGAAACCGTTTTGTATTCACACTTTCGTATTTGTGTTATTATCTATCATTACTTATGTACTAATATTCCCATTTTTTATTTTTTATTATTAAGCCTTATTTCAACATCGTAATATTTTACATTTCAAATGTAACTTATTAATCTAGTATTAGTATAGTTGGTTATCTTCTTGTGATGTAGATCCTGTTTGGGTGAAGGCCTCCTCTTTCTACTTCCAGAAGCCTCGATGGCAAACGTCATGCAATCTTGCTCTGCTTTTAAAACAATATCATCAGCCCACCGTTTAGTTCGTCTGCCGACATTTTTTCCTAATAGCCCTTTCCAACATGTAGTTTTTATGATCTATCTATTGTCTTAACACCTTGGAATATGACCAGACCATTGCCACTTTAATTTTAAAGCCTGTATCAGTTATTTTTGCTTTTAGCCTAATTACCTTATTTTATGATTTTTAGTGTACTTCTCTGCATTGACCTCTGTGTTATCCTTTTTTTTTCACTTTATTTGTGTAAGCCCGTTTTATCTGACAGCCATATAGTAAATTACAGTTTTATTTTCATGTTTAATGTATAATCACCAGTATAAACACATGTTCTAGATATGACAATTTCAACTCTTTCAGACAAGTAATTGAAATATACTTTGTTTGAATCAGCATATATCAATTTATGTAAGTTTATTCTTAACTTGAATTCTATAAATATTCAAGAGTCTCTTGCATGAAATCAGGCTTCGCTGCGTGGGCTGCGGTACCGACCATTATCTGTTTGTACTGGCAATTGTAAAGATATATTGCAGCAAGTAAATTCTACTCCAAGTGTAATATGTGGGAGTGCGTTGGACTGTCCAGTTCGAGTTAACTGGTTGTTAGCGCCGCATCGCAATAAAACAAACGAAGCAGGCCCTAATGTAAGAATTATTTCAAAGATTAGTCTTTGAAATAATTCTCACAATAATTCTCTCAGTTAACGAAAAAAACTGTTAAATAGCGCTGTTGTTAAATTTAGATGAACTAAAAGATGAATGAAGAAGTGAGGATGATGGAATTTTACAGAATCGTGTATTTTTATAAAGCTCGTGCATTTATTTTCAGAAACTATTGTTTTGGTAAGTTTTTTTAAGGTATAGGGAGGCAAACGAGCAGACGGGTTACCTGATGGTAAGTAACTAGCGCTTCCCATGGCCACCTGCAATTTAAGAGTTTCTGTCGGGATATCGCCGCCACTTGTAAATCGATTTACGCAATTTTTTCTTTTCATTGTATTTGCTATACTTCAGGTTGACCTGTTAAAAATTATAAAATTATTTCCAACGAGAAATAATTTTTAATATATTTTATTTCTTTCACTGCAAAGGGGCACCTAAAAATATACTCTCTCGTCTCAACTTTAGCGGTAATTTAATTACAATAACACGATACAATAATAATATTGTTTGTGCTATATAGTAATATCTTCTATAAGATAGACCAGAAGTGCACGTGTGTACTCCTGCATTACATATATTTCTCATACGACTACGTAATTTGTTTCTTAGTATTATAATAAATAAAATAATAAATATTTTGGGACATCTGACACACAATGCCATCTAGTTTCAAACTAAGCAGAGCTTGTACTATTAAAGCTGGATTGAAGAAGCTAAATACATACATTTTATATATACAACAAACATTTGTAGATCACACAAACAAACATTTTATCATAATATAATAAACCTTTATTAAAGGTATAACTCACTTTAATGCGGCTTAATCACAATAAATTGTACAAATATGAAGTCCACACCGCTTAAATATTAATAAAAATTATTTATTATTGTGGAAGGCAAACAATTTTACCTAGTACCTTTTACATATAATGCAATAATCCAGTCTGCAAATCAGCGTTAATCAAATATTCTTCTATATAAACTGTTTACTTGCTTTTCCATATACTTCACCTGAAAAATTCAAGAAATAAATTCATTAAAAAAAAATCATGAAGTGAGATCAAAGTAAAAGAACTTTGCGGATCTCAATATTTTCGCTTTCAGCACTTAAAAGTATTACGTTGATATTATATAGGCATTTATGTTCAGGAGAGGATGAGGAGTCGGTACGTGAGAAGGATAATATTGTCATTTCAGATTACCACCGTTCAGATACTTGGCTTGAGGGTCGGAGCTCGTGAACGTCGTGGGCATTATGCAATAAAAAGACTTTAATATTGCCATTTTGCAGGCAATTTAAACTCCAATTTGGTTATGGCACCTTAGTGAACAATACTGTATTTACGTTTTATTGCTTCGAAATAATAAGACAGCGCTTCTGAGAACATTAATCACCTGATAATGTGTAAACTCATTTTAATAATTGACTTTATTCAGAGAGCTCTTGAATTCAGAATTTCCTTCTAAGTTGGTATCGTGATATAAAGGAGTCAAGTGGTCTTTTATAAGATAGCTGGTTCTATGGTACAAAATTTCATTCAATGCTTAAAATGGCATGATGTTATTAATTACCAAGTTCTATTCGTAAAGTCGTGTCCCACTTTCTTAATTATGTTGCGATATTGTATTAAAACATTGTGCTTCTTTTAAAAAAATCGGGAAGGAATCGACAAGGTACTGCATTGAAGGGGTAGGCAGAGGAGTATTAAACTTTTATATTTTGTCAACCATATTTATAGTTACTCGTTTATTGTACGTTTAAAACGCCTTCTGGCCGGGGTTTTCGGTGTGTCGGAATTGAACCGAGTGCGCCAAACTTAGAAGGAAACGGGAAACAGCTTTTATTAAGAGCCTTTCCGCAAAAGCACAGGCACCACTTTCGGGTAACTGACGACGCCCAGACCAGAAAGACGCCACGTAGACGTCGCACTCTCGCGGGCGGCCACTAGCAAGTGGAGGGGAAAACCCGTCCCATCCATCCTCGGCCACATTCATGGCGACATTAGGCGCTGGAAGGTATTTAAATTGGCTCGGACATGACATTACAAAAAAAGCAAAATACAACTTCAAAATGTATTTAAGCCCGCTTTCACTACGTCCTGCGGCCATGATGCCCGTAAAAAAATACATGTTCCATACATAGCTGTTGTTGTTGTTGTTTTGTGTTTTACACTACCTCCTTGAGGACAAGGCAAATGTCGCAGAGTCATACAAATTGAAAATCGGGAGATGTAGCTCCGCGATATGTCATCTAGTGGAGTATGTATTTGTCTTTTCTTATATCAAACTTATTTATTATCAAAAATGAATTGACTTAGATTCTAATATTCAAAAGGTAAATTTGACAAGGTGAACAAAACAACTCCTCGTTTAATAATGATATCACAGGCTTGGCGGTTTAAGCATCTAATATGTTAACAAACTAAGTTCAAAGCTGGCTTTGTACATATACCGCCTTGCGCACCAATTCAGCTACAAACTCTCTCATTTGGAATATGTATAGTTTCTCGTTATAATTTATTTCTTAATTGACTCTGAAATGTTACTTTGTAGGTAGACGTGTCAAAATAGAAATCTAACTATCAAAGCTTTCAAAGCAATTTAGAATATTTATGTAAACATTTATGATTTAAATTATTATTGTACTGATGATTTCACAATTTAAATCCTACTTATGACCACAAAGTGCCTATTATATTAATGTTAAGAATATTTAGCAGAATCATAAGTACATTGATTAGTATAAGCAATTTACCGCCTAGTGCTTGTTTTAGGGACTTTTGAATTCAACACTCAACTGTAACGTCTTATAAAGTGAAGCACCATGCTACTTGTTGTATGATACAACAAGTAGCATGGTGCAGCTGATTAGGTGGATCAGCTGAATAACTATCATTGTTATTACTAACTATCGTTAAGTGTAACAAGTACAAGTAAATTTCAAAAATAAATATAATTGTCAACTCTAAAACAATTCAATTGCCCATTTTATATTTGAAATATATTTATCCATTTACCTGTATTATGTACGAGGAAGCACCACAAACATCAATTTTAGGCATATTTGATTTTGTAGGGACATAATCAAATACTTCAATAACTTCAGAGAAGCGGGAGAGGTCAGCTATTGTTTTAATATAGCAATTTTTAGAAACAGGATAGGTCATGCCTATGAGGGATTCTGTAATTACGTTTTTATCAGCATTATGATTAGACACTCCGCGCAATGTTTTGTTTTATTTTAAGTACGAGTAGTAATACTAGTAGGAGGGTTTGTTTCGGAGGCAGATACTCTGTTGTTAAATATAGAATTATATGAGATATGAGTATATAAGTTCTTCAATCGCTTTTCTCGGCATATATGAAAATACCTATATAGAAGCATGACAAGGTATAAATTTTGGAATGACTGATGAAATTAGGGGAGATAAGGATTACTTCTTGTTTAATATTTGTTTTATAACCATTAAAATGAGCTTTTTGCTGAAAAATAATTATGTAAAGTGGATAAATTTGGTGTGACATTTAAACTATGAGCTACAAAACTTTACCTGGCTCGTGTAGATATTTAAAAATGGTTGTAAATAAGATGTGTAAAACATATATTTTGATACCAATGAATCTGAAGCAATAAAGAAGAGGTGTGGAGAAAAAGATGACTAGAGAGCCTATTATATATCTCTATGTAAATATATATAGAGAACTTAGAGAACTATATATTTTGCGAACATATCAAAGAAAAAATATGTTTGAGTATGATTATTGATATCCTGAAGAATATGATATCTGAACTATAATTATAGGCGTTGCTGACATCTTATAGAAAGAAATTGACTTCTGAAAATATTAATTATACGTAGACGGAGTTTAGTACTTCGTCTACGTAGAATTTATATTTATACTTTAGTACATATAGTAGCAAGTCCAGTATTAACTTTAGTACTTAATAGTAGCAAGTCCAGTATTAACTTTAGTACTTAATAGTAGCAAGTCCAGTATTAACTTTAGTAATTAATAGTAGCAAGCCCAGTATAAACTTTAGTAATTAATAGTAGCAAGCCCCTTTAGTAACCTAGGCACAGGTTAGCCTAGTAATATTTAATTTGTATATTTGTTTATTACTTATGCTTTGACGCCACAATTACTTCAGCGATCTTCATGACATTTTGTTTTGAACTTGTTTGCAAGGGTACATAGGACATTTAGAAGGATGAAAAAGAGTACCTAGTAAAGATAAATTAAGTGATAAAATCTAAATTTACGCAAAAGAAGCTGCTGGCAAAAGCGAAATGTGTCATATTCTGAGGTTTTATCTGAAAATACCAAAAAATGAGTTCTTTTATTTGAAAATAACATTCAAAATTAGCATAACTTTCAAGAACTTTCAGATAATCCATCATTGATGGAAACACACTTACGAGAAAAGTTTTATCTTTAATACAATTCTTATTACACTCCGTATCCATCAAATACACTTAGGCCTATTTATTAAAAAGTAATTTGATTGTCCTTTTATTAAATTTCGTTTGACAGACAGCGATGTAAACTGTTTTATTGTTGAAATAATTTCTTAATATTTATATTTGAAATTTTATAATGTCACGATCCGTACGTTGATATGTAAAAGAGGGAGTATGGATCTATCTACATACTAATTATGTACGTAGATAAATCCATACTCTTTTTTACCTGTTTTCTTTGAATAAAAAATTTAGCTTAGCCATTAAAATATTGAAAAAATATTTTTTTACAGAATATATAACTTCAAAATTTTTCTTTAACGGATATGCACACAGAGTGACCAACACCAAAACGTTGTTGTGAAATACGTGCCCCTAAAAACCAGTTTTAACCATACAAACACTTGGAAAGATTTGGACGATCAATGTTTTTAAAATAATATTTTATTTTTGTAAATATTGAAACACTTCACAAAAGATAGCAATTTTTCTTAGTTATATGACCTCTATTTATAGTAAGTATTAGGCAGAGAATGTATAGCCTTGGGACATGGCCACCTATGTATATACGTTTCTAATAATTCGTGCACTTATGTTCTGATAGTTAGGCAGTTGCAATTTCACGGCAATGTAAACGACTCGAACTCGAAAGTGCTCCTTTTAAACAGTTTATTTACAAATGCATACATTTATAATTAGTTATACACTTCTTGAACAAAACCACTCACCATTATTATTATTATTTTACTACGGTTTTTTGCTAGATAAATATCCCAGTTTCACGGATGTATAATATTATATTCCGGAATTCATACTCTAGTTTGATTTAACAAGTTCACGAGCCTTACTAGTAAAATTGGAAATTGATACTACTGATTAAATTCACATTTGATTCGATTAAATGCATCATCGTAGTTTTAAACTGGCACCTTTTAATCCCAAATCGTTGACAAAGAGCTCAGCGTTTTTGTTTGGTTTTACATATTCCACAAATATTTTGGCGCAGATCGAAGTTAATTAAAAGTTTCTTTCGAATTGCAGATATGTTCCTCTTGATAGAGGAATAGACAATGAGAAGAAGAGAAAATAAACAAACATTACAAGGTACCGCTGGTTAGACTTTATGGTCCACCTTAAACTTGGAAGATTTTTCCTTCTCGCATTTATTAGCCTTTATCTTTAGTACCTTTGTGCTTAGGGAAAAAATATTGTAAAGTTGCTTGGCTCGAGAGGCATGTAATGGCATTGCGGTGTCATTACTTTTTCCTTGTCTAACGTCAGTTAATTGACCTGCGATAGGATTTGAAATATTTGATGCGGAAAATTGTTTTTGGTGAAGACTCCCTTAAATTCAGACATAATTGAAACTTTCGGAACAAAGGAAAAGGTTGATCAGTTGTATTGGAGTAAGGTAACTTACTCTAGTCATAAACTCAAGTTTATGACTAAAGTCTCAAGACTTACGATATAGTAAGTGGCTACAATGATTCTCTGACATAAACGGTGGCTCCTCTGACTAGGTTAGGTCATTTTAAATACGGTTGTGATTGGCTGATATTGGATAGTTTTGTAATTATTGTGAGAGCTTACACTGTATATAATTTTTTATAAAAACATTCTCTATATTGAAAAACGGTTAACGGTTTATCCTGAATATTTTATAAGCACCTCTAAAGACTTCTGAAGTCAATCTTAATTTACTTGAACATTAACTAGACGCAAACATAAGATTAACCTTAACCACGAGTAAAGTAACAACAATACTAAAATAAACATTTTAATGTTCTGGTCATTAGCATCACGTAATCTCTACACACGTACTCGTACCGAATAACGATAATGTCCTTAGACATGGTACTTACCACAATATTAATTACAATGTGTTACACATCGTCAAGCCCAGAGTGTAACAGACGAACGACAATATTGGAGATTAACTAAAACAGCGGTCTACAGACCAGACTGGTAATCACATCTGTAGCGGCCAATGTAAGCGCTTGCTCCAAACAAGAGCCCGTTAAATTGGATCCCGAAATAATTAAATTATCGGCTGACGATCGCGAAACAATTTTCGGGCAATATTGACTTACTTACTCGATCAGCGCTACTACTAAATCGAATTCTTGCCCTTAATAGAATCATTAAAGCCAAAGACAACGGACGATGAATCCTTTTAATGGTTTTTGAAAATACCAGTGAAGAAGAAATTTAAATATTGATAGAGGCTGCCTAATATAAAACTGCAGCCATAACTGAAACGCTAATTTTATCATTATTTTCATTATATTGTTTTTCGCGAATTATTTAATTCTTTAACAACTAAAGGTAGTGTAACTTAGTAGTGATTTGAAATAACTTAAGTTAAGCCATTGTTATAATCTTTATTTATTTATGTATACCTCTTTAGTGATAGTTCCGATTCGAGGCGTTCGGCATTGAACTGGCAGGCTAAAGATATATAAGGTCTGAGTATTTTTACAGTGTATATTTTACCGTTAATTTGGTGGAGTATTTTTTTTTAAATATCACCATATATATCCGTGAAAGTCTGTCTCATGTATTGATTCAACGACGGAAAATATCTATTTGCCTTACACTTTTCGGTGCATGAAATCATAACCTCTGAAACCCATTTCAGCCAAGTGCTGTTTCTGACTGCTCTTTGTTATGCTCTAACATACAACACATCCTACCTCTTGAAATAGCGACCTAAGTGCATACGTCAAATGCAGTCACACTCCTCGGTGAGCATAACAGGTAACTCAAATAGTTTTCATAACTAAAAGATTATATTCGTGATGAAAAATTTAAATTGATAAAATGACATAGGAAAAAAAACCCTTCATAATTCAGTCATATCAGTCAGTCAGTCATGTCAGTCATAAAAAAAATATGATTTTCATTAGCTAAGATAAAATAATAGGAATGTACTGTGGTTGGGGGATTTACTAACAATGAAGAGTAATGGTGTCAGGTAGCAAGATAAATTGTTTACAACACAGAGTTTTATAAGTAATTTCATCCTCAGTACCTGGATAGTTGGCGCTCCACTACTGTGCGCTTTTCGAGTCGCTTTTTGCCCCGCACATCCAATCTGTGGAACGGGTTATCGTCTGCGGTATTTCCGGACCGATACGACCTTAAAGAAATGAGCGTACTTCTTCCTAAAAGGCCGGCAACGCGTTTGTGACTCCTGAGTTGCAGACGTTCATGGGCGGCGATGGTCACTTTCCATCAGGTGACCCGTCTGCTCGTCTGCCCCCTTCTAACATGAAAAAAGTAATTATGTACTCGTATAGCAACTATTTAGAATAAAATACAGTTAATGACTAATCACACACAAGACGATAAAAGTAGTGTCTACAAGTAGCATTTTACATTTGCTTCGATGAAGAATTGCGTCTATGTCTCAAGTGATTGATCGTTTCAAAATTACTCTAATATGGTAAAGCCAATGGACCTATATTAGTTTTACACAATTTTTTAATCCTGAAACAATATATCATCATCATCATCAACAGCCTTTAGTAATCTACTGCTGGGCATAGACCTCGCCTTACAAAGCAGGTTTTGGCGTACTATACCACGCTGGCCAAACGGGTTGTTTCAAGTTTTCCTTCTCTTTGCAGTGCTGTTTTACTGCGTAGTTTGCACCCTTAGTTGGCTCTTATGCCACCCTCGGGCTGAATAGTGACTGTATTCTTAATCCGACACCACACGGACATCTTCATGATCGTAGAAAATTGTCGGTTTAAAAAAAAAAAAAAAACAAAATTCAGTTTTTACCATATTTTGCTACTGCATTGTCTAAATATTACTACTACATTACAGAGAAAATTATACGTATTTTAGATTTTAAATTCAGTGTTTCTTTGATAGGCGCTCAAAGTAAAATGTAGCATGTGATCTTTGTAGGAAATATAATGATTATTATTGGTTGTTATTTTTATTTTAAAACAAACCCTATTTTCACTTGTATGCTAATTTTCATAATTACAGATTTAGAATTAAAAAAGTTATGTCAAAAAAATAACATAATTATTTGAACTGGCTGCCCTGTAAAGTTCAATAAATTACAGATCCGACACTATTCTACGATTATGACGAAATTGTTATATGTATGTATAAAACAATTTTCTTACTTTCACAGTAAAGGGGAAGAAAAAATAAAACACTTATACTTCTAAAACTGTTTCACTACCGTTTGTAAAGTTTGGAAGCTCACTAGATAAATGTCGGGAGTACTACGTCGTAAGTTTTATAGTTATAGAAATTTTATATCACTGGCCCTTTAAAAAATGATTTTCCTAATAGTTCGGCAAGATTTTTTAATATAAAAGGTCTCGAGGAGGACTTTACAAACGTCCATCGAACTTGCACAAGGAACACCCAGATTCAGAACAACAATTTGTGGATCACACAAAATGTTATTCTATGTGGGGATCGAAGCCAAAACAATCAGCGCTGTAAGATAAGGGGCGAGGTGACTGCTTCAACCACTACGCCATCCGTACAGTCAATTATTTTATTTAATATTTTATTTGCATTATTTTTGCTAGTAAAATACACAAAATTACAATTTATTTACTTTGATAGTTCTAATAAATTGTACTGAGTAAGTATACTCAGTAAATTTAAGTAAATTATTATTATTTTCACACCCAAAGCTAATCCAGTGCCGTACACGGGCTATGAAATATGCAAATTGTCCCGTGAACGAGTACCGACGTTCCAATTAAAAAGATAGGCGCATATCGACTATAGTAATGTTACATGAATTCGTATGGATGTCATGATGAAACAAGTAAAAGTGTCAGATTAATTGACGAATTGAACGGGAATTGCTCTGAGCAACTTGTATAAAAGGTTTAACGAATGGATGCTCACGAAAATTGGTTTCGTTACTACCAATAGGTTTTCCTGAAACAATAGTTTACATTTATCCTAATTAATCAGTCATGTTGATTGTTTAGTACTTTTTGTTACAAAAGTAAGGCTAACATTTGTTCATTCCTGGGTGCGATTTTGTACGAAAAGTTTAGAAAGTTGGCCGAATAAACTATTTTCTGTAGTAATGTATGAGTAACTTAAACATTTTCGTTCGTAATCGTTTGGAACTGTTAAGCTAACGTTTTAGTTTTTTCTCTTAAGGAATAGTTTCAGGAATATAGAAATCTTGCTCAAGAATGAGGTATAGCGGGCAGAATTTCTATAGGCATACAATTAAGAGCATCTAAAGGCGACCTTATTTAAAACATTATATGTCTGATCCATATAATGTTTTGAATAAGGTTTTGTTTGAGATGGGACTGTTTACGTGTATAATTTAGAAATTCGGTAGAAAACTCTTTTCAATACCAACTTATAGCTTACATAGTTAAAAGAGTGTGACTTAGAGGTAGTTAATTAAAAAGAAATGCAAATTACGTGGACTCATTTCGTTTTACAAATGACAAATGAGTGCGAACTTGATGCAAAGAAGGACAGATTAATTCTTCAAGAACTTGAAAGCAAGCACCATTAATGTAAGAGAATGTTCTTTGTTCAAACGATTTTTTATTAGTCGTTTTTTTTAATGGAAGAGTTTTGTACCTTGTTTAAAGATAGCACATCAATAAACATTTGTGAGCACCTGGGTAGTGTAAAGTTTAGAATACCTAAACGGGCCAATTGGAAAAATACTGGAACAAAAAGGTTTAGCTAAAATAACAATGCCTTGTATTGTTATTTTAGCTGAACCTTTTTGTTGTTGACTTATATATTTGAAGTCTCGGTATATTCATTTCAATTTACATTAATAAAGTTGTCGGTTGTAGACTAACTGGGCAGGAATCTACCATTAGAACTTGACAGCTAAAATAACCTAGTCTTAAATTCCTTTTCTATTATATCCTAAACTCCTAGAGTAAATCGAATCGCCTAGTTTGCAGGTACAAAAAACTGTACAATAAACACATTTTATTTGCGAACTTCTTTATTGGTCTATATTGAATGTTGCCTATTCTTAACACAATATACGCAATATAAATTGATCCTTTATGATCCGAAGCGTAAAATAATACAAATTTGATAGCTATTAACTGCAATATTTATTATATTTCGAATATTTGTCCTCCCTCCCGGCAATTATTCGCTTGTCAATGACAAACAGGGATGGCACAAATAGGTTTATCTCTTACAAGATTACGGACGTCGTGTCCGCACAAATTAGTACGAGACGAGCTCTTTTGATAACTGAAATGGAATACGCAAACGTAATCAGACGAGATGAATGTTGTCTATAAGCGATTGTTTCCACGAATGCTCCGTCTCGTATTGATTTTATACTGTGTCAACATGGCATGAAAAAATATAAGCGGCCTGTGGCTTTGGTAGTCTAAATGTGTGAAGAAAAGAATGACTTAAAAAACGTCATCTTCTTTCTATTTTTTATAACTTTTCATATCGAGGAAAAAGTTATCTTCTAATTTACAAAAAATCTATGAACTTAACAAAATGACATATTATATATAGGCATTTGATGCCTAAATATATATTTGACATTTTTTTCACACTCGTTACAGTGGCAAAGTGGAATATATAATCATATTTTTACTAGGTGTCCCTGAAGCCACAAGTATACGTTTTTTCGTTATTAGTAAACAGCCGTTTCGTTATTAATAATCAACAAGGAAGGCCGATTTATTAGAGTCTGCTATTTTTCAAATATATATAAATAAATACTTTATTATTTCAAAGCTATTTAGTAACGAATTATACCTTAATTTTATTTATTTCTCTTTGATGTTTCTGTGTTGGATTTCAACGGATAGTATGTTTGGTTTAAATTACCAAATTCTGAGTTAGTGCCCTTTGTCACAAATAATTGGTTGATTAAGCTTAGCGGCTATTAATTTGAGTAATGATTTCCTGTGTTCTTAGTAGTCCCTTTTGTGTCGTGATTATGTAATATGATAGCTTTGGTTTCGGGTCAAGCTGCTTCAATCGATTCGCGCTGCGCCCTTACGTTTAGAGTTAAGATCATAAGAAAAGCTTTTTAGTACAGTATATTATTTACCATCATTTTTCTGCAACTTATAAAATGTCTGGTATGTGGCGATGCGAAAAAGTTTGTTTAGGTAACGCGGTTTCAACTAGTATTCGGCTACTGTTATGAAATACCAAATTACTCGTAATATGTATTTAGTTTAAATTGATTTCCGGTTTGTTTATTCTTACATTTTACAGTTATTTTACGTTACGTCGTCGATCCGGGAGTACCTGAAATAACAAGGTCCCGGTCCTCCTCGTGGTAGGGCGCCTGAGTCCAGCCGTCAGGATGGTTTTTAGTAGAAACACCACATACTTCAAACAGACTAGAAGGGATTATTGCTATTATAATGTTACCTGTTATATTGAGGGTACTTTTGATAGTTTTTTTACTTAGATTTGTAATTATTTTCAAATTTTTAGTGCTCTTTGTCAGTATTGTTTGAATTCGGTTCAACATTTTTTTTTAAAAGGATTACTTTTCAATGTTCCTAATAACTACATTCGATTCATTTTTGGTTTTCGAAAAGAAAAGATTATAAAAACGATTCATAATAATCTACTGGCTTATACAGTACCTTTGCTCTTATCATAATAGAAATTTCCTATTTCCATCCTATTCTATTATGTCCCTGTTATTCAACAGCTTCTGTCAATCATTTTTTTCACTATTCAGTCGGTCCTCCTCTGGAATGCAGTAGCTTCGTACTGAACGTTCAACCTTAAAGTATTTATTGTAAATAGCATTACTTTAAATAATGCTATAGGGACTGTGGTTCATATTATAAATGCCCATTAATAATATGAACCACAGTACCTAGCATTGAAGCTAATCTATGAGCATTGTAAAATATTTCCTTAAAGTGTGCATTAACTGAAATAGGTATACGAGCTGAATACGAGTTGAAAAGTTTAATCCCATCAACCTCTTAGGTAAAGATGGCCATCTCGTAGACGTGTAGAGTAGAATATGTAATAGTTGAGATTTGAAACTAGTTCACGTTAACCAGCGGGTGGGTCCAGAGCACTCTTCTATATTAAAAGATTTTACGTGTTTCGTGCAAGTTTGATGTTTGTACCTCTGAAAGCCATCGTAACTGAGTGAATATTGGTGCATAAATATTCAGTGAAAACTAAAGAATCTAAAACATGTAAATATTTAGTGAGAGTGAAAAAAAAACGATATTAATTGTTCGCTTTATTTTTTCGTATGAAATTTATGCATGTGCAAATGATTCTTCAATATACTACGAGTAATAACATTATCTACGAGACTATAGTTTAGAGCGAGGATGCCCAAAGTGGCAGTATTACGTGTCATAATTTATACAAATATCCATTTCTGTATGATCTGTTGATGACCTTGTTCCAGGGGCCCCCCTCCCAAAATCCCCAAAATCAGAGGACATACCGGTATGTGATCTCTTGAAGCTACTTCTGTCTCAGTTCTGATTCCCATCCGGTAATTTTTTATGAAATGCGGGGCAAATAAGCAGACGAGTCACCACATGGAAAGTGACCAGTGATCACCTGATATCTGCAACTCAATAGTCATAATTACGTTGCCTCGTTTTAAGTCTCCAGCCAGAGTAAGAGGGAGAATTGAGGAAAATCGAGGAGGGAAAATTGCTGAAGCTTATTTTTCGATTAGACCGTGGTATCCCATATTTGCCAAAACATAGTTTTCCCACTGTAAATACTAAACAATAATACTTGCGATATCAATAAAAAATAGGGAGAGAGAGAGCTCCCTATCCATTTTCTTTACCCCAATTTACCTTCTATCTTCATCTCATCTAAAAATATACATAAAATCTCATGGAGGAGTCTGACAAGCGGCGGCGATAGCGACGTAAAGGACACCAATCAACACTCTTTGTAATTTTTTATATTGCGTCGACCTGAAATAACTACCCCTTGGAGTCGATATCGGTTTCCCAGGGGTCAACATAAACGAAAACTGATTTGGGGGACGACGAGAACACAAGTTCTTATTTGATTGAAACTATCAAGATACTGAATGAGAATGACGACACACATAAAAAAAGTTCAAGTAACATGTACGGTTTTGAACTTTTCAACGATTTTTACTATTGTAATATATTTATATTTCTTTTATAACTAATAACTAAGCATTCTTTCTTTTTCTCAATCTCATTCTTCTTTTGATGCATTAGTGACTAAAGCAACATCCTGAATCCTTCATTTAATCACAATAGTTAACAATATGTGTAGCGTAACATACGGAGTAATAAATAAATTTAAAACAAAATTAAATTTTTATGTGTTAAAAAATTAAATATCTGCATTTGTAAAATTATTTAGCAATACAATACAGAGTCTGACTGCTTCTATTGTTTAAAACTTGTCGGCAACGATTATTTATTGAATTTTTAAGATTGTTTATCTGATCCTGCGGTAATCGCTCACAAGTGAATAAAATGTAAGAAGTAACAACAAAACAAAAACGAAAAGTTTATATTTTTAAAATCAGTCTGTATATGTTACCAAGAGCAAAAAAGATTGTCTATCAATGTTCTTTGCTACGAAAAAAAACAAAATATCACAGAAAAAAATTCGTCATCAGTAGAAGTTTAACTTGTGAAATAAAAGTACATATTAGTAAATAACATACTTTGTGTATACATTAATAATTAAAATATATATAATATAGTTACTTTAACTCTTGATTATTGTAATAGCAAATTTTGAAATGAGTTCAAAATTTTAATTATTTTATCCTAATTTTGCAATAAATTACTGTAGTTTTTTTTTTGTTTTACTTAATATTTTCAAGGTTACTGCTACATTTACCTAATATTTTAGATAGGATCATGCCAATAACTTTAATTAATATTAATTTGTGGGCAATGGTATACTAGGCCAGTAGGTTAAAAAAATGTCTGGGCGAAATTCCTAACTGGAAGCGACATATATTTTCGACTGTGTTTATAGATAAGAAACGTCCCTATGAAATACCTCAAATTTTAATGTATCAGTTCATATATTTTTTTAAATATTTTACTCTAAAATAATTTAAACTACTATTTTATCGCCTAAAAAGCCAAAAACTTTAATTGCAGATATTTAAAATTACTGGACATCTTTAGTTACCTGTACGGGTTTTCGAATTTCAAGTCAAATATAAAAATACTTGCTTTACCCCGTGACTTCGTCGGTGAGGTGGTCGACATCAGATATCCTAGAGGATACAATGAATCAAGATTATAGGTATATAAATTCCTAACCCTATTTTGTAACAACCCCATTTAATCACTTACGGGGTAGTTTTGAAAAGTTAAAAAAAATTGGTGTCCAATTATTATTATTTCTGATAGAGAATATAATTATACTGAGAGTTTGGAATCGATAAGTAAAAAAAAATGTTTTCCATGCACACTTACCTTAACAAACTACTTTTATAAAGGTAATTAAAAAAAAATAGTGACAACTATTTTTGAAGAGTATTTACTGTGAGTTTGAAATCGCAATTACCAAAACTAACGAAGTTTCATAAAATTTTCCAACCTTCATTTAGCACCCTTAGGGGTGGATTTTTTTAAATTACTTTCTAAATACATACCTACGTCACCTAAGGAACATTTATGCAAAATTTCATGCTTCACTCAGCGATTTCAGCTGTGCGTTGATCCATCAGTCAGTGAATCAGTTTAAAACTCGTGAATACATACTAACGATATTTTTTTAACATTACACAAGTAGCCAAACGCACGCCCTAGTTACAATCATTAACTGAAACAAACGTATGTATTATATATATGTATGTAACTATGTATCCACGGTGCGGCAAGCTACTCCTAATAAATGTAACATCAGCACGTATGACAATCTTCTAACTTCCGTAGAAAGCTGTAATTTGAGTTTCAAAGTCGGAACGCGACTTTTTCGTGAGTTTTAGTTATTCTTCGTTTCCATGTTAATGAAGGTGAAGCATTTCCTTAGGGGGTTACAACCGTGAATAAAGTTTGCTTTCAAAACTTGTTACGAGTTTCCTTCAAAATTATGGGATCTGGTTATTACTGTTTTTTTGTCTGTAATACCTCCTTGAATAAAAACAGTGAGAAATTTCTATCGTAATCTAACTAAAAATAGGAAGGAATATTCCAGTAACTGTAGGTGTCTTCGTAATCCCTCCCTTTGTCATTAACGCCGTGTAAACCAATGGTATAAAATTATTATGCAACATTAATAATTAATTAGTTATTATGGATGCGTTGTTAATCCTTTGTGTTTACGTCTTATTTTAGATTAAGAATATGGTACGCAAGTAGTAGGTACTTACCACTTTCTATAAACGTTTGTAATACAAGAATCGAAACTTGAGCTTTCTTACTTTGTTTAATAAGAAAGTTATGATACACTTTTGATATTATTAGCTGTGCAATTTTCTTAAAAAATAACAAGCGGAGGCAATATTTTGATATTTATTTTTCCTCTTACTACATATTGTGTATGTATAAAGAGTAAGAGATATCGTCTTATATCGTATTTATAATAATTATATATTAAATTTATAATTATACTGTGGTTACATATTAGTGTTTTATCTCCTCTGGGATTAGTTAGCATATAAATAGCTTACTTATTTAAATGTTCCAGCCATTAAACGCTGAAACCTCATCTTGTATACCTGATTAACTGTTTGCTTTTAAGCTGCGTTGAAGTTAGGAATTGAACATTAACTAAAATATTTATCTCGATTCCTTTAAGTAACAATTACGGGAAATTTATACAGATACAACGTCATTCGCGAAACAAACAGGAAAGATTTTGCTTTGAAAATTCTCCTACAGTGGTAAAAATTCAGGTCTCATTTTTGCAGTATTGTGGGTTATGACACGGCAAGCGAGAGTGACATAAAAAGCGCCGAATTATGTAAATGATATAGCTAAAGACAGCTATTCAATTAGAGAACACTTCACGCACAGCTCGATCCACGCATGTCAACGAAGTCAAGATTTTCATTAATTAACCCAATTATATTCCCGCATATCACATTCATACAAACTCGTACTGGTGTCAAATACTCCGGCAGGCATTCATATTACATTCAATTTCGTTACAAAGTTCTTGGAATCGTATTCGCGTCTGAACTCAAATAAATATGATATTGAATTTTCTCTCAAGAAGTATTAGAATCAATCTCTATTAAATTTACCGTGATATGTCGAAATCATATAATCATATATTGATGTCTACTTTTACTTGTGATTAAAGTTAGCACGGCTTTGCGTTTGTATAATAAATTGCAGTAGTGTGAAGAAACAAGTCCGACCGCATATGGAATACTGTTCTCTTCTCTATGTAGGGGCACCCCAGTACCAGCTTCTCCCTCTGGACCCAATCCAAAGAAGAGCGACTCGAATCGTCGATAGCAAAAGATTTGCGACCGGCTCGATCCCTTAGAGTTATGTAAAGATGTAGCTTCGCTCTGCATTCTCTATCGTATATATCATGGAGAGTGCTCCGAGGAATAGTTCGGAAAATTCCGGCCGCAACCTTCCGCCAACGTTCGACACGGCAAAATTTTCATCCCCACACTTGGAGAATTGGCGCTCCACCACTGTTCGCTTTTTAAGACACTTTTGCCTCGCACTATCTGTGGAACAAGTTATCGCTTTCCATCAGGTGACCCGTCTGCTCGTTTTGCTCCCTATTCCATAAAAAAAATACTTCTGGTCAAATTTGTACAAAGGGGTAGGTAATATCCACCTTTGTATGGTATTAACCACCTTTGCCGTTCTATATATATTATTTCTCATAAGAATGTTGTTGAACTAAAATAGCATGTAACACTACTAATTGTCGTTGTGCTTATTCGAAGTTGTTTAACCATGATTGGCTTGGACAACATCATGGAATAACAGCGTCTAGCATGCTTTGCACTGTCATCCACATGGTGAACCCAATACCATTTTGTCTTGACAGTGCTAGTGTTCACCAAGTACTGTTATTAATTTTAAGTATGTGATGTAAAACACCAATAAAGTTTTTCTTTTCTTTCTTTTCTAATAATAATCATCTGAACTAATTATTTATTTCAGATGATTATTAATTCAAATATTTCTATATTATTAATTCATATATTTCTATATATATATAACTATATAATTATGTAGTTATGACATAGTTAGTTATGACTTAGTTAGACTTTAAACAGTCAAGAAGCATATAATCGAGGTCTTTTGACTTGATAACTTTGAAACAGTTTATGTGGGAGAATGATTTAAAAATCCGTATTGAAGATGTTGAGCTTTTCATAGAGATTGTTAATAAATGGTTTGAAAAGGAAGAGTTACTGATCTCAAAACTGAAATAGATTGACGATCAGAAGTACTCGTAATGGCGTATGCAAGACGGGGATCACCTGTGTCTGATCCGCAAGGAGCCAACGCCTGAGTGGCGACAACCACCACTGCGATGGCCAGACCGTGGACATGGCTCTCCACAAGCTGGCAGAGTGCCCGGCGTGGGTTGAGCAGAGGCGAGACCTCGTTCCGGCCATCGGAGTGGGAGTTCTCTCGCTCGATAGCCTGATTGTGGCTATCGTGCGGAGCGAGAGTGCGTGGAACTCTGCCGTCTCTTTCTGCGAGCAAGTTATGCTCGTGAAGGAGATGGCGGAGCGGGACCTGGCAAGGTTTAGAACTCTAACGGGGTTCCCACACGGGGGGGGTCCTCTACTCGTCTGTAGATGGCCCGAGGATGGCCGGGGCACCGGGGACTTCTTTTCTAGCCCCGGCTATTAGTACCCGAGATGGCGTGCGGTTTTAGTCGGTTCGAGTCCGACATGCCACCGATAGATGGTATCCGAGGGGATTGCCGCACGGAAAGAAAAAAAAAGGAGGCAAGAAATAGTAATGTGGTAGATAAATGATAGAATGATACTTATGCCAGACAAAACTGCAAATGATTGTTAAAGAGTTAGAAAAGCTGTGTATTTAGAAAAAAAATGATACAAAAGAACAACTAATTTACTTTATTATTTAGACATTGGACGAGCTTGAAGCACAAAAGAACTATACTAGTTTCCATGTAAATTATTGATAAAAACTAACTATTGATAATATCTAGTATAACTATATATAATAATTATTGATAATAACTAGTGTAATTATTAAGTATAAAAAATAACGGCGTTTCCTTCTTTGATTATCACCAATTTCTTTTCGATTTGTCCTTTAGTTGTCAATGAAACACATGAGCAACTATAACCAAAAAAAAAAACTGGTATCAAATATCATATCAATCATACCAATCATGCATTATTATACATGCCTTAACAAGGCAATGATTTCCGTTGTCATTGTTACAACAGAATATTGGGTACGCCGCAAAAGAGATTAGCTAATTTTGCGTTTCGGAATTTTAATACCGAATATTTTATAAAACACTTTTTTTTTGTTGGATGATGAATTTCGTTGTGTCTTTCTGAAATAATTATCTAATGTATCTTGCCAAACAAAACATTTCACTGTTTTGACAAAAGAGAGTTAAAATATATCTTTGTGATATTAAACACAATATTGCTGTTTTCCGGACCTTTCGATGGCATTTGATTTGGTTTCGTGGGATATCTTATGGAAAAATATGAATTACCAACTCCAATATTAAACATTCTAAAATACTGGTATGGTAATCCAATCAAAAATATGCGCTGGGCAGGTACTTTGTCGCATGTATGTGTATGGGTTGGAATGTGGGGTAAGAGAAGAGGCTTGATCCCACCAACGATTTTCAACCAGTGATAAATGATAAATGCTATTTATTTCTGTAAGTAAATCTTTTCAGATATTTTTACAAGTGGAACTTTACCACTAGAAGGAGCCGGCATTTCCTGTGCGTAAACGAGCTGATCGGTGAACTTAGTAGCACAAAAGTCGGATGTCATATTGATGATATTTGTCTAAATAATGTCAGCTACGTACACGACATGGCGCTTCTAAGCGCGTCGCCATGTGACCTGCGAAGGCTTGTTCACATATGTGAGAAGCATGTCGAAAGATATGGCCTGGTGTACAATGTTAAGAAAAGCGAGGTCATGATTTTTGAGGCTGGGGGTAGAGGCCCTTAGGATATGCAACCATTAAAAAGGGTTGTGTTGGCCCGCAGGTTTACACCAATCTGTAAACCTGCGGGCCAACTGGTTCGCTCTTCGAATATTGTTGTATGTTGTATGTTCGAATAATAAACCTCTCGTGAGTGTTCGCGAGAGTAAACGTGTGTTTGACCTTGGATTGGTGACCTTTAGAGGTCAAAATTTGCGTATTGAAGATCTTATCCACTTGTAATTTTTTCCTCTCTTTTCAATTCCGGGCTTAAAAATATGTAATCCTATTTGAAAATTGTAACCTTCAAGGTTGTGATCATGTTACATCTCAAGATCACCAATGGATAGCTAGGGCAAATACCTGTAACTTTTGTATTTAAAGTATTTCCGAAACATTCTAATTATTATCCTGCTGTGCCGGTACTTTTCTAACAACCGGTATTATATCCTGTGTTCAATTAATTCAGTCCGTACACAAAATGTTTAGCATGGAAGTAGATATAAATATTCCTCAGCTTTCTAGCATATTGCTCAATTAACTCTGCACAAAATCATCAATCAATGGCAAGCTGTACTCGGTTCACCTTTGATTGATTTGCTCATTATACGTTGAGCTTGTTAATTGAATTTCGACGAATTACGGTAGTGCATCATTATTTTATGCGAGGATTATACATCATATGTGTATATCTATAATATATACAAGTATATACATGTGAATATAAGAGGATGTAACATTATAACAACCTCAATTTCACACCAAATAAAAAATTTAATCGAACATAAATGTTTAACATAAGTGACATAATACCTCTGTGACCTATTTACTGATTATAAGATGCCGAAATATAACATTCACCATAGTATAGGTACTTACTGCTCCGCGCCATTTCATATTGTGACAATAGCAAAGCACACTGTTACTTTGTTAAAGTTACATACGATGCCGCAAAAAAGTATGATTGATGTTATATTTTCGTAAGAGATTTATGTTTGAAGCTATTTTTACATCACTGTCATATTGTCATATGAAGAGCGAACGGAAAATTGTGGCATCTAAGTGTAAATAGGTACCAGTTTTCAGAAACTTCTTTGTTGCTGGCAGTTTAGGATTTAATATGAAATAAAATAAAAAACTCCTTATATTTAGTGCAAGTTAAATAGCACATTTGATTTCAATACGTGAAGAAGATAATGATGATGAAGTTAGTAGAAAATCTTTATGTTTATGAAGTGATAGTTCAAGTTATACTGGTTAACCATGTTCGATCAAGCCATGAAAGTGAGACAGGAAAATAATAAATAATAGGCAACTTTTTTCCTCAGTGTAAAAGCAAGAACAACTTTCATGGTTTTTTTATTTAATTTTTATTATAAAAGACAACTTCCGCACTAGGAATATATCCTGTGCCACGGGGGACTTTACAAACAAACACAAATAGCAACCAGACTCAGAACGACAATTTGTGAATTACAAAAAGTGTCGTCCCATGTGGGGGTCGAACCCACAACACCCACGTAGCGTGAGTGCGGTGTGAATGAGTGCGCGGCGTGGCGACCACTTAAACCACTGTCCGCCATCCGTGTAGTCATTTTACAGACACACAACTTTAGAAACACACAATTACATGGACTAAAAGAGATACTTGCTTCTTCAACTAACATAACATTGAACCATGCCAGCTTTTGCCATTGAAAAGATAATTAACCGTGGGAGAGTTATCATATCATTTATCAGAAATGGGCCGGCCCGACCGGAGTGATTCGACGGCTTCAAGTTGTTCCCCAAGCGAGTTAGGTTTCCTTCCTCCTGATGCGGGGGGAGGGGTAGTATTCTATCTTCTAATTCATTTTCGCGAATGCTCGACTAGTTTCGGACTCGACTGGGCCCTTTTTCAAGGAGGATACACACATATGAAAAAAAAAAGTTAAGGGAATTAACGCGCTCACGACAGGTTTGACCGCCAGGTTGATTCAGTCAACCTGTCGCTAAGGCCAGTGCAACCTGGTCGAAATGTCAGGCTATTCAATCTTTGAATAGCCTGACATTTCGAATATGTACATAATAATTGTCGTGCCCGGGTTAATTCTCGTAAAAATGATTATATATTATGTAAGGCCATAACTTAAAAACACGTGGTTAAAACAGTATTTCTTTAATAAATGTGAGTGCTACTCACCAAAGGTTTTATTCTAATTATATTGTTTTGTCTCGATTTATACTTCTGATATGTGTAACGGCGAAAGTTTAAACAAATGCTGGTGATTAAAGAAATAAACTGAATCCATTAACACCAGTTATATCAACGTAAAGCCAGCGGCATATTTATTATATATTATGTGTTGCCTCATCTGAATCAATTTCCTTAGAGAAAATACCTGCTCAACAATATCAGCAATTTCATGAACTCGACATGAATAAGGCAATCAATAAGTAATCAAATTGTAGCTGTATTTTTCTTCGTTCTGTTTTTATATATAAAATGATTAATTTAGTCCGGTTGTAAGTGAGGTGCGGGGTTGCTAATCAGTAAGTAGCAGAGAAACACACAGACACGGGAATATTGACTATATAATCACATTATTACAACTACAAGAACTACACTACGAGAAGGCTAGCTATGGACTGCCTGGCGGGGAGGCTAGCTATCGACTGCCTGGAGGACTGGTGCAACGTGCATTTCAGGCCACGTGCAACAGTCCCCCCGCTATCCTTTCCCCGCGCCAATGCGGAAACGCGGCGCATACACAATAAAACAACAATAAGGGTACAAAACAATAGTAAAAGATACAGTCTTACAATAACCCAAGCCGTGTTCCTTAACAACGCGGCGCATACACAATAAACAACAATAAGGGTACAAAACAATAGTAAAAGATACAGTCTTACAATAACCCAAGCCGTGTTCCTTAACAACGCGGCGCATACACAATAAACAACAATAAGGGTACAAAACAATACTAAAAGATACAGTCTTACAATAACCCAAGCCGTGCTCCTTAACACCACCCCCCAGTTGGAGACTTCAATCGACAAATGTACCGTCAGTAGGTAGCACGGCTATTCGGGCAACGGGTCGACGCAGCGACCCGGTAGGTGTCCTTATATCTACCACACGTACATGTCCATCCCTTCCCGGGTACATTTTAGTTATTACGCCACGGGGCCACATATTACGCGGTTGTTTGCCGTCACATAACACAACCACATCACCTACTTTCACAGAGTTCGTAACCGTGGTCCACTTTTGACGTCTCTGAAGAGTGGGCAGGTACTCTCTTGTCCACCGCCTCCAGAACATCTCAGCAAGCCCATTCGCCTTCTTCCATAGGCGACGAGCATCGAGGTCGGAGGGATCATAAGTTGTCAAACAAGTATCACCTGCCGTTGTGCCAAGCAGTAAATGATTTGGAGTGAGCACTACTGGCTGGTCCGGATCAGTTGTGACATACGAGAGAGGGCGGCTATTCACTATCAGCTCTGCTTCCAAAAGGACGGTGTGAAGCACTTCTTCGGATGGTGCTCGCTCTTTAAGAGTAGCATGTAGGGCATTCTTTACAGAGCGAATTAGCCGCTCCCATGCACCCCCCATGTGCGGCGCAGCAGGCGCGTTGAATCGCCACTCGATGCCCTTAGCCAAAGCCTCACCTCGCAGTCGTTCGGCATTCAGGCCTCGCAGAGCAGCACGGAGTTCCTTGTTCGCTCCTACGAAATTTGTGCCACAGTCGCTCAGAATTATCGCAGGTTGCCCGCGACGCGCTATTAAGCGGCGTAAGGCAAGTATGGCAGAGTCACTGCTGAGTGATGCAGCCAACTCGAGATGGACGGCGCGTGTAGTCAGACATGTGAACAACACACCCCAGCGTTTCTCCCGGCGCCGTCCTATAGTGATTTCCATGGGACCAAAATAATCGATCCCACAATTAACGAATGCTCGCCGAGTGGTGGTGAGCCTGACGAGTGGTAAGTCACCCATCTTCGGAGGGTTGGGCTGCGCGCGTTGTACCCTACAATGCTGGCAGCGTGCAACGACAGCCTTCACAGTAGGCCGAATGCAAGTAACCCAGAACCTCTCTCGTACATTGTTGACGACTGTCTCGTGGTTGGCATGCATTGCTCGTTCATGGTAGTGCTGCACAAGGAGCCGTGTGATGGGACAACTTCCATCAAGGATTACGGGGTGTTTCTCGTCGAATGATAATTCCGTTGAAGCTCCAAGGCGTCCCCTGACACGAAGCAGCTCGTCGTCATACACCGCGGGGTCGACTTTCAGCAAACGACTTGATTTAGGCAACGGAAGCCCAACTCGCAGCGTGCTCAGTTCTTCTGGAAATGATCGTGCCTGCGACTGCTTAAGTAACAAACGCTCAGCTTCCTGTATATTGTTTATCGTGAGCGTACTTACTGCTATCCTCTGCTTGGTTCTGCACGCGGTTATGAAGGTGAGAACGCGTGCGAAGACACGCAACGCTCTCGTCCACGTGGAGTAGCGTTTCACGTCAATTAGGGGTTTAGGGTTGTCACCCACTACTAACACCCTCTCGAAGCGTTCTGTGTCATCAGCGGGAAACTCCTCACGCTTGTAGCTCGGCCATGGCACCTGTGGATCATAGAGAAACGGGGGACCCGAAAGCCACATGCCCTTGTTATTAGGCCAGTCCATCCTTGTCGCTTCGTCAGCAGGGTTGGACTCGGAAGGCACCCAGTGCCAGTTACTTCTCTTACTTAAGCTATCAATTTCAGCTAACCTATGAGAGACGTATTTTTGATAATCTCGTGCATCAGAATTGATCCACATAAGAACTGTCTTTGAGTCAGTCCAGAGGTAGAGGTTGTTGATAACGAAATCGACTTCAGCTTTTACGGTTACGGCCAATCTGCACGCCAAAACCGCTGCCTGTAATTCGAGACGCGGAATTGACACTACCTTCACGGGTGCTACGCGCGCCTTGCCAGCTACCATTGTACATACCCTATTGCCCGCGATGTCGGTACCTACTAGAAATGCTACGGCAGCGTACGCCTTTTCGCTGGCATCTCCAAAGACATGAATATCTACGGCTGTCCGTTGCAATCCGTACCACCGGGGTACAACTACATTCGATAGAGCTTTCAGTTGGTTCAGCCACTGAAACCAAATAGTTGCCTCGGGGTCCTTGATGCACTCATCCCACAGTATTCCCGACTGCCATATACGTTGCATAAGGACTCGAGACTGGATAACGCATGGATACACTAGCCCAAGTGGATCAAAAACACTCATAATAATCTTAAGGAACTCGCGCTTAGTAGGCTTGGTCTGGCCTTTCACTAATTCTGTTGGTAGTCTCTTGAAGGAGAGGTCAAACTTCATGCAGTCGCTCGACGGACACCAGATCATTCCCAGTGTGCGCTCATTCTCAGACTTATCTAATTTGACTCGACCCGGAACAACGCCTGGTAACTTTTCTCGTAATTCGGGTGAATTCGTCACCCACCCCCTGATATCAAAACCACCAGCTCGGTGGATGTGGGTGACGTCCGTGATCAGTCGTTGTGCCAGGTCAACAGAGTCCGCGCTATCTAAATAATCATCTACGTAGTGCTTTTTCCGTATAGCTTCAACCGCGACAGGATATGTGTCTTTAAACTCTTCCGCATTTTTATTTAAGACATAAATTGCTGAAGTCGGGGAGGAGGCTGCACCGAAGATCATTGAGGTCATGACGTAAATCGAAGGTTCCTTAACTCGATCTTGACCGCGCCATAAAAACAGTTGAGCCCCTTGATCCGCCTCGAGAATTTTAATTCGCAAAAACATGTCCGCGATGTCAGCAGTGAAAGCTATACGGCCTGTTCTAAATTTAATTAGGGTACCTAGCAAAGAATTCATTAAGTCGGGCCCGCTGAGTAAATTATTGTTCAAAGATGTACCTTGGTACGTGGCGGCAGCATCAAATACTAAACGCAACTTGCCCGGCTTATTAGGGTTTAGGACTCCAAAGTGAGGTAAATACCACGCGGGACTTGCCCTAACACCCTCAGCTTTACGCGCGTAACCAGAAGCTAATAAGCGGTCTACCTGTTTCGTATAGGCGTCCGCAAAAGAGGGGTCACGATCCATTTTCCTTTCTATCCCGGCTAGGCGTTTACGCGCATATTTATAATTATCGGGCAACTCTACATTATTACGAGACCATAGTAAGCCTACTTCCCATTGGGGGACGTCATCTGACACGCGGCGACATGTTTTACCTAGTATTTGTAACGCCCGTTCCGAATTACAATTTTTACGCAGAGCTTGTGTAATACCAATTGCTTCTAGTTCAAATTGACTTTTAACTAACTCGTGTAAATCGTCGTGTGGCGTGGATATGCAATTAGCGAAGTCGAGTTCACTACCATCAAACCCCCCACCTAGCGGGCCATGGACGACCCAACCTAGGCTAGTAAGAGAAGCAACTGGTCGACCAGATTTACCTTGACGAATCTCCCTTCCAACTATAAGCTTCCAGTTGTCCTGCCCCAACAACAACATAGGCTTCGCGTCCCTCATCTCGCTGCAATCCAGGTCCCGCAGGTGTGCGTTGTCTTCGAGCACTCGCGCCGGTAACGCTTGAGACGGCAAGTTTACATTACGCATAGTACGCACTGCAATGTCATGACTCACTCCGTTCGGTCCGCGCACTACGATCTTTATATATCGTGAGTTGTTGTCGGTCACACAATGGCCGCGTGCAGTTATCAATTTAAGAGGCACTATTGGTCCGTCCACATCACTCGCGAATTTATCGTCCAAGATTGAAACGGACGCCCCGTCATCTAATAAAGCGTACGATGATCGTTCAACACCAGAACTAGTAACTATCGTCACCGGTAACACTTTTAATAAAGCACGCGCACGATGCTCACCAACGTTCGTAATAGTTTCGTATTTAACCGACGGTGAATCCCTGAGCGCAGATGGTACAGTCGGCGGTGGCACATTTGGCTGTGGCACTACCTCAGGCGGCGACGCGTTCTCGGTTCTTTTATGCAGTAACACGTGGTGTGACCAGTTACATTCACTGCAACGTTTAGCACGACAATACCTGCTCGAATGACTCTTCGCAATGCACTTAAAACATAGTTTGTTTCGTTTCACTAAATCCCAACGTTCATCAACAGTCATATTTTTAAAGTCACTACACTGCGTTAATTCGTGCTCCGCTTTACATTGAACACAAACGACGTTATTGTTTTTACTCTCGTTCTTAGTGACTGCGGCGATTGTTTCCATTGTGTGCGTATGCACACGATGACTTGACCCGCCCGCTCGCACTGAAACCACGTGCTTATCTCTATCGCGGCGACCAGCAGCGAATGGTGCGCGCTCAGCGCCGGCACGGGCACCGAATTTACCACTGACATTAGCACGACTTTCATTAGCGACGTTCAAGCTTATCGGTGCATAATACGACGACGCACGTGTCAACTGACTGAGAAAGTCCAATAAAATGTATAAATTTGGAGACACTCTTAAATCAACACTACTATTATCCAAACGCATCGCGAATTGCCCGTACTGCGCGCGTTGGTATGGTGTTAATTTACCTATTAGTTCGTTGACTAATTGCGGGTTATTTAAATAACCATCGGCCCGTATACTTTGTAACACAGACACACAATTACGTACTGTAGTCGTGAATTTGCGTATTGCGAGTCCATCTTCGGAGACCTTAGGTAAATCACGCACTTTCCTAATGGCACACTCTAACAGGCGAATAGGATGTCCGAACTCGTCTTCGAGGGCTTTCATGACCTCCTCGGGATCAGAAGAAGTTCTCAACAGGTCGCGGACGGCAGCTTTCGCTTCACCAACGAGCGCCACCCGAAGGCGGGCCATGTTCTCAAATGGTTGGAAATTATGCATCTCGCTGGTACTACGGTAGGCTTTCTCAAAACTGAGCCAATCTGCAACGTTACCATCGAATGAAGGTATCTCGTGTACCTGTCGTGACATACTTCGCGTCTGTCCTAGCTTGCTGATGGCCTCCGCCAGCCGATCAATGTCAGTTTGAAACTGCCTATTTGGTGATGCTTGGGGTGGTGGCTGCGACGACGTGGGTTCGAGCGCACGTGTTGCAGGCAACCACGTGTGGACGCCAGGCGCAGGGCGCTTGGACGCGCAGGGGCCGGCAGGCGCGTCGTTAAGCCAGCTCGTAGCACGTGGTGAATTCTCACCGCTTGCGACGCTCGCCGGAGCGTTTTTCTGTTCTTCCTGGGGCCCACGTGTCGGGGTGGCAGGCAACCGCGTGGTGACGATAAGCGCGGGGCGCTCGGATGCGCGGGCAGCGGCAGATACGTCGTCAAGCCAGCTCGTAACACGTGCTGAATTCTCACCGCTTGCGACGCTCGCCGGCGCATTGTTCTCTTCGTCTTCCTTCGCTGCTAGTTCCGCCATGTCGAGTGCTAGCTTCTTCTTTATTAACGTTTCCTTTACCTTAGCCATCTCGACCTCCGCCTCATATTCGGCACGCATTCTTAGTGCTTCGCGGCTTGCCCGGCTAAGTCTTGTCGACGCGTGGCTAACACTGCACGGCGCGCGCACTGTGTGCGCTGAAACCGATGTCATCTCCAATGGCGGTAATTCACCGTGGTCACTATGACCACCCACCACGGAGCTCCTGGCAGGCTGCTGAGGCGTCGTTGGCTGTACACTGGAGAACGACGAAGCACGCAATTCCGAATCTTGACCGATCGTATTCTCCATAGCTCTTGTTGCACTCCGTGTCTGTCGCATTGTACTGTTGTAACTCATTGCTACTTACTCGATCCGGCTCGAAGGACCAGTTTTGTAAGTGAGGTGCGGGGTTGCTAATCAGTAAGTAGCAGAGAAACACACAGACACGGGAATATTGACTATATAATCACATTATTACAACTACAAGAACTACACTACGAGAAGGCTAGCTATGGACTGCCTGGCGGGGAGGCTAGCTATCGACTGCCTGGAGGACTGGTGCAACGTGCATTTCAGGCCACGTGCAACAGTCCCCCCGCTATCCTTTCCCCGCGCCAATGCGGAAACGCGGCGCATACACAATAAAACAACAATAAGGGTACAAAACAATAGTAAAAGATACAGTCTTACAATAACCCAAGCCGTGTTCCTTAACAACGCGGCGCATACACAATAAACAACAATAAGGGTACAAAACAATAGTAAAAGATACAGTCTTACAATAACCCAAGCCGTGTTCCTTAACAACGCGGCGCAT
Source organism: Arctia plantaginis (assembly GCA_902825455.1). Classification (NCBI taxonomy): domain Eukaryota; kingdom Metazoa; phylum Arthropoda; class Insecta; order Lepidoptera; family Erebidae; genus Arctia; species Arctia plantaginis. Next base: position 3,074,780 of record CADEBD010000303.1, read on the forward strand.
ACACAATAAACAACAATAAGGGTACAAAACAATACTAAAAGATACAGTCTTACAATAACCCAAGCCGTGCTCCTTAACACCGGTATTTCGGTAGCCATCGTATAAAAGTCACCTGGCGTGCGTTACCGAATTATATTTTATGTATACAACGCTCATTTGGGCTCTGTCTTGCAACTTTGAAATAGTAATTAATATAATGATATCGACCAGCGCATAACCATTTTTGAACCACATTTTAAGGGGGTGACACTAAATGCTAAAATAGGAATGGAGCGCTGCGGCCTATGACGGCCTATAAAAATAACAAAACACTAACAATTCATTTTCTTGATTCAATGTACTTTAACAACTTGACTGACATATTTATTATAAAAATTTTAGGGAGGGTTCCCCTTACCGCTGAGAGGTATAAAAATAGCATACAATCTATTCAAGTTTTGCTGGACTGCCAACGGGAACATCTTTCTCCGTAATCAGGAGAACGAGAAGCTGATAAAGATAACCTCAGAAAAATGTCTGCTGAACATAGGTAACAATAGCACATGACTGTATGAACAGTTAACTAGCTACTATACTTATTTTATATTTTTCTTTGCTCGTAATATTAATAAGATCATGTTTATTTTTATAATATTATCTAAACAAACAAACACTTATTTAAAGCACACTATTCTACACAGCACAGTTTTACAACTACTCCATATAACTCATACAATTATAGTCACACAAACCCCCCGGTATCTTCCCGCACACAGTAATATCTACCTCCCAATAGTAATTGCCAATACTTCTATAATCATATCTAACTCAATGGTCTATCTACAAATATATAATGACACTGTTTGTTATTACCTTATTTTTAAACAATGGCCACCGTAAACTACATTAATAACGAATTAGATTCTATGGCAGGAAACTGCAAAACTTGTTTTCCGGAAGAGTGCTTGAAATTTATTAATATGACTGAGAATAACCTTAAAATACTCCAACTCAACATACGTAGCATCAACAAAAATTTCGATCAGTTACAGATCTTAATTAAAAATATAAAAATGGATATTGATGTTGTCGTTTTAACAGAGTGCTGGCTGAGTGTATTAAACAACTTACCTATACTAACGGGTTATCACTCTTACCTAACTAAGACTAACTCTAATCAAAACGATGGCGTTGTGCTGTACATAAAATCTGAAATACAACATACGGTGTGAGAACCGGGTTTCAAAAACGGCAATTGTCTCGTATGCGAATTAGATAACAACATAGCTATACTAGCTATTTATCGCTCACCATCGTATTCTACGAAAGAAAACTTTGACAGCTTTTTGGATAGCTTAGACACCATTTACCAGCAACTTACTAATTACCCTAATATTACACTCCTCGGGGACATAAATATTGATATAATCGAAGAACATAGAGATAACCGCTCCTTAGACTACCTTCTACTAAACGCGTCTCACGGACTACTTCCTACACATTTTTTTAGTACTCGCCAAAATAAATGCTATGACCACGTACTCTTGAAGTCGATACTAACTCCTACCACTTTGGTATTAGATTCCCACATTACCGACCACAAACCTGTGATATTGGCTATTGCAGATATAAAGTCAAAGAGGCAAACCACTAAGTTTTCTTTCTCTCTAAATTACGAAGCTATTAAATTTGAGTTGCAAAATACCGACTTTTCTTTTATATATGAAATGGACTCTGCCAATGCAGCGATGGATAAATTAATAATCATAATACAAGCAATCTTAGCTAAACATAAAACATATAAAAGAATCCCACGTAAAAAAAGGTGCTTAAAACCGTGGATAACGGCTGGTATCTTAAAATGTATAAGAAATCGAGATAGGATGCATGTTAATTGTAAAAAATTCCCGGACAACATTATTCTTAAAACCACATACACACGCTACCGGAATTTTTGTAATGATCTCATTCGTAAATTAAAAACATCATATGAGCAAAGCGAACTGACTAAAACCAAAAATAACCCGAAGGCTCTCTGGAAAATAATTAAAGAAATAACCAATACCCAAAATCAACACTCCAGCTCCACTGAGTTGCTAAGTATTAATGACGATCCAAAATCATCTGTAAATGAGGTCTGTCATTATTTTACAAATATAGGCAAAAATCTGGCACAGGATATAATGAACTGTACGACTACTCACCTAAACACTACCAGAGACTGCTACCAACTTTCCCCATCCAATTCGTTAACTATACTAGAAGTAGACGAGGCTGAGGTGGAGTCTCTTATCCTTCAGTTACGCAATGACTGTGCTGTTGGATGGGATGGAATATCTTCTGTGTTCTTAAAAGAATGCCGTCACCCTTTCTACCACCTCTAACCTTTCTATTCAACCGATGCATACAAACAGGAGTTTTCCCCAATGCCCTAAAAAAAGCTGTAGTTCACCCGATCTACAAAGGAGGGGCAAGAGACTGTGTCAGCAACTATAGACCAATCTCCATATTATCATCTGTTTCTAAAGTATTTGAAAAAATTCTCAGTAATAATCTGAAAACATTCTTATACAAATATGAAATCATAGCAAACAACCAGTTTGGCTTTCGTCCTGGAGTCTCGACAGAAGATGGGGTATTAGAACTTACACAACTTGTAGCTAAGCAAATGGATAAACATAATAAATGTCTTGGGATATTTTTGGACCTCTCAAAAGCTTTTGACACAGTTTCTGCCCCCCTCCTCATCTCCAAGTTGGAACTGCTTGGTGTACGCGGTATGCCTCTGGAAATTTTCAAAGACTACCTTACAAATCGCACGCAGTCCGTAACAATCAATTCTTACTTTAGTGACGAAGCGACGGTGACCTTCGGCATTCCGCAAGGAAGCATTCTGGGCCCGATTTTATTCCAAATTTACGTCAACGGACTGTGCTTGCTTAAACTCCCGGAGTGCGTTAAAATCTACGCATATGCCGATGACACGCAATTCTTGTCTATGGTACTACATGGGAATTCGTTAAAACTAAGGCAGAACTAACTCTAAGCGAAGTCATTAAATGGTTAAACTCGAACCTCCTCAGTATAAATGTACAAAAAACGGCATACGTACCTTTCCCGATTCGACGTAATGGTGCACCAACTGACTCCTTTGAGATAACTGCTCACTCATGTCCTAACCTACGACCTACCTGTAATTGCCCGACACTCAAGAGAGCAAGCTGTGTCAAATACCTCGGAGTACAAATTGACTGTGGATTAAGATGGGACCAACACGTAAGATTGGTCACTACCAGAACGATGCGTCTCATTCACATCTTCAAATTACTTAGGAAGTCGGCCAGCTTTGACATCATTAAGCTAGTATATCACGCACTGTGTCAACCGGTAATTGGATATTGCATTACGGTGTGGGGTGGTGCTGCAAAGTCGTATCTACTGGAAATTGAAAGAGCACAGCGAGCCATACTGAAAGTGATGACATACAAACATTTCTTGTATCCAACCATCCAACTCTATGCCGACTGTAAGGTACTAACAGTGCGGCAGCTCTTTATTCTCCAAACAACCTTAAGGTACCATAATACCCTTCCACTGCCAGATCCCAATAAACGTAGATACAATGCACCTCCTGTTCGTCACAAAAGCGCTTTTTCCGAACATCAATATTACACGTTAAGCCCTTACCTATACAGTAATATTAACAAAGAGTTAAACATCGCACAACTAAATAGATTTAAAATCAAGCATCGACTGACTGAGTGGTTATTAGTTAGAGATTACTCTGCTACTGAATCACTACTACAGTTCGTAAAGTGACTATATATTTCACACACACACACACGCACACACGCAGACACACACGTTCATGCACATGCGCACACGCTCGCACGCACACACACACACACACACACACACATTTAACTCAAACTGTCTTTGGCATATATTATACATACGGTCATCATCCAACCAACGGTGTCTTCATCGTCTCAATGCCCAACGAAACACATTATTGTAATTCCTTAGAGCCGTAACCTGTCTCTTAAGATACAGGCGTAGCCTAGTTTAAGAGACATGGTTCAAATTTTGAATATACAACAATATTTTGTAACTTTAGAACTTTAGCGTATAATACTGTAAATACCAATTGTGTCTGCTAGTTTTACTGTTGTAACACCTTTGGACCAATAAATATATTTATTATTATTATTTATTCTTTATCCTTGGGGTCTCTGGTCACTATGGGGGTTCCGCAGGGCTCAATTCTCGGCCCATTTTTATTTCTTGTTTACATAAATGACCTACCTAATGTGATAAATGATAATCAGGAGATAGTACTATTTGCGGATGACACTTCACTTTTATTTAAACTTAAACTCTCTCTAAGGTTGTGAACTGGTTTAATGTTAATAATTTACTTTTAAACGAGAATAAAACGAAATGTATTAGATTTTTTACACCTAATGTTACGCAGGTAAAGACCAATGTTCTAATAAATGGAAAGGAGTTGGATCTTGTGGACACCACCAAGTTTTTAGGTATAACACTAGACTCTAAATTGCAATGGGGCCCACACATTGACGGATTGTCGAATAGACTCAGCTCTGCAGCATACGCGGTTTACAAAATTCGTCAATTAACCGATGTAGAAACAGCTAGACTGGTGTATTTTAGCTATTTTCATAGTGTTATGTCATACGGTATTTTGTTGTGGGGAAATGCTGCTGACATTCAAAGTATCTTTGTGTTGCAAAAGAGAGCTATTCGTGCAATTTATAATCTCAGTTATAGGCAGTCACTGAGGGATAAGTTTAAAGAAATTGGTATCATGACAGTCGCATCTCAATACATATATGAAAATTTAGTGTATGTAAAGAAAAATAATAATTTATTAACAAAGTTTAGCGACATGCATAAAATAAACACTAGAAATAAAGATAAACTCGTGTTACCAACCACTAGACTACAAAAAGTAAGCATGTCTTTTCGTTGTCAGGGTGTGCGATTTTATAATAAAGTGCCAAGCAAATTCTATGAATTAAGTATTAACAAATTTAAGTCTTTAGTAAAGCTAAAACACTATTACAGACTATTTAGACGACAAATTTGCTTGGGATTGATGCTGCTCACTCCCACATTTACGTAGACATCTTTGTTGTTAATTTTGAAAGTGATGGACATTTAATTATTATTTTTTTTGGTGTATTTCGTATTTTGTTTTCGTATTTTATTTTTCGATGACTTTGAATTGTATAGTATTTCTTTATTTTTTGTGTAAGTATGTAAATGTGAGTATAGTGTAGGCTTGTAATGTTAATTCATATTTTATTATCTTTCTTGTGGTTTTGAGTGTTTTCACGGCCTACCCAAATGTCCTGCTGGCGGTAGTGTCATGCTTCGGGTCGTTGATCTTGACCAATATCGGTTAGGCTACACGATGGCTGAAGCCTGTATGCCGTCTGTATGGACAGGCTGACTCAAAACTATGGTTCTTTCCTCAAAAGGCCTATCCAGACCCTATACTGTACTCGCACAGTTTTATTTAACTTTGTTTACGGACTTAAAAAAAAGACACCTCTGTGGTTTGTTTCGGCGTTTCTTCCCAGAGTGAGTCTTAGGAAATGCCGGCTCCTTCTAGCTATAAAGTCCGACTTGTAAAAATCTCTGAAAAGATTTACTTACAGAAATAAATATCATTTATCAGACCTACCAAAGATACACAAAAAGAAATTAAAATCGGTCAAGCTGTTTCGGAGTTCGATAACAAACACTGTGACACGAGATTTTTATATAATAGGCCTTTACCTATGAAATTGCCGTTTTGTATGCAATAAGTGAAAGTACTTATTTTTTCAAACTTTTTTATTTCTATTATTCGAAGTAATCACCCATGCAATCGACGCATCTTTGCCAACGCATTAGCAGTTTATTGATATCTTTCTTGCAAAAATCAGCTGGACGGGAAGCAACAAACTCTTCAAAGGCATTTTGTACTGGCTCTCGGGAATTTAATTTTTTACCCACTAAGCATTAATGCAGATGTGTACTGTGAAGAACTGGAGAGAATGATGTGTATGTGTGTGGTATTACGACGTATACACCAAATTCCAAGATAGTTGGTATTTAACAAAACCTCTATCGTTTATTACCCTACCATAAATGCGCCTACCTCATTCTTTCTCAGCACCGCCCAATCGGTCGACTGGCAGAGAATACCTTAGGCATTAAGTCCGCCGATGCATGTACTTGTGCAAAAAGTTATAAATAAAATAAATAATATAATGCCTTAGATTTTAAGTGGTTAAATCTATATGAAACTTGTAAAAGTTTAAATTATATTTTTAGGTTTTGTGAAAACGTGTTAAAATTCAAAATATCTTTATTTCATAAAAATATTAAAATGGTTTGAAATCGTCTTTTATGTAGACTAAAGTCGTAGACCAACACAAACACAATAGCAACAATCTCTGTTTTGTCAAATTGTTAGGGGAAAAAAATGCTTACACACAATCTATGATATGCCTGTGCCGATCCACAACCGCCCGTTTCCAAGGGTTGAGCCTTATGAGAAGAAAGGGAAACAAACTCATGGCCACTCTTTCGCAATTTACAGATAAATACAATGGCATCATTAAATATACCACATTATTGTTACGATGTTTACCAGTATGTTGTTCATTTTGTTTGCAATTTTTGCTACCCTTATGGTTTTTCAACTGCTTACAGGTTTCCTACCTGAAGAAACTATTTTCGCGTTTTTTTTGCTTTTTTTGTTAAAAACACACAATTTTATAACGTTAATTTAAATACCACTACCGGGGACATTAAGCTACACTATATTTATTTTCTACCGTCATCAAAATACGTATTATTGTAGGTGTTATGTACGAGATAGGAAGCAATAAGGAACTTTCTCACATTACTCCAGAGGCTTGGCTCATGAAACGATCCCACAGAGTAAACTCACAACTTGATTGCGCCGTCGGGATCGCACCGACCACAGCGCCGCTTTGTTACCACTGATAAAGTGCAATTCCTGGCAAACTGAGACAATGTTTGATATTATCTTAATCCGTGCAATTGAAGCTTTCTCTACTCGGTTGCAGAATTATGAACTGACAATTGACATGATTCGGTTGATAAATAGCGGCTACAAGGTCTTAAAGGGTCATAGTCCTGTGTACTTTAAAACCTCTTCTTAATTAATTATTGTTTTCGCTGAAAAAAACTTTGAAGAACTTTAATCTGTGAATTTTTCTCAAGAATAAAAAAGTGTAAAAAGAAATATTTCTACCTGTAAGAAAAACAAATCATTTATAAACATTAACACCAAATCTCATACTTAATAATAGAATGACGTATTTGGTATCCACCTTTTATTTTTTTTAATTATTATTAAAATAAGATTAAAATAATTTAAAATAGTGTTTAAGCAAAATTATATAATTTGTTAATACATTTCTAACCCATTTCTAAACTTTTGCTCAAAAGCATATATGTAGTTAATATTTCTTCGCCATTTCTTAATAATATTACAATACTTCTTTACTCATTATGGAGTTTATACCAAAGATTGGCTTCATTAAAATTTGAAAGAAATTTTTTATCTCTAATATTACAATTATTACAATTTGTCGTAATTTAGGTGCATTCAAGTTTGTAAAACTTCAAAATATATATTATCGTAGCAACAGATCAATTAATAACAACTACGACAAACAAAGAAAGCCCGATAATTATATACCAATGTATTTAAGTGGTTAGTCAAAATTCGGAACAAAAGGTTTCAAACTAAGTTGACATTTCTATTTATTAATTTTAATATGGCTATTCAAATGTAATTTCGCATTCCATTTTCAAATTATTGAAAGGTAAGAAGGCAAGTTAATGTTAACGCTTAATAGTAATACATTTGAACACGGTTGATCTTAAAGACAAAACAGTTTCACTTTATTAAAAAACAGTTGATGCTGTCGAAACTTGTACGGAAAAACAACCTCTGACGTCATACGTCTGCTATTTCATCGGCTATACGTCAAATCATTTGGTTCAATTGAATGGTATTACACTTTAAAAAAAAAAGAAGGAACAAATCATTTCTTTTCAGATTTAACTATTTTAAAGCACAGTATAATATAAAATACTTAAATGAAATTATATAAAATGTATGTTATCAGGGGCGGGCAGTGTAGTCAGTCTATTAATATTAAATAATTCCTATGCTCGTGTGTTCTCACCGCCGTATCGGTGCTCGTGTGTTAATGGTTCTAACCACCGTATAGGTGTGGTAATCACCACTTACCATTCACTACTCGATAAAAATGAATTAATATCAATTACTATCGATGAAATTATCATTTATTTTCTTGACAAAACTCTTGCCAAAAATTCCCAACCAAACTAACCTGATACACGTAAGGTAACTTGTTTCGTTTTATTGATTAGCTTTGCAACACGAGGAACATAGTACCATAACGGTCTAAAAGCTTTTTTTTTGTATGAACTATGGCAATTGACGTGGCACCTTTTGAACCACCTAAAATACGTGTGGACGGGCACAAAGCTAGCCATTACCGCCTATGGTTTTCTATGGAGCGCAGCTTACGTCAGCAAGAGCGTAGAGTAGTGTTGTTCAACACTCCATTGGTTCAATTTAATATCTGAATTCTTAGTTATAGTATATATAAAGGACCTCTCTTATTATTCATGTAACACTAAATGTCTTTCTTTATGAAAAAAAACTCATCTCGTCTTTTATACTACACTATACTAGTATCTAATACATTTTTTACATGCTGCTGAACATAGGCTATTTAAATGACTGACAATTAGAGTTTAAAATACTGACTGCTTCTCGTTTTTTGTCAGCGATGAACTAAGAGTTGAGTTACAATTTTTTGTTACACAGAATTCTAAGTCTAAGTAAAACAGATTCTAAGTCTAGAACTTAAAAACCTATTAATTACAAAATTTATAAGTTTAGCTGTACGTTTTTCACGTCGTAAACTACTAGTTACGTGTGGAACAAGTACCTAGATAGATCGTCCATTAGAGTAATTAGTAACAATACGTCTATAATTTAGGAATACGTTTGGTGTAGCTACAGACTAACTAATGGCTGGCTGTCACACCGCGTTATTCAATTTGAATACATCCAGAGGGTTATTGAACACACCGATATTTGCCACTGTGACGATGTAGCATGTCGTTACATTGTTTGTCTCTATTTGTAATGTTTGATGGATTTCAATCATTTTTTTAAGAAATGGTTTACATGTGTGTGTGAGAAATTCAAAGAAAAATTATAACTGGACTCATATTCAGCTTTTTGTTCATTCAGGGAAATATGCTATTTTCATAAAAAGTGCCAAAGATATATGATGTACCTATTTTCTTTTAGTCTTCGGTCATATGTACCAATATCTGATCGAAGACTGTACCTATTTTATTTTTTGAATGGCATAGAGAAACTGTATCATAATTAACAAACTAAAATAATTATTCTCCCCGAGTTTGCGAACAGAACTAATGGAGTGAAGAGAATAATAGCAATGATATATCATATTATTTTGACATTTTAGGCTAATATGACACGTATTTGTGTCATCTATTAATTTATACCCATAAAGCCTTGGATGAAATTTCTATAATGTAGGTCAAATGCGTCTTTGAGAGACAATGCTTAATTAACTCTTACACACTCGCCTTTATCGTCGAGCCGCCATACTAATATCTTGCGGCCTGAAACGATGACGTGACACAAGTGGCTATTGGCAGTAGCGAGCGAAATTGCTTATTGCCTGCCAACCGACACACGCTTAAGTATAGGCGTTTATTGCGGCATAGGATGTTAGTACCTATTTGTGTAGATACACAAAAAATTAAGTTATACACATGTACATAATATATATCAGATGCCAAATATGTACATTTAGCTTTATTTTTATACTTTAAAAGTGAGATATTTGTTTACACTTAATTCATAGTAGCTGTAGGCAGCTGTGTGTGATTATAGTACTTTTGAATTGTACAGTTTACAATTAAGTGCCCAGAAGGTCAATTCTCGTGATAAAAACTCGTTCGAAATTCAGCTAGAGCTAGAATTGTGAACCAATTTTTTTACTAGAATTGGCCTTCAGTTCCATTCAGTAAGGATTCCTACATTGTTCGGGGCAGATCTGCATCGTTTTGGGGCCCTGCCACGCAGACTTAGAAATCAAAACACCTCAAATATATGATGATAATGGTTGATGAGTCGTTGTTAATTTTTGATACAGAATTAAATTTTGAAATAAATAAAATATAACTACTTAAATTTAACTAAACATGTATATAAACTTTATAGCTTTATATTGCCGCAATAAATATAACAAAATCGTTAAAATTAAAACTAATGAAATTGTAATTTTTCCGCTACCCACCACGAACTTCCTAAAGTTTGGCTACACTTTTGTATAACACGCTGTATATATACTTGATTTTAATATAATTTATCAATAATGTTGTTACGGATTCTTAACTCTGACGAGGCCATTCTTAATTAGCTTGCTTTCACAATACTACTAAAATGCAATTTTGAAGTAAATATTTTTATAATATTTTTTTATACACATAGATTGTCAATGTTGTAACTTAAAAGTATCCACGGTGTTATGAGAGCAGGTAACCGACAGCTGCATCCATAAACGTGCTAAAATAGGTAGTTTTATATTTATATATATAGGTAGTATAATATAATAAATATTGTGTTTTCATTTGAGTTACCGCCCTTGAAATTTGGCGTCCTCAATTAGTTTATGGGTGATTCAAATAGAGTTAGGACTTAAATAACATTCGTACTTGTATTTTGTGGAAACTTTGAGCCGTATTTTAAATAAAAGCAAGCAAAAAGAGCAAGCAAATGGTTATAATAAAATATATGTTCCAACAAAAGATCAAGTCTTAAGTAGTCACCTCATGAACAGCGAGCGGTCATCACTCAGCCAGACAGCGTGTGACCACAGCCAGCTCAAAGTCATCCAAAAGTCAGTCAGTCAGCTCAAATGTAATACATTTGAGTTGACTGACCACCTATTATGTAATAGCATTACTTCCCAAATATCTGCCTTAGTGTACAGCTTGGTAAGGTTAATACGAAATATTTTTCTTAGTTCGTGTCCTGAATTTTAATTGTCATTTTCATATACTGTTGTTGGTAACATTAGTCGGTAACCAACAACAGTGTTTGTTGCATGCATCTAATAATGATTGAATTCACACATGGAAATCACCAACCTAATTATTCTACTGTGTGTTAAGTTATGTACCAAATTAACTTATAGTAGTAGCCGTTTGTGCTTAAACTCGACATAAGGTTAGGTTTATTTTGAGTTGCAAGTGTCCATCGGCGGCGAAAGTCACTTATCATGAAGTTTTCCTACTACACAATAAAAACATTCTGCTTTTAGCACATTTTTATAGCTATGTTAAATATGATATGTAAAATTAACTATAGATATGGTGTGATATGGTGTATAACAGATATATAATTGTGTCTTCTGTAACATATTTTACATTATACCTGAACGAGAAAAGTATTTATACTATATAATGTTCTTCAAATATATCAAGAAAGCGCGATCCCAAAGCCTCCTCGCTTGGAAAACACTTGGAAACGACCTCCCCTATTGTTACGAATAAACAGAAACCTGTGTAGTGTTTTTGAACAAACGCTATTGAGAATCTTATATTTCGCTAATTTGAAAATTGCTTACTGTAAACACTTAACAATGTAAGTTAACAATGTAAAACATGTACAAAGTGTTATCGTATTTATAATATTTTCATTTATTTATTTTTGACTGCTTCGGTGGTGCCGTGGTAGCGTATGCGACTGCTGTGCTAAGGTCTCGGGTTCGATTCCCGGGCCGGCCTGAATGTTTGTATGATCTGCAGATACTGTTTTGGAGTTTGGATGTTTCCTATGTATAATATGTATGTATTTACAAAAAAAAGTATATAAGTATTCTATCAGGCAATCTAGCTTTTATATTACAAGCTCTGTTTAGTTTGAAACTAGATGGCGTTGTGTTAGACGTCCGAATATTATTATTATTATTAATTAGGTATGACATAAAGAATTGTGTCCTAAAACGCCTAGCACCCTGCTTGAAAATTAACCTATTTTTCATTTGTGTCCGTGTCATACCGATACAGTCTTAAATACATATTTATAAATAAAACTCATGGCATATTATGTTCTTCAGATATAAATTTCCATGCCATATTACATGTTTGAATTTAATCAACGTAATATATTGCATTTAATAAACAGTGATAACGTTTTTTAAACAACATTCTAGAATGTACATTATTATTCTTTCGTTAAATAATTTATATAAATAAAACAGATAATCATTTATATATGTGAGTACAAAGAGTTGATACAAGACTTAGGAATATCTTAAAACTCCCGAATTTTCGCGAAAAGGTTTTTGTAACAAAATGTTTTTCTTTCCTTTTCTTTCGCTTCTAAGACAAACTTTCATACACAAGCTGTAGAAAAGTACTTGAACGATTGAAATACAGGTTTTTTTTTTAAGTAGGATTCCAAAGCTCATTTAAATACTTTTTAAACGATTGATGTGGTATATCTGTAGTCATCGGTGTAGAGGGAATTCTTATAAGCACTCACTACTTATGATAAACGATTGCCATTTTGATTTTGTAGATATACCGGTGTGATATCAGCTGTCAGTACCAAATAGATAGAAGAAAGATTTAGCATCATACAGTGTGATTTGAAAACTGAATGTTGGTAGGTTACCTAATGTGTAATAACACTGTAAGCTCCTCTTAAAACTCCTCAAGTATTTACGCCTTCTATGAAGCCACAAATATAAAGCATCTGGTGTTGGACTTATGATATTATATATTTTTTATGACGCTCAACCCAACACAAAAGCCGCTTTCTAATCCTAAAATGCTACACTGGCGATACTGCTTACCAGCTGTAATTTAATGTACCTACCCTACTTCCACTAATATTTGTTTACCACTTATTTACTGTAATAGTAGATTAGTAGCCAAAGGCTGTAAGGCATCAATTGCAGCCTATAGTTCGAGGGTGCAATTGATGCTTACACCCGAGCTTTACATCTCGATTGTGAGGTAAGTAGAAAAAAACCGGCATTACAAGAATAAGACATTAAAGTAAAAGTTTTCTATTCCCGCCTTTTTTCATTAAAAAGAATCAAGTAAAGAACTTTTTAAGTTTTTTTTTCAAGAACGAAATTGAGCTTCGCCGTTCGATATTTAAAATTGATGACTATTATACTTACACGAAGACAAGGCTGAATAGCAAAGCGACCTCTTTGGTCATTGGGCTGAATGCATGATGTCTATTGCCAGTATGATGGTTAGATGTACGAGTACGCGAACTTTTTGAAAGAAAGAAGTGTTTTTTTTTAATTACTTACCGCCCTAGGGCTTTTCTAGCTACATTAGTACCCTAGAGCGCTAATTAGTCACTTACAAGCCCCATTTAGAGGTAATAAGAACCTACTTACCGAACATGAGAGATGTAAAGTAAATTAACACGCTTAAATACAGTGACGTCTCGTGTAAACAGATTTAAAGGAGTCAAGTACGAATACGTTAAGGAGGTTGAACATAGGGTCCAACTAAAACATCCACAAAGACCGACCTGGTGTTGTCGGCATTCAACAGTTAATCGAGTGCCTTATAATGAATTCTGATCAGGAGTGTTTCTTGCTTAAGAGGTAAATTAATGTATGTCGACACATTAAACACAGCGTGTGTGATATGTATGCACACGATGCAACCGTCCGTTGCGGTTAGACCTACTTACGCATATGTATGTGTCTAGCGTTCAATACCTAACAAGGAGTCAATTTTAGCAACGTAGCCATAGAGTGGAAATCATATCCATTAGGGAGCCGACAATTTTGTTATATAAATGTGACCTAAATTAAAAGAACATGCTTCCTATTGTGATAAATTTGACCCAAATAATGCTGTGTATTCAGAGAGTAGAATTGAAAAGTCAAACCGAACTTGAACCAATAAGCCATGATTGCGTAAAAACCGCAATGCAGAAGTGAGATTGAACTGGGCCCGTTTGTCGTAGTCAAAAGTACACACAAAGTGAAACAATTGTATCTCGATACAACTCCTATATACACGGATCAAAGGGGGAACGCTGTCCAAATTCAAACTTTTCTACGAAGTGAAAATGTGCAAAAGTTTCACAAAAAACAATCGTTCGCTTAGAAACTGGTTGTGTCGTAGGCGTTTCAAAGCTTGTGAGAAAACTTATTATTTTTATTCTTTTACCTATAGTAACATCATTTTGTGAAAGGAAATTGGATTGAAATATTTTTATCAATATTTATTATATTTATCAATCAAGTCTTTGAGAGGCATTCTAGATTATCTCTTCGTGTATTTTCGGATAGTTCATAACTAATATAAGGTTTATCAGGGTTAGAAAAATCTTGTTACAATTTCAATTAAATCTAAGCAGAGCTAGACACGCCTAAATTTGGGATCACGCTTTTATAGAAATATAAATATACAAAGCGATGACTTAACCAAAAATTAGAAAAACTTACGTAAAACATACGTAAGTACAAACTATAGTTAGTATATTCTAATGAGTTCGTTTTAAAATAACGATTATATTCATTTAATTTATATTAATTAATATTAGCAAAAATAGTTCATATAGTATTAACATAAACATATAAAAACCCATACGGGAACTACTATGATCAGATAGTAATTTTTGACCTTTAGAGAAAGACCCTTACTTAGTTATATAATGTGTCTAATGCATGGTAGATTAACTGTGACTTATATAGCTGACTGAGAGAATATTTTTAAGACTGCAAAGCTAAGTTTGTTGTTCGGACAAAGCGGGAAAAATCTTGGAGAATGGATTCCCGAGATGGATTAACTTGTGTACATACAAGTTTGTTTGCTTACGGAACCCTCAGAGCTCAGGTCGGAGTCAAACTTGTTAGGTTAAGTTTTTTTTTAAGTGCAAGTTTCTAAAGCGGAAGTAAATAATACAAAGTAATTACAAGCTCGTTATGTTGTTTGGAGAAATAGAAACTGAATGCAACACGCTACCTTTCTGCAACATTACACCTAATTTTGCAGGCCTAGTACATGAATGATCACGATACTCCTATGGTTTGGTTTTGTTAAGTTTCTAATAAGTTAGTAGCAATAACAACCAACGACAGTGCCTTGAAGTTACCTTCTTCATCAGTATTCAGTTCAGGGATTTTTGCACTTAGCTTTTAAGTCCTTCTATACATGACACGGGTACGTGAGTAATAACATGATAATATAATGAACTTTTACAAGATTTATTACTTGAACATTAGATATCTTTCGCAGCGTAACCTTTAAGACGAAATAGCCACGAAAATGTTGGCCAATAGACATCGGGGAAAAAGTCTTATTAATACTGATGTTAAACTAAATGAAATTTCTTGACCTAAATTCGTCATTCGGAACCACAATTCAAATAAAAGGAAAAGCAACTCAAAGGAATTAAATTATCTGTGTAACGTTCCGTTAATTTTCCACTCGTGAAAAGAGACCGCCATTCATAACAAAACCAAACGTACGTATGAAATTAATTCGTTCTTTCTACAGTGAAAGCTTATGTGTATTTATAGATTTTCAGTTTTGTGTTTCTAAAGGGATACATATTGTATAGCAACACAATTATAGAATACATTTTATTTGTAAATTGGAGAGTTGTTTATAAGATTTTTTTTTAAGGATTTTTTTTATCTCTTCATTGTGATTCTTGTCTGAGTAGCAAAAATTGTTTCAAAGAGAGCAAATTACAAGAAGACTAGCAGTTAAAAGTATATTTGTTTTAAACTCAATTACTTTATATACAGAGAAACTACTGAGACTATAATAATACCATAATATATATTTCAGTATTGCTGATTTAGTAGTACATATATGATAAAACGATGAGCACAGATAAAATTATTATTACTTTTCAAATAGTTAAAATTATAGCTGGTATCACACTTTCGATCACTATAAAGATGTTGATTGGAAAACCGAATTGTCGACGCGCCGTGACCCGTAAACAATAAAAAGTTTACGGTTGGCGCACTGGAACTACTTCTCTAAGAGTGAACGTCGCTAGGTGGCGCTGCGGCCTGTTGTCGTTTTACGACCAGATTACGGGAAGATTAAATAAAAACAGAATCCCGGGCTCATCGCCGTTTTTAAAAGGTTTCGTGTTGGAACTCTAGTCTGGTGGAGCTCGTAAATGTTAGTTCAACTTTATTTACAGCTCTGTTTTGTTCATGTGGTGTTCAAGTGGTCACTGTTGTTCGAGTAGTTTTAAACTGCTCACGTAGTAGTTTGTGCTTGCTTTATAAGTTGAAGTAGTTTATGGATTTTGTGAGCTCTAATTGTAGGTATATTTTTTTGATATTTTTTTAAGATATCAGTTATCATCGCAAATCGTCAGTACATAGAATTTAGTAGTTATTGGTCTAGTAAGTACTTCTTATTTTTTAATAACAGATGTTAATAACGTGGGTAGACTATAACTTGTTTTGTTGTTAAATCCTCCAACACTTTCGAAAATAATTAACCATTATCCAAATATTTACCCCAGTGGTTGGGTAATAGTGAAATATTTTCGAAAGTGTTCTGGTGAAGTGAGGGGGTGTTCTGGGTGAAGGATGAAATCGTTTTTGACCGTAAGTCCTTACTTATTATGCTTCCACTGCTTAATATTTTGAGATGTGACGCCTGGTTCCTTCACAATGGTTTTAGGTACTTTACAATCTGAGATAGCATACAATATATGTCTTCTTGCAAACTAGTGTAAAATATTTAATTTGGTTGGTACATAAAGAACTTGTCCTTATTTGTAACCTTGTTGTCTTCTCTTCTTTTGCTACAAAAACCAATGCTTACCACTTATAATGATAATATAATATCTGTTTATCTAGGTTTGGTTTGATCCACATTTTTTTACTTTAATTTTGTAGCGCTCATTAATATTGTTGATTTATTTTATTTTATTGTTTTGTACACATTTTTAACAAACTTTATAAGTGAATCTATTAACGATATATAGCCCATAGGTATAGTATGTTATGTTTTCATTATACTATATCTACTAGAGCTATTTACATGTATTTGCATATATTAAGATAGTGCATGGTAATGGCTATAAGACATGATCATTAAACTAGGACCTAATAGGTTGAATTTACTACTAAGCTTACCAGTAAGACGAACACTTGATACATTGTATTGACCGTTTCGCAAAGGTCAAATGATCTACTATTAGTTATAGAAGCTATATAACATACATTTGACAGCTTGTCTTCCGGACGTGTGACATTGGCCAAAGTCATTAATTAACCCACTTCAAAAATGAGGAGGTTATCAATTCGGATGTTTAAATATTTATTTATGCATGTTCGGGCATAACTCTGTCAAATATTGACGTATTTCAAAATTCTTTTTTTGTTCGAAAGGGGTTTATCCGAAATGGTGCCATATAGATCTGAAAGTGTTAGATTTGAAGTAATGTTTGTTGTCAATACCTCGTGACTCTTCATGTTCGGCTCCACTTTTAAAAGTTGCTGGTTAAATCAAATGCATGTAAATATTTAGCAATAAAATTAATCGCTTTTAAAATATCTAATGCTATCTTCCCTTAAACCACTATCGTTAATAAACTCTACACAATAATGTTCGCACTGTCATGAGCATGAGTTGTTAGTGAGTCATGTAGTTTTGACCTTCTCCTGTAAAACTAGGCGTAGTGTAGATGCGCTCACTTTACCTGAGACAGATTCGAGGGTTTCCAGGTTAATTATCCTTAACGAAACGTAAATTTCAAGATTTTGAATCGAACATATGTACTACAAACCCAATTCTATGGCATAAATTAAAATGACTTTTTAGATTTTGGAGTCAAAAGACATAAATAAAATACAAAATGCTACTCAAAAAAAAGTCATGTACTTGTTTATTGCGTTTCAAATTGCGTTAAATTTATTTACAAATTTCTTTCATTATTTAGAAATATGACGCAATACGTACATAAACTACAGATTGTCCCAACTTACTGTATTCTATTTAATCAACTTACAAGCTATATTGTAGAGAAACCAAAACGTGATTCGTGAAATGAATTTGTATTTAGTTGAATGTTTAGGGTCCGTCGTCGTCTACGGAGGAACGGTCATGTACGACACTAGTTTATATTTTCCTGACACGAATCAACCCTTACTATACGTGACTTTATGAAGGTAGCTACCGTTTTTAGAAGTCGTATACTTTTGGATGATGGAAAAAAATTGTCCGAGAACCTTGACATAACCTTGATTCACTTTCGCTCGACGACGGCCGGCACCTGCCTCGATAAATGAAATCATTTTATCGAGATCAATAATAACCGGGGTAAACTACTTTATTCTTTCAAATTAAATTTCTTTGAAGGTGATTTTGATTTACTTCCGACTATCAAGGCAAAATGCCAGTTTTAAACTAGCTGTAACTAAACTTAAGCGCTCATTAAGTGTTGCGAAAGCAATTTATTTTTTAAAACGTTTTAAGTCAATTACTACACTCAAGAGTTTGAAATATATTGCAAACCACTGAATTTTAGCCAATAGAGTCAAGTAATATTATAACGAAAAAAACGACTATTGTTTAAGACACAAAACTATTTCAATACGTTACCTGCTCGCGGTATCATAATCAAATTTGCTTCGCCGGTGATAGAATATCAGATGTTTACATGCTTACACAAGGTTTAATTTTAAGTTTAATTAATTCTCTGCTTTATTGTAAGCGGTCTTCGTTGAACAAAGATTTATATTAGTTGCCACAGGCAGCGCTAGCATATAACGAGTGACTTATGTAAATTTATGCTAGAAATCGTTAGGAATCTTGACACCTCCCTCTAGTTTTGATCGGTCATTTACAGTTTCATCCTTAGCTCGACTCGACATGCGACTTAATGTAACACTAATAATTTCATTATAGGTTACACTTCTTATTCTCATCAATACTTATCACAGTTAATAACCAATTTTGAAAACAGAAACAGTATTGTATCTATTTATAAATCAAATAGCGCACGTTTACCTTGTTGCCTGTTACACATTTCCATCCTTTTGCTCGAAATCACTACTACAGATAGCAGAAGAGAGAGTGAGAAAAGATATTACATATCAATATGAATTAAATTTTACCAGACCTTTAGTAATAAACATTTTTAAATTACAATTAATGTGACGTTATACGTATATCTATATTTCGGCCGTGTTTATGCAGTATCATGGTTTCTTGCGAGGTTACTTTAGCATTCAACACTAGTACCGCGTCGACTACGACATTGTAGTGCATGTACGTGACTTCTTAACTGTTTGAAAATAAAATTTTATTGAGATGTAAATGTAACTGTATTTTATCATCTGTAGTGCATTATAATGCGGTAAAGGTTAACAGAAATAGGATTAGAGCTCAAATACATCACTTATCTTAGGTTTTTTGTATAACAAAATAATGATAACAGTCTGAGTGTTTAATTAAAAAACCGAAGGAAAACAATACCTTCACGGTACCGTGTGGTGACGGATTAAGAATACAGTGTCACCACTCCTATTTATCCCGTGGGTGTCGTAAGAGCCGACTAATTGAGCAAACTAAGCAGGACAACAGCACTGCAGAGAGAACTAAAACTTGACACAAACCCTATACCAACCCGTCTGGCCAGCGTGGTATGGTAGGCTAAACTCTCCTTTCTAAGGAGAGGCCTATGTCCAGCAGTTGACTATTTAAGAATGTTGGTGGTTGGTGGTGGTGGATGGGTTAAAAAAAGAGTTTACCCGAATTTTCAAATACTAGTTAATAAGTTATTGCCTAACATCATCTGTTAAATTATACATCTTTTATTATATTATATTATCTTTTATGTAATTTATGTAGATACTTTATAAATTAATTTGGGGACAATGTGATGTGAAAACTTCTACACACAACAAAAACACACTTAAATGCATTCTATCGAAGACATATCGAACTATGGAGTAACTATTCATCATGCATCGCGCAATCTACTTCCCAACATCAACCGTTGGGCCGTAGCCCGCTGGTGTTGGAGGGATATAACGTAACGTTTGAATAAAAGCATTAAAGCGGGTAATACCTATTTGAATAATTAAGGTACGCTCATATTAGTTTCTTGCCAATGCTTTGCCTTGAGTGTGGGCGCGAGTGGACGTGACTAATAGAGAAGTTTTTACTTAGACGCACTAGGAAGGGTACAAATGTTCCAAATGCAAGCTGTTCCCAGATCCCTCAATTTTATGCCACTTCGTGTGATTTTAGTCGGTGCGCTTCTGAAAAAAGGATACAAGTATTTTGTATCTGCGGAATCCTTACAGATACAAAAGAAAAGACAGTGGTCAAAAAAATAAGCGTCACGCACTGAGGACGATGAATGGTCTTTGTGGCAGCTTCTATATTAAATAGTAAACGCTTACGCTGCTTTACTTGGCCTGTAGATATTGTCGTGCTGAAAAAAGTATCATAATAATGATTTGAACTGAATAAAAAAGTGTAATAGTATGCAAGTCTGGATACTATTTTTAGAGACTACAGCTGCGTATATTTCAAAGAGAGATTACGAAACGAACAATGGTATGTTTTCCTTCCATATAATCATGTTTGTAGGGTTGTACTACAACCTATTATATAACGGTAATAATCCACTTAAATTTCAATGAAATTAATGATTCCTTGTACATAAATAATTTTATTTAATATTATTATGATGTAAAATTATATAATTATATGTTTGTTTGTTTTCTTATTAACAAGAAAACTCCCGCACTAGGAATATAACCTGAATATATCCGGGGGACTTTGCAAACATTCATTCAAAGGACACAAAGAACACCTAGATTCAAAACAACAATTTGTGGATCACACAGAGTTTTGTCACATTTAGGAATTGAACCCGCATCACTCAGCGCAATAAGAAGCGGCGAGGTGAACGCATAAACAACTACGCCATCAACATGTACGCCAACAACAATTTAAATTTCACGTGCCAAATCACAATTTAAATTTCATTACAGTAAAATATAATTAAAAGGTATTTCATTGAGAGAAGTTAACAAATATGTTATTAGCTATTTCGGAAAGTGCTTTAAAAGTTTTGAAATTTATATTTCGATAATAAATTCAAATTAATAAATTGAAACTATACGCTATATAACAACACATTAAGACCAACAGGGCCATCAATGAAAAATTTTAAAAAATGGGTCGAATTTATTTCCTTTGAGAGTCGCTTGTGAAGTGCGCGGCACAACTACTAAATGTCCACATTTTCCCTAACAGCGTCCCAGAGCCTACAAATAACAATTCTAAGATAATTTTTTAAGAAATTAATTTTCAAAACTTCAAGAAATGACACGGGTTTTGCAATAATAATGCATTAGGCATTAAGTCCGCCAATGCACCATGTATGAATAAATAAATTACTAAATCAATTGATTTAATATTATCAATAAATATCAAGTAAAAAATTCGAAAATACTTAAAATTAAAGTCTCAAAGTTATTTTAAATCTTAATAAAAGTCATAATAACTAGCGGAAGTTAAGAAATTTTTGAAATGATAAAAGTTATAAAATATAACAAAGTAATTAATTATAGAAGACGATTTAAAAATTTAATTGTGTTCTTGATTAGACAAATTATTTCCTACAACGCATTTTTACATTACTAAATATATCGGTTTCTTAGTGTTTTTGGTTTCGGTTGGTCCGTTTGGTGACGGATTAAGAATACGGCGTGTCACCACCACAATTCATCTCGTGGGTGTCGTAAGAGCCGACTAAGGGAGCAAACTACGGAGGACAACAGTAGTAGGCCAAAACCTCCTTTTTAAGGAGAGACATATATCCAGCAGTGGGCTATTAAAGGCTGTTGATGTGATGTGATTAGTGTTTTTGGTATATTATTATTTCACCCTAATAGTCCCACCATGACCGTCTCTCTTACCTGTTTGTCTGCGATTTGGCTTCACATCAACAGCCTTTAATAGTCCACTGCTGGACATAGGCCTCTCCTTACACAGGAGGTTTTGGCCTACTATACCACGCTGGCCAGACGGGTTGGTACAGGGTTTGTGTCAAGTTTTCCTTCTTTTTGCAGTGGCTGGCGTCCTGCGTTGTTTTGTGCCCTTAGTCGGCTCTTACGACACCCACGGGCGATTTGGCTTAAGGATTGTTAAAACTAAAGCTGAAATTTTGAAAAATAAATAAATTGAGATAAATAAGAGTGCGTAGCTAAATAAATGAAATATACAGGGAACAGAATCGAGAGTTAAGTACTAAAAATTAAAGTTAGTTCGTATGGATTTAGAAGGAAAAATATCATGCTTCAGTTTATTAAGTATAAGTGGTAGGTAAGTATAGATAGAAAATAGAAGCGCAAACTCATATAATATCATAACTTTATGTGGGTCTATAGTAGTTTCAGAGAAAATTCAACCTGAATAAAAGCAGGGACTGCGTGGGTGGAAGGAGATTTTTAAGGGCACTTTGAAGCTTTATCATTGACCTTACCCTGGCGAGGTTGATCTTACTTAATAAATAAATCTAACAAGTCCAAAATGTGAAGAAATTATGTTGTACAATGGTTTTACTGTATATGAATATGTAACAATACATGTTTATTTAACACAGGTAAAACGCGTAAGTTTAAGAGTTATGTTTAGAAATTGTTAGTGTAGCTCCTATATCCATTTTCCGATGTTCTTTATCTGATCTCTCTTTGCCACTATACAATTGTTACCCAAGTATTCCAAATCTAAGTTCAATCTCATAAAAATCTCCAATTAAAAATTAATCAAAAATAAAACACATAAATGTCGCGGTAATGAAAACATGGGATATATAAAATTACATCACAGCAATGAGTATTCATTATGTTAAGTACATGCTGGTTTAATTAATTATTTGTTGTAACACCGCCAGGGTAACCAGTCTTGTTGAATAATCAATGATGCAATGATGCTACCGTCCGAGCTAATTATTGATAAATTTGTAAACAGGTCTTTTGTTGCAAAAGAAGGCGAGAATGGATGGTTGTTTAATCGTTTGTGATAGGCACGCACTTTTATATTACATTACATTAAATATTTTATAATAAGGCTCTTTAATATGTGTTATATTTATTTTAAATGTTTGTGTTTACACGAGTCAGCACGACCGGTGTTCACGTAAATATAGGTCAACGAAACCGTAGTAGTAGTATCGTATTTAATTTTATTTAATACAAAAGCTTGGAAGATGGACTAGATAGAGGGCGCTGACTCGAAAGTTTGAATCGCGCCATGGTGTCTTTACCTCCTTTAGATAAGAAGGAAAATATTTTTTCTGTGATCTGTAAAACATCAAAGATTTAAAACATCAAGCATTGTGACGGAATATTATACGCACTTAGTATTTAATTCAGTATTTAATTTAGGACCCTCTCCAAGTCAAACTTTGTACATGGTCCTTCGAGCCTGAATGGCCGGGAGTGTTAGTGGTACTCTCCGGTGGTATAGATTACCACCCTTCGCGTCATTTCTGGACAGTAGATCGCTGTCCAGAGCATCCTCTTCATTATGGTGCCAGGTGAAGAGGTACCTAGGAGTGCAACCGAAGGAGCCGGGAGCAGCTGGCAAGGCAGCGTCACTGGTGGGCGCCAAAATCCGAAAGATTAAAACAGGAAGAATTTAATTGGAGTTGTTCTTTTAAAGACTTTGTACTTAAAAGACTACCAAAAAAAAAATACCAAAAATATATTGTGTTCGGAACAAATGCAAGAAGATTGTTATTAGTGGACATAAATCTTAGCATAATTATATTCTTCCACTCTTTATTGTTTGAGTTGGTCACATTTATAGTGACGTAATTTGAGAATTATTGGTGTTATTTCTGTTTTTTTTTGTGATTGTGTGTTATAACCGGTGTTCAAAATGGATATATTTACTGATATCCAAGAAGACGTAAAAATAATATTGAAAAGGCTTTTCCTAATTTTAGAAAATGCTTTAAGGATCGTCTTACAGTAAGGATACTGTAAGACGATCTTTAAAGCATTTTCTAAAATCTAAGCGTGTTTGAAAATACGAATTTTTAGAACGAAAGCTTAGAACAACAGTGACAACTTTTCTATAGTATTAAGAAAAGTTGACATCTAAAAATTATAACGAAATTAAAAAGTCTGAATTATATAGTTCCAAGTATTATAAAGATGTGGTTTATGATTTAGTGGAAACACTATATATATATTCATTTTTACTACAGGGTTTTCCAACAAGAGGTGTTATTTTGAATCAGCCGGTATTTCGGTAGCTGTCACTTTTGCAGCTTTTATTTTTTGACATTTCACAAGTAGAAACTACGCCATTACTAAAAATGGAACGATACACACTTCAACAACGCATTGAAATTATTAAAATTCACTACAAAAATAGTGAAAATCTTGCAGTCACAGTTCGCAAAACTAAAGCATTTTTTGGTCGTCGTGAAGCACCTTGTCGGACCGCAATACAGAAATTGGTGGGAAAATTCGAGCTGTTGGGACAAGTTAGTGATGTGAAGAATAAAACCCGTGCACGTCGCTCAAGAAAAACTGAGAATATTGCTGCTGTAGCCCAAAGTGTTGAAGAAAACGCAGGTTTGTCCATTCCTCGTCGTTCTTTGGAATTGGGCATTCCACAAATGTCATTACACCGTATTTTGCATAAAGACTTGGGCCTTAAGGCTTATAAAGTTCAGTTAACACAAGAACTCAAGCCGGCCGATCATCAACAACGTCGTGTCTTTGCTGATTGGGTACTTGAAATGCATGAAAATGATCCGGAATTCCATCGAAAAATCATCTTGACTGATGAGGCCTATTTCCACCTAGGAGGCTACGTCAACAAGCAAAATTGTCGCATCTGGGGCTCGCAAAACCCAAGAGTTGTTGTTGAGAAGCCTCTCCATCCTCAACGTGTGACTGTTTGGTGCGGTTTATGGTCCGGCGGGGTCATTGGACCTTACTTTTTCGAAAATGAGGTTGGATCAACACTTACGGTGAATGGATTGCGCTATCGAGATATGATTAATGATTTTTTATGGCCGGAGTTGGATGGTATTGATCTGGACAACGTTTACTTTCAACAAGACGGCGCTCCGTGCCACACAAGCAACGAAACCATTGCTCTTTTACGGGAAAAGTTTCCTGAACGTGTTATCTCTCGAAGAGGTGATCACAATTGGCCACTGAGATCTTGTGATTTAACACCTTGCGACTTCTTCCTTTGGGGCCACGTGAAAGATAAGGTCTACGCCAACAGCCCAGCGTCGATTCAAGACCTCAGAGATGGCATTCGTGAGGCTATCGAGGACATAGGGCAGCCACTTTGCGATTTGGTTATGCAAAATTTCATTAAAAGGATATGGTCCTGTAAGCGTGGTCGTGGTAGCCATTTGCTGATGTTATCTTCCATTATTAACGGCATACCTTCCTCTTTATTATAAAATAAACACCCGATTATTTATCTTAAAAAATTGCATTTTTCTTTGAATACTTTTTCTTTGAATAATGATTTTCTGATAAATCGGTACCGGGGTTTAGAAAATATAGAACCTAAGGCGGATAGGGCTACACACGCACTACACAAAATTAAAGATAAAAAGGTTTCTTGTGCTTTTTGTGAAGGGGACCATAGGATAAGTTCATGTCAAAAATTTATTAAAGAAAGTAGTAGAAACCGACGGAATTTCGTGCAACAAAATAACTTATGTTTTACTCGTAATTGCTTGGTTAGCAACCACACTGCAAGGTTCTGTAAGAACACTCTCAAGTGTCAGGTGTGCAAACGTCGCCATCATTCATTGTTACACCCTACGGGTGTTGTAGGATCGGAGGTTGGTGAGGGTAGTAGTGCTGATCGCACGGTAACCTCTTTGGTGAATTTTGGAGAAATTAAGAACTCCGATTAATCGGATGTGTCCGACAAACCATTAGTCTCATGTCTTGCAACAGGAAACAATACGAAAACTGTATTATTAACTACAGCCTTAGTAAAGACTGAGTCGAAGATTGGGACGTACCACGTGGTTAGGGCTTTATTGGATCATTGATCTCAGGATTCTTTTGCCACATAATCCATGGTCCAGTATCTGGGTTTAAAAAAACCGTTAAAAATACGGTGTTAGGTGTGGGTTAAGATAAAGGTACAACTTCGACATCCGTTGTTGTGATTAAGCTTCGAGCAAAAGTAAATTCGTCTTTTCAAATAAAGGTCAATGCCTATGTGCTTAAATCTGTAACAGCCCTTTGCCCGTTTTCGAAGGTAGCTAGGATAGAATGGGCAGATTTGAGCAACTATGATTTGGCTGACTCGGATTATTTTGGGCCTAATAAAATTGATGTTTTATTAGGTGCTGAAGTATACCTACAGCCAGGTCATACAACACGATATTGAGAAGAATGTGAGCGGGACTCTCTTAGCCCAGCAAACCACTTCAGGTTGGATATTATCGGGCGATATTCCTGTCGCTTGAAGGGCAGGAATATTAATTTTACCAACACTTTGGCGCAAAGCTTGTGTCGTCCCCTTACCTAAAATTGCAAATCCCACACTCCCCAACCATTTTAGACCAATTCTCCCCTTCCTCTCCAAGGTCCTAGAATCCTGTTTGCTCAAACAGTTTTCTAAATTCATCTTTAAAAACAATCTTTTTAACCCGTTGCAATCTGGCTTCAGGCCTGGTCATAGCACTACTGCCGCTCTCCTTAAAGTGACTGGCGATATCAGGGCGGGTATAGAGGACACAAAGGTTACTGTTTTGGTCCTGATCGACTTCTCAAATGCCTTCAATACCGTCAATCATGATATCCTCTTATCTATCCTTGCCCATCTTGTGGTCTCGCCTGAAGCACTAGAAAGATTCTCATCTTATCTTCAGGGACGCCAGCAGTCTTCAGTCAGCAATCTTCAGTCACCAATCTTCTTCGAGCTAGTGTGATCTCGACTCTGGTGCCCCTCAAGGCGGTATTCTTTCCCCTTTATTATTTTTTGTGTATAGTAACCTCCTAACCCTTTAACTTCATTTTGTGAATCATCTGTATACTGATGACGTTCCACACTTTTCGCAGAGCAAGGTTATTTCGGTAAGGTAAGGATATTTCGATGGTCAACAGAGACATAGACATGGTCAACAGAGACCTGTAAACAATTAATACGTGGTCTAAATGGTTTAGTTTAATAGTAAACCCCACAAAATATCAAGCAATTGTAGTTGGAAGTCACCGATTGATGAGCAGAGTAGACATTGAGACTCTTCCGGCTATTATTTTTAACGGTACTACCATTCTTGTTTAGCAATAGGGGAAAGATCTTGGCTTACACTTGGATTGCACACTAAATTGGCGTAAGCAAGTTGCAAATCAGTGCCAGAGGGTTATTGGAACACTTCGGGCTCTATATCGCTTGAGAAATTTCTTACTCGCAAATACCAAGACCATGCTTGTGCAATCCCTTATCTGTTATGACCTGAATGCACATCTTCTCGAGTAATTAGACCGTCTTCTTAAAAACTGCACTCGATTTGTTCATAATCTCCATAAATTTGATCATGTATCCGTTCGAAGCTCAATTGGTACCAAATCGTCTGCGCCAAAAACTACGAGCTCTCAGTGTCTTACTCGTATACTCTAACTTAAACAACCCATCTTCGTCAACATATTTAAACTCCTACTTCCAATTTTTATGTAGTAATCACGACAAAAACCTTCGGTTCTCTAATAACCTTCTTCT
Source organism: Arctia plantaginis (assembly GCA_902825455.1). NCBI lineage: Eukaryota > Metazoa > Arthropoda > Insecta > Lepidoptera > Erebidae > Arctia > Arctia plantaginis. The sequence continues at coordinate 3,102,644 of CADEBD010000303.1, forward strand.
TCGTTGTCCGTTGTACAACTGAGTTTGTTTGGCTCATCCTTTATTGTGCATTCCATTCTTCTCTGGAATGAGCTTCCACTCGAGGTCAGGATGGCCACCAACACTTTCTCATTCAAAACTAAAGTGAAGCAGTATTTTGTAAAACAACTAGCAGAATCAACTGACGTGATTGTCATCTACTATTATTAATGGTATTTATTTAGGTATGTATGTATTTATGTAAATTAGTCATTATCAATAGTGGTAAAAATAAATAGAATATATTTTAATATTTAGTGATGCCACCCTTTGCTGCAATAAGAGCTTCTATGCGTTGGGGCATGCTCTCAATACATTTGCATTTTCCTGGAGTTTGGAGTTGTGATGTCATTCTCTGATGAGATTTTCAATTAATTGTAGCTTGGTACTAATCGTTTCTTTCGCGATCGCCCGTTTGGTGAGTTACCATATGTTTTCTATGTGATTCATGTCTGGTGAATTCCCTGGCCAAGGCAAAACAGAGACATTTTTTCAGCCAAAAATGCAGTTACACTTCTGGCTTTGTGGCACGGTGCCGAGTCATGCATAAAAATGTATTCGTCATCATCAGGGAACCATTAATTGACCTGCAGCAGTAATCGCGTTTCTAGTACTCGCTTGTATTTCTCTTGTTTCATAGTCCCTTCTACGATATATAGGCGCCCCATGCCTTTGGCTGAGATGACAGAACAGACAGTTGAGGTGTTTAACCCTCTCTACAAGGCAATCAGCGTGAAATTTTCCAGGGCGTCGTCTTACAAAAGAACTTTTGTCAACCAAAATTTGAAGGGTTGTTTCGTCGGAAAAACACACCTGTAATTAGTAGAATGAATAGTAGAATAAATAAATAAACTGTTATTGACTAATTGCATCCTTGAAAATAGGTACTTTTACTCGACTCCGGTCTGCAATAGTCATATATCGATGTTGCCTTGCCTATTGGAGTCGTTTCTTTTTCATACTCTCGGTTAGGCGCAGTTTTTTGACAGGCCGCCGTCCCATCAGATTCGCCTCCGCCTCCGCATTGTCCTCTCTGAAATCTTTTCGCCCTCTTTGTTTATCATAGTAGTCAAACGAGCAACGCTCTTTTTACGATTTTCGAGGCAGATGTTCCTGATTTTTCGATCGGTACGAGCTGTTGTAATCCTTTTCCTGCCACATTTGCCAGCACGATTTTCTTCAAGAGGTTTTTTATTGCCAATTTTTATTTTCATTCGATTGACGACAGTATGACAATAGCTGCTATGTCTATCTGGGAATGTGTGGAGTGCAGTAACAACGTTTGTATCACGCTACATTTTCTTGGAGACGTGTCCAAATTCCTACCCATCCCAAAAAGTATAAAATTTGGGGTTATCGTGTCGAACCATTAATAAAATGTAAACTCATAGACAAAACGTAGCAAAAGAATTCTTGTTCGGAGCATTACTTATCTTTTGATTATTTAAGACACAAAAGTCGGTTAAACTAATGAAAAATTATACCTAGACAATACAACAACAATACAACAACAATAATACAACCGCGCTTTTTACGGGCAAAGAAGAAACGACACACAATTGATAAAAACGCACGTATTCTGTGTTGCAATTTGACAAAAACAATAATAATGATACCAGTAACTATATGAGATACAATAACCACTTAAAAACAACATCATTTATTCAAAAAAATATAAATTACATAAATACGAGCACTGTCCCTAATAATTTGGCCACCTATGGTATGTAGGTACGTATTTGTGTATGGGTTTTAGTGTATGATAGGTTTATGTAAGCGTATTTGATCTTATAACTACAAACACACTTTTAACCAAAATGCACCTACTTCTTGTTCTCTCTGCATCACCCAAAGGTTGAATGGTAGAGAACCTTAGGCATTAAGTCCGCCAGTGCACCAAAGGTGCTTTATGTATAAATAAATAAATAAATATGGAATATACATGTATGGCGTTGACCCGATAATATTCTATAAGATTAGAATCACTATGTCATATTAAACTGATTCGTAATAAGTAATTTTACAGAAAATCACCACTCAATTATAAATTACAAAATATACGTAAATATCAACATGCTTAGCCAATGCAATCCTTGCTTAATTGTAGAAATAGTTCAGTTAGCAACCGCAATAACCTAGTAAGTAATAAATGCAATAATAAATGTATTAATTTATATTTAATCACCCACATATTCCTGACTGACCGTTTTTGGCGATAAATGGTTTCTGATATACTGAGAAATCCCATAACTGTGTACAAGAAGGTGACTAGGTCGTAGTCTAATCGCCGAAATATATAGTATCTGTGAAACTTAATCTTTTTTGTAAGCAATATGGCTCTGTAGCTAATAATCGACAAAGTAAATAAATAAAAGATCGTTTACTAAATCGTTTACTAAGGAAATATACTTACATGATTTTGATTGCTATTAATTTCTACGATATGCCTGCTTCAAGTAAAGAATTATTTCATAACCATTCATGTTAAATGTATGCCCAAAATTATGCTGAAGGCCAAAGCATTTGTATCTAAAGTAATCTAACGCAATTGTAATGTAATTTTGTTAAATATTTAACGTTCTAATAAAGTACTATTCTTTTAACAAGAGCCAAAAATATATGTTTGCCCCCACATCTTTGAAACGAAATAAATTTAAACGTACACTTATGAGCCTATAATTTAATAATGTAAGCGGCTCACCGGCTTTAACTGAGATTTTCAAATGATGTTTGTATACTCATCATTTTTCAAAGTCCTATTATTAACTACAGCATTAATTATTACAATTATTAACGTATTAGATAACTATCTGATACCTAATTATAAACTCCCTACTCTTGTCACTTACTAATAGGGTTTAGCTAGCCATCGCTGTACCAAGTTACATCTAAATCGGTTCACAGGCTTAAGCGTGAAGAGGTAACAGACAGACACTTTCGCATTTATAATATTAGTATAGAATATGAGTACGAGTATAGATATGTGAAAACTTGTAATTGGCTTTCTTGTAATTTTTATCGTTTTTTAACATTTTTAGCTATAAGTCTTCTATGCTCAAATACTCGTAAATAAGTAAATAAATGTCAAATCATACTAAAACAAAAATAATTAAATATCGAGGCAAAACTATCTACGGCTACATGATCAGTTGATTAATCTCGGTTGTAAGTTTGCTGTCAAAACCGCAGACAGTTGCACTGCCTGCCATTTCCAGCGGCGGTCTCAATTACTTAAATTAGAACGAATGAACATTTTAAAATAATGGTTTTATTTGCAATGATTGGCTCTCTTATAAATTTAGAAAAATATTCAATTAACTTCTAAACTTCATTAAGTAACATCTATCCTAATAATAATACAAAATAATAATTTCACACATCACACACACGGCAGACTGATCCAAAACTAGGCAGAGCTTTTATGGTAGCCAGACCTTTGATAAACATACTTGTAAATTTCATACATTACATACATATCACACACTCAGACACAGAACAATTAATCGTGCTCATCACGTTATTATTTATCTTGGGTGGAAATCGAACCCACGACCTCCAGCTTAGCAATGAGCAGTCAGGGCCACTAACCATTAGACCAACAAGGCAGTCTTTAGTCTAGTGATTGAGTATCTTCACACATACGTTTTAAGTAGCAAGTAAATCAATTAATGGTTTCAGCTCTTTTGGAAGACCAAGTAACAGTAGTTTAATGTGTTAATTCTAGATTAAAAGAAACTCTCAAACAGAGAATTCATTGGGTCACACTGAAAATCCTTTGATATAAACTTTGTTACATTAAAATTGAAATGTGTAAACCACAATTTAATCTGCCTAATGATATGTAGGTGAAATTTGTAAATTTCCAGGAGTTTAAAAGTTTTAAGGATAACGGCAGGTCCCCATACATAATTTTATTTGTAGTGAAATGGTAGCGTTTAAGTATCAAAAATGCCTAAAACACTTGAGAATTTATTCTTGTCCATTCTCTTAAATAATTATCAGAAAGAAGTCTAAGAAAAAAATATTGGATTTTGAATATTTCGAGATTAAGTACTAACATATTGTCAATGACATTTGTTTGACATGTTAATACTCATAAGCCTATTTTACTTTTGAAAGTGTTGGGCGACTCTCTAAAAGGGTGGAAGTTATTTGCTTGGCATGGCATACCTATTTCCATTCCGTGTACGTACAGATTTAAAATGCAAGTCAACTAAGGAATCAAAACTTAAGCAGACACAAACTTGAAACTCCACTCTATACACCAACAACCTGCCAGGCAAGCGTAGTACTAGTAGGCTAAATTCCTCTTTATTTTTGAGAAAGGTCTAAGTCCAGTGGTTGACTGCTAAAGGCAAAAGGTTCGCAAAAGGCAAACTAATTGATTAACTTTATTACATTTGGAAAGAAAAAAACTACATCGTTCGGCTTTTTTTTATTCCTCTTCATCATCATCCTTTGTAAAAATTGTATCCAGCAATTCTGCACGTGAAGAAATGTTATTTTTATGGCTGGCCTATCCTAAATACTAAAAAAACGCAGCAGCCCACAATGCAACGCACAATGCAACGCACAATGACGTTTTAAGCAAGATACGTTATATTGATACTGCACGCGTAAAATGTTTGTTCCGTTACACTAAATATACAGATATTAATGTATGATATTCCTTTATCTTTATTTACCTTTTCATGCATTTCAGGCATAACATGAATTTTCCTCGAATTAATTAGTAAGTGCACTCACTCGCAGTGGTCCTAATTAGGACGCATTTACGCCTTTTGTGCGTTGGTGGCGTATCTACCTCTTCTTTAAAATGATATTTATTTCTATAAGTAAATATTTTCAGATATTTTTACAAGTCGGACTTTACAGCTAGATGGAGCCGGGATTTCCTAAGACTAACTCTTGTCTTCCAAGAACGAACGAACGAACAAACCACAGAGGTGTCTTTTTTTTAGTCCGTAACGTAACAGTGTAGAGTCTGGGTAGGCCTTTGAAGAAAGGACCTTAGTTTTGAGTCGGGCTGTCCATACAGACGGCATACGAGCCCCAGCCATCGTGTAGCCTAACCGATACTAGTCAACAGCACGACCGGAAGCGCGACACTACAGCCAGCAGGACACACTCAAAACCACCTGAGTAGGCCTAGGAAACACTCAAAACCACCAGAAAGTGTATGTATACTCTACACTACGATATGTATCCTCACAGTTACACACTTACAAAAAAAAACATAGTTTACAATTCAAGCTCAATGAAAAAATAAACAAATTGAAAACAAACGAAATACAAGAATACAATAAATGTCCATCACTTTCAAGCATAACAACAATGATATTAAATGATAGTAAATGCGGGAGTGAGCAGCATCAATCCCAAGAAATTTATCATGCAAATAATCTTTTACCGTGTAGTAAGTCTTTTCATATAGTTTTTGTTTTACTAAAGAAAGAATCACATACCCTGACATCGAAAAAACTTGCTTACTTTTTGTAGTCTAGTGGTTGATAACACGAGTTTATTTTTATTTCTAGTGTTTATTTGGTGAATGTCGCTAAACGTTTTACATACAATAAATTTTCATACACGTACTGAGAGGCGACTGTTATGATACCAATTTCTTTAAACTTATCCCTCAGTGACTCTCTTAAATATGATGATAATGAAAAGCTCTCTTTTGCAACACAACGATACTTTGAATGTCAGAAGCATTTCCCCACAACAATATACCATATGACATTACACTATGAAACTAGGCAAAATACACTAGTCTAGCCGTTTCTACATCCGTTGATTAAAGAATTTTATAAACCACGCATGCTGCAGAGCTGAGTCTATTCGACAATCCATCAATATGTGGGCCCCACTGCAATTTAGAATCTAGAGTTATACCCAAAAACTTGGTGGTGTCCACAAGATCCAACTCCTTTCCATTTCTCCTGATCATCTTTTATGAGATTAGGTAGGCAATTTATATAAACACAAAACAAAAATGAGCCGAGAATTGAGCCCTGCGGAACCCCCATAGTGATATGGGGGTTCCGCAGGGCTCAATTCTCGGCTCATTTTTGGGAAGTTAATCCCTTGGGTCTCTGGTCACCCAGAGACCCCAGGGATTAACTTCCCATTAAATCTAACTCTCTGGATCCTAGTACCCAAATAAGAGATAAGAATGTTTCATGAAAACCGCAATCGAATGAATTGGATAAATCACAAAAAACAAAATAATAAAAGCAAGAACTTTGTATAGATATAATATCATTGGCGGCGCCCTATCTAGCAATTGCAGCAATAATCTATAATGCTTGATCGACCACGTATATTATTTTTGACTAAAATGTAGACATAATATTGTCTTCTATATATGTCTAGATTTTACTTTTATTTTTCTTTGGATTTTATTTTGTATTTCAGCCAAAGCTATCAAAATGGACTAACGTTAAAACATACCAAAATATAATAATGCCACCACGCATCCCTAGGCAGTTATAAATGTCAGAAATTCGTACTTTTTTCAGAAATATCCTATTTCTTATAAGACTTATACACACACACACATGGTGGTATTATGATAAATCATAGAAAAAATATTTATTAAGTTTACTGTGAGTCATTTTTTAAACGCTTTTTTTTTAAGTTTTAGGTGATACATGTTTCTGCCATTGTTCTTTGAAAACTCAATTCAAACTAGTAAGGTATAAAAACGGTAAAAAATAATTTTATTATTAATGATTTATTATAATCGAAATATTGAATCTATACCATCACCAGGTGCAAATCCGTCGCAACTTAATCGCAAATAAACTCAACCAGTATAGATACGTTCCGTACACATTTGTTGTAAATATTTTTACTGACTATACAGGTACATTTACTTAAATACTTAAAAAAAAATAAGGTCTTTTATATTACTTACTCTTCTTCCTGCTCATTTTTTTTTGTGTTTTTTAATAAAATAAGGTGCAATTAAAATAAACGTAGAAGTAATTAATTTGGATTCTAGTATATACATTTACATTGTTTAGTGAGAAGGACTAATGTATCATTACATTGGTCTGTCTCCGGCCTTAACTTTGGGTTATTTTTGTGTTAATTCGATTACGCGTATGGAAATTAGTCAGAGTTATGAGAATTCGTGCTATACAAACGCAAAGGTGTGTAGTAATCGATGCGAACCTGCTCATTCATTTGACAATTAGAACGTTTTTGTTATTTCCGTTTACACATAATATATGCTTGTGCAATGATATATACCAACCTTTCAAATAATTCACAAAAGCAAAGCACGGTTTTAAGTTAGAACTATCAAGACTCGAGTTCGGGTTTTCCTGTGAGGCTGTAGTATCGTCGTCTCGCTTGCACAGTGAGCTCACCGAAGCTGTAAGTAATCCGTCTCGTTCTAACTTGGGAAGGCTTGCGCGGAAAGAGAATGTGGGTAACGAACGACCTTTTGCCGTTACGGGCAAGCAGTGCGGCCCGTGCGTTCACCGGGAGCGGTACATTTGGTCGTAGTTCCACTACATCGCGCCTTTCGTCTGACAAGCTGAAAAAAAAATTACGTAAATATTACAACACTCACGCATTGATTATGAAACGTCTGTAACTGTTAGACCGAGTGCTGGACATTCCCAGGTATTAGTGTGCATGGTGCGTCGACGTTTTGTTTAATTGTGCGATCCAGTTTGACCCTGGTGATTTATTTTATTATATTGTTTTTAACCCTCTCCCGTGGTGTTCATTGTACCATCAATTTTTGTGTTTCTGTTGTGATTTATTTCTGTCTCATTGGATTGTTAATGCAGTTGTTGGTAAGTAGAAATATTAAGTGCAAAATATTGTATTATATTTCTTATTTGAAATTTTTTTTGCTGTATCTTTTGTTGCATGTGTTTGAGCCTTCATACGTAAACCTACATTATGTTACCTTGATTTGGTTTTGCAAATATACCAAATGTTGAAATTACGGCATAGTTTTAATGTTACTGTTTCAAAAATACTTTGAATATTTTAGCTTGCGTTCTTTTTGGTCTTTTGTTTTGCTAATGTTCTGTACGTTCAAATATATAGTATTTAAATCACATTGCTGTGTTCCCCAGTAGAGTATAACTTTATACTAGGCCTCATATACTGAGATAAGTTATGGACGTAGTCCTCCAACCCTATCCACGTGAGTGGATTCATCTTTCATCTTATATTAGGTCAATTTCATATGTTTCATAAAGCTTCTCCTCGTAACCCTTCCCTAAAATAATATCACATAGTTTCTCGAAAATCGGTAAATACTTATTAATTTTTGAATCGGTACATTGTCGATTGTTTTCATTTATATTGAATTGAAGAAAAGTAACTAGTCTCTTTAGTAAGTGCTGAGTAAAATATCTCTAAGACAAAGAGACTAGTAGTTTTAAAACGTTACTGGATCGGTAAGCTTGTTATGCAGTAGCTTTAAATGGTTTAGGTATACTACAGACAAAATAGATACTAATTTTAAGTCTACAAATATGCAATATTCGGCAATATTCGGCACACATTAAGGTAGAATGCTTGAAACCCGTTATTGCAATCGACACAGAATATACCCACTAGTACTGTTCTTTGGATGCCCTAGCAACACTTCAACAACTTCAGAAGAATCTGTTAACGCTTAGCAATTAAACTTCACATCACATCATCATCACATCAACAGCCTTTAATAGCCCTCTGCTGGACATAAGTGACTGACTGACTCTCCTTAGAAAGGAGGTTTTGACCTACTATAAAACGCTGGCCAGACGGGTTGGTATAGGGTTTGTGTCAAGTTTTCCTTCTCTCTGCAGTGCTGTTGTTCTGCGTGCAGTTAAACTTATCTAATAAATATCTGCAAAAAAAACGTAGGTCTGTATTTCATTCTCAGATATTGGCGGTGTCCACATTATAAGAAGTCATAAATTATTAAGACGTAAGTAATATATAGAGTCTATTAAATTGTTGTTTATACATAAATAACAGTGAATAAACACAATCAATTCTGAACAACTCTCATGTTTTAAATTCATTCAGTTCGACATCCAATTACGCCATAGGAGCAACTCGGTCTTTATATTTGTATAAATAAAACTACCAACTGACACTTAATTTCAGTTTTCAAGTCTTTTTAAATTTTTATCACCCATTTAATACTTTGTATGTGATTAAGGAAGTGATTAAAATATTGATGAAACTGGATCTACTGGACTAGGAAGGCAGAAAAGGTAGAAGGTAAGGTTTATATAGCTGACAGATTGGCTGTGAGTAGATTAGTTGGTAGACGTCAGGGATCTAGAACACAAATTTTACTTTACTATGTTTTATTCGGCAGATCTAGTACGCTTCATACGCCTTCTGATGATGGTCATAAATTTCAGTCGTAAGATACGAAGATGACTCTTCTCTATTAATTACGCCTAATCCAAAAAATTTAGCTCAGGACTGGACTAATTTGTGGTTTAAATTTTATATGGTAATTTTTAAAAAAAAGATAGTTTCTATATAGAAGCTAAGGCAATTCCTGCTGGAACATTGCCAGATATTGAAAGTTATGTGCAGAAAATCTACGAAGTTTTTGCTAGATTTTTGGTATTAATTATACAATTAGTAACTTGTTTCAAATGTCAAGTTTTAGTTGTATTATTTTTATAAGACAGTGAGCAAAATCTTCTAAGCAAAACTACAGGTCAATTTAAAAAAAAATCTATTATCTACTCTTTCTTCTCTTTGGAACTCAGTTCACAAAGTGTCAGCTAGGGGGTTAGTCGTAAAACGAAATCCAAGAGACAGGTTCATTGGTTAGGAGGGTGAGCCCTTGTCACCCTATACAAAAGTTTTTATTACATATACCCAACTTAAATTTAACTTAATTGAACTTTCGGGTTACTATTTTACCACTAAATAAAACGATGTGTACTTTAATGAAGCAATCGTCTGTTGACTTGTCTAAACAAACGTACATGTTTGTTCACACAAAAAATAGAACGTCTATCTGTCCAGTTGTAGTTCACATTACAAACGTAAGATATCAGTCTATATATTATATAGTTAGTTAGCCTAGTTTGGGATCAGACGGCCTTGTGTGAAATATTTTTATTATTATATTACATTCGTTCGTTGCTTTTCAAGGACCAAGTGAGGTTACAAGAATCCAATAAACCCCCTCCCTTTATTTCTCTAGGGGGGAACTCAAAGAGCGGCCATGCATTTGAATTGCAGGTGTCCATGGGCAGCGGTAGCCACTTTCCATCAGGAGATCCATCTGCTCTACCTCGCTTTTTCATCCAAGTCTTTTACGTTAGTTTCGGCTTTAAGTCTACTACGATCAGGCTCAACTTCGATTTTTTACACGGAGCGACTGCCATCTGCCGACAAGTACTAGGTACTAAGCGAAATCGAAATTATGTAGACAGACTGTCGTCGGACTTTTTAGGGCTACCGGTAAAGATTGCCATAGATTTGATGTTCGTATGGCAATCGGGACCGACGGCTTAACGTGCTCTTCGAGGCACTGCTTTGCTCGCTATACCATAAAAACATAATAAAGTATATAAAATGACGAGAGGAACCATGTAAGAAAACGCGTGAACTAAAATATTTAAGGGTAGAATACAGGAAGTAGGTATCATTACACTTCTCAGAATACTACTACTATACAGTGTCATGTATTAATTGCAATGCCTTACTTATAAGTAATACATTTAAAAAATGTACTACTTGTGGTATGTTGTACTTGGAATGCGTTCTTTATAACTTAAATAACATTCTTTACGATAAAGTATTTCGCAACGCTCACATAGTTCCAACTATTTTTCTCTAATGATATATTATGCGATACTTGAAACGAGTCTTAAGGTGAATGTCGACATGTACGAACGCAACGAATGTAAAATACATTCATCACATTCTTTTATCACTATGAATTTAAAACATACACGTTTTATGGTATCCTAAATTAAAGAATTTGCATTGCTAAATAAAATCATTAATTTTAAATATAATAACTCTTAGGTCAAGTACTACCATCACTTTTTACATTATTTGCAAAGTAATTCGATTATATTGTTAAATAAATATTGTTTTCTGTGGGTTTGTGCTTGGTAGAAAAATATTTGTATGTGTATTGTATGCTATATGTATGTGTGTTGTTGTATATATGTATAAATATAAAAAAAACATATCTATCATCAGAAGTTGAAAATATTTTTTATTTAACAAAATTATCATAGAAATCAAGTGTATAATGGTTAATAATAGTATAATGCAGAGACAGTAAAAGTCACAAGTCAACAGTGAACGCAAGTTAAAGTTTGCAGTAAAACAAGTTATTCGTAAATCCTTGTATGTCTGCAGCTGAGCGAGATTGCTCCACGGATCTAAAGAGAGTTAGGCCATATATTATGCTTTGTAAGTGTTTTTATATGATGGTAAAGCTGCTCACAGTTTTATTAATAAAAAAAATGAAATTAATTGACTTTAGCAACATCATCAGTATCAGGGGCGGACAAACCTATGTTCACCTTTACATTGCACGCGTTAAATAGATCCGGCTACAAATGGCGATTCAGTTTGTCATTGTCACATTTGCTTTTTATAGCCATTTGTGTCGGTTTCAAGGGAAATCATGTTTTTATTCAACTGCGTGCTCCACTATCGCTAGTAATAGTATTGTATTACTTTGACACAATATTGTTATGTGCTGCTAAAGTTAGTATTGTGTAGTATCATTTTAATACAAGTCGTAACATATTTATTGAACATGAGAAAGAACAAAGAGAGTGATCATGCTTGATCCATACAAACTTTTAGAGGGAAAGAACATTTTGTTTAAGTTTTAATGTCAATATGAGTCATTACTCATATTGACAATAAAACTTCCTTTTTATTTTTAGAAAATGTTATTTCTAATTTAAAGTTAAAAGTTAATTTAATATTGGAAAAATAAATTCTGTCTAATTCTCTTAATCTTGCCATTCCCGGTTTACATGAAAAGTATTTACTCGTACTTTAAAGTTGATCACACGTCGCCGTCGGTAAGTACTGAGTTCATTTAGGGGGTGTAGAAATCGTTTGGCTGTGTGTGAGATGTGTAAGGTATATATTATGTTATTATTTGCCTTGCATTTTCGAAACTCAAACTATAAACCTGTCTCTAGATCATTATACTATCTATAGACATTGCTGTCCTTGATATAACTTTATAAGATAGTGTCCTACGCTCTTCTTAATGTGTAGAAACACTGCGGTATGAGACATTACACTGTGAATAAAAGATTCATGTCTTGTCTAGTTGCGCACTCGAAACCCTTCTTGAGCCTTATTTATATTGATGATTGTAAGAAGCAGTAGGTTTTCGACGAAGGTTGGTATGCCCAGACGGTTTTACTAAATATAGTATAGTAAGGAAAGCTTTTGAATGTTGGATGACTATGTAATATTAACATTTCTGTTGCCTATTCTTCAATCATCAAGTAAACTAACCACACATTAATTTAAGGGTGAGTAACAGAAGATTAAAAAATAATTGTGCTATGCTCGTAGCATTAGAAGGTATGATGTCATATTTCTACATTTCAATTCATATGAATAAATAATTATGAAGTACTTTATTGTTGGATTTACTTTATTTCTGAATTGTTGAATGTCTATTCACACTCAAGTTCATTTATACAAGACGGGTATAGTCCAGTGACATTGAATCGAGATGTAGGCAGTTACTTACGTTTTTAGAATTCTCTATCCAGATGAGTCATAATTGAAAACAGAGCCGAGGTCGATGTCTGTATCCGTCTTCACTGCATTGTCGTGGGTTTAATTACACAACTAAAATACACTTCGTGCCTACTAATAGTGACAAAAAACTGAACGTAAGATAGCTTTGCAGAATAAATAAGTACCTTTTGAACTTTTAAGAGAATTGTTCCATATCGAATTACTGGTATAACATGTAAAGTACAAAAAAGAATTATATATTGCAATTTAAAATATATTTCATATTCTTGATATATATTAGTGTGTCTTTTACGTGGAAATTGAATCCGTCCCTTATTACCATCATTTTTATGCAACAACCTGAAAAAACATGTAGGAAGATTTGTATTCCACAAAATTTCTTTAGATATGTAATCTACAGAAATGGACCTGTTTTTGTAACTCAGTATTAATGTTGCATTTCATTGTTTAATAAAAATGTATTGCCTTATTGCTTCAACGGTAAGTAGGCTAGTAAGTATTTTAATATATCTTAGATGTATCTACATCAGCGTTGAAATATTACATTTGGTTTCATTAGTGAAATAAAAGTGAGATATAAGGTAAATGCGAAGACTACACAAAGACGTGCCGAGCCTTACGAAATGCTATTCTGTTGTTTAAAGGTACGAATACTTCTCGTGAACACCGTGCGTAACGTGAAAGTTATTACGGACCTTTAGCGCGACAACTATACTTTTTCTTTCTCACAAACAAACCGCCTTCTTGTGAATCGATAGTACTTATTTTGATGGTAAACTTTATGTAATATCTCACGATTGTGATTAAAATGTGATGATATCCTAATTTTCTCTTTATCGAAATAGTAATAGATAGAAAGTTTCTGGATTATTATTATTCACGTATATTTGTCGTATCAAGAGTTTTGTTCGGTCATATATTTGATAGGATACCATCCTTAAAAAATACTAAGTACATAGCAATAAATTGGCACCATCTTTGATTGAAATATATGACAAAAAAATTGTAGAGAACGTTTATAGTTCGTGGTTATTAATTTTTGTAAAACTATGTAGTGTAAAGGATGTTGACCAATAAATAATTATGGTGGTTCCCAATATTACCACTACGCAAATTAAATGTCATGTGATAAAAGCAAATATTATTTGAAAGAAGCAATGATATAAGTTTCAATTGTGCTATTTTAGATCAAGCATCTATTAATAATTATCTCGGCTTAAAATTCAAATTTATGAATTCACGTTAATGAACGTAGCTCATTATAAATGTTCTATCAGTAATTTTAATCAAGAAGCTAACACAATTTGTCACTATCTTTAAATGAATATTCTGCAAGGCTTACTTGTGACAGTTAATGGATATAATTTGAGTTATACATTCCTTATGTTCTTACACTCAAGGTAGTTGTCTTGAGTATTTCAATAATGGTTCTTTGAGCTTTTAATTGCAAATTAGTTGAGAAACTAACATCCATTCTCTTCTCCTTAGTGGAATTAAGGGTTATTTGGAAGTTGAAGTGAATTGCTCCCCAGACGCATAACTTTGGCAACATTAAACTAACAATGTTTAAACCTGAGGCTAGCTTCTGTATGGTCATGATAAATGAGAGAGTTGACGTTATTATTATTGGTTGCTATGGCTTTTTTATCGGTTTGATTAAATCTTGATCAAAATGCATAATGTAGGGTAGAACTAGTTAAGCCTTGACTTCGCTTTGATGTAATTTCTTCTCATAATCTGTTGGCACTCGAAACTCTTTAGAGATGACCTGAATTTTTATGTAGAGGAGCTATTTCAGTTAAGATTCCTATTTTCTTGATTTACCTACGTTAATATTGTCGACCTTTTGTCAATATTCACTCAATATTCATTACTTATAAATTTTATTGAGTTATTCTCTGATGTTGTAAGTCATGGAATAATTCTCTCTATTGATGCAATGTAGACATGGTCTCGAGTAACACCTGCTTTTAGGCAACCTTCAAAAGGTAAAGTGTTTCGCTGTACTGAGTAGTGATCCACCTTTAAGCAGATTAATTATTCGAGCTTTAACGTGTCTTAGGTATTACATTATTACAATATTAAACTACACGGGCCTGGTCTTTTACATCGAAATAATATTTTTTTTAGGCATTAGGTACTTACAAGATTGTAAAACTTTAGCATGTAAAATTAAAGTCATTGGCATCCTATTTAGCTAAAATACTATAACATTAATTGTAAACCGAGGTACACACGCTTGCTATTTTGATTGCTTTTAATTTAAATTTAAAGGTATTAGTTACTTCTTTCACAATTAACAATAGGTAGGTATGTTTATAAATATTCAGTAGAAAAATCATTTATCTTTATTTTCAGGCTTCTATAAGAATTTTCTTCCCCTAAGTAATAAGTTAGTGCTTAATTTTGGTTTAAAAAGGCATAATAATATTCGCTATTACGTAAACTCTTGAGTTTTTACTACTTGTAATAACTTTCACTTAAAGACAGTAGTCGAAAAATACATAAGTTGATATTTGAGGAAGAGTGGTATTAAAATCTCGTAAGCCCGACCTTTTCTCGCGCGCTTAACTCACTGCATTGCAAATGCTGCATTAAATGTGATTTGAAGTTTCAGATTTTAAAGTTTTATTTTGTGATTTTAGTTAATTTATATAATATTGTATTTTTTTCAAGCTCATATGATTATTAATTGGATATAAACACCTCTTTGTTTTTGAAGTGAAAACTTCTTTAGCGGCGTTGTACACTTTTTTTGTAATGGATAAAAAATGTTAAACTCGCGTCAGGACACGTGACCCTGATCGAAAATTCGTAAGACGGATGGAGAGTAGACAGCCGGCGCGGCGTAGGAGAGGAAGTATCCCCCTCTCTTTCTGCGGCGCGGTGAAAATTTATGCCTGCGCCTGCTATTTCGTTTAGGCGGCGCAGGGCGCTTGCGCGAATGTTCGTTTTTCTGACAGATAAACTTTTTAATGTAATACAAATTGTCATGTTTGTGTACGATAGCGCAATAAATAAATATTGTATTCTACCACATAAATGATAGTACTTTTATACTGATAATAAAAGCAATTCGTGCAAAATTATTCCCTAACCATTCCAAAATATCAAAAATGCACAACGTTAATATTCAAGTTTTGACTTCTGCCAGCACTCCCGGAGTGCAACCCGTCGTTTTTTTTATGTGTTTTACTTTGTGATGTGATTTCGTCGACACTTTCACAAGCAGATCCAGGAATTTTCAAAGCAATATTTTGACTCATGTATATCTTTTAGTATCAACTGTAAAAGAAGATATAGGTTTTATAGATATAATTTAAATATGGTAGAGAAGCCAGATTGTTACTTGATAGTTTTGGCAGTGAAATAAATGGAATATTGAGCTCACAATGACGATATGCTGAGTGGAAATCACCTTTGCAATTACTACCGACGCAACACTGAACGCCTTCAGTTTCTTTGTTTATGAAATACACAATTAAATTAAAATATTGTAAGATTTTATTCATGAAGGCAATTTTGTTATATGCAAGAAAATAACGCAATAATTACAGGCCGTAAATGTTCTTGTAGATTTTTTTTGTAATTTTTCTGACTAAAGCGGAATGTTATATATGTATATGTTGCTACGCGTATAAAATTGTCATGCCTATTTACACTAGGCTCGTAATTACAAGTCAACAAGAAAAATTATATTAACAGTAGGTATCGTATAGTAAGTAATTATATTTATTGACTGACTCGGTGGTGCAGTGGTAGCGTATGCGAATGCCGTGGTAAGGTCTTGGGTTCGATTCCCGGGTCAGACCAAATGTTTGTATGATCTGCAAAAAATTGTTTAGGACTTTGAGTGTTTTCTATGTATAATATGAATGTATTTACAAACAAGTATATAAGTATTAATCAATCTAGCTTTCATAGGACAAGCTCTGCTTTGTTTGAAACCAGATGGCGTTGTGTGTCAGATGTCCGAAATATTATTATTCTCTTATAGATATTTTCTTAATTTCAACTTTATAACCAATAAAAGCTAAGGCATGAAATATGTCTTACATCATATCGTCTAAAGAAAACGATAAATCAAACTGGTTGTTGGTTTTTAAAATGCTATTCTACTATATTTAATTCCGGGACAACCATTTCCGCAAAAGAATTCATCTCACCCAAAAGCACTTTACAAGATTGAAAAAAAATATTGATTCTATTTCCCATATATTCCCGACCACCCTACAAATATTTTTATTGCATGTTTATATTACTCAGTTACTATGGTAAACGAACCCAATCAGTTATTTCATACTGTCATGTCACTTTAAGAAGATCGTGGTACATTGTAATAAACAACAAACGTATTTGAGTGACAGTTTTGAATATTGTCCCTTCATAATACATTTATCAAGGAGACTTAAGCACCTTACCTTAGACGTAATAATGTAATTAGTTGAATGATTATTTTAATCGATGTAAAGTATATTTCACTCGGATGGAGTCACATTAGAAACACGCAGTTATGAGTGATTTATTAGAGAAACGCGGTACCTCCTCAGTGGTAATTAGTCACTGACTCTATTCGCTTGGAATTGGAAGATATGCCACAATAAAGAGACTTAGCTACGAGTCAATATTCTTAAGTAAGCCTACATAAGGTCGCTTGCAGACATCCAGGGCCTCAATTCTGCTATTTTATGTTCACGCCAAGCCACTGTCATACTACTGACACGCTATTGAGATGCCGTCGAGTGGCCATTGCCATCGGTATAAATATCGAATCGACGAATACTCGATTTCACTGACAGTGGCTTGGCGTGAACATAAAATAGCAGAATTGAGGCCCAGGAGGTTTAAGTCGCAGTATGATTCGATCTCAGCGCCAGAATTTTGCAATATTTTATGTGAGTGCCATAAAAATGTAAAAACGCTATTATAAAAATTCATTGTCCAGCAGATGGTTAGTTAGTGTTATCACTTACATCTTGCCAGCTTTATTCACGGACAACGGCACTACGGTATTTGGTGCATAAAGGATCTTTAGTAATGCTTACTAAACTTACTATTACTTCAAAGTTTAATTCCAAATTGTCAATGTGCATCTAATTATTATAACACAAGTTTAAAACAAATGAATGGTCCCTATTCATCCCGTGGGTGTCGTAAGAGCCGACTAAGGGAAAAAACTACGCAGAACAACAGTACTGCAGAGAGAAGGAAAACTTGACACAAACCCTATACCAACCCGTCTGGCCAGCGTGGTATAGTAGGCCAAAACCTCCTTTCTAAGGAGATGCTTATGTCCAGCAGTGGACTATTAAAGGCTGTTGATGATGAAAACAAATGATACCCATATAAATACGCAGATGCATATGAAGTTCCTACGTTTTCTAACTATAATTAGATTCAAGAACCTATTCGACTGCACGGATGGTGTAGTGGTTAAAGTGGTCACCTCGCCGCTTCCTAATGTGCTGAGTGTTGTGGGCCGATCCAATCCTGGGACAACACTTTGTGTGATTCACAATTGTCTGAGTGTTCTTTGTGTCCGTCTAGTGTATGTTTGTAAAGTCTGCCGCCACACAGGATATATTGCTAGTGCAGGAGCTTTCTTAAAAAAAAAGCAAAAAACAAAATCTATTAACTAGGCAAAGATATGAAAATAAGAAGAATTTCAAGAGAGGAAGGTAAGTAAGAGAGATAGCCAACGGATAAACATAAATAATGTTTATACGGATAGCTCACGATACGGAAACTCCCTGTATGCAATATATTAAGCAGCTAAGAGCTTTGAAAGGTTATCGTCGCTTAACGTAACTTAGGTAAAACAATATATCTGTGAGAGACTGATGCTACGAATCGCCAGATCCTCATACTTGTAACGTGTCATGAGTTTAAACAGTACAATACATTGAATATAGCTTTAGTGATGTATGTCCATGTGAGTTCGTGTGAGACTATATGTTTTTCTGCGTGTGTAGGTAACTTTAGGTACATGAGTGCCATATTAGATTCCTTTAATTAAAGGTCATGGCGAACGATTGACAATGAGTTATTCGCAATATAAGAACAAAGAAAAAAAAATAGGATGTTTACGCGTTAACCGTTAGCTTTTCAGACCCGCGAAAATAAATATCCTCTATTGTTTGTGTTTAATGTGCGTGATCTGAATAAATATTGTTTGTTTCTTTCTAGTTTTCATGTTAATGCGACAAAAACAACCGATATGGAAAATATAGAATTTTATGGAAGGATCACAACTCATGCAATGGCTAGAAATCATTCTTATAATCAAATACTTTAGTAATCAATTGAAAATTATTTGATTGTCCAAATAAGTTTACGACTGTCAAGATCTGACTGTCAAGAGAAGACTGTCAAGACAAGATCAAACTAAGTATAATAAAGTTGCGAACTTATTTTTTACGCTCGCGTGTCGTGAATAGCTAATGATGGTCGCGACATAGGAAAATCGTATATTCCAGCGAATTTACTCTTAATTTGAAAGAATTCAGTAGGCAGTGGAAACTTGAATGCTTAGCGTTAACTGAGCGGATCCGCGATTTCACTACGCACGCGACTTTGCTGAAGTCACGAAGAACTCTGGAACGGTCGGAACCAATTAGTCGGTAAATAGGTCTACCACAATAGAATAATATAACGCGACTAATACATCATATTTCTTGTCACGTATTGGGTTACCGTTCCTTTGTTACGTGAGCCACTTTCAGTCAGTGAATAGAGCCGAAGGACTGAGATGTGAGTGGAATATGATTAATAATAACTTACGCATAAATATGAACCGTGAATGATTTGATTGGAATACTTTTAGAATCACGTTTGTCAATGTCTGATTAAATGGGACACGGTATATTTCATGGCGGTCGTAAGCTACACTGCTCGAGCTACCTAAAATTGCTGTGTACTGTATTACATAGAATATATACGATGTTAGCTACAAACACAAATATATTGCTACGTCTTATTGCTTGTTTACGCAGTACAGTTAAATAGTTATAGTATGAGTCACACTAGCCTATTTAAGTTACAAATAAATAATTCACATACATATATACACATATGTTACAAATATATAGTACAAATATATATTCTTAAACATGTGCAATACCACCAACCAAATATAGCAGCAAAAAATAATATAACAACTATATTAAATACAAAATATTAAATCTTTCAATATTAACAAAGTCGTTTCTTATTAAACGTTTACAAGAAAGGCTCTTTTTGAGTAAAGTTGATTTACTCAAAAGTGACTGAGTTTTTTAAGTGAAATGGCGCTTGCGTTAAGTAGGAGTATCTTTTACGAGTAGTATTATGAAACATCAAAGAGAAGTATAATTAAATATTCAAAAGTATGACGCATTTTCTTATATCATTCTATTTTAATTTATTATATTCGTCTTGAATGCTTATCAAAATGTAATTTTATGTAACTAATCCAAAAGCCAAAAATACCATTATTTCATTGAGCTGAGTCTGTCTTTACTTTAACAAAACTATGATAATCAGTACCTTGTGCTTACCTGACCGTTTATTTATTAATTTCTTGGGAGACAACATACATTTATACATACCTAATGACTAGAAGGGAATAGTCGACGATATAATTATTATTTTAAAACCTAAAGGACATACTGTGGTAGGTAATTATTAAGTATTAATCCTCAGTTCCATTTGCCTCTCTTGCTATGAAAAGTAAATATCTTTCCTATTAAAGGACTTTTACAGAAGGATGAGGTTCCTAATTCGTTTTTATTTTGTTATGTTCGATACCTCAGAACTATTCATCAACATCATCAAGAGCCTTTAATAGTCTACTGCTACACATAGGCATTTCCTGAGAAAGGAGGTTTTAGCCAACTATACCACGCTGGCCAGACAGGTTGGTATGGGGTTTGTGTCAAGTTTTCCTTAGGCTTAACCTCCCGTTTAGTCCGATAAAAAATTTAAGAAAATATACACCCCCGTGTGTCGAAGCTTAAGGAGTAAGAATATAATAATAATAAAGCCTTTATTTTCTTAAATAATTTCATATGACATATTTTCGTGTCTTAGTAAAATTTTGAAAAGGAAACTATGTAAAAAAAGTTTGTACTTAAACTACTACTAACTTATAAACTAAAACTACACTTTTTTTTTTAAATATCTCTTGGTTCGGTTTGCCTTATGGCAAAGGCCTCTTCTAACTATCTCCATTGTATTCTGTTTGCCGCTACTCTCATCCAAAGTGGCCCTAAGGTCATTTTTGGGTCATCCGCCCATCTTATTGCTTTACGACCTCGGCTCCTAGTGCCATCCCTTGGATACCAGACTGTCACCTGTTTGCTCACTTGCTCTTTGGAATGAAGAATATGGTTTAGTACAATTCATCAAAATGTAAAACTAAACTAAACTCCATTTTCTTTAATATCTAGGTATTATGCTTTCTCTAAGGTAGGATACGTATCCGTTATACTTCCCGGGTCATCGTAGTTATACAGATCAATTTCGAAACATTCAAAGTTTATTCGCACACTAACCGCAATAACAATTAGAGTAAGTAATTTATACATTAAACAATATCATAGATGTGTTGAACACGTTCCACTTACTCACGTTAATTTATGTGAAATTATAACACAGACTTGATAACATTTTTAGTGCTTATAAAACAGCAAACAATTATACTTACAAAGAGTTTAGTGAATTTAACAGTTTTTCTATCACCGATACGGAACTTATTGAAGTTGGTATATTCACTTACAGTAAAATGTTATAATAATAATTAGGTTTGACTTGCAATTAATGATTTAGTAAAACTAACAATATCACTCTAGTTTCATTGATTTGTTACATTAATGCTATACCTACAGGAACTGTCAAATGAATACATTAAGGCAGATAATAATTTTACAAATATGGAACACTTTTTTCCTGGTATCTCTAACCATAGGGCAAACAATTTGTGGGATGAGGTCCATCATTTGTTCTATGTAGAGGTGTAATTTACAACATACTCGTATATACCATAGCAGAGGCTCTGACTATTTTGGGATTATGTATGTTGGGATTGGAATTACGTTTTAAAATTTAATTGTTTAGAAGTTTCTATTCGCTATTCTGCGTCTTTCTTACTCGTCCGTTTTAATTTCAACAGACATAACCAAATATTTTCCGTAACCAAATTTTGTAAATTTTGTTTTTCTTGCTCAAGTGAGTACAGCTTAAGTAAAGGTTCTTTAAACAACACGAATTTTCTTGCTCTCACGAAATTTTGAGTAATTTATTTTGCTTGTTGACCGGCTTTTACCTCTACGACTCTATGTTATGCAATATTTTTGTCGGTTGTGTATGGATAATCTGGTAGTAAGTGGCAGTTCTTGTATATTTGACGTTGTTTATTCTCTACGTCTAATCTGGCCTTTAAAATCGTAGGTGGGTTTAAAAGAAACACAACTTTAGAGCTCCCTTGCCGCTTGTTTGCAAAAGTCAATAGTATAAAGGAGGCTTGCACTGTGTAGTGTACCATAAAATCTCGGAATAAAAGATAAGAGAAAATTTTTGTTTGTATATGATGGTATAAATTCAACTGCCTATTTTCAAGTATATAAAACGTACATAATGTATGAAGAATTTTTTGACATAAAGGAAATAAAATGAATTGATACAAAAAAGCAGAATTTAAAATATATAATTATTACAAAACAAACAAAGGAACTCGGTATATTTCTTACATAAGCATTCTACGTTAAACTGTTAATTATTGTAAATTAAGAATTCTTAAAATACAGTGTATACTTTGCCTTTTTAGCGTGGTTCATGCAATGACATTGGCGCTAGTCCAAGATGTCTCGCCAAGGTTCAAAGACATGGCACAAGTATTTTTTGCCCGCATATAATGTATCATTCTCTTTGAGATAAGGCAATAAACGCCATTTGAAAGCTAAGCTCATTTGTTTCCGGGAGACATTCGAGTGAACTTCTTTTAATTGCACCCGGATTAGGTCTCTTTCAATTCTTTTTAAAAACTCTTTTAGACATATTGAGGTTAGTTCTTTTACTTTATGATAGATGTGTCGTAATATTTAGAAATCTGTAAAAAATAACATTTTGTAATAAAATGTTTGAATCTGAGGTTATATATTGATAATTTTCTATATATTGATTGAACTATTCGCTATATATTGATAACTTTATTGTAGCCTGTACATTTGTTCACGTACAATTCAATGTTAATATTGTATGGGTACCCATAAATTAATTTTATCATGTTTGGTTATGTTTCTAACTTAAAATATTGTATCAGGTATACGTTTCTCATTCGAAATATTGCTTTTCGAACTGTAGTTACTACATCGTCATAAAGATAATTCAGTACGACCTTTTCTTAAAGAGATACAAGTATTAGCATTTTATTAGATTACAGTAGGCACTCAAAATAATTGTGTTATCTTTATTTAATATTTTTTCGGATTAAGCTTATAACGTCATTCTGTCTTTTTCCTTTTAAAAATGTGAGTTGACTTTTTTGTTTTCAAGAGTTATTTCAGCAAGTACTTTTATCATAAATAAAAAAAATGTAAGATTCAAGAATTATTTAAATTATATGGTAGCTTAGCACAACATTTATGAATGTAATATCGGTATGTAAGAGCAGTACTTCTCCTGATAGCGTCTTGAATCTTTTTGTTTTGTTAACAACATTCCCGAACCCCCCGAGGGCATCAATCCGTTGTGTTTGGATAAAAGTTGGCACAGTCTAAACATTAACTAAATTTTCTTCGGGAATATCGTTACATAATGTTGTTGTTGCCATAATTTTGGTATAAGTTTTTGGTCTAAATGTATGTTTTTTTAGCGTTCAAATAACCATTCCTTACATTTGCAGAAAGAAACTTTAACATTTTTACTATAGTTTTTTGCAGTCTGTCACTATCACACTCCAAATTGCTGCTAGCAGTTGCTATGGTAATAATATTATGTTAAGGTATAACTTAAAAACTATTTGCAAAAGCTGTGAATCGTGTTACGCAAAGTGACCGTAACCCCTCTATGACTTTAAAAAATGTTATTATTTTAAATTAAAATTATGTTATGTCTAACCTCACGTAGATCTTATTTTGTGTATGAAAAAACGCCAAATTGAATCCTTTCATGTATCATTATTGTAAATAATTAATAATTCAAGATCAGCGTTGCTATTATTCCTAAACAATTAAGACAACTGAAGTTAGTAGTAAGTTGAACAACTATCCACCTTAATTTTTACATTTTTACCTTCAACAAGGAGTGTTGCATGTATGTAATGGACGTACATGCTGGTTTCAAGTATATACAACCAGTATTATGATATTCGACCTAAGCTTCTACAACTGTTTGACAAAAAGTCCTCACTAAAGAAACACGTTGAATCTCCGCGTGAGAAAGTATCACATGTGTTTGTGTTTCACAGATTTCTAATGCAAATATCAATAGTTGGTGAACAAATACTTTCTATCTTGTCTATTCACTTTCTCTAATAATGATAGAATCAAAAACCCTAAAATATTTTGTATAAATCATGAATAATAATTTGCATATTTAAATAAAATGAAAACTTTAAATCGTGATTGTGGAATCTGGTTTCATATCAGTTATTATCCTTGCCTAAAGTACTGGTTTCCATGAGATGAACCGACTCACATACATCCGTCGTAGCAAGGAGTACTTACTTCCTACACCTGTACCTGGGTCGCAATTCTCAGGCGCTGTCGAAGTCGCATATGTTGCCCCAAATATCACGTGATGGACCCGACACCCGCACGGTGAATCCATGGAACGCTAAGAGAAAGGTCTTTCTCTCTTATCGTATCTGAAAGATGTCCACTGCTGGACTTAGGCCTCCCCTAAGATTAAGGTTACTTATCAAATATATTTTTTTAGAAAAGTGCTACTTCCTCTTATCCTCCATATTTTATCCGCTGTCGGCGTCTTGCACATCAGTAGACTTTTAAATTGCCGGTCTGGATTATATATATATAATATAAGGTGTTTTTGTTGTAACACGAGGAGTTTTATAATAAACTAACACTAGATATCAAACTTTCCCTACTGACGTATGCAATTGGTTATCGTTCGAAATAGAAGTCAATTCTGCTTGATAGAACTTAAATCTCTAGTCACTAAACCATTCTTTTAAATATATATATGGAAAAGGAACAAAGTTTCTGATAATCTAAGTTATGAATGATAGATATTTTCCCTTACCAGCAAAGGCATATTACATATCGTGGTTACATTGACCGCTTATAGTAATTAAGTGAAAAGAAGTGCGGAATAGAGCCGAACCTGTTCTTGAGTGAAATCGCTACAATTATTCAGAAAGTCTCTTTTTCAACTACTAGTGTGACTACGGCAATAGTTGAAATATGAGTTCAACTCGCAAGCCTTTACCATTTTCATTTTCCTTTGTAACTTAATAGAAAAACAGTTCTAAAACCTTTGTTTGCACTCCAAGTTGATCGTGAGCTTAAATTATATGTTATGATACGATACCGTATGGTATCGTATCGTAACGTATGAAGCGAATTAGATTTACTTATGGGCTGTAAATAAGGCGGATATTCCCTTAAAACTTATGTGACAAATAAAATTGTAGAACATTAACCATAAATTTGGTACCAGAAATGTTTCCTTAGTATTTTTACTATGAGATTTTTGTAAAATTATAAATATAATAATATCCAAATACCTTGAAATTAACACGTTTTGAAGACTAGAAAAGCAAAAAAAATATCGTCCGGGGCCATGAAGAGGGCCGTTAAGGTATTTGGAGGTCGACGTTCTTTTACAAGCATTGCACAAGTAGTCAATACTTACATTTCGTGTACAAGTATACATCACCAACTACATATATCTTTTGTAATTCCCGTATCCATTTGAGTCAGTTTTTATACTTATCTGTATTATGTCTCGTTTAGTTAAAGTATTGGTACACGTTAATTACCTTTCTTTAACTGAAATTACAAATTAATTATCAGTGAACCTGAGAAACCTCTGTCGTGGCTGAACTTATGTTATTAGTTTTGGATAAAAAATAATCCAATTTGGATTCAATAAAACTAGAATCCCAATCATAAAAAAAAACATGATCATACAAAGAGTCCAAATTTATAATCAGTAGAATGCTCTAAATCTATCGAGTATAAGTCTTATAGTGTAGTATGCATTAGTTGCCCTCGCGGGGTGGACGGCGGTATGTCTGGAATGTTACCGCGACGCGTTGCCTTTCGCTGACACTGGCGGACCGAGCCGAAGTGCGGTGAACTTACAATCTGCCCACGACCCACGCCACTATGGAACAAAACCCATGAATCATTCACGCATCCACGGACAAAACGGTTTTTCTTCTTTTGTTGTTACCCGTAAATCCATTTCCAAGCTTTGGTATTTTCATCCATTTTAAACGCCAGTTATTGAACTATAAAACTTTTGCGAGGAACGTTTTTGTGCATCGAAAGTTTAATTTATCTCTTTTCTCGGATAAAATTCAGTGGTCTTATACAATGCGTTTCTTACTGGATTCTTTGCTTTGCTGCTCTCTATTACTGTACTCACTTTTTATAAATAGGAATATTTAATTAACATCAATTTTTAAAATAAAACAATTTTTAGTTTTGGTATGTACCATACCTACCTATAAAAACACAGCAATATTATTATATTATATTATTAAGTATTTTATCAGAAATAAAAAGCTAAGCTAAATTAACTCTGGTTTTGAAATTGGTAAAGCATGATAATATTAAACTTGTGTGACACGCCTTGTATGGCATACTATAATTCCTCAGCGTTCATGCTTGATTTCCTAACCGCACAATTTCAAAACAACTAGACAAGTGCCACGCATTGTGAATGTATGGCACTGTGTAATCTGAAATATAAATGTTGCTTTTTTATTGTTTTAAAAGTAGATATTTACTACTACAAAGAAAAATCTTTGAGTTTATAAAGGAAAAAATATATACTTAGATTAAAAAAGTTCACGTCAGTTTTCAATTTTTAGTCTTATTCTATAAAATATACGAAATCTGCCAAGAAAACTGACGTAACATTTTCAGCAACATATTACTTCCTTGGCCGCTCGGCGCGTCCGTATATGAAAATATCTTACTTGTACCTTTTGCGCCAATCCGTGCCACGGAAGGCAGGCTGAGACTATATTGAAAATTCCTCGTGTATTTGTCGATAAATATCGAGCATTTGCAATATATCTAGTTATAAACTTATAAAACCTGTTTTCAATAAAAACATTGAGTATTTAATTTAAACGTCAACAGTTTGTTCGTCGCTAAAGTAATGAAAGAGTGAGCTTTAATTCCCTCAAACCACACCATCTGTTGCTGACGTAAAAGGGTATAAGGCTTTGAGTGACATTTTGTCAGGTTTTTAATCCTTTTGGTAGATAAACTAGTTTTACTTTTTGGATAAATATTGCTTTTTGTCGCGAATTTGTTATTTTCTTTAAATTATTTATTTTTAATTCAAAAGTTTTTACGTTTAAATCAAGTGATATCCGATGATTGAGACAAAGATATGAAATCAAATCAAATCATATCAAAAATTGTAACTATGTATTTACAAAAATATTGATGACTTCCAACATTTTCTAACTTTCGAATCTGATCACTACATTTGAAATATTCCGGGGTCCGGATGTCTTGATAAAAGCTCTTCTCGGAGCAGTGAACTCCGTGTCCAAGTGAAACTCCGTGTGGTTTTAGTGAGTTCGAATTCGACACACTGCCCCAACGAAAACTCCAGTGAGGTGACGGCCCCAGGGGGCTTCCTCACGTACAAAAAGAAGAGGAGTCAGGTTTCACGTCAGGCGTACACTGGGTGGGGTTTGAACTCCAAACCACATAATCACACTGCTAACGCCTTTCCCATTGCGATATTTACACTTAGTTCCTGTTAAGTCAGATACTGAGAATTTATTGATGGTGATATTACCTACTATCATTGTCACATTGCTTCTTTTAACAGAATTGTTAAAATATCTAAGAAAAATGTGTTATACATTTGTATTGTGTAAATATTTAACTTTCCTAGAACTATGAACTTTCACCCTTTGTGACTATAAAATTCTACCACTACGTGGATGTAATGAGTTCTCATGCTGATCATATCGTCTAACTATAAAGTACACATTTAGATCTTAAGATATTTTTACTATCTTGCTATAAACCGGACATTGCATAAAAAAAACTAGCTATAAAACTGTAACGGCGTCGGTATAAAGCACAATAAAAATATGAGATTAACACTCGTTTTTATAATATAAAGATATGATATGCGTGCAACATGAAAAAGAAATTTTAAACCAGACTCGAAGCTTTCCCCCTGGGAAGAAACTAGCGCTACTAGCCTACATAAGACCTTGTTTAACCAGCACTTCTATATTCTAGAATTGTATTTTTAGCACACAACCTTGCATATAATTAGTAAATCCATTTAAATAAATAATTCCTCTTTAGACGGTTACAACTAATTGCATAGCGTTAAATTTCTTGTAAGTCGAAGTTTTGAGCCCCTTAAAGAAACAGTGTATTGTTAATTTAAGGTAACCTCTAGCAGGTTAGCAATACTCCCGTATCTCTTACAGTTCATCATTAAAACACCAGGTATCAATTAATTGCACTGACGTATCAATTTAAATCAGTACCTTGCGGACGCACAGAATAACCATCCAAAAATCTCTACCTGGTTGGGAATCTAATGTACATATTTTGCTTGTAGTTATTTACAAGGTGAACTATGTAATGAAATCATTGCAACATTCGCGCAGTTAAGTCATTTACGAAACATAAACTTCTTTACTTATAGCCTACACAGTTAATGATAGTCAATTATACTGATTTTTGGTTAGCTTTGTACCATTTCAAATTATTTACAACCGCTATAAATAAATAATAAGAACAGATGTGATATAATAGAGAGTTATGTTACATGCATAGTCTTAGGATAAATGTCATCCTTCACCATTAGCTTAGCTTTGCGTTTTTGTAGTGCAAATCAAATTCCTGGCATTCTAGTTGCTATAATATGATTTGTTCTCATGTTTAGGGTTCCGTAATAGTTTTTGTTTAAATTTGCTAATTTAACATCATATAGTATCAAATAAAGTTCAGGCAATAAGTGTTCTTTCCTTGTTCTTGCACTATTTTACTCATGTTAAGAAATAATAACAACAAAGTCCGATTACAACTTTAAAATTCAAACATTTAAACTATCTATTTTTATGATATTAATTTAATCAAAAGTCAATTCAATTTGCTGGAACATAAATGGGTATCTAAGTTCTTCTAAGAAATTTCGAGTCAAGTTTAATAACTACGACAAAAGATTCGATTAAATTGCGTTATACGTACAGCCAGCAGTATATTTGTATTTAACGTAGAATATTAAAGTTTAAAGTAGTTAAGGTATTTTTCGTTAACAAGAAGTATCAATGTTATGTATAATAAAAAGAGGATGATAAATACGTTGTGTTTTTGTATACTGAAATGTTATTAAGTTTATGTATATAAACATTCATAGAAAAACCTCAAGACATTTAAGTGTCAGACATGTTAATTCGATAATCGAATAACGCATTTGCTATAGAAAAAACATAGCAGTTTGGTCATAGCCTAAATAAATATCAAGCTACCATATAACAGGATTGACACATTTGACTCAGTGCTAAAGACATCAGTTTGGTTTAATGAGATATCGATGACGTAATGATACAAGCTCTGCGACCTCTGATGATCTCAGATTTAAACATAACGGAATTATCACGTACGAGTTAATACTCGTAAAAACAAAAATTGAAAATTAGTAAAGTTATGTAAAAGAGCAAATTAAGTGTCAAGCAAGCTTTGATTCGCGAAAATAATTGGATAGGACACAGCTGGTGCACACCGGAATTTCCTCGTTCATTGTCAAGCGTTTCCCATTAAGGCCAATGTGCCGTCCCCATGACGAATCGAGAAATTTACAAAGAGCCAAGTCCGTCGTCCCAATGCTCGGCAACTGGCGCTCTTTACTTCTGTTAATGATATTGGAAATCGACCAAGTGACTGTAGGATTTTCGGTGCTTTGAATTTTGCTGGCACAGTACGAATATCTCTCTTAAAAGTAATTGTTTTTCTTCCAAAAAAATGCTTTCTTCCTGTAATGATTTTGTCTTAAAAGAAATTATTGAATAAATATTATTTAAGACCTGATTTAGACCTCAATTTACCTCATTAATTACTGGTAAAATAAGAGAGTACTCTTATTTTACCAGTAATTAATGAGGTCTTCATCTTTGGTAGAGGAGGATCTCATACAAAGTCCTCCAAAGTATTTTAAATGATGGAGACTATGTTTTAGTCTTACTCATTAAACTTCACCTCTCTCGTTGATTATATTTCGTTCTTGGGCAAACTATATCAGAAATAATGACCCAAAGAAAGAATAGAAAATAAGCAGAAATGACTATTGTATACTCACCTTTTTTAGAGTCCATTCTTCTGGTGTGTTTGGCAGAAAGATACATTTTGTTACCATTCTTCTTTGTCACGGAACATTTACTGAAGTTTGTTTGTACATTTGATTTCACTTTCGAAAATAACTGGAACATTTGCCCAATCACGGCGGAATTAACGTTTCATTACTTAGAAGCGTGGAATTAGATGACTGTTTGATGACATGAGGTAGACTTTGTGCTTTATGAGACACGAATTTTGTAAGCACCGGTTTTTATTTGTATAAACAATGATATAAATGAAAATAGGATGTCAAAGTTTACTTTAGTTTGCACTTAGTAGAGTAATAAATATATAAAGGTATAAAAGCAATTATTATTCTATACAATTACCTGTATAAAAACTTTATTAAAAACTTCCTTTCATAAGAAGTACGAAAACAGTTTTTTAGTATTAAACCGGTTGACCATAAGCTTATGGTTTATCCAAAAAAAAATAACTTGATTCTAGGGGGAGGGACTCAAAGGATCTGCAACTCTAGAGTCACTGCAGTCAGTTTCAGATGTCCATGATCTGCGGTAGTCACTTACCACGAGGGCCTCAATTCTGCTATTTTAATATTGTATCAATAGACTGTCGATGGAATGTCGTCAGAATAGTTTCTTACTTTTCTTATTCTACTAACTATGTAAGACCAATGGCCTCCCAATGACTCGTCACTGATACAAATGTCGTCGATGTCTTTGTAATAGTTTGGTAAACGGTACATTTCAAATTTGTAAGAAAATTATTCATTTAATTTTCATGATAATAATAATGTTGTTGATATCACCATTGATGGCCCATATTACTATATCGACAGTCTATTGACACTTTGAATTTATGTTAGTAGAATACCGATATTTTGACCGATGTCAGTGGCATCTCAATAGCGTGTCAATGGAATGACAGTGGCTTAGCGTTAACTAAAATAGCAGAATTGAGGCGCAGGTGACACGTCAGCTCATGTGTCCTTCTATACCAGAAAAAAAACTTGTCATTAATTACTCGATGACAATTACTCGTTGCTCGATTCATAGGTTTTTGTTGTGTGGTCTAAATCATTTATTTGGTGCCATATGAACTACTTAATAACCGGAACAAGAACAAAGATGTATTTTTAATATCGATATTAAGGGTAACATTATTCTCAGATGGACAGAAATATGCAAATAGATATCAAGTTTTGTAGATTTCTAATATTCCCAAAGCGAATGCGAATACTCGAAATATCGAACAAAGATGTGGATAAACAAGTTGAGATCACGAGCAGGCTTTATGGCATGTGAATGGCGACAAGGCGTGGTACGGCGAGGTCGTCAAGTGCGGCCGAACTGAAAGTACGACCGGTCATAGATAAACTAGCCGGACCGACTATGACCAATTATATAATAATTATTCCTTCTGTTATTAATGTTTTTCTACACCAAAGTAAAGTTAGGAACCTCTATCTCTAATTAATCGAACATGAAACATAAAACTATATATTTTTTATTCGTGTTTCAAAATACCAGCCTGCCAGCAAACCAATACAACGAAAATAAGAATCGTCTAAATTGTGTGTCTATGTTTTCTTTAACACTAATGACCTTTTACGAGTTGTCTCTCTGCTCGACTATATCTAAATAATACTAGCAATTTTTGCATTACTTTGGTTGCAAGACGTAATGCAGAATTTAACATTTAAAGAAAAAAAAATCTAATTCTGTCTTTCTAGTACACATTAGAACAATAATTATACAAAATACCTTTTAGATTTTGTGTCTATTGTTACAGTCAAGGAAATGATAAAACTATTAATTTTTTGAAGTAGATTTTAATAGTATAGGAAATTAACTTTAGCTTACTAACTTAGTATTTTTTAAATATAATGATTGTTTAAGAATTCTCTTTATATGTGTATTCTAAATTATAATTCATTATAAAAATCATGTTCAAACAAAGTTAATTAAATCAGAATTTAAAAACCAGCGATCAGACGTTCACATTTATTAAAAATAGAAATGTAATCGCACACAAGGTAAACTATTATTGTTGCTCTAAGTCAAAATATATAAACAACAAACGGTGTAGAGTTTGTAGGCAAACAAATATTTAATAAAACATTATATATTTAAAACTAGTTTGATTAGAACATTAAGTATTTTTGCTATAGGTAGAAGATTGTCAATGACAAAATATAACCCACGTATTGGTGTACAGAAAAGTAACATAAGTATAAGGAAGGTAGGGTAAGGGTGTGCCTATACTTTAAACATTATAAAAACTAACTGATTTAAACAAGTAATTAGAGTAATGTAGTAGTTTTGTGAAACAAAAAACATGCTTATACATATTTCGAAACGAATTGAAAAGTAAAAAGGAGTTTCACAATCCACTTGCTGGCTTGATTATCAGATCATCGTTACTAAGCTTAAGTTACTTTGCTGAAATCGTAAAAACGAATCATATGTCTAAAACATAGTAGTCATTGATGAGTTTCACCATCCGTGCTCCATCATCAGATGTTAAATTACAGCACTAGCAGCTGATCTACGTGTATATACAAAGTTTGATTTAGGCATGACAACAACAATTATAAAAGTAAGTTAAAATTGACCTTTAAGATTTGTTAAAATTGTTAGTAGATACAAGTGAAACTAATAAAAGTATGTCAAAATGACATCATCTGTAAGTCTTTGACATTGCGTCGTATACAAGATCAATTTTATTCAGAAAGCGAAGGAATATAAAACACAGGTCGATTATTTATGTGACGCGTTTTACCAAAGCACTTTGTATTTGTTTGTTTAGTTCTCATGCAGAACAGGAAGAAACGAAATGAATGCTCAAATAAATCTTTTGTTCTTTTGTCTCGCTTTTTATTTATTGAGGCATATTTGTGGATTGTGACATTGAAACACAAGAGCCAATTTTTTGTCAGGACAATCGACCTTTCATACAATTTCTTTACACTCATTTTTCATTGAGAGAGATAAGTTTTTATATTAATTCAATAAGAAAAGTCACTTGAAATTGTGATACTTCTATTTTCGCTGTTAATTTTGCTTATTGTATGTTTAGACACAACGGTGTATGAATGTCATTTATGGTTTTCATGACAATGTCGGATAATAACCTGCGAATACACAACAATGACCGACAAGCATCATCCACATCTACAAAGAGAAAATGTTCACTCTGCTCTTGAACATCAAGAATTGAAATCGTATGAAAAAACTAGTTTTTGCATGCGACTTCGTTCGCGTGACATCAGACATCGTAGAAGATACAAACAATCGTCTAAATTATATACATAAAAACAGAAACTGATTGAATATGTATTTATAAACAACATTCTCAACTGTTTTATATTGAAATATATGTTTAAAATGTCAATATTTTATATGCAAGGGTCAATTAATTTCGTTGTATGGGAAGAAAGTTTTTATCCTGATATGTTGTTGATGATGGTTCTTGTTAGTAACTAATTCATTTTATCTCATAAAACACAGAACATTGAACAGAAAAGTTATATCATCAATTTTGACCAACTTCGGCTGATCCTATTTTGTTCGTCTAATAGAACGTAACGAACGTAATCATTGCATCACTCGTATCATAAAATGAATCAGACAACTTTATTAATTTGACGCCTGACCAGAAAAGTAGACCTTAAAGGTTTTTTTAAATAGTGTAGTGTGAACTTGTTTCGAACCATGAGCAAATATGTAATTTTTTACATTTCTAACTTCTTTGTTCAAGATTCATACAAACTTTCAACTCGCTCTATAACTCCTTAGGGGATGAATTTCCAAAAATCCCTTCTTAGTACACACTCCATTAAGGAGGCAAAATGTCAACTTTCTAGACCCACTGCATTCAGCTGTGCGTTGAATCAGTCTGTCAGTTTCTTTATATATATAAATAATAATAATTAAAGTAGAAATAAGTGAGCGAGAGTGTTATATTTACTAGTAATTAAAAAAAAAACATCTTGCATTACCAAGTCACGACTCAACAAGGTTATAACACGAATATGGTTTAGGTGTGGCCTCAATCGTTCTATTTGATTATTTTATTTTCTTGAATTGATTGTTATTATCTCATAAACCATTGACCAAAATCAATTGTTAAAAACGATTAATGACGATTGTTACAAAGCAATTAGTAATTTAAATTCTATTATTGAATACAAAATGTGTTGAATGAAACAATTAAAAAATGTATCGAAATATCAAGGTTTCTTTTAATCTTAGGTTTTGATAATATAATTAATTGGTAGGGAGGAAGTTGGTTTTGTTCCAATGAATTCGTAAAGTCATCTGACATAAATAAACCTGAAAGTTAGCAACAACATGACATAGAGGTCATGTTTATTTTCTTGTTGAGGTCCAGGGTCTGATGATTAATCATCGAAGGAAACACCTTTTTTTAGTATTTTATCTATTCATAATATAAAATTTGGTCGTTAAATCTCTCAATGGGATAACAACGGAAATAAAAACACTATTTTTTAAGCACCACCTAAAATGACGCTTTTAAAGGCTGTTTTAAAAATACTCTAAACCCCTTAATTTTAGGTTGTAACACGTAGTTAAATTGAATTGGTGAACAAGTATTGTGCTTATGGGTAAGCCCTATTACCTTTTCTTTGGTCATCAAAATGACTTTTCAGTAGCCTAAATTGGTTTGGTTCCCTTTCATTATTAAATAATTTTATAAACCCAGTACACAATTGATTTACAAACTTTCTGAGTTTGCATCAGTGCAAAGCGCTTAAATATAATTTAGTTGCTAATGAACCGGTGGTTACCTATTTTCTATCAAAGTTAACAAGCAAACAAGTTTCGCTTGAACTACCCAACGAATTTCCTCAGAAATATTTTCGGTGTTGTTGGAGAAATGGTAAAAGATTTATAACAATTTTCGTCGCAGACAACTTGCTGAGGCGGACGTAAAAGTTTCTTATGCGGTGCTATAACTCTAAAACTTAGCTAATTTTCAAGTTGTAATAAATTGCCGAGATAATGTTCTTTATAGGTTTTATTAGAAGAGGATCATGAAGGCTCTGAAATTGTAATAGCTTCAATGAAACTCATTAAGAATAACACTAATTTTGTATTATATTATTGCTTTTACGACGACGGCATCTGTTCTTAATTCGATAAATCTGAAATCTTGTCTTTATCATTATTTAATTCAAAGTTTTCTCGTCGTTTGTAATTAGATTCGTTCGTCCATAAAAATACTTCAGGCGTTAATTTCTCTCTTATATTGTTCCTGTTGGGTTGTTTTAATACATATATAAAATTATAAATACATTTATTTGTAGGTACAGAAATTGCATATTTGTCAATCTATTTATATTTATTTCATTATTGACATTTAGGTAGTTTGGTAGCTACAGACAAACATTAGCAAGTACAGTTTGTACTACGCAACAAAATAAAGGTAAGAGGTTGACATAATTAGATTGTCTTTAAAATTAAATTTTGAATACTAACACTAAAGTCAAGTTACTTTTGGCTTTCTATACTAATTAATAGAGACGAAGTCTGTTGTTGTCAAGCGGCTTCTAGTATCTATATAAGTACGCTCAATATCGGTATTTTCTCTATTGTGGATTTTAATTGGATTGCTTTTAGAATTTGAAACATTTTAATATCCAGTCAGTATGAAATAGATCTGCTGGAATACTGAACAGCATTTATATTGGAGAGGATCGAGTGAATGGCTTTTATGGAGTTATTTCACTGATTTGAGTATGCTAATGTCGGTTTCACAATAAAGTTGAACATTTTAATAATCAGCGGTAATACTGATACAATATAGTCGATGGTCCTCTTTCTTATGCGGTACCATAAAGCAAATAAGGTGCGAAAAACTGCGTAAAGCTGTTAACTCTTGTAACTTTCTGTTATCTTTCATAAGAAATATGAACACAATGTTTTTTGTATTAAGCCGGTTGACCATAACTTTTTGCTTTATCCAAAATAAAAATAAAACTTGATGATTTATTTCATCGACCCTTACTAAACTGTATGAGATCAACATTTTACGTCTGTTTATTGTGGCATTAATGAGCCGAATTAAGGTTTATGGGCTACATTTTAGCATGAAACTAGACTTTCCTCTGGCCCTTTGGATGCTTTTTTCATGATGATTGGTTGAGTAAATAGGACAAAAAATCGTAACGACCAAACAAACTTATTTATTATATTAGTTTGGTACGATCAACGTTTCTCCTGAAGTGGTAATAGAAGATAATCTCACTGGCGCAGTCTATGATCCTTATTTATAGTATCTACACTATAAATAAGGATCATAGTGAATTTAGAAATATACAAATACTGCATACTAAATGTATTTAAAGGAGAACAGCTCCGAGGTATTAAAATTTTATGCTAGTGTCTGTTTATTGCTTTTCTGTTGCCATTGTCACGATAACCTACTGAAGAAATTCCAGTGAATCTTATAACAGTATCACGAAATTTTATGTCTTTCAATTTCGTTAGTATTCAGTGGATACATTTTTAGCGTTTCCATTGTATAGAACTACGTATAAAACATTCTGGAGAAATAGAGTACGTCATTAATCCAAATCTGAAAAATAAAACGGCGTGAGGGGTTTATGGACCCCCGGTCGGATCGAAGTTCCTTTCGCTTTTTGGTAGACGTTTGCTATAGTGTCGAAAAAGTCTTGTTACACATTTTTCTGTCTCGCTCCCATCCCTTAGAGAGTGTAACGTGCGATAAGGAACTTCGTTTCAAAACGCTAAAAAACTGCACTCTCGACTCATGTTAAAAAAAGCATAAAACTCGATCTATAAAGAATATCTATATAACATGAATAGGTAGGTTATTAATATTACACCAAGAGGGTCCGTTTCACAAGGCCATTGCAGAACCGGTCGACATCTGACGCTGACGTCACCTCGAATTCCTATTGCACTGACAAATAACATTATATAGTGTATTGTGTTTGCTTTTTGGTAATTTGCAATAATGTTTGCTGACTTCTACTGTGTAAAATAGTAGCTGTGAGCTTTGTCAGTATATGCGTTTTTGCCATTGGGTTACATACTTTCTTTAGTATAAGTAATATATCAGGAATTTTAAATAATTAGAGTCTTCTATTATTTGATTTTATAAAAACCTTGTGGAGAAAGCTTTACTGGACTGGTTTATATTAGAACCAGACTCCAAAATCCAAGATATTACAAAAATGAAACTGAAAATCACATGTCTGAAATAAATATGAAAAATTTAAACTTGTTTAGACCGTTAAAACTCTAAAACATATTAAAAATATTTTAAACACACACAAACAGAGCATTTAAATTCTTACATATATTTACGAATGTAACTATACATGTGTTATTTTGGTGATAATATGTATTTATATATTAAATATTAAAATATACCACATAATAAGATAAACCAAGATCAAGACCATTAGATATCATATTTGGTTCAAACTATGATTATAGGTGTGGGAAGTATTTACTGTATTTGGACTTCCTGCAATCATATAATTTAAAACCAAAAGTAAATTTAGGAAGTATGGGTTTGTTTTGATAATAATTACCACCTTACTTATTTTGAGATTCCACATAGTTAATTTGGTATTATTATTCCCATGACTATCAGTGGAATATCATTATATTACTCGTACATATATCTTGATTTAGGAATAAATACACACATATCTTAAGTACTAAGTTAATATATTTAAATATAATTATTGCGATGTTCTGTCTTATTTCGTCTTGGCGTGTCCTAGAAGGTGATCAAGTGACATTTAGGTTATCTTCCGCACACACTAGGCTTATTTTCTACGTACGTTGCGAGATTTGCATAAACCGGTCCCTGCAGCCATCTTGATTTTTTGTTAAATTATAAACTTCACATATACTTTTGCCAATATCCGAACTTCAACTAATTAAGTTGGTTTTACTACTTCAGGAGGTTCCTTTAATATTTTTTAGATCAGTATATGCAATGATGAGAAAGCCGTGTATTAATTCTATGCGATCAAACGTAGAGCAATAGATAAAAATTAAATTTTTCATGGTATAGGTGGGCAAACGAGTACCTACCGCCCCCCATGGACGCCCTTTGGAAGCCCCCATGGAAGCAACGAAATATTTGCTGAACTCCGGTTTTCTTTGAGGCTGTGGTATCACCCCGGTAGAGCCGGCCCATTTGAGCCGAAGCACGACTCTCCCACGGTAAGTTATTGGTACCGAAAATTGTTTGGATTTTATGAAGAACTAGCTAAACAGCACATCTTTATGTACGTCTCTCAAAAGGAACAAATTGTTACTCATTTTTGAAATATGGTTTTATTAATGCTCGCCTATAGCCGTCCTCGATATATAAGTATAAGTTATCTAAAGGTACAAGAATTTTTCAATTCGAACCAGTAGTTCCAGAGATTACATACATATACATTCGACGAAAGAAAAACTCCTCAGTTTTATAATATTGGTATAGATACGAAATGGGGACTTAGCATCGCCCACTGATTTAGGCATTGTACTTTTAACGAGAGATAAAGCATTGGTCGCTTTATCTAAATCAACCTAATGATAGTAGTTGCAAATAGAAAGATATACTCACCCTTTTTCAGTATAAAAGAAATTGAGGGACCTATAACACTTTGTCGATTTATAGAGAGATATGAAGTCATTGCCTCCATAGCATTGTGTACCAAATTTGTTTTTTTTTGCAACTATGCTATTATATTGTTATTGAGTATAGCAAATCAAATAAAAAAAAAATCAATTCAAGGTTAATTGGAACCAATAGCTTTAGTAATAGTAGTAGTAGTAGACTTTAGTATATCATAAATATAAGTAATGTTTGTGGTTAAAAATATTTTTCTTGTATCTTGTTATAAAAAAAATGAAATAGCACTTGCATTAACAATAATAAACAACAAGTATGGAGAATAAATGTGAAAATTTTCTTGTTGTTCTCGAAAGTTTGTAAATTGTATTAATTCCTATTAGACTGCCGTACAGGATTGTGTTCAATTATCATACTCAAAAGAGTATGATAAAAAATAGTAAACCGTAAACAGTGCTAATATTATAACACTAGCAACAGTTACAATGCTAAAGCATCAAGATGAAATCATTAAAAAGACTTCAACGCGTTCATCATCAGGTTTTTTTTTGCAGTGTTGTACAAACACTTATAACGTGATCATGAGTACCACCATGACCGTAAGTAATTTTTTTCACAGGCTTTGTATAGTGATATATGAAGTGAATTCGTTCATTTCAATTAAAGGTGCGATAAGTGACATTACATATTTATTTATTTTTTGTTCTGCCACCGTATTCTACTATAATGCATACTGATTATTATTGTTACCAGTGTGTATTTACAAAAACAATATGCTACAAAATACACCTTTTTTTTAAATTATACTTATTGGATTTCGAGTATCGAGTATAAACCGTCTGACCGTCCTTTAACCTCAATAAAATTGTTGATTTACAAAAGGTGACTTGTTAAAATGCAATCAAAGAAGGAGTGTTACTCCTTCTCTCCATTCGCGCATATTTATTAACACTTTGAGATTAATGCAAACGTTAACAGAGAAATCCAGTTTGTAACATATTTATTTGATACGGTCTCACAACGTCTTGATTATGAGATTCCTTAGCTTTTTATGACGTTGTTATCACTAGCAAATAGCTCCTTTTTACTAAAATGCACATAGCTACGTATATAATTAAAATTATCTTTCGAGACTATACAGATGATGTAAACTACGCTAGCAGTACCTTGAATCCGTTATTATTCAACATTAAATAAACGACCAAATTATGAAAATTTTGTGTCATTTATTGTGGAACTAATTTGTTACAAGGAAGACGGACGTAGTTTCAACATTACATAAATTACGACTTCTAATAGATTTCCTTAATATAATAATATGAAAAAGTAGTACACAATAAATTAAATAAATTTTAAGTATGTTATTAATGGTAACAAAATTATTATATAATATAACTATTAGGCTTAGTATAATTGTGTTTAATTTAGGATAAAACGTAATGTCAGTTTGCGATATTTGCGATTAGGTTTATACTTTTAAACTGATAAGTAATTAAAACAAATATGTGACATTCTTTTCTCTCTT
This sequence comes from Arctia plantaginis, assembly GCA_902825455.1. Taxonomy (NCBI): domain Eukaryota; kingdom Metazoa; phylum Arthropoda; class Insecta; order Lepidoptera; family Erebidae; genus Arctia; species Arctia plantaginis. Next base: position 3,143,063 of record CADEBD010000303.1, read on the forward strand.
TTATTGAAGCCTATGAATAAAAACGTTGGAAATTTACTGATCCAGTTACTTTAAATCAGATCAATCAATACATGGAAGATTTATTATACGAGCCCAAGACGGTTAAACAATGAGGTCATACATAAGGTCTTAATAATTAGCTATTCTTTATATTTAAAGTAGCCAGTAATGAGAAGTAAGTTTCGATAACATTACGATTTATGTTAATCAAACAAGCTTAAGGCGGGTCTGATTGAAAAAAGCGTAGTTGACATATCAGGAACTTCAAATGCTTATTGCCTGCGTCCTCTGATAATTAGGAATATTTATTAATAAGCTATTTTCATCATCTATATTCTCCTACAAGTCTTATTGGAAAGGTCCAAATATGACAATGTTTCGACTTCTTATGAATTAACATCAAAGTCTTTTTTTATGGTATACGGGGGTAAACGAGCAGACGGGTCACCTGATGGTAAGCAACTACCGCCGCCTATGGACACCTGCAACTCAAAAGTCACAAGTGCGTTGCTGCCCTTGGAGTCCTTCCCGCTCGAGTCAGCGGGAGGGGGGATTGAATTAGAATTGAAGTCTTAAGTTTTCGTCACTTACTGACAGTTTTCAGTATACATAACCAGAAGTAACCTTGTTTCCAAAAATCATTGCCTTCATTTCATTGAAAACGCCAAACAAAATTCTTACGAAACCACAAAAAAGCCACAAGGAAAAATTTTTGTTATTCAAATTCTCCACGAATACCGAAGATGGCCGAGGAAGGCCGAAGCAGTGGCCCGAACCGAATGAGCTAGTGAAAGTGAATCGAGGAAGGGAAGGGGTCGCGGGGTAAGGTAAAGAGAGGGGGGCACAAGGTTGCGAACCGGCTGCACTGGCTCCAGACGTGCCAAACAACGCATTGAGTAATACTCGTAAGTAATAAGCGTTGCGTTTGATTCAGTGATGTATGGTGCCATTGTGTTGAGACACGCAGGTTTCCTACTAAGATAACGTACGTAACAAGGTTATTATTGACTAGATTTGCCCGTGACTCTGTTTGCTTAGTATTTGACATCATATACTTACGCTTATATTCCTTAAGTTCGCCTCTCACGTAATAAGAGAGACGCAGTACATGGGAAAATTGGGATTTGATAAGATAGGAAGGTAATGGAAGTAATGGAATGGAAGGTAGAAAAGGGATATTGCTTATACGGTTGGATGGAAGATTCTAAACAGTACCTCGAGTAGGTCAGGACCGCATTTCTAAAACACGAACTGTCTGTCACTGGAAAGTCAGGCCCTCTAATTAAATAATAATTAATTGTCGCCTTATGATACTTTACCATAAAATTATTACATAATTACTTCAATTCAAAATTAGGGTCAATAAACCTACTTTAATTTGGTATTTTACTAGACAACCAATAACAATTATTTTTTAAATTGAATTAGTTACACTCAAGAGGAGCTCGTCGCTAAATGGTAGTAGGTTAGCACATTGCAAAGCAGAGCACAACAGACACCTCGAGAGAAACAAATGTTCGTATGGCAACCGTTGCCATACGAACATTTGTTTCAATCGTTACGATAAGGCGAAGCCCTAAAAAGTCCGACAATAGTATGTCTACTGAACTTCGATATCGCCTAGTACTTGGTTTGTGAAGGTCTGATGGCAGTCGCTCCATGTAAAAATTAGAAGTTCATCCGTGTCGTAGTAGACAGCCGACCCCAACCTGGGTTGAGAAAAGGCTCGGCGGATTTGAATAAATTAGTTGCCAAGGTTGGGCCCATTTAGATTTTCTGAAAATATTACACATTTGTACCAAATAGTAATAATGTCATGTTAAGAGATTCTTGATCAAATGAGTAACTTTCAGTAATTTTGGTTTTGGAAAATTTAACAATTCGTGTTAGAGTCTTCAGTCTATATAACATCGGAACTTAACTTTTTTGCGTTCAATCACTTCCATCCTCTTGGTCTTGTGACCTTCTTTTAGTTTTAATCCATTGGAGAATTTTGGTTGTTACATGATTCTATCAGGAGTTGGTAACAGTCGAATTTAAATTCTGAAATGTTGCTTTATAGGGCTTGCAGCATCAGTTTACTATTTGAAAGAATTCAGATGTCAATATAGAAACTTTCAACTCTTTTACATTTTAGATTTAGAACAGAAGATATTGTTTTAATATTCTTGCTCACTCGCTTCAATCAGTTCGCAAAGCAGTGAGTACACGAAAGAGTTGGCTTCCTTGCATTTATTTTTATTTCCATTTAAATCTCTTACAAGAAATCCATAAAGTTATAAACTTAAAAATATTATACAGTTCTTTCACTTTTATTACGTTATATAATAATGATAACAGTAAGACTCGCCTCTACGAACTTAATCTTTTAAAAAAAGGTCAGTTTTTTTTAAATTACTGCCAATACGTTTTATTTAAAGTATAACTAGTTTACATTAATGTCTCTTGCAAGATACTTGGCCACTTCAAACTTGGCAGGCATTCGCGACAATACCCATTTTTGAAGGCTTTGAAGGTTTATACTTGCCAAATGAACTAGCCAATTTTTGTAGACTGCCAAATCATTTTAAACTTAATTACTTTGGTTCTATAGCATAAAACATGATTGTCGTTTAACTGAATTCGCTCAATCAATATGATCACATAAAATAATCTCATTTAGTATTGAATTTTATTGGTGTACTTGTTATGTTCGATTGTGAAATAACCTGATTGGCGTTACCTCAAACGAACCGAGAATTTATTACGCTCTAGTTATGTGTGTCTCTGTGCATTGAAACGTAGCACGTTGCATTATTCTATAGCAGTTACCGATACCAAAAAAAATGCAGTTACCAATACTGTGATTCGAAAATGAGAAAAGTACTAAAAATCATACGAGGATTTAACTTTTCAACGGTTTTATTGAATTAAGTATAATATTGCCCCACAGAATCATGTTGTTAGTTCTGAAGTTAAACATCAATACACATTTTGTCTTTTCACAAGATATTTTACATAAGATATGATATTTTAGAAAAGATATTATATTTTACTAAATAATAATTTAGTGAGTGGCTTTCTTTTAATTTAATTTGTAAGCTATTATAATAAAGACAATGTACCTGTGTTATCTACTGTATTCTGACTCTAGTAACTTTTTTCCTTTACTAAAAAAGGGCATCTACTCTTGCCTACTATTAAAAATCAAGACCGAGACCAAAAAAAACTTCGAACAAGAAAAAACTAAAACGATAAAGCTATCATCGCTTATCTCAAACGATATACCGTGCACATACTGAAAGACTCCATCAAGATAAGTGTATTTTCTTCGAGCCATAAATCACATTTTTCATTACGGTCGATGTTTGGTTGACCCAACTTAACGTTTAAAAAATTCGAAGCTAGATGCACGTCATATACACAAAACTAATAAAATGTAAACTTAAATAAATGTTTGAATATTTTTTCCAATGGCGTTGGAAAAATACTAATTCATCTATGAAATTCGGGGATAACGAACTCGTGGTTTAATCTGATTTATATTTACTTCAACTATTTATTTATTGCAAATTTTAAATAGCACCTTACTCGTAGCACATTAGTATTGGTTGTGAGCTCTTAGAAAAATTGTAATACTTTGTTTCTGTCATTTAAAAGTTATTAATGCTATCAACGTGTATTATCAATATATGACAAGTTGTAACACTTCAATAAATCATTTTGCGATAGTCGGGGCCCAGCGCCGCGCTGGTGCGACTCAATATTAATGTTCCAGATTATCTAGGCTAGATAGTAAATTGGCCTTTTCTCTGGTATGTAGGTATACTTAACAAAAGAAACTTGTATCACACATTTTCTATAATGTGTGATACAAGTTTCTTTGTCCTAAACATGGTCTAAACATTGTCCTAAAACATTTTTTTACCAGCAGCTCGCTTAAATTTTATACGAGTGTTATGCCCATGTTATTGTAGACTAATATATATAGCTTCCAAATTAAAATATTTTTAAAATGGGTACTACATTACCTTCCATTAATAACTTTCTATACATAATCAAATTTTACAAAGCCTTTATGGTATTCTACTACTTAAGAAATTGCACTTTCAAATTGTTATTCATAAATTAACAGACAACTAGCAGTTTTGAAAGTTGTTCATTTTGATAATTTATCCAGTATTAGTTACAACATTTCTATTAAATGATGAGAGCAAAAAATAAACATAACACGAAACAAATTAAAAGGTTTCTTTCTGCAATGAATGTTATGTAGCACTGCTTTTGCTTAGCTTACCATCCGTTCTTAGCTAACTTCTCCTAGCTATAAGTAAGTAAAGTACGCATCTGATAAGTAACACATTTTGATTTTTGAGTTAAAAGAATATCGAAGAAACCAAATATCGTTTGCCCCCCGACAAGCCGACCCTATAAAGAAAAATCTTGCTATTTTACTTATTAGTTTTAAATTGTAAACCAGAACAACAAAACTTAGCTGTCGTCGTTCTGTGCACACTACCTCCATGTTAAGTTTCATCGCTTTCATAGTTTTCGTGACTTCGTGACGTGAACAACGAAGTCATATAGATTTAATCATAAAACTTACATATTCGACTGTCTCTCGATAATTATTTTCTAGGTGGAATAAAATAAACATTGAAAAATGTAAGAGATCATCTAAGAAATTAAGTAAACATTTTTGTTTGACACAAATCCAATTTAACAGAGTTTTGAAGATGAAGTTCAGATATTTCATACAAGAATAAATTATTCTTAAGTTCCATGGCTGGTGTTTGACGTTCTGGGAAACACGCAACTTTTGTGGAATAGAGCACTTATATAACCCTTAAAAGTAGGGCACATGGCTGTTAAATCTGACCGTGAGAGATTTATTAAGTGTGTGGTCAGATTCTCATTATATATAAATATAGTTATGGGTAAGCTAAGCGATAAAGTACATTGATTAAGTTTGTGAGATTTTATTAAATATACGCGAGCGACTAGAGCATAGACTCGAATATATTTTTATTTTGTTTATAAACTAGATTTCGCTGATTTCGGCAGAAAGAAAAGATTTCATTTCTTTTTTCATTTTTACTAAATGTCGACACAAAGAAAATTGTATTAGTTTTAGTATTACGTTTTTATTTATTTAATCACGTTATTAAGATGCATGTATGACGTATTCATCTTATTTAGATCTGGTGTTAATATGTATATTATGTATTTAAAATGAATATTAATAAATTTCGAGTAGACATACGATTGAAAGTGTTGCTCGTAACGTATAATGATATGGTCACAAGTTCCCGGAACGTATGCAAAAATCTTTCCTGCACTAAAATAATATTATTCGCAATAAAAATTCACATAACAAACAAAACATATTCATGTAAATTTTTTGGTGGTGCAGTTGTAGCGTATGCGACTGTTTAATTGAGGTCTCGGATTAAATGCCCAGGTCGATATTGATTGTATGATCTACAAATATTTGTTTCGGAGTTCGGGTGTTTTCCATGTATAATATGTAATGTATGATGTATTTATAAAAAAAAATATCTTAGTATTCTAGGAGTCAATCTAGCTTTCATAGTACAAGCTATGCTTAGTTTGAAACGAGATGCCGTTGTGTGATTTTGATCCTTCAAACCGTATAATTCAATTTTAGTACTTACTAACCTTTTAGTACAAAAAATTAAAAGATTTACAAATTAGAACTAACTGTTTAATATTGAAATATGCAGCTTGAAAAATAGTGACGAAATAAAATAAAATATATTAAAATATCATATTTTAAACATTAAAACGTCTATAATTAAAATAAGTGAAGAGTTAAGTTATCCTAGTGGAAGGCAAAGTTGACTGTTAAATATTTACCATTGCGTATATTTGCATTGGAAATTCGTGATTTATTTACAAGTGTCAAATAGACCTTCAGGGAGTTGCTAATACGCCTTGAAACTACAATTTGTCGTCCCGAGTGTTGTTCTTTGTGATCGTGTCGCTACTACGCTTCGATCTTAGACGTTATAACCGACTATAACCGTTTAAATTGGAAAAAATGTTCACAACTTAATTCTACTGACTGCGGACATAAAATCACAAAAACGTTTTCTCTACACACCCGTACGTAATTCTATCACAATTATTAGTAAGTAACATAATATATCGAAGTTTGTTTCATTTATAAAAAATCTTATAAGTCTATAAAAAAGAAGGATTCATTTAAAGCGACCATATAAAAGCTAACAAATTTTCTTAATATCTTAAAACAAATATTTCTAAAATGTACGTATTCGTTTATTTAGTAACAGGTATGACCCGAATGCGTACTGTTTTCATACGTGAGACCACAATGCATCGACCGTGAGAATATGTTGTAAGCGCTGTAGCCTACACAATAGGGGTAATTTAAGTTTGCCGCAGACATGCTTGGACTGCCCATTTGCATACGAGAACACTTTACAACTACGCCCATGAAATTAACTTGCATGTTACTGTGTCCACGTCTCTATATTCCACCTAAAACACGTGTGAATTAAATTTTACTGACCACATACATACTTGTGAAAGCTATTAAACCTTCCAATTACAGTCTAAAGGTTGTAATTGGTTATTCGTTACTTTTAAAGGCAACGCATGTTTAAAGATTAATTTCTTCTGAAATGTGGTTTTAATGATATTCTTTAAACACTATTTGTTGCTTAAATTGGTGTGGAAACTAATGAAGCATTGAAAAAAAAGATTGCTAAACCTGGTATTTTTTTTACATTATTTGTTATTCTAAGGTTTCACGTTTAAAGTTCTTTATCATTTGTTTCTTATCGTTAGTTGTATGTTTAACAAATGATCAATAGCTTTTTAAGAATTGTAGGTTTGAGTCTCAGTTAGTATATATATTATCTATGTCAATATACTCATTTTTTTGAGAATTATAGTAAACTTCGTATGCAATGTGAAAAATTTTAGAAATTATTTTCTTACTCTTCTTTTTTAACAGTTTATACAATAGAAAGTGGCATAGATTTTATGGAGTATTCTTCTTTCGGCACCAATGTTTTCAGCACATAAGCTAGTTAGCACTAATATATCAACTTTTATTCCTCATTCAGCACCTTGCGGGGCGGTTTCCAGTGATGGAATAATTTATAATAATAATAATATCTATATTCAAAAACAGCTTTATCAATTTTAATGTAGAGTATACAAATAAATTTGTTAACTACTTAGTTTGGGCTTTACTGAAGTTTATGAAGAAATGGATGCAAATATTATTTTTAATTTATTTCATGAGACGTTTCAACTTTACTAGAACTTATGCTTCCCAAGTATTAAAGTCAAAATAACTACCAAAGTAAAACCAAAATGGGTCACTCGCTGCATTAAGCTTTGTTGTAAGAGAAAGCGTGAATTACTTTGGAAATACAGAAAACGGCCCACCACATAAAATAAAAATAATTTTTAATTATTGTCAAGCAGACTTAGGAAAATAATATAATTCACATTACATTAACTATCCAAAAAGTAAATGCAAGGCTACTTGGAAAATAATAAATAAAAATAGAATTCAACTACCTAATCAAAATATCGAACGCATTAAAAAAAATAACCAAATTGTAATACACCCTAAGGAAATTGCACAAGCCTTTAATGATTTTTATGCAGATTTAGTATAACTAAATAACTTGATTAGATTAGAGTAGCTATCTATGAGTTCTTAAGTTCAAATATTACCAGAATGGATAAAACACTGCCGGTTCAAGATCATTTTGTTTCCAAACCAAACTGAAATGTCTTACATGTCAAATGCCAGAACTGTACGTAACGGAGTACCACAGGGTAGAACACTTGGCCCGTTACTATTCATTATTTATATAAATGACGTTCCATCTGCCACAAAATTCCCTGTGCTTATGTTCGTAGATGATTGCACGGTTGTGATTAATAATGACGAGATTAGTACTACAAACTCAGTCATTGAAGAAAATATAGGTAGAACAATGATTATGAATTTTAGACAAAGAGATAACAAATCAATAAATATTGGCATAATAGGATTATTGAGACCAGAGTATATATTTTTTTCGGATTGCAAATTAAAAATAACCTTCAGTGGAAACTACAAATAGAGAAAATATGTAATAAAATAAACCAATATGCATATGCATTATGTATAGTAAACAAAACTGTACAACATTAGTACAATTCTTACTGCTATAGTGAACTCGTGGCTTACAGGCTAAGATATGGTATTATACTTTCACTGGTCAAAATTTGTGACAAGTAGCCGCAGATGTGGCAGGCTACAATTAGTTCTAGCCAAAACGACATTATACCACAGAAGTATATTTGTAATGGCGCCAAAAAGTTACATGCCCAAGTATTGTCAATCTGCTAATACTATACAGATATTTAAAAGTAGACCAAAATAATTTCTATTGAAAAAGCTTACTATTCTATATATGATTACTTAAATTATAAATTAACATAATTAGTGTAACACCAATAATTATTATTATTTTATCTAGTGTTACTATCTTGACAATTATAATCTACTTTGGGCAATTTTTAACCTTTTTGATAATTTTAATCTATGTGCCTGACAAATTAAAACTTATTTTATTTTTTTCTAACATGTCTTAGTAATGCGCTGATATCTATTGACATATTTTAATAATTTAACTGTTTTTTAATTTAATTAATTTATGACATTTCTGTACGTATAATTATTTGTACACCGCATAATGTGGTAGGACATGGTGTACCTCTAACATAATCTAAGACCTGTAACTAACCTGTCTTAATTATAGCAATAAATTAAAAACAAACAATGACCTTATCGACTAGATTTAAGCGGCAGATACGATGAAAATATATTGTGTTCTAATGCAAATTCAAGCGACCAAACAAAGAATTTATTTCCTATTCGACCTTGTTGCACATATGGATGGCTGATCAAAAAGACCTAAAGTTCCGCTATAACTAATTATTGTTAATTAAGATTTTCACAAGGAGTTTGAGGAACATGATAAAATAGAATACGATGATTTCGAATGGAAGTCTTCACAGAATTCCCATTTCTTAGCTCTTATCTTATAAAATTTTCCCAGTACTTAGCTCTTAAGTATCCTCAAAATTTATTATCTTCTGTACGTGTGTTTTTTATTTTATAACTTTAATTTTTGAGGTTTGTTTGCACTGAAAAACATTACCTGGAACGAGCTTTTTCTGGAACGCTTCAACGATACTTTAATTGCTACTCCAACATTGAATATATAAATAATTTTTCCATTATTGGTATTGATAATAGATTTAGTAGTAAAAAATGTATTGGAATTAAACAAAACTTGATTGATTGATAAAACTAATAATTAAACCAACAAGTAGTCAAATAAGTACCTAATAATAATCACCTCGAACCTTACACATCTCACTCACGGTAGTCTGATCTTAGATCAGACAGAGCCTATGCTATGGTAACCAGACTGCTGATAATCATACTCAGGTACATATTTCTAAATACATACATATTAAAGATAAGTAACACCCAGACACAAAACAAAGGATTGTGCTCATCACACAACATTTGTCCTGGGAACGAATCGAACCTATGACCACTTGCCACAAGACCATCAGGCCCGTCAAGTTTACCTAACATCGCTATCTCTTCAAAGGAAGATACAACTCTTATTATACTCATTAAAAAGTGGCGACTAAAAATAAATTGTATAGCCTCTTTGTGTACTGTATATGACTACTGCTGTACTAGTTTACTCGTTTGTTTTTATATTAAACAAGTGTGATCTGGGTCACAAAGATCGAAAGATAACATTACGTGGCAAGATATAATATAGTATACTAAAAGTTCTGTTGAGAACATCTGACAATGTTTATGAAAATAAGTGACATGCTTTGGAGATTATATCTGACATTGTAGCTGTCGAATTAGACTTGATGGATTTAACTAAATGTGGTTAGTTATATTGATAGTAATAGCAAACCAAAATATAATACATAACTTTGTTTGCAAAGCGCAGTGATTTCTTATATTAGTAAAAAAAATATCGCGTCAATTCTCACGTAACGATATTATTTCTCAGATTTACAGTTCTGAACCACCTGTAATATATACTCGAAGTAATACACTACCACGATACTTTGAATATATTATGTATGTGTGATGTACGTCGCGTGGCAAAGGTATTAGTGTTGTCAAAATGTGAAATATGAAAGGTATAATGACGTGAAGTGTTGTCAGAATGACAAAACATTTTGTATCTTTTAGGTACCAAGTGTGAGCTTTTACGTCTTCCCTCTCAAAAAAAATGTAGTGTGATACACACAACACAACACACGTGTAACTACACGTATCACTCATGTCGCTCGCTCACTGAGGGAGTAAAGTTCCTAAGTTCCTCCTTCTCTTATATTCCTAAAATTATACTGATATCTATTTTATGTGTATTTAAATATTAGGTTGATTTGTGTACGCTTCAAAACTCAAAAAGTTCTACACCGATTGAGCTCAAATTTTGAAACTATATACAACCAGCTACAAAGATTATTTTTGCGTCAGTTTTGTGCTTTATTTCTAATCAATGCAACCACAATGTGCCACATGTGGTACAGCTAGATAGTATAATATTTTACTCTCATAACTATTTTAATGCCAAATATCGTTGGTTTGTCGTAACCGGTCTGAGTACATATTTATTGTATGACGTAATAAAAGTTCACGTATATTGAACCTGTTTTTCATTAACTGTCATAAATCACTTATTTGTTTGTTTACTTCATATAAACCCTAATCCGGTTAATAGTTACGAAGCACGAAGTTGGAGGGGGAAATGTTTTAAGTGAATTAGTAGCCAACTGCCATAAAGCTGAGAGATTTAGGTTTGATATCTATTTACAGATAAGAAACAATCTGAGTGTACTTTGTTTCCCTAAACCATATACATGTATATTTATGTACATGGAGCTCTTCAAGGAGCACATAAACTTGTTTTTATATAAGATGTAATATTGTGGTTTCTTTGCCTGTTTAGTGGTCGAGAGAAGGTTAATTCACTACTTGTCACTTATTTTGTCACTTGTTACTTACTTCACTTTACTCCATTACAGAATTAAGTGTTATTGGATTAAGGTACATTAAAATGTTACATGTTTTTACTGGCATTGAAGAACCGTTCCATATCCATTTAAAATATAAGTCAAGGTATTCATTATTATTTTATTTTTAGAAGCCTCATTAATCACGTTTTAGGCTTTATTCTTTCATTACAAAAGCCATTAGTGCCACTCAAGATATATATATTTTTTATTCTAAGATAATCTAGCAAAGTAATCTAGGAAAATCAAATTAGTTAAAATAACGTCAACTTTGAATAGAGGGTTACGTTATTAAATTGTAAATTCGCTTCCAGATTCAAACAATAAATTTTATTTGAATTTGAAAGCGAATTGGTGCTCTTCACGAGTCAACTCAGGGATTTTGTTTCTAATTTCGAATTTCTCGAGAATTCGATCCGTAATCGTAACTTTCCAATTAAATCGAAGTGACAGACAGTTCGCCCCTATCTGATGAATAGAGAAAGATCAGTTTCATAGCCCCGGGCCTCTTGAAGAAAATGGTAGATTCACTTCTTATTGATATTACCATAACAGATCGACTTCGTTGAAAATTCATGAAGCGTTAAAATATTCATAGATTTTTTAATAAATTAAACAGTCTATCTGTGAAGTTAACTGGAAATCTTCTTGAGGCTTGTGTCATTCACTAGATAAAGGTAGTTAGACTAAGTCTAGTATCCCGGATATAAGTGTATTTAAAAATATTATTCTGAATTTTTTTCCGTGAATGAAACTTGTATACAATTATCCTGTATCAAATGTATGATATCTTCGCCTTCTTTAGTTTTACAAGAAAGCTAACTTCTTGATATTGTTTTTCAAGCTTAGAAATAAAAATAAACTTTCCTACTCTCATCACATCACTGTACGTTAAAAATTATGAACATTTACCAGGCAGTTCATATTAGCACATAACTTTTGACTATACGGGGGCTATCTAGAAATTGTTTAAAAATATAAATATTGATCGGTAAGTTTTAAAATAAGTTAAAAATTAATATTTAAAAATAGTATTTAGCATTTTTAAATCACAACAATCTAAGTACATTTTCAAAAAAAAAACTATATTAATAATAATCTGGGTGAGAACAAAAGTGTTGAGCACAATGATATTGTAAGTGATTGATTTTTACTTATAATATCATCTGTTGCGCATGTGCCTAGTTTGTATTACATGCCAATTAATTTGTATTTGTTTATATAAGTAGTGGCCAACTGATCGGTCAATTTCTCGAAATTAACGACTCACCAAATTTTTCACGCAATAATTCCATGTTCACTCGAGTAATGTGAGGTGGTGCACCGTCTTGTTGAAAATAAAGCTCGTCTGCATCAATATCATCAAATTCCGGAAAGAAATATTCGGTTAACATCGAGTTATAGGCTCGCCATTGACAGTAACAGGGTTTCCAAGCGTTGGTTTAAAGTGAAACGTGACATGATAAAATGGCAAACCTTACTGAACACAAATGTCAAGAGACGTCAAAGATCCATCATCAAACATGGCCACTATGAGCTGTCAAAACCAGGTCATCCCTATTGGTAGACTCTTAGATTACTTTACTTTTTAACTATATTATTAAGTCTTTATTCTTATTACTCAATTAATCTATGTAGTTAAGTACTTCTTTCGGTGACCGGTACTTAATAATTTAACAAAAAAGTTATCTTGTATTCTCAATTGTAATTTAAACCAAAATCAGTAAAACAGTAATATCTGCTTAACTTATCTATTTTACAAAAATAAAAAATAGTAACCCTGACACAAATTTGTAATTTCCATTGGCAATATTGATGAAGTAAGTTGCTGACTGGACAATGCATTATCGTGCAATTTCTAAAAATGCAAGGTCAAAACGCAAAATATTTTTAAAAGACCTCGTCGTTCACTAAAAAATGAAGTAAGCAATAACAATTAGTAAATGATAGTTAATTTAAATGTTGGACGATACACAAAGGACAAATAATTTAAACTTCATTTAATGGGAATTGATCATAACAAATTTTATATACTTCATTAAAATTAATTTACCTAGGTCACGTTTTTTTGACATTTAAAAGATATCCAGGGACAATTGCATTTTGTACCGTCACATGTATAAAGCGGTTATCTATAACACAAATGACTATTGATGTTTTACTTTAAAAATAAATGTTATAAGCGCTACACTCACAAAGTTACAGTTACAGTTTGTTACAGTTTGTTGTTATAAATTGTGTACAATCATAAATTGTTAGTACTTCTACAATTCTACATATAGCTTTCTATAGAATTGTTTAATCGAACAGTTATTTAGTTACATCATTATAACATTAAAATTAAAGAACTGTAATAATGACCGATTCTTGTACTGTGATTACCACGAGTTAGAACATTATGCTATATTAATGAAATTTCTCAACTTCGACTGAATGTTGTTGAAATTTTGAGTAGTCTCGTTTTCTCCAATATTATTGAAGAGTTTTCACACGAACCAACTTCAAATGATGTTAAGAGTAATCGTGTATAAAACAGTCTTAGTGTGTTTTCCTTCTAAATTACAGAACGAGCTTTTTAACTTCAGTATCTTAAAGAGATTTTGAGACTTTACTTAGTACAGTATATAAGGAACTTCAAAAGTTTACAGTCCTACGGAACTGCACTCGTACTTGTCTGAAGTGGGTTGTAACTCCTGGTTTCATTAGGATTTGAACTCGGTTACTATAAATTATTACGCTCTTGGCGATGGTGTTTTTTTACTAGCTTTATCTTAATTCGAAATTTGATTCAAATCTTTAATATTTTTTTTTGTTAAAGATTATATAATAAGGATTATCTTAAATATAAAATTCTTGTGTCACAATGTTAGTTACCATACTCCTCCGAAACGGCTGGACCGATTTTTATGAAATTTTGTGTGGACATCAGGTAGGTCTGAGAATCGGCCAAAATTTATTTTTTATACCAGTTAATGACAAGGGAGACCCACCCCTATATTTTTTTTTCTATACCCAATAAATAAGGTATATGGCAAAACAACGTTTGCCAGATTATATAATAAGGATTATATATAATATGATTATTTAATTTCACATCAACAGCCTATACTAGTCCACTGCTGTACATAGGCCTCTCCTTAGAAAGGAGGTTTTGGCCTACTATACCACGCTGGCCAGACGGGTTGGTATAGGGTTTGTTTCAAGTTTTCCTTCTCTTTGCAGTGCTGTTGTCCTGCTTAGTTTGCTCCCTTAGTCGGCTCTTACGACACCCACTTGATGAATTGGGGTGGTGACAATTTGTATTCTTAATCCGTCACCACACCACCATAATAATAAAATTATAACTCTCCATACTCTTATACTTATTTTGAAATTAAAAGAACAGTTATCTGAGACCTACAAAAAAAACCTATTTTTCATTACAATTGTCATATGGGCATGGAAAATTTCAAACTTGCTGAGTCGAATAACAGAATAACACCTTATATAATATATAATTAAGGGTTGACAAAACTAATTAGACATCTTGATCCTTGGAAGTACTCGTATAAGGCTTACCTGAGACAGGTCAAGTTTCAAATAGTTTTGTAATAACAGCTAAATAACTTATTTCCAAAATATTGCGAGTTTCTATCATTGATTGTTTTGTTCATATGTTACGTAAATGATTAGAAAAACATGAACACATCAGTGTGTATTGATGTGGCTATGTGTTGTAGAAACGGTCCAACGAGCCGGAACGCAGCGCTTTCACGAGGTGAGCGAGGCGACACACAGGCCCGCGGCGTGGATACGTGACGCGCTCTGACGTCACTATACGTTTCACTACCTCCAATAATAGGCACGTAGATGTAGTGCTAAAACAATGGCACTAGAAAATATTTTTTAATTGATTTAAGAAGCGCTATACTCTTGTTCACTTGTTCTGTCTCTTGTTGACGCTCCCTATAACAATTTAAATTAGCTTATAGTAGGTAGGTATAGCAGGCGTAAATTTATCGATTCCGTTTATTTAAGAGAGAGAACTTAAACATACATAAATATACTCGTATTTTTTTTACGTATGGAAATCCCCTCAGGCCCGGGACCCTCGACCTCAAAGGCGCAGGCACAACCATTCTTTATTGAGGCGACGTCCGGTACACGCGGACGTCACGGCCACACTCAGGGCGGCATGAGGCGCTGGCAAGCGCGCCTTTGCCGCCCGGTTAGTACTTCGTCAGCGGCGAATTGGTTCGAGTGAAGATCATCCTCCTGGGCCCTCTCCGCCGCCTCCTTGTGCGAGATAACGTCTTCGCAGAAAGATACGGCTGCGGTATAACAACTGTCAGTACCGACTATGGAGCGTATGACGGCCGGTAGCGACAGATTCTCACCAAAGACTACAAAATGAGAACCCGACGCTGCGACGCCCAAGCCGGGCAAACCACCAGCGTATGCTGAGCCGAGTTCTCACTGCAATTGCAGTTGTGACAGGCGGGGCTCAATACCCTTCTAGCAACCGAGTGCAGTTACTTCCCGAAGCAGCCGTGCCCCGAAAGGACCTGAGTCAGTTCGAAGAAAAGGGTCCCGTGCTGCTGGCCTCACGCCACTTGCGTACCTCTTCGGGCGGGGGCCGACCTAAATATACTCGTCTATAGCAGCCTTCCCTACTAGCAGCCGTTTAAATTTACTAACAATATAAAGTTGTAAAAATGCGTAATGTAGTAAAAAGAATGGAATTAAGAAAAGTTTTAATAGCATTTGCATACAATAGCGTAAACACCATTATGTTCTCGTGAGTGAGGTCGTTATTTATTCAAAACTTCTAAAAGACGCTTCGTATCTTTTTATTTATTTTAATTTCTGTATCTCGCAGCTTTACACGCTTTTTAATGTGTATGGTCACTGCATCACTGGATTGCTGTAGATCGTGGTGTGACAATATAAATGTGCTAGTTTTTGGCATTTCGTTTCCACATAAAGTTGTATAAAAGAAACGAAAAAAATCTACTTAAATAAAATATTAACTTTAAAATTTAACAAAAACTGCATTCAGTTATTAATTAAAGTATATATTTTGCTTTGGTATGTATTTTGGACAGATATTCCTAACACATGGACTATCTACCCCTCAATGACAGACTATTACTAAAGTATTTCGTATTGAACAAAAATAAACCAACCGACAAGTTTTACGCTTTTAGAAATATCTATCAACAGTGAATTCGATGAAACGAAATTACGATATCCATAAAACATAAAATTTGCTTACATTGAATTTATAAATAGGTAATCTATTTGATTATTGTATTTGCTTACAGTCAATATAGTAGGTATATTACAGTAGTAATATAAAAAGTAGAATTGAAAGATATAACTTTGAAGAAAATAAAATATTAATGTGTAAACTTTCGCGTTCCATGATATATAATTACGTGTATATTTGTAAGCCAATTAAATTGATTACGTAATATTACATACCTCTAAATTGCTTGACCTTACGACCAGGTTGCACGGGCCGTGGGCACAGGTCATCTTGTAATTAAAAATACCTTATTAAAGATATGATCAAATAAATCCCCTACATATACGTCTACAATTACATAATATGCTGTCATTTAAAAAAACATTTACAAACTTATGAATTAAAATGTTTATTTATTTAACAACAATTATTAACACTCATACATTTTCAGAACTAAGTGGCTAAGGCAACATAATTCAGTGTAACAATTAAGAATAGTTAAATACCACATTTATTGGATTCCGTAAATAAAATATAATAAAATAAAATAATTTTAGTTCAATAATAATAATAATAAAAGGAAACTCGGACGAAGTCAAAAAAGAAATATAAGATGATATGCATAATTAATTACAACTCAAATAACAATATCGTAGAGTTAAATGATTGGAATATTTCAAATAATAACACAACCAACACAAAACAAAAACCAATTACATTGGTTTTTCTTTGTTGAATAAAAAAAATACTTACAAAACATTCATAATATTGCAATAATAACAACAGAACACAGGATATAGAGGCACTCTCTCAAGTAAAATTAACTAAGACGATGACCAGGAACAGAAGTAGCATATAAACATAATTTATAAAACAAAATTTCAGTGTCACCTGCTACTTTCCTGTGACAATAGATATTTGCCGGTCCTTAGTACTGCTGTCAGGTTATCAAAGCGAGTGTTTCACTGAAATGCTTTCCGTCCTGTCGCTCTATATGTGCACGGTCATCTCTACAATGATATTTACTTTTGTTAAAGTCAAGAATAACAGAATTAAAAGCTTATTAGCGTACACTCTTAACACGGATCTACTTGTCCTTTGCTTATTTTTCGTAATATCTCTGAGGACATTAATTGGCTGCGATAATTTAATTTAAACAATAAATGAATATAGTAAGAATGAAGATTTATTTATCTACAACAAGAAAACAATAATACTAACAGCTGCAGTAGAATGAGCTTCATTTTATAGCTAAATATTCATTTCATCAAACGTTTATACATTACAAATCTAATTAACCAACATACTAAAATTTCAACATCAAAATAATTCTAAAGACAGCTGATATCGACAACTGCTATGGTCACGTTCGCTCTCGCTCAAGTATTGAAGGCTGTCACATAAACTTTATAGTAACATGTCAGAAACCGCCTGCGGACATTGTTCTAATTATCTGAAATTGTATCTGTTTTCAATGGTGCTTAAGCTATCGGTTAAAGTTTTACTGCTACCTGACAGTTTCGTTTTGGGTTTCTTGTTGATTAAATATCAATTGGTTTAAGAATGTGTCGATGGCCTGTCACGATTACTGGCACTAGTTTATTTAATGCATGATTAGTAAAATTGTGGAGCTGTAAAACATCAGTCTTTTATAATACCCGCAAAAAAGTTTCAGTGAATTCTATAAATTTAAATACAAACGTTGTCTTATGGTCAATATTCGTGAATAGGATTATTATATTTTAGGAACATTTTAATATTTTAAAACATAAATTTTTTAATTTCCTTTAGGTTTCAGCATTGCTGAACTTGGGTGATACTACATTATTACATAAGGATGATATTTCAACTTTTATGCACACATACATTGGTGCAATAAGAATTTTACCCACATTGTACTCGTAATTTTTCTTTTCGATAATCAATAAATGCAGCGACACATCCAGTGACTTTATTAATCATAAAAAATATTTATGCGATCTCAATGTTTTTATGAATCTGTTAACCTACTTTTTGCACGTTTTATTAAGTTTTATGTCCTGGACGAACATCTTTATGCTCAATAAAAGGTTCTTTATCCTTCATCGGCTTATCTTTTTGTTCCAGATGTGACAGACCTAACGGCATGGCGTAGCGATCGCTGTTCAAGTTTCAACTGCCAAAGATGGCTTTCTCCAAATCTCAGGGAACGTCTGAGGAACTTTAAACATCTTTTAGTGACGTATGATATATTATCAATGACACGGTGAAACTTAATCACAACTATGGCCAGGCGACGCTGGAGATTTGTGACAATCACGGCGTTCTTGCTGTTCGTGATAAAAGACACACAGTGTCAAGGTGAGTACCTGCGGCAACAAGTAATATGTTAAAATTAAGTACTCATATACTTACACCTCGCTTTATATTTATGTGGAACTTAGTAGCATGTATAAGTTGGTTCATTTGCTATTCATTGTCAATAATGTTTTATGTAGACTAATCCCTCTGCAATCTCGGTAGGCGTTTTAATAATAAATTTACATCCACATCGAGCTACTTTCGAACACACGTTTGCCTTCTGATTAATTTATAAAGCAAATTAATTTATAAATTCTGTTCAAAGTTTACTTTACACACTGGCTGGTAACGTAATTTGTTCTAGATATTATGCAAACTGTTTAACAATGGACGCGCTTTGTGTTTTAAATACGAGCCTTCAGTTTACTTCGTAAAACAGTATAGAACTGTTCAACCGAACTTTAGAAAGAAAATGTTGTACAGTAAACTAATAACATTTTCTCGATCAAAATTAGGTCATTTGAGAAACATGGTGGACGCAAAAAGCGAGGAGTCAGTACAATCCCTACCATATTATAAGTTTAAAAGTAAGTTTGTCTGTCCCTTACGCTTTCACGGCCAAACCGCTAAACCGATTTACATGAAATTTCGCATGGAGATACTCTGATATTTTAGGAAGGATATATGCAATTTTTCATAGTGATAATCGACATAACAACATTAAGCTAGTAGTTAATACAAACACAAAGATATTTGAAACAAAGATGGTGTAAAATGAAATAAAAATATTCGTTTAAAGTGTGTAGGCGAATAATGTGAACAGTGCAAACCCCGACGCCCACATGCTCCCACTATCTGCCGGTACACATATTTATTATTCAAGAACACTGGCAGGAATAGTAACAGACTTTGATTGTCAAGTTTCACGTTTAAGAACATTTTCGAATACAAATTCAATTCCTTGTTTAGTAAATGTGCAGTGATTTTGCTGATTCAGGAGGTTTATGCTATTAATAGTTATTTGTACTGACTGATGTTTGATTACTTATGTAGATATGAGTTTAGATGTCCAGCAATCGTGAAAAAGTGCCAGAGATGATAACTCAATATTTATTAAACTCAAAGGGTGACAATATTTGTTGTAATTAACATACCCAGTTACAATTATTCATACTGCATTTAACATTCTATTGAATCCATTAAGATCCAGCTAAATGTTCGTGTAATATTTTAAATAATAATATACTCGTCATACTTATTCCCAAAAACGCCTCTATCTCGCGATATGTAACATGACGGTCTTGTAATGCTCAATATTTTGAAGTACAATAACCGTTTTAGGGCGCCCTCCTTTAAATTCGTCCGTGATCACAGCTCTCGATTAAACTCACTAAACCAGTGATACACAGTTCTTTTAGATGGTGCTTCGTCCCCAAAAGACGAAGTAAGTTTATCGAAGTACTGTTTTTGAGTTAGCCCTCTCCGAAAATCGTAATCATAGCACGAATATTTTCACGAGTTAAATCTATAGTGATAAAGACACGCAAAATGACGACACAAAGGATAAATATATAATATAGAGATAAAGAGTTCCATTTTGTAAATGTTATAATGACTTTTTTAATATTGTACTGTAACTGGCCAGTTGCGGATACAGAAATAGCAGCCCTCGTATTACGTTTGTGCTCAGTTATCACCGCCGTTTATGTCTAGTTACCTAAACAACAAACTAGTCACCTAATCAAGTACTTAGCTACTAAAAAGACTTATGTTTCATTCAATTGTAACAAACAATAAAAAACACAGTAATTAATGATACATTACTTGACGCTACCACTACGAGATGTAACTAAACATAAAATTATGATTAAAACACTATTCATTTATCAACTACATCTTTTCTCCAATGTACTAATAGCTACATAATAGGAAGGGGCCTCTTTTGCGCTGCGAAAAGTATTAACGGAGGTTTTGCTGCAAGAATCAAAAATACTACGCTAAAAAATGAATTCCTGAACGATAACATTTATAAGACGACAGATGCGCAATACTATCTATAATGACATCTGTTGATATTTTTTATGATGGTTTTTTTATTCTCATAAATCGTAAACCTAGAATAAAATAAATCGTCGATTGTCACGCCCAAAACGTTTCAATAACTATTATAACAATTATCATAATCGAAACAGCGATTACACAAAATTGATTATTGCCATATGTCAATATAATTCCTAGTGATTAAAGGCAATTCCAATAATTTGAAGTAACTATTGCGTTTTCGTTAGTGGGTTAGTAGGAAACCACGCTATATATGTATTGAATAAACTATTGTAATTGTCGGAACTTACACAACATTTTGTACTTACGTACGTAATATCGAATGTAGGCCAAGTAACGTCCCCGTTAGTTTATATTAAACCTCCACCTTGTAACTATTTTGAGGACTTTTGCCGACTTTTTTAATTTACCAAACACAGTCAAGTGGATCCATTGTAGAACAGAAGAGGCCTTGGCTCAGTAGCACTTCAGTTCAAAACCACTTTAAATTGCTGTTTAAGCCGGAGATTTGGGGCGATAAGACTGCCCGACGGCCCGAAAGTGGCTGAAACTTGAATAAAACCAGAAAATTGGATCACAAAAAAAAACTTCGTTAATGAATGTGTTATTACTTTGCATTATGATAAAAGTTCAAGTTTAGAAGTAGATAGGACCTATTCGCCTTCCCTAGTCTAGATATAATTATCTTACTCCAAGGAAATATGCTCTGCTAAACATTAGTTTGCTAAATAATTATTCAATACAAAAAATAAACATACAAGGTTCTATTCGCGCCTTTGATCGTGGGTTACCCGGTGGGTGGCTGAGTTTGTAGTCACCTTTTTATTTCTTGTCAATGTTTCTAAGCATTATTCTTGCAATTTTAACAATAGAAACAAATTAAACGTATTTTATAATTAATTAAAGAATAGGATTTTTGAACAAAGTCATTTACTAATATTTATTATATATGCATATCTTCTTTGAAAGATTTTTGTTATTATTTTGGTTTAGATTTATTAAATAATATGTATTATAGTAGTATGTATTATATAATTGTGTTTATTTTGTTGATATATATATATTGTATTTAGATGAGTGCATGATATGTAACTATGTATTACATTTTAGTAACATTAATAACTGCAAAATGTATGTTTGCAGCAGCAGGCCACGACAATAATATAACCGAACAACAATATTTATGGTACTTAATAATATTAATTAAAAAAAAAGTGTGTGTGTGTGCAATTCACACAGGGCAGAATGAAACTTCCGAAATAAAATTTTCGGCCCTGAAATCGAACCCACTAAGGCAGCGTTTTTCAAATTCCACTGTGTGACCACCACAAATGTTCACACTGTCAAAACATTATATTAAAAATAATGTGTAATGTATTCTATCTCATTCTCTCGCCGAGTAATTCCTATACATTTATGTGTTTGTTTCTTTATCGTGACGCATTTTCGTTTCATCAAGTGTTAAATTACAACGATTCTAAAGAAATTTCATTTCAAAACCTTTTATAAAAACTCATTTCGTTTAAATGAAAATTTGGTTCAATTATAATTTAGAAATAGAATGTAAAACATGCTAGAAAGACACTACAAGCAGCGAATAGGTATTTTTTAGCAAAAAATAGTACAACTGTATTTAAGCTCATTTCATCAATACCGTACCAATCCGCAAGAAAAAATATATGAGTTAAAATACTTATATTAAACTAAAATAGACCTTATATTTTATTTTAATATACTTAATAATATTCAGTGACGTAATAAGACTGAGCTCAGACAGTCTCTTTGTGAAAGACGTGATTGTCTTATATGCTGTATATCACCTTCAATTTACCTAGGAATTACGGACACTTGGATAAAAAATTAACGTATTGATAGAAGGATGGGACTAAAAGGGAATTATAAGTCATATTTATATATATATATATTTGTTCAGATTAATTAATTAGTTTTGTTGCGAGAGAGGGAAGTGCTATATAACGTTAATGTACGTTAACATTTTATGTATAAGTATATTAATTCTTGAGACCTCTATTATATTAAGCACTCAAATAACTGAATTTCTTTTACATTACTTGGTGTTATGAATGTGCTTATTATTGTGGTGACGTATTACGAATAAAAAGTATCACCACCCCTATTCCTCCCGTGGGTGTCGTAAGAGCCGACTAAGGGAGCAAGCTACGCTTGACAATAGAACCGCAAAGAGAAGGAAAACTTGAAATAAACCCTGGGCCCTTAGGCCCTAGTAGGCGTGTTAAAAATTATATTATTATTAATTTATTATAATTTTAATATGCAGTGAACAAAACTCAGAATTGACGACTTCGTGATGTGTTCGACAATTTCATCATCATCATCATCATCAGCCTTTAATAGTCCACTGCTGGACATAGGCCTCTCCCTAGAAAGGAGGTTTTGGCCTACTACACTACGCTGGCCAGACGGGTTGGTATAGGGTTTGTGTCAAGTTTTCCTTCTTTTTGCAGTGCTGGTGACCTGCGTTGTTTTGCGCCCTTAGTCGGCTCTTACGACACCCACGGGATGAATTGGGGTAGTGACATTCCGTATTCTTAATCCGTCACTACACGGGACTATTTCATAAAATGATTGTGTTTCCTGTTTCAATATAGCCAACTAAAACTAGACGTATCGTTGAAACGTCAACGCTAGATGGTTGGGGAATCCACGTTTGGCCAACCCATTAATATCGGATCTTCTTGATGTAGAAGAGTCAGTGTAACTTGTATATTGGTTTTTATTACCATAAATATCTGGTGGAAAGCAGTGGACACTTCAATGCACTTTTTTATTTTTGTACCTTTAAAAAAACGCCTACTACTACGCCTACGAATTTGAAAATACAATAATTGTTTGCCACTATGATGCCTCATAATTATAATCATAAACAAAAAGTTGGCAGCGCCTATTGTGAATCAAGTAACTATTTACTAAGACCAATCATTAATATGACCAAACCATGCATGACCGACCATTCCATAAAATTAAAATATTTGATTATGATAATGTGGTCAAATTTAAGATGTGGTCTAGTATATGTATATTAGAAAACAACGATAAAGTTGTGCCTGAAATCTATTTTATTCTATTTTTGAAGTTTAAAAAACGAAACCAATGGCTTCCAACTACCACGCTCGTGTGACGCGCATCCTGTGTCTGAAGTAGAGTATGAAGATTATTGTCATACCACGACTATATGTACAGCTCAGGCGTAACATCACAGTCTAAATACGGCGCCCATCGATTTTTTATTAAATAGAAAGTTAATGACCTCCTCGAAATGACTTACGTCTCTTGATGACATAACAATGCCACTGATTGTAAAAGCGTCATGCTTATGTAGAATAAAGCGTAACGAATAATTAATTTTAGGGAATAAGTAGCCTTTGGTTATCTCATCTCTTATACAACTTCTATGGCAACCGAATAAATAAAAATACTTTTTTTTACATTCTCTATTACATGAAAATGGGAGTAATACAGAGTTATAATAATGTGTGTATAAGTTAACTTAACCTGTACCTTAATACATTTAATCGATAAATATTTTTAGGATTTAAATAACTACACAGGCCTACGAACTCTATTTGGAGATTCATGTACTATATCTATAAATAGTACATGAATGCCTGATTAGAGTACGCTATATTTTATACTACGAAGTCTATTTTAAATTACTTGTTGCATCTGAGCTTAAATTTGTACATTTGCTTTAAATGTTGCTTGACAAAATGTAACATCTAGTTGTAGTGCATTTAATTATCACTTTGTTGAAATTTTCTTTCTTGTTGAAATCTTTTTTATAAGTAAAATATTTCAGTAATATTTTCCGGATCAGACTGTACATGGGAGTTAAGTTCTGGAAAGGTTTATTTTCCTTTGCAGAAATTTATTACGAATTGAAATAAGATTAGTTCTGAATCTGAAAATTAAAAACCTTTTCTACCTATTTTTATAGTAGATTAGTATGTACATGAGAATAAAACTATTACTAACTAACTACACTTACTACTAATAAGTTATCCTAATATGGTACTTATCGTGGAAGAGTCACGCTTCGCCAAAAATGGGCCGGTCCAACTGGAGTGATACAACAGCCTCACAGGAAACATGTTAAGCAATTCTTTCAATACTCTTCACTGAACGAGTGGTTACTGGAGGCCCAACCTTTCTTCCCTCCTTCCTCTCCCTAATCCCGGAGAGGGGAAAACTAAAGATGGCAACGCACTTGTATCTCTTGAGTAGTAATCACTTACTATCAGGTAACCCAACCCGTCTACTTTTTTGTTCCTTATTACAAGTAAAAGACATTTTTATCCAACACATCCAAGTTACTATCAGTTTTTGAAGTGAAACTTCTTTGGAATCGTTGTGATTTGAAACTCGATGAAACAAAAATGCGTCGCGATAAAGAAACAAACACATAAATGTATAGGATTAAGTCGGCGAGAGAATGAGATAGAATACATTACAGATAATTTTTATTATAATATTTTGACAGTGTAAATATTTTTATCTTTTTATTTCATACTAGCTGGCACACGTGACTTCGTTCGCGTGGAATTTGAAAAACGCTGCCATGGTTTGATTCCCGGGCCGAACAGTTTTGTTGTCAGAAGTTTCACATCTGCCGTGTGTGAATTGCACACACACACACACACACTTTTTTTACTCTATATTTGATGCTATTTGCATTTAATTTAGAATACTCTGTATCCATAAATCACTGAAACGGTATTATACAAAGAACTTGTCCCAAATCGTAGCGTATTAAACTAAAAATATATTTATACAAGTTGGTTAAAGGATCTCCTGTTCAAATATTAGGAAAGGTGCGTACGTGAGGGCACTCTCTAATTAGGGATCAAGTGACTCAATGTCGGGAACCACCATATATGCTATATATGGATCAAATATTTTCGTATGTTTTCATATAAATGTCTGAAAAGCTTACACGTTGAGAATATTAATTACAAGGCATTCGCATTTATAAGTCGGCTAACGTTTAATTTATTCTGCGGTCTTTATGTTTTTGTTTTACACAGTTTGTGTTATTTGTTTCATAATAGGTACACTGACCATTCTGCGAAGTAATTTTTAAAGAAAAATGAGTTTTGTTGGTCATTATTTTTACCATTGCAAACTGACCAATGAACTTCTTATAGTTTTCTATATCCACCACGACATTATTGACAAGTAAATGAAGGAATGAGTGTAGAGTCAATGGAAAGAAAATACATTTAATCATCTAACCAAGTTAGGTTCTTTAGCCAGTAGCAGCTCAACGGCAAATATTGAGTTGTTATATATTTGCTAATTAGTAATAAGAACTTTATTAGGGATTAGATGAAACTAGAAACCTTTCATGTTAATTCTAAATATTGAGCTAACATTTTCAGAACGTATTGATTACAACCGTTTCAATTTGTTTCTGTTATATGTACTATATATTTTCCTGACCTGTATTATTTAGACACGATTGAACCTATATCAACACTTGACAGGCTTATTACTTACAGTTTGCACTTTGTTACCTGCCAATAACTAAAATGGTTTGGGAATATGACGTGACGTATATAAAGATTGGCAGTTAAGGCCTAGAGAGTATCTGACTCAAACTAAACCAAAGTAAACATTTTCCTAAAAAAAAAGCAAAACTAATAAAACATCTTTAAAACACAATATTAAGTAGTTTTAGTAAACTGATCATCTTCAAATGTTAGTAGAATATTATGTTTTTTTCTAATAATTATTGACTAATTACATACTTTTTAGTCTTATACTTTTTAAAATTGGAAATTTTTCACTTCATTGGCAATTTTCTGTAATCAAATAAATCTTTTCGCACCTATTAAGAACCGCCAAAAGTTCAAAATGATCAGAGTTATGATTTAGGTTAAACAGTCTGTCATGGTTCCGATTAAATCCAAAGACAGCTAACGTATCCTTTAGAGGTACGCGGATGAAAAGCGACGCTAAAAATAATTCCACTTTCTCCTAAACACTAGACGACGACAACTATTTAGCCATCAAGTTAAGAATAGGTTCGTCAAGTTAAGAATAGGGCTCCTGTAGAAAAATTTTCAATCCAAGTAGTCCAGCAGTACCTAATCTACTAGAAGTATTCTAAAACATCTTTAAGGTATGTTTCCACTTTATGGGTCAGGGTTCTTTGTGGCTGGTAACGGCAGTTGCTATACAGTGTATAGTCGCGAGTTTCTGCTTTCTCAAGGAGGCGGTGGAGCGAATCCGATTCGCAGACAATTACAGGCCTATCATCAACAAACAAAATATGTTATTCAAAAAATGCTGTGAAAGTAGTAATCTATCGAATACCTATTTCAATGTCAAAAAAGAAATTCCAATCATTATCGCTAACAAAGTAACACATAATACAAACTTTCGTTTTTATTTCTATTTAATCACACTTTTCACAATTCTGACTTTACGAAGTAAGTAGCATTATGACAATGGAGAAACCAAATGATTCCGTTTTTTTTATTTTTTTTGTTTTTTTTATTGTGTCAAAATCAGTACTTGAATGACGGTATTTTTCACTTGAGGGCTCTTGTAAAAAATGAATTTTCAAAACTTTACTTCTTATTTGGTCATATAAAAATTTTCAGAAAGAAAAAACTCTTAAGGGTGGAGAATTAAGGAATTAAGGCTGTGATTTTTTTTATTTAAGAATCCATGGCAATGGAATTGGGTAAGCCGAACATCAAGTACGTGTATTTTCTAGAAGGCATAGAAAATGAAAACACAACAAACACCACTATCGTTACAGGCCAACCCTAATGTGATAGTGTGGTCCTTAGTTACTATACCATATAATAAACATGGTTACTTTTGTGAACGCATTCAAAGAGCAAGAAAAAATTACAATATTTTGTGCCACCTTGTTTAGCGTAACTAGAGTCCTCGTTAAGGGAGCCTTGCTTAACAAATTTGTCCTAGCAGATGGTACTGCCAGTAGACGTGGCCGCCGTCTTCAGAACACGTACTTGTCAGGAACATACAGGTTTACCTCTTTTAAAACACCTGGAGAAGCAAGCGCCTTTGCCTTTCTAGTTTCTAGTTTATTGTATCCAACCATGCCTATCACAAACAGGGTCGGGTACAGATACACACTCTAAGATACAGGAACCTAATAAATTTATTTTGAATACGCTCCAGCATGAGACTGTATTTCGCTTCATGTGGAACCCAAATAATCGCATTACACTCTAGCTGACTTCCAACCATCGTACCATCGTACAGTACAGGTTGCTCTTTTAAAATTAGAATGTTAAAGCTGTGTCCCACTGATATGACATGATATGTCCTGGTATATCACGTAATATACCAGTACATGGGTAATTTTTATAGTGTTTGACGAATCAATTGAGATTTATTACAATTTCAAAACAAGTTTGTAATCGATGTTGAAATAATATGATTTCGATATCGAGTCTTGTCTTTGATAATAACCTATATTTTTATTATATATACTCACGTATTTCCATTTGTGTGCAATGAATCAAGCGAGATCTGTCTTTATAGTCAATATATTCTGCTTATGGGTAATTGTTGCAAAGTCGATAGCCGACTTTTTCTCTGCGTCTTTTAAACTAAGCTAACTTTAAAACTACATATTCTTTTCTTTCTCTCCTAACTCTTTAGAAGTGTTTTATATTACGAGACTAATCCCTGTCACACGCCCACCACTCCTGTAAACCAGGATCAATAGCAATCAAGGTCTTTAAATGAGTTGTAAAAGTTTTAAGATGAGCCTGAGTCGACTAAACAGAAGTGCAGCCGATGTGCTTATAAATGCGGTGCGTGATATGTGTCTTATTTTTATTCTTCCTTCGTAAATGTCCGTATATGTAAGAAAAGAAAAAGTTATTGAAAATCACAAAAATATCCTAGGTATTAAGGGGAAAAAAGGACTCCTTCCGGGTGATATCTGTATTGATAAACATAATCTACAACCATGCAAACGAAGTCATAGGTAAAATACACGCAACAGGCTCAAGTGCTTTTTCCTTTGGTAGGTGTTTTAGATCTATTTTTTTTATATAATCACAAAAACAAGTAATTTATTAAAGTATTATATATATTTGTATGTGTATTCGGTACTTAGACATCTATTTTTATTAATTCAACTCATTCAATTATGTTAAGCAGTCCTCCATTACCTAACGAGGCAATTTAAAACATAAACTTTATTACTCAGATATTTATTTTCCCAAAGGAAATCCTGTGAAATTAAATCCCTCCCTATACATTAAAAGAAGGCGAAGGAAAATAGAAAACCGGTCCATTGGCATTAAATGTCGCTAATTAATATAGGGAACCCTCCCATTAGGAGCCTGTGCTAATGATAGTTACTTTTTCTTTTTGAAGATACCACAGATGAACGGTTGAGCTATTAAACCTTTCCGTGTACGATACTCCTTTTTCTTCAGTGCCATTAGGGAAACATTAAAACAATCAGCGGTAATTAAACGACAAGTTAAAATTGTATTGTATCCACCACTTCATACGATCATACACACATTTTTAATATAAGTACCTAAAGGTAAATAAATAAATAAAAGCAAGAGATCATTTAAAGGATTGTAAAAAGCATTACAAAAATATAGAATATAAAATGTCAAAATATTTAAACTTACAATATTACTACTAAAAATATTACTTAAAATAATATTTTTGTATAAAGAGGTAAAATTAGATAAATATATACTATTATTAACACATAGAAACAAATGTACATACATAGATACCTGTACCTACTTAACTGATTTAATTAAAATACATAAAACTATAGAACCATTTTCATGAAACTGTTTTGCATGATGTTTATCGGCAATGCATTCCACGAATGTACAGCTTGAACGGTAAAAGAACGGTCATCAAATTTTGTGGAATGCAAAGGCATCTCCAGTCTTAAATTTTCGGATGACCTTAGAAATTTGTCATAGTAATTTATAACTAGATATAAAAAATAGAATTTAATTTACCAGAAACTATATTTCCTGTACTGTAGTACAGGAAGTATAGTTTCCAGTCTTAGTTCTTATTCATTTGTATTAATCGTATTATTTGACCATAGTGTGTACAATATGGTCAAATTATATTTTGCAATTTAAAACAATTTTTAATAATTTTTCTATCAAAATTAATAATAATTAGACACCTATCTAATTATTATTATTTTTGATAGAAAAATTAATTAAACAGGGTTTCGAATCGATAAGCTAAAACCAATAAAAAAGGAACAATGTTTTTATTACTTTTTATAAAGAGTATTTACTCTGAGTCTAAAAATACTACTACCAAATATAACGAAGTTTCATATAAATTGCCAACCTCCATTTTGCAACCGGTGGAACTTTTTATAATCCTTTCTTAGTGCACATAGGTGTGCACTAAGAAAGGATTTCGTCGGACGTCAAGAATGTTTGTGCAAAATTTCATGCTCTTCGACCCAGCCATTTCAGCTGTGCGTTGATCGATCAGTTAGTGAATCAGTCTGTCAGTTTCTTCTTTTATGGCTATAGATAACAATAATGTATGAGGTAAAACAAAACACCTGATCCTTATTTTGTATTAAGTCACGTCAGTTCTTTCGATGATTCATTTTTACCTCAAATGTCAAGGCAAAACAGGCTTTGAAGTATAAGTACCGACAGGTCAAACATTGTATGCTGGTCTAGTATAAAAACATCGCAATCGTCTTGGGTTTAATCCTTCGTCGTTAAACTGATGGTAACTGAACATACCGTATTTAACAGATTTTGTATGGAGATAGAACAAAAATGTACAAATAAAATTAGGAATGTGAAGTTGGGCCACTAGGTACCTCATTAGAGACCGTTCCATTTGTGCGTGCTCATTTGTTCTAAGTTTCAAATTTATATATAGGTTGTACATTTAATCTTCACACAGACTAGCATTAATGATAGTGTGTTTTGAATTATTTCTTTGACCTTTGAGACTTGACGTTTTTTTTATAAATTAAAACATTACCTATTTTTTAGCGGATTATTTATTAATTGTTAAGCATAAAGAAACCTTAAACTAAAATAATAAATTCCACAAACCCTTACCGTAAGAGGCTGTTTAAAAATGCCGCCTTACTGGATTAAATAAAAGGAATACTGGCCACGCCAATGATCTATATATTATTAAATAATAATCAATTGTCGTCTTATGTGTTATGCCGGAGCATCACTTGAGAACGGCTGGACCGATTTGAATAAATATTATAATTTTTTGTTGTATGCGTAATTTTCAGAACACGGTTTGTATCTAAGATAATTTTAAATATCGTACAAGAGAATTTGTTATACTTTTGTTATATGCTCCAGAGATAATTAAACTTTACTACCGTATGGTACTTTTTTTAAAAGTATCTCAGCTCAAAACGATTTTATCAAAATTTTCAGTGTCGCTTGTGATATCGCCAGCTACGGTATCAAATCATACAAAATGGCGAACATGGCTTTGTGGGCTGTGATTGGCTGTTTGACTGGACATAGAACACTCAAGCACTGAACACCTCTTACGACGTAGGACATAAAATAAAAAAAGGACTTAGAACAAATTTTCACAAGGCACAAAAATTTCATAACAGTATCGTGTCACAAATAAAATTCAAAGTTTTGCAGCTTCAACTTAACAAACAAAGCTTAACCAACAGTATGAAATTTAAGTCTTAACAAAACTTAAAGTTAATTTTCGTTAAATTTGGTCGATAGGACAAATAAGCACTAAGGCGACGAACTGGTAACCGCTAAGTTTTATTTAACGACGCGGGATGCATACGATCTATTTGCTAGTTCTAATAACGGCTTATAGTCTGTGCACAGGGATAGGCTTGCATACTAACTACCTCATTTTAAACCATACCGAATAGTTTCAGCCTCCTTTGGTAGACTGCTTTATAATTTTGCAGCGCAATGCCATTAGGTATGCCACAATTTTTATCATTGTACACGCTAAGTCGAAGAAATTGTTTATTTTTACCGACTTAGCACATGACTTAGCTTTTATACTAACTAAATCATCTTAAACAAAGTCAGCATTTTAGTTCTTCAATGTACAGACTTCTTTATAACTTCCAGGGTAAAGCGACTATGCGTAGGAGACGGCGGGGCGGGACCGGGAGAGGTTTAGAACTCTCCCGGCCCGCCAGGCCCGGGAACGGGCCAGGTACCGCAGGCGACTCAGGCGCCGGAGGTCGCAGAACGACCTCCGTCCTCCATAAGCGCAGGCCTGGGGGTGACAGGTGAGGCTATCTGTCACCCAAGCAGAAGCAGGCCGGGGTGGCGGCGAGCGCGTTGCGAAGCGCGCTCGCTTCCAGGGAGCAGAGGGAACATTGGGTTCCCACACGGGGGGGGGGGGGGCGTCTACTCGTCTGTTGATGGCGCGAGTTATGTCGGGGCACCAGGGACTTCCTTTCTAGGGTATACCTGGTTCCCCGGCTATTAGTAACCGAGACGGCGTGCGGTTTTAGTCGGTTCGAGTCCGACATGCCACCGATAGGTGGTATCCGAGGGGATTTCCGCACGGAAAAAAAAAAGGGTAAAGCCACTATGCGATTTTTAATCATCGCTAATACACTAAATGGACTACTATGTGGCACTATGTATAATAGGAACGAGAAAATTAAGAATAGGACATGTAGGACAAGTACAATATACTACATTTTCAAAATCGACAAAGTTACTACAGCCACATATACAAATCCTACTGGCCTCAACTATCATACCGCTAAATCTATATTTTATGAGTAATATTCTTTATTCATGTTCTAGTTCATTCATTTCGGTCGAATATATTCAGCCTTGGAAGAATGCATGTCTAAATTTCAACAAGCGAGGTCGATTTCGTCATTAATTTATTGTAATAAAGAAACTATTAATTACATGGCCATACCGGAGTTACACATATATTTATTTTAAGGTTAACGCTATGGAAGTGCGTAAATAATGCAATGTCCGTAATGACCCAATTGAATGTGTATGTAGGTATTTTTATGTGAATTTAATTATGAGAAAATATTTATTCTCCCTGCATTGTTTAATAAATTTTCAGTTCCTGTTTTATTAAATAAATGCATACATAGTTAAATATTGCGTAGAACCGGTGGCGTTCGTGGTAAAAGTTGAATATTTTTACGCAAACAACACACGGAGGTAACACGATTTTACATAAGTACGCAGATCTGTTTTCATTTTATTTTTTGAGTGAGATTAGCACTGGAGACTATAATAGTTGTAATAAAACTATGAAAGTCGTTCAGAAATACAGAAAACAGGAACGAGTATCTAAAAACTTAACCTAAAGAACTTACTTGTTAGTAAACTAGCTTTTGCTCGCGGCTTCAGCTGCGTAAAAATATTGTTGCCTGCAGGACAAAACTTTTTTAGATAAAAGACATTCTATGTCTTACTTTCTATCCTTGGCAACACGTATTCAATTTTTCTTGAAGATCAGAGACAAGTATTTAGCGCATAATATACATACAAAGATACATTGCTTTTTTATCATTACAGCAACGGGCAGCGCTTCTATCTTTTAGCCTTAATAAAAGATTACTACCCTTTTTGTGATTAAAGAAAACAAACGAGGCCAAATGACGTGAGCATTAAGATAAATTGCTTTTAACGAAGCTCAAAATGTAAAAAGGATTTTGTAGATAAATCGTGCGAATGAGAAAATAATTTAAAACGATTTAAGAATTAATCCTAAGCACCAACATTTTAAAGAAAAGATATGTAATAAGCATACTACTATTCGCTGTTAGTGACATCGTGTACTTATGATATGTACACGGGTAGGTACATATATACAAAACATAAGAGATAAAAAACTAGATTTATATTTTACAAAACTTAGTCAAATCAGCAATAGTTTAGTTTATTTACAAAGGAAAACTACTAGTCGAAGTCAAAATATCCGATTTAGTATTGGGAGTTAATGTGGTCACTTGGTTACATTACAAATCTACGCACGCACCGTTACACACTTTGTGTTGAGAACGTACTAGAATGATTAAATGAAATGTACTAGTTTCTTGTAATATAATAAAGTACTAACTGACGCAAAAAATCAGAAGAAAGAAATGACTCTTCTCAAAATATTTTTGTTACATTTAGTTAGTTGTAATTCTTAGTATTAACGTGTATAATATTTGTTTTTAAACCAGACAATATTTGCATAGACTACACATAAAAAAGGCATGACTTATGCTGGATATTTATTTTCCCTCGAAACCATGGGAGGGTTGCGAGATATATTTTTTATATTTTTATATCACGTAACAAGCTTTGTGCATAAACCATTTCTATTTCAATATTTGCCAATAATATAGTGTCTATGTGTTATAATGGTTAGTAGTAAAAAAACAGTGAACTAACTGCTACGTTTTTTATGAACTGCTACTGGTGATTAAACATTTCTATAATATCTATCAGACTAACCTACATCTTGCATACATATAGCGTAAAAAATTAGATAATGACATTTTATTATACAAAAAAAAAAAAATTTTTTTACGCGGAAAATGAAAAGTTAAATGTTTACCTTAAGCGGGGTACGTCGATATGAACAGGGCCCGATGGCCTGTATATTACAAAGAGCTTTTACGCCCTTTCCGCACACGTCACGTGCAGACCCGGCCTTACGCGTGTGCTTGCCTAATTACCTGCGATTTACGGCTTGTGCTGCGCCCCTAATATTAATTACAACTTATTGTTCTAATGAATGTTGTTTTTTGGCCTCTGGAGGTCCTCTAATGAAAGTTCACAGTGTCCACAAAAAATTAACCAATTTTTTGGTCCTGTTAAATTCAGCTTGTCGACATTATACACAAAATTTGTTCTATAAATTTTAATTATGTCTTTAGTACGCACATTATATCTAAATATTCATTTACAATTTTGATTTATAGGAAAAGCCGAGTAATACATCGGCCAACGTCTGAAAATTTTGAAACAAAAATTACATTTTTGTATTTATAAAATGAGTAAAGATCAACAATTTAGTACCTGATACACCTGACCTTTGTAACGTTATATCTTATTTGTTCCAAAGGGCTGGTGCTGACGATGGCGTCCAATTACAATGTTTTAATTTCTCAGGCCATTTTTACTGAGTTTTTTCTATTGATTCTCTTAACGAAGGAAAACATATTTTTATGTATTACGAACTGTGTACGTATATACATTAAAATTAATAGAATTAGTTTATTTTTGGATCATTTCTACTTTATTTCGTAATAATTCGGTTATAAACGATTTCAAACCAGTCCAGGGCTATACTGTCGCTCCTTATACACGATACAAGTGACAAAATGGGGCTCCAAAATACCAATAAGCAGTTCTTAAGATAGTATATTCATAAAGAAAGTTTGTACAGACCGCACGAGCCCACTATTGCCTTTCTGCGCTCATAATAATCAACCGTGGCGTATAAACATTGACATGAGCGATAAAGTCACGAAACTCGGGCAGTCTCGGGGGAAATTTCAGCTTCTTGTGATCTCGAACTTAATCAGAAAATATATTGAAGGCTAGGCAAACCCACACCGTTTCTTTCATCAGGTGAACCTTTCTGATACGTGTTTTATGACAAAGTTGATGTTTGGAAAGATCTAGTGAAGGTTAAGGTTTTGTGGGTTCCACTTGAGATGGGTCCGCTTAAATTGCCAATTAATAATTACGCCGAGTATTTAATTAATGTCACTTTAAAGGGCCAGTACAAGCTTTTAATGTCATGTTCAGATAAACATATAAAAGAAGCTACATTTAGTAGCCTTTTTCATTTGTACGTATTGCGTACTTACACATCAAACAGTTTTTATATATATTTTTGTAGGGTCAAAGCTAGATATCACTAACATATACTGGTAAGATATATCTAGATCACTAACTAATACTTTCATAGGTAAACTATAGCTTATTAATAGTAAAACCAAGGTATAAATTAAGATTTTATAGAGAAGAGGGGAATCTGAACTTATGCTAGCAAATGCAAACAGTATAGAGGATAGATTTAATACGGTTTGCTAATTTAAAGTATTAATACTAGCAGTGTATAACTACTTACTAAAATAAATAATCCTAAGACCAAAATTAAAGCAAGATTATTGCAGGATTAGAAGGACGATGACGGCCCACATTAATTTATTTACTGTCAAGCTTAAATCCACAGCTTTAGAGAAAGGTCCTTTTATTATGTATGCATAAATCAGGATTATGTTTATAGAGTCAGAGAAAGTTAAAAGTAACATTTTTTTCCAATTCATCACTCTACTGTAAGGGATGTTCAAACTTGGTAATTTGTTCCGATAAAAAATACAAAAATCGTTGCTACATCGCGAGGTCAGGCGGCAATCAGTTATTATAATCCGGCCTCTTGCCAAATCTTCGCATAAAAGAAATGCAGTAATAACACTCCGTTAACTTCAAAGCAAAATATATTTTTCCTTACAATACAAATTCCTTTGGTGGAATTTCGCAAGGTTTCATTAATCTTCCGATACATCGGAACTACCTGACTACAATGTTTTTTAATAATAATAGAACTCAAATAATATGACTGAAATATATTACATTTGTAAAAAGTACTTTTATGTAAGTAAGTAATCAAATTTTCTTAAAAACTTCTAAAATATTCTGGGACATATCGCATTGCACTATGTAGATCTAAACTCAACCTGGACTTGTACTGTGGGTCTAGAACAGGGATATAAATAGTACAAAAAATTAAAACACAAACAAAATTTAACAACTGTCTTGCTATTCACATTGGTACTATATACACAATACTAATAGCATGAATTTGTTCCTAACACATATCAGTTAAGTACTCATAAGATTAATCTAACTGCATAACCTTCGTTTAATAAATAATTTCACGAAAGGTTCTTATGTATTTGGTTCATCGTTTTGAACGTACTATTGATTTTATCAAAATTTACTTTACTTCTGCATGGTACACTAGACGCCCATAAAATAAAATTTAAAAACGATGAGTTTGGAGGCGTATCCCAAACGTAAACGAGACATAAATCTCTTGAAGTTGCTTAAAACTTTAGTCGGTCTTGGTAAACGATGATGTTTTATAATTTACGGAAAATTATCATATAATTTTGTTGAAGAGTATATTATATTGACTAACTGTTAAATCTCTGGCATGAAGGCCTCACTTATATATAAGTAGCTTTTTCTGAGAGGATACCTAAGTTACTCCTTATGTAGACAGTGACCGGGTAGTAAAATATTATCAAAATGTTCCAGCCGTTTTGAACATTGCCCTAAACAAACAGACAGACAAAAAATATTTAAACTGGTTTTTGCGCATAGGTATCGTGAAACCCTATTATTTTGACATTACAAACAGACATTTCAATTTTATTTATTTGCATAGGTTTAATAATGTTTACGTCGTTTGGCGATATTCGATAACTTTAGTACCTAAACGCGTTGACCTTACCGTTCATAATTCACCTTTCTGCTACTACCAGCTATCGTGAATACCTAAGTATGTTGAAGATAAATTTCGGATGAAATATGGTAATAAATTATTTTCCAATAAGGCAACAACTACAGATTTTTGTACAAGCTAATCATACCTTTAAGAAAACTTTTGAACTGATAGCAAGGACATCAAAGAATAGTTGCCATCAAATATCAAGTGAGAGACAACCTATGTTTTGCTAATGTCAATCATGTGGGTTTTAATCGGTCTCTTCCTAGTCCTCATTTGTCTCAATTCGTATCAAATGCACGTTTATACGTAAAATATACAATAGTAAGTCCGTTAATGACAACAATAGTTGTCCAATGACACGGAGCCATTACCTAAGGAGCTCTTCAAGTACTAACATGAGGGGTTCAATGAACTTCATAATTTTTTCCCATCTGTCCATGTACATCCAACATTGCGAAATGGCCAAGAAAATTATGGTGATGACATTAATGAAAGTGACGTCACGAAGCCCCTAAAATAGGGCTACAAATATTATTTTGTAATAGATAATAATGTGCCCTTTGCTTTTCATAAAAGAGGAGATAAATTGGATATTATTATCAAGTAGGTCGTTATTCCACGCTGTATATTAGCTTCACTTGTATGTTTGTTTGTATGTTTGTAACCGACTCCTTTGGGCGTGATTTTGACTGACTTTAAACGGTCAGAATTCGTTCAAACTTTGTAGATATATCGAGGACCGATGTCATACACTAATTTAAAAAAATATATAGTTTTAAAAACTAAAGTGCTTTTTACTACTGACAACAGGCACCCAACGCTTTTTTTTCAAATTTATTTTCTATTTTTTAGTTTGGTTTTCTATAAATCACAAAATAAACTGAATGGTTCAGTTTTTTTTATGAATTCTGTTAATTTAACGAGTGTTATAATGCAATATTATGTAACAACAAAGAAGACCCATAAGTACATCCCTGTATTTCTAGAATACAAAGCGAGATTTCGATAAATACAAAAGCATAGTTAGTAGGTATGTTCCGATAAACAAACCTCAAACTTTCTCATCCAATGTCCTTGTAGTTTATGAGATATTCAATTGATCGATTTCCTATTAGGCCCAACGATACTCACTCGGGACCTGATGAACACCGACGCCGTTCCTAATTAGGGATACTATCCACAAGAAAGTAATTTTCCCTAGATTATCTTGCGAATGGTGTACATCCCAAACCGCTGATATAAACATACTTGCTGTGTTGAAAGAGTACCTACTTGTATATAGTGTGATTAGATGTGTTAGTGACTTTGTTTGTATAGATTAAGGTATAGTAAGTTTTTATATATCACCTAATTCACATGTAATTATATGCCACAAATGCAATAAAAAACGTAGCCTGGTATTAACATGAAATAACATTTATGTTCATGTTCTACAACAGCATGCATACGAGTATAATGGCATAACTTCTTCATGCCATGCATTTAGTATTAAACATAGTATTATTAGTATATTATATGCACGATAATTAATCCCAAACAGTAACGAGAGTAAACTAGTTGAAATTAATTCAAAAAGTTATAACTCAGTATGTACGGTGCTATGCAAATTTATTTAGAATAATTACAACACTTGTTCTTGAATACGGTCCGCATGTTATGATGACCTTTCTTGCACTAACTTATCTGTAGTGGAGTAATATAATACTCTGTCCAGAACTGCATTAACTTTGTATCATTCAATACTTTCTCTCAAGTCAGCAATACTGTTGAGAATACGAAAAAGAAAAAAAAAACTATCATAGGATACATTCAATACAGCACTTCCTTCAATAACATTAAAAACTCACTGTGGATACGTATCGCGTGCTACTATCTAATACAGATAAAAATTGAAGATATACGATAAAAATGTTATAAACCAATTGTTACTTCGACAATATACAACATTAGTTAACCATTCTCCATTAAGGCTGAGTAGAACCAAAATTCACATAAAACAAACTTCAGATGCCATTACGATATTGTTTTTCTCCACATATGAGGAGATATTATACTCTTTGTTTATGGACCAGTAATAGAATTATTTTACACTCAAGTTTATTAACCATGCTCTTTATTTCCCTTACACTTTCAGCGTAAATATACAGTGTTCGTTCTAGATAGGTATGACTCGCTTTTAATTTTGTAATTTATGTTATACAAAAGAAACACTTATTAAATAGTTATTTTTAAGCTATTAGAAAGTATTTGTTTTAACCTAAGAAAATTTCACGGGACCACTTCACAAATAAATAAAACTAGGATGATATTAATTTTAACAAAAAGTTTATTATAAAGCATTTGCAATATTAAAAAATATATTTTTTAATATTGCAAAATATTAAAAAATATATACACGTGTAAAATTTTACTGACGTAACGTATAAAATATTCGCCCACATTACACACAAGTTAATTCCGGCTTTCTAAAATACCTGATAATCGATAAACTCTCGACATCAGGATAGCACCAGCCTCTCATTTAAGTCGAAAGCTCAGAGCTCGCATTCGGGACACCCCAGCAGATTCATCACACCTATAAAGTTTTATATATTGTTTGTGTATATTATATGTATGTATGTAACTCAGCAATTATACGTGTATGTGTATTTTAGCATGTGTTTAAATATATATGTCCCACTGTTTATGTCCATCTCCTCAATTAATTATATTTGTTTTAAAACAAAACTTAATTTCTAGTGCACCTACTCAGATATTTCCCCAAAAGTTGACTGGGAATTGTAATTTTAAAAGAATTAAAATAAAATAAATGTTAGTGTAAAACTAATTCCATTTAGGCAATTTATCCTTGCATGGAATTTTAACAAACTAAATACTTATTCCTCTTTCCATACACACACTTTAATGTTACTTTGTTAAACTCTAAAGAAGAAATTTTAAACTTTTGTCACGTGTCATAATTTACATTGCAATAAAAATGTCCAAGAAAACAATATGTCTCTGTGATTTGCATTCTCTCGAATACCTGCCTCTGCATCAGCATTCATTGAAAATACCCAAGACATTCCTTACATTGTTTTACGATTACAAACCAACGATTTAGGATTTCACATAGCTCACTCGTTTCACACAGTTGCAAAGCTGCACAAATTTGAGAATACCTGTTTAGTTTGATTACGTTTCAACTGTATAAATACTGTAAAGACTTAACAATCCGGTAACTTTTATCTTTCAAATCATATAAAGACATCAAACTAAACTCCGGTGCGGTCATAAATCCTGTGGCAAAATCTACATTAGGCTCACAACAACCAGTGACTCGTTGATATATAATTGCAGCGACTACCCCTTGTAAGACTATATTTAGCCAAAGATTTAACTTTTTCTAGAATGGTTTCATTACAATAAAGTAAATAAGAGATTATATACAGCAAAAATTAATCTGTAAAACAATAGGTCAATAAATAAATAAACTTACAATAACATATTTAATATGTTGTCAGATTACTACAAAAAAATTATATTAAGTATATTTCTTTTTGTTTCAGACGAAAACCACTTTTTCTTTTCGCCGGTAGAAAAAAGTTTTGCTCAAGTTCAACCGCCTGTGTTTCCAAACACTCACCCATCGACATTTTATGAAAATGGAAATAATTATAGACCTACTCAAACTGCGCAACAATTAATCTATAATGAGGGTCAGACTGGGTTTCCAAGTCCTAATTACAATCAAAATCCATCACCTTTTCAGTTACCCACAGGCAGGAGTCAATCCGGAACCCAGTATTATGTAAACCAACCCGAATTTACTTCACAGCGTCAAAGGTTTAAGCCTGCATTACCATATAACTTTCAATTAGTTCACCCAGCGTCAACAAAAAGACCAGACTTACCTCAAGTACATTCCATAGCGTATCAAAATGATCCATCCAAACCAGAAACGTTTCTAGGACAAATCACTTTAAACAATCCTGATATTGACTACTTACAGAACAGCAGATTCAAAAATATGCCATTCGATGGTAACAGCTTAAAAAGTAATGGACAGAGTGGCCATATCTTACATGATGAGGATATTGAAAATGATAACCAAGACTTATACGATCAGCACAGAGTCACTACTTACAATCCCCATAGACTAGCAAGTAAACAAAGACTGAGTAATAAGCCTAATGTACCTCGGTTTTCACTTTCTTTGAATGAGAATACGCATATGGAAAATTCACCAAGCAGCGCATTTAATAGACATAAAAACTTTGGTACCAATAAACCAAAGACTAATTCATTTCAAAGAACCACTACAGAGTACAAAGGGCTTTTAGATATCGAACCCTTACTCGAAGGTGATATAAGTGATATTAGCTCATTTAGAGAACTTATGAAAAACACAGAAGGCTCGTACGATGTGGAAGTTATAAAGTCAAATAACAGTGACTCTGCAGCGATTGATAGCAAGCCTGATGCAAGTTTTATGAACGCAGATAATTATCCAAAACGAGAACGATTTGAAGCAAGTAAAAGCACTAAAACTACAACTACAACAACTACCACAACTACAGAGGGTAGTAATAATTCCAATGAGGAATATGATAGTGAAGAAGTAGAAGATTCCGAAAAATATGAATATTATGATGATGCAGATAGTTCTGAAGTAAATCATACAAAGGAAGAACCATATACCACAGAACAAGCGACCGACATTTATGATGATTACGATACTACCGAAGAACCAGAAGCATCCACACATGAATCGAAAATCAATACTACACAGTTTGAGGTACTTGTCATGAAACCAGAAAAAACGATGGTGCAGGATGATAATTTCAAACATTTTGTAGACACTACAGTAATAGATCAGAGTGAACATAAAAATAAAGACAGTGGCCTAAAATCAGATTTATTTAATAGTTCAGTTGAGTTTGAGGATGATATAACATCTATCGAAATTCCATCAATTTTAGGTCAAGAAGTAGTTTCAGTTGTGACAACAAAAAGTGTGGTGAATGGAACCATATCGGTGCCTGATGTTACTTTTGCACCAAGCACAACAAAACTTAGCGCCACAACAGAAGTTAGTTCATTTACTAATCAAACTAACGATACGTCTAATCCAGTAACAACCGAAAGTTGGATTGTAGTTGCTTCTGTTCAGACGAGCAGAAGTGTATCTGGTGCTCGTTTTTTGCCGTTCCCAACAGTGGAGCAAGAAGAAAAGAAACAAGTTTTGACAGATGACAAAGAATTTGAAGAAGACGAAGAAGAAGAAGAGGAGGAATCAGTTACAAAAGACCCAAGTTTGGAACAAGAAACTGTTGGTTTTACAAGCAGTTCCTCATCTACAGAAAATATTAACGATAAATTAGATAGCATACAGTCTGAGTTATCAAGTGCAGTTTTGTCTGGGTCATTGAACAATGAAAATAAAAATATTGAACTTATTACTGAATCGACTACAGAGCAAAGTACTACAACTACCACAACAACGACTACTCCTGGACCAATAAAACTCTTCACTTTAAAGAGCACACCACCCACTGTTGAAGCTGAAAAGTCTTTACCCGAACCATTACCAGTTCAAATAAAAAAATTTGCCCCGAGGGTTACAACTTCTACCACACCAAAACCAAAGAAAAAATTGGTGACTGTGATGGATGATTTATCTGGCCTATTACCTTCAGGGTATAAGTCAAGGCATTCCTATAAAGACAAACGAACGAGTACAACTTCGACTACGACAACCACAACAACTACTAGTGCACCAATTACTTCTTCCAGTGAGATACCAATAATTAATGGGACTCAAGGCCGATCGTCAGGAATTAGTGCAAAAAACAAAGTAATTATATTAGACTACAAATCTCTTCTTCCTAAAGAGTACAAGCCGAAAGAAAATAAGCCTCAGGAAGACATCGTGAAGAAAATAGCAAAGGATGATATTAGTAAATTATTGCCAGTTAATTACAAGGAACCAAGTACAGAAACATCAGTTTCAAAAAAACCTATAAAATTAGATATATTAGATAAAATTCAAGAAGTTGACATATCAGCATTCTTACCAAAAGATTATAAATTAAACATTACTACAACTACATCAGAAAAACCCAAAGTGGACGTTAAAATACCTACGAACGCTATGCCCGTAGACATATCAGCCTTTTTACCACCTGGTTTTAAATTAGGTGATAAAACATCTATCGAAACTAAAGTAAAAGTAGCAGACATTTCAAGCTTATTGCCTCCTGGTTTCAAACTGAATGAAACTGATAATCCTCCTCAATCTCTTAGTAGCACAACTAAGGCTCCAGGCGGCTTCAAACTGGTATTCCCCTCACGGCCCGGTGGCAAAACAATCAGAAAAACGACCACTACTAAACCAATAGGTATTAGTCCAGTTGCTCCAAAGATACAAAAGGGTTGGCCTACAAGGTAATTTTTTATTATAATTATTATAGTAAAAGTAATATAAGAAATAAGATATTTCACAAAGTTTTGATTTGTTGGCGTATCCTCGGACATTCTAATAAATTTACGGGTTACCTAACAAGTTGTAAATAAATCTGAATATTGAACTGCTTATATTAACGATACTAACCGCTTTTTAAAAATCAGCGTGTCACACTAATTACGCAAAAGGGCGTTTGTAGTATTAAATGTTCACAGATATATACTGATATAAATACTACAACTTCAGGTTTGAAATTTAGCAGATATATTAGATTACTCTCTTGGGTTCTAACACGGTAGTAAATCAATAAATATTTTTTAGGGCTTCTACTGAATTCACTGGTTGGCCTTCACCATCTACAACACCATTCTCAATTGAGAAACTTCTAGAAGCTCAAAGGAATGCTACAGCTTCAAGCCCAATAGTGGAATTTAGTACTGAGGCAACGACGAGACGCATTTCAACTACGACCACAACTACTCCTGCTCCACCTCCATCAACCACTCCAGGTGTATGCCGAACTGAGTGCGATATTGCAGCAACTATCAAAATTGTTTCAGGTTAGTAATAGTAGCCACACGGACTGTTTTGTATTACTTTGAAAAAAAAATGTGTTTATAAAAATACATTACATTTTTAGGAGTCAAATGGATACCGGAATTATTAGACCATCATACTGATGAATGGCAACGCCTTGCTGATGAAGTAAAGGAAGAGGTATTTCTTTCTATTTACGATTACTTGTAAATGACGACACCAAGTTTACTAATTCTGTTTTTATTTTCAGTTGAATTCTGTCTATTCTAAATCTGATTATCTTCGTAAATGGTACAAAGGCATTCGGATTGATGGATTTACTAAAGGTTCTGTTCTTGTCGACTACTTTATTGAACTGAAAGAAGTTGAAGATAAAGTAGACACATTAGACTTGAAAAAAATGTTTCACAAATCGCTACATGATGCAAAACCTGGTTCTGTAACTGAGACGGTAACAGAAGAACCTGATGAATTTGATCCTGATGTGATGCTTGGAGATCAACCTGACGAAGAAAGGATGAAAAAGAGTAATGAAAAAATGACTAAAACTATAGACAAATCTGCAGGAAAACTAGAAATAGGAAAGTTTGTCATGGATCCTGCGTATACTGAATTTATAGGTGAAAGCTTTAACATATTATTCTAAAATATATACATTATGACTTTTATGTAAATTAAATATTTTAATATTAATGTTCTTTTTT
This sequence comes from Arctia plantaginis, assembly GCA_902825455.1. Classification (NCBI taxonomy): domain Eukaryota; kingdom Metazoa; phylum Arthropoda; class Insecta; order Lepidoptera; family Erebidae; genus Arctia; species Arctia plantaginis. Next base: position 3,187,911 of record CADEBD010000303.1, read on the forward strand.
AGTTTTACCAAAGCGTGAGGAGCCTAAGCCAGTAGAACCCGAAGGAGAGTCATTTTTACCTCAATGGGGTATCGCTGTGATTGTTATAGCGATGGCGTCTCTTCTCTTTGTAGTAATATTTGGCGTCACAGTGGTAATTAAAATGACTTATCATAGACTAGTTAAAACAAGAAAAACTAAATTTAAATTAGGTACACTAATGCTATTATTTTTTTTTATAGCTTGTTAATCGCCAGAAGAGCGCCAAGGCTAAACAACCAATACCACTTAGCGAAGATATGCTCAGAGAACTAGATAAGAGTCATATGGGTGGCTTCGACGACGTGCATCAATTGAAAGATCGTGAACTCCCATACTTGCCATCTGGAAAAGTAATTTACACAGCTCTTGTTACATTATCTTCAAACATATAGATCAACCAATATATTATTTCTTTTTTTTTGGAGATCTCTTCCTAAGAAGTTCGTCCGTGGGTCTGTCTGTTTTGGAACGAAGTTCCTTATCGCGCGTTGTGAAAGGGGGCTAGACGGAAAAAATTCGTACGAAAATTTGGAACGACACTTTTTTATTAATATAAATTGACGTCTAACTGTGGATACCATACATTAAATTTGCTTTAACGTTCGCCAACGTCCATACCATGTTGAATACACCGGTTCTCGTCCGATCACCGAAGTTAAGCAACATCGGGCGTGGTTAGTACTTGGATGGGTGACCGCCTGGGAATACCGCGTGATGTTGGCTTTTTGCTCTTTATTTTCGTGTCATCTTGTCAGACATTCAGCGCCATCTATCGAATAGATAGGAAATCATTTCGCAAGGAGATTTTACCAATGTATAAATTGTTTTAATTGTTTTTAATATGTAGGTAATAGCCGCTTTCATAGATGTCGTTGTAATTAAAATCGTGTCAAATCAGTTTTACTCGATCGTCACAACTTCGTTCCTATCGGGTGTCCCACGACACCACACGGCTTTTTTTTTTTAAGATTCGCCTGAAGGTATACAGTTAAAATTAACAAGAAGGCAGGCAGGTAAAATAATTACCATAAAAATCAAGTTTACAGCTTATTTTTAAAGTAATTGAATTGTAGTAATTCATTTGCTCTAAATATAAGGCAGAAAGTAACGTGGAATTATAGAATTTGACAAGAAGTTAAGTAAAGTAAAAATCAGAAAATTGAGATTGTTTGTTTTATCACATAAAAAAAGCGATTGCAAATTTAATTTTGTAAAAAAAATCCTCTAAAACTGGTTGTATGAACAGTACACATACTGGTATGAATAAACAGTTTTTTTTCCAATTCAATATAATACTACTAGTAAAAAATAGGATAGCTAATTAAGTATAGATTATTCAATCTTCTATAATTGTTCACTCTAAGTGAAATCGTGATAATTAAACTTCTAGATCACGCATTACCTAAAATAGAATAGATGACTGTCAAGTCAAATGAATACCTTTTTTTAACGTGAAGCGGTAGATTCTCTTCATTTTTGTTAAAACACCGATTCATACTCATAACTGCAAAACTTGCTGTTGTCACATCATTCTGTTTTTGATGCTTTAAAATAAATTAAAGGATAACTGAAGGACAATTTTCACATCATTGAAAGTTATTCCATCTTCTTGCTTGCTTTTTACATGTAAACGATAAATAATCAATATTTTTACAGCGTATGTCAACTGCGTTTATCGAGCAGTTGGCTTACCCTAACCCTGGTGACTCTTGGCGATCGGAGTGGACTCCACAGGTTCAGAAATATATGCAGCATTACACAGCTGATTCTGGTCGAGGTTCACAGGTCTATGGACCTGCTGCAAATCCATACGGGTAAGATAGTTTCATGTAATCGTATCCTATTAATTACGCTATAAAGTTGTATGTAGTATATAATCAATCGGGAACACTTTCCGTAAATATTTTTAAGTTAAATTCATCCCAAAATTGTCAATACACATGTGAACTCCTTATGAAGACTTGCTGCATGATTACCATCATCATCATCAACAGCCTTTACTAGTCCACTGTTGGTCATAGGGCCTATCCTTAGAAAGAAGGTTTTGGCCTACTACACCACGCTGGCCAGACGGGTTGGTTGGTTTGTGTCAAGTTTTCCCTCTCTCTGCAGTGCTGTTGTCCTGCGTAGTTTACTCCCTGAATCGCCTTTTACGACACCCATGGGATGAATAGGGGTGGTGACACTCTGTATTCTTAATCCGTCACCACACGGATCTGCATGATTACGGCTGCGTTTAACAGATCGTGTTAGGTACTGCTAAAAAACTTGATTTTGTTTTCCGTAATGTAAATAAACTCACTGAGGAATTTCTGAAAATATTTTCAAATACTTGTAGTAGTTACAGCACTCGACGTACGTATGCTAATTTAAGCATTCTGTCGACAGATACGGCGGCTCGCAACTCTACGGGCAGACAGGAGGCGGGTCTCAAGTGTACGGTTACACGGGCGAGTACCCAGCCCCGCGCTCGCACTATTCACGTCGTCGCTCTGAGTACGACAGCAACTTCTAGACTCTTCTAGATATATATTCACCTACTGAGACTTAAAATAATCTTGACAATATCTTCTTTTTAATCTTGACAAAAAAATTATTTATAATACTCGATAGACGTTTCATCCGCTCTGTGTAGATTAGTAACTTACTTCTGAACATTTAACAGGTTGTGAAATAATTTTATCAGAATGGAACAGAAAACTGATAGAAAAAAAATTGAAAAGAATTTCAGAATTTATACGGTACGGTTTTACATTTTGCATGATATTTTTAGCAGCTTCGAGTCCGGCCTATTTAGGGCTTACCAGTGCCAATCCAAAAATATACGTCGCGTATTTTTTAACAACGTTTCTGTAATTTATAATAGTTATTAAATGGAAATTGTCTGCCAAAATATTAACTATTTACGACTGATTGTGAGATGTATATAAGTAGAATAAGAACTCACCAATATTGTAAGTGGAGACATGTAGGTGAGGCTACGAAGTACATATAATGAGTAGATAACTCTGCATACCTATATTTGCTCAGAACCCGTAGTAGATCGTGCAGTGGCCCGTGTGTGAGCGTGAAACGCCTCTTTGTGCCAAATGTTCGTCTGTGTGTGCGTGTAAATATAAACATAAAATTTCTTTCATATAGGGACATTAACATATTATTCCTAGTGTGTTTAGATGTTGGACCGCCATTGCATAGACGTCCTCTTCCCACACACTAAGCGAGTGCGTGGTCGAGATGAATTCATGAAATGTTGTGCGTCCCCATTTTTTCGAGATTATATATAGCATTCGTTTGACAATTACGTACTCTGTGTGATTCATACGTGTTAGATTTGCAATGTTCATGAATGGATTTTATAATTTTAATAATGATAGGCGTCAATTTGAATTGCAAACAAAATTCGTCAAACAGGTTCACAAAAATGCTATTGTAACTTTAATGTAATTAGCGATTAGCTACTTTTAATAAATAACATCGTAAATAATGTGAAAGTTTTAAAAACTTGGATGTGTCAAAAGATGTATTTCATGATAAAGTAATATATTGATTGTATATGTAAATTCCTCGCGTAAAGTGCGACACGGTCATTATGTACCTACCAAATAGATTAAGTATAGTTATTGCATGAATTTGTGTATATAAAACAATTTTTGTACATGTAGATTTTAATTTAATTATCGAAAATTTAGTGACAAAGTAAACCATTAAGATCCTGAATATAGATAACTATATAATATATGTTTTTTTTTATATCCTATTTTCCTCTGCCTAACTAGACAATGCCGATGCCGTAATAAAAGCCGTTAAAATTACATTTACGCTACTTGCTTTAACTTACATAAAAAAATTCTACAATAATTTCCATCGGTGGCAGATCCAAGCCCTGGTTCGATAGATTCTGAAAAACAGCATCACGAAGAAAGCGTTAATGCTACCAAGCATGGGCAAATACAGCGACGGCAGGCGATGTAAATACCAGCATGCTAAAAACAATATAACTTTGTCTCCAGGTCCCTTAAAAGAGCCCTAGCAAGGGCGAAATCGAAACACATCAGTTCGATCGGTGAGAGACTGGTGAGACTTCTTTCTGGAACTCGTGCATTCTAGTCTCTTGCTAAGGCTGTACAGGTGAATTTCTGTAGCTAATCCTTTCCACCCCTGCAGATGGGAGATAATTTGTTGGCCTATGATGCCAAGGAGAAAGCCGACCTCCTAGGCAAACTCTTCACTGGATGCGAAGAGTTTGGATGACGGGGGAAATGTACCACCGACCATACCGCGGTGCCAGAGCTATATGTCGGATATCCGGTTTACACAAAAATCAGTGCGTAAAGCACTCTTTTCCCTCGACATTCATAAGTCGTGTGGGCCCGATGGAATCTCTCCTATCGTCTTGAAGACGTGTGCTCCGGAGTTGGCACCTGTTTTAACGTGCCTTTTTCGACTCTCCTACTCCCAAAGCGTCGTCCGAAGGTGGCGTTTGTGCACCCGATCTCTAAAAAAGGTGACCGCTCTGTCCCGTCCAACTACAGACCTTTAGCCATAACTCCTTTGTTCTCTAAGCTTATTGAATCCATAATCAACTGCCCTCACCTCCGGTACTTTTGCGGTTGGTTTGGACATAGCGAAGGCCTTCGATCAGGTCTGGCATAAGGCGCTTCTCTCGAAGCTGGCTTCCTTTGGGCTTTCCGAAAAATTGTGTAATTTTATATACGAGTATATCTCACACATATAATTGGGTCACCAATTTCGAAAACGTTATCGAGACTCGAAACAAACTTGTGTCTGAAATTGAAACTTCCTTATCGTAGGTTTCAGATTGGGGTCGACTAAATCTAGTCCAGTTCAACCCAAAAAAGACACAGGTCAAAGAAGATACCATTTGTCGTATCACCTCGGTTTGAGAACACATCCCTAACTGCCTCAGCCAGCATCGGAATCCTAGGCATCGACATATCGAGCGAAGTCCAGTTTCGAGTTCACTTAGAGGCTAAGGGTAAATTGACCTCGAAGAAGCTCGGTGTGCTGATCAGATTGAGGCAGTATTTCGCTCCGGCCCACCGCCTTCAGCTCTACACTTTCCACACAATTTTCATCCTCATCACCTGGATAGTTGGCGCTCCGCTACTGTGCTCTTTTCAAGCCTAAAACGCCGGCGACGCGTTTGTGACTCCTGAGTTGAAGACGTTCAAGGGCGGCGATGGTAACTTTCCATCGGGTGACCCGTCTATTGGTCTGCCGGAAATTTTCAAAACCAGCATTTTCAGATTTATCTGTAGATATCTGTGGTTTGGCGCGCAATTCGAAATTCAAATAAAGTTAATTCGAAAGCCATGTTATTGTTATTTTTCAGTCATTTGTTTTAGACAGTGTTTTGTTTTTGTGCAATTGTGGTAGTTTTTTGCGCCGTGGATAAACTGTAAATTCGTACAATTTTGCGGTCAGTCGATAATTATAGTCCACAACGACGAATTGAAGGCGATTGCTGTCGACTGTGGAATTAGTGTCAAAACAACATTTAAGCACTTGCGTCGAGACTTACGCGTTGAAACATGCATAGCACTACTGAGTCAGCATAGAAATGAGGGAATTCTGAATGGAATTATTACCTGCAATGAAAAGTGAATTCTGTACGACACCCGCAAACGTTCGTCTCAGTGGATTGATCCGGGATCCACCCATTGAGACTGAGACGAACGTTTACTACAGCAACCTAATCAGTGCGACTGGTGACTGTCTGGTGGACCAGTGCCGGGCTTGTAGATCACAGCTTCTTACCGAATGGCACAACAGTGACGGCAGGTGTCTATTGCCAAGAATTGCAAACAATCCATTATAAGCTCGTAATTCAATAACCACGACTGGTCAATGGAGCGATTGACCAGTCGTGGTTATTGAATTACGAGCTTATAATGGATTGTTTGCTTTAGATAATTTGTTTGCTTTCCTTTAGATAATTTGTACCAGCACTTTGATTAGCCACAATTATAAAAAAACACAATTCTTACATTTTATCTTATATATAAAATTCTCGTGTCACAATGTTCGTTCCCGTACTCCTCCGAAACGGCTTGACCGATTCTCATGAAATTTTGTGTGCACATCGGGTAGGTCTGAGAATCGGCCAACATCTATTTTTCATACCCCTAAATGGTAAGGGTGACCCATCCCTAATTTTTTTTTGTTTTGCAATACAACGTTTGCCGGGTCAGCTAGTACTTTCGTATAAATCTCCAACTGTAAAGGTAAAGACCTAATATAATTAAATTTATTTTGGTCTTGTATATCCCAACTGTATTATGTACCACTTAGCTGAGTAAAATTTACCCCAGAAATTCTGCTAACCCTTCTTCCACGCAGAATAATAGCACTACGCTATAGGGTGCTTCGGTGGATTGCCAGACACTAGGTTCCAATTGTGATAAAATTTATATTACACCACCTTACCTTAACAAGAAGCAGGAAATAGATACACTTTTTATAGAAAAACCATACTTCTTCCAATAAAAGATTTATTTCTGTCAAGATGACCAATGTTATTTTCTGTTCCACTGATTATACATATAAAAAAATTCTTGACGACCGTTTGAGTAGCTAAGGCATGAAAGTGTGTCAAACAAAGAAATCAGCACACATTCCCATTTATACTATTAAGGATTATGTCAGTTTAACTTTTTAATAGTTTTTACATAGTTTAGCTATGGGGTCTAAGAGAATTAACACAAGAAAGCAAAGAACGGACAGACGGACGGAAGCACAAAGCGGACTAAAGACTTGAACAACAAGACAATGAACTGATCTTCAGTTTTTTTTTTTTTTTTTGTTCGATTATTACCCAAAATAAAAGATCATGATTACATTTTAAAACATCAATAAACTTTTCTAAAACCCATCAATGACGCGAGCAGTTTGCCTCGAGAACGCGACCCTCCTTTTTTTTGTTGACGGGGTGGAAAATTCCTTCAGATCTCCGGCTCTTCGGGGACGCCAGGTGCCAGGAGTATGTGGCGTTTACACTAAGCACCACCTCGACAGCCGGTCTCAGGCGCTCTGCCTTGTTGATGACTCGGACCATGTTATTTCAGGTCCATCCGGATCGACGCCTCGCCTAGCAAGGCCTTATCCCGGGGAAAAAAAGGCTTCCGCTGCCTATCGGCCAATCCTTATAATATGTTGCGGCAAGATCGCATTTTTGCGACCAGGCCGCTATCCTATCCCCACTCTCTGGCAGCCTGCGGCCCCATCGACGGCTCATAACGACGCCGACGTCCTCTACGCGCGGGATTGGTCCTCTCCCGATCCCGAGAATGCGACTCTGCTAGAAATAACAAAGACGCCTCTTAGAAATAAGGAGTAACAATTCTATGCAGTGACCGTTACTTCACTAGAATACACAATATGTTGCCAGATGGGTTGCTATTTGGTTCTTTGGTATTGGGTCTCTTTGCAGTGCTGTTATCCTGAAAAGTTTACTCCCTGAGTTGGCTCTTACGAAACCCACGGGATGAAAACAGGTCGTGATACTCCGTATTCTATTGTCCCCAGGGACAATGAACATGGAGCAGGATTTTTAAAAGTATTTATGGTTCATATCACATGATCACATCAACACCCTTTGATAGTCCACTGCTGGATATTGGCCTCTCCTTAGAAATGAGGTTTTGGCCTACTATACCACGCCTCTCAGCCACACATATATATATGTATATATATATATATATATCTCATTCAGGAATTACTCCGTAGTTCGGCGTGTCTTCGTTATATGGTGCTGTAGTATGTTTCTGTTTTTTTGTATGTGGGAGTCTCGCCACATCCGTTTCAAACCCTAAACCCTAACTGCACAGACGGGGGTCGTTGATTTGATTCCCACCCAGGACAAGAAAAACCCTTTCTAGTAAGGTCTAGTATTTAGTGACCCTGACTGCTAAGACGGAGGTCGTGAATTCGATTCCCACCCAGAGATTCTTTTTTTTTAAGAAAAGCGCGTCATTTGTTGTGTGAGCTGGTGTAATTTATTTATAAAATGTGTGTATTTAGAAATATATAAGTTTTTTTATCAGCAGTTACCAGGGCACTAAGTTTTTATACTAGTACTGTTTCAAATATGCTTTATCATAATCATACTATTCTACGTTTCAATAATTTTACGTAATCTCTAATTCGAGTAAACAAAAAAAAAATCAAACAAATTGTTGAACGGAAGATGGTTTATGCATTACGTACTGGAAATAACAGTGAATTCCTTAAAGCGAAAGAATAATACAAATTAAGATTTACCCTACAGACTAGCTATCAATGTTCAATGATTCCAAATTAGAATTTTTGAACGAACGACTTTGTATATCGATTACAGTGTTTTGTCTCACTTGCGTGCTGGATCTGTGATATAAAGATTTATATAGTTTAATTTGTGATTTGATTCATACTTTGTGTACATAAAAGCCCACACACACACACACACACATTTTAAACCTTATAAAACCATTAGCCGGGTTAACGCCGTGCCAAAGTCAAATTTGGCCGGGCCTAGCATAAATCTTTTTCAATGTAGTTTAACTGCAATGGCAATACCCGCCCGTGTGTAACATGAAAATATACTCGTATTTCAAAATTATACTTCAGATATCTACGACTAATTTTGCTAACGTCGGCAAATAATCTTTCTATATTCAGTAGATCTCCAAAGATATGCAAACTCCCAAATTTATTTGAAACGTTTCAACTTAGATCTCGCCGCCTTTAAAAGCTTTACCTGATTCCCCAACCGCATTAATATAAATTCTCTCTATTCGATTTTTTCGAGGCTCGTACTCCTCGCATATACTGAGATTGCAAAATTATACAAGCATTACCATTATAAAACTAGCTGAAATGTTTGATTCAGGGAAATATAACTGAGGTTTTTAATATCACTTCAATTCGTTCCTGATTTAAAATTCTTTCTTATTATAGAGGAAACGAGATATCTTTAAAACTTTTAGGATTGTCAAGTAAACTAAAGTGGAACGTAGCATTTTGCACTAGTGTTAGGATATATCACCGATACTATGTGATTTGAGATTTCAATTTTTTTATTTTAAAAATTGAAAATTCATCCTTACTGTTTAAGCACTTGAAATAAGTTAAAGTCTGACAAAAAACGCAATGTGGATAATTTTAATAGTTAGAATTACTAATATCCCGATATAAGTCAGTATATTGGCATTCAAATTTGCCTGGGCAAGTTCTCCAGTCCAAAATTACTCGTTCTCGCGTCTTGCCTAGCGGCTTTGAGGTCTTTGAGGTCATATATACCAACGAACTTATTTTTGGTTTGTTACGAGTTTTAAAATACTTGTAATGAGCCATAACGCCTCTTGGGTTAATTCTTATAATTTGTTATTCGTGAACAAAATGTTTTAATTCTTAATGACGGAAACTTTGTAGGAAATCTCAGTTAGATGAAAGTAAAATTAAGTGTTAACTTACCATTTTCAACTGTTAGGTGTACTGTAATGGGTGTTTACTGTAATATGTTTTTTAATGTAATAATGATCATGAAAGGCGGGGTATGCGTGATTACAATCTTACTTTTAAACTTTAATAAACAACCTTTACTGGCTATACTTACATACATATGAATCGGATAGACTGTAGTGATACCATGATCCACAGAAAACCGGTGTTTAAAAAATTCTTTCATAGCATTTTCAATGATAGCGGGTACCTGAGATCCAACCAAACCCACCCTAATTCTGCGGCAGAACTTAAAGTAAATTTTACACTTGATTCAGTGTGCTAGGGTTTGTTAAAGATTTTTGTTATTCATATGTTTTTTATATTGGTGGTATACGAGTATCTATTATATTCCCAATCTTAACACGAAAAAATCTTGAATAGAAGAAAATATAAGATCAACTAAGTACTTGATCGTCATTAATTGAAAGCCAAATCTGAAAGCCTTTGCTGAGACATGATCCGACTAACATGGACAACATAGTAATATAAGCGAAGTAAACAGGTTTATACTGATGACTAAGATAAACTTTTGGCAAGCAAATACTGAATATAATAAATATGGCCTCCACTAAGTGTGAATAACGACGAACATAAAATGATGTTTTGCTGCAAATACTAATAAAACAGTATCATTGGATTGATTACTGTTGTTCCCCTGATTGCAGAGTAGTTAAGTTTCTAGAAATAAAAAAAATTAAAAGTTTTCATTACAACAGAGAAGACCAAAAGTAAAAAAAAAAAAACAGCCCATGTCTAAAGTTAGTAACAAACAAAGAGAACCAAAACGAGGACAACTGGAAGCGAAAGAAGAGAGAAGATGTGTGACGTTCTTATTGTGTTTATTTAAAAAAAAACCGGTCAAGTGCAAGTCGGGCTCGGCCACTGAGGGTTCCGTACACATTAGTAGGTACATATTATAAATAGTTCAGGAATCGCATGTCGCAACTTTTTCCTTCTTTTTTTCCCGAAATTCAGTTTCCAAATTCTATAAGTAATTACTTATATTCTTGAGTTTTATAAGAGAAAAAAATTGCAACGCGATGATTGATTACGTACTTTAAATAAAGACTATATTATTAATGGACACGTATAAAAATCATTACAGAATACCGGAGTATATCTGTGCTTCGGCGTCCAGACCAGACATATTTCTTTATGCAAAGTCAATTAACTAGTAGTACTAGTAGAACTCACGGTGCCTTGGGAATCAAACATCCCTAAAGACCACACACAAGTACTTTGACTTATAATCCAATGTCACATATTAATATCGGATTGATTACACTTGTCTATAAATTATTGACATTGAAAATGTACTCGTATAGTACCTTTTTAGTCCGAATAAACAAACGGAACCATCATACTCGTAGAGTCACTCCTGTTTCTTTTTGTGTGTTATCCCTTAACCAGCTAACGATAAACTAATTTATTGGTATTTAAGCAACTAAAACCATACCACATAATGTTAACAGTGATATATTGCAAGACATCCGGATATTTCCTGAGAAGGATATCTCCAGAACGTTGGTTACATCATGATTACATAATAATTTTCTCAGAATCTACCCCCCACCAGTTAACTTGACAATCTTATCTTCTTATATATAAAATTCTCGTGTCACAATGTTTGTTACCATACTCCTCCGAAACAGCTGGACCGATTTTGATGAAATTTTGTGTGCACATCGAGTAGGTCTGAGAATCGGCCAACATCAATTTTTCATACCCCTAAATGATAAGGGTGACCCATCCTTAACTTTTTTTTCAATATTTCCTAGAAATAATGTATATGGCAAAACAACGTTTGCCGGGACAGCTAGTTAGTACATATTTTTATAAAAGAAGAAGAGGTCATGGGTTTGATTCCTACTCAGGATATATAATCGTGTGATGAGCAGTATCGTTTCTTATGTGTCTGTTATCAGTATGTTAAAAAGCAGTCTGGTTACCATAGAACAGGCTATAGCTTGGCATCGGACGGCCGTGTGCGATATGTGTCAATTTATTATTATTATTCTGTGTTTGGGGTAAAAACTCATTTTTATTATGTAACTTATTCCTTTAGTTTTAGGTCTAAGAGTGTTCTGTACATTCACTTTTCAATTGAATCCTGATTAATTTTATTCCAATAAACGAAATGGGTAATTTATGAACCGATTTAGACCCTTTTGCTTTAATTGCTACTTTAGTTTCGTGACACGAAGGCAAGCCCATTTCTATAAATCGAAGCAGAAGAAGATGACCTGACCTTAAACAAAATATATCAGTATTCTAAGTAAATGAAGTAGATAAGCTAAAATTAACCCACACAATTATATAATTCGTGTTATTGTGACAAATGTATAAACTGACTTTTTTAATAAATGGATGTGTAGAGAAAGAAATAGTTTATTTTGAGACAAAAATAAACTTTGAAGGCTTCCAGTAATAAACACGAAAAGTTTATTACTTGCTTTGTGACTTGTAGACTTCACATGAGAATCGATATATTTAGAGCATACGGAAAGTTTCTAGATTTTAATAAATAAGACTAGATATAAGACTTACGATACATTTATTGTTTTTTCAAAGTATATTTACTCGCAATTATTGCCTTTTTGACAAAGTAGTTGGACTAGTCTTCCTAATCTTCAAGGCTCAAGGCAAAAGAAAGGCATCTTCAATGACTTCATGGAACTCATCAACCGCCAATTCAGGGCTCGTGAAACGTGTAAACGTCACCTGTCACGATATTATAGACAGCCAATGACTGTCCTCCGTTAAACTTTTTTATCATTTAACTCAGTCGTTTCTAGTCATGCGGTATCCATCGAGTGCAAAGCTTCCGAACTTCAGATGCACATGTAAAATGTTTTGCACTTGGCTCATTCTCATGCCTTACAGAGTACGAATTTGCAGGCAGCTTCAATAAGTTGTCGTACGGTGTCAATGTTAGAGTCTGTAACTACAGTCGCTGGCCGACCTTCACGTACCTCGTCATGGAGATGATCACATCGTGATCGTGATACACACAGTTGCGACATGGTGCTTCATCACCAAATGCCAATTAAAATCTCCGGCAACTCGCTTGTTGACTTAAGCCACAACGAAAATCATAAAAACCATTGAACAAAATTGTTCATGAGTTCAATTCATATTGATAGCGACACACAATTTTCGAAAGGACTTCACAATAAAAAAACAAATAACAGATTCGCAAATTAAAAAGTAACATGTTCCCAAAGAGTTCCATTTTCAAATTACATAATTGTTTTTTCATTATTTTATTGTAAGTGGTCAGATCCAGAGACTTTATGTATGCCCCACGTACATATTATTCACGCGTCAACATTGGTTTTATTTGTAGCTATAGACAAGGTCCATTCTTATATAATTATGTTTTAAAATTTAATAATTGAGAAAAACACTCGTTTGCATCTTAGTGGTATCTTATAAGGTAAGCTCATGCTGTAATGTGCTTAACCGATTCGATGAATAGAGCATATGCAAATAAACCCAGTATAACAGCAGACTCAAAGACAAAGGCGTGCTTGTATCCGTTTTCGTACCTATTTCTGTGATTATTTTGAACACAGCTGTCTCAATACGAGTATCCATTAATTTTAGCATTTATACTCGTAATTACACGAAAACGTTGTACGCTAAGCTAAGGATTTAGAATAGGTATTTGAATAAAGGTAAAATTAATTATTATCTTCATATCGTATATATCTAGATAGTATTTACTGTACACCTCAGGTATGTAGTGTCTTTTTTATGTAAGTGGACAATCGGTTCATTTAGTTTTGACACATTCTATACTTTACTTTTTAATCATGAAAATCTTGATCATTGTATAGACTTTCCACAGGCCAGGTGGAGTGACGATTTGCGCAAGATGGCTGGCAGGAGCTAGATGCGAGAAGCCCAAAATCTATAGAGGCCTATGTCCAGCAGTGGACTGCGATAGGCTGATGATGTATAAACTTTTATATGTATTGAATCCTGGTAGCTTATCGTAGCTATTTTCTAAACTTTTATTATATGTAAACTAAAAGGGGCTACAAAAAAATTTCAAATACTATATAGATTAGGTATGAGTATAAGCGTTACTGTATAAGTTAAAGTGCCTGACAGAATTATAATACAAAACCTCATATTTGTAAATCTTCATAAACCATTGTATCTGATGCACTTTAACATTCAAGCTCTAAGCATAGGGTCAAACAAAAAAAAGAGGGTAAAGGTGAAGTAAAAAATATGTGCAATAAGCAGTGGACTGCAATAGGTTGATGATGATGATGTTGATGATGATGATGAAGCATGTTTGTACCTTCGTGTTCTTAACCTATAATACCAAAATATTTAATTCTTCTCTATATTATTATTTTATTGAGTAAACGATGGTACAAAAGGTAGGTTATCTTCAATATCTGTTCGACCTCTGTCCACAAGTTCACTAAGTTAAAGGGTACGGCTGAGTTCTAGTGACTCTAATTCATTAGTTAGTTAAATATTGACAATTTCCATGAATAAAACCGAATGTTTAGAGCGATAAGGATATTATATATTGAAACTTATTGAAATTGTTATTCTGTTTTATCAATTTCTCCATTGTGCGAGGGTAAATAGTATTTCAACAATTAAATATACTTAATTAAATATTAACTCAATATATAAATACATGTATCCACCTGTCTTAATACACTCACGCCTGTATCTCCGAAACAGCGGATCAGAGTCGTATTAATACACCAACATTTACCAACAAAAATTTATTTCATCCACTCTGTAAGAGCAAGCCTATTGCGGTTCATCGGGCACTTTGGGAAATTAAGATAGGAAGAGGAATATTGCTTATATGAGTGTATCGGAGAATGTAGTAAACCTGTATCTCGAACTGGCTCTTGCCAATCACGTATATTCAATAGTTACTAAAACTTGATAAGTTTTTGATTTGACTTCATATTGTTGTGAATCGTTTTAAAAAAGTTGAACCGACTTCAAACAATACTAACAAATAACACTAAAAACCTAGCAGTAAACGCGGTTGATTTGCTGTCATTTTTTGAATAGTTCCGTTGTCTGTCTCCGAAACTCATAATCAGATCTATTTGAAATTTAAATTTGATTATTTCGGCATAAACCTCTTTCGAACCAAAAAATAATTTTGAATATCCGTCGATATATTACGGAGTTATGATTGAACACACATAAAAATATATAACCCTCTCCTTTTTGAAGTCGGTTAAAATTTAATTTTATCTACTTTGTAAAGCAAGTCTACTGCGGTCCATCGGGCACTCTGGGAAATTAAGATGGGAAGAGGAATATTGCTTATATAAACGGATCAGCGGATGCAGTAAACCTGTATCTCGAACTGTATCTTGCCAATCACGTATAAATAAATAGTTACTAAAACTTGATAGGTTTTTATTCGACTTCGTGCTGTTAAAATATACTACAAGGCAACGATGCCCTTTTTTTTTTTTTCCGTGCGGGAATCCCCTCGGATACCACCGACAGGTGGCATGTCGGACTCGAACCGACTAAAACCGCACGCCGTCTCGGGTACTAATAGCCGGGGAACCAGGTATATCCTAGAAAGGAAGTCCCTGGTGCCCCGACATACCTCGGGTCATCTACAGACGAGTAGACGACCCCCCCCCCCCGTGTTGGAACCCCGTGTTCCCTGTGCTCCCTGGAAGCGAGCGCGCTTCGCAACGCGCTCGCCGCCACCCCGGCCTGCTTCTGCTAGGGTGACAGATGGCCTCACCTGTCACCCCCAGGCCTGCGCTTATGGAGGACGGAGGTCGTTCTGCGACCTCCGGCGCGGTCGCCTGCGGTACCTGGCCCGTTCCCGGGCCTGGCGGGCCGGGAGAGTCCTAAACCTCTCCCGGTCCCACTCCGCCGTCTCCTTCGCGAGCATAACTTGCTCGCAGAAGGAGACGGCAGAGTTCCACGCACTCTCGCTCCGCACGATAGCCGCAATCAGGCTATCGAGCGAGAGAACTCCCACTCCGATGGCCGCCACGAGGTCTCGCCTCTGCTCAACCCACGCCGGGCACTCTGCCAGCGTGTGGAGAGCCGTGTCCACGGTCTGGCCATCGCAGTGGTGGCAGCAACGATGGCCTTAGATGTTTCAAATAAATAAAAATAACATGGTATGTGCGGATTGAATTAGTATGAAAAAGATTTCGTACTACCAATTTGCACTTACCATATTTTCAGTCCGAGGTTATGGTGTAATAAAAAAGAAATACTTAGCGCGGTAGATACGAAACACTAAATGATGGATACTAAAACAAACTTAACACTGTGGTTAAAAAATGTCTTGTTGAAAATATTCCAACTGCAAATTGGTCTTTAAAAGTGCTATTAGTGATACATATAATTTAAGTCAAATGTGCTATAAAGTAAAGTGACTACAGCCGACGATGAAAGCCTGTCAGTCAGGAGTCACAAGCGCGTTGCCAGCCTTTCAGGAAAGAGTACGCTCTTTTTTTACGGTTTGAAGATCATATAGGTGTGTGTTACATAACATAATGTATAATGGTACCCATATAGGTATGTCTACTCACATATATATATATAGTTTTGTAGGTAGTTTTATATTATTTCATACATACTTTCACATTTAATGATGAATGTACTAAAAGATTTTCGGTTGAATCATAGGATAGGGAAGTGAGCCATTTCGTAAACGTAATCTTTACCTCTTTTACTTAGCATTGTTTTATATTGCATGCGCTGGATGTTTTATTATAGATATAGATGTCCTTGAATGGGCTATATCGCCAAACGAAGTATGTGTTGATTGTGGGCATTAGTAGTTTGTATACCCGACGTTTTAATAAAATTGTGTGGTCTTTACAATTGACTACAGATGGCCCACCTATCGCCCCCAGCCCTGCGTTTATGGATTACGGAGGTCATTTTGCGACCTCTGGCGCCTGAGTCGTCTGCAGTACCTGGCCCATTCCCGGGCCTAGCGGAACGAGAGAGTCCTAAATTTCTTCCGGTCCTGCTGCACTGTCTCCTTCGCAGGCATAGCTTGCTCACAGAAGTAGACGGTGGAATTCTATTCGCTCTCGCTCCGTACCATGGCCGCAATCATGGTACTAATCGAGAGAATTCCCACTCCGATGGCCGTCACGAGGTCACGCCTCTACTTAATCAACGCCGGGCATTCTGCCAGCGTGTGGAGCGTTGTGTCTACGGTTCGTCCGTTGGCTTATTACGGATCAGACACAGTGATTCCTTTCGAGCCAATCCTCCATAGCGGGTCTTACAGCCGCAATAACAGCGTGCCCGGTGCCTGGTTGCTCAAGGCGTTCCTTCCATCTCTCCACGAGGACCTGGCACAGTTGGGATTACTGATCCTCAATTTCTCGAGTCTCAGGACCATCTGCTACCCAACTCGCATACCTCCTTACGCTACTGACACAGAGCCGCAAGGGCTCTGTCCTCGAGGTCTCATGGAGTGGAGTGTGGAGTTGTTTAGAGGAAAAATGAATAATTTAATCCTTTAATTATTCGTTATGGAATATTTTTGAATCCATAGTAAATTTTACGGTGCAACAAAACCGAAATTTATTGCAAAAGTACAAACAGGACTATTTAATATTTACGATTTATGAAAGCTCCAAGGCGATGAAATATTAATGTTTGCAGGTACGTACATATCCGGCAAATTTGCTCGTTAAAATATTCATAAGTGATTTTGATCCAGTCACTATAATCTGACCTCGTTGTCTACTCTATTATGCCAAGTGTTACACCAGATTGTGATGGCGAAAGAAAACTTGTCAGTGACTTATGATCATTCAGGGGCCGCATTAAAAATAATAACAAAAAACTTTCGTCCAATATAAGTTATTAAATTTATTATAATTTTTCAATGGTAATGGTATTCGATCAAAAATCTGAAAAGTCAAATGTACTTTCTGTTGGAAAACTTTTTACTCGTATACTGGAGATGTTGAAAAGATACCACAAAGATATTATTCCTATCCTACCTACCACAATTAACTGCGTTGACCGTTGCCCTGCTACGAGTGTTAGGTCTGCCTTCGGACGTCAGCGCTGTTCTGCCTAACCTCGAAGCCTGGGTAGGTAGGGAGGGAGGTCGCGTCACCTATCGACTGACGCAGGTACTCACTGGGCATGGTTGCTTCGGTGAGTACCTGAATCGTATCGGACGCGAGGAGACGGCACAATGCCAGCACTGCGCAGCCGACTGGGACTCCGCCCAGCACACGCTGGAAGACTGCCCCGCGTGGGCGTCTGAACGCGAAGTCCTGGTCGGCCAAATCGGAAGAGACCTGTCCCCGCCAGCAATCATTGCTGCCATGCTGGCGGGTGAGGAGGGATGGGGCGCAGTGGTCTCTTTCTGTGAAGCTGTAATGCTCCAGAAAGAGACCGCTGAACGGGATCGGGAGAGGGCCGATCCTGAGCGTAGAGGACGTCGGCGACCATACCAGCCGCCGACGGGGCCGCGGGCCGCCAGAGAGTGGGGACCTCTGGTCGCTGATTGAATGTTGCGGTAGGGGATAGGATGGCGGCCTGATTTCATTAAGACGAAATTGGGCCGCCACGTCGCGATTGAGGGGGGAAGTGATTTTCCCCTGGGATAGGGCCTGACTAGGCATGGTGTCAATTCGGGGAGGACCTGAAATAACATGGTCCGGGTCCTCCCAGAGTAGGACACCTGAGGCCGGCCGTCGGGGTGGTTTTTAGTGGAATCACCACATACTCCTAGCTCCTAGCCCCGAGGAGCAGGAGATCCGAAGGGATTTTCCACCCCGTCAACAAAAAAAAAAAAAAAAAAAAAAAAAAAAAGGTCTGCCTTCGGACAACGTCACTTTGACGTTTTAGAGCCTAAAATTTATAATATTAGGTCTTTACCTATGAAATTGCCGTTTTGTATGCAATAAGTGAAAGTACTTATTTTTTCAAACTTTTTTATTTCTGTTATTCGAAGTAATCACACATGCAATCGACGCATCTTTGCCAACGCATTGGCAGTTTATTGATGCCTTCTTGTAAAAATCAGCTGGACGGGAGGCAAAAAACTCTTCAAAGGCATTTTGTACTGCCTCTCGGGAATTTAATTTTTTACCCACTAAAAAGTTGTCTAAATTTTGGAAAAAGTAATAGTCGGTAGGTGCAAGGTCTGGTGTGTATGGCGGATGAGGGAGAGCTTCCAACCCCAACTCTTGAAGCTTGGAGACTATGGGGTCGCGCGTGGTCGTGAAGGAGCAGTGGGGACGACCGATTGATCAAAGCTGGTTGCAGATGTCTAGACAATACAGGTATGATGAAATGAAAAATATGGTTGCCAACAGATGTATTTAAAATATACTGTTTCACCACTAAAGATCGACACCAAAAATACTCTCTCATAATCACTACAGACACACACACACACACACACACACACACACACACGAGCGCGCGCAAACACATTCACACTACTGCAAGTCACACTTGTGTTTATACTATATTTTACACACGACACAAATATACACCCCATAAAGTCTGTTTGATAGTAAATAACAATAAAGTTAGCTTGATCTGTTTTGTAATTAAACCACTTTCTTTTCTGTTGTTTTTGTTGACATAACTATATAAACATGTAACGAGGTGAATTCACTGGGTCCTTTAATACAGTTCACACTAATTTAGGAGCCAGCATATCTATACTATTTGTACACTTTTATGTCAATAAATATTTCATTTCATTTCATATACACAAACATACATATCTACCTACCGTGGGAGAGCCATGCTTCGGCACGAATGGGCCGGCTCGACCGGAGTAATACCACGGCCTCACAGAAAACCGGTGTTAAGCAATTCTTTCGTTGCCTTTCACTGAGTGAGTGAGGTTACCGGAGCCCAAATCCCCCCTCCCGATGACTCGAGAGGGAGGGACTCCAAGGGCAGCACTGTACTTGTGACTTTTGAGTTGCAGGTGTCCATGGGCGGAGCTAGTTGCTTTCCATCAGGTGATCCGTCTTCTCGTTTGCCCTATTATACCATGAAAAAAAAACTACTTTATATTCGTACACTAAGAATGTAATAAAATTAGTTTGAGTACTATCGATTGGATGATTCTGCCATCTCATTTAGAAGGAGGTCATGTACCTTCTTTTTAAATACGAAATGGTTAGTAGACAGCCTGACTTCAAGCGGGACTCCATTCCAGTGTAGAACTGCTTGAACGAAGAACGAAGAGTTCACGAAGTCGGAATTGTGGGAGAGACATAAGATTTCTGCCGTGATTAGACGACAAGAAACTTAAGTACGATGCTTGCATCGTACTTAAGTATCTTGTAAGTATACTAACTTTTAAACTTTCGCGTTCCATGATAATTAATATTATTTAACGGGAATTAACGCGATCTCTTATTTAGGGTATTACATACCTCTGGTTTGCCTGACGTTTCGACCAGGTTGCACCGGCCGTGGTCACAGGCTGACTGGCTCATCGGCGCACGCCCTCCGTCGTCGAATCCGTGAAGTAGAAGGCTCTTCATCTACCCGCACATTTTCGATATTATTTTTGTGTCGCCATGTACCGTCACATACCACACTAACAGTGTCCCTATTCTGTAAGCAAACCGATGAGTCCCTATTCTGGTGTTTAACCGATTGCGCAGAAAAGCGAGGTGGTATGTTTTTTAACACTGGATTCCACGCTGTAGATAATTTAAAACCATCTTCCCGATTGAAAGTTTTATGCTTTTTAATCTCAATCGCTTCACGTACAACTCTTGAGTAAAAGTGACGTTCGGTGGAGAGGACTTGCGTGCGGTGAAATTCAATCCAGTGGTTGATGCCTGCATCGAGTGCATGTTCTGCAATCGCTGATTTGCTCGTCTGTCGGTTCTTCACAGCAGCGATATGCTCTTTGACCCTTTCTGCAATAGTCCGCTTAGTTTGGCCTATGTATGAGCTTCCGCAGCTGCAGAAAGACTATTGCAGAAAGGGTCAAAGAGCATATCGCTGCTGTGAAGAACCGACAGACGAGCAAATCAGCGATTGCAGAACATGCACTCGATGCAGGCATCAACCACTGGATTGAATTTCACCGCACGCAAGTCCTCTCCACCGAACGTCACTTTTACTCAAGAGTTGTACGTGAAGCGATTGAGATTAAAAAGCATAAAACTTTCAATCGGGAAGATGGTTTTAAATTATCTACAGCGTGGAATCCAGTGTTAAAAAACATACCACCTCGCTTTTCTGCGCAATCGGTTAAACACCAGAATAGGGACTCATCGGTTTGCTTACAGAATAGGGACACTGTTAGTGTGGTATGTGACGGTACATGGCGACACAAAAATAATATCGAAAAT
Organism: Arctia plantaginis; assembly: GCA_902825455.1. Classification (NCBI taxonomy): domain Eukaryota; kingdom Metazoa; phylum Arthropoda; class Insecta; order Lepidoptera; family Erebidae; genus Arctia; species Arctia plantaginis. The sequence goes on from CADEBD010000303.1 coordinate 3,208,775, forward strand.
GTGCGGGTAGATGAAGAGCCTTCTACTTCACGGATTCGACGACGGAGGGCGTGCGCCGATGAGCCAGTCAGCCTGTGACCACGGCCGGTGCAACCTGGTCGAAACGTCAGGCAAACCAGAGGTATGTAATACCCTAAATAAGAGATCGCGTTAATTCCCGTTAAATAATATTAATTATCTTGTAAGTAGGTAAGGATAGAGAGATGAGGAATAAAAATAGGTCAAAGTTCGCTGATTGTGACGCAGGCGAATGGATAACCAATTCAATTGGAAACGTAAAGCAGACACGTGGTCATACTTGCGAAGATTGAAAATGTACTGAATGCAGTTATTAGGAAAGAGGTCTAGCTTGTTAAGGAGGTCTGCATTCAGGTAAAATAACAAACATCACATTAGTCAATTAAAGAAATAATTAAGGGTTGCATGAGAGTAGATTTAGTTTTGGGAGGTAGGAAATTCTTGAGGCGATATAGTGTTCGCAGGTTACCAGTTCCTTTCTGACTCATATGAGTAACCTGAGCTCGCAAAACAAGAGTACAGTCAATGAGTAGATGGATTCCAGGTCCTTGTTAAATTCGTCAATGGCCTGCGCTACGTTCTCCACCCTTGCCTGTGAACACAGCTGGAGATCATCAGCATATAGGTACGTACACTGAAGGTCTTGGATGACGATATTTATGAATATTGAGAATAAAAGAGGAGATAATATACCGCCTTGTGGGACGCCAGAGTGGAGCTCGCACCAACTGTAAGAGAAGTCTTTAACACGAACACACTGCTGAGCTATTTGGAATGAACAATGTCACGACGTGCACCCCTTGTCTATGCCCCCCCCCCCCCCGCTCATCAGCAAGTCTTTTTACACAGAAAACTTTACCAAGTACCATTAATACTTCGAAAAGTGCTTTAGGAGTTAGGACTCAAGTGGCCATTGAAATCAAGGAATACGTGAATCCTGAAGTGCCAATGGTTTATTTTATAATCATTTTTTAGCTTAATTCCAGTTTGTGTTTCAGGATAAGTTGTATAATAATTTAGTTTAAAAAATAGTCTTTACAGAGAAAAGTTTCATTTTTTTTCTAACTAAAATATTATGTATCTTGTAATTGTAATGTAATATACTATACGTGTGTGGCGTGTGTCACTGAACTCCTCCAACACCACTGAACGCTCTTGATGTTTATTTTCGCGTGTCTAGGTCGGTTCTTTGATAATAAATTCACAATTAAATCCTTTAGGTGGCGCTGCAAAGAGTTTGAGTATTCTTATTTCAGTTTAAAAAAATGTTTGCTTTAGTTATTCTCGAGTAGGTAGGACCCACTTGATGTGCCGGTACAACCGTGTTCTAAGAATTAATGTAGATAATACCAAAGTAACAGATGGGTGACCTGATGGTAAGTGATATCCGTCGCCAATGGACATCTATAACTCAAGAGACAAAATGCGTTGCCGGCCCTTGACCCTTTTCCCCCCACCAGAATAAGTGGATAGGTTGGGCCTCCAAAAGAATTGATTGAAGGCGGTTTTCTGTAAGGTCGTGGTAAACAAAACAACATAATAACAAAAATGTAATATATGTATTAACAAAAAGGACACACACAATAATCTGGATATAAATCTACAAATTTTATTTTTTGGTCATTCATTCATATCATTCGTCATCTCACTGTTTACTCCCTGCCTAGCCGTATCCTCTCTCGCACAGTTCATCCACCTTTTCTTTGGCCTTCCTCTTCTCTTGTACCCTTCAACTCTCATACCTAACACTTTTTTGGCCACATTTTCCTTATCCTTTTGCATGACATGTCTGTATAAAAACAACTTATTGCTTCTTAGCTTTTCATTTAGTGGCGTTACTTTCAGTCACCCTCGTATATACTCATTTCTAGCCTTGTCCATCCGAGTCACACTACACATCCATTGCAGCATTTGCATTTTGTCTACGTTCAGGCGTCTCGCCTCCGTTCTCGTATATAAAATAAATTACTCGTATTTCCGTATAATAGCATAAAGCACATTGAACTCAATCGAGTTCAGTCTACGAATTTCTACAACATACTCGTAGCTCGTAGGCAAGCGGTTAGATAAATCATCATAGGAAATGAACTCCCATCTGGCGGCTGTGGTATCCATATTGATCGTATCGGCTTTAGGGACTAGTATGTAGCTAGTAAAGCGTTAAGGTACATTTGTTTTTTTTTTATTATTTATTTATTGCAATAAATGACGAACTTTGGCGCTATCTATCAATGTCTTTTCATTTCACAAAAATAAAAGCAAACTATGCTTTATGATATCGCAACAATATGTGCATTTATCAAAAAACAGCATAAAAAATACTAGTAGGTATATGTTATGCGTACATTATTACTCCTGCCTTAAACGAATAGAAGTAACCCTGCAGTTTCATATACACATGTAACTTTTTAATCCATATAATATCATATTTTTTCAAAATATGTATGTTTTAAAATGGACCTCAAATTTTGTTTCTAAAGGTAAAGAGTATCCAATTACGGTAGAGAATCACTAGTTCGTTGCTCGACTATTTGAAAGACAATATGGACCAACTATTAAATAAATTTATGGCCCAAAAAATGAAATCCTTGATTTTGTTTCTAACTTATTGTTATTCTAATTATGATTCGAGAGAGTTCAAAATAAGTATTAATGTAACCAATTACTCTTCGAGTTCCTTGCATTTTATCGCAAAATACATTCTTTCGCCATTTACATTCTTTAGCCGTGAAGCGCTTCTACCTACATGTGTTCAGTTGTGGGCCTTATTTTTACCATGAATATAGACTGTAGCTTCTGTTACTCCGTCGTACTTACAACGAATTCATTATTAATGTACGTGGTCTAATGGAAAGTGTTAAAGCGTCCTCTTTTATTATTCTCTTTCTTTATTATTGTGATACTGCTCTAGAATGTTTCTTTGGAAGGAATTTCGAGCGCATCTTGCCCTTGAGGTATACATACTTCTTTATACTGTTTATCAAAATGAAACCTAAGAAATTTTAAAGATCTTGTACAATAAATGAGAAAAAATATTCCATAATGTGCACTTCGATTTACATCTTATTTTACAATTTTTTATTGTTTATTTTCATCCATTTTAAATGTCATAAATAATAATTATATTATAGTGAATTCTGCCCGCTTATTATCTTTTACTGTGAAATTTATTTTCTTTAAGAGTAATTTAAAACTAGTCGATCATTATTTTAAAAGTGTTATTCGTTTTAACATTGTTTAACTGATTTATGTTTGTTAACTTTAAGATTATTTAAAAACTTACTTTTAGTTATAATAATAATATTCCAAAGACTAGATAGTTATCTAATAATATAAAGATAATCTATATTTGATGGCAATGATAAAGTATAACCTAACTTATCTGCCAAAAAATTAAAATATTTGATTTACGTCAAACTGTGAGTTTTAGTGTAACTGGTCCTTTTCTAACCCCGTTTTATTATTCAGAAAAACTAGATTGAATCTTACGTAAAAAGAGGGAGGGGATTTGGTTCGAGAAATCTTCGAAACATGGAGGTACGGGGGGTCAAAAAACGTTAAAATCATCCTTATGTAATTAATGAATTTCCCCTAGTAACACACCCAGTTTACAGACTTTGTCTATGTATTGTAACAATGTACATTATATTAGTTAGTCTGCTAAGATATTATCACCATGACCCTTACAGACAAAAGGATAATATTAGTTTGCTTAGGTTGATAACAAACTCGCTTAGTTTTGTATAACTTAATTATGTTTCGTAACTAAATATTGGATTTTACATTTGTGAGCAGGAATGTGACTGGAGCGTGACACAATTACGCAACATTTTAATTAACAAGCTCCGTACAGACCGGCTTTAAGTCTCGTAATTAATTTTTACGAAGTTTTATTTAACTTGTTTGTTTAGAATTGTTAAAGCTGATAGAATAGAACTATATGGTTAGTAGTAGAAATTTCAATTGATATTATTTCAATGATATTAATAACAAACAGACACTGCAAACAAACCTCATACATCATAGATGCTCATTACGCGGAACAGGATAGTTTCCTAAGTTTAAAAGTCCTTCTGAAATTCGGTATGACACAAGACTCTAAACACTGTACCCGTAATAAGTGCAGTCTTTTCAAGTTTCAAAACCAATTAAGTCAAATTCACAAATGGTTTATATAAATCATTTCTAAATAGTTAAGTATGACGAGGGTGTTACCTGACTTACAAAAGTATAACATCGAATACCACTGTTTCCTTATTTTATTCCTACCAATGTTTAACCACATTTTTAGATGGTCTTGCATACTTATTAACATATTTTGTTTTTCTTTCTCATATATTCGATATGGTCGATTTTTAAATAAATATAGGCTTAAAAAAATGTTTTTGATTGGTCACCTCCTAAATAATTTATTAATATTTCTCGTTAGAGTTTTCGTTAAGCGAAGCCGAGTGGCTTTGGCAATTAGATTTTCGTAGAAGCGCGCAATTGTTGTTAAGTGATTCGAATTAGTGAATTGGTTATTCGAGATCGCATGGGGTTCAGTTTTTCGTGGTAGCGTGCATTCATTGTTAAGTGTTTGGTATTAGTAAACTTACGGGGATTTGATGGTACATATTTATAAGTCAGGTAACACACTCAAATATGACATATTTAATCATTATTTCATATGCAAATATCTATAGCACCTAATGTTTCAGCCCTTAATAAAAAGTAGCTGATTTTACCTCAAAGTATTCTCTACCATTATCTTTATTTCTTATAATCGCATCGCAAATTAATGGAGAAGGAGGGCAAGGGCAACGTGTAAATGACAAGGCTTGCTTGCAACTATTGTTAATTAACACTCCAGTATTAAGCCCTGACGTCCGTAATCTCCTTAGGCCTACTTTCTATCCGATATTATGCGAAAAACATCTTGTTGGAATTAATCCTATCAATCTTAGTTCATTTGGATATTTCTCGTGTTTAATTAAATATTCATTCATCACCAAGCAGGCTTCAACACTCGAAAAAAAAAGTTTAAAACAAGACATCAAAATATATTGAATTATGTATATATTATATATACAATAAGCTGATTTTGAGTACTAGTTTCAACTTTAAGACATTAATTATGCCGTTTTTACGTTAGTTATTATTAATTAAATTTTAGTATAAACAACAAAAGTCTATGGTTTAGGTACAGTATGAAACAGAATACCATTCTAAAAATACTTTTAGATAGGTAATAATTTTAATAATAGTGTTGTATTTCCCAAAAAAATAACAACATATATAAACCAATTACTAAGCACAAAAAAACAAGAATTCTTTAATTCTAAGTTAATTTAAAGTTAAAGACACGCTTTTAACTTGATGTAAAATTGGAATTGTTTGTTGGCACATTAAGCGCCTGACAATGCTCTACGGAAAAAAAACAGCTTTTAGATATCCAGGCGCTTTGCCGCTAAAATAGCGAAAAAAAAAACTATCTCTACAAGTCTCCTGAACCATTAACAAGTCAAGTAAGTCAAGGTTACTACAATTACCTAATTACGAGTACCTTTTGTTTGATTAAACTTTCAGGATTATTATATAACTTTTCTTGAGAAGAATAATAAACAAACTACGATTAAAATCATGGTTTGTTTATTATTCTTCTCATTATTATTCTTCTAATAAAGAGTGTAACCACCCCTATTTATACCGTGGGTGCCGTAAGAGCCGACTAAGGGAGCAAACTACGCAAGATAACAGCACTGCAAAGAGAATTAAAACTTGAAACAAACCCTATATCAACCCGTCTGGCCAGCGTGGTATAGTAGGCCAAAACCTCTTTTCTAAGGAAAGGCTTATGTCCAGCAGTGGACTATTAAAGGCTGTTAATGATGATGATGATTAATCATTAGAAAATAAAAACCTACTAAATTTATGTATATTTCTTTTCTATTGCCTAGACTAGACATAGGAGCCAGGAGTATGTGGTGTTTTCACTAAAAACCACCCCGACAGCCCGTCTCAGGCGCCCTGCTCGGGGAAGGACCCTTCAAAAGAAAACTGTTAAAATTTCATGATATTCTACGTATAAGTTTTTGAAAAAATACAATGGCTTGAAAAGTATCATAAAGACTCCGCTCCATCAGAAACAATAATAAAAACGTTGGTTTGCTGACTTCTAACGTGGTCGTAGAGACACCGATGATGCAGAACGCATTGGACGTCCAAATGAGGCGGTAACATCAGAAAACATCAAACAAATCCAATTGACTATGAGAAAGCTCTGCTTAAAGTGGGTGCCACGTTTGCTCACTTTTGACCAAAAACAAGAACTTGTTGATGATTCTGAGCAGTGTTTGGCCATTGGATATTTTGCGTCAATATGTGACAATGAAACATGGATCCATCACTTCACTCGGGGATCAAAACAATCGTCATCTACGTAGAGAGCAACTGGTGAACCTCGTCCAAAGCGCTCGAAAGCACAACAATCGGCTGACAAGGTTCTGGTCTCAGTATTTTGGGATGTGCGTGGTGTAATATTGAGCGACTATCTTGTGAAGGGAAATACCACCGACAATAAAAATAAAGTTGGAAAGCCGAAATTGCAAAGAAACGACCGCATATAACAAAGAAAAAAAATGTTTCAAAACGACCACGCACCGTACGTTGTCTTAATGAAACAATTTTATTTTGTTTCATCAAGATAACGGTCACAACTCAATTGAAACAATGGAAAAACTTGAACTTCGAATTGCTCCTACATCAACCGTATTCGCAAGATTTGGGTCCCAGCGACCACTGGCTGTTCGCAGACCTCAAAAAAATGCTCACCGGTAAGAAATTTCGTTGAAAGAAAAAAGAAGAGGTTTTCGTTGAAACTAAGGCTTATTTTGAGGCAAAAAATAAATCGTTCTTCAAAAGTGGTATTGAAAAGTTAGAGCGGCTATAGAATGATTGTGTGGCTCTTGATGGAGATTGCTTTAAAGCCAATTTTGAACAAAAAAAACGCATTTTCTTTGTTAGGCCTGGGACTTTTCAGCCCATGTCATGAGTTGCGTACCGATCGCATTTCGCGACCAGACCGCCATCCTATCGCCTATTGCAGCAATTAATCTCTGGATCGGCCCTCTCCCGATTCCGTTCAATGGTCTCTTTCTGGCATTACAGCTTCACAGAAAGACACCAATGCGCGCCAGACCTCCTTACCCGCCAGCAGTCTATAATTGTAAGAAAATTACAAAGCAAATCTGACATGCTTTCACGTAAATTACTTATATTCGCTTTTTACTACTTTTACACTTGAAAGAATATAATATCAAATAATATTATAGCAAAGTTTGTATTTAGGCCTAGGAACTTAAAATGTGTTATTGAGTTAGTTGGCGTCTCTTTATATTCTTTCATAATTTCAATGCAGGCTAAGCTGAATGCAAAAGCATAGCACAAATTCGAAACACAGCGGCAGGTGCTTTGTATGCACCAGAGGGAAGTGAAGCAAAATTCGTTATTAAAAGCTTTCATTTTACTTATAATATTTGTTTGTTCGCGCTAATTTTAGAAGCTGAATGAAAAGCATTCGCTCAAATATATATGAGGCTCTATTAAATACATCAAACTTTAAAAAAAAAATCTTGGTCCGTCTCGATAGCGTTTCACTGTACTTGCTCTTACCTTGCAGAGCTGAAATTTCATACGTCTATTCGGTTCCTAATCTATAGGCATGACCTGATTTTACACTCAAGATTCGCTCCGGGCGATGGAACTCCTTAATAGTTAACCATATGGTCATAAAACTTTATATATACTTTGAATTATGATAGTTTGTATAAAGTTCAAAACGACCTTGCCACCCAGGATTCGCTCCAGATGAGAGAAGTCCTTAAAGTTTTGCGTTTATAATGTTGTGCCAATACAATCACGAAACTTTAAATAACTCTTAAAGTATAATAGCCCCTTAGAAAATCGAGTATATGATTACAGCACTAAGATTAAAGTTCCCTTGCAGCTGCGCTGCGGCTCGGTGTTCTCCATCTCTATTATTCGAATATTTGTAAACCTTATGTCACACATAAGATTTTCTTCTGGTTTGCGAGATATCTTCTAGATAGTACCTAATAATTATAATGAAGTGTGATAGCATTTAATAGCTGATGAAATCTTGATAATTCGAAGTAATGCTTACCTGAAGTAATGAAGAATTGCTGCTGAAGTAATTCTAATTTTAATTTAGTCAGTCAAAAAAATATTCTCGTTTATTTGTGGTTAAGGACAGCAACACTAAGTCACATAAGTACATTATTCTGTGTTTAAACGTGTGTAATCATACGTGTTATTATACATTTTGCCTAATTTATTTTATGCTACAGATGTACGTAAGGATCATTTAATCCTTCCACATAACTAGACTTCGCAACAAGGACGATACCTTACCCTTTATTGAAAACGACCCCATAAATTTATTTGAGTCAGTGGATTTCCCTGCCGCTTTTATATCTTAAGGTGCTGTCCGATGGATCCCATTATAATTAAATGCTTCCATTGAACCCTTCAATTTCCACTCGTAACTAATATTACTTGAGCCGTAAATATTTATTTATTCATTGCTGTTGGTAATTAAAACTTATTTAGAATCAAAAGTATAAAACAAATTTTGTTGTGACTAAGCATTCATTATTTATATCACATGAGCTTCTTCAGATAGCGTTACAATTGCGTAACATTTAAAATACGATATAAATAAAAATAAATTCCACGATCACGTGCACCATCATAATTACCGTTGAGGTATCCACAACGTTCCCTCGGATCCTATAATGGAATAATAACACTCGTTGTGAAACGTGACTTGTATTCTAGTTGCTATGCTACGGGCCAATAAAAACACAAGTATTTAAACAGTTTATTCTTTTTTCAATGATTAGTATTACTGATTGAAAACAAAACTAATAATTTCTTCGTAATACTTCTTTCTTCTTAGTAATATTTGTTCATATAATCGTTCATATTGACTGCCTCGGTGGCGCAGTGGTAGCGTATGCGACTGCCGTTGTAGGTCGATTCCCGGGTCGGACCAAATGTTTGTATGTTCTGCAAATAATTGTTTCGGAGGTTGGGTGTTTTCTATGTATTTTATTTGTATTTACAATAAAACTATATGACTATTCTATCAGTCGATCTAGCTTTTATAGTACAAGCTCTGTTTAGTTTGAAGGTAAGTGGCGCTGTGTGTTAGATGTCCGAAATATTATACATTACATTACATTAATATTATACAAGAATATTCTTACTGGATATACATGTGGCACATTTCTATGAATACAGTTTAATTTGGAGCGTCGTCGCCGGTGTCGAGCAGAATATGTTCGTTAGGAACTATTGTCTCCTGAATGATATATGTACACAGGTTGTGACAACTTATTCAGAGGCACATCAGACCGGCTCTCATCAAAAACTTTGTTTTAGGTTTCGCAAAACATTTCTAAATGAACACAAAAAATAATAATTAGAAAATCACCAACTGTGATTTATTTATTCCCAACTTTTGCGAGGGGCTCCGGCAGCGTGTATGTAGATTATCGCGGTAAAAGGCTGCCTATGTTACTCGCTGATAATGTAATTTTCCAATAGTGAAATATTTTTAAAATAATTTTATTGCTTTAGGCATGAAAGCGTAACAAACAAACAAACTCGCTTTTAAATTTATAAAATATGTATGGATTAATAAATACTTATTAATAAATAGTTTCAATGGCCATTTGTTTATTCGTTTGTTATGTTGACTTTTCGATAGATACGAATAATACTACTACTACTACTAGGAATACCCTGACCGCTTATAATCAATATGAGCCCTATAATTTTTCAATAATGCCTTGAGTTTCTTCAGATTCTCCTTCTCTTACTAAGGCAGTATAGGTGGAGTGCCTATTTAAACATTATTTTTAATAATCTGATAATAAACGTAAAAAAATGCTACGAATTAAGACCCTAATAGAATTAAGAAGAATAGGAATATCATGAAACGTATCTCAATGTCAGTCAAATATGTAAAAGAAGTTTTGTCATCTGTCATTAACGTCGTAAGTATTTCAGAATTATTTTCATAAAACATTTTAAACATAAAATAAAAATAATAAATCCTATCAACCAGGACATAAATCAGATTTTTATAAAGCTCTGCTATTATTTTAATACTTTTAAACAAATTTCCAAAGACATTTAAAATATACATGAGTAATGGACGCATTATAATACAACAATTGCAGCAATTTATATAACGGTATCGTTTATGAGTTACATTTTTCGTTTTCATCTGTCTGAATTCACTGTGACGGCAGATTTGGGTAAAATTAATTGTAGAGTAACGGGCATTCGGCCACAACACACATTTTCCATCAAAGGGATTTGCCTGAAGAATGCTCTCTGAGGACCCATTTGTTCCAAATGAACAATTAAACGTTTTAAAATCTTTGTGTTGTGGGATCTCTCCTAGCTCTTAAATGTCAATTAATCTATTCGTGACGTGTTAAAAATAATTACTAAAAATCTACTAAGTACTAAAGGACACTAATAAAAAAAGCTGTAATATAAGTTAACAGCTAGTCAACCAGCAGAGTACATTTTATATAACAACTTAAACATGGTTAAACTATTGTTATAAATAAAGCTGGATGTCCAAAGAGAACAAAAAACTGTTTTGCACAAAACAATAAGCAACCGCGTGCAAGCGACAGTCAAGCCGTAAATTGTTTAGAGAAACGTTTAAACCAGTGGAAATTGTATCAGAATAATGGTGTTCTGACAACATTTTTAATAAGGACCTTTCAATCTTTTATTCTTGTTTGACAGTGTCCTATCTACGAATACGGGTGTGACATAAGCACTCCGTAGATACATTTGTTTGTAATAAGATATTTGTTAAGGTTATTGTTGACTGAGTCAATCGAATGAATAGCAAGACCTTACGCAAACGAACCATATTCCATAGAAGTCAATCGCCAGCATTTTGTGGTTGCGATATTATTCACCCAATCAGCACTTGACAAGATAATATGGCAACTCAAGTCAAGCCTCAAATTCAATACATAGGAACTGCTTGTTTACGAGCCGTTTATAATATAAATAACAACCATTCTATATTTTAATACTTGATTTTATCAAAATCAATCTAAGATTTCAATTTTAAAGTCCTTTGCAGATTGATAAAAAGTAACGGATAGGGATATCCAGCACATCACTAATAATACATACTCATATTACTTAGTAACAAAATAATTCAAAAACATATATCACATATAAACTTCCAGCTATTTAATTTAATATATTTAGTGTGCACGTGTTTTATATGAATGAACTTCTATAGAAATGTAATGAAGTTTTCAATTTAATTTCATCAAAAATTTATTTTGGTAAATGTCGTAGTTCAAAAGACTAATCAACACGAAGCGTAGGAGTAAATGAAAAGTTTATATGGAACCCAATGACGTATTCTAAGGAAAGTTTCATTAATTACTTTTCAACTTAAAAAAAGAGCACGATGCGCCGTCTTGTTCAATTAGGACTAACTGCTCAATGGAAGATTGTGTACACTTAATTAATATCTATTTATTTTAGGCACTTGCTAGGGTCTAGGGTATACCTGGTTCCCCGGCTATCTAGGGTATACCTGGTTCCCCGGCTATTAGTACCAGAGACGGCGTGAGGTTTTAGTCGGTTCGTGTCCGACATGCCACCGACAGGTGGTATCCGAGGGGATTTCCGCATGAAAAAAAAAAAAAAAAAAAAAAAGGCACTTGCTAGGGTTCGTTACTTTTTGTTTTATAGGTGTTTTGATTCTAAATATCTGATTAGTCTTCACTTTTGATAAATGACAAATAAAAATACCAGCCGCAGCTTGCCGGATTTACCAGCCACCAGCCAGGCCACAAATTACCATTACCTCTCTACGTTTTGCAAGAAAATTATGCAAACCAATCCAATCTGAGGAATTAATTGTCACCTGCAGTATTTCCGTATCGATACGATCTCCATACCTTCAAGAAAATAGCGTAGCTCCACCTCAAAATCCGGCAGAGCGCTCTTGACGCTTGACTTACAGCCGTTCGTGCGGGGCGGTAATCGCTTTCCATCAAGTGACCCATCAGCTCGTGTACGTTGTAATAAATAACAACGTTTTAAAGTATTAAAAATAAATTATGGCAGTAAATAAAAATAGTTTTAGTAAAATAATAGTTAAGATTAATCCTCTTTGATCTATGTACAAGTAGCGATCACTGCTGTGTTAGCAATCTATTTTTTTTGCAGTTTTTTTTTATAGCTCAGTGTTGGAATGGCGCCCAATAATTGAAGTATGTATGGCTGGGCACAGGGACTCTAACACTGATTATTATTAAACTCTAAGCACACAAGCTGGGAATGTGCTTCATTTTTTTTTTTTAACACTCAATCACTCAAAAATAGAGTTTTTATTTGAGCATAAAGATTTGATTACACGTTACCTCCAGTGAATCCGTTCAAGCCTGCCGTTAATACCCAAAGAAACACGTACCTAAGTTTTGCTATCGTAACAAGTAATAAATATATAGGTGAAATAAAACAATAATATATAACTAGTAATATATAATATAAATGTAAAGCTGCAAAATAATACTTGTTCCTTGGTCAACGGTGCCAATGTACAGAATTAGACCAAACCACTTATCAATCTCGTAATAAGTAATCGGTTAGACATAATTATTTAACCCATTCAAACACTCACGCTAGACTCTGTTTTGATCTCAAAATAATGTTTTACGCTTAAACGTTACTCTAGTCCAGTGAATGACGGTAACAAAAAGGCGACGGTAAAAAAGATGTATTTTCTGGAAAATTTGAAAAAAAGCTCTACTTGAAGAGGGTTCTTCTTCAAAATCTACCCTATGTTAATGTATGCTAATGACTCTTAGGAGTGAAAACTACCCCTAATTGATTAGGGAATATTTATTTTCTGAGGCATTCCTTACTTGCTGTCAAAATTTCAGCAAAATCCAACTTTCTTGAAAAAATTGGAAGCCAAAAACCGTAATTCGCTGGACTATTTTGAAAGCCTAAATATTATTATATAAGCCTAAAGATTATTTTTGCGCTTTTGACCAATCAGGGTAAAGTAGCTACTGATGGCAGGTTGGATTAAAAACCTAACTATTCGAAGTATTATACCAGTAAGGAAGCAGACTAACTAGTTCTTAACATTAGATTACTTTTTTCAGAATTTTAGCTAACAAATTGCCTTGTTTCTCAATTCGGTATACGCCTTTGTATTTATCCGAGCAAGGTAGACGTAGCTGTTCATCCCTTTGATACACAAATTGATTAATTTCGCTTTGTATTACCCATGTTACAAGATGTCTCACTCACGATTGTACTATCGGATCTTCTACTCTCTTCAATATCACGTATTTCCTATCTCTGGACTTTTATTAATACTATTATCGCAAACGATCTTACTTGTGGTTCAAGAAAATAAATCAAACTTAAGAAATAGTTTTTGTTTACAATTTTTTTTTTAATTAAGGATACTAGCTTGATTTGATCGTGACTTCGTTCATCCACTTGGTGAGGATAGTAACAATATTTTTCAACATCATTACAGTCTTTCTGCCCTGTCATAATTTTATTTCAAGTCAGTGCAATGAGGCAGTTCCACATTGCACTGATATGAAATAAAAAGGGTTTTGACAGAATCAAACCTCCCTGGCAATTTAATCATTTTTTTAGCCGGGGCAAAGGAACAAGCTAAATGAGAGGGAACAAAAGGGTACGGTATAATCTCAGATGAGAAACGGGACTGAGACTTCAGTAGTTTGATGAGACCAGTGGCTTATACCATATGTCCGTTCCATGATCGGGGAAGCTACTAGAACAAGGAAATCAACTAACCTATTCGACCTCGGTCCTTATTATACAAAATAATTCATTAAAAGTAGAGCATATTGACACTTTATATTAATCACATACTTGCTTGTATATTAATCGCCTACTCTTCAAAAACATATTCGATTCAAAATTACTAACATTTAAAAGTGTCTACTCTATGTATAAGCATAATACAGACATTATATGTGAAGGTGCAGGCAGATAAAGAATAACATAACTTCAAAAGGTAATGACACTTCTTACAAAAGTTTTAAATATCGTTCTTATATTTAAGCCTGTTTAAGTACGTATCCAAAATTCTTTCTCAGTTTTCTACTTAAAAAAACTCAATTTAGATTGTAGAAATATGAAAAGGATCAACATCAATTGTATCAAAAGAAAACTTTTTTATGTTGCGACAGACGTTTGGAGCGATATAAATTCATGTATTTACATACCAATGGGTGTGAGGCGGAGATACCCAATTTGGGATCTGAAAAATATCCCGATAGCGTCTCGGCTCTGCATTTCTCTTTGTTAAAAGCTATTCTTAGTCTAATATCCCTGCAGAGAGAATACGATCAAGTGCAAGCTCATATTGATGGTACCTGTCCTGGTCCTCTTTTTAACCGACTTGAAAAACACAAAAGAGGTTTTTGTATGTTTGTTACGCGACATCTCCATCAATTGTGGACCGATTTTCAAAACTCTTTTGTATTCGAAAGGGTATACTCCCGAAGTGGTCCCATTATCAGGAAATAAGGAGCTGACGATGGGATTCTAGAGAAATCGAGGGAATCCCTCAAATTTTACAGCCCCGACAACGTGTTTTAGCTTATTTCTCTAGCTTTATATTTATTTGCGTTTAGTAAGCGTTATGTCATGTTGCTGAGCTGATGATGGAAGGATCCTTGACCTGTAAGAGTTAGAAAATAAGTCTTTCATAAATCTAATCAGGTATTGACCTTGTTTTTTTCTTTCAAGATATTTGTTAGGTGTTTGTGTGGGGTTACAGAAATATGTGCACAAGAGAGTAATATATGAGAATACAAAACATTTAGACAAATAAAATGATTGTTACGCAACTATTTTCATGTTTACTACCTCAAAACTCTTTCATTTGTAAACCGATTTTGAAAATTCTTTTTCTATTTGGAAGGGTATATTTCCCCTTTAGTTTCATTCAAATGTGAAGAAAAATACCGCTCTTAGTATTAGAAAATTAAGTAATGTAAAAAACAATATATTTTCGGATTCAAATGTAACATCTTACTACCTTATCTAAATAAAGTAACGGACATATAATCTAACATGCTACAGGTACTAACTAACATACTATACATTAGGGTACGTAGTGTTTTAAATATAGTACTTATCTACTCATTGCAAACATATCTTACACTAATAATTATAAAATAAATACTTTAAAAAAAAGTTGAACGGACTTCAAACAATACTCACAAAGAGCACTAAAAATTAAAAAATAATTACAAATCTAAGTAAAAAAACAATAATAAGTACCCTCAATATAACAGGTGACATTGTAATAGCAATAGTCTCTTCTAGCCTGTTTGAAGTCGGTGCCAAGCCCGATGCATAATAAGTAATACTGGTTAAGAATTTAATATAATTCTAATGAAAAATCGCTAATGAAAATTCTAATGAATATTATTTTTTTAATTAATAAAGCATTTAAAATAATAATATCATTTGAGATGAGTGCGTAACCCACTTTACGAGTAGCTCGTTCAGCTTGTTTTGCACAGCATGAAGACTGTTGCAGCTGCCGCGGTATATTCTACCAAGCTTATCAAGCACCTCTATGGCTCTGTCTTTCTATCTTCACTAACTTATATTTCCCTCTCAACTTTTCGTAACGCTCTCGTCACGTATTCACCAGCAAGTCAAGCGTGCGTAAAGAAGTTCAAAACATTACTTCAAAACATGATTATTAAACTAAAAGGTCGAAATCTAAACATTTATGACCTTGATTAATAATTACTTGTTAAACTGTACAGTTCCAGTAGTGCCAGTATATACACAGCATTGCAACTGGAATTGTAAAAAAACAGTAAGCACTCGATCTCTCTCGAAATATTCATAACTTATATTTGATATTATGTGAAGGGACGACAGTACCAAACGATATAGTAAAAAATGTTTACTGCAAGGCATGATTGTTGTAGAGTGGCGCCTAAACAACGAAGATTATTTAGGTGAATAATAAATAAATAAAATATTACATCAACAACTAAAATAAAAGTGCCGAACGTGTTTTTAATTACCATCGTATTTAAAATGCACGTTAAAAAAGAGGAAAATATTAATATTGAAACAGACTACTGTAGTAAAAACGAACTAATTAGGGAATGGTTTGCCCTAATTACCTTTAGATACTTTAAATTATCGGCCGTGCATTTGGCAAAAAGTTAATTGGCATCTTACGAGTTTGTAATCACAACAGATGCAAAGTTCCTTAAGTAATATTTGAATAGTATTACAAAACTCCGGCTATCTTAAATTGTGAAATTCAATTTAATATTTTTAACTGTAAAAATTTACGTAATGGACTTTTAATCCTCTAGTATATATTATGTTAGTTATGTTTTATGTATTTTTTGAGTAAAACAATGTATCGATATTAATAATCAATATAATACGAGTATTTCTGCATTATAAAGGTAGACTTAGTACAAATAGACGAATTTGCAACACTAGCCAAACTATTTTACAGAAATGCGCAAGGGATTTTAAATTTGTTTTCAACTTGCTGATTCCACGTGGTAATTCAGAAATAAAAATGTTAGAAATGTTAGATATCTTTTGTTTGTTAATCTTTTTCTTTTTTTTTTCTTTTAAAAAGACGACTCCCGCATTAGGAATTTATCCCGTGTCGCGGGGGATTTTAGAAACATACATGAAACGGACACAAAGAACACCCAGACTCAGAACTACAATTAGTGGATCACACAAAGTGTCGTCCCATGTGGGGATCGGACCTACAACACTCAGCGTAGTAGTAAGCAGCGTGGCGACCACTTAAACTACGCCTTCCGGGCAGTTAAGCATTGCATTGCCTTGCATTGAAGTCAATTACTTATATTTTTGTATCTACTCGTATGTTAAAATAAAGTTTAAATGAAATAAAAATTATTTTCATGTTTTTGATAGTGCTATGTGACCCCTTTTTTTCCTGTGCCCACCCACCGGTGGGGTGATTATGTCGGTCTCAAACCGACTAAAACCGCACGCCGTCTCGGCTACCAGTAGTCGGGGAACCAGGTGTACCTTAGAAAGAAAATCCCTGACGTACCACGAGTTATCCAAGGCGAGTAGATGACCCCCTCCTGTTTCCTTTGTGCTCCCGAAAGGGCAGGCCGGGAGAGTTTTAAACCTTTCCCGGTCGCGCTCCGCTATCTCCTTCGCAAGCATAACTTGCTCGCAGAAGGAGACCGCGGTGTTCCATGCACTCTCGCTCCGTACCATGGCGGCAATCATATTACCGAGCGAAAGGACGCCCACTCCGATGGCCACCACGAGATCACGCCTTTGCTCCACCCACTCCGAACATTGTGCCAACGTGTAGAGCGCCGTGTCGACGGTCCGACCACTGCAGTGGTGGCACTCAGGCGTTGGCTCCTTGCGGATCAGACACAGGTGATCTCCAAAGCATCTTTTCCAGGTGATCACCTGCGTCAGCCGGTACTAGAGGGTTCCGTGACGTCTCTCGAGCCAATCCTCCATAAGGGGTCTTACCGCCGCAATAACGGCGTACCGGAGTACTATGTGACCCTAGATGAAAATAAACGGAGGACGTCATACATCATCCCATATCGGAACATAAATAACCGACCTGAGATACAGCCAACCCTTTTTTTCCATCGAAAGTCGAGCAAAACGGAACACCCTAGTAAGAATAGTATCCTTAAATTGTTTTAATATGTTTTGTTTAGTTTTTAAGGGTTTCACACTCAGCACACTAATGATTAATTGTGACTACAAAACACACAACACCTGTCGCTTTTTTTTTATGGGCCTCATCCCTGTAACTCCTGTACACCAGGATCAACAGCAGTGACCCACGAATACACCGAGTTATGACTCTCGGGAAGTCCCAGGAAAAAAACTGTTTTAGAACCCTCAACAAAATTAATCAGGAGAAAATTGGAGGAGTTGGAAATACAGTAAACCCACTTCGCTCCTTAGCAAAGCGGAAGATAAAATGAAGTATAATAGGCATACACCCTTTTAAACAGAGAAACTGCACCACGGCCACTAAATATTATGGGTCCTAAGTGTGCTATATTTGATTTCTATAATATGCATGGTAGAATCGCCCAAACGCACGAAAATTTCGCCGTAGTTGACACAAGATCTCCAAAGTATACCGCATTACATTACGTTGATCATACCAAAGACTACATTTAATTCAGCAATTCGTCCAACGATGGGAGTAATCATTAAAATATTGTATAGCAAATTACAGTTCCTGACTAGTTCGTTCATAACTAAGTTTGGTAAGTAGTTACGCAAAAAGACTTTATTTTTACGTATTATAACTGGTTTGGCAAAAAAACCCTGTTATTTCTTAATACATACATACGTAGCTTGGTTATGTACAATTTGTTTTTTTTTTTACGTTGCTTCTCGTTATCGTATTGATGATAATTTCACGCTTATTAAATGAACCAATTTTATGTTCTGTACGTCATGTGTAATGAATATGTGTAAATATTGAAAGGCCTAACTTTGTCTGGTTATTTTAAATTATTGAGAATATTAATTATTGCATAAAAACAACCGTAAAACAACTCCCTAGTGACTGGATACTGGCAGACTAAAGTAGTTTTTTTACCATTAGCTTCTGTATGCAACAGTGCACGTGAAACTTGATTGTAATACCTCCTTGGTTTCTCTAGCACACAAATAGCGTTTGCTGTTTTTTATTAAATCCATTTAGCTATAAGGTCGTCGTTGAATAAAATCATCAAAAAATACTAGATATATATATAAAATAACAAAATAGAAATAGACCTGCAATTTCGGCTGCCTACTGATATGTGTGTGTTAGGCCAGAATACAAGCGACAGGTTTCATGTACAAAATAATTCATACAGGCAGCCACGCTTTCAAATTTCCCCCCAACTCAAAGGCATCCCTGTTGTTGAATATGGAGTAATAGAAGGCCTACCATGAACTCTTAAAACAGTTCAATTTTAGACAAGAATTGAACGGTATTTAGAACCATAAATGCGGTAATCAGCAGGCGAATCAGTGATCTCCGGCCAATGGTCGTGCCGTTATTAATATTTCCCATGGACGCCGTTGACCTCAATCATGTGACCCGTTTCTACGTTGCCCCCTATGTCATGAAAAATTAGATTTAATTGTTATAAATAAATAATGCTAGCAAAGTTAAAGGAAAAAAGTACGGCCGCGTCGATTGGCTGCCAGTAAGCCGATCAAATAAAGATTTAGAAGGCTCCCAGAGCAGGCTAACCAACTAAATAAGTATGTACCTATCATTTAGGTCATGACCTGCAGAAGTCGTCTCACTTATTCACCGTATCTTTTACTGTGTCCCCAATAAACCTAATTGGCACAAACAAAAGCTTTGCTTACGAATATAACTGGAAGTAGAAATTGGACTCACGTTCGCGGTTTTCCTATGTGTTTGTGCATACTCAAGATGTTTGTCGCCACAATTAGTTCTAACACAATGTAAATGTAATTGTAGCATTATACATAAGTAATAATAAATAAGATAAGTAATAACACTTGCTAAGTAACCGTGCAAAGGGCAAAGAGGGTTTGAAAGTTACATAATTTCACTATCATATATCATATTTTCTTAGGCACCATACATAGACACATGATCAAAATTGTTTTTAACGAATTTTATCATTTTAATATTCTTTTCATGGTGTAATCTAATACTTTTTAATATTGTTTTGATAATTTTGAACTCGTATAATATCATTAACCGACAATGTCAAAGTATTTTTTTAAATGATCTCTAAACATACCAATTATTCTTTAGCGTAGTCATTAAAACCATAATACTGGACGAAGAGTGCTTCCTTAACTAGAAAATATATCACAAAAACTCAATTTTCACCTTCAGACTAGTTTCTAGAAACTCACAAAATTGCACTGGCACAAGCAAATTTACGTGGGCGTTGCGGTTGAGAGTTCCCAAAGCAAACAATTAAACATTTTGTTTGACACCACGGAGTGACAATGGACACCACCTGTCCTACTCAGAGTGCCATTCCGAATAGTCAAAAGAACGATATTATAATATTTACAGAACGTTTTTATGCATTAAAATATTTACAGTGAGTGGGCAAAGAAGTCACGAGTTCTTTTCCCGCTCTCTGTAAATACCCCGATGATGCAGTTTAATGGACTACATCATCAATCAAAGTCAAGAACAAAGGACGTCAAAAAAAGATACCACATTGTCTCTCAACATATTTATTACAATGAACCCGGTTACGTTCATTTTATTCGGAATAAGCAAGGCGTAAACTTCATTAAGATCTTGGGAAGTAAATATTTATTAGCTAAAAAATAAATATTCATATTTCAAACTCATTTCTAATAATAATAATTTCTATAGTTTTTGATCACTCAAAATGTTAATTTCACTTCCATTTTGAAATGCGAGGCAATATATTTCGAGTAACCAATAACACTAATATATTTAACAATATTGAATTCCGGTTACAAATACGTCCGAATCTATTCGAGCAGGGCCGGACGCGTGTGGATAACGAGCGTCCATTATTAGCCGGGATTTGTCAAGTCGAGATTGTTTTGTCGGGCATTGAGGCCCCAAATTCGGTACAGATAAATCCTTTAGGCACATACCCGACTGCGAAAATATTGAAGATGGCTAGGATTTAAGAATGTTTTGTGTATACGAAAAGTTAGTAAAAAATAGGCCTTATCACTTGGATAGAGCCTTCACCTCACTTTATACATTTCCTAAAACACACTCAAGGAAACAGATATATATTTCAGTATTTAATGGTTATGAACGCTCAGACACCATAACTAGTGTTGTTTATCTTATATTACAATTGAAACATGGCAAATAAATGTTAGATTTTTATGGGACATCTTTCCTCTCGTTTTCTTGCAATCTGTGAGAGAACCGCTTAGTTTCTCGTAGTAGTCTGCTTAGTTTTTTATCGTAAAATTAAGAAAGATAATTAATTAAAACTGAATAGAATTAATCTTGAATAGTTTTTATGGGTATTTCTCCGAAATTGCGGTATTCCTGTTCAAGTGTAGTGATTCCTTTCTATATCCAATTATTGATGTACGTTTCAGTGGTATGTGTCAGTAACAAACTGCTCCTGTGAGAATAAAAGAAAATAATCACAATAGGTAGTTTTATTCCTATAAATTGAAATGTAACATTAATATGATATATTGAAACTATCAATAAGATAACATCCGTGGATTTGACAGATTTCATACACCACACAAGAGACTCGTCAGTAACGATCTATATCGAAATATGGTCTAATCCTTAAAAAGCTTTTTTATGTTCATAAATAGCAACTTATATGTCACAAGAATTGACAAATATCATACATATCTTTTAGTTTTTACGTGAAATAGTAGGTTTTTACATTGCCCACTTTCGTCTAATATTTAAGAGGTATATTCATACACTCGTATTTAACAGGTGAACAAAGTGGGCAATTTAAAAACCTATCAAACCTTGTTTTGGTTTGTTAATAACTAATTAAAGGTCTAAAATTTTCAGCTTTTGTAAATAGTAACTATACTAATAATGGCAAACGACGAGTGATGTTTCTGTACATGATTTAATGCTAACTAATTACTCAAGTTGTCAAACTTCACACATCTCACACATGGCCGTCCGATTCCAAATTATTCTGAGTCAGTACTATGGTAACCAGATTACTTATAAATATACTTAGTACCTGGATGACCGACCGTCCTTTTTTATGGTAAATTTTCTAAAAATGAAACCTAGCTAGATCAATTATTCGCCCCCCCTTTTTTTTTTTTTCCTCACCTCCCTCGGATACCACCTGTCGGTGGCGTGTCGGACTCGACTCGTTTCGGGTACTAATAGCCGGGGAACCAGGTATACCCTAGAAAGGAAGTCCCTGGTCCAATTATTCGCCCCCGAAACAACCTGCATACTAAATTTCATGAAAATCGTTCGAGCCGTTCGAGCCTCTGACTCAGCAGTCGGAACCAAGAACCACAAGACCAACAAGCCAGTATTTGGTAACTAGCTGATTTTTAAACAGATTAATTTCCTTCTAAGATTAAAATCAGGTTAAATGAATATATTTAGGTCATAGAGATGAAAAACCGTACCAACTGTTATAGGTATGCGCTGAGAAACAAAGTGGCATCACTAGTTTTACTCACACCCCGTTCCGTCCGCAGCTACTAAATTTGTACAGTTCCACACAAATTTTGGTATAGTTTTGTACACCACAATCGGATTATAAGGATTTTCTAGCAATGTAGCCGCTTATTTAAAACTCTCATTGACATAGGACGATTTCCATTTACATAATTGTACTCATATTATATAGTTTTATGTAATCTGCAAGTTAATTACATTTACAAAATTTTATCAATTAAGTTAATTAGGTTTATATTTCGATTTATATATTGAATAAACATAGTTTTTTTTTTTTTATAAACGTGTAAATTTCTCTGTCTAACTATGGGTAAAGAACATAATGGCGATAAACAAAATGGGTCTGTTTCTGTTTGAGCAAAACGATCGTGACGCACTATCTTTATATTCACACAATTAAAATAAAACGTTTCTCATGTTTAATCAATGATATCACTGATAGCAAATTGGACAGTCGTTACATGGTACGGTATCAGTAACAATAACTGTATCCAAGATTTATCTTACATTTCCAGCAATCTATCATTACCAATACACATAACTAAAATATTAAAAACATTACAAAAGTATTATTGTTACAGGTGCGACACTTCTCAATAAACTTTTCTTCGAGATTCCAACTGAACGTTATTTTACGAGTATATCTACTTCATTATTAATGTTCTGTCGATAA
Source organism: Arctia plantaginis (assembly GCA_902825455.1). Lineage (NCBI taxonomy): Eukaryota > Metazoa > Arthropoda > Insecta > Lepidoptera > Erebidae > Arctia > Arctia plantaginis. The sequence continues at coordinate 3,231,760 of CADEBD010000303.1, forward strand.
CTATTTTTACATTCCAAAAACCCTTCATTTATTATTTCCAACCAGTACAAACATTTGCTATGCATTTAAATAAAGTAAACCAAACCACAATCTGGCTTTCTGTGTAAGTAAATATTTAAAGTCGAACTTAAGATATTTAAATTTAGTAGATTTTCCGCATCCGCTCTGAGTTTACCTAGTTGGCCTCTCATCCATGAATGCAACGGGGAAATCATTTCGGGCATCGGAAAAATTAGGAATTCGTTCCAAGGAAAACAGTCTCCTTAGGGAGCAGTTTTATGTATTCCAGTAATGATTGGGGTTTTGCTGTCCACCACTTAATCAGGGATCGTAGTTCAATACATCCCAATTCCTGGTTTGTTTTTTATTAGTCGTGCTATTGTATGTATACAGTTCCTTGATTACAAAACATTGGACATTCATACGTTTTAACAGGATAAAGGACAGGAGAGGAGAATGTTGACAGGATTTATAAACCTGTGCATTCCATGTTTTTTATAGTATTAGGAGGCAAAAGAGCAGATTAATTGTAAGTGACCACCGCCCCTCATGGACACCAGCAACTCAAGGGTTATAGAGTACGTTGCCACCTTTGAGTAAGTATCAGAGCGTAAACCCGCCCCTGGGTTTATTCTCCGGTAACTTCAATCATTTGTTAGCTAATGTATTGTAGTATGCATATATACTGATGATTTTAATGATCTATTTCTACATCATTAAAATCATCAGCAGATCAGCCATGATAAGTTGACTGCAATAGATGGCCTACAAGCCCATATAAATCCATCCACAAATGACACCGCCGTCCTTTTGGGTACCGCACCATTATAACAAAATTATCACTTACCTTCAAAATTATTTGTGAAACATTTGTATAGTCTTGAACCCATATCCAAAGCAGCATTGCTAGGCTCGTATCAAATATGGTTAAGTAGAGGGGGGTAACACAGCAGAGTGTTGAGGTAAACGCTGACGTATCGCAAGGAGTACTCCTTAAACCTATTCCTTCGTCGCAACTCCCAGGCTGTCGAAGTCGTATGTGTTGTCCTCATTGATCACCCGACCCGATCAACGCTAAGAAATAGGTCTAAGTTCTAGCTGCGCCCCGCGGTGTTACTCGCGTGGTTGTTGTACCTTGCTCATCAGACCGGCACTTACATTTTGCTATTGTGCCTATGTGCTATTCCAGACTATAATCTATCCCTGTGCTAAATGTCATCCAGATCTGTGCAGAAATTTTTGCCTGAAAGAATAACAAACAACCAAACTTTCGCCTTTATAATATTAGTAAGATAGTAATATAGTTGTTATAACTTTATTTCGTAAACCGTAGCCTGGGTAAGGAAGTATTTGTTTATCAAAAAGCGGCTAGGGAAGATTCGTAATTATGTTACTTATATAAAGGGATTGTGTACCCAGTAACATACGCATGGGTTCAGTAATATAATATCGGCTTTTGATCCCAACGCTATAAATATAGGCTGTGTTTGTTTGTTACTCAATCATTTCTTTCTGGATGTAAAGAGTGCTTCTAAAATAAAAGGGCTCAACTTACTTACTACAGACAATTTCCTAAAAGAAAAGAATATATTCCATTTTGTTAAAAAGTGATTTCTCGTAACAATCATACAGATTTCTTATTATCCCAAATATATTTTTTAAGTAGAACCTTAATGTTCAAGCACAATTTTAATGGTCTTAACTTCGGAAAAGAAATCCAGCAACAATTTATAAAACATTTTGGTAGAATATATCCATCAATTCTGTTACAAAAATAAATTCAAACAACTGTCGCAATAACTTCAATGTACCAAAACTTTATGATAAACATTGCCATTAGTAATAGGCTATTCAAAATCTTGTTATTGTACAAATTAAATTGGTTGCCAAACATGGCACCTGCTTTGCCAGCTAAAATCGTTGAATGAGTATCGTTGCTAGAACATTGGAACAAATCCGTTTCCGAATATTTATCCAATTGACCCAGAAGGAGGGTTATGTTTATGTTTGGTAAGACTTATGAGGTCAGAGTTTCTTTATTTTAGACAGACGGCGACAAAATAAAAACTATTTTAATAATAAATAAGTAATATATAGATTAAATTTTATATAGGTATTTATAATGCAGTTTTGTGTATTGTATTGTTTTCATTTATAAGTATGGCCTATTATAAAGCCGTGTACAAGTTTTGCACAGTGGCTTGTACAATGGTGTGGCGCCAACTCATGCAATGTATTCATTTCCTTTAATTAGTGAACATGACACTGTCGTCCTAGACTAATTCGTGGTCACCAATAGTAAGCTCTAACTCATGGGGATAGAACTATGGTGATGATTCATCAAACCAACAAGAATTTTATCATTATCATCATTCATTACTGATGAATGATGACAATGATGAAATTATTGTTGGTTTAATAATCATATTAATTAGGTCTTACTGACTCGATTCAAATCAGTATTTTAAATACCAATCTGTTTGGTATAATATCGCTTTGTACTAACCGACTCCAAATTAATATTATTAGTCACAAACTGAAATAAAACATCAATTCAATAAAAACATGAAGTAGTTTTTCGGTCTTACATTGTACGTTCCATGTTACATATAGGAGTGTATAAAGCGCAGGAATTGTGAAGACAAATCTGTAATGAACGTCGATAATGCGACGGATTTATCGGTGCAATCAGCTCGACACAATCGACGCAAATCGTCTACTTATTTGACAAGCATTCAAGGAAACTCGTTTAATATTACTCCTCCAATAATGTTGATGAAATTTAATCAAAATGATTACCATTTTATTTGATTTGAGCACAAATGTTACATGTTATTAATATCTTATAACAATAAAGTTAATACACCTCCAAACTTATTTTAACATCAAAGTATGCCATATATTTCCATAACACGCCTATGATTAATTTAAATAATTCCTATATTATTACGACTCTAAGATACTTTTTTGTTATGAAATACGATGTCTTATATTATACTTATAATGATTAACGATAAAATAAACTTGAACAACATCGCTTCATCGTTCTCTTCAAAACATGAAAGTTCAATGGAATAAGATACTATAATCCTTTGGTCAAAATTATTTCGTGATCAAATAAAAAACTTGCTTTGTTTACTTCAAAAGAGCATTCTTAATCTAATTTATTTTTTATCCATTATACAATAGCAACTGGAAATCTTTTGGTCTTATTAGGGTTTTGTGGGCAACAATCCCTCTTGTTCTACAAATTAATATATGAAATACTGCCACTTACCGTGGGAGAGCCATGCTTCGGCACGAATGGGTCGGCTCGACCGGAATGATACAATGGCCTTACAGAAAATCGGGGTTAAGCAATTCTTTCGTTGCCTTTCAGTGTGAGTGAGGTTACCGGAGACCAAATCCCCCCTTCCGCTGACTCAACGAGAGGGACTCCGAGGGCGGCAACGCACTTGTGACTTTTGAGTTGCAGGTGTCCATGGGCGGCGATAGTTGCTTACTCGTTTGGTGACCCGTCTGCTCGTTTGCCCCCCTTATACCATAAAATAAAAATCAAATAAAATACTACTTATTCAATAATGTATCTATTGCATTAATTTATACATTAGATCTTAATCTTTCTAGGTATGTTATGATGATATGGCGAATTCGAACCGACTAAAGCCACACATCTTACCAATTAGCACCAGTGGGGTAACGAACACACAAAAAAGTAATTTCTTATTATTTCTCAATTAATATTATACTCCTAAAGGATTAAACGTACTAACACTAAACACTACCGGGGCACACAGCTAGAAAATCAATAAGTAACAAGGTAATCTAATAAACATCAGTCAGTCTCAAGACTAAAGTTAATTGCGATGTTTTCTGTGAAACTTGGTTAATCTCAATGGACCAGTTGGAGTGGCCGTGTTGGGCGTCAATGAGCACCGTGTTTTTGTTCCTAATGGAAACGGAAGATCATTGTGAAACTTTTACATTGACGGTGGCAGCTTCGGATACTTTGAATGGTAATTTATTAGAAAATCCGACCTGTTAATATAAATTAAGTTTGCACCGACTGTTTAGATTTAAAAAGTTTATTTAAATGGTAACTACAATTAATTTATACTAACTCTGTTATCTCTAGTATACATGTAGCACATTTATATTACACATAAATTTTAAAGAATACTACTAATACAATGATGCTAAAGGGCCCTTTGACTTGTTTATAAAAACGCGTTTGTCTTTGAAAAATATCAGTAAGATTGAATATCATCATCATCATCATCATCATCAGCCTATCGCAGTCCACTGCTGGACATAGGCCTCTCCCATTGCACGCCACTTAGATCGATTTTGGGCTTCTCGCATCCAGCTCCTGCCAGCCATCTTGCGCAAATCGTCACTCCACCTGGCCTGTGGGCGTCCTACACTACGTTTGCCGAGACGCGGTCTCCACTCAAGAACTCGTTTTCCCCAACGGTTATCGGTTCTGCGGCTAATATGGCCAGCCCACTGCCACTTCAACTTGCTGATCCGGTACGCTATGTCGGTGACCTTAGTTCTCTGCCGGATCACCTCATTTCTGATGCGATCCCTTAGAGAAACGCCGAGCATAGCCCTTTCCATAGCACGTTGAGCGACTTTGAACTTGTGGACCAGCCGTACCGTAAGTGTCCACGTTTCAGCTCCGTATGTCATGACGGGTAGGACGCACTCATTAAAGACTTTCGTCTTAAGGCACTGTGGGATCGACGATGAGAAGACTCGACGTAGCTTCCCAAACGCTGCCCAACCCAACCGAATTCTTCTGTTCACCTCGTCCTCGAAGTTGTTTCTACCTAACTGCAATGTCTGCCCGAGGTACACATAATTTTGAACAACTTCGAGAACGGCACCGTGTACCGCAATCGGTTCCGGTAGTACATGTTCGTTGAACATGACCTTGGTTTTATCCAAGTTCATCCGTAGGCCGATGCGTACAGAAGTGTCAGCTAAGTCATTCAGCATTTGCTGTAGGTCCTGCAACGTCTCTGCCATGATGACGATGTCATCTGCAAATCGCAAGTGAGAGATGTATTCGCCATTGATATTGATGCCACGCCCTTTCCAGTGCAGCGTCTTGAACATGTCCTCCATTGCATTTGTGAACAATTTCGGGGAAATAACGTCCCCTTGTCTCACTCCTCGATGCAATGGTACGGGCCTTGTTTGCTGATTCTGTACTTGGACGGACATGGTGGCGGCTTCGTAGAGACATCTCATCACTTTTATGTATCGCCAATCTACTTGGCAACGCTGCAGGGACTCCAGAACAGACCAGATCTCGATCGAGTCAAAGGCTTTCTCATAGTCCACGAATGCTAGACACAGGGGCTGATTATATTCTTCGGTCTTCTGTATAATCTGCCGCACTGTGTGGATGTGGTCTATGGTGCCATATCCGCTCCGAAACCCAGCTTGCTCCGGTGGTTGGAATTCGTCGAGTCTTCGCGCAAGACGGTTCGTGATGACTCTCGAAAACAGCTTGTAGACGTGGCTTAGAAGGGATATGGGTCGATAGTTCTTCAACCGTGTCTTGTCACCCTTTTTGAAGAACAAGACGACCACACTCCTACTCCACGCTTCTGGAGTTCTCCCTTCAAACAGGACAGCGTTGAAGAGCTTTTGGAGCTCCCTTAGTACGGGTTTACCCCCGGCCTTCAGCAGCTCTGTTGTAACGCCATCCTCTCCAGGGGCTTTTCCATTTTTCAGCTGTCCAAGAGCCATCTCGATTTCGTCAATGCTAACTTCTGGCAGGTCTTCGGTGTAGTGACGTGTTAATGTGGCTCTAGAGTCTTCATTTTCGGGATCAGGTCGAGATGCATGCGAAGCGTATAACCGGCCATAGAAGCTTTCCACTTCCAAAAGGTTGAATAATCAAAACATAAATACGAATGAAGCTACTAGTTACTATTTAAACTAAAATCTTTTCATAAATACATAATTTATTAATTTGTGTGCAATACACAAATTATATAAACCAATATTATAACCAATATTATAATACATTTATATTGCACAAATAAATATAATAGAGTGTAGTAAATTTTTGAGCATAAAGTTATTACTAGTCTTATTTTTTTTTGTACCAGAAGGGACTATGACGGCTCGGCTCAAAGAAGCGGAGTGTTACATATGCTTTATATACACATATGTGTTTGTTTAGAGAAACCCCTAATCGTATTTTAACTGCTATATGTAGGGGCAGCTCTATTAAATTTAAAATGTAGAGCTACCAGGTAAAATAAAAAAAATAGTGTTTATAAAAAAAATGGATTCACCAAACAAAACCACAATCGTTAAATATTCCAGATATCAGATTTCTGAGTGCTCAAGTTTTGCTTAAAAAATTGAACAATGAAATGTGACATATATATACACACATATGTACTTTTATACATTTTAGGTTAAAAAAAATCCTGTGTTTTTTCCATTGATAGTGCTGGACTTAGTACTTAGACGAATTTTTTGTTTCGGAGTTTGGGCGTTTCTATGTATGTATTTACAAAAAAAAAGTATGTAAGTATTCTATCAGTCAATCTAGTTTTTCTTAGTCTAGCTTCGTCTCGTTTCGTAATCTAGCTTTGCTTAGTTTGAAACTAGATGGCGTTGTGTGTCAGATGTCGGCAATATTTTATTATAGTATTTCATAAAGAACTACACTTTTCTGTGGCACATTAAAATTGCTTTGATGAGAAATTAAGAAAACTGGGCAAAAAAAATAGATAAAAACAATCCTTTAAGCAGGTTATATATCGTGTCAAAATTTGAGCTTAATCGGTGCAGAACTATTTGAGTTTTAAATCCAACTTTTATTCAACCAACCAAAACACAAACCAACTTAACATTCTTATAAATACAGATTGCAACAAATCAAGGTATTCGAATGTATGAAGCTCACCCATAGTTTTTACCACCGTGCCAATTGGTTTTTTTATCAATTCTTAAATAGCTGTCTCTGAATAATATGTAGTTGATTAATTTAACAAGCCTGCGCTATAATCATAAGCTACGAGTAGTAACGTTGTATTTACGTCCGTGTGTTTAATCCGTATATAAATGTACAAACATCTAAACAACAAATAGAGCGACGGCCTGATACACAAAAAAAGAGGGGTAATTGCATTGATATAATACTTACATAGATGAGTAATTATCGCCTAAAATCGTTGCTACTGCACATCTGTCCCCAGGCATATGCGTAGCAAACTTCAATTCAGTGTTCAATGTGGCGTCAACCGAGTTGAACATAGCGACACATGACAGTAACAATCGCCAAAATGGGTAAATGCGTAGTGAAAGAATGCGATTCAAGGTCACAAAACCATAATAAATCATGCGGAATTACTTATCACGTGTAAGTTTATGGTTTTTGTATTGATAATATCGTAAATAAGGCTATAATTGAAATAAAACATTGAAAATTGTAATTTAGAATCAGTGTTACCATTAAAAAATCATTTTTGTTTTCCCACATTAGTGGGAGAATTTATAATTTATGAAATAATATGCTTTATACTGTTTTTAAACATTTTGTCAATAATAAGGAAGAACGGTAGTTGTTAGGGCTGGATCGATCACTTTTTTTAGGGACCCGTTGAACGTTCACCTTCTGCCAAGCTCGCAGTGCTGGAGACTTTTGTATAAAAGAATTAATTAATTCATTCATTCATTTTTCTTAATTAATTATCAAATGTAAATAATAATTGTACAAAAAATATATATATATAAAATAAAAAAGTAAATAAATATAAATAAATATAAAAAACAAAAATTATATATATATATATATATATATATATATATATATATATATATATATATATATATATATATATATATATATATATATATTTGTTATATATTTTTTTATTTGTATTTTAAAATATTAAAAGAATTTGCAATACACCCTGGGGATTATTTATTATCAGTACAAGTTGATCATTCACTTTTACTATTAAATGCCATTATTTATACATAGGTAAAAATAAGATTGTATCATGAAATTAAAATATTCACACAAACTTATAAAAAAGAGTCTAAAAGACAATTGTATACAAAACTGATGCTTCATAGCGGAGTTTGATTTTACACTGAGTATAAACCCTTTTAACCAAATATTTCTAGTTATTTTATTATTTATACCTATTCCATTCAATTCGAAATGTATTATTTAAAATATTTAAATTAATTTATTTTATTACAAAATTGTTTTAAAAAAAAATTGTTTCTTGGTTGTTATGGGTAAAATTTCATACGGCAGCCAACACTGGCCCACCATCGCGAAGTTATGTCTTTGTCTTTGTCTAATCCGGGCGATGGTATTGTTCTTGTCTCGCGTGTAAATGAGACATAAATATGTTTACTTTCAAATGTTTCGTGGTATCAAAGCTACGTCGTCAAAGTTCAAAAGTGGTTACACTTTTTTCGACGTGTGATAATGAGGTTTGCTTCTCTAGTGTTGTTTTAACTCAATGGGTAATTGTAATAAAATCATTGTTTTTTTTAATGTGTTTTTGTAATTACTGCACCGTAGCTTACCTACGTACACTTTGGTCCATAATGGTTATGTGTAAGAGGCAGTCAGTCGCAGGCAGCAATAAAACTGATTATACTGTTGCTTAATATATTTCTAGATTGAACAGTACCTACATTTTTAGTGCGCAAATAAAGATTGTTTATCTATGTACATGTAACTAATTATAAGATTAAAGCATTTTTAGGCTAATACTTAGAGTAGTAATCCGTATTAATTTGTAAAAGCTTTAAATAAATGTTGCCCTCAAACCCTAATACGGCCAAAAGATTTCCAGCTATTATTGTATAATGGATAAAAAATAAATTGATTAAGAATGCTCTTTTGAAATAAACATTGCAAGTTTTTTATTTGAACACGAAAGAATTTTCTGGACCAAAGAATTATACTTACTTATTCCACTGAACTTTCATTCTTTGAAGATAAAATGTTATTTACAGAAATAGATCCACAATAAACATATTTTGAAATGTCGGAATCCTCAAGTTTATTTTATTGTAAATCAGTATGAATAGAATATGAGATTGTATTTAATAATCAAAAAGTGTTATTGAATCGTAATAATGTAGAAATTGTTTAAATTAATCGTAGGGGTGTTAATGAAATATATGGAACACTTTGATGTTAAAATAACTTTGAAGTAAGTAATATTAAGCTTATTGTTATAAGATTTAATAACAAGAAGCGCTCGTGCTCGAATGAAATGCTATGGTAATCATTTTGATTGAATTTCTTCAACTATTGAGACGTATAGATCTTATATGTATATTAAAACTCAAATCATGTGAACAATAATGGATATATTTACAAGATTTAATAATAAGAAATATATTGCTACTCGAAATTTGAGTAGTTGATTGACAATATCGAGAGAATGTCATTGATTCATTTTTTTTGGCGTTCGAATCTGCTCGTAAGATATTATTTCACGTTCAGTCAAGACACACACACACGTTTCAAAGCGTAATTGATAATCCGATAATTCGAAACTCAATGTAAACAGGTGTAAAACGATGTAGGCAGTGAAAAATGTCTGCCATAGTGCCAGAACACTGCTTCGGAAGAAACTAAATTCTGAGCGGGTTTTACCAGTGCAGTTTTAAAAGTGCCAGTGCTACTCAGCCCTGATGTTTCATGTTAATAGAATAGGAATTAGTAGCATACAATATTACAAGTACTTGTTTTTATTATGCTTTAATTTACATCTAAAACTAAAAAAAATTCATTATTTTTTTTTTTCATTTTTTAATAACATATTATTAAAATTCATATAATTATTATCCTACAATTATAAATAAAAACACCTTGTAATAATTTTCTTATTATTATAACTTACTATTACTTTGACTTTTATTCACCCTTTTAGATTTCTTTAATAAATAAAAATTATAATACAATACACTAACAAAATAGTACAAATAACTTTTATAATAACAAATAACTAACACTAAATTTAAAGTAAACAACGCAATAAAGAAAAAAAAATTGCATTTGGAAATAAAAGTAAAGTTTAAGTAATTTATATATGTATATTATATGTATAAATTATATAAGTTACGTATATATATCAAATAATGTTGACAAGTTTTGTATTGCAAAAGTTATTACGGAGGCTTGAGTAAACTACTTATTAATATATGTATCTAACGAGTAGTCACTTAGTTAATGTCTGTCGTATCGCATGTCAATTAAACTCACATTCGGCACACAACAGCATACCGCGTATTTACTATAAAATATATAAACACAGGAGTTGACTCACAGGTCTAAAAGAGACATCCAGGGGTGAAAATGTTTTTATATATTGAGTTGTCACGTTCGCAAATATGCGGTGCGGGCTTAATAGATCTTTGGTAGACAAGTAATGCTAACGAGGCTTTAAACATGGTTCGTTAGACATGCCTAAGTACCTCGTCACTGGGCTGTATGAGTTGTGGTGTAAGAGTTCAGGGGTGGCGCTGTTAGAAAATTGTACATAATTTGATCAGGCTATTATTAAATTGCTGATGTAGTTGACAACAGAAAATCGAACACACAAATAAAAAAAGACAATGTATATCTAAAACCCCAATTAGGTTTCAAGTTAATTTCATGAAGAATATCGGTCGGGTTATCTTAATTTCACATCCCACCTTGAATATAATGATATTTTTAACACGCTTTTATTAGCTTGATATGTATTGTATGTAACGGAATCTTCGAACGTGATTTTGACTCACTTCAAAACATCACACACTATATACGTATATACACTTATCAAGGACCAATGAGAATTATTGTATTCTCATCGGTCCTTGATAAGTGATTTAAAATAGAATAATATGTTAAAATATGAGATAAAGCGTGGGGTGAATTTCAAGATATTTTATACTATAATAACTTTACTTTTACCAATATCTGTCAATAAAATATTTCTACAACAATTGAGATCTAGCAACCCACGCTTCGATAACCTTTTTCTTTTTTTTTTTTTTTTCCGTGCGGAAATCCCCTCGGATACCACCTGTCGGTGGCATGTCGGACTCGAACCGACTAAAACCGCACGCCTTCGCCGGGTACTAATAGCCGGGGAACCAGGTATACCCTAGAAAGGAAGTCCCTGGTGCCCCAACATACCTCGGGTCATCTACAGACGAGTAGACGACCCCCCCCGTGTGGGAACCCCATGTTCCCTGTGCTCCCTGGAAGCGAGCGCGCTTCGCAACGCGCTCGCCGCCACCCCGGCCTGCTTCTGCTAGGTTGACAGATGGCCTCACCTGTCACCCCCAGGCCTGCGCTTATGGAGGATGGAGGTCGTTCTGCGACCTCCGGCGCCTGAGTCGCCTGCGCTGCCTGGCCCGTGGCCGGGCCTGGCGGGCCGGGAGAGTTCTAAACCTCTCCCGGTCCCGCTCCGCCGTCTCCTTCGCGAGCATAACTTGCTCGCAGAAGGAGACGGCAGAGTTCCACGCACTCTCGCTCCGCACGATAGCCGCAATCAGGCTATCGAGCGAGAGAACTCCCACTCCGATGGCCGCCACGAGGTCTCGCCTCTGCTCAACCCACGCCGGGCACTCTGCCAGCGTGTGGAGAGCCGTGTCCACGGTCTGGCCATCGCAGTGGTGGCACTCAGGCGGTGGCTCCTTGCGGATCAGACACAGGTGATCTCCGAAACATCCCTTCCCAGTGATCACCTGCGTCAATCGGTATGAGAGGGTCCCGTGACGCCTCTCGAGCCAATCCTCCATAACGGGTCTTACCGCCGCAATGACGGCGTGCCCGGGTGTGGAAATCCCCTCGGACCGTCACCCGTGGGTTTGCGGCGGGGTGGTGTGTCGGACTCGGACCGACTAAAACCACACGGTGTGCCACTCTGCGCCTGTAATATGAGGGATCCGGGAACAGCTGTTATTAAGACATCCGGACCCCTCCTAGCGCCTGTCCGCAACGGCGCGGGCACCACCTTCGGTAAACTCTCTATTTAGGCGACGTCCGGCACACGCGGACTCCGCCCCCTCGCGGCTGGCCAACTAATGCGGGTGGAGGGGAAACCCACCCCGTCCACCCACGGCCACACTCAGGGCGGCATGAGGCGCAGGTGAGCGCGCCTCCCCCGCCCGGTTCGCCGGCGGTGGATCGGGTCCGAGTGGAGGTCGTCCTCCCGGGCCTTCTCCGCCGCCTCCTTCTGCGAGATTATTTCCTCGCAGAAACGCAAAACCTCAACCTCAGGCGCAAAACAGTCTCGGGGCCCACCTCGTAGAGGTGCCGGACGATGCGGGCAGAGAGAACCCTCTCAAACAATTTACCCGCCTCGTCCAGCAGCACGATGGGCCTGTAGGCCGCGACCGAATCGGCAGGCCGTCCCGGCTTCCTTAATAGGACCAGCTTCCCGCTCTTCCAGCACTCAGGGAAACGTCCCGACGCCAAGCTAGCGTCGAACACCTCCCCGAGGCGGTCTGACATGTGGTTGAGGGCTAGGGCCAGCACTCGGGCCGGTACCCCGTCTGGTCCAGGGGCGGTGTTCTTGGAACGGATCCGTAGAACAGCCGCCCCTACCTCCGAATCCCAGACGGGCGGAACATCATCCTCCTCGTGCTCCCCGTCGTCTCCGGCCAAGGAGGCCATCGCCGGGGGACGCTTCACTAACCTAACCCAACCACATCTTTACGATAAAATGATATTTCTTTTTGAACTTATATTAAATTATTTTCTCCTTTATAGTACAGCTAGTAACAAAAGCGTGTTTTTCATATAGATCTGAAGATGAGTTTCAGAGACATACGATATACATTTCGTAAAAAGATAACTTTTTGATATTAGCAACAGGCCACTCCAATTTTACTAAACTAATAATATTTTGAATTGAAAATATTTAATTTAAATTCATTTTTTTACTTATTAGATCTAAACCGTGTACACATCGCATCATCAGCTGGTCCACTGCTGGACATAGATCTCTCTAAGTTATCCTTCTATTGGCAGTGCTGTCGTCCTGCGTAGTTTGCTCCCTTAGTCGGCTCTGGGGTAGTGACACATCGTAATCTTAATCCGTATACGCATTTCTACTTAAGTATGACCTAATAAAAAAAAAAATAGAAATTTCCACCCGGTGCGATTTTAACAACCCTATTTATTTACAAGGTAGGAATGATACATACAAAGATTAATGACCGCCGTTCTCGCTGAAAAATATTCGGTTTCCAGCACTTTGTTTTTGCAATATATTTATCATGAAAGAATTATAGCTTACAGAGAAAATAGCAAAGTCTGTGATGTATCATTGGTTAATATGATTATGTAAGGCTGTAGCACAGTAGTGTTTACTTTGTAACTTTTGTAATATAGCGAAGTGTTATGCTTTGGTTTTGACTGTAGACATGTTCTAGTCTAAGCACATGAATCCAATAATTAAGATTCCTTAATACTAAGTTTTGTCCAGTCGCGTTATGAAAATAGTGACGCAGCAATCAAGCCCAGCTCCCGACCAATCACTTTTAACTTTCAAGGTTTCGTACGAAAGCTTGGAAGCGATGCGTCACTATTTTCTTAACGCGAATGGACTATAATAAGTAGATCAAAAGCAGATAAAGCTAGAGCTAGCTATTAAAGAGGAAAATTAGAAATCTAATCTTTCTACATTATCTAATTTATTTACACGTAAAAGAATATATTTGTAACCTTCCTTAGTTCACAGACTTCTTCTTTGTTAAATCTCAGTACAATTTATACAATTTCTAGACACGTCAGAATAATGTTAAAATTTTACTTATAATTCCTGTTAGCAGCAATTTCCCATCTTCTGTTACTTTTAGTCACCATTTTAACCTGTAAAATACTCGCAGAATGATAAAAAAATCATCTGAATTAAGCTCATGTGAATCCTACAACGCAATTATGGTACTGAGCAATAGAATTCCTACTCCTATGCTCCTACTTCTGCCAGCGTTTGGAGCGCCGTATCCACGTTTCGGCCATCGCAGTGGTGACACAGGTGAAGGCTGACTTCGGAAGCATCCTTTCCCGGTGATCACTTGCGTCAGCCGGTATCAGAGGGTCCCGTGTTGTCTCTCGAGCCAAGCTTCCATAACGTGTCTTATCGCCACAATAACGATGTGCCCTATGTCTACACAACAGTCCATGCAACTCACTTGCCTTCTTACGCCACTGATATAGAGCCCTTGCGGGTGACACTCCTGGACGGAATTCAACCGTTGGACCTGGGTCCGGCCAGAAGAGTCGCCTTAAAGGAATCTTACGGTATCCTTACAGACCTGAATAGTTTGTTTGTTTGTTTAAAAGTGTTAATCTCGGGAAGTGGTTCGAATTGAAAAAATATTTTAGTGTTAGATAGCCCATGTATCGAGAAAGGCTATAAATAATACGACCATCAATGAAAAATGTATTCCTTTTGAAAGACGTAGACGAAATTGTGCGGGTGCAGCAAGTTCTGTATAAAACTAAAATATAGTTTCACCAGTGACTCCAGCTGCATAGACATACTCTCGACTCGTATTTGCACTGCTATAATTAAATGTATATTATCAAGACTACCGTGCGAGTGACACATGTCTAATTCTCGAGTACAATTTAATTCGTTAATCCTGTTTAATAATTGCTTATTAAGTTTAAATGGTGTTTACAATAAGTTTAATAATATCTATTTTAAAAAGGTGTTAGTGGTTGCTATTATTGGATGTGATTTTTAATTAAACAGTGATAACTCAGTAAAAAAGTTACCCTCCTTAGTATCTTCCTTATTATCAACGGACTCATCGGGCAAAACGCGTAAACGACGCGAGCTGCATGGCGCTTACGACCTTTTGGCCGTGGAAAATTGCATGAAGTGGCATCGTGGCTTGTGAGTTGCATCGTAGGGGCATTTATTTGTGTAAAGATTGTACTGTACATTCCGTCGTCGTCGGTAAATAAATTGAACGGAGGCATTTCTTGCTGTGCTATAAGTTAGATATAAAGATACTGTTTACTTTTCTTTTTTTTTTTATGCAAAGAGAAAGGTTATTCCATAAAATGGGTAAAACTAAGTCAGCCGCACAATCAGGAAATAGTTCCAAGGATTCAAAAGAATCACATTTGGATGACAACTTGAAGTCAGAGATAAGAAGAATTATAATTGAAGAACTTCGTGGTTTGTTGAGACAGGAATTCGATTCCACTAATAAAAAGCTTGACGAGATTGGAGATGGTATGAACTTTATCAGTCAGCAATATGACACAATAAAGGAGTCTGTGGATAAAAGTCTCGAGAAGATTAAATTATTGATAGAGGAAAAAGAAGTGCTACAGACGACAATAACACAGTTAACAACAAAGATAAGAATGATGGAGCAATATTTACGTGAAACAAATTTAGAAATAAATGGGATACCTGAAAACAAAAATGAGTCTTTACCGATAATTATAAATCAACTGGCCAAAGTAGTCAACAATCCTATTGGGCAAAATGATGTGTTGTTTTGTAAAAGAGTGGCAAGAATGAATAGAGAGTCAAGAGAACCCCGCGCTATTATTGTAAAATTAAACACGACTTTTCGACGCGATGCTTTGTTGGCGGCTGTGACCAAATACAATAAAACAAACAAACAGGACAAACTAAACTCTCATAATCTAGGACTTGGAGGCGAAAAAAAAGCAGTATTTGTATCCGAACACTTGAGCCCGAAAACAAATCACTCCACTCGGAAACAAGAAAGGCAGCTAAACTCAAAAACTATAAATTTACTTGGATCCGCAATGGACACATCTACGTACGAAAGGACGAAGAAAGCCAAGCAATCCTTATTAATAATTTAGCTAAGCTACAGTCTTTATAATTTTTATTTTTTTAGTTTTTTTTTTAGGATATTTTTTTCTTACTGTTTTTATTTTGTTTAGATTTTTGTGTAATAGTGTTAATGTTTTTACTTAAAATTCAATTTATATTACCAAAATATTAGGGGGATGAGAACAAAGACTACTAGTATTTATAATAGCATTTTGCAAAATAATTATGATGTAATCATTTTCACAGAAACCTGGCTTAATTCCTCCATAAGGGATGCAGAGCTGGTGGACGGTCGTTATGTAGTGTACAGAAGGGATCGTAGTGATTCATTAAATAGTGGTAAAAAGGAAGGTGGCGGAGTAATGATCGCGGTTAAGGACAGTATCAAATCGGCTAGGATGCCTTGTTCTGAATCTAATTGTGAAGATTTATGGATAAGCGTTGATATCACTGTAGGCAGTAGTAATGTAACGCTTGGACTATGTGCAGTTTATTTGCCACCACCATTGAAACTTGACCATCTCAATGCCTTTTTACATGCAGTGGAGGCGGTAATGCGGGGGGTCGATGAGGTTATTATTGCAGGAGATTTTAATATGAGCTCAATTTTTTGGTCCCTAGGGGAGAATGTAAATTATACTACGCCTTTTTACACAAATTCGACTCTGAACAATACATTTATAGATTTTTTAAATATGAGTAATCTATTACAATTTAACCATATTGTTAATTCGACTAATAAAATTTTAGATTTGGTTCTCTCTACTTTAGATATCCTTTCTGTCTCGGCACCCTTGGATTCGCTGTCGAAAATTGATAATTATCATCCTAACTTACTGATATCAATCCCTAGTCAGTTACAGAATAGCCTTCCATATAAACAGAGAGCAGGTCATAACTTCTTTAAAGCCCAATTTGACAAAATTAAAATAGAACTTGCTTCAACTGATTGGCAAAATATGTTTAAAACGGTTAATATCAACGAGGCTATTTCTATATTTTATAAAAGAATCAATGAAATCATACAACTACATGTACCAGTGCATAAAACTACAAACTTAAGAAAGAATAAGCATCCACAATGGTTTAGTCAACCACTCATTAAATTGATTAAGGAAAAAGAAAAGATCAGAGCTAGGTATCGTAAATACAGGAATCCTCGAGATCAAATTGAATTCTCTATTCTTCGAAAACGTTGTCATAGGTTGTATGTTAAATGTTATAATGATTATGTGGAAAATATTGAGAATAACATAGCTTCAGATAGCAGTAAATTTTATAACTATATTAAATTAAAAAGTCACAACAAAAGTAGATTTCCAGATGTTATGAATTTAGATAATGTGTTAGGTACAGGCGTTCAAGAAATAAGCAATTTGTTTGCGAATCATTTTTCCTCAGTTTTTAACAATTCCGAAGTAGAAGCTAGCGTAGACATGGGACGTAACTTTGATAGAGCTTCAATTTTGTTTCCATTGAGCAATCTAATACTTGAGGAGGAGAAAGTACTGGATAAATTAAAACATCTTGATTCTTCAAAAGGTCCCGGGCCTGATGGGATCCCACATATTTTCGTTAAAACCTGTGCCAGTGAACTGTCTGCACCGCTTACTATCCTCTTTAATTTGTCCTTGAGTAGTGGTACTTTTCCAGAAGATTGGAAAAAAGCTAAGATAGTCCCGGTGTATAAAAAAGGTGATAAGTCTAATATTGGTAACTACAGACCGGTTTCGATATTGTCTTGTTTCGCAAAGGTTTTTGAATCTTTAGTATGCATTTTTTTGAGTAGTCATATAGACCAACATATTACAGCAAAACAACATGGATTTATGAGGGGTAGATCAGTTTCCACTAATTTAGTCTCTTTTTTAGATTTTGTTTGTGAAAGGGTAGATAAAGGATCTCAGGTTGATGTTGTATATATCGATTTCTCAAGCGCCTTTGATAAAGTCGATCATAGCATTCTGCTTCAGAAATTGTATCTGTATGGTGTAGAGGGTTCATTGCACAGGTGGTTTGACTCGTATATTACGGGTAGATCACAAAATGTAGTGGTAAATGGATTTACGTCTCATACCTATTATTCTCTCTCCGGTGTGCCTCAGGGTTCGATATTAGGTCCCAAGCTCTTTCTTGTATTTATCAACGACATTGTTAACTTTATGCGTTACAGTCACTGCTCTGTTTATGCCGATGATTTGAAGTTATTTGGAGAGGTAAGCGATATTACGGATAAAAATAGTTTACAAAATGATCTCAATGCAATATCAGTATGGTGTCGAAATAACAACATGTGTCTTAATCCATCTAAATGCTTTCATATTAAATTTACACGTAAAAAACAGTTCTTTGATTCAGCTTACGCAATTAATAACATAAAATTAAAAGAAGTATCAACGATTCGTGATTTGGGAATAGTGCTTGACGGGAATTTAAATTTCATATCTCATATCGATAATATAACTACTAAAGCCGCTAAGATGGTGGGGTTCATAAAAAGAAATACAAAACAGTTTAAGAAAGTAACAACCAGTATCCTTTTGTACAAAAGTCTCGTAAGAAGTGTATTAGAATTTTCTAGTGTCACTTGGAATCCTCACTACTCGAATCACTCGCAACGTATAGAGTCCATTCAAAGATCTTTTACTCGACATCTATCCTGGAAGCATGAAGTTGGGCGAAGAGCTCCTTACACGGTCAGATTAAAACATTATAAGTTAGACACACTTAGCAAAAGACGAAAAATAGCTGACTTAAATTTTCTGCATGGAATAATAAATGGAAAAGTGACTGACTCCGAATTGTTAGGAAAAATAAAATTAAAAGTACCATTTCGACCTCCGCCACTCCGAAATCCCATAACCAATATGTTTGTTTTGCCCAGATGTCGTACTAATCTTGGGATAAATTCGCCAATTGTAAGAATGTGCAATGCGTACAATTATTTAAACGCGAAGAATTTTGGAAATCTGGATATCTTTCGTGAGAAACAAGCACATTTTAAGAATATTATAAATAAATGTATGGTATAGATTTTTACAGATAAATATATAGGTATGTATATGTGTGTGTATGTGTGTGTATATATATGTATATGTGTATATATGTATATATGTGTGTATGTATGTATATGTATATATATATATATATATATATATATATATATATATAAGCTTATTGCATTGCATGATTTGTGCTTAGCATTTTATTGTTAAATGTTAGTTTGTAAAGGTCTTAATAGTTATCAAACATGGAAATTATGTGAATTGTCTCGTATCTCTCAAGGTAGTTAACATAAAATGGTAGATGCTGTGGACACATATTAATTTTGTATGTACTAGATTAAGACATTATGTATATTAGTTCTTAAGACGCTATTGTACAATACATTGTTTGTGTTCCTTAAAATAAATAAATAAATAAATAAATGTACTGCAACAGGTTGGACTAAAAGTTCATTCATTAAGTCTAATAATGGTTATATGAAGTCTAATATAGTTTTTATAAATTTACACCCTAACTAACCCTAATAACAGTTAACAACTGTTATTATGAAAATGTCGTTTCGTTTAGCTGTTCTTTATTATATGAGATTCGATTAAGTAGTTGAACTAATAGCAATTCAACGCAAAAACAAAATGTTTTGCATTCGGGGGAATTAAAAAGCAGAGCATTTTAAGGGTTCCGTACCTCAAAAGGTAAAAAGGAACCCTTATAAGATCACTTTCTTGTCCGTCTGTCCGTGGGTCACCACCGATTTTCTCAGGAACGGGTAGACCTAGCAAGTTGAAATTTCTACCAGATACTGAGGTCTATAGTCCCTATTAGGTGTATAAAAATCAAGGTCCTGAGTCAACACGATAAAAAGATATGGGCAAATTTAGATTTTCGCGAAAACTTGTAAGTACCAAAATTTGCCTTAATTCTAACCAAAATTTACAATTCCAGGTCAACCGGAAGTACCCTATAGGTTTTGGGTCGAAAACCTATATGGTAGTTGCCGTTGACCTAAAATCACGAAATTTGACAAAAAGAACAATTTTACAGCACAAATAAATTAATAATTCCAAAAAATAAAAAAAGTAGAAAATTAAGATAAATTTTGGTACTTACAAATTTTCGAGAAAATCTACGTAAAATTTGGGACCGATTTTTTTATGTTTGGTAATTTAGAGTTTAACTTTAGAGTTTCTTCTTAGTTCTAATCACCTTAAGCAAGCAAATCGCAGTGCAGTTGAGTTGATAAAGTAATGTAACTAAATTATCATAATTTCTCTGTTTTTATGATATTATAATTATAAAATACTATATATACTCACTTAAACATTTATATTTTAAGGTAATATTTTCTAGACTAAGTGTTCAAAATTAATAAAGGTTCCTCTGACGTAGATGAGCTATTTATTATTTTCTATGTTTTACCTAGAAACGAGACAACATATCACAGAGATCATGTGATTTTTCTACATTTTTTAAAATAGGCTATACTTTAAAAACCTTTTATTCCCTTTGTGAAAAATAAAACCAGAGAGCGAATTCAAAAAAGAAACTCATAGAAAAATGATATTTTAATTCGAACATTCCTTCGGGAATATTATTTTGAAATCTCACGCAAGGCAAGCAAGTATTTTTATATAACGAATGATGATATTAAAAAAATACATATTTAAGTGACTGTTTCTAATGTCATTATAATTGATTTTCATTAATTATGATTTATTTAAATATTGAAACCTATGAATTCTTTATAAAATATTGTTTATCTATTTGTTAATTCGCTTTGGGTAATCTCCAGGACGAATACACGGACTCCATTCGACTATCGTAATTTGACTTTGATAGTAGAAGTTTTAAGGAGTGACAGTAAAATAAATAGAAATATTCAATAAAAGCCGTGGCAAGCACTGTAAATACCAGTACTAAATAAAGTTTACTATTAAACCAATAGTTTTAGAAAACAGTCATTGCCATCTCTTTCGTTACAATCAGTTATCATATTATTATCAGCTACAAAACACCTAAAATTCACATATTTTGTGCTGCATATATATTTCATAGTATATTTTTTATATAGCAACAGTCGGCGGCCATACACAGTTAATGTACTTTTCCTGAAAGTTTTATCAAAAAATAAAAAATTAAAATTCCTTACCAATTGCTGTTACCCGTTGGACCTCGTCTTAAAGCCCTAAGATTTAGTCAATCCACGTTGTATACCGTCCATACAGTTGTAAACTGCTACAAGCTTTCATAACTAGAGGATAATTATTTAACCGATCTAGTGATTCGGAGTTCACTTTAGCTTTTTGGAATGGCATGGACTTACGAAATGGATCTAACTACATTGCGAGAGCTCGCTGATATTTGTTTTTGTTTTCTCCATTTTATGAAATTGCTGCTTTCAAATATGGCGATGTAATGAATTAATGTGATTTTAATCGAAATTATCTATTTGATCTATAATTTCAATAGGCACAGGCGTATTAACATTCCATCATTTACAAACTACAGTTTTGTGCTACTCCCGTAATAGGACCGTCGTCGATCTTAAAGGCAAGAAAGTAATAAAAGAAGGCGGATGATGCTTTAAAGATTAATGGGGTTTAGTGAGTGAATTTAAGTAATACTACGAGTAGGATAGGCCCGTACACCTGGAATTCCAAAGGATTGTTACCAGGAAGTGCCTTCTTACTTACAATTTGTAGTTTTAATGATCAGATAAAGTTTATTTATATTTAATTTTTAAGTTAAGTAATTAAAATAATACTACAACAAAAAAAACTATAAGTACATCCATGATATAATAAAAGGTAATAAAAATAGTAAAAAAAAGGTCATCAGCACAGTAGAAAGTAAGAAGCAGAACAATCAAAGTTTCAAACGCAAATTAGAGGTTTCTTAACAATACTAAAGAACATTTTCCAAAATGTATAAACCATTAGGCTGTATTGACTACAATAATTTAATTTACCACCATATAATATAAAATTAATACAGGTAGGTAGTAAAAGGTAAAGTAATTACTGATGAATAATTTACATAATATCGTGTGGCCCTTATTTAAACGCATTAAGAGCTATCAGTGCGACAAATGCAATAGATCCCCTAATAGAAAACTGCGTACTATTTTTGATACCAATAAACATGTATTCAATTATAATTGAGGAAAACTTTAGGAAATCAAAACATAGTGACAAATTATTATTGTCATATACAGGAATACTTAAAAAGTCACATTTGTCGACAAACATTTGACCTACTCATATATAAAAAAGATTCGCTATAAACCCAATAAGATAAAATGCAATTCTTTTTGCAAATATACCCAGTGAAATGAATCAAAACGGAAAGCCAATATCAGTCCGCATGTTTTCATACATTAGCTATACCCGTTTGCGTCGAAAGTAAAGCTAGGACTTAATGTAAAAGCAAGTCGGAGAGACGCTTCGCTTTGTCTCTAAGACAATGGGTATGGAACCGACCGTGTAAACTTAAGTGTTCTCTAGTAATTAAATTTTAAGACACTTTTCATTCGACTTAAAAGTTATAACACGCTTAATCTCAAGTAGCTAAGAAGTGTATACATCCGTAAGTTTTAGAAACCAACAAAGTGTTGATATTTAAATGGAATCTTGCTTTACAATTTCTGTTTTTATGTGCAATTATGCGCTATAACAGATAAAAGCTTCAGATAAAAAACAGAACGAACAGTTTGCCAAAACATTGAATTGTTTAATACCTACGAATCCAATATTTAAAACAGTATTATTCCTTATTTTCATTCAATCATTATAAAGTGTATTTATTAAACACTCACATGAAGGTAATGTTCATATATTAAAATAATAATATTCAACAAGCAAACTAACAAACATTTGTAGAAAATTTGTAAGGATACGAATATAATAAACTATTTAATTTTGAAAAATGTAATTAGGTGTATAAATATGTACGTATTACGATAGTCATTAAGTACATATACAACATAACACGATAATTTAAAAGTTAGTATGTAATTAGGTGATTATAACAAAACAGATTATTGCCAAAATAAATGCGCAAAATATCAAAGAAGAAAATAAAAAAACATTTCCACACTGTCAGTGTAAATGCACATTCAAACACGTCCCAGAAGCGTGTGTTGCTTGTGACATCCGGACCACAATAAAAGTGCTGAGATAATATTGCGAGACCGCATAAAATAGACAAGTTTATTTTTCAACTGTTAAATTTCTTTGTAGAAACATTTATTGGCAATGCCTCTTTTATCATCCAATGCAAACAAACAGAAAATCTTGAAGAGTATTTAAATTAGTCCAATTTTTGCGTTCATCTCCGAACGGAAACGTGACTCGTTTCAAAAACAATTTGTAAACAACATTGCTATCACATAATTTGACGACTTATTTCGATAAGAGGTTCTCAACTCTACATGTAAAAAAAAATGAATTCCTAAAAACCTTAGCTTGTCTTTTAGTTACATTAGCTTCTCTCGTTTTTTCGTACAAAATATATCCGTTTGAACTGTTTTTATTACGATTCGTCAGTCTCTTCATTTTTACAGCGTGTTTTGAAAGGAGATAGATTACAAACACGAGGTTACATAATTTTGTGACATAAAATAACAGAGGTTATAGTGAATGAGTACCACATTACTCTTCATTATTTAATTATTATTTTGAAGGTAAAGTTACCGTTTCCTTAATTTATTTCTTGGTAAAAGTATTTCCTTTTTTAATTTATTGTTTTGATGATTATAACTGTTTAAAGTATAACATTTTAGGGAATTCGTATTTATTATTATTAGCATTTTAAGGAATAGTCAATGATAACCAAGTTTAAAATGTCTTTGTATTAAACTGTATGTTTTACTATTTTTTAGTATCCTACAAAAACGCATGTATCTAAGAATAACATACACATTTGATCAAAAGAGACAAATAAAGTCTAAATGTATGCAATGCGGCGCATCGCCAATTCTCGTATGTTACTTTTGAGGCTGTCCAATATTTTTTTATATTGTCTGAGCTTAAGGCTATTTCGTGGAAAATGATTTCGCTTTTACTGGAGCTGTATTCTTGTCTCACATTCCCGCTTTACTTTATTTATTTCCGGCACACTTTCTCTCGAATGAATCGTGGGGAGAAAAACAGTTTGCAGAGCTTTAGTCTAATCCAGTTCGTGTAGCGCAACATGAGCTCACTTACAGAGAGATTTACGAAAATTGCCGACCCATGAATATCGCGCTCTGCTCTCCTTACTGATATGACATCTCGTTCCTTGAAATGTCTATCACCCTTTAGTATTCATAAGTACCGGTAACCGCCCTATATGACTTCAGTAAATACAGATAAACGAAGTGTAAAAGTGTAGTTTGAGAAATACACATTAGGTACACTCCGTTTGAAAGAACAATGTTAATTGTTTGCCTCAATAAACATGTCGTTGAATATATATTTTTTAGCTCATTCACTATCGCAGCTGCTGCCTAACTTGACGGGGCCCGATGATTCCTGAAGGAGACTCCACACGGGCGTTTTATACTCCATCGACCTTTATGGGCAGCGGCCCTGAAGGCCAGCAATGTCGCACTACTGCGATGACTGCTAGCCGTCAGCGTCATAAGAGGGTACCGCACTCCCGCTCGGTGTGATGATTGCGACCATGGTACGGAGTGAGAACGCATGGAACTCCGCCACCTCTTTCTGTGAGCAAGTTTTTTTCATATCCCAGTTGCCGTCCAGTGGAAGGTACCCGAGGGGACTTTTGCACGAAAAATAAAAAAGCTATATTGAAACTGATAATAAGTTATATTATCAGTTTCAATATCTCTTTTTGTATTTTTATAAGACAGTTAAAACCATAAGCAATCTCAAAAGGTTTCCCTCTGTGCATAAATATAGGAAATAAATGTAAACTACTTATCAAAGTGTTTCCTTTTTTATTACTGTTTTTTATTTTTTGCACTTGAAACGAAAGTCTCTACGGATGTTTCTATAGATCTAATATTGTATTATTCCGCTGTATAAATGATTACTCCCGTACTACCATGAATGATGGGTTTTGAAACAAGATAAAGAACAAACCTACCTAGAAGAGATCTACCTCTAAAGATAGGACAATATTATTAACCATAAATCCAGTTTTATTTCTTTTAAATCACAGCATGTTAAGCCATCAATGTATGTATGTGTACATCCATGTAATACATCCATCACTAATCAAAAGGATAGTTACTTATTTTGTACTAAAAATGTTGCAATTTTACTAAGCGTATAATGTTTACTTTTACTTGTTGTTTATTGCCGACTTGACGACATGACAAATGAGCAACAATTTTATTGTCTTGGATCCAAATTAAAAAAGAAAATGAAAAAAGGCAATTCTGTAACAGTCAAGCTAAACCTAAACGTACAATATGAGCAGAAAAGTTTCAAGATACGTTTTCTGAAGCATAGTTCTTATTATATACAATAAAAATACATATATCAGACATCCTCTAAGAAGTAAAATTTGATTGTAAACACAAAAAATTGTTGTATTTGGACTTCGAAGATAGTATTACCATACCCTAGTTACTCTCGAAAATTTTCGAAAAATTAACCTACCTGTTGCCTATGTCGAAGAAAATAAGATATATATGTATATAATATCATATATTAAATTTTGTCTATCCTTCTTTTTTCGTGATATGTTGAAAAATCTCTTCAGATCTCCGGCTCCTTGGGGACGCACGCCAGCCTCAGGCAAAAGGAGAATCCGGACCAACGTAATTTCAAGTCCCTACTGATTCGACGCCGCACCTAACCAGGCCTGATTCCGGGGGAAGTTGTATATTTACTAACTTGGTCAAATATTATCTACCTAGATTGCATTGCGGCTTTCGCTTGAATCTAATACTTTTCAGATTAATTATTAAGCAGCTCACAGAAAACAACCATATTTAATAACAGAGGATAAGACTGGTATGATACAAGTACAACACATTAATGTTTAGACATGGTTTCATGTTTAAAGATCGCTGTTTGCGAAGATATATTCTGTGACATACCAGTTTATCTCCATATATTATGTTAGTCTATGTAATGCCATTTGTATGTTGCGTCTGTACAGCGGAAGGGGGTTATAATTTACTGGATTTGAATTAATTTTAAGATATGCCAATTATATCTACAAAATAGACAATGTACAATGTCGAACAAGAAATCTAGAACCAGCTGTCGACCTAGATACTTTAGAGGGTTGTAGTTGCCATTATTGCTGATAGATTTATGAAATGCCACATCCCAAAAGTAACCATTTTAAACATATTGGACTTATAAGTTCTTTATGAAAATTGGCAAAATTTTGACTAATACAATTTTTCAGAACTTATATCCTACTTTTTCTTTTTTTTTCTGAAGTATTTATTTTGAAAATTTCCATTACTAAAATTGTAGTTAACTTAACAATCTGGGCTGAAGTAGATGATTGATAATAGTAAAATGAAATAAATTTGTAAAAATATATTTTCTTTCGTGAATATTTTATAAAAACTCTATAGCAGTTAAGTTACAGATATGTTAAAAACATCTATGTATTTTCAGCTATTTAACTAGGTATAATAGTCGGGGATAGTATCATAATTTATAGAAATAATAGATGAATCACCGATAGTCTTAAGAATTAACGTATTACCCTACCGGGTTGAGTTAAGCAAAGTTTTTACTAGGTACGGTAGTACTTTTTTTTTGTTGACGCGGTGGAAAATCCCTTCGGATCTCCTGCTCCTCGGGGACTATGAGCCAGGAGTATGTGGTGATTCCAGTAAAAACCACCCTGACGGCCGGCCTCAGGTGACCTACTCTGGGGAGGACCCGGACCATGTTATTTCAGGTCCTCCCCGAATTGACACAATGCCTAATCAGGCCCTATCCCAGGGGAGAACACTTCCCCTCTCAATCGCGTCATGGTGGCCCGATCGCATCTTAATGCAATCAGGCCGGCCATTCCGTGCCCTACCGCAGCAATCAATTTGCCACCAGAGGTCCCCTCTCTGGCGGCCTGCGGCCCCGTCGACGGCTGTTAGCGGCGCCGACGTCCTCTACGCTCGGGATCGGCCCTCTCCCGATCCCGTTCAGTAGTCTCTTTCTGGAGCATTACAGCTTCACAAAAAGAGACCACTGCGCCCCATCCCTCCTCACCCGCCAGCATGGCAGCAATAATTGCTGGCGGGTACAGGTCTCGTCCAATTTGGCCGACCAGGACTTCGCTTTCAGACGCCGCGGGGCACCCCTCCCTACCTACCCAAGCTTCGAGGCTAGGCAGAACGGCACCGACAGCGCGTTGGCGCGCATTTCGCAGTTGTTAAAGCCGCGCGCGCCACTGCACCAGTGCCTGTCGGTGAGCGTTCCGCCGCATTTCGAGCTCGTCCCGGTCTTCACCCCCCTCTCACCCCGGCGGATCGCGCGAGTCTGGTCGTAGACCCTTGCGTCCATATCCGCCAGGATATCAAAAGGAACAGGACCGTCGCCGCCTCCGACGAAATGGTGCGGTATCCCCGTACGATCCTAATGGCCGCTACCAGCTGCACTTGATTGAGCTTAGCTCGGCAGCGGGAGGAGGCCGATAAGCGCTTTGCCTATATTGGCACTCCGTAGAGGGCCACGGATCGTATCACCGCACAGTAGAGGCGGCGAACTTCCTAGCGCGGTCCCCTAGATTAGGCAATAGTCTCTGTAGGAAGCCCACCACCCCGCGAACTCGGGGGATCATCCGCTCGAAATGCTCCTCGAAGCTCCAACGGCTGTCCAGGGTGAGGCCGAGGTATTTGATGTGCCGACCGACCTCGACCTCTGTTCCCTCCACTCTAATAATCGAGCGGGTGGGAACTGCACCTCTGCGTTTCCTATGGAACCACAGGGCTTCCGTCTTATGAGGTGCAACCCTTAGACCGCTGATCTTTTGGACGACACAAGCCACCCCTGACTCGGCGAGCTCTAGGACCTTCCGGAAGCCATGCCCCCCAGCCAGTACCAGAGTGTCGTCCGCATAGCAGACGACATTCAATCCTCGGGGAAGGCTGGTCCTCAAGACGGCAACTATTGTTATATATATATATATATATATATACATACATAATATATATATATATATACATAAATTTTCAAGTGTCCGAGCTCCTAGTCTAGACTCTAGACTGAGAGCTCGGTCTAAACTCTAGAGAAACCCTTTTATATTTTTCGTACACACAAAATAAGAAATTCATTAGTTTTAACCAATCTCATCATCATCATCAACAGCCTTTAGTAGTCCACCGCTGGACATATGCCTCTCCTTAGAAAAGAGGTTCTAGGGTTGGTATAGGATTTGTTTTAAGTTTTATTTCTCTTTGCAATGCTGTTTCTAGCAACAATTATGTTCATCCAATAGTATACACTTCTACTTCTTACAGTAAAACTTTTTGGTATCAGGATACATCAAACGACCATTAATTTGTGAAAGATAAAAAGAAAATAAAACAGTTGTAAGTCACATTCGCAGAAGGCGTTGCGAGTATACCTACTAATAATTTAAAGTTTGATTAACTTTATCAGAAAGCTTTCGTAAACCCTTTGCAGCCATTATCGGGCCATATTCAAATTTATGTGCAAAATAAAGAAGGAACAAATAAATCGCATCCCATTTGCACTCAACTTTCAGTTTTCGAGTTTCAATGGCAAAAGTTGTCTGCCACACAACAATAACGATGAACTCTACGATCGGCTTCAGTAAACTCACTTCAAGTCAGTTTTCTTTGTTTGAATCCGTTGTGAAAAAGTCTCCACCCGCGTCCACAAAAAAGCCTTATAAAAACATATACGATGGTATCAAATGCCGCCTGTCTTTTGTCAATCACGGCTCAGTCTTAGATAAGATTTTTAAATCGTCTTTGAAAACCGCTCGCCGCCGCTTTGTTCATTCGCCAGTCCTCATTCTTATTTATGAGATCGAGGTCACATTGAAAAGCGGCAGCTATATGGCATTTTTCTGTTTGGATTTATTTATATAAACGATTTCCACTGAAGTTATTCATAAAATTTATACTGCCGTAAAATACCACCCCAGGTAAAACAGACGCAATCATTTTTCCAATCAACTAAGATCAAAGTCTGATGAATTCAATTTTACAGAGTTGCTTTTGCGGAACGATTCGACGTTATTTCTGGTTCATAATTTTGTTATATATGGAATGACATTTGGTAGAATTGGTTTTACAGTATCTTTTTATCAATAAAGTATTAAAAAAACATAAGATTCATGTGTGATGTGATTAGCAATACGAGTAAGTTGATACTTATAGGTTGATAAGTAAATAATGAAACGTTAATTCTAAGAAAGCGTGGGAAATGGTTATTTTTATAAAGTTTTGAAATTTAAAATAAAATGTGGGCATATACTATGCTACTCGAAAAAAACTGGTAAAAGCTGTTTACTTTTTTTAAAGTTCTATTCAGATACATATTACGTATTTTGATAGGTAAATAATGCAGTGGTATGTACGAATACACATATAAATACCGATATAAATAATTACATTAAGAATAATTATTTCTAAATATACAATATAATTTTGCTTTTATTAGATTTGGGTATCCTACAAATGTGTACATGTGGGTATTCTATAAAACGAAATGCAAATGCTAATTGTACACAAGAACAAGAATTATTACTTTCTGATTAAGTTAAGGTTTCTTACAAACGAACTTAGAATATTTTAAGAACAAATTATTCGACGTTGAATGTAAGCACGATAAACACAAGTTTTATGAATCAATTAATTAACATTAAAGGGCAGTGTCATATCAGATTCTCCTTCATTCAAAGAGAATGAAGTTTATACATTTCAATTGGAAAAGATTTTATTCCATCCTCAGCTAAATAAATTTATGTCTAGTTGTACGATTAGGTATTCCTTGAGACGGCGTATACACGCACATGTATCTGCATATCCCTTCAGTAAATCTAAGGTTTACTGTGATATATTTTTAATGGACAATGGAATATCACTTTAGTGTACCCCTGTAATAAAAATAGTTTTTCTCAAATTCATAAAACATGAACTGTTTTTTTCTTAGTATTGTAAACTTACTTTAAAAAATTAATAAAGTTTTATTCCTGTATTATAGAAGCTTCTTGAAAAAAATCTGTGTAGCAGTAAATAGCAAGCAAAATACTAGATAATTGATTTATATGATTCTGATATTATGAATTTTTAAGCTAAAATATAAATTCGTGTACGAGTATTCTGTAATTTCAATTTTTTCGAGAAACCATTCGTTCGGTTTTAAAAATTATTTGCGTACCTATGACTATGTATGTATATATATCAAGAAGCACAAGGTAAGAGCCTGACAAAATGTACAAGAGAATGTAGGTTTTAATATTCTCTTATCCTTTTACAAGACAAAATATATTCATATAATCCATATAGTTACAATTTCAATGAGTTTTAATAAACTTTATGTTCAAAAGCTTTTAAACACCCTTTTACTTATCTTTCGACCCTTCCAGCCATTATTATGTGTACCTAGATATACGAGGAGAACAAAGAAGGAACAAATAGCTGGAGTTCGATTAGAAGTAAACATTCAGTGTCTGAGTTTTAATGATAAAAGACTATCTGCCGTAACATGGTAACGAAGAATTCTATAATCGGAATGAACTCGTTTTTCTTTGTGAGTCGCCGTTATAAACAGCCCATTAGAAAAGCTCACAAAAAGCAAGTATCAAATTCGATCTAAATAAACTTTTGTCAATCACATCTTAGTCTTAGATAAGATTATAAAATCGTCTTTAAGAACCGCACGTCATCGTTTGCTAGTCCTTAATGCTAATTATGAGATCGATTTCACATGGAAAACGGCCGCTATATGGCAGTTTTATATTGGAATTTATTTTCCTAAAGATTTTCTAAATTTTTTCATAAAGTTAACTGTTTTTCCAACTAACTAAGATCAAAACCTCTAAAATGAGCTTTACATTTTTTCTGGTGCAGAACTAACTAATTAATGAATATGTAATATATGTAACACTTTTAGTGAAAGTTACTTCATTTTTTTGAAACTAGGGTCAGACAAAGTATTTTCCCCTGATCATACTCTATAGCTGTAATTTGTAATATGATACCTGAATTGAGGAATGCACAAAGATGTGCTTGTCACTATTCATGTAATAGTGGGTCACTGGGTGACGGCAGTTAGCTACATATCACATCAACAGCCTTTAATAGTTCACTGCTGGACATAGGCCTCTCTTTAGAATGGAAGTTTTGGCCATACCACTTTGGCATGACGAGCTGGTATAGGGTTTGTTTGTCCTGCATCCCTTAGTCGGCTCTTACGACACGCATGGGATGAATAGGGGTGCTGGTATTCTTAATCCGTCACTACATGGATAGATAAATATATAAAACCTATTAAAAACACATTTATTTTATCAAAATATTTAACTTCATTATCTATACATTACTACCATTTAAACGGAAGACGGAACGGAACATTTTCGTTATGCCTTTACGATAGAACTCTGGGGGATCTAGATTCGACAAACTGTTTAAAAGCATTTTGTACTGCCTCTTGGGAAGATTTTTTTTTATCACTTATAAAATTGTCCAATACACGAAAAACATGGTAGTCCATAGGAGCAAGGTCTGGAGGATACGAAGGATGGCGTATAGTTTCTAACCGCAGCTCCTGTGAAGTTGCAACGGTTTCTCGTGCAGTGTGAGGTCTTGCGTTATCATGGAGCAATAATGATGAAGATCGATTCACGAGTCGGGGATGTTTCACTGCCAGTTTCACCATCATTGTTTGAAGTTCGAGACAGTAAACATCTGCTGTTATTGCCTGACCAGACCTGAGAAAGCTATAGTGAATAACGCCATAAGGAGACCACCAAATAGTTACAATTACTGTTTTATTGGTAAGCTTTGCTTTAGGGCACTGTTGTGCCGTTTGACCTGGCGACAGCCATTGCATTTGTCGCTTACGGTTATCTTAACAATCCACTTTTCGTCAATGTCATAATTCGATCCAATATTCCTTCATTTCTGTACCGATTCAACAAGGCAACACAAGTTTCAACACGCATTTCTTTCTGCAGATCAGTCAAATGATGAGGCAGCCATTTTTCATATTTTTTTATCTTATTGATTTGATGCAAATGAGTCAATATTATAGGTAGGGTAACGTTAAACCAATACGCTAATTCCTGGGTAGTTTGACTCAGATTGTCTTCCACCATCTCCTTCAATTCAGCGTTATTCACCTGTGTGACAGGTCTTCTGCGTGGTTCGTTCTTCAAATCGATGTTGCCATTACGCAAGCGTTTAAACGAAAAACGCAGCGTTGATATTATGAGTTATGTCTGACTCGACTTTCGAAGTATCCATATTTCACGTCTAATCTAAATAAAAAACAATTGAAAGTCGAATCGAATGTTGCACATTTTTTGAAAGAAGAACTTCATCGGTATCATGTGAAAAAAGTATTACAAGAAAACGCCACACCATGAAAGTTTTACGTCTATTCAAAATATCTGTTACTATACAACGGCAATTTCATGCTTTAACCTCTATTATTTCACAACCATCTTTTGACAGCTAAAAGTTTCCGTCCCATAAATTCATTATCTCGCAGCCATAGGATTTCCAAAAGCATATTTTTTGTCAAAGGCCATGAAAATTGGTTCAGAAATCTTATGTTAACGCTGACGATATCCGGTGGATGTGGCATAAAAGTCATTGTCTAGAATCATCGCCAGCCGACACTGACAAATCGTAGCCGGCGACATCCGTCGTGACGGCATGACACCTGTCAGACCGCCAACCAATGTCGACTTAACTGCCCTCGTTTACATTAGCTTTCTCATTGTGCGGACGATGACTGCCATGCCTGCATGACGCAATTGCTAAAGAGGCTGTCGCTTGTGACTGTTTGTTAAAAATTTATCTTTTTTTTTTAATATACAACTGTCGCACTAGGAATAAATCAAAGACTTTACAAACATACATGAAATGGACACAAAGTACGCCCAGACTCAGAACAACAATTTGTAGATCACACAAAGTGTTGTCCCATGTGGGGTTTGAACTCACAACACTCGGCGCAATACCACCTATGCCATAATGATACGCAACGTATTATTATGGCGTAGGTGGTGCCTTTCACAATATAATAATAGATTTATCATTTACATTCTACCATCGAGCGAATATTAGCAAATATAATTAATTTAGTTTTTTTTATTATAAATCAATTAAATAAACCAAAAAATACTTTTTTTTACTTATTTAAAAATAAAAATAAATTATTCATTCATTTCTCTCTGTTAAAGGATTTTTCATTTTTTTTACTTAGCGTATACTCAAATCGAAAAATATTTCATTCTAATGAAAAAAACCCACTTACATTTTTGGTCTAGCTGTGCCACGGGCGTTACCCTCGGTCGTTGTTGCACCTTGCTCAGCCCACAGAAACACGACATCATTCTGGGATAAAAAGAAGCCTATGTGCTATTCCAGACTATAACCTATCCCTGTGCCAATTTTCATCCAGATCCGTACAGCTGTTTTTGCGTGCAAGAAAAATAAACATCCATACAAACTTTCGTCTTTATAATATTAGTAACATTATAAATTTGAGACCACCTATACACTGTATATACCTTTTCAATACCTATGCATACACACACACACACACACACACACACACACACTTCAGAAAATGTATACTTTAATACATTTTTAATAGGCACTATCTTACTTAGAGTATCCCTGTAAAATTAATAGCTTAAAGTTACTTATGACGGGCAAGAGAAACTTACATTTCACAAATTCATAAAACATGTAATGGTTCTACCTTCGTCAGTTGGATTGAATTACCTACTCAATAGTACACCTCCCTGTTTACAGTGTATGAATATAAAGTATTTATGTGTATTTATAGCTATAAATGTGTATGTGTATATGTATGTGTGTAATTGTATACGATAGTTATAACTATTATAACAACTGCAACCTCAGTGCACCTACCTCACCAGATTTCTAAACCACCCTAAGGTTTGCCCTGGGCATTAAGTCCGCCGTTGTACGCAAGTGCATAAAGTTGTAAATAAATAAATAACCTACCGATTCTTTAATAAACAAACTCATTACAAATATTGATTGACTACTGGGTGAATAATATATATTTGATCCGAAAATAATTAAAAATAATAACGTAAAGCCGCGTATTTAATAATTTCAAAACCTTGAACATCCATTATAATGATTGAATGGTCCATAATTTATTGGACTGCTGCGAAAATTGAGGCACAGAGCTATAGAAAAGTTTTGATTGCTTTGCAACCAGGATAAGACGCCTAATAACCACTTTTGTTTTCGACCAGTGTGAGATTGGGGTCTAATGTAAGGTCAGCTCGGGACATATTTCAACTGTATGTTAGTTTAGTGGTACCTAGCTTCACTGTTTTGTCACACAGTAAACAACAATTAAAATTTATTTCCTTATGGTCATCATTCGATCTCGAGGAACTGTTATTATTTTAATTCTGAATAATGTGGAAAATAATGTATTTCAAACATTCTTGATGATATTTTTAAAGTTCTTATGTACATTGCTTATTTTCCATGGTTACATTAAATTTATCTTTTCAACCACAATCAAAGCTCTTTGACTGACATAAAAGTATTTTCACAAATAATACAAATAATTTTACTATCTAAGTTTCGCTTATGCAATATAATTTTTGGGACAATTGAAATGAAACTCCGAATTAAAAAAAAACTAAAAGCGATGTGGGATTTTATGGTCCCTCTACTGTATTAACCTTAATGTTTAAAATATTTTTTACTCATGATCAATATAAAAATCATTACAACGTCGTTTATTGCAATAAATGGAATAAAGTGGCGTGCGATATTTCACGACAAGAGAGCCAATATAGCTTAAAGTATGAAACTATTATATGCAAAGCTGTGGGACGAACAATATATTATGTAGTTTGTTCTAGTTTTTTTTTAGTATTGTGTGGCGTGAATAAATGGATGAAGCTTAAGAACTTAATTAACACTTGACTATTATTTTATCTACATTTCTAGTCATGGATGCCTATATAAGAATGTCAAGTATTTGTATTCTTACATGTGTACAATTACATTTCTGTGGGGTGCTGAATAACAGTATTTATAAACAGAGAATCCAAAAATGATACTTTGATAAAATAAACCGATATTAACAATTAATTAATAACATTATCTTCCGTAAAATCAGTTGAAATTAAAGTAATAAATGAAATCACGATTGCTCCCTTTCATCTCGTTACCGAGTCATTGTCAAAATGTTTAACATTGTGCCGCAAATAATTTTGAACTGAATTCCTCTCGTCGTTCTGTTTGCAACGTTGAGAAATAAAAATAAATTACATTGATAGGGTTGGTTTAAAACAATTGTCACCGCTAAAGGGGCTAGGCTATAATAATTTTATAATCTGCTCGGAGCCGGACTCGTTGATGGCGTTCTACATTATCTAAATAGCCAGCTTTAATTAAATTTCCTACGTTCTTTTAAAAGAATAATTTTGCTTTAACGCTTACCATGGCGTGTAATGAGAACAAATTTTGAAAACGATACAGGTGATGAGACATCTTTGTTATTCCTACATAAGCTTTAGTTATAAGGAAGTTTTTTAGATATCAATTCAGGTCCAAATGACAAATTTATATTTTATTGCATCATCAAGTATGTTTAGAATACATTTTATCAGTTAGTCTTGAGATTATTACCTAACTTGCCAACGCTTAAAAATTATAGGTAAATAATGTGTGCCAGAATATTTTTCAGTAAATAGAAGATAGGCAAAATATGATGTAAACCCTTAAATACACTATATTATGACATTGTTTTGGACTTTGCTTATAAAAATATTAAGCTTTATAGAAATATAAATTACGTTCATTTTCATCTTCCGTTTTGCAACACATATTTCTCGTAATTTTATAAATCAATGTAACACTAATCTTTAAAGCTATACCTAAAGCTTAAATATATTACCACTTTATCACTTTATTAAACAGGGACACGGTTTGAAGAAAAGGAGATTACCGCCCCCTGAGAAAAAGTTTCAAGCAAATTCGTAATATATTTTTTTTACTTTCTACCTGTATTTAGTTATTTTTGATATAATAGATAGTTAATGTTTAAAAAATTATAAAACGTATTTCATTGAGAATATGTAGTATATTGTCACTCAAGTAAGTTTCATAATTATTAAAACTTTCCTAATGACAATACGAGTATCTGATTGAAGTTACCAGTCAGATATAAAAACACACAACTTCTAATATAAACAAAAACCATTCATCCCAGGCGACATTTGCTTCTGCTGTGGGCAGCCCGATCACAAGGCGGGTTTTTACAATGCTCTGCTGCGTTGCTTTAGAGCGGGGGGCAAGCCTGCTGGCCACCGGGTTGGCAGTAAGGCCTGCGCGGGCCATCAAGACTAAAGCCAGGGGGTCATCCTTCTGCTCCTAAGTCGTCGACGGAAACAAAGCGTGGAGAGCGACAAGGTTCACAGCGGGATGCGGAGATGGAAATTCAATAACGGATCCACATATCCGATTCCTCCAAGCGAACGCGGGTCACGGTGCCGTTACTCGTTGTCTTCTGTTCCCACATCATCGGGGCAGCAGAAGATCCTGAGTCAACATCGGGGTTCCCACACAGGAGAGGGTCGTCTAGAATCCGTAGATGGCCCAAGGTACGTCGGGGTTCCTGGGATTTCCTTTCTAGAGTACACCAGGTTCCCCGGCTTCTAGTACCCGAGACGGGGTGCGGTTTTTGGTCGGTTCCATAGCCACCCTACTGATGGGTGGTATTAGAGGGGATTTCTGAAGGGAAAAAATAAAAATCCCCACAGTCTCGAACTGTCACCTATTAGCCCCATCTTTCATCTGTCTTACCTTGACCATCCATTGTTCACTAAAATACCGGAGTAAAAATCTAATTCGTTTTAAGAACAATGACATTCCAAAACCGTAGATTTTACTGTTTGAAATACTTCATTGAATAATATTTGTACAAGAATTTTGAAGGCAAGTAGTTTTACCTCTCAACTGAATAAAATTCCAAACATAAGCCGAATTTGTTTTGTGTTTGAGAAAATAAAAGACTAGATAAAACCAAAAGTATATTTATATAATATATTAAAATGTAGTGTATATTCAGCACCTGAGTCTTTGAATACATATAAAAGCTGCTGTATCGAAACAAATCCCCTCCGATGAGTTTGCTTATATTTAAGCCCTCAAGTTCTAATACAGCACACTGCTTTTAGCCTTACAAATACAACGGTTAAATATTTCATAAAATACATTGCTATTATTCAAACTTGGTGAAAAATATACAAATAATATTAAGGTGTTAGCTAATTTCGCAGTATTTTAAGCAAATTTGCAGACACGGAGGATATGACATGAGCATTTAAAGGGTACGTCAACCAATATATGTTATACAATAGTTAAAGGGAGGTATTAAATATACATGTAAGTGATGTGAAGTAAAACAAAAAAATCGGAATTTAAAGAGTTACTTGTGTTTTAATGACAAAGTATTAACAGTTTAAAGCAGTTTAAAGCCTAAAAAAATCTCTAAATTTTATGCAAATTTAGGATTTCTACTACATCATTTAGAAAATGACAATATAACATTTATGATTTATTAACAAATGGAATATGTCATATAGAAAAGACAATTCACATCACATCACATCAACAGCCTTTAATAGTCCACTGCTGGACATAGGCTTCTCCTTAGAAAAGAGTTTAAAGAAAAAAGACAGAGGAGGTTAGAAAAGATAATTATGATTGAATAACTACCGCATTAAATTAATACTATAATATAACATTTTTTTTACATATTCCTATATTTTAAATATTTACATTGTTTTAAATCATGACCAAATCTTTATAAGTACTCAATCGAGTTTTAATTCCTCTTGTCATTTTGAGATTGTCGATAATCCTGTGGGCTCTACTTTATACAGAGAAAAAAACTCTAAACTGACATTGAACAGCTTAGTTAAATGGTGGCTTACCGCTAAGCTGTTTTGAGCATATTAAATAAAGTCTTAGTAGTCATCTACCTAAAGATTTTACACATCTTTCGCCAAACGGCTACAATTTATAATAGTAATAATAATAATATTTACGGAGATCTGACACACAACGCCATCTAGTTTCTAACTAAGCAGAGCTTGTACTATTAAAGCCAGATTGACTGATAGAATACTTTTTTTTTGTAAATACATATGTACATTATACATAGAAGATACTCAAACTTCTAAACAAATATTTGCAGATCATACAAACATTTGGTCCAAACTGGGAATCGAACCCGAGACCTCAGCACAGCAGTCGCATTCGCTGCCACAGCACCACTGAGGCAGTACTTATTAAAAATAAATAATGACAGGATTTTTTTGGATAGACTTTCAATATTCATTGAATTGTGTTTCTGTTAAATATGTTTAATTTAAGTAAATACTCGTGGAACCAAAAATATTCAAAATAAAACTACAAAAACCAAATGTAATATGAAACAATTCCTGCGAAACGAAATTGTATGAAATTTCTGTCTGCGAAACAAGGGAATACAATTCTACTGTGTGCGAGTTACATGTACATATGTTGTGATTTTATACTAACCAGAAATCGTTGGACTGTCAACCTTTTTAATTGTTTTGTTTTATTTCATTGATCAGTACAAGTTAAACTTTCAGTTTATAGACTTTTCTAATATGACAATTGAAAATGTATAGGGCACCTCCTTAATTTTACTTAGTCATTTCATAATTTTATATCTCTGCCCTTCTCCTGTATATATCATATCATGAGCCTTTCGAAGTCCACTGTGGAACGAAGGTTCCTCCAACCAACTACCCCGGTTTTGGGCAGTCCGCATCCACCGCTGCCAGGTACTTTCTTGAGGTCGTCGGTCCATCGTGCCGCAGGGCGCTCTACACTAAGTTCACCTAATCGCGGTCTCCACTCTAGAACATTTCGGCTCTAGCAACCATCAGTTAGTCTAAAGCCATGATCGGCCCACTTCCACTTGAGACAGATTCTCCGTGCGGTGTCAATTACTCTAGTTCTATGTCGAATAACTTCGTTACGAATTTTATCGGCCAGCGATACAAGCTCCATCGCACACTCAGTGACTTTAAGCTTGTGTACCCATGCAACGGTAATAGTGTTCACGTCTCGGCTCCGTATGTCATTACGGTATGTCTTCTGCAAATAGCATTAAGTATTCCAAAGAACTCAAAATATTTGTTTAAAAATTGGTTTTCAAAGTTTGCAAGATAAATTAATTACGTATTTTACTATAGATAAATATTGCACATACATTCTGTGATCTAACCAAATATTAATTAAAAGTAGGCACTTAAATTCTTGGTTCGTTCTTATTAGAAATTCATATATTCTAACACATTAATATTGCTAAAGATTACTGAAGGGTGCAGCAAGATGGGTTTTTTGGCGAGGAGAGGGTGGTTAGGGCAAACACCCTTTCCTAAATTCATGCAAGCATAATATGTACATATTAAATTTTCAGTTATTACGACCCCGACTAAAAATATATTTTAATAGTAGACTTGAGATGTCTTTTGTAGTTATATCGATAAGTTATTAACACACACACACACACAATTTCGCCTATTCACCATAAAAATCTACGGACAAAGAAACAAAAAACTTCTCAACATATTCTCCACGTGTCGATGATGCATGTAATATTTAATCAAATATCGAAAAGTTTCTCAACGTGACCCTTATCATCTATTACCTTACACGAGCATAGTAAGTTTGTGTGCCCGGACAATATCTCACCATAATGTAACTGCGCACCTGGCTTATTCATATGAATATATATTATATTGTTAAAGCGAAATTCGTGTCTTTACATAATTCCTAATTTTATATAACAGCGCAGACGTGATCTTTGCTGTGTGTAAAGGTTCTACGAAAAAAATTACTAAGCGGGGACAGATTTAAATTTAATAAAACGGGCTTAAAAAAATTACTGAAAATAATTCTCGAAATAATTAAGTTATAAAATATGATTAAAGGTGCTTTTCGAAATTTTGCTAATGTAATAAAATAAAAGTATGTTAGAAGGTTAAAGTAAAGGTTGGTTTACTATTTATTTTTGTATTAAAATATTTAACTATTTCTTTTAATGTTGTTTATACATGTACAATAGGATGAAAAAAGTGTATAATTCTTTTAAAATCCTGTTAAAATTTCAGGAAATCTTTTTCAAATTCTCATAATTTTTCAGATAAGGCTTATCAATATTAGTATCCATATTGATAAAATATGGATACTAATATTAAATATATAGTAAATAATAATAATATTTATAAATGTACTGCACGTATGGCGTAGTGTTTTAAGCGGCCACCTCGCCGCCGCCTTCTGCGCTGAGTGTTGTGGGTTCGATCCCCACATGGGACAACACTTTGTGTGATCTGCAAATTGTTCATCCACCAGACCGTCTTCATTACTGGTTATTTTTTAAAAGTAAACTCATATTTGAGTATACTTTTTTCATACATGTCGAGGGTAAATAGTAGAATAAAAACAGTTAATAATGTTAGTAATGTAACTATTTTACTAGTTAATCTGACTAATAGTTGAAGACATCATGAAGTAGTCATGTGTTTAGGTGTTCCAATCAACAAACGCTGATTGTTTATTGATCTAGTTAGATAATTTCATGATGTGAACGACCAGACCATTACATTATATACAAAAGTACATAGGAAATAATTAATTTAATTATCTATGTTTTATTGTAGCTACTTATATTCCAATTGTCTTGTTGTTTTTAAAATCAGTTCAAAAGTTTAATATTTATTATTGCTTTCATAAAGTGACCGGTACATAACAAAATCTCATTAAAAATAAATGTAAACTGCAACTGCTGCAGTCGGGGTTTGGATCGAGTTTAAGTTAAGCTTAGTACAGCTATATTATTAATAGTCGTAATTCAGTTGGTGTCACCACCAATTCTAGCCGCTGATTTTT
Source organism: Arctia plantaginis (assembly GCA_902825455.1). NCBI lineage: Eukaryota > Metazoa > Arthropoda > Insecta > Lepidoptera > Erebidae > Arctia > Arctia plantaginis. Next base: position 3,272,695 of record CADEBD010000303.1, read on the forward strand.
ATAACCTATTACTAATTCAATTTATAGGCTTTTTAAAATAAGAAAAATGTGCAATTTTTCTTTGTGGAAGAATGTAAAGTTGAAAATTAAACCAATATTTAAGTACAAAATTCAAAATATGATTAAATTATCCAAATAATATGTTCCAAATTCACAATCAAATAAAATTACTCAACATCACGAAATCAACTCTTGGTTAATATAATATATTGTAAAGTAATTGGATATTTTTAGCAAGTTATTCATCAAATCTCTCCATCAGTTTGCTCTTTCGATATCAATTCTAAAAAAAATATCTAAGAAATTCATGTCCCCGCAAATAAATAAATTAGATAGAATCTATGAAGGGATCCACGGAAGTGTACATAAAGGGCGAGCTGCCGATGGATAATTTAGTGGTAGAACAATAATTCGCCGGGTGCCATTAATCCAGGCCATTCAAGCGAGGCCCCGCTTTTGCCGTAAGCGACGCTTTCGCTCGTAAACAGTCGTAATAAACGCTAACGTATCCGTGCAATGTTTTTAATACGGGAAATAATGTTTTATGTTTGCAGCAATAGTTTTATATACTTACCTATATGATACTTGTCGATTGTGAACATCATGTGGTAGTATCTAGTTTAATATAGTAGCTATAAATGGTAGTCTAAAATATTAGGAATTCGCCTGTAACATTTATTAAGTAGGCTAGGGGGAATAGGAGGAGTTTATTTTTTAACTTGCTGAATCATGATTTTGTACATTGGAAAGATAATTGTAGGGATGTATTATACAATCAGGAACTTTAGAATAAGATCTACTACTTTTTGAGGTATGTGGACATTTCAATAAAATTAAAAAACTCAATATAAACCAACTCACGTATTCTGCTAGGGTACACGTATACAGTTACATACGTCAATGATACTCCTTCAGTATGGAGTATATTCAATATACATGATTGCATTCATAGTTATTTCATTCATTTCTTACATCGGCCACAATCATCAAAATCATCACTGTACTTCACATATATACCTATACCCACATACAACCACATGCCTTCCTCTTTTCAGGGTAGGCATCGACTATGTCTTATTATGCATTATCATCATTATCATCATCTTAGAAAAGAGCCGCTGTAAATGTTATTCTCCCCCGAACTAATAAAGTGGACATAGCGCACATTTCAGCTAGGACAAAAGAAAACAGTTTCCAAGGGGTATTAAATAAATCGACAAATTGTAAATGAATAATGATAATAATATTTTATTTATTTCTCTCATCACAAAGGTAGGTGTATAACTCATAAATACATATCAGTCAGAAAATGCGAGCAGACAATTATTTAATGAGATATTTCCTTTATTGGTCCTTTTCTTTCAAGTTCTCCAATATTCGCTCTAACTGACCTTTTCCTAGTATACAATATTCTTCTTTTATGAGAAAAACTTCCTTAGATCTTTTAAAGCCCCACTTTATAATAATTCATCGCACTAATATCTTCTTATCTGAACATTACCGCATCATCCATTCATCAGTCTTGATACTCTTTCGTTATACATACGCATACGTAGTAGCAAAGAAAACACTTTAACTGAACAGGATGAGTAGGCCCCATTGTATGACATTGCATATTTAACAATAGAGAAATGAACTTTACGTACCAAATAGATGTTTATCTTCGTTTCACTCGAGGGCAAATTGCCAAGTTTCATTGTATGAATCACGGCATTGAACGATACTTGAACGCTTTTCAATAAAATGAAGTCAAAAAAATAGAAAGCATATCGATATGTTGAAGTTTCCTTTTTTCCCTTATATAAATTTTAATTCTAACGCAATCGGTGCCCTTCGTTTAAGTATCAAGGCTTTAATCGTTTCCGTTATCGAGGGTTCGTAAAAAATTTGAAGGAGGCTTGAGTTTCCTTTACACAAATTAGCTTTGAAAATCGTTATTTTCAGCAGTTTTTTCGCAAAGGCTTTGAGTCACTTTACGGTAGAGATGGTAAGTAGAGGAGGACTCCTAAAAGATATGAAAAAAGGAACAACTGAATAGGCATAAATAAAAGCTTTTAAACGACTCCAAAAGACTAGTCGTTCGATTTTTTTAATAAAAATGCTTACCTAATTAACTCTCAGTGGCTCTAAACTAATTGCCCTTTAATCATAATAATAACTAAAATGACGATCATTCAATAAACAATCACCAATTGTGAATAAAGTACCTCGAAAATTAATACCTGGTACATGTATAGAAACTTCCAAGCGACTTAGAGATATAGAGAATAGGTAATTTATTTCAGCTTCGACACCTGACTGTGAGCACGCCTCAAACACTTTTATATTAAATTTCGCGTTGGCAGAATATCAGACCCACGAGAAATAGGAAAATAATTTCTTTTGGACATACGTGCACATGCTTAAGACTGTGAACACCTTATTTTATTTTGAGAAAAGACGGTACGTTCTTTCGAAAGAAACGCTATTTTTGTTTTTAATGTACTCAACTCATACTTGTATTATTTTTTACCTTTTGTAAAAAAAAACGTTGAAAGACTACTCGTATTGAAATTGGCAACTGACTTCACAATTGTTTCATTACTGGCAGATAAAAATTGGTGTAAATAATTTTATTGAAATAAACTGTTTTCATTTTGTTATTAAACTGAATATTTTCATGGCTTTAGTAATAATTTCAACTGATATCTGCAATTCCAAACTAAATTGTGTAGACCACTTTCACAAATGTGTGTGTATCTATCGCCGCCCATGGACACCTACAACTGCAATAACAACACTTCCACATGGACACGAGTCACAAGTGCATTGTAAGCATCTGAGGGGTGCCCTCTCCCCCTTAAGTTATATAGTTATCACTCCATTTGTGCCGGTCCCTACGTGCCAAGGGTATCACAAGACAAGACCAAAAAAGGCAAATATGCAAAGACTAGCTTTAAATCCAATATACGGTAATCCCATTACAAATATACTATCAGGTGATAAGTCTGATTGATTGCAAAATACTAATTGCAAAAGAAATCAAATAATCCAAATAGCCAAATCTTTTTTGTGAGAATGTAACGCGTAAAAAAAGTCAAATAAACGACACCATTTAATTTGTATATTTCTTATTTAAAGACAAGGAGTTATTAATACCCTTCTTATGGCTGACATTTATCTTTAACTCAAAAGGAATACATTTATACACGATGTTACACTAAAATTAAAGGAATAATCTTTTATAAAAATGACAGGTTAAAGACGACAGGTTGAAATTTGGTGGAATACAAGTAAATATTCGTATTTGTAATGAGCCCCAGACGAGACTACAATGCCATATCGTTTTGTATTTCACAAATCGATGTGACTCGTACAATATTATAATATCATATTACTGGTTAGGATGACAAAGACTAAATTGGCACATACCTCATAAATTGAACAAATTCATCATCTTGCACTCGGCTACATTAAACATACAGGTCTTGGAAATCTCTCCTGGTGCGATTAACATAAGCAAAGCATGCCTGTAAACCGATACGATTTATCTCATAAAATGTATCCAGAGGACACTTAGTGGCTTATAAGACACTTAGGCCTGCTTCTCCACTATTTCTAACAGTTCATCTCGCACTGACCGGGCAATAGCAACGGCAACCGGACCGTTATCTTTGCTGACGGGTATTTTGATCCGATTGTCATTGGCTATCGGACCAGAATACCTGTCTAAAAAATAAAACGAGTGTGCTTTAGACCACACGACTGAAGTAAAATTTCTTGGCTAAGAGAGAAAGAAAATGTGTGCTCGCACCTCTCTCTCTGTTGCCTACAGTAGTATACGAAACGTAACTCTCTCTCTTTCTATCTTCACCAACTTATATCTCCCTCTCAACTTCCGTTCGCTTCGCCCGATCACACTTTTCGTAACGATCTCGTCACGAAGCGAGCGTAAAGAAGTTTTACTTTTGTTTTAGGGGTCAGGGACATGGGCAGGGGGTGGAGAACCGGCGAGCGCGTTGCGAAGCGCGCTCGCTTCCAGGGAGCACAGGGAACATGGGGTTCCCACACGGGGCGGGGGTCGTCTACTCGTCTGTAGATGACCCGAGGTATGTCGGGGCACCAGGGCCTTCCTTTCTAGGGTATACCTGGTTCCCCGGCTATTAGTACCCGGCGAAGGCGTGCGGTTTTAGTCGGTTCGAGTCCGACATGCCACCGAGAGGTGGTATCCGAGGGGATTTCCGCACGGAAAAAAAAAAAAAAAAAAAAAAAAAAAGGGGGTGGAGAACGGCCTCCACTGCACCCTTATTCAGAGAGGGTTGGGGTTTGTGGACATAGGGGTTTCCACACAGAAAAAAAAAAGAAAGGAGTCAGGAACAAGTGTTAGTTATTTTATTTGACAATAACTTCGACACGTTTCTTTGCTGTACTAATGTTCTATTTTCAGATACATTAATACTGTAATAAGTTTTATGTTAATGCTTTTGTTATTATCATGTATATGTATAATTAATGAATTCATAATCAACAGACGAAAGACCCTTCTGCGTTCGTTGATCTATCACCATTAACGTGACATGATCACATATTACAAAACAGCTTTGCTCGCGTCGCCACCCTCGCAGATTTCGATTGAGACGGAAATCATCAATCTTTTAATCTTCTGTTACATTATTCATAAATCAACAACCATTAGACTTCGTATTCGAATATCACATGTACACTGTCTCCAATGCGCCTTCATCATCATTAACTTTCTACTCTTCAACGTGATATTATTTTTAAAGTTGAAAACTAAACGGAAGACAACTCCCAAATCGACAAATCGGTTATTAAATGACAGAGTTTTGTGGTAATATAAAAAATAATGCCGTACTAAAGCATTCTCCTTTTTTTTAAGTCGCTTAAAAGTTGAGAACATTCTTGGTCTTAAATAAACACGAGCCATTGTACTGTGATATTTTAAGCATGTAGTTCTCAATCAATCCCTCAGTGTGCCTATTGAAGTCCACTGCTGGACATAATCCTCTTCCAATATACTAACAACAGCAACTCCCTTCTGTTCTGTTTGGACCTTATAATTAAAGGTCAAATGAAAAGTACCGATGTTTTTTTTTAATATATTTATTTTTATATTCAAATAAGTACACAGAAACACAAAACGTAAGAAAAAAATGGAAAAAATGTAGTTTTCATAAAATTTCACGGGTGTACTCAATTGAGTACACTGACCGCCTAAGTATGAAACATTTTAAAACAGGCTTTTTCGATGCAAAGTGTTTTTAGGCACTTTTTACATTGCCAGCACACTCTTGAGTGGCAAAGGATACATAGCATACATAGATACATTTCAATTTTGGCGGGGTAATGTCCAACTCCATCTTCAGGCAGCCCTTCGACTAGTGATGCAGCCATGCGCGATATCCTCGGTTTATCGGACATGGCTCTTCTGACCAATTCTACGCCTATATCTTCATCTAGAGACTAGCACATTCGTTCTCGATGTAGCTTATGGTACCCAGATACTATCAAAACTCCTAAAAACTTTTTAAAATCAGATGAATGCAATTGAAAGTCATGTCGATTGTGTTAATTAGCGTAAAGTATGCTATTAGATATAATCATATCAACAGTATCAGCATCAAGCAATTTTTCATATATTTGTACAGGGTTGAGGCCCTTCAGTTCATCACAAATAGCATTTTTCATATTACTGACTTCAGAAGTACTCTGAGAAGTTGCTGAGTATGAAGGGATATATTTCCGAAAGTTTGGGTTTGGAGTAGATAGATCTTGTTCTGTGTCTGTTGTACACACTATCTTCGTCACCACTACCCTCTCGATTCATAAATACTTCAATAGTACCAGGTACATCTTGCGGTATTCAACACGCCGCCATATCCTCGTCAGCACCTTCCTCTTCATCAGTCAGTGCACTTGGATCAGGAGGTATGACAGCCAAGTCATATTCATTATCATCGCTCTGCTGTAAAATGACTTCAATAGCTTCTTGAAGTCCCTTGTAGCTCGTTTGAGATGTATATGTTTCTTTCTCCATTTTGAAATAAAAACCCTGTTATTTCACTTACGTATGTGGTCACTGTACTCAATCGAGTACAGTAAAATTATATGACTGTAGTTTTATTTTAGTAACGAATCATTGATTGTATTGTTTATTATAACTTACTCTGACATTTATTTTATACCAATGAAATAAAAAAAATAACTTACAAACAGAAATAACTAACTACTACTACTACTACTACTACTACTAATCATTTACTTACTTCCACAGTGTTTCGGTGACACTACTTCAACTGACACTTTTAGGCAAAAATAATCACACTACCAGCGTAATACTTTTCAATATACCTGAACAGTATTATAATTAAATAAAATAACAAAGGCCCCTTTAATTTTACAAGTGTTGAATTGAAATTCAAAAATATGATGATGAATGACCTCCTGCTTCGCAGTCAGGGTCACTAACCACTAGACCAACAGGCCCGTCAGTCGTATATAATTATAATAGAAAAGATTTGGCTACTTACGTGAATATAAATTATGTCATATTGAACAGAAAATATTTAATAAACTTGTGTAGAGAAATAATTGTGTGATGAGCACGGTCATTTGTTCTGTGTCTGGGTGTACTTTATCTATAATATGTATGTATTTAGAAATATAAATGTATGTTTATCAGCAGTCTGGTTACAGGCTCTGCCTGGTTTGGGATCAGACGGCCATGTGTGAAATATGTGAAAATACTATTGCAGGACGCTGCGGTATCGAAACAAATGACGACAATGAATGATTTATCAGTCATAAGTACCAGAATATACTTTAAATTAAATGTAGAGGTTGTGCGGTATGTTTCACAAAGTACGCAAAGCGGTATCTGCAATTTGTCCTCACTAATGTTAGTCACATAGTCGGAAATGATCGCATGAATGAATTCATCTGTGTGTGCATGGCTCTGTAGCATTCCCTCATATACATATGTATTTATCCTGCATATTTCTTTCTATCCTATCTCTTATATATCTTTAGCACCAGCTCTGGGGTAGAGTTTGTGGAACTGTCGCTATAGCCGCTGAGGTCGCCAGAAACGCCAAAATGCCAAATAATAAATAATTTCAAACGAAAAATAAGAATTTTATAAAAAAATTCTAGCTGAAAAATATCCTATCATATATTTGTCTTGTATGCTTGTAAACTGTAAAAATCATGAAAACATAATAAATAAACAAAGGAAGTTACAATAGTTAAGCTTAGAATTCGGCAAAATCGAAACTGAAATAGAATTTATCTGAAATAAAAGCGTTGATCAAAGGGCACTGAAAGACAATCTCGATCTACCCTTATCAAAAGCTAATACCGGCGCTGCATATCCAATAAACATTTTGTTGCATATGGAAGAGGTAAATATCAATTTTGGTAGGACGTAAGGCTAAGTATTTTTCTGAACAAATCGAAACCATCTAAACGAATCAACTCCTCAGAAAATCGACGTAAACACTTTAAGTATAATGTTGTTTCTTGTTAATTAAATTTTTTGTAAAAAAGTTCTTTCTCAAGACAAATGAGTTCAAAGATACTACAAAATTGATTTTAAACCCATTTTTCCACCAGACCCTGAATGTCACTAATGTCTACAATTACTTATTTTATACTTCCTGCAAATACATTGCATAAGGCGGACTTAATAAGATAGGCATTTTCTTCCAGTCCACTTTTGGGTGATGCAGAGATGTGTGCGTGGCAGGTGTATAATTAGAGCCGATGAGATATATTATTTTAAAATGTAGCCAGTAGCAAGGTGTTCTACGACATAGATGTTATACTACATTTAAAATAAAGTTAAGATATACTAGGTATACATGTAATTTATACTTACTATATAATACTATAAATATAAGAAACATACATCCATATATACACCTACAGTAATGAAGACACGAATAGTTATTCTGATGACTCCGTCAACAGGTTTTCATTACTATACTTACTATATTTTTAAGCTTAACGTGATAAGGTAAATTGTAGAGTTGTGTACACTGTACATATTTTTATAATAGCTAGGTAAAAGTAAAAGTAAAATTACTCTATTTGAAGCAAATGCTTGAGAAATGCATTTTTAAACCAAATTTCTAACCGGAATACGCCAAGAAGTCGTCTGGATGCGAATTATTTAACCTAGTCGCCTTATGTATAAAAGTTTTAAAGTTATTGTGTTTTCCATAGGTGTAAACTAAACTTTTGCTTACACGCACTGCAAACAGGAGGTAATTAATTGAACTGCATTTTTAATATTTAAGAAGGAGGTTCTTTATTCGATTCTTATTTTTTTAGGGACCAGAACCAGAAATTTTCTCTTTATCGGTATGAAACAGGAAGTGTGAGTAAATACTATAACTAGATCCGCTTGACGAGTTCCCATTCCACTCATCCATCACCGAGGTGATACGAACTCATTTCACTTCAATAAACTTAAATTTTTGGAAACTTTACTCTTTTTAAACATTCTCAACTATTATGAAACATTGACTAAACTTTAAAATACTTTATGTAATTAGGATAATAAAAATAGATGAAGAAAAGCTCAACGAGAATATTATTCCTAGATTATGTCGCAGTAACAACATTGTACTCGCGCACAGCGCACAGCGCACTAACAGGAAAAAGATTTTAGCAAAAAAACGTAGTACAAATTGCTAGGTTCAAGTGTAGTTATTACCCCATTAGAGTGAACGACTGCGCTACGTCGTCTGAACCAGCGAAAATTGAAGGAATAAATCTCGTAACTATTTTACACTGTATTATAATATGAACAGGGTCGCAATGACATAAAACAGTGGCTCAACGGTAGGTATTCCAGGCATTACCGAATCAAGAATTTATATACCGCAAAAACAATTACATCATACAATCATAAATAAACATCACTACCAATCCTCATAAAAGCAATAGAAGATGACAAAACTAACCGAATGCAATAGAAAACTATGTAAGAAGAACAACTTTGTAGCAAGCAAGCTTTACAGAAAGTTTTTCAATGTTTATTAACGAGTCAAAGCTTTTTACAATGATGATAAAAATAGATACTGAAATAACAATGTTTGGCAAATGTAAAGAGGGTTACTTAAGTGCACATGAACACTAGAACACATTAGTTTGCGGATTGACATTTACGGTGGTAAACATTTGTCTTTCTCGCCGGTTGCATAATGCATGCAATGGACAATCTCTAGCAATTATCTGCCTGTTCTATTTATTATTAATAATCAGCGATTACACCAGTGGCCTGAAATCGCAACGATGACTTTTCGTTCTGATAGTCTATGGCACACTGAAAAGTAACTACCCGCCCAAAAAAAATACCTAAAAATATCTCTCCCATTGAAAAATCAAAGGGTTATGTAGTTAATAAGGAAGACAGTAGACAAGTATACAGACAGTGGACAGACCAACTAACAAAATAAAATTATCCTAAAAGGTTGCCTTCAAAACCATCGAGTATGTGCGCTGCATGCTGCGTCGGTGATAAGACCTTGCGGTGATAATCAGCCTATGACCCTGGCCAGTATAAGCTGGTCAGGTGTTTGAAGACATGTACCTATCTACTCTTATATCTTAAAACTAGATATTTAGAGCTATAATGTTAATAGGTAGGTACTTCATAAGAACCGACTTTCATACTTCGTACTAAAAGATGTGGTGTGAAAATTATAAAAGTAACTTGAATGATATTATGTAGTGATAGGTTTAATCGAGTTCAATTGATTCATTTATTTATGATGATATACTGAATTCAATTCTATTAAATTACATAATTTTTACACCCGACACACACACAAATCTACATTGTCCAACATACAATCACATTTAAATTTTTAAATTATTTTACATCTATATCAGAAACAAGGAAAGGACCGATTAGAAGTCAATATAAAAATATGTTGCAAGTTGGTGGTTATAATACTGCGTTACTGAAGAAAAATGTTTTCGGCATGGCTCCTGTTATTTATAACAAAATACCCAATGTTATAAAAAATGAAACATTAGAAACATTCAAGAACCGACTACACTTCTGCTAAATAAGTGTTATTATTCAATTAATGATTTTTTAAATGATAAACTTTAGATGTTTAGTTTTTTGACATTACCTATGTTTATTTGATATTTAATTTATTTTCCTTCTTACAATTAATATTGCTAACGTAATTATTTCGACCACTTTATTTATATTTATATTATAAGTTGTAATCATTCAAAAATGTATTTGTTGTGTTGAATTTATTGTAAATTTTTGATGCATTTTTAATGTTTGCATGCCTAGTCCAGGTAGATTGTATAAGGATTAGAAAACTTGTTAACATCACTATTTTATGTACCTACAATCAATGCAAATGAAATATATTCTATTCTATTCTATTCTATTCTAAATTAAATATACATAATACATACATCACATACATTTAAATTAGAAATTGACCGATTTCCATTAATGTACGTTAAATTAGGTATTTCGATTTTAACACTTTTGCTATGGTCAACCTCAAAGGACAGGGCTTATTTAATTTCCCCAATATTAAGTTTGGTTTAATAAACTAAAAACCCATACATAGTAAAAACTCATCTGTGACGTATTCGTAATTATCAATTTTACAACTACTTCTAATGATCAGTATTTGTTTACAATTTGATGAGAATTGATTACACAGAAATTATAAAATATTAACTTGATTAGAAGACCTCATTCCTATTAATCAAATTTCAATTATACTTATGATAGTTCAGGTCACGATCACCCTCTATTTTGATTCCATTGTTTTATTAGTTTCCGTAAACTTTTCTCATCTTATAATGACGGAATACATTTATATCATGATTTTAGATCTATTCTTGTAAAACAGATTATTAAGCGAACTGTCAACATTGTCGGAGCAACATAGCGCTTGAAAGTTACTAGTACACAGACACTATAGTCCGATTCTCCCCAGAGTAGTGTCATCAGGATGTTTTTTTTTTGGCAATAATATACACTTTTGGCTCCTGCGCCCCACGGAACCGGAGATCCGAAGGGATTTTCCACACCGTGACCAAAAAAAGCATTTTTTTTGGTGTGCGGAAAATCCCAAAAAAAATATTCAAACACTTGTAAGAGACAACTATTTAGGCAAAGCTTGTGATAGTGTAATATCAATTTGTTCTGGAGATGTTTTTTACTGATAAAAAAGATAGGCATCCAAACGATTCTCTATTTAGATCACAAAACTGTCTGTATATGAAGAGGAAATAGGTCACAAGCTCCATTACAATCAGAACTTCACCGCTATGACAAATATCCTGACCAACGTTTTGCTACAACGGTAACCATTGAAGTTTTAATGTAGATTAAAACATATGATGTGGCTTCATATCATACTGTGGCTTCATATCATACTGTATTTATATAAAATACGAAAAACTAGAAAATCCTGTCACTTCGAAATAACCTAAATCAACTCTTTTCTAAATACATTAGTGCAATTAGTGGATATAATGTTATATAAGCTTTTTAACGCTTTTATGAGTATTGGAAAATCCTGCTTAGTAAACTCACTAAGTGGGATTTACCATTTACGGGTGGCTTACAATGCACTGCCACGTGATATTAGTATATTACGTAACACGGCACCGTGCCACGCGGTAGCCGCACGTGCAAAACGAGACCAAGACATTTGCAAGCGTGATTATTAAGTGAGTTACCGCCACTATACACTTACAAAATAACTTTAAAGATGTTAAAGAACTTAAAGTGCCTTTGCTCTTAGTATTATAACTCCCTTGCTGAGATTCCCTTGCATTATGATGAATGTTAATAATTTTTACAGTACTTCCCCTTTTTTTTTTTTTTTTGTTTTTTTTTTCCGTGCGGAAATCCCCTCGGATACCACCTGTCGGTGGCATGTCGGACTCTAACCGGGTACTAATAGCCGGGGAACCAGGTATACCCTAGAAAGGAAGTCCCTGGTACACCTAGATACCCCCTGGTAATTGTATTCCGACTAACATTCATTATTATTATTTTTGTTTTAATTATTGGCCAGCATAAATGAAACTGACAATATGTATTGTAATCAAATACAATGACAAATCAACATATATATACAAGACGCGTTTAACTTGATGTAGGTATTTTGATATAAAATTTAAACATATTATATTTTAACTTTTGGCGCTTTTTTATGATAGAGGAGAACAGACGGGTCACCTGATGGAAAGTGACCATCGCCGGCGCATAAATTTCATGTTACTCATTCATTGAGTTTTTTTTAATGTAAATGTACAAAGTGTTCACTTCAACAATCTGAATAAATTCCAGTAAAAATTATCTTTACTGTATTTTAATTTTAAAATAAGTGTCATTAATAACTAATAAAAGCAAAACATTAATAGTAATGTTGTTTCTGTTTGATATACAAATTCGCAGGCCCTCAGGCAGCCTCTGTCACGAATTTGCATAGCACGGCGATACTAAATAATTACTCATTGAAACTGGACCCTTTATCCCCTGTAGCGTATAATTACAAAGAACTCTTCAAACTTACTTCCCTGAACTTTATAAATATTACTTGAATTAATTAAACTTGAAACTTTTGTATTTTACGCGTTGTTTAATTAAATCTAGTAAAAAATATTATATTTTTTAATGTTTTTCATTTTATTAACTGGATAAATTTCTATTTTAAGTTATTTTAGTTAACTTAAAAATAATAGTTGAGTGAAAAAATTGGCAGGTAATTTAGTTTTAAACGCAAAACATCTGTGCTATTTTTCAAACTTTTGCATTCACAGTGTAGCTTTTGTTTCATATAGTGTTAAACTTAAACGCTTGTAGAAGGGTTTCATGACCTGTGTAATGTTTAAGCCGATCACCCAGCCAGCCTTATTTTTGAATATTGAAATACTATGAAAATCACTTAAAAGCATGTGGTGTTGAAATATAATTAGGTGTTACAATTACTAAAATAAATTACTAATAGCTGCTAATACAAATAACCTTTGTAGTCATGCTTCGTCTATTAAAAATCTATCCAATTTTTTTAGTGCTGTACCATTTAGTTCAGATGGTCGAACTTTATTCCTATAATGTTTAACCCTGTTATAGCCTCTGGAAACTTTAGGATTCTTCAGAATTTTCATTTTGCTTGTCTTTTATCTGCCATTACACAAAGTTAATTTAATTAGAAAAGACCTAAAGATTAGTTAGACTGTAGCCTATATTTAGATTTGGTCTAAATTTAATTTAGGGAGGATGCTCCCCGTGGATTTCGAGGATAATTATTATCCGCTCAGTGATTCATGATGACAGACGATCCTAGCAGACGCATTCAATTAATACGTGTGTTCAAATATTAGCTTAAGAACTATGCTAAAACTCTCAATAAGATAAATCTATTACGGTAACATCGGCAACTTCTAGGATATCTTTACTTTCCTTGTTTTCTTTTAATATGCAACTGTAACATTTAGTACCTAGTCTTGCTACGAAAAGGGACTACCCAAACTTTCAACTAAAGTATACAAATTGCACCTGTCATAGCGCATTTAATATCTTCGATGTGCTTGCCATCAGAAAAGTTACTAAACTATTGTGTAAAATTTACACGTTTCAGAGCATTTTAGTGTTGAAAAGAAATATCTTCCGCAGCGACGACGATGTAAGAAATTTTTTATGTTCAGTGTCATTAGACAGTAGCATCCGGTACTGAGTCCGACAATAAGTACTGGAGTTGTCCCGCTAGTGTGAACGTGCTTTCAAACGTGTTAGCAGAGTACATTCTTTTGTACGGCCAAAGTACTCTAAGAAAAGATCAGAAATGCTAAAATGTGTTTTCACGGATAAAAGGGATGATTATGTTACAAAATATTTCGGCCATAACTTTCCCTTGTTATCTGACTTTAGTTATGATACCCGCTTGTCTAGAAGGTCAGACTTCGCCTCCCATTTTCATGTAACACACTTCATATATTACGTTCTTTATCTTAGCACTTAATATTATTTCCAAAAAGATCATGACCGCCTAAGTACTACATCAAACAAGAGCTGAAGGTTTCTCGAAATAATAAAAAGGCTATCTTTAAAAAAGTATTTGAAAAAAGTAATAAATATTTGAAATTTTGTTCCTTGACCTAATTCTAATTAAAACATATTTTTTCTTTTCCTGTTTTATTGCGTACAAGGAAAAGTCACACGACCGAATCAACCATTTTTACAGCAAAAAGGTAGGGGAAGCTAAATCTTTACCAATAAATGGGTAGGTGTGACACACTATATGCCTTCGGTAGAGCCTTTCTTTTGTTATTTTATTGAGCTTGAACCCGACACGGTGCATTAAGTCTGGGGCTCTGGGTGTCACCCACCAATCCCATCGTAATTGTTTCCGACTGAACTGTTAGCGACTGATAAACAATTACCTGCCACATCGAGCATTTTTTGTGAAACATTGTTCACTTACTCAGAAAAGAACCGATAGAATCAGTTTCGGTACAAAATATAAAAATATTGATACGATATCATTTTGATTACTTTTTTTTTCTGAGCTTACTCAAATAAAATATGTTTAGTAAACAAGTTTAAACAATGAAAGAAGTGATTAAAGTATTAAATTTAATTAAGATTGTTCGCATTAGTTTCGGAACCAGTCGATCGCACAAACAACCTCATGAACTTTCCAGTGAAACATTGTGTTATTAATTTATCCTTGCGTTCGCTTCGATTCTCTACGTAATTACGGACTTCAAACCAATCTAGACATCGTTTAGCCCTCTTCATCAAAGTTTAATATTATACAAAATTAAAATACCTTCAAACAATTTTAATGTAAAGTAATCTTGTTTGGCACACTTATGTTGAAGGCTTTTATAAATTTGCTGCGTAAATGTTCGTAAACATGTGTGGAGAAAATTATGCTTCATTATTTTGGAAAGGTAAGGTGAAATTACAAGTTATTTTCACGAATAAATTATAAAAAACTTTAACAGGGCCAATACATATATTTTGCCGATGTATAAGCTTGTTGCAATGTTTTCCAACCACGAATATTCAACCATTAATTGGAAACTGGTATTATTGTTGTCTTTGCCTAATGACAGTGTGACAGACACAATTTCATTAGATCGTTCATGTTGAAAAACAGTGTGGACTCTAAGTTTACATTAATGTTGATGACGTTTGATGTTCATAGTATAGAAAAAAGTATTCTTAAGGTCCCATTCAAATGTTACTGTTAATCACAGTTAATATAATTAAGTACATAATAATGTAATTTTAAAGTATTTTTAGGATTCCATTTTTAAGAATAACAAAGGCCTCCGTCCACCTGTCTGTCCCTGCCTGTCAAGACCCTTTTACTTGAAAACGTGATTAGGTATCAAATTATAATTAACATATATTTGTAGGGACAAAATACAGTATGGTAATTTTAATTTAGGTAGGCAATAATTTTAATTTAGCTAGAAGGTACTAGAATTTATTTTAAACAAATTTAGCAACATATACGACAGTTGTACTCACAGTTGTAAACAAAGTATGAATAATAATAAGGGTTGATGAGAGAATTTTATGTATGTATTTGTTCTAAGAAAGACAAATTGCTTAAAATCTTGATGAGCGATATCAGAGTTAAACCAAATAAACTATTATATAATGAATATATAAACAAATTTAGAAATAATAGTATAAAAAAAAAAGACGTGTGGCACTCGGGGACTGCCGTGGTAAAGCTATTGCATAGCATTTTGTATCAACTTATGCAATTATAATTATTTATTTATTTTATTTATGCAGTATTTCTTTTTCTTTGATATTAATTCAAGTTACACTTTTTGAGCGTGGTGACCGATAAGAAAACATTTTTTTTCCTTTTATTAAATAAAAATATTGAAGCATATATTACAATTTGTTTTTAAATAAATAAATAATATTATTATTAAATCAAATTACATATCCATGTAAGATTTTTCTGCATTATGTTGACGAAATTTCCTTTGACGTCAACGTCAACGTTTCCTTTGAAATCAAATGCTGAATTTGATTTTGGTACTGTTTTTTGTTTTGTTTTTAGCGTGAGGTTTTTTTTCGTTACGGAATTTCTGGATTCGGTCCCCGCGCTCAAGGCCCTCGATAGAAGCTATGCAATAGCTTAAAAAAATATATATATGATTAGTAACTTTCACAATCCGAGCAAATTATAAATAAATTATGTGGCAAATTAACAAAATCTGTTG
Source organism: Arctia plantaginis (assembly GCA_902825455.1). Taxonomy (NCBI): domain Eukaryota; kingdom Metazoa; phylum Arthropoda; class Insecta; order Lepidoptera; family Erebidae; genus Arctia; species Arctia plantaginis. The sequence goes on from CADEBD010000303.1 coordinate 3,288,949, forward strand.
ACGAAATAAGACCTACTACTTTAGTAAATATAGTTTAGAAGACAGTGAATAAATTTGCAACGGGTTTTAGAAATAACGTAGAAAATATCTGTCATTCCTGTAGCAAACAATTAATCAAGGAAAAACATATGTTCATCATCCCCAATTAACAATGAGATTGAAATGATGTTGTTGAGTCCATAATTAACCATTTAAATAGTAAAAAAAGGTTTTGATGGAATTCGTATTTCTGACCTAAAACAAGTAGTTAGTTAGTTAGTTAGTATCCCAATAAACCCTATAATTACGCATCTAATAAATACCTGTATTACTGAGTCAGTGTATCCAGATAAACTGAAAATATGAATTATGAGGCCTATACATAAAAAGGGCACAACATAATTCACGAACGCCAATATGGATTTAAAAAATAAAACAAAAACACTTCCCAACTGTTTAAATAATGAAAATCAAGTAATTGCTGTTTTTGTTGAGTTGGGTAAAGCGAACATTACCTATGTGGGCGTATGATGTGTGCTTAATCATAAACTTCGATAAGACAAAAGTTATGCACATTCATTCCACATACCCAAAATCTATGACGAAGCCAATCATACGAGCGCACCACCATCAATGCCTCCATAACCCACTTGCACTAACATGTAAATGTCCAGTACTAGCAATAGTATCTCAGCATGCTTATCTCGGTCTTATTAATTGATAACAAATTTAACTGGTAAAATTAAATGCGGTCTATTTAGACTATGTTTGAAATAAGTTAAGAATAATATTATCGAAAATGTCTCAATATGTATGTGTATCTCATAGTATATTTATTTTTTAAAAGACAGCTCTCCCATTAGAAAAATATAATTTGTCGCGGGGGACCTGACAAACATACATGAAACGGACACAAAGAACACCCAAACTCCCAAAAGTGTCGTCCCATGTGGGGATCGGACCCACAACACTCAGTGTAGTAGTGAGCGGCGTGGCGACCGCGGCCCTCTTGCAACGCGGTGTGTGGGTGTGAAAACACCCCGCTAACGTATCGTAAGATCGTAAGGCAGTAGGTTAGAAAAGTATATTGTGTTTATAATTCTAATTGGCTTTTGCGCTTTAAATTATTGTTATTCAGACTAATTTACTTGTGTGTTAGCTTTCCACTAAAGTAGTTATATACGAAATTTAAAAAAAAAATGGATTTAAATGGTCGTTTAAACAAGGCGAACCAAGGTCTTTATACTCCTAGGTTATTGTTAGTTATAGGATATTAGATCATTACTTCCTACCCAGATAATTTGTTTACTCCAAATCCCATAAACAAAAAAAAATGAAAATAGTGTCATTGTTTAATTTTCACACGACAAAACTAAAAAATCCGTTAGTTCCATATATACTAACGGATTTTAGATTTTCTTAGTCGTAATGAATACTGAAATAGGGTATTCTGAGTCGATAATCATTGGAATTTTCAGCCGGAATATTAAACGTTTAATGTAATCAGCTGTCAAAGGTTAAGGTCATTCCCCGTAGATATCGCACAAAAGTAATAACTATATTTGTATTCCGTACAAACAGTCTACGCGCACTAACACAAGATGGCAGCCGGGGGAAAGCCCCGCGCGCTTTGTATGTTTGATTAAGTACATCGTAGTTTTTGACCGTATGCAGTAATTATTGAATTATTTTGTGTAAAATGTTCTGTTTACTCATTGTAAAAATCAAGCTTCTGAATCAACGAATTCTGATTTCAGGCACTTTATTATTTGAATATTTCGCAAATCAAAAACCAAAACCTATGTTAGTGGCCTATGTCCAGTAGTCGACTGCGATAGGCTGATGATGATGTTAGTGGTGCAAGACTGCTTTCCTTTAACCTACAATCATGAAATGTGTTAAAAAAAAGTCTTGCAGCACAAGTAAAAGTAATTGGTTTTCAAAAGCTTAAAAACTTTTTAGGCGCATTATCACGGTTATACCTTTTTTAAATAGCTTATCGTGCAACATTAATTTTGGAATAAAACATTTGTACTCGTATGTATTGTTCATAATTATAAAGGATATAAGGATTACTCAAAGGTGCATTTCAGGGATGCCCGATAGCATAAATTATTGTTTACCTACTTACTCCATTTCAAGGTTTCAGATTCAGAAAATATTTTTGTACCGATATACTTAGGTATATCGGTACCAATAACTGTATAGTGAAATCTTTAATGTAATCATTTGTTTATTGCGACTACAGTTTGAATAGAGAACAATATTTAATGTGCACCAAAGATAAATATTTGTGTGCAAGAGCAATCAACGTTGCGATCGACCCATAGTTACGTAGGTACCAACTGTGTCCTTGATCTCTAGTTTGCGCCTGGCACTTTCTGAATATATGTACATAATATGTCTTTATTTTCATAATGTTAAAATTAATGATAAACATACAAAAGTATCGATATATATCATTTAACATTTATACCTATGTAATTTAGCCGTGGGATATTCGTTTTTAATAAATCTTAATTGTAGTGATGTAAGTGCCTTTATATTATTCAGTAAGTATACTTCTTCGAGACATTTGAGACATCGGGCTCAACTGTCTCAAGTGATTGCTTATGTTGCGCTTTGGGATTGTTTTATGCACTATGTATTTCATTAAGTTGTATGACATTACGGAATTATGGAAGCCAACCAGAACGAATCATCATAATGTTTCTGCGTCATTGTTCTCCTGTAGAAATATAACTGACCGTTGGTAATTGTCTCAAAAATTACTATTATAGAGATAATAATAATATAATATACAAATAAGGAGTTTTTGCATATTATTTTTTAATTTCATAAGAATGTTTAGTTCGAGCAGTAGATTGTGGCGAGATAAAAACTATTCTGTGTTGTATAAAAAGTATTGTGTGTTACTCCAGGTAATAATGTGACGAGTGAGTGAGGTTACCGGGTTCCAAGGGTGACAACGCAATTGTTAGAAGATAATTAAGAGTAGAGAGAGAGAGAGTGGTGTCCATGGGCAGCGGTAGTGACTTACCATCAGTTGACCTGTCTGGTCGTTCGTACCTACACCTTTATGAAGCGCTAAACCATAAAATTGCTTTTTAAACTAATTCATTTGCTCAATGTTTTAAATCGGAGGATTTTTCCTCCGAATTAAAACATAATGCATACCAATTATATTAGATCGCAACATATAATGCATTTTGAAAAGTAATTTAGAGGTGAATAATCTCTGTCAACAAAACGTGCCACTTTAACCACCGCGGTGCCGCTGCAATTAGTTCGTTACGTTTAATTGCCATAACATTATTTCAAGCGAGCATTGCATGATTAATACTTGTTACGTGAACCATTGCCATGAAAACTAAGAACTTTTTTCTTTGTAGTACGGTCGGACACACTTTAGGTTATATCCATTTTACCGTGAAGCATTCATAGGCTTTTTTTCTTTTACATTAAAAGGAACAACATCATTATAAATATTTTGATGACCCTGAAGACTAACAAAAATCCAGCGAAGATCTTATACTAACAATGTTAATTTTGTAAAGGTCCCAAAACGCCACTCATATTAACTCAAATGGATCCTGACAGTGGAGTCTGGCCATAGTCCAAATAGTACTCCTCCCTATCAGTAATATGTAATATTTTATTTAATAAATTTAATATTTTATTTTGCACCTACCGCATCATATTTCTACATCACCTGAAGGTTGACTGGGTGAGAATGCCTAATGGCATTAAGTCCGCCTTTGTACAACATGTACATTAAGTTTAAAATACATAATAGAAGTTTTAGATTAGTTAGGCTATTCTCTACTACTTTTACAATAGCCTAAAGCCGAGACCTTTTGTCACATTTGAAATATCATTCCTTCAAATCAAATATCTGTAAATCTTCTATGTGGAAAGGACTTGCGTACCGTGAAATTAAATCCAATGAATACTGCTTGTTTAATACGCACATTCTGCATACAAAAGAATTTAATATATATTAATACCTACAGAAAAATAGATAAATATTGTATCTTCACACTTAGTATATATTCTAAATCATACATCTATTTAAAAATAAACAATAATTATAATGATAACTTCACACATGTCACACACGGCAGTCTGACCCCAAACTAGGCAGATCTTGTAATATGATGCCCAGAAAGAATAAGTCGTTTTCAAAAAATCCTAACAACTGTTTTTATTAGAACTAATATGTATTTATTCTAAAAAAATCTATAGATAATGTAATTATTTGTATTAATTGTAAATAGAAATTTACGCTACGCTTATTTATAAAACTCTTTATTCTATACTTACAAGGCCCAGAGACTGGCACTGACAGCCTTTTAAAAATATTCAGAATTATTTCGCTTCCAGAAATATCTCTAAATTAATTGTCACCTCACTTTAAAATATATCAAAGATTTTCCTTACTATTGTCAACTGCAAATGACAGGAGTACATTATATTTTTACAATCTTCAGTAAAAACAATATATTATTCAGGGGAGAAGCGAAGTGTTCAAGCGTAGCTAGAGATTGCAACGGACGCTTTTCACTATATCCAACCGAGCGCGAAAACGCCACCGATAGCGTGGCATGCGACCCTGCCCGACCCACGCGCCCGTCGCACATCCAATACACTAGTGCTGGAAAATTACCATAAACGGGACATGGGACGGAAAACCGGGATCGGTTTATTTATTGCTTATCGATAGTAACGTGAACAATAATGACGAATTTGCAACTATAGAGCAAACTCGAAACCAAATGTTTCAAATTAGAATTTAGAGTATGTACTTCGAACGTCACAAATCTAGATGATATATTATCGACCATTCAAAACAAAAATCTTTCCCCAATAAAAAAATATTCTCTGTTTTTTTTATAAACGACAACACTAAGGTTAAGAGCACAAAGATACGGTTGATCTAAAGGAAGATATCAAAACAAAATCAACAAACATGTGAGAACCGTATATAATAGGATGCGTTTTAGACAATTACATTTGAAATGATGAAAATTGCGATTTCAATTACTCTTCGTGTGTTAAATATGAAACTAGTTCAGTTCTCTCTGAAAAAAGTACCGCATGTGGCATCACTGGTCACGATTCACCTAACAATTTACAACATAGCTGTGTGCGTTTTGTATCGTGATATGCTACTCTTTGTTCCGTATTTGCATGTACCTCGCGTCCAGCCCATAAATCGGACTGAATATAACATATTCCAAATTGTAACGTATTGAAAAACGAAATTTTAAACATGCGGTCACTTTTGCAGAATGTTTTATGTAAATCCTGGACTTTATTTTGCTTGACTTTATTATTAAAATTATTTCCCCTGACTGGCTCATTCATCAACGCAAAGTCTAAACCACTGGAGCTACAAACTTGAAATCTTGGCATATGATTTTTTTATGTTGTCAACAACCACTAGTGAATGATTTTAAGAAATTTTCTAAGGGGAGAAAGCATAAGATAAAGGATAAACGGTTGTATGGAAGTTCGTCATTTTCAAAATCGTGAAGTCGCTGGTGCATTGCTTGCAACATCAAAAGAGTCGGTCAGCTGGTCTTAAATAAAGAAGTTCAAGATTTGAGATCCGTGACCTTATTAGTGCTCAGCACAATGCGTAACGTGAACTACCAGGACAACTTCGAAACAATTAATATTTCTACATGAGAAAAATAAACAAAGAAGAAAAATATAAAGCCTTAGAACTGTATTCGCATTGAAATCCGTTCTGAAAAAAAGGAAGATAAGGTTAAAAGGTGAAGTGGTTAATTTATCATAAACTCTCGTTACTGTTAGTTCAGAACCTAAGTATTTACACAAAAACACGCAATGGATTTCTTCTACTAAGCATAACTCAAGGAAAGTTAAACGAATTCCACGAATTTGTCAGCGTTGACTGTAATGAAAGAGTAAAAGAGTAAAAATAAGAAAAGGTACGAAACGTGATAAATTATTGTGTTGGTTAAAGTTTAGAATTTAATATTGAGTAAACATATTGCTCCTTTTCTCAGTACAGCCTCTTAAGAAACGCTAGAAACCCTACTAAAGGCAGGTACAGAAGACGACGTTTTTCAGTTTCTCTTCTGTAGAATTTATTATTTTGCTCAATAATATTGCTTAAGTGGTAAACGGATATATAACTCCTCTTACAGTAGATCGTCACACGCTTTTCTCAAACCTGGTGTAGTTCGTTATTATCTATATCTATACTCTATACAAATAAATAAAATTTTAGTGTATGTTTGTAATATTAAAATAACCGCTTTTTACTAAATGCATATGTATGTTTACACGGTACATATGCCAAAATAACATTTTTTACAATTTTTGTCTGTCTGTCTGTCTGTTTGTTCCGGGTAATCTCTGGAACGGCTGGACCGATTTCGACGGGACTTTCACTGGCAGATAGCTGATGACATAAGGAGTAACTTAGGCTACTTTTTTTAGTCTAGCTTCGCCCCGCGGCGTTGCCCGCGGTTATAACAACAAACGCGGGTAACAATGCGGGTCTCAGCTACTTATTATTATATACTAATTTATTATATGTATGTAACGGAATCTTCGAACGTGATTTTGACCCACTTCGAAACGTCGAATTACATTGAAAGCTCGCACACTTATTGAGGACCGATGACAATACAATAATTTGATATATTTAGCCGATTATCTTGATCAATCCTGATATATACCTGATATCCTCCTTCAGGATCAACGGCTTTTTCCATTCCATTTGTAAATTACGATAGTTTTGCTATGTACGAACACCACGAGGTGTGTGCTGAAGCATATGTAACTACTTATTTTTTACTTTTTAGTTTTAATAAGAAAATAATCATCATTAATGACTAACAAAGCAAAAATTAATTATAGTTAAAACAAACTAAAAACACGCTTTTGTTACTAGCCGAACTAAAACATATCTTACACTAAAAATGGTAAAGTAAATCCTTTTAAAAAAAAGTGGAACCGACTTCAAACGATACTGACAAAAAGCACTAAAAAATACAGACGAATTGATAACCTCTTCTTTTGTGTTTTTGAAGTCGGTTAAAAGTAGAAAATAATTGTCAAGTTCAAAAAGTAATTTTATCGTAAAAAAAGCGTGGGGTACTTTTCAAGATTTTTTATAGTATAATAACTAATTTTACCAATATCTGTCAGTAAGATAATATTACAAAAAAGAAATGCATCACCCACCCTGAGTGAGTCGTTATCACTGCTACAAACGCTTGCGACATCAAAAGAGTCGATCAGCTGATTTTTATCCTATTAAATTGTGTAATTTAATACAAATGTATATATATATATGTACGTATATGTAAAGAAAAGACTTAGCCATTACTTACTCATGTTTTTACTATACATATACGCGCGGCATATACGAGTAGATTAGAAAATCCCCTATTGAGCACTATTCGAGGTATTGATCCGCCAAAATATTAACACAGTTTATACCATTCAACACGGTTGTGTTTTTATAGTGATAGTTAAATACGCCTTGTCCACGTAGAACGTCCACAGCTGCAAATAGGGCTAAATATTAAAACAATATACTGCTCCGTAGCGCACACGGTGAACAAGAGTGTCTGACACATTTACATCAAGACTTTATCCAGAACTATGACCAATAAATGGAGCCAAGACTGAACAATATCTGCAATATTCATCTAGCAAAGTCAGTGCGAAATGGGTAGGTATTTCTATCACATTTAATATAATACATTATCCATTAGAAAATCCATGGAATACTTAACAACGCTTTAATATATCTCTAAGTGATTTGCAAAATTGAAGTTCCGTGTGGTTTAAGTATGCCATTAATTTCGACTTAAACCTAGGTTGGATTTTACATGTCGATATACGTCGCATATAAACAAGAACGGTAATACAGGAGTAGACAATATATCATTGGCACTTATGTATTCATATTGTACTGTAGACACTTATATGTTTCTTTACATTGGTTATATAATAATAATAATAATGTATTTATTACTCAATAAAGTTACATATTATAAAACAGAAATGAGGTTCATATAAATTATGTACTACTGTTAGTAAACGCTGATCTCTAAACTAGGTTTAGTACCTGTATTTTAGATCTCAGTGCCCCTGTTGTTTTTGATAAAATACAAAGCCATATACATATATTGAGATCAAAAAACAAAAAAGAACAATAACATTTAAGAAAATAATAAGGAAAAGGGTTAGTTGATGTGTGTGTACTAATGTGTGTTCGAGTTTATGTATGTGTGAAGTGTGGGTGTGTACGCGCATGAGTGTATGTGCGTGTATATATGTAAGCGTGATCATGTGTGTATGTGTATGATTTACTATTTCTAGCGTCCCAGCAGAAGATCCTCAGTGTTACGATAATATAATTTAAGTAGAAATTCTTTGAGTATATTTTTACATTGGTATTAATTTTTTGAATATATACCAAGAACTTTATTTAGGTAGTTATAAAACATTATAGTATTGACATGGTTTTGTCTCTTAGCGAATGAAGTTCTATGCATCTCCAAGGGAAAAATCCTGTACTTAAGTCTTCCAGCAGGCTCTGTAGGAGGACGAGACGAGTGTTTACGAATCACACATTGTAGGACATAGAGCTGTCTGATAGTTAAAAGATTGCATTCTGCATAAAGAAGTTTAGTGGGATATCTGAGTGGTCGTGAATACATAACTTTCAGGACTACCCTCTGAGCTCTCTCCAGCCGAATGAAGACTGTTTCTGTGGCTCCACCCCAAACCGGTACACAATAGCTTAAAACTGATTGACACAAGGCAAAGTAAACGATTCTTAGCGTATCCAGATCTGCCGAATTACGCAGTTTTTTGAAGATATAGATTAACTTGCGAGTTCTATTTGAGAGTAAATTAATGTGTTTTTGCCAATTTAGAAATTGATCAATATATACTCCCAAGTATTTGACATGATCAGCTTTAGTTACTGTTAGACAGTTGCAGTTTGCAGAGGTTATGCATGTATGAGCTTTCAAGGAAAGATATCTCGGAGGCAGTGAATTTGATCTACTGGCAAACGGTATATATGTAGTTTTATTAAAATTTAGGGTAAGTAAGTTATTGTTCAGCCATCGCATTACATATGAGACTGCGGCCTCAGCGTTATGGTAGCACTGGGCCCAATCCTCTCCATCGACTACAAGCGCTGTATCGCCGGCATATGTGAAAATTTTACAATGTTGGACCAGGAGTTTATATAAGTCATTAATGTAGATGAGGAAGAGGATTGGCCCCAATATGCTTCCCTGGGGAACGCCGTAAGTGATTGGAAGCTCATCAAATATTCCCCAATCTTGATAATCTGGGTTCGATTCTTGAGATAGTCATCAAACATATCCAATACAAGGCCTCTGATTCCAATGCTTTCCATTTTTCGCATTAAAATCCACACTGGGACGGTGTCAAAGGCCTTAGATAAGTCTAGGAAAATACCAAGACTCTTTTGCTTTTTATCAAGCGTCTTTGCTACGTGATGAGTTAGACCTATGACTGCGTCCTCAGTGCTCAAATCCGATCTAAAGCTAAATTGATTATTAGCAAGAACATTATTACATTAACTTTAGACCAATCATCAAATAATCATCCAATCTTACGGTATTCCTTAAAGTAATAACTAGCAATCAACCACTTGAGAATTTTCGTATTCAATACAATTTCGAACGCGTTATGAAATAGAATAAAAAAATTCAGAGTTTTAGTTTTCCATTCATTTTACATATTTCTTACTAACTTTCTTCTTGCGCTCGTATTTTTCGGCGTATGGTATAACAAATCAAGATATCAAGATAAGTTGATTTACTTTACACAGTCGAAACTATTTTATGACAGTTTCATAAATAATCACAACCTTCAATTAATTATCAACTTCATTATCAGAACAACTAGACCACGTTGCTCGTTAATATATTAAAAAACCGTAAGCATTACCTACATAAATCAAGCAGTTTACTTACACTAAGAGTATATTAAACTTACTTTGTATGTTCAGGTCAAAGTTACGGTAGACGTTTTCTGAGTTATCACATTGAAACAGAGCATTTTCAATCTCTTTGTGTTTCGTACTTATTAATCCTTTAAATATTTTAATAATAAATATTTTAAATATATAATAAGATACCATCAGATTTGAACAATGAAAATAACATAATTTTACTTAAGAAAAAGTTACATGCTATTCTAGTTGGTAAAACTTATTATTCGGTAAAAGAATACATGGAAGATAATATGTAGAATGATATAAATAATGCACTACTTAAATCTTCCTTTGACATACATCAGTACAGAAATTTTGACGTATTAATTTGACATATTATAGTTTGTATTTATTATTATTTGTTTATTTTGTATTATTTAACTTTAGAACTGTATTATTATTTAGAACAATGATACTACTGGATATTATAATTAATGACTATTATTTAATTATTGTAAATTTTTGCATGCTGTGACATTCAGCTTAATATGGTGGAACTAGCTGTATCTTTTCCACCTGTTTTTCTTTTTGTATAACCCATATTATCGCAAATAAATTGAATTGAATTAAAAAAAAGGTGAATTGACTTCAAACAATACTAACAAAGAGCACTAAAAACCTAGCAGCAATTGCGGTTGATTTGCTGTCATTTTTTGAAGAGTTCCTTGGTCTGTCTCCGAAACTCATCATCAGATCTTTATGAAACTTGAAAAAAAAAATTGAAATTTGTCCATATATGACAGAGTTATGCCCGAACATACATAAACAAATATATATAAACATCAGGATTGATAACCTTTTTGAAGTCAGTTAAAAACGTTTATAATAATGCCTATGTAACAATATAAACTAGGAACAATTTAACAGTGGGAGAGCCATGCTTCGTTAGAAATGGGCTGACCCGAGCGGGGTGATATGGCCTCATAGAAAACCGGTGTTAAGTAATCTTTACGTTGCTTTTCACTGAGTGAGTGAGGTATTCGGAGCTCGAACCTCTCCCCCTAACTCGTTTACCCTCCTATGCCATAAAAAAAGAACGAAGGTTTATCATAAAACAGTAAAATATACTGTTTAACCTAATAGTAAGAGTATTATAAAAAAGTATTTTATTTCAATTGTATTAGCAGAAAAGTTACCCCATAACATGTATCAATCTCTTGACTAGACGTGGCAACTGTAGGTTTATTAGCGAGCAGCCAATATAGACAAACATTGGTTCATCCGCCAATGAGACTGCTGCAAGAAATTCGCAATTATCCTACGCTACGGTTACTCGTAAAGTAAATACTGTTTCATTTAATTCTTAGAAAAGACAAGGTACCTAGACCGTGCTAACTTTGAACAAAACATAATTTAAATGAACTTCTTTCTTAGTATTTCATTTTCTTTACACAATAAATCCACAAGACTCGTATGTACAGTTATCCAGCAACTTAGAACCAAGCATTTACCTACTCGATTCCAGAGAACTTGAAACTTTGTCAATAAGCAAGTATCTTACCAAGCTGGATGGGATGTCGCAAGTCTCGTAATTTAATTTAATTCTTATTTAAAACTGATGAAAGCAAAATAAAACGTGACAAAAGGGTGATTTTATACAAAATCTTAAAACTTCGATAATATTTATGTCAAGTTTCCAAAGAGATAGAACTTCTGGGCAGAACTTCTTATAAACTTTTCGATGAAAATTTCGATAACATCTGTTTTCTACGCTATACGTTAATACAATTGAGTGTAAAATAATAGATGTGTATATAACATTAAGAATTTTATAACAATTTATTATACATTTAAGACCGATACCTTTCTAAATCACACTAAATCTAATACTTAAGAATATTAGCTGGGTGAAATGATTTTGATGCAACCCAGACGTTTAGAATTATACAAATAAAAATAGTTTAGAACTTCCCTCTCACTCTAACAATTTCGGTGGATATATGTTTTCATTCATAGGCAAGCATAGGGTATACTTTAATATTTATTATAATTATATATTATATAATATATATATATATATATATATATATAAGTACTAGTCGAACATATTTTGTGGTTTATTATACACATACATACTTATATAATTCTTAAGAATACAACATAGTAATGAAATGTATTGTGAAGGAATAAAACCAATACCTAAATAAATAAATCTTTACGAACTTTTCATAAACTAGGTTAGGTATGTTTTTGTAGATGTTTCTAAAAAAAAAACTGTTCAGGTAACTAAGTAAAAATGATCTTCACAACAGTATGAACCGCTAAAACACGATACATAATCTCTTCTCATCGCCTTGCACCACTTTTACCTTATACCTGTATCTTTCGGCATAAGTAAATATACTCTTTCAGATGCAGTTTTCAAGTTATTTTGGTACGCAAGAAAGACATATATATATAACAAACTTTTTTGGGCATAATGGGCTTTTTTGGCCTTAGTAATAAGTTGATTTTATCACTCACTTTTTTAACCTTTAGTAACTTTATAAACCAAACACTTCGTGGTTGACATCGAACTCTCTATAATCTCACATCACAGAATAAACATATGATGGTCTGTAGAATGAAGAGAAGACAAAATAAATAGGTACTTCACCTATGTCATTTCTAATCAAAGTATAAACAAAACCCTATGGCTATTTTGAGTCAAACCTGATTATATCGTAACACTAAAATATCACAGATTTGTTCACAGAATATAAAACATAATACATACTAACGGTTAGTATCACAACATTAATGGTTCAGGAAAGAAAGGGTGGTCCCTTTACGAGTATTTATGATTTTCGTGCGTGACAAAAATGACAGATATCTCTATGTAAGTAATTATGTTGCGTTAAAATAATATAATGACGCTTAATTTCCTTACACGTTAAACCATTTATGTTATATGGCGCGATGAGTATAATTAATTTTGACAAGGTTAAGTAAAGTAAGGAGATAATAAGATTTATAAGTAAGTAAAAATAAATAAAAAATTAACTATTCAATACCTATTTATTATTGCCTTTATTTTCAGAAGGGGTGTAATTTAGAATAATTAAACCTTAGATATCCATAGAAGAAGAACATAAGTAAAAAAAAATACTTTAAAAAAATGGTCACTATACAGTGATACTTTACAAGTTAAAAGAAAAAAAAAATTCGAACACAAAACACGAAATTCGACCACCAGTGAATCGTTGTATAATTTTTTGTTATGTATAATCAAATGCATGCTCTTAGCATCGAGGTTTTCAGTCCAAAAACGTATGAGATTAGGTTGATAATAAAATAGAGCATAAAAATTCGAGTATTTAAAATTTCCAATATTCAATGTATGTTGTCATTTTCTTCAATATTTAATGATTATTATAATCATTAAATATTAAAGAAAATGTGTGATAATTATCGCACAACCGAAAAGTTACTTACTTCTGAGAAAAATAATTTTGATAAGTGGATACATGGGTGAACAACAAGTGATGATAATAAATCCTATAGGATTTCGTTTTATAAAAACTAAACTGCACATCTACTACTTACACTACTTACTAAGGGCATGATTCAATCGTAAACAGAATTAGGCACAAAGATGAAATTCATGAGGTCGCTCCTAAATTTCTAAACAGAGCCTCAGGCCATGTTTACTAAACAAGGCGGCATACATGTGTATCATTTAGTGTGTTGGCACAACGAATCCTTTGTGCCTCACATTATCACAAACGTAACTATAGCCTACGGGACTATTGTGGCTATTTAACAATTGCAATTAACAGTTCAAACTAAGTCAATCATGGCTGTTAATGGCTGTGTCGTCTTTAAAAATGTATGTCTTCCTTTAATAATAACAAATGTTACTATCATAACAAAATTATTGTGACCTAAAAAATTCTCACCCTTCGACTTTGGCTATGTGTTCCCGATTTCTCTCCATAAATCCTGCCCCTAACATATTACAAAGACAAAGACCCATCAACAAGAAGGGTGAAAATATTGCAAAGATTGTTTTTAGGTTTTATTGATTTCTTATTTCCGTCGTGTAATAAAATAAATTATATAACCATGTACTCCCTATATCTGTGTAAAAATACGGTTACCCCTAAAGGAAAACGAATACTCAAGTTAAAAAGATTGATTTCATTTTTTTGTAAGAATTCGGATTCTGAACAAACAACTTTGAAGTAAATAAAGATTTTATAAGTACAATATCACAGATGCAGTAGGTATGATTTATTATTCTGGTGATATTATTAGTTTATAGAAAATCTGTTGAAATTTTAGCAGGTGATTAATAAAGGATATTGGGGTACTACCACTGATTATAATCGAGTGACTGTCAATCGAGTTGCTTTTTCATGACGAGGATTTATGGTTCGAGGGCTCGATATCAGCAGTAAATAATTTACCGTTCCTCGATGATGGCTTCAGTGATTAATGCTCTCGAGTGGCGTTAAAACGTTTCTGTAACATGTTTGTACTAATATCAGACTGCTATTGCTGCGCCGGATATTAAAAATTTAATTTCAGCTCATAATTCCTTGAGCACATATCGTAACATCGTCTTTTATTATCCGCTATAAAAGTGCCGTAGATATATGGCACATTTACTAACTTTTAAGCTACATAACATCTATTCAATTGTCGATAATCTAATCTAATTACGAGTAATGAAATTTAGTGCAGAATATCCCTTAGCCCCGAGGAACTATGATCTGCGTAATACTGTTAAAAGAGGATGGGTGAATAATATTAGTTAGGTATTCTAGTTAGACTTTTAAGTAATAAAAGACTCTATTTTGGATCATGTTTATAATATTGTAAAATATATGTGTTTTTCTTTCTGATAAAAGAATACTATATGATTCTGACATTATTTTCTTAACATTGTTTAGTATTTTTATTCAGTTATGAGAATTAAACAAAGAAACTCTCAAGACCTGGTATAATATAACATTCTTAGAAAATTTGCCTTTTTTTCTTTTTTTACGTGTGGAAACCCCCGCGGGCCGTAACCCCCATGCGGCGCGGCGGCAGGGTGGTGTGTCGGAATCGGACCGACTCAAATTACACGGTGTGCCACTCTGCGCCTGTAATAGGACTATCCGGGAACTGTTGGAATCGCCCTACATTTCTAGATAAGAAATCTTAGTTATTAACCAATAATCTGAATTTATAACTTACCGTATACCGGAATGGCACAATACTCACATATTGTAGAGACCGCATAAGTTTTATTAGCTAATTAATTTGTAAAGGCTTAGTTTGAGTAACGCCAACCATTTCTTTTTTGAAGTTAATTACCCACCTTAAACCAAACATCTAAATGATGACGATTGATCAATCATCCATCATCACTTACTTATGTTATTAACTTTTGTTGAGACCTATATTAATCCAAAGTATGACCTTAAAATGTCAATACACCTGAAGTTTCACGAGAACACCGATGTAAATTTATACATTTTGCATCAATGCGTATAAAAAACTCCATTTATTCAGAGGTGAATGTACATACTCGTACATACAAACCACATTTCACCTCAAGTCTGTATGTTGAACACGTAACTAAATTCTAACCAAAATGTTGATGCTATCCAGAAAGCCAATGAATTTCAGCATCCAACTAGTTATTATTAAGGCGTAAGTTGCAGTAGGAATGTCAGACATGTGACGAACGACATCCGACGTCCGTCGAGACACTTTAATTAGTTCTAACATATTTCACAAATTCTAACCAGTCCTTGCAATAATTGTACCTACTTTTGTACTAACTATAACTTTGGATTGAGAAAGGGTTTTTTTTTATATGTTCTCTCTCTTAGTTCACAGCGCTGCTAACTTTTATCGACGTTGCATTTAAAACTTAATTTCCTAGCAATAAGCGACCTCCAATAAATTTACCTTTTTTTATTATCAACTACTCTAGAATCTCTCTCATATTTTTTCTTCTAACAATGTGCAGTGAGATAATGAAAATATAAGTATACCTAGCATAAGTGACCCATTTCCGAACTACAGAAGCTCCTTTTCAATTTGGAAAGTTAAAATTGGAACTTTTTAAAAGCAATTGAAAAAAATCTGAAGCATTGGTGTTCGCTGAGATAGCGAACGAAGTTTTATCAGAGATTAAATAAGTTTGAAAAGTTTTTCTGACTACTTACGCTTTAGTGACATTTTAATTTGGTATTGAGGTTTATTAGACGTATGAAAAGAAATTTAATAAAAACGCGCTTTCGGATTGTGAAATCATTTCCGAGACCGTAACTCATGGCGCAAAGCCCCGAGCTGCAATACAACATACAATTGTATCCTGAATGGCAGGTTCTTAAATAAAATCTAATAAATCTTTATTTTTTGACAAATGCCACATTTTTAGGACGAGGTTTTCATTAAGTACTGATACTACAGTCTAACTTATTCTTTGATGTTAGAACGTCTAATCTATAAATAACTTTAGGTATTTGCGTGCAGCAAATTAAAAAGAAGTTTAATACATTTAATGTATGAATGTAGTAATATTTTAAAACAGTTCATAAGGCAGTTTAAATGCATGTTGGGCACTATAATGGTATATCTCAAGCGGCCGCTCGCTCGACTGCACAGTAACTGCCCGTTAAAATGTAAATTTATATTAAGAGGAATATTGCGAAGCTTTCCAGAATACTATTTAATGGGTAATTAATACCAAGCATGACCTAGGCACTCAAGTAATACTGTTGGATATAAAAATATTAGAAGATAATTCTTAAGAAAGACTGCAAGGGAACACTCCATGTAATAAGTCGTCACTAAACGTAATAACATCAGAGGGCTTAGTGTATGTTTATTTCACTTCTACTCGCTCTCTGCTGCGAGCGCGTTCGGAGTTGCGATTGGTGAAGATTTCAAGCAGGCCAATCACTGCGCCAAAAGTGGTCAACATGACGACCGCGTAGAAGTGAAATAAACTCGCACTAGGCCCTAGGCGATAGGATGGACACACATTGATTGGGCCGATAGGCGGGGGAAGCCTGTTTTGACCGGAATAGGGGCTTGCTAGGCGCGGCGCCGGGTCCTCTCCAGAGCAGGGCGCCTGAGACCAGCTGTCGGGGTGGTTATTAGTGGAAACACCACATACTCCTGGCTCCTGCGTCCGCGAAGAGCCGGAGATAGGCATAGATCTTTTAACCGCGACGTGGCGGCCCAATTGCGTCTTATTGCAATCAGGCCGCCATCCTATCCCCTACCGTATCAATCAATCTGCCACCAAAGGTCCCCACTCTCTGGCGGCCCGAGGCCCCGTCGACGGCTGGTATCGTGGTCGACGTCCCGTTCAGCGGTCTCTTTCTGGAACATTACAACTTCACAGAAAGATACCACTGCGCCATATCCCTCCTCATCCGGCTAGCATGGCATGCTGCTACGAAAAACGACACCGACAACTATTACGACTATTACAACTATTATTATTATTATTCATCCCTCTTTTCAACTGTGTCACCTCCTTATCGATCCTATCAGGAAAAATGACAAATGCGATATGATCCAACAGAGTATTAGATAGTAAGCATTAAAATCTGGGTACACTACACAAATACGAAAACCTTTATTCCGTCAATCACAAATACTAAATACAAAATACCGATTTTCATAAATCCGAATGGCTCAAAATTCCTTATATAACAACTCCGATTGATCATACATCCTTCTTTTAAAATTCAAAAATTTCAATATTTCTAACCGTTTAAAATTACTATGGTCATAATAAAGTTTCAGTAGATCGGATAGTAAAAAGTCCGACTTAATGATAATTCGAAACATCAAAAATTCTAATTCTTTATATTTTCTTTTGATTAAAAATATTTACTTTCGCTGGTTTCAACTTCACCAACAATAGAAGGATCTGGAGCTCGGCGGACGCTGCCGCGGCACGCTCGCTGCGCTCGCTCGCCTTCGCACTTTAATAGTCACAGTTCTAATCTAGCCTAACCCAAAGAATTCAATAACAGTAAATGACACCCTATGCGGGTATTTGTAAGACGAAGAAAACAACAAAAAAAAATACACAAATAACAACTTCAACAACTAATAATAACTTCACACATCTCACACACGGCGCTCTGATCCCAAACTAGGCAGAGCCTGTACTATGGTAACCAGACTGCTGATAAACATACTTATATATTTCTAAATACATACATAATATAGATAAATTACACCCAGTCACAGAACAAATGATCGTGCTCATCACACAATTATTTGTCCTGGGTGGGAATCGAACCCACGACCTCCAGCTTAGCAGTCAGGGTCACTAACCACTAGACCAACAGGCCCGTCAAAATATTAATATTATTACTATATTATATATTAATAACAAAGTAGACGTTTTTAAATTACATTAAACGTTGCTTATAACTTTTGAATATATACGCGTAACTGAATATTGTACTAACTGAATCAGAATCTTAAATTTAGCAGTTTATTCCAAGAATTGAAAATCGGAATGTTGGTTTCGGACCGCGAACCCATCGATCATTTGATTCTTCGAACGTATAAAAATCGGTGAACAAATCGCATTTACGATTTCGGTAAAATAAATTTCGTGAATTTTAATAATAGACATTATAATTCACCAGGGGCATGCGCTCCTTGTAGGCAGAAATGCAGTGCTTTACTTGCTATTCACAGACATTTTAATAAAACATTGGTACGTTTTAGATGACTTTAATTAATAGTAAATAAATGAAAAAACAAAATATAATAACTTAAAAACGCCTACTATTTAAAAATAGCACCACACAAACATTGTTTGCTAGGTGTTTACCGAAAAGCAAGCGCAACACAAAGCAACTCATGCCGTCGCCTCGCGCAGGACATTTGTTCGCATGTGTGTAGTAATTTTGGTGTCCGTGCACAGTTCGCAAACGCACACACCCATTTATTTTATATCCCCGACAGGCCCCGACTACAGCCGCAGGATACTGCAGTTGGCCGTTCGGGTCCCGCGCTAATCGTGGTCGTGAATACTCGGAAGCGTTCGTTGCCTATAAATCCACCCAATTACAATAGTCAGAAATATAATAAATCATGTATGCGGATTATGAATTTTGAATATGGTAAGGTTTTATTTGTTTAATTAGCAGATATGTTTCTTGTTCGCGGGGGCCATTTTGATTTTTTCATGTGATAAGCAATGTTTACTATTTTCTTTCCGCCAGTATAATTATAGTTTTATTTGAAAGTGTGTACATTTAACAGTTTATTACTGAGTTCCGTTGATTTTTTTTAAATGTTATTTGATTGTGAGTTATGTGTGGATAATGTATGTCTATTAAAAATTAAAAATAACAAGTTCTCACAATTGCCATTCAGTGAAAAGATTAAAATTGTGTCTAAAGGTAGGTGTGTACCCGAGTTACAACAATTAAACCAGCAAAAAGGAAATGTAACTCGCAAGTTTCATGTTAAAAGTTATGAAACGTATAACTGGCTGTGTGGTTGTGTACACACGATTAAATTATATTGTTTTCCTTGCATATTGTTTAGTAATTCTAGTACAGTGTGGACTGATTCAGGATATTCAGATTTAAATAATTTCTATTCCGCAGCAAAGAAGCATGATGCATGGTGAGTAGTTATAATATTTTAGCTTATTATTTTACTTATTAGAATTTCTTCCGCCGCGACGATCTATCGCTGTTTTGTCTGCGTTCCCGTTGAAGTTGTACATGAATAGTAGTACATCTAAGACTTGTGCTAAAAATCTATAAAAGAAAAAGTGACCGACTACTCCGCTGTGCACGCCACTGTAATTCACTGGTATTATGAAATTCGGGCTTTTGAAAATCAGAACATCGAAATTCGGAATACAATATTTTGGAGTATTTGGGTGTTCCCATTAAAACCTAAGTCTACATGCTTCTATCTAAAAATATTTACGTTGTTGATGTTTAAGTTGCTTACAAGTTAACTACTATTTTCGTTGTTGATGTTTAAGTTGCTTATAAGTTAACTACTTATAAGCAACTTAAACAACAACAGCGTAAATATTTTATTAAAATATCCAGGATTTCAATTTAATATTAATTTCCAGTTTGTTAATGCTCAGTAAGACCAACACATCTATCTCTTTGGGATACAAAACAAGTACACGAGAGCAATCAAAAGACACTAGAATCAACAATAATGTTCACCTAACATTAAGTGACGTTCTTGACAGTGAGAAAAATACCAGCATAATTTATTGAGGCGTCTAAAATGTTGTTCCAACAGAAACGAAAAAATTGCTACCTCGTCGCAAATTTTATTAATATAAAAAATGTTTGTGCGCGTGTGATTTAACCAGGTGTCTCCAACCGAATTAAATTTCTCCCACTGGAAAGGAAAGCTGCTTATAATACATCATAAAAAGTGAAATTATTATTATTCGCCAAATTGCTTTTTCCTTTAAATTCAGGAAACTTAATAAACCTTCGCTAGGAGAACTTATGATGCCGCTGCGATATAATGTAAGTAATATTTTTAAATTTAACTTCATATATCAAAACAAGGGTATTTATGATTTTCTCTTACCTTTCTACTTTTAATAAACTTTTTATGGCATGGGGAGCAGGCGAGCAGTTGGGTCAAATACTGGTAAGTAACCTACCGCCGCTCATGGACACATGGACATTTTTTTTTTGGTGACGGGGTGGAAATTACATCTGCAACTCAAAAGACAAATGTGTTACTATTCTTTGATGTCCTTCTCCCCATAATTAAGAACGGCGGAGGGGTTCGGTTCGGTAACTTCATGAAAGTATTGTTCATCAAAGAAATATTTGAGATCATTTCTCGTTCCTTATATGGAGATATGCAATTATCTGTTTAATTAAAAGACCTCTAAAATATTATTATTTTATAATAATAGTTTCAGACATCTCACACACGGCTGTCTGATCCCAAACTAGGCAGAGCCTGTACTATGGTAACCAGACCGCTGATAAACATACTTATATATTTCTAAATACATACGTAATATAGATAAATTACACCCAGACACAGAACAAGCGATCGTGCTCATCACACAATTATTTGTCATGGGTGGGAATCGAGCCCACGACCTCTGGCGTAGCAGTCAGGGTCACTAACCACTAGACCAACTGGCCAGTCATATTAAATGTTTCCTTTTAATATTTTATGTTCATTTATTTATTTTGTTGTGACGCGATTTTAAACTCTTAAAAAAGTGCCAGCCTAGTTCTTTTTAGCACCTAGCAAAAAAGTGACTAGAGTAACTTGCTGATAACTACGAAGAATTGTAAACGATAATAGATAAGCTCCCTATCAAATAACTCTGATTTGTAAATGGCTCCAGTTTACTCTTTTTTCATGCTCATGGTCATCCATGGTCCAAACCACAAAAAGGATTGTGTCAAAACCATAAAAACTTAAGATGGATATCTCTACGCCACTCAGAGATACCACCAGATCTTATTTAAACTAACTTATCTTAATTTGCATACCTTTTTCTAGGTGCAAATTTCACAGACGACGAAAAATATATTTAATACATTTTTTAACATCGCCTACCGTGGAAAAGATTTTATAACACTTTTGCAACACTTGTAGAATTACATTAATATCATAATAAAGGCATACATAAGAAATGAATACCTTTCCAAAATTTAAGGAAGTATACCTTCAGTTAAAAGGAAATTAACTTTGACCTAACGCAAAGAAGCGAATATCTTATAATCAAGGGGGCTAAATTATATGGCGACACCAAGAAAGAGTTAATATGATAATCGCATTCAAATATTGACTAATTTGATTTTATTAATATACTAGCTGGTTCCCGCGTCTTCATTCGCGTGGAACTTGAAAACCCCTGCCTTAGAGGTTACGAGTTACGTAAGCGTTATGCGACTGCATTCTATGAGGCCTCGGGTTCGATTCCCGGACCGGGCAAAATATAATAGGGTCTTTCTGAGAGTAAAATAGCCTAAGTTACTCCTTACATAGACAGCAACCTAAAATATTATCAAAATCGGTCCAGCCGTTTTAAAAGTTACCTGGAACAGACAGACAGACAGAAAAAATATATTTAAACTAGTTTTTAGCAATAGGTATCGTGCAAATAACCGTGTGAGCATGAAAAAAAACCTATTATTTTTACATTACAAACAGACACTTCAATTTTATTTATTTGTATAGATCATAAATAATATTTTGGATTTGATGTTTAAAGAACCATTAACTTGGATGTATGCGGATGGTAAACTGAAAAGATGGATGGAAATACGCCTATGGGGTTTTCATCAATATTCTTCGAATACTTGTACATTGTAGCGTTCAATATGAAAACATTGAAAAAATCAGCCTCCTAATATTCATTAATTAACATAAATTGTTATTTAACTGCACGGGTGAGGCAATACATTTAATATTCCATTCCCGTACTGAACAATCAATTGAGTTACACCACAATCAACAATGTGGTCCTGAAATCTAAGACGTTTTGTGAATTTTATAGTCACCTCCAACACACAATATTTATTTATATTATTATTGTTTTGTTATTGTCTGTCAAAGCAAAACTATTTTTAAAATGTTTTCGAATGTTATAGTAATCAAAACCTTAGCTCTTTCAGATGCTACTATCATCAATGAATCAGTCATTTTTGCAGGTCTTGCTTTTCACGTTTAAAAACCCTTACTTCAACTGACTTCAGATCTAGAATCAACTATAATTTAAAACAAAGATATCCTATGCTATCACGAAACGCCCACAAAAAAAAATGGAAGCTCATAACTCAGAGGATGTATGTTTTAGCAGGTCATGGTTGCTTTTCTGAAAAAGATTTCAGAAATGTAAAAATTTAGTAGGAATGTGTAAAATAATACTATATTATCCCAGTACCTATAATACTGTGTCAAGTGCTATACATGTTAAGAATCTAATTAAGGGATTTATTTAAGTGTTTTTTTTTTTTGGTGTTTGAGTATTTCTTTCGAACACTTAAGACGACTCTGGAATAATAGTGAGTTGATCAGTATGCTTCAAGAGTTAGAAATGGTAGAGAATATTAATTAAAAAGACAACATCGATAATTGAAGTAAAGTTGTCGTTATTTACAATAAACGCTTTTTTTAAACTTGATTAAATGAAACCGTAAAAAGTCGTAAAAAAATAAAATGTTATTTGAAACAAATTACATGACAAAAATAAAGAAACTAGATCATAATGTTAAAGACGTCCTTTTCATGATCTATTTGAAGCCACTCTTTAAGCATACCTACAGTTAGCTTAATTGACGAGGAAAATAAGAGTACCAATAATTTGGTGAATTACACAGGTCTCGAGTGATCTTTTGAAGATAAAAGAGCTCATTTGCTGCTACTACTACAACTCACACCGTTTCGAAATATTCCCAACTTTACATTAGTCGCATGACCAACACCAAATAATATGATAAGAATAATACACACATGTACACATGCCGTCATACATTATTGAAATGTTTAGTTTTCTATACCATAGTCAAAATATATGTTATGTATGTTTAAACCGATAGTACGAATAACTATGAGCAGTTAAAGAGTATCAGAAAGAAAAAAAATCGACACCATGCAATGCCGACAAAATGCCGTGTCGATTTTTTCTTTTTACTCGTATACCAAGTTATTGTCCGAACAAGAATTATTATTCACCGCACCACTAAATTGTATAAGGACGTTTTTATGCGCAAAACTTTCACGTTTTCAGAAAGCATTATTCTGTAAATTGATGTTCCGAAGTAGCACACCTTCATCTATTCTAAAAAAATATTGATTTATAAAAATGTTTTTTTCGACACGTTTTAGATATAAAGCAGAGAAATTATCTAAAGGGTGACTTTTCACATAGTCTTTGGGAAAATTGGAACAAAAAACAAAAATGATATGCGGGAAAACAATGACAAAGGAAAAAATAAACGAGTAACTTATTTGAATCTTTATTTTTATTTTATTTCAGTCGCGATTACTACTTATCCTAAAACTTATCTCATACTATAAAATTAAGAGGTTTGCCTGGTACTCATAATGCATCTACTAAATACTTATACCCAATATTCATACTGGATGTAGCCCTAAGTTATTAACATTTAATGTCCCTTTTTTAATTAGTTCATAAGATTACGATATATGTATCATGATATTGCCCTTTTTTGCACTTATAACTATCTGATGACTTATTTGCATTTATGTTTGTGTACGAGTAGGTATGTATGTACTTTTATGTTTATTTTAACAGAGACAGAAACAGATTACAATACGTGACCAATTTTTTTTATTTTCTTTGGGGTCTCAAAGAATGTTTACTTCAGCACATTATATTCGTTATATTATAATACATGTGATATCCCCAAGAAATAAAATATTTTGTCTATATTAAATAGAAACTTTTCTACTACAGATTACATAAATATCGTCTTTGTTTGTGTCTTTAGCCATTGTTGTACAAAGCCTTGTTGTACAAAGCATTCCCGTAATGATATCCATTTCGGTTGATTCACCGATTAGTAACAGCAATTAGTAATGAAAAACACTATAATGGGCGTCCCGCTTAATAACGTGTTTCTATCTCTTGTAAATGATGGGAATCTGCCGGTCACAGGTTTCATGTTTTTCATACTTACTTAAACCTTCAGAAATTGACAATATTAGGCGCAAAACAGATGGATGAATATCTACAATACAACAATCACATCATACGTTGAAATTTTACTTCTAAATTTTGTTAAAAGGAGTACTGAGAGACCAACAGACTAATTGACTAGAAGTAGTAGAAAACTAAATCCTCTAGAAGTGAGGTTTAAGGTTGAGATAACAAGATTGTAGAAAATATAACCAGTCTTACGGACAATACAGAATTTAAGATAGAACAACAGTTTTCGCTTTGTTAGTAAATTTTTTCGTGTCTCTGCACTATTTGTTATTCGTAATTTATCCTCTGCTATAAATTATGAAAAAAACATCATAAAACTGAGGTCATCAAATAAGTTACTGAGTTCTTTTATTTTATTTTATTATTTAAAATTTAATAATTAATTTTTAAAATAATTTGAAAATCGAGATAAAACACAAACGTAAGGAAAAAAGAATGATCCCTTAAAGATATAGTAATGTCCAGACATAATTTATAATTTAGATGGTGATAGTTTATTTAATATACATATCTTTATAGTATGCCATCTTTTTCATACAACATAACTCCTATACTTGCGCAGTAAGCCAATAAGTCGCGCAGTCGCTTGTTCTGAAAAATATTTTTTAACAATAATGAAGACATTAAAAAGCATAATGGCCTCGTCTTCGGCTGCTTAAGTGAAAACAATGACATCGGAACCCAAAAAAGACTTGATTTTTTGTAATAGTAACATATTTGTTAATAGTTATAGTTAAGTTTCCTACTTTATTTAATTGCGTACAAAACAATGGCGTTTTTCTTTTTCGTTTTTATGTTTAAAAACAAAAATCGACTTTCTTTCTTTGCTGCCTTGGTGGAGCAGTAGTATGTTAGTTCATGCGACTGCTGTGCTAAGGTCTTGGGTTTGATGCCCGGGCTGGACCGGAATATTTGTTTCGAAGTTTGGGTGTTTTCTATGTATAATATGTAAGTATTTACAAAAAAAAAGTAAATAAGTATTCTATCAGTCAATCTAACTTTCATAGTACAAGCTCTGCTTAGTTTGAAACTAGATGGCGTTGTGTCAGATATCCGAAAGAGTATTTATTTATTATTTCTTCATCGTTTGAAATTCTGACCACTTCTTACTTCTGTGTGATTCACATTTTATAAAGAAAAACTGAGCGACATTTACAGGACATTGTACTCGTATACCTACAGCTTAACTATCGCTCGTCGTACCATTGACATTTTAATATCCTTCTAGACCAGCTATATAATAGGTCAACCTATGAAATTGCCGTTTTGTATGCTATAAGTGAAAGTACTTATTTTTTCAAACTTTTTTATTTCTGTTATTCGAAGTAATCACCCGTGCAATCGACGCATCTTTGCCAACGCATTGGCAGTTTATTGATGCCCTTCTTGTAAAAATCAGCTGGACGGGAGGCAACAAACTCTTCAAAGGCATTTTGTACTGCCTCTCGGGAATTGAATTTTTTACCCACTAAAAAGTTGTCTAAATTTTGGAAAAAGTAATAGTCGGTAGGTTCAAGGTCCAAAGCTGGTTGCAGATGTGACCACCAGACCTTGCACCTACCGACTATTACTTTTTCCAAAATTTAGACAACTTTTTAGTGACAACAGAAATAAAAAAGTTTGAAAAAATAAGTACTTTCACTTATTGCATACAAAACGGCAATTTCATAGGTAAAGACCTAATATTCATAACGCTCATATTTTAAGGTGCAACAAAAAGAGTCCGATGAAGCTTTCTATCTACCATCTACTGGCTTCCAACGATGGGGTGGCACGGACTGAGAGAGGAAATGTTTCTCTTTGAGAAATTATGATATTTTTAATAATATTTCCTGCACACACCGCCATCTCCTTTAAACTAAGCAGAGCTTATACTATGAAAGCTAGATTGACTGATAGATTAATAATACTTTTTTTTTAAACACCCAAACTATGAAGCAAATATTTGCAGATCATACAAACATTTGGTCCGACCTGGGAATCGAAACCGAGACCTTAACACAGCAGTCGCGTACGCTACCACTGTTTTAGTTTCAGTCAGCTAGTAAATAATATTCAAACAACCCTATGCGCTGTAATGTTTTTAAGATTGTGATACAAATTGTGTAGGCCGTATACAATTTGTTTCACAATCATCTTTCCTATTTTTATATTTATATTGTAATTAAAAGAAAAAGTATTTGATTAGTAGTTTTTATTTCAGTTTTTAACTTGAAAAGCCAATGCCTCGTTGCCGCATTATTTTCTCGAAGAAACCGATGTAATAACAGAATGATGACAAAAATAACGTTGTCGACTGTGTTACTTTAAACACTACTTACTCAAATGTGTAAACTAGAAAACATTTTTCTTATTATTTCTTCTCCTTTATTTAATTTAGATTTTAGAAAATATTTGGTTAATGAGACAATAATTATATTCTATTATCAAATGGTGTTGTATCTTCAACTTTATTTTTGTTTGATCTTGGTAAAGGTATGTTTTTACCGCTGAAAAAATAAATAAATAACATAATTTAATTAGGCAACAGAAATAGTACACACGACGAGCCTTGAGATCAGACTTCGGATGAACATTTCAAAGAAAAAATTTATGGCCAATAAAACTAAGATGCAGGGTGCGAGATTTCATATTATGTCCACGAATGTTAATATCTAGGTCAAATAGTCTCTTTCCAGGCAAGATAGGACAAAGAAGTCTGGTGCTGCATTGAAGACGCCTGGAAGAGCTATTGGTCGATGAAGGACTGCATGAAAGGAAACCTCCCTTATGTCGAAAGCGTAAGCTCGTGGACATGTTCTTGACTAGGCAGCAGAGGTCCGCGTTAGAGGTTTGCCTGCTAGCCATGGAGTCTAGTCTACCATAGGACTACTGCTGACAGTTTAATTAAGAAATACAGTACTCCAACAAATTAAAAGGTGCTAAACGGTAACGTGGTAGGCCAAGGCGATGATGGCTGCCAAAAAGACTGGTCCGAACTAGCACATGACAGAGAGATGTGAAAGGGAGAAAGGGGAACCTTTGCCCTGCAGTGGGACAACACAGGCTAAAAATAGAATTACAGAAGCATTAGAGGGGCCAAATTTACCTAGCTCATAAAGGCTGTAGTGGGTCCATACACTTAAATCCATCCTCAAGGAGCAGGAGATCTGAAGGGATTTTTCACTCGGCAATAAAAAACTCCACTCCACAAACTAAAATAGACTGTAAATGTCACTAGATTTAAGTGTATGGACCCACTACAGCCTTTACTTTAGCCAGGAGTATGTGGTGATTCCACTAAAAAGTACACCGAAGGTCGGCTTCAAGAGCCATACTCTGGGGAGGAGCCGGACCAAACGACGTGGAGCCTAGACTAGACTATTCTTGACTCATTATTTGTTCGTGCAACCGAATTTTTTGTGTGTGTAGTTCGAAAAAGATAAAATTTCATTATAGTCTCGCAAAATAGATCTATTTGAGGCATCTGAATTCAGTATATATAATCCATATCCATTAAAATATGTAAAAATATCCAGAAAATTGTATACGGTAAGCTCGTAAGTTTTCATTTCGTGAAAACTAGGGTTATTGTGGTTTGTATATAAAAAGCACCATTTAGAAAACTTGGAAAAGGAATTGGGTCTTACTAGAACTTAAAATTCGATGGATTTATTCTATTTGAAATTTTTTGAAAGAGTCGGTCGACGATTCCCCATAGCTGCTCGTTACCGCCACCTGATTTACTACTCTCTTCAGTGAGCGTACCATCGTTAATCAATTTAAGCGACTTCAGACCTGCCATCTGAATAACAAACATAAGTCATATTGAATTTTGGTAGCATGCGTCTAATGCCTTTAAAGTTTCCAGTTTATTTAGCTTGCACATAAGCGACGGAAAGTAAGTTGTTTTCTAAAACCGTTACTTTATCAAAAATCATACTTACTTTCAAACTTTTGTATAATTATGTTCACATACGGGAATTGATACGATTACGTAACAGGTATTATACGCCTGTGACCATGGCTAAGGTAACCTCGTCGAAACATCAGGCAAACATAATTAGGCAATAAATAATAATATTTACTTAATCCAGAAGCGCAAGATAATAAGTCAAAATGGCATGCTATTCGGATATCTGGTTATCCGAATCATTATGACTACTACTAACTACGATGGCGTAGTGGTTTAAGCGGTCTCCTTGGTCACACTTTGTGTGATCCTCAAACTGTTGTTTTTACTCTGGGTGTTCTCAGTGTTCGTTTCAATTCATGTTTATAAAGTCCCGCACCTATATTCCTACTGCGGGTGCTGTAAAAACACAAAAAAAAGAATTCGGCTATCCGCTGACTTTTATATTCGGATAATCTGTGCAATACTATTCGGATAATACCAATAATATATTTTATCATAGGTATGTATAAGAGTCATTCGAATGTCTTTTCCATATCTGTATGCAAGCAGGTTGATAATTGTCGGTACGATAAGTAATTGAAATCTTGTACCCGCTGGGCATTCAGATTATCTGGCATTGACACCGTCGCCGGATACCCATTCTGTATATTGCAATATCTATGCGGTATTTCTTTTATTACTGAAACAAGTATTTTTTGAATATTATTTTTATGC
The DNA here is from genome assembly GCA_902825455.1 of Arctia plantaginis. Classification (NCBI taxonomy): domain Eukaryota; kingdom Metazoa; phylum Arthropoda; class Insecta; order Lepidoptera; family Erebidae; genus Arctia; species Arctia plantaginis. The sequence continues at coordinate 3,318,211 of CADEBD010000303.1, forward strand.
ATTCTTCAATTCTTTTTACTTCAATCCATGACCTTTCGACCATATGAATCTCGTTCATCTGTTAGCACTACCATATATTACGTTTCTGCTATAAAATATTACGATTAAAAACAAGCATAAGTATACGGTCGGAATATACATATATTATAACAATTCATATTAGTAAATAGTGCTAATCAGTGTATCTTATACGATACTTCTCACAGTTCAGTAGTACTTTTTTTTTATCACAATTTATATGTATATTATATTGTACAAGTACATTTTTTTGTTACCAAAGTAAGAAATATACAGTTTTAAATAATTAATTAAATTATTCAATCATTTTTCAAACGTGACCCCGACTAATAGAAATGAAGCTTTAAAGAAAATATGTACAAAACTTACCCACATAGTCTCGTAATTGGCACTGTTTTCTTCTCATGAAGCAAATATTTTGATATCTCATTAAGATGTTGGTCCCATCTCGGGTTTCCACGCTTGCACAAACATAATCGGTTACGTTTGAACAAAGTATGTCGTCACAAGAAGCACCTAATGCCGATACTAATGGTAAGACTGGAAATAGACAAACACACTCAAGAAAACGAACGATGCAAGTATTTTTGTAATGAGAGGGTACCATGGGTACTACTTGCTATCTGCAACAAGTCCTCGAACCCAACTTTTAAACCAACAAGATTGAATAGTGTATAGTTCAGGGAAAGTTTTAAAAAGGCTCGGTAATAGATGTGGATACAGTGACCGATCTCCATCCAGCTCTTTACTGTTATGACACTAATTACAATCATAGATAAAATGTTACCTCGAATTCTAAAAGCCACATCATTTGGATTTTGAAAGAAGAAGATATGACAATCGTGGTTTCTCAAAAACGGAAAAGCGGATAATTATATCTGGATAATCTTTGAAATACTTTACAGATAATACCAATAATATGATTAACTATGTGTTTTAAATGTTAACTTCCAAGTCTCTTAAGTAGGAGTGCAACAGGAATTTGTACTCCTACTTAAGCTTTCAGTATATGCATGCCACACCTATGTTTTTATATATTATTATTTACATTAAAAATATAGTATCAGCAGCAGTCTGGTTATCACATCACAGTCTCTGCCAAGTTTGGGATCAGACTGTTGTGTGTAAGATGTGTGAAATTAATCATTACTGATGTAATACTGTACATATTTATGACAACGAATGTCTACATTATTGTATTAGGTACAAAACCTATCAAAATATTTCTAGTCTCTATCTATATAAAAATAAATAAGTTAAAGTAATTTATCAGCATTCAACTGTCGTCACAATAAATGAATATACAATCCTATACTAGAAGCTAAATAATAAAGTAAGTGAAATCGTCGAATGCTTTTATACCGAACGTTCTACCTCCCTTATATCTTAAAGCACAAATCTAAGATAAAAACTTGGGAATAAGTTCTATTCAGTTTTCTTTTACCATTCTGTAATTCACTACGTGGAAAACTACTAAGCGTGATTGTATTGTTTAACACATCACATATGTATGTTCATCGAAAAGTCAAATCTTTGAAAAATAAGTCTTCTTTAAGTCTTGTTGGACAGTTTACTTACGATTTACTAACAATGAAAAAAACATTTTATTTCGTTTCTACTTGAATTATTTACCTATCACAAACACGATTATACTACGGACTTGTGCTACCCAGTTGTAGTAATCACATTTTAATGTTCATCGAAGATTTATGTAAAAATTTAATTAAAATACCAATTCGTCAGCATGATAACACATTTATCTCGCGGATGAGAATATTCTGTTCGTTTTTGTGTCGTTAGTACGATCATATTTATTTTGCGAGGGTAGGAAATTATTCTGTCGTATAGGGTGGATGGCAATGAGCAAGGACTCCCTGATTTATAGTTGGACGTTAACTTTGGAGGCCGAGACTTAAGCGAGGACTGATTGCTAGCGTCCGCCTCGGTCGAACGGCGTCGACGCCAATCACTTTAGTCGGCCAAAATCATAATCATAAGTGATTAGTATTTCAGGTATAACTGTCTTATATATAAGTAGAAGTAATCAAAGTTTGAAAAATAGTTTTATTCAATATAATATGGTATGCAAGAAGCATTTTATATGGCGCTTGGTGTAATGATGTCATTTATATTCATGTAAGTGTGTCTATGTTGTAGTTATTAGGCATTTAATCAATTATTTCTGTTTGTTTTCAATCTATCTTTGCAGTCTTTGCCAAATAATGTTAGGCTTAAAGCTATTTACATTGCTCAGGGCGTTTCCATGTATTAGTAAATATATTGTTTTAAGTGCCTCTACATGTATATAAATCGTGCTTCTTATTCATTTAAGTTAAATATTCTCATTCTTACAATCAGTATTTTTTTATTTTATAACTTATGATAGTTTTCTTTCTTTCTTATTTCTATGATTAATATATACGTTGTATCCAACAAGACCACTATACTAAAACTATACCAACTAGATAGAACTACACCAACAACATCAAAGGACGGAAAACCGCTATTATCTTTGAATGTTTTAGTCCTAAGCTTCTTGCAGTATGACCACATAACATTTTTCTATAGAATGCGGTTTTTCTGTTTACAGCTTTTTGTGTTACCAGCGGCACAGATGGGACGAACTAACTTCATCCGAATAATTATTAGGTCGTCCCTATAAAGTTGAGATTTGTATGAAAATTTATAAACTAAAAATTTGGTTTTTTATTTTATTTTTACTGATCAAAGTACTGGCCCTAATTATCTATACAATTTTGAAATTTTGATTGTTTATCTCTTTACTGTAGAAGCCTGCTGGACGGGAGACAATGAAATCGGGCGTTGAATATTTCCCACTTCAAATATTGTCTAAATTTTGAAAAAAGTAGAAATCTGTTGGGGCAAGGTCCGGTGAGTACGGTGGAAGACCTCCGTCTTCCACCGTACTCAACTCAAGTTGTAGCTCTTGTAGTAATCGTGGGGAAGCAATGGGGAAAAGGGATTCAATTGCGAGCTTCTCTATCATTGTTTGCAGTTCTTAGTAATAGACATCAGTCGTCACTGTTGTGAAATTCGGTAAGAAGGTGTGATGTACTAGTCCAGCACTGATCCACCAAACAGTCACCATCATCCTATGGGTAATCTTTTTTTAGCGCACTAATTAGGTGGTATACCCGGTTCCACCCACTGAGATCAACGCTTACGATTATCGTACAGGATCCACCTTTCATCGCAGGTAACAATTCGATTCAGAATTCCCTCGTTTCTATGCCGATTCAGTAGTGCTATGCTTGCTTCGATGCGTAAGTCTCGCAGATGGTCGCTTAGTTTTTCGTTTTTATCTTGCCGCAAGTACTTTAATGTTGTTTTGACACTAACCGTAGATTAAGTTGGATCCGCTTCCACTATCGCCTTCAATTCGTCGTTGTCGACTATAGTTACCGGCCGACCGCTAGGGGTTCTTCAATTCAAAATTACCAGACCTAAAACAATTGAAACAATAATAAACCGTGTTTAAAACGAATATTCAGTTTATCCATAGTGCCAAAAACTACCACAATACTTAGTACAAAACCAAAACACTCTCTAAAAATTACTGAATTTTTAATTAAAATAATATGGCTGTCAAATAAAATTTATTTGAATTTAGAATTGCTCGCCAATCTACAGATAATTAAATCTGAAAATGCTGGTTTTAAACATTTCCAACTTCATGAACCTATTATTACTTAACTATATTGAAGACACAATTATATGCCGATATTTTTGAATGCTTAAGTGATAACTAGAAGTCGTAACTCACGATTTCATACATCCAACAGACATCGGAAGGCAAAAACAAAGCAAGTAAGGTGTAAGATGCATTTGTGTACTAGCAGTATTGTGTATTCTGTGGTACCGACGTGATTCTGCAGTTGCACCTGACGCAAAAGGTTTTTCTTGCGCACAAGCGCTCTGTTCAAATATTATGTACTTACATTTTTCGACCCAATTCACTATGTATTCTAGATCTCTTCATATTACATTGTTATATAAACACACACACACACACACCAATTACACTTTACTGCTTTAACTGCCTGCTCGTTTCTTTTCGCTGTGGTCACAGTGTGAACACTTTTTTTTTTATTAGTAGTCAAAGTAATAGACCTCGCTTCAGATCCATGGTTGTTTCAGAAATTCTATTAAAATTCTATGTCAGTATTTCCTTTAAATTCTTTTTTTTTATAGGTATCCGAGTATATGTCTTCATAATATTTTAAGATAACTGGAATAACTAGGATAATTATAACTTAATTTACAGTAATATTTAATGCTATAATTTTAAAGAAAAATATCTGTATTATTCTTGCAAGTGACAACATTTTTAAACACAGTCCGTAATTTTTCATATGATGGCAATTTATACAAGAATTGTTTAAATTTCGAACTACATCACACGGGATAAAAGTAATATATAGTAAGTAGCTGACCCGGCACTCGTTGTTTTGCCATATACATTATTTCAAAAAAAATAAAAATAGGTTTATGAAAAATAGCTGTTGGCCGATTCTCAGACCTACCCGATATGCACACAAAATTTCACGAAAATCGGTAGAGCCATTTCGGAGGAGTTCAACTTCTAACACCGTGACATGAGAATTTTATATGTTAGATATACGAGTATTTGACGTAACGTTTAACAAAGTTGTGATTGAAGTCAAAACTTTGTTAAACATTACATCAAATATATTGGTTATTAAACTTGAGTTTTCTCATAAATGTATTGCGGAGGCTCAATACAATTTTAGTTAGCGAGGTATAATTTGCTCGTAGTCCTATACACAATAGAACGTATCTGTTGCCTCAGGTATATTCTGATGCTAAGACAGATTTACATGAGACTCACCGGGTGTTTTGTCGTATTTGCCGCGCCTGCTACGAATACTTTGCCGAACACGAGATTATTTCAATTCATGTACTTCACATCAGGGGAACTATGAATAAATACATATTATATAGTTCTTTTAGATAGCACAAATAGTTTTCACTGAACCCACTGCTTTGTTTTGGGACTGAAATATCAAACGACGTCAAACAAACTACCTTTGCGATCTTTTTTTGATGTTTTATCGTCACCTACGTTTTTATTTAGTACCAGTGATATAACGATATTTATTAATGTAGCAGACAATGGTGAATGCGTTATAAATTAACGTTCGGTGGTTCATTTCCAGATCTGTTGATGTCTGTCTATAACTGAGGCTATTTTTTTCTAGATCTCTTGTGTTTTTTCTTAAATTTCATTCCATTCCTACAGAATTATCTAACCAATGTAGAGCTTTGTTTCAGCATATATGGGCCGGTTCAACTAGATACCACGGCCTCGCAGAAAACTTGTTAAGCACTTTTTTCGTTACTTTTCAGCGAGTGAATGAAGTAAGCAGAGAAACATCCTATTGGGAACTTAATGCCATGTATAGAAACTATTATTTTGGGCATTTTTGAACAACAAATAAAAGAATGTATTTTATGGAAAAAACCCATTGAACTGGCGACACTGTTACCGTTAACGACACCTCTGTTGAAGTGAAAACTTCTTTAGGCAAGTTGGGCATTTTTTGAGATGGGAAAAAAATGGGAAGCTAGACATAGGCCTCTCCTTAGAAAAGAGGTTTTGTCTTACTATACCACATCCGGGTTGGTGTAGTGGTTGTTTCAAGTCTTCCTTGTCTTTGCAGTGCTGTTGTCCTGCGTAGTTTGCTCCCTTAATCAGCTCTAACGACACCCGTGGGATGAATAGGGGTGATGACACGTACTATTAATCCCTCCCTACGTATTATTAATCCCTCATTACACAGACAATATACACACATATTTTTTTGGTCACGGTGTGGAAAATCCCCTCGGATCTCCGGCTTCGTGGGCGCAGGAGCCAAAAGCATGTGTTATTGCAAAAAAAAAAACACCCTGATGATACTACTCTGGGGAGAATCGGACTATAGTGTCTGTATACTACGTCTACATAAATGTATTACGTCGTGTATTCCATAATCACACTTACGATTTTTCAGATTTAATTGTAAAACGTATTTTACTACTAATATTTGTAAATCACATAATCTATTTAACTCTTGTAATGTGTGATATACATATCACACATTACAAGAGTTAAATAGTATACATACAGGACTAACAATTATTTCTCTAAAATTTGTCTTCACTTTAGAAGTTTATTTAACTTTGAAACGTTCATTCAAAGTTATATAACTCTCTAACTTATCTCATATTCGCGTTTAAATTGTAGAATATAGTTACAAGATTCTGTTGATTTTTAGTGTAGGAGTTAGGTATATCGGTATAGGTTATCTGAGCAGCTAGGTATTATTTATAAATTGAATACTTATCATTTTGTACATTGCAACTGACAACCCACTTAGGTACCCTTAAAATCCGGTAGTGCCACGGTACTTTATCTTTCGATTTAATTCAGTTCAGTATATGAAGTTCAGAGAAAGCATAAAGTAGATTTCAGTTCATACCGTTACGCGCACACCACAGGAAACCACTTGAATTATACCCGTAAACTACTGCAAGCAGCTTCATTTCAAATAGATTATCATATGTACCGCAGTACAAACACTTTATACAAGTATTTTGGCGATAGTTTTCCTGCAATCACGTTACTATGAAAGCAGCGTGATTGCAGGAAAAGTATCGCCAAAATATGTTTTTGTACCCTTACTTCATTTATTGACTTACTTGATTTATTGACTTATTTGATTTTCTCTTCATAGAAAGGTACACGCAAAGCAAATTCTGTGTTAAATTTTTGATACATTTTGCAAATTTTGCGTCAGATGTAAACTGCAGACATTAGATTTTTTTTTCCTTGACTTATCTAGATCTCTTCATATATCATTAATGAATTTGCTTCAATTACACTTACCTGCTCTAACTCAAAGTGTGAACTGTAATCACGATGCCTATTACTTTGAGTAACAAATAATAGGTAAATAAAGTAAAGCAGCGTCCACACTATGCCGGGCGAGGCCGAGCGGGCTGACCCGGGCGGCCTAAGCCGGGTTGGTGTGGACGCCCCGGGCGGCTTAAAAAGCCGGCCCGAGCCGAGCCGATCCCAACCCGCAGAAAGTAGGTACAGATCAAAGGATGCCGGCCCGAGCCGAACGAAAATATGTAGTGGGGACGTGCCGAGCGGCACCGGGCGGCTTTAGTTGTCCAGTCTTGGTGTCGAATTGAAACTAATAGGTAGATATAACCCGGGCGGCCTCGTTTTCGGTGTGGACGTCGTGCCGGCCCGAACGAACCCGCCCGGCTTAGGCCGCCCGGGTCAGCCCGCCCGGCCTCGCCCGGCATACTCCGGCATAGTGTGGACGCTGCTTAATAGATATCGACTAATTATTTGACGGCACGGATGGCGGAGTGGTTTAAGCGGTCGTCACGCCGCTTACTACTACGCTGCAGTGCTGAGGGTCCGATCCTCACATGGGACTACACTTGTGTGATCCACTAATTGTTATTCTAAGTCTGTGTGTTCTTTGTGTCAGTTTCATGTATGTTTGTAAAGTCCTCCGCGACACAGGATAGGCTTATTCCTAATGCGGAGTTGTCTATATATATATACACCAAAGCTATCCATAACTAATTTTAAAAATGTTATGGACTATATCTCATAATTCTATGTCCGTGTTGTAATACATATGTATATCTAAAATGTTATGTTGGTTTGTGCACGTTTAAAAAGGTTCTGCACCAATGGAGCTGAAATTTTGACACGATATACAACCTGCATTAAAGATTGTTTTTGTATACTTTTCGCTTCAGTTTAGTTCTTCATTCCTGATAAATACAACAGGGTGCCACAATGAAGTGTGACAGGGTACAGCTAGTACTACATTTTTTTTTTAAGTAATGCGTTCCTGTTTTAAAACATTTTAATTAGTTCAAAGTAAGAAAACCCAAAGATCTATGTTCTTCGACATTTCGCTTTCTAATTACAAACAGGTCAGATAAATAATAATATAATAATATTCTACCACATTCACACAGCGCCATCTAGTCCCAAACTCAGCAGATCTTGTACTGATAAATGACAACTGATATTAATATATATATACTTTTTTTTTTTAAATACATACATTTTATACATAGAAACACCCAGACCAAATCAAACATTAAATGTAATAATATGTTTACACAACATAGGATTTGCTAGACATAGTCTGCGTGTGCCTTTTATTCAGTGTTGATGTAGCCGGCGCCGTGTATAAAAGAGGTTGCTATAAAAGCAACACTCGGACTGCTGACGTTTCAAAGGTACGCGAGTTTATTTTGAGAGTAGCCTTGTTTCCTTATTAACTTAATGACTTTTATACGCCATTCTGTTTGTTTGCTGAAAACTTCTTGACTCTTTCATCTTGTTTCATCAACAAATTACAATGCTCTATGAAGAACTTTTTCTCAGTGGTATGTAAGGTATATCGACGTTATTGCAGCATTACAATCTAGTATCAGAACAAAAATATTGTGTTACATAAATTTTCGTATTTGATTTTTATTATATTGAACTCAAGCTATGTTTTTTTACTATATCTATTATGATAATTATTACCTACTAATATTAAGTAACGTCCACTTGGAAATATGATTTTAGAAGGCAATAATAAAGACGAGAATTTGGTTCTTGAAAAATGTTACCCAGAAGAAAACGAAAATTAAGCTTCAGCTGGTTCAATTATCTCATTCCGCTCAATAGATAGAGTATTATCGAATTCTTTCAAAAAATTTATAATATTGTTAAATAGGATCTCATTCACGGTTTGTAAAGACCATTGTATTTAACTACATTGAAATGCCGCAGCATCACGCTTATCGTATTATGGATATTACGGCGTGTTTAAACGGTATCCGGGTCCGACGATTTCACGATTATCTCGGAAAAACTAACACTTGCGTTGGCTGAATAAAAATCTATACTAGTAAGGTTTTATAGTATGCATAACAATCTATAACAGATTCTGTCTACAATGCTGAGTCACGAATAAGACGAAGGGTATATTAATTACAAAGCTAAAAATAAATAAAAAAAGAATAGGGTACCCTCCTTTCCTGTGGGGATAAATTCTTTTTCCTTCTTTTTTAACTATGGAATAGAGGTGTATGGTATTGTTAGATAGGTTTTTAGAATCATTGAATGGTTGTGAAGACCATAAATTATTTACCAGTAAATCTAAAAACAAAAAGATTGTACTATAGGACGAGTTGAGAATTAGAAGTATTACAGCTAAGTTAGCTGTGTTAGATGTAGAGTAATAATAACCTAACTTCTTAAATCTTGCAAACTAGAAACAAAACTACAAAATTCTTAAAAATATTTAGGTTACTTTATTACTTGTTTCAAGTGAACAGATAGACAGTAGCAACAGATTACGTTGCGTCACGACACGTATTTGTAAGACAATTTTATATTTCTACAAAATAAAAACTAAAAAATCACGATCTTTTGGTAATAAACTCGAAGACGAAAACTAAAAAAAAAACTAGAAATATCGTCGTCGTTTGAGATTCCGACAACTTCTATGTAATTCACATTTTATAAAGAAAAATTGGAAAAACTTACAGCACGATAGTAGTAATAGCTTTTATATTGTTGTATTGTAGCTGTGATTTATGTGTATTTGATTATTTCAGTGAACGTGAAATATAATGAAAGAAGCCATTTTTACTAGAATTGCTGTCAAACCCTTTAATGGTCATAACTATGACAACATGAGTTTGAAATTAATTTTTTTAAGTTTTCTTACTTAATATTCTAGTTCTGCACACACATATATATATAAATAAATTTATATTTGTTGCACCTTTTTTTTTCCGTGCGGAAATCTCCTCGGATACCACCTATCGGTGGCATGTCGGACTCGAACCGACTAAAACCGCACGCCGTCTCTTGACCAAAGCTGGTTGCAGATGTGACCACCAGACCTTGCAGCTACTGTCATTGGCAGCTACCGACTATTACTTTTTCCAAAATTTAGACACCTTTTTAGTGGGTAAAAAATTCAATTCCCTCCCGTCCAGCTGATTTTTACAAAAAGGGCATCAATAAACTGCCAATGCGTTGGCAAAGATGCGTCGATTGCATGGGTGATTACTTCGAATAACAGAAATAAAAAAGTTTGAAAAAATAAGTACTTTCACTTATTGCATACAAAACGGCAATTTCATAGGTAAAGACCTAATATATATTTTCCATTGTATTTTATGCACAAGAATAAAATGGGCACTATACTACTTCAACATTGTAAGGTTTTATTAGAAAATAGTAGTGAACCATTAAAAGTAATCTATTTTATTACATTCTGGGCTAAAGTACGTCTTTCAAGTACTGTCAGTCAGTCTGTTCTGTTAGCTTTACAAGGTGGGAATGAGAGGGACACTCGCACACATTAACATCAGATAAACTATACTTGTTTGCACGCCAGCAACAGACATGTTATAATTATGTCTAAATAATAAAAACTTGACTGTATATTTTACGATTTTTTAGACAATATGTATAAAGGCACTCGTAACATCAGTTTTTTTTTTCTTTATTTTCACGCTTAGTTCGCAGATCGAATATCTCTCTGTAGGATACTCTTCCTGTCTTTGTTTCCACATATAATCAGATCGGATATGAAAATACCACCTTTACCTATAACTAATACTATGTTGCCTTGACGCCTTTTAACTAACTCTGGACTAAACTATAACCTAACTAACGGCTAAACTATCGATGCGTTCTTAACTCAAATAAAAAATAAAGTGTAAGTACTCAATTGGACAAAAGGTGCTGTCAAGACTATTTTTGTCTCTATCATCTGATGAACTACATGTCTTTACTATGTTGTGGTGTCATCAGAACCCAAGAAAATGTCTCATATTCCACAGAATCGTCTTAGAAATGAAAGTTAAGGGGGATCACAATTTAATCACCTCCTATTTCTCTGTCCATTGGGTTAATTGTATTTTAAAATTAAATGAGTTCAACGTGGAAATATGCCCTACCCAATAAAGAAAAAAAATCTAAATTAGTCCATTCTGTAGAAAGTTATAAGGGTGGCCTTGAGAACCTTCTTCGTTCCCTTGGGTAATTAAATACCTAAGAAAACGAAAACGTTCATTTTATTAAAACTGCACTTTCAAAAGATCAAAACAACATGCCTTCAAATAGGTCAAATAACTGTATTATATTACTAGTTACAGATACAATTGTAATACTATTTGCGAGCAGGATCCTAACAGAGATGCAGGCTAGCAGGATGGCAGAGGCCAGTAAGGTTTTACAACACATATCTCTCTCTTAAGGCAAGTTTAATATTTATAGGTGTAAATAATAAGGTAGACAATCAGATCACTACTAGTCCTCATGGAAGTAGCATCAGAGTAGCTGAAAATATCTATGTACTTTAAGAGTGCTACACGAACATTTGGCGCAAAATGTTTCTTTTGGGATGTTATTTTCAATTTGCATGTTGTTTCAATGTGAGTGCTCTCGTGATAAAGGTTTCGCATACCAGCGATTCCTTAGGTAAACAAATGCGGGCGTAGTTTCATGAGTGCGTTAGATGACTTAACAAATAGTTTTTGGAGGAAAAGTTTTATTCCTCTTATGTTCGTACCGGTGTACTTATTATGCGGGCTGTCTCGCTCTTAGGAATAACCCGTATGTTTCCTTTGCTAACAAATTAGAGAACTTTTTGAGAGATTTCATAATTCATACAAAAGCTCAGAAGTTCTCTCTTCAAAATGTATAAGCATATACGCCAACTGAGTGGTTGGTCACAAAATATAAGTTGATTTGATTACTACCGAGGGCTCAAAATTAAAAAAATCGTGGCAATGCTATTATCTTATATATTTCCAAATCTGCTTCCTTAATCTTGTAGGCCAAGATGTACGGCGCAGAATTGAATACAACTTAAATATGCTACGAAAAATGTAATATAATAATTAATTGTCTTAATGACCCGTAGTATGCACTCACTGTTGCTCGCTTTATATAATAATACGCTGTTCACCGTGATGCTAAAGCGTAGTTTTTCATATTTTTAGACTGCAAAATATTCATTGTGTTTTTTTATTCTTCGTTAAAATTATCTAAAGCTATTTACAACTTACTAATTGTTCCAGACTTACTCAAGCTCGATTTTTTTTTTATACAAGTTAACACCACGCCGTTATATAAAACTGTAAGTGAAGGTAAATTTTAAGCCAAGGTAATACAAGCTAGTCGGTGGTGAATGGTTAAATAAATGGCAACCATTACTCAGACACTGTTTCGATGGTACCTCCTACGTGCCCTACCTATATATAGATGTATTTATAATGTGCCCTCAAATTAAAATGGCGAGGTTGAAACATATATGTCGAATACTGCAACGTGTTAACAGTAAACTTGTGTTTTATAAGGTTAACTATTAAGAGCGTATATCTACTAAGGAACTATCATGTATATTTCATTTGAATAAATGTGACATAAGATACTACAATTAAAGTTTTGTTAAACTATTACACAGAATAGCATCATTATTTTTTCAAACTCATTAATTTTGGTGTGCTGCTTTTGTATTGTGAGTTAGTAAAGCACATCAGAGTGCCTTCATTTCATCTTTCAGTGAAGTAAATTCAATGTCTCACATTTTTCAATAAGTACGAAATGATTATTTAATTTATATAAATGTTCTGAACCAAAAGAAAAGACATTATTATCAATATTCCGATAAACTTCATTATAGAAACGCTATACTTAGCACTCAAAAAGAACTGCCGACTCAAAATCACTATTTGTGAAACACCGTACAGTTTCATTTCCATGCTTTCCCTATGGGATACAGCAAGCAGCAGTTTCGAGTAAATATGATTAAATATCCTAACTGCAGGACGGCATGAGACTGAAGTATTTAGCGTTTGACGTGACAAACGGCAATGACGATTTGACTTGATAGAAAATGTTAATATGGGGATAAATTGAAAGAAAGAAAAAAAACAAGTTTATTTTGGCAATAACACAACACTTTTGACAATTTTGCGGCTTGAGTTACCACCGATGTCAAAAACGGACCCAATTCAGCCTTGTGTCAGTCGAAAGTCTGACGCTGGTTTTCAATTGACCAATAAAACCAGCTGCGGACCTTAATTTCTACGCTAGGTACATAAGGTTAAAAACAAGACAATTAACAAATAAGTAGATCATGCTAATATGCACTACAATATAGATAATTATATAAATCAATAAAGTGTGCACACTCTTTTACTTTGATAGCGCTCACCAGCATGCGCTATGCCCTGCTTCACGTTATATAAGAGATGTGTTTACATGGGCCATATTCAGTCTCCGCTGTGGGTCTATGAGATAATGCCGCAATTTGTATTTAAAAGTGACAATCGTGTTTAACGATCTTATAGGCGGCTTGTTTTATCTCTTTGAGGCCGCATAGCGGAAACTACCATTAAAAGCGGCCGTTTTATGCGGTAATACGGAGAGTTCGTTTTTAGCCGAAAATCATCGTAAATCATCAACGCTTAGTTCTACGTACGAGATTAATTTCAGTGATTAATAATAACTGAAGACACTTAACACAATACGGTCTGATCCCAAACTAGCATAGGTTGTCATTATGGTAATCATTATGCTCATCGACTTATGGATGTACTAAGACGAGTAAATACATCTATTTATAAATAAATTACACCCAGACACCACAAATATTTGTCATCATATAATTCTCTGTCCTGGTTGGGATTCAAACCAACGACCTCTGGCTGAGCAATCAGTATAAAGATACAGAGTCGCCAGACTAACAGACTCGGCATATAATGGACGAGCTATACATCCTGAGTAGGACTCCAACTAGCATAAGTACGCCCTGTAAGAGTACAGTCTTTTATTTCTTCTGCTAAGCGAGATTAACAGATATTCAAAGTTCTCAAACTCAGTAGCATACTTAGTTTATTACGGTTTTCCCGCTGGACAGGAAACAAAAAACATCATTTAACATATCTTATTTTATAACATGTTACCTTTCGCGAATCTGTCGGTAACTCTTTCAAAACAAAAATAAAACTTCTAACACATAATACTTTTAAAATGTAAAAATTAAAGAGAAGTGCAAAAGTTCGAAGAGGTTTCCTTCCGCCGGATAATGTTCAATATTTTAATCTTTATTCTGGCCAAGCGAGCTGGTATAAAAGGCTGTTCATTTTTAAATCTTATTCTGGTACGAAAATTTAATTAAAACTCAGAAGTAGTCGTTCAAATAAGGGAGAGGAGCATCAACAGGCCGCGACCGCGCAAATCGTAAAATTATTGTTATAACACTCGATAGGTACCCCAGTACGTAATATACAGTACACAGTATACGTAAATGTTATGTATAAACATATATGCGATACATATGTGTGTATATGTGTGTGTGTGTGTGTGTGTGTAAATGAAGTTTGTATATAATGTTATACATACATCATCAGCATCATCATTATCAACAGGCTTTAGTAGTCCACTGTCTAGATATAGGCATCTCATTAGAAAGGAGGTTTTGAAGGCCAGTTTCGCGGTAATTTAGAGGGTAAGGTGGAATTGACCTCGAAGAAGCTTGGTGTGTTGAACAGATCGAGGCAGTATTTCACTCCAGCCCATCGCCTCCAACTCTATAAGGCGCAACTTCGGCCGCATATGGAATACTGTTCTCATCTCTATGCAGGGGTATCTCAGTACCAGCTTCTCGATCCATGAACCGTATCCAAAGAAGAGCTACTCGAATCGTCGATAGCCAAAAGATCTCCTACCGGCTCGATCCCTTGGCGTTGCATAAAGATGTAACTTCGCTCTGCTTTCTCAATCGTATATATCATGGAGAGTGCTCTTAGAAATTGTTTAGACCAATACGGGCCGCAACTTTCCGCCATTGGCGGAAAATTGGAAAGTTTTCATCGGCAAAATTTTTAGCCCCACCACTTGGATAATTGGCACTCCACCACTGTAAGATTTTCGAGACACTTCTTGCCTCGCACTACCAACCTGTAGAACGGGTTATCGTCTGCGGTTTTGCCGGACCGATACGACTTTCAAACCTTCAAGAAAAGAATGTACTCCTTCCTCAAAGGCCGGCAACGCGCTTGTGTCTCCTGAGTTGAAAGCGTTCATGGGCGGCGGCAGTCACTTTCCATCATTGACCCTTCTGCTCGTTTGCATCGTTTGCATTCCATAAAAAAAAACAATACCCATAAAGTTGCCAAGACGAGACCGTATAGCTCGCAATGTCACAAAGTTATCAGATCTCATGTAGAGCCAAGCTTCTCACTCTACATGCCCTGACTCTATATGATCTAACTTCACAAAGTCTACGTCTACCTTACGCAAAATATGTGGCTTGTTCGTTTCGTAACTATAATAACTATTGTAAAATTGAAAATTTATGGACAGTGAATTAATTCACCTTACGCCCATATGACGGCAGCGAGACGTCCACGGTCCGACTACAAAAATCCAAATAAGTGTACAAAAATCACACGGAATATATGAACAACATTCGGGTAACTAGCAAATCTCAGTTTAAACTCAAAATAAATTCAACAATCACAAAGTTAAATGACGTTAAACAAATTGTTAAACACCCGAATTTATTGTATCTATTATGTCATAGTGCCGTGCACACAGCATTTATTAAGCGTCAATTTTGAAAACGTCACAACATTTACGGCTTCCTTTAGAGGATTTATGAAAACAAGGCCAATTTGGCGCCAAAAACCGCGGGTTGTAAATCGGACCGGACAGGAGCATTAATTATCCTGAGAGGATTTAAGCTTCAGCCACGATTTAACGGCCGTTCATATCGAAAACAAATGCAGAAACTATTAAAACTCTGCATAGAAATAGTAGCTAACAGAGCCAGTTTAAGTAGTATAATTTTCTCAAGATTCACCGTGTTGTACCTCTCTGGATTTACTTAAAATTATTCGAAATTGTGCTACGAATAAATTAAACTAAATCAACATACATATTGAGTCATGTAAATCTCTTAGAGATATTACCTTTGTTTTGAGCTCTTTCATTAATTCTCACAAATAGTTATACTACGAAAAAATCATATTCCAACCACGTCCATAACTAGGCTCCCGGGAAATTTTTAGATGTGGCAGGTTACATTAGGGTCATGATCGCATAGAAGTGGTTGAGGGCTTTTTCCCGCAACGAGCGGAACACACTCCCCCGGCGATGGCCTCCTTGGCCGGAGACGGCGGGGAGCACGAGGAGGATGATGTTCCGCCCGTCCGGGATTCGGAGGTAGGGGCGGCTGTTCTACGGATCCGTTCCAAGAACACCGCCCCTGGGCCAGACGGGGTACCGGCCCGAGTGCTGGCCCTAGCCCTCAACCACATGGCAGACCGCCTCGGGGAGGGGTTCGACGCCAGCTTGGCGTCGGGACGTTTCCCTGAGTGCTGGAAGAGCGGGAAGCTGGTCCTATTAAGGAAGCCGGGACGGCCTGCCGATTCGGTCGCGGCCTACAGGCCCATCGTGCTGCTGGACGAGGCGGGCAAATTGTTTGAGAGGGTTCTCTCTGCCCACATCGTCCGGCACCTCTACGAGGTGGGCCCCGATCTGTCGGATGCCCAATTTGGTTTTCGGGCGGGGCGTTCGACAGTCGACGCTATTTTGCGCCTGAGGGCCGTGACCGAAGAGGCTGTGAGCTGTGGCGGCGTGCTGTTGGCGGTGTCATTGGACATCGCCAACGCATTCAATAGTCTGCCATTCAGCTGCATCAGGGAAGCACTCCACTATCATGGGGTGCCAAAGTACCTGAGGCGGCTAGTGGCAGACTATTTAGAGGAGCGTACCGTCGTGTACGAGGACCGAGATGGTAATTTGAGGTGTCGGCCCATGTCGTGCGGTGTTCCACAGGGGTCTGTTCTTGGACCTCTCTTGTGGAACATTCGCGCCGATTTCCCCCCCGGGCTGGGTGTAATCTGTTACGCAGACGATACCCTGGTGACAGCCCGGGGGGCAAACTTCCAAGAGGCGGCGCGCCTGGCCACAAGGGGAGTCTCCCTGGTGGTAGGGCGCATTGAGGCGCTGGGCTTACGGGTGGCCCTAGATAAGACGGAGGCCCTGTTATTTCATGGGCCCCGTCGTGGTCCACCCCCTGGCGCCTCAATCGTGGTCAACTCGGTCCTCGTACCGGTTCGGGCCCAGATGAAATATCTGGGCCTGATCCTCGACGGGAGATGGCTCTTCGACGAGCACTTCCGACAGCTTGCTCCAAAGCTGGTCGGCGCTGCGTCTGCCCTAGGCCGACTTTTGCCCAATTTGGGTGGACCCAGCGTCGCGACAAGACGGCTGTACACGGGGGTTATCCGGTCAATGGCACTATACGGTGCACCGGTGTGGGCGGTGGCTCTGAAAGCCCAGAATAGAGCACGCCTCTGGCGCCCTCAGAGGGTAATGGCGGTCAGAGCCATACGCGGTTACCGCACCGTGTCGACGGAGGTGGCGTGCGCGTTGGCCGGAACTCCCCCGTGGGATTTGGAGGCGGAAGTGCTCGCCGAAGTTTATCGGCGAGTGGCTGACTCCCGGGCGGAGAGCGGATTTCGCCCTCCGCCCGAGGATGTGCGCGAGTGGCGCGAAGCCGCTCGCCGAGCCACGATGGCTCGTTGGTCGTTCCGGCTGGAGACTCCACGCGCTGGCTTCGCCGCCGTGGAGGCTCTCCAACCGGTCATCGCCGAGTGGGCAGGGCGGCAGCACGGGACCCTTTCCTTCCGGCTGACGCAGGTGCTTTCCGGGCACGGTTGCTTCGGAAAGTACCTGCACTCGGTCGCTAGGAGGGAACTGAGTCCCGCCTGCCACCACTGCGACTGCAGTGAGGACTCGGCCCAGCACACGCTGGCGGTCTGCCCCGCATGGGCGGCGCAGCGCCGGGCCCTCACTGCAGTCATCGGAGTGGATCTCTCGCTACCGGCCGTAGTACGCTCCATGGCCGGTAGCGACAGTTGTTTTACCGCGGTCGCAACCTTCTGCGAGGAAGTAATCTCGCAGAAGGAAGGGGCGGAGAAGGCCCGGGAGGACGACCTCCACTCGGACCCGATCCGCCGCCGGCGAACCGGGCGGCGGAGGCGCGCCTATCACCGCCTCATGCCGCCCTGAGTGTGGCCGCGGGTGGACGGGGTGGGTTTCCCCTCCACCCGCATTAGTTTGGCCAGCCGCGAGGGGGCGGCGTCCGCGTGTGCCGGACGTCGCCTAAAGAGAGGAAAATATTGGGACGGAGCCCGCACCAGGAGCGGGCTGGCGCTAGGAGGGGTCCGGATGTCTTAACAACAGCTGTTCCCGGATCCCTCCTGTTACAGGCGCAGAGTGGCACACCGTGTGGTTTTAGTCGGTCCGAGTCCGACACACCACCCCGCCGCAAACCCCGGTGGGGTGACGGTCCGTGGGGATTTCCACACGTTACAAAAAAAAAAAAAAAAGGGTCATGATCGCATCGTCGTAGCTACAGTCTACAAATGAATCGTTAACACAATTTTAATGTCTTTATTTAGTATTTTGAGTATTAATATAGTAGTAGTATACTTAAATATTAATACACTGTGTAATAAATTATTTTAAAGGAGTGAAGTTTTTACTAACATGCTTTTTTTTAGATATTATGTAATATAACTATACAGATAGTAGCGCTGAAAGGTTTTTAAAGCCATCTATTGTGAAACAAATTGTGTGCTGCCGTAACTTTATTATTTTATTATGCTTTTTATAAAAAGAACTTGAGGAAAAAAACGAAGTATTCCTTTTGTAGTTTCTTGTTTTAACTTTGTAACTTCAGTAACTAATTTTTCATTGCCCTATTCTTTTCGCAAAGTTTTCTGTTGTATTATGAAAACGATAATAAAAATAACTGTGTGGACAACTACGTCACCATCAATACTACTTACCAATATTATGTGATAACTAGAAATCGTTCTTCTTAATACTTCTTAATTTTTTTTAAATATTAAACAGAAACAATAAATAAATTGCATAAAGTATGCTTTATTTTTGTTTGATCTTGGTAAAAGAACATCTGTACCACTGAAAAAATAAACAAATAAAATGATTTAATTAGTCTAGAGAAACACTAGGGAGATAAAATTTAACTAAAACGTGAAGGCATTTGTATGTACGAGTATAATAACTTATATACATGATATTTGTCTTTAGCTATTCAAATTCTAATCGAGTATTATATCACTACGATAGTGACAACACTAGTTTAAGTGTTTAGCGTTAAATTATTCGGTGCTTAAATAAATAGTAGATATTTGCACTTAAATCTAATGACATATACATTAATTTAAATGGAGCCTAGACTTAACTCACGTGTACTCGTACCGAATTATTTATCGGTTTATTGGCAAAACGAGATAAAATGACGTTATTTTTTTTCTGTATGTTTCTTTTTGAGGCATATTGCTTCACTATTGAGTACAAGAAGTAATGTTTTTGTATGAAATCTATCATAATAGAATTGACTGTATCCCATTAAGTAACAGTTTATCTCAAAAAAAGTCAAATAGTATAACCGATCGCCCCGTTTTCGTGAGTTATATTCTCTAATTTATATCGTTTTGCTTGTGCCAATAATTATTATTATTTTAATGACATTGATATTTTTTGACTGTCAGTGGACAAATTGGTATAATAACTATGCAGTTGATAATTAATAAAAATAGACATATATTATATACAATGTTATATTTTTGAGTTCATAACACCTTTTCCTGAACATATTTACTTTTTTTTGTGTGTGTGAAAATCCCCTCGGGTCGTCACCACAGGGGACAGTTAGGTGGTATGTTCAACTTGAATGGACTCAAACCACACCGTGTTTCGTCATCAGGGGCTTTTGCCGAAGCCTCGGATACACACTAGAAAGAAAAGTCCTTTGTCCGCGCCGACCACTACAGTCTGGAATGCAGTGTCTTTGTGATAACCTTAGTGATACCCAGACTTTGGTCATTGGCCATTACGGTACAGGTACAGGCTGCCGTAACGTACGTAATTCCCCAAGACGGGTCTTACTACCGCAATTAGGCTTTCCATTGCTTATTTAATATGTGGTCAACTTTGTTCGATTCATAATAATCACATGTTATTGTACTTAATTAGATTTATCGATCCAAATAAATTATATAAATAATCCGAAATATGCTAATTATCTACAGTGCGGTTGTGGGTTTGCCTTTAGAGACAACTAGGATTAATGTTGTTTACATTTAAAAGAGCACCATGTAGCACGATAAAACAAAGAATTGGGTGTTCTTTCTATCCGTTTCATCTATGTTTGTAAAGTCCCTCGCGACACCGGATATATTTCTAGTGCGGGAGTTTTTTTTTAATTATATCCTACTTATACTTGAATTTCCAGGGATATTTTTTTCAGAATTTACGTTATCCTGTGGCCGCTTGTTACCCCCGCCCCAATTCACCATCTTCAATTAGTCCAAGCGACTTCAAACCTGCCATGTGCATCATAAACATAAGTCCCGTTGGATTTTGGTAGCATGTGTTTAGTGCCTTTACAGTTACATCTGCGACGGAAAGAAACCGGTTATATAAGACCAATATTTAAAAAAAAAACTTACTAGTTTTTAGTTCAAATTTTCATGATATATATAATTATATTCATATACTGGAATTAACGCGATCATGACACGGGTATGATATACTTATGACCACAGCCTGTGAAACCTTGTCAAAACACCAGATAATTCCAAGAATATAATCACATATCAAAAACGTTAGTTAGGGTATGAAAACTACTATTTACTTAGTCCAGATGCGCAAGAGAACAAGTCAATATGGCAGTGATTAATCATAGGTCTATATGAAAAAGATTCTTCCGAATGTCGTTCCCATATCTGTGCACAAGCAGGTGCGTAATCGTCAGTACAATAAGTAGGACAGGTGTGGTTACAAGCTTGGTGAGCTCCGACTATACTGAAATCTGATACACGCCGGGCAAGCGATCTGTCGTGCATCGGCGTCCTGGCCGGATACTCATTCTTTATATTGCAATACTTATGAGGCATTTCGTTTAAAACTGAAACAAGTAATGTTTATATTTTATTCCCATGCATACTTTTTTCGAAACCTTCAATCTTTCGAAAAATTTTAACTTTGTCAGGCGCTTACACTTGAAGTCACCATGTTTAGTTGGGTGAAATGACATTTGCCTGTTAGTCGCCTATTAGTGTTGAATACTATTCTAGTACAGCTACAGCTCGAAATACATGTTTTGAGCAACGACAACGACTGAAAGGTGGCATTAATTGATACAAAATATTTCCAAAGTCTTAATACAACATTTCAATAAAGGTCTTACGATTAAGTCTGCAAAACTCACCCACATAGTTTCGTAGTTGGCATTGTTTTCTTCTTAGGTAGCAAATATTTTGATATATCATGAAGATATCAGTCCCATCGCTGGTTTCCACGCTTGCACAAACATAGTCATTAATGTTTGAACACAGTATGTCGTCACATGAAGTATCTAATGCGGACGCTAGCAGTGACACTGGAAATAAACGAAACAAATTAAATAAAACTGTTTAAGCGTAAGCGTTTTATAATGAAATGTACCACTAACTATCCATCCAACTATCCAAAGAGAGTCTTCGCACCCAACTTTAAACCAACAAGGTCGCATACTGTCCAAGTTAGATAAGGTGTTGGCTTAAAAATACTATTCGGGTAATTTGCATAATATTTACAATGGTTGTACTACGCGTTTTACAATGGTTACATTGTTTTTTAAAAAAAATCATCAACAGACTGTAACAGTCCACTACAGGTTATTCAAAATTTTAAAATCCAAGTCACTTAAATACAACATATCGTCATAACATCGCATTTAAAGTAATAAGCATTTGCTTACACTATATACTTGTCCCACTTCTCTTTATTATATATTACTATTACTATGTATGTATATAAAAAATAAAATTTTATAAACATTAATATTATCGCTATTTTAATATTTAACTGTCAGCGCAGATGTTTATGGAAACCACTTACTTAAATAACTCTACTAGACTTGATTCTTTTTATCAGATTTCATACATTTTACCTAGTACATTCTGAGTGTGATGCAACCTCATACAGAAGAACAAACTGGCTAATTTAATAGCTAAAACGTGTTGAGAAATAAAAATAAATCGATATTAAAGGTGTTAAGTCTCTTGTATTAATTTCACTAAATCAGACGTATCAATCTAGTTTCTTTTATACGTTAGAATTAACTACAAATTTGAATGAAATTAAATTTAAACAACTAGAACCGTCAATCGTTCTTCAAAATTTTATTTAAATCTTGTAAGATACTCACGATTTATTAACAATGGAAAAATCATTTTATTTCGTTTCTACTACAATTATTTACATATCTCAAACACGATTACAGGAACGATTTGTGCTACCCAGTTGTAGTAATCACATTTTAATGTTCGCCGAAGAGATTTATGTCAAAATTTAATTAAAATACCAATTCGTCAGCATGATAACACATTTATCTCGCGGATGAGAATTTTCTGTTCGTTTTTGTGTCGTTAGTACGATCGTATTTATTTTGCGAGGGTAGGAAATTATTTAGGCAATGATCAAGGACTCTCTGATTTATGGTTTAACGTTAACTTTGGAGGCCGAGACTTAGGCGAGGACTGATTGCTAGTGTCCGCGTCGCCAGACGCGGCGTGCGGCGGCATCGACGCCAATCACTTTAGCCAAAATCCCACTCGGTCGTAATTTATTTGACGTTTGTAAGCGATCAGTGCTTCGGATATAAATTGTCTTATTTATTATACAAGTAGAAGTAAGTAAAAGTTAGAAAATAGTTTTGTTTTATACGGTGTAGTATAAAAGAAGAATCTGGTATTTGGCATATTAATGGGCGAAAGACCAAATAATCTTTGGCCTAAAGTTATTTCAATAATTTGACCGCTTCTATGTATTAGTTATTTGGCATTAATTTTTCTATTTGCTTTTCCTTTTTCGGTGATTCAATTTATCCTTCTTATTTTGTCCAGCCGATTATTTGAAGCGTGCATTTGATTTAATTTTAGCAGATATTTCTTTTTATGTCAATTTTGTTTACAGTTTTTGTTTTATGATAACACTCAGTCTACAACTGAGCATTTTTCTTAAACAATTTTTTTTTAAATTATGTAACATTCCTTGATTAATAACCTTAAACGGCATCAACTTAACTTCAGTAGTATCAGAAATTTTTAGTTAATCTTTTGTCAATCTGAGTATTTATAGTCTGTAAATCAAACGACGATTATACATCGACGTTGTACCAGAAATCGGTGAAAGAGATACCTAAATACACTAGTTTTATTGTTTGAAGAAGAGATGAACAAATTTAGTGATAGTTTAAGTGAATAAACGTCCGTACCTGAACCATATTGTCAGTCCCTATAACATTGTCGTAAGGAAATTATTTCCGTACATGGGTAAGATAAGCTTTCGTAAACTTTATATACTTTCTAAGTGTATATTGCTTTTATTAGTTTCTTCAAGAAAGTTCTTCCTTCAATCCAGTTTTTATTTGCCACATTCACAATTTAAAATTTGTATACATCATGGACTCATGGTTCAAGTCAGAGATACCAGTATTACTTGAAAACCTATTATTCTTGAATTAAATATAACACATATATTTTGAGATACATAATATATTTAATAGCTACATATACAGCTAATAGATTTACAATTTAAAATACTGTTTCTGCTTAAGAATTTAACCGCAAGATCACCACTGTTCACAGACAGTTTCTGTTAGCATTTATATTAAAAAAATATTTTCATCATACACTGCCCGCCTGCCTCGTGAAAGAAATTACCCTTCTCTTCTATAAACGTGAACGTTTCCCGTGGTCCACGCATTTAGTTCATTTGTATGAATTAAGCACAAAAATTGGTTATTGCTATTACTACTAGTAGCTGTCAAATAATATATTCATACATACACTCGCGTATTTTATCCCCGAAGTGGCAGAGGAGTATTAAAGTGTGGAGAGGATGATTCAAATAAAAGTTTTAGAATGCAGGTGTTTCATAAGTTCTACTTACTCTTCCAAGAATAAAGGCGTGAGTATACATATTAAGTGAATTTAGCGTAAGTAAAACTTGCAATTTCAAACTCAAAATATTTTTATTGATTTGATTTGTTTACTTTTTAATCATTTGAAATCGACTTAGACTCTAAATATTTAGCAAAATAAATCTATTAAATGGTGTCTCAGTAAGAGTGTACTTTTTCATTTTAGAATAAAAACATGAATTTTTGAAACAGTTGTGATATTTTTATTGGACTGTAAAGAAGACATGTTCCGATTAAGTACGGAATAAAATATCCAGAAAATGACCACGGCTCTGATGATAGGCCATTACTCTTGTCATGAAATTTTCCATGACTTTTACACAGAGATGTGGCTGTATCTCTCCGATGACGCGTTGGATCTCTGATTTAAGCTGAGGAATTGCTTCTGGTTTATTTGCATAAACCCGAGATTTTACAAAACCCTATAGAAAAAAATCGCACGGCATTAAATCGTACGATCTTAATGGCCAGTTGACATCAAAATTTCGTGAGATTATGTGTTCTGGAAATCGTTGCTGCAATAAGTCTATTGTTTCGTGTGTGGCAAGTGGCACCGTCCTGCTGAAACCACATGTTGTCCAGATCCATGCCGTCCAGTTGAGGCTACAAGAACTCCGTTATCATATTCCTGTAACGAGTGCCATTCAGTCCCTCTAATTTTATTCTCATCTTTAAAAACACGCCGCCTGACCAAAAACTTGAAATGAAAAAAATTGAAATGCGCTTCGTCGGAGATGATGATTGAGGATTTTCTCGAAAAATTGGCATCAACTTCACTTTGCTCCATTTCTCATTGAACGAACTGCTGGCGCTTTCCATGGTCTGCTGGTTTGAGCTGAAGGTGGAGGTCTTTTGTCAAAATTCGCTGCATAGTGCTTTGTGAAAATTGAAATTGTTGAGAACGATGCCGAATTGATGTTTTCGGGTTATCAGTGACACTCTCGTTTACAGCAGCATTGTTCTCAAGAGACCGACCGGTATGTTGACGCAAAGGATTCTTAATATCCATAATCGACAAAGTTTCTTAAATTTTTTTGACCACTCTTCGAAAAGTTGACATATTAGGTGCACTTTCTCGACTGAAAATTTGGCGAAGTTTGCAAGCAGTTTCAGCGTAACTTTCCCGTTTTTTGTAATGAGTTTTTACAATTATAACGCGTTGTTCTTTCGAAAAGCGCTCCATTTTTTAAAATTGGAATAAACATAGGTGACAGCTGTCAAATTACAGAGTTGCAACTTGGACGAAAAAAAAAGATTCTAAATTTAAAAAGTGCACTCCTACTGAGACAACTTTATATACCTGTGCCGATCTACAACCGTTTCCAAGGGGTTGAACCTTATGAGAAGAAAGTACAAAGAAACTCACGGCCTATTTATTTTGTTTCAGCTAGATACAGTCGCCTCATTAAATACATATGTTATAACATAGTTTTTTATGTGTGCCAGTATGTCAGTTATTAACGACTACAAGGTAAGAGCAATGAAGAGAAAACAAATTACAGAAAAAAAAATGGAATAGAATTGAAAGTGACGTAAAACAATAATAACTAATTTTATAATACTCTATTTAAATAAAATCATTTGCACAATATTTAATATTTTAATATTGTAGTTACAAAGCAATTTGTTGAACTGTTTTTATAAGTCTAAAGGTGAAGTCATAGCTTCATCTTGAAAGGAAAGTTGACTTGGGATAGACGCAACGGAAACAAATGAGGACCCTGTGACAAGTAATTTAAAAGTAAATCTTGACAACATTTTAAGTGACACTTACAAAGAACTTTATTTAACATAAAAACAAAGAGTACCGGTGAGTAGTTGCGTGGGTTATTTACCTTTCTCAATGAATCAAAAAGCCGACATAGCCTTAATTATTCAATGGTACAATGTAGAAGATGTTATCAGGACTTTTTTTTTATTAGAGGATTTTTTATTGAAGTGCTTCACATTGCATTGAGTTTTTGACTATAAAAACAAATTATAATTAATTTTTATGTCTTACAGCTCCTAGGTCGTAATTTTTCTTGTTTTTTGTTCTTTTCGAACAATATAGTAGAATGGACGTCCAAATTTTACGGACGTTATAACTTAAGAAAGTGAAAACATTGTCCATTAATTTAAACCCTTATTACCAAATAGCCGAAGTTAGAATATTCCAAACAGCAATTAAAACTAGGCAGCCTATAATAAAAATAAAATAAAGCTTTATGTTTGGATTTTAGCGCTGAGCATTTTATAGGCGGCCATTAGCTTTAAATAACATAATTTATTATCTTTAAGATTAAAATATGTTTTTTGTGGTCGTAGACTTAATACCCTCTAATGAAACCTTTATTAAAATGTGTTATAAAAGGCGAGCGCGGTGTTCTTCGCGAACTGCACTTAAAGGAAGATAAACGGACAATTTCTTAAAGACAAAAGTTTCTCATTCCGCTCAATGTCACTGTCGGAAGATTTTACCGACTTGTATAAATCTAAAACTCTAACTAATAGCATTATTCTTTGAAATAAAATCTTGGCAGTGAGCTTTTCGCGTCACAACCAGAAACTGTATACAACAACGATAATTATGTGCAGTCAGTTGTTAGTGTGTCCGTGTAGTGACGGATTAAGAATACGGAATGTCACTGCCCCAATTCATCCCGTGGGTGTCGTAAGAACCGACTAAGGGCGCAAAACAACGCAGGACACTAGCACTGCAAAAAGAGGGAAAACTTGACACAAACCCTATACCAACCCGCCTGGCCAGCGTGGTATAGTAGGCCAAAACCTTCTTTCTAAGGAGAGGCCTATGTCCAGCAGTGGACTATTAAAGGCTGTTGATGTGTGATGTGAGTTGTTAGAATCTGAGAAGATGAAGGACTCTTTTTTTATTACTCACCAGCTGCGCCTGCGGTTTGTCAGTTACACTAAAGAGTATATCATTTAACCAGGAATATAGAAATATAGCCTATAAATTATTCCAAGGTGTCAGTTATCTCTATCTCAAATTTTATCTAAATTGGTCAAGGTGTTTTATTTTTGAGCGTGTAGAAGTAACAAACCTACAAACATACACTCACAAACTTTCGCTTTTATAATATTAGTGTGATACACCACACTTTCACCTAGGATCATGAAAATTGGCAAAATGAATACCTCAGAACCAAATTAAATACTCTCTCACCCTATTGGTTATTAATTACGATGCTTTGTAACCTATTGTACCTTGTAAGTGAAATAAAAGCTATTACGATTGGTGAAAACCGTATAAAAATCCGTTGCGTAGTTTCTTCAGAAAAAAAAGCGACTTCATTTTATACTACAGAAATCAATCATCAATTCAATCGCTATAGTTATACGAGTAAAGTTTTATACAACGTCGAGTGGATTTGTTATTTCAAATATAAATATTGGCTTATTATAAACTGTTTAAAATCTGTTATTGAAAACTCGTGCAGAATTTTTGCTAGTTTATTCAACAATACGGTATAGATAATAAGATACTATATTTAAATCTCCTTGAACTTTGTCTGGTATCCAGCATTCATTAAAAATTATTTAATAAAGTGATATTTTGTCAAATTACAATCATTCTCTTCAAACATACACTTTCACAAAAAAACACGAAAGAAGCAATTTACTATGTCCGTATATAATTTTGTAGGTATCCATAGTTAATATCCAAAGTTATATCAATGTAAAAGTGGCTCCTCAATCTAAACATCTAAATCAATATCATCTATATTTAAGAGCGTGAATTGCCTGAAAGTAATTGGTCAAAATTTTTATTCAACTCCAAAAACATTTAGTAGCAAGTGTGTTTGAATTTGTAGCATCAGGCGAAAGTAGTAAAACTGAGTGGATTTAATAAATAAACGCATTTTATTTGGCTCCTCAATCCTGACGTACTAGATGACGTAATAGATCACAACTTAAACCAAAACCAGAGATACTAACATTTAGTATAAATGTCTACTAAATAAATATGTACAGATCTACGTTGTATATATTCGGTATCTGAAAAATAAATTACTTTTTGATATTCCTTATGAATTCGCTTATTTGGGGTGACCATGTCAAAATGAGAAATCCCAAGGACTAGTTTTTAAAATTTATTTTTCAAGAAATCGACAATTATCAAGATATTGGAATGTACAGAAATTCATCAGTTATAAATATTTATTAATCAATTTGGACATAAGTTATACAATGAATTAATATTGGTTGGTCGGTGCTTTCACGAATTTTACATTGAGAATCATAGTCGTCGTAACAAAACATCTCATCCTTTGTTGGGTAGTGACATGTATAGTTGTCCCATGCCAGCATCGCTAATTGCAGAGATAAATTCTATAACACCTATTATTATACTACCTACTACCACCTATTTTTGCCGCGTTTTGTATCGATAAGAATAATTAAATATAAAAGTAATAATTCACTACGTCTGTAATAACTATCTATCAGTGTTGAGATACTGACTCTTGTGTCGTGGTGTATACATAAATATTATTGAGGGTAGTTAACCATATTATTGGCTGGCAGGAGCTGGATGCGAGAAGCCCAAAATCGATCTAAGTGGCGTGCAATGGGAGAGGCCTATGTCCAGCAGTGGACTGCGATAGGCTGATGATGAACCATATTAACTTGCAGTTACCTCCAAATAATTATGTAAGTTATTCACGGACACCCTACAAAAAAATTGTTAGAAAATTAAAGAAATGCTAATAACTTCGTAGGTACTGTACTTTTTTATGACAGGATTATACGTAAATTTAGTATAAATTTATAAAAAAAATATGTTCCAAATTTCGTCACAAGTATAAGTATATTACCGAAACATCTTAACTGAGGAGACAGTTAAAATTTGCCATATCTCCAAATTCACTCATTTGTAATTACTGACTCTTTACACTACAAATTTAATATACTTACTACTAAATGATGAAAAAATTGAGCATCAATTGAAAATTGCTTCTTTGATAAATAGAAATCGTATGTATGGTCTGAGAAGCCACTATATAATACTTAGTAACTTTTGAATTTTAACATTACCGAGCTTAGATTTTGTCTACTAACTACTCTCAAATAAAAATACTTTAAAAGTTTTATACTACAAAATCGAGGATCGATTTTGTAGTCGTTACATCATAAAAATTAAATGTGTAATACATAACATAACAATTTAATGTAAACATGTAACTAATATAAAAAACAATTAAACTTATCTACTAAATAATAATATTAATTTAATTAGGATATGAAAAGTGGGTCCTCAATCCAAACTGATACAATTTATTTATTGTGAGTAACATATTATTAATTTTCTTCATCGACATGTTAAAGAAACGCGTGTAGGTATATATATCGCTCGGAAAATGTCGCCGGCGTACCAGCACATTATCCCCATCTGCATAACGGCTTCGAGATAGAATTTATTACTCATTTCCATCCACGACTCGAGAACCTATAAAAGTGAAATGTTACCCAAATAATGTAACGTGATTGATTGAAAAGTTTATTTCAATATTATGAGCATAAAATGCGGCTTTCTGTTTATTTATATGATTGAAAAGTAGTATCCGACACTAATTAAAATATTGTAAACCTCTTTCTACAAATTTAAAGGCACATTAATTCAGTTCAGATACACATAGATTATCAATCAATCAATCATCATCAAAAGCAATCTTAAGTAACCATTTTTAATTGCAAACGCTTTTTATTCGTGTATTTCCTTTAAACTTAACACTGTCTTAACTGATAAAATATTTAAAAAATAAAAGGAATTAAAGTATGAAATTGCTAATTAGTACTGAAAATTTGAAACTTTGCTTCTTTTCTAAGATATATCATCTTTATTTGATTTAAAATATTTATCCTCATTTTCTATACATTTCTGCAATGTAAACGGAATTTAATTTATGTCTTTACGATAGAACTCTGGGGATTTAGATTCGACAAACCTGCCCCCCCGTTTTTTTTTATCTCGTAGAAAATTTTCCAAATCACGAAAAAAATGATAGTCCATTGGAGCAAGGTCTGGCAAGTAAGGAGGATAATGTATGGTTTCTAACTGCAGCGCCTGTACGGTTTCAGCGGTTTCTCGTGAAGTGTGAGGTTTTGCGTTATCATGGAGCAATAATGGTGAAGACCAAACAATTGAAAGTCAAAAATTGAATGTTACACATTCTTTAAAAGAACCTCATAGGTATCATGTAAAAAAAGTTTCACACGAAAATCTTTTCGAACGAAGGTTTTATGTCAGGAATTCAGCCGTCCGCCGATAAACTTTGGCGAGCACCTCCGCCTCCTAATCCCATGGGGGAGATCCGGCCAATGCGCATGCCGCCTCCGTCGACACGGTACGGTAACCGACAGCAGCGCCTACCAGCTTTGGAGCAAGCTGTCGGAAGTTCTCGTCGAAGAGTCACCTCGCGTTGAGGATCAGACAAAGGTACTTCATCTGGGCCTGACCCGGTACGAGAACGGAGTTGATGACCACGACGGGGCCCATGGAACAAATGGGGCCTCCATCTTTTCCAGGGCCAACTGTAAGCAAAGCGCCTTAATGCACCCGACCACCAGACTCCCCTGATGGCCAGATGCGCCGCCTCTCGAAAGTTCGACCCTCGGGCTGTGACCAAAGTGTCATCGGCGTAACAAATTACACCCAGCCCGGGGGCAATTCAGCTCGAAGGGCCCAGTCGAACCTTATGTTTTACAGGAGGGGTCCAAAACAGACCCGACACGACATGGGCCGACTACTCAAAACACCATCTCGGTCCTGATACTACTGATGATATGTATGATATGATGAAGATTTATACAATTTACTCGCCTCGTCCAGCAGCACGATGGGCCTGTTATAGGCTTTTCAAGAGCACCAACTTTCCGCTCTTCCAGCACTCAGAGAAGCGTCCGGCAGCCAAACTAGTGTCGAACGCCTCCCCAAGTTGGTCTGACATGTGGTTGAGGGCCAGGGCCAGCACTGAGTCAGGGATTCCATCCGGCCCGGGGCGGCTTTCTTGGTACGGATCCGAAGAATAGCTGCCCCAATCTCCGCATCCATGACGGACGAAACACCGTCCTCCTGGTTCGCCCTCTCGTTTCAATTAGGATCAAGGTGACCAGGCTGCATTTCCTGCAGGAAGTTGGGCTGAAGAGTTTCCCACCCCACCGGGGTTTGCGGCGGGGTGGTGTGTCGGACTCGGACCGACTAAAACCACACGGTGTGCCAATCTGCGCCTGTAATAGGAGGGATCCGGGAACTGCTGTTAGCAAGACATCCGGACCCCTCCTAGCGCCTGCCTGCAACGGCGCGGGCACCACCTTCGGGTACATTCTCTATTTAGGCGACGTCCGGTACACGCGGACGTAGCCTCCTCGCGGCTGGCCGTTATGGCGGGTGGTAAGCACGCCTCCGCCGCCTGGTTCGACGAAGACGGATTGGGTCCGAGTGGAGGTTGTCCTCCCGGGCCCTCTTCGCCGCCTCCTTCTGCAATATGACGTCTTCGCAAAAGGATGCGACCGCGGTGAAACATCTGTCACTACCAGCCATGGAGCGTATGACGGCCGGTAGCGAGAGATCCGAGCGAGAGACGAGTTCCCACTGCAATCGCAGTGGTGACCGGCGGGACTCAATTCCCTCCTAGCGACCGAGTGCAGGTACTTTCCAAAGCAACCGTGCCCGGAAAGTACCTCCATCAGCTGGAATGAAAGGGCCCCGTGCTGCCGCCCTGCCCAGCTGGAGCGCCTTCACGGCGGCAAAGCCAACTCGTGGGGCCTCCAGCCGGGACGACCAACGAGCCATTGTGGCTCGACGAGCGGCCTGACGCCATTCGCGTATCTCACGCGAGTCAGGCCGCTTCTTCGTTCAGGCGGGGGCCGACTGCGGCTAACCGCCCGGAACTCAGTCGTCCACTGATATACTTCGGCGAGCACTTCCGCCTCCAAATCCCACGGGGGAGTACCGGCCAATGCGCACGCCGCTTCCGTCGAAACGGTCGAAACGGTAACCGCGTATGGCTCTAACCGCCAATATCCTCTGAGGGCGCCGAAGATCAGACCCAGATACGTCATCTGGGCTTCAAAATGAAGCTTTCATTTTCATAGTTAATTTAAAGAATAATTTATTTGAGCTCTGATAGATCTCAGCACAGTATTTACTAAGAGCGGCGTGTTGTCTGTTTTCAATTTGCATTTTGTTCACTAACCTTTGCCATTGACACTGGCTGTAAAACAATAGATTGCCCAGACATTTCAGACAATGAATTCACTCAAGGTATCAATATCCGCTGATGTGTAAGTAACTATCGACAAATTCCTCCATTAAATCGGCATTAATCATTTTGACCAGCAACTTCGGCAGTCTCACCAATCAGCATTCAAATCAGGAGGGACGACGATAGTGTCAAAGACACAAGCTCTTTGTCAGTTTATTTGTTAAATAATGTCTTTGGTATAACGTTTATTAAAGAAAGTTCTGTTTTTCAAATACAAAAATTACACAGATTCAACGCTGCTTTTATTTCTTTTCAGGCGCCCACTTTTATCGGATGCCATTCCAGACGACTATTACGTAGTCCGTGTTAACGTTTTTAGAAAGTTTTATTATTTCACCGTTAAATAGATACATACATTTACCCCATTTTCCCTTTAGGGGTTGCTTATGAAACAGCTATATTTTTCCAACTATAACATTGTCTCACTCAGGTAATAATTGACAGACTACTGTCATCAAGCGCGCACACTACTACCGGAAACCTGGGAATTAACAATTGAAAAATTAGAAATATATTAAAAGACTTTGTAAAGAGATTCTTATACGGATGCGTAGATGCATGTCAGCAAGAGATGGGGCACGTCAGGGTATCAGTCGTTTGAATTGAGACCGGGAACGTGACCCCTGATTACACCTTTTAATAAAATATTTTGCCTAAATTGCTGCTGCCGATATCACAGAACTTGTATCTGTATAACCGCACTGTTCTTTTTTTTTTTTTTTTTTTTTTTCGGCATGCCACCTATCGGTGGCATGTCGGACTCGAACCTACTAAAACCGCACGCCTTCGCCGGGTACTAATAGCCGGGGAACCAGGTATACCCTAGAAAGGAAGTCCCTGGTGCCCCGACATACCTCGGGTCATCTACAGACGAGTAGACGACTCCCCCCCCCGTGTGGGAACCCCATGTTCCCTGTGCTCCCTGGAAGCGAGCGCGCTTCGCAACGCGCTCGCCGCCACCCCGGCCTGCTTCTGCTAGGGTGACAGATGGCCTCACCTGTCACCCCCAGGCCTGCGCTTATGGAGGACGGAGGTCGTTCTGCGACCTCCGGCGCCTGAGTCGCCTGCGCTGCACGGCCCGTGCCCGGGCCTGGCGGGCCGGGAGAGTTCTCTCGCTCCGCACGATAGCCGCAATAAGGCTATCGAGCGAGAGAACTCCCACTCCGATGGCCGCCACGAGGTCTCGCCTCTGCTCAACCCACGCCGAGCACTCTGCCAGCGTGTGGAGAGCCGTGTCCACGGTCTGGCCATCGCAGTGGTGGCACTCAGGCGTTGGCTCCTTGCGGATCAGACACACACAGGTGATCTCCGAAACATCCCTTCCCAGTGATCACCTGCGTCAATCGGTATGAGAGGGTCCCGTGACGCCTCTCGAGCCAATCCTCCATAACGGGTCTTACCGCCGCAATGACGGCGTGCCCAACCGCACTGTCCTAAGACAGGAACTCTTTTTAATACGCTTTTATGAGCTTAGTATGTATGTAACACAAT
The DNA here is from genome assembly GCA_902825455.1 of Arctia plantaginis. NCBI lineage: Eukaryota > Metazoa > Arthropoda > Insecta > Lepidoptera > Erebidae > Arctia > Arctia plantaginis. Next base: position 3,352,136 of record CADEBD010000303.1, read on the forward strand.
CTTTGAACGTGATTTTGACCCACTTCAAAACTCGAATCAAACGGCAATTTCCCACACTTATCAAGGACCGATGTCAGTACAATAATTTGATAAATTTCGCTGATTATCCTGATCAGGATTAGAGGCTTTTCACATACCTGAATATACGGTATTATCTTTTGCTACGTAGAGACAAATGTGAATTACTTATTTGTTACTTTTTTGGTCGTAATGAGAAAATAATTATCATTAAGGACCAATAAAGCAAAAAAAAAAAAACAGTCACAAAAGCGTGTTTTTTATTTTTATTAAACTATAATTTATTATTTATGGGCCTAACATCTTAAACTCGCCATCGTTGGAAAGTACGAGATCTCGATTCAATAAATGATTGAAATTACGTATACAGAGCAGAAAGTCGTTAAAAGTAAATCATGTAATGTCCTTCAAAGTTTGTAATAACTGCCTATAAGGATAATATCAAAGTTTTTCCATTACACACAAAATCTTGATCTCTCAAAATATTTACTAGTGACTGACTTTTCCGCCGTTAGACCACGCGAGGTATGTTTATCATAATTTTTTATATGGACTTACTTGACTTAACTTTACTTGATTTTAAAATTAAACTTGAATAGATTGAACCAAGTTCCAAGTATGTCCCAGTTCACCAAATTAAGCTCTCTTCGCTTTCCTATATACAAGATTGATTGATCCGTTAATAATAATCTTATTTATTCATTTATTTTTACACTTCCTGCATCACATTTTGCACTCGGCGGACTTAATTACACATGGCATAATCTACCAGTCAATCTTTAGATGTTTCAGTAAGGGACATGGCAGGTGCATATGTACAATGAAACAAAGCTATGAACTAAACATTTACAAATATAAAAAAAACTTAATAGTGCTTATTTAAGGCACTTACATAGATGAATACACAAATACATATTTATGTAATATACATACAGAATAATTTTTGAAGTATAAATATATACAATAATAGTATCTGAGGTGGTGGTGGTCATGAGGATATTTCTGCGAGAACTTCATAAGCAACAGTCTTATAAAGTTCTCGGATATTGACTTTAAACGTGTCACGATTTGTTGACATCCTGATCTCAAGTGGGAGCATATTCCATAGTAGTATAGATTGGACAGCAAAAGAATAATGAACAAGAGAAGAAGTGTGTATTGGACATAGGAGTAAAAGCGAGCGAAGATCTCTGTCATGGTTGGAACATAGTAGTTTAAGCTGTAAAGTGAGATAAGTGAGAGTTGTGGGATTATTCAGAAGATATTAAAGGGTAGTCAAGGCCCGTAAGCTACGACGCTGACTTATAGGTAACCATGACAGTTGGATTCGATAAATATAGACATGGTCGTACTTGCGGAGGTTGAAGATGAACGTTGCAGTTGATGAGAAATCAGTCAAGTTTGTTGAGTAGATCTGCATTCAGGTCGAGGTAACATATATCACAATCGATGACTGCGAAGATCAGAGCCTGTATGAGCATTGACTTGGTAGTAGGTGGTAGGAAGTTCTTATGGCGATACAGTGATCTCAAGGTTCCAGTGACTTTCTGACTTACATTCCCATTATATGGTTGCCATTCAATCTACAAGTCGAAATCTTTGACAAATGGACTAATCGATGTAATGGATCCGTTGTTGACCATTACCGGCAGTTTTGACGTGTCTAATCTGCTAAACAATCTTCCTCTATTGGTAGTGGAACTACACTGATAAATCCTTGTTTTTTTTTTTACATTTTGTCTTTTTAAGATCAGGGTAGAATGAAAAGGAATTCATAAAAGTACGAAAATGTAAAAAAATATATAATAAAAGAGAATGCGAGAGCACATCTCTTTTTGAATTAAGGGCACACGTAAGTTGTAGTGGTTTTAAAAATTAAGCAACGTTTAAAATCACGAAAGATATTGTTCTTAACAACTGTGGCAGAGCCATGTTCCTCACAAATAGACCGGCTCGATTGGAGTGATACCACGGCCTCACAGAAAACTGGTGTTAAATAATCTTTCAGTGCTTTTCACTAAGTGAGTGAAGTTACCAGATACCAAATCCACCTCCACCCGCCCAAACATACCATAAAATAGTATTTTAATAAAATTACAATTTTTCAAAAGCAATTTCTCATAAATTTATCTCTACGTTTACCATATCGATGTATAATGAACTAGTCTCTCATCTCTCTAAAATGCATGTAGTTCTCTTACTTGTTAATAACGTACTGACCTGTATAATAACTTCAGTTAAATTTGATGAACACGGTCGCTAATATTGCCTAGGCTTGCTTAATTAATAGTGTGGTACCAAAACTAACCTACATCGCTCAGCGGCTCACGCAAAAGTAGGAAGCACGCCGTGGCTATATGATATCACTACGTATTAGTAATACGTAGTGATACGTAGTGACTTTAATTAATAGTAAATAAATGAAAAAACTAAATATAATAACTTAAAAACGCCTACTATTTAAAAATAGCACAACACAAACATTATGTTTGCCAGGTGTTTACCGAAAAGCAAGCGCAAAGCAACTCATGCCGTCGCGTCCCGCATTACATTTGTTCGCATGTGTATAGTAATTTTGGTGTCCGTGCACAGTTCGCAAACGCACACACCCATTTACTTTATTACCCCGCCTCCAGCGGCAGGCTACCGAAGTTAGTTCGGGAGTAATCGGAAGTGTTCGTTTAAATAGCAGATATGTTTCGTGTGTTTCGGGGCCATATTGTTTACTATTTTGTTTGCGCCAGTATAATTATAGTTTTATTTTTTATTTTAACATTTGAAAGTGTGTACATTTAACAGTTTATTACTGTTATCTGTTATCTGATTGTGAGGTACGTGTGGAAAATGTGTGTAACCGGAACCTTGAATATGTAATAATCAGAAAATTGAAGATGACCTGGTGAGTAGTTATAATATTTTAGCTTATTATTTTACTTATTAGAATTTCTTCCGCAGCGACGATCTATCGCTGTTCTGTCTGCGTTCCCGTTGAAGATGTACATGAATAGTAGTACATCTAAGACTTCTTCTGTTGGCATGGTTTCCGACTTAGAGATCCATTGCGTGGCTGTGGCTATGCTAAAAATCTATAAAAGAAAAAGTTTTTGTGACCGACTACTCCGCATACCTAGTGTCATAATCCTGTGCACGCCGCTGTGTATTACGTACGTATGTAAGTATTTTCGTACTATTTACGTACCTATGTAAGGGCGGAGCCACGGGCAAAAGCTAGTTTATAATATAGCACAGGCTCTGCCTAGTTTGGGATCAGAAAACCGTTCTTATTATATTTCTTAAAATGTACTTGAACATATTATGTGTACATATGTGTATACCTACATAAGTAACAAAACTCCCCAATAAAAAGGTCGATCGATGGACAAAGTCACAGACAGACAAAGCATTTCAGTGTTATAGTCTGCTTGATTTCTGACTCAATTATTCCAATTTCACCGCAAACGATGTCAACTGCAATCGTTGAATTCATCATGTGAAATAAAGACCAGCTGACTTGATCTGTAATTGTAATATAGACGCAGTGGAGTGTCCTGTTGTGCAACGGTTCAAAGCTGTTTGGTGATTGCGGAGATGTGATTTAAACGTGACTCTGAAACAATGCAATTAGAATAGAACACTCATGATTGTTCTATTAAGTTCCTGTCGGGTCAATAAACTGAAGTTAATCAATAAATACTTTGTAGACTACTTTGCGAAATTATTTATTAGATATAACCAATCAAAATCACGAACAGACTTAACATTAAACCTGAGAAAAGTACAAACTTAGTATTAGAGCCTGCTCGTTTGACAGACTTGTAATCATTCTGAGATATGAGTATAAATATGTGATCGTTATTTATTAGAATATACAAAATATATTCTCCTGCAAATTGTCAATTGTCTATACCTTACAATACCTATACCAATACACAATACCTTAGAACTACTCGTGTGATCAATTTGTCACAAGACGCACGGTACACCTTGAACATGAATCATCGTATCCTGAAGATAAAAGCTGCAATTTTCTTCATAAAAATTTAAGTTCGCTTTAGAAAACAAATTCATAAACATTAGTGAGATCGCAAAGTCTTATTTAAGCCTAGAATGCAAACAAACTATCCGCCTGAAATCCTTGTTTAGATAGAGACCGGCCTTACCTGTCCCTGGGATTATTCAACTCTAGCATTTAGCTGGCTTTAGAGGATTATGGGCTGGTGCGGGATTTCTCGAAAGTAGGTAGGCGGATGCCCGTTTATACACTGACAGTTCTTTACTTTGTTTTACTTTCAAGTCACGTGTCAGGATCACAGCTCCCGAGGTGATCATTATATAATTTATTAGTACCACGTACGTTTATAATTTTACCGACAATCTATCCTTAAAAAGTAAAACCTAAAAGAGGCATACTTCAAAATTAAGGATATAAATAACCTTCTGGTGTCATTGAAGAAGGTAAGAACTTATGTGTACTTTCTAAAGCTATATAACAATAAGCTGTTTTGTACGTGTCCGTCTGTTACTTTCTGTGAAACTGGCGTGGGGTGGTTGAATGAAAAGTAGCGTTCCCATTATCAACGGACCGCTAGGATTTTTGATAGTTGTAGAGAAAGGTACTCTTCTTCCTCATGCTCTTTCAACGCATTTCTTACAGGCTTTGAAGTTGCTTAATATGGTGGTTAGTAGTAGTGTGAAACGGTAGCCACTTTTCCGCAGCCTCTTGAAGTGTTGTAGAGGGTTTCTTACTCATAACTGCAGTTGGGTTAGTAAATAACTGACTAAACTCAGTAAAACTAGAAAAATATGATTTTACCGTTCATTTTTACAAACACTTCTCAATTATATAAAACTTATAAAAACATCTGACAAAATCTCATCTGAATAAATCGTGTGATAAAACCAGTCATTAAGCAGGCAGGTGGCATAATATATACCATATTTACAACATATTTATGGTATAGGTATGTTGTATATATGGTATCCTATTGGTCATCCAATAATATGAGATATATAAAACGTGTCAAATCACATTGGCTTTGCACTTGTCGCAAAGCTCGAGACGAAGTAGGAAAAATGTAGGGGCTCAGTGCGGCTTATCTCTTTACTGAAAACCGAGAGAGTGGAGCCTTCTAGATATTTTAAAGGATTATACTACTCGAGAGCTACATCAAGTCTTACTTTCAAATTCTAATAGAATTAAAAACTACAACAGTGTATCTGGAACATAGGGGTTAAAAGTACACAAATAAAACAGTATTGATATTATTGCAGGTCATCTGAGTGTCAATTTCATCGATTCAAAGCCAATATTTGAAAGAAATTATAATAACCGACGACCTTCAGGCCAAAACCTCCTTTCTAAGGAGAGGCCTATGTCCAGCAGTGGACTATTAAAGGCTATTGATGTGATGATGTGATGACGACCTTCAAACCTTCAAGAAAAGAGTGTACTCCTTCCTCAAAGGCCGGAAACACGATTGTGACTCCTAATTTGCAAGCGTTCATTGGCGGCGGTAGTCATCTGCTCGCTTGCCCCCTATTCCATACAAAAAAAAAAGTCATTACATGATGTACATTTTCTAAGTCTCTTTTATATTTCCTTATAGAATTTTCAGCCACTTCTCGTAGAAAACAAAATGACTCAACTTAAGCAAGCAGTTTATTCATTATTAACAAATTAGCTAATAGTGCCACTCATTTTTCTGTTCAGACTACATAGTGGCTGTTATTGTTTCAATTCAATTGTTTGTTGCCTTAAACATGCTGCTCTCGCTTTGCTGCTCTCGTACCGGCTGACGCAGGTGATCATCAGGAAAGGATGCTTCAGGGATCACCTGTGTCTGATCTGCAAGGAGCCAACGCCTGGGCGTCACCACTGCGACACGGTGCTCCATACGCTGGCAGAATGCCCGGCGTGAGTTCAGCAGAGGCGTGCTCTCGTGGCGGCCGTCGGAGTGGGAATTCTCTCGCTTAGTACCATGATTGCGGCCATGTCTCCTTCTGAGAGCCAGTCATGCTTGCGGAGGAGACGGCGGAGCGGGACCGGGAGAGATTTAGAACGGGCCAGGTACCGCAGACGACTCAAGCAGTAGGCCGGGTTGCTACACACGAGGGGGTCATCTACATGCCGTAGATGGTCCAGGGTACGTCGGGGTTTCAGAGATTTAATTCCTAGGGTATACCTGGTTCCCCGGCTACTGGTACCCCTGAAATGGCGTGCGGTTTTTAGTCAGGTAGAGTTCGACATTACCACCGGTGGGTGGTATCCAAGGGGATTTCCTCAAAGAAAAAAAGCCCTAAACAAAGTAATCTTTGCGCCAATCCAAAATATAATTTGGTAAAGGGCATGATGATGAAATTGTCCAAGATTACCATCACAAAAAATCGTTTCCCAAGTATTTTTTAGATATTGTACTCAATTCCCATACGGTATTAATAAGGGTATAAAAATAATGCACACAAGACTTTCATTTTAATGGGTTTTTTTTTTTTATTACGGCTTTAATAGCAAGTTTGTATAAAACAAATAATATCTTTACACTTATTTCTATTCTGAACTTTAACGCTTATTTATTTTTACGACTGAACTGGCACGCGATAAACAAAGAACAAAAGAAACTTATCAAATTAAAAAAAAAACTAATAAGATTAACCTGTAATAACCTTATGTGAATATTTTTATAGGGTGAACTGGAGAGACACTTAGTATTGCACTACACCGTATTTGTGTAAAGACATTTTTGCAAGATACTTTGTAAGTCATTTTCCAGTTCGTAACTGAAATAGCTCTAGCTAAATAGGTATCAGAATATCTCTTAGATAAGTGTTGTATACATTATTCTTATGTAGTAATTAATATTTTAAAATAATACTATCTAACTGAAAGATTTGAAAATGTTTACGATATATTACTTTTTTCTATCGGTCTATGTATTTTTATTTATACGCAAGACCGTAATTTGAAAAATAACTAATGTGAAAAGGTATTTACAGAGAAGTGTTAAAATCCTTATAACGTATTTCATATTCAAAGTGTATCTTGTATCTAGCAACAATTACCCGTCGCTGAAGCAATGCATTCATATAGCTTTTCTAATCGTTTTATTGACAGATTTATATCTGTCAGATAAGTCGGTGGCGATTACTAAAAAAAAACACGTAATGTGGCATCACACGGTGTAAAGCACTTGGTACATTAAAACAACCAGGAAACTCTTTAAATTTATTTATATATGCACGCTCGTTATGTCCCACTAAATTTGCACTTGCTTCGAAATTCAGCAACATCTGCACTGCACCCAGGGTGACCATTAGCGGAGATCCGAAGATATCTTAATAATGACTGCGTGATGAGTGCTTCTAACTTCAGTTAGAAGTAGAGCTGGCAGTACATTAAATATCTCGCAATGTATATTATTCTACCTACCTAAGAAACCGTTAACAACAACCGTACGCGTTCTTTGTTTACCTAAATATTTTTTTGTTGACTGAGTTGAATTAAAAACATCGTGTGAGGCTGATGCTTCACGTGTAGATATATATCTCTTCATGTGTCATCACTATTTCACTTTTTTATCGTAGACTATCTCAATCGTGTGAGTTCGGTGACGCCGGTTTTTAATCAAACAAAGACTTTCTCCTTGTTCTTAATAAAATTTTGTAACAAAACTTACTGGAACAAACTCCCTTTAATCAAGAATACTCGTTAGGGAATATTTATCAAGAATAGTATTTACTATCGCATTTTACATAGTTTGAATAAATATGACAGATTTTAACTCTTTTAAAATTTTCAATACAATTGTTTTAAAAGTAAATTTAGTGATGCCCGACCTCAGTGACTACAAGAACTTCAGTATTTTGTTGTTATTTATCCTTTTCGAAAGTGTTGAAATAACGGTGGACATCATCGAGAACTTGATTTGACAGGTGCCAAAAATCCAAACTGTCTCTAGACTTTACCGACCATCATCTAGAACTTTTAAATAGTTTTTGTTTCGGACTTAATGTTATATATTTAAATAGAACATTATTTATAGTATGTTTTTGTTCTATAGACTAGATAGTAAATAAAATAATAAATAAATAAATTATTATTATGCCCTGCCTTAAATACTTAGAATCATCTTATATGCCGTGGAAGAGTCATGCTTCGGCACAAATGGTTGGGCTCGACCGGAGTGATACCGCGGCCTCACAGAAAACTGGTATTCAGGAGTTTTGTTCGTTCACCGAGTGAGTGAGGTAACCGTAGCCCAAAACCCACTTCAGGTGATCCGTCTGCTCATTTGCCCCCTTGCCTACACCATAAAAAACATTTACGAACATTTGACGGGCCTGTTGGTCTAGTGGTTATAGTAAGGGAGCCCATGATGCTAAATGGCGATTTACTCGAGCGTCATGGGGACCTATTGCATTTGAAAGATTAGGTAATAGAATGAATAAAAGTCATATAATGTTTCCAGTGTTTGTTTTTCAAAAATGTGGGGAGGAAATCGAAACAATAATTTATAAATATAAAGATATTTCAGGGAAATATTATTTGAACGTCAAAAATGCTCCCATTGGTCTAACGATTTGAAAGTAATACAAGCTGGTAGCGAATTATTGAAAATACAAACTGCAAATTCTAAAAATAACCATTTCGAAATACCCGAGCGTGTTAGATTTGAAGGGTATTTTAAATCTGACGGTTTAAAATATTTAGATTTTTTATAAAATGTGACAAATAAAGGCAAATCATGTAGACATTTAAAAAAGGTTTCTTTGTTGTTTGCTTCAAAATAAAAATAAATGTTAATTGTTAATGTGATGTGTTTTTTTCTGGAACTTTGTGACCCACCCATAACTTTGTTACACTCAAATCGTCTGATTTTTTAAACTACACCAATGTGTATATAATTGACTCAACTTACCCTAATCTTATACACTCGAGTATTTCAGGCCATCGGTTTTTTTTGTACTAATTTGATGGGCTGTCCTAGACGTTCCCCCCAATATTTACGGCTCATGTATGGTGGAGGAACTCTACTGAGTGTACGGTATTCCTCCTATGTTAATCTGCCACGCTTGAGTAAATCCCAAAAACCCTTCTAGGTCTCCCCTCCGGCTTAGCAGTGACCCTGACTGCTAAGCTTAAGGTCGTGGTTTCGATTCTCACCCAAAACAAATATTGTGTAACACGGTTATTTGTTCTTTGTCTGGGTGTAATTTATCTATAATATGTCTGTATTTAAAAATTTATAAGTATGTTTATCAGCAGTCTGGTTACCATAGCACAGGATCTGCCAAGTTTGAGTTTAGACGGCCGTGAGTGAGTATATTATCACATTATTATTATTATATGTTTCGCTGTAAACAAACTTGACGTTTGATCTGTTAAGGTTATCCCTAAAAAAATACGCTTTTGTTGTAATAAATTAATTCACAAGAAGCAAAAACCGTGGGTATGATAGAGCAAGTACAGTTTTTTGTTATACGGTCTGTCTAAAAGTGGCATTCACACTTTTCATAAATACAAATATAATTCATGAAGCTTATCAAAATAATACATATTGCCTTATAATTACATTGAAATTCGTTTTTGTAAAATTAATAATAAATATTCCGAGAGAGAGAGATTAAACGCAATCTAAGTTTGTAGGTATTTTATGACATTTTTTAACATACAGACAGTTGTACTGGCCGGAATACAAAGCATTGAGCAACCCTTAACATCATATCTAATTACAGAAATAGAGTATGTTAATAAATAGTAATGCTTTATAAAAGTAAAGAGGATTGTCTGCGGCCGGGTCACAATAATACAGCGGCCGTCGGCGACGCGACGTCTCGACTGGTCTGCAAGCCCGAGTGCTCGGGGAAGCAAAAGGACTCGGTCTCCACTTCAATTTGCGCCCAACCGCACTCCCAACAGAATTTAATTACGAATAGATGAATAAACATTCTTTTTCCTCTGCAAGCCTACTTTCACTTACGTCTCGAGTGTAGTAGAACAATTTAATATAACTGCACTCATTGAAAATATAATCTCTTTGTATTGTAGAAAACGTTCCAAATTCATACAAAAATGGATATTTCTATTACATATTCCGTTTTAGAACTCGAACGAACAAACCATTTATACATCAATAAAGCCAGCGATCTCATTTATTAGGAAAACAATAACAGCAGTGTTTTAGAACGAAGTAAGAGTATGGGAATGGACAAAATATATATTGGGGCGGAAACGTTACATTCTAGAGCAATCCATTACGGGAAGCAAAAGCAAATCCCAACGAACGATGCGCTATAAATTCCCACTGGATGACAGATCTCCAGGGCGCACCATGCTTTACCACACGGGCACTGCCTTTTAACACTTTGTATGAAAATGTTAAATTGAACTTGATTTACAACAATCCCATTAGTCATTGTCTCGTATAAGCATAATGCAAACATACAAAATACTGCACTAACTGCGCATAAGTAATTTACATTAGGTTCCTGCATTGGTTGGTGTATTTCATTAGCAATATCTCTTCGCATAGGATGTATAGAATAAAACTTATGAAAGTAAAAAAATATATATTGGACGTCTTTCGACATTTTTCTTATATGTTCCAAAATTTATCCAATTCCTTAAAAATCGCTTTGATTTGAAGCAGTGTAAACATTACCTTATGTATGCATGTTAGAAGTTGAAAATTTCGGTAATCACACCTACATGTTTACATGGAGTTTAGTATTCATTACTATAGGGTACAAAGGTACAGACGCACAGTGCGCATTCACTTACAAAAAATTTGATCCTTGACACTTATTTCAAAATTCTAGCTTTTTATTACAGATATACTACCCTATACGTCGTTACAATGCCAAAACATTACTTAAATGTAAGTAAACAGTACTGTACATATACTTCATTATAAATTAGAAGCTGAACGTACAACCGTCCCATCGAAACCAGAAGCTAATGGCATGCGGTGCTCGAATACTCACTTAATTAAGTCACTTCCAAACGGATACCAAGCTCCATGTACCACGTCGCTCACCTAACCACTAGTCGCTAAGTGCGTCAATAAAGAACAGCGTTTCCACACAAACTAATTTCATTCTATAACATAAAGTTTTATACCTCTCAAGCTGCAAACTTTGCTCTTATATGCACGCGTCTTTGTTTTAAACTAGGAGATCCATTTAAGAGTCTTTCACCTCCGGATAAAGCTAACATCCCAGCCTCACAACTTGAAATTTTATCTTTAAACCGTTTCCGCTTTTTTCGTTGCCGTCTTAACTAAATTATTTTAAGTAAACACTTGGGACCGTTAGTACAGTTGGTAGCGAAAGTCAACATATATTTAATACTCGAGGTGAAAAAGTTCTTTGTCTGTCTTGAAAAAGTCTGTTGTTTAGCACTGCTATGTACTTATTCTTAGGGAAGTAAATTCTCAAGGCAAATAGTCTGCAAATGTTCCCCGTGATTCAACACGAATTGTTGGTAAATGTGAGTGTTATCATACACTTCGATTCTCTTTATATGTTATCAAATTCTTTTTACACAAATGCAAAAATTTCCAGCATTTTTATTTTGTTTGAATACACTTTGTCCACTTAGAATATGTTTAGAAATATACAGCAATACTGTATCAAAAGATGATTCTTGATATTAAGATTAATTTCAGCACACGCGAGAAATACTAGCCAAATCTTTTTTTTACTTTTTTATCAATTTAACCCTTTAAAAATATTCAAAGTCAAAAATAATAACACTTTGACAGTTGTAAACAATGATGAACGTTATAACCTATAATCTGTTGTTTTTGCTTCAACAATCAGTCCGGTCCAGTCCGGTCAACAGTCAGGCTATGTATAAATACATATTAGCGGGTATCCAAGCTAAAATATGTTACTATTACAAAGGACCTTATAGTACCTACATATATAAGGCACTTTTTATATATAATAGTTTTACTATAACAGTGATTTCAAAATTCTGACTAAGTATTATTCGACACTAAATACTCCTTATTTACTTACTACTCCTTATTTTTAAATGGTAATTATCTAGCCGCATTAACCTACATTCTAAAGTGTAATGCAAGAGCCGTAGTGTAGGCCCAGTCTTGCTCCGAGTGACCTAATAAGCCTCGCGTAAAACCCTCTCAGCCAACGAGTTAATTTACTCACTGATGATGTTTACCTTTTTACAGCTAGATGCTTTTTAGTAGTCTTGAGGCACAAGTCGTTTTTATAGCTTTTGAGTAAGTATTTAGTAAGCCCTCAAGATTTGAAGTTCTTGAACTTATCGTGGATTTTGTAGGTACTGTAATAATTTTCTGTGAAAGCAGAAAGAAAAAAGTGAAATTTACTTGGTATTTATTTGCTGTGAAACTTAATTCTAAATGCACAAACGGAAGATAAAACTGGTAACTTTTCCAAAAACCTTGAACGACGCTGAGACTTCACAAGATGCTGCAATTACACCAAACTGCGGAAAACAAAATTCAGTTATATATTTTTTAGCTTAATTGTAACTTAAATTCATGTTTTATTTTAAATTGACTTGGGTTTTATCTCAATAGTAACACAAATAATATAAATTTGCATTCAAATTTAATGTTAAAATCTCTAGTGGTAGTAAGAATCATTTTAAAATTACTACTTTTTAACATATTTAAAAATATTAAGAGTCAATGTAAAAAAATCTTCTTAAATAACCATACCAAAACCATATAAAGTAGGTCAATATATATAATTTATAAGGAGATGCCTATGTCCAACAGTCGACTATTAAAAGCTGTTGATGAACCATATAATTTATCGAATGAAGCAAAAGGTAACAATACCTTGTGTCCCATTCGACAAATGTTTTGATTGATACCCACATACACTGTACGGATGCTGCAATGGTTAAAATGATACTTGTACTGTGTGAGTGCTGTGTATCAACAACCTCAGGACAACTGTGTATTACTAAAAATGATAGTTTTTATGGTATAGGGGGTATACGGGGGTAAAAAAGTAGAAGGAACACCTGATGGTAAGTGACTACCGCCGCTAATGGACACCTGCAACTTAATAGTCACAAATGCATTGCCTCAGGACAACTGTGTATTACAAACAAATTGTTTTTATGGTATAGGCGGTATACGGGCGTAAATAAGTAGAAGGAACACCTGATGGTAAGTGCACCTGCAACTTGATAGTCACAAATGCATTGCCGCCCTTTGAGTCCACCTTTCAGGATCAGGGAAACCAACGAATGAATTTCTTAACACCGGTTGTCTGTGAAGCCGTGGTATCACTCCGGCAGAACCGGCCCATTCATGCCAAGGCGCGGCTCTCTCACGAAATGTGATACATAGTTGACCCAAATCTGTCCTTTACAGTGACTGTTTGTATGTTTGCAAAGTCCCCTGGGACTCAGAAATCAATCCTGGGTAGAGAGAATTTTGTTCACAGTTAATTACATTACTTTACTATACCTACAAATTCCATAATGATTAAGGATCAAGCTGATCAAACAAAAACAGGTGATGAATAACTAAAATTAACATTCAAAGTGTGAAAAAAAGTGATAAACGGTATCACTATGATTAACAATCAATTGATATTAAACCCCATGTACACATGGGGTTTAATATCTAAATATATGTAAGCTCTACTTTAAGCATTTCGACGTGATGATTAGAATTTCGTTCGTATTTTTTACTTATCTCGCGTCTACTGCAGCGAATCGGAAAGGTTCGTAAATGATTATTTTTCAATGTGATGCTATAAATTCTATTCTAATCGAAGCATTCATTTCTCATTGCCACCCGAACGCCTAATTTTCTCGTTTAAATCGCCTCTTGTCTATAGTACTTGTCTTGTCTATAGGACCTTTTTTCATCTCTAATTTAATTAGAAATAGGAGTTAAGCTAATTTTCCTTTAACTGGTTAAACGTTAATTATCAATCTATTTCGCTCTCGGATTAATTGCGTTTGCATCATAAGTCTTTGTCATAATTATAGTTATCCCTATTTTGGAAGCTGATCTATAATTTGAAAGAAGTTACCTAGTATTTTTTTTTAATTAATAACATCTCGAAGATTTTCCAGGTAAAAGGATATTTTACATGCCTCCGCACTTACTGATCAAAGACTCGGGATCATAACTTACTTATGGCGTGTGGTGACGGATTAAGAATACAGAGTGTCACTACCCCTATTCATCCCGTGGGTGTCGTAAGAGCCGACTAAGGGAAAAAACTACGCAGGACAACAGCACTGCAGAAAGAAGGAAAACTGGACACAAACCCTTTTTTTTTTTTTTTTTTTAACGTGTGGAAATCCCCTCGGACCGTCACCCCTCCGGGGTTTGCGGCGGGGTGGTGTGTCGGACTCGGACCGACTAAAACCACACGGTGTGCCACTCTGCGCCTGTAACAGGAGGGATCCGGGAACAGCTGTTGTTAAGACATCCGGACCCCTCCTAGCGCCAGCCCGCTCCTGGTGCGGGCTCCGTCTCAGTGTTGATGTTCCTCTCTTTAGGCGACGTCCGGCACACGCGGACGCCGCCCCCTCGCGGCTGGCCAAACTAATGCGGGTGGAGGGGAAACCCACCCCGTCCACCCGCGGCCACACTCAGGGCGGCATGAGGCTGTGGTAGGCGGGCCTCCGCCGCCCGGTTCGCGGGCGGCGGATCGGGTCCGAGTGGAGGTCGTCCTCCCGGGCCCTCTCCGCCGCCTCCTTCCGCGAGATTACTACCTCGCAGAAGGTTGCGACCGCGGTAAAACAACTGTCGCTACCGGCCATGGAGCGTACTACGGCCGGTAGCGAGAGATCCACTCCGATGACTGCAGTGAGGGCCCGGCGCTGCGCCGCCCATGCGGGGCAGACCGCCAGCGTGTGCTGGGCCGAGTCCTCACTGCAGTCGCAGTGGTGGCAGGCGGGACTCAGTTCCCTCCTAGCGACCGTGTGCAGGTACTTTCCGAAGCAACCATGCCCGGAAAGCACCTGCGTCAGCCGGAAGGAAAGGGTCCCGTGCTGCCGCCCTGCCCACTCGGCGATGACCGGCTGGAGAGCCTCCACGGCGGCGAAGCCAGCGCGTGGAGTCTCCAGCCGGAACGACCAACGAGCCATCGTGGCTCGGCGAGCGGCTTCGCGCCACTCGCGCACATCCTCGGGCGGAGGGCGAAATCCGCTCTCCGCCCGGAAGTCAGCCACTCGCCGATAAACTTCGGCGAGCACTTCCGCCTCCAAATCCCACGGGGGAGTTCCGGCCAATGCGCATGCCACCTCCGTCGAAACGGTGCGGTAACCGCGTATGGCTCTGACCGCCATTACCCTCTGAGGGCGCCAGAGGCGTACCCTATTCTGGGCGGTCAGAGCCGCCGCCCACACCGGTGCACCGTACAGTGCCATTGACCGGACAACCCCCGTGTACAGCCGTCTTGTCGCGACGCTGGGTCCACCCATATTGGGCAAGAGTCGCCCTAGGGCAGACGCAGCGCCGACCAGCTTTGGAGCAAGCTGTCGGAAGTGCTCGTCGAAGAGCCACCTCCCGTCGAGGATCAGGCCCAGATATTTCATCTGGGCCCGAACCGGTACGAGGACCGAGTTGACCACGATTGAGGCGCCAGGGGGTGGACCACGACGGGGCCCATGGAATTACAGGGCCTCCGTCTTATCTAGGGCCACCCGTAAGCCCAGCGCCTCAATGCGCCCGACCACCAGGGAGACTCCCCCTGTGGCCAGGCGCGCCGCCTCTTGGAAGTTTGGCCCCCGGGCTGTCACGAGGGTATCGTCTGCGTAACAGATTACACCCAGCCCGGGGGGGAAATCGGCGCGAAGGGCCCAGTCGTACCCTATGTTCCACAAGAGGGGTCCAAGAACAGACCCCTGTGGAACACCGCACGACATGGGCCGACACCT
This sequence comes from Arctia plantaginis, assembly GCA_902825455.1. Lineage (NCBI taxonomy): Eukaryota > Metazoa > Arthropoda > Insecta > Lepidoptera > Erebidae > Arctia > Arctia plantaginis. Next base: position 3,368,052 of record CADEBD010000303.1, read on the forward strand.
CAGATTACCTTCTCGGTCCTCGTACACGACGGTACGCTCCTCTAAATAGTCTGCCACCAGCCGCCTCAGGTACTTTGGCACCCCATGATAGTGGAGTGCTTCCCTGATGCAGCTGAATGGCAGACTATTGAATGCGTTGGCGATGTCCAATGACACCGCCAACAGCACGCCGCCACAGCTCAGGGCCTCTTCGGTCACGGCCCTCAGGCGCAACACGGCGTCGACCGTCGAACGCCCCGCCCGAAAACCAAATTGGGCGTCCGACAGATCGGGGCCCACCTCGCAGAGGTGCCGGACGATGCGGGCAGAAAGAACCCTCTCAAACAATTTGCCCGCCTCGTCCAGCAGCACGATGGGCCTATAGGCCGCGACCGAATCGGCAGGCCGTCCCGGCTTCCTCAATAGGACCAGCTTCCCGCTCTTCCAGCACTCAGGGAAGCGTCCCGACGCCAAGCTAGCGTCGAACACCTCCCCGAGGCGGTCTGCCATGTGGTTGAGGGCCAGGGCCAGCACTCGGGCCGGTACCCCGTCTGGCCCAGGGGCGGTGTTCTTGGAACGGATCCGTAGAACAGCCGCCCCTACCTCCGATTCCCGGACGGGCGGAACATTGTCCTCCCCGTGCTCCCCGTCGTCTCCGGCCAGGGAGGCCATCGACGGGGGAGTGTGTTCCGCCCGTTGTGGGAAAAGGCCCTTAACCACTTCTCGCAGGAAGCTGGGCTGGAGAGTCTCTGTAAGGGGGGGGCCCGACGCGCGGAGCTTTTGTCGCACCGCGCGGTAAGGGCGACCCCAGGGGTCACGATTGAGACCCTCCAGCATCTCCTGTCTTTTTTCTTCTTTGGCGCGGCTAATGGCCAGCTTCAGAGTTTTCCGCGCCCGTCGGTACTCCTCATGAAGCCGGTCCTCCTCACCGTCTCCACGGTGACGCCGCCGACTGCGCGTGTAGGACCTCCGGGCACGTGTACAGGCCGCACGGAGGTCCGTCAGCTCCTGGGACCACCAATAGACCTCCTTCCTTGGAGGCCGACGACCTCGAACGCGGGGCATGGCCGCATCGCATACATGCGTAATCGCATCGCGAAAGCGGCCAGCCCCCACGTCGACCTCCTCGGTCGGAGCCTGAGGAGACAGCCACGAGTGAATTATGGCTGCCTCCTCTAGTAGGTCCCGGTTCAGCCTGGCAACAGCCCACCGCGGAAAGCGGGATAAACGCCGCGCCACGTGACCCCTACTGGAGTCCTGGGTCCGGGAGAGCTCAAATCGGATATACAGGTGATCCGAGAGCGTCTCAACCTCTTCCAGGACACGCCAGTTCCTTACTCGTGCGGCGAGGGCAGGGGTAGCGAACGAGAGGTCCACTATCGACCCCCCCTGCTGTCGCACGCACGTGTTGGTGGAGCCTCTGTTTAGAAGACAGAGGCCCACCGAGGCCGCCCACTCCTCTACGGCCTCGCCCCTGGCGTCCGCCCTGGGGGAACCCCACGCAATGGACTTTGCGTTGAAGTCCCCCAGCACAAGGACGTGCCCAGACGCTAGTCGCCGTATCGAGGTCTCCAAGCTGGTTAGGAAAACCTCGAAGTCGTTCAAACTCCGGTTGGGGGAGAAATAGACACCATATATGGTGATCCCCCCCCACTCGACGGCAACATATCCAGTGCCCTTGTCTCTTAGCGACAAGGGCGGGGAATGAGCCGTCGTGGAACCGACGACTGCCACGGAGCCGTCCCAGTCACCCATCCAGTTTGGACGGGGAGGGACAGAATAGGGCTCCGCGACTACGGCAACACCTATCGACCACTGTGCCATGGTTTGCAGGAAGAGATCCTGCGCCGCGGCACAGTGGTTCAGGTTCGTCTGGACCAGGAGGTTGGAGACTTGGTCCATTACTGGATCGTCTCTACAACCTCCTCCATGGGCGACGACGACGACGCACGTACTATATCAGAGGCAGCCTGGGTCGACTGGCTAGCCCCTGACGTCTGCCGAGAACTGCGGGGAGGCTTGCAGCCTCTCTGCCCCATCTGGTGATTGGCGGGCTTATTGCCCGCCGCACACGCTGGGCAGTGAGGGGCGGCAGAGCATTCTGCCGCCTTATGCCCCGGTTGACCGCAGCGGAAGCACAGTCCGCCGCAGTCGAAACAGCTGTCGCACTTGACGCGCGTGTGTCCCGATGCTAGGCATTTGTAGCACCTCATCGGTCTCGCCGCCAGGACTGTGATCCTGGCGCTCACGAAACCGATGAGCAGCCTGGCCGGCGTCGGCCAATACTTTGGCCGACGCTACGGGACAGCTGACCCACACGGCGCCAAGCCCTCCTGGACCGGGGCGGATGGTGCCGACCCTGACGTTGTCCGCGCTGCACCCCGTCTTCTCCCGGATTACAGCGCGAACCCTCGTTGGAGGGGGCAGGTGCGGAGGGGCCCGGCAGGGGTGTCGGAGTGGGGAGCGGAGGGAATGCCACTCCGCTCCTCGGCGCTGTTCTAGGCCCCGTCTTGGCCGGCGCCTGGGGATGCGCCCTGGCCGGCGCCTTAGCCGGTGCCTTGGCCGGCGCCTGGGCCGGTGCCTTGGCCCCCCTCCTCGGCTTTTGTGGAGCCGATGGAGTTAGGGCAGACGCCGCCGCCGCGTAAGAAACGCGGCCTCCCACAACGGGGAGCGCGGTCGGAGCGGCGGCCTTAGGCCGCTGTGCCGACGCGAGCGGGGGGCGCATAATCGGCGCAGGAGGCAATCTCGCCTCCAGGCCAGCCAGGCGTCCGTCCAGCATATTCAAAACTGCGATGAGGATTTCTCGCAGTTGGGAGTCAAATGCCCCTGAGTTGGTGGTAGGGGCAGGCTGGGACGCGGACGGGGCTTCCCGCTCGGGGAGGTTCGCCTGGAAGCAGGCGAACTGAGTGCTCAGCTCGTTCACCCGCTCCGTCAGCTTCTCGTTGGCCACCTGCAGGCGAGAGACGTCGCCCGCTAGGCCCTCCACGACCTCCGACAAAGCGGAGGAGGAGTCCTTAAGGGCCCTCACAAACGAGCCCTTAAGGTTCACGGATTTGGTGGCCACCTTGTTGATGACGGCCACCGCCGCTTTCGCCCTCTCCTGCACGGACACGGGAGCCTGGGGGGCATTTCCCCCCACCGGCTCCCGAACCTTGAGCAGGAGATCCGCGATCTCCTCCTCCGCTACGGCCTCGCCGTCCACTCGTACGCTCCTGTAGGATTCCGCGTTTGAGAACGCGGAGCCTGACGGGGTCGAGACCGGGGCCGTTTTGCGTGCCCTCCCTCGGCGGCTGCTTGCCACCTTTGGTGGCATCATTTCGCCGGACGTGTCGGTTTCCACGTCCCCTGAGCGTCCGCGTTTTCGGCTGTCGCTTCGCTCCGCCTCCATGGCCTCCGCGCCATCCGACGAAGCGGCGGATCCGGAACGCAGCCGATCCGATGCTCTTCGGCTCCCAGAGATCAGAGTCAGACTGACTTCTGGGAGCCCCATCGAGATGGGCGTTCCCGACGCCACCTCACCCTCAGTGGACGACCCATCGACTCCACTGTTCCTCTTCTCTCTTGCACCTTTCGTTGCAGTGTCCGTTTTGCTTGCCTTTTGTTGTTGTTTTGTTCCGATCGTTTTCTTTGATTGAGTTTGATTATTGTCCATAATTGATCCCACGAGTGGGGGAGAACTAAAGGTCCACCCGGGCAGAGATCCCCCATTACCCGGGCAAGCGTAAGTTTTTAACCCAACCGAGGGGTCCGCAGGTACCTCGGCTTGGAGTGCGCTCGCGACTGAACTTCCCATCAGCCATGCATCCCCTGGCCACGCACCAGAACACGGGATTCGGGGAATTTTTTAGAGAGGTTATCTTCCTCGCGGTCCGGGCGGTTAAGCCAAGACCTTCGCCCCCGATCAGAGCCGCGAGACTTAACCACAGCGCTCTTCTCGGGATTACGATATGCCGACGGTTGACAGGGAGACTACGTCCCCCTGCCTGCTCGGTGGTAGTGTGAGTACACGCCGAGCCCGTCCTCCTTTCTCCACCGCTGTCAGCGGAGAAACTGTGGCCCCTACAGGGCCCCGCCATCAGGTTTTTTACCGAGGTTTCCTCCTCCATGCTCCGAAGAGCGAAGAGCCAGCAGGGCAACCGGCAGACACGCCCACCCTGCTGGACCAGGCCTTGCCCGAGAGCCGATGAACGGCTGCCTCTTCTGCTAGAATATTGGCCGCTGGCGATAATCCTCTCCTCCAAGAGGACAAGGAGGGAACAGTACCATCGCCAGCGTTTCCAGGGTGCACCACGAGGAGGTTTTCTAGCCCAGCACCCCACACAAACCCTATACCAACCCGTCTGGCCAGCGTGGTATAGTAGGCCAAAACCTCCTTTCTAAGGAGAGGCTTATGTCCAGCAGTGGACTATTAAAGGCTGTTGATGATGATGATGATGTATTTGAATTATAAATATTTTATTCCAAACCATGACTATCAAACAGAGTGTAAAAATGTTTTATAGCTTTACGTAGTCTTAATTTTATATTTGCTTACAATAATAAATACTATGTATACCTAGGCGAATATACAATGTTTTTTTTTATTTTCTTGCTATGATTTCTAATCCTTCGACTAAATCTGACCACAGACCATGTCGATTTCATAAAATATATACAAAAAATATTTTCCGAGAAACTACTACACGCAATTTATATTATATTTGTTCGATGGTATTTTCAGAAAATACAACTCACTTATATTCTGTTTCCTAACGAAGGCAATCACGACGTTTTCGATTTAGCTCTCATCAAGTGCGATATTTGAAATAGGGGCGAGGACGTTCTAAATAAACTTTCCCAACCGCTGCTGGGCTTCAGTTGGCGTCCAAAGTGTCCATTAAGTTTTGTTTTGCTGGAGGCGTTTATTGCCATCGTAAACCCTTTCTCAAAACACAAGCTAGCTGTAAACACACTCACACTTGCTTTTCTGAATAAGAAAATGTATTTGTTCATCATCATCATCATCATCAGCCTATCGCAGTCCACTGCTGGACATAGGCCTCTCCCATTGCACGCCACTTAGATCGATTTTGATTTTGATTTGTTCTATTTCTAACAATTCAATTTCAGTTACAGGTTCTAAGATAAGTATTTTTACACTCCCTGGGACTAGTCGGATGTCAGGCTCAGTATTCTCGTGGGCCACAGTAGTACGCCATTAATTAATATTTTTAATGATATGAATGATTAATAATATGAAGATAAATATACTGTATTAGTGGCTCTTAAAATTGTAACATTTAACATCTTCATACCATTGTTTTACAAATGCTTTACAAATGCTTCGCTCTTGTGTCGTTTTTGTCAAGTTGTTCAAGTATCCTTTAGGTAGAGCACAATTTTCTTGATGAAAGTTACAGGTACATAAACTTTATTAGATATACTTTGTTGTCAATGTATACTCATTCAAAATTTTAGGATAACGTAACAATCACGTTAACGATAACGCTCGATCCCTTGGTGTTACGTAGGGATGTGGCTTCACTCTGCATTCTCTATCGCATATATCATTGAGAGTGCTCCGAGGAATTGTTCGGACTAATTCCGGCCGCAACCTTCCGCCATCTTTCCACCGGCAAAATTTTCATCCTCATCACCTTTTTGAGACACGTCTTGCCACGCTCAACCAATCTGTGGAACGGGTTATCGGCTGCGGTATTTCCGGACCGATACAACCTTCAAGAAAAGAGTGTACTCATTCCTAAAACGCCGGCAACGCGTTTATGACTCCTGAGTTGCAGACGTTCATGGGCGTCGATTGTCACTTTCCATCAGGTAACCCGTCTGCTCGTCTACGCCCTCTAACATTTAAAAAAGCAATAAAATAAACAAACAAACTGACATTCACAGCACTTAATAGCATGGATTTCAAGAACTACCTACTCTCGGAAAACAATATTGTTAGGAAGCATAAAATTTACAGTGTTCGAACAATTTGTGTCTTAAAACATTAGCATAGTCTTTATGCTAATGTTTTAAGACACAAATGACCAAGGAAAATCTATTTTTTAAAATTCAAAGTTCCAATAAAGTTTAAAGCTTTTGGTTTGTGCAAAATCTCAGTAGCACAATTTGCATTTATGTCAGTCACATCGCGAGCCGGTGGCGACCAACCGCTTCTACTCGTATTTTACGTGTACTAATTGTACATGCAAAACATCGAAACCCCGATTTCTTTGAGCGAAATGTCCTCATATTTAAATGTGGATAAATCCTCACGGGACTAGGTAGGGAAAATTAAATACTCCGAAGCACTAAAGGTTTAAGCAATGGCTTTCATAAAACAGTGACAACACTAAAATGAGAATACAATTTTAAATTTCGTTTTTGTTTTAGCTGACAGTCACAGACAACATTCAAGTAACAAGTGAAATTAAACGTACATATATAAATATATTTATATGGTCGGATATGGATTAAGTGGGGAGTAAATGAGCAAGTATATGCCCAAAAGAATAAACGGCCAAGAGAAAAAACATGTAATATGTACAAATTGCAGACGACCTACTCGCGGTACCGCATCATCAAAGATCTCATTAAATATAACCCGGCGTGGGTCTTAAAAGAGCCCTCCTTTACAGATATATTCCATAGCACCGACGCATAAATTTACCAAGCATTCATTTTCTTTAAACAAATTAATTAATATTGAATTATATGTTGCAATCATTATTAGAGGTTTTTTCATAATATAAAACTGTACGTATGTATTAATATCTGGACATGAAAATAGAACTAGTTTGGTCTATTCGCATATAGAAATAACGAACGACCCATATATTTACATCTTAAAAGAGCAAAAGTGTACCCATACGAATGACTGAATTTTATGAAGGTTGATAACGGCCAGCCCTCACAGGCCTTTTGCATGAAAAGGAGAGGTCTTCTCTTAGATTCTGAGTATGGAGTACCTAATGAAAAGTGAAAACCTTATATGATCTATAAACATAATCTGGACCAAAATCCGCTACTCCAATATGGTTTCGTTACTATTGATGGCACAATACTTTACATTTTTTTTCCTTTTTACAACTTATCTTTTGTTTGAAAAAACATTCGCTAGTTGCAAACTCCGTAAACATTATTAGTTTAATATTTCAATATTCTCTTTAACTTTTTCGAAACACGTTTTTTGCGCTTTATTAAACAAATTATGTCATTTTATGATAAGCCTGGAAAATTCACTCGTAACCATTAGTAGTAACTCGTAACCATTGGGTAAAACGTTACTTTGCAAAATTCATTACGTCACTGCGCCCGACCCTGTCGCGCCCACACTAGTTATTACAATCTTACAACCTATTCAAATGAAAGCTCCACCGGAGAGATACGACTGGATATGTAGAAAGCTGTGAAAATCCTGCGGGATACCCATGGGGGACAATCGAGAGCCTGTCCCTTCTAAGATACAGACGTGTGTGATTTCGGCTTCATTGTGCTCCGTTATAATAAAAAGGTTCTTTTTGTGTATTATAAAAACCAAAAGCATTTTCCTTAGAGAGCTTTCTAAAGAAAGGCTTGAGTGCTTCTAAAAGGCGAGAGGATATGACATATGATATTATGTCTTGAAATTTATTTTTAACAACAAACATACATTTTGATACAGTCTCTTGTATGAAACGAGACAACAATGATTGGTAATAAATTGGTAGCTGCGAATGGCTGGCCCATTTATATTTAAAAAATCTGGACGCAGCTTGTCGTAGACAGGGCCGTGTATTTCACGTAAATATGTGTATGTAATCTGTTCAGACACCTTCATAGCTGGTCGGTTTCGGTGCCGGGACCGTAAAATGTATCTGACACCGCTTCACTTTGTCATATAGAATTTTATAGGTGTCACGGGATTGCTTTTAAGAAACCCCTTCTAACCGTATGTGATTCCTAATTTTTAGCCTACTTTTATAAAGAGAATACATAAAGAGCAGACATTAAGTAGATGTGGATGCGGTGTGTCACAGTCCTCACCCAACATAAAAGAATATTTGATTATTTAACTGTCGATTGGTGTAACTATATTATTTATAGATGATTAAATTTGTAGTTTCAATACTAAACGGTATACGTATATATACGTACGTATATTACGTTTTCTTAGAAATTGCCTCTCACAATGAAAGTAAAAGAAGACATATTCACAAAATTCATTGAGAGTACCACCTACTTCCTAAGTTAACTAGTTGTTGTGGAACTCTTAAGATATTTTAATTTAAAAGTTACCAACCGACTAACTGTTATCTAGCAACGATACCAAAGTTTGTCCATTAATTTATTTTTTTATTTTAAAGTTCGATAAATAGTTAATTAGTGATATCCAAGAATATTTTTTTACAAAGGGGTCACATATTATTGTGGGTAAAGAATGTATTTTTTTTAAAAAGAAATTTACATTTCACTTACATGAGAATATAGTTTTTACTAAATCACTCAGACATTTAAAATTACGTTATTTTCGTTAAATAATTTACAATTTGAACGGTTACATTATAGTTTTGATACGAATCAATTTGTGTGGGTACTCAAATTATCCACCACTAAAGACGGAAATGTAAGTGTACCCTCGCATAGGTGTGAAAAATGTGGACTCGTGGTCACAATTGTTAACGCCAAGCCACTGTCATTCCACTGACACGCTATTAAGATGCCATTGAGACGCCATTGACATCGGTCAAAATATCAGTATTCTACTAACATAAATTCACAGTGGCAATAGACTGTCGATATGGTAATATAGGTCATCAATGGTGATATCAACAACATTGGAATATTAAATATATCAGTTTCTTACAAATTTAAAATGTACCGTTTACCAAACTATTACAAAGACATTGACGACATTTGTATCAATAACAAGTCATCGGGGGGCCATTGGTCTTACACAGTTAGTAGAATAGGAAAAGTGCAAAACTATTGCGATGACATTTCACCGACAGTCTATTGATACAATATTAAAATAGCAGAATTGAGGCCCAGGTTAGAACACAGTACTGCGTCATTTTACAAGATTGTAATAATGATCGTAATAAGATAGTGGTGTTATTTTTTTTTTGTTTATATACAATAAAGCGTTCGTTATATGTTTTAAATTCTTAATATATAATAATTTTAGGTGCGTGACATATTTTCGAGGATATGTTTCTTGAGTTTTCTTTTAAAAATTCTAAACGATTCCTTGTCTTTGGGTAATTAATTAAAAAGTTGCACTGCAAAGACAAAATTCTTCTGCCTAGAGAAGTACGTACTTGAGGAACCAAAATGTGGTCTTTTCTACGACTGCTACGGTTACTAACTTCATGTGTTTTAGTAAAAGATAACTGTGAATGTATAGATTTAGTGAGTATTTTTTGTATAAGTGGGTGGTGCAAGTGTAAAATGTACAATTGTTTGATACTCATAAGTTTATTGTCTTTTTATATTTTGGTTGTAGGTGTCAGATAGTCATATTGAAACAGCATTTTAATAATTTTGTTCTGTGTTATTTGTAAGTCCTTTAGATTTATTTTGGCTGCATTACCATATATTTCAATTAGGTACAGAATGTGTGGCTTTATTAGTTAATTGTATGTTCGTTATCTTCATTTTCTTTGCGTCGTGTCAGTTCTCGGCTGAGCTTTTTGATGATTAACTTTTGGGCAATTTACCCGGTAATTTATTTTTGTTCCGTAGTATTGTTTTCGCCTCTTCTGAAGAATTAAAGCATATTTTAGTGGGCGAATATTCCCCGTTATATTTGTTATATTTGCCAAGGCGAAAAGTGCTTGAATTTGACTATGTTCAGCTATGTTTTTAAGATATTTTTGACACCACTGATATCTGCGGCCTGCCGTGCAGTGGTTTGTTAGAATCATTATTACCTAATATTGATTAGGTAATAATGATTCTAACAAACCAATAATTACTATATTTTTGTGTCGACTAGCCCGTTTCTGTAGTTCATAAATTACTTTATCGGTACTAAAAAATCATCATGCGTATGTTTAGGTGACGCCGACGTAGATGTTAGTTTAGTTACGACAATTTCAAACTGAGATACATTGAAATCTTCATTATTGTTACTTTTCTTAAGCTCTGCAATTTCGGCTTTCATGCCGTCTTGTTCAGCTAGCATCTTGGCCGTAGAACTTTTTATCTCATTAATTTGATATTTCATTGCAGAGATATCATCTCGCATTGACTTTAATTTTTTTTTCCAGTGCTGAGATCATTTTCACCCGAAAATTATTTAGTACGGCGGTTTAATCACAACACTCTCTGTTTTCTTTTCCGTTGGGTGATTTGAATATATGAGTCATCAGTAAAGTTTGATTGCGAACCACTTTGACCCACTGTCTTGTTGATAGATTGTGGCGACCGTCGAACACTCATAATGAGTTATCAGCTGTGGGTCTATGCGGAAAAAGGTTAATAGTTATAAGTGTCTCTTTTACCCGAGGTGGAGCGCGCTGCTGTGATTCGCTGCCACTGGTATTTTAGTGCACACCTACGTCACCTAAGGAACATTTGTGCAAAATTGCATGCTTCTAGATCCAGCGGTTTCACGTCATCAGTCAGTTTCTTATTTACAGGTATAGATTACACCCAATTATGTGTTCTGAGTAGGAATCGAACTCGGACTTAGTAGTCAAGGTCAACTACTAGACCAACAAATACATACAGTTTATTTTAACACGAGTACTTGTAGGTACATAATTTAGTACGGCCAGCCAATGTCCATAATTATGATAAGAAATTTATCAACAACGATTTCATTCATCACCGAATAATTATTATTTACCAAACCGTTTTAAGTATAATAACAATTATATGCCTCGTTTTCTTGTTCATTTGCCAGAAAAAACTTTTCTTTTAGTAAAACACAAAGTAGTATAATAATATTTGTTTATAAAACTACAAATGTTAAACGTCCTCTTTCTCGTCAGCCGTAACACGTAACGTAACTGCTGGATATAGGCCTCCCCAAGTTTTCGCACAACAATATTAAACATGACTAATGAATATTTCGATATAAAGTTGGAGAGTATTAGTTTCCTCCTGGCTATCGTTATAGGGGAATCAGGCTGACTAAAACCCTTAACTGCTTTCATCTGGGAAACAAATTTTCGAATTCGAAGGAGACAGCCATGCGTATTTGCAGAAATTCGGAGACACCAGACTCGTCTGTTCATACATACTTAAACATTCCCGGACGCAATCCGTCAACATCAAAATGTTTAAAAATCGCATGTAATCTAATCATAAAAATCTATTTAAATACTCACATATAATTTCAATAGAGTAACAACTTGAACTTAAACAGCATTTATAAAGAAATGCAAATTCAGTATTCTATTGTTGAAGTGCTCTCCACAACATCGCATGCTCCTTAACGTCAGAACCAAATAAAAATATTGCTGCTAATATTTTCAATGAGTAGAAAAGGATGCCAAGGACCCACGTCGATAAGGGCCCTCTAAACTTAGCATTTCGTTGAAGGGCCATCGATGTAAAGTATTCGCACGTACCTACCTACCACCCACCCCAATTCGACAATGTAAATTTAATACTTTTTTGCCGTTTTTCAACGTGCTGGTAATATTATTTTAACTTGTCACCTGACAGCATTAACACTGTGAATACTTTGCCGTCCCAGTCCAAAAGTTTTTTAGATTTGATATGATTTTACTAATGTAATATTTTAAGGTTTACCAGGTTCGACTTCTCACATGCAATTATAACTATAAAATTTGTTTTGATAATGCAGACTACCGTACTGAAGAACTTTTTATTTCGGTACCTAGGTAGTCTCATAATGTAACATCGTTCTACTTAATGATGCGGCAAATCTGGGCTTAGTCGACTGCAGAACGAGTGTACGACAAGATATTTTCAAGCCCAGATCGTCTTGATAAAGCACGCCAATCTCCTGTGCTGACAGGCAGAACAAAAATAAGAGCGCACATCACTTGTTTTCTTACGAAATGATTTTTTTTAGTTCAGGAAACCTTAATAATTTCAAATTTCTCAATTAAAAGGCTATGCTGTAGTGTAGTAGTGCTTAGCAAGAAATATGGAGAGCTAATGATGTATCCGTGATCTCTTTTACTATATTGTTTTAGAATTCACGCGATCACGATATAAGAGATAAAGATTTATCTAGATAAAATTATATAAATCCGATAAGAGATAAAGAGTTGCCTCAAACTACCCCCTCCCTATGCTGTCATGGCTACCTAAAACTATTACCTCAAAGAGAATAAAGTTTTATTTTGATCTATTAATTACACATGAACAAGTCAGTAAAGGCGTTTAAGAAGCAATCAGGGAAATCTATGGTATGCAATGGCCTTAAATTCATCTGAGTCTGAAGTGAGTTCGAAATTTCGTATGAGCAGGATGACCTGCTCATGCGAAACATACTACATACAGGAATATGTAGTATGTTTTTAAATTGCGAAGTGATTTAGAACTGGATTTACGAATATTTTAGGCTAAAATTAAATTAGAAAAGGCAATATTCAATGCAAAAACAAAGTTTGCAGAAATGAAACTTTACATACTGAGAATATTCACCAAGTTATACTTCCCGTATCTGTACAAACATTCTGCTGGAAAAAGCTAAGCTGACATTAGTACTATTGGTAACTATTTCTGTCACAGAATCAATAAATAAGTCGCGGAAAAATATTTGTAGAGGTGGAAACATTTTCAAATGTTAATTAGCGTATTTAATTTAGCGCGTAACTTATGTTTTCCAATAATTTCTGTTTGTGCAGTATAGTTATACCTTAATACTATAGACTAATAATTATTATAATAAACTATTCTGTAAGTTATGAACGTGTCAAATCCTGTTTTACATTTCTTTGTGACAAAGAAATGACATTTAATAATATTTTTCGGATAAATCATTTACTCTATATTTATAAATTGTTATACTATAGGCACATCAAATGCTTGTTATATTAGACTGCTATGGTTTCGACGTGGCTATATATTTTCATTATAATAATTATTATAACGTTGACACATCCAGTGCTTTCTTCGAGAAAAATAGAACACAGCTTGGGCCACGCGCACACTCTAACTACAGACGCGAATGATCCAAGCGATTGGAGAATCATTGAAGGACTAGCAGAAGAGCACCCGTATATCGTAGCTTTGTTGAGTAACATGAAAGATTATTTATGTACGGGTAGTATCATCAACAAACGATGTGTATTGACATCAGGCAACTGCGCAGCCAGTAAACCCAAATATGTCGTCAATTCAGCTGTGTACACAAAAGGAATTAATAATAATACTATTTTCAATGTTTATTCTACTATAATTCATACAGACTACATATTTGACTTACAAAGAACAGATCCAAACATAACTAAACTGCACAGCAACATCGGCCTCGTTTTTGTGGATCGACCGTTTCTAGAACTTTTTATAAATATAGCTGAGATGGGAAATTATTTCGCATCTGAACTCCGAAATAAAAAAATGATAGCAATTGGCTATGGATATCTCGACACGCCGAATACAGTAGCACTACAGTCCCAAACATATCTGCAAGTCCCATGCTTGAATCCAAAATGGTATTATTGTGTTTGCGGTAAGGAATACCAAATGGATGGTAAAACATACCTAGCCGAGTTCGGAATAGGAGCTCCACTCTTATTAGAGTCTGTACTCGTCGGTGTAACGGCTGCCCCATGCGGGTCACTTTTCAAAGATGCAATGAAGTATAATATTTTTACTGTCGTCGGGCCATACTTGCCATGGATGGAAAAAATGACAACTCAAAACTCAACAAAAAAACTCGTTTATGATATTTATGAAGACTATGAAGATAAAGTTCGTAATAAAGGTGTTTGTATACAACAAAACATATTGCTGAAACATGTTCATATATTCGTAATGATTAGTAAAATGTTTTTCTGAGCCGTAACTCGGTTTTCTTTTTTATCGAATTATGAAAAGTCTGAGTTAGAATGTGTCAGCACCCATACACCTGTTTAGTTCACATATACCCTGATTCGCTAATATTCATTCGGAAATAAGCATGCATTATGACTGACGAATGATACATAATAAGGTACCAAGTCAGAATCAGTCAGTCGAGAGTGAAAATAGTTCGATCATCAAGTGAGTACTCGGCCTTTGTTGTTGTTACTATTATTGTAAGACGTTATTACAATGTACATTATATTTGTGTCTTTTAGTCGTGTACTAAAAGGCCAAATCTTGATATTCTTTATGTTTATATCTTGTCAACTCTCCGTGACACAATAAAATACGTCCTTATATCTCTAAACAACGATTCGCTATTCAATGTTTGTGCATTAAGGTTTCTTTATACATGATATGATATATATGGAGATATACAAAAAAGTACAGGAGGCAATTACGTTTTAATATAATTTTAGAAGGTTGTGTGTTTGTAAATAAAATTAGTACTCACACTATTCGTATATTGATTTTATAATGTAAATGTATCCTTATTTCTCTATAATATATATTGTGTTATTTCTCTATAGTATATATTCAGTGTTAATCCAGCGTATATTTTCTGTTACAAATACTCCCTTTTCAAGTTAAGCCTAGTCATAAATATTCCTCAAAAAATAAACTTCCACAATTTTGATTATTCAAAAATTTATACATGGATTTTATTTTTATGAGGCATCCGTTTAAATGAAGGACTCCTTAAGTTTACTCTTTTAATATAAGTTCTATAGGTGAGTCGCCTGATACATTATTTAAACTATATATTTGCAATGACTATAATAAATAAATTTAGGATCATCATTACAAAATATAAATGTGAAATAGTAGAGTAACGAAATCATTGATTTAGAATCATATTTTCGTTCTTTGTAATTGCTAACCAATAATGTGGATAACACATTTCAACACCAAAGTCAAAGGTTAATGACCTAAGCCTCTTAGCTCCTGTGTCTTAAAAAATAATTGACGTTCTGTTAATCAAATTCGGACTATCCTGTTGATAGTATAGCAAGGCGGTGTATTGAAGTTGTCTTTTTTGAACAGGGATAAAAACCTAAAACTATTAAAGGAATACATGAACATTAGGTCATTATCTACTTTTTGAACGGTAGTCAGTTGAAAATTGCAATTTGTAATAACAACTTAACTGGTGGAATATAATCTTCTTAGCTGTCTTCTTTTTCGTTTCGTTAATTCATCACATTAAATTAAATTAGTGACATTACATATCATGTTGACATACTGAAGATATTGAACGCACTGACTAACTGCACTGCAAGTCGACTAAAGTCAATTTCCTATAATTAAATGGGTGCCATATTGAGATAACAGAACGAGCATCTAAATAAGGGCCAAGTTGAATGTAAAATATTTGTAAACAAATGATATGTCATCACATTTAGGGTTGGCTAATTAGGATGCTCAAAAATTATAGTTTTATCTCTATTTCCTAGTTATACGTTATGATGTTACTGTCCTTGCCTTTGCGGGGTCTATCTAACTGTCATATACGTAGAACATATTATTATAGATATACCTTAAAATCAGAATCAACAAATTTGAAGTTACAACAATGCGTCTTACAGCCTTATATTTCAGAAATCGACAACATTATGTAATGAATCATCAAATTAGAATAAACATTCCTTAGTCGCATTGGATACATGCCAAAGTCAAAACAAATTAAATTAAAATAGAATTTAACATCGAGTAAAACGTATTATCAAACTTTCGTAAGAGTTCTTTTGCATATTTTAAGTTATTATTTGGAGTTTATAAGATTATCTATGACTAGAATTACTAAAATAATTAATAAGATGTTTTTTTTATCATTTTCAACTTCAAGATTTGACACGCCGCGCTACTTCATTTGCACCCAAAAATACAAGGAGCTTGTCCTCGGATAATGTTAAAAATATATAATTTGTGAACACCTTAGCACCCAAGCGACCTTGGTTGCTACGAAACAATTTGTTTGTAAGCATATCAAATCGAATTCAGATGAAGTGCGAGTATAATCAAAAGTGAAGATGTTTATACGTTAAATCGCGGTAAGGTGCACCCGAACGAAGCACTTTTTTTCATATAACTTAATGTACTATAAAACTTAGAATAATATGAAATTTATAAGTTACCAATATTATAATATAATACTTATCAGATTGTATGTGCAAAAGACTTCCTAAATTATTGAATAGTTCCAGTCATCAGTTAACCTCTGACATTGATACTATTACGATAAGACACTGTATTTTAGTCAGAGAGTTATCTCATAGCGTTCAACAAACACGCTCTTGTGTTATTAAAGATTTTAATAAATAGTAAAAGAAAATGAATCTTTGTAGAGTATTTGTCCGAAACATGAGTCAAGGAAAGAAGTGGCAGCCCTTAAAGAAGGTGGGAGTCGTCGGTGTCCCATTTGAAAAAGGACAAAAAAAGTATGGAGTGAGTGTGGCACCGGCAGCATTGCGTTCGGCAGGACTTTTAGAAGCGCTACGTGAGATTGGTAAGTTTATAAGAACTAATCATCCTGCATTTACTTTTCTATATATTATACAATAGCAAAAGGATACTCAGTTAGTAACTCGCTCAATAAATACTAACCCATGAAGATACAATTTAATTGTGGTTTATAAGAAAGACACGATTGGTAAGGACGGATAAACGTTCAAGAATTTTTGTGAAAATCCTTTGTAGTTTATATAAAAGTTCTTCTTTTTAATAAAAAAGTTTTCCCAGAACTAAAATAATAGAAGCATAACCATTATATTTTATAACTGAATTCTGCACAAAAACAGTAAAAATAACTGTACTTAATGCCAAAAACATGGGCTATTGAAAATGCAAGATTTAAACTGTCTCAAAATGTAAATTAAATGTAATTTTAATAAACTCTTTGTAATAAGGGTATTCCTTACTTTATATTTCAGGCAATTGTGAGACTTGGTGATTTTAATAGCTAGAATAGTAAGTTACACTAACCTAACACTGCTTGAAAAATTTCCGTACGGTGTACAAGAAAGAACCAAGTAACCGAATTTGAAACAGTACTTCCATTATTTTTTTATTTATTTAATACTAGCTTGTGCCCGCGACTTTGTCCGCGTGGTAATCGACATCAGACATTGTAGAGGATACAATGAATTAAGATTATAGATAAATGTATGTATAAAAGAAGATCAAAACTAAAGCATATTAACTATGAGTTTAATAGCGCTATTACGAAAAATAACGAAGTTTAATGTAAAATTTTAACCCCCACCTTGCTTTTTAAGTGGCATTTTTTAAAATCCTTTCTTAGTGCACACCTACGTCACCTGACGAATATTTATGCAAAATTTTGTGCTTCTAGACAAAGACTTCTAAACCGCTGGGGGTTTCAGCTGTGCGTTCATAGACCAGTCAGTGAATTAGTCTGTCAGTTTCTCCTTTTATATATATAGATAGATAGATATTCATTTATAGAACAATTTCAATAGATGCTAATTTACATTAGTTGAATAGTATTTGTTTAAGTTATCATGATGAGAACACCAAGAATATCTCTTGGTTTTTTCTTCACAAAGTTTTGTGACCGTTTTTCCAGAATATAAATGAATAAAGTATAGTACTTAGTATAGTATAGTTTTATTTTTATAACAAAAATAAAACTATGTCCAGCAGCTAATAGCTTAATAGAAAGATGTAAAATTAGTTTCAAAAAATTGATTTCATTGTAAAAGTACCTCTGTCTTGTATTTCAAAACAACTTATTACATATACATAATTATAATCAAGCCTAGACTTAGAAACAGGTGTTATTTTTATAGCAACCGATACCTAAATCGATTTAGATAGGTAGTTTTAGATGACCTGTTGTATGAGGTAAATACCATATACAATAACGACGAATTTATAAAACTTTGCTTCATTTTACCACACAGATGATCTTGACGTTAAGGACTATGGTGACATAGACACTTCGAGTCCAGAACTAGACCTTCATGTTAAAAATATGGACCACTTGTCCATGGTGTCTAACTGCAACAAACGTTTATCGGAGCAAGTTACGCAAGTGCTCAAGGACGATAGAATCGCTGTTACCATTGGTGGTGATCACTCTATCGGTGTTGGTAAGACAACAATGATTTTTATACGAAGTATCGATCTTGGTTGTGTTATTTGCAGGAAACCAAAAACAAACCATTTAATAGGTAGTACAATCCTGTGTAGTAGTAGGTAGCACAATGGTATCCTGAGAAATGGTTCTAAAAAATTCTCATACATTGATTTTAAGCGAATCCAGAAACTGCAAATACGACCACCTGGTACTACGCTGTATTATTTTTACAAAAGGTGTCACATGTTTGAACAAATTGTAGTTCTTGTCCGGTGTAAATTTTAATACAGTTTTCTTAGTAGCTTGAAACAGCCTCCGTTTGTTTCCATCCAAGTCTTTCGTCCATTATTCCAACCATGGTTTGTAACAAATAAACTTTAAATCCTGTCCCCGTAGAAGAATCAATAAACAGCAAATCCTTCGTATATCTTACTGTTACTTCGCTGTGACCTCCCTTAAAATTTGTTAAACAAGAAATAATATACATATCATTTGATGGAAAACAGGGTCCATACATGTTTACCGATGTATTAGAAACACTGACTGCACGGATGGCGTAGCGATTTAAGCGGTCACTTCGCCGCTTCCTACTGCGCTAAGTGTTGTGGGTTCGAGCCCCACACGGGACATCACTTTGCGTGATCCACAAATTATTGTCCTTAGTCATGGCGTTCTTTGTGTCCGTTTCATGTATGTTTGTAAAGTCCCCTGCGAAACAAGATTATATTCTTAGAGCGGGACATTAAAAAAAAAACCTTATTAAATACCAAATGGCCTATGTTTTTTATGAGACACCTGCAACCTAAAACACCATTAAGTGTTTAAGCGTGTACATCCAATAAGTATTTCGATTATGCTATGTTTTTATTTGCACTGCAGCTTACTAAAAAATGTATATACTATCACGTAATTTTAAAAAATCAAAGTAGGAACGCATTAAAACGAATAAATGATACTCCTTAAATTCTCTACGTACATACTAAATAGATATTTATAATTTTAGGGACGGTGGACGGTCACCAAAAGGTGAACAAGGACATGATTCTTATCTGGGTGGACGCCCATGCTGATATCAACACTAATAAAACTTCTGACTCAGGTTCTGTACACGGTATGCCAGTAGCGCTTCTGGTCAAGGAATTTTCTCATTACTGGCCTTACTTACCCACATTTGAATGGCAAGATCTGGTGTGAGTACATGCAATATTATTTTGTGTATTTATTGGGTGAGGACTTGGTGATCTGTAGGACAGGCTTATGCCTATGTCAGACACCAGCTCTTCACATATACAGAAATATATGTAACCACTACCCTAAATATTATTGTACTATGAAGTTAAAATGTATGTTGTGAGGAGAAATAAACATTATTATTATTATTATTATACTGTTTAAATTTCATAAGTAATGATAATCTGACAAAGTTTTGTTCGTTTTATACTTTAGGCAATGTGATTTATCGGATCAGTAACATAAGAACTACTTGGGAACGCTCTGGCATAACGGTAAAACCACAATGTCACAGATGCCAGCAATACGAGCACTCCACTAGCTTATCTATAATCACGAATGTTAAATGATGCTATCATTGAGCATATAGTACCAACTGAAAATATATTATAATATAAATAAAAGTACGCGATTCCTGCACAGGACAATAAATATAATCTACTATAGTTCATCTAATCCAAGTGGTACCGAACAAAACAAATATATACAATTGATAGAATTTTTGGATTTCGTTTCAAAGTCACATTGGTATATACTAAGATTCACTAGTAAAACCTAAGATATACCAATATACCTTACAGTAACATACATAAATCTGTAAAACTGTAATCGATTAGTAACTACTAAGAAATGATAATATATCTTAAGAATCGGATATTGTAGTACCTAATCGATTTCATTGACCCATTCCCTATTCTTCAATCTGTCAAAACTTTCAAACGGTACTTCTTAGTTTAGATGGACTATAACGGTTGTGCTATGGAGGGTAAAGGCTATTAGAACCATCATGTATGAAAAGTGTCCCTCCAAATGCGTTAAATTAGGGGCGCTACCGTAGCATAAGCGAAAAATGTATATTGGCCGAAATAACAATTAAACACTGCGAAAATAGTCTGAAAATGCGAAAATGACTTTTACTGACAATAAATAAACATTTAATAACTTTCAGACAACAAAAGTACCTATTATAAAATTTAAACTCAGCACGCTTCACTCCGTCTAAAACAGCTATATTCATATCGTAGTTTTTCGTACGCCAGCGACCTCTACTTTCAGTATACAGCTTGTCAATTTTTCAACTTTCTCCCCATATGAGATGGTCCTCCTTGCCTCTACCCTCCATAGGTTGTGTTGAGTGTGGATCCGTTGTGTTTTGATGTTAAGTCACCCGCGGCACAGGAATCGCTGCGGAAGTTCTCATTAAAATTATAAAAAAAAAATTAGATCTTTGAAAATAGTAGACAATAATAATAATATTCTGTATAATTCTTTATATTTTAGTCATAAGTAACAATACCTATAGAGGATCACCTATACATACCTAAGCGGCTATTTAACATACTGTCCTCTAACTTTTAACCTGGATATTCTAGTTCAATGAATCAACAAATTTGTTTCAACTTGTTTCAATAATTATTTTAATACATATTTTGTAATACATTGATATAAATTGTTATTTATTTTTAAATTGTATCGTTATCATATTTTCTAAACTGATTTTTAGTTTATTTCTGGTGAGCAATACATCAGGGGTGCGTCTCCCCACTGGAGCGGAATCCGTGGGGACGCCTCTACCGTATGGTTAGGGGCTGCGCCTATGGGCCCCGCCGCTGACCCGGTATCTTTCTGACTAACTGCTTGGAGCGGTCATCGGCTCCCTGTTCCCATCGCAAGTGGTGGAACACACCTCACCACAGATGGCTCCTTTGAGGCGGCGAGTCTCCTGGCTGGAACTCCACCTTGGAACCTTGGAGTGGCGCAAAGAGGCGCGGGAATTGGGTCAGAGTCCTGAGTCTCGAGAAATCGCGGATCAGAAATCCCAACTCCGCCAGGTCCTCGTGGAGGAGTGCAAGAAACGACTTGGTCAACCGAGCGCTGGGCACGCTATTATCGCGGCAGTAAATCCTGTTATGGAGGATTGGCTCGAAAGGCATCACGGAACCCTCTCATAACGATTGACGCAGATGATCACCGGGAAACGATGCTTCGGAGATCACCTGTGTCTGATCCGCAAGGAGCCAACGCCTGAGTGATACCACAGCGATGGCCGGACCGTGGACACGGCGCTCCAAACACTGGCGGAATGCCTGGCGTGAGTGGAGCAGAAGACTTGCCTCGTGGTGGCCATCACAGTGGGAATTCTCTCGCTCGGTAACATGATTTCCGCCATGGTACGAAGCAAGAGTGCGTGGAACTCCGCCGTCTCCTTCTGCGAGCAAGTTATGCTTGCGAATGAGATGGCGAAGCGGGACCGGTAGAGGTTTAGATCCCTCTTGGCACGCCAGGCCCGGGAACGGACTAGGTACCGCAGATGACCCAGGCGCCGAAGGTCGCAGAACGACCTCCGTCCTCTCTAAGTACAGGCTTGGGGGTGGTAGGTGAGGCCATCTGTCACCTTAGCAGAAGCAGATTGGGGTGGCGAGATGCGCTGCGGAGCGCGCGCGCCCTTTCTGGTTCACAAAGGGGGCATAGGACCACACAGGAGGGGGTCATCTACACGCCGTAGACGGATCGAGGTACGTCGGGGTATCAGGGATTTCCTTCCTAGGGTACACACCTGGTTCCCCAACTGGTACAACACCCCGTGCGTTTTTGGGCGGTTCGAGTCCGACATAACCACCGGCGGGTGGTATCAGAGGGGATTTACGCACAGAAGAAAAAAAGAAAAAAAAGGGGTGCGTCTCCCACTAGAAAGTAAGTGCTTGGTCAGTTTAAATGCCAGTCAGTTGCACAGTTGAATAAATGAATTATTGAAAAAAGGACTAGAAACTCGTGAAGCCTATCAAGTTACTACGAGACTAACATCATCTCGCGCCGTACTTAATCATCGAGTCGGTTCCGCTTATTCTAAAGCAGTTTCAAAGCTCAGTGAACAAATTGCTCGACGTGATGCAGGTTCTATATAGAGCGTATATAGAACCTGCATCACGTCGCAGGGCGTACTTGGAGTAAAGCACCTTCTCGGTCGCCTTTATAAATTAATTAGGCGCTCCTGCGGCATATGAAAGTGAAATACTAACTGCGCGATTATTTTAACATTACATTTATGGGACAGAAAAAAGCAGTGATAGATGATCGAACAACTAACAATTTATCCATCTAGATTCTAGATCGATCTAGATTACTTGACTGTCACCATATTTGTAAATATTGACATCAGTCAGTTGTGCAGTTACAACTAAAATAATAGAGCGGGTAAATGATGACATTGTCTTCTCGCTGGCACTTGTTTTAAAAGTATCTTTCTACTTCGTTTGTATGCTGATAGGCCTTTTGTTGTAGCTCATTCACCACGACGCAATCGGCAAGAGATTTGCCGATTGCTTCTACATAGATAAGTTTTATTTGTTTGTACATACTTCAAGTGAAACAAACTGATTACAGATAAATCCTTGATATATTATGTAACCTAAAATTATTTGTTTTCAGATTCTCTATCAAGAGCTTAGGTTACATTGGACTTCGTTCCGTAGATCAATATGAAAGGCTGGCTATTCAGAAATTCAATGTACCATGCTGTGCTATGGAGGATATTGACGAGTAAGTAATAATTTAAACTTTATCGTTCAACTGTTGTGGCAGTTTTGGTTTAATGAGGTCTGGTGCCTCCCGGAATTGACCCGACAAGGTTATTACACGGTTATTTATCACGGATATCAACAACAAGGGGAGAAGATATACTTATTTATAAACTACTATAACTATAAACTCTAGAACTAATCAATGCAGACGATCTTACTAACCCCAATTGGATAATTATTTTATAGGCCGAAGACGAAATAAATTACGCAATATATAAAATTACAAACAAAAGTTGTTATTTTACAAATATTAGGCCTAAGTTAAATGCTATTAACACTGTGGTGGTAACTTGGCCCTAGTTGCCACCTAATGAACAATTTTTATTATCATTACAACTGCTTTAGCCTATTCACCGCATCCACAAATATCTGATTCTTATAAAGGATTGAATCAAAGTCACCCTTTTATTCTTCAGGAACGGAATTAAAAATTCTATTCAGTACATATTGAAGACGTTAGACCCAACCAACAGCCGACCAATCCACGTGAGTTTCGATATTGATTCTGTGGATGCGTTGGAAGCACCTAGTACTGGAACTGCAGGTTGGTTATCCTGGTAATTTTTTCAAATACAAGCAGCATTAGTAAAAGCTTTTTCACGTTACTGACGACATAAATGGACAAGTATTTTCGTAAATTTAAATTCTGTACAGCTTTATTGATAATTTAGTATAATCAGCACTACTATCATAAACGAGACTTGCAGAGCTGCTCTGCTCACATTCTACATGCCCGAAGTACTTATTCCTAGAAATGTAATTTACACATGGACTTGTGACTAAATGTGTTTATGGGAAAGATGTTTTGTAAGAGAAACTTTTTAACATTCCTTAGTATCATTTAATCCATTAATCAATTACTCCGTGACGTGACGGATAAGACTGATTAAGTATTCTCAGTGTCACCACCGCTATTCATTCCGTGGAAGTCGCCATAGCCAACTAATGGAGATCTCTGCAGGACATCGGCACTGCAAAGAGAAGGAAAACTTGAAACAAACCCTATACCAACCCGTCTGGGCAGCTTAGTATTATTATACCTACTGGCCAAAACCTCCTTTTTAAGAAGAGGCCTATGTCAAAGTAGTGGCAGTAGTGGACTACTAAAGACTGTTGATTTTGGTGTAGTATTATTTGAGACTAAAAATCGATTCGTTTGGCTATGGCGAAGTATGACTTCATAACTACTTGGTTCCAACAAACATTCACATAACGTACCGTTAAAAATAATTTGAAAAAAATATTACATCTTTTCAGTTCGTGGTGGACTTACTTTACGAGAAGCTATTAAAATGATGGAGATTATCCATGCAACTGGTCGTCTCCGTGCTATAGACCTGGTTGAAATCAACCCCGCAATCGGCAATGAGAATGATAGGAAACGGACAATTGACGCTGGCATCAGTGTACTGAAGGCAGCGCTAGGTTTCTCAAGACGAGGCACCGCTCCTAGAGGAGTGCCTGATCTGCCAGTACAGGATAATACCACGAAAAGATAAAAGTTGCGTTAGACGTTGTTAAATTATGTAGTCAAATATTTATTGTATATCTAAACAAATGTATCAGTGTCACAATCTATTGATTACTGAAAGCTACTATTATAATAAATGGACACTCGAGACTATTAGAGTATAAGCCACATTCCTAGTTAATTCATCATTCATTTGAACTGGATATAACAGCATCTAAACCGCTTTCTATACGGAAGATGTTACTACTTATAGGAACAATGTTTTATTGTTCGGCTTCTATGGGTAGTTTCAATGAATAATTATCAGCAAAATTTTAAAATAGTGTCGTCTAGAAGAAAGTACTTGAAGAGAAACAAGAATGTGTGTTCACAATAAACTGGCTTCTAGAAAATAATAAATTCTAGAAAATAATAAATTATTTAACGACTTTCTTTTTTTATGTTAAGCATTTAATCCACCCAAACACGATTAACAGGTGTCACTGACCCTGGCATGGCCAGATTTCAATAGATTTATTTTTGATTAGACAAAAATTTAGTCGCTAATTAGTCCAAATTTGTCGCCAAATATCAAATTTGTCGGTCACTGGTTGACGCTATCAGGGCCACCGATAAACGCTGACAAATTAGCGACTAAAGTTTTGTGTTATCAAAATTAAAATCATGATGATGGCTCTGCCAGGGTCAATGACACCCCTAAAATTAATTGCCCTAAGTATATTTTTTTTAATTTGATTAGACAAAACAAACAAACAATTCCCTAATACAAAGTTGGAGTTTCGAACATTTACTTGCTTAAGAACGACAACGTATGTACCAGTTAGGCCACATATTTAATGACGAGTGGTGGGATGTTACCCACCACTTTTTATTATCTTTTTTTACGTGTGGAAACCCCCCTTGGGCCGTCATCCCACCGTCGTACACCGTGTGGTTTGAGTCGGAATCGAACCGACTAAAACCACACGGCGTACCATTCTGAGGAGGTATCCGGCAATAATGAATAGGGATAATGAAACCTAACGTTAGGTATACTAATATATTTTTTCTGCATAACAATCACCGTACAAATTTAAAAAATACTGTTATTGCTTCCATTCGAAGTCATTCCAAAATTCATATTTTAATAACCGTAACACGCATAAATATGCATTGAAATTATAAATTATGTTTTATGAGTTTTCTGTTGATTAAACACACGAGCTACACGAGTAGCTTGATTCCACAAATGTATTCAACATGTTTATGATTGTGGTAAGTCCCTTAAAATAAAATTAATTCAATACATTAGCAAAAATATGTAAAATTTCTGATTATTTACAGTTGATAGTAACGGTCGCCTTAGCTAATTGTTTAGAACCAGTAGCGGATAACAAATTAGATGATGAAATAAAACAAGTTATCACTAAATACCTAGCTAAGATTCCGGACGTCGAACCGCAGTACGTCATCCACGAGGGGTTATCTAAGGTGATATCACGCTATTTTAAAGGAAAGGTGTCGACGTTTCCGCTGTATAAAGTCAGTTTAAAGTTAGACAGGAATCCAGTCAAGATCCCGTGGTCGTTGGCTGACGAGAGCAATGCTAATATCACGGCCAACGTAGGCCAGAGTATAGCAAAAAAAGGAAAAATCTATAAATATATACCGGCGAAGACAACCAATAATACAGCGTAAATTTTGTTTCGGATATTTTATTTCATTGTTTTTTTATAATTACAGATTGAACTATAAACACTTATTTCAAAATGTGTAATTTTCTTGTTTTCGAAAAATGTGAATACAAGTTGAATTAAAATTATAACATTTCAATTAGCATAAGTGAACAAAAATGAATGCAAGCAAAAAATAATTTATAATTAAAATTTGGTCAATACCGAATCTTAATTATAAATTATTTTTTGTTTATGCTATTCCAGCCAATGAATCTTTATGAAACGAAATGCTTTAAATAATTTCTTGATTATGCTGATGTTATAACCACAAATTTTAACAGATAGTAAATAAAAAAATATAAAACTTACAAATGCCAAGACAATTACTGACTGAAAACATTTATACGTACGTATTACCTGAACTTTATGGTAGTTTTAGACACACTACAGAAAACGTTAAGACATTACAAATATTCTTCGCCTCATAGTAATGAGGAGGAACAGGATATTTGTACCGGTACCAAGTGATTATCTGTGAACAGTGTTTTGTAACAGTGATAAATATGGTAATTGGCGTAAAAAGTAATGGCAACACCATCTAAATAACATCAATTCCATTAAAACCACTCTCTAATACATACATGAACATGCGTGTACAATAGCGTGACATTAAACATACTAAGTGTTCTTAAATCGTATAACTTTATATATATAAGGTATTTTTCTATTGATTTTCAAGCTTGGTATTTCAATATTGAAAGTATACGCGACACTCCTATATATTATTGAAGCATCTAGGAACTCATCTATAGAAGCCTAAGTTTATAGGTATATCTTGAAGACCAAAACATAAATAAAACTTGACTTGTAACAAAATATCAAATCAAATACCAGTAATTTTTAATTATATTTTAGAGAAATAGTTAACAATTAATTACCTAGATTATAAGCGTTGAGCGCGGTGCGTATTTTTGTATATTTTTTGCATTGCAAGGGGTTGAACAGAATTCGTATCTGTGTAGTCTGTATTTTTTTATGTAGTAGGAGACCGTTTGTCTCTAGGCGAGTGTAACATAAGAGATACAAGTGCATTACTGCTCTTTGAGTTAAGTATTCGCAGTGTCACCAATGCTATTCATTCCGTGGGTGTCGTAAGAGCCAACTAAGGCAGCACTATGCGGGACATCAGCACTGTAAAGAGAAGGAAAACTTGGAACAAACCCTGTACCAACCTATCTAGCCAGATTGGTATTATTACATCAAAGGATGTTTTCCTTTCTAAGGAGAGGCTTATGTCCAAGTTGTGGCAGTAGTGGACTACAAAAGGCTGTTGATTTTATCTCCTAGATGTAAAGGGCAGAAAGTGTGCTGATCTTTTTTTTTATGTGTGAAAACCCCCTCGGGCCGAAAATAATAAATAAAATATAAAAACGTGCATTCAACGCCCGTTACCTAAACATAACTTAAACTAAGTAATTTATTTTGTAAGCTCTTTTAATAAAGTTTAATAAATGGTCTTTAATTGGTACCTTTATATAAATACAATGATTGAAGTAACAAAAGAAATTACGTCATAGATAAAACCATGATCAGGATTCGTCTAAAAGTTGACCTGTGGTCTGTAATGTTTCTGGAATTTATTGGCTTTCAAAGACAGCTTCATCTGCATCTTGGCTTGTACGCGTTTCATAAAGTGAATATCCCGTGCTTTCCTGTAACGCAGATAACATCATGTATTAAACAATTTTAACGTTCAAACATTACATCTGTTAACACCATTGCCATAACAAGAAAAATAAGCAAAACACTTAGCAACTTCGGTACTTGGCAGTAACGTAAAATTTACAACACATAAAATTTGAAATCATTTTTTTTTAAATACGTAAAAATGTCCAGTCACCGAGTATTTGGATTGATTTGTCAGGACATGTATAGCTACACAATGATAGTTCAATTTATACTGACCGAAACCTTCAATAAAAATCAAAATGATATTTATTGTTAATTTAAGCCCACGAAAATGTAAAAACATTACAATTTGATAAAATTTAAAAAAATAGCATTCGTGTCAACTATTACTTTGCGAATGAGAAAATTATAACCAACGACTACAGCTGCAGGCCTATTGGTGAGGCCAAAAATGAAACAGGCCTGTTTTACATACTTGGCAGCTAATGCTTGTTCCTTGGGTGCCCATCCAAGCGCCTTGTAGACGCCAAGAAGTCTGTGGAGTTTGCGGTCCGATTTTTTCACTAGAGCTTGACTGTTATGTGTTAAATTCTGTTTGTAGTATCTGTAATTCAATGATATTTATGTTGTGTTTCAGTTAAGTGTATAAATCTAACTTTTTTATCTTTGCAAATGATCGCGCGGTCGTGCATCAAACAGGTGAACCGACCAGGTTAAAGACCCATCGTCCCTGAATCAGTGCACGGTCTTGAGAGACGCGCTGGATAGGAACAGGTGGCGAGAAATCATCTGCTCCAGGTCCAACCCTGATACTGATCCCCAGACATGAGGACCAACCAAAAAGAAAGATTTTTATTAAGATTTCCAATGAGTACTCAGAATAAAGTAATGAAAAAAGCTGATTTCTGTTTTAATTCAAAGGAACAATTGGAAATAAACAGTAATTACATAGAAAAACAAGATTTATACAGAAATTGATGTTTCTTTATTCGTATTTTATGCACTGCCATACGGTTTAAATTTATAATGAACTTTATTGCTGGTAAGAACGTGAGTATTCTGGCGAAGAATTCGTATAGGTGGGTTGGAGATATGTTAAGTGATTTAAAATTGCGCATGTTTATACTAACAGCATAATTATGTATTGTTATTTTTAACATATAACACATTCAAATAAATCACAAAAGAATTCTATGAACTTTGTCATATCAATTCATTCTTTTGTAAATCTATTATGATTATGTTATCAGCTAAAATAAACATGAGGGTCCTATTAACATAAAAGTAGTTATTAACTTGGTATACAAATATTTAAACCTCATTAAAGAGCGATGGCCGACTGTAATTCCAGATGGCAGCACCAATTGGACATCATCACCCTCCAATGTTGCAGGACCTTCCACTTCTTCATCCACATCCATATCACCTTCATCAGTTTTCTCTTGATCAGGGTATGAAGAACTGTAATAATAATTATTTTATTGTTACTGTTTTTTTTTACCAAGTAATGTGGTTATTACCGAAATGATCATACTTCATTATAAGAATTTATATATTTTTAAAACCCCTGTATTAATATCTTTAATTTCAGTTTAATAATTTGTTTATTTATTAAATACAAAACTTCGATATTTTCTACTCTTGAGTTGTGGAGGTCCGATGGCAGTCGCTCCAAGAAAAAAATCGAAATTCAGCTGTGTCGTAGCAGACTGAAAGGAGACCCCAACCTAGTTTGGGAAAAGGCTCGGACGATGATGATTAAATACAATCCAACCAATTTTTTTTATATGGTCAATTAGTAGTATTCTAGTAATTTATAACTAAATCATTTCTGTTGACAACACCGTTGAAATCAAACATGTGATGATATGAGTCTAAAGTAGATAAGAAAAATACCTATAATCATAAAAATCCGCATACTCTGCTAAGGCAATTCCTTCGTGCAACATTTTGCAGTGTCCCTTATCTATCATATGAGCTTGGGCTGCTTCCATTGAATAAAATGTGCGTCCTGTGTCATTGCACCATAAGCACATGTATCCTTGTGAAATCTGTAAGAGGTATAGTTATTTTAGTAATATTTTAAAAACACAAAACATCGAAAGAACAGATTTGCTAGACAATTTTAAGTACATTGGACCAAATCACATTATCCTAACATTATTAATGACAAAGTGAGTTTTTGATACACTTTTAAATGTCATAACTTAATAACTTAATCAAAACGACATTAAATTTTGGATAGATAATTGGACATAGTTGTGCAAACAAGTACCAACCCACAACTCGAGTCAAATTGAGTTATAGTTCAAGATAGACCAACCATGTTTTACACCTTCTTAGAAAAGACCCTGGTCAATTTATCAAGCCAAAAGAAAAAAAATGAGCCTGCTTAGGGTACCAACAAAAGATCGATTCACTTTATAAAAGATAAAAAGACTCATGTCACATGGTACCTACAAGTCTTTTGCATTTTTAATACGTAAAATGGAACCAAGCCACATGGTTCTTTTAAAAATAAAAATACAAATTATGTGCTAAAAGGAACCATAATGATTGTTTTTTTCTGAATACATATCATAAAGAATACCTTATGAAGTAACCAAGATGTATAATATATATTGTTATTAACATTTTGTAAAATATGTACAGAAACAATGACCTTAGTTTGATGTTGATAAAAACCGTCCAAAAGTATCATCAGCATCTGCCAATAGAACTGAAATCATCATCAGATTTTGTTTGTATTGATGACATTAGCGGTAGGGATACTAGTTCAAGGGCATAAAAATCGGTCATTACCACATCGACAAAAGTGTATGAAATGTCAGGTGATCCAAACGAACTTCAACCCTCTGCCTATTCTTCTCAAACCCTGCAAGTTAACACTTCTGAAACCGCTAGATTATCGAGCGGTAGGCCAAAAAGGACAACCCGTCTGGACAGTGTGGGCCAGTGTGGTATAGTAGGCCAAACCTTTCTCAGGAGAGGCCCTATGTCCAGCAGTGGACTATTAAAAGCTGTTGATGAGGCCAAAAAAAGGTAGAAAAAGAAAATATGGTTTACATACTCGAGAAGAAAGAAAGAAGAGGAAATACCAAAAATTAAACTATGCTAACTCTTATTTCGAGTGATAATAGATACGTAGAATTCCAAAAAAAAAAAAATGCTTTAGGCTCATATGAATCACAGAATATGATTATTGCAGCTTGTGTGACCGAAATACCAGTAAAACGTTCTTACGTTCCTGTTAGTACCATTAATTCAAAGAAAAAAAACATTTACTCGAGAATATCATCTAAATAATGTACTTGTTTGTAATAAAATGTTTTTAAACATTCTTCAGACGACCTCCAAAAGGGTTAATACATCCCTGTGCAAAAAAAAAAGATAATTGCATAAAAGATAAGCGTGGTCGACAAGGCGGACACAATAAAGCAAGTTCTGAAAGCGACTCTGTCTACATATGTCTCCCATTATCGGCGAGCAGATTGTAATAATGCAATTTTTTTGCGATCCGATGTTTTTCAAAAATCTATGAGTTGTATTGCGACGAAACGAAATTGGCTGGACAAAAAGTTCTCTCTTTTCCAAAGGAAAACGTGTATTTTTAACTAACTTCAATCTTCGTACAAAACCTTTAAAAAAAGATACATGCAACCAATGTGACTTCTTTTCTAATAAAAAGAAGCAAAGCTCAGAAGAAAAGGCTCTGGTTGAAGACGCTCACAGAAAACACTTACTAAAAAATAAATTATTCCAAATTAAGTAAGTAAGTAATCTTTTTTGTAGATCATAGGTACATTATATAGAAGATATAGTTATCGGTATTTAGCTATGGCCCGCCTATTGGGCAAACAATAGATAAAATTATTATAATATAGGTACATGCAATGAATAATAAAATTTGTGAATTCAATATGGATCACATTTTAACAGAATTTTGCAAACAGGCAATAATAATGTATATATACAATAATAAGAGTAAGGAACACTGACCAAATTATGACTGGGGTATTGTTTAATGGAGCAGAGACCTGTCGGTCATGTAATCTTTGGCCGTATAATAACATTTATTTAGCAAAAAGTCATGTAGTTTCTTTTTAAACATGGTAATTTCTTTAACCTTCCTGATGTCTCTTGGAATATTGTTGTATATTTGCGAAGCTGTACAGAATATACTTTCATGCATCAGATGTGTCTTGCTAGCAACTATCTGCAATTTATGTCTATGCGTTGACGATAGTTACATAGCTCAGGATTATTCTTAACAAATAATGCAACCTGCAGAATGTATAAACTTGGCAAGGTTAAGTTTTTTTTTTGTTTTTTACACACGAGTCGGTTTCCTGCAGAAGCATAGCCCTTATACAGCGTTTTTGTGCTACAAATGCTCGTCCTTTGTCTGAAGTATTACCCCAAAATATTATGCTGTATCGTAAGGTTGAACTAACGTAACCATGATAGGCTGCTAGAAGAGTCTTTTGACAAGAGGAAACTGACTTAGCCTTTTACAAACATAGTCAACATGTAATTTCCAATTAATTTTGTTGTCAATATGTTAACCTAGAAATTTTGTTACTTCAGTTTCTTCTATATCGCTATCATTATGTCGTATTTTTAGGGAAGCCGTGCGTTGTGCACGTATTCTAAAATTCATCATTTTTGTTTTAGCGATGTTGATCATTAAATTATTAACTCTGAGCTGGTGTACAATATTTTCTAATGTTTGATTGATGTCATATTCTAAATTGGTTGATTTATCATTAGTAAATAGCACTGCTATCGTCAACTTAAAAGTGACATGAAATTAGCCCGTAAAGATCCTTCCACCGAAACAATAACTTTCGACCTGCAAAAAACACTACCTCTTCCACGTATACCCACGAATATAGTATTTTATAAAAGACAGCTGTGGGTTTACAACTTAGGAATCCATTCTGGAAAGAACGAGGCGCATTGCAACATTTGGGTAGAAGGAGAAGCTGGGAGAGGATCTCAGGAAGTGGGTTCATGTCTTATTAAGTATGTAATGAAGAGACTTGGCAACAATGACGGTGTGAAGAACCTGATACTCTGGAGTGACTCTTGTGGCGGTCAAAACCGCAACATAAAGCTGACGTAGAGATTCATTCAACTTTTTAAACTTAGCTACCTGCAATCTGAGCATAGTTTCCTACCTATCGATACCGAATTTTGGCGAATCAAATGTGCACTGAAATTACAGCAAAGACTATACACGCCAAAAGACTACATGTGTAAAATGCAAAAAAACAAAGCCAATGCAAGTTAATAGAATGAGAAAAGAAGATTTTTTGTCCAGTGCTAATCTGGAAAAGAGAATCACAAACAAAAAAGCTACTGATGGGTCAAAAGTGTCGTGGCTTAACCCGAAAGAAATATTGATAAAGACAGAAGATAAGTTTTCTATTTTTATGCGCTCTATATTGAAGTAAATCTAAAGAAAAATTCACGAGGAAATACAGACCCATTGACTAAAGATCTAATGGGTCCGCTTTGCCCGAATGGAAAACCTGAGGCCAAGATAAATGATTCAAAAAGCTTATTATTGCATGTTATCCCAGAAGATATCCATGACTTTTACACAGAGACGTAATAGTAGAAGATGACATAGACGGGTTTTCTGGTTAAGTAGATTTTGAAATAGAGATGGACAATCTTGATTAGGTAAAGTGGCGTGATACGTAAATAAGTAGTTTCCTAAACGACTTCTATGTGTATATCTAAATTATTATGTTCAAGTTACAATAAAAATATTATAAAACACAAATTATTTAAATGTAGCTGTCTATTTTAAAAACCGTAGTTTACTGGTTTAAAGAACCAACAGACAAAACTAATTTTGCGATAAGGAACCATCAGGTTTTTGATTTAAATTAAAAACTAAATCATAGAAAAATCAAAATAATTTAGTTGTCCTATATTGCCATCAATATTAAACATAATATTGTAAAGTTTTATTTCCTAATTAACTTAAAAAAAAAAACTTCACACTTCACAAAACTTGAAACAAAAATCTAATTATCTCGAAAGTGACTTTTTGAGGGTTGGTTCTAGTTTGCATAACTATGTTCAATTATTGTCAGGTATACAAAAAAGGGGCAGAAAAGGAATAGTAAAATAACTTTAACACATGTCATGCCAAGCCCATAGACAACAAAAGCACTAAGAAATATTCTTGGAGCTCTCTAACAAATTTGAAATAAGTTTTTCTATTGTCTGTTTATCAAAGTATACCGAATACAAGTTGATAGTAGTGGTAAAAGTGATTTATAACTTTAAATTTTCAGGTTTATTGTTTTTTTTCTATTTTTCTTTCTTTTGTAAATTTCATAAATTTAAAAAAATCTACCCCATTTGATGACATTTATTTGGCATTAAAAGGAACATAGTTTTATGGATTTGTACTGTATTAAACACAACAAACAGATTTCCATTTTACAGGAAATTGTATTAATAATGAGGAAACAATCACAATAATATAGTATAAAACAATCACAATAATATAATAGTAGGCCAAAACTTCCTTTCTAAGGAGAGGCCAATGTCCAGCAGTGGACTATTAAAGGCATTGTATCATATTTATGTAAATAACATTATATTATTATATTTTTGTACAATTTTTTTATAAGGAATGTTGTTAATGTTATTTTATGCTTGTGTGTGAATTGTGTTTCCACTTTTATTTTATTCTTTACGTGTTACAACTGTCTTTTATATCTTTTTTAATATTTTAGTTATAAGCCAAATGTTAATAGCCAACATTTTAGTGCATGCTGTGGTCTCCTATAATTGAAGAAGTGCACTAGCAAATAATATTATTGTGTACATCTTTTGTTGGAGGTCCTCAATAATAAATAAATACTAGTATGTACTTAATCTAGATATTACCTTTTCCCCCAAATATAACAGTAAATCTTTGATATTGACACAATATTCCACATCAGGTATGAAGAATGAGTGACTTTCAGACATATGCTTCAAGTTCTTGACCATATTCTTACTATGGTGTCCACAAAACAAGCAATCACATGGCTTGATTCGGGAGTCACTGCCCTTGATACGACATTCGTCCCATTCATCAGAGTCAAGCTGTAATTAAAAAAATTGTTAATTTAATTTGAAACTAGATTAGGGCTGCCATACGTCCCGGTACACCGGTTTCAACCACTATGTCCCGGTGTCCCAGTCAATAAGACATTTGTCTCGGTTTGCTAGATGGCTTGGGGCACAGAATACACGGAACAGACTACCAGCGTATACTTAGCCGAGTGACAAGAGGGAATTGAGTCCCTAGCGGTCCTAGCGGTGGCTAGAGGCAAACCTTAACATTTTCCTTCACATTTTATTTAGTTCTAGTAAATAATTATATGCGAGAATTAAGTTCCTAATGTAATAAGTACTAAGTGTAAAAGTCTGATTAAAAACTATATCTATAGATATTTGTAACTAAATTATATATTCATTGAGCTTTAGCATTTTTTCACAGTTTCTCCTTTTCTGTTCCCAAATGTTATGCAGCAGTTATAGCAGCCCTAAACTAGATACAAGCAGATACTAACTGCAGACAACCTAATAGTATAAGTACAGAAGCTTCACTCTGCAAAATGATGTTCTTGCTGTAATACAATAAAATGCAATTCAGATTGCATACAGCTACTTACCTACACCTACATGTTATCTCTTTCTATTAAGAGTGCAACATACTTGCAGCATAGGTACATGTAGCTGTGCTAAATTTGTGTGCACATGCTAAAAGTCATTAAATGCCTCGTCTACTCATAGAAATAAGGCTATCTAGTAGAATTGAAACAGCAGATTCCAACTTGTAAAAAATATTAAACAATATAACCTATAATAATGTGATGAACTGTAAGTACATGTGGTAAGTTTAAATACCACTACAAGACATGAGTTCAGAGGTCTAGTATTTAGTTGTTTCTTTCATTAATCCTATACTGTTGCCAGACAGACTTGTAATGTGTAATATGTGTATGTGGTAATGTGTTTGTTTAATATGTGCTATAAAATTGTTTATAGGCATCTGACAAAATCACAATGAACTATGAGACTAGTGATTTTTCATTAAAATTTTTCATACATGGGTTATTATATATAGCTATCATTCCCTACATAATAATGTTAAAATACGTGATTTACTGTTAAATAGAGTCAATGATAAATCACAGTTCACTGTGTGTGTGATTTTGTCCCATGTCTAAGATAAACAACTTATCTTATTATTAATTGTTTTATATTTTCACTACAAAATATGCCACTTAGTATCTTGTAAGCTTGTATTTAATGTTAAACCTCATATTTATCCTATGCATCACAAGTTGTGTAATACATATATTATCATTACAATGTATTAATAGTGATAATATTATTTTTATTTTTTTAATCAATAGCATGGAATACAAAATGTGGGACAGAAATCTTGTATGAGGCAGAACCAATAATATCTACAGTAAACTCCCTGTTTGTTAACCCAATGTTCTATTTTACTTCAATATTAAGGATGCACATAGATGAAGATCTGAGGCACACCTGTTTAGTTATTGCACAACTATTTAAGCTATTGCATGCATTGCAAAAAAGCAATTACATACCTCCTCGATATCTGAATCTGTTTCAATGTCTTCGTCATCACAAGCATCAGCATTCAACACAACAAACTTGCTAGGATCCCCTGTAGCTTGCAGGTTAGGTGTAACCTTTACAAAACTGTCAGAGTCTGAAGGAACACTGTGCTCATCTTCCTGTTTTTCATTCTCAACAAATTTCTCTTCGCTAACCTTGTGTTTCTTACTATTTAAGTGGTTATTGTAAGCATTTTTAGTGTTAAACATCTTTGAACAGTACTTGCAATATTGTGATTCATCTTGATTTGCATTTTCGCTCAATTCTCTATGCTCTTTAGCTCTAATTTCGAACTCTTCAAGGGTTACTGGCGGTATTGAGGCTACTTTTCTCTTCAAATTGTACCTATGCCAGTCCTGTTTGTAATGTTCACGCTGCAATTCAGGTGTTTTGAACCTCACCTGACATGTTATGCACGTAAAAGAATCAGGCATTTTTACTAAGGTAATATAAACTTTAATATGACAGCTTATCACAGCTAAATGAACACGAAAATTGATTAGGTTATTGCAAAGTAGTTATGACGGAATGTAAAAATAAAAATATGTAAAATCCGATAATAGTGCTGCTTCCTTGTGGTCCACACTTCCACAGAGTACAATAATATTCTGGTGTCGGGGGTAGGGATGTTAAAAAATAATCGATTTTTATTGAAATCGATTATTATTTTCTTATAATCGATTTTTTATTCTCGATTTTTATAGTAATGTTAATCGATTTTTAGTAAATCGATTTTATAAATTACGTGTTTAAATCGATTTACAGAAACAGCTCGCATCTATGCGACGAATGAAAAAATCTTGCAGTATGTTTCAATTTTAAAACCAGCGCCATCTATGCGTTGAATCAAAAATCTCTGCTCCGTCCGAAAGATTATTTTCCAAAGCGGGAAATGTAGTCAGGAAAACACGAAACCGTATTTTAGGGAAGAGACTATCAAAATTATTGTTTTTAAACTGCTTACTTACCTGAAAATTTATGGTAATAATTATTTTTAATTTTATTATTGTTTAAACTTGCAGATTAACGAAAGATTGTTTTTTATTTTAGTTTTAGAGACCATAACGTAGTTGTTCAGGATTGATAATGATCCTTTTAAGTATTTTATTTTAATACTAGTCAAATGTAAAATAGGACTGCATGGACATTTGTGACAATAATTATTATTTAAACTTAAAGATTAACGAATGATTTGTAATTTACTTTAGTTTTTGAGACTATAGAGTAACCAAAGCCAAAACCTCCTTTCTAAGGAGAGGCCTACGTCCAGCAGTGGACTATCAAAGACTGTTGATGAAGAGTAGTCGTTTAGTTTTTTAATTCTCATTTTAAGTGTTTTATTTTAAAACTAGTCAAATAAAAAATTCTCATCATTTCATTTTTATTATAATAAATAAAACGTTTCATAGTACTAAAATGAGTATTAATAATGCTATTTAGTTTCCTAATTCCCTACTTTGAAATTTTTCGAATAGGTTATTTTTTTATTCATATAATTTTATTTTATTTTTAATCTGATAAATAGTTAATATGAATCTCTTAGGTTTATTATTGGAATATGGAAAGCATATACTTTTAAATAATACAAAAAAATCGATTATTTATTTTTATTAAAATCGATTTTTGGCAAATCGATTAAATTTTAATATAGAAAAATCGATTTTTATTTAATCGATTCTTTTCCATTAATCTCACATCCCTAGTCGGGGGTATGAGTGTGTTGAGCAAAGAATATATCTACTCTCTTACGAGAGTGTTGAGTATGTTTTGTTGTTGAGTATGTGTTGTTTTTTTGTAAAGTGAATACGAGCGATTTGTCAACTCAATCAAATAGAGTTTAGAGTAACTCGAGTCGAACCAAGGAAAGATAATTTAGAGTTCTCGATCTATAACGCGGAGACAAAAGTATGTTGATCAGAGTTCCTCCCTTAGTATTGAAGGACTTAACACCAGTTCCATCTTTCCATATTATGTCGTCATGATCGTAGAATATTTTTTTGAAAATAAATTCGTAATTCAGATTTTACCATATTTGGATACTTCATCTAAATATTATTACTACATTCAAGAAAAAATTACAAGTAATTTAGATTTTAAATGTTTGTTTTATAGGCGTTCCAAGTAAAATGAAGGATGTGATTTTTCTAGAAAACTGCATAATATTTTTAACAGTTTTTTTTTGCATTTCAAAACAAACCCTATTATCACTTACAGATTTCAAATCAAAAAAATAAAATAATTATTAGAAATGGCTGCCCTGTAAAGTTCAATAAATGTCAGATCTAACACTATTCTACGACTATGACGATCTGTGCTGTCTGTGCATCCTTACTATCAAACACCAGTTGCAAAATTATATTTTAGTAATCACTAAAAAAAATAGCTTCATATGCAAAAAGTTTAAATTATCAATTTTGATTATTTTAACAAATTTTTAATAAGGCATTTTTAACTAATTTTTTACGAGATCTTTGTCGCAGGCTCCAGATAGTTTTATAATAAATACAATCAATGTGAACTTAGTTTTCAGGAAAAATGGTAATTAGATCAAAATATCGATCTGATATAGTTCGCAGGCAGCCGTTGGATATGGGCAGCTCCGGACCAGTTATTGTAGGGAACCTTGGGTGTGGCCTATGTCCAGCAGTGGACATCTTTCGGCTAAGATGATGATAATTGTTCTAATCATATCACCTTTTTTTAAACTATGATCGGACTATTAAAAGAAAGAATACGTCAAATCGGTCACACACATATCACGATATAATACATTACACTAGATTAGTAATTATAGATATGGAAATTATTACTACTTTTAAATCAATTATTCATTTGATGAAATGATTGGTTTTAGTCACAGCGATTTCATAGATGTAAAGATAAATGGCATTAAAATCAATCAAAATTGTTTTTATCAAAGATTGCGAGCTTTTTTCGATTTAGACCTTTCGCGAGACTTGCGCTAGCGTAATAATAATAATTAGGTAGCGGTTATGTAAATTGGTCACAGGTCTGAGGACAGGCTTTATAAATCATATGATTGTGATTTTAATCCATCCCTACTAATTACCACCGAAAAGCGTTGACACTACAGATTTGTCCACAGGCCTATGCGAAGCACACGTCAGTTCAGTGTTCAATGTGCGCCACACGTGACAATAACAATCGCGAAAATGGGTAAATGCGTAGTGAAAGAATGCAATTCAAGGTCACAAAACCATAACAAATCAAGCGGAATTACTTTTCACACGTAAGTTTAAGGTTTGAGTATTAATATTAACGTTAATACGGCTATAATTAAAATAAGAAACTGAGCATTGTAATTTAGATTCAGTGTTACCATTAAAACATCGTTTTGTTTTTTCCCATATTAGTGGGAAAAAAAATTAATTAAGAAATTAGATACCTTCTACTGTTTTTAAATATTTTGGCAATAATAATAAAATATAGTAAGAACGATAGTTGATAGGGCTGGACCGATTTCATTTTTTAGGGACCGGTTGAATGTTCACCTTCTTCCAAGCTCGCAGTACTAGAGACTTCTGTATGAAAAAAAATTGCCATGACTGAATCATTTCAATTTCTTCATTAATTATCAATTTTATAATAAACTTTAACAGAATACCTCAAGATGTAGCACGTCGTGAAAAGTGGATTGAAATAATTCGATTGCTAAGAAAAGAGACAGATTGGCTACCTACTAAATCTACAATCATTTGTTCGAAGCACTTCCGGGAGCAAGACAAATTAGTACCAAAAAGCAATTGTGGCCGCACTTATTTATCTAACAAAGCAATTCCAATGCTTTTTGTAAGTAAAAATTAAAAATATATTTATTTGTCATAATATGGATATACAGAGTTGTTAGTAGTTACATTTTAAATGCTAGCCACATTCTACCATTGTCTTGTGAGCAAAATGTTAGTAGAGTGAATTTATGTATATATTTTTTTTATCTAGGTACAACATTATCATGCATTATTACCATGTCACAATTTCTTATCGTCAAAAAATTCTTCGATACTGTAGAAACATTTGTCTAAGAGCAACGTAAATAATTTTCTTTTAAGAACATTAATAGTATCTTCCTTAAATCTATTTGATAACTTGTTATAAATATGTATAGCCATACAGTATACATTCTTCTGAATATGCTGCTTCCAATTATCAGTGTTTATCTCATTTAATGCCCAAAATGACGTTGCATCCACTTCTTCAACTACATTATCATTATATTTAATATCTAATTTAATGGGTTTACTATTGTATGTCTAAAATTGTACCCACAATCGGAAAAAATATTCCGTACTGTGTCTATACCATGAGCGTGTACGACTCGCTTTTGGCCGATTTTTATGGGTACCGTTGGCACCCTTTGAGTACGCAACCCTAAAAATAGTTTCTCATAAAATTTGCATTGTAACAAAATGGTTTAATACAACACTAAATAAATTGTGTACTTCAATAGTTTTTGAAACTAAGTATTTAGTTTTTCTAGTGTTTTCTTTTTATTACAAAATTATTATTTTTTAGGACGACTCTCATCCTGAAGAGCCGGTAGAGCTTTTAGTTGAAGAACATAATACGGACGTAGATATTGTAGATACCGATGAAGAGATCAATGAAATAATTGAAACCCAACGAGAGCACAAAATGAGAAAAATAATTCACCGGTTAAAAATTGTTTCCGCACAAAGATTAAGAAAAATAAAAAATATATCACAGAAAAATAAAAGATTGAAAATAAAAAACAAAAAATTAAGAGATATTTTACAGGAAATGAAAAAAAAGGATGTTGACCGAAGAACAAGAAATGCAACTGAATCTAAATGCTGAAACAGTACAATTTATAGAGTTTATAACAACATCAAAAAGAAAATTACTTGAAAAAAAATCTAACAAGCTAAAGAAATTTGGTTTAACACTAAACTTTTAATCCCCTGAAGCCTATAAATTTTTAGGGCTTCTATTAAAAAGTAAACAATTTTACATTATTTAAGCCTTAACATTATTGATACCTTTCTCACATAGATCTTTGATAAAATGATTTTCACTAGGAACACTGCACTTTGATTATCGACCATTAGCTTCACTGGTGACTCATTACCTTTGCACTGCACAAATTCTGACACTATGCCTTTCACATTAACCAACTCTTGTGCTGCTGCATAATACGCAGCTTCCATTGAGGATAGTGCAACAAAGCTTCTTAGAAAACCAGGATACTGCCACCATAGACTGCGACAAAACCACTCGTAGTCTTGCGAGATTTGACATCTCCACCCCAATCTGCATCAGCAAAACCTTGTAACATTTGATCGCCATTGTAGTATTGGACATGTCCATTTCATTATGGGCAGGCGAATCAAAGCACTTATTACCAAAATAGACAAGTATTATCAGCCCCACCTTCTAATATCATTAGTCAATCCAATCCTGTCCTTCATATACCAGGGAACCAAGATGCAAACACATCTGATCATAAGAATGATATAGTTCGGACAACTTTTGACTCAAGTTAAATACCTACTGAAATTACCGAATTTTGTTTTTATTGCCTATTGAATTTTGTTATTATATTTGGTTGATTTTACAAAATTATATTCTAGATTTTAAGTTTAGTTCTAAATAAGCATATTAAATTTGTGTCCTTTCCTCACTTTTATTTCATCCTCTAACACTTCACATAGAGCATGGCAAACTTCTGGTATAATTTTTGATATTATTTGTGGTGAAACTTTGAACAAAAAATGAATGAATTCATAGTCGTCTCTTGTTGCTAAGTATCTCCGTGTTATAGCAAGACGTATCTAGGCAGGAATAGCTTTTCGTAATTAGGTGTCTTGTTTTGAAATTCGTGTTGAAATTTGACTAAGCAAATATTCAAAATCATTTAATGACATCCGCAAAAACTTTTTGAATTCATCTGAAGGTTCTGCAACTAGTTCATTTAACTGCTTCTCCATAGTTGCACTGTAACAAAATACAAAGTTATCAAGTATCAGTTCCCACACCATAAGATATGTGACAGCGGCATATTACATTTTAACTGTTATTAAAACTGTAATTTTATATGGTTAAAAGTGAATATAATTATATTTATTTCACCCATCTTGTACTACGTACTTACTATATTCTAAACTCTACGAGAAAGCATAATAAGTTGGTACTTACCTGGTTCTGTTTCGGTGAATGGTGGTAATCCACCATCTCCGTTTTCATTGCTTCTTTGGAATTGTTAGTTTTTTATTTAGGCGTAACTAAAAATTGCCAAAGCGCAAAGTAGCCCCGCAGCCCAAGATAATCCAATACGCCCAAGATAAACCAATACGTGTTTTATGGGTGTTTCATGTAAACTATGTTGATTGATTGAGAAGAAATGGAAGATTAAATATTAAATGCTTGGCGTGCATACGCGTCAAGGAGCGCGAACTATGCTGTGAGCCCGGCGCGAACCTCTGCGAGTGTGGACTGTTGAGTTCTTGCTCCAATTCGCGCCGCGCTTCGCGTCGCGATTCGAGCCGTGATTCGCGTGCGAGTGCGGATAGGCCTTAACGACTCAGGCAGTTACGGAGTGTGCGCGAGTATCGACACATACGAACACTATCGAACTTGTAACATTCAATGATGTTCGTAGC
The DNA here is from genome assembly GCA_902825455.1 of Arctia plantaginis. Lineage (NCBI taxonomy): Eukaryota > Metazoa > Arthropoda > Insecta > Lepidoptera > Erebidae > Arctia > Arctia plantaginis. The sequence goes on from CADEBD010000303.1 coordinate 3,411,071, forward strand.
TGGAAGTGAGAAGTATCGATTTTATTCGACTCAAAACTTGTTCAAATACAATTCTTTTCAAAATTGTTTTAGTGTTTCTAAAACTATATTCTATGCACTATCGATTGGTACAATAAAAAAAATAATTGATTTTTTTCAGAATCGATACTGTTCGTTGCGGCAGTCGATATTTTGAAGAGATTTGATCATTTCTTTAGCCGTTTTAGCATATTTTATGATATCTAGGATATCAGTTAATACTGATGATAGCTGCTCTTTTTCTAAGCTAGCATTTAATCTTAATTTCCAATTGTTAAATTATACAAGTTGATCATTCACTTTAATTAATTAATGCGTTATTTATGCATACGTAAAAATAAGATTGTATTATGAAAGTAAATTATTTACACAAACTTCCAAAAAAGAGTCTAAAAGACAATTGTATACAAAACTAATGCTTAACAGCGGAGTTTGATTACGCAGGTAATGTACACCATTGTAATAAAAAAAACAGCTACTTTATTATTTATACCTTTCAATTAGAAATACGTAATTTAAAAATATTTAAATTTAATTATTTGTTTATAAAATTGGTTGAAAATCCCTTTTTGACTCGGTTATTATGGGTAAAATTTCATACGGTAGTCAACACTGGCCCGCCATCGTTATGTTTATATTTTTTTCTAATCCGAGGCAACGGCAACGAGGTTATTGAGGTTTGCTTCTCTAGTTATTTAACTCAACGAATTATTTTTTATTTTATTTCCACTCTAATTGACATTTCGTTGACTTACATATTGACAATTGACACTAAGTTAACAGAAGTCAAAAGTTATCATATACTCATACTATATGAATTTTATTTATTATATTTAATTATTTATTAAAAAACTGAATATTTTAACGTATACTTAGGTTCATTATATTACCATTTTCGTAGTTATATCACTCACACTCACAACGCATATTATAGGACGTGTTTTAACATTGATATAAGTTAAGCTACGTTAAGATTTTATTGTTATAGTGCTGCATAAAAATGTTAGAAGCTGAGGAAGTAGACGATGACTTCTTTACGCCAGTGGCAAGGTGAGTCAGATCTTTTACATTTTAATGATTGTATTTTTATCGGGTATATGTTTACAAAGGCTTGAACTAATCTGCATAAACAATAAGTGATATTTTATTTATTATTTTCTCTTCTAGTACATCCCTGGCAAGTATATTTGGAAATATGTCAAAACAAACAGATAGCAACGAAAATGATTCTTTGAAATATATTCCACCAAAACCTCAACATATTGTACCAAAGAAAAGAGAACCTTCTAAAGCTTCTGAATGTATCTTTGCATGTGCCCTTATTGTGCATGAATGGTAAGTTGTGATTACAATATTATTTAAATATTACACTGACTAACTAGTAGTGCTAATGTTGAGTCTATACTCTATCTATTCTAAGAGGTACCATTTGACGTTTCATACTTTTGAAGCTGAAACATCTTTGTGTTGATGTAACACATAATTATAAAAAAAAACTTAAAACCATGGAATTCATCATCAACAGCCTATACTAGTCCACTGCTGGACATAGGCCTCTCCTTAGAAAGGAGGTTTTGGCCTACTATACCACGCTGGCCAGACGGGTTGGTATAGGGTTTGTTTAAAAAAATGGAACCATGGAATTAATTTAGTATTTCTATTTTATCACAAGATGTACAATTTTTATTAACTAAATTTTAATTTTAATCTTTCAAACAAAGCGAAAAAAACAATATATACTATAAAAATAATTTATTTTGGACTTCGTTTTAAAGTCACATAGTTAGGACTGTGACACACATAGTGTGACTCTTCGAATTCACTTGTATACGAATAATCATGAAATATAAGGAACTTTTTTAAAATATTTTAGGATTTACAGTCTGTGCCCATGAGGTTATCTTCAAACTGAATTTACACAAACAAACGTTCTAACAATAAAAATACATATAGAAAATGGTTCTCTGTTTCGCCATCATCTAAACTATTTTCTAGGATTGAAAAATCACCTTACCAATCGCCTGTTTTATTTTCATTTTCAATTTCATATATTTATAAAATAACAACTTAAAGGTTTTTTACTTTTATTTAAGTTGGTGTAACCTGTTACTAGAACGGAACCTGCACCCAGGTTCAGTTCTAGGAACACTTGAGAAGTGAGGCGAAACTGTTAAAAAAATATTTAAAACAGAAAATACATTTGAATGTTCAGATAAATATAAATATGTAAACTAATGATAAAAATATAAATATGTACAAATAGATAAATAATTTTAAAGTGAAATTAAGAGAAAATCAAATTAATTAACCACACTGTGTATTGTCAACAACAACACTGGACCACACTAGGATTTTGTTTACAATTTTTTTGGTGACCACGCCACTGCTGACTACGTGGGCCTCAATTCTGATATTTTAATATTGTATCAGTAGACTGTCAATGGAATGTCGTCGCAATAGTTTTGCACTTTTCCTGTTCTACTAACTATGTAAGACCAATGGCCTGAGATGACTTGTCACTGATACAAATGTCGTCGATGTCTTTATAACAGTTTGTTAAACGGTACATTTTAAATTTGTAAGAAAATTATATATTTAATTTGCCAGGTATAGCAATGTTGTTGATAGCACCATTGATGACCTATATTACTATTTCGACAGTCTATTGACACTGTGAATTTATGATATTAGAATACTGATATTTTGACCAATGTCATTAGTGTATCAATGGAATGACAGTGGCTTGGAGTTAACATAAAATAGCAGAATTGAGGCCCAGATGAATAACGTGTAATAAAATAATTCGTTCGTGTTACAATTTTTAATAATAATGCTATATTTGGCTCAGTTCACAAGGAATTTGTAAAACATAATAATTTAGAAAAGCCTTTTTAAAATATGTTTTAAGTAGTTCGTGTTTTAAGTTCATACTGTCCAAAAGCATTTTACCAATTATAACTACTCTACGCTACGCGTTCTACGTGTACTACGCTCTACAATAATTAAAAACCGTTAGTTATCAATTTTGATATCCTCAAGAAAAAGATATCAATACATATTATGTTCCGGAAACTAGACCTTGTGTTATTTATTTGTCTTTACTTGTGTGTAATTATTTTAATAGATGTTCATTTGATTTTATAGATCATCATTTGCCTACATTACTCATATAGATTTACTAGTAAAACCTAAGATATGATAATATAAGGGCTTAAACAGTAACATATAGAAATCGTAAAACTGTAATCGATTTGTAAATACAAAGAAATTATATTGATATCTCTTAAGAACCAGATATTGTACCAATCGATTTCCTTCCTTATTATTCAAGCTGTCAGGACTGTCAAACGGTACCTCTTAGATCAGATGGACAATAGTGGTAATCAAGCTAAGGTAAAACAAGTCTGATGATAAACATAAGCTTTGATACAACTTTCTATTGACGTCCGTCGAATTGAAGGGTGGGAGTTGGGTTATTGGGGGTTGGGAATATTGCAAAAATAATTGATTCTCAATATTTTTTTCTCAAAAACTACATGTCTCCGGCAGAGTGGGGATCGCTTTGCGCATCGTGCATTAGGGCAAAATAAAATGCACACCCATTTATTATTATTTATTTTCTCTTAGTTAGAATATGATTAAAATAGGTCAAAACCATAAGTCGTTACGTAGTAAAGTTACTACGTAACTTCTTATTGATTCTATGGTAAGAGAAAATGGTTTTAATGAACATTTTAGTAAAAAAACGTAAGTATTAATTCTGTTTAAAAAAAAAACAATTTTGTTTATTTTCCTTATAAAATGGAGCGACAGCTTCCATCAAATCACTTTCTTATTTAAAGCTTGTACAGGTACGGTGTCCATTTCTTCATCATCGTATTGTGTTATAGGTACATATTAGAGAATATATTACGCTATCTGATAAACTCGCAATAAATCTCAATTTTAAACTACCAGAAAATTAAATTAATGAATAGCGAAAGTAGAAATTATTAAATTTTTATTGAAAAAAGAAAGACCCTATTAATTTGCTCGGAATTTGTACTTGTCGTACTTAAGTAAGAGAAAACGAATCAGGAGCAGCGACAATATCGGTGAGCCAATCGCTGGCTGACGTTATGATTTAACTGCCCCCCCCCCCCCCCGTCCTACTTCATCAAGATCAGTGCTGGTACCTATAACCTTTCTGTAAAAATAATATCAACCCCAACTCGACGGACCTCCATGAAAATCTGGGCCTAAGCTTTACCTTAACACTGTTTTCTTACTTATTAAACAATCATCACTGCCTTCTTATTTCCAGGTGCAACAATGTCTATACATCTAGAGGGAAGTTAGGATTTGCCATAATAAAGATTCAGAAAACTGGTGACCATAACATTGTACTATATGATTCTGTTAAAACTACACTATCAAGAACACTAATTTCACCACAACTTGAAGTAACTATCAAGAATAATTCTTACATTTCATATTATGATGCCCTTAGAAAGTATTGGAGTATTTATGGCACAGATGAAGAAGTAAAAAAAATTGACGACATTCTTAATAGCTTGGGAGCTAATGTTGTTTATTCCAATAATACAGACAATGTACCCCAACAACCTAATAATTCAGAAAGTGGAACAATTGCTTCTTTAGAAGAAAAAGAGCAAAACAGAGGTAGTGATACAGATTCTTCTGTAAATAAAAAAACAAAGATTTCTATTCTAAACCGTATGGCTAACATGGGCCACTCAGTATTACCAACAAAAATTCTACCATTAGAAAAGACTAGCGATTCCTCAGATACCAATGAACCTGAAACACAACCAAAAGTTTTCAGACATAAAACTTCAAAATCTTTAATAAAAAGGAATAATGTTGAAAATATTGTGTCTGAATCCCAACAATTAACTGAAGCTCACCAGAGAATTATTGTGCCCAATACACAACCTGATAAAAATGTCACTGTGTATAGTCATCATGGTCAATTTATACCCTTATCTAACACCAGTGTGATAGCCAACACTAATAATGAATTAAGTATGTTTATGGCAGAACAGAGAATTGGTAATAGTGAGATGAGAATCAATTTGAATAGGATTACTGACAAGGTGGATTCTGTCTTAAACAAAATAAATAGTTTAGAACTTAAAGATGCCAATGTACCTACAGATATACTTCTAAAGTTGCTCAAAGAATATGAAAATAAAATTAAAGCATATGAAGAATTGCTAAGGTCAAGAGGCATAGATGAGAAAAATAATATAGAGGAGCAATTAAAAGTGAAAGATAAAGATGTTGAAAGAATTAAAAATAAAATGTCTGAAGTGGAAAATGTAAATACTGTCCAAACTAATGAAATTAGTAAGCTTCAAAAACAGATAAGAGTTTTAGAAGAACAAAATATACATGAAAAGCAAATTCAAACCAGCAGAGAAAATGAACTTATGATAAAAATTAACATCTTAGAAAACAGATTAGAAGAGAAAAATAAACAATTGAGTGATATAACAAGTAGTGAATCTACAAAAACTGACCCCAATGATGATAACACAGAAGATAAAGTAAAAAACATTATGAATAATACATTCCAGACCATATCAATGAACTTCGAGAACAGTAATACTTACACTGGTGAAACTATTAAAAGAATTGTAGGAACTGTGATAAAGAAAATTACTATTAATGCATTAAGTGAACTGAAAAATAGCTAAAACTTTTTTTTTAATTTTTAGTACTATATATTTTATTAAATGGGACTCGTGGCTAAGTGGTAAATGAGTAGGTTAGCACATTGCAAAGTTAAGCAGTCCTAGCACATTGAGACCCCTCTGTCCCTCAGAGAGCATGTTGAACCGTCGGTCGGTCGGTTGCTATTGAACATTGGTGGCAACTGTTACAGATTGTAGAGGTCTGATGGCAATCGCTCCATGAAAAAAATCAAAGTTCAAAGTTCTTTGAAGACTGAAACCAGACCTCAACCTAGTTTGCGAAAAGGCTCGGATGATGTGGAGGATGATATTTTTTATTATCTGATTTCATTTTTTTTCTAAACAAAAGTTTAAAATAGTATCATCGTTTAAACTTTTCTCCTTAAATATAGCAATTGCACTAATCATTGCTAACTAATTCTGTCAGTATCAAATTAGCAATGGTTAGATGTGCACTATGTGTTGAACGAACACTCCTTATTAGAAACAAGCTCAATCACAATAACATTATTATTTTCGAATCGCTACATTATCTTGTTATAATCCTTCAGTATATTCGTTGTAATCTTACATGTAGAAAATAGGACATAATAAATATTGTTATTATAGTTGATACTATATGTTTCAGTTATTTCATTACATCATTAATGAAGATACTACTTTGCATAGTATTAGGGAAAAATATTATTCTGGTATATATATATATTTATATAAAATAATATACACTAAAGAAAAATAATATCCTTTTTAGAGCGACATTTTTTGCGAAGATGTATTATTTGCAGTAGGAACTCAACCCCACACAGAGTCTAAATTGCATTTTAGAATCAGTTTTAATACAGCAATATCCCACGGCCGCCAGATTTTACTTATTTACTTGTGCACAAAACATGTAGTTATAATAGAGTAGTATTAGTGTGTACAGTGAACGTATACATACCCGCTAGCTTGGACCGACGGCCAATTCTCAGGTACCAGGTACTCCCTTTACTTACAGTCTGAGGACTGATTCTTATGTATGTTGTAGGGAATATTGTAAACAATTTGAAATTAATACTCCCAGACACCTGTAGGCAGTAATTATTGCTAGTCTGCTCGTTTGTCCCCTCTTCCATCACAAAAAGTGAAAAACAACCTTACTTACAGTCAGACTTTTTATTACGGAAGATGGCCTGAAGTACGTCGGTGTACCAGGGATTTCCTTTCTAGGGTACATCTGGTTCCCCTGGCAATTGGTACCTAAGCCGGCGTGCGATTTTTGGTCGGTTCGAGTTCGACATAACCACCCCATCGGTGGCTGGTATCCGAGGGGATTTCCGCACAGAAAAAAGGGGGCTATTTTAATATATTTTCTAAGCTGCCAGACCAATCGTAGGGGCTAAATATCCCCTGGATGCGGCGACAGTCCTGGCACGTTTTCCGCCTTTTGATATCCTGGCTGATATGAACGCGAGGGTCTATAGCCAGACTCGCGCGATCCGCCGATGTGAGAGCGGAGAAGACCAGAACGAGCTCGAAATGCTGCGTAACGCTCACCGACAGGCACTGTTGTTAGAAGGTTGTTGTTCCTAAATGGTACGGAATTTGGAATTGTTTTTATTTTGTTGATGCATATTTTGATAAACTGTTACCATAGCAAAAATAGGATCCTAATTCTTCCTGATAAAGGAATTAAAAAAAAAACTTAAAACAACAAAAAATAAACCGTTCTTTTTAAGCATAGAATTTTGAGTTTTTTTTTGTTGCAAAGAATCATGTTTGTTAATACAATTACATATCCTATAAGCAATAAAGTGTTATTTTTAAACATTTTTTTTTATTTTCCTAGAAAATAAAAAATGTTTAAATCAAAATTGTCGCACAGGGGGAGTTCTACTTTTCCATTGAAAACGATTTCGTTTATCGATAGATGTAAATATTATAAGATATCCGTTTTTTCTGTCAAAAACCATATGATTTTTGGCCGAACTGGGAAATCAATCAGGTTGTTGCGGATTAACCACATAGCAAGATTAAAAAATGCTACGGGCCCCGCGCACCAACCCTTTCTGACCGTAAAAAGTAACTACTATTTTAAATCGAAGTGTGAAAATATATTTTCAAATCAATGTAGCTATATTCTTGGGTACACTACATAAACACGAAAAACTTAATTCCGTTAGTCATTACCACGAATTTCTGAACGCCGATTTTTATGATTTGGAATAATTCGAAATTCCGAAAATATTTAAATTGCTGAAATATTATTATAACCTAATCTAAGGCAAGGCAAGCATGCATGTATACATATTATATTATTTGTCAACTAAAATCATAAAAATATGTACTTTCATTGATGAATCTCATAGAAATTCTTCATACTACTTAATGGTTCTCATACAAATATTCATATTCCAAAGAATAACTCCCACCTACCCTAACTTAAGGTGAAAGGTAGGGTAAAAAACAGCCTGTTGCACTAGAAAAGGGCATTAATATTTGTTAGAGATTTACGTACCTTGCTTATATTTTATATTTTTGTCATATTTTTTGCAATTACCTAAAGTGGCAACAATTATCAATAGCAAAAAATATGACCATCATCATCATCATCCATCAGTTGAGCAGTATTATCACCCGTCACCTACTCTAACTGACCGTGTGGTGACGGATTAAGAATACAGAGTGTCACCACCCCTATTCATCCCGTGGGTGTCGTAAAAGGCGACTAAGGGAGCAAACTACGCAGGACAACAGCACTGCAGAGAGAAAGAAACCTTGACACTAACCCTTTTTTTTACGTGTGGAAGTCCCGTCGGGCCGTCATCCCGACGGGGTGGTGTGTCGGAATCGGACCGACTAAAACCACACGGTTTGCCGCTCTGCGCCTGTAAGAGGAGGGATCCGGGAACTGCTGTTCTTAAGGCATCCGTGCCCCTCCTAGCGCCTGCCCGCAACGGCGCGGGCACTCTGTTTTTTTTTTAAATTCTTCGAATGTCATTTGCAACATGTTATATGGGTGCAATGAGATCAAAGAATAAGCTGGTAAGTTGTTCTGAAACGCTCTTCCAAAGACATAATTAGCGAGTCTAGGTAGGGAATAATCAACGATCGAATTTTGGTTGGTAGGGTGCCGCTACCTTCAGCCAAACCTCGGTTATCTTATTTAGGGGTCTTTCAAGGACAATTACAAAAATTTTCGTCGCGCCTTACGAACCTACCCAAAATTGTTCAACAGCTCTCCTACTATTTGCCCTCCGTCTTACAAATTCAATCTACTCCAGCTACCTTTCTTTTGTCGTCAATGCCTCTGACTGTTAAAAGTTTACTCGTTCCATATTATTTCTTACATGGCACTTGTAAGAAATAATATGGAACGAGTAAACTTTTTAGTGACAGATTATGGTTCCCTCAAGTTTAAGTTTTGATTGTTTTGTAATGTATCTAGTCAAAATTTGTTTTCATCAATATATTTAATTGGTTTGATTGAAATCATTAATTTTATTTCCTACAACACTACAAAATATAATTATTTAAAAGTTTTATTTCTTTTCGCCCCTTTTTTATTTTTACGTAGGTAGGTTTAAAAACGTAGTTGTAAAAGCCCACATAGGCTTTTACAACTACGTTTTTAATTACATCTCATCTCACTGTATACCGGGCAATACTGATCAAAGAGGAATATGAGTTAAGACCTATCTTTCGACATCTGGGACTTCATTTTTAACTCATCATCATTATCTTTTTGCCCTTTCCCAAAATTATTTAATTTAATTTATTTATTAACTGCGCAATGAGTTCACGTCTTCCATTCTCATCTATCACTCGTCAGTTTACCACTTACGCCATTTCTAGCCAAAATCGTCTTGCGCACAATCCATTTTCTCTTTGGTCGTCCTTTATATTTATATCTTTTAGATTATATACATACAACTTTCTTCACTATTTTTTAGTCATCTCTACATATCATATATGTTCATACCAGAAGCCCAATTCTCGTAACAAATGTTCGGTCGCAATTTAGTTCCGATCAACTTTCGATCTCACAACTGCCAAAAAGGTATTTTCGTAGTAAAATAGTATTATTATGACTAGCAGATTACCGATTAAATTTTCGGTTACAATACGATATTTACATTACAGTCAACGTTGTATGTTTAATTCTTTACTACAAAAATACCTTTTTAAAACAGTTGTAAGATCGAAAGTTGATCGAAACTGGCCTTCAAGATAACCTTTTGCTGCTGAACTTTTCATCCACCTAGAGTTACTTTCAGGCTTCCTCTAATGCATGTTCACCTGTATTTATGGTTATTAAAACAAAAATTGAAAAGAAAGTATGAAGATGTATTTTTTTCGCTGACTTTGAATCTTTGAATGCCTACCACTGCCAAGTGTCAACTGTCAGTTTTTAAGTAGAGTCAACATTGTAGGAAATATTTCTCAATTTCTCAAGACGTTAATTATGTTATCGACACATGTTTAGAATGTATTACCCTGGAAATATTTAATTGATGTTATTTTCTTGATAGTTTGAAGTAAAACTACTAAAGCAACAGAATGGACGAGTTACAAAAATCATTAAACGAGTACGAACAACAGGTATCAAGAACGGAGCACGGATACAAAAGCAACACAACTCTGTTTTTATACGATTATTACTAGTTTTTATATTTACAGCTGTGTATGGTTAACAGCACCCTTGAAACTGTTGATGATGAAAATGAACGTGAATCTATATTGAGTTTGCAATCCGATTTGCAACAACTTATTGAATTGACAAAAGAAAACCTCGAAGCTTTATTACCTAAAGAATCTACCTCTTCTTCAGAAACTCAAAGCAAGGATGAATTGGCTGATGAGTATGCTTTATTTCAGGTAATGATCAAATATAATCAGATTTAAAAACATCAATGCATTCGTTTTTACTAAAAATCTAAATGTTTTTAGAGTTTAATTGAATTTAGCTTGATTAGTAACTACATGATTAATTGAATTTGAATATATCTATTGAAATCAAGAGATTGTCACAAATGAGTTAAAAGTACTCAGGTTTTTATTACAATTTATTTGCTTAATTATGTAACTTTTGAAAAACAAACCCTAGGTATTAGTCTTTTGAAACAGTGGCATAATTACTTGCAGGCAGAGATGGCAAAGAGTGGTGCATATGAAGAAAAAAATGAAGGTGATGCTGATACAAACAGTGATGACAAAGACAGGGATATAGAGGTAGTGTAATAGCTTCATATTTTTTTTATATGGTGTACAATCTACTGTTAAGTAATAGTTTTGAAATGTAACAATATGCACTAACAAAAATTACAATTAAGTTAGTTAAATTTTATTCCCAAAAAGCTTTCGTACTGTTCTCTGGGAGAATAAAACATCCAAATCCAGTGGTTTGACAATACCCATCTACACATTTAAATTGAAGTGTCTTTTTGGCCCCTTTATCCACGTTATATTAGGATTTATCAGTGCTTTTGGTGCCTTTTGGTTATACCCTTTTTATTAAATTTGGTCTCATGTCCATGAAATGTCTCAGTAATAAAATAATGGGTGTTCTCAATCTGCATTAAGCACAAATCTGTAGAAATCCAACCTCTTCAAAGTATATCCTGCTTCAATAACTTGTACCAGTGGCGTATAGTGATTTGGGTGCATAAGCCTGCAATATTCACAGCACACTTTCCACAGTGAGAGTCTAAGTTCTAGGGCAACAATATTGGTTGAAGTTGCTGGATCCAATCTGAATCATTGAACTATCTCATTGTTTACTTCATCAGTGAAACATGATCTACCCAGATCAGATTGTCGCCTTGAAACAGAGCCGATCATTCTTTTGTCGATAGGTTCCATCCAACACAAAAACATCCACCACTCAACAACCGGGATAGTGTGCTATGTTTTCATCCATGATCCCATGTGGGTTAGATAGTTGAGGAAACGTACATGTTTTTTAACAAATCTGCTTTTGATTTTCAAAGAAAATATTTTTTTTACAATTTTTTTACAATTTGTACAACAAACATATTCAACATTTTGAAGAAATAATAAATAAAGAATGAATGTTTTGTTTATTTTAAGGATGACTTGTCTACTCTACTGGGCATGAAGTGCTCTGTTTATCACACACATAAATGGGGTGGACAACCGAGTCTATACAACGCCATGGTTAGTGCCATTGTACCCATGCAAGAAAATGTTGAATTTAATGATCTTCAGGTTAGTAATTAATTATAAAGAAAATGTACTAAGTTTATTTTTAGCTTATCATGTTTAATTCCAATTGATGAATTGAGATATCAACTAATTATTCATAATAATTAATGCAATTGATTGATGGTGCAAAGTATAAGACAAACTGTTATGATAAAGTAAGTTGTTAATCTTTCTAGCAGTATTTTTTTGTCATTGTGTTAGAGCATATCTTAGGAGACAATGACAAAAAAATATCACCCTCCCAATTCTTTTCTCCACATGAACTACAATAAAACAAATTATAAAAAGTGTTGTGTAAGCATTTTACACAATACTTTACTTACTACACATGGATACACATAATATATATTCTATGTCCATAAGTGGCCGTCATGTATTTTAGATTAAATATTAACACTTTTACCACAGTACTCACAATGAAAACATGTAAAAGTCGTTGAGGGTTTGGCCCTTGTTTTTTTTTTAAACTTATAAAAAGAGTTACAGAATGATGTATAAAAAAAAATCAAGTAATAATCATAGTGCATAATTAAGCAATTCAACCTACTCTATTCTTTACTGATGCAACTATACACCTATGTATATATATATACACACCCAACTAACTTTCAATAAAGATTTTAATCAAATCATAGTTTTCTATTAATTATATCTTACTTGTAAAATTACAGGTTCGTGTTTTATTTACTCATCCAACACATGCTGAAATGTTACCCTGTCCTTTTTTCCTGGATGGAGAATGCAAATTTAGTGATGAACAATGTAGGTGAGTTTATATCTGCGGTCATTACTTGTGCTAGAAATTGTGTAAATTGATACTTAATTACAATTTTATTTTAAAAGTGTTATTATATAGTTTTTTATACCATGACAGGTCTCTATATAAGTGGACACTCGCTCGTAGCGTAATGAAGCACGTGATTTTTTTAATTTGTTACACATTATGTTCAAAAATTAACTTTCTGTATTTAAATTTTAAGTACTTGTAGTTACTTTTATTTTTTATATTGCATTTTTAGATATTCCCATGGTGCAATTGTACAATTATCAGATTTAAAAGAAGCAATAGAACCAGATTTTAGTGCTTTAAAAGTTGGGAGTAGAATACTGATGAAAATGAATCCACCACAAGATGAGGTACTTGACATGTTTAAAACTTGTTAATGTTAATACATATGATGATTTGTTATCTGAATACTTGTACCATTATTAAATATTCACTGGATTTTAGGACATTAGTGTAACTAAAAAATCAACAGAAAAATATCACTTATGGCATAGAGCAGTAATAAAAAGTTTGGATCCAGAAAAGAAAGTCTGTTTGGTTAAATTGGAACATGGAGTTACTGGACAGAAGCGGAAACTAGGGTCAGGTGAATGTACTGTACAGATTGAGGACATTTACCCACTCGACAGTAAGTATCTGGTAAGATTATTACATATGAAATAATTAAACAATATAATAACTATTGTATTATTTGTAGATACAGAGGATGTAGACAGTGACACTAATGACAGCTTGAGTGACACAGAGTACCCAAGCGCCAAGACTAAATGTGAGGAAACAGCCCATGATAATCAAAGTCTTTTGATTGAGAAAAGTCTTCAAAATCCAAATAACACTCCTATTGGAGAATGGGAAAGACATACCAGAGTGAGTATGTATGATTTATTACTATAGACAACTAAGCCTGTAAGATTTTATTTGCCGCATATGTTTAATATATTTTATAGTACATAACTATGTTAGCATTGTGATCTCTATGAATTAAAAAAAAGAAATCTAAGTTTCTAAGATTTTGATGATCTGCCCTTTCATAAGCAGATGGTTAGTTCATGATCATTAAATAAGAGGGTCACAGTGACTCGGTCACTTGTAACATTTACACCTCAATATATCTATCTATCTATCCATGGCCAGGACTGGTAGAAAGTCTAATTACCACATGATAAAAAGATAACAAGCTACAGGCTTATTTGTCAGTAATTATTAGTAGTAGTCAATATAAAGGCTGATTCAACCATACTAAAACATTGCTCACTTTCATCAGGGTATAGGTTCAAGGTTGATGTTGGCAATGGGTTACGTGCCAGGGACGGGGCTCGGTGCTGCGAGCGACGGTCGAGTGAAGCCGGTTGAAGCCCGGGTATTACCTGTAGGAAAGAGTCTCGACCACTGCATGGCCATTTCTGAGAAAAATGCTGCTCAAGATCCATTAAAGGTTTTAAATATTACTCTTATTTGTAGTTGTTGTTATTTATGCATACACAATAAAGGTACTTTAAATGAATGGGCTTTGAATTAATCTACTTTGTTAACCGAAGATGTTAGAAAGAAAAAAGTTTTATCTACATAAATTATTACTATTGTTTATATTTTTTTCAGGTGGAACAAAGATTGAAAAGGTTACAAAAAAAGGAAGAAGAAAGAAATAAAAGGAATTACGAGCGAGAAAAGGAGAGAGAACGGCGAAATGTATTTAATTTCCTCAATAGAACTTTAGGCAACAAAGCTGAAGAAGTTCCAGAAGCCGACACATCTGTGAATGTGAAGCAGTCTACTAGCAAAGACCTAAATATAGAACAATTCAAAATTAGCGAGGACAAAAAAAGAATAGAACGCGAAATAACAAAACTAAATAGTTCTTTAATAAAATACCCGGCAGGGTCCAACGGCCACAAAAGTATTAATTTGCAAATCATAGAGAAAAACAAAGAACTCACCGGCCTTACGCAAAAAGAGAAGCAAATAAGTAAGGAACAGGCACAAAGGAAAGATAAGCAGAAAATGACTGTTTTTTAACGATGTCTAATATGCATTTAGGTACAATAAAATCTTATAATTATGTTACTATTAAAAGCTGTTGATGTGATGTTAAAAATTGAAGTTTTAGTGATAAAAAGTTTTAATTAAAATGTTTTTAAAAGCAACAACAACATAACAAAATAAATAAATCAATTGCCGCGCATCATAAAGAAGTCATTTACTAATAAAAACATAATTAACCGATTCGTGGCCACTGCCGCGCCAGGGATGTAAAAATATTTCGTATGGCCAATGACGCACCTAGCGCGTCATATAACAATTATTGAAAAATACGTCAAAACTAAATATTAACAAAGTAACTACAATGTTATATCCCAATAAAACATGTTGAAGTCAATTTCTTATGTGGCCATTAATTTAAAAAATCTAAAAAGAAGACTCAAAGAGGTTCTCAACTATTTTTACAGCCTAATAAATAGTTAATTTTCCATTACATAAGTAAGCGGTGCTTTTTACTTTTCTTCACTGTAACAAGATTATTACCGTGCTTTGCATACAGCATCACAGTCATACATGGGATCGATGGGGACTTACCACAATTTCATTATAAATGTATCCCTAACGTTGATGCAAAAATTCAGCTTCTTGGGAATTTATGAAAGGCAAGGTATTTTCTTTTTTTAAATTTAGTTAATTCTGAAACTATGTCTTGACAAGTACAAGAACTTTCAAATTTCTTTTGAAGTGAAAATTTCTTTAGCGGTGTTGTACACTTTTTTTGTGATGGGTAAAAAATGTTTATTTCGCGTCAGGACACGTGACCTGATCGAAAATTCGTAAGACGAATGGAGAGTAGACAGCCGGCGTTCCGTAGGAGAGGAAGTATCCCCCTCTCTACGAAAATGTATGCCTGCGCCTGCTTTTTCGTTTAGGCGGCGCAGGGCGCTTGCGCGAATGTTCGTGTGTGTTTATGTTACAGCGTGTCACGCGTATCCATGGATGGTGACAGCTGATGTCAGCTATCATAAACCGATCGTATCAGTTTTGGAGATTGGCGATGATGGTTCTGGTAATAATGATGGTGAAAAAGTCGTCGAAATTATGGATGGAAGTTGATTTTTCTGAGAGATAAACTTTTTAATGTAATATAAATTGTCATGTTTGTGTACGATAGCGCAATAAATAAATATTGTATTCTACCACATAAATGATAGTACTTTTATACTGATAATTAAAGCACTTCGTGCAAAATTATTCCCTAACCATTCCAAAATATCAAAAATGCACAACGTTAATATTCAAGATTTCACTTTTGCCGGCACTCCCGGAGTGCAACCCGTCGTTTTTTTCAATGTAACGTTTTGTAATATTGACTGACTACATTTAGGAAAGTTGTCATTATGTTCTTGGTGATTATCTGCCGTACAAAAAAGTAAATTACCATTTAGGAGATCTTTTATGAAAAATCTGATTATTGTACATTGATATCGGTAAAACTCAGAAAATAAAATTAAAAGAGAAGAAATTTAGTATTCCAATAAATCCTTTTTTTAAGGTGAACCGACTTTAAACAACACATTTACAAATAAGTATAATTGAAAAAAAACTAAAATAAGTGCGACCCTCAGTATAAAAAAAACAGTCGAACTGAGAACCTTCTCTTTTGAGTTTTTTAAATTGATTAAAAAATATTGATCGTGCTTTTGTTTCTTTCTTACAAAAACCAATACATATCGATTTTTAATGCAAATAAGCGATGTGTATCATTCATCAATTTCAACAAAACGCGGCAGTTATTATATATAAAAAGTAGATCAACTGTAGGTATAGAGATTTCTATTGTAAAACACGTTGATAGCACTGCTTTTTGTATCGGTCTGCGCGAATTTCGATAACCTGCAATCCATATCTGCTATGCCGTTAGTTCACTTTCTTCAAGGTACCTAAATAGATTTCTTGATATTTCCATGTAAACACAGGAATTTCGTCTGGTTGTCACTTATCACGTCTGTTCATTTTGGTCTTAAAGCATTTGGTTATTTTTAGGGTTCCGTACTTCAAAACGAAAAAACGGTACACTAATAGGATCATTTTGTTGTCCGTCTGTCGTGACCCTTTATCTCGTCGGAGGTATCAAGCTGAAATTAAAACCATATCGGTCTACAGTCCGCTAAAGCTGTGAAAAAATCAAATTTCTAAGTTACCGTAAAAAAACGGCCGTTTATGCCGCAAAAAACGCATATTTCGTTGACCCGTTGACCTAGAACTATGAACTACAGGCAAAAATCTGAAAACTATTTATTTATATATAAGTCTTATATAAAAATTAGTCTTTTATTTAAGTGCGTAATCAATCATTGAGGTACAGTGTCACTTGTAAAACACAATAATATAAATAATTGTAGGCTTTGAACACTGAGTTTAGGAAAAAGCTCGGCAAAAAACCGCAAGACTCAATTCCTGAACTATTTATAACATGTACCTACTAATTTGTACATAACCCCCGGTGGGCAAGTCCGAATCGCACTTGTCTGGATGTTTTTGTTTTCTGCCCTTAACTGTGTCCGTTTCTAATCACAAGCAATTGAGTAACACCCATTGCATCATCGGGTATACGATATGAGAGGGAAGGATTTTACACGCTTTATATTAGCTTCACTTGTATGTTTGTTTGTATGTTTGTAAAAGACTCCTTACTATAGAAAACCAAACTAAAAAATAGAAAATAAATTTGAAAAAAAGCTTTGGGTGCCTGTTGTCAAAAGTAAAAAGCACCCCACGCTTTTTTTTCAAATTTATTTTCCATTTTTTTAGTTTTTTAAATCTATAATAATTTTTTTTTAAATTCTACTGAGCGTCTTCTTTTTGATTAGTTTAGGAACAGATATTCGATAACGACCTCGAGCTTATTGCTTGCATTACTTAATCCGTCTGTATAAGCAATATCCTTTACCATCCTTCTTTCACCACCGTTCCCTTTACCTATTTCCAATAAAATATAATTATGTACTCACAATTTTCCTATATTTAATTTCCAAAGAGCGTGGTTGTGTAAACCCATGTCTTCACTGAGCAACAAATGTTCTTAAACACTGTTTCAGAAACTAAATCTACGTGTTTCTGAAACGGAAAATAATATGTTTCTGAAACATCGTTGCGGTAAACTTATGTTTCACATTGTGTTTACGCGCTCCCCGCTTGGGACGGGTAGCAAGCCATACAACTCGGATTTACTTACTACTTCCTGGGGTGAAATGACCTAAACAACCACTGATGTGGACAGCAAAGTTTTTGAAACATCATTTTTGTAAACATCTGATGCATGGTGTTTCGGGAACTATGTATCTGAAGTATTGTTGCTCAGTGAAAGAATGTAATTAATACGTATTCACTTATCGTTCACTTTGAGTTTACATGCATGAAAGTATTTCTATGCGTGGACTTATATGTACCATTGAAACATAATCTCGACAAAAATAAGTCTCGCATCCGTGAAAATTACCTTATTACACACACACGCCAAAATGATTATTATGAATAAGAATCTGCACGTATTCTAAAGCAATGTGGATTCTCTTATAAACATTGAAACTAATTTTTATGAATAAGAAAGTCACATCCGTCATCACAATCTGCCAGGTAACTTCACAGAATTACTTAATATTTTCATAGACCTACCGATAATGTAAGTAATTGATTGTTAGACTTATCATTGTCAATGCATCATATATTTTCTATAATATGCGTGTTATCAGTTTTATGCAGGAAATAGTGATGAATCATAGGAAGTACTTCAATTCCTTTATATCAGTAGGGTATTGACCTTTCATGTTCTCTTTTGTAAATACTGATCCTGTTTAGTTTCAAGTGAGTTCACACATAGTTTATAGACAGATATCCTGATATGATCCAATAGTCAATTTAAAAATAGAAATACAAATTTCAGTTACTGAATTTTAGATCTGTGTAAAACGATGGGAAGCAGGGTTCCCCAGGAGTCGGTCTTAGGACCCTTTCTGTGGAACCTCGTGTATGATGCCGTTCTGAGGACCAGCCTTTAGATTTATAGATAGGGTTATTAGGTTCTAGTAATTAGTGCAGTAAATATCTGTTAAAACTCAATGAAATTCGAACGTTTTCCGCTGGGGCAACGCACACATGTTTATGTTTATGGGCAATGGCAGTCACTTGCGATCAGGTGATCTGTCTGCTCGTTTGCCTTCTATGCCATAAAAAAGTTAGTGAAAATACCTTAAACAAAGTTAATTTTCTTTTCTTTCTTTTTCTTAGGAGTAGTTGGACTTTGGACCTTTATTTACCATTGGGACAGACGATAGTGCCAAGTAGATACACAAGTGCACCTCTACCTTACCTTATGAAAATCAAACACACTTATATTATGCTTGGCATCTTTTAACACATACATACAAATAAACATATAACAAGGATTTCGAAGGCTCGCCGGAAATGCCTTGACATTAAACGACACTAAAATTAATATTCAAACTTATAAGAACGGGTTTCCAAACGTACCAGAAGTTATAATATAGCTCTATAACGAGCAGAGCAATGATCTAATGTAACAAACGTATGAGTTTTAAATAAAGAAACTTCAAAATAATTACAAATTTCTATATTTACATATGTGATGTTTAGTTTAAAATAAGCGTACATGGCATAAAATTATAATTAATATATGACATATTTTTCTATAAATTAGATATTTGTACTATCAATCAATATTAACAAAGTACTTAAAATGTTAATGGGCGTGTGACTAGCAAATAACATTTGCTGAATAGTTACCAATTAGTTATAGTGACAGTGGGTCAGCGGGTTCGCCAATATCTACTCAATATTAACATGATACCTACATTAGGTATGAACTGTGTCTTCGTAACTAATTTGTCATATTCCACTAGCAAGCGTTAACAGTGATGCATATTAGATATTTTAGAAAGGTACAGTTTATTATATTTAAAATTGAGTATAAGATATTAATTATTTTAAAATGTAACTTTTGCATTGACATAATTTAAATAATAACTACTAAAATCCTTAAAATTGCTACATGAGCAAAATTATTTGTACTTTTCCCTTGTTTCATAAAGCGATAACGTCTACAGAAGCACTTGCCAATTTAGTATAATAAAGAGCTAAACTCTTTTTAGAATTGGCTAATAGACCCACTGTACGCACTTCCCGCGACTATCCCTATTGTACCGAGACGTTGGCATCTGACGAAGTCCGAGCAACCACGCTAACGTCACCATCTGTACCAGCGTTTGTAACGATACTAAATGTATAGTTATCATCTAATTATATGCGTATGCATTGAAAGTTTACTTACTATAAACAATTTCCTACACAAATTCATCACAGAGATTTTGTTATATTCCTCATTATGACACCTTATTACCGTCACCATCCATTCTCGCTCATACATCCTTGAATTACATTTATTTTAATATCTATATATTACATTAGACATAATGCAATAGAGAGTGATGAAGTAAAGAGAGACATTCTTTGTACTAAACTAAACATAAGTACACTCTTATGAGACTCTTCGCAACGCCATGCAATAATTACAATGTGATTGATTATGATGAAATTACATTTGTGATGTCTTTATTACGTGTGTTGTGATCTTTGCCGCTTCAATAAGATTTTATAATATTACGTATACAACAATAAAATCGCGAATACAACAAATACGACTACGTTTCTCATGAGATTCGCTTAAGTTTTCTGTTATATTAACTATAAATTGGAAGCGGCTAACTGTGGAATACGGACTATATAATAACTGAGAGTCCGGATTATATTCTTATATATTATCAATGCGTACTTATAATTTTGTCTTCTTTTCGTAAATTAACGTTTCAGTTAGTTAAAATGTCGCATAAATGATGAATGCTATAGCGTCGCCCGAAGGCGGCTGACGACGCACGCCAGGACCGCGTCCACGTTGTCGAACACGGGCACTCCGGAGCGTCGCGCTAAATCTGACAGATAGTGACGACCTCGGTTGTAATCCTTGACGGCAACCTCACTGTACTGTAAAACAACGTAATTATATTTTATGGATCTAGGTGAACACAGATTGCACTTGATAAGTTGTATATTGATAGATAACAATCATAATATATTCATAAATATTATTCATTTAAACGAACAAAATTGAGCTAATTTTTTTACACTTCACGGCAATCTGATCCCAAAACTGCCTAATTTATGAGAGCCTGTGTTTTGGTAACCAGACTGCTGCTAAATACTTAAATACTTTTAAATACATGCATATTATAGATTAATTACACGCAGACACAGAAACAAATGACCGTGCTCATTATACAATACTTTATCTGAGGTGGGAATCGACCCCACGATCTCCGGCTTAGCAGTCAGGGTCACTAACCACTAGACCAACAGGCCCGTCCGCCATTGTATTATCTATATGTATATAGCCTTCCTAAATGCCTGTATATACATATTAGTTAAATATAGGTTAATGTACTTAGAGAAGACGGCCATTTATATTTTTTACATCCTTATAATCTCTAATTACATAGGTATGAATAATTGGGTTGACTGCTTCGCTCCAATGATTGTGCTCTTTCCTGTGACTTCAACGTTTACAGTGTGGCAAAGATCTGATATGTAAACATGTGTGAAATAATGTAAAAAGGTCTTATAGCAAGGTTTTGATTCGAAAATGCTACTAATTAATTTATTTTATTTATTTACATAACTTTATGCACTCTTGTACATCGGCGGACTTAAAGCCCACGGCATTCTCTTTCAGTCAACCTTTAGGTGGTTTAGAAACGTGAGTGGTAGGCGCACGTGGGTTGCATTACTAATCAACTAAAATATATACTACACAACACTACATACATAAATTTATATACAAATATAATACTAATATTTTTTTGTTGTCGTAGTTTGTGAAGCCAACTTACATTATGAGCCTTTTTCGGATCCATGGGTTGTACTAACAATACCGTGGCCGACGGCCGCAACCCCATATAATGCGCGGCTAACACCATCGCTGCAAAGCATGGAGACTCCGCACTCATTGCGAACACTAATACGCGCGACCCTAATAACAGATCCTCATCGTACGTTCCTGTTATTAGATAGAAAAATATCATTTATTAATCATCATAAAGCGAGGCAATACATATTATGTAAAAATATGAACAGAGGCATTCCGTAAATTTAAAAAAATCTTTTTACTCCTTAGTTTACTTTCTTTGAACATTTTGTATCAAAAAACGAATGAGAAAAATCCGAATTCAAAAGAGATTTAAAATAGGGTTATTTAATAGTTTAAAGTTGCTCATAACTGGGCTAATGGGTCTAGGTTAGCTCAATCAACACTTTTGATGTTGTATTTTTAATAAACTTGTGATTTGCAGCATTTCTTATTGTAAAATGGTGACAGCATTTTTTTTTCCATTGGGCACCCAATTGTTTCTAGTTAGACAAAAGAATGAACGAAAACTTGTTAGGTGCATTATAATTGTGAGAACGCGCTATCGTGGACGTGGTGTAAAATTAACCGATTAGCTTCTGTAGAAAGTCACATGCTGTGATTATGAACATGACAGCGGTAGGTCGATAGCGCGATTAGTATATTATCGATCGCTATCTATATTGATAGGACGAAAACAAACAAGGGAAAAATAACGTACTCTACATACAGCACAGTTTTGAAGTGTAAATAAATACTACAGATGTGTAAAATAAACACCAACAGTTCTTAGAAATATTGAATACATCTCTAAAAAGTATTATTTTTGTAATAATCCGATTATTTATCAAATTAATAATTTAAATTTTAATATCTATCAAAATTTAGTATGGCACGTTATCTGTGCCTAATATCTAGTACCTATAAGTTAGTGTTGAGGGTGAATCGTTGGTATTATTATATGTAGAGGGGAAGAACCTTTGAAAGGCTGCGGCGTGACATCCTCGGAGACGGTGTAGAAGTCGGAGGCGCTGAGGCGGTCGCTCCTGTCGGCGTGGTCCTCGGGCGCCCGCTCGCGCAGCTCGACCCCGTCGGGCAGGTCCGCGGCGGGCGCGAGCGCGGCGCGCGGCTTCTTGTCGCGGCGCGGCGACTCGGGGTGCGCCGGCGCCGCGCGCCGCGCCGCCGTCGAGAACATGCGCGTGTAGTCGTTGGCGCGCGCCACCACCACCGTCAGCCCCTCGCGCCGCAGGTACTCCTCCGGCCGCGTCTTGTGGCTCTGCGGAATACACGTTTATGTACCTCGTGATTCTGGGGGAGGAACTCAAAGGGCGGCAACGTACTTCTGACTGTTGAGTTACAGGTATCCATGGGCGGTGATAATCACTTACCATCAGGTAACCCGTCTGCCTGTTCGCTCACTTCGTTTCGTAAAAAAAAACACAGCAAAACTTTTAGTTTTAACGAGTGTTTCCATAATTAACAAAATGTTTAATTTTCGATACAGCATAATTATGGTTTACAAATTACCGGAAAGGTGCCGCCGAGGTAGACGTCATGAGTGGGAGCACCGAGCATGGCGGGCAAGCGTTCGAGTCGTCGTTCGGTGCCCGGCGTAAACACCGACTCCCCGCTACCGCCCGATGCTGCGCCGCTTTCCTCACCTGCGGCGCGATGGCCGCCATTCTATACAATTTCAGTTTTTACAAAACTTGCATATAAACATTAATAATAATAATAATTTGTCATACTTTTATCAATCAATCAGCCTATCAGAGTCCACTGATATCTAAACAGTTATCAATAGTAAGATCGAGAAAGACAATGAACGTTTCCAGATAAGTTGATCAGTGAAAGAAATAGAAAAAGAGAGTAGAGGCATCTGTTTTTTATTTATTTTTTCTACATAACACGGCAGCTAACTTGGTTCTAACTTATGATTACAGTTATACTTTACATATTGTAGTGAACGTACCTTAGGAATGATTAAGCCAAGCTTCCGACCGTAAGCCTTAAGTCTAGCATTATGGCCATTAAACATAAGCCCATTAGAAGCCGCAGGCTCGTGTGCTCTTGCCTCCCCACGCGGCGTTGCTCCCGTAACTCCCGATGCTTCTTGTCCATTTCGACTACTCGATTCTGCAAGTTAATTATTATTAATCTCCATTTTTACAGCAACAATCATAATATCAAATGTTTATCGTAATTGAATTTGCATTTGTTTGAACAGTGATACATACGAAGGTATGTATAACGCGTAATTCAATGAATAGGTATTAGAATCAACAGTTAAAAAAGTAAACAATCAGATGATTCAAGAACGGAGGAGTGCCTTTTATAAAAATAGAAACAGTTGGTATAATAGATAAGCATTGAAAACTTATGTTGTTTAAGAAATTCAAATGACTGAAATATGAAGCAAAGCCAACAATGGCAAAGTTAAGAATTTCAAAACAGAAGCGCAGCCAGCATGGATAGTGAAATAAATGCAAGTGCAAAGCTAAATGTATGTAAAGTGTGCGAACGCACCGGGAGCGGGCGGGGTGAGCAAATCACGGAGCGTGCGAAACGCGCGACGGATCCGTGACGTCACTGTCTCACTCACGTCCCCGCCCGCCGTCAATGGACTCGCCACTCCGCCTTCAACAAATACCACACCCCTTACTGACTACCCACAACCAAAACATATACACGATCTAACTACAAAAAAACCTGAACAGATAGCATGAACATCTTAGTTGCTATAACGGCAGAAAATAATTCCTTTTTTTATTGCCAGAAATATTTTAGTCGATATGGTGTATCGTGAAAAGCAATTACGTCGTTCAGTTATAGAACATTCATCGTAGATGAAACATTTCCATTAAACTGTAACGCTTTAACAAATAGTAAAAGTCATGCTAATCGAACTGACCTGCGTCGGCGGCCAGTTCAGCAACGCAAGCGCAGAACGTTTCAAAGTCAACGGTGTCAGCAGCAGGAGGTATACACCGATCGGCTACTTCCCGAGGTACTCGCGTCACATCTTTTAGGGTGTCGACGGCTTTACACCTTGGAAGTCGAGAGTTTCTACCGCCCGCTGCATCATAGGCGCGCTTCAGCCGCAAAATTGTGTGACCAAGCGAGTGTCGTGGGTGGGTACGCGCGCCCCGTAATACTGCCCGCGCACAACGCAACGCCGATGGTATGTCCGTGAAGGCCGGCAGTCCGCGCCGCTCCACAGCCTCCTGCAACGTCGCTCGAGCACGCGACAATTCCACGTACTCACTGTGCGGTCACAATCGAATATGTTATTAAACAGTTTTCTACACACAAACTAACAATTACGCGATAATCACACGTGTGATTCAGACTTCATAATCACAAACTGACGTCAGCAATTGGCAAGATTGTAGTGTTTCTAACCTTTTATCGACATTTATATTTGTTTGACGTGTTAAAATAACATCATCACCTTTGTTATAGAAAGAATATAAAAGTATGCAAACGTATGAGTACCAGCAGTAGTCGCAGGTTTGGAAATAAGCCTTGTTAAGGATCTAATTTGATGATACAAGGTTAAATAGAGTTTAATCTATATCGACATTTATTTATGAATATCTTAGACAGACAATTTGTAATATTACCATTGATTCACTGCACTGGATCTTTCACTATTTTAATTACGTCATTCACTTTAGACGCTTAGATGTCAAAGGAATAGTTATAGAAACGGGATACCAATATAGAAACATACTCGTTTTTCTATCATTTTCATTTTTTTTAATTAAGTAGGCATGCTCTTTCCGTCTAAACCTTTTACAATTAATAATAATCGGTATTCTATACTCACTCCCAACATCTACATTAAGCATAGCCTAGTTGATGAGGTTTAGAATAATGTGTATAGCTAAGCTATTTCTTCTCAGACAGTGAATGTAAAGTGATCAACTTTAGTGGTAATCTACATTAAGTCTTCTGGGTATGTAAAAAAGAGTTTAGGTCAGTTCTACTGAAAAATCATAGTCACGAATTCAATTTCTTTTAAAATGTTCATAAGAAATCAGATGGCACACTCACTGGTCGCTGATGGCTTCATGTCCGATAGTTTGATGCCTTGAGTACGGTCTGAGTACTAACAACAAGTCCCTTGGAGCTGCTGCGAGGTGCGCAGCTTCGACGCATGCAGCTACGGCACGAGTCTCACTATCCAAAACGAACAAAAGCGCTCGAGCTGCAGCTTTCGCACGATGCTCAACCTCCACCAACTCCGTCGACCAATCTTCGACTTGCTGTCAGACAATACATGACTTTCTGTTAATCTTGAATCATGCAACGATTATACAATTGTTTCTCAAATAAAACTATAAAAAACTTAAATTATATTAACTTTAGATTAGAGTATTAAGTAACTATTAAAGTATATCTCGTTTAAGGCTGGCAACTCACTTGTGGCAGCGGTAGTCACTTTCCATCAGATGCTTCGTGTGCTCGTTTGCCTCCTATTTCATAAAAAAATCAATCTCGCCAGCTTGTTTATCAGTTGTGTTTTTTGAATTTTTGTGAAGCCCTACATACTTGTATAGCGTCACCCCACCTTTTTGGCATCATTTAGACCCATTTTCATGTAAATTTTCTAAAACATTGTAATAGCAAGAATCTTTGGCTTCTGAAATATCGAGTCAATAGTCGTGTAATGTTCAAAACATCTTGTGATATACGACTTATCCTACTTATTGGTGAAAGAAGAGATACAGATAGGTAGATAGGTAAACAGATAACAATTTATCTGTACCTACATCACTGTTACAGTGGTAGTATCATGCATATAACATCAAACATTAAGATGTTTAATTCGAATGAACTCAGTGGCATTTTTAATTTCTCGGATATTTTAATCGATACAGAAATTATGCATTTAATAAGCGCAAAATGAGATCTATATATTAGGACGTGTTTATCTCAGAAATTTCTGGTAGTAAGTGAATCTCACTATTTTGGCGATGGCCTAAAATGGTTTTATAGAATTAGTAACGCAAAAGTTTCGCCACACGTGTTGCGATTCCGTGATATCATCATCATCATCATTTGACTGCACGGATGGCGTAGTGGTTTAAGCGGTCGCCACGCTGCTTCCTATTACGCCGAGTGTTGTGGGTTCAAACCCCACATGGGACGATACTTTGTGTGATTCACAAATTGTTGTTCTGAGCCTGGGTGATCTTTGCGTCCGTTTCATGTATGTTTGTGAATTCCCCCGCGACACAGGGTATATTCCTAATGCGTGAGTTGTCTTTTTAATAAGAAAAATAAGAAAAGAAAAAAATCAGCCTATCGCAGTCCACTGCTGGACGTAGGCCTCTCCCATTTACGCCACTTAAATCGATTTTGGGATTCCCGCATCCCGATCCTGCCAGCCATCTTGCGTAAATCGTCACTCCACCAAACATTCGTTATTACTTGCTTGCAAATCAGGTGTATAGAAAGAAACGCTAAAAGGTAAAACAGGAAAATGCCCACAGCTGGCACACACACCTAAAGGCATTGACTAATATACTTTAATAAGAATTTACCATAATTAGGTGGACCTTAGTAAGAATAAATTGGTGGTAAAACAGGTACCTATGGATGTTTGATTACTACGTTCGTCATGTTCTATTTAGTCGTAGTGACATCAAATGAGTATAACGTGCATACCAAATATTTTAGTCATATATTATGGTCAAAGTACAGGAAGGGCAAAGTCGACATGAGATAGTACAACACTACATACTGAATATTTCCTTCAAAGCTACTTCAACAACTTTTTGGTCTATGTAAAAGTACTTGAGGAAACTAAGAGGCAGCCTTTAAGCATTTTGTATATTCATTAACATAAGTAAAATTCTTATAATTTGTGTGTCAAAAGGGCCTTTTTGAACGACTGCAAAAAAGGAGGAGATTCTCAATTTGATTCAGGACTCGCCATTTATGAATCGATTTGGCAAACTTTTGTTTAATTGAAAATATATACTTCCTGTTTAGTATATTTTATTCCCAATTCAAATTTAGGACAAACATACCCTTAAAAGCTGAATATTAAGGAATGAGGAATAAAGTTTATTACAATTCTACATTACGTCGATGTATTGAAGTCGGTGAGACTTTTTAAACATTAATTTATAATTACTGAGCTTCGTTATTAATTTATCATGTGATAAATAGTATGTAGTAGACTTTGATTTATGTGTAACATTTTTAGTTAATAACCACACTGGCCCTCAAAAACTAATGGTTCTTAATTCTGTTGCACATTACCTTTATGTAGAGTACTTACTACATAATGAAATAATATTCCTTTGAAAAAAGACGTAAGTAAATTATTATCTAACACATTAATCAAAATGTAACTTCAGTTCGACACGAGATGAAAGTTGTAAGTATTTTCTTTATGCCCACGAATTGTGAGTGGGTTTGAATTACGTAATCTTCGTTTCATATCTCAGCATCCAGACACCGCACCGCCATAAATCAGTGTCGTCATCAGTTTTATTCTCTGTCTAACTTAACAAGACAGTTATAGGTTTATCAATATTGATTGCAGTTACGTGAGCATAAATACACAGTTCAAAAAGCAAATCTCTGAAAGTGCTCGATGAAATCCATATTAAGATAGACAAACCATCTATAACACAAATTAAGCAGAATAGTGGCACCATATGATGATCCAAGAAACATCCAACGTTGACTGTAATGTAATCATATATCGAATTGTGACCGAAAGTTAAATCGGTAATCTGCTAGTCTTACTACTACTACTTTACTACGAAAATACCTTTTATGACATTTGTGAGATCGATCGGAACTGAATTTTGATCTAATTGTTATTACGAGAATTGACGTTTTTGCGCGCATCCAATAACTAACATAATTTTACCAATAATAAAGCAGACCCTACGATGTAGACATTCATTCTTCTTGTTATCATGTTGTTTTAGTTTGATGTAAAAACTTCAATGTTTACCTTCTATTATTCTATTACTTACCACAAGCCTAATACGCTAAACGCTTACGCTCTTTGGAGAAAAAGAACAGGTGCGCAGATGACGCATTTCGAAATATTAAACTAAAATTATCGTTTTTTATAGTGCCATTATTACACTTTAAAACCTTGAGTTATCTTGCAGTCACTTCCAAAGAATAAATTCAGATTGGTAAGTAGCAAATAGTTGACTAACTAAAACCACACCAAGTAGTTGCATTACAAACAAACCTGTTATTTGTCATTTGATAAGCGACGCAATTTCTATACGCAGTTCTATACGTACGCTGCTCATCATTTTCAACAAGCGCCTACGCTATATTAGCTAACCGTCTAAAACGCTGGGCGAGATAGGTTTCATACAACACGATGCTCAGCGGATCCCTTGTTTATATTAATATACACATACATAGATATACTATTTTGTATTACAAGACGAAAATCGATCGTTTTTATACTTTATAGTATGTAAAATCTAAATTTTTATTATCAGGGTCCTCAGAACGTTGCACTGTAAATGTTGTCTAATGAAGATAAATTACAACTAAAATTAAAAAAATAAGGATTTTTGATTGAATACATTATATAATACTACCAATATTTGAAAATATATCGGTTCTTTTTATGTACGTGTTGTATCTAATTACCCAAATCTTAGATAAATCTCGATCACGTTCCTTTCAAGAATTATGAACGATAAATGTGTTATCCATAAGGTATATGTTACTTGCACAGAAAATTCGAGATATATTTAATTGACCACATTATTTAAGGTTTGTATTGAATCAAGATTAATAAGTAGAATCTGACGATAGATTATAGCTGGCCTTATAAAGATTGCTATTATAGCTACCATTGTGAATATTAATTGTCGCCCACACGCTGTTATCATTATGATCGTACCAAATAATGAGCTGCTTTCAAGAATAGAATCCTGCTCATGAAGGATGTGCGTTCCATTTCATATTTACCGATACAATTTTAACGTTTAGCTTTGAAACGTGGAAGAGACATGCTTCGTAAATGGGCCCGGCTCACCGAAATGATAAGCTTCATAGAAAAAAGCTTTAGTAATAACTTTTTCTGAAGCTATTATAAAGCAGTTTAAAGAATTCTTTCGTTGCTTTTCACCGAGTGCCCGAGTTTCGTTGCCCTTCCCCGCCTAATTTCTGGAGGGAGGGGGGGGGGACCCACAGAAAAAGGAATTATACCATAGTACATAATAAAGAACGCTTGTTCGAATACGATTGCCTAATCTAAAAAAATGCAACAGTTTATTTGATGTTAGTTTGTTTGGAGAAAATAGGGCACGGCAAATTAAAGTCACAAAGGAAAATGATATTACCGCTATAGAGAATAGGAGGAGGCGGATAACAACTCTAAAGTCGATTTTATCTTCTGAGTGGTTTGTTGTAAAGGATGTCCCTTGGTTTATGGTGAACAATCAACTGACTTGCCGCCCCGACCTCTATCCAGTAAATTGTCATTTTCGGCATAGCAATAAGTGATTTAAAGATATACATTATGAAAACAATATTTCAAATACAGTGCAATCATTTATTTGAAACTATCAACAAGAATTTCGACCTTGTTCTCAAACAATCAACACTTATCTTTACAAATATAATAAAGCTAAAGAACTTTTCGTTTGATGTTTGTTTGTTTAATCGCACTAATCTTTGGCACTACCAGTTGGATTTGAAAAATAATCTGTGCATTGAATAAAGTATTAAGTGACTAAAGTTAAAGACGAAATATTAAGCTAGGTCCCTCAAAAGCGGAGTAGTCACCATAAACGCAGGTGAAACTGCGCAGAACGGTTATTTTTTACAAAAGAACGAGACCTGTCGAGGTTGTCAATTAAATTTTGTAAAGTAAAAGAGCAAGTGAGCTAATAAACATTAATAAACCTTGATCTTGTGTCAAATATTCAATGTAATTTAGTGGTATTATGGTGATTCAATTTGTTATGCCTTAAATTAGTTAAGCTACATTTATTATTATCAAGCGGGTGCGCTATACGTCCTTCCCACAAAGATTTAGCTAATAAAATATTCTATATGCGTACATAGGAAAACATACCACAACTTGTGATCCTTACTTACCGGGTTGAAATACGTGATGCCCATCTTTTTCAGTATCGGAATGGCTATGTCTGATCTCCAAGTAGTTGGGTTACATGACCCGCCCAGGAACACCTCGCAGGGCGGAGGTGATGCCTCGCTGCCTGCGAAACACCACACGTCTTAACATACACCTTGTTTAAATGAGTTTTTTTTCTATTCTAGGTAGCAATTATTACTAAGTACATTAATCATAAACAATTCTCGTTCCTATTAACATTATAAATAAATGTATTATCTACGACAGTAATGAAGATATTTGTAATGAAAAGGACTTATTAAATAATAATATGCAATGTCACGCGTTTTTTTTTAATGCATAACGTTTGATGCTACACGCATCATAGGATGAGTTGACCCTATTTCCAAGATGGAGTTAAGGCACGCAGAAGAACCACTGTTAATTGTTAACAATTGTACTGCGGCTGAACACGCAACCAATGAACACAAACCACAGTATGTCAGAGATTGATGAGTGGTCTATACGGACCGGTTCGGTACCTTATGTTTTATACATAAAGTCTGAATAATATGCACGGTCAATCTCTGTCAAGTTGGTAAAACCTTGAACACTAGGTTGTTAGGCAGGTATTATGAGCTATATAACAATATACCACAAGCGATGATAATTAATTAGTTTGCAAATATAATATAGAGATATGGTAATAGCTCACAATTGGTATTTACTGTTTATACTAGGGTTATGAACATGTACAGTATGGATTAGAAAGTATGGTAAGTGAAGTTCCTCAAATCAGACGTAGGTACTTGTCAATGATTGATGAGTATCAACTGAGTGGGCTGTACTGTGTAGGCCGATTGTCGTACTATTTAACACGCCTACTCACATACTTGTGGATTGATGATTACCATAAAAGATCTCGCATTCACCTCGAACAAATGTAAACTAGTTTCTCTACTGTATGTTGTAGATCATCACGTTTAAATATAAACACAAACAAAAGCTCATAAACAATATTCACCCATGCAAAATAAAGTAAAATGGCAAACAAGAGCGATTTTAAAATTTCCTTGGTTTGAAGATAAAATTTAAAAAAATAATTAAATATAATGTAACGCACAGGTAAGTTATTCATTCATATTTACACTGCAGTTTATAAAACGTGGCCAACCAACACATCAATCCAATTCGGGATATTCGTTCAGTGCCAAAACGTAAACACAACGCCAGATCAATAAACGCACTAACATCGTCTGCTTCGCCCGCACACACGAGATTTGAAAAGAATAATATTCTCAATTGTCACAACTTCAAACAGAACTTCACACATTATGTATCATAAAATCCACTGCGTCACGCGATAAAGTATAAGTTGAGATCGAAAAGTTGTATGTATGAGCAATAAATGTACTTCTTTTAATCTCTTTGCAATAAAAATAAATATTGTCGTCCTCCAACAAGCACAAGTATGCGTAGTCGTTATTAATAAACTTTTTCATTGATAAAAACAGAAAACAAGAATACTGAAACGCACAGGGCACTATCATTGTAGTCGGCGGCATGATTGCGGATGTATCGTGCAGCAGTGTCGGCGTGCACGCTGTCCACCCGCGAACGGTCGACGACCAACTGGCGTCCGTCCGCGTCTCAAATCTACGTTCATGTACTAGCCAATTCCGCATTATAAAATATTCCGTTATTTCTATAGCATATATAAAATATACGAGAGTTATGGTGTTGAGGATACCCATAACTAATTCACAAAACCTGTTTAGTCTTTATATTCGTCCTTAAAGTGACATCAGCATTCAATAAACGAAAGTTGTAGACGACGCGACTTAAAGTTGTGACTTTAGTCAAATATATTAACTTAGTAATATTAACGAAACAAAAATGACCTATATGTCCAGGGAAATATGGACTACGTATATTGTTTGCACGAAATTACAAAAATCATTATGCAAAGAACAAAATATAGGTACTAGAACTTTTAATGCCCATGGTACACAATGAACCTATTAGAAAATGTGAAATAATAACTAGTTTGCTTTTAAAAGTCGTTATTTGACAGAACAAATCTTCCGGGAGATAAGGAAGCTGACGCAGTATCGTTTGTTTACGTTATATCTGTTGGAACAGTTCAGTGTCATCAATGTATTGTATTCGCATCATTTAGTGGACGAAATCGTGGGCGCGTAGTACTCTTTGAGTGAGACGCATCATAACAGACGCTTCCGTACTCTGTTTATAGTCTGTGCGGAAGAGCCTGGAAGGCCACGACATATTTACTAAGTAAACTCTGCCTTTTATAAACTTATTTTAAACAGTAAAAATTCTTTCCGATTAGTGTAATGTTCTGTTAAATGTAATTTAAGGGTATATTCATAACTTCATAACTTCAACAGAATTCATCTAAAATATTTAATTTACAAAATAATCTACCTAAAAACTAGAATTAGAAAAACTTTTATTTATAAAGACACCAAATCACGGATATTTAAAAATTCGTAAATTCTGCACTTTAATATTTACAATTCGAGAAAGATTTATATGTTACTTCTAATTTTATAGATAAGTCAAGATGCACCGAAAGATTGACGTAAATCCCATTACTACATCTGAGTGCAAACATAATATATGATGACTGAACGTAGAACATAGGGCGATCACATTAATAGCTGAACAATTAAAAACATACATATACGCAATAAGTGATGATCACATGTCTCACGAATGTGACTTAGTTCCTATTTATTATTATGAAGACGTACATCAAACTTTACTGATGAAGAAATAAGGACGGTCACTTTTCATTTTTTTTATGTTAGATACTTTTGGTTGATATGTAAGTTAAAATTATAAAAAAAAAATTAAAAAATTATAAAATTGTCCTTTCATAGACAGTAACAAATATTACAGTAACAAAAAAACAAAAGCATGATATACGAAGTACAAAATTGCTGTTACTTAACTAACCTTAATTAAAAATAGACATTAGCTTAGAAATTAAACAATTTTTCAATATACATTTACATGCGAAATATTAAACTCCTTATGTGAAAGTAATCAGAATGCTGCTGGCTAATTTCAAAATAATCGTGTCAACTTTAACAATTTAAAATAATATGTTTGAGATGGTTAAATTAATAGATAAAGGACTATAAATTCAATCGAGTTAGTTTTAGCTACTGACACAATATTTATAGATAGTAATTGTATTTATGGATAGTAATAAATGTTGTTGCGTACCGTGGGGACTACGGATGTTTATTTGTAGATTGGTTGTACGGTACTGCCGTACGGCATGTTTAGTCACTGTTTTTGTCATCACGGAATATTCGACCTTTCACAACAGGAAAATTCACGACGACAGCAAGGGACACTGAAAGACCTTATTTTTATAGCAAACAAAAACTATTTAAAATTTCTCACCGTTTACATGTTTACAAATGGCGTCCTTATCTTTAAGTTCCTTTTCTATGTTCCATTGTGGAGACTCAGGTTTGTTCGATGTCCTGCGAATGAAAACTGAAATTAGAAACAAAACATGATCGATGTACTACACAATATAGTCGGACCATGATTGAGCATAAAACAAATCATGTTAAGAGTGAAATTGTAGGCTATGGTAGTTAAAATTCACTGCATGACAAATGCTTTACTGTTTGGCATTCATGGGTCAATGCACGCGCCAGAGGTAGCCAATGTTGTTCGGCACAACACCGAGAAAAAGGAGACAGATCATTTTTACGTCATCGGTAAAATTAATCTGATGACTGGTTGTCCTTGATGGAGACAATAGGTCTTACTATATTCTTTCAGTTTGTATATGTTTGATGGAGGTACACTAATAGCCACTGCAATTCATGAGAATCTATTATATGATACCTTAGATCCAAAGGTTCTTTATATAGGTGTCTTTACGAATATAAATGTAAAATTCTTTATCATATATTATTCTACACTTAACAAAAAAATGATGTAGGTACTCGTAGAAAAGGAAGTGACGCATAGGGAATTTTCTTTTTATTCTGATACGAAAATGTATAAGCAAAGAATTTGGTAGACCTCTTACGGAAGGAAATGTATGAAAATTAGCAGAACCTGACTAATGACCGAACTGACTAAGTTTTAAGTATCATGTGTTTTAAAATGGTGCAAGGGCTGTGTGACGAATTATTTTTCTAAAGAATTTTAGAGTTATGAAAAGTTGTGTATGGAAATGGTACAGAATAATACGGTGTGCTGTTTTTGGAAGTGTTATATCTGCTTTGTGTAGGTTGGGTATTCATGTGCAAAATCTTAATGCTATGAAGAATTAAGAAGTGGCGTAACAATATGTATAGGAAATAAATAAATACTCACTGCCTGGCTTGTCTCGAACACCGACGGAGTTCAGCGGCGAACACGCAGAATTCTCCGAATGTGAGAGTGAGCGACTTACGGCGGGCGCACTGTCGCGCGCATACCAGCATTTCGAACACTGCATAAACAACAATAACTTAGTTCAGTTAAATATTTTACATCGGAAGTACCGAATAGTGGGGGAATCCAAGGATGACATCAGCTAGGAAATCGTCATAGAAATAAATACTTAAAAGCTTTAAATACCTTTTTTCTTTTTTTTTTTAATCAACATTACCAGTTATAGTGTGCAATTTGTGTTGCCCTCGCAATTACGTACATTCTCCAATCCACCCGTATTAGTAATACCCATTTCTCCATTGCCTCTCCTCTGTCCTTGGAATACATTCCCTAAGATGGGGTCTACCAATAAGAACGTCCTGGTTTAAAAATGGAATAAAACACACAATTTTCTATGAAAAATGCATCCGATTGATTTATTTGATAGATAATTTTATGCAATTTATGTTTTAAATAATATATCGGCCAAATGACCGCCGCGGCTCTTTTTGCAGACGGTCACCCGCTCACGCCAATTTTCGATGACGCGGTGCACCACTTCGGTAGGTATGTCGGCTATGGCTCGTCGAATGTTGGTTTTTAGGTCACGAATTGTAGCTGGATTATTGCTGTACACCTTAGATTTAACGTAACCCCAAAGAAAATAGTCTAAAGGTGTTAAATCACACGATCTTGGTGGCCAACTGATCGGTCCATTTCTCGAAATTAACGACTCACCAAACTTTCCACGCAATAATTCCATGTTCACTCGAGTAATGTGAGGTGGTGCACCATCTTGTTGAAAATAAAGGTCGTCTGCATCAATATCATTAAATTCCGGAAAGAAATATTCGGTTAACATCGAGTTATTGCGCTCGCCATTCACAGTAACAGGGTTTCCTTCGTCACTTTCGTAATAATTTTGGACAATTTCCAAGCGTTGGTTTAAAGTGAAACGTGACATAATAAAATGGCAAACCTTACTGAACACAAATGTCAAGAGACGTCAAAGATCCATCATCAAACATGGCCGCTATGAGCTGTCAAAAGCAGGTCATCCCTATTGGTAGAACCAGTACATGTAGTTATCCTACATAAGATTACTTACCAGAATTTTGGTTACGATAGTACATTTTCTGCCTAGTTTGGGATCGATGTGTAAGATATTATAATTATTAATTTCCCCACCTTCATTTTCCAAAGTGCCAGGTTGGCGACAAAAGGCTTGTCCTCTTATGTAAGCGGGACAAAATCATAGTTGGCTCATGTGGGTGTTTAATATGCTTCGACTTAGCCTTTTGAGAAAAGAGGTGTAAACGTATGCATGTACTATTTATAAGATACAAAATGCATGTACAGTAACAAGTTTTATCGTTTATATGGATACTAACTTGCACGGATATTAGTTGATTATGTAAATTTTAAGAAACATAAGAAGATATATGAGTCATCTTAGTTATTATTACATACCTACCTCCATTTTTCAGTAATTTAATTAATTTCTACGTATTGTAATGAATCATATCAAAATCACACAATCACATCCTTTTTATCTATGTTATTTTATTATATATTTAACTTAGTAATTTCAAAGTAACTAAAGCAAATGTCAAATTTAAAAAAAAAAACATCAGATTTTAAAACTTAGGAGTTAGTAGCAGATGTCCACGAGGACCATTTAAAAAAATTATCGTATGTAATTTTGCAGCAATTTAATTAAAAACAACTTTTCTCAGACATGTACAACTCCTTTCTAAGGAGAGGCCAATGTCCAGTGGTGGACTACTGGTGGTCTTTTGCAGCAATATTCTGTTTTAGTTATAATATATATCTTTTTCATGGGTAGTTTGTTTATCCCTAAAGGATTCTTCTGTAACTTCTAAAATTCTTCGATCCTTAAAATATTTGTGTTAAAACTTCTAAACTAGAAAAAAAAAAAATTAGAAATGACTTCCTTATAAAGAGAGCCATCATTTAGTATGTATACTTACTAGTAATTTTTTTTTATTACAGTTTTCAAATTTTATTTTTATGCTTTTACCGACTGAAAAAATACCAAACTGTTTATTAACTTTAACTTCTTCGCTAGTACTTTAAATGCACAGTATTCAAAGCTAAATAACTGAATAATTAATTAATCTAAGATATTTACATTGATATAATCATAGTAAAAATATTCACGTAAGTAGATAGCTACTAAACTCTATTACCAATAATAGGTTTATTACTAAAGCTAAATAGGTATATCTGAATAATGTGCCTAGATAGTATAGGGTATTACTGCGATCACGTAATAGTTATTACATAGTAATGTAATTTATTTAAAAATATAACCTAACTACAATAAAGTTCCAGATTTTTAAAGTAACACATGCTATATACATACACATTTACAGAATATGTAGAGATGTAATTTAATATGCATTTATTTGTGAAATTAAGTGAAATGTAAGTAATTCGGACATTACACATGGCGGGATCAACATACTTTTGCGTTGCCTGACGTTGCGACGACGCCGACGGTAAAAGCATTATCTCGAAATGCAATATTTAAGGTGTTCAGTAATAACGGACAGCTAGTGATAAAAAAATTGTTAACAAAATTAATTACTTACGGCCTTGTTACTTAAATTATTTTCCATCATAAGTTTTTTAAGCTTTTATTTAGTTTGACATAGTTTATTCATATTTTCCGTTGGTCCCTTTTCGGTACTTCCACTTAACATCGATTCATCCCCAAATTAAAAAAAAAACGATAGGTATTGCTAAGTCGCCATTCCTAACACGCCCTAGTCGCCATTTACCGATAGGGGATGACATCACGAACTTGATAGCTACTATGAAATCATCATTATTTTGTAAATTACAATAATATCGCACCATCCGAATACCAAAATATGTGCAATAAATTAAAAGTAAGGTGAAAAATTTATTCACTGTTCATTACTTTTCTGTTATACAAAAGTTCTTGTAGTAACGGAACGGCCTAGCCACATATTTTCACTAAGGTGAAGAGTTTGTGAAGTCAGGGCTTGTAGAGGCGCGTAGAGGTAGAAGTTTGGCTCATGATCATTATCAGTGAGTCAGTAACGAAATTGGGATTTTTTAGATATCAATAAAATCTTAAGTACAAGAGCTATGCAATTGAAACTTTATATGTTTAATAAATCCACTATTGACATCATATGCCGAAAATTTTATTTATCTGGTATACCTATCTAATAAAAATGACAGTTCCCTCATGGCTCAAAAAAACCGGACAAGTGCGAGTCGGACTCGCCTACCAAGTGTTCCGTACAAATTTGTAGGTACATAAGTATTATATTCCAAACTTTTCCCGAAATTCAGTTGCAAAACCTATAATTACTAATATTATTGTGTTTTATAAGTAAATTGTACCTCGATGATTGATTCCTTACTTTATTAAAGACTATATGTATATTTTATGATTTACTTACAAGTGTATCATACTAGTTTTCAGTTTTTTTTCCTACCGTTGTATAAGACGATGTTACTTGCCAAATTACATAGTTCTAGATCAAAGACGGACAACAAAGTGCTCCTACAAGGGTTCCGTTTTTTCCTTTTAAGGTACGGAACCCTATGCACTTCGAGAAAATGTTGTGCCCTTGCGCTTCGCTTGGCTCGTCATGGTGTCAGATTCGATAAACTTTATGCAGTCTATCAGTTGTTTATCGATATAACTTTGGAATTCCTAACATTTTTGTAGGTATTTGAGGTGTCAGGGACACACTATTGCACTTACGATCTGGTGATAAACAGGTTAAAAAATTCCTATTGATCGACTAATATCATCATCATCATCATCGACTATCGACTAATATAGTAAATAATAAACGGGTACACAAAATTTTAGTTCAATCGGTTGAAGGTATCTGCTTCAAAGTTGAGTTGCAAGATTCCACCCAAACAAACATAGTTACATCGCAAGTTAAATAAAAGCTTGTAAAAAGAGAATAACTAAATTTGGCGAAGGTTATAGAGTGCAATTTCTAATAAAAGAGGTAATTCACCTGTCCTGTCTTTCTTCTATTTTTTCATTTCTCATATGCACTCGACCGATAAAATATTCCTATCAATATTTGAATCGATGCTCCCCACAACGAAATATAATATTTACATATAATTGTCTAGTCAATGACCTCACCCACGAAAGTGTAGTACAATACTATCATGACCTCACACCATTACAATAGCTGTCACAAAAAGTAACAAGTAACAAGTTCCAACATTGTTAAAGAATGTCTATTCGTATTATCATCATTGTGACATGAAGATGCGTCTCATCTAAAACATTAATCGCTAACGAAGTAGATAACAATCTGTATCTACTATAAAATCAGTTAGTGTATAGTACCCACCAGTTTAAGTACGAGGATAACAAAGACAATTATACGCTCAAATGACGAGTCATACATAAATTAATGAGAACATTTTATTAATCCAATTATGAGGACACTTTGTAAGACTCCTTTGAACCACTTTCAAGTCAAATATCGTATATCTATTTACAAAAAAATGTTAACTTGGTTTGTGTGAGCTTCAAAAACGCAAAAAGCTTTGCACCGATTAAACTTAAATTTTGACACGATATACAACACGCTTAAGAGATGGTTTTTATCTATTTTTTGTAACCACAAATGCTAAAGCGAAGCGTGGCAGGATATGGTTAATACATGTATATAAAAATTAATGTCTTTTGTATTTATTAGGGTAGGTCG
Source organism: Arctia plantaginis (assembly GCA_902825455.1). Classification (NCBI taxonomy): domain Eukaryota; kingdom Metazoa; phylum Arthropoda; class Insecta; order Lepidoptera; family Erebidae; genus Arctia; species Arctia plantaginis. The sequence goes on from CADEBD010000303.1 coordinate 3,450,960, forward strand.
TTACCAGACCCTCCAGGATCCCCAAATTAAAGAGAATTTGCTCTTCTTTATGCAGAAAATAACAATAAGTAATAAGTCGTACAATATACAACGTAACTGACGCCTTTAACGCGGAAAACCATCCGAGTGTATAAAAAAAGGTGTTTTCCTCGTAGCTCCAAGGAACACAAACATATACCTAACACGCTACGGGTGATGTCTTAGATCTAGAGAGTGTGCACATCGATCAAATAATAGACAAAGGCCTCTTGCGGGCTATCGGCGCTGCCTGAATGGACCAAACCGAAGCAGCACCAACCGTCTTTTACAGTGGTTTAATTCTTTAGAAAGTAGCATACACTTCCATAGAGAAAAGGACAGTCTTTTTGCAGACTGATTAACGAAAAAATTTGAGAAAATCTAAAATAATTATTAAATGACCAAACACGCTTATTGAATTTAAATTACACAATAAATGCATCAATAGCGTTGGCAGACAGAGCCGCGAACTTATCATGTGTCAGTGTAAAGTAAAAAAATGAATGAATCTAATAAAGTTCTACACGTGTAGTGTATGTATTAGTACGTAGTAAGTACTATTTAACGTAAAGTAAAATCGGTACACGATCAATAAAAAATACTGCTGTTTATAGACATTGATTTGAAAAAAACACAGACAATTTGTACGAATTTTGTTTGTGCTGTGTGCTTTATTGATGGATGCTATTGCTAATGCAGATTAATCCCGTATAATGATCACGAATGACGCAGGTACACAATAACAGTTGCAATTTATTAACTACGAAAATCTCGTAGTTAATAATTCTGTCATACAAATTTGTTTAGTCACTCACGGAGTATGTAACTCTTGCACATACATTATTTAAAACAACTTACTTCAATGTTGTTTCTGGCACATTGCTTACTGTATACATATTGGCTATTTATTATGATCTATTAATTCAATAAATTACTTTACTTTTACTAAAATAATCTGTTATTACTCTTTTTCATTTCCCCTTAGAATTTTCGGGGGCTTTAATTATCGAGCGTGCGGACAATAAGGAGGCGGCGTATCAAACGAAGAGTCATGAACTCATTCGGCGGCAATTGGTCATCAGTGAGCAATAACGGTGAGATCACTGAAGGCGCACGCTCAACACCTGCTACAATAACAACAATAGCGGATGTCTATAGTAATTAAACACGTAGTAGTATCCTATTCCAAGCGCAAAATAAACGATTACGTTATAATTGTTATGATTGACAATAAATGATAACGACTTATGCCTTCAATAACTTTAGTATAATTAACCCTTTTGTTCAATAATTGGAAATTTATTTTTTACCTCATTCTGGATTTTATATATAGAAATAAACATAACATATATGATGATCTAAGTGACTTCAATATATCAAAAAAGAAAATTCCAATATGTAGGAAGTTTTAAAAATAAGTAAGTACCTACCTAGTTTATTTCATTCCGACTTTCTTCTCCTAATTCATACATATTTTTAATTATGGTTATACTGAAGTGGTCCAAATACCGATAGGTAAATAGGTATACATTACATGAGGTAATAAAAACACATTTTTCAAAAAATTGTAAAATACTCGTAGGTACATTATGTCCTTATTCTGCAAATTTTTATTAACCGGTGCAAAATAGGCGACATGCATTCTTGCAGAAACGTCTGGTAAGTCTTGAAAAGAAATCAATAGCTTTCTACGATGCATGGCTCGGCACTGGCATTTGTAAACAGGTAAGACTTGGGTACAGAATGAGTTAGCAAAAACGGCATATAATTTTAAGTAAAATAAATTGATGAAACTCTAATTTTTAATATAGTCAAATTAGATATCAATTGCTAGTTGATTAGGTTATATTATTAACCCAATTATAAAAACTGTTAAATAAAATATGTCAAAATGCATCAAGACGAGTTTTGGCGCTTATCTAAACAACATTAGCGTCTAATCATTATACAATTTGACAGAAGAAGACAAAACCATATTTCTGAAATAGCCCTCTATCTTTATGGCTGCATGGATTGAGGAGTCACTTTTCATCTATACAAATCTATACAAATATATAAAATTGGAGTGTCTGTGTGTAATATAAAAATAACCGCTTTTTACTAAATGCATATGTATGTTTACACGGTGCATGTGAAAAAATAACATTCTTTACAATTTTTGTCTGTCTGTCTGTTTGTTCCGGGTAATCTCTGGAACGGCTGAACCGATTTCGACGGGATTCACTGGCAGATAGCTGATGACATAAGGAGTAACTTAGGCTACTTTTTTTAGACTAGCTTCGCCCCGCGGCGTTGCCCGCGGTTATAACAACAAACGCAGGTAACACGGCGGGTCTCAGCTAGTATATTAATAAAATTAATATTATTATTTGGTAGTAAATAAAAAAAAATTGTAGCAACTATTGAGTGTTGTACAAAATCGAGGATCGAGTCCTCGATTTTGTAATATAATACTTTTAAAGTTATATGAACATAAAGGTGGCTCCTCAATCTAAATGTTTGGATTGAGGAGCCACGTCAGAACCAGGAACATGATGGATGTATATTTATCATAATTTAGTATGATTTTGTAGTATTTGAAAGTAGTTAGTAGACAAAATCTGAGCTCTTTAATGTTAAAATTAAAAAGGTAACCATATATTATATAAATGTGGCTCCTCAGACCATACATACGGCTGTCATTTTTCAAAGAAGCAGTCTTCCAATTAATGCGCAATTTCTTCATCATTTAGTAGTAACTATATAAAAATTTGTAGTGTAAAGAGTCAATAATTAAAAATGAGTGAATTGGGAGATATGGCAAATTTTAACTGGCTCGTCAGTTAAGATGCTTCGGTGGTTTGCTTAGATGGTAATATACTTATACTTGTGACAAAATTTTTAACATATAACATCTATATTTGAATAACTTTTATTAAAGGTATTTTTTTGTTCCGTTTCGTACATCAATCTATTTTATTTTATTTCATCTAATTATTTGGAGGTAACCGCAAATTAATGTGGTTACACAACCAACCCTCAATAATATTTATTTATACACCACGACACAAGAGTCAGTATCATAACACTGATAAATAGTTATTGCAGACGTAGTGATTTATTACTTTTATACTTAATTATTCTTATCGATTCAAAACGCGGCAAAAATAGGCGGTAGTAGGCAGTATTGGTATTGGTTGTTGGCTCCGGTTTCCGCATTTAGACTCAAGAATGGCAGAAGCCTCCTGCGACGTTCACAGGCTTCTAGGACCGATTTTGTATTAGGAATGACACTTGTAACTTATGTCCATATTGATTAATAAATACTAATAACTAAAGAATTTCTTGAAAATTAAATTTCAAAAACTAGTCCTTGAGATTTCACATTTTGATATGGTCAACCCAAATAAGCGAATTCATAAGAAATATAAAAAAGTTATTTATTTTTCAGATACCGAATATATACAACGTTGATCTGTACATATTTATTTAGTAGACATTTATCCTAAACTAGATAATACCCGCGACTTCGTTCGCGTTGGAATTTGAAAAGCGCTGCCTTAGTGGGATTTTGGGGAAAGGAAAAAAAACCTAAGTTACTCCTTATATAGGCAGCTACCTGGTAGTAAAGTATTTTCAAAATCGGTCCAGCCGTTATGAAGATTACCCGGAACAAACATACAGACAGACCGACAAAAAATGTTAAACTGGTTTTAGGCATAGATACAAATAACCATCATGAAAAAAAAACTATTATTTTGACATTACAAACAATTTTATTTATTTGTATAGATATAGATGTATAGAAGATGTTAGTGTCTCTGGTTTTTTTATTTTTAAGAACGTCAGGATTGAGGAGCCAAATAAAATGCGTTTATTTACTAAATCCACTTAGTTTTACTACTTTCTCCTGATGCTACAAATTCAAACACACTAGATGAATGATATGATGAATGATGATGAATGATAGAAACACACTAAATGTTTTTGTAGTGGAATATACATTTTGACCTATTACTTTCATGGCAATTCACGCTCTTAAATATAGATCGAGTAGCCACATTAAAAGTATTGTATAATCTTGAATATCAACAGTACGGATTCAGATTTTTAGTAGGCACTATACACAATTACTACTAAATGATACTATTTTTTTTTAATATTCAATTCTATGCTTAGATTAAGGAGCCACTTTTTACATTGATATAACTTTGGATATATCTTACTACAAATTTCAGGATTTGTCCTACAAAATTATTTGCTCATCTACTAAATAAGGAGGGAGTTTCTGTTTAAAATCTGAAGTGGCTCCTCAATCCATACATACATCCCTCTTTACCCACAATTCTAGAGACCATTCATTTTATTAAAACCAATAAGCAGTTTTACGAGACTAGTTGATTTAGTTAGAATCAAGAAGATTTATGCTTAGTCTGAAACTCATTATGTTCTATTCAGATATTGTTATTTAGCGTACATTTAACAGCATATTGAAAGAAGTTGTATGTAGAATATTTACAAGTTAATAATTTCTGTTTAATCATTAGTTATTGTCCTTCTTTACACTAAATACATCTATTTTACCACCATAAAACCAACTAGACATAATATAACACACGGTAAAACTAAATAACTAAAAAGTGCATTGGTTTTTATGCGTCAAATAGTCATAACGTTTACACCGTGACCTAAGTTAATTACACTTGTTAGATTTATGGTCGATAAATATACAAAAGGAGCGAAGCTTAACGTAGTAGGCCCGTAAATTGTTTTATATGACAGATAGTAGTCGGCGTATATATTTGTACCATTGCGATACCATCACCGCCGTAGGATGTCAGCGCATCGCTGTGATATATTGGACAAGACATAAGACTTCATAACAGTGTCAAATACTTCAAGGTAAATAAAAATATATTGCATTTTGACGGTCCAATAGAGAACAATCTTCCTTAATTAGAGCGTTAAAGATTGTAACACTATTACTACTGATTACACTGATTACTACTGGTCATCTTCATCCCGTCATGCCCTTGGAAGTGAAACAAATATATTTTTTTCAAATATAAATGGGACCAACCTTGAGTATCAACAATTCATTAAAAAAAAGAATCGCGAAACATACACATTAAAGAGGATAACTCTGTACTTTTAGGCAACAGAAATTATGAGACTATAAAAAAATCGGTAAATATTTCGATCTAGGCTAATGCGATTTCACCTTCATTTGACTCAGTTAATAGAACAGTAAACCGAAGATTACGATCAATACATTCAATCTAATGGTAAGAGGTATGTTAAGAGAATTATGTTGCAATAAAACCGTTTGAACACATATAAGATTGCAGATAAATAACAGATATGATATGAATAAGTGCGTGATTATTATCTGTACAACAGTAACTGTTGCAATACATCATTACTACTATTAAATAGGAATTTGCAACGTGCGGAACAAAAATGGTATAGTAAAATTTTTATAGGCATATTGACATTTGCTGTTGAATCAGATGATAGCGTCATCGTCTATGGTTCATCGGTCATCCGACGTGTGAGACATCGCTATTGTGTGTCTGTCATCAGGAACAATATCACACGCATTACTGTTATAATTTTACTGTTTATAATTTTAATCCAAAACCTTATAAGTTCTCAAAGTTCTTCTTAAAATATTTGCTTCTACTCTTATTGCGAGTGACACTGTTTTTAAAACTACAAATATCTAAATAGCGGCTTTTTTGTGCCAAAATATAGTTTTATAAAAACTTATTTTATGCAGTATCAAAATTATGTCGTATGTTAATATTACAAACATATAACTATTTATTAGTGTTTTTAACCGACCTCAAAAACACAAAAGAGGAGGTTCTCAATTCGACTGTATTTTTTTGTGTGTTTGTTACGCGATATCTCCATCAATTGTGAACCGATTTTCAAAATTCGATTTGTCATCGAAAGGAAAATGAATGATACTGCCGAGGTGGTCCCATTACCACCAAATCAGGATCTGATGATAGGATCCCGAAGAAATTGAGGAAAAACTCTCAAATTTTACAGCCCCGGCTACTTGTAATAGCTTGTTTCTCTAGCTATACAGCTATTTGCGTTTGGTAGTCGTTATCTCATGTTGCTGATCTTTCAATAATATAATCATGGATTGACCTTGTTTTATTCTTTCAATGGTTAGGTGTTAGTGTTGGGTTACACATACATTTGCACACATTTGCAAAAAAAAACAAGGGGCATCCATTACTTACGTGAGGCGTTCAGGGAGAAGGGGTCGAGCCGAATCTCATATATTCTTACTTATGTATTGTATTCTATTGAGAGGCGGGGGGTATCGGCAAATATTACGTAATTTTTATCCGCAAGAAACAGAGTAACATTGCGAGAAAACTGTGTTAAATTAAGTAAAACATGTTCCTTCATGGAAATAGGGCCAATATTTATCATGGTATTGCGAGAGACGCGAAGTTGCACAGTAGCCCGTTGTTTGTTTACGCGCCACCGCCAGCCTGTTACACTGCCTATACACTAAAAACACGTGAGATTGGGGGATGGGGTCGAATTAAATCTCATGACATCTCACAAGAGGGGGAGGTGTCAGAAAATCGCCGAAAGCCCGAAAAATTAATGTTTACGTTTTTATTAATGTTTATATTCTTGTAATAAATTGTTACCTTAAACTCATGTTTATTTTATGTTTTATTTTTAGCCAGATCCATCATGGATCTGGCCAATGGATCTACGAAACAAAAATTCTCGTTGGATCCATTTTATTCCATATGATAGATCTAATGAGAAAATAAATCACTAGATCCATTGGATTGAAACTCAAACAGACTAGAAGGTATCTATTGCTATTATAATGTTGAGGGTCGCACTTGTTTTGGTTTTTTCAATTTGTAATCATTCTTAAAAACTTTACTGTTCTTTGTTAGTATTGTTTGAAGTCGGTTCAATTTGTTTTTAAAGGATTTATTTTTAACGATTTTCTTGGTTCTTGTACATTAAGGGAATCAGATTTTCAAAGTGCTTGCTCTTGCGATAGAAAAAAGATACTTGGACTAACATTTTGAACAATGTTTAGTTTAGTTAGTAGTTAGTTGAGTAAGTACTTTATACTACTCATACTTTATTATAAATAAGAGCATACGTCCAAATATTAGCTTAATGACGTCATTGTATTATCATAGTATCAGATAAAGTTCAAGTGATATACAATTTTTATTGACAGAAAAGTAATTTATTTAGTCTGCACTTTATTAATGTTATGTATTATGTCACTATGCCTCTTACCTGCGTATTATATTACAATTGAAAAGAGGTTTGGCAGGTTCCTTTCACTCCTTCCTTTAGAAGTCTCAGATAGGAAACGGAACTGATACTGCAGTAATTTGAAGAGACTAAGATCCCGTAAGTACAGTACATATATGCAGATTGAACGAATGTTTGCAAGGGGTCTCTTGAAAAACAAAGTTATCGAGGAAAAACTACGACGAAGATTAAGGCTTACAAAATCTAAATTAAAAAAAGGGGACTTAAAGTGGATCCTACAAAATGAATTCATTCGTAAAAGTCTATGAGAAAAGAGCTTACTATGCCGCCATGCACATGCTTACACAACACATGCACATAGATATCTTGAGGTTCAGTGGGAATTAATTTCATTCCGTAAACATTAAATTTCAAAGCAGCAAACGGTTTAATTTGTCAGGGAAAAACTCATAACTCAAATAAAATTCCGTTAAAGGCTCTGTGGTTATGGCGTTAATATTGACGTAATTACTATATTTATTTAAAATTTTTACATTTATATTACTTCCATCGACAACTAAGAAAGGCTTAGTTTTATAGAGCTTGTGCCGCTAACTATATTTCTTGTGTAGATTTATCTCTTTATACGATGTAATGACAAATATAAAAATGGAAATAGAAATAAAAATAAAATTTTATGGCACAACGAACCCATAAAAAGTTGTATTTGGTACCTCTAAGTATTTTTGCTAAAATAGACTTAATGCAGAAATGTAGATATATATGACTGTATGCATATTGGCCTACGCCTTTAACCCTCCATGAAGTCATTTCAGATACTGATTGATAAATAATTCTTGATAAAGGCGCTTGGCTGTGAAGTGTCAAGATTTAAAAAAAATAAAATATTAAAGGAATAGTCGTCTACGCTGTTAATAACTCTTAGGCGTAAAAATAAATTTGATAGAAAAAACCATTCAAATTTACTAGACAAGAGACATATGTAGTAAAAAACGTTTATTTTATTTTATAATATAGGAGTAAAGAAAATATGCGAATGAACTATTATCTAATTATACGCAAATATTCTTACCCTGAGTCTTAGTAGGGTATAATTCGATGTCGTTGAAGAGGCTCTGAATACGATCGGCGGAGGCCGGCTGGTCGGGTGGACCCACACGACACTCCCATGCACTCGCTACCTCCCTGTAACAAGAAAAATATATTTAAACTTACATTGGCCAACAATACGTGATTTGTGTTAATAATTGTACTTCTAATGTTCTAATACTGAACTAAATTATACTTTAAAGTATAATTTAGTCCAATTTACCTATGTCCCTGTAGTACCACCATAATAAATTACGTTTCGCGTATCAAATAAGTACTAAGCAACGTTTCTGGGCAGCTGAAATCTGGAGCAATCAACTCTACTAACGTATTACACTACGTAAAAGAATATGTTACGTATTTCAAATATTGGTGTTAACTGAGAAACAAAGATAAGACAACAGTATAAATATTGTTGGGTACCAAGCATCTAATCTAATAAGTAGTCATCTTTGTGACGAAATCACTACGTTGTACCAAGCTGTTAGATATAAACTTATAAACAAAACATGGCTGTATAATTACATTATTAATATTAGTAGAATAACCGCAATCGCCGCAAAAGTCATCGACTGTGTACATGCACGAAATACATAATACGATTGTGAGCAGAATCGATTAGACAGGAATAAATTTAGTTAGCTCAAGGTTTGTAATTCTTGTCATCTCGTCTACATTCCCCTTGGATCGAATAAGAGGCCGTTTTCTTTTTAACCATTTCATCGGTTAGTGTTAGTAATGATTTATTTTGATCTAACAATAAAATTTTAAACACAGGCATCTTGATCTAAAAGCAGGAGTGAAACAGAGCGGTTCGCGGTCCTAGTTAACTTTGTGGCGTAATGACCTCGAATTGTAAGGTACTTCAATTAGGCTTAAGGGAATTTAACTCCGGTAAACGACAATGGAAATCAAACATAGGAACTAATTTGGAGGATAGGTTAGTAAATATTTGACTTAATATCTGGTTGGAACCATGCATGGCATACCAAATCTTAGCGTATTTAGACAATATAGATAGATAGATAATAGCAAAATAACACTTTTCTAAATAACAATCGATGTGGGAAGATGTAAACGCTGTCAGTTCTGTTGTATCAGCGGCACATTTCTACGATATAGCCGAGTGTAATCACACCATCCATAAACAGAAGTTTCCGGAGTGCGGCAGACTAAATATCAACTTAGGGCGTTAGGTTACCTATAATTCCGATAGCGCATGCTGATACTAACGTTCCCACGTGAAACTGTTTAGCTGAATGAACTCAGAAGCTACTCAGAGCACGAGTAATTGCAACTAACGATATAAACACATTGTAAAAATGTATAAATTAAACTTATAACGTGTTACAACTCACGAATACTGCACTGGACATCCACTACATTTTGTAACAGAAAATCCGGTTCCAATAATTATATGAAATTCAATGAAAATAACACACTTTATTAATAATTTCATTATCAAATAATTATCAATATAGTACGAACAAATGAACCATCGGGGCACAAAAGTGTATCTACTAACTTTACATTGAACAAACAGTATTTATGGATTTTATCGCGTACTAGTAGTGCATGATGTCACACGTATTGATAGTCGTTCAGATATTAACTTAGTACAGTAGTTACTTCTCTTTAAGACTTCCATTATTGAAAAGGTTAAAGCAACTCTTACTCAATCACTATGTTTCCGTCTATCTGTTTGTTTGTCTGTTAAGACCATTTCTTCTCAGAAATGCGCGGTATTATAATTTCAAAATAAACAACAAATACTTATTTCTACGGTCCCTCAAAGCTTTAAAAATCAAGTTACTTAGTCAATCAAGTGGATGCTAACCTACAGGATGCTTCTCGATGATCTACAGTCATAAAATATGGTAAGAAGCTTGTAGCAAGAAAAGAACATGTTATATTTACCAATTTAACTATTAGAATGAGCACGCGGAATATTAGTCACATAGGTCGGTACAGGTACAATGACTTCGGATGAATAATCTCATAGGTATGAAAGTCTTCGACATTTCGGTATATTCTAATTTACTACGAGTATTACATTTAATCGAGCTGTAAAAATTATTGTGTCCTACGTCCTCCGTGTAATAAATGACCAGCTGCGTATACCACAAAATCTACGGTGTTCACACAATCACACGGTGTTACAAAATCTAAAAGAACAACTGAAATATAAATATCGTTTTCTATTTTCTTTTCGTATACCTTGAAGTTTTTGAGTATTCTCTGCCTTTTTACGGCTGCATACAATCCTTAAAATACTGAGGTTGCCCGAGATGGACGAAGTATTCAAGTATAAAAGAATGAATTACTGTAATATACGTTGATGTGTACTTTAATGAGTAAAACTAGTATTATTGTTAAAGCATGTTTAAATAATCTGTGCAACTTAAATTTCGCTATATATTACTATAGACTATTAATATTGTTTGTGTGCTACCTCTCTACTCGTTGGAACAGTGTAGCGTTGTATGCGTAGAAAACCTTTATAATAAAATACTAGTTTATATCATCCAAACCTTTTTATTGCAACAATTATTATAATTACTAAAATACTTACACAGTTATATATCTTAAACATATTAGAATAACAAAAAGTTTCATTTCTCATTTGACTTTTTCTCTATCGAGTTCAATAATCATAATTATGTGATAAATATTCTTTTAATGAAAACAATTATCCTAAAAAAATTATCCCGTATGATCAAAATGGGACTTACCCTAAAACTGTAAATTAATCAATACATGAATATCTAATATAATAGGTAGTAATGATTCATAATATCGATCGATAACGTATTTCAATGGCAACAACAAGTGCAAATCTCACGGTTATATTCTAGAAATATTTGTTTGTATGTTTCAGTGAGATTCTAAATTCTTTATGACATGAGTAATGCGCGTATAGGTAAATCATTGAATAATTCACGGTGACCATTACATTAGTCATAATGACATACATGTCAGTCTCTTCCCTTCAAACGAAACGGTTAAGTGCGTGACTAAATAGCAACCATTTCATATTTAGAATTCCATGAAAAAAGTTAGGCACCTGCGGCACAGAGGCGAAACCTCGTGGCGGCCATCGGAGTGGGAGTTCTCTCGCTCGATAGCCTGATTGCGGCTATCGTGCGGAGCGAGAGTGCGTGGAACTCTGCCGTCTCCTTCTGCGAGCAAGTTATGTTAACGGGCCAGGTACCGCAGGCGACTCAGGCGCCGGAGGTCGCAGAACGACTTCCGACCTCCATAAGCGCAGGCCTGGGGGTGACAGGTGAGGGCATCTGTCACCCTAGCAGAAGCAGGCCGGGGTGGCGGCGAGCGCGTTGCTAAGCGCGCTCGCTTCCAGGGAGCAGAGGGAACATGGGGTTCCCACACAGGGGGGTCGTCTACTCGTCTGTAGATGGCCCGAGGTATGTCGGGGCACCAGGGACTTCCTTTCAAGGGTATACCTGGTTCCCCGGCTATTAGTACCCGAGACGGCGTGCGGTTTTAGTCGGTTCGAGTCCGACATGCCACCGATAGGTGGTATGGAAAAAAAAAAAAAAGGCACCTGCGGCTATAGATATACACACTCTTCTAGATTTAGGGCTGTTAATCATCAACAGCCGTTAACAGTCCACTGCTGGACATAGGCCTCTCCTTAGAAAGGAGGTTTTGGCCTACTGTACCACGCTGGCCAGACGGGTTGGTATAGGGTTTGTGTCAAGTTTTCCTTCTCTTTACAGTTTTGTTGTCCTGCATAGTTTGCTCCCTTAGTCGGCTCTTACGACACCCACGGGATGAATGGGGGTGGTGACAATCCGTATTCTTAATCCGTCACCACACGGACAGGGCTGTTACGGGTCCAAATATACAGGTGCCGTAACATGTTGGAGACTCACTGACACATGCACTTCGCAACACCTCTTCTTTTAACAAAACATTGATTTGGTGATCTCCTTGATCACCTAATATACGTTTTATTAGTATATTGAAAACCAAATGGTCTTTAATTTGATTTCACTTTACCAATAAAATATAATACATATTCATTTTGATGGTTATTATGTAGGTATATTAACGTGATCATTGTTCTTGTTGATTGTTGCAGTTAGTCATTTGGAAGCGAGTAAGGTTTTTTTTGGGGTTACTTAATTTCGCAAGTTTCCAAATTATTGGCTATAACGTTTAGCGTTATAAGAATTGCTGTTCAAGTAAAGGAAAACTAACCATATTTTAGAAAACGAAACTGGTGTGCTGGTAAGTAGAGTGGACAAAGTTAATTGCAACGAGTGTCAAGACTAGGGATGGAAGGTTTTAAAAAATATTGAATTAAGTCGATATTGATATATCTATTTTTTATCAATATATTTTCTTTTTTCAAACCTTATAGAAATCTAGTGTAGTTTTAGTTATATCAAACGTTCATCGATTGTGTTTATATGTATTTTTATATGTATTTTTTAAACCAAACCAAATATAAATAAACCAAACCAAAATATATAAATAAATAATATACCTAAATCATTGTAAATTGTACTATTTTTATGATACTATTTTACAGAAGAACTAAATTACTGAACGTTGTGATTTACCCAAAGATTTATCGTCAACGTCGTAATCTTCTGGATGTTTGTGTTTACTATGTGATGCTAGATTGCTTGTATTTCTAGATGTTTTAACTCGTTTGTTATCCATACACATCACGCTCAGTCACATCACCACACAGGCAGACCACAAAACAACACTCACCTACCACAGATTTTAGTAGAGAACAGATTAATTTTTTTAGCCAGTCAGTGTATCCAGTAACAAACTTTTATCATATTACAAAAACTGGTAACATGCTAAAAATTGGCTATTTAAATTTAATATATCGTTACAATATATTGAGTTTTTCGATAATGAGATATATCGATAGGCGTCGCCTGCCATAGTAAGCTTTCAAAAGCATCGTTAACCGTGCGTTTGTTTGCCGCCCTATGTGTGGATAAACACAAAAACGCCAAGTATATTGACTTTTAACTTTTAATATTTCACAGGCTTTTAATATTTCTGAACGCTTAGTTATAGTTCATAAGTAAAATGTTTTTCTTTAGATAACATTTTGTATTTTTCCAGACCAAATAAAAAATTAAAAGATTTTTTTTAATTGTTTCATTTCTAAACTTCTTGTTGTTCGATATATTGTTGTTAAATCCAAGATAAATATGAGGCAAACTGAAACTAAGCCCGAGGATCTTGATTAAGTAACAAAAATGCTTAGTTAGCTTTGCGAAAAACAGCATTTCGTTGTTTCATACATGGAACTAGTGGGGAGAGCTTTATAGCTATTGTAGCAGAAAATTTTACCCAATAGTTCCATGAATTTTCAGTTACGTAGCTTGTTGTATTATAAGACATGTAAGCCTTTTTATTGTTTTTTTGTACTACAAAAAAAATCAGAAGAATATTTTAATCTAAGATTCATATCCATAGCAACAAGAATACCGACTTTTATTACAAACTCCAAATATTTGCCTCCCAATTCCTTTAAAGAATATCGTGATGAAATGTACACAGGACTACGATTAACGTAAGTGCAAAGTTTCATTACATCTACATTACATCTACGAAGACCCCCCTGTGCTAATTTTTAATTATTTGCCATGTACAATATCTCATCTCTTACGCTTTTATTATATGTGTAGATAGTAATTTGCTTTTCTAACGGTTAGTAGTTTTCCCAGACTTTCTATTGTTATTTTGACAAAAAGTTTCAAAACAAAACAATTTTACTTTAATTAATGTCAGCTGTAAAAGTAGTATAAAATAACATGGAACATCGAACAAAAATCGCAATTACAAAAAGGTTACATCAGTACCATGTAGAACTAGCTTTGTGGAACTACTGGAAATAAACCGTCCTTCACACCTTTCAGAATCTATATAATATACATAAGACCATTGACCACTGTTAGAAAGCAGTGCCATGAGACCAGTAGAGGCAGAAGCGTAGTAGCGGTAACAGCAGAGCTTCTTGGAGGGGGAAAAGTTTAGAGTTGGTAAACTAGTCGTTAGTGACACCGTTAGTGGTACAATATGACGGGAGGTGTGCTTGTTTGTCAGCTCGAACAAAATAAAACTCTAGATTTGACTTACGTACTAATAATAATAAGGTATCTGATTTTGCCAATAGCCGTTTCTGCCTTGACCTAACTGGGGAGGCCTTCATGAACCCGCCAGTTATTGCTGAAATCCAAACGCAACACTTGACAAAATAAAGTCATACAAAGTTTAGACTACTAACTATAAAATCCTTGATTTTCCAATGTGGTATTGCCATAAATAGCGTTGCAGTTTTTTGACTAACACAGGTATATTTTCTTTTATGACAAAATCGTATTGCAATGATATTCAACAATACCAATATCGATAGTAAATTACATACGAAAAGCGCGTGCGACCTAACAGAGTGCTTACAAAAATATACCATGACATCATGGTGTGCGACCGAAACGGCATCGACCCTCTCGTTCTCACCGGCACGCTTATAAATACATGAGTGCATTTACTCCATTCGTGTTCAATTATGTGTATACGTTCGATTTGTGAGTCCACATCATAATAACGATTAAAAAATGGTTTAACGGAACAAGGTCGATGAAAATGGCTTAAGATATTAACCGATTTTTATCTATACCTATATTACCAACCTACATATGTATGTGATAATGCTTGCTTTAAAAGCAAAAGGTCACGCTTCGTTTCCGTACGCAAATAGGTATTTGGTTCTCCTTGTTCTGTCTTTATGTGATTTATGTTATAGGATGATACTTGGCAAGGAAAGGATAATATATCACTGTTTATCCGTCCATTTTTGTTATTACATATTTCGAAGTTTTTGGTATTCTACGTATCTCAACAATCAAAATAACTTTAAAATATATGGTTCAAATAATTTTGTATAATACAACATTCGTGACTGACAGGCGCTTTGGAATGGAAACAATCAATGTCAATTAAGATCTTTTTTTTCCTAATTGTATAGGGCAACAAATAAATATTAACTGAAAAGTTGTCTATTTCATCGTTTTGGTTCCATACTAATGTAAAGGTACACAATTCACACCTTTTTGTTTTTCAAATACACAAGTAAGTAATAAAAACAGTGACTACTCATATATACACTTACGCTTCCCTAACTATACATGTTTTTCTGTAGAGTAGCAAATTTTACCTCAACACATAAAAATTCAGGGTAGCTCGATTTAGACGTCTGGAAGTGTTTATTAAAATAGTAGTCTATTTTTTAACAGTATTTAATACGTCACCGCATGTTTACAGAATAACTTAAAGCGGAACATAAAGCGGCACAAAGGCTATGATTAAGAAAGCTTTTGAAACTGACGTCATTTGAAGTTATTGACCTGAGTTAGCCTCTATACATCTTTCAATGAACAATTGCACCTTAAATACACTTAGAAAAGTATTCATCAAAATAATTACTTGCATATACTCGTATGTGACAGGTATTATAGTCACTATAAATATCACAGGCATGTATAAAACATCATGCAGATAGGTTAATGGAATTATTAAGAATACTGGCTGATCTCAAGGTATTTTTTTTGTGTATATTTTTGTTAACAATAGCATTTAAAAAATACTTTTAAACTAGTAAATTTGAAATAACGGACTTTTGATAATTTACACAATATATTTGTTCTAGACATTTTGTGAACATTATATTGTGTGAGGAGCTAATTACGTACATAGAATACAGTAAGAGACTTTTATTTACACTATAAAACGTCTAATTTAATTAAAATCTGCTTTAATGGTAAACCGATCCGAACTAAAAATTTTGTTCATTTTCTAAGAAATAAGACTAGTATAACTAAACGAAAAGTCATTGTGTAAAAGAGGGATTAAAATTGTATGAACTGCAAAAGTAACTTTGTCCTTAATGGATTACAATGTTACTTATTTAATTTGTAGATCTACGACATTTCGGTGTTGAGCTGTTCCTTGCTTTAAAGGCTAAACTTATTGTGTTCACAGTTTGAACCTTGTGTGTATGTCAAAAGTATTTTAGAATTTTTAAGATCGGTGAATGAGTCAGTGACAAAATGAAGATATCGTGTAAATTTTGTATATTTTTGTTTCATTTGTGAATAGAAGAACTGTAGTGCTTTCTATCGTAGCAGCAACGAAGACTACTGAAATTACAACAATCAATCAAACAATGTACATATATGAATATTGCAAAAAATGTGACGGTCTTTTATTTAATTTCCGCAATATGCGCATAGCATATTTTTTTAATACTCTTAGCATGAAATCTAAATGCTAACGCTAAAGTTCTGAAATGCAATAACTCAATTAAATTATTTGAAAATAAACGTTTTGTTATTTGGAACACTTTATAAAAGACGGTGATGTAAGAAACCAAAGAACGTTTCCAGGAATATAAATAATTTAAGTAGTTCTAAAACATATTAAAATAAAAGTGTCTTCTTTATATACTTCATACTCTCGATAAATGTATTAATACTAATGATGCAATGAACAAATTATTATAATCCTAGCTCAAGCTAATATACTTCGATTGTATATCTACTTATACGCTATTTTAAGTATTATTTTAGTATCATATAAGTAGTTTTCAACGAACAATTGGCATAAACTAAAATCAGGTGCCTATATTACCTTTGCCCCACGACTTGGGGAACAAGTCACCATGACGTCATGCTAATGTTGTTGACCTAACCACGAGACTCACGTCTGCAATTATTAAGCAACTTAGACAAATCATAAGATTTACTGATCTGCGCCTGATTAAAAAACAAATATATTTAATACGTTTTACAACAAATACTATTTTGCTCCCTAATATCAATTTTCAATTTCATTTAATCTCTCACAAATTAAATTTAAATGATATTTTAACGGTGTATCAAGCAGGGAATTTATCTTAGCGCAGCTGTAATATTTTTAGTTATTTCTATATGAACTATAACTCAAACTAGTTGAAAATAGAACTTACCTGGCTAAGGTTCCTTTCCATTTGATTAAACCATTAGGTCTGCTCGTTTTTTCATCCGCGATGACATTATATTTAATAGGATCGGCCGTTTCGAAAGTTGTTGCCTGTTGAGCTGGAGTATATATAAGTGGTTCCATCCGACAGGAGAGTGCGGCCCGTTTAGTCGGCGTTGTTCGTGGGTATGTGTGATGTCGGGCATTGCTGATAGCAATTGACTCACCACGCCTTTGCTTGGGTAATGTCCTGGCACACAATGCACTGGCGGCATTTTTTAAGTGTGATCGAAATCTATTGTTCCCGCTTGAAACACTGAGTACACCCCCCTCCATCTTCATCCCTTCAACACTTCTTTCACTTCACTAAATGTATATTAGAGTCCATGGTGTTTATTGACCACTTCATCACTTCAAGGAAATATCACTGTTTAATTCTTGTTACATAATGTCTAATAGTTAAATCAATTTAATAGGTTCACTTTCAGGCCATTGTCATTAAAATTTTACTACCATATTTTATCTGATATATGTGCATATAATAAATTATTTAGATATATACGGGTGATTGGATTTCGTAAACACAATACGCTTGTCTCATAAAATATCAAAATGGACGAAAGACAGTTTTTGCTGTAGACTATTTAATTTTATAGGTTATATTATTAAGCTGTTGAACAAGCACAAGCATTTATTGATGGTAGACGGTTAGCAGTGCGCTCCTAAACACTCATAACATCACTAAAGTGGATTTGTGCGATGTACGATCTTTTTATTGGTGGAGATAGTGAGAATATATCATAGATATCAAAAGTCTGCTTATATAGATAGATATCAAAATTCATCTATGATATTTTATATACAAAAGATTTTAAACACGGTCGTGTCACATCACATCATCACATCAACAGCCTTTATTGATCCCCTGCTGGAAATAGGCCTCTCTTTAGAAAGGAGGTTTTGGCCTACTATACCAATCAATTATATAAATATATTACTAGTTAAATTAAAAAACAATATAACAATTTGGTTTATAAGACTTAATAAACGTCGAAGAATATTATTTATGTATTCATCATTTTATGCAACAGCTCTCTCTGTACATGTATATCCGTCAAACTAACTGAATTCGGGACAAATTCCTTAACGTTTAGAAATAAAATGATATTTTTAAACTCTAATTCTAGCACTTATTTATTAACCTTTGGAGACAGACTCAAATTAAGACCTATTTCTTAACGTTCAATGAATTCACCGTGCGGGTGCCGGGTTCCATCGCGTGATAGATGGGGGCAACACATGCGACTAGGTTAAGGAGGACCGAGGACCCAGGAATAGGTTTAAGGAGTATTCTGTCTGCTGGGTAACACACTCTACCTAAACATATTTGATGAACCATATTCGTTCAAGAAAAGAGCTTACTGAAACTCTTGGCAATCCAAGGTCTTAACCTTCTTAAAGACCTTGGATTGCCAAGATTTATTGAGATATTTAGCTGGTATACCCCTTGCACCTACTTCCACGGCATACAACGCAACGAAATAACTATTTTTACTTATTTCGTTTGTGAAGTCTACTTGTTTCTTTTTAAAGCGTGTGAAATAACTTACTAAACAACACGTATACCTACTTAAAAGCGCCGTGGGTGCTTCTTTATTTGCACTTACTGAAATATGTTAATAATCACGCAAGCATCTACCACCTGTGTGACATTTGAAAATCGAACACAAAAGGCCATTTACAGCAATTAAAAAATTAGAAGTATTATACTGTCATCATTTCCCGCGTTTTGATCTGCTACAATGGAGCTTAATTTGCGTGCTATGATATATTATGACTTTAAATGTGGTTTATCTAAAGGTTTAAGCTTAGAATGTTTAAAATCAGCTTAAGGTGAGTCTGCTCCTTCCTGCTCCTTCTCGGCAAATCATTTTTAGATGGTTTAACGAATTTAAAAGGGGAAAAACTAGCATTGAAGATAATAACAGCTGACTACTGAAAATGTGTAGGCCAAAACCTCCTTTTTAAGGAGAGGCCTATCTAGCAGTGAACTAGTATAGGCTGTTGATGTGATGTGATGTGACTGAAAATGTGTGAACTATTGAAATGCTTGTGCGAGATGACCCACGAATTCCATACAGGGACATAGAGAAAATCTTAGGCATCAGTTCGGTTCGGCATATTACATGAACATCTTAGAATGAGTAGCTTTGTTATCGTTGGATACCTCGTTTGCTCTCCGAAATTGAAATAGAAGACCATGTGGAATGATGGCGTGAGATGCGTCTACGTTTTGAACATGGGAGGTCAAGACGTGTTTCTGAAATCATTACTGGCGACGAAACATGGATATATAAATATGATCAGGAAAGAAAGAAGCGTTTCTTTCTATGGGTGTTTCCAGATGACCAGTTGCCAAAAAAATTGCAAAGACCGCGTCACATTGGCAAAAAAAAAAATGCTGGCCAGCTTTTTTTTTCACGGAGTGGACATCTTGCAACATCAATGCTAGAGAATTGTAAGTCTGTTAACTCAGAATAAACTACAGGCACTGGCAAAAGTTTTCAATGCTGTGCATGAGAGACGACCAAAGACCAGGCTCCGGAGAGTTATGATACGCCACGACAATGCGTCTTCACAAGAGTCCCTCAGAGCAAAGCCGTTTATTCAAGAATAGGGTATTGAAATCCTACCTCACCCATCTCACAGCCTTGACTTAGCTTCTTGTGACTTCTTTTTATTCCTTTTATTTTTTATTATAGTGATGAGGAGTATTTAAATATATATATATTTATATAGTGTAAGCAGATATATATTGATAACTTTTTGTGTCTCAAAATTTATATGGTAACCTACGTGCATGACAAAATAACATGAAAAAAATTCCAAACATAAGTGGGTGTGAAACTCAGCCCTAAATCCTTTTTTTACAAACATGTAGACTAATATTACCTCAATTCTATCTATTATGGATCTTGTAAATCTTGACCCTAATCTGTAAAGCTAAAAGGTACGGTTCAATGTCTAAATATGATAATAAATATTCCTACTTAACCACCCACAACTAGCAAATGGTGAAGCGAATTAATTTTCTGGCAAAATTAGTCGTGTTGCGGTCTACTTGGCGAGATATACATATGCTACACTGCATTGCGTCAACGTTTTTGTACAGAACACGAACATTAGGACGTTCACTGCCAACTTCTTGTCTCCTTGTGATCTGTGATCTGCAATTACCTTTAAATATCCTACATTTCCGTTACTTATAATTTATACCGGAATAGTAAACATATACGATTTTCTAATGTAATTCCATATTTTTTTATGAAAATAACGCGACTTTGCGGAAGGCTTTGCCATAGCGGCGCAAATCTGAGTGGCGGCGGGGAGGTGAGCGGCGCGAGACGTGGGCGCGCTGACATCACCGCCAGAGCCAGCCGATCTTACATCACCGTTGACTGCCTCCCACCAGCCGCCGCCTGCGCGCCCGCACACCCCCTCCACTACTCCTTCAAAACTTATTGAAAATCAATTATCAATATAAGTTTCCAAAGATAAATTCAATATTTGACTGGGTTATTATCACTGATACATAAAACTCAAAACTGTTTTAACTGGTTGTAGGTATTATGTCAGTCTGTCATTTCGTTACCAAACTTTAATCGAACCTTTCAATAAGCAGTTAAAGGAATTGTCAATTAAAAATGTACATTAATTTCTAGCCAAACAACCTTAATAAGTAGGTACAACAACTAAGTAGGGACAGTCCAAATTTAAGTAGGGTTTGATTAACCGTAAAATCAACTATATTGGCCTATACAGAGATCAAGGCTAAAAATGATCCTGACAGCGACTTATTAGGTAGGTACCTAATTTCATAGTAATTAACATTAATTTGTCGCTACGTTCAACTAATTATCTATTTTTATTGCGTATCAAATATTGCATGTTAACAAAAAAATATCGGTGCACTCTTTTTTGTGTTTTTATGACACACAACGAAACTGACTGAAGGAAGTTATTCAACCGTAACCTTCCCAATCTTTAATTTAAGACTGGCTCAAAAACTGTGTTCAAATTTTTATAAGAGCTAAAACTGGCTCTCATTCAATTTAGATCTGATTATACATATATAGACTTGTGATATGCCCGCCCATGCACATTAATTCATTTCGGTCTAACCATTTAGAGCTATGAAGCGAACTTAAATTACAATCCTCGTGGATTTCACTTTTTATGCTACTTTATAGTAATAAGTTATTACCATACTCTTAATTCTACATTTTGAACTACAAATAACTACACAACTGAACTACATCATCTAGCAACTTCTTATAAAAATATTTTTATTTTACAGCTATAATAACATAGAACCTGAGCTCTATAATTCTGTCCGAGGATGATACAATATTGTAAGCGTGCGTTTTTAATCCTATATCATTTTATCGGAGCTTCACAATGATACTTTGTCAAATTATGTTGTTGTGCTGTTGATACTTAAAGTACTATGTATCCCCACATTTCCCACGGCAATGATGTCAAATTGGTTTATCAATCTCGGTGGGACGGATGCGGTGCGGCGGCAGCCCGCCGGCCGTACGTGGGTGGTGTCTTTTGTAGTGCGTACACAAACTGTTGAATGCATGACGCGATTTTAATCGACCAGCGTGATGTGTGAAAACATTCTTATACAATTTATTTAGCCTAAAGACAGCTGATGTGTTAAAAAAAACATCGACGCTTGTCGGTCAACCGTGTAAAATTGTTATCTTAATACCGTTAGTTGTTAACAATTGTTGTAACAGCCTAAACAGGTTTAACGGCATCTTGTAGTGTGCACACGGATGTGGATGCTAATTTGAGAGCGACTGTGTAGACTTGTTGCGAAGAGGCTTAATATTGTCCATTGATCACATACAATAGAGGTCCGAGGTCATACTTTAGTGGAACACTGATTGTGTTCTCGGCTAGAGAACGGGTTCAGGACATCCTCGTCTTCTTTGTAACATAATCATAGCAAATAAAAGAACCAAAAGGTGATTTATCGCAAATTACCTATACTCTATATCATCTGAATTGATCAATTGTGGCATGCTTCCTAAAGCAAATACATAATAGGTTTTAAAATACATTAATTAGTCCTAACTTTTAATGACGATAGTAGACTGTACTGTAAGAAATTGCTTTGAGCGATAATTCATATGTACATGGCCAATAATTTGAAGTACTTTTGTATGTATGAGGTACTAAACTGTTTTACAATAAAGTTTATATTCTATTTATATATATAAATAACAAAAAGATATACAATATACATATACTCGAGTTTTCTCAGGAACTTGAAATGTAACTATACTTCTTTATTTCTGTCAATGGGCTAATTCTATAAAAACGCAGCAATCATATCGGTCTGTTTTGATGTCAATGTAGACAACAGATATGATAACGCAAATTAATGACCTAGATACTATCTACTTGTTTGAAAGAAAGGTACCCTTTAACGAAACATGCCATTTTTACATTTCTTTTGCATGCATAGAACTCAGTGACATTGAAAAGCGGACGATAAATTGCGTGTATAAACTTAATTACTAATTGCAACCTAACTAGGTTAATCCAAGTGTTGTCTTAAAATTCTTTATTTTTAGGGTTTCGACCTCCACATGTTCGCCTATATCACACTATAAACTTCTCTTAAAATAGAATGGCAAGTATTTGGGATTCTGTTAGTAGCCATATGAGGTATTTCTATTAGTCATGCAGTATAATGTGGCAAACAGTATAATATTTAAGTGGTTTATTTATTACTCGTAGTTGATGGTAAGAAAAAAACCATGCAGGAAATTTGCGCTTTAAATAATTAGTGACATTCTTTTGTTAAAGATATTGTTAATTGGAATTGATTTAAGACGTCATCTCGGCTTAAATCAATTCCAATTAACAACAAATAGAGCTAATAGTCACACGAATCGTGGACATTATCATTTAAATTATCTTATCTCAATTTGATATGAAGGGCGCAGTGAGCGAGCAGGGGAGGGGCACGATTTCTGTTAGACTACTGCTGACGATCCTAAATATTGATATCAATGCGTAATAGCAATACGTGTCGTGGTTGCTGATTGATAATGCTGTATGAAAAAAGGTGCTTTTAGTTACATTGCAATTTAATAAAAGCAGTATTTGTAATATGGGTCGAGCTGTTACTCAGGCGTATTGGAACTTTTGAAAGCTATTTTTTATGTGTTACAGTACAGTATAGTAAAGAGTAGAGAACGGTCCAGCGACAATATTATCAAGATTATGGAAAAAATATATCAAGGCCATCGAGATTGTAATATAATAGTTGAGTACAGCTGGAATTTGTAAAGAGTCTATGTGACTGATCGGATCAAAAACACCGTAGAGAATCTCATCTAAAATTGATATTGATTACATGTAAACAGTAAGTAATATTGATTGAATGTAAAACAGTTTATGATTAATTTTATTACTGGTTATATTATTAACACCATTTTTCAACCATTTTATGCTTTAATTTTTTCTCTAAAATCTTTCTGTTTGATTGCCATTATAAATGGATTGTCCTTATCTCAGGAGAGTCAATTAAACAAACATACTTGTTGGATTCAAAAGACCAAAATGATCTGAAAAAGCCTAATAATTGTAAAGCTGGAGAGTTAGAGTTGCCTATTATTATTATCATTGGTTCTCCAATATCCAAACCGGCATAGCGTTTGGTAAAAGAGAAAATGAAAGTGTTTGCTAATCATAAAGCAATATTATGGCATAACCTATAGATAGACAAAAAAAACAAGAATTGATTTTGGATAACCATGAATTACGTCGGTTAAAGTTAAATTATACGGATACTATCTTCCCAGCAAAAAAAAATGTAACATTAACTTTTAACAAAAATAACCGATTTCAATGCGTCATGATTGTTGACCCGTATTGTTTTTTTTTTAATTTGAATAAGAGCAAACGGAAAATATACTTACCCTTTTAAATAAAAAGAATTTTTCAACATTTTGTATGTGCCGTCAATTAGATCTTAGCGCATGTATAGAAGGGAGCAAACTACGCAGCATAACAGCACTGCAGAGAGAAGGAAAACTTGACACAAACCCTATACCAACCCGTCTGGCCAGCGTGGTATAGTAGGCCAAAACCTCCTTTCTAAGGAGAGGCCTAAAGGCTGTTGATGATGATGATGATGCATGTATAGATTAAGCTACCATGTTCATTTTCACTTGATAAGTTATAAACAGGATCAAATCAATATAAACGGGATATTTAGCATATTTATTTTCGGGAATTAGTTGCCAATATTTCGGCACTGTTGCAAGCGCAATGATCACGGATGAACGCTTGGCGCAATACCAATATTAAAAAAATTTGTGATATTTAAAATATATTGAAAGTGGCAATCAAAATCCGATGACATTGGATTGCACTTTATGGATGTTTGTCACTCAATCAAGCTAAAACGGCTGAAGGGATCTAGATGATTTGAGTTGTCATAAAAATAAATTTTGGGAGAGTTTTAGACACATTTTCATTAGCAAAAGGATCCCAAAATATCACACTTTTCGATCAACAGAATTGCGAAAATCTGAGCAATGACCGTTATTAGGAGTATTATTAGAGGAATAAAGATAAAAAAGCTAATCATTCACATTGCAAAGAAATAAATCTGTACACATTTAAAGTGCTTATGTGAAAAATAAGCATAGTAATAATGCATGGAATGTTAAACAGTGGATATTTTATTGATGGGATAATAATGGTGAATGTTCATAAGACCCTTTCATAACACATGTCATATTGTTACGATTGTGAGATATGGCTTATGATGCAACGAACACGATTGATTTATAAATATTACTTATGTAATAAAGAATTCATGTTTTGAAACTCGTTTTAAGATCATCAATAAAATCTACGACTATTAGTCCTCTCTTCTTGATATGTTAAATGACAAAATATTAGATATAAATGTTTTAGTCGACTGCGCGAGAAGGCTTCGAGTGGATGCGTGTATTATGAAGTTTATCGGAGGTTTATAAGAGGGATTGTAACAAGACATATACTAGACATATAAGACATATTCGCCATATTCGTAATTTATACATATATGTGTATGTACAAGAGTATATTACATAAATAGTAACAAAGTTTTCAACAAAATATAATAGAAACGAATAAGATTTATATTAGAATATATAAGTATGGCGGGTGGGAAAAACTAGTGCCAGACTTACCTACCTAGTACCTGAACAATATCAACAAAGAAGGATATATTTATGTATGACTAGTGAAATCATCTCTTCTATTATAATAATAGGTCTTTACCTATGACATTGCCGTTTTGTATGCAAGAAGTGAAAGTACTTATTTTTTCAAACTTTTTTATTTCTGTTATTCGAAGTAATCACCCATGCAATCGACGCATCTTTGCCAACGCATTGGCAGTTTATTGATGCCCTTCTTGTAAAAATCAGCTGGACGGGCGGCAACAAACTCTTCAAAGGCATTTTGTACTGCCTCTCGGGAATTGAATTTTTTACCCACTAAAAAGTTGTCTAAATTTTGGAAAAAGTAATAGTCGGTAGGTGCAAGGCCGTCTGATCTCGAATAAGCAGAGCCTGTGTTATGGTAACCAGACTGTTGATATCATACTTATATATTTCCATCCAGACTCATCACAGATTTCTTTTGTTCTGGTTGGGAATCGATTCTTTGGCTTTGCAGAACCAGTGATCAGCAGGTCTGACGACAGTCAGGCTTACTAACTACTCGACCAACAGGTCAGTTCTATGGACTTAATTAACACGCTTTTATTAGCTTTGTATGTATGTAATGGATTCTTCGAAATTATTTTGACCCACTTCAAAACGTCGAATTAAATTGAAACTTCGCACACTTATCAAAGACTGATGACAATACAATAATTTAATAAATTTGGCCGATTATCCTGATTCCATGCCTAAAAATACGGTAGTGTCTTTTTTTTCGTACCAAGAGGCGTGTAAAGCATATGTGACTTACTTACTTTCTTACTTTTTTAGTCTTAATAAGAAAATTATTATTACTAATGACTAAAAAAGCAAAAATAAATTAGTTTAAAAACTGAAAAACACGCACCTAAGAAGCGTGGGGTGCATCTTTTCAAATATATTTTATAATATAATAACTACTTTTATTCTCTCTGCCGATAAAGTATTTTTACCACAATTGAGATTTAGAACCTCACGCATTTTAAAGATAAAATGATTTCTCTTTTTGAACTTATAGCAAATTATTGTCTACTTTTTAGTACGATTAGATATAATACAAAACCGTGTTTTTTAATTTTATTTTACTATAATTTATTTTAAATTAATGTAATATTTTATTCTGCTTTATAACCCTGCAACACTGCCCTGGTGTAACTTGCCTAGTCGTTCTGGTGCCATAAGGTTGAGTTTAACATGGAGAGAAAAAAAATTAGGAAACCTGCACATTAAAAAAGAATAAATCAATTACGAGTTCGTCCAGTGGTTTATACACCCTATGTTTATTATTTTAATGTACTAATGCACAAACGTGTTATTAAGTTTTGGAAATGTGTAGTCTAGTGATATCTTTCGCGCGTTGACTATTCTGTAGTCCATGGTATCACAGATAAACGTAAAGCACGACGTTTTACGCGTCTTAACAGGACGCGACATATTTAAAAACTGAATACAGTACTAACTTTAGTCAAGATCTGTACACCAGACCTATACAAACGAAACATCAAAATAATATTGTTTTACTGGCTTTTGCCAGCGACTTCGTCTGCGTGTTGGTGGAAATCAGACATCGTAGATAATAAAATGAATCAATTTCATAGGTATATTCTCCATAAAAACTTGCACCCCTTTTTAAGGGTAGTTTAGAAAAACGATTGACAACGTTGTTTAATAGTTTTAATAAAGAGTGTTTACTGTAAGTTTTAAAATGCTACTACCAAAAATAAGAAAGTTTAATATAAATTTCCAACTCCCATTTTACACCTTTAGGGGTGAAATTTTACAAAATATTTTCTTACTGCACACCTACTTCATCTTACTGTTCACCCAATGAACATTGGCAAAATTTCATGCTTTTTAAACCCAGCTGTTTCAGCTTATCGATTGGTTAATTAGTCTGTCAGTTTCTCCTTCTTTCTTCTTTTATAGATATATGTAGATTGGTACCGTTTATATTATAACCCTGGTATACGTCGTGCATAAAAGTTTATTAGTAAGTCGGTAATAGTTTTACTAATATTATGCGTCCAATGATCTACACAAACAGCGTAGTCATGGATATTAGAGAGAATACATTAGTAAATTTTAGAATCGCCTTGCATAAAAAATTTGCACACATGGGATCGATGGGGACTTTTCATAATTTCATAACAATGGTATCCCTAACGTTCATATTCTTGGAATGTATGCAAGGGGGAATGTCTATTTTGACCGGACTATTAGTGCCGGTGCTTTTATTGGATGGAAATACTTTCGCAGTAGGACTATTTGAAACAAGTTTCTACGTCATACCTTCTATAATATATTATTTATCAGTCATTTGTCTAAAATGACAAATCACTCGTAAAGAACGTACGAAGTATCGTAGATTTTAAAAATGATACTAGTCTTAAGTTGGTATAATTTTTATTACTTTGTTTTGGAAAGAGTCGATAAGTAGCTTTAATTATTAATTATTTGTGTAAATCATAATAAACCATTAAAGCACTTTAGTTAAGTTTAAAAATGTCTGGTATTGAATTGAATGAAATAGTGCTACAATTTATTTGGTGAATTACGTTGGTCGTTCAACTCTGTATTAATTCTATGATAAATTGTAATTAGATCATTCGCTCATAATATCACCATTGTACAATGATTGGACTGACCTCTGAATTGTTTAAAACAACATGTAACACCTCAATATTTTTGTCAGATTTATCTTAATAATTATAAATCAAATGCAGTACTTAATATTGTACATTTGATACTGAATGTCTGTTCGTAGCATTCGTAAAAAAAAACATTTAAAAATAAATAATGCACATACTGCGCACTATTAGTAATTAATTATAAAAAATACTTATAATGTAGGTAATTACTTCTATACTTTTAATATGTCTTCATATACACATGTATTATATGTAGCAACTGAGCATGTTATCGCAGTCTACTTATGAAGTGTGTATGTCTGTGTATACATAGAGATATGATAATATATGTAATACCTCTGATGATAGTGAGGCAATATCTACGAAA
The DNA here is from genome assembly GCA_902825455.1 of Arctia plantaginis. NCBI lineage: Eukaryota > Metazoa > Arthropoda > Insecta > Lepidoptera > Erebidae > Arctia > Arctia plantaginis. The sequence goes on from CADEBD010000303.1 coordinate 3,479,630, forward strand.
GCATCGGTAGATCATCGGTAAGTATTCAACCCTAGAATTTGGTTCAGTTGTGCTAACCACACACTTATAAGACAAATAAATTTATGTAAACTTTTAGATATGCTCATAAAAACAATGTTCACATAAATTTAATATCAAACCTTTATGAATATTATATGTAATATTACTTCCTTATGTAGATGATTTCATAATACTACATGACTCATTATCTACATATACGCGACATAAAAAAGCTAAAGCCAAATTAAAAATAATAAGTCCAAACCTTAAACACATTAATGTATAAGAGAGATCAACAACTTTTAAAATGATATTTTGTGAATCCACCAAGGCTCTGGTGCTTTGCCACGCTTCAGGCATTTTATCGAAGTAAGTAACGTAGTTTTAACTGTAACTTTGCACAGCAATTGAACAATTTAACCCTAATTTTAATAATACATCACATACATACATAGAGATGAGACAACGGCACTTTCACAACGAAATTTTCATAAAACCCTTACATATTCCTTAAACACAATTCGATAATGTTCAAAATACAAGACTTGGTAAGTATGCGATCCATTACTGACATACATAAAGTAACATTTCGTTTTATTCACCCGTATATAACTAAACAAAGCTATGGCAGCTTTCCACCAATATTATATTCATAAATCAGTTTTACACAACGTCACTGCAAATAAACTGGCATGTTTGTTTAATTAGCGCAATTAAAACAAAAAAAAAAACGTTAGTATAGGCGCAGGATGTACCACGCGCCGGAGCTGATCGCGCAGCACTGGTGACCGGCGAACGATAGCGACACTCCGACCCTACGGCCGGTACTATGAAACCGGTAACGACACGCAGTAACATAGGAGCATCGCGGTCGTAGTATATAGAACAGCGATCGCGGCTCCATCACGACTACAAACTGATTTACGTGCGACGCTAAACAAGCATGGTGAACAGTTTAGTCAGTCATTCAATACACGATGCTCAAACCTGATAACAAATACTTATCCATATACTAATAAATTATATTTGATGACCGAATGGCGTAGTGGTTTGTGTAACGGACGTCTATTCCAAAGGTCGCGAGTTCGATTCCCGCTCAAGTCAAACATTTGTGTGCATGAACATTTAATATTTGATTTGGTCTCGGTGTTTATGTGTATAATAAGTATGTATTTACAAAAAAAAGTATAAATGTAGTTATATCAGTTGTCTAGTAGCCATAATACAACTTTGCTTAGTTTGGGACTAGATGGCGTGGTGTGAATGTGGTAAAATATCATTATTATTATTTTTCGTATTTCATAGTTGATTCAGTATATAAATATACCGAAATGCGTCACCAATGCAAAGGTTTTTAAGTACGAACTGAAAGTAAGTTGAGTACAACCAAATTATCAACTAGGGAATTATTGTTAACAAAAAATAAACTAATCTTGAAGTAAAGTTTACGATATATAATATATTTATTTTAGTACCTAAAACAAAACAATGAATCACTGTCAAGTGTAATTTTTACATATTCGTAATATAATTGGGTAACTATGTACTAACTTTGTAAGTCTGTGCGAGGCACTCGAATTCTAAATAACAAATGTTTGTAGTTGTTTAAGTGTTTAATGGCACTTCATATATACATCGTACACTCAATACATACACCAAATGTCTTTGTGTAGGCACGATTGTCTCTAAAAGTGACATTTATTGTGAGTATTGTGACACTATAATTAGTGTCGAACCGACGGCAAACAACACTTGAACAACTTGTGTCTAGTCTTTCTCGTGGTAATGATGGTCGAAGCAATTGGAAAATTTTAGATACAATTCTAAGATATCACCATGAACGTAGCCAACATTGTAGTGAAAATCTCATTTGCGAATTTAAAAGTTGCTTTTTGACAATAAATTACTAATTCATAGTCCTCTTATACAGTGCGACGTAACTTTTTATAAGATTTAGATCTTCACACTTCCCATTAATCAATCAATAATAAACTCATATTTCTGTGTGGTGACGGATTAAGAATCTCACCCTTTTCATCTCGTGGGTGTCGTAAGAACCGACTAAGGGAGCAAACTACGCAGGACAACAGCACTGCAAAGAGAAGGAAAACGTGACATAAACCCTATAAAAACCCGTCTGGTCAGGGTGGTATACTCGTAGTAGGCCAAAACCTCCTTTTTAAGGAGAGGCCTATATCCAGGAGTGGACTGTTAGAGACTTTTGATGCTGAAACTCATAATTCTACTCTCTTTTTTTTTACTGGTGAATCCAAATACTTCTTTTACGTTTACAGCGTTTTGTTCAATTTTAAATATTCTTCTTCTTCTTTTAAATGACAACTCCCGCATTAGGAATATATTATCCTGTGTCGCCGGGGACTTTACAAACATACGTGAAACGGACACATAGAACACCCAGACTCAGAACAACATTTTGTGGATCTCACAAAGTGTCGTCCCATGTGGGGATCGAAGCCACAACACTCAGCGTAGTAGGAAGCGGCGTGGCGACCACTTAGGTAATTGAACCACTACGCCACCCGTGCAGTCTTAGTCTCAGTAGTAACAACGACGGAAAGTCGCTTATTAGAATATTATCTGACCATACACATTACCTCTTAGATTACATTTATTCTTAATACTTTTATGTACACTATTTGTTATGTATGTTACAGACACTATTCAGAAATAAAAAAAGTTTAGGTGTCATTTGCTGTGGTGTAAACAAGGTTAGGTTTCATAAGCCGTTCTAAATTCATTTTTACTTTAGTACAAAATGTGAGCACTTATAGGTAGTTATTGTTAGAAACACACAATACATAAAAAATGCCTAAAAAGCATTGTTTGTATTTCTTTTTTTTTACCATTTTCTGTGTTTATATACCGCCATCGACTTGGGGAATGGAGAGTGAGTATTAATCAACCCTCTGAATCCTGACAAGTATCAATCAACCCTGTTGAATCCTGACTAACTGTTGGAGCCATAGTGAAGTCTCTGTATAATTTATTGTTTTTCACACAGCAGCTCATTAATATTTTTATTTAACTTAATATTTTGCAATTTTCATTAACCCATGTATTCACATGCAGTTATTTAGTAAAGAAGTGAGTATGTTTCATCATGTTCCTAGAACATTTTGTTGTCTTCGCTTCGTTTTCCAAGTTAGGCTACATCTCTACGCATAACGTTTAAACTTAAAACGTAAACGTTTATACTTAAGTGGTATAGAAGTCTTCAAATCATGAATTTGTCCATAAACTCAAATTTAATATTGTTGAACAGGGTGCCAACACATGAAAAGATAATCATGAACCAAGTGCCCAAAATCGCCAACCAATAAGAAAAGTAGATACCCAAATTAGAAAGAAAAATTCAAAATCAGCTCCAGGGCCTGGTGGTATACCATATTTGGTATATAAAAAATATCCATCAGTGCGTAAACACCTTCTAAGTATATTCTGCAAGATCTGATCGAGCAAAGAAATACCAATAGCCTTTGGAAAAGATAATTTTGTCCTCATTGCTAAGAGAAGTGAAGTAATAGATCCCAGGGACACTAGACCGATAGACAGCCCTTACCATGCAATATTTTTCTCCTGTCTTTAATTGAAAATAACACAGTATCAAATATGGTTAGGTAGAGGGGGTAAGACAGCAGACAGTGGAGGTGAGCGCTGACGCGTCGCAAGGAGTACTCCCTAAACCTATTCCGCGGTCGCAATTCCTGGGTGCTGTCGAAGTCGCATGTGTTGCTCCCATCTATCATGCGATGGACCCGGCACCCTCACGGTGAATCCATAGAACGCTAAGAAATAGGTCTTGTTAAATTCTAAAAGCTAACATAAGTAATTAATTTGATAGCGGGCGATAGCGAGTTAAAACGTTATAAACCCTTGAAAATGACATGAAAATGACCAAAAAATAAACCCTCATTTTACACAAGTGGCTGCAGAACATGTCGTTCATATTGTGTTACAAAATCGTTACTTACGTCACATTAAACAAACGATTTATTATCTTCTTATGAAATCTTTGTAACTACTCGTACATAAGCCACTACAAGTATTAGCTACTTTTACGTCATGTTATGAAGTTTTTTAACATTCAACGAAAATGACGCTATTTTTACTACACTGGGTGAGAATACAAAATTAACTACAGGTAAAATACAACAGTTATCAAAAGAAGAACGTGATGTCGTAAACATTGTTTTAATATTCATTCAGTCATTGTGTAAAATAATTACAAAATGCATGCATGTTTTAATTAAATTTTAGTTCATTACACAATAACAATTTACACATAATAAAAATATGAAATCTAGTTCGATCCCATCCGGTCTTTCTAACCAAAATGATTTTTTTTTTCTTAATGACATTGCCATTGTCACAAAGCATTGTCATTGTCATCAGCAAAAGCATGGTCTAAGAAAACTCTCTGCAACAAGCTCTTTAAGGGCCGTACTTTAAAAGGTGTCTCAGTCGTGAATCAATTCTTCTAATTTAGTTTTTATCTCGACTTAAAACTAGTTTCAGGCAATCAGAGTTCAACTGATAATTGAGACGTCTTTTAAAATACGGGCCTAAGAGCCTACTTAAATTCGTGTGTAAGAAAGCTATACGTGTGATCATTTAACTTATACTTAATGTTACGAAGCAGAACTGGTCATCTCCATGACAAAAAATTTTTATAAGGAACTGGAAAAATGACCGAATAATTTATTCGATGAACGGAATAGGTTTTTTAAAGCAACTTTTAGCTTTCTGTAATCATGAACACAGTTCTAATGAAATTGTCATATTGTCTACTACTCCTTCTACGAGAAATACACTTTCGTTTAAAAAATCTATATTTCACTGACCAAAAATGTGAACGGACCAGGTGAAAAGAAATCCCTCTGTAAAACTAGTATATTTATGTTTTTTTTGGGGATTGCGATACTTGTTTCGTATATTTTGTCGCCTAGCTCTGTTTTAAAATATTTTTGAATTCCGCCAGAGCTTGTAAGTCTACAATAGAAAAAAAAATAAACAGTTGTAATTGGACACAACTTTGATCGAAACTTTGCGGTCCTGAACCAACTGAATGACGACATATCATCAACAGTTCAATGCTGGACATAGGCCTCTCTTTAAAAAGGAGTGTTTTGGCCTACTATACCACGCTGGCCAGACGGGTTTGTGTTAATGTTTCGTTCTCTTTTCAGTACTCTTGTACGCAGTAGCTTGCTCCCTTGGTACTCTTACGACACCCACGGGATGAATGGAGGTGGTGACACTCCATATTCTTTAACCGTCACCACACGGATGAACGTATATTATAACAAGGATATAATAAAACGTCATTGTGTCCTTGTTGTAATATACTAAAAAATAAAAATAAATAGTAACAATTACTAAAAATTAAATATATACAGAGAATTTACCTTCAAAAAATTAAGTCTTGTTAAATTAAACACATTTTTATTTTTTTCTCTAGAACGGTTCCTTGACAAAATTGCATGAATAGCTGTGGTGTCACACCGTATTCTTATCCGTCACCGCACGGATAATGTAACTCCGAATGACGAAGATAAAGAAGAACTCAATCAAGTTGGAAAATGGCTACCAAGAATTTTGGCTATAAAATCCCGCAATTGTACCCTGGATTGTGGTCAATCGTTCAACGATTTTTGATAGCATTCCAATCGTCATATTAGTGTGAACGTAGATTTAGTGCTGTGGCAACGCTGCTTACTAAAAAGAGAAATCGTTTGCATGTTACCGAACGTGGCGAATATCGGCTGTTCTTGAGTAAATTGGAACCTGATATCAACAAAGTTATTAAGCAGCATCAGATTCATCCTTCACATAATTTTTTATATAAAAATCGATTATGTTTGTTTTATTTTGAATAAAAGATACTCTGTCTGAATACTATAAGGTTGCGTTTCAATAATGATTCTCATTGGCAGGTGTAGCCCGTAAGAGTTAACTTGAGACCTGAGCACCGTTGTGTACTACCTACTGCGTTTAGGTCACAAGTTAACTCTTGCGGGTTTTAGTAAAAGTCTCAAAGTGGGAAGTAGACAAAATAAGTTTGGGAACCCCTGACTTAGAGGGTAAGGTCAAATTGGCCTCGAACAAGCACGGTGTGTTGAACAGATCAAGGCAGTATTTCACTCCGGCCCACCGCCTTCAGCTCTATAAGGCGCAAGTCCGGCCGCATATGGAATACTGTTCTCATCTCTATGCAGGGGCACCTCAGTACCAGCTTCTCCCTCTGGATCGCATACAACGAAGAGCGACTCGAATCGTCGATAGCCCAAACTATCGATAGCTCGATCCTTTGGCGTTACGTAGAGATGTAGCTTCACTCTGCATTCTCTATCGCATATATCATGGAGAGTGCTCCTGCACTGCAACTTGTCGCCATCGTTCCACACGGCAAAATTTTCATCCTCATCACCTGGATAGCCAACTATCCAGGTGATGAGAATGAAAATTTCAATGTGCAATGCAGATTTTTTGTATCTTTTGACCGCCCACTCCCCTCGTCAGCAAAGCTTTAACTCCTATGCTTACGTAAACATTTAAAAAACTATTTTTTTAAACTGTTCTGGTTGCCTTATTGGTTCATGAGCAGCAGTTAACAAGTCTAGAAAAAAGGATTTTATACCCTATGGCTAATACTCTATACTTAGGAAATGCCGGCTCCTTCTAGCTATAAAGTCCGACTTGTAAAAATATCTGAAAAGATTTACTTACAGAAATAAATATCATTTATGGAGAAAATAACTTATAGTGGTTCGCTGTTAGGGCGATAGTAGCCCAGTGGATAAATTCGCGCACTTAACATTTTCTGGAGGAACAGCAAATTGGAGTTGAAAAATCAAATCAAAACAAATCAAGCACCTCTGGATTTTCGAATTCTTATTGCGAAAATACCACTACCAAGCCAGTGAGCAAACCTACACATCTAGAATATCTATATGTGTAACCATGACCTAGTTCCCCTGTCTAAGCGTGACGTAGGTCACAGCCCAATCATCATCATCATCTCAGCCGAAAGATGTCCACTGGTGGACATAGGCCTCCCCCAAAGTTTGCCACAACAACCGGTGCAGTGCTTAGATGCCAATCGCTTTAAAGTAATAACCAGACTCAAAACCTGTATCATGGATACCCTGAGCGCCGAAACAAGAACCAGGGGAGCCACCGCAACAATAAACGCTTGGAACTTTACTTAGTGTAGGTATAGAGGAGTTTAATGCACTTTATTTCAACATTTATTCGAGTAAATTATTGACATAGCATTTATCTAATAACAGAACAAAATATATTAACGATTAACCAGTCAATTTATTTATTTTAACTATTATTAGTGTGCGCAACACAGGTGGAGATAATGCGTTCGTACAATTCCTGAATTCGGAGCAACAGACAGGGTTGCCAAATTGCCATAAATCAAAATCGACCAAATTTTGCAGAAAATCCGAATATCATCAAAAATAGGCAAATCAAAGACTCCCCGTCCAAGTCCTAGTTAAAGCTTTGCTGGCGAGGGGAGTGGGCGGTCAAAAGATACAAAAAATCTGCATTGCACTGAATTTTGGGCAGAGATTAATATCCGTACTGTCTAATCAACTTGAAGGCTCACCAATCGTATGCCGCTATGTATAATACCTTCAATTTTAATGTGTCGGGACATATTTTGTTTAAAGTTTTTATGCCAAAAAATCGTAAAAATAAAAATTGTTATAGATTATTTTGTTAATAATTATCCTACAGTCATGAAAATTGGTGAGAATATGTATTTTGATACTATGAAACCACCATAATTAAATCTTTTTTTTTAAATTGCAAACGGTTGAAAAGAATACGTAGGTCGAGAAAATTCAATTATTATAAAGGTGTCAAATGTTTAATTCAATCTGACCCAGTTCCCGTTATCAAAAATGACTTTACCACAACTCATTTTTTTCTTTTTTACGTCTAGTTTACTGATCCGTTACTGGCTAAACTTTTTTTGTATTTTCTCAACAACAAAATGGCGTTCTACAAAGTACGACTTTTTCGGGCAGTGTTTTTTGCAAATGTCTTTCAAACGAATCATCACATCGGCATTCAACTTAGGTATTCTTGTAGCTGGTATTTTTTCACCAATTTGAAAATAAAGTAGATTGTTGTAAAATGTTTATAGGCCAAGATAATTTTTTAAATTGTTGATTACGCAATTTGTTTACCAAGTAACATAAACATTTGAAATTGAAAGGGTAGCTAGTTCAAGTTCAACAACTTTAACAACAAGTTCAAGTTGAATAACTTTATAATTCCGCAAACTGATTTGCAAAATTTGATGTTTATCATTGTCTTTTTTTCAATGTATAAGTCATGGTGTGAATGAGTCCTCGGCATCTGCCCCGATTTTCCCTTTTGAACTTTTTCGGTCGAGCAACTTCAAATTCGATGGCAAAAAATAATGTATCTTGCTCATTTTTTATCCTATTTTTGTAATAAATTAATTTTAAATAAAAAACTAAAATGAAGTGTAATTTATGTACATGTTACATATATACACCGCAGGCCAAAAGTTTAAGGCCCCATTAATTAAAGTAGAAAAATTAAATAAAACTCCAATAAAATATTAAATATTTAATTAAACTGTTAAATCATCCAATAAAACACTTTTTGACAATCAATGTACTTGTACTGGTATGTTAGTTTGTTGTCTAATTACCATATACAAGTTCAAGATTTGCATAATTTAGTTTCAGATTGTCGATGCCGGTTTTTTATTTCTTTTTAAATGACAACTCTCGCACTAGGAATCAAACATACTTGAAACGGACACAACGAACACCCAGACTCAGAACAACAATTTGGTGGATCACACAAAGTGATGTCCCATGTGGGGATCGAACCCACAACACTCAACGCAGTAAGAAGTGGCGAGGTGACCGCTTAAACTACTTAGCCATCGGTAGTTTTTGCAGTTTGAGATGTGTCAAGTTGTTGCTGTTATTGTTTTGATTGTTATTACTCTCTATGCATGTGAGTGTCCGTGTTTCTATCTGTGTTGCCAATCAACTAGACATACTATTTAGGCCAGTAGAATTATGTCATCGGAAGGCTTATTTGGGAGGAATTCCTAACAGGACAGAATTTCTCATGTAAACTGGAGGTATTTTATAGGGAAAAAATAAGTCAGCCTAAACATTTTACAACAATCAATTTTTTTTTATGTCAGAGGAGGCAGACGAGCAGGCGGGTCACCCGATGGAAAGTGACCACGCCGCCGATCGGAGATGTTTGGGCTATCGACGATTCGAGTCGCTCTTCGTTGGATGCGGTCCAGAGGGAGAAGCTGGTATTGAGGTGCCCCTGCATATAGATGAGAAAAGTATTCCATATGCGGCCAAATTTGCACCTCATAGAGCTGAAGGCGGTGGGCCGGAGTGAAATACTGCCACGATCTGTTCAGCACACCGAGCTTCTGTGAGGCCAATTTGACCTTGCCCTCTAAGTGACCCCGAAACTGGACTCCGCTCGATATGTCGATGCCTAGGATTCCGATGCTGGCTGAGGCAGTTAGAGTGGTGGTCTCAAACCGAGGTGATGAGACAAATAGTATCTTCTTTGCGATGAACGCAATGACCTGTATACACATTACAACCCGTAAACGTACCCAAAGTAAGAACTTAGTTTCATAAATATTATAATTTTCATATTACAGAATTATTTACTCAATAACTGCGTTTCTATAACTACGATACTCGTAGTTTATACTGAGTTTAAATACTATAGAATGCAACCTTCATAAATCTGAGGCCTATGTATCCATTGGCGTCGGAAGAGGCCTCTATTCTCATCTAGCCTTATCGTAGAGGTGTTCTCATCGGCATCGAGCTTTCGATGAGATCTCTAGGACTCGTACTCGATAATCCATGAAATTTTGAACGAACGTCGGAAGGACTACACTGAGAGGATACTACACGGTTTCCTTTCTTCTTCCCAGAGCGGGACACGCCATACGCTATGGGGCCTTTAGGCGAAAACCCTTGCTTTGTTATATCAACGGCGCAGAAGCAGCACTTGAGACGAATTCCTTCTTTAAAGCTTTTTTATGGTGTGGCAATAAGCTTTACCTCACGTAAGTTTTTTGCCACACCAAAAAAAAGCTTCTTTAACCGGGCAGCATTTATACACAAACAATTACAACACAAATGCAATTACATGCGAATCATTTCTGCAATGCAACGTGTGCAGCGTAATCTAAATAGCAGCCTAAAATTTTGTGACAGTAGACATAAATAAAGTCATGATCGACTTTGGTTTTATTGAATTGTCTTGACCGTGACTTGGTTCTCCGATCCCGGTCACAAGTATGTTTACCAACAAAAATGTGTTAAAGTATTAATTTTAATGTTAGTCCAGTGACTAGTGGGGCATGTGGCAGTGGCAAGTGATAGCCGATCATAAAGTATTGTAGGCGGTAGAGGTAATATGTGGGCGAATTTAGTATTTGTACGTGTCAGTGCGTAATTTGTTTTGATGGATGATGGTCAGTTTTAAATATATACATATATTGGACCATCTCTATATCATCTATAGAAGTTTTACGGTGCTATAAATGTGGTAGCTTGTAGTCGATAAGATTGTTTGCTAACTAGTTGGTACAATCGCCGTCGTGTTACGTTTTCCCTTAACAAAGTTTCACAATGAACATTGTTATGTCATGGGTAGCCGATAACCTGAACTTAGTGGGGAGTGAGTCAAAATATTTTTAAGTGTTATTATGCTGGTTCGAAAATCATGATTTCTTCTTAAATTAAAATCATTAGGTAGGAACCAACAGGTACAAATAATACAATCAACTATATTAAAATATCAACATCACTTCCACATTTAAATTTTAACCTCAACATTTAATTGTGTAATAAATCCGTCTTGAGGCATACTTATTGATCATATGATCAAAGATTCATCTATCCTTGAAATGGCTCGGTGATGCATTAGGCGAAGCATCAAGCTACATCCGCCGTCGGACAATGACCAAAATAAAGTTGACCGCGGCACATCGCCGCGAGCATTGCTGCTATATTTTGGCAAGTCGACCGGTGCGTGTCGCGGGCGCTCGATGGCATAATCGCTATGGAGGATCGTGACGTCACCGCGCCTTTTCCAAATGTGGCCGTCAGACGAAAATAATTCCCCCCCCCCCACCAGTCGCGGCCCCTTGCCTCGTCACCGACCGAATTAGCGAGCGAAGCGGCCGGTATTCGGCAGCAGCACTACACACCAGCCATGCAAACACAACAAAGACACACTGAAGTAGTCGTTCAATCACTGGTATCAAAACAAAATCCCTATTTAAAGTTAAATTTACATCAAATATTCTAAACAAGTATTAATAATAAATTTAAAAAGCAAAGGTAATGCATCGATCTTTCATTATCTTCAAAAATAATAAAATTTATGTAATTACCTATATTGAAATGCTTAGTTCGCGGTACTAGTGCGTTACTATTTTGTATTTTTTCCTTTAATATAACTTCCAAGTATCCTATAGTAGTATATAGTATCATCATTAATGATGATGATAGTACTCCTGCTACCCTACTCTTTAAGTGTTCCTATTTTTCATAAATTAATAACTTTTTGTTTCAAAGTTTAAAAATGTATTTTTGCTTATAATTGTAACTACCTATTACAAGTTCTTTTTGATCTGATATTATACAGTGTCCTCCAAAAGTTCGTTGAAATTTATTCACTTCATCACTTATTACACTTTATTACTAATGATGTCACATGTCTAAAATAATCTGCGATTTTAATGTTTGAACAATTCAAGTTAAGTAGTCTAGTAGGAATTGTCCCGAACTATATTGTTTATTTTAGCATGTAAGATTAGGTTTATTTCTACCTTATATATAAACTACCTTTTTGGCAAATTCCAGGACTCTAATCCAAAAAAAAAAATCAAGGACTTTCATACATCCTTTCGAGAACCCTTAATCAGGCCTAATCGCAAAATCAGTTATAGACTCGCATGTCTACGCAAAATTCTTTTTGCTTTAATATTATGACGCTTCGGCGTGCAATAGTTAAAGTAACGCATTGTTTTTATTTTACTCAGTCTTTTGTGAGCAATTTAAGAAATACCTTTGTTTCAAAGGTTTTTAAAATGACATTTTGAAAAAACCATTATCCAAAGAAGTGAAAATAGCAGAATGGCATTAAGTGGGCATAGTTACGAAGATCTATACTAGATATAGACCTCTTTATATATATTTATATATATATATAACTCGTCTGTGCGTGTGACTGAACTCTTCCTAAACCGCTGGACCGATTTTGATGAAATTTTCTGTATTCAAGTGGATTCGAGAATGGTTTAGGTTCACGATTCGATCCACTACAAAATGTTTTTTAGTAAGAAGTGTGTACAGGACAACGTCTGCGAGGAGATTAGATAACTTTATTGGAGGTTAAAATTGACCCTTCTTGGCAACATTTTTATTGTTTTATTCAAGATATTCTAGGACAGTGACAGTCATTTTACGGCATTGGCAGAGCTCATACTTGCTTACTAAAAAACACTCCTAAAAGTGCTAAAAAGACTATAGGACCATAGGGTCTAGTTAAAATTGTAAAATTGAGAAAAACTTCTGGTGAAGTGTATACACTCTCGAAGTAATAATAATAATAATGACGAGAATCTCGTAAAGGTTGAAAATGAAAAACAAATAAAATATTTGGATCAATCTCACGAGATCGTCGATATGTGGAATGTGGATTCGGCGATCATTGTTCCGATAGTTGTATCTGCTCACGCATTGATAGCCAAGAGCCTCCACTGGTTCAGGGGTCTGATGCAGTAGGCACTCCTCCTTGACAGGGCTCCTATTTTCCTCCTATAGGTTCCTATCTTTGGAGTCCTAACCACCAGTGTATTGGTTCCTGTTCCCGATGTCAGTGGTCTACTATTTTTTATATTTTTAAAAATGTTTTTTTTATAAAGTGTATGTTTAAAAATATTACTAACATGTATAAAAATTAATAAAGAGATAATATTTTCACACATCTCACAGACTGTATTCCCATTGTCTGGATCTGCTGATGGGATCTCAGGGAATTCGAGAGGAACTCTTAAATTTTACAGGGCTGTTTACGTTTGGTATTATCTCGTTGTTGGGCTGATAATGGAAGGGTCCTTAACTTTAAGGAGTTAGGGGATAATTCTTCAATAATATAAATCACGTATTGACCTTGCGTTGTGTTCTTTCAAGATGTTTATAAGTGTTTTTTGTCAGGCTACAGAAACATGTGCAAGAGAGCAATAACATTAGTATTTGATTACGGCTTCGATCGCGAAGGTAATTTGTTCATCCCTTGGGACTTTTTTGGATAAAAGTTAAACTAGGCCCTTTGCTTGATGCCTGACAACGTGGAAGCAAAATTACATGATCAGCCGTACGGTAACGCATAAAATATGAACAAACTTCGTCTATTGTAAACGATACATTTAAGATACATCAATAGTCGGCAGTATTGTCGCTAACAAAAAAATATTGTAAACGATACCACAGTGGTGTGGTTCAGTGGTGTCGTTTACAACACACGACAAACTTTGATTTTTATAAAGGTAGGGTATGGTAATTTTAGTCCACTGATTTCATCATGTAAATGGGATAGGAACGTATAGTATCTAGACTAACAGAAAACATTCAGTTTTATATTAAGAATGTGAATTGCATATTAATAATGTTTCATTGTACGAGTAACAGGTTTTAGATGAATACAATATAGCATGTTGCTTTGCATGATAATTATAATAAATGACACAGGTTATGCAATTAATCAACAGCAAGAATATAACTAAATGCCAAGTCGAAAAAAGGAAATTAATCTTATAATATTAAATCTATAATTATCTAAACTATATAACTTTTCTCCGAGGTTTTGTCAGTGGAGTTTATCCGGAACGAGATCAAACCAATCGACCATGCAATTCAGGTAAGGTTTAGTCCCATTTTTATTTTATGCTAATTTGTCCAGGCAACTTTTGCAACCTTAACCTTAACCTATATGTTATTATTTTTAACCGACTTCAAAAACACAAAAGAGGAGGTTCTCAATTCGACTATATTTTTTTATGTTTGTTACGCGATATCTGTAATTAATCAATTTTCACAATTCGTTTTGTAATGGAAGGGTTTACTCAAAAGGTGACCACCTTGGGAGTATACCTTTTCGATACCCTGATTTGATTTGATCTGGATCTGATAATGGGATCCCATCGAAATTGAGGGAAACCGTTAAATTTTACTGCCCCAACAACGTGTTCTAGCCTTAAGGGTATTTACGTTTGGTAGTCGTTATCTCATGTTGTTGAGCTGATGATGGAAGAGTCCTTGACCTTTAGGAGTTAGGGGACAACTCTTTCAATAATATAATCATTTAGTGACATTGTCTTATTCTTTCAAGATATTTGTTAGGTGTTTGTGTTGGGTTACAGAGATATGTGCCTTGTGCACAAAGTAATAAATGAGATTACAAAACATTTAAACAAAAAAAAAACGCTTTCGTAGCTGGCCGAACTAAAAAGATGAAAATAATTTTCTATAAGTTCAAAAATAAAAAAATATTAATATATACCTATATGTACACTTACATATTATCTGACAACAAGTTGCCGTACAGGTTAAAGTGTACCCGCACTTAAACTGCGAGTACTGAGACACTGAGTCATTAGTCATTGATTTTTTTACAATATATGACGTAGAATCAGCTTAGTCATTTACACCTGTTTAATGATTGTTATAGAAATCAATGTCGGTTTTTAGCAACGTTTTTATGAATTCTTTTTTGTTGTTTTCCTAGCTAAAGTACATAAATATAATGTTTTGTTTTATTAAGCAAAATTATTTATTTTTAACAGAATAAGATGAAAAAGAAAAGGCATTTATTTCGTTTACCACACTTGAGTATTTATCTTATAACAGCTTTTTTGTCAATCGATTCAGAAAACGTTTATTTTTCTGGATAAAAATGACCCTCTAACCTTTTATCCTTGCCGGTTAGTATCGCTGACAATACTTGTCTACAATTTTACCATGACGGATTAAGTAGTATACTAAACAAAGAAACTTACTTTTGCTTTTATTACATTAGCATTATGTGTAATAAACACTAACAGTGAGTCAACGCCTTTGATAGACCGCTAAATAGCTATAAGACGTCTCTTGACCAAAAATATGCAAGGGTTGTCACAAAAACGATCACGATTACGTAGTATTTGCCTAATTTAACTATATTTTACCTATATAGGAGTTCAGTATCAAATTTCAATATTTTCAGTATCAAATTTTTAAAAGGAATAGGAACCTGGAATAGGTTCCTATTCCGTTTAAAACTTGATAAAAGATTGAATAAATATAAAACCGGTTAAAATTATACATTGGAGAATATTTTATATCGTTTCTTTCATTTCTTGGTTTCAGTTGGTGAGAGGAAATCACGTTTTGGTAAAATTAAATTCTTATTGTAATTATATGTCATTTATATAGTTACTGTCCGACCGAAACAGCTTTTTCAGCCGAAATCGAACTATTTTAAAATTTCGATTGTATACTGAAATCTAGTGTATTTTGTAGCCATTTATCTTTTTCCACCCCATAACACCTAAAACCACTGTAATAAGGTAGACAAACACGGCATTAATTCTAAATAGGAGAAAATGACCTATTTACGTAGGTAAATAAATAAGATAAAAAAAAATACGTACCTACCAAATACTAGAAATTCAAAATTCACCGGTCCAAATTAAGTAGCTGACTAGGTAATTTAAACGGACTATACGCGTTTTCTCATAGTTAAAGTCAAGCAACTTAAGATCACAAGTAGTAAGTTTTTTGGGTAGTTAAAATAGGGGTACAGAATGTAATTCAACAACAATGTAGTATCTACAAACAAAGAAATCTAACAAACTTCACGACAGACAATCGCAAAGCTACAAGAGTTACAGCTGGAAGCTCTCCATCACCCACCGTACTCACCGGACCCTGCTCCAACAGCTTACTACTTTTTTTCTTAATTTAGTCAATTTTTTAAATAGAAAAAAAATCAACACCCGAGAGGCAGTACAAAACGCTTTCCTGACTTCATCACCTTCCGTCCAGCAGACTTCTACAGAAGAGTGATAAACAAACTGTATTATTAAAGAAATAAAAGTATTGATGTGAGTTAATCTATACTAATATTATAAAGCTGAAGAGTTTGTTTGTTTGTTTGTTTGTTTGAACGCGCTAATCTCAATAACTACTGGTCCGATTTGAAAAATTCTTTCAGTATTAGATAGCCCATTTATCGAGGAAGGCTATAGGCTCTATATCATCACGCTAAGACCAATAGGAGCGGATGATGAGGAGCTGATGTACGTGACACTCCTGAACGGGCGTACCCACGGAGTAAATACAAAGGGCGTGCCGGTTAGCAACGCGGTATTCCGCAGACGTCGCGGGCAGAAGAGGGACGCCTCTTTCCTACATACCGCACCCCAGCAATGCTCCTCCAGTAGCTGAGTTGACTAACAATGTTATTAGTATTTATTACACATATGACATTGGTTATGAAGTTAAACCCACTTCGCCATCAGAACTTCATAACCAATGTCATATCGAAATCAGAAATTAAAAATTGTAAGATATATAACGAGAGAGATATATATATATAATCGATAGAGACTATTTTTTCTTGTAAGAGTTTCTTAATAATTAAATAAATACTAATAAAACGATATTAAGCCTGACATTCATTTCTATTTCTGCATCAACGGACGCGGACATGATTAAGAAGCATTCTAAAATGTTAAGAATCGTTGTGTATACAAAGATTGTTGACATTATAAAATAATGTTTTTGCAGTTTGTTAAGTCATTCATTCCTGAAAACACGCGCGACAGTAAATACGTTCCGAGAAATCTACTCGCGTTTCCTGGAAGCGCTACTATGGGCGCACACATACGCAACTCTCTATATATTTTATTGCAATACAGCACACATCGATGCGCACGGCCCTGATAACCGCTGCCGCATGCCGTGACGATTTCACGAGACGTATCGGTGCTCTCATTAACCGATGAACTGCTGTTGTGAGCCCGGCTCGACTTACATCCAATCTAACAAATGCAGCGTAAGAATTACAACTTGGAAGAATTCTCACAACGTATTAAAACATAAATGTCATTTGGCAAGAAACAAAACAGTGAGAGATAGTGTTAGTCTAGTATATAAATCGATAGGCGATAGATCATAACATTAAGTGTTATTGTGGACCCTGTTCAAGCACAAGATTGAACCCTGTTCAAGTACAAGATTGAACCCTGTTTACAAATATTCACAAATATTCGAACTCACATCGAAATTAACTACATTTCATTTAATTTTATTAAATCATGACCCGTTAATCTTTGCCCTTTGAGTCCCTGGAGTAAGCCCCCCATGGAAATAATTTTAAAAGTATAATTCATACTTACAAGCTTATTATTGGGGGTGGACCCGTGTTTATTTTTGTCTTTTTTTTTAACGACAGGCGCCGTACAAATATCCTAACGGAGAGCTGGAATTCCATACACAAAGAGTTCAAAAAAACCATATGTTACCTTTAATATATTGCTATTCTTTAAACTTTCAGCAACCAAAGTTTGAACCATTTTATTTAGATTCCCGTAGTCCCCGTCCTTCAACCAGGTAGAGAACCTAGGTGAAGCACGGGTCAGTCCCCATATTATTATTTTATCACCAATTGAATACATAATTTCTTTCATAAAATTTAATAATTATTTTAAATGAAGTTACTCTTTTTAATAGCAGCTGAATGGCAGTGGCAATGATCATCAACAGCCTTTATAAGTCCATAGCCCTCTCCTTAGGCGGTTGCAGTTGCCATTCAAGAAAATTGATCCAAACGTTACGAAGAATAGCCGGACGGCAAACGAGCAGATTTTACTTTAGCACCTCACTCAATTCTTTGTCACTGGTTTTCTGTTATATGTATGGCCGGGCACGCCGTTATTGCGGCGGTAAGACCCATTATGGAGGATTGGCTCGAGAGGCGTCAAGGAAGCGCGCGTGCCCTTTTGGGTGCACCAAGGGAACAATGGGGTTTCCACACAGGAGGGGGTCATCTACCCGCCGTAGATGGCCCCGAGGTACGTCGGGATACCAGGGATTTCCTCTCTAGGGTACACCTGGTTCCCCGGCTACTGGTACCAGAGACGGCGTGCGGTTTTTAGTCGGTTCGAGTCCGATATAGCCGCCGGTAGGTGGTATTCGAGGGGACTTCCGCACAGAAAAAAAAAAGAAAGGTGTATGTAAGAAAGGTACCACTCCGGTCCATAGCTTATGTGGTTTAAACGTGAAAGCGTAACAAACAAAAAACTCTTAGAAGATAAGTATGGATAGTAATACAGATAATAAAGCTAAAGAGATTTTTTGTTTACTTAAACACGCTAATCGCTTTAAGTGTCAGTCGGAATCGATATTTTTTTCAATATAACGTTCTCTATACTCGTATTTTCAAAAGATGTATAATAGCGCTATCGGCAGACAGTTGTCAATATTATTTCCATTTTTTAGATTGGTTTTACAACACAACCTTAAAGAATCTGATAGGTACTGTTCATTCTTTTTATTATAGGTTTACCATAGGATCCTGCCATTAACAATGTTTATTTTGAGATGATTTCGTTTCGATAGACAGACCTTAAATAATGCTTTACGCAAGAAGGTGCTTTCAAAAATAATAGGCTTTTGAATACTTTGGTACTTTTAAATAGGAAACAGTAAAATAGGCTTTTTCTACTTTGTGTTACATCCTGTATTCCTACAGAAACAAAATATTAATTAAACGCTTTAATTAACGACAGAGATTCAACGTAATGTGTTTTCTCGATCTTTTGGTTAACGTATTGCTTATTTTTATTTACTGGTACTGATACTTACGGACATGGAAAAATTGTTTCTAGTGATACTAAGCGCTATTGACATATAGTTAAGGAAAGTATTCAGAGTCTTTGTCAATAATGTGAGCTCAATAAAATGATTGCAGAACATCGGGGTCAGCGGCGAGATGCCAATGGTCAATAATGATGGCTTGACATTGGAACCGAATAGCAATCAATCAATTAAACTCTGTGACTGCCAAGTACATTTTGTTTATGTCAGACCGATGTAACTTGTTTAATTTATTAGGCAATGCATGTCAAACGAAGAGCAGATGCAAATGACGTAGATCTTGTGTCTATTTAAATCCGAAAGCACATGCCTATTATAATCTGTCCATTTGTTTATTTTCTTTTGACAGTTGCTTGAAAACGTAACTGTGCCAAAGTTTAAAACGCAATGTTACAATAAATAATTATCTTTTCAGTTGAATATAGTATTTTCAATTATTTTTAGACATTATATTATGATACTGTACGTGTAATATTTATTTTTAAGTAAGTTATTTTTGTGGTTAAAAGTTACGATAGGATAAGATGCAAAGAAAGTAATGTTTAAATTGCATATTTAAAAATTGATTTTAACTATTCCCAAGTAACAGTAGTTAGTTTCTGTTTGCAATAAATAACTTGGAGTGGCTAATATAATTTATTTATTAGAAACTAATGCACAATTTGTACAAAGGCGGACTTAATACCCAGGGTATTCTCTGCCAGTCAACTTTGTAGTGGAGTAGAAATATTATGAAATTTTATTATTATTCTCTTTATTTACTTTATATACATATTATTTACATTTTTAAACATACACTTTATAAAAAATTATAAAAAAATACATTTAAAAATATAAGAAATAGTAGACCACCGACATCGGGTACAGGGACCAAGACACCGGTGGTTAGGACTCCAAAGATAGGAACCTCCTCACTATACGAGACTGTGTCAAGGAGGACTGCCTTCTGCATCAGACCCTTGATCCAGCCGTCCAACGTGAGCCTCTTAAGGTGTTGGTCGAGGCTCTTGGCTATCAATCCGTGAGCAGATACGACTATCGGAACAATCACTGAATCAACATTCCACATATCCACAATCTCGTGAGATAAATCCAAATATTTGATTTGCTTTTCTTTTTCAACTTTCACGAGATTCTCGTCATGAGGAAAGGCGATGTCAACAATCATTGCGCGGCGCTCTAATCGATCTATCAGCACAATATCAGGCTTTTTGGCAACAATATTCTTGTCTGTGATAATAGATCGATCCCAATACAACGTGGCCCGACCATTCTCGAGAACTGGGTAGGGCACATACCTGTAGTATGGCACCTCTAGATTCACAAGATGGTATTTAAGGGCAAGTTGTTGGTGTACGATCCTGGCTACTTGGTTGTGCCTGTGCAAATATTCGCCGATAGCAAGAGAGAACAACCAGAAATAATATGCCTGATTGATTCGCCAGGACGGTGGCTTGCCCGACAGATGTCAACCGTACCATCTTTCAGGATATATTTCCGATAGTTATTCATCATGATAACTTCGTCCATAATCGCACAAACAAAACCTTCAGTTTCTCCGAAGAGATCACCATACCGTAGCCAAGTCGTAGATGCTTTTAAATCTATATCGGACCCGTTTAGAGCCCGATAAATCCGACCATGGAGCTCTTTGCCCTTCCATACTTCCCTGCGATCATTAACACTAAGTACTACAGGTCTGCGCCAATTCTCTTTAGCCAGAGCGAGCGGGGTGAATCCGGTATCCACTGCAACTACATTGCGATGCACTCCCACATCACAATGTAGAAAATATTCTCTGAGATTGCATATCTCGCGATTATGTAGGGGGTTGATATTTAATAGTCCGCGACCCCCAAGCTTTCGCGGGATATACAATCTCATAACTGATGAACGTGGGTGGTGCATTCGGGATGTGATGTATACCAAAGGAATACATCAGAACAGGCATGACCCAACCATTGCAGGCTCGCACCTTGTTGCCCCCTGATAAAAGACTTTTAAGTACTTTTTACAAGCGGCCAAAAAAGCGTTCCTGCAATGTTTGTTTCATGTTAGGTTCTGGTATTCCCAACGACTGTGATATACCCAGATACTTGTAAGTTTCAGTGGCAGACAGAGATCTGAAAGCTCTATTCCTTCAGATTCAACTATCACACCCTTCTTTACATACATGACTGCACACTTGTCTACACCAAATTCCATTTTGATAGAATTACTAAAGTTTTCCGTCACCTTTAGTAACTTTGTCAATTGTAATTTATTATTATTATTTTATTATTATTCTCTTTATTTACTTTATATACATATTATTTACATTTTTAAACATACATTTTATAAAAAATTATAACAAAATACATTTAAAAATATAAAAAATAGTAGACCACCGACATCGGGTACAGGGACCAAGACACCGGTGGTTAGGACTCCAAAGATAGGAACCTCCTCACTATACGAGCCGTGTCAAGGAGGACTGCCTTCTGCATCAGACCCTTGATCCAGCCGTCCAACGTGAGCCTCTTAAGGTGTTGGTCGAGGCTCTTGGCTATCAATCCGTGAGCAGATACGACTATCGGAACAATGATCACTGAATCAACATTCCACATATCGACAATCTCGTGAGATAAATCCAAATATTTAATTTGTTTTTCTTTTTCAACTTTCAAGAGATTCTCGTCATGAGGAACGGCGATATCAACAATCATTGCGCGGCGCTCTAATCGATCTATCAGCACAATATCAGGCTTATTAGCAACAATAGTCCTGTCTGTGATAATAGATCGATCCCAAGACAACGTGGCCCGACCATTCTCGAGAACTGGGTCGGGCACATACCTATAGTATGGCACCTCTAGATTCACAAGATGGTATTTAAGGGCAAGCTGTTGGTGTACGATCCTGGCTACTTGGTTGTGCCTGTGCAAATATTCTCCGTTAGCAAGACGAGAACAACCAGAAATAATATGCCTGATTGATTCGCCAGGACGGTGGCATGCCCGACAGATGTCAACCGTACCATCTTTCAGGATATATTTCCGATAGTTATTCGTCATGATAACTTCGTCCATAATCGCACAAACAAATATTATTAATTTTTTTTTATAGGTAATCATTTGGTTAAACAAGAAATCAAAAAATATTGACACGTTACATCGAATACACACTATTTACTACAGAAATAAATTGCTCTACATCATTACTACAAAATATATGTACATAGGTCTAAAAGTATACACACTATACATAGGTACACATATAAACATACACATATATACATTGTGTACTAAAATTCGAAATTCAAAATTTTGTCAAGTACCTAATTACAAAGAAGATCTAGTACTTTCTTCTCAATTTTATAACGATATGTGGACATACTGGACATCCTGATATCAATAGGGAGGTCATTCCATAAAAGAACATAGAAGGACGACAAATGTACATACATAGAAGGAAGTCGACGAAGTCGGATGTGTAAGGGGGTATAAAAATATTTGTTGAGCGAAGATTTTGGTCATGGTAGTTTTAGACAAAATTATTTTTAATTATTAGTTTGAATTAATAACATTAAATACCCCTTGTAAATAAAATAAATTGTTATTTTTAATCGAATGCAGAAGCAACAGTTGGTCACGCTATAGTTGAACCGCCGTAAGCTTGGCCCTCCTGATGGTTTGGGGGACGCGGGGCGGGGGTGCATTCAACCAATTAGCTAGAGCGTCGCTGTCCGCCGGCAGTGACTGACGTGAAAGCATGGCTGTACGTGTTATTTTTTTTAAGACTGCTACACACGGTATTATTTTGCAACATGGACAATCTACCGACTCTGCGTCACAAAAAGATTTAAAAACTTGAAGTTCGGCTTACAGAGGTTCTACTGTTAAAGTTCTAATAAAGAATATTTATTATTTTACTTAATTTTTAAATTTTATCTGAATATAATTTTACATGATGAAGATAAGGTGATTTTATTAAAATTATTTTACAGTATTAAATTTTACATTTAATCATAAAAACTTACAATACACTGACATTATAATACATGGAAATAAATTCAATTTTTATTACATCGTGTGTAGATTAAATCTCAAACAAATAAATCTGAAGACATCGAGTTAGTACATCGTGTCATGTATAGCCGAGCGCATCACCTGCCCCGCGTCCCGCAAACCATCAGGAGGGCCAAGCTTACGGCGGTTTAACTATAGTCGCTGGGAGTGTCAGTCGGATTCGTTCTTTTTAGGGTTCCGTACCTCAAAAGGTATAAAAGGAACCCTTATAAAATCACTTTCTTGTCCGTCTGTCCGTGTGTCACCACCGATTTTCTCAGGAGCGGGTAGACCTAGCAAGTTGAAATTTATACCAGATACTGAGGTCTATGGTCCCTATTAGGTGTATAAAAATCAAGGTCCTAAGTCAACACGATAAAAAGATATGGGCAAATTTCTATTTTCGCGAAAACTTGTAAGTACCTACCAAAATTTACCTTAATTTTCAACTTTTTTATTTTTCAGAATTTCCTCTTTACTTGTGCTGTAAGACCTTGCTTTTAACCAAAATTGACAATTATAAGTCAACCGGAAGTACCTCTATAGGTTTTGGGTCGAAAACCTATATGGTAGGGTCTCGTTGAACTTTTTTTTTTCTTTTTGGCGGAGTGGAAAATCTCTTCGGATCTCCGGCTCCTTAGGATATAGGAGCCAGGAGTATGTGGTGATTCCACTGAAAACCACTCCGACGGCCAGCCGCAGGCGCCCTGCCCTGGGGAGAACCCGGGCCATGTGATTCAGGTCCTCCCCAGATCGACGCCTAACCTAACCTAACTAGGCCTCATCTCATGGAAAGCCAGTGGCTTCTCCCTGCCTCTTGATTATTCTTGATTTTCAGTGCGATCAGGGTGCCATGCTATTACCTACCTAATCTGCCACCGGAGGTCCCCACTCTCTGGCGGTCCGCGGTCCCGTCGGCTGCTCATTCCGCCGCCGACGTCTTCTTCGCTCGGCATCGGCCCTCTCCCGATCCCGTTCAGCGGTCTCTTTCTGGAGCATTATAGCTTCACAGAACGAGACCACTGCGCCCCTGCCCTCCTCACCCGCCAGCATGGCAGTAATGATTGCTGGCGGGGACAAGTCTCGTCCGATTTCATCGACCAGGACTTCGACTTAGACCCTCGCGTCCATATCCGCCAGGATATCAAAAGGCGGGAAACGTGCCAGGACTATCGCCGCCTCCGACGATATGGTGTGATCGTACGGGGGTACGATCCGAATGGCCGCTACCCGCTGCGCTTGATTGAGCTTAGTTCGGCAGCGGGAGGAGGCCGATAAGCGCTTTGCCCATATCGGCGCTCCGTAGAGGGCCATGGATCGTATCACCGCACAGTAGAGGCGGCGAACTTCCTCCCTCGGACCCCCAGATAAGGCAATAGCCTCTGTAGAGAGCCCACCACCCCGCGAACTCGGGGGCTCCAACGGCTATCCAGGGTGAGGCCGAGGTATTTGATGTGCCGACCGACCTCGACCTCTGTTCCTCCCACTCTAATAATCGAGCGAGTGGGAACTGTACCGTGGTTCCATAGTAAACAAGGAGGTGCATCCTTGTTTACTATGGAACCACGGTACCGTACGAGCCTGGCTTCCTTCCAGCCGGAAGGGAGTTCCCGTTGACCTACAATCACGAAATTTGACAAAAAGAAACGTCTTACAGCACGTATAAAGAATAATTCCTAAAAATCGTCGCGAAAATCTACGTAAAATCTGGGTAGGTACGGAACCCTCGGCGCACGAGTTTGAACTCGTACCTGACCGGTTTTTAGTATATATATATGACTTGATATTTAGAAAAGATGTATAATGAAAGTGATGGTGGAAATGTTGAAAAGGTATAGGACGACGAGTTATCAATATTATCTACTTTTTTAAATGTTGCTTGGTTTGATGTTAGAAAGTAATGATGTGACTTTAAAATTTTATTCTAATTGTTATTTTTAAAATAAGTTATATTAATCGTAATTAAGGACAACTTTCAATATATATTCTTCAATATATTGTATCTCTCTTCAATATATTCTTCTTCAATATATTGTAAGAATTTGCTATATATCTATATATTGTATATAATTTTTTAGTGTGTGTCTTTACCCAAAGAAGATACATAGTGCCTGAGATCGTTAACTACTGATCTGTCATTGTCATGTTTTTAACAAATTCGTAGTTGCCTCTTCCTTATCTTCAATAAGAAAATTAAGAAATAAACTTATTATTATTATATTTTAATTCATCATCAACCTTCAGTGTCTATCTTTGTGTGTTATTCACACATTCAATAAGGTCATCTGTTAAACGGATTTCGTAAGCTGGTATATTGTCATCAATAGTAGAATATCAAAGAAAATCCTGCGGTATCCTGGATTCTACTTCTTCCGACATGACGTCAATTTCACCAACACTTGACTTAACACGCGTTTATGTACACAGGTACCGTATTGAACACCATAACGAATCGTATTAAACAAGATAAAATGCTTGAAAGCATGATTCAAGTCGCATAGAATCATGGCGGGCAATTAAAACAAGAGTTATCCCATTAAGAGATTTTGTCCTATGTAGGTAATTTTTAATAAATAAAGCATTGTTAAAAAAACTTCAAACCCAAGAATGTTGTTGTTTTAATTTTCAATTTTTCACCAGTGTAATTCCTAAGGTTATATCTGCCGGTCCGTGTGAATTTTTAACTCCCGATACATAAAGAAATGGCGTTATCATGTGCAACACATGTTGCGTGTAGCTATGTCTGTCTGCTTGTGGGTTTTAGGTCGAAATGCCAAACTGCATTTTGTAGTCGATCATAGAAATGCGTGAACGTGCTACGAATAAAAACATAAGGGCATTTTCAAAAAACTGTTTTAACTATTGTATCCTATTCTATGAAGAATGTCAACGGTAAAAATTAATTCTAAAATGATTGCATCGAGAATAATGCCAAATATTGATTTTCTTAATATAAAGATAAAATAACCATTTCAAACATTCAATAAATGTTTTTTTATTAATTTACATAACAGAATGATGTTATTGACAAGAATAATGTCTGAGTGTACTCACTTGGTGAGACTGGAAGTAGCATCGCAGAGGGCGACGGCGGCGGCGGCCCGGCGCTCCGCAGCCGCGTCTACCATGCCTCTGCATCACCGCGATGGGCATCACTCGCCAGTCGCGCCACCTCGACCCTACACCACCACCCACTACACTACACTACCACACTGACATCACAATATACATATAACACCCTCACTGTCACCTATTTGATACCTGAGCACTTGAGGTTGCTATACGATACTATCGTATTTCAATTTAAAGTTATATCTTGCCTATAAGCGTTACAAGGTTCTATTGAGAAGACATAAGGAATCTGAAACAAGCAAAAACATTTACATCATAAATTGTTTCGCGGCACTTTTTATTGGATAAATAACCATGTTATGTAGGTTTTTAACTGTTTAAAAACAATTGGATTAATAAAAGCAAAGGACACTGCGTATTTGTGTGGGAGGAATGCCGACAACTGAAGTAATATCTGTTGTTATTGTGTTTAATGACATAGGTGTACATAATACTCAAACAATATCACATAATACATATTTACAGATTTCATTAAATCGTTATATTTTTCCATTGCAGAAAGAATAAATCTAGAGGATGAAATAGAAACCTTTACGAAAGCTGCATTATATGGCAAAATTAAGTCTTGCCTCAATTAACAGTCAAACCTGTTTTTTTTTTCAAACGCAGATAACATCGATAATGAAATGTTTTATACTCGTATGAAGTGCCACATCAAAACTGTTTCAAGATATAAAACAAATGACACAGAGGGATATACGAACTGATAATTTGAGTTTTCGCTTATCATTTGCATGATTGAATTCCTATATTTTTTAGATTATTATTACATTTATCCTACAAATTGGAATATGGCAAGTTTATGAATTAGAAAATAGTATAGGATTAACCATGATAAGTAGTAAGTATAATCGTTTTATTAAATTCAATTTAAAAAATCTCTATTCTAAAAGAAAAACTCAAGCCTGGTTTAAAAACTGAAATGACGCCATACCGGTAACACTGCAAGACGTTTTGTTACTACAGAATTGTCTGCATAGGTAGGTAACTAACGTAGATCTTGATTTGATAAAAAAAAAACATTACTACACACAGTGCATTTCTATAAGATCCAGATAGATAGATATTTCGTACTCGTACGTATAAACATATAAGAACGTATATCATCATCAATCATCATCAACAGTCTCTAATAGTCCACTGCGGGACATAGGGCTCTTCTTAGAAAGGTGGTTTTGGCCTACTATACCACGCTAGCCAGACGGGTTTGTGTCAAGTTTTCCTTCTCTTTGCCGTTGTCCTGCGTAGCTTGCTCCCTTAGTCGGCTCTTACGACACGGGATGAATAGAGGTGGTGACAGTCCATATTTTTTATCCGTCACACAGATGAACGTATATTATTACGACATTGTATCCTTGTTATAATATACTAAAAATAAAAAATATATAGTAACAATGACTAAAAATAAAAAATATATACATAGAGAACTAGCTAACCCGGGCAAACGTTGTTTTGCCATATACATTATTTCTAGGAAATATTAAAAAAAAAAACCGGGTTGGGTCACCCTTGTCATTTAGGGGTAAGAAAAATAGATTTTGACGGATTCTCAGACCTACCCGATGTGCACACAAAATTTCATAAAAATCGGTCCAGCCGTTTCGAAGGAGTATGTATGGTAACTAACATTGTGACACAAGAATTTTATATATAAGATTTAACTCCAAAAAATTGAGTCTTGTTAAATTAAACACATTTTTAATTTTTAGTGTAGAACGGTTCCTTGACAAAAAAAAAACTTGAAAAAAATAATATTCTTCAATGTTTGCGAAAAGAAGTTCTAAACTTACTCAAAACTTATAACGTTACAAACAAACTTGTAACGTTTCAGACCGACAATCAATACTTTATCATGATGACGATGTTAATAATTATGATAAAGACTATAGTCTGATTTTTAATTATATAGACTAATGTGATAGCTTCAATCTTTATATATGTATAATATGTATGTATTTACAAAAAAAAAGTATATATGTATTTATATCAGTTGTCTAGTACCCATAGTACGAGCTCTGCTTAGTTTGGGACTAGATGGCGTTGTGTGAATGTGGTACAATATTATATTATTATTATTATTATTATTTTAATGTTGCAAGCGTAGCATAGCGTTGTAACATGGTTCAACTTAACCTATTTTCATTATTATTAGGAAAGAGTTTTTTTCCCAAATACAATAATTTATAAAATCTTCCTTGTGTGGCGACGCGTCGTCATAGTATATGTGCGAGAGGAAACTTTCCGTAAGATTCACTAAGATATTGGACAATATAAACAAATTATAATTATAATCAAAGAAATGATTTGCAGCATCCACTTTCATTGACCATAATTGCTCTGTGGGCACAATAATATTACTAGAAAAACTGACCTTTTAGTTATGAAAATATGGCTAAATACATCGCTCAGATCATAGTCCTTGGCGCCTAAGTGGTGGGTCGAGCATTCGCCCGGGCCTTGAAACAAGAAATAGCTGCTTCTCAAGAGGCATCAAAAAGAGCTGGTGGAGGGCCTGAAGGGACCAGGAGAGCTGCAGCGAACGCATCTACAGGCCTCACCATAGAGGAGGCTATGCAAATTTTAAATATTGATAAATTAGATCCTGAGAAAATTAAAAACAATTATGAACACCTGTTTGCCGCGAACGATAAATCCAAAGGAGGATCATTTTATTTGCAGTCTAAAATTGTTAGAGCGAAGGAAAGAATAGATGTTGAATTTAAAGAAGATAAAAATCCAACACAGGACGCACCAGGTTGACCTAAGGATACATCATGAAGTTTAGTTAATTTGGACTAGCTGTGTTTTTTCATTGTTATGTAGGTAGATATTGTTTTAGTAAAAATGAAAATGAAATTTGTAAAACAGTTTATTGCGTAGAAAATGGATACCACAATAGTGACTAGAATACATCAGTCTTTATAACATACATTGTTGATTACACATTTAAAAATAAATATAAAAAGTCAATCCAATGTCATCAAAGCTATACTACAGTTAATTATTGAATAAATGCTAAACATTAATTTCAGTGCTAATTTTCATCTGACAAATGTTACATGATTTATAATCTAGCTATTGTACCTATTGTGCTTCAAAGGTACAGATTTGAAAAACATATTGTGCTTGTTATATGTAAATAATACATCAGATGAAAACAGTACTTGCTGATGGTTTTGGTGTAGAAGCACAAAAGTCAAGATCAAATTACTCTGTCATTACAACTTCCTGCTCCAGAATTACAATATGTTAAATAATGTTCGGTCGTATCATTCTAACACCTGTGATTCTTATTAGATATGTAAAAATACTCTTCCAAAATTAGGACTTATTATTGTGCCTATTATTATATCAGCCTATTTATTAATAATAATGAAATTGCGGAATCGCAAAGAAACTAGCAAGTTACAGCAAATAGACAAACAAACATACAATGCAATAGAAATCATCATCATCGTTATCTCTCCATAGACATAGGTCTCCCAACGGCTGCTCGCGACTTTTACCAGGTCGTCGGATCACCGCCACCTTGAGGCTGGAAGTCGTCAAATCTCAGTGCGAGACGATTCGTAATGATTCTTGAGAACAGTTTATAGACCTGACTCAAAAGAGAGATGGGTCTTTTTCTTTTTCAGCAGGGTGTTCATACAAGCGCGCTCGCTTCCAGGGAGCAGAGGGAACATGAGGTTCCCACACGGGGGGGTCGTCTACTTGTTGTAGATGGCCCGAGGTATGTCGGGGCACCAGGGACTGCCTTTCTAGGGTATATCTGGTTCCCCGGCTATTAGTACCCGAGACGGCGTGCAGTTTTAGTCGGTTCGAGTCCGACATGCCACCGATAGGTGGTATCCGAGGGGATTTCCGCACGGAAAAAAAAAGAAAAAAAAGGGTGTTCATACAATAGATGAACAGACTTGATTAATTTCTCCTAAAAACCATGTCATTTACTTGACACGGTTTTGACACTAAAATAGTACCAGTAAAAGCTAAAAAAAAAAACTGCACTGGGACTGATGCTAGGGGACAACCTGTGTTACAGGAGAGTGTCTTCACCCATTTTGTTGTTTGAACTATGTATGCTCATTGTACCAAGTTTTTGGTCTGTGTGTAGTCTAGTGTTAAAGCCATGATTTTATACTCATTTTGAGGTCATTTTTATCCAGTAAATTCATGAGCACGATTTTATTTGGTTTTATATGCGTTCTGCTAGGTATAAGCATTGCTGTCTTGCTGATGAAGTTCTACATTTTAAAAGTATACAAACGGTGTTAATAGCACTCTTATTTATGTTGTCGTGATTTATCGGTGTGAGTTTGTGTTGCATAATTGTTAGATTGATAACTGTCTAAAAGTGCAAATCAATTTGCCTATTCAAACTAACAAATTAACAAAACTTATCGATCAGGAAACAAGACTATTTTATAAAGTCGTAACCCACCAACCGTCATTTTAGTCTATCTATAGTCCATCTAATCTAAGAGGTACCGTTTGATAGTTCTAACAGATTGAAGAATAGGCATGGGGTCAAAGAAATCGATTACTACAATATCCGATTCTTAAGAGATCATCATCATCATCATCAACAGCCTTTACTAGTCCACTGCTGGACATAGGCCTCTCCTTAGGAAGGAGGTTTTGGCCTGCTATACCACGCTGGCCAGACGGGTTGCTATAGGGTTTGTTTCAAGTTTTCCTTCTCTCTGCAGTGCTGTTGTCCTGCGTAGTTTGCTTCCTTAGTCGCCTATTACGACACCCACGGGATGAATAGAGATATCGATATCATTTCTTAGTATTTGCTAATCGATGACAGTTATTCAGATTTATGTATGTTTTAGCAACATACATAGAGCTGTAAAACTGTATTCACCAGTGTAATACATATCATAGATTTTACTGTTAAATCTTACTAAATACTAGATCTGGACACTGACGATTTTGCCCACAAAGATTTATTTCAAAATACATTAACTCACATACTTTTAATTACGCTTTTTCGTAGACAGTTGGATGTCAGATGAATTTTAAGTATTATTAAACACTTAAGACGCCAGGATTGAAAATGACTCATTTTAATTAACTCTCACTCAACTCAATTTTAACGCTTATTCGTATACAAGTAAATTTAAAAAGTACCAACACTACGGTAAATAACCTAACTACGTCACTTTGTAATGAAGTCTGAAAAAAAAAAAATCTGTTGTATATAATATATTGGTTGTTTTGCTTAGTTTTGAAGCCTTAGTTTTGCCTAAGAATTTGTGACAAAATAAAAATAGTTTTATAAATCCATGTTTTTACGGAAAAGGTTTTTGCAATTGTGTAAGTTACGCCTTTACAAAATTGTTTCGTCTTGAAAAGTATGAAACGGTACCTCTTAGATTAGATGGACTATAATTAAAAATCAGACTATAGGCAGATGACATCAGAGTATCTAGGTACAACGCTTATTCTATAACAAAGCTTCGAGGTATATTTTTAAGAATTGCTAGGAAAATTTTAGTTCCTTTTTATTATAATTTTCATCGTTAAACATCTCCTGTTTTATTTTTTGCGCATTAATTTAAGTTACAAATTATGCACTCTCCTTCAAATTTCATCCAACACCTATTTCTTTTCTTGATAATTTCGGAATCTTATAAATATACTTATAACACGTGTTTCACTTTTTACTACACCCTTACATATTTATACCTTTACATCACAAGAAGCTTATAATCTCTCTATACATATAATATCTTTCTAAGGAGAGGCCTATGTCCAGCAGTGGACTGTTATAGGCTGTTGATGATGATTGATGAAATAAACCAAACTAGACCGACTTCGCCACATTTGCATTAGTCTGTCTGGTAACGTTCGTAAATCCGATTATATCTATCCTCAAGAAGCTCATTATGAAATGCAACAAAAGCACAGAATTAAATTAGCCGAGATAAGTTACTCACAAAGTTGTACAGATCTTGTGACTTGTACATAATGTGTTTATTTTTGACAGCGTAGTATGATGACCTCATGATGATTTCACTCACACCGAATGAGAAGAGGAACTACGCAGGTGTCGACACCGCTCAATTTAGCATTTATGATGTGTGGGTAAAAGCATACGACAATAATGGCCTAACACTTAATATATTCTCCATGCTTACATTAAGTTATTTTTTTTTTAATACAGTGAATATTTTAACTTTAATCTATGGTTTGAAGTAAGAACCCGATGTTGTTTCATAATAAAAAAGAATCTAGCTGATGAATGCTTAAAAAAGAAAGATACTTAAAATTTATTGAATCAATAAATTTTGTTAAATACTTATATTTAAGTGTATCTTAAATTCACTATTTAAGTGAAAAAGTGAGATCCAATCGTTATTTATTTTGATAACACTTTTCCACCATGTTGTTTGGAAATTTTGAACCCAAGATAATTACACTAATCCTTTTGGGTCGTCAAGTTTTACCTTTTTCATGGCATCACACTCTAACACTACTTTAGGTCACTTTTTGTATAATGCGTTGTTCAAGGCTCATGGAATAAACTTCTGTGAACCCATATCGAAATTTAAAAAACTTTGTACGGTTGTTTAAAAAATAAAATAAACTGAAAAGTGGAATTGTATTTCCACTTTTCAGTTTATTTTATTTTCTTCTTTATCTTTTATATTTTTTTTTATAAAGCTAAATGTTAATACCTAACATTTTAGTGCATGCTGTGATTTCTTATAATTGCAGAGTGCAATAACCAAAAACTTATTGTTTGTATAAAGTGATTATGTGTACATCTTTCGTTTGAAGTCTACAAAAAACATTAAAAAAATAAACGTCTAAAACTCAATTAAAAATATTTATTAAACAAACAAATAAAATCCTTAAAAATCGTCAAGTATTTAACTCCTCATTGATATGTACATTTATTTCGTATTTATATTTATTATTTGTCTGCGATACTCTGTAAAAAGTTTTTCAAGAAAAATCTTGTTGTTAAATAATATTATTGCAAAACAAATTTAAATCTGGACTGTTTTAGACGCACTATCACTATCGAGGTGATGCTGAAAATCAGAGGTGTATAGTGGTGCAGCATTATACTAAGCAACATCTCTTTTTAACCCCGACGGAAAAGGGGTGGGGCGAGAGGTGTTATATATAGGTTAAACCCGTGTATCTGCTAATCTGTGTATTTGTCTGTCTGTCTGTGGCGTCATAGCTCCCGAACGGATGGACCGATTTCGATGCGGATTTTTTGTTCGATAGCCGATTTGATCGAGATGGTTTTTAGTTATAAACTTTAAAGATCATCAGCTTACTTCTTAGGCGATGAAGGGATCTCACTAAAATTCACAGATCCGATTGATCTGAAATTTAGTATACTGTTACTTTGATGGTATTTCCACGACATGATAATCTGAAACTTGCTGCTGCAACAAGTAGTCTGCGGGATAGCCAACTCCTCAGAAAATTACAGCATATATACCATGTTTGGGATTATTATAACAGTCTCAATGAGCAGTTGTCATTTTTTTAAGTTTTCTTTGTGTCGGAGGTTTTTTAGTGATGCTATTATATCATGTCTAAGAATATATTAGAAATTTATATAAATGGTTAAAATTTTAATTTATAAATATATTAATTATTACTGTGTTTAATACTATATTGTATTCTCATTATGTACATGTTACAATACTATATTCTAATTCTGTTAAATAATATTTTTAGTTATTAAAAAAAGCTTTCTTTCTTTTATTTCACTGTGTCAATGTATTTTTACTTATACATCAACAATACTACCTACGTAACTTTGTAATCCTATATTTATTTAAGTATGTCGGCGTAAAACATTACAACTAATGATGATAAATGATGAGGGTACAATATTAATGTCTAATTACGTGTTTGTAACAGGCAATTTTATAATTGGCTTAATTGCCTCCTTAGTTTTGACGTGTAGGTTATGCAGTTAGGTAGGAGCCTTCTCTTTTTGTCATGAGAAAATAATTTAATTGGGCATAGGTAATACCTTTCTAGCTCTTTAGATAAAATTATTAACCACAATTAATTTATCCTATAATTTCTCAAAGAGTTCTTTGGCGATTACTGCGCAAAATGAGAATGGATAAAACGTGTATTGTTCCGTAGCGTAAGGGCCTAAGTGTCCGTGTGGTGACGGATTAAGAATACGGAGTGTCACCACCCCTATTCATCCCGTGGGTGCCGTAAGAGCCGACTAAGAGAGCAAACTAAGCAGGACAACAGCTCTGCAAAGAGAATGAAAACTTGATACAAACCCTATATCAATCCGTCTGGCCAGCGTGGTATAGTAGGCCAAAGCCTCTTCCTAAGGAGAGGCATATGACCAGCAGTGGAATGTTAAAGGCTGTTGATGTGATGTGGTGATGATGTAAGGGCCTGTTCTCACAGCGATATTTCATCGCCAGGTTTGTATATTTTCGCATGTCATGTTCCGCGATGGGAAATACACCCGGTACGCACTGTCAATTAAATTCCGAATGATTTTTGTCAGTTTCATAGTTCTCGGCTGAGACCGTCCCGTCTAAGTGGATAATAGAAATTTAAATTTAAATGTATCTAATGCTACGACGGCGTGACAGACGTATCAAAAGATGTCACGAACATTGAATTCACCCATTTAGGAATTATGACCCATGAAAAGTGCACAATAGACCGAAAATTGCAAAACGAGCAAATGTCATTTCGCAGTGACGCCATAGCCATATCTACTTCGTACTACACAAGATATTCGTGCGGAAATAAATCGACACCGTACTGCGTTCGATTTGTAAAACGAGTAATGAGACTATCAGTGTCACATATGGTCCTGTACCTTGAGTACTGCGCTCCAGGCCCGTGCCGATATCGGTACTTTTGTTCCGTGCGAGCACATGTTGTTAAAGTAATGTAGTTCTGATTTTAAAAATATGTATTTTTAGTTTAACAGGTAAAAAGAATTAGGTACATGAAAAAAAAAACTTACACATGAGTTATGATTATGATTTACAAATGTAAATAATTTATATATAATAATATGTATAGTAACTAATTAACTTTTAAAGTACGAACCAATACAATTATTTTAATTAATTTAAGCTTGGTTACATGATTGTGTTAGTAAATGTCAATATTATAACATTAATGGTAAAAAGTCCTAAACCTTGTGAGTATGAAGTAAAATCAGTAATAAATTGAAATGCCTGGAAAGCAATCTGATCCTCAAGAAAAGTGGTAACTACTATGTTCGGATAAACTTAAGGAACCAGATGTTCCTCCGACATGCTTTCTGAAAATATTGCGACAAAGAACCACTTCACACGTTCAATACTTGGTTTGATCATGTCTTCCAAAACGGCGCTATACTCAAGGTGGAACGATGGGCATCTCAACGTCCAATCGCGAACCGCACGTTGTGTTTTCGACCTACGAAGGGGCACTATATAATTTACCCAATAATATAATGAAGGTACCTATATATGTATTGACTACTATCTAAAGAGAAGGTAGAAAGGCAGGTACAGAGTTATTTAATTTACCTTCACTTTCTCCCAAGGTTACAATGGCACGTTTTAACTGCTCTAGAGTATGTAACTCAACTATCATTAGAAATTAAATTGTAGGTACCTATTATTATTTTAAATTATTAATTAGGTAGTCCAATATATTTATGTAGGAAACGCATAGATACCTACCTACCAGATCAAATTTCTTTTGCAAGACCATAAAGAACTTTTTATATAGTATTCTAAACGTCTGAAATCAGATAATTAATTGCTCCTATGTTGTTATGTAGGTTAATACGTTTCTTCTAATAAACATTGTAATGATATATGAATACCTTATAAAGTAATATGTAATTTGTTTATAAGATCATAGTTTTTCGATATCAATGTACCAAATCATGACTAAACAGTAACGTTTAGTTTAGATTTATGAGAAACTGTAATTTTTCATTTAGTATATTATAGTCCCAATATTGATATTAGTATAATAGTCAATAAGCCAAAGGTACATTATCATAAATAACAAAAAAAAACTAAAATAAAAATAGTTCAATGTTATCAAGCAGAAGTAATACAAGTCTATAATATGGGTAGGTATATCGTTGTTGACGAGACATAAAAAGCATAGCAATGAAGTGTAAGCCAGTATTACAATTTTATGTATGAGATCATCGATATGTATATACAGCAAATGTAATAAATATAAATATGACTCACCAGCTATGTACCCTGCTACAGAAAGACGGTGTAGGTTATCATTATCACTATTGATGAATGTCACACACAATACATACGTCGTCACAAATCGCCCACTCTCTCACATTTCAGTATTTTTCGATTAAAATATTCAGCTAATGCAACTAATACAACCATTTTTGCTATTCGGTGCTAATTCTACAAGTAAAATCCAACAACATTTGAGAGAAAGAGAAGCAAAGCAAAAAAATGTATATAGGTATCTTTGCGTAGGTATTGAATTTCTGTAAATTTAACAAGTGGCGCCATCTCTAATCTTTGAAACACAATAAGTAACATACAAAGTAGAAAACACCACTATTTGACATTTGTCATTATGCTTGTAAAGGGGTAATGTGTAAAGTAACGCGGTTTCTATTTAAGTACCTTCACAAAACATATATTGCTTTTGCAAAATATAGCTCATAAAAAATCTTCATATTAATAGAATAATCCAAATGAATTTATATAGATGTTTAGATATTTTTTGAAATCTAATGTCTTTAGAGCAAAAAATACGCCTTACCAAGGTTACTGTGCTCAAACAACCACAACTTTTTTGTGACAATGTCTGCATCTGTTGATTAAAATTTGAAACATAATAAGCTTCTAAACAAGGTCAACAGTTTTCATCAACCCACAGTAGACGAAAATAATTAAAAATAAGTGTGTATTATGTCCATGCTTTCGAATATCGACCATTTTATGTGTCATCACCAAATATTCAAGTACAAGTGTCCGCGAAAATGATCTGTACTTTGTTTTTCGCAATCACAACGTTACATGAACATGGATGACCTAAAATGCGAATATGTGAAGAAAAAAAGATGTTTGGAACGCACAAGAAGTGCAAACTGAAGAAATTATAATGTTTCTCACTACGATTATAGCCAACCATTGACCTATTCAAGCCATCGCTTAACGATCGGTGAATTGCTTGGTCACAAAAGTGAAAATGTGATGTGTCAAATGATTGTTTACCTCGCGGACAGGTGAGTGGTTTGTAGAAGTTGTACGCAGGGTGGCGGGAGGTGGGCGGTATGTCTGGTCGATCAAGTCCTGTAAACGGCGGTTACGAGGCCGCAAGGCTCACCGTCCGCAAGGATCTCTTCCCAGAAGTTCGCTTGTCTAAACTGTCATCAGTCAATTCTGGTAGCGAAAGCGACCAGGAAGGTGACGACGCATTGTCCTGTGTCAAGCTAGAAACTGATTTCGAACAGAGCATCGACGAAATCGCCAAGCAGAAGCTTGAAGTGGCCAATGGGGTACTTCCTTGTCCGACCCGGCCGCGTCATAGGAAACATAAGCATCACTCTCGACATAGCTCTAAAGCCTCCACTATGAATGGTTGTTTACCTCCCAAAAGTAAAAGGAGAAAAGACTCAAAAGATTCATCTCATAGGAAACATTCAAAAAGTAGTGTTGTGTTGTCACAAGTGAAAGGTGGTAAAAACTTAAACTTAGTGAGTAGTAGTGAGTGTCAGGATGAAGAAGAGTGTGCAGAATCTACAGAAGAAGAAGTGTTGGAAGAAGATGAAGCAGAAGATAGTGAAAGTTCTGAAGATGAACAGCTCAAGCACAATTCAAAGTTACTGTTAACTATATCACGGCAAAGTGGTAAACCATACAGTCATGAACTTAGTCAATTATCCACAAAAAAGAGCAAGAGAGACTCAAAAGAGAAAAGAACTCATGCAATTATACCATGTAGTGGTAAGCCTCGGTCTATGTTGAACATTTGCAGTTCGCGTAGTAAAAAGAAATCAAAAAAGTCTGAATGTACAACCACATATCGCAGTCAGATACTGGATACTAACTCTATAAAGATAAAGATTAGAAGAACAAGTGTACATGAAACTGTAAGTATTTCTCAATTTTTTGTACTACACTGTATATATACACATATTTTTTTATTTCAAATCAGAGATAAAGTGTAAACTACTCGTGGTAGGTTTTTTCTTATATAAACACCTTTATTTACATTGTGCCACAGTTACTTATTTATTTAATTTTATTTAATTATAATACATGCAGTCTGTATATGAAGAAAACGTTTAAAGTAAGCTGAAATTATTATTAGTATGTAATTGCATAACTAACATTAACACAATAAGTTAAGACAGAAAATATTTGGGATGTTGTTTGTAAACAATTATAAAATTATATTTGTTTAAACTTATAGGTTTAAACTATTTCGAAATGAAATTAGTTGAAAGGTAATGACCCTGTTCAAATTCACTATATAATCAGTGGCCTAGCTCTCATATAAGCAGCTAGTTTTTGGTTGGTATTATAACCTGTTTTAGACGGTGTTATGAAAACTTGGCTAGATGATTGTCTCTACACTGTTATAGGTCACTAGTACCTTTATGATGTAGGAATGCCCAGTAACTTAATTTTTGATACTTTGCCTTTTGTTTTGGCAAAATAACAAAATATAACTGCCAAAAGAGAATATAACTCTGAAGTCTATTTAAGTTAAAAGCTTTTGCTTAGTTTCACTTAATACCCACTAAATGAATATGTTAGATTTTGTTCTTAGGGATAAAAAATTTAAAACTAATTTGGGTTATTAGATTATCTTGCACCTGACCTATTTAATTAATAACATATCATAGAAATGACTAATAATGAAACAAGTAGACTTGCAGCGTTTATCATGTTATGGGCTCTGTTTTACCATTCTGCTATTATTAATGTCAAAATTACACACAATACTACGACCATTGCTTATTAATTAATATAATTTTGTTCTAAGCAGGCCATGATTTTAGGAAAAAACTTAAAGTGAATTAAAGTAGTATTTGTTCTAAAGATTTGTGATATTTTTGATACTATGGCATCAGTTTTTTAAAGTAATGATATAACTTCCATTAATAATAATAAAACATTAGTACATATAAACATGAAAGTTTGAATGGATGGAAGTTTCTAACCTCCATCCATTCAAACTTTCATGGAAATGGAGGTTGGCTATTTGGATTAAATTTAGCAAAGATATCAATTATATTCGGAAATAACACATATATTACTTTTTTTTTTAAAAAGAAATATCATAGCAATATTTCTGCAAGAAAAATTCTTAGGAATCTAAATGTCTAGTCACATTTAGATTTTATTAGGTACCTTATAATCCATATATTAGTTACCACAGTTTGTGTTATCAAACAGCCAACACCTTGTAGTTTATTGGTTAAATGTTTTTTTCATATTAAGTTTTAACTCAACAAGTAGCACATATATTTTCTTTTAAACAAATAGGTGCA
The DNA here is from genome assembly GCA_902825455.1 of Arctia plantaginis. Classification (NCBI taxonomy): domain Eukaryota; kingdom Metazoa; phylum Arthropoda; class Insecta; order Lepidoptera; family Erebidae; genus Arctia; species Arctia plantaginis. The sequence continues at coordinate 3,519,310 of CADEBD010000303.1, forward strand.
AAATCAAAATTGTTTTTTTTTTTTATAAATTTTGATAGGGTCTTCTCATACAATTACAGCAGATCCTACTTATTACTGCTAATTTTGAAAACACTTATACACACAATAATCATTTTAATATTTTTTTAGTGGTATCTAGTGGCCTCTTGCTTGAGCTAGATCTAGCACTATGGAGCTCACTTCGGTAGTGACTTGGAAATGCTGTCTTTAAATAATATCTTGATAGATTACACCTAAACAACAGCTAGTCTATGTGGTCATACTAATATGTAAATTGCTATAGATATGGAAATATTTACAACCATACCACCACATTACACACTACATCACATCTAGTGAAGTGACAAAAATATAATAAACTTGCTTTTGCCCGCAGCTCCGTTATCGGTTATCGCGGTAAAATGTAGCATATGTCTTTCCTCAACAATCAAAGTATCTCCATACCAAATTTCACCTAAATCTGTTCAGCGGTTCTTGATTCCACATACAAACTTCCATCCTCCTTTTCACCCAATTAAAGCGTGATTTGATTTCTAATATAAAAACTACCCCATGTCCTCTCCTGGGACTCAGACTATCTCTATACCAAATTTTATCTAAATCGGTTCAGTGTTTCCAGCGTGAAGAGGTAACACAGACAGACAGACACACTTTCGCATTTATAATATTAGTATGGATTAGTTAGAGTCATCAATTAATATATATTAAATAGGTGCAACTGCGCTTAATAGAAATTTATTGTCAACCTCTTTGACCAGCTGGTTTTATTCATAGATAAATAAATAGAATATCTTTATTATCATATATCGTCAAAATAATTATAAGATATATCTTATAATTAAAATAGTCATAATATTTATAAGTCTCATGACTATTTTGATTTAATTTATCTTTCAGCCTTAAAAAATTCATTAGCTAACATTTACGCTAGTTTAAATTTATTTGCTCATGATGTTCTTGTTTGCTGTGACTGCACCAATGGCGTAGTGGTTTAAGCGGTCGCCACGCCGCTTCCTACTGCGCCGAGTTTTGTGGGTTCAAACCCCACATGGGACGACACTTTGTGTGATCCACAGATTGTTGTTCTGAGTCTGGGTGTTCTTTGTGTCCGTTTCATGTATGTTTGTAAAGTCCCCCGCGACACAAGATTTATTCCTAATGCGGGAGTTGTCTTTTTAAAGATAAAAGATAAAGATAAAAGATGTTGAGAGAGAAGTCATACATATCCAGCAGTGGATGACAGTTTTTCAAATAATATCTAAGTAATAGTTCGGGCCCTTCGGAAGGTTGAAAGACTTGGTAGAGGGGGTATTTTAGCTTAATCTTAATTACCCTTATCATAGCATGTACTCCTCAAAAATAAGTATAATGTAAAAATAGTGCCAATATCATGTTTACATCCACTTTGCAAAAATTTTATTCAATCATAGTGACAAAACAGAGTTATCAAAGTAATTTACCAATATACAGGCATGTATACATCAATTTGAAAACTTGGTAAAGATATCTGTTTTATAAGTTTGTATACATCTTTCATGGTCGAAAAGCTTGAGATGTCCAAAGACCACACTGAGCATATTATTAAATGTATACCTTCTAAGTACCTGTGCTGGTGTTTTTACCAAAAAGCAGGCATTGCATATTTAAATAAGCTAATTTGTGTCCCATACAAATTCCCTTATTAACCAGCTTCAAAGTTTTTATTTTCATGGCATAAAGTCCTTATGTCTTTTTTCGAAATCTTAACAATCTTAATACCTTAATACCAAGATTCATTCAACAAAAATTTAACAAATGATTAGTTTCCTACACAAAGTTTGAACACCTATTATGCATCCGTTAAGTACGAACATATATGCGCATTTACAAAACAAACAAAAATGGAAAAAAAAATGCAGACCCTTGCTAAAAATGTTAAAACACTTTCAATGTACAGAATTAGATCTGTTACAGTTCCATTAAACTAAGTGTCGACTACGACAAAGAAAGCTATATAAATGTTAGACATAAATTTTTGTATTTTTTACAATTTTACGGATTTTTTACCTCTGTAGTGTCTGTTTATTAGTGTAAGGAAATTGTGTACCTACTGTGTATAAGCGCGGTGCGATGTATTGATAATGTTTAATATGTTCGCTAACTTTTGAAAGACACTTGAACGCAACGTATTCACACAGCACAGATAATAACAAAAATAGTTTTACTCGGATTTATAACAGTCATTTTCTGCCTTCATCAAGACCAAAGAGGTTGGAGATGACATTTTGATTTTTTTCAATTATATTCAAATAATCGTGTTGATGAATCGTGACACACTTACAAGAAAATATATGACTGCATTATTTCAGTGCAAGCAAATATAATATATTTTTAAACATCACTTTCTAGACTAATCGCTAGAGCTTTATTGCAAATATAAATCGATTTTGTTGTTGATATTGGTGGTTTAAAGGATCTGACTACTAACTTTACAAACCTTAATTACTAAAAGTAAAAATATTAATATAATACTGTTTTTCAATACCGCATCTCTATACTATGAAAATTACGTGTTGTATACAGTAGATAGGGAAGGAAAGTGTCATGGCAGCGAACCTCCAAATTGAACATCCAACTGCCTTTGATTTTTTTAATAGATGTCTGTCCAAACCCGTTTCACTTTCAGAATGTCTATGGTTTGTAATTTTAAACCTCAATAGACTATCATTCTTAAATCCATAAGTATTTTTCATAAATGCTATAGTAATAAGACCTACGAGCCCCGATGCAAAATAGTTCGTCTAGTATGGAAAGTAGTGCAAAGCGTAAAATATAGAAAGTAAATATTGGTAAAATAATTAAGAACGTTTAATAAAAAGTAAACCACAATTTAAGGAACATTTTAAAGTTTATTTTAACATAACTGAAATTCTTTCATGACTATACCAACATTTTACATAACATTTTTTTTTTTAAATATTCTAAAAAACAACGCAAAAGTATTCGTCTACCCTTGTCACTCACGCAAAATAATTCGTCTACCACTTAGTTGTGTCGCCTTTGCTTTCAATGACACCTTTAATGCGAAGAGGAATGGTTGCAACCAACGCTGCACACTCCTCAGGCGTAATTGACTCCCAGACAGCCAAGAGTTTAGCCTTTAAGTCGCTCTTCGATCTTGATGGATTTTTACGGAGAACTTTTTTCAATTTCCACTATAGGGTTTCGATCGGCGACAAGTCCGGGCTGTTAGATGGCCATTCGATTGTAGAGATGCTTTTCGCAAGTAGCCACGTCTTCGTTGTCCTTGCAGTATGGCAGGAAGCACCATCCTGTTGAAAAATGAAGGAATCTTGATGCTTAACATTGATGAACCATCCACAAACTGCATACCACCAACACCTTGTGCAGACATGCAGCCCCATATCATAAGAGACGCCGGAAACTTTACTTTGCATTTGAGACAATCAGTATGAAATGCCTCATTTTTGTTCCGAATCACTTTTTTCCTTTTCCGACTGTCACTTCAAAATTGGACTCGTCAGTCCAAATGATACTACGCCACTGGTCGGAAGTCCAATTTAAATGATCACGAGCTAACTTCAACCTCTTTTTCTTTTGTACAGCAGTCAACAGTGGTTTCTCCTTAGCGGTGTAAAATCCGTAACCCATTATTTTTAGGACTCTTTTGCAAGTGTCAACTGAGACCTCTTTGTGAATCATGTTCTTCCATTGCACCATTGTGAGTTCTCCAGCTCGAGTACGACGATTATTTTTGATAATTTTCTTTAGGATTCTGTTTTCTACTGCACTTGTGATGCGTGGTCGACCAGTTTTCTTCAAACAAGAAGTCATTCTATTCTTTTTATAGTGCTGAATGATAGATTGGACTGTAGACCTGGGAAGTATCAAGTCTTTAGATATTTTGTAACTTGATTTGCCAGCATCGACCCCACAAACTGTTCGCTTTCGAAGCTCTTCACACACGGGTTTGCCACGACCCATTGTTATTTGAAAACTAATGAAAAAGACTGAAATTTTCAGAATTTATACTGTCTCACTTGACAAATGACACAGAATTACTTTTACAAATTTAAATTATGCAAAATAATTGTACAAAGAAGGAATAATCTTATTGAACTCACCGATAGACGAACTTTTTTGCATCAATTAACAATTCTTCGAATGTAAAACAGGATATGTATAAATTTAAAAGGCTAAATTAGTTTATTGGTTCATAATTAAAAAATGGCATAAGTACACTATGATATGAAACTACATATGATAGTAGAACAGCTTAATATTTTATGTAGATATACAAAAATAATGAAGTTAGAAAAAATCTCACAGAGAAAATTTCACACAGGGCTCGTATTTCTTAGCGTTCCATGGATTCACCGTGCGGGTGCCGGGTCCATCGCGTGACAGTTGGGGGCAACACATGCGACTTTGACAGCGCCTGGGAATTGCGACCCAGGTATAGGTTTATCGAGTAATCCCTGCGACGCGTCAGCACTCACCTCCCCTGTCTGCTGTGTTACCCCCTCTAACTAACCATATTTGATACGAGCCTAGCAATGCGGCTTTGGATATTCCTTCAAGAAAAGAGCTTATCGAAGCTCTTAGCAATCTAAGGTCTTTAAGCAGGTTATAGAGGAATTTAGCTGGCATACCCCTCGCACCAACTTCCACGGCATAGAACGTAACGACATCGCCATTTTTAGTTATTTCGTTGGTTAAGTCAAAGTACTTGTTTCTTTTTAAAGCGTGGTCTTTAGGGAAGTTCGTTTCCCACTGCTCTATTTTCGTGACAAAAAAAACAATATTTGTGTTTAATTTATAATTTTACGAAAATTAAAATAAACTAGACAAATGAAAGGGTCCTTTGCCAAGTTCCGACACCTTTACGTTTGCCACCTACAAAGATGGTTTTCGCTATAAAAAGCAGTCGTGTCGTTCAGTAACAACGAATAAAAAAGTTGTCTCGGTTTCAGTATCGAAACTATCCTCAAAGCAAAAAATCAGAACTGTTATAGTTTTATTATAAGTCGCGTAATATTTGTCGAATATAATTTCGCATAATTGCTTACCTTAATGATGTTTTCGAAACATCACTATTGTTTTATCATATTTAATGTGATGCAATACTAATATTTTACATCTAAATTTTGTAACTAAATATGTCAGGTTACACCAACGCCGACTTCAATAGCCGACATCGGCCAGAGGAAGTCTAAGAAGAAGCGGACTGCTTCACCGGTAAGCGTGAGTTCTGGTGAGGAGTACGACCCATCGCGTGGTGACACCGCTGCTGCAATGAGCGTCGCTGCTCCAAAACCGCGCCACCCTCCCAAGACTGTAAAACCTCTGAAGCCGAAGAAGGCTAACACTTCTAAAAGTAAAAGTATGTAAACACATAATAATAGTATAATTTAGTTAATTAGTTTATAAATATATTTTTGCATAAAAGGGAAAGCTTTTTTGACAGTTTATCTTATCGGCCTGAGTAAGATTGAACTGATTTCATTGATGTTTTGCGGCTTCTATTATATAATACAGCCCTTGCCACCCGCATTGCGACTGCACGGAGAGCGGGCTTATGTTGGTCACCTTTCTAAACAAATGCTGTTAGATTCGATACCTACTACTACATAGTAGAACAATAACTTGCACATATGTAGTTGTTTCTTTAAAATTTCAAACACTTGCCAGAAACTTTTGCATTGATTTTAAATAAACAAGTTTCTGGCTATAGTGAAATAGAAAATAAGTTTATACACATTGGTTTAATTTATAAAAATAAAGTGGAAATGCCAACAAAAGTCAGAGCTGCGGTTATTGTGTGGTTCTATCTCTCTTGGTTGACCAAGAGGGATTTTTAACTATTGCGAAATTTTAAATTTAAGTTTTTCCAAACTCGAAATGCATGATAGGATCGTTCCTATCAAATCCTATCAAAATCTTAAAATCGAATCAAAATATATCAAATCCTCACCATTTAATCAATTATCAGGGTAACAGTGTAAATTTCTGCGTAGTGTAGGTATGTAGTTGTTTTGATCGTGATCTTTCTCTGTGTTGTATAATGCCACGTTTTCTAAATTTTGTATACTATTTATTTACAGAGAAAAGTGAAAAGACTGAAAGAACTAGAATTAGTGGAGCTGTAAGTAAGGAGACCAGACCACAAAGTCCATGGGGGCACTCGATGCCCAAGGAGATACTTTTAAAGATATTTGAATATGTTGTAGACTCCGAGGGCACTTTGCCCTCCGTGATCAGGTATTTATTAACATTTAAACGTGTAATGAAACAACGAGCATTTGTAACACTTGATTATTTAATATTCACTTTCTGTTTTCAGAATTGGTAGGGTGTGTAAGTTATGGCACAGTGTAAGCTGTAGAGCAGAATTGTGGAAGAATGTAGATCTTGCGCAATATACTAGTGAAAAATGTAAAACAGATTACAAACTCGTATGGCTCCTGGAAAACCGGTTGTCGCAATGTCAAAGTTTAAATATTGGTACGTACTGAGTTATTTGGAACATGAATTTTATTTTTTTTATTGATTATTATTTTGGGGCATTTATGGACAATGCCCGTAATTTTAATCTTTGCGTTTGAATGTTTAATTATATAAATACATTAATGTTAATTTGGCCTTTTTTTTTGTTTGGCCATAATGCGTAATAGCGTATGGTTTGAATCGTCGAAATGTGTGTAATTTTGTTTTTATAAACCTTATATGAAGCATGAATGCTCCAGATATAAATTAATATATTGCTTGGCCTTCAGTTTTCGATCAAAACTTCACAAATGCACCTTTTTATCCTTAAGCGGAAGGCACCTTTTGTGAATTCGCATTCATTATATTATGTGTAAATTAATGATACATAATTAGAAATATATTATAATAACATCAATCAAATTTACTTACTAAAACAACTCTTTTATGGTGACCACTCAAAATTTATTTTAGCTATTTAACGTAAATAGTTTAAGAGTCTTTACGTTACGAGAGAGTTTACGTCTAAGAGTTTAGTCAGACAAAAAGGTTTTTTTTTTCAATATTATTTTTCGCTCTTCAGTTCCTTTCTTGTGTTCATGGCAAAAAATATATTTATGTTAAAACTTTTTCTTTTTGCGTCAAAAATATAATAAATACTTTCATCACTGTATGGTACGCTTCAAAACCTCAAAAAGTTCTGCACGGATTATGCTCAAATATTGACAAGTATAGAACCACTTCAGAGATGGTCTTATCTACTCAGTTTTGTTCCTCATTTCTCATCAATGAACCACAACAGGCCACAGGGCATGGCAGGGTAATGCTAGTATGTTATAAAATTAACTTTTACTTTAATTATTCATTATTATTTCTTATAACACTGCACGGATGACGTAGTGGTTTGAGCGGTCACCTCGCCACTTCCTACTGAGTGTTCGATCCCCACATGTTTTTAAAGTGTTCAAACAACAATCATTCATTAAATGTATCATTAAGATTGAACACCACGTGACAGGTACCGTTAACTGTTGTGGAGTTTCCTTAACTTGTTTCAGATCAAACACAGGTTTGCTTGATCTTGTGATGTCATTAGAACAAGATATGTATGTGTGCTAAGTTTCAACAAAATTGATTCTCAGATGAACTCGCGTCAACTCCCTAAATTATGATTATTTTTCTTAAATGGTTGTTTCAAATATGAAAATATGGTTTTGTTTTATAATGTGTATATAACGTGTTTGTGCTATATAACGTAAATTTGAACATTTCTGCCAGTCCTGAGCGCAATTATATTTTGCTAATAATATTGTTTATTTATACAGCTCAGTGGAAAGTAAGCAACGTATCCTGGGTGCTAGCGTGTGTAGCGGACTATTGTCCAGAGCTCGTCGAGTTGAGCGTCGCTGGTTGGAGCCGCATTACTTCAGAGCAACTGTTCGATCTCATGCAAGCCTTACCCAAGTTGCAGAGGATTGATTTATCACTAACGGTACTAATGTGAATTTTTTGCATCATTGCAAATTTAAATTAATATCTTTATTTTATAAATCTGCTTAAAAAATATTCTAAAAGCTCTTTATAAAATTGATAATCAACTCACAAAGTCACCGCAACAATAGGTTGTTTTACCTCTGATTTGCCGCTACACTGTACAGTGCTTACCGGTGAAAGCACATTACAGTGTAGTGGCATATGAGAGGGGTGGCATGTGAAAAGTTAATCCAAATAAAGTTTTACTTAAAAACTTTCGTGCGAGTGCCAATAATGACTATAAAGAGTCCCCGAAATTCACACGTAAGTAAAACCGTTTATCCTATATAAATATGTGTAACAGATAACGTCGTATCTGTCTCTATCGACGATAATGGTTCACGGTTTATGCATAAGGTTTATGTGTATGAAATTAAATGTTTTTTTAAATATTCGAGTTGATTAAATAAAAGGTAAATTGCGGTTTACGATTTATGACGCATTAAAAAAACTACTAGATCTCGTTTAAACCAATTTACGGTGGAAGTATGCATGGTAATGTACATCATAAAGTTTTTTAGTTTTATCATTCTCTTATTTTACAAGTTACAGGGGGAGGGGGCACATTTTACCACTTTGGAAGTGTCTCTCGCGCAAACTATTCAGTTTAAAAAAAAAACGACGGGTTGCACTCCGGGAGTGCCGGCAGAAGTGAAAACTTGAATATTAACGTTGTGCATTTTTGAAATTTTGGAATGGTTAGGGAATAATTTTGCACGAATTGCTTTAATTATCAATATAAAAGTACTATCATTTATGTGGTAGAATAAAATATTTATTTATTGCGCTATCGTACACAAACATGACAATTTATCGAGACGCTGTCACCATCCATGGATGCGCGTGGCACGCTGTAACATAAACACTCACGAACATTCGCGCAAGCGCCCTGCGCCGCCTAAACGAAATAGCAGGCGCAGGCATACATTTTCGCCGCGCCGTAAAAAGAGAGGGGGATACTTCCTCTCCTACGCCGCGCCGGCTGTCTACTCTCCATCCGTCTTACGAATTTTCGATCAGGTCACGTGTCCTGACGCGAGTTTAAATTTTTTTACCCATTACAAAAAAGTGTACAACACCGCTAAAGAAGTTTTCACTTCAAAAAAATTATGTTAGATTTTTTTAATTTGATTTTTTCAATATCATTTTTGAAGACCTATCCATAGATACACACGATCCACACGTATGGGTTTGATGAATATATAAATTTTGAGTTTCAGTTCTAAGTATGGGGAAACCCCAAAATTTATTGTTTTTTTTTTCTATTTTTGTGTGAAAATCTTAATGCGGTTCACAGAATACATCTATTTACCAAGTTTCAACAGTATAGTTCTTATAGTTTCTGAAAATAGTGGCTGTGACATACGGACGGATAGACAGACAGACATGACGAATCTATAAGGGTTCCGTTTTTTGCCATTTTACTACGGAACCCTAAAAAGTGACATACATGAGCTAGACTTCTGAAACCTTTTTTTTTTCCTAATGGTTGTGTCAGTCAAAGAAAACAAGCTGACAAACTCACTGTTTTAATAACTAGATAGAAGTATTTACTTAAGAGCTATATCTCAAAATCCCATTTAATAAAGTTACGTTATAGGTTCACGGACGTCACGAAACTATGCCGGATAGTAGGAACAAGCTATCCTATCTTAGCTACCTGGGGATTGGCTAGTGTAAATTGTGATAATAATTATGTTCGTTTAATGTAAATAGTTCTTTGTAAATAATTGTGAGATAAGCAAGATAGTTTGATGAAATAAAAAAAAAGAGTCTGAAATAAGCTCTACCATATAAAATAATTATTCAATAAAAAAATATACGTGATCAAAATATGTAGGTCAATTTGGCACAGCACCTTCCTAAGCAAGCCTCGTGCAGTACTGAGTTCTTACGAGCAACGACACAAATTTTTAATACTAATTTTGGTAGTTTTGTTAGTTCACTATGAACTATATTACTATTTATGATGCATTATAATATTTTTTATTTTATTTTGAACTGTCTCGTTCTATCTATGAGCTCAAAAGTTAACTTCAGTGTAGTACTCCAGAATGAAAGAAAAATGAATGCTGCTATGATCTACATTAATAACTGTTCATAATTTTTCAAAAGTGTAGTTGGTGAAGTTTTATAGTTTCTCAGAATAAGAATACTAAATGTAAAAGCCCTCTTAATTTAATTACGGCACTACTTTATTGTGTTCGTTTTGTTTTTTAGATTAATAGTAAATAAACTAAAATGAGGCTAATGCACGCACGCATTGACCTTGAATAATTTTTTTACGGTCTAGAGCAGGGATTTCTAAAGTGGTAGATATAGACTCCTTGGGGTCGAAATCAGTTTCTCAAGGGTCGACATAAACGAAAACTGATTTTGGTTGTCGACGAATTAAGGAAGACGAGAATTAACACATTCTTATTTGAAACTTTCAACATACTGTATAAGTTGTGTTACGTTTTTGATTTTCACTAGAAAATGATGTCAACTCACTCACTTAACCAATGGTAAAGTTTAAAAGTGGAATGTATTTTGTACCAATAGGAAAAACTAGGGCTAGGATTTTTAAAATGATTTGACTATGGGGGTCTGAGGTATCATTTCATTTAGGAAAAGGGGTCTCTTGCCCAAATTAGTTTGGAAATCTCTGGTGAAGAGGCATATACAACTTTATTAAAAGGAAAATCTATACTTTTGTTAAAAGAATGAATATCACTTTTTTACAGAACTGTTCTTTATACTGTCCTTGAAAATGGGACATTAGCTTTAAAAACAGATAGATAGTATAATTTGTCTTCGGCATTCAATTGTAAAAATAATTAAAAATAACTATCCGTTTATAATTTAGTAATTTTCTGAATATTATCATGTTTCTCATAACAACATGTAAAATGCGCAAAGTTAAAAAAATTAAATGGAAATAAATTTTAGTTTTGAAATTATTTAATCCAAGACCAAGGCAATCTATAAAAACCAGTTTCAAAAACATTGCATAATTTTTGAAGGTAATTTTTATGAATTTTCTCAGTAATGGATTGAATAATTCCAAATTCGAGTTAAAAACCTTAACATAACATTAAAGGTATTTTTTTTCTTTTCTTAAACAAACATGTGTAAAGTTTCAGCAGTTAGCACTACAATTTTATTGTAGATAATGGAGGCTGTAAGTTTTGTGTGTGAAGATTTGATTGTTTATTAACCTTACATAAATAAAAAAAACTTTTGTTTCAGTCTGAAACTGGTGGTTCGAGCACATGCCTTTCTGCGGCTTCAATGGCGCGTATCTCTGAGAACTTTGGCGCACGACTCACGCACCTTACCTTAACTAATAATAAATTTGTAGCCATGCCACAGATACTTCAATCCATAGCGGTAATTTAAAGTTATTAAATTTTATTTTAAACATGCAAAATTAAAGATATAGGTATTTAAGGGTCCTAATAAACTTTCACACTACTCGTCACGCTATTGTATCCTCTGAAATAGTACTTCCACCAAAACGCATCATTTAATGAAACAAAGTGTTGTGTAACTTTAAAAATATATCTTATTTTTTAATTTGTAGTTGCAAAAGAATATAATATGTGGTGTCTTTTGTCTCGTTGCTTAATTAGTCTAAAATTAGTTATTTATAAAAGTATTTAAAGTGTTGATATTTAAGACTTAGTTTAGAAGTAATGTTGCATATCTTTTATAGAGCCATTGCTGCAACCTGGAAGTATTGGACATTTCGGGTACCCTAGCCGCCTCGCACCCCGCCGCTGTACCGCTGGAGGCGATGCAGAAGGGCTGCCCCAAGCTGCGTGTATTTCGCGCCGCCAACTCGCAGCTGGTGTTGCAGAATGCAAGCACTGCGCAACAGGTTATATTAATTACTATACAAAGAAAATCATAATGAGTTGTCATTGTTTTCGGAGACATAGGAACTAAAACGTTGAATGGGGTAGATGACTGTCAAATCGAATCAGTTCATTTTCTTTTTATTATCTGCTATTGTCAAATCATTTATATTTCATGTTGATTTGAAGATATACAAACATCAAATTGATAATGGAGGACCATTTAGGCTGTACTTTAAGATGTTGCATTTAATGATTCGGGCGAAATAATTTAACCCTAGGAATCGACCCTATAACGAATAACCTTAACCGTGAAATATCATTTCTAAACAGATGGAGTGTAACGGCTGGCCAGCGTTGGAAGAGCTATCAATAGCTGGCGAAGCGGCGACAGAGCGAGTAGGAGTTGGCGAGTACCGGCTCGGAGACGATGCACTCGCGCGACTCGTGCGAGGTGCCACTCGTCTACGTTTGTTGGATGTTCGGGGCTTGCAACGACTTTCCGACTCTGGTCTCGTCAGGGTACCCGCATGGGACTTACAACATCTTTTCCTTGGAGGTTTGTGTTTCATACGTTGTTGAAACAGTTAAATATACTCGTGTAATGGAATTTATTTTTTGTTAACGTAAATCAATTAAACAAAATATTTAAATTGCTTTTACTTTTCAAATAACATTGTTGGCAGTCTTGCACACAAATCACAACACCTACAAATCTTTTTATCTCAGTACTATCTTGAGTGATACGTTTTTTTATAACTGTTTACTAGACATCAACATTTATGCTTAAGTCGTCGCCATGAGATGGAAGCAAAAGCTATTATGTATTTAATTTTGGATAAACACTACGTGTATTTTGTTTCTTTCCGACTCAGGTTGTAAGGTAACGCGTCAAAGCAGCGCGTGTCTGGAGCTGATTTGCGAGAAGTGGTCGCACAGTCTGATTGAGCTGGATTTGTCGTGGGCTTCCGCCACTAGGGTACTAGACGATGCAGTCGCTGCGCTGGCTGACTCGCCCGACAGCAAACTCAGGTAATTTTAAAAACTAAAACTGATTTTATTAATGTGATTTAATATTGTAATACATGTGTGATCGCCGGGCGAAAAAAATAACTCACGATTACTGGGCTGGTCTCTTTTCTGACCTTTGTATCATCATCAGCCTATCGCAGTCTACTGTTGAACATAGGCCTCTCCCATTGCACGCCACTTAGATGGATTTTGGGCTCCTGCAAGATGGCTATCTTGCGCAAATCTTCACTCCACCTGGCCTGTGGGCGTCCTACACTACGTTTACCGAGACGCAGTTTCGGACGGTTTTCCAGTTTTTACTGGAACTACACAGATCCTGTCATGGCTTGGAGCAGAGTTGGTCGGAGCTTAGATTTCATCAAACAGACACGTTCAGCCTTAAAGTTGATATTCAGAAAGCCTCGGACGACTCGGTGATCACTACCGGTATTAAACCTATTGATTACTGACACGTCCCTGAATATGTGCTTCCTATCCGTCATGATGAAATCGATCTCATTTCTGGTCATACCGTCGGAGCTTTGCCACGTCCACTTCCCTTGGAGCTGTTTCTTGAAGAAAGAGTTCATAAAGGAGAGCCCCTCCCGTTGAAAGAAAGTTGACCAGCATGTACTCTCTATCATTCAACCTACTACCGATTCGCCGCAATCCTGTACTCCCACTTTAACGTTGAAGTCACCCATAACAACGTTGTAGTGGGTCTTACTTGTGAAGTGGAGGGCCCTCGATATGTCATCGAACATATCCTCCACCTCATCGTCCGAGTGTGCCGAGGTCGGTGCTTACACTTGCACAAACTTGAGGCTTTTCACTGTTTTTATTAACACTATCACTAATGATCTAACTTTTTCCTACCACCTATACGCGGATGATCTCCAGATCTATTCTAGGGCTACACCGGTTAATCTGGCTGATGCTGTTACTACCACAAACGTTGACCTAGATAAAATATGTAAGTGGAGCAACTCCCACGGTCTGAAAATCAGTCTAACTAAAACTCAGGTCATTGTCGTTGGAAGTTCGAGAATGATCTCCAAAATTGACTGGATAAAACTGTTTCAAATCACTTGCAACTGCACACTTATTCCGTACAGTGATATTCAGAAACCTGGGTATTTACCTTGATACTACCTTATCTTGGGGACCTCAGCTGAGTCGCAAAATGATTGCCGCTGCAGGCTCTTTGCACCGACTTTGCAACTTTCTACCTACTCTAACCAAGATAGCTCTTGCACAATCCCTTCTTCTCCCCATCTTTGATTATGCTGATGCCAGCTATCTAGATCTTACTGAAGACAAATTGAATAAGCTTGAGTGATTCCAAAGATTCATATTTGGACTTCGCAAATATGATCATGTTTCTGAATATCGCAAAAAGCTCAAGTGGTTACCAATATGCCTCCGCCGGAATGCATATATTCTTTCTCTTCTCTATAGTATTCTATTTAATCCTTTTACTCCACGTTACCTCAAATCACGGTTTACGTGCTTGAATGACACACACCCCAAACTGTTGAGATCGTCAGAGAACCTTAAACCAAAAATGCAGGGACAATCCACTAAATCCCTCGACGCCTCCTCTGTCCAAGCGGTTCGGTTTTGCAACGCCCTACCGGTCACAACCAGACGTGCAGAAACACTTGCCTCCTTCAAGAAACAAGTCAAAGAATTATATCTGGGAGACTTCAATGTCAATTAACTTCTACAAAGTTGACAAGGTCACATTATTTCTTATAATATATGTATTTAGAACTTATAAATCAATAATTATTTAATTATATGTATCTAATAACACCACCAGTAGTAGTGTTCAGCACAGCAAGTGTTAGTCCAACAAATAGACACTATGTGTAATTATGACTTTTTATAGCTATGTTTATACTACTTTGATTTCATCTTCTTTTCTATTTCCTAATACAACAGCCGCTACCCAATACTTCTCCCCTTCATGTTTTTTCTCCATACCACGGTTGCCTGTAAGAGATTGCCTCTGAGCGATAATGCCGCCACTTGTACTAACCTATTTGAAGATAATCACTGTATATCTGATGTACAATAAAGCGATGTATTATTATATGTAAACATTGGCCATTTTTTTCTTTCTATTTCAGAATACTCAACTTATGTGGCTCATCAGTATCTTTGGAACCAGTCAAAAAAGTTCTTCTAAAATGTCCCCTCATTGAATCTTTAAACCTTAGTTCATGTCGTGCTCTCCCCAGAGGTATGAAACGTTTGTATACTGGTAAGGAACTGCAAGATCTAAAAGATAACTTCAATCCTGAGAAAATCAAAGCCAAAGAAATTAAAGCTGCGGAAAGTGAAAAAGCAAAGAACGATGCTAAAAAGTCTAGTTCTGATTCTAAATCTGAAGCTGATATAAAGGAACCTCCGATAGGAGCTTCTGAGAAATCTGAAACATCATCAAAGGACAAGTCCTCATCTGTCTTTCAAGAACCAAAAAGCGTTTTAGAGAAACAGTTCCCGATGGCTAGAACGCCTGTAAGTTCTTCACCTGATAGCAAGTCATGTGAACCGACGTCTGGCAAAGATACTAACGAAATGATGACTGTTGTTTCTGAAGGTAAAAGGTCGATCAGAGATGCCACTCCTAAACTATTAAGCCCTGCTACACAATCTAAACCAGATTCCTCGTCTACACCCAGGTCCGAATCCATTAAAGGAGAACTTGGAAGTCCCCATTTCAGTCCCGTCCCTAAACCAGACAGTCAAGTACAAAACAGTCCAGAAGTCCAATCAGAGTTATTAAATCATAGTCAAAGAAGTTGTAACTCATGGAATCTAGGACAATTTAAAACTACACCAACACATAAGTCTGAAGCCAGTCCTCTCAGTAGATTAGAAAATCATAATAAATTAAGGCCTGGAAAAGTTATAGAACAATGTAGTCCAACCACTTCTCATGATAAGAAACCTAGTCCTGAAACACATAGTATGAAACAAGACAGTATAAAAAATCTTAATAGCTGGAATTATGGAAACTATAGCCCCATGCCTCGCCAAGACAACCAATTTTCCTCTCAAAGAAGTCCATATTCAGCTCAACCAAGCCCTGCTCAACCTAGCCCCTACTCAACACAACCTAGTCCTTATTCGACGCAGCCAAGCCCATACTCTTCACAACCTAGTCCTTATTCAGCGCAACCGAGTCCAGATACAAGTCAAATAGTGAAACCAGATTTGCAAAAGTCTAGCGCTTGGAACACTGGCAATTTCAGTCCTATGCCCAAACACCACCAGCCATTTTCCCCTCATCCTTCTACACACGCTAGTCCTGACCCTGGAGTCGGTATAAAGAACGATAATCTTAGAAGCAATGCAAATAAAACCCCTGGACAATATAGTCCTATGTCTCGACAAGATCGTTTGCATCAAAGCTCTTATTCGCCTAGACCAAGTGTTGACCTATCTTATAGTAACAAAAAGAGTCCAGGCGTCGGTAATTATAGTCCAATGATGCGTTCAGATTGTCACCTACCAAGTCCTGATAGAGGACTAACTTCCAGACCTACTATGAGTGGCAGGCAACAGCAAGATATTTATGGGAGATCAATGCCTAAAGCGCCAGATTTGATGCACAATAACGCAGCTGCTCCTGATTTAAGTAACTCTTGGGGAATAGATAGATTTAACCAGATATGCAGCGCTGCGACATCCAGTATCGAGTCACTAGTTTGGGGAACGCCTTCATTTAACCCAGAGCCTGCTCCGCCTATTCAGCCGCACATTGATAACATTCCCACCATGCTCAACACGCCGTCACCGCAAACTTGGCCTGGTTTACCTTTATTCGATAGTAGTGTTCGAAGGCCTAACGACGATTTGAGTGATCCATGGACGACAGGTCAATTCCGTGAACAACCTTACAATGTGCATAATAATTTTGTGGAACAAAACAATTTTGAGTTAAGTTCTCTAAGCCATCAGGCACATTTACAGAGCTTTTTGGACGACGGTTTCTCGGAAACGTCTCGCGTGGACTGACGTCCTCGCCTGGGTTCGTTTTCGCGGATTTCAAATAAAACAGTTTGTTGTTATGGACGAAAAATATTTTATGATAAATTCTCTTCTTGGAGAGGTTTAGGGTGATGTTGTATTTAATAATGATTGAACAATTATATTATAGACACTGTACATAAGATTATTTAGTTAAACTTAAGAATAAAGAAGCTAGGAATGCATTAAAGTTATTTTGCAGCGATAGTTTATATAAATGATATATAAGAAAAATATTATTATTAAGAATAGTAAAATTCATCCATCGACTTATTGTTGGATTATACTCATCAGTTAGCTTTTAAAATGAGTCTTAATTGAATGCCAAAATCTGTTTTTACCGAGGCCAAAATTTATTTATTACTGTCCACACGAATATTTAGTATATAGTCTTATTTCATTAATACATGTTGTAACTTTTTTATGAACATAGCATTTTCACTATTTGTACTAGAACATTCAGCTAAAACACTGCAGTAGTAGATTAAACATTCCGTTATACTGTATGTAATATAATATCAAATGACATTCATTTAAAAATTGCCTTTGACAATCACGATTATTTATTTATGTTGCTAGATATTTTAGATATTGTTATAGTAACAAAAATATAAGTGGATTTTATTGTTGACATGCTTTAAAGTAGGCCATAAACATACTTATAAACTATTTAAATTACGTTTATTAATGAAATAAAAAATGAAGGGTAACACAACATTAATAAGAGCAATATTAGGAGGGCGCTAAAGAGACAATATATTTTGACTTCACAACTATAATAATGTGGAGTATAATCCACTACAGTGTAGCTTGCGTACATTATAATAGCAGTAAAAGCCAACAGCTCCATCACCTACACAAAGTGTGTGCGTTGCCTTGACCTTCTTTGTGTATATAGCTCATCAGCAAAGCTATCAATAATATTCTATTGAAACGAGCACAAACAACACAGCAACATAATAAACACCGGTACTCCGTACAGAATACTGCAACGCTACTCAATTTTACGATAGTGTAAGTCTCGTTCGGTCGCTATAACTCACATACAAGCGAATAGTGCTTATGACGCAACTGTTATGATTGAATGGCGTTTAAGTATTTATCCGTGTTTCATTGCTTTTGGGGCCCCCCTAAATTTTTACTGCAGTTATATATTTTGTGGGATCTGAAGATCTCTTCGATATCGTTATTACTTTTATCATATGAAAGGGAGACTAAGTTTTTGTAAGAAATTTCGACAACAAAAGTTACATTAAAATTTTCTGTTTTTGTTGTCTATAAATAGTGTACTCTGTGTAAATTAGAGCAACTTATTCATTTTTAAGTACTTATCAATAATTTTTGAGACATCATTAATCCATTAGCAAATACACTCAAAGCTAAGGTAGCAAAAGGATTTTTTACCAACTTTCTACGACAAAGATTAATTTTTATAAATAATCTATCTATTAAAGATTACTATTTTAATGATAATGCTAAATTTATCTTAATTTAATTTCAAAATTTTGTTAATTGAATTGGAATGACTCACTCGTATTTTTTTCTTATTTATTAGGGGTTAAAGTATGGAATTGCCGATTTGTACTGAAAATTTGAAACTCGTTTCTTTTCTAAGATGTAACATATTTATTATCAAAATATTTACCCTCATTATCTATACATTGCTGCCATTTAAACGGAAGTTTATTTATGCCTTTACGATAGCACTGGGTACTGTGTGAAAGCATTTTGTACTGCCTTCTGGGAAGAATTTTTTTTTATCACGTAGAAAACTGTCCAAATCACGAAAAAATTGTAGTCCGTTGGAGCAAGGTCTTGCGAGTACCGAGGATGACGTATGGTTTCTAACTGCAGCTCCTGTGGAGTTACAACGGTTTCTCATGCAGTGTGAGGTCTTGCTTTATCATTTTGCAATAATGGTGAAGATCGATTCACGAGTCGGGGCTGTTTCGCTGCCAGTTTCGCCATCATTGTTCGAAGTCACAGACAGACGGTAAACATGTGCTGTTATTCCCTGACTAGACCTGAGAAAGCTATAGTACTTCTGTACCGATTCAACAAGGCAACACAAGTTTCAACTCGCATTCTTTCTGCAGATCACTCAAATCATGAGGCACCCATTTTTCTTATTTTTTTATCCTATTGATTTGATGCAATTCAAACAATATTGTAGTTAGGGTAAAGTTAACCCATGCCCCTAATTCCTGGGTAGTTTGACTCAGATCGGCTTCCAACATCTCCTTCAGCGTTATTCACTTGTGTGGGTGGTCTTCCACATGGTTCATTCTTCAAGTTGAAGTTTCCATTGCGAAAGCGTTTCAAACAAAAACGGATGGTGCATTCATTAGCAGTCCCCTCCAAGCGCAGCGTTGATATTGCGAGCCGTTTTTGCCGCGTTAGTTCCGTGTCGGAACTCGTATTATAAATTGACTCGGATTATCGAAGTATCCATCTTTAACGTCAGGGCTGAATAAAATAATAATAATTGAAAGTCGAAAATCGAATATTGGACATTTTAAAAAAGAAGAACCTTATAGCTATCATGTGAAAAAAGTTTCACACGAAAATCTCGCACCATGAAGGTTTTATGTCAATTCGAAAAATCTATCACTACACAACGGCAATTTCAGACTTAAACCCCTATTTTTTTGATTAAGAATATCGAACTATATTAAGTTAATCTATGCACCGATTAAATCAGCCCAATTATCATATTATAATTGTCACTATTGTAAAATTATATTGTATATGCCCGTGGTTTCGTTCGCATATAAGTAATTGTTTCGTGTCTTGGGAACAAATTTTTTCTTTCTATCTCTGGCAACTGCATGCAAGATGTCATGAGTATCGATTGAACTACGGCTGATGAAAACTTATCTGACATAATTTTGAAATTCAATTTTTTTAATTCTCGATCATTTTACTGTCCATATTTTATACTATCGTCTAGAAGAACTTTCCCATTGTACGAGACCAGCGCGCGATCAAAAGATAATCTTGTATAATATAACTACACGATAACGTAGTACAATTGACGGCCTTATTCGCAATTAGTATTATCATGCACGGAGAATAATGGAATAAGTGTTGTGGTAATGTATTAATGATGACGAATATAACTGATAGAGTTATTCTACGATGTACCTACGATTTGCCATTATTATTCATTATATTTTGTATCTTCTAAACAAGATGAAATTAGTTCTTCTAAAATGTATAGATTTGTTCATTTGGTCGTAATGAGTTGGAATAAATTTGTCTTCTCTTTAACCGAATTTAAAAAGGAGGAGGTTCTCAATTCGACTGAATATATATGATTTGTGTAAGTTACGTGATTTGTACACCGATTTGAATTATTTTTTTCTTAATTTGGTTTGTCCTATTTAAATTTGAATGAAATATTTCACTTCTGAAGGTAGAAAATTAAGAGAAGAATACTACCAATGAGAGAATATTATTACAATTTATCATCATAACTTAGGCACGTTGAAGTCGGTGTTACATTTTTAATACTTAATTATTATGTGATACATTAAACACGGTTTATTTATTTTGTAATTTCAAACTGATGTTAAAGTTTCGTGAAACCAAAATGATCCTTCGTATTTGAATCTCAAAGTACACTATGAAACCCACGAGTAAAATTTTTAGAGCGAAATGTGTTTAGATACACAGGGGTGTACTTATTTCAATCGTCATATTTGTGTTTATTTTCATATTTTACTTTTTTAACGATGATTATTAAATATTTTAAAGAAAAAAAATCATTCTTCATTATCATTTATTTAAAGATTGAAGCCAAGTACAAAGTGCTTTTTATAAATGATATATATATAAATATTACATAGGGACATACTTCGTGTTGTGTTTAAAGAGACCGTAAAACCACCAAATATTGTTTCCAATACCTACATTAGCCTTATGAAATGCCTAACATTTAACTGAAGAGAATATTTTATAGTTTTATTAACTTATTACAGAAATGAAAATTATTATCTTACTATACATAGAATGTATAAATATAATATTAGGTAAATATTATGTTAAATAATCGTGTACTATAGTATGTATAAAATAAAGTTGACTAATATCTGTAAGTTCTGTTATGTAGAGATTTTTGTTTGTAATATTGTTACACTACGGCGCGGACTTCTTACAGGTGGTCCAATTTTTTATAATCTAACCAATAAAATATCGATGTGGTTGTACATTTACATTTTGAATAGAATGTACTCTATTTATTAAACTTCTTTTGTTGAAAAACGGTATCCCATCTATTTTATCCACCGATCCTCTACCACTACACTACACACACTATAGAATGTCCGTTAATTCACGGATATTGACTGTTCATTATACAGTTCAGTGCATATTATGAATAATAAATTATTTGAAAGTAGTGACCGACCGAAATTTCGGTTTGGGCCGAAACTTACGGCCGCACCGAAACTCAGTGTTCGTGAGGTATCGTGCGTCGTTCAGTTAACTTCGCCGCTAACTTGTGGACACCGGCTCTGGTTCAGTTCGCCGCAGTCCAGTGCGATCTTTTTTATGGTATGGCAGGACAAGTGAGCAAACGGGTCGAATGAGGGTAACTGGCTACCGCCGCCCATGAACAAAAAGCAACGAAAGAACTGCTTAACCAGGTTTTCCGTAAGGCCACGGTATCGTATCATTCTGGTCGAGCTTGGCCCATATGCGCCGAGGCATGGCTCTCCCACAAATAATTTTGTATTTGTTTTGTTTTTACTTATTACTAACATTGTTTTATCTCAAAGGCAATTATTAGGTATAGAGCTTCGCTTTATTGAGTTTTATTTAAATATTAGTGACACACAAATATTAGTGGCCTTATAAAATGCATGCATTTTGTAATACGAACCTTAGATTTATTTGTTTGTAGATACTTAATTGTTGTTGAATTATATTCTGTACCCCTATTATACCATTACCCATTACAGAAAATACTTATACTATGCGTGATCTTCAATTGCTTAACTCTAACTATGAGAAAACGCGTATAGTCCGTTCAAATGACAATTTAGAAAGGTGAATTTCTGATACTTAATACACCTACGTTTTTTTTTTCTACCCACCTAAATACTTACATTTTCTCTTATTTAGAATTAATGCCGTGTGTCTTCCTTATTGCAGTGGTTTTAGGTGGTAGATAGGCAGATAAATGGCTAAAAATAAACTAGATTGCTGTATACAATCGAAATTTTAAAATTATAGTTTGAGTTTTGGTTTCGGCTGAAAAACCTGTTTCGGTCGGTCACCATTCGAAAGAGCTTGTGTCGTTGTAGAAATTGGTAATTTTATTTTCTACACAGTAATTTTTTTAAAGCAGATGATATGTTGCCAATTGATGTAATCCCATCCCATTTACACAATGGGAGAGGCCTATGTCCAGCAGTGGACTGCGATAGGCTGATGATGATGACATCCTGAATTCTTAATAAAGGAATAATGTACACATGGATAACTGCAAATGATTAGTACTTTCATTTTGTTTTTGTGATGTTTAGTTATCCGTTATAGATAACAGCAGCTCGAAAGCAATATACTTCGCAATAATTATTATGACGCACTATGCCTTATGTGTGCATTATGATTGCTCCGCCACCTTCTCCAAATAGAAAAAATCTTTGATTTTTTGAAAATTGTCAAAATAGAAGGGATCATTGTTAAAGTAGAAATAAAGAATAAGTATATGTATAAGGAGTTACGCGAGCGTAATGTGGTGGATTGCGCGGCCGCGATGATCTCAGCAACTACTTGAGTTAGAGATCTAATTCTGTTTGTCAATCTGTACACAGGTGTACCCTTGCATGTATGGTGTTTTTTTTTTTTAAACTCAAGCATTAGGAAAATATCCTGTATCGTGGGGACTTTACAAACATACATGAAACGGACACCAAGAACATCCAGACTCAGAACAACAATTTAAACTGTCGTCCCATGTGGGGATCGAACCACACGCCATCCGTGTGTACTTTATCTAACAGTCTGGTTACCAAAGTACAGGTACTGCCTAGTTTGGGAACAGACGGCCGTGTGTGAAATGTGTGAAAAATATAAAAGAACAATATATATTTACTAAGTATACTTGTATTGTTGTCAACTCTATCCAAAATAATATAAAACTAAAGAAAAGAACAATGTCACATTTTTTGAGAAATGTGAAAAAACTTCAGCTAATAAGGCGCAAGTCCGGCCGCATGTGGAATACTGTTCTCATCTCTATGCAGGAGCACCTCAGTACCAGCTTTCCCCTCTAGACCGCATCTAACCAAGAGCGACTCGAATCGTCGATAGCCCAAACATCTCCGATCGGCTCGATCCCTTGGCGTTACGTAGAGATGTGGCTGCACTCTGCATTCTCGTTGTTCGGCCTAATACCGGCCGCAACTTTCCGCCATTGTTCGACACGGCAAAATTTTCATCCCCATCACCTGGATAGTTGGCGCTCCACTACTATGCGCTTTTCAGGACACTTTTTGCCACGCACAACCAATCTGTGGAACGGTTTATCGTCTGCGGTATTTCCGGACCGATGCGACCTTCAAGAAAAGAGCGTACTCTTTCCTAAAAGGCCGGCAACACGTTTGTGACTCCCTAAGTTGCAGACTTTCATGGGCGGCGATGGTCACTATCCATCAGGTGACCAGTCTGCTCTCCTGCCCCCCCCCCCCCCAAAAAAACTTGAGCTTATCAGCGCACACACTAATTACGGTAAAAAAAACATTGTTTGAGGGAGCACAGCTGTTCAACAGATTGCCGGCCGATGTAAAAAAATGCCATACAATATTATATGATACAATGCGATTAAAAATACTAATTTTTGGTTTGTTTGTTGTTTGATATATCTCCACTTTTATGATTATATGCAAAATATTTGCTCCATTTATCCTACTGATCACATTGGTGGAGATAGTTGGGGGAGTCTTTCCGTTAATCGCTATCCCTACCCGAGATAAAAGTTAATTTTAATGTTTTATTGACTCAAAAAACACAATACGTTCTATACGTATATCTAATATATTATATGACTTATGAGACTTACGCGAGGTTTTCACAATTCCCAATATGCAATTTCGACGAGCTTTTATATTTGGCTACGGAGTACGTAGCCAAATATACATCCCCGGTCTAAGTTACGTAAGCATCAAAGGGAAAGAGGTTTCTATGTGAAGGCAACACAACACAATTTCTTAACACATTTTATTTAGACAACAAGCATACACAACATGATAAAATATGTTAAAATATAACCAGATAATCTCAATTTAAACTTACGATTATATACGTCATACATATTGCACATAAAAGATATTATTCGCCAATTTTGGCACATACAATAAAATAAGATTTTATAACATTAATTTACATCGATTTTTTACGAAGCAATATTTTATGGAAATCGCGTGATTGCCATCGTTGTTTTTGATAGATTGTTGAGTTTTTTAAAGAAGAACGCAAAAGGATTTATTCTATTAGAGATTACTGTACATTTGTACCTTATAGATAAGCAATTTCAAATGACATGTATAAAGTTCGTTTATTAAGGAATGTAGATACTAATTTAAAAATGTAGTTTTCTTTATTAAATACTATCATATTCTTCGTAATTAAACACTGTTGCTTCAGACGGTGCTAATAAATCCTGTTGTGGGTTAGATTTTTTCTCGGTTTTAGATTTTTTATGTTTATGTTTCTTCTCCTTTCTATCTAAGCTTTCACTGTAATCTCCTCGATCTTTGTCTTTCGTTTTTTTCTTTTTGTGCTTCTTCTCCTGGTGTTATGAAAAAATAAATTGATACCCATAATTCATGGAAAGTATGTATATCACATAGTTTCAATCAATTAATGTGCAGATGCAGATACATCCTAACGACATTCATTTCATCATTCATGTGTGACATTCTGCCTAGTGGCTGGTTAGTGAGCGTTTCGCCCTTACTTTGTTTCTTTTGTTTCCGGACCGATACGACCTTCAAAAAAGAGCGAACTCCTTCTTTGAAGGTCGGCAATGCGCTTGTGACTCCTGAGTTGCAGGCGCTCATGGCTGCCGGTAGTCACTTTCCATCAGGTGACCGTCTACTCGTTTGCTCTCTATATCATAAGAAAAAGATCATAAAAATTCACAGAGACAGGAGCGTTTTAAGGCACGGTCGCCAGATAACTATGTTGTTGGCCAATCTAAACATTGCATTTAAAGGTAGAAAGATTATTATCTAGAAAACGGTATTTTCAGCCACTGTACACGCTGGTAAATTGAATGTGGCGAGGAACTTGACAGGTAAGCTATTTTAACTTTTGTGCTCGCTATGTGCTTAAAAAGTTTGGTAAGTTTTCTCATTATTTTATATATCATATATTACCTTTTCACTAGATTCTTTTGTTCTGTCTGGATCTTCGCCACCTAAAATAAAAATTACACACATCCAATCAAATTCTTATATAGAGAAATTAAAATTTAAATTTAAAATCAAATTACTAGACATTTACCTTCAGGAGACCTTCGGACACTAGTGTCACCAGCCCAAAGGCTGAAATCATTATCCAACTGTAACTCTTCTTCAATATGGCTCTTGCTTTCAAATATATGTGAATTGTCAACACTATTATTACTAAGGTGGGTATCGTCCTCATCCTCCATTGTAATCCGACTCAGCATTGTGTCCAGTGTGCCATCAACATGACTGGACCTAGCGTGAAGTTCTGATGGCACCTTTGGTTCCGACCTAAAGAAATCTGCAGACGAACTAACGTCGAAATCTAAGTCTTCTTGATCAATAGTCACTTTTGGGTTTGTTGTGTTTTCATCGTCACTGAAAATATGAGTGGTAGGGTCATTTTTTATATGGTAATTCATCAATACAATTTTTACAATTACTGAATTTTTATATGATTTAAAAGGGGCCTTTTTTAATAGATCTACAAAAGTTGTTTTTTTAATTTGGCAGATATTTGTTTGCCTGTGTTTTTTTTTCAGACAGCATTTACTTCATTTGACTATATTGGCCATATTTTTTTAGATATCATTAATTTCATTATTATTAGGTCTGGGTGCAGTATTAAGTTTCTGTAAAGAGAAATTGTTTTTAAGACTAATTATTACCTATCAGTTTCATAGGTAACATCTTGATTGGTAGTGCCTGATAATGGAGGAAGATCTTCCAAGAAACTGCTATCGAGAGTACCTGCATAGAACTCGTCTAGGCCTCCTGAAGAAGCTGAAACGTTGGCACCTGTTGGCGTACTTTGCCCGCTAAAATATAAAAAAAAAGATTCTAAACAAAACATGGACAATTAAAATGTTTTACATAAATGTGAACTCTGTTAGTTTAACATGCAATAATGAAGGGTTTTTATTCGGATCAAATTATATTCATTCGTGTAGAGAAAAATATTTTTTGAAATATATGTATTTTGAATACCTACAAACGGAATCAGACTCTACAATGATTTAAATTTGATTTAAAAAGACAATTATATTCCTAATGCGGGAGCATTAGGAATATAACTACTAATTCTGTGTCGCGAGGTACTTTAAAAACATACATGAAACGGACACAAAGAACACGCAGACTCAAAACAACAGTTTGTGGATCACACAAAGTGGTGTCCCAAATGGGGATCGAATCCACAACACATCCTCACGCAGTAGAAAGCGGCGTGGCGACCGCTTAAACCACTACGCCATCCATGCAGTCGCAACAATAAAAAAACAAAACCCGACTGAACACTTATGAACCGGCAGTTTTTAATTTTTACACGCTTTATATTAGCTTCACTTGTATGTTTGTAACCGACTCCTTTGGGCGTGATTTTGACTGACTTTAAACGGTCAGAATTCGTTCAAACTTTGTAGATATATCGAGGACCGATGACAATACACTAATTTAAAAAAATAAAAAAAATAAAATAAAAAACACGCTTTCTATAGAAAACCAAACTAAAAAATAGAAAATAAATTTGAAAAAAGCGTTGGGTGCCTGTTGTCAATAGTAAAAAGCACCCCACGCTTTTTTTCAAAAAAAAATTCTAATTTATTCTATTTATTTTTTTTAAATACCCAGAGTCACTCTTACCATCAAGATGAATCTGGCAACAACTCAAAGACCAAAATACATCAAGCTGTTTAGGCTACAGAGTGTGCCAAAGAAATATAAATCCTTCTGTCGTAGTCGGGTAAAAACAAGTTACAAAAGTCTTCTTACCTATCCTGCTGCAATAGTCTAGGCGGCGTCATTTCTGTACTGACTTGATTCTTAGGCTTCATTAATTCCGGACTGACGTAGTGAGCCTGAACTGTTTGAGTCGGCGGTTTGGTAGCACCACCAGCTAACGATTGCGCCAACTGCAATGGTGATTGTAATTTTATGACTAAGATTTATTATTCGTACATAAAATACGTGTAAGTCAACCATTTTTTTTAATTTTGTTACTTATTGATTGCCATATTGTTTAACATAAATAAAGATTTTTTTTAATTTCGCCCATTAGGTATGTACTAGTCATTAATATTTATATCTAGTTATTTCTTTCTTTATTTTTTTATTAAAGTTAACAATTTGATTCAAAAAGTTAATGAAAGCCCAAATAACTTCTAGGAGAAATAAAAAACAGGTAATGTTAGGAAGGTAAACTTAGGAAATCCTTTTTTTTTTAAAGACACCAGGATTATATCCATAGCATTTGGAATATATCCAGGGTCGCGAGCGACTCTACTAACATACATGAAACGGACACAAAGAACACCCAAACTCAGAACAACAATTTGTGGAACACAAAGTGTCGTCCAATGTGGGGATCAGACCCACAACACTCAGCGTAGTAGTGAGCGGCGTGGCGACCGCTTAAACCCCTACGTCATCCGTGCAGTCCTTTAAAAATCAATAATCAGGTTTTATATACAAACTTACCAACCTGTTTGTAATATTAGTAACTATTTTTATTTTTAATTTTATTTTAAAGTCAAAAAGACAACTCCCGCATTAGAAATAAATCCTGTGTCGCGGGGGACTTTACAAACATACATGAAACGGACACAAAGAACACCCAGACTCAGAACAACAATTTGTGGATCACACAAAGTGTCGTCCCATGTGGGGTTTGAACCCACAACACTCGGCGTAGTAGGAAGCGGCGTGGCGACCGCTTAAACCACTACATCCGTGCAGTCGATGGAACTATAGATGGAACTTACTAGAGGATTGACACCCGGTGGTATGATGGGTTTGCCGGCACCCAGGACAATACTAGGAGATCTATCATTGTTAGTTCGAGGTTCCGGTTGACCAGAACTTTGTCGACGTTTATTTGCTAGACGGTCCACAAACAAGTTGTAATGAGATTCCTCAGAGTTCTGTAAAACAACACCCTTGATTATATTACCAATAAACCCAATAACATTATATTCTTTCATCTAAGTAAGCACAGTAATCACTCACCATTAGACCATCTGGCACATCAGTTTTATGTTACTTCTACATATAGAGAGCTATTATTTAGGTATAGGAAGGATCCCAGTTTGGACACTAATCCTAAGTGGCAATGCAAGCAACAGTCCGTGTGGTGTCGGATTAAGAATACGAGTGTCACCACCCCATTCATGACGGTGGTGTCGTAAGAGCTGACTAAGGGAGAAAACTTCACAGGACTACAGCACTGCAAAGGGAAGGAAAACTTGACACAATCCCTATACCAACCTGTCTGGCCAGTGTGGTATAGTAGGCCAAAACCTGCCAAAGGAGACACCTATGTCCAGCAGTGGACTATTAAAGAATGATGATGTGATTGCAAACAATGGGACAGATTAATTGAAATGGAGATAGGCAAAATAGTATTTGATGGTACATTTAACAAATATTGTATATTTAACAAAACATTGGAACCTTGTTGAATAAAAAAATCTTAATTTGTTAATACATCAACTACTGCTCATTGCACTTACTTGGAAATCATCAAGTTCCTTTTCAATATCCTCCATGTCTCTCTGGTTCCTTTGTAATTGTTCTAATAAACTTATTTTCTGAAGTCTTAAAAATGGAACGCTAAGAAATTTGTGGAGCAAACGCAGGCCAAAACCATTTCTCATGGAAGACTCTGCATACCGTACTGGTGCTGTCCTAATAATAAGTGCACACATACATTTTATGTCAATGGTTTATTCACTCACACAAATCATAAAACAGAACATTGCAGTGTTCTGTGTTCAGTGTGCTGGGTGTAATTTATCTATAGTATGTATTTACTATAGATAAATTACACCCAGCAATAGAACATTATTAAATGATCATGCTCATCACTCAACATTTTTCCTGGGTGGGCATTGAGCCCACAACCTCCAACTTAGCAATCACGGTCACTAGGCACTAGACCAACAGGCCCGTGAAATAAGGATCAGATTCGAAAATGTGATATCATGAATTACATGTGACATTACTTAATGTCATCAAATAGGCACTTGTTCCTTATTTGATAATATTAACATCAATATTTATTTCAAGTTTCCTGATTGGCCATGATAGCAGACCTAAGAGTCAATTAAGACATTTGACCATTAGATCTTTCTTATTACAAGGGAAAAAATTATACTGTGAAAATTCATACATAAGTGCATACCTGATAAGTTTTGCTTGATGTAGAGCTTGTTCAATGTGATGTAGATGCACTTGGCGGTGATGGCTCATATCACAATGGTTTCCCAGTACTACAACTGGTAGGTCGGCTGGCACTTGAGATAATTCCTTCACCACATACTCAAATGTCCTGTCAGCAAAATTTTATTGATAAGTAACTACATATAAAATACTGATACAACAATTCTAGGAAAAAGGTTTTAATTACTACTTTTATGTTTTGTTGGACTAAAAAGATTTGTGATAATCTAGCACATAATAATAATAATTTGTTACATGAACATATTGTATGTATGAAAAGGTTAAAAGCAATTCTTTCATTACTTTTCACGGAGTTAGTGAGGTTACCAGAGGCCTCTAACTCTGAGGGGGGAGCACTCTAAGGGTGGCAACACACTTGTGTCTCTTGAGCAAAGAGCTTTTAAATATAGAAATGATCAAGACGCTATCGCAAATGGTTGGTAGAGAGAACAATTGTTTTGGTCCTGCATCTGCCTCTGCTCTTGTCTCTGATTGGTTATTTTTAAATGCAGTCTTCAGTATGAGCCAATCAGTGTAGAGAGGAGAGAGAGATGTAAGACCAAAACAATATTCTTTCTCTGTCTAACGGCTGTACACTACCACTTGAATATACAGTTCGCTCCCTCTATTATATTATTATCTCTATGCTCTTGAGTTGTAGGTGTCATTTAGGGGCAGTATTGGTAGTCACTTACTATCAGGTGACCTATCTGCTGCTTTGCTTCCAATACCATACAAAAAAAAGAAATTTCATCCTTCTTAAAGAAGGCATCAACATTTCTAAAGTCAGACACTGTAGCCTTCATCTGCTAAAACTTACCAAGGCTTTGTTATATCAAGCATCAATATCACCCCATTGGCATTTTTGTACACATCTAAGAATGTTGCATCCAGAACTGGTGTATCATAGCCATCCTCTGATATAGAAGCTGATGTTTGGTTTTCTAACTTCAGACCTAAAGGTGGTTTTTTCTTTGTCCGACCTTTGTCAACTACTTCCCATACTTCAACCTTTTAATATAAAAGAAAATATGTTAATAAAACAAGATAATCTGTCCTTTTAGAGTAAATTTTTCTATCTATACTTACTGCAGTGAACAAGTTTTATAAATACATTTATGAAATAGAAAAATATTGTATGACATGCTCGCATGACATGCATGCAAAATAATAATGATTAATTGCTTAATTAGCTATACAAACTTTCACTCACCTTTACAATGTAGTCACTATTTTTATATGTCCAGTGTATGGGAGCCACTTGTATTTGATCAGTTGGTACGTATTCCTCTATAAACGGTCCACCTTGAAGGCGCTGTAATAAGCATGATTTACCAACGTTTCTGTCACCTTTTATCAATATTTTCACTGAAAAAAAATATTAAACCAATGACAACAATAATATGTCAATTCGATGCAAGTCTCATGCTGTTATATATAGGTAAATAATTGTTTACTGTTAAAGTGAACTCCCTTTGAAAACTTCTTTTGTAAAGAAGAAGACATAGGCATAGGTGCTGGACAGCGATCATCGCTACTTCTTGCTAATTTTTTGAGAGCGGAGAACATTGCTTTCACTTAATTTTAGATGATCCGCGTTAATATTTACAATGCAACGAAAGTGTAAATATGTACTCTAATGGAACGAAACAGCTGGCACATACAGTTAATGTGTTAGCAAACGTAAGTAAGAAAAACATAAATATAAGATAAAGATAAGTGGTACAAGTTGTCAGTCATATCGGGTTATAGTGTTTTATCTATGGTCATAAACAGAGAGCTCTGTAAGTTTATTTCACATCGACTCGCTCTCGGCGGCGAGTGCGTTTAGTGTTGCGATGGGTGGAAATTTCAGTGCGGGCCAATCGTAGCGCCGAACGCGGTCACCGTGACGATCGAGTAGAAGTGAAATAAACTCGCTCATTTTTTTTAATGTTAGAGGGGGCAGACTAGCAGACGGGTCACCTGATGGAAAGTGACCATCGCCGCCCATGAACGTCTGCAACTCAGGAGTCACAAACACGTTGCCGGCCCTTTAGGAAGGAATACGCTCGTTTCTTGAAGGTTTGAAGGTCGTATCGGTCCAGAAATACCGCAGACGATAACCCAGATTGGTTGTGCGTGGCAAAAAGTGTCTCCAAAAGCGCATGGTAGTGGAGAAATTTTCATCCTCATCACCTGGATAGTTGGCTATCCAGGTGATGAGGATGAAAATTTTGCCGTGTGGAATTTGCGGCTGGTATTAGTCCGAGGAATTGTTCGGAGCACTCTCCATGACATATGCGATAGAGAATGCAGAGTGAAGCCACATATCTACGTAACGCCAAGGGATCGAGCCGATCGGAGATGTTTTGGCTATCGATGATTCGAGTCGCTCTTCGTTGGATGCGATTCAGAGGGAGAAGCTGGTACTGAGGTGCCCCTGCATAGAGATGAGAACAGTATTCCATATAGAGCTGAAGGCGGTGGGCCGGAGTGAAATACTGCCTCGATCTGTTGAGGACACCGAGCTTCTTCGAGGCCAATTTGACCTTACCCTCTAAGTGACCCCGAAACTGGACTTCGCTCGATATG
Organism: Arctia plantaginis; assembly: GCA_902825455.1. Lineage (NCBI taxonomy): Eukaryota > Metazoa > Arthropoda > Insecta > Lepidoptera > Erebidae > Arctia > Arctia plantaginis. Next base: position 3,551,462 of record CADEBD010000303.1, read on the forward strand.
TCGATGCCTAGGATTCCGATGCTGGCTGAGGCAGTTAGGGAGGTGCTCTCAAACTAAAGTGATACGACAGATGGTATATTTTTTGCGGTGAACGCACATACCTCTGTCTTTTTCGTCATCCATTCATCGATCATGTCTCCAGTCGCACTGATGGTCGCTGGAGCTGACCTCTGCTAGAGAGGAGACCGCGATTAGGTAAACGTAGTGTAGGGCGCCCTGCGGCACAATCGACCAACGACGATGGAATTAAGGTAAGTTGAGTCAATTAAATTGTGTACTTTAAAAATCTGATGATTTGAGCGTGACATAAGTTCAACATAAAGCAGTAGGAGGATCACAAAGTTAAAAAAAAAACACATGACCTTAACATTTTATTTTATTTTTAAGCAAACAATGCAAGAAATCTTCTATTATCTAACACACCGGTGGGCACAGGCGATCGAGATCAAGGGAGACTTTTATGCGGTAAGCTTGGACATAGCGAAGACCTTCGATCGGGTGTGGCACAAAACGCTTCTCTCAAAGCTCCCTTCCTATGGGCTTCCCGAAAAACTATGTAATTAGATCACCAGTTTCCTTGCAGGCAGAAGCATAAAGGTCGTTATCGACGGTGCATGCTCCGATTTGAGTCTGTAAATACTGGTGGCAAGGCTGTGTGCTACCACACACACTGTTTTTTCTGCATATCAATAATATGTTGCGAATTAGTAGCATCCATTGCTGTGCAGATGATAGCACGGGAGATGCCTTTTATACCGGCCGCCCCAATATTTCTCGGGAAAACTTCATCGAGAGTCGAAACAAACTTGTGTGTGAAATTGAAACTTCCTTAACCGACGTTTCAGATCGGGACGACTGAATCTAGTCCATTTTAACGCAAAAAAAGATATAGGTTTGCCCCTCCACCGCAAAAAGATACCATTTGTCGTATCGACTCCGTTCGAGAGCACCTCCCTTACTGCCTCGCCTATTATCGGAATCCTAGGCATCGACATATCGAGTCAAGTCCAGTTTCGCGGTCATTTTGAGAGTAAGGTCTAATAGGCCTCGAAGAAGCTCGGTGTGCTGAACAGATCGAGGCAGTATTTCACTCCAGCTCATCGCCTCCAACTCTATAAGGCGCAAGTCCAGCCGCATATGGAATACTGTTCTCATCTCTATAACCAAAATATCTCCGACCAGTCGATCATCGGCTTGGAGTTACGTATCTATTGTATCTCTATCGTATATATCATAGAGAATTCTCCGAGGAATTGTTCGCGCTAATACCGTTCGCAACTTTCCGCCATTGTTTCCCACAGCAATATTTTCATCCCCACCACTTGGATAATTGTACTTTTTGCCTTGCACAATCAACCTGTGGAACAATTCACCTTCAAACCTTCGAGAAAAGAGCGCACTCCTTCCTAAAAGGCCAGCAACGCGTTTGTGACTCCTGAGTTGCAGACGTCCATGGGTGGCAATGGTCACTTTCCATCAGGTGCCCCTCTATGATGTGATGTGTAATTTCAAATCTTATTGCCAAAATGTTTGCTTTTGCATATTTGGCTCCGACCGCATATATAGCGGTAAAAAGTAGACTATGTCTTACCTCAAAAACCAAGTATGTCCATACCAAATTTCATCTAAATCGGTTCAGAGGTTTAAGCGTGAAGATGTAACAGTTAGACACACTTTCACATTTATAATATTAGTATAGATATTTTTAAGAGGGCCTTTTTTTTTTGAAGTACAGAATGATTTTATTCTCTTGGAATATTGCAAGCTAATGTCACCACTTTATATATTACTACATATTAAAAAAAAAACAATGTGAATCAACACATCTTCTAAAATAGGAAAAAAGGCTAAATAGTATGCAACTGTTTTTAAAGAGTAAATAAATATGTGTATTTAAATGAATAATACTTAATGTAGTGTCTTAAAATCTATTTAAAATAAAAACCACATTTGGACTATTAAAATTAAAACAGAACTAATCCCACTTAGATTTTCTCTTTTCAAATATTTCTTTGCCGTCTTTATCCACTGCACTATAATAGCCCATTGATTCATATTTGCTTCGCATGTATGCTATATAACCAAGTGCTAAACCAAAACATGCAGCACCTATACTCATCACCACAATATTCTGAAACAAAAAAAAAAAACTATGTATTATAGTATATGTATATCTCTATCTCTATATATATATAAAAATGAATTGCTGTTCGTTAGTCTCGCTAAAACTCGAGAATGGCTGGACCGATTTGGCTAATTTTGGTCTTGAATTATTTGTGGAAGTCCAGAGAAGGTTTAAAAGGTGAATAAATATGAAAATGCTCGTTTTTTTTTTAAATCCCAGCATTTTTGAATTGTTTTCATAAAAAAAAGGATTCCTTTTGTTTGTTTATTTTATACAAAAGTTTAGGTCTTTTATTTATCAATTGAGGCAGTACGAAGTCTGCCGGGTCAGCTAGTTTATATATAAATATAGGGTATCCCCATGCTCTTTCAATGAACATTATTTCAAAATAAACCACAGTTAGTTTAATTAATGATTGGCGATAGAGAAAATGTCACTTCACGCTACAGATCATCTTAACCTTACGCCAGAAGCTTATAATAATTTAATTTTTTACATCATTATTGTTCCTAAAAGAATGACTATAACGCACAAGCAGTAGAATCTCCATTGATAAAAATATTGTTGTGGATGCACAAACCCATTCATGCAGCCAGCATTCTGGTAGGTACTCAAACTTTTTAATAATGATAATATAATGTGGTGTTAATGATGATTTAGGTTATGAAATTAGAATGTGTTGTAAGATACTTACAGGTTTAGCATATAATTCATAATTTATAACTTTAAACGCTGTGGTTGATCTCATAGACCGAATACCATCTCCAGGTTTCTCGTTGTTTTTGTTAACAGACATATTAATTCCAAAAAAATATATATATTCTTATATAATAATTTCGTGGAGTTTAGGTACCACAGTGTACACGCTTTTTGGAAAGAGATTTTGGTAAAATGGAGAGCTAATCAAAAATTATTATAGTAATATTCTAAGTTTTAAGAAAATGTATACCGTTTCATTGTCCAATATTAATTTAAATATTTATGTACAGTCCTTGAATGTTTTATTTACATCCATTGACAGTTAAATACTAGTGTTGGGCAACTTGAGTTAGGTTAGTTGCGATGACACGGCGCGTTGTGTTCCCGTGCGCCCCTCTGTGTAGTTGCGAGGGGAGTCAAACGCCTCACTCCCCTCGCTGACGCGATGTGGCCCGCAGCGGCGGGCCGGCACCAGTCGGGGATTGCGGAAGTCACCTCAGTTCCCGCGATCCCCGGCGTAGGTGAGAGACGGAACACCGGGGGGTTTTAGTCAGTAGGAGTCTGACAGACTCCTCCGCCCTTTCCCCTGGGCGGAGGACATCCATGAGGATCTCCCCCCGTTAACAAAAAGAAAAAGGTTAGTTGCGATAAACTCGACCCAACTCAAGTTACCTTATCCTTTACTCGTTGTTACTAGATTGCCTATTATTTCGATTTTGAACTGATTGTTTAAGTTTTTTTCCTGACTTTGAAAATTATAAAGCAGGATACACTTTATTTTATATGAATCATAGGGTTTAGACTGTTACAAAGAGAAGCATGTATTTTTGTCATTCGTTTATCGAGGACTGTCTAACGTCCATCATATAAAATAAACAGTAGAATTATATTTTTTTAGGTTTATCGTAATTGTAGGCCATCATCGCGTAGGTGTGAAGACAATGGTACATAGATCATTTTTGCCTGGCGACACATTTGCGATGGACGAGGAAGTAATTACGGTCTCGGCTTATTTTTTACTTTTTAATGAATTAAATTTTAATACAAGTCTCAATTCTAAACTACAGTGACACCTCGTGTGACATAGACCAACACAGGCCACCGGCTGATCGGAGGGCAGTAGCCATAGCGTCTTTTCGCGATACAAAATAGTCTGTAATTTTTTGCAGGGGGGAATCTTCAACACGCACATATTCTCGGACTCCTATACAAAAGCAATTGGCTGTCACTACGGAACTCACAAATAAAAAATAAAACAACACATTAACTATTTCACACACACACATATTCTGTGTAATATAGAGTTGTGTAGCTCCTGAGTGAGTGATATAAAAGATGTATATCATTCACGACGATAAAATCTATCACTCACTCACACTCGCTCCGAATATATCAGTAACTCACTACTAGCTCACTAGATCACTAGCTCAACGACGCCGATCTTTGTTTCATGAGCGAGTGAGACTAAAGATAAATGAGTGAGATAGAGTTCACGCTAGTTTCTTTATGCAAAATGTACATTATTTTTATAGGATCAAAGTTTAAAATTACTTAAGAATTAAGCCTGACAAGTACAAGGAAAATTAAATTATATATGATTTCTATTATACAACCTAAAAAAAAAGTACAAGAAATAATTTCTTATTTTTAATTTTTAATTATTATATAAAAGGCTGTTAATAATTATGCTATCTTATCAAAATGAATAATTTTGTATTAAAAAAAAATAGGTTAAAAATGTAGTTTCAAAAACTGAATTTAGGTTTATAAGAAAATAAAGAAAGATTTGTGAGGCGAGAGAGGGTTGAAGTGAGTGATATACGAGTATACTGAGCTAAACGATCTAGATGAAGAAATGAATTAATTGAGAGACCAATCAATTGAATCGGATCAATGAGCTAGTGAGCTAAAGGAGTTAGTGAGCTAAATGAGCTAGTGAGCTAGATGAGTGATATATATCTTTAGAGCGAAATGATATGTATCAATCTTTTCAGCTCAGTGATACATTTTGCGCATCACTAGTGTAATAACAGTATAATGAAAGTGCACTACATTGACTGTTGCCAAACAACCGTGGCGGTAACAACTATCGATACGCAAAATCGATAAATTCGAAAAGTCGGTTAGGAAAATTAGGTTTAAAAAGTGATACAAGGGTGGATTTTAATTAATATAGGACTATTTATTACTACAAAAATCATCATTGATATTAACAAAAGTTTTATCTATCACTGGTCTTTAAATTGGATTAATTTTGTTTAAATATGTCAACTACAATGTTCCATCCTTCTAATGTTCGTCAACACTTAAAAGTCAGAGGTCTTAAAATGATCTCATCAAGAGAAAGGTAAGGTATAAGCTTTTATAAAAATCTTAGATTTTGCCCTAAAACTCGGCTTTATAGGAAACCTGCAATAAATAAAAAAAATTGGTAGTACACACTTAGTAATTTCAAATAACGTGTTAAAAATAAAAGAATTTGAAAAAAAAAGTCAAATTTTGTAACCTCAACAAAAAAAAAAATTTATAAAGTCAAAATTATCCAAATACAATGGTGGCGGATTAAGAATACGGAATATCACCACCCCTATTCACCCCGTGGGCATTGTAAGAGCCGACTAAGGGAGCAAATTACGCAGGACAACAGCACTGTAAAGAGAAGGAAACCTTGAAACAAACCCTATTTCAACCTGTCTGGCCAGCGTGGTGTACATAGTAAGCCAAAACCTCCTTTCTAAGGAGAGGCCTATGTCCAGCAGTGGACTGTTATAGTATATATATGTATATCTATCTTTCCTAAACAGTTACCGCGTCGCCTCATACGGGATTCTCACAACAAGTGGAGACTTGTCTGGCACCATTGATATAATACTTACATAGATGAGTAATTACCGCCTAAAATCGTTGCTACTACACATATGTCCACAGGCATATGCGTAGCAAACGTCAATTCATTATTCAATGTGGCGTCAACCGAGTTGAACATAGCGACACATGACAGTAACAATCGCCAAAATGGCTAAATGCGTAGTGAAAGAATGCGATTCAAGGTCACAAAACATTAATAAATCATGCGGAATTACTTTTCACGTGTAAGTTTATGGTTTTTGTATTGATAATATCGTAAATAAGGCTATAATTGAAATAAAACACTGATAATTGTAATTTAGAATCAGTGTTACCATTAAAAAATCATTTTGGTTTTCCCACATTAGTGGGAGAATTTATAATTTATGAAATAATATGCTTTATACTGTTTTTAAACATTTTGCCAATAATAATAAAATATAGGAAGAACGGTAGTGGTTAGGGCTGGACCGATCCCTTTTTTTAGGGACCCGATGAACGTTTTAGGGACCCGTTGAACGCACTGCGAGCTTGGCACTTCTGCCAAGCTCGCAGTGCTGGAGACTTTTGTACAAAAAAATTAATTCATTGTTTTTCTTAATTTATTATCAATTTTAAATAATAATTGTACAAAATAATAATAATAATAATAAATGTTTATCATAAAAATAAAAATATAAAATAAAAAAGTAAATAAACATAAATAATTTTTTTTATAAATTTTTTTTTTTTTTTTTTATTTGTTTTTTAAATTATAATATAATTTGCAATACACCCTGGGGATTATTTATTATCAGTACAAGTTGATCATTCACTTTTATTATTAAATGCTATTATTTTTACACACGTAAAAATAAGATTGTATCATGAAAGTAAAATATCCACACAAACTTATAAAAAAGAGTCTAAAAGACAATTGTATACAAAACTGATGCTTCACAGCGCAGTTTGATTTTACACTGAATATAAACCCTTTTAACCAAATATTTCCAGTTATTTTATTATTTATACCTATTCTATTCAATTCGAAATATATTATTTAGAATATTTAAATTAATTTATTTTATTACAAAATTGTTTAAAAAAAAAATTGTTTCTTAGTTGTTATGGGTAAAATTTCATACGGTAGTCAACACTGGCCCACCATCGTAAAGTTATATCTTTGTCTTTGTCTAATCCGAGCGATGGTATTGTTCTTGTCTCGCGTGTAAATGAGACATAAATATGTTTACTTTCAAATGTTTAGTGGTATCAAAGCTACGTCGTCAAAGTTCAAAAGTGGTTACACTTTTTTCGACGTGTGATAATGAGGTTTGCTTCTCTAGTGTTGTTTTAACTCAATGTCTGGCACCTTGTAATTCACCGCGTTGTTTCGTTCACGTGGTTACCTCACTTAAGTATAATTCTATTGCCCGCTGTTTTTGAGCATTTTAATGTTGTAATTTTTTCAGTTTATAAATTTATCATAATGCGTATGACAATTATTTTTTGTTAATTGATTTTACTAATAAAAAGTATATCAAACCCTTGAAAATTAACCTTCTGTTAAACTGAGACCGAATTCCGACGAACCAACAACGTCTGCCGCAACTGTAAGTAATTCAGTTAATTTACCTTCAACGGCTTCAACAAAAGACGATTCAATCCAGCCTTTAAGCTCAAGTAATTCAAATCATGACTACCATGATGTTTGGAACCTCGCTGACAAAAATTTTTTTACGAGAAATATGATTGGCTGTGTTTTAAAAATCAGTCTCGATCTTTCGATCAACTCTCGAAGAATCTGAAAATAAAACCATAGAAACTATTGTTTTGAAAAACATATCCACAAGTAAGGCTATAACATGTAAAATATTTGGTAGGTACGGTTTATAAAATTATGTTGGCGAATCAATCATTCAATTCAATGGAACCAAAAATCGATTTACAAGAGCTAAACGGTCTCGATATCTGTCGTATATTTCATTCAACTAATGCATGCTCCAATATTATCGATCATATTGCTCAAGAAATATTTATATTCTTCTTCATATATTCTGAAACCATAAAATCATTAAGTATAATTTCCATACCAATTGACGAGTCAACAAAAATCACCAATATATAAAAATCATCTTTGATTATTTTTGTGTTAACTTGTTTACCTAACCATGAGATGAATTTCCCCGTGAACTTATTTTTGGATCTAGTCGAGTTAAAGGAAGGTGTTAAAGCAGCGAACACTTTCAGCCCCCTAATGAATTGTCTACAGTTTTATGGGATGACCAAGCAGTATCTTAAATATCATTTAATTTCTCTTTAAAGTGATAGTGCTGCTGTTATGCTTGGTAGATCAAATGGAGTTGCAAAACTCATGCGAGATGAATTTTCATGCAAAATAGTGTGGCATCGTTTGGAACTAGCAGTAAATTAAACGGTCAAGTGTATCGGGGAAATTAACAAATTCAAAGGGTTCATAGAAAAGTTACATGCGTTATATCACGCGTCCCCGAAAAATTCCAGAGATTTGAAAACTTGTGCTCATCTGTTAGAGAAAGAACTTTTTAAAATAGGACGAACTTTGAGTACAAAATGGAAAGCTTCTAGTTTTTGTTCGGTTTCAGCTACATGGAACAGTTATGTTGCATTAGTTGAACATTTTAACAATGCCTGTCCTGATGATTCCAGAGATAAAATTAAAGAATACACATTTAACGGACTTTTGAAGAAAATCACTAGCGCGGCGTTCGTTTTAGATTTGGTGCTGATGTGCGATGCTCTTTAAGAGCTAAATGAGCTGAGCTTAGATTTGCAAAATCTTGATATAACCCTAATGAGTGCTAATCATAAAATTGAAAATGTGGTTCAAATATTTGGACGAAGAATAACTGAACCTGGTACGTACTATAAAAAGGCTTTGGGAGCGGTAAATAAACTGTCATGTTTTGGAGTGGAGCCACACACTGAAGCGGAGGAAATATACAGCAACCTATACATCCAGAGACGTTTTATTCCCAATTGGCAGCTTCTATGAAAGATTGTTTACTAGAATCGAGTAATAAAGATATCGTTCAAGCTTGCGATGTTCTCATACAAGAAAAATTGCCAAATGAAGCTTGAAAAAAACAATACGTTTGGAAAAGAAGAGATTCGTACGTTGACAAACAAGTTCCATTTGAACGAACGTTCACAAAGGTTCTCTCACAAATGGCTGCATACTCAAATATATTTGTTTCTTCTAACACGGTCCATTGTTTTAATTTAATTTTAAATAGCAGGTTCTCCCAATTCCTCGAATGTAACCCTATCCAGTATAATTCTTTTTTTATGGTGTAGCAGGGCAGAAGAGCAGTCAGTAGACGCTTCGCCTGATGGTGTGACTACAGCCACCCATATACAACTGCTTTGCCGCTCTTTCATTCTCTCCCCTCCCTCCTCTTCTCCCTTTGTATACCGCTAACGTCACTCACTCGGTAAAAGCAACAAAGAATACCGATTTTCTGTAAGTCTGTGGTAACACTCCAGTCGAGACTGGCCCGTGTGCCGAAGCATGGCTCTGCCACGATAACATCACAAGTAGAGTAAATCGATCATTTTTTACGATATTAGCTGTACCTTGCCAGCCACGCTTCGCTGTGGCACATCGTGATTGCATTAGTAAGAAATGAGGACCAACATTAACGTGAAAATGCGGGGTTTGCGGCGGGGTGGTGTGTCGGACTCGGACCGACTAAAACCACACGGTGTGCCACTCTGCGCCTGTAACAGGAGGGATCCGGGAACAGCTGTTATTAAGACATCCGGACCCCTCCTAGCGCCGGCCCGCTCCTGTTGCGGGCCCCGTCTCAAAATTATCCTCTCTTTAGGCGACGTCCGGCACACGCGGACGCCGCCCCCTCGCGGCTGGCCAAACTAATGCGGGTGGAGGGGAAACCCACCCCGTCCACCCACGGCCACACTCAGGGCGGCATGAGGCGGTGATAGGCGCGCCTCCGCCGCCCGGTTCGCCGGCGGCGGATCGAGTCCGAGTGGAGGTCGTCCTCCCGGGCCTTCTCCGCCGCCTCCTTCAGCGAGATTACTTCCTCGCAAGAAGGTTGCGACCGCGGTAAAACAACTGTCGCTACCGGCCATGGAGCGTACTACGGCCGGTAGCGAGAGATCCACTCCGACACTCCGATGACTGCAGTGAGGGCCCGGCGCTGCGTCGCCCATGCGGGGCAGACCGCTAGCGTGTGCTGGGCCGAGTCCTCACTGCAGTCGCAGTGGTGGCTGGCGGGACTCAGTTCCCTCCTAGCGACCGAGTGCAGGTACTTTCCGAAGCAACCGTGCCCGGAAAGCACCTGCGTCAGCCGGAAGGAAAGGGTCCCGTGCTGCCGCCCTGCCCACTCGGCGATGACCGGCTGGAGAGCCTCCACGGCGGCGAAGCCAGCGCGTGGAGTCTCCAGCCGGAACGACCAACGAGCCATCGTGGCTCGGCGAGCGGCTTCGCGCCACTCGCGCACATCCTCGGGCGGAGGGCGAAATCCGCTCTCCGCCCGGGAGTCAGCCACTCGCCGATAAACTTCGGCGAGCACTTCCGCCTCCAAATCCGCCTCCGCCTCCGTCGAAACGGTGCGGTAACCGCGTATGGCTCTGACCGCCATTACCCTCTGAGGGCGCCAGAGGCGTGCCCTATTCTGGGTGGTCAGAGCCGCCGCCCACACCGGTGCACCGTACAGTGCCATTGACAGGACAACCCCCGTGTACAGCCGTCTTGTCGCGACGCTGGGTCCACCCAAATTGGGCAAAAGTCGCCCTAGGGCAGACGCAACGCCGACCAGCTTTGGAGCAAGCTGTCGGAAGTGCTCGTCGAAGAGCCACCTCCCGTCGAGGATCAGGCCCAGATATTTCATCTGGGCCCGAACCGGTACGAGGACCGAGTTGACCACGATTGAGGCGCCAGGGGGTGGACCACGACGGGGCCCATGAAATAACAGGGCCTCCGTCTTATCTAAGCCCAGCGCCTCAATGCGCCCGACCACCAGGGAGACTCCCCTTGTGGCCAGGCGCGCCGCCTCTTGGAAGTTTGCCCCCCCGGGCTGTCACCAGGGTATCGTCTGCGTAACAGATTACACCCAGCCCGGGGGGGAAATCGGCGCGAAGGGCCCAGTCGTACCCTATGTTCCACAAGAGGGGTCCAAGAACAGACCCCTGTGGAACACCGCACGACATGGGCCGACACCTCAAATTACCCTCTCGGTCCTCGTACACGACGGTACGCTCCTCTAAATAGTCTGCCACCTCAGCCGCCTCAGGTACTTTGGCACCCCATGATAGTGGAGTGCTTCCCTTATGCAGGTGAATGGCAGACTATTGAATGCGTTGACGATGTCTAATGACACCGCCAACAGCACGCCGCCACAGCTAATAACAGTCACCCTGACTTAAGGAATGAGAATTAGAAAACAAAAAGTATAAATGGCAAAAGATGTGGTCAAGTTTTCCTATTTCAATGGTCAAGTTTTCGGAAACACGTACCTATGGAACGTGTTGTCAGCTTTAATACCCATAGAGATTGGTAGATACGGATAAAAGTTATTAAAAAAAAATCATAGACGCCAACTCTGCACTATGGTTATGAATGTCTACATTTAGGGATTTTCCGATACCACCTAAGTATCGATACTTACTCATTTCGATAATACTCAAATCTTTTTTCGATACTACACAAATAAGTACTCCTCAAGTATCGATACTTACTGATATCGATACTTTTTGGAACTTTTATTTTATTATTTTGAGGGTGCTATCAATGAACGTTGAAGGATAATAATTTAAACAAAATTGAGACGAAAAAAACTATTTATTTATTATAAATGTTTATTAGGCTTATTATAATTTAAACAAAAAACTTTTCAGCATTAAGATTGCCCAAAAACAGTAACTGTTCAAGGTATTTAGAAGACAATCTGTTTCTTGTTTGTGTCATTGTTGCACCGGCTTTGGAAAAAAGGCACTCGCTAGGAACTGATGTTGCAACAACAATTAAATATTGCTGTGCATACTTGTACAGACAAGGAAACACCAACTTCATGTCATCCCATTCTGCAAATGGGTTGCTTTTAAGAGAAACTACTGGATTTGATAAATAAAGAGAAACTTCATCTCCCTGATGAGATTTTTTTTTCTTCTTGTGCCCATGTGCTAACTCTTTATGATGTTTCCAAAAATCGTATTCAGGTGGTGCAGTAGATGAGACATCATCTTCTGACTCACTTGGGCTACTTAGTTGTCCGACAACCATGGTTCTAAGTTTTTGAATAGCTCTTCCGCATGCAGAGGGGTCTTGGAAATGCAGATTTTTAAACCTTGGGTCTAGAATTGTTGCAATGGCTGCATGATCGTTTAATTCAATCATCCCATACCTCCTTTTCAGCTCTCTCAATAAAACATCCTTACATTCTTTAACGATAGCGGAGTTTGGAGTGATACTATTCAGTTCTGTAGTTAAGCAATTAAGCATTGGTATAATTTTGGAGATTGTTACATACTTTTGGCCCGATGATTCTCTTGTTACATATTCAAAAGGCTTTAATACAGTTGTAAGCTCATTCAAGGTTTCCATTTCCACTGCACTTGGCAAATTTGGAGCCACTACACTCTCAATTACAATTTCTGATATTACTATTCTTAACTTTAGAAATCGCTCTAACATAAAAAAAGTTGAGTTCCACCTAGTTCTTACATCTGCAATAAGTTTTAAAACTGATCCTGCCGAAACATTATTACGCATTTGGATTTTTCGTAGCTTATCCGACTGCACAACACTATTTTTTATCCAATTAACAATTTCTCGTACTTTTATAACAGCTGATTTAACACTGGGCAACTTTAGTGCCTCTTCAACTACAAGGTTAATAGTATGGGCAAAACACGGTAAATGTTTTTTTTCGCCTAAAGACATTCGTATGGCAGCCAACATTGAACTGGCATTATCTGATACAGCAGCACGAATTTTGGTAAGTGGAATATTCCATTTTTTCAAAATATCCAGCAGGTTTTCCGATATGTATTCAGCTGTATGTCGCTCTCTTAATGCACGAGTTGCAAGATAATACATACACATTTGACCATTTTCTACAAAATGTATGGTGACGCCCATGAATCCTACTTCATTCATTGTCTCTGTCCATATGTCCAGCGTTAAACAGAAATTGTCTATCTTGGATAATTTGGACTTACAAATAGTCATACAAGCTTCGTACTTTTCGGTAGTCATTTTCTTTAAATACTTTGCGCCAGGAACTTTAAAAGTAGGCTTCAGTTCTTTTACAAGTCGTAAAAAGCCTTCACCTTCAACTATATTAAATGGACGCATATCTTGACAGATAAAAAATATCAATGCTTGAACAATTCTGTTATACTTCGTACCACCAGCTAAAAATAAAACTCAATTTTAATACATGTAATATTAAATAAAATATTTATATTTTTTTCTTTAACACTAATACTATATGTATTAATATTATTTTGCTAATATTTAATTAAATATCTATTTATTTACCTTTATTAGATGAAATTCGTTCAAACGCATTCTTTATTGAATTGCTCAGACATAGCTCCCTTGCAGTCTCCGAGTCCATACTTGTTAATGTGGTTACACTAGAGCAATCATCACGATCTTCTGAAATTTTCGATGTTGATGCTTGGGGTTGATCATCTTCCATTAAATGCCTTGAGTTGGCCAACACTATTGTATTTTTTGAACTGAAACATAATAACAAAAATTAACACTTGATAGATCGATAATCTTCAAAGTATCGATAATACCAACTCCAACACTACCGCCATTTAACAACACTATTACACTAACAAAAACAAACACATAACCTTAAATTGTTTAAATCGTATTTATACAAAGGAAATATCTCATCACCGGTCATCAATTATTATTCATATATTATTAATATATATAGACAAGACAATCACAGTACCACTGCTGCAAAACTATTTTTTATACAAATAAAATAGGTAGGAGTAGGTAGGATTTTTTATTTAACATCTTAGGAAAGCAATCGCAAAAAAAAAGAAAAGTTTAGAATCCTACCTTTCGTTGGACTTATTATTTTCTTTTTTCTGTAATTTGCCTTTGTCCACAGAAATTCCATGAGTTTTAGAATGCTTGAATAAATTCGACGTATTCCCACAATACTTCACAGACTTAAAACACTGTTTACATTTTGCAATTGTTTCGTTTGTTTTGGTAAAATGTGTCCATATTATAGATTTTGGTGGTGCCATGATAACATTGGAATAAACCGATGAATTTGATGATTACAATTAATAAAATTACTTGTAAGCAATCACTTAACACTTTCACAATGGCGGAATGGCGAGATGATTTGCGAGCGGGTGCGGGTGTTTTCTTCTCTCGCTTTCGGCTCGGGCGGGCTCGGCTGAAGTCGGACGAATTCGGCTAGCCCAGCGCGAGACAACGCGTCACTCACGCCGCCACGCGACGAATACCGGTAACTCGGTAACCTGATTAGCTGACTGTTTTTGCCTCGTTTTTGCTCTCTTAGTTCTGTATGATGCGTTCTCGGTTTTTTTTATTGTATTCGGTTGTTTTGCTGATTCGATTCGATACCAAGTATTTTTGTTTCGATACCGATTATGTATCGCAAAATTGATTCGATACAATAAATACTTGGTATCGAATCAAAAGTATCGAGTACCTACTCGTATTTATTAGTATCGGAATATCCCTATCTACATTAACTTTTGGCGACAAATATCTTGTCAAAAGTTACGTTTTTTTTGGAAACTCATGAAAATGTACATATTTATCCAATAAGAACGTGTTTAAAATCAATGTTTTTCAGTTTTGTGTCTTTATAAACTTGATTTCTTAGTAAAATGGAGTCAGACTCAGCTTTACACGCTGATGCGCCTGATGGCGCGGAAGTGTTGCCTTTGGAAGAGAATGAGGCTGTTGATACCGCTGAAACCGGTGAAAACAATGTTTCAAGTCAGGACGACGTCGAAGAAGCAGCACCCGCTGAACCATCAGGTAATTAATGAACTCATAGTTAATAATTTATTGATGGAATGAAACGAGACAAATCATGCTTTATATTCGAAATCCTTGTAATTTGCATTAAATTCGATGTTTTGCAATTCGTTTTCATTAGTAAAATTTACTATTTAAATGTAGCCACAAATGGGGGTCCTACGAGTAGCAGCGATTCCATGGACGCAGATGCCTCTGTTCAGCAGGCAGAGGAAGAAAATGCTGCTGAAGAAGGTAATTTGGAGAAATTTCATATTTTGAATTTAAATCGTATATTTGTTCACAATCAATATCTACTGTTTCCATATTTTGTATTTTGATCTGTAACCTTCACAGGACCATAATTCATATTAGGCTGATAAACATCATCATCTCTCTGCCCTTTTACCAATGTTATATTTTTAAATGGCCACTAACTTACTTGAAGCCATTAGTTTTTGTGATGCCAAGCATTTACAGACACATATAATTAGACATGTATCAGAATCTTTATTTGGGTTTGAATTTTTTTTAAATTATGGATAGCAGAATTGTAAGGCAATAATAGCTAGATCTGCTATTGTCTTTGCTGTCTTTTGTATAAATCATCAAGACGGTAGATTAGGTAACTGGTTTTTTATGTTAACCCTAGAACCCTACATAGGGTGCTGGGGGCCTCAGATCAATTTGTTTTTTAAATACCTCAGCTAGTTTATTACTCACAAATTCACCCATCCAAGTATTTTTTTTGGTGTTGATTGCTCGATTCGTAAGCGCCCCGACGATTGCCACCTCGTGTGATCACTTGTACAAGCACTCTGGAGTATGTGTGCACCCCAGTATAGGAAAATCCATCCAAAAAAAAGACTAAAACTGCCCTATGCGTTCACTTTATGGGCTAGTGAATGCTGTCAAAGTTTATTCTTAGGCTCTTCAAGCAAAACATAAGATTACGGTGTACATTTTTGAAAAAAATAGGCTTACAGCTCATTCTTGAAGAATCCTTTTTAGTGGTTCTAAAACAAGCCTGGGAGCAGTGTTCTTTAGCTTTGGGCACAAGGACGGTATGGCTTTTGTCCAAGTTCCAAGGACATAAAAACTAGGACAAATGCCAAAGGTCTAAAATACCTATTTGTTTAGAGCAGGAAATAAAAAATTGTACAGTGTTCAAACTAAAACTTATTTCATGTACTAAAGCTGAATTGTAATCTCAAGTTCCTAATTATTTATAAAAAAACATATTTTCATTAATTTTTTTTAATTTAAGAATCAAGAGACATTTTAGTGTGGCGTACTCCAGAACCCTAGAGTAGGAAAATTATGTGGGCTAGATAGTGTAGGGTTCTAGGGTCTAAGGTAGGGTATGGCTACATATCACAAATGTTATACTTAATTTGTACTTCACTGAAGTCATTATTTGAGTAAAAACAGTTCCATATGTCATATAATAAATAAACCTTTACGAGTGATGAGTGGAGATAAGTCTGTATGATACATTGTTTAGTGGTAGAAATAAACACCGCTAATCTTTTATTGTCTATGAAGGGAACTATATTGATGACACTTCCTCAATATTTTTCACTTAGTGCCATGGCTTTGAACTGAAATCATAAGTAAGTCCTGAAATGAGTCCTTGTTGTATTCATCCAGTACAATATTTATCACTTTCATAGCAAACCCTGAGGCAGAAGAGCAAATGGATTTAGACGACACAACAACTGGCACTGTTGCTGATGCATCTGCATATATTGGAGACAACTGCTTGTCTACACCGGTGAGGATAAGCTAGATAAAAGTTCTTTGAAGTAGATTCAAAGATCTTAATTCAATTAATTTGAACTTTTTAACTATTGCGCTCCATAAAAAATAATTATGTTTATGAGAATTAGCCTGTTTACAAAATGTATTAATTAAGTACAAACCTTAGAAATGCCTGGCTGTTGTCACAGGCTGGCAAAGTTATGTACTTAATACTTATGAGTGTATTAATTCCAATAAACATAATTACAAATATAATTTGAAAGTTGTTGTTCAGTAAGTAGTTGTCTGCAATTAAATTATTAGTTTTGAAATTAATAATTATTTTATAACAGAATAGTTTTAAAGTTATTTTACAATCATCTAATATTAGGATACTGAGAGCCTACTAGAGCCTATGGTAAAGGAGGAGTCTGGAACTGATGAAGCTGAAGGTTTAGCTGGTACTGCAGAGGAGTCACCTGACCAGTCCATAAGTTCAGCTATGCCTACTGATAGTGGTGTTGGTGATGATCCTACTGATGGAGCACCTTTAGTACAAGATGGTAAATAGCTTCAATTTTAGTTTTATTTTTTTAATAATAGTTGTATGTATAGCCGTTTGTTTGACAAATATCTAATTTTTACTTAACAGGATTAACATCTTGTTTAACTTCTCAGAAAACTTTTCGTTTTTTTTTATTTATTGACTAAAAACAAGCTTTACATACATACATTTACATACATATACTATGGTTAGTTATACTATGTCACACAAACCATCGTGGGTTTATCCATGATATATTAAAACACTTACATCTTAGTGCTACATACACTTACAAAAAAAAATTAGATAATTTTATTTAATGTGGTAAATGTATTACAGCTGTACGCACCTCATACAGTTGACATATAGTTTTTCATTACACATTTGGAATTTCTTTCATTGATAGTTTGTGTATTTTAAATAGTTTTTGACAGTATATAATTAAAGATTATGCCCTTTAGATGAATCAAGTACAATGGATGAAGACATGGGTGGTGGTGAAGGTGTTGCAAGTAGTGATGATGTCAATGATATCAGCAGTGCAGCTCAAGAGGTCCTTAGCACTGGGATTAGGTATGTATTCATATCTATATTGGTTATAGTGGTATATTTCAATTATGGAAATTGGTTATTTTTAATAAATTTTATAAAGAACATAAAATTTGCTGTATGAGGAACATAAAATATAAATATCCAAACTTATCATCACTAATATATTCATGAATTCAAAATGTTCCCTGTATCATTCTAATACTGCTTTTTTTCGATTTTATCTCTCTCTCTCTCTCTCTCTCTCTCTCTCTCTCTCTCTCTCTCTCTCTCTCTCTCTCTCTCTCTCTCTCTCTCTCTCTCTCTCTCTCTCTCTCTCTCTCTCTCTCTCTCTCTCTCTCTCTCTCTCTCTCTCTCTCTCTCCCTCCCCCCATCTCCCCTCTTCCTCTCTTTTTTCTCTCTCCCTCTCCCTTTTTCTCTCCTCTCTATTCCTGTAGTAAATTATTAAGTGATGATTCTGTGATATTCTTTCTAGTTCAAGTACGGCAGAAGGTGGAGCCGACATTTCAAGTAGTGGCCAATCTGAGACTCCTCTTATATCTTCAACAGCTAATGGTCCAGCAGTATTACACTCCTTTTCTATGCCACAAGAGCAACAGCCAAATGAGTTAGTATTTTCAGAAATATATTTTTTCTCAATCTCAAGTATTTAAAATGAATTATTATAAATATGCAATGGTATCTAGTACTTAATGCATGGGATTTAGCAGCTATACTATCAACAAACTTGTGATTGTTGTGTGTAGTTAAGTGAGTTCAAGAGGTAACTAAATAAAAATTAGTATCCGTTTTGCGTTTACTATTAATTATGTTATTTGTACACTACTATAACTGCAATTATTTGTCCTTAATATGCATAAAGACAAGTGATTTTTATATCTACTACCTACACTCTATTCTCGAAAAATAAGTCATACATTGAATGAGTACTACTTTTGAGTTTTTTAAATATTATATTTATAATCTCTCTGTCATTTAGATTTAGCGATGCTGATACATCAGAGATGGAGGGTGCAGCAGATACAATGCCAATTGTTAGTGAATCAATGCCTTTACTAGCTATGAATGCAAACGGTTCTGCATTACTTTCTCCTACTTTGATGCCAGGTAAAATAAAAAATGATGTATATATGTTAAGTCAAGTAAAAATTTAATAATAACTTTGATAATTTTTTGGTGTGGTAAAGGTTTGACAACGTTTTTAATTTTTTTGTGTAAATAAGTACAAAATATGTATGAATAAAAAAACTTTACCTTATGGTGCAAAGTTTTTGACACCGATATGTTGTTTTGGAGACTGATATGTTGAAATAAAATCAAGGTTTTTTGTAATAAACATAATGACAAAAAATGAACGTAAACTGATGTGGTCGGTGGTGGTCGTGCAGCAGACCTGGCGCCCCTGGCGGGGGAGGAAAGCGGCGCGGGCGTGTCGTCGTCCGTGGCGGCCAGGGGCGCGCCACCGGCGCCGGGTGGCGGCGCGGAGGGCGAGGGTGCCGTGAGCAGCTCGGTGGCCGCCCCCAACGGCGCGCCGCCGCTGCCGCCCGCGGACGCCGCGCACGCGCTCGCTACGCTGGCAAGTGCCGCGCTGCACCACCAGCACGAACAGGTTAGCTGGCTTCCCCCGCCCCCTCCCCGATTAGCTTAATTTCATCTCCATTCATTTACAACAAGAAACTGCATAAAAAATTGCTAATCGATCCGATCGATCCGCAGTATTCGAGGTTTACCATAGATTTCCTCTTAGCTTTTAGTCTTTTATCATTATGTAGGTATATATTATTTGAGATCCTTTGTACTCGTATTAAACGACCATCGATTCATGATCGATTGAAATACAGAGTCACGATCACCTTATTACAGACACGTGAGTTGAAATCTGGATGAAATTGGGTTTAAGTGTAATATTTATTTAATTTTGTTCTCTTTTAAGATACTTCTAATTTAACAGGGACTAACCCAGCACATCTTTAGGAAAGCCTCTCCTTGAAAAGAAGGTTTTGGCTTAGTCAAGTTTGCCTTCTTTTTGCAGTGCTGTTGTACCGTGTAGTTAGCTCCATTAGTCGGCTCTGATGATAATAACTAGCTACTACTTTGTAGACATATCAGGCATAAAAATGCATTGGTATTTTATAGGTAGGGTACCTATTGCTCTAGTATTGACTAGAGCAATAGGTACCCTACCTATATCCAGAACAAACTACTGTTTTGGTAGGTGCTCGAGTTTGTTTTATTAAAATAAAATTCTCCAGATTTTATATTTTAACAATTTACCACCTGATTTACTAATTTTCTACCTGATTCCTCACAAAAAATCAATTTTAAGCAATTCTTTCGTTCGCTTTTCACTAAGTGAAGTGAATAAGGTTACCAGGGGCCCGACCCGAAAGACTCCTCACTCAAAGAGCGGTAACATAATTGTCTTGTCTCGTCTCTTGAGTTAAAGATGTCCATAGGCGACTATATATACTTACCATCCGGTGACCAGTCTGCTCATTCGATCTTTATGCCAATAAAAATTTATAGTAGTAAATATTTTCTATATTTATTATAGAGTGAGCCAGATGAGCCAAAACCCCATGATGAGGATGCATGGTACACTGTTGGTATTGTGAAAGGAAACTCATTTACAGTAAGTAATTTTGAATTATTTTTTTTTTGTACTCGTTGAGAATAGTTATACCAATTGAGAACTCTTGAAAACCAAGAATACCTACTGAGGTGTTTTACGAATGCCGACTGCAAAGGTTGGTACACCTGGATTATTTATTGTTTTCAAACATAAGAAGCACTGGATATTTTAACTTCGACTAGAAATCAAACTAACCAAACTGTATTTTTCTTACATAATCATCATGTCATTATCTCTATGTGTAAAACAGTTGTCTTTGTGTCTGGCATAGGTTTGCATGTATTATTTGATATATCATGACATTCTAATAAACGATACGGTACTTGAAAATCTCCACCACCACCTCTGAAATTTTGCAGGAGTAATTATATAAAAAGTATTTCTGAGGTATATTTTTTTTGTTTAGGTGCAGAACTACATTTCTGATCCCAATGTAGATCTATCTAATTTATCGTTGGACAACTTGCCGGATCTGTCTAGCTTGGCTACAACGCCCCTTGAACACGGCACAGCATACAAGTTCAGGATCGCTGCGATCAATTCTTGTGGTCGCGGAGAGTTTAGTGAAGTAAGTACACAGTACGATAGGATTAAAGTTCTTTCATTGACATTGAAATACATTGGCGGTTTCTAACGTCATCAGAAAGTAAGCAACTGAAAATGTCTGTACACTCAATGATAATAAACCCTTTACAGTTACTAAAAATAAATAGTTGTACTTGATTGTATTTAAAAAGAAAAATATCGTTGACATTCGATTGAAATCAGTTATTAACAAATGAAAGGTGATACACGAGTGTGTAGCAGGACTGAACACTTTTTTCGTTTGTGACGAATCTATTAATTTACACTGACATAATCATTTGACACTGCACAACATTAAAATTGTGGTTAAATGAGTATTATATTTTTATAGTTAAAACCTTTACATTTTTTTCTGTTTAAAACTTGCTTTCAAATAAAATCGATTATTATCCATAAGTGCATCCGCTATGTGTTTATTTATCGAACTATTAGAAAGAAAATATTGAACAGTTTAATGTGCATTACATCAAAATATGAAAATGTTACACGTGAATACTGAAGAATGTGAATTTTCATTTGGTCCAAACATGGTTTTTGTTATTCCTAAGTTTTGTAAATGCCAAGCTAATAATTTAATCACCAAGCTAATAAATTGTGTTTTAGGAATCTGCATTTAAAACCTGTCTGCCAGGATTCCCTGGTGCTCCTTCAGCGATAAAGATATCAAAGTCTATAGAAGGTGCACATTTATCGTGGGAGCCGCCGCAAGTAGCTGCAGAAGGCATATTCGAGTATTCAGTTTATCTAGCTGTAAGGTCAAATTCACAATCAAAGGTAAGTATTTTTTTCCTTGGGACCATAATTTACAAATAAAAGTTCTTTGAAAATATCGAATGTTATAATGGATAAAACCAAATGTTGCATCAAGTAACATGTTCTGTGTTACAGTTCAGTATACGCTAAAAACAAATATTTTGGTCACAAATCATATTGAGTGTTGCCTTATTGCTTTATTTGCTAATCTTTAATTTCTTCTGCTATATTGGTACATAAAGTATTGATCGAGCAATTGATACACAGCTTTACTGAAAATAGTATTTGTACTTGGCAGGAGGCACCTAAATCCCAGTTAGCGTTTGTCCGCGTGTACTGCGGCAAGGCGAACACGTGCGTGGTGCCACAGAACTCGCTGACGGCTGCGCACGTGGACTCTTCCACGAAGCCCGCCATTATATTCCGAATCGCGGCACGGAATGAAAAGGGATACGGACCTGCCACTCAAGTCAGGTGGTTGCAAGGTATGTATTTCAAGTATTTTCATTTGAATTACGTGTTTATGAAGTGTGTTGTAAAAGAAAATGGGTACCTTAATCCAAGGAAAAAGTTGTTAGCTGATAAAAGATAACTTTTACATTACATAACAAGTCCCTGAAGAAAGCTACTCATAGTAAATTTATTCTTAGTTAGTTAGCTAGTAAATTTATCTAGTTTGTAGAACTCCTCTCATTTTGCTTGTCTGTATAAACATAAATATGTCTGAACGACAGACTGACAACAGACATACTATTCAGAAATATTTAGTTATAACTAGCAAAAAAATTTAAGGACATGCCTAATTACTGACAGATCCTAATTATTGCGATGATCCTGCTTATAATACATGAAGTAAAATTAATATGATTATTTAAAATTAATTTGAAGGATAATCTGTTTGCCTAATTTTTATAATTATTATTTGCAACCCTATCTTTTTAGTAATGTATTTATTTAGTTGATGCCTACTTTTTTACAGATATTAAATCAACTGGAGTGAAGAGGCCCGGCGATGGCAGGTTAACTGGTGCCTCACCATCAAAACAACCTAAACAATTGTTGCACTAAGTGTTGAAGTTTTGTGACAGTTAGGACAAATAGACCAAGACATTAGAATGTACAGAACTACAGATTATTAAGTTGTTGTTTTATTCAATGTTAGTATATCTAACTATGTTATGTTAGCATAAGTCTCACCTTGACAGTGAAATCTCACGCCTTTCTATAAATTATTCATTTTGCTTTTGCCACTATGTGTAGCAATAATTATCGTTTGTAAAAAAGGATTTGTATCGTCGTTTGTAAGAGACGACTATTAAATAAAATAGACTGATTGATAATTTGGACGAAATGAGATAGATTACAAAATATAGAAATGTTATGAACATATCTATGCAATATAAATATGGAAATGATTGTTATTTTTTTTGTCAACCCCATGATTTATTAAATACTGAAACCAATAATTCGGACTTGGGAGCAAATTTTGCTGCCTGTATATTAGATTTAATTAAAAAAGATTTTGATGCATAAATAGAAGGTATATTATGAGAGTGTAATTCAATTGCAATTGTATTTTAATGCCGCATAAATTTGCTCGTAGGGTAAAAAATATACAGATATTGCATTTGGCTTTTAATACTTAATTACATATTATTGAGTACACTATACATTTGTTTCATTGCTATAAAATGCTATCTATTCAAAACTCCGGTAGGCATTCCAAAAGAAAATAAAAATACAAATTATAATTTATATCCTTCGTTTTATAGAAAATTTACTATAGTCGATAATTTTGCGTTTTATTATGATATTAAAGCAGTATCACTAAATTTATTATTTGGACAAGTTATATATATATATTGTTTATTGTGATATAGGTCCATACACTTGTAGACGATGTCATTGAACCTTGGTTACTGAAAAGGAAAAATATATTTTTAGTATTCAGTATCAAAATAACCATTGAACTCACTTGACTCTACTATAGTCACTAGAATGGGTTCGTATTTCATTTATAGGTCACAATTGTCTAATAGAAATCCACTAAGGCTTACTTCACATTAATAACATTTTCACAAAATTATGCGTCTTAGTCGGGCTCAGCGGTAGGTTCTTACCAAAGAAGTAGTTCCAAAGAGTTTGTACCATCCTATGACGATATTTGAGAGGTTCAAGTCATCGAGCATGATCTGTGCCACGCCCATAAACACTTTTTTACCCTCTATTCGTCCATAATCTCCCCATACTGTCACCTGCAACAAACAACGATTACTTCATTGAATACCGTTATCGTATCGATATTTTATAATAAGATTTTATAAAAAGGTTTACGACTTTTAACGGTTTAATAGCAAAACGTCCAGCGGGCGCAGAGTCCAATTCTCAATTGCTCCAGTTCGGAAAATGTTCATCCGGTAAATGCCAGAACCGAAGAGCTTGCGTTGGTGTTAGACATGGAAATTATTGCTACTTTTAAATCATAATTGAAATCGATTTCACCGGCGAGTGTGATTTGGTCATAGACGTGCCATCAAAATCAATCAAAATTATTTTTGATTGATTTTGGTGGCATTTTTTATAAAGGTCTTAACATATCAAAACTTATAAAAGTAAAAAATATTTCTAAGTTTATAGCCCTCGGGCACTAATCTTTTTTTTAATTATTACCTACAAGCTACAACTTAGCCGACCTATTCGTATTACTGAGTCTGACTAGTTTTATACGTCACGTCAATTTAACAATACTATGTTTTTTTTATTACCTTCCAATAAATTTTTATTTTAATTACAAGATAATAATGCTAAATTGAAGAAATAATGCTTGTCGGACAAAATGGCCGCCACCGTTCCAGCTTCCGACTCGGGTATGTTATTTTATTACCTCCAAGTTAATACTTGGTTGAATCGTCTCTTTTGTATATTGTAAGTCGTCAGGTACAAGTGTCCGACAAAAATTATGCATCTTGCATCGAGTCTGACGCGGTGAACATGTCGATTTTCGGGTAGTTATTATAACCTACATTATTTTAATTATATTTGATATTCAGCGAATAATATAGTAGTATATGTGTCATACAAAAAATGTGCATAAATAATTAAATTACGAAAAAATACGGATCTTGACCTTACTCTTGAACTTGAACTTGGACCGGAATTATCTCGCTAGCTTGCAATATGCCACATTTTTACGGGCAATTATTTTAACCCTGCCTTTTTAGCAAACAAAAAAAATGCCATAATGCTTTTATACATTTTTTAGTAATGATACCGACGCAGTTAAAAACATTAACTGATTCTTTTCAAGAAATCGAAGAGTTTGTAGAATGTATAAATTAAAAACAAAAAAATACGTGCAAAAGGCGCAAGGGTCTATGGACCCCGGGTCAGAACGAAGTTCCTTTCGAAGATATATTAATTATCGAGTAGACTCAACTCAGCAACATACGCAGTAAGAAAAATTCAAGAGTTGAGTGATGAAGATACAGCTCGACTTGTTTACTTCAGTTATATTCATAGCATAATGTCGTACGGCATTCTATTGTGAGGGAATGCTGTCGACATTCAAACCATTTTTGTGCTACAGGAGAGAGCAATTCGAGCAATTTATAATTTAGGAAATCGTTGTTCATTGAGGCAGAAATTTAAACAAATAAACATAATGATAGTGTCATGTCAATAAATATATGAAAATGTAATGTATGTTCATAAAAACAGAGATAGCTTTTCGGAAAGAATTTATGTACTTACATTCTATAAATTACAGAAATAGGAATAAACTTGTTGTACCTGCCTCTAGGCTCCAAAGGATAGAAAAGTGATTTCGAGGTCAATGTGTCCGATTTTATAATAAAATCCCAAATAATATACAAGACAGTACAAACAAATTTAAATCTGCAACAAAAAGTAAATTATGTCAGAAAGCCTTCTACCCAATTGTAGATTACATTGAAGACAAGAAAGCTTGGGATCAATTTAGCACAGGCTATTTCTTAAGTTCCTAGGTCTTCGCAATTTTTTTCGCAACGGGCTCTCTTGAAACACGTATACCGAGGAACGCTTGTTGCTGGCTGATCATATTGATATATCCATGTTTCGTCGCCAGTAATGATTTCAGAAATACGTCTTGACCACCCATTTTTAAAACGAAGACGAATCTCACGGCATCATTCCACACGGGCTTTATTTTCCGTTTCGGAGAGCAAACGAGGTGTCCAACGAGCACAAGTCGAGTCGTATCACCTCAGTTAGAGAGCACCTCCCAAACTGCCAGACTGCTAGATGCTTAGCCAGCATCGGAATCCTAGGCATCGACATATCGAGCGAAGTCCAGTTTCGGGGTCACTTAGAGGGTAAGGTCAAATTGGCGTCGAAGAAGCTCGGTGTCCTGAACAGATCGAGGCAGTATTTCACTCCGGCGCACCGCCTTCAGCTTTATAAGGCGCAAGTCCGGCCGCATATGGAATACTGTTTTCATCTCTATGCAGGGGCTCCTCAGTACCAGCTTCTCCCTCTGGACCGCATCCAACGAAGAGCAACTCGAATTATCGATAGCTCAATCATTTCCGATCGGCTCGATCCCTTGGCGTTACGTAGAGATGTGGCTTCACTCTGCATTCTCTATCGCATAAATCATGGAGAGTGCTCTGAGGAATTCATCGGACTAATACCAGCAGCAAATTTCCGCCTTCGTTCCACACGGCAAAATTTTTATCCTCATTACCTGGATAGTTGGCGCTCCGCTACTGTGCGCTTTTCGAGACACTTTTTGCCCCGCACAACCAATCTGTAGAACGGGTTATCGTCTGCGGTATTTCCGGACCGATACGACCTTCAAACCTACAAGAAAAGAGCGTACTCCTTCCTAAAAGGCCGGCAACGCGTTTGTGACTCCTGAGTTGCAGACGTTCATGGGCGGCGATAGTCACTTTCCATCAGGTGACCCGTCTGCTCGTCTGCCCCCTCTAACATTAAAAAAAAAAGTGTGAGCACTAACCGAACCCATGCCTAAAATTTTCTCTATATCCCTGTATGTAATTCGTGGGTCATCTCGCACAGAAGTTGATAAGAGTATACTACAGGACATCTTTATAATAATCATATGGACCCATTTTGTTCCTATTGGCTGTTGCCACTCGGGACGGATGTATAGCCTGGCAGGAACGGAGCGGGCATTTTAAACCTCTAGGTTTAAAATGCAGGATTTGACCCTATTATTATTTGACCCTATTTGGCCAGCATTATCTTCTAAAATATTCATTTTAATGATATGCTGTTAGGAGCGATTTTAATCTACATTACATTCACAATGTATCTATACTAACTTTTAAACTTTCGCGTTCCATGATAATTAATATTATTTAACGGGAATTAAAAAATAAATTCACAATGTATCTACTTCATTGGATAAGGACACAATTTGTAAATTTGTAATATTTAAAAACACAAATGTTTTTAAATATTACAAAAAAAAAACCTTAGGTTATTTACAAAGCTATTTTAAACAATATATTACTCGTATTATTCCTTATCCAATGAAGTAGATACGTTGTGAATTTATTTTTTAAGACAAATCTTTGAAATTCTCGGATTTTCTGTACTATAATACGCATGTATTATACATATAAACCTTCCTCTCTCTATTGATGAACCGCATTAAAAACCGTTGCTTAATTGCCGTTGCAGTTGCTTAATTTTTGTGTAAAAGGTAAGCCGTTTTAGAATTTTTATATTTTTTTTTTCTAATAAATGAAAAAGTTAATAAAAAAAGCGGTGTATTCACTCGATATATTTACTTTTTTTTGTCCTTCGATACATTCTCGTTAATAACAAATAATAGGCAAACTATTTATTAACGCATAAAAGACTAATGTTAATAAAATTAGAATTGACGATGGACACATTTATATATTATTTAATGTACAAGCACGATGTAGCTAATTAATACTTATCCATTACTTTCAATATTTTTCGAATTTTTTGTTTTGAATAATAAACATGAAATTTGTCGGGCTAGCTATACGCTGCTTCGCTTCTCTCGGACCCTTTTTCTATTTAATATAAAATGTATTTTCTCACATATGCAGTAAGTGGACAAGAGGTAATCATTTTTTTTTCTTTAAAAGAAAGCAAATACTCCTGCATGCCGAATATATCTTGTGTCGCGGGGGACTTCAACATTCATGAAACGGATACAAATAACACCCAGACTCAGAACAACAATTTGTAGATCACACAAAGTGTCGCCCTGTATGGGGTTTGAACTCACAACACTTGGCGTACTAAAAAGCGGCGTGGCGACCGTTTAAACCACTACGCCATCCGTGCAGTCAATAAAATAACTACCTACCCGAAAATCGACATGTTCACCGCGTCGGACTAGATGCATAATTTTTGTCGCACATTTGTACCTGACGACTTACAATATATGTACAAACGAGACTATTCACCAAGTACCTATTAGCTAGTAGGTAATAAAAAACACCTACCTACGAAAATCCAACGTGTTGCGCAAGTCGGACGCTGGCACGGTGGCGGCCATTTTGTCCGACAAGCATTATTACTTTAATTTACTGTAATCATTTTGTAATTAGAATGAAAATTAATTGGTAGGTAATAAAAAACATACTATCGTTAAGTTGACGTGTGTGCAGGGCGGGGGAGTAAAAATGCTGCCTATTTTAGACTTGGCATACGAAAATAATACGAATAGGTCGGCTAAGTTTTAGCTTGTACGTAATAATGAAAAAAGGGTCCTGGGCCCGAGGACTATAGTTAAACCGCCGTAAGCTTGGCCCTCCTGATGGTTTGGAGGTCGCGGGGCGGGGGTGCATTCAACCAATTAGCTAGTGCGTCGCTGTCCGCCGGCAGTGACTGACGTGAAAGTATGGCTGTACGTGTTATTTTTCTTGAGACTGCTACACACGGTATTATTTTGCAACATGGATAATCTGCCGTCTCTGCGTCACAAAAAGATTTAAAGACTTGAAGTTCGGCTTACAGAGGTTCTACTGTTAAAGTTCTAATAAAGAATATTTATTAATTTACTTAATTTTTAAATTGTATCTGAATATAATTTATATGATGAAGATAAGGTGATTTTATTAAAATTATTTTACAGTATTACATTTTACAATTAATCATAAAAACGTACAATACACTGACATTATAATACATGGAAATAAATTCGATTTTTATTAAATCGTGTGTAGATTAAATCTCAAACAAATAAATCTGAAGATATCGAGTTAGTACATCGTGTCATGTATAGCTGAGCGCATCACCCGCCCCGCGTCCCGCAAACCATCAGGAGGGCCAAGCTTACGGCGGTTTAACTATAATAGTTAAATAGTCAAAAACAAAACTACGTGGCCGTGCAGTCGAATAATTGCTAGGATTTCGGCGTGAACATTTATTCATTAGACATTTTAACCTCATTAGAATGGCATATTGTTTTACCCTCAGAATAGTTTTCAACGCGTGCAATCTCAAAAATGATGTTATCTACCCTATACCGGGCGATAGTTTTGCGTTCGGGTAATATTAGGGCGCCTTGATCCTGGCACACCGTTATTGCGATCACCTGTGTCTGACTGGCAGAATGACCGGCGTGTGTGAAGCAGAGGCATGACCTCGTGACTGCTTGCGGCCATGGTACGGCTACAGAGAGCGTGTAGAACTCCACTCACCCGCTGGCTGGCCAGGGCGGCGGTCGCTGAATGATCTTTGTTCTGCATAAGCGAAGGCCTGGGGGTGACAGGTGGCGCTGCCATCTGCTCCGAAGCGCCTTTAGAGGCAGAAAGGTGGTCTCCGCACACGGAGGGGTCACCTGTAAACCGTAGATGACTCGGGGTCTGTCGGGGTATCAGGAATTTCCTTTCTAGGTTACAACTGTTTCCCCGGCTACTACCAAGGACGGTGTTCGGTTTGAGGGCGACTCTGGATGCTGTGTCCCAATGTCAGTTAGCGCCGATCCATATTCTACCAGTTTTGTTCTGGACGGATTCCAAAGTTTGTTGTGTCGTTATGATTGACCGGGCAATTGTATTGAAAGCAGTTCTGGCTGAACATGAAGAGAGACAAATAGGAACTGATTCTTTGAAGAAAAAACATTCTCATGCCACGACATGCCGCGGTAAAATTGTATCGAAATAAAGTAATATGATTTCTAAAGTCACTGAAATAAGGATAAAGAGATCTTGATCAGAAAAAAATCCATAACTATCGGATAGCTAGCAGCGGCCCCCAATCATTAGTAAAGTAATAAATAATTGCTTTCATTAATTTCGACAAATTAAGACCTTTCTTCTTAAAATCTAGTCCACTTTAACTCAAAAATACAGGTTTGTGTGTTCACGCCAAAGAAGATACCATTTGTCGTTTCACTTCGGTTTGAGAGCACCTCCCTAATTGCGTCAGCCAGTATCAGAATCCTAGGCATCGACGTATCGAGCTAAGTCAAGTTTCGGGGTCATTTAGAGGGTAAAATCAAATTGGCCTCGAAGAAGCTCGGTGTGCTGAACAAATCGAGGCAGTATTTCACTCCGGCCCACCGCCTCCAAGTCTATAAGGTGCAAGTCCAGCCGCATATGGAATACTGTTCTCATCCCTATGCAGGGGCACCCCAGTACCAGATTCTCCCTTTGGACTGTATCCAAAGTAAAGAAAGAAAAATCTCCGATATTACGCACATACGACCTTCAAATCATCAAGAAATCCTTCCTTAAAGGCCAGCAACGCGCTTGTGACTCCTGAGTTACAGGCGTACATGGGCGGCGGTAGTCGCTTTCCATCAGGTGACCCGTCTTACACGTTGACAATTTTTGAGGTTTGTTCCCTTCGATTTTGACAAATTTTTGGCGAAGTTTTTTTTTCTGTTTGTATAACGTGACGAAGCAATCGCTTATTACATATACAATACGCGATTGCTTAGTACTTAGTAGTTGAACAAATTCCGCTAACTATATGCATTTTTTCTTCGAGAAGAATCTCACTACGTGGATATCGTCACAAACGCCTCTCGTAATTAAGGACACCCCCTAATTACGAACTGGACCAATTGCGAACAGGACCAATTGAGAATTGGACAGTCTGACAGTTTGCGAATTAGACATAATATGCACCAATGCTTTTGATTTTTGCTTTTTTCTTAAAAATAACTGCCCACATCTCAGCAGTCTGCTCCCAAACTAGGCTGAGCCTGTGCTAACTAGACTGCTGATAAACATACTTATATATTTCTAAATACACCCATAAATAAATTACACTCAGGCACAACAAATGATCGTGTTCATCACATAATATTTGTCCTGGCTTGGAATTGGTCCCACGACCTCATGCTTAGTGGTCAGGTTCACTAACCAATAGACAAACAGGCTCGTCATACATAAATGTATATCTTTATTTATTATAAATGTATTTTCAATTTAAATTTAGATATATTAGTTTGTATCATTTTAGAATCACATAGGTCATGCGCGAACGAAGTTAATATAGGTATGTTCGTTATTGTTGATACGATCTCTCTCTGTATGGGTTACGTAAGTCGACTTAGACACTTTAGGGGGTTGTAGTTCGGGCACGCCGTCATCGCGGCGGTAAGACCCGTTATGGAGGATTGGCTCGAGAGGCGTCACGGGACCCTCTCATACCGATTGACGCAGGTGATCACTGGAAAGGGATGTTTCGGGGATCACCTGTGTCTGATCCGCAAGGAGCCAACGCCTGAGTGCCACCACTGCGATGGCCAGACCGTGGACACGGCTCTCCACACGCTGGCAGAGTGCCCGGCGTGGGTTGAGCAGAGGCGAGACCTCGTGGCGGCCATCGGAGTGGGAGTTCTCTCGCTCGATAGCCTGATTGCGGCTATCGTGCGGAGCGAGAGTGCGTGGAACTCTGCTGTCTCCTTCTGCGAGCAAGTTATGCTCGCGAAGGAGACGGTGGAGCGGGACCGGGAGAGGTTTAGGACTCTCCCGGCCCGCCAGGCCCGGGAACGGGCCAGGTACCGCAGGCGACTCAGGCGCCGGAGGTCGCAGAACGACCTCCGTCCTCCATAAGCGCAGGCCTGGGGGTGACAGGTGAGGCCATCTGTCACCCTAGCAGAAGTAGGCCGGGGTGGCGGCGAGCGCGTTGCGAAGCGCGCTCGCTTCCAGGGAGCACAGGGAACATGGGGTTCCCACACGGGGGGGGGGGGGGGGGGGGGGTCGTCTACTCGTCTGTAGATGACCCGAGGTATGTCGGGGCACCAGGGACTTACTTTCTAGGGTATACCTGGGCTATTAGTACCCGAGACGGCGTGCGGTTTTAGTCGGTTCGAGTCCGACATGCCACCGACAGGTGGTATCCGAGGGGATTTCCGCACGGAAAAAAAAAAAAAAAAAAAAAAAAAAAAGGGGGTTGTAGTTGCCATCATTGATATAGATTTCACTATGCCTTACCCAATACCAATGGTATGCCATATTTCACTATGCCTTACCCAATACCCGATACCTTATCCCAAAACCAATGGTAATTCATAGTAAAATCTATTAGTAAAAATGGCCACCACAGCTCCTAAAGTATCTAGATCGACTTAACCAGTAACCCTGTATATAATAATATGTTGTAAACCATATTTTACAATTAACAATACAACATCTGAAAGTATGTTAGGTACGCCAAAAACTGTCTTACCTGTAAAACGCAACCTTTAAAGTTTTCTCTAAAGGTTAGCGTTTGCTGGTAGAGGGGATCCAGGGTTCGGCGCGCCGTTGTAGTTTTCGCCTTGGCGATACACCGTTTCCCGCTTACAAGGTATACCTTAACGTAAGGTGCAGGCAGAGTCCGACTGCCTTGTCTGGCTTGTAAGCCACGGGCACGGATTACCTCTACCTACAAAAGTGAAAAACAGTTTCCGTTAACTCTTTCCGCATTCTGTAACTAAATGCATTCACGGGTAACGTAGTGGTTCAAAACATATATTAATATACGTTTCTGATTTGACTAGGAAAATGAGTTGAATTTGCGTTATTTTCAATTAATTGTTAAGTTTACATTACTATATGCTATATATTGCTACTTGTCGAGAAAAAGTAATATTAAAAGCGTTCACATGTAACACTGAGTTAACAACTTCTCTACAACTTGACACATACCTCATTCTTGTGATAATCTAAATGTTATTCTTAACTTCCAAATCCATTTGGAATGTATATTTGCTATGTCCATGTCAAATGGATTTCAGCATAATCTTTAATTTTCTATGTTCTTACTGTTTGTTGTTAATTGCTACTACACTCTAAATTCGATTCTTCACCTATTCAAGTCTTAGAGCGTTTAGATTCAAGTGATTGTAAGTTTGATGAATCTGGTGTACCTTGAGGCGGTAAATAACACTGCGACAAAACCGTGTAATTTGGTATGCATCAATAAGGTAAGTGATTATTTTATTGTAAGTATTGTGGTGTATGACTAATAAATAGAAACTAAAGTGCAATCCTCTGTTCCAGACTCCAAAAGCACCAGGGAGCTACAAAGTCGCACGTGCATGATTTAGTTACATTCCTAATAAAACTTAATAAATAATATCTTTGAAGGTTACGAAGTGTTAACCTCGAGGAATCCTTTCTGGTAGCACATTGACAGCTGTACGTCGCCTAAAGTAGGCGCACCCAGTAGTTGTCTTCCAACCAGTTGCCCTGGTCCTAAGCCATCTATAAAATCCGATAGGCCACCACCATCTGAAGAGCCAGAACCTCTCATACCAGGAGACCATCTAAAAATAGGCGAATATATCACATTTACATCATTTATAAGCAAGAAGCATTTCGAAAAGTATCCATACTTATAGAGTTTAAATATCTCTGTACGGTTAGAAGTATTTTGGATGAGATTCGTTCATACATAAATTACAGTTTTACCGGTAGATATTAAGTGGAAAGCCTGAGGTAATCTATTACTAGGCAAATGAAATATGGTATTTTATTCGTCACGCTAGTTCCTAAACGTTAACAAGCTTTGGGAATTATACGTATAAAAGGTAAATAGTATAATAAAATAAAATTGTACCAATCTCTGAATCTCTCAGAATTTCGAATTTGCACACTACACGCGGATTTTGAGAGCTCGTCTCATACATAGCGAAAAATGTTTCTATGGTTCTCAAAAGGATCTGAATACTTCCACTGCATCTGTCGTCTGATTACCAGGGGATGTAGTGTTCTTTAATACCGTTAGGTCAAGAGCAAAGGGTACATGCAAATTACCATGATTTCATTTTGTGTCCAATGACGGAACACCATTTAATGATGATGTCGAGAAATACTTAGCTGAAGTTGGAAACTGAACCTGTGCCCAGTTAATGTCGCTTGTCTTTTTTCCCCCTTTTGATACTATCATACAAATCCCTTTCGTTCAGTCGGAATCGAACCAACTAAAATACGTCATAACATCAGCTGAGCAAACTTGGATATAAACTGGGACACGACAAAGTAACCGACTAAAAGATATGGCCGCTGCATACAAAGTGGCCCCAACAATTTCTGGCAACTTCTTCAAAGAACAAGGCGATGATAGTCTTGAAAGGCATTGTTGTTGATTTTTGACAAGCTGATTAGAAAAGCTGGTTTTTAGTATGAGGTGAGCTGTCAAAAACGTTGATTTATAGTGTGCTATATCGTATTGAGGTCACTGGCGTTATAGCTACTACCAAATGAAGAAATATAAGTATTAATAACAAAATAAAAATACAACATTACAACACTGATACAATAGTGAAGAAGAGGGCGGTAGTCTTTCGGATGCATCGATTGATAAGTAGTAGACAGAATGTGGATTCCAGGTTCTAGGTTCTATAAAATATTAATCATCTAACTAGTAGATGTAATCGTGAAAAGGTGCAAGAAACGCTAGAGAATGGTCTGCATCTATTAAATAGGTAGATTTCACAGTGGATTAGATAGATGTATTGATGTAATGTACCGGGGGTAATAGGCAGAAATGATATTATTTATAGTATGGATAGTTTGAATAAAAGTCTACAACTCTCAATCTAACCTGTATAAATTTAATTTCAGCTTAAATTTATTTCGCAATAGTCAATAGTATTGCAATAGTCTCCCAGTGTCTCAGCCAGTATCATACATTACTCTTTACAGATAGGGAAGAAAATAATTTGTTATGTATTGTAGGAAAAAAAGAGGTAGTAGGTATTCTTCTCTATGCCTGTTTTATATAAAGTAGGTACTCATAAATTACGAAAATCATTTCAAACCCAACAATTTGAATGTATATGATAAAAATGGAAAGTGATTCAATGAAACATGCATGACAAATGTAGGTGTGTAGGTATGTACATCGATCAGACAAAAATGTTATATTAATTAAACTGTTCAAAATAATAAGTGCAAAACATTGTAGGCTGTCAGGCAACATTTATCGTCAAAACAATCGTGCATCACAACTCCAAGAGGACTTTCTTCTCTGACGACGAGGCCTTGTTGAACCGTAAATTTGTACAACTTCGGGACACGGCGAGCGTCTATAACCGGACATAAATAAAGCTATCTCATGTTACATAAACGAGAGGGTGCAATGCCTATGCGAGAGAAGACTCGTGCGTGCTGAACAGAAAAGAGAATAAGTGAAACACACCAATAAATTCGGAATCATGCTTTGACAAGACGAGCACAGAGAGGGGCAAAGAATGTAGAAGACGCGAGCAACATCGAGGCGCACATACAAAAACGAAACTCTGCAGGCAGCTCGCGAACTGCGGCATAGAACGGAGCAGACGAGCGGGCGACTTACGAGGATCCTTCCGAGCTAGATATGGACACGAGGCTGGCGGTGCACACCTCGTGCGAGCGCTGGAACGTGGTCGTGGCCGGCCCGGAGCGTTTGCGCCGCGCGCCGCTTCCTTCTACGCGGGACGCGCGCGCTGTAGCGGCCGACCAACACACATACATTACCGTTGCAGGTACATACTATATTTACATAGAGAGTCCACATGACACTTTTCATAAGTATTTTTGGCATTCTTTAACACCCTGAGTCATAAAAAACAGTAATTTCATTAACTCTTAAGCTTATTGGCAACATTAAAATTACCTATACCTACTTAGACACTAAAATGAAAAGTCTGCTGATTGGAGAGTAATAAAATAGAACTGCGAGTGCCGTATCCGGCAATGCTAGTGATAGTTTACCCATATAATAGGTAAAATATAACTCAAAACAAACAACTTTTTTAAAATTAGTAACTAACAACTAACTAGAAGTAAGTTGACCATAGTGCGGTATTAGAATAGTAACAAAAAAAATAATATCCATTTATGTATTATATCTAAATGAACCCCGTCTAAATTCGCTGAGTAGTAGTTTTTTCTTAATTTTAGGATAATGTGCTTATTCGCGTTATATAGAACATTACTAGTGTATATAGTATCTCGTGACCCCGTAAATAATTACATTTACCAGGAAAAGCTCTACATTAGCTGATTATACAAAAGCGACATTGCACATTAATAATATGCGTTGTGGAATTTATAACATGCTGTGTTTATAACGACTCATAGTTAGTAATGTACGGAATACATATGTTATGCAGATATCTTCCCTTTCGTTTCTTCATAACCTTTAAAATGACGATTTTAAATGTTCGCCTGTGATCTACCGCCCGTGGGAGTAGCACTATTGTGTCAATGTCGTGGGTTGCAAGCACCATGAGGCGCGAACCTGTCCTCGTCGTTCTCACTGGAGGCGGATGAGGTCCGGGACACTCCACTTACACCTCCGCGTATTTCACCAGGCCCCACCTCTTCGCTGCGTTGCACCGTAAATGAATTTTTGCCACGTTTGCCAAAACCTAATCTCCGTTTTCGTCCTGTATTATTTTGTCAATTTTTATTTTAGTATGAAATATTTTTAAGTTTACAGTTGAGCACGGTACCGTGCTGTAAGGCTCTGAACAAATATTAAATACTTGTAATTATTAGTATATTATAAAATAGCATAAAAGAAATCACCTGTCGCTGATAATTGCGATGTAGAGTTGCTTTTTTTGCCCATGCCAGAACCAAAGTAGTCACGAGGTTCCGCTTTAAGTAGCACGTCGTCAGAAGCCGGTTCTAGCTCGCTCGTGCCTCCAAGAGCAGTATCACTGAGGCTCCCATCTTTATTAAAAACCATGTCATGTTTTTAAATGTTAGTTTAAGCTACACAAAGCGTATATATGTATTTTTGTTTTACCTGCTTTTTCGTCCGGCGGGACATCCGCATTACTTAAACTTCTCGTGAATGGACCTCGACGTGACTCTCGTCTTTCCAAAGGCTGTGGCTGGTTGCTGCGGCCATTTTCACGTCCACCATAGTCATTACTACGTTTTGAACTCCAGTTGGTAGGTTTTCCAGTTTCCCTCGTTTGTGCAGGTTCCATATCAGTTGCATCAAATTTATTATGATTTTGTGGCGATGCACATTTTATTGATTTGGACCGACCGCAGGAAACCGAATTGTCAGAAGAGGAGAGTTCCATCGGTGCATCGTGAATGTTTTGATGAGTGTCACCAAGTGGTAGATATGAGGCGACAGGAGTGAGCACACGACGGGACGAGCGCAGGTTCGGGGCAGAAAAAGCAACAGACAAAGAATTAGCCATAATACAAAACTCACGATCTAAATGATCAGTCGCTGCTAAAGAATATGTGCGGAGTCGAGCTTTTTCAATGATAGATGACAAAGGTTTTCTTATTGAGAGATCTATACTGGACTGAGGGAAAATGGAATTTGGTACTCGATATTCTTGAAAGGTTAGAACTTCGTTTATACTAACAGTGTTACCAATTTTGTTTAAATTACTGTCTTCACCCTGCTTTTTTTGGATTGTTTCATTTGAAGTTTTATTTGCGTGATCTTTTGAACTAATTCTCATTCTTTTAAACATACTTTTTATCGGGTCAGGTGTAAATGGTGGTGAAGATTTTATTAAAGAGTCAGAATTTCGCCTGTAAGGATGTTCATTATTCTCATTCTTGGAAGTAAATACTGTCTTTTTACTTTCATGGACATCCAAAGATTGTGTTTGGATAATATTTTTAGACTCGTAATTAGTTTTCAAATTTAAAGACAAAGTTTTTTTCCTTTCTAGTTTTGTAGACCTAACTTCCTCCGTGATGTTACAATGATCAGGACTTAAATCAGCTTTATCAATGAACTGACTTTTGTGTATCTTTGAAGACTCAATGTCCAAACTATTTCCCTTTTCGATACTTACATGAATTGTAGTTTCAGCGTCACTACTTTCACTCTCATAACCCCGATATTGTGATATTTTTTCTTTATTTTCTCTTGAGTCTACAGTTGCCACTAGACACTAGAGTATCTTTTGTAGTTTCTTTTTCAAAATTGCCACAATTAATTGAGGGAATACAAGGAAGTGATCTAACACGAAAATTATTAATCTTTTTTCCTACATAGGGTAATCTTCTTTGTCTCATTGTCTGATAAACCTTTGTTTGATAGTCGTTTGTGTCAAGACTATGCATGTGTCTGTCTAGGTAATAACAAACGCAATTGTGTTGAGATTGTAGGTTTTTTCCGTCACTTTTTACGTGAATCTGCCTGAGGCGATAAAATATATTTCTGGGCATATTTACATCCTCTGGATTTAAAAAGACAGTCGTAACTAAAGATGTTGGTTGAGGGATACAGGGCAAAGCCATCTGAAATATATAATCTTTTCTGTTTTCTGTAATTTTATACGTATTAGTATGTACAGGATATTCGGGGCAACTTTGACTCCTTTTGTAAGGGTGCCTGTAGGAGCGTTCTCGAGTGCAGGAGCCGACCGAGCGGCTACGAGCGAGGTTGCCGCGAAGACGATAGGTGGGGCTTGCACCTTGATTTGTTTCAAGCATACCTTGATGAGAGTCGGTTCGAGATCGGAGCCGACGTCTAACCGCGCGCTCCACACCCGCCGGTATAGAAATACACGGTAATACACGGTGAAAGGTACGATTAGTACAACGCACTCGATGGTAAGAATCAGGGTTAGGGGTAGCACTATCACAAGAGGAATATGTGTTATGAGGAGGGAGGATCCGTCTCCGGCTGTAAGTTAATGTCAATAATAACTGTGTACTTCTTTGATTTTTGCGACATAGTGCATTCAGTAAAATTAAATATATTTAATAAAATCAAAATAGGGGCATATCAATAAAGTACCTTAGCATTCTGGTCGGCCTTGGTCGCTCAGATTGCGTACTGAAGGCGCTAGAAGTAACTGATCCTACGGATTCAAGATCCGAGTCAGCGGCTGTGGCGTCTGGAGACAACCGACGTCTCGGTGCCCAACCACCACCACTCCGGGCTGCCAGCTCTGAGTCTGATAAGCCCGCGTAGTGTCGTTCCCAACCTATATTACCATTACAGTTACTGGTGTATAAAGATAGCTAGAGTACACTAATCTCTAAACAGCTAATAGCCATTGCATAGAATATGAGAAAGTAAGGCAGTCTAGATGACATTCTAGGCACAGTAAGATGAAAAGTGGTAGTCGATAGTGAGTCTTGTTTCTAAAACATAAAGTTGATATGGAACTTATATACAAATATTGATTTCAATGTAGAATTTAAAGAATACATTTTCTTTCGAATCGTGTAGCTGTGGCTTTCAATTTCTTAAGGAATCCTATTCTTGTTTTGTTTTTTAATCGTGAACACTGATCTGATGTTTTTGGGTGTGTTAGGGCCGGGTAGCGTGTATTGACCTTGTGGCGTGCTGCGGTACATGAGTGTGGCGCCAATGTGATGAGGGGCGATCCACTTACGTTCCTCCAGGTCCGCCGATACTTGAGCTCGGACAGCTCTCTGGGCACTCTGCATAATTATGATATATTATGATTTTGCAAACTTTGATGATGTTAATTTATTACGCGATAAATAATTTAATTTATTAAACATGGTCTACATAACAGGTAAAATTATTTATTAATACTCACCTGGTGGGGTATTTGCGGTAATTGTCTTTTTTTGGGGCTGGTGGTAGGTGTGGCAGTAGCCGATCGTGACTGAAACCGCGGCGCGTACGCATGCGTCGGTAAACGAGTTGCGTCGTTACCTCGCTCCTCGTTCACTGCAATATTGGTTTGTTTTCCATGTAACGCATGATTTTAAAATGAATAATAATATAACGGACACTTCACAACTTGAGAGTATAGACATGATACAGACTTACAAAGTTACCTTTGAAAGATAAATTATTAGGTTATTCAATATAAAATGACATGCAACCATCAATCATGAAATGAGTTAGATTTATCATCAAAGAAGTGCGTTACCTCCACGTATTAATGTATGTTAATATTCTTCGATTAAGACGAAAGGACCTGGATATAACGCACTTAACTTACATAAACACCTAATGGATAGCGTGCTCGTATCAGGTATAAAAGGATGAGGTAGCGGAAGATGCGTGAAATAAAATCAAAGTGGACCAGAGCTAGGAAGTGAAAACAGTAAGTTGCAGTAAAGTAGTGAGATGAGCGGAACGCGGTTAAAGAACGTGCGTGTCTCGGCGACAAGTGTTCCGTGCGGGTTTGGGGCCCGCTGTCATATCGACGTCCACGGACCAATCGGAAATGTTGGAAAGAACGGTTTTTTATTAGATTGGTGAGTAGTCATTTTGGCGCCGGTTGGCACCTGCATAGCGCCAGTCACGATCGTTGGGCGGTGATAGAGATCGTCGCGGGGACTTGCTGCGAGCACGGTTTGGCCTGGCAACACCAGCCGCTGACTGAGACCGCGCCACGCTGTGGCCCGTACTCTGTGTGAAGAACAAAACTATAATAATTATATGTACGTATGTTACTAATATGCCATAAATTATTTATTTCTTTATTATACATATTATTATTACTTACTTTTGTGAGGATTGTTGTCTTATTAAGGTAAAGTTTTGATGATTTTCAAATAAATAGCTACGTGCACTCCACTCGGTAAGGTATTTATTTAAAAATCATGAGTTACCTACTGTGACGTTATAAAAATTATATGATTTAAAATGAAGTATTTAAAGTACACCACATAATGATCAACTCTAAAGCTAAAAACCAAAATGTTTATGGACTAATTTGTATCGGTTAGAGTACTAAAAAAATGACTGGCTTAAAGTATTAACTAACACGTTCTCTGGACATCCCGGAGGTTCGCACTCGACCCGCTGGTGACATATCCCGACGACTAGACCGAACTCCTTCCATATCCGATCTCTATAAGATTAGAAACATTATTATCGTTAGGTATCTATCAGTGATTTCATTAAAATTTTAGAAAGTTAAGGGATGTTTGCATATTATATAAATTTAATCAAAGGACTCATTACTGCAAAAGTTAAATTTTATTACTAATCTGGTAATTACTGTAACCAAAATCACGCCGTTTTTTTCTTTTCTTTTCTATTTCGTACTAGTTTAAATAAATAATAATAGTAAAATTGCGTACGGTTTTTCAGGACCGATACGGCTTTCAAACCTTTAAGAAAAGAGCGTACTCCCATTTTAAAGGTTGGCAAAGCTCTCGTGACTCCTGAGGGGGGTGGTAGTAACTTTCCATCAAGTGACCCGGCCGCTCGTTTGCCCGCTGTACCATAAAAAGAAAATCTTCCCCACTCACATAACGTCATCTAGATATAGACTAAGCAGAGGTTGTACTATGGTTACCAGATGGAACTGATGACAATACATATAGGTAAATCCTTTTTTGTAAATACATACATATGTTATATACCAAGAAACACCCTGCCCAAATGAAACATTTAATGTTCATGCACACAAATGTTGACTTGAGCGGGAGTCTGTTACACAAACCACTACGCCATGCGGCAGTCAAATATTTAAAAAAGTTATTACCTCATGTGGTAGCGGGGGGCTGGAGCTGGAAGCTAGGCTGGAGAGGGAGTGATGACGTCGTAGATCACATTCGCTTGGTGTATCTGAGTCTGAAAGACGCGATGTTGAAGTCGATGGTGGGGATAAGTGTTCACCGTCGGCTTCATCTTCACGGTATCTCTGAGGAATTCATAAACAATGTAATTATTACATTCCCAAGGTCATAAGTCTAAATTAAAGACAGAAGACAGAAGACAGAACCTCGCTTACAATTTCTTTGCCATTGTATTTATTACATCAGTAAATGTATTACTTACGCTAAAACTACCAGATTCCTCATGGGGCTTCAACGTGTACCAGTTTGGTTCGTGGTTCATCACAACGTTGTCTAAATCGAGTAGAACCTCTCCAAGGAAATCGTTAGGACCATACCGATTTAAATCCCAAACGGTGACCTTAAAAGTATAACAATAACATGAGTTGAAACAGTTCACGGATATTTAACAAGTATATTTTGAAATTGACCAAACTTATTCAAGTAACTTATGCGAGTACCTACTAGTCAGACTATTACAACTTATTTTTGCTATGTTTGGATTCGATGATTTTTGGAACATAAAAATTAGGAAATTAGTATAAGAAATCTATTCACAAGTTATTTATTACAGGAATAGGGTTACAAATTATATTTTTGATAATTTGAATAACTTGATATTTGTCTTGACCATTTCACGACAAATATCAAATATTCGATTGAAAAATAAAACATTAAACTTTCGTAGAAGAATAAGTGTCTTGCAGTACGATTGATTTTGTTAAGTTCTAAAAACCACAGATACCGGAAAATTTTGTGGAACGCTGTACAATAGTATATAAACTAAGTCTCCTTGTATTGTGTTGGTGAGTGTAGAATAGAATATCCTTTTTTTTGTATCCTCAAATATATAGTATTATATACGTTGTTTATCACATCAGATCACATCAACAGAATTTCATAGTCTCCTTCTAGACATAGGCCTCTCCTTAGAAAGGAGGCTTTGGCCTACTATAGCACGCTGGCCAGACCTTTTTAATTTTCGTAAGAAATTATACTAGTATACATAAAAAGATGACAGTGTTTGTAAACATTAATAATCATCGTCATCACTATTTTAGTCTTAGGAGAACACTTGCTAATCATAAGTCATTACTCTAAACACACACCTTTTATTAAAATTAACATTCAAATTTATACTAAAGATAACAGGATCTCTCATAAATCTTTGCACTCGTATCCATTGAAAAGTTGTCTGGAAACTATCGCTTTTGGAGATAGTGCCGTCCATAATGCATTTAATGTGTCTGTTTCTATTTGTTTTCCAATTCAATTTGGTACAGTAAAAAGTATTTATTTTATTTCTATACGATTAGGCACTAAAAGACATATTACCTCTAGTGTCCTCTTCTTTATATCTGTGATACGAATTCCACAATACACAAAAGTCTGATTCCATCGCGGTTCCAGTGTGTTGGCCAATGTTTTAGTTCGCCGTTTACTCTTCTCACTCTTGTCTGGTAGAAGGAATATTTTTGCGTAAGGACAGCGGGGGGATCCGTCAGCCCTCGGTGTTAGTCCACTGGCTGACACGACAGTCACCAAGAGTTGGAGAGCCGAGATGTCGAAGTATATTTTGAGCTAATAAAGAAAAAAAATGAATTGTGTATTTTCTAAAATCAGTATTAAAAATGAAAGAGTTTCATGATTGGACTGAATATTGTCCTCTTGATTTTAATAAGTTCAGGTCTTTCGTAGGCTAAATGCTATCGTGTCATATGTTTATATACGGGTATTATTGCAATTGATAGGTACTGTTTGTTTCATGTTAATTTTTAAACTAAAAACTCTAATTTCACCATCATCAATTTCTAATACTCTAAAATCAAAATTTCACGTAGAATCACCATACTTGAAACGATTAAAATAATTTTAACTATTTAATAACTATATGCCGCAGAAGAATATTTTTCCATTGAAAAAATTAAAGGCACTTAAAATCATCGCTCAAATCGTGTTTCGTTATCAACAAAATTCATTTCATAAAAATTGTGGTTGTATTCGAGTTTTTCCCAACCCTATCATTCTCTAAAAGTACAGCACTCTTGACTACCAGCAGTAAAAAAGGGTTTTTCTTCTTTTGTATAGCTCAGTAATTAACTCGATCGATAGTACTTAGCTAGTAAGGTGAACGTTTGTGTACGAAGGCCGTAAACGTACCTGTATCCGTCCTGCTACATTCGCATTGTGATGACTGTGGCGTGGAGGACGTCGCCGCGAGTGCATGTCTGGCGACCCTGGTGACGTCACCAATACGCTCGGTTTCTCGCAACCACCTATCACTTCCGTGTACACTTCTGTGAACAATATAAATCATATATATACAGCATCAATAGTCTTCTACATTCCATTATTCATTATCATTCTATTGAAACATATCAACGGTACGTCTCATTGCTTGCTGCACTGGCGGTCGAAGCAGTGGTTGATAACTAAAATCATATTATTCCAGGGTTTATTTGATTTTACCAGGGACTTCCTTTCTAGGGTATACCTGGTTCCCCGGCTATTAGTACCCGAGACGGCGTGCGGTTTTAGTCGGTTCGAGTCCGACATGCCACCGACAGGTGGTATCCGAGGGGATTTCCGCACGGAAAAAAAAAAAAGTGTTTATTTGATTTAATTGTCACACACAATTGTTGAGGCAACGGTTGTCAAATAGTCATTTCCAAAACATTCACCACTGCTTCGAATGGTGTGCCTAATAACACTACCGTTTAGCATGGCATAGATTAACTATCTAAAATTTACAGCATGTAAGTGAATTAACCTTTGTGAGTTCTCCAGGGTTGAGCTGGAGGCCGAGACGCAGCAAGCGGACGCGACACAACCAGTTCTACGTGAGAGTCATGTTTACTATCCGCCACCACTGTAGCAACCTCCTCTGCACTGCGACCTTGAAGTGGGACCCCATTCCATTGCAATACTTCATCACCTGCAAATGACAAAATAGACTTGTGGTTGGACATTTTTGTTAGACGTTTGTTCAACTTTCGCTTTAGCCAATCAGTGGAGCACCAGAGCTTGACAAACACACACCATCACGTACCCTATTCGTAAAGGGAAAAAGTACGAACGTTTGCATGTGATTATGTTAGTTGTAACCGTTTACTCATAACTGGCATTCTTACTATTATTGATCGAAGTTTAAAACAAACCTAAT
Organism: Arctia plantaginis; assembly: GCA_902825455.1. NCBI lineage: Eukaryota > Metazoa > Arthropoda > Insecta > Lepidoptera > Erebidae > Arctia > Arctia plantaginis. The sequence continues at coordinate 3,596,061 of CADEBD010000303.1, forward strand.
AAGAAAATGGTAGTGGAAAAGCATGATATGCCATACGTATGTACTGCATATGTAAGTTTGTAGGCACAATGTTTAAGTATTACGGTACCATTGCCATGTTATTAAGACCATAAACTAAGAAGTTTCTCATAGTCATAGTAATTTATAAAAATCATCAACTGACTTCAAACTTGAGATTCCGTCATCTTAATTGAATGAAATATTTTTTTTCTTCTTATTGTTATCAAGTTTACACCCCTATACTATGAAATCCGGATCTGAAGATGGTATGTGAGGGTTAACGAGGGAACCCTCCGAACTTATGAGTTCCATGTTGTTTAATTTCTTATAAAATTTAGCAACTTTAAAATGTTGAACACACAAATATAACACGAATATAACGTAGGTTCAGCTGAATGTATCATCACTTCTATGTCCGTTCGTTTACCTGCCTTTCTGTCCGTCTGTCATGACATAATAAAAATCAAGCAATAAATTAAAGAAACTATCAATCAAAATTGATCTAAGTCAACGAAATTTTTATTATTAACTTTTAAGTATCCTTTACTAATGTTTTTATATTCTAAGTCAGTTTAACTTTTATGTTTAATAAGAATAGGAAGAATTACAGGAAGTTATGACATTATAAAATGTAGGATCGCAAGATTCCATGCTGTGTCATTAACTCACCTAAACATAAAAAATGCGGAGTTTATAAAATTAGTAATGTCGTCAAAAATGTGCGACAGATTAACTCTTAGCAAAAACCGCAAGAAAGAAGCACTACGAATTAGCATACGGAGTACAATACGTATATTATTTTATCACATCTAGACTACTGTTGATACTTACCTATTCGAAGCTGACCTTCTAAATCAGCAATAGATCCTTTTTTAACTTTTTCAACGACTGCCCCACGTGTGCCATCGGATAATAGTTTCCCACCCACTACTTTCAGTCCGAGTATAGCGGCAGAGGAGTGTGAACTACCTTCGACGATAGTTTTGCGTAACACCATATGACCAATCATGCGGCTTCCGTCGGCAGATACCTGCCAGCTCAGCGGAAACTGCCATACAATAAGTATGTATTAGTTTAGCTCTATTGATTTAAAATTAATTTTAATTAATAAACATTATGTTAACTACTAAGTGAAATGATTATTAAAGAGGCTTGACGATATGTTCAGGTGCGAGTACAGCTAAGTCCTAAGCTTGGCTTGTCATCGTGTAGTTACAAGAAAGTGTGCACATTCAACATTCTTAAGGAACCCATGCCAATGCAGTCATGCCACAGCCAAACAATTTTATTGGTACATAATATATAAGAGTCATCATCTACTTGCTCGCTACTTTTGTTTGCCATATATAACCGTTCAAAATAAAATGTGATCTAAGTAGTTATGCGTAGTACCTATGATACATACATGGACTACACAATTACACGCCATATTTGAAATAATACGGATGGGCAAATAGTTAACTCTTGGAACGCCTACCACTATGAAAATTCTGTTTCAGAAAACAACAAATAAAATATAGTTATAAAACATAATCGTTCATATGTTTCCTAAACATAGTAATGCATAAATAAAGCCGCAAATCGGCACTAATAATAAAAGAGGACTAGTTTTAAGCAACTAACCGACACAATGTGAAGCTATCTATGTACCTTTGGGCAATCGCCTCTGTTAGAATCTTCACTCGATGTGAAGGTGCTAGAGGTATCGATGCCCGAGTCTTTGGTGGCGGAGTCCTGACTGGTCTGGCGTTCTGATTCCCACCGCAACGAGGCCCAGTCGTTCGGCGCGCCTGACGCGTCACGTCCTCCGCGCGGGAACGTCGCTGCGCCCTCGTGGCCGTCAAAACGAACGGTCTTTTTTCTCCTCTCGGTGAATCGTCTATTGTCTGAGGAGTCTTCCCATAAATAGGCACTCTTATACACCTCTCGATCGGGGCGCGGGCCCTCGTCTGGGGCGTACGGGCGTAAGTATGAACCCTCGCCGTCGTCGCGAGCCCGCCACCGGCAATCGGTCACAGAATCGAAACTGCGTCCGCCTGATGGTCCAGTTCTTGCCACATCAAATGGAGCGCGTGCCTCTGCCTCATAAGCGGCCGGCGAATGATTAAGCAAATTGTAATAATTGTTGGCAGCCACGTTGGCGCTACGAAGATGCGGGTGCCGGACTGGAGCACATGCCTCTAGTTGTCCTAAGAATGACATCGTATGAATAGCAACGGTTACGTAAATCGTTTTAACGCCTGCGTCCGTTCTTGTTTCACATCCACGCGCCTGTACGCGCCCGAAACCATATTACTTATGGAGTAGGTATTAATTAAGTTTCATAAATTAATAATTCAATTTGACGCCGGTTGTCAAATGAGTATTTACATTTTCATTTATACTACTTACAGATTATTCGCGACCTAACATCTTGCTGTGACTTTACATTCGAAACTCACGGACATGAAATATACACACATACTGCCCCGAGGGAAATCTGGGAATTGAACCTTCAATAGTTGGCACATATACAAAGGACACATCAAATGCGAATCCCAGTTTTGTATTGCGTGTTTTCTCCGGTTCAAATAAAAAACAATCGAAAGCGGTGATCATCACGCACAAGCGGAAAGAATGTGTCAAACTTATCCGAGTAAGACAGTAAAACAGCAACAATAAAATAAAGTACACCACCACAAACAACTCTAACGGACTCATAATAAAAATATGAACGAGTAGACAAGTACACTTCTTTTCGCCCAAGCATGCGTATTTTGCTTGAACCATAAATCTTGTGTAGAAGCCACCTACGTCAATTACATTTTTAGAGTGTATAATATAGAAATATAAAAAAAGTTCATTTTTGGTTCAAACAACAGAAATTTGGAAATGGGGAAGTACATTCACTGATTTCATTTCGTATTGTAGCTACATAATAATTCACTAGAAACTGAATTTCTAAATTTAACATATTAAATAAATCACGTCGTGAACGTACTTCGTAAGACAGGTTTGAAGACAGATGTCTTCGAAGAGAAAGGACTTTGTCAAACAGAAATCACAATTGGTTGACCAGAGAAGGAAGTATGTAACAGTAATACTGATCATCACATCTAAACTTCAGCAATATAATTACAACGCATAATTAGGTAAGATCCCGACAAAATACGCCCTCTCACCGATAAGAATTTATTCATTTTCTCGTTTAACATCGTCTGACGCTGGCTTCTGGAACTCTCGGAACAGCTCTTATCTTTATTTGTACCTGCAAACAGGGTGATGACGCGATGAAGGCAACACGTCGCCAGATCTACTGCCCAGTTATGCCTTGCGAAGTGGCTACCGGGCGCGCACAGGGGCATAATGCTAACAAAACGTACGCGGCGGTACACGATGTAATAATAAAATATACTTTAATATTTCAAACCAGGCACTTGTGTGCCAGGTTTGAAAGTTTAATACCTCAAGTTTTCTGAAAATAAGATTAATTGAGCAGACAGTGTTTGTTGTCTTGAATTGTTGAATAATCGGGCACTAAATGGAATAAATAGACACTACATGATTCAACGTGATGGTAATAGGTAAAGATAAGTTCAGGTGCTCAACACTATAAGTTTCTTAATATTATTTAACGGGAATTAACGCGATCTCTTATTTAGGGTATTACATACCTCTGGTTTGCCTGACGTTTCGACCAGGTTGCACCGGCCGTGGTCACAGGCTGACTGGCTCATCGTATCATCGGCCCGTTAAATAATATTAATTATCATGGAACGCGAAAGTTTAAAAGTTAGTACTATAAGTTTCATTGAAAATATAATACTTAAGAACTTAAGAGTAAGATTTACCTGAGGCTACTTAAATTATTAAATACCTCGCACGGAACACCTTAACTTTATCATTGCGTAATGCCAGAGATGATCATGACCATATACGTTATATGATTTACATTTAATCATAAAATATATGTAAATATACGTAATACTTGTGGTGTAGTGTAGTGTGTAAGGTTGATAAACAAAATTAGATCGGATGGAAAGGATATTGTAGTGTAACAAGGATTAGGTGATGGGTTCTAGGCCAGCGGCAATACTTACTGCGGTCGCGATACTCGTCATTCTCATCAGAAACGCACTCTGGGACCTCATCATCTGAAGAGGAAGACCGGGGAGGTAAAGCAGGATGTGACGCCGGTGTGTGTGGCAAAAGATGCTGGGCAGGCGGAGGCACCGAGTCTACCACACCATAGGTAGCCTTTTGCCGCGAGTGACTTAAATGTGGATGGGCTCTCGTCAATCCGTCCAGCTCCCCGTAACATCTTTGATCTTGCTGACTATACTGCCGTCGCAGAGCACTGCCTGTTCTCTGAAGTGGCAGATTTTCTTTTTCTGCTGCACTGTGCGCCCGTTCTAGTTTCGGTCTTTTATCTAAAGCAACATCAGGCTGTGGCAAGCCCCGCAGGTCGTTCTCCATTTGCCATAACATTGAATCTTGGCCAGTACTTTTGTTGATCCATTGTCCAGTTTTAGACAAAAGCTCCTGTTTTTTACGGCACAATATACATGCCCATATTACCTGTAACGATAAATGTGAAAAACGAAAAGTTCAGCTGCTTGTTTTAAAATTATGGGTTTACTATGGGTCATTTAGAAAAGTATTGTAGACCTTATTAGAGCGAAGTGTAACTTTGCCTCCACATCGAGCGCAGCACCTCACTCGACAATAATGACACGAGTGCCCGACACCGTCAGCGAATTTAGTCTTTAAACAGATGTGACAAGTGGCTGCTAGTTCTACGCCCGCAGCGCGGTGCATTTCATTCCTCGTTCGAATGGTTTGCTCGAGCACTGCAACTTCATCTTGCTTGCGTCTGTGTGATGTACAAATATTAGAATTATATAGTAACTCTTAAAAATATAATGTTCACTTTTTTGGAATCACTACAACTACTTAAACAAAATAAAATGTGTGCGTTCATTAAACGTAGGAAAAAAATGTTTTAAGCAAAACACAACTTAAAATTACACATTTGTCTATTTATTTATTTAATTAATCTAATTGCCACTGCAATATTGTGAAGGAAGGCGTGTGTATCAACATAGGTTCTCTTTTTCTAGTAAATGTTTTTCTAAATGTCATTATACAAAAAATACCTATTTACCTATAATAATAAAAGCTTATTCAAAAATGACAGTCCAAAATTGGTAGGTTATAGAGTACACAGACTCGTCAAACTCAACTCAAAGATTGTTCAGTGTATTTTAACGTTAGTACCTAACTAACTTCTCATGTTTAGTAGATAAAAACAGGAAATCAAGATAAGATTTCTTTTTTCTTAATAGCCATTGTTTTAACAATAAAGTTTATAATACTTTTTTCTGTTTTCATTTCCTTTTTGGTTTTTATTTTAAATTTAACAGACATTTTTATTTATTTTAGGTGCATCGTATTACAAACAAGGGATGAACCTCCGTCCTCTGTGTTACGTATATTTTTAAAGACAGCGTAGAAAACAGCAAAAAATGTTCAATTAATAATTGACGCTTTCACTACACTGCAAATAATTTTTAATACATTTTTACAGGGGTACGAAAATATAGTAATTGTAATATTCAGATAAAAATGATTTTTCTTTACACTACTAGTATAAATGCGGTAGTTTATCTGTCTCTTTGTTCGTTTTTCGGCCTAAACTGCTGAACCGCTGAATTTTAGTTTAAAGATATTCGGAACCATTGAATAAGACATACAATATAAGAAATACAATAATGCTATTAAAACTTTGCTCATTAACAGATTAAGACACAGTGTAGTATATTTATTCATAATTTGGAAAATCGCCACCCCCTAACGATGCAATCTCAAGAAGCAAAGAAAACATTTTTTACATACATATATCATGTAGGTGCATTGAAGTCGGTGATCTATTTTAATGGTAATATTTTCGTGTATATTTGAATTGATAATAGCATAGATTACTTACATAGATAGATATAGATATGTATAGATGATATTATTGTCGATTATGGCATCTTCAATAACTAAATTCACCTACATAGCATAAAACTATAAATTAAACACACAAACACACACACACACACACACACACACACACACACACACACACACTCGCATACAGACACATACACTTCATAGTACCATAACATACAAGATTAATAATAATACACAAAATAGTCACAAGTGCACTGCACTAGAAAAGTATTATCTAATCTATCTATATATATATATATATATATATATATATATATATAAATATATAAGAAATTTCCACGTATATAGTCACTCATCACGATATCTCTGGAACCATTAGAGCTAAAGACTTGAAATTTGGTAACGTTTGCAGGGTCAGCTAGTATTGTATATAACTGTATGGCCGAACACTGTCTTTTAAGTTTCACCTAGTTTAAACGACAGGGTTTTCATTAATTAAACACAGATATTTCGATCTTACCGACGACTAAAATTGTAATGGAACTAAAGTGTATTGATTTGTAAATTTCTATGTTTTATACATTTAAAAAAAATGCCTAAAAAAATCAAGAAGTTATAGAAGACCCAGAAGTTAGAGGAGATTATATTTTTTAATAATAAAACTGTGAAGAGTGGTCTAAGGTCAAGAGTTCCTGTCATTCACTAAGGAAAGATACCTATGTGTGTACAAGTAATTATTTATATTGATACACAGATACACAGAGAACTTACATATTAAAGTACACTCGGGAAAAGTAGGTCAAATAAATAAAAATATCCCAAGAGCCCCCTTAAAGTAGTAAAAGATGCCCCTTGTAATAGATACTGAAGTTCAGATATTATTCGAAATCAAGCTCATTCGAAGAGGTTATATTTTGTTTTTTGCATTAGTAAATTTATTTAAACAAAATAATCTATCTATACGTTGAACCATTGACTTATTAAATAAAATAAATGACTAATAGTTTTTATAAAACAAATATTAGGATGCTCAGTAATGATTAAATTACCCAGCAGAGCAGTATTCAGATAAACAGATGTTGTTAGTAATCATAAAACAAAAGGGGCGTAATTGTATTCTAGTGTTATATTTTGCAACGGTGCAGTGATGCGTCATTAACTCCACACCATTCTTAATGCGACACTACGCGCAGATATCACCACCAGTCTAAGATATCTAATATAATATTATTTCCGTGTAAAAATATTATCACAAGAGAATTCATAGATCCCAATTCTTTATGTATCTAATAATATATTTAGCAGTAATACCTAAGCGCATACATGTATTTATATAATGTGCTGACGTAGGCATATCTCTGGAAAATCTGGGAAGGATCACAAAACACTATGTACCAATTTAAAATTGCCTTCCACTGTCATTTAAATATTGTTTTAATTACGTTGAAATGATAAAATGGCATAGGATAGGGTCACAGCACTTCACAAGTTACGTTGGTGCATTACGTAGAATCGAGATATGGCGACACGGGAGGGGTTGCGCGGGGCGCGGGGTATGTCGTAGGGCACACCTCATGATCTCATGTTCACGTTGTTCCTCCTGCCGTTGGCGCATCATGACACCCTCGATGATCGCGCGCTCTTCGGGCGTGAGGTGCGAGAGGTCCGGCATGTCAGCCATGGCGGGCGGCGGCAGGCCGCGACCGGTGCGCGGGCCCGCCGCGTGCTGCGGTGCTATGCCCGCGGCGCGAGGCTTTGCGCGCCACTCTGGCCGGAGGTTTATTTAATAATGCCGGGCGGGCCAATGGCGCGCACCCGTCTGCTGACGTCAGCACAAGTATTGATCGAGACGGGCGGCCGCGTCAGGGCGACAGGGCTCACCGAGCGCCTCGGAGAGTTGCGCGGTACAACATACATGCGTGCGCATATCAACTATGCAGCGATTTATGTACACAATCCTCTTAGCTCCACAGCCGCTAACATCGAGTTATTAACTTCGAGACCATATCTTAAAATGGCATGGGACTATAACAAATTATAGTTTTTGGAAGAAACTACAATAAGTGAAGAAACACCAAAGTGCAGGGAAATTAATTATTTTTTATTTAGGACCTTTTCATCCTGGGCGTCTTAACGTGTTATGTTGGTTTAATATCGTCAGAAGGACATCTGTACAGTTTATTTATAAGTAACCAGAACAGCAATAGGTCACGGCACTGCATATTTCATCTGTTTTGTCCAGCTCTTTATAAATTTGACATTAGCTTTAGTAGCGTAATCCTGTTTTCTGTTTTTGCCTAAAAAATTACAGTCCCAGCTGGTTCTCTTTCCTTCATCAAAGAGTGAGATTTGGGCTAGCTTGGACAGCGAACACATGGCATATTAAACGACAACTATTTATAGTGACCTAATAAGCGCTTTTCATAAAAAGACATAGGAGACATAAACTCTGGCAGGTGTTTTCTTTCCTCAAAAGTTCCTGTGACATCTATCAGTACTTTCTTATAGATGTGATAGACTTAATTTTTATTTTTAATTTGTTGTTGTTACCTCCACTGTTTGGGAAAGATTACGCAAACAGAACATTTTGAGTAAGTAAAGGAAAATATAACTGTGCATTCACTTTTGCATGTAGGTACATACATTATTATGAGCGAGGAGTGTGTAAATTTCAGAATTTTTAAAACAATAAAAACTGTCACTTACACTTTTATTATTTACCGTGTTAAGCTATGGCTATTTACAATTAAAATCTTATAACAAATTCATTCGCCTTGCTCAAAACTGTTTGGTAGAGGAAGAGAAAATGGTTCTCTATATTACGTCAGAATATATTGTTATTGCCAATGCCATTCATTTAATTTCTTCCATTAGAAAGTTGATTAAATCATCGCACCCGATCAAGTCAATCTTATTCGTTCTTAAACTTACTGTCCTGCGACTTTAATGACGTAATAATAATAACGTAGATACAAGCATTTTTAAAGTCACCGAGTGTTACTTTGTGATCTGTTTTCTTCAAGACATGGGAGGAACAGAGGTAGAAGAGATCATCATTTAAAGCCGCTTTGTTTGTTTACTTCTCACTTAGATAAGCACCGGATACAATGGAGAAAGGCAAAGTAGCGGTTATGAAGGTCGTTGCAAAATTTTTAAATAGTCTTGCCATCACACCATAGAGATAGTGATACTTTTTGGGGAGTTTATCTCATGTTAGCAATACCATCCTTTAGCAACGAAACGAAGTTAGCGATTTTTGATCGTGAAATGGAGGGTATTGCAAATTATCAAAAGAGTTTAAAGTACTCGGACAAACTTAAGCTTCGCTTACCACCTAAATCTGCCTCGTGCCCGGCACCTACTGAAGCGCGCGTTCTAAGACCCTGTGTTATTGCATATTCCACTACGGCACGCTCAGCAGACTATGCGACCTCGTCAGCAACGAAACAAGCTTTCATGAAGGCTATTAGATAGAGCGATGAGGGTTTCCAAATTGTAGGCGTTAAAAAACCGCTAAGGCAGGCGTTGTGTTACATGTAGCTAACGAAAGGCAGCTTAAGAAACTGGAATCTGTAGACGCCATTAAATCAGTAGGGTTACGATTAGAATAACCGAAAGGCCAAAGACCCCGTATAATTGTAAAAGACGTACCCGGTTCTATGGAAGATCGTGCCTCCCTAACAGCCTCATATCGTCAGAATATCAAGGTTGAATTAAAATTAAGTGAGAACGACTTTATTAAGTCAAACAAAATTGTTAGGCATTGTAAAGCCGTCCAGTGACGGCTCCGTTTATTCTTGTGCCTCTAAGAGGTCTTGAGGAATTTTTCTTTTTATTCTACGAGCAACTATTTGGGTGTTCATTAGATTGACTGCCAGCATATTTGGATGGTTAGTGATTTGCTTCTTGTACGCTTTTGTCCTTTCCGAGATTTCTTCCATAACACTTTTGACGCAAAGGTCGCGATGGAGTCTAATGTTTGAGACATACCAAGGTGCGTTCGTTATTATTCTTAGTATTTTTGACTAGAATCTCTGTATTATTTCAATGTTTGATTTTGCTGCTGTTCCCCAGAGTTGTAGGCCATATGGCAATATGGATTTTATTATGCATTTATATAGCAATAGTTTGTTTTGAAGTGAGAGTCGTGATTCTTTATTTAGTAGCCAGTACATAGTGCGCAACTGTTGGTCCATAGCTAATCGCTTTGTGAAAATATGCTTCTTCCAGGTTAGGCGTCTATCCAAGTATATTCCAAGATACTTGGCGTGATCCTCTTACGGTAGAGGTATGCCGGTGAGAGAGACGGGTGGACATGTTTCTTTCCTGTTTGTGAAAGTAACCTGGACAGATTTGGTTTCGTTAGCTTTGATTCGCCAATCTTTGATCCATTTGATACTTGTTCGAGACTGTTTCGAAGCTTTTGTGCTGCTATATCTTGTGTATTGTCCATTGATAAAATTGCTGTGTCATTAGCAAATGTTTCAGTAACTACTCCATGGGTTGTAGGGAGATCAGCTGTAAAAAGCAGATACAATGTGGGACCCATGACGCTGCCTTGCGGAACTCCAGCTTTGTTAGCATACAAAGACGTTTCTCCTTGTTTTACAAAAAAGTGTCTGTCGCTTAGATATGACTTTATTAGGTTGTAAAAGTTTATAGGTAGGTCATTTTTTATTTTGAAAAGAAGTCCGTCATGCCACACCTGATCAAATGCCTGAGATATATCCAGGAACGCTGCGACACTGTATTGTTTTGATTCAAAAGCTTTGTTTATTTGTTCCACTAGTCTGTGTACTTGTTCAATAGTACCATCCTTTCGACGAAAACCAAACTGATGGTCAGGTAGTAATTTGTTTGCGGCAATAATCGGGGATAATCTAGGTAAAACAACTATCTCCATGATTTTTGAGGGTATGGGTAACAGTCCAATAGGTCTGTATCATTGCGCCTCAACTGGATTTTTTCTAGGCTTAGGAACCATTATAACTTGGGCTATTTTCTATTAAAAAGGGGCCATTCCCCTTCGTCGGATAGCGTTATACAAGAAAGTCAAAAATTTAATCCCTTCCTTTGGCAGCTCTCTCAGCTTTATTTATATCTAAAGCCTTAATTGCTGCTTTTATTTCTTTAAGAGTGAGCTTATTAATGGGAGGATCGAGTTGGTGCGTTTGGCCCAGCAATTCTGTGACTTCTTAGATTTTAGAAGATCCTGTATCTGGATTTGGTATGAAGACCTGTTTGAAATGTTCAGCAAATTTAGCAGCTTTTTCATCGCATCACTAGAAGCCCATTCTGAGTTACTTTTACGGAGGTTGATTACTTGCTGGGCGTTTAAGCTTTTTAGTGACTTTCCACAAAGAGTAATTTGTCTCTGCTGTAGCATCAAGGTTTTCTAGAAATGTTTGCATGCCTTGGTTTTCATTTATTTATTTATACATCATGCACTTTTGGTGCATTGGCGGGCTTAATGCCTAAGGCATTTTTATTATCTTTTGGCAGAATTTTTAGTTTTGTTTGAAGATAATTTAGATGTTTTTTATCAGTAGGATAACCTGTTGTTTGCTACTTTTTCGAGCTTTTCGTTTATCAGCTAATAGTTCCGTTACAGATGCTGGGTAATCTTGTTAATGATACGAGTCTGCGGCAGTAGGGGTAGCAGATCAGGCAGATTGTTGGACGCAGTTATTGAAATGTTCTACCGCTTCTGTTATGTTGTCGTCCGTCTTTAAAGGAATTTTTAAATCTAATTTTTCTGTCAGTAGCTGTCTGAAGAGCTCCCAGTTAGTTTTATTGGAGTGTAGCTTACAGGGTTTAGGTACTACTGAAATATTCCATTTTAGTACTATTTCTACCGGGAATGATCGGAGGATAGTTCGGTGCTCGTTTTGCTCGTTATAAAGTTGTTATGAATGCCTTTTGTAATACAGAAGTCAAGCAAATCTGGTACTTAATTCAAGTCTGTAGGCCAGTATGTAGGATCTCCGGAGGAAATAATATTCATTTTTAATTTCTCAATGGCCAATAACAACTGCCTACGTACGTGAACCCCAGTAGTGGTGCTTGGCATTGTAATCACCGCCAGCTATGAATCTGTGGCCCAATGTAGAAAGAAACCTTATTTAATCTTCTAACTTAAGTTTATGTTTAGGTGGACTGTATACAGACCGGGCTAGGTACCGTAGACGGCTCGGGCGCCGGAGGTCGCAGGCCGACCTCCGTCCTCCATAAGACAGGTGAGGCCATCTGTCACTCTAGCAGAAGCAGGCCGGGGTGGGTAAAGGCGCGACGCGCTACGGAGCGCACGCGCCCTTCTGGGCAGGAAGGCAACATCCGGGTTCCCACACAGGAGGGGTCCCCTATAAGCCGTAGATGGCCTGAGGTACGTCGGGGTACTAGGGCTTTCCTTTCTAGGGTATACCTGGTTCCCCGGCTACTGGTACTTGGAGACGGCGTGCGGTTTTTGGTCAATTAAATACGTCAGATACGTTGTGCATTGCAGTATATCATGTGACATCGGTTTTGCGATGTTAACTTCAGTTGCAGACGTTGATGGCCTACCCAATCTTCCATCACATCTCGACCGCTTTTGAACGCTTTGCACCACTCATAAGCACGTGTTTTTGATAAAGTCGATTCACCGTAAGCGTTCTGTAACATTTTCAGTGACTCCGAACACGAAATTCCATTGGCGATGCTAAATTTAAGACAAACTCTTTGTTCGATGTTTTTGTCCATTATGAAATTTGCAATACACACTAGATAAACAGCACTGTATTTAATATAAATAACAGATGCAACTCAAACGCAAATTTGAAGAAGCGCAGGTAGAAGTAAAGACCCACGATGTCCCCGCTAGTGACGAGCTACCCTGAGGCGAGGACAAGAGTCTATCCATGGGGAAATGTACTCCCACAGGATCGCCACCTGTAGAGACGCCAGAAGCTGCCGTAGTTCCCTCAAGGCAGGGTTGCCCTGAATAGGGCAAACGAGTGGGAAGAGCCAAACACGCAGGGAAATCCGCCAAAAGACCTCGCCCGGACGAGTCTCTCACTCACCAGGGCAGCAGTAAGCTGAGTAAACCTCTGCTAAACACCATCGAAGGTCGGTTGAAGGGCGTGCTGCACGAGGAAATCTCGCCCGGCACCTCATATTCTCCTGTCGTCGCGCCAGTTTTTTTTTATGGTTTACTTTAGTGTGTTCACGTCGATAGTGCACTGGTCAGGATTTGAACCCACGATCTCTTGATCGCAAGTCGAACTAGGCTACCCCCGCTTTATAGTTTAGGGGCAGCGATAAACATCCCCTACGATGGCTTTGCCAATCCCTGACCAAGATCATGTCACCGCGTGAAGGCACCAAGTTGGTGGTCAGAAGGCAGTCAGAGATCCCGAAAAGGATCAAAGCTGGAATCCTGGTGCCACAAAACCAACCAAGCACACTAGCCAACTGGGCCCTCTACCATGCCGAAGCACAGGAGGAGAAGAAATGCCTCTTCCTGGTGCTCGGCATCCCAGAGGATGACGTCCTCAAATTAAACCTCTACGTTCGCTTCCTTGGCGAACGTAGACCCACCAACTAACCCGAATGAAGTGCCAGAAATGGCCCTACACCACCCTAAAGACGGCAGTGGAGGTGATCTACCAAAGCCCGTCGAGGAACCAGCCCCACATGGTCCACCTCCTGAGGAGATGCACAACCCATCTGCGGGCGAGAGTGACCTGGACGACATGACATGATGGATATACTAAGCAGCGATGATGGCGCTGTCAGCACCCTCCCCCACTAACACCCTCGAAACCATCTACATCAACCTCTAGCACAGTCAGACAACAACGGCTAACCTACTCAGGGTGCTGGAGGTAAACACCAAGACCGTAGCCCTAATCCGTGAGCCGTGGATTAGGAAGGGCAGGATCTGCGGACTAAACAATATTGGTGGTTGCCGGGCGATGCTAACATCTCCACTCCGGAGCTGGCTGCGCTGGCACATCACTGCGAGCGTGAGGGTCTGGAGTTGATCATCTCTGCTGACACCAACGCGCATCATGCACTGTGGGGTAGCAGGAGTAACAACAAGAGAGGTGAGGAATTTGTATCGTTCCTATTATCAACCAACTGAACATTATCAACATACGCTCGGAGCCGACATTTGTCACATCCAGAGCCCAAACTATTATTGATCTAACATGAGCAACTGAGCATGCATCACAACACATCTCGAATTGGCATGTTTCGATCGAAGCATCGTGCTTGGACCATCGCTGGATCAAATTCAATTTTGAAATGAATCTCAAATCACCCGATCTACGACGAAACCCCGTAAGATGGAAAACGGTATGGTACGGTACGGAAACGGTATGAGCATCTTACCGCGGAAAAATTGCGGCGTATTGACTCAACATACGCTGAGGGAGCTGTTAAAGATATTGATAATCATGTTGTTAACACACAAACACTAATCGATTGCTTTGAACAAACATGTCCGCTTTCTATACCAAGAAGTGATCCGCAGAACAAACACCAGTGGCGGGGAACCGGAACTGGAAAGACTACGTCCCAAGGTGAGAAAGTTGTTCAATAAAACAAAAAACTCTCGCTTAGACCAACACTGAGATGCCTATACGCAGGACCGGCAACAATACAATAAGCGAATCAGAACCAGGAAAACTGTGGGCTGGAGAAGCTTCTGTACCAACATAGAGAATAACAACCAGGCCAACAGAGTCAAAAACATATTGTGTAGCAGAGGCGAACACAATCTTGGCTCACTAAAGAAGACTGATGGTGAGTATACCCAGGATATCTCATAACAGATGTAATGGAAACGTGGGAAAACAGGGGGGAAAAACACCAGACGAAACAGACTGGGAGACAGCCCTCTAAATTGTAAAACACGACAAACTTAGATGAGATATTAACAGCTTCCTTCTATTCAAGGCGCCAGGACTTGATGGTATCTTCCCAGGCCTGCTGTGATGGTGAAACGTGACGCTTCTAGATTACCTTGTTAAAATCTACAGAGACTGCTTGGCACACCATTACATCCCCTTGAAATGGAGAGAAGTCAAAGTAGTCTTCATCCCCAAACCGGGCAAAGGTGACTACACACAACCAAAATCACACCGACCTATCAGTCCAGTGACAGATAGCCTCACCTGTCACCCCCAGGCCTGCGCTTATTGAGGATGGAGGTCCTTCTGTGACCTCCGGCGCCCTTGTCGTCTGCGGTACCTGGCCCGTTCCCGGGCTTGGCGGGCCACGAGAGTTCTAAACCTCTCCCGGTCCCGCTTCGCTATCTCCTTCGCAACTTGCTCGCAGAATGAGACGGTGGAGTTCCACACACTCTCGCTCCGTACCATGGCCGCAATCATACTACCGAGCGAGACGACTCCCTCTCCACGGCCACCACGAGGTCACGCCTCTGCTCCACCCTCGCCGGGCATTCTGCCAACGTGTCTAAGGCCGTGTCCACGGTCAGGCCATCGTAATGGTGGCATTCAGGCGTTGGCTCCTTGCGGATCAGACACAGGTGATCTCCGAAACAACCTTTCCCGGTGATCACCTGCGTCAGCCGGTATGAGAGGGTTCCGTGACGCCTCTCGAGCCAATCCTCTATAATGGTCTTACCGCCGCAGTAACGGCATGCCGGGCGCTCGGTTGCCCAAGTCGCTTCTTCCACTCCTCTACGAGGACCCGGTGGAGTTGGGATTTCTGGTACTCGATTTCTCGAGTCTCAGGACTCCGACCCAACTCCCGCGCCTCTTTGCGCCACTGATAAAGAGCCGCAAGGGCTCTCGCCTCCAGGTCCCACGGAGGAGTTCCGGCCAGGAGACTCGCCGCCTCAAAGGAGATCGTGCGATACCCCCTTATGACCCTGATGGCCAGCACTCGCTGCGGTCGTCGCGTATTGCGACGTTACCCTAGTTGTTCGCCTGGTGGCACAGCTGACGATAATTTTAGCCATTGTAACACGACAAAATAAAATATTTCGACATTTTCATTACTAATTATATCAATAATAATTATTAATTAATTTGATAATTAATTAATTACTAAGAGGCGTGTGTTGAAGCATATGTGACTTACTTTCTACTTTTTTAATCTTAATGAGAAAATAATCATCATTAATGACTAAAAACGCAAAAAATAACTATAGTTTAAAAAAACAAAAAACACACTTGTAAGTAGCCGAACTATAAAGTAGAAATCATTTTTTTTAAGTTCTAAAAGAAAAATCGTTTTATCGAAAAAAAAACTTTCTACATATATACAAATAAATAAAATTGAAGTGTCTGTTTGTAATATTAAAATAACCGCTTTTTACTAAATGCATATGTATATCATGTTTACACGGTACATATGCCAAAATAACATTTTTTACAATTTTTGTCTGTCTGTCTGTTTGTTCCGGGTAATCTCTGGAACGGCTGGACCGATTTCGACAGGACTTTCACTGGCAGATAGCTGATGACATAAGGAGTAACTTAGGCTACTTTTTTTAGACTAGCTTCGCCCCGCGGCGTTGCCCGCGGTTATAACAACAAACGCGGGTAACACCGCGGGTCTCAGCTAGTATTTTATAAAACTTGTAATATTTTTACTTTTACTAATATCTATCAATAAAATATTTTTACAATTGAGAATAACATACTAGCACCCCAAGCATTTTTTAAGATAAAATGATTTTTAGATAACTAGCGATCCCCGCCCAGGCTTCGCGCGGGTGTATTATTCGTCCGTCTGAGAATAATGTGTACATAGGTACTATTTATTCGACCACTAAGACACTAAGATAGCTAAAATGAGAGAACATAGTTTCAAAATAGTTTTATAATTAAAAGTAACATATAAAAACATATATTATGCATTAAAGACATTTGCACCAAGCCCAAAAATTAATATTTTCTTTCCATTCATGTAAACATGTGGTACAAAATGTTGCACAAACACACGGGACCTCCTTCATTTTCTAAATGTTTAAATCGAAGAAATATTCACTCACAATTATGGAATAAAAAAAAAACCCTTGTATTATTATATAAGGGTTTTTGAGTATTACCCTTACCTTATATTACTGAAATCGAAGAGTCAAACGCTAATTACTAACTACCCATCCTTGTTACGAAATAGTCTAAATATTGCCATTAACGTTAAAGTTATACCGGTCATAGAAATATAACAAAATTTTATAAATTTTTCGACCACCAGGCGATCTATGATTAAATAAAAACGAAATTTTATTTCTAGACCAGATCATCTTCCCAGAAAAAAGTTAGACTAATATGCGTAACATGGATCATTTCTTTGGGTTGAAATTTGGAGTAACAATCCTGAAACTAAACACGAATACTCTTAGAAAAGAGGAGGGGGAGTTCGTTCATTCATTCATTCTTTATTAGTCTGGTATTGTGTATTAGGTAACCGTTTGCAGATAATTTAATTAATAGTTTGTTGAAATGTTTTCAACAGCCTGATTTTGGTATATCTATCAAAGAGATACAATATTTTCCATAAGATAGATTTATGGATCACGATATTAGAACTTAATTTAAGTAGTTTATCAATAATGCCAAATCTATTTGAATCACAAAAAATAAGTCCAGTGTTGAGTTTTAGTTAACTGTGTAATCAAATTTTGTCAAAAATAGTCAAAGTAGTTTGTGTATTTCTTAACGAAGTAGTCAGATTTCAAATCCAGTAAAATAATACTTGGTCAGAACACTAAATATTACTGGGTTTATACCAGCCTTTGGATTAGAACGTTCTTCACTTACTCCCGTCCTTGGGCCTGGCTACTTAAAACAATACAGCACCTGAGAAAAAATTTACTCATGTACATATTTATGCAATAGGAGAGGCCTATGTCCAGCAGTAGACTGCGATAGGCTGATGATGATGACATATTTATGACTCTTGCTCAATTTGCACTTGTATGATCAATTCTAACTTACCTATATGGATATATTATAAGTTTCGTACCGTACATATAAAGATTTCGAATTGTAACCACATAAGTATAAGTTTGTAAATACTATTTAAATTAAATATGCATTATATAGCAAGCAAACAATAGTTACCCACTCACAAGACGTCTCTTTAACATCAGTCACAGTCTATTTCCGGTGGTTCACATTCACCTACTGCGAAATTAACATGATCATTATGAAACAGTGACTTTCTGTCTCCGTCTGTCCACGGAAATCTCTTTGTAAATCTACGCATGTATTCGAAGTCACGACAGTCTTCAGGGTTCTTCTCAGGTGGATGGTGACTGAACGCGTTTAAAGCTTGCATAATTATCAATGGGAAGGACACAAAAAATACTATGTATTTATATTTCTTCCAGCTGTCCTTTCCAGGAGGAAACCTAGGAACACATGGGTTAGGTGGTATGGGTCCAGGTCGACACTCTGATTGAGGTAGTATCCTTTTCGGGGCACCAGGCTTTGGAGGCAGTGGTGGGCAAGGGTTATTCACGTTTCGCGGCGGGCAACATTGACTATACTGTCTGTGTCCAGAGCTAAACAATTTAAAAACATTTTTAGATCTAAAATGTAACATTTTTTTTTTATTACGCTAAATTTGGATTAACCTGTTATATTCACATTTTCAGATTATAGTTTTGGATGTTTGACGTAAAATTTTGTTTTAATTATATTAAAAAATAATGAGAACATTTTTACAGACAGTAATATTCACCTTAATAGGTTTCAAGCTGTATGTAAACTTTTTAATCAACATAGAGCGGTGTGTGACTTTGTGTAGTACAGAAAGTCGACCTGCTGAAGAAGAGCGCGAGTGGCGTGAGGCCCTTTGCCTAGCCATGATGGCTCGCTGGTCGTGCCGACTGCTGGCTCCATATTCTGGCTTTGCTCTTGTTGAGGCACTCCAGTCGGTAGACGGCCGTACGGGACTGTTTCCTTCCGATTGACGAAGGTCCTTTCCGGGTACAACTGCTTCTTGAAGTACTTGCACTCGGTCGCTAGGAGGGAATTGAGTCCCACCTGTCACCACTGCGACTGCAGTGAGGACTCGGCTCGTCGGGTCCTTACTGCAGTCATCTCTCGCAACCAGCCGTCATACGCTCAGTGGCTGGTACCAAAATGTAACATTTTAAAATCTATTCTTCTATACAAATAAATAAAATTGGAGTGTCTGTTTATAATATTAAAATAACCGCTTTTTACTAAATGCAAATGTATGTTTACACGGTATATATGCCAAAATAACATATTTTACAATTTTTGTCTCTCTGTCTGTCTGTTGGTTCCGGGTAATCTCTGGAACGGCTGGACCGATTTCGACGGGACTTTCACTGGCAGATAGCTGATGACATAAGGAGTAACTTAGGCTACTTTTTTTTGACTAGCTTCGCCCCGCGGCGTTGCCCGCTGTTATAACAACAAACGCGGGTAAGACCGCGGGTCTCAGCTAGTTAAAACATAAAAATCAACCGACCGACTTCAAACAGACTTGAAGTTACTATTGCTATCATAATGTTATAACAACAAACGCGGGTAAGACCGCGGGTCTCAGCTAGTTAAAACATAAAAATCAACCGACCGACTTCAAACAGACTTGAAGTTACTATTGCTATCATAATGTTACCTGTTATATTGAGGGTACTTATCATAATTTTTTTACTTTGATTTGTAATTTTTTTTTTGAATTTTTGGTGCTCTTTGTCGGTATTGTTAGAAGTCGGTTCAACTTTTTTTAAAGATTTATTTTAGCATTTTTAGTGTAAGATATGTTTGTAAAGAGTAGATAAGTACAATATTAAAACACTACGTACCGTAATGTATGTACCAAACTGTAGTATGTTAGATCATACTAAATGTAGTTTAATAAGTACGTTACTTTATTTAGATAAGGTAGTAAGATGTTACATTTGAACCTTGAAATATATTGTTTTCCACATTACTTAATTTTACAAAACTAGGAGCGGTATTTTTGCTTTACATTCGAATGGAACTTAAGGGGAAATATACCCTTCCAAATAAAAAAAAGAATTTTCATAATCGGTTTACAAATGAAAGAGTGTTGAGGTAACAAACATGAAAATATTTTGTAATCTCATATATTACTCTTCTGTGCACATATCTCTGTAACCCAACATAAACAACTAACAAATATCTTGAAAGAAAAAACAAGGTCAACAAACAATACATGATTAGATTTTTGAAAGAGTTATCCTCTAAGACTTAAAGCTCAAGGACCCTTCCATCATCACACATATGTATTCAAACTATTAACAAAAGAAACTTCAGAAAACTGTAGGGCATTCAAGTCCGATTCAGATTGAGATTTTGGCAGTCAATAAAATTAATGAAATGATTTCTTGTTCTTAATGATAGAGGACGATAAATGGCCACAATGCTAGGTGCCTGTTTGACAAAGTAGACAATTTGCACCTGGTTCACCAATTGTACACATTATTTTAGTTTTTGCATATATGATTATATCATCATTTTGGTTTAATGTTACTCTTGTGAAATGAACTGTATAGCCATCCAATAAAGAAAGAAGAAAGAAAGAAAGAAAAAACGTTTAATTTCGCAATAATACAACAGTTTTAACAATTTTGCAGCTTGGATTGCCTTGAGGCCAACGATGCCAAAAACGGACCCAATTCAGCCTTGTGTCAGATGGAAGCCTGACGCTGGTTTTTCAATTGGGCTCAAAATGGTGCTATGCGTAAAACCACTTGCAGATCCTAATTGCTACGCCGTATACATACGTCACAATACGATTAATAAAATATAACAGGTATGCAGATCATGCCAATATACACTACGATATACACAATACACAACAACATAAATCTATATCTATAAAGTGTGCACGCTCTTTATCTTTGACAGCGCTCACGGTAAAACAGGGAAGTGTTCACATTGGCCATATCCAGTCTCCGCTGTGCGTCTATGAGATACCGCCGCAATCTATATTTAAAAGTGCCGATCGTATTTGACGATCTCTTTGGCGGAGGTAAATTGTTCCATATCTTTGAGGCCGCATAGATGTAAAATGGAGAGTTGCCGTAAGCACTGTCTCACCGTACAACTACGTCTATTGAACACCTATTCCAATTTACGAAACAGGTAAACTGGTTCGCGGTGTTTAACAATGCCAAACATTAGTGATCTAAGTGAAGCTCAATCATTTACATACTCATACGGAAATCTCCGTTAACGTGACATAATTGTTATTTAGGAACGGAGTGACGTGAGTTCTTGGTGGTATCTTGAAACAAAAACGGGTGCAAGCATTTTGGATCCTCAGAATCAGCCGATCCGTGCGAGCTAGAAGCCGTGGCCCATACACCGTATCGGCGTAGTTGAATTTTGATAGGACCAACGACTCAACCAGTCGCATTCGCAAGGTCTCGGACAGAAATGGTCGTATCTTGTACAAAATGCTCAACCTATAAAAACAGTTTCGAACTAAGTCAGCAACGCGCTTTTCGAAGCTTAAATTACAATCAAGATTAAGCAGACCAAGATTACGGGCCTCATTCACCCTCTCAATTGACTGCCCCATAAGGGTTATGTTAAAACTGGGAAGTGAGTTTAAGGTACTTTTTGCCGAATATCATGTATTTGTTTTATTTGGATTGAGAACCAATGAATTTCTCTCCTCCTGTACGATTCTGTTCATATCATCATTTAAGTCAGATATAGCTTTCTCGGAATCACTTAACTTAAACGAAATATAAACTTGAATGTCATCGGCATATGTATATATGGTATCGTGAATTAATCAAACATTTTGTTATATCCGCGCAGTAAATACTAAAGAGAATAGGTCCTAATATTGATCCCTGAGGAACCCCCCTTGTAACAGGGGTGAGTTCAGAAACCACTGATCCACCCCTCCATCAAGATGCAGTTCCACACCCTGACATAGACCTGACAGATAGCTATGGAACTATTTAACTGCATTACTGGCGATCCCGTAGTATTTAAGCTTTGACAGCAACAAACATGTATTAATGCTAATAATGGAAATCCAATAAAACAAGCAAAGTACACATGCCCTGGTCTTGTGCTAATAAGATATTATCAGTCACGTCAAGCAAGGCAGTAGCGGTCCCTCGACCCTTTCTAAACCCGGACTGAACCGGTAAAATTGCGTTTTTCTCTAAATACTCAGACAACTGAGCGCAGACTACCTTTTCTATAACTTTTGACAAACACGGCAGTATACTTATAGGCCTTAAGTCTTTTACATCAACCGGGCTAGTGGTTTTAGGCAGCGGCCTGACAGTAGCGATTTGCCAGATATCGGGAAAGGTTGCCGTCTTTACGGAGGTATTCACTGCTTTCTATATGTATCTACTTATTACAAACGTATCTCACACTAAAAATGGGAAAATAAATCTTTAAGAAAAAAGTCTATCCTATTTCAAACAATACTAACAAAGAGCATTAAAAATTAAAATAATATTATAAAACTAATTGAAAAAAAACAAAATAAGTACGACCCTCAATATAACAGGTAACATTATAATACTAGGGTAAGAAGTGGGAATGGTGCTCACTGGGTAATGGCGTTCACCACTGCAATTCTATCAAAATTGAGGATAGTAACATGCAACGTCGTATAAAGCACGGGGTTTGAGTGTGAAATGGGCAGTGACGCATATGAGCAGTCAGCTCGCGACAAGCAAACGAGTACAGTTTGTGGTACAGTACAGTGGTACAGTTTTTTATTTCGGTAAGTTCAGAATTATTGATACAACTTTCCTTAGTTTCTTTGTTCCATTTTGTGATAACGTACTTAATATATTTTTAACAATTGTTTCTGAATGTTATTAAATTTTAAATCAAATTCAAAACGATCGGCGGGGTTATACCGCTCACCTTAACGCCATTACCCTTTAGTTACTTATTTCACTTTTTCTTACAGATATGCCCAGAAATCGCCAAAGGATCACCGCTTAAGCGGCTCGGAGTGAAATTGGCCCTTCAATCTGCTAAAGCTGCGATTGAAGGGTGTCCAAAAGGCGAGCCGCAAAACAATTCAACAGAATTTATAACTTTGAGAGATCGATTAAAAATAATTATGTATAAATGATATGAACTAACTAACTAACCCAAGACTAGGTGGTAATCCGATTTTCCCCCACAGCAACAAAATGAAATAGTTGAACAAGTTAAGCTGTTAGATTCGCTGTATTATCGACTCAGCATCATAGATTTGCGTAAACTTATTTACAAATATGCTGAACTTAACAGTATGAAAAACATTTTTGATCCGAGTAGCAAAACAGCCGGACTGGATTGGGTACATGGCTTTATGAGACTGAAGAGTTTCAGTTGCTATACGCAAAGCACATTTCTACGAGAAGCTTGGCTGCTTAATGGAAATACATAAGTTCCTGCCAAATAATATTTCTGGGTCATACTCAGAAAAAATGTACGTTTGGCACTTTTTTTTGTCCCACTACTTTAATAGCAGATTTAAAATTTGAATACTATGGCACATATTTTTAATCATGTTTACATCTATGTTTAGTCTTTAATAGGATCTTTTTTATATCATAGTATAATAAGCATGGGATTTTTTTTATAAAATATCTTCCATACAATTTTTTAATGTCCCAATAACGATTTATCTTAATAAAAGAGTAATTGTTACGACTATTAGTCGACTTACATAAGATTGACTGTAGTCATTTAGGTCTCTTTTAGTCCATCATTTAAATAGTAATACGATTTATTCTTTAGAACGTTTAATAAAATTATTAATATTCATATTAATGTTGTCCCAAAATTATTACATTTCGTTACTCAGTGTTAGTTACGTGCGTATAATTCTGAATGCAGTTGTTCGAAACTGACGGGAAATAATTTTCCTAATATTGACAACATTGCTGCTTTTTATAATTCACCGTACATACAGAGGTCATTTTGTTTTCATCCGTACATGGGAGTCATTGTGTTGAATTCGCATTTGGAAAAAAATACTGTCAGGGTGATAAACGATTTGAATTTCGGTAAACATATACGAAGTGTAATCGTGGTACAATGAAAATGACGGGCTTGATTCCCGAACCTGACAATATATTTATGTTGAACTAAAAAAAAAATGGTTGACTTAAATTTTACTAAGTATTTGTGTGGGTACTTGTGCAAAGTAGTCAAGTATTTAGGATATTTTTTATTTAATTATAATTCTATTTTTATTTAATTACAATCAATAATAATATTATTTTATTCAGTTGATTCTTCAGTTACGAATATTTAAATAATGGAGCAGTAAGTTGATATCTTTTTGTTATTACAGATTTGTTTGTACTGATTTTCATTATGAAAGATTATTTTATTTTTAAGAAATATTGTTATTACTTTCTTGCTTATTTTTTTTCAATTTGGTCTTAACGGTTCTTGACAACTTGTTTTCTTTAGTTGCTCGAAATATGGAAGGGCTCGATTAAATTTTGACAATATTACTCCGATTATTTAATTGATTTTTTAGAAATGTGTATGATTGTTCATACTTATTTTTATGTTTTAAACAAAAATTTGTAATTTAACGAGAAACCTGTAATTTAATTTAATATTAAATTAAAATTAATTAAATTATTTTATTTTTTTTCATTTTAATTTGTAACTACTACTAAACCTAAAATTGCATATTATACTCGTACATACTGATTCATACAATTGAGTTTTTTTTTTCAATATTTTGTATCTGGATGGTCCCTCATAATAATTGCAATCAAGCCTTTAGGCGTAATGAGTTATTTAAATTTATTAGCTAAAAAATTATAATATACATAAAGAGTGCGTCCATTGGTACTTTTCTTATGGTTCCTACTCCAATGAAAATATACTTTGTAATTGTTCTTCAAGAGTAGCACTCACTGCACTACGTCACACTAACTTAACTAAACAACTAAAAAGGCTTAGGGTTCTTTAGTCTTAATGATATATACGTATGGTTGGAATATTCAGTTATTCCCATCGGGTAGGATGAGCCTGATTTAGATTTCTGAGATATTATGTTTTTTTTAGATTAATGTATTTTTATAAATATTAAAGTGTTTGAATATCTAAAACTGATGTTATATTATTTTTTAACTTTTGATGCGTGTCCTGTTCAGTATGTACCCTGCTTTACAATATCAATTTCGTCATATTGATTCTCCATTTCGTTACTTATCAGTTTATTAACAAATAGCAAATGTACATTTTGTCTGAGTATGACCCTTATAACGATAGCGGCATTCCCTAAAGTCCAGGGTAATGACGCTCAAACCTACTTTTTTTAAGTTTTCCTACTACTAATATGTCAAAGATATATACGTTTGGTATCAAACTGTTGATTATCTAATAGTTAAAGATTTAGTTCATTATTGAAATTTTGATATAAAATAAATAAGTTTTGCGCATTGTGAAGACCATCAAAGCCGCGCCGCCACTTAGCCTATCATATACCTATTTGGCTTTGCACCGACTTCAAACAGACTATAGTTAAACCGCCGTAAGCTTGGTGATGGTTTGCGAGACGCGGGGCGGGTGATGCGCTCAGCTACGACACGATGTACTTACTCGATATCTTCTGATTTAGTTGTTTGAGATTTAATCTACACACGATGTAATAAAAATCTAATTTATTTTCATGCATTATAATATATGTATATTGTAAGTTTTTATGACTAATTGTAAAAATTTAATACTTTTAAAATAATTGGAATAAAATCACCTTATCTTCTTCATGTAAATTATATTCAAATATAATTTAAAAAGTGAAGTAAAATAATAAATATTTATTATTAGACCTTTATTAGACCTTTTACGGTAGAGCCTCTGTAAGCCTCTAATTGAATTCGAATCCCTTTAGCTTCTTGTCTTGTAATCGCATTTTGTTCGGTATCTTCTTCAAGAATTTGAAATCTATGAAAAAACCGGCTTTAAAATTTCGGAAATTGAAGAACTAAATTCATAGAATGAGCAGCACAAGGAGCGTGTTCTGTCTATTATTTGAAGAACCAAATTGGAATCCGGAATGGAAGCCCTCGAGAAGACAAGGCTTTGGTAGCACCGACTACTCTTCTCAAAACATTTCTCCAATACGAGATTTCTGTTTCTTTTGAATGACTAAATCATGGTCTATCCTATTCTTATTATCTAATCTTTGCTTAAGGGTTAACATACACTTTTTATGACTTTTTGAGTGTTCATGATCAGTAACACGAACGCCTGCATGTTTCCAATCATTAAATCCGGTTTTACCATTAAATGAACAACCTACCTCAAAAAGAAGACAAGCTGCACAGAATACAGACCCTTTACTGAGTAAATGAGCCACGGGCGTGGAACTTTTTTACCGTTAATAAGTTTTCCACCAAATAGTGATTCTGATAGCCGTCGTGAAGTTCCATCACTGTAATCACGTTTTGTACCGGGGAAATCTAAATTTTTATTTTGTTTACACTTATGAGTAGAGTAGTAATCTCTGGTGAAATCATTTATAGCCCATTCTGCTGCATCATCGCTTATCACAACATTTTCCGACACAACCTTTTCTATTATTCTTGTTGAGATTGTAGCTTGGAGTTCATCTTCATTATTCATATTCTGTGGCAGCGAAGAAGTCGTGGAACTATTTTTTTTTTAATTTATTGATTTTAATCAATCAATAAATTTATGTTTACCTATGTTAGTTTATTTTTTGAAATATTCGAAAAATAATTACGATTTTTTTTCAATTTTTCAAAAAAAAATACGAATTAAATTTCTTTAATTCCAGAAAATAGAAAAGTCCATTATTATCTTCAATCTCCAAGGCAAGAAATTGATTAAATCATTTTGATTATTAATCTTTACTCACCAAAATTATAATTCACAAATAATGGATGAATTTTATTTCTTGATTTATCAATTAAAAAGAAAATTATTAATTAATAGAATTAATTAATTATATTCAGCAATCTTGATAAGACTAAAAAAAAAAATTTTTCACTTTCAAAATTTTGCCGCCCTAAAAAATTTGCCGCCCTGGGCACTTGCCCCGACTGCCCCTAGTGTAAATCCATCGCTGGGGATGAATAGGAGTTTTGATACTCCTTATTCTTAATCCGTTGCCACACGGATACACAACAACTTTCTTCTGCATATTAATGAAGTAACTTAAAATAAAAAAGAAAAGGAAACGTTTATTAAAAAAATGAAAATTGATTCAAATGCTCTTGAATCATTTTGTGACGCAGAGTTGGCAGATTATCCATTTTGCAAAATAATACCGTGTGTAGCAGTCTTAAGAAATATAACACATACAACCATCCCTTTACGTCAGCCACCGCCGGCAGACAGCGACACACTAGCTAATTGGTTGAGCGTACCCCGCCCTGTGTCCCGCAAACCATCGGGAGGGCCAATCTTACGGCGCGGCGGTTTGACAATAGAAGGTATCTATTGCTATTTTAATGTTACCTGTTTCCTGTTACATACAATGTTACATGTTACCGGTTTTTTCAATTAGATTTATTATCATTTTACAATTTGGAGTGCTCTTTGTTAGTATTGTTTGAAGTCGGTTCAACTTTTTTTTTTAAAGGATTTGTAGCCTTTTTTTTTTTTTTTTAACGTGTGGAAATCCCCTCACACCGTCACCCCACCGGGGTTTGTGGCGGGGCGGTGTGTCGGTCTCGGACCGACTAAAACCACACGGTGTGCCACTCTGCGCCTGTAATGGGAGGGATCCGGGAACAGCTGTTGTTAAGACATCCGGACCCCTCCTAGCGCCTGCCCGATCCTGGTGCGGGCTCCGTCTCAAAATTTTAACCTCTCTTTAGGCGACGTCCGGCACACGCGGACGCCGCCCCCTCGCGGCTGGCCAAACTAATGCGGGTGGAGGGGAAACCCACCCGCGGCCACACTCAGGGCGGCATGAGGCTGTGATAAGCGGGCCGCTGCCGCCCGGTTCGCCGGCGGCGGATCGGGTCCGAGTGGAGGTCTTCCTCCCGGGCCTTCTCCGCCGCCTCCTTCTGCGAGATTACTTCCTCGCAGAAGGTTGCGACCGCGGTAAAACAACTGTCGCCACCGGCCATGGAGCGTAGCGAGAGATCCACTCCGATGACTGCAGTGAGGGCCCGGCGCTGCGTCGCCCATGCGGGGCAGACCGCCAGCGTGTGCTGGGCCGAGTCCTCACTGCAGTCGCAGTGGTGGCAGGCGGGACTCAGTTCCCTCCTAGCGACCGAGTGCAGGTACTTTCCGAAGCAACTGTGCCCGGAAAGCACCTGTGTCAGCCGGAAGGTAAGGGTCCCCGTGATGCCGCCCTGCCCACTCGGCGATGACCGGCTGGAGAGCCTCCACGGCGGCGAAGCCAACGCCAGCCTAGCCGGAACGACCAACGAGCCATCGTGGCTCGGCGAGCGGCTTCGCGCCACTCGCGCACGTCTTCGGGCGGAGAGCGAAATCCGCTCTCCGCCCGCGAGTCAGCCACTCACCGATAAACTTCCGCCTCCAAATCCCACGGGGGAGTTCCGGCCAACGCGCAAGCCACCTCCGTCGAAACGGTGCGGTAACCGCGTATGGCTCTGACCGCCATTACCCTCTGAGGGCGCCAGAGGCGTGCCCTATTCTGGGCGGTCAGAGCTGCCGCCAACACCGGTGCACCGTCATCTGGGCCCGAACCACGATTGAGGCGCCAGGGGGTGGACCACGACGGGGCCCATGAAATAAGAGAGCCTCCGTCTTATCTAGGGCCACCCGTAAGCCCAGCGCCTTAATGCGCCCGACCACCAGGGAGACTCCCCTAGTGGCCTGGCGCGCCGCCTCTTGGAAGTTCGCCCCTCGCCCCCCGGGCTGTCACCAGAGTATCATCTGCGTAACAAATTACACCCAGGCGGGGGGGGGGGGGGGGGAATCGGTTCGAAGGGCCCAGTCGTACCCTAGAGTCCAAGAACAGACCCCTGTGGAACACCGCACGACATGGGCCGACATCTCGAATTACCTTCTCGGTCCTCGTACACGACGGTACGAGGACCGTACTAGCCGCCTCAGGTACTTTGGCACCCCATGATAGTGGAGTGCTTCCCTGATGCAACTGGATGGCAAACTATTGAATGCGTTGGCAATGTCCAATGACACCGCCAACAGCACGCTGCCACAGCTCACGGCCTCTTCGGTCACGGCCCTCAGGCGCAAAACAGCGTCGACTGTCGAACGCCCCGCCCGAAAAAGGATTTGTTGCCTGTTCCAACCACTTCTTTATTATAATACTAGCGATCCGCCCTGCTGGTGCTGGTGCAATGTGGATGCCATTAATACTACTAATGTTGTGTCTGTGTGGAGTAATTAATTATACTATTATTATGATAGAACTATACTACAGGATATCTTTGAATTCAATATTTATAGGCCCGCTCCGATCCTGCCGGCCGCTGCAAACCGGGACGGACTCTAAAATCTTCTAAAATATTAATTTTAATGATATGCTGCACAGAGCAATTTTAATCTACAATTAATGCACAATGTATCTAACGTATTTCATTTGATAAGGATAATAATGTATTGTTTAAAATAGCTTCGTAAATATCCATTATTTTTTTGCAATATTTAAAAGATAAAAATGGTTACTGTAGATTATCCTTAGAAGATAGACATATATCAGCATGGACTTTTTTGTAGACCTTATTATTATTTATTTAAATTATTATATTATACTAAATTATTTTGGTCCATCTCGTAAGGTTTAGCAAACCTTACGAGATGGACCAAAATAATTTAATAAGCGTTTGCAATGTAAGCGCACAAAAACAATGTACAATGTACAATTTACGACAAATAGTTTGAATTCTCATATTTTCTCTACTATATTGTGCATGTATTATAGATTTAAACCTTCCTCTTGAATCATTCTCTCTATTGGTGAAAACTGCATTAAACTCCGTTGCTCAGTTTAAAAGATCTAACAGTACAACACAAAAAAGTTCCTATTTTTATACTATGTAAAGATGTATATTTTAAGTGATCTAAGAAATAACTATCTGATGTAATGTGTTATCACTGAAAATGTTCTAATAAATCGATTAATATTGGACGATTTGGATTTATTTCTGTATCCACCCCATAACATCAGTAACAGTAATCTGATAAATGTTTATCAGCTGACTGTTACCGATGTAGTGGTTTCAGAACGTAAACTAAAACTTCAAAAGCGATTGATTTGAAAACAAAATATTTACTTATTAACAACTTGTTTGTAACAAAATTTAAGGATTAATTGTAAGATTGTTCAAAAAGAAATATTCAAATAATATTTTTACACGTTGTCGTATTGTCAATTGCTATTGGATAGTTGTGGTTATGCCTGAAGTTAGTAAAATGAGTGATGAATAATCGCAATGTTTCTAGCAGTGTTGATAAGATAGGGATAATGTTTAATATTTTAGTCAGCAGTAATTTTAAAGGGTCTAACTTATTGCTAAATTTACGTACTTAACTGCCTATCAATGTGGAAACGTTGGTTTCTATGTAAGTTGCGTATATCTATTTTTTGAATTAACTTCTATTTCACATTCCTTTGAGCACGTAATAATAAACGACCTTGTTTTCCGTATCCCCTCCCTACCAGAGTGATTCATGCTCAGTATTTTTTTGAGCCGGCGGTAGGTGATGTCATAGAAAATCGATGTAGATGTGTGATTACTAGCAGAAGTGTGTTTGCACCACTAATAGTCACTTGTGATTTTGTAGTTATTCTCTTTCCGGTGTTAGCAGCTAAGGATACATCAGAAAACATGGATTCAAAGGCTATTTCTTCTGCTATCGCCGCATTTTCGGCCAAATTTTGTAATGTAAGTAAAAGTATTTGCTTTATATAGGTACATTACAGAGACATACAATTATGTAGATACAGTGACACATCTTTTATTTTGGAAGAATAACAACTAAACTAGTAAAGAAACATTGTTAAAATGTAAAAATGTTGAAGTGTATTTATATGATGTTAACTGTATTTTACTTTTATTTGTGTACTTTAAAATATCATAGCCCTATATATATATATATATATATTTTTTACAATTATATATATTTTACAAAGTACAAAAAAAATTCTAAACATGTAGAGGTATATAAAATTTTAAATTATATATAGAAAAAAAATGCCTAATCACTACAAGCACTGTCTATTCAAAGGGTTTTATTGAACTGCTTAATGTAAGTCTCTAAAGATGTAGGTTTAGGCTCTCAGCAATGAATCAGAGGCTGGAATTATTATTATAGGCTAGATCAGTATATTTAAGGACAGAAGTTGAAATATATATAATAATAACTTCACACATCTTACACACGGCCGTCTGATCCCAAACTAGGGAGAGCCTGTGCTATGGTAATTAGACTGCTGATACATACTTATATATTTCTAGATACATACAATTTACAGATAATTTACACCCAGACATAGAACAAATCGTCATGTTCATCACACAATTATTTGACCTGGGTGGGAATTGAGCCTACAACCTCCGGCTTAGCAGTCAGGGTCACTAACCACTAGACCAACAGGCTCGTCAAGTATTTTACTTATCGGAATGGGCGGAGTGTATGTGTGACTTCTCCTGTTAGAATAAACTAATAACCTTATTCAACTTTTCCTCTTGTTATAAAAAGTAAGGATACCCAAGTTGTCGCTGTGATTTTCATATAATTATGTATCTTACATGATTACTCAAAAATTGTCTTAAAAGGTAAATTCCAAATTAGTCAACCACATTTCAGAAATTGACACAGACAGACAGACTTCTAAGAAAAATAGACTTTCTTAACTTGTAGATAGTAGTAGTAGTAGACCTTGGAATATGTGTTTTTTTAATAATTAAAACATTTACATGAGAATTGCTTCAGTGGAACTCATGGTGAAAATCATAAATTGCCTACCATAGATTAATAAATCATAAATAAACTAGTCAGTAGTAACTATCCATATAACCATAATGCTTACTGGTATGTAGAAAATATGCAGAGTAAAATTTAGTGATTAAATGATCTTGTTACGTTTTTTAGTCCTAAATGTAATACAATTCCACTGTAAACCAAAGGGAAAACTCTTTAACTACTGACATCAGCACTATTTTGGGCAAGAGCAGGTGACATTCGGCTATTATAACCTAGATAAATCCCACCTCTATATTAAAAAAAAAAACGTTTATTGTAATTCAGATTTATTACTTCTCAATTGCTGCTTCTTGTACTTGGATTTTGTTAAATCTTTTTACTCAGTTAGACCTGCCATAGTGTTTGATAGTGGTTAAAGGCCGATTTTTTGGCTATTGTCAGCCATCTACTTTGGCCCATTTCATTAATTTTAGTGACGGTAATTATAAAACAACGTATCAACGACACAATAATGGCAACTACAACCCCCTAAAGTATCTAGGTTACCTATAGATATAAATGGTTTTAAACGGTGGAAAACTCGCCTAAAAAAATAAAGGAACTGTGTTTTATACTAATTTTGACAAATGAAAACAATGAAAAACTGTTTATTTACCAACACAGAGTTTTTAACTTATCAATAGAGTTTTTATAACTTAGGTAGGCAATACCTACGCTTGGTCGGACGGACCAACTAGAACTAAACCCGCTAAATATATCAATATCAGTATGTCACACATATATAAAATCTTTACACAGTTTATAGGTACTCCGTCATATCCCTGCCTCGGAATCAAGAAAATGTAGTTATGATTAGGAAAAATATAGTCGTCAACACCAACTACCGTTATAAATCTGACTAAATTTAATTTAGGTAGCTTGCATATTAATTTTTATTTGTAAAGGAATCACTGCCGTAAAAAATGTTCAAAAAATATCCTTAAATAACTTTTTTAAATAAGCATTAAAATATGTGTTTTATAGATAACGCATGAATGTGAGTGTATTAGGTGCGCGCATAATTACCATAGTTTTTGATAAGCTGGGTGACTAATAGTTTTATATTACTGTACTAGTGTAAGTAATTAGCTGTCTAACTACACCTAGTCACTTTCGAACAGGTGATCCATTTGCTTGTTTGCCACCTATATCATGTAAAACTATTATTTGACATATGACGTCATATAAATTTTCTAAATTCATTTAATTCAAGTAATTTTTAGACGTAGGTACACAGAAATACCAGATTTTAATTACAATAAAGTCACGAATACAAAAATTACGAAAATCTTAATTCAATTGAATTAAGATTTTCGTAATTAAATCAGGTGTTCTTCGGAAACATTTCTTTTATTCTGCTTTAAAGGTACCCTTTCATACCTAACCACACCTTTCTGCAAAAAAATAATGTTTCATGATTATCCGTTGAGTAGTTAACGCGTAAGAAGTTTACCAACAAATAAACTTTATTGCGCAGTCAACAACAAAAACTGATGACAATTAAGAGAGTAGTTATTATTGAAAATTTTTTTTTTTGTAATTACAATACAATAATACTCTTTTATAAATATAGTCGCTTGCTCTCGCCATATTAACAACCCGCTTATTTGGTCTGCGTCTCTCAGAAGGATTGCCCCGTTTTTGTAACATTTTTCATTGATGCTCGGTCTCTATTGGTCGTACCGTGATACAGTTAAATCGGCTATCCAGCAGTAGAAGAGTTTGTCAATTCAAATCAGTAGCTCCTAAGATAAACGTTCAACCAACCAAACAAACAAACTCTTCAACTTTTTTAAATAAGTATATTTGTGGGATTCAGCATTAGGTGACAGAGAGTGTAATTAAATTTTTGTCTATGACTATATTTTTCTTATTGAATGAAAAATACATTTTTTTCAATTGAAAATACAATCATTTCTTTTACTACGAGTAATAATAGTCAGGTACATTTGTTATAATTACTAGGCTGAGTGACATACCAAAGATTCAGTAATTAATATTTTACTTTTTGCATTATATTTTTAATCATATTGTGATAAATAAAACTGATAAATAAACGGTTTCCAGCTAATCGGTATAGTGCAATTTTTTTTTATACTTTATGATAACGTAATATTAAATACTACTAAAGCACACTTTTAATCTCTTGAATTCAGATAGTAAAGGTATCCACTGTCATCGTTAATTACCAAATGTTTATGATTAATCAATATATTTATAGGAATTGGAAAAAGACAAGAGTGTGGTATCTTCACCACTATCAGCGGAATTTGTATTGGGCCTGTTGACTTTGGGTACAACTGATCCAGCACATTCTGAACTTATTACGGCGCTCGGCGTTGCTGATGATGATTCTGTAAGTATTACAATAAATTTGAATTGGTGTTCACTATTACTTAATCACTTCAATAGCAGGTTAGTGTTTTCCAAAGGGATTTCCAAACTGGGACACAAGGGATTCCCAAACTATTTTAGGCAAGAGACCCTTTTTCCAAAATGAACTGATAATAATAATAATAATCTATTATATTTTAATAATAATAATATATCTATTCATTAGTTAAAAAAAAACTAATAAATAGATATTAAATTGAGTAAATATCAAGTTTGAATAATAATTGTTTATACAAATTACATAAAAATAGTTAGGTAGGAAATATTTTTTTGAAAATAACATTAAAATCTCAAAGGTAAAATTTAAAGAAATCAGTGTGATGAATCTAATTCAATATTAGCGAGTTGCAGCCTTAAATCTAAGCATCACTGCAACCACTGCCACTATGGCAACAGTTTGGACAATATATTTACAGATATTGTAATTAAGGACAAGATAATAATCAATCAATTACATTCTGACCACAGTGGTCAATTAGTATCTTTCTGTGATAGGTATGAAAAGGTGGCAGAAAAAAGAATTGTGGTCATACCTAAAACCGCAAAGCGTTGTGAAAACTTTAAGGATAAACTTAAAGCTGATTTTAATAGTTCAGTACTCTGTGTAGAGAATAACCCTCCTAATACTTATTATAATAGCTTTTTTGAAACTTTTTTCAACATTTAACACAATTTTTACACCAATAACGATAATGGTTAAAGGTAACGAAACATTTAGTGAATGGGCTACCCCTGGCTTACTCAAAAGTAGGAAAAGAAAAGTAGCAATGATAAGATTAAAACTACTTGGAAAATTATTAACCGTAAAACTGGCAAAAATCAATACCGTGATAATGAATTTAAGTTAAATATAAACAATAAATTTATTACATAAAATGCTGAGGTTGCTGCTGCTTTTGAGATTTTTTTTACTAATATTCCTGTATCAACTACTAAATCTTTGAACTCCTCACCATGCCTTGCAGAATCGATTTTAAAAGAGAATGTTAGTAGGATTGATAGTGAATTTAAAGGTTTTTCAATAATAATAATTTATTGCACAATAGACAATCTAGTTTTACAAGGGCTCCACAACTAATGCCGTGTTGAGCTAGTAAAACATAATGACATGAATAGCTTTTTGAAAAAAAAAAAGATTTCAGCGATCATGTTTTTCCTAGGGACTGACTAACTGACTGATAAAGAAATACTGCTGCAAAGTCCCTAACAAATTGTGACTGTTACAGATTCGCTCAACATTTTCTTCGGTGTCATCCAAACTGAAGGCAATCAAGGGTGTAACATTAAACGTTGCTAATAAGGTGTATATTCAAGATGGCGACTATGAACTTCAACCACAAATTAAAGATGATGCTGTCAAAGTATTTGATGCTGCCATGGAAAAACTTAACTTCGGAGATAACGTATCTGCTGTGAAAACGATAAATGGATGGGTAATTTATTATTAACTTTAATTACCTACCAAATGCTGATCCTAAGTGATGTACTTTACTAAATAATTAAAAAAATTTAAGGTTGAAAGCAAAACCAACCAAAAGATCAAGGACTTGTTGCCTGAAGACAGTGTCGACAGCTCTACTCGCCTAGTTCTTGTCAATGCTCTCTACTTCAAGGTAAACCTATTTTCATAATCTCTATTTATTGTACTTAGATATTTATTCAGCTTATGATACGGGGGGTAAACGAGCAAATGGGTCACCTGATGGAAAGTGACTAACACCGCCAATGAACGCCCGCAACTAAGGAGTCACAAGCGCTTTGCTGCCTTTGAGTTAAGAGTAGGCATCTATCTCTAATGTTTGAAGGTCGCATCCGCCCGGAAATACTGCTACTGCAGACGACAATTTGTTTCACAGATAATACTTTTATTTTCACTAAGAGTTATAAACAGAGTACATAGATAACTACTGTGACAATGTTGACGCAATCAACTGTAGTCGCCGCCACGGTACAGCAGGGCCACTCTCTCGTGCTAGGAATAAACCTGTGTTACGAGTAGAGGGACGCCGCCATGGGAGCGTACTCGCAGTCGTAACAGCTGGCACATGTTTACAGTAGCACTACATCAAGACTGGGTCCATATGTTAGGCAAGCCTGTATTTCGGATCCAGTCATACTTAAAACTAGGAAACATAAAAACGTATTCAAATATAGTTAAGAGAGCCATATCAGGTGTATTTAGTGTAATATGTTGAGATTGCATGTGCGTGTGTGTGTGTGTGTGTGTGTGCGCGTGTGTGCGTCTGTGTGTGTGCGTGTTTGTGTGTGCGTGTGTGTGAGAGAGAGTAAGCAAGTGTGTATATGAGTGAGTGTCTAAGCGTGGTTGTGTATACGAGTGTGTGTATGTTGAATGTGATCCTACCCATATATTTTCAGATAAGAGTTTTAAACAAATTTTCTATTTCCGCATAGTTTAAGGTGCGTAGCCATGTTTTGAGAGTGCGGTGAAGTTTATGCTTATTCAGAGGATATATATTAAGAATTTTGTTGATTCTGTTATAAAGAAAACTGCTTACAACTTTATTGTGTCGTTTTGCCAGGGTTGTGTTGTGACGAATTGCGGGACATATTTTATTGAGTCGACGTGTATTTGTGTGGAGACCTGGATCGTATGTTACTGTTGAGTGTTTTTTGGCAACAGTTTGGTGCACAAAGAGCTGCCTCACTGTCAGAACCGGAATATCTTTAAACAAGTTACTGGTTGGGTACCGAAAATTCTTCTTAGACATGACCTTGAGGACAGCCCTCTGGGCAATCTCCAGTGGAAGCATAGTTGTTTTTGCTGCACCACCCCAGGAGGTAATGCAGTAGGAGATTATTGATTGAACAAGTGCCTGGTAGGTCATGGTGAGCGTTTTAAGGTCTGCTGAACTTCGAAGAGTTCTAAATACATAGATCAGTTTCCTGACTCGTGATGTTAAATTATTTATATGTATTTTCCATTTTAGGAACTGATCTATGTAGACACCCAGATACTTAACCTGGGAAGTCCTGGAGATAGTTGCACAGCTACAATTAATAGTGGGATCGATGCATGTGTGCAGTTTAATTTGATAAGTGTCTGTAGGTGGCAGCATAGATGTTTTGTGTGCAAATGTCATGAAACAGGTTTTATTGGTGTTTAGTGTAAGGAGATTAGCTGTTAGCCAGGCCTGAACCTTTGTAAGAGCAGTTTCAGCGTGGTGTTTTGTTTCATCCCAGGTTCCACCTTTTATTAAGAGTACCGTATCATCAGCATACGCATAAATATTGCAATTTGTGGAATGGAGTTCACAGAGGTCATTAACATAGATGGAGAATAATAAGAGAAAATACTCCCCTGGGGAACGCCGTAGTCCAAAACTTGTTCAGAACTTGTGAAGTTTCCAATTTTAACGGCTTGTGTCCTACCTACAAGGTAATCTGAAAACAGCTTAAGCGGCACTCCTCTTATGCCGATTTGTTCCAACTTTCTCACAAGAATGGGGACGGAGACGGTATCAAACGCCTTAGACAGGTCCAAGAAAATGGCAAGACATTTCCTTTTACCGTCCAAACCGTCGATTATATCATTTACTAGACTTAGTACAGCATCCTCAGCTGATATACCTTTCCTAAAGCCGTATTGGTTACGTGATATGATGTGTTTTGACTCTAAATAACTCGTCAGACGTTTGTTTAGAGCCTTTTCAATCACTTTCGACATTGCGGGCAGAACTGAAATTGGCCTATAATTATTGACAGTATCTCCATCGCCACTCTTGTGAATAGGGTGAATTATAGCTTTCTTAAACATGTTCGGGAAGGTGCCGGTTGAAAATGAAAGCCGACAGACATGTGTGACAAGTGGGATTAGTATCTCAGCAGAATCCTGTATTATAGCAGCCGAGATACCATCTCGACCAACTGCGCAATCTCTGCGTAAAGATTTGATCAATAGCTCAACCTCACCGCTATCAACGTCGAGTAGCACAAAAGAGTCACATTGGGTGCTAATCGATGCCACTCGGCCATCAGGTGTGGTCACTAGTATGTGTGAGGTGTTTATTTTAGCTGCCAGATCCCGGCCCGCACTAACAAAGAAGTCATTGACTGCGTTTACAGACAGTGTTGGGTTCTCCCTGATACTCAAGAGAGTGTTAGCGATTGACGCTTTGGGTTGTGTGTTAGTTATTGTTTTTATAGCGTTCCACGTAGCCCGAACATTGTTTTGAGCTGTCTCCAATAGTTTTTGTTGGTAGCCAATTTTTAATTTCCTCAGTAATTTATTTATAAAGTTTCTATATCTTATGTACGATAACTTTAGTATAATATTATTTGGGTCCCTCTTTTGAGCTTTATGCATCCGGTCACGGTTACGGATACATCGTATTAAGCCTGGAGTGATCCAAGGTTTAATGTTCCTTTTTGTACGTCCTACTTTATAAATTGCGGTATTGTTTTTAATTATATTAGAGACGCACGTTATCAAATAGTCTGTAGCAGAGTTTACGTCGTTTGTAAATAGAACCGGGGAGTAATCTGTGTTTTTAATCGTATTTTGTATTGCAGTATGATTAGTTTTATTACGAAATATGTCTGGTCTAGAGATAGTTTTCTTCAGTGAGAGTAAAAGAAGTGTGGGCAAGTGATCAGTAATATGAGTGTGGATAATTAGTGTAACTGATTGTAACTTTGATTTTAACAGAACATGGTCCAAACAGTTTTCATATCTGGTTGGAATATTGTGTGTGGAAATTAAACCGTGAGACGTTATGAGGTTAAGATATTCATGGGATCTTTTGTCAATGGTATTTGTTTTAATATCTATATTAATATCCCCGGTGATGCAAACATTTTTGTATGTTTTTAGTGTTAACAGTGTTTCGTTTAAACCATTGAGGAAATTATCCAATTGGGTATATGAAGGCGATCTATAAATAGCCACGATTGCCAGATCTCTGCCGAATTTTCAAATCATACAGTTAAAGTCTTTAATATTTGTAGGTTCACTAATAGAGTAGTTTATCCCCGCCTTTATATAGATTACGATACCGTCATTTTGATTATCCACCCTGTGAGTATAATGAGAATTGTAACCAGTTATAGTAGGAACGTTAGATATTTTTGAGCACCAGCATTCTGTTAAGACAATAATGTCGCAATGTACATTTATTGAGACCAAAAAAGCCTGTAGTTCGTCAAAGTTCTTATTAATGCTACGTATATTTAGTTGCATAACTGAAAACGGGTGACTAACAGCCAAGACATATTCGAGACATTCATCGGTTGAGCACTGAAAAGATTTCATTACGTTGAGCGTTTCAAGTTCTGATGAAATTTTACATAAATCGTTAGCCATAATCTAATAAACAAATATTGCGTTTAGAATATTTTATTAGACAGAAATTGAAACACTCAATATTTGATGAGATATGTACTAAGAAGTAGGTTGACAGTGCTAAAATATCAGTTCTGGCGGGGTTATAAAACAAGCCCTGATAACTAGTCATATTCAGGTATAGGGCCTTATGTGTGTGGGGTGGAGAGAATGTGAGAGTATTGTGTGCATCTAGTCTGTGAGGTGAGAAGATGACGTGTAGTGATTTTTGGCGTGTCGGTATTGTTATGTAAATTAGATGTGTCAAGGGGCTCATTATCAATACTTTTAACCAATTAAATACTAAAGTAAGTAGGAGGAATGTGGTTAACAAAATAGATTTTAAGACAGTTATCCTAGGCAACCATTTTCCGCTTATAAATGAGAGTAACTGTGAGGAGTTTTTTCTAAAGTTCTCAACACAACAGATATCAGTTAAAGAAACAGGCCCTAGTCATTCCCTCACTTCTAGAGTGTCCAAGTCTTCCTCAGAGTTTATTGCAATACGATCAGTGGTTTCATCTCTGCGTATATAAATTTTCCGATTGGTGGTCCAACAAAATTTATAATTTTTGTTTTTCGCAAATACTCGTGCCTGGTGGAACAACTTTCTACCACTGCCCGGCATGTATTCTGTTATATATACAGGGGACGGTGGGCCTAGTATTCCAACGTGACTCGTATTTAATTTCTGGGACATTTCTTTATTCCTGTTGTAATCACGTACGGACGCAAGTATTTTTTGTTTCATAGCCACTGTGTTAAAATCCACCACAATTATCTTATTGCGACCTGGTTTATTCGGGAGACGATAGATGTCGCGTATTTCTGACGTATTAATGTTTACGCTTACGGTTTTTCCAAGGTTTTTAACGTGGTTTTGGATATCCTCCAACGTCTCCTTCTCTTGCCATGGAATATTTCTTATTTCGATGGTGGATGACCGAGTGCCTAACTCCAACACTTCAATTCTTTTCTCTAATATTTCAATGTATTTATAACTCTGTAAACGTTCCTTTTCAAACTTTTCTAGCTTCGATTTCATGTCTTCATAAGTTGTTTTTATGCTTTCGATAGATTTTTCTATATCTAAGTTACTTTTTTGGATAGTTTTGTTTTGCAGTTTTATGTCTTTAATGTCATCCGCCAGCCTAGCAAACATCATACAATGATTTGATTTCAAGGTTTCGAACATATCTCTCATTTCCACTTGAAATTGTAGAAAATCACTTGCAGGAGGGGAACAGTCGGACCTCGGTCTTTTGTATCTAGTCGTTATATTGAATATGTTTTCGTCTACTGCGGCAGGTATATCTGTATCAGACTGCGTATGCGAAATTTGTGACTCGTTAGGAGTTTTTTTGGGAGTACGCATAATACTCATGATGATATGCAAACAGCGCCAAAATTGACGATAAAAAAAGTAAAATTAATCAGTTATAAATAGGCTTGTAATTCTATTTATTTACAGTAAACGACAATAAGCTAGTAGCCGAGGTCCGTAGCACTGGTAGCACAGTATATTATGTATTAAGAGTGACTCACAGTCTCGCACTGTAGCATGTGCACTCCCCACTCACTCTCCGCAGCCGTAGCAGCTAGAACGAAGCCGATGCTTGTAGCCGATACGCGACGCCAGATTCGTAGCGGACTTATCTATTTCGTTGATTCACTAGTTACGTCACTGTCTCAGCGGTCCGGCTGTTAGTGTTGTGGACTGAGATTTACAACCACAATCGGAGGGGCGGGTTCAAATCCTGGGTGTCACCACTAAAATTCACTTAATTTCACTTTGTTAAGTATGTAGGTGTTCAAATATTAATTGTCTCTTTCTCTCAACGCCCACAGGGTGGAGTCCATTAATTTAAATGCCATAGGTTAGAGCAAGAATCAACCCAACACTTAAAGACCAATCAGAAATTACGAATTAAAAATTGTGAAGTACACAGGTGACACGCGTGTACACTAGTTGCGAACTGTCCGAACAGATGAGTTGTATGAGGCAATAAGATCTGTCAATTAGGTTTGAAATGTTTTTCTTTCAGGGAACATGGAAAGACAAATTCGATCCCATTGCTACAAGAGAACAACCATTCCACATAAATGCTAATACGACAGTTGAAATTCCTATGATGTATAATGAGGCTGATTACGGTTTCGGATTCAGTGAAACTCTTCAAGCACAGGTATGTACTCGTATATGTACATATACTGAATATCTGTTATTTCTCGGTCAAAATGAGATCATAGACTCGTAATATTAATAGAACTACCATCACGGAATAGTTATTTATATGAATTGATTCTTGAAACATCTTCCACCCTACAATGTTTATAAATTCATATTTAAAGAGGCACTTAACGGGTTATATAAAACAATACAAATTTGTTAAATGCAAAGTAATCTGTTGCGGCAAGTCAAACTGTTATAAGAATTATAATTTTTGAATGTGTACATGATTGAAACGTAACTATAAACACACAGACAAGGACGTTGATAAAATGTCTAAGCTGGCTAACTAAAATAGAATAATTAATATTATTTAACGGGAATTAACGCGATCTCTTATTTAGGGTATTACATACCTCTGGTTTGCCTTACACCGGCCGTGGTCACAGGCTGACTGACAGTCAGCCTGTGACCACGGCCGGTGCAACCTGGTCGAAACGTCAGGCAAACCAGAGGTATGTAATACCCTAAATAAGAGATCGCGTTAATTCCCGTTAAATAATATTAATTATCATGGAACGCGAAAGTTTAAAAGTTAGTAAAATAGAATAGTTACCAAACCATAGTCTAACAATGCAATATGTATCGCATATCTAATCGGTCAAATCAATAGATAGATAAGTCGGTCACTAATGACAAAAGTTGTTTATGTATAGATAGGTGGATTTTGCTGTGTAAAAATAGGTTGTTTTAGTAAATTATGCTTTTAGTTCGTAACAGAAGTATTTATTTATTCTATTTATTCTTTACTGTACACACTGAACACTTACATATATATAAGTAACAAGGAAATGTCATGTACAAAGGCGAGCTTAACCCAAAACTGAGTTGAAGTAATTTAGGTTAGGTTTTTCATTTAATCAGAAATGGGTCATAATACCTCATCTGTAATGTTACCTACATTGGTCAACCAATTTACCAAGAGATAATGTCATGTGGAAGTTATTATTTAATGATTAATCTAAGTTTCTGTATTACATTATAATATACATACTGATTACATTTTTAAAAGTATATATATATATAAGTTTGTTATTATTATTATTAATTATTACTGACTGCCCTATACCCTATTAACGATTTAACTTTTATATTTATGCATTAGAAGGAAAATATGTGACTAATATAGGCACAAGTGTGTTTACCAACTAACACTGCGTAGCCTATACTTATTAAAACGGTTAAAAATTACATTCCTATAATATATACTAACTTACAAAGATGATACAATTCTCTTCACGTATTAATATATGTATTCAGTTCAATGGGTGTGGGTGTCGTAAGAGCCGCGTAAGGGAGTAAATGATAATAGCACTAAGAGAAAGAAAACGACACAAATCCTATACCAACCTGTCTGGCCAGCGCGGTATAGTGGGCAAAAACCTCCTTTCTAAGGAGAGGCCTCTGCCCAGCAGTGGACAATTAAAGACTGTTGATGGATGATGATAATTAATATACTAAAACACTCCACTTTATGAGTGTGTTAATTTATTGTTGTTTTTTAGTATTAAATGATTTTTCTCGGCAGCAGGCACCGAGGTTTTTATACAATACAATTCACATTCAAATAAACCACGTCTTTTGCAGTTGATTTGAAAGGAAGGATGATTTTGAAATCACATATGTGGTCTTATATGTCGTTCATATGAAAATTTACAGCTCTTGGAAATACCGTATGTTGGCGAAGAGGCCAGCATGATCGTAGTATTACCTCAGGAAATCGAAGGACTCAATGACGTGATAGCGAAACTGGCGGCTGGGCACGATCTGTTGGCGGACATTGAGAATATGTACAAAACTAAAGTACAAGTTACTCTTCCTAAGTTCAAGATTGAAACTACCATTGATTTGAAAGAGCTTTTACCAAAAGTAGGTACTTTTCCTCTAGAATACTTATTATTTGACTATCTCTTAAAATGTTATAAATTTATTATTTCTTTTTAGCTTGGCATCAACGCCATTTTTCATAAGGAAAATTCAGGTCTTACTAAGTTATTGAATACTGATGAGCTGTTGTACGTGTCCAAGGCGGTGCAAAAAGCATTTATTGAGGTT
Source organism: Arctia plantaginis (assembly GCA_902825455.1). NCBI lineage: Eukaryota > Metazoa > Arthropoda > Insecta > Lepidoptera > Erebidae > Arctia > Arctia plantaginis. Next base: position 3,639,904 of record CADEBD010000303.1, read on the forward strand.
AATGAAGAAGGAGCCGAAGCTGCAGCAGCCACCGGTAAGTGCCATGTTGACTTGTGAGATTCACCAACAGATAGTTTTTATATAAACTCAAAAGTATTTACACGCTTTGCGCTTTATCTAAGTTGCGTAAGAAATAGTTATGGCAATAAAGTTATCTAAATCGTTGAAAGCTTATCTGTGGTATGCGATAAATGCATTTATTTTAAGTGACTGTCGCAATCTAATGTTATGTACAGTGTCTTTTAATTTAATTTAAATACCAATTATTCCGGGCGTACTATTTATCATTAAAGCTATTCTCAACGGTGTCCAAGTATTGGACAGTGTACAGATCGTTAGGAATAAAATCACATTCTTATCTCATTCAGTAGGGTGAAGCCGTTGTGGTTAAGCTATTATAGAGATAACTCTACCTTTTTTTTTTTGTTGACGGAGTGGAAAGTCCCTTCGGATCTCGGCTCCTTGGGGATATAGGAGCCAGGAGTATGTGGTGATTCCACTAAAAACCGACGAAACCACTCCAGATGTTGCAGCCCGATCACATTTTCAGTGCGATCAGGCTGCCATCCTTTCCCCTACCGCAGCAATTAATCTGCCACCAGAGGTCCTCACTCTCTGGCGGCCCGCGGTCCCGTCGGCTGCTCACTACGTCGTCGACGTCTTCTTCGCTCGGGATCGGCCCTCTCCCGATCCCGATCAGCGGTCTCTTTCTGGAGCATTACAGCTTCACAGAAAGAGACCACTGCGCCCCAGCCCTCCTCACCCGCCAGCATGGCAGTAATGATTGCTATCGGGAGAGATAACTCTACCTAACAATGGAAAATGAAGGATTTTATGACATATCATTAGCAATTTTATTTATCTATTTTAAAAAGATATATAATTATTAAAAATAATTATTGTAAAACATAAACCACGCTTCTTTACAATGTGCAAATATTTTCTACTATTAAGTTAACTTTGTATTTTAGTTTTATTTGTAGTTGTATTCTTTAACCCGTGATAATGACGACCGCACGCAGCAAATTAAGCTGTTTATCTTGATCATGAATCCATCGTCAGTCACTAGTTGATCCATCAACGTATAAGTACAACAAACGTATAAGATTGAATTGGTAAAAACTGTGTCTGTTAAACATTTGCGAACAAATATGGCAGGTATTGCCAACCCTGCTATTAAATGCCATACTATAAAGAACTACTAGTAATGTTGTTTTTCGTCATAAGTACGATGTTTATATAAAACTATCTGCTGGTAATAATAGTTATTTGTGTACTTTCTTTTGCTTTTCTGTGTTGTGCTTGGGTTTGGAGACCTTAACATGTTCAAGTCCTTTTTTAAGTGTATCTATTTTTCACGGTCGTGTATAGCGCATGTATTTTCTTGAATATCTTCTTTATTGTGTCATAATTTTTGTCGATATTATTTCGGTGGAAAAAAAAATAGTCATAGTTTATTGAAAATGTTACATATAAATACCGAAAACCAGACCTTTAGTGGAATTTTTCTTTTAGCAAATACATACAAACAGAATGTCTTATTTGGCCGGATATCGGATAGTGAGCAAATAACAGGCCTGATAGGGTATAATAAATTTAGGTACTATATTTAAACTAATTACAAGTATATAGTACTTCTACTGCACTATAGGCAAGTTGTGGTGTATAAATTCCAGGATTTTACACGAAATTACTACAAATGCTAATTACAAAATCGGATCAACTCTGTCTCCTCAAATTTATTTTAGCCAATGTTAAAGATTTACTGCTACTGAAGGATTAGTCACAAGACATTTTTATAATTCTATTAGAATCATCTGTCAAGCTATTACAGCTTCATCATCGCGTATCCTCACGTATGTCTAAATAATCTGAAATGACTTTCTAATCATCCATGGTAAACTACAAGTTTTCCTCGTTTCTCATCTCTTATGTATTATAAAGGCAACGTTCGAACAGATAACCGATTGCCAAGACTGGTTTACTTTATTTTGTTTCGAAAACTTAGATACAAAAATTGTACCTCGCTCTGGTTGATTTACTAAAATTGTCTATGAAATATAGCAACTGGTGGGCAGACGGCACTTAAACTGTAAAAAAGAGGCTGAGACACTTAACGTCAACTAAATGACGATTGGTAGTCATTTTGAAAACAGCTGACTACCGTTAAGAGTTAAGGAACTTGATGTCTGGGTTACACATTAATAGAAATTTAACATTTTGATTAGTATTTTAAATTCTGCTAAAACTGCCAAAATGAGTAAAATATGAGAATATTCGACCATAACGATCATTCAAAGATTGGTGTCAAACAAACGACTACAAAGCTTGAATTTGTCGGCAAACTAGTTTACGTTGAGTCATAGGATGGACAGGAAAACTATAATTTCAGTCCTATACTGTGCACAACTCGACCGTGCGAATAGAGCGAAAGAGAAAAGGAGTTGTGTTCAATTTTGACAATGCACGTTAACACACAATTTAAAAAACTTGGAACGAATCGATGCCACTTTGTTGGATAATTTTGCATCCATGGTATATCGTGTCTGTCCGTGTCTGTATACCATTTACTTGGCTCTGCAAAACTCTCTTGATGGTAAAAAAATGGTCTGTGAAAATTACTCTAATAAGTTTTTCGGCGATAAAATATAAAAATTCTATACTGATGGACTTATGAAACTACCGAAGATTTTTTTTTCAAAGCCATCTGGCATAGATAACAATGTTCAGTATGTACTTGATTAAAATTTATTTTCTATAAAGGAAATTTATGTTCAAAAATAAAAATAAAATCATGGAGACTTTTTACATAGCCTACACTTCAAACCAGAATTCAGCACTGATCTAGAGAGAAAGGCGCGCTGGCAAGTTCGCGGAATATTACAAACTTAATTAAAATGACGGCATACCAGTAATTATCGTAACAGTATGCACCAATAAACGCGGTTTCAAAGTTGCAATCACATTAAAATGCGACAGTGATACACTCGACCTAGCGCGTCCACATTGAACGCGCTAGGTTTAGTAGCTTGAAGTGAAACACAATTTGAAGTACATATTACGCATTGAAATCAGGGAACTAATATATCAGATAAAAGGTTTTGTGTTATAAAACCATAAGACAGGTATTTAGAGGTCTGGTATTCGGTACATCTACCTTATGCTGCGTCTTTAACGAAATCTCAAAAATAAATATTTAGTTTAGTAACAGTTAAATAGACCAGAAGTATGTTATTATAGTGGATATTCAATAAACTCTATTTAGTTTTTTGCTGTACTACATTACTAACATAATAAAAGGGTTCTTATCACTCTCTATTGATGCTTGTAACAATATACACAATGTGACACAGTTGTATCTAGCGTTCTGTGCGATTAGATAACTTATGTACTAATTCGTATCCCACCGAATGCCTAATACTCGTGTAATCTAACATTTTTTTAGAGTTGTTAATAGGGTTATGGTACCTACTTTCGTGGGGATATAACACAATGTATGACCTGGTGTGTATTGTTTGATTGGCGTGTGATATGTGTGCGCGTGCAGCTGCCGAGACGCGCAGACGTCGTGCGTTGCCAAACATGTTCGTGGTGGATCGGCCGGCGCTTTGGTGCGTGCGATTCGGCAACCAGATGGCGTTTATGAGCATCTATCGGCCGACCGCACTTCAAACCGCGCTACGCGATGAACTATAGTGCTGTATGTGGCGCAGGCATGGTGTTCATGATGCGGTGTATGCCGCCTCCGACGCCTGCGTTCCGTGCAGACCGGCCTTATCTCTACTTGCTGCTGGGCGCCAACAAAACTCCGTTATTCATCGGAGCCTACCGCAACGCCGCCTAATGTCTTCAGTGTACTGTATCGTAACTCGTTATATAAAAAACACACGTTTACGAGCCGTAATGTGGGCTGCAGATTTTATTATTCCATCTTACGAGGTTTAAATCCCAGTACACATATTCTGTAAATTGACGGGAAAGGATAATTTCGTATTGTCGAAATTAATCATTTGATGTGTAGAAACAGAGTCTAGACTGCATTTTGGCTCGTCTACACACTAATATTTAAGAGTTGCACTTGCAATCCAGCAGATTAACCCCTCATTTAGAGCTTTGTGAATCTAATATTATTATACTAATTGCCCATTCCGTACACTTAGTACAAAATAATTCCATTGAAATTTTTTAATTGAAAGCGGGATTGCAATTATAACGGTAATATAGATTATATTTTGTTTCTAACTTACGTGCTAGAATGTAAAAAAATATTAAATATATTTAATATAATATCTGTTGTTACTTATTTTTAAAGTTACTTCAAACAAAAACGAACTGTTAGTATGAGTACGAGTATATATTTAAAGATAGATAACCAATTAGTGTATTTTTAATTCTAACGTTCCACGTCCCTGGATATGTTTAGCGTGTCTTGCGATCCCACGTCCTCGCATCAACAAAACCACGCATTTTGTTCAAGACTTTCACACACCCTCCTGGCCACACCGCCTACTATGTTGCCTTAATACAGAAATAAAACTTTGTATTAATTTTGTGTTGTTGTATTAAAATGTTCGATCCGCGGCCAACCCTTGTCATTTGGCGGCCTAGTGCGAGTTTAGTTCACATCAACTCGTTCTCGACGGCGACCGCACTAGGCCCCTTGAACACAGACTAATATATGATACGATAAAATAAAATTGGATCCACGCAATGTATCTAGGGCGCAACAATCAAGTAAAATAAAAAATATATCTTTAAAATCAATTATTACACGTTGTGTTATGGTTATAAATAAGTACGAATTTAGCTTACAAAAACAAGCAATGCATTTGTCTCGCCTATGTGTGTATTTTAAAACTACAAACTACCTCACTAATTGTTCAGCACAAAGTTCAGAAATTAATTGACACATATCGATGAAAGAGCAGACCCACATTTCTCTATGAAAATAACTATAAACTTATCCTGTTTGTTACCTTTACCCCGCCATTATATTTCGAGAACCTGACCCTATCTGTTATAGCAAACTGAAATCTAACCCACTGGATAAAGGTCGGTCACTTTTATAAAAGCCGCTACATAAGAGTATCTACTATACTTATTTTAGCACGCGACTGCGCCCTTGTTAATGTACGAGTAGATATTGCCAATCAATTCGGCTATCGCTGGGAGCAGCACCAAATAGTTTTTCAAAACTGAGACATCATCATTCCCCTGACCTGCTTAATGATTATCGGTTAAGTATGATTTCCAGCGAAACTCTTTTCACACTAAGACACACGTTAAGGCGCAGTATTGCTTTTGGTAGTTCTCCTTCCCTTGAAATTCAAGTTCTTTACCTATTATCTACCATAGCCTGTACAATGAAAAGAAGTGCCGTACATGTGACAAAAATGTTTTTTTTTGTTATTTCAATAATTTTTTGGTTAGAAAATAGACCGTGACGGGGGTCGATGTATAGGAGAGTACTTTTGAGAACGGGAATGAAAAGTTAGTCCAAAGAAACCGTCAAAACCCCGAGTGCATGACTGCGTTTCACTTGTACATAGAATAGAAAAGGCTTTATTTTATTAAAGGAAATTCTTTAATCATTTAAGACTACTATTTTACTTTGTTTGGTAAATGGAAATTGCTTGCTGCTTACATGTGGTTATGGCTCAACTGCAGCTGAATTTATGGCATTACATGACACGCCTTGTATTCCAGCCATGGTCGTCGCGTTCTGTTCGGCCTTTATTGAGTTTGAGGTGCCAATCTTCCTGGCTAACCGCCCTTTCCTTGCTGCAATCTTCTTCGAAGGAGCGCCATACTTCATTTCGACCTATCGCGGCAAATCAGAATAACGACATGTCTCTCTATTAATTTGTTAAGTATGTTTATTAAAGTATATAAGTAAGCATATTACTATTATATAAACGTATTTTAATTAATTATCTTAGTCTTTTCTAATATGCATTTGTATAATGTTGACGGGCCTGTTGGTCTAGTGGTTGGTGACCCTGACTGCCAAGCCGGATGTCGATAGGTTCGATTCCCACCCAAGACAAAAAATTGTGTATGCTTTATCTATAATATAGATATATTTAGAAATATTTAAGTAAGTTTATCAGCAATGTGGTTACCGTAGCACATGTTCTGCCTAGTTTGGGATCAGACAACCGTGAGATGTGTGAAGTTATTACAAATGTTATACCTACCTCAAGTGTAGTTTATGTTGTATCTCTACTACAATCAACATTTGAGGTCAAAATGAATAGCTTGAATTGTGACGTTGACTGTCCTTTCAAAGTGTTTTCTAAAGTCATAGAATTTAGTTAAAATGTGCGACACATAAATATGCCTAGTATTTTAAACAATAATAACTTACAGACGCTCATAGCTGTTCCGGTTATTACCGATGTTGAACACTAGTGGTACAACTTATGCACAAATTTCTCTAGTTACTTATTCCATAAATAAAATGGTTGAAGAAAATTTCGTCAGATTTGTGATAGCAGATCATTAATTAGATCGGTAGAGTTGAAGAAACTATCGCTAGTTTCCCATGGTCAAAGTAAATTATTCAAACAGTCTTCATTTCCATATAAGAATGAAATCTTTAATTGATTTTTGAATATTTTATTATGACGTCACAAATTTTTATTCCATATATGCGTTTCTACAGAACCTACCGCTGCGCTGTTACTTTTAGTAAAGACAAGTCTAATCAAAACAGATTTAACTAGGTAGTCGACTACCGTATTGACATTTGCACGTACTGTATACTGTTTTATACGAGAAAATTGTTTGTTGTAGTTGGTTAGTCGAAGGGAACTGGACAACTTAGGTAGAAGTTTGTGGGTGGTGCGTTGCTTTATTTTACAGGTTAAAGGTAACTCAAAGCTTAAATAGAAATATAATACATGTAACCCACACTGTTCGGAAGCCTTCGTTATATTTGTGTTAATGTCTGAGTCTTTACTTTGTTTGATAAGCGCAAAGTTGTGCATTCGTCCCTTGCGTTGCTTGCTGGCTATACGTGGTTATATCTATATTGCACTGCTGCTGAATTTCTGGAATTATGTGACGTACCTTATATTGCAGCCATGGGCGTCGCGTGCTATAGTGCCATGATAGACTTTGAACCGGTCCCGGTCTTCTTGGCTGACCGGCCTTTCCTTGCTGCAATCTTCTCTGAAGGAGCGCCATACTTCATTTCGACCTTCCGCGGCGAACAAGAATAACATGTCTCTCTATTTTTTTTTTACTTTTTTATGTATATTTATTTGAGTATTATATATTTTGATAGCAGTTATTAAAAGTACCACACTCATGTATTTACATAATATATTATATGTGTAAGTAAGCATAACTATGTAATAAACGTATACTGCTATGAGTTGAAATTTAATTTAGTTTCCAAAATTTTTCTAATAATATGTGTTTGCATATGTTTCTAGCTGACCCGCGCCACTTCGTCCGCGTTTATCAAAAGGAATAAATTTCCCTCGTTTTTGCAACACTTTTCAATGATCCTCTCGGCTCGGCTCCTATTGGTCGTAGCGTGAAATTGTATAGCCCCTTCCATAAATGGGCTATCCAACACTAAAATAATTTTTCAATGCAATATGCCAATAGTTCCTGTGATTAGCGCTTTCAACCAAACAAACAAAATTTTCAGTTTTGTAAAATTAGTATAGATTCAAAATGCATATACCTACCTACCTACAATAAGTGCAATTGTGACGTAATCAACATCACAAATTGTTTTGCTGTGTAAGATTCTACAGAATCTACTGCTGTTTTGTTACGTTTAATAAATACGAACATATTTGACTTAACAGTCAACTATATATATATATCGTATAACGACCGGTATTCATGAGTACAAGCATGCCCTGAACGGATTAAATATCACTCAATGCCTTGCAGACCGTGTACGTAATGTGTCTCAGCTTGGTCGCCTCCGGTTTCGCTGCGTACGTAAGTATGTCATCACAACATCTCAACTAATTACTAATTTACATTCTCAAACGAACTTTTCATATTGTAAAATATTTTATTGCGGTTAAAAGCAAAGATTGCATCTTCCCTTTTTTTTTTACTTGTGGAAACCCCCTCGGGCCGTCACCCCACCGGGGCGGGGTGGTGTGTCGGATTCGGACCGACTAAAACCACACGGTGTGCCACTCTGCGCCATTAATAGGAGGGCTCCGGGAACTTCTGTTATATTGCATCTGCTAGACTCTTCTTCTTTCTTTCTTCTAGACTTTTATTGGGTATGTACGAAGTCGTCTGCGTATTGTGACATATATACTTCACCTATGCAATATATAGAGTAGGTAGCAATGTTGAAAAGTAATGGCGATAGTGGGTCACCATGAGCAAGACCTAGACTTGTACATCTAATTTATAAAATTCTCGTGTCGCGGTGTTTGTTACGTGTACGCGGTGGTGTTTGTACGCGTTATCAATATCAATAAAACACGCCAAAGTGGTAAGATCTCTTGAGAATACCGTCTGGACCCTTGTAACAAGTCTAATTAAACTATCTAAGCATGATTTAGATTTTCTAAAGCCTACGGTCTCTTTCGAAAACATCCCTTTATTTTCAAAGTACCACTCTAGTCTTTTGTTGATTATTGAATAAAATATTTTACAAACGCAAGGCATTAAACTATTTGGACGCAGAGATGAAACCAGAGAAGGGTCGCGGCCAGGTTTGTTGATGGGAACTACACAAATATCACGCCATGGCCATGGTGTGAAACCTGAAGTTAATTAATCACTAAAAAGTTTTGAGCTAAGTGTTTCATGATAGAAAAATGAAAATTATCACAACTCGGGGCTGTATCGCTAGTCTAAGGCCCGTATTTTAAAAGACGTCTCAAGTATCGGTTGAACTCTGATTGCCTGAAACTAGTTTTAAGTGCAGCTCGAAACTTAAGTATCGATTTTACTATACTTAAGTAGGTATTTATTTTACAAAGTATTTATTTCAGAAAGAGGAAATTGATAGGATACTCTGTATTTATTAATTTAGAAATACTTGATAACAAGACGATTGGCCAACAAAAGAAACAAATGTTCATGAGGTGTAAAATAAATAAATATCATGGCTCTAATGGCAATGCTCCAGGAGCAGGCTCGCCGTCAGGAGGAGCAGGTCCGCTGTCAGGAGGAGCAGTCCCGTCGCATGGAAGAGCAGTTACAGCGCGACAAGGAGGACCATTTCTAGTGGGACTAACGAGTTATTTAGTGATATCTTGTTTATAATAGTAAGTGGTTGCAGTTGGTGGGTGGTGCAGTAAAAGTTAAATTAACCGACGACTTTTATTTTTGTATACCCTGCACGTAACAGTATTAAATATCCAACGTTGACTGTATAATGTGATTATATCGTACTGTGATCGAAAGTTAATTCGGTATTCTACCATTCTTAGTTATATTTACTATTAGAAAAAACCTTTTATGACTCTACTCTGATAATAGAAAAAGGGTGGATCCATCTTAGGACTCTTTTGCAAATAAATATTTACAAATGAGATAAACAAACATCTTTTTAAAAAAAAAACCCTTTTCCTGCGACGATCACTCACTTTAGATTGACGTTTCACACCTAGTTTTCCTCCAACTGTGGTTGAATTAGAGGAAAACTAGGCTTAAATTAGCAAAAGATCAAATCAAAGAGCTCGTTTTAGCTAGCTTTCTTGGACCAAAACAAACTGCGTATGCCAATTAGAACTAGAGATATAGAAAAAGTAAGCTATAAAAACCTTCAAACCTTAGTAATATACAGAAGAAAATCACGTTTGGGTAACTATAACTTGAAAAGATGAAATGAAAAAAAATTAAGCAAATCGACTGGGTGGCTAATGGCTGGATGGACCCGGAAACAGATTTGTGAACATCAGGATGACGAGTGTACGTCGTATGTTACGTGTACGCACGAAAGCAATATTCTAGCAATGTGAGGAATGTGTTTTTTTTTTAAATAAACCTAACGATATCGCTAGGACGTATTCAAAATAAACTTGTGATTGGTTCTGTTAAGTTATATTCTCTATTAATGATGTAATTGTTCAACGGCCTGCCCTACTAACAGGCGAAGTCCCTTTTAGGTTTACTTTTTAATCATTTAATGTTGCCAGCATAAAAAGAAGTAGAAATAGGCCTCTCAATTTATTTCATTCTTAATTTCTTTCAAGAGCCCGTTATCGTCGACTCGCCTGCACCTGAAAATTATATAAGTTAATTACACGTCAAGACCCTGGAGAAAAATGAAAAACCTAATGGCAATTTACTTCCTGAAGATCAATTCTTGTAATAGAAATTCATTCAAAATTCAGTTCCGTCCAACTCTCCATCTCAAAAATAGGTTAAAATGTGTTTCCGTAGTAAAGTATTAAACATCCAAAGTTGACTGTATTGTGATTATGTCGTATTGTAACTTTTTTTTGCCTTTATATATTGTTAGGGACTTTATACATTCATACATGTCAGTCCCATCGTACCTCATACAGATTGTTACATGACAATGAGGGTTTTCTGAAATGTTCCACGTGAGATGGCGGCACTGTAGCGTCAGGTCCAACCACCTGTCAAAACACATACATGATTTGTATTTTTCGATAACTTTTTTTGGTTTATTCATTCTTAAAACCGTTACAAAAGAAATGTTATTTTCTAAAATGCCACAGTGTTGTGCAGTGTCTCTGTGTGCAAATAAAACTTTTGCGCCTCTCTTTTTGAGCTCAATCTTCAGTTCGGCAACCTTTCTCTGGTCGTAATCCATAATAAACTCAAAAACACTTCCAAATACATAGAATTTCACTAAAAATTATACGTTCAGTAAGAATCTGTGCTATCTGACAGCTGTTTGGACCTGACGCAAACGAAGCGCCGTCTGGTGGCAGAAAAAGTATCGAAAACCCTCATTTAGTTAAATTTAAATAAATCTTAGTGATACGAACAAACAAATTTTTGGCGGATTTTGATGTCGGCGAAGACAATATGTGGTGGAACATACCAACATTATTACTATTATATTTAACTCTTTCACCAGATGTTCTCTTTCAGATTGAAATCTGATACACTCCGTCAATAAGTGTGTCACATCCTCTAAAGTACCATAAACCTCATAGTTCAATGAATTCTGTTTTTTCTACAGTAATCCAAACCCATTGAGAGGAATGCGTCCAGATCTCAACCTGTGGGCGATTACAGTGATTTTTCTACTGAGGCCAGTGTTGGAAAACCATGGTATATGAGGAGGCTTCGATACTATAGTGTTACATCATATTCCATTTTCTTTCGAATTCTGATTATAATACACTTTCCAAATTTCATGACACTTTTTTTATATTTAGGTAATAATTCTTCACAATTAATTTTGATATTTAACTTATCCAATCGATCACCCCTCCTCGTTATCTTTTAGGCCTATGTGAGCTGGCACCCATTGCAATTTCAGATTGACCCCTCTATTATTAAAACTGCTTATTTTAAAAAGAAAATCATAAGGCGCATCGAGCTATGTGTTGAAGAGCACTTTGACTATGAGCGTTAAAATCTCTAACAATAAGGCAATACTTTAGGAACATAGAAAAAATTGTATCCCAATCTGATTGTGCTGTACGAGTATAAACTGAACTAGGACAATATATCAAAATTATATGTCGGACATAACTACAGTCATTTATCATAATACACAGCAACTTGATGCCTGAATTATTAACATAAATATTTAGTTCCTCAACGTTTACTGAATTATGTGATATAATAGCTACGCCACCATAAGAGTCGCTTCTATCCCGTCTATAAATGTTATCCGGATTAAAGTTAACACATTATCTCTCGTCCAGCGAAGTATCGCTAATTAATGCTATATGTACTTTCTCTTGTAGTAATAAATATTTGACTTCCTCTAGCTTAGGTCTCTGTGCATTCCACTGCATTATATTTATATTTATATACACCAGCCATCTTTACATATCTTCTCAGCCTATGCTTGTCCACTGCTGGACATAGGCCTCTCCCAATGATTTCCAGCGGGGACGGGTGATTGCGGCCTGCATCCAACAGTTTCCGGCAACCTTTACCAGGTCGTCCGTCCATCGGGTAAGCGGTCGTCCCACACTGCGCTTTCCAGTACGTGGTCTCCATTGGAGAACCTTGCTGCCCCATCGGCCGTCAGTTCTCCTTGCTATGTGTCCTGCCCATTGCCACTTGAGCGCGCTAATCCGTATGGCCATGTCAACCACCTTTGTTCTCCTGTGGATCTCCTCGTTGCGGATTCGATCACGCAGGGAAACGCCAAGCATAGCCCTTTCCATAGCACGCTGAGCGACTCTGAGCTTTCTGATTAGGCCCATAGTAAGAGACCACGTCTCAGTTCCGTAGGTCATCACTGGTAACACACACTGGTTGAAGCATTTCGTCTTTAGGCACTGAGGTATTTTGGACGTGAAGATGTTTCGTAATTTCCCGAACGCTGCCCAGCCGAGTCGGATTCGACGATTGACCTCTTTCTCGAAGTTGGACTTACCTAATTGGATCGTTTGTCCTAGGTACAACTTTATATAAGGCACCTCCTTCCTTCAGTAACTTCCAAACAAACTGAAAATATTCGTCTAATATAAAGCTACTTAATACTTTAAATTTAACATCCAAACTATTTTCAGATGAACAAACTTGTTTTACAGATATATACATGATAATTTATCTTTTAAATCAATAATGCGATTTGTGTTCTCATCTTGGTTTTCGGTTATTTCTTGTTGTATTGAGTTTTCTTTTATATAAAACGAAGCATTACGACTTTGATTACTTTTCTTTGTGTTTTGTTTTCTCTTTAATTATTTATTTAAGATGACAGATTCTACCGATACTTCTATACTTTGTTCTCCTAACTTTGCTGTTCGGTTGTTTAGGGTGCAGAGATATCTGATTGAGTGTTCGCCACTAATACGTCCCTGTAAATATGGTTTTCCTTTATTAATACTAGTTTTATTGTGAAAGAAAAATCCAAACATCGACATAAAATTAAGGGCACCATTATATGTCAATGTTTGGATTTTTCTTTTAGCTGTTCTAAATAAATAGATAAAGCTTTTCTATAATTGTAGTTCTTATCACACATGATTTTTCGTATCTGCTTTTCTCTAACGAATATGGGACATCATTTTTCTAAAGCCATATGATTACTTTTACAATTAATACATTTGTAATTCGTAGTATCACAGTTGTTGTGCTTCTCTCCACATTTTTGGCATCTTATAAGCTGTGTAGGGCATAATTTTGACAAATTACCAAATCGCCAGCATCCAGAACACTGCGATACAGGGAACCTAATATATGAGGTTCCACTTTTACCTAATGCCCATATACATATGTACAAGTGCAGGTAGTGTGGAACTCTTAAAACATACAGGGACTGCCTCATCTTCCACCCAGTCTCCTGAAGCATCAAGTTTCAATCTTCGCACCGTGTCAATTTGGTATACACACATGCTATATTCTTCTGCAAGTCTTCCATATCTACATCTGAATCAACTTGTTTCACCACACCATACTACAAGCTGACTTCCTCCACTAACATCACTACACACATCTATATCTTATATTAATAACATTTTCATACCTTAACATCTTTGAAAAACCAAATTGTTTCGGTAATACTCCATCTTTTTCGTCATACTAACAATAACACCATTTGTCGAGTGTATTTTTTTTCCCACTGGTACTACTATCAGAATTACTTGTCTTGCCATGTCTCCTTGCCATTCCTTCCTCTTCTCCTCTCCTGCCTTCTTCTTCCATTTTCTATCCGTTATAAACTAATCTTCTTCTTCTATGATTTCTTCATAGTCTTCTCTTATTATTTTTTCTGTTATACTTTGGATATCTGACAAGCTGTTATCTTTATCCATTATACACCGAATTACTGGTTGCTTCATTTGATTATGTAACTCTTCCTCCATTATATCACTACCACTTGAATAACAAATATCTGGCGAATCCTCCTCTGTCTATCGACATTAAAATATAAGTAGGTAGTTGTGAACAAAAAACAAATGCCGATTAGTAAATCGTCCGAGAAACATACGATACGCGCGGCACTGGGATTGTGACTTAAAGTTTAATCGATATTTTGCTGATCTTAGTGAGATTAAGAGTAGATCGGAATTTAATTTTAAATAATTGTTTATTACGAGAATTTACCTGTTGTCAGTAACTAAACAATAACAAATACGTTTTTGATTTACCTTATGAAGCTGTAGCTACTTAACTGTTTGTAATGGCCTCATTAGGGGAGGCCTCGGTAGACTCCGATGAAAAGAGGGACTCTGTCGGCACTGAGTAGCAAATACAGGTAAGGTCGGTCAGCCTGGAATTCACGGTAACGTGGCGCTTTCCGTTTTTTAATCGCCATTTCTGCACAATACATCGTCTATTTAGTATGTATATAAAAATGATAGAAATATAAATTACTGTAAGTTAACTAATGCCTGGTTAGTACTATTAAATGCTATTTATACAAGTTGTTCAAATTAGGTCTGTTTAGAAGCATTATTGAAAAAGCAAATAGTGAAAAGAAGGAGTCTTCAACTTTTTTTTTCTGGCGTATTAGCATTTTTATAAATAACTATTATATATTATACGAACATTTTCGGACAAAGCCGAATCCTATTAACATCGTTGAAACTCATTTTGACTGAGCCTCTTTTCTCCTACAAAATATCCAAATATCAGTTTATTTACAAGTCCAATTTGAGCTTTTTATAAATAGTTTTTACAAAAGCTGGTTCTGAGTGCTCTACGTCATATTCGTGGTCTTCTCACGCCTCTAACATAACCAAGCCTTCCTATTTTACCTTGGAAGTATATTAGAATATAATAGAGGGTCTTTCAAAGCCAACAATACACTCACTAGTAGCGGCGGCTGCTTCAGCACCCTCTTCGTTAACTTCAATAAATGCTTTTTGTACAGCGCTGGATACATAAAATCCCTCGTCGGTATTTAATAATTTAGTTATACCTGAATTTCTAGAATTGAAAATTGTAGAAATGCCAAGCTGAAATTATGAAATAGTTTTTAGTATTTTTTTTAACAAATTTCAGCGATAATGTGATAAACTCTACGTACCTCCGGTAACAAAATTTTCAAGTCTATTGTTGTTTCAATCTTAAATTTAGGGATGGTGACTCGTACTGTAGTTTTGTGCATTTTTTCAACATCAGCGAATAGATCGTAACCAGCGGCCAATTTAACCATAATATCGTTCAATCCTTCCATTTCCTCTGGTAACACAATGAGCATGCTTGCCTCCTCATCGATATATGGTATATCCAAAAGCTGGGGAATTGTGTAGGTTTAAATGAAATATAGATACTTTGGTAATATACACATAATTCATCATACACATTGATTAATTCATACCCACATAATTCATTCACATTGAAAGTGATAGTTATTATTTACTGAACATATTTCTATAATTAATTAAATATATTACCTACTATTTGTATTACCAATGAAGCAATTAAAAATGGATGTGAAATAATAGCATCATCACTTGCATCATTATGTATATAATACTTAAAAATGGGAACACACCTGTACAAATGTCAGACCCCAATATAATCTTACTTTATAAAAAAGGAAACCCTAAGGACATTAGCAATTACAGGCTAATAGTCTTCTATCAACTCTTTATAAACTCTTCTCTTCCAAAATAAAGAAAAGAATAACTAAAACTTTAGAAAAAAAGCAACCCATAGGTTTTCGTAAAGGATTTTCAACTATAGACCATATACATACTCTGGAACTTATTATCGAAAAATACCAAGAAAACCAAAGACCGCTCTACATAGCCTACATAGACTACCAGAAGGCTTTTGACACAATATCACACAATAGTATTTAGGAAGCATTAAATAAACAAGGCGTAGAGAATAAGTACATAAAAGTAATAAATAGTATATACAACAAAGTCAAACTGGTATCAATTGGCCCAAACTTTAACATCAATAGAGGAGTGAGACGGTGCGATCCATTATCCCAAACACTATTTATTGTAGTATTAGAAATAATCACACAGAATCCGTCATACAAAAATAAGAAGCATAACCAAAACAATTGATGCTCTCCAATATGCTCAAATACTGAAATTCAAGTGGGCTGGCAACGTGGGATGATCCTCAGGGCAATCGGCGTGTTGATAGGCCATATATGCGATAGTAGGACGACATCCGAAAAGTCGTTGGAGCAGACTGGATCACTGTGGCACGAGACAGAAGCAAATGAAAATCTTTTGCATTGTTTACCTATTTTTTTTTCATTTCATTGACAATTATTTAAATTTTCTGTTATTACCGAATTGAATTTTAATTGTTGTTAATTTAAATTATGAAACGATTGCCATAATAATTTATTATTATTTATATGTAATACGAAGTTAAATGGAATAAAAAATATATATTTAATTATAATAATATTTAACAATCAAGCATGTCATGTAAAAACGAATATTTTGTAGATGCATGGAATAAAAGGTTTTTTTATTTTTTTTATTTACTTATTATTAATAACTATTATATTGTTTAAAGAGGTTCTCCATATAATATTTTTATGTAGGTATAATCCAATAATACTAACAAGAGAAAACACAATTAAATTAAAAACAAAGGTAACTAATATAACTATAATAATCTGATGGCACAGGAACATGGCAATAAAGTTAGACAAAATGTCAACTCAATTCATTGAGAAGGTCAGGTGAATCTATCCTGCTCCTGATAATAATTTTGCACGCTGTTACCTTTAAGTTCTTCTACTTTCCAGGCGAGAGGAATTATACCAGAGGCGGCATGCCTTGGCTATAACTCCCTGGAATCTAGAAGAACTTAGAAAATAGTCAGAGAGGGGTAAGATACGCATGTACTCTTTCGAGTAGGACGAAGCATGATTTCTTGTGTAATTTCAAAACAGGAGCACTGATCAATTGACTTCGGATCTTCGGGTACCGGCAAGATATGTAATTATATTATTTAAATAATATTGATGGTATTGAATCTCTGCTCTAGTAGATTCAATTTTGAAACAAATAACAATACTTTATCTGTTTTTAATAAGTAATTAGAAAAACTAAATACCGATTTGACAAATTTCGTCTAATGTTTAGTAATAACGATTAGATTTATTTAAAAAGATTAGTTCAATCTTAATTCTAGGTACTCAAAATGTATTTGTATTTTCAGACATCTAACACAACGCCATCTAGTTTCAAACTAAGCAGAGCTTGTACTATCAAAGCTAGATTATCTGATAAAATACTTACATACTTTTTTTTGTAATAAAAAAATAATAAAAATTCTTTATTTAAAACTAAAAACACAGATTACAATATTTCAAATGTGTTTGATAATGACTGCATTAGTGAAACACTGTGGCGCAGTCACTAACGCCCACCTTTGGATCTGATGCAAACGTTCCATTTTATTCTACCACATTACAACTCTAAAAACTAAGCATGTGGAGTAAAACGTTGAGGATTTGAAAGTGTATGTGTGTTGTGTGTGAGTGTGTGTGCACGTGTGTGTGTGTGTCTGTGCGAGCGTGTGTGTGTGTCTGTGCGAGCGTGTGTGTGTGTGTGAGAGAGAGAGCGTATGTATGTGTATCTGTGTGAGCGTGCCTGCGTGTGGGAGTGCATGTGAGTGTGCGTGTTGCGTTATACACGGTGATTTTGAAAGCGTTTTGGAAACGAAATATTTGAATTTGGAATCATCTATAGTACCAATAAAAATGATTAAATCAATTGTAATGTTGTCTAAAAAAAAGTTTCAGTTTTAATATTCATTTTTACGCGATCGACTTGGAAAGTAGTAATGGACTGATCGTTCATTCATTATCATAAATGAATGAAACACGTCCGTGGGCGTTTCGGCGGCCGCTGCGCACCGCCGACGCTAACAGCAGCTGACAAAACTATACCTATAGGCGCGAGCTAGCGAGTACTTACGTAGATAGACTCCAATTTGTCCTTCATACTTTACACGGGCTTAGGACCGTCAGAAATACCTATTTTATTTAAACTTCTTTTCGATTATTAACCACGATTGTTCTTTTCACAACAAATCAATTTATCAACGGACTGTAGGTATAAATATTTCAGGCGTATTTAAAAATCGGAGCTATCTACAGAATAATTAACTTACATACCTATTTACACTATTTACAGTTCTCTGTATCGAAGGAACTGCTCAAAATGGAGTCCGCTGCATTCAATACACAAACGTCCACGTTTAATGCAATTGTTTTTTTAATTTTCTTAATGTGTCTCTATCACTTTTCACTTTAAAGCGTCCACTATCGCAATGCGTAAATTATCACGGCTTTCATATTCCCGTGTATTAACAAGTCTTTTTATTTCCGACCATAAGAAAAAATCCAGGGGCGTTAAGTCCGATCACTAAGCTCATTGTCCAGGTATGCACGCACTACACTCCGGCGAATAATAATTAAAACGTCCTTGACCTTGCGCATGAGTAGGCGCACGAAATTGTCCGTGGTCGAGAAGACGTTGGGTTGCAGCCAAGATGGTAGGTGTGGAGGGAATTTGAGGGCTTTCAATTCCACGTAGCCGTAGTGCATTTAAATGCTCCGGCTTGGGAATACAAACGCCGAGCCTCTTCCAAGTTGTAGTTGGCAGTAGCGTACAGCTGTACCATTTCCAAGAAGTATTCCACGTTTGAAAATTCGTACTGTCGACTCATTTTAGCGCTAATCAATACAGCGTGCCGTCACGATGTTATGGTATTACTGACCGACTGACGATGACAGGTGAGCCCCGCGCATGCGCCTACGGGGCAGACGTCATTGGTTGGACGACTCCGGCGCAACTCGGTAGCTTTGTTTTTATTGGCGAATACGATTTGATGTGACTCGATATTAAAACGCATAGTATTTCTATTCGTAGTATTTACCTACGTGTGATTGAATAGCCTACTACTACTGGTTCTGACTTTTTCTCTGTAAACGATATGAATATCGACTTTGATGATAAAAAAAAAATTATTTTATTAAATTAACGTTATATATAGCTTCTGTTACTGATAAATAACTCAAAATTTTCTTTTCCAAAACGCTTTCAAAATCACCGTGTATAATAGATGCGACTAAGTCTTCGGTGTCTTCGTAAGTTAGAGCAAGCAGCCATTCAGTAACTCGCGATGATTGATTGTAAATACACACATATTATACATAGAAAACACCCAAACTCTGAAACAAGTATTTGAAGACCATATAAACGTTTGGTCCGACCTAGGAATCGAACCCGAGACCTCAGCACAGCAATCGCATACACTACCACTGCACCACCGAGGCAGTCAAGGCACTAAAAATTGCCCAAATAACTACCCCCTTAGTCTAAAACTTGTTATATTCGATAGTATATCACTATATCGTGTATTAAATATACCTGGGCTTGGAGTTCTTCACTGAGGCCGTAAGGGTAATCAAATTGTTTGAACATCATAGGAACTTCAACAGTTGTAACGGCATTCACATAAAATGGATGTTTCATAGTGCCTGACGGGTTAAACTGGTCCTTCCAGGTCCCCTATTAGGCAAAATTAAACACTTTATAGTCAAATTATAAATAAATAAACAATCTTTTTTATTCAGTAGATACAACCAGAGAATTAAAATCATGTTTAAAGTTAATAATTATGTTTAAGTACATAGCAGAAGAACTAGGAAGTGTTCACATTACCTTAAAATAAATAGCATTAACGAGTACGAGGCGAGTCGAACTGCCTACATCGCTGGTTGACAGTAGATTTTTAATTTTATTGTTAGTTTTTTTTTCAACCTAAAAAAAATAATCAATAAAATAACCAATCGTAAAGTCAATTGAACAAACATGAAACTTCAGTATCCTCATTTTATGTGCTGATGTTGTGTTACTTACCCATTCATTTACATTACTGACGACGGATACGGTGTCACTAAAATTTACTTTCTCCATTTCAGAGTCAAATATTGCAACGGCATCTTCTTTGACCTTTGTGTCCAGGTCATATTCGCCATCTTGAATGTACACCTTATTAGCGATACTTAATGTCACACCCTTTAAACTTTTCACTTTAGACGTTAACGTAGAAAATAATGAGCGAATCTGAAATAGTTTGAAAATTTAAATATTATTCTATGATTGAGGTGTACAGGAAAAGGCTTTCTTATGTGCATCTACGCACGGCTGAAATAGTTGTAGATTGCTAGAAATCTTATTTCAGAGCACTGTCGGGAGATTTAAAATTTCTTTATGTTGGTATTCCATATATAATAAGCCATCTTAATAGCTGAATTCTCAAAGAGATGCTCACCGAATCATCATCGGGGAAGCCGAGTGACGTGAGAAGTTCTGAGTGGGCCGGGCCAGTGGTGCCTAAAGCCAATAGAGCAAGTAAAAATTCGGCTGATAGCGGTGATGATATGACGTTCTTGTCTTTCTTCAATTCCTAGAATGATAAAGTCAATTTGTACAATCTAAATCAAATCTTAGGTTGTAACAGTTATTTTTTAGTATACACGGTGATTTTGAAAGCGTTTTGGAAAAGAAAATTTTGAGTTATTTATCAGTAACAGAAGCTATATATAACGTTAATTTAATAAAATATATATATTTTTTATCATCAAAGTCGATATTCATATCGATTACAGAGAAAAGAAGAAACCAGTAGTAGGGCTTCTCAATCGCAAGTAGGTAAATACTACGAATAGAAATACTATGCGTTTTAATATCGAGTCACATAAAGGTCGCGCGCTCAAGCGCAAGGTCAAGGACGTTTAAATTATTATTCGCCGGAATGTAGTGCGTGCATACCTGGACAATGAGTTAAGTGATCGGTGGATAGGTCGAGGACGGCCAGTGCCTTGGCCACCTAGAAGCCCGGACTTAACGCCCCTGGATTTTTTCTTATGGTCGGAAATAAAAATACTTGTTTATACACGGGAATATGAAAACCGTGATAATTTACGCATTGCGATAGTGGACGCTTTTGATTAAGTGAAAAGTGATAGATACACATTAAGAAAATTAAAAAACAATTGCATTAAACGTGGACGTTTGTGTATTGAATGCAGCGGACTCGCATTTTGAGCAGTTGCTTCGATACAGAGAAGAAGTAGAAGAGAGAAGTGTAAATAGTGTAAATAGGTAGGTATGTAAGTTAATTATTCTGTAGAAAGCTCCGATTTTTTAAATACGCTTGAAATATTTATACCTACAGTCCGTTGATAAATTGATTTGTTGTGAAAAGAACAATCGTGGTTAATAATCGAAAAGAAGTTTAAATAAAATAGGTATTTCCGACGATCCTAAGCCCGTGTAAAGTATGAAGGACAAATTGGAGTCTATCTACGTAAGTACTCGCTAGCTCGCGCGTATAGGTATACTTTTATCAGCTGCTGTTAGCGTCAGCGGTGCGCAGCGGCCGCCGAAACGCACGGACGTGTTTCATTCATATAAGATAATGAATGAATGATCAGTCCATTACTACTTTCCAAGTCGATCGAGTAAAAATGAATATTAAAACTGAAACTTTTTTTTAGACAACATTACAATTGATTTAATCATTTTTATTGGTACTATAGATGATTCCAAATTCAAATGTTTCGTTTCCAAAACGCCAAAACGCGATTTTGTTTGATTTATCCAAAGTAGTTTGTAGCTACAGTATTGATGTTCTTCGTTCGCCGTCGGACCACTAGATGGCGTTTGTTTTGTAGATAGGGCATTTTATTAATTTATCATGACAAATTGTATAGGTGTTGGAAGTGTTCTGTTATGGTAGGAAGCGAGTTACTTTTGATTTTGTTCGTGTTGACTTCGTTGATTTAAATGTCAAATTGAAATGTTAAGTAGGGATTATTTCTGGAAACTTCACAATCCGAACATAAAAAAAAAAAAAAACTAACTATATAACTAAATATAAGTCCGGCTTTCAGCCACGGGTTACACTCTGCTAACTCGTGTCTTCCAATCTTAAATAGTGTATTGATTGTCTTGTGATTTTATTTTCGTAATATATTATCTGTTCAAAGTACCCACGAAAGTGGTGAGTATATTCTTATTTTTTCTTGTACCTATTTGTTTCTGGAACCTGATCGATAATATGAGTGCTAAACCATTCGAAGGGTCCCAGATTTCGGGTCAAGACGGTCAGTCTTAGACGGCGTGCTTGTTCGTTTGTGGCCTTCTGGTTCGAATTTAAGTTTCTCGGTAACCTCTGGCAAGCTGGCAGTCACGCGGCTCACAAAGCAAGCGGACAGCCGTACTCAAGGGTTACGTACTTCTCGTTAACTTTATTTATACCAATTATTAATACCAATAGTGAACTTTCCTCAATACCTAATATAAATAGCCGACTCGGGCGGAAGGGGAAGTGACCTCCTGGAGTGAAGACGAGGAGGCTCCGAGCACCATCAGCTCGGCTCTGACGCGCGCTGCTGCGGTTTTTCTTATACCCTCTAATTAATTTTTTTTTTTTATTATTGTAACTTAAAGTTTTTATTGAAATATACATGTATGTAGGACTGAGGTGTAAGTTGTTTTCCTCTAAGGAATCCCGTAGGTTTCCCACACGCACACACTTCTGTTCTCATACAAGGCGCCCTGAGGTAATCTCGTAAATCTCTCCACTGGGTCAGCCGGTGAGTAGTCCGCCTGACAAGAAAAGCGGCTACAAGGTTTCCATATCAAGGTTGTAGTGGTGACAGGTGAGGCCATCTGTCACCCTAGCAGAAGCAGGCCGGGGTGGCGGCGAGCGCGTTGCGAAGCGCGCTCGCTTCCAGGGAGCACAGGGAACATGGGGTTCCCACACGGGGGGGGGGGGGTCCGTCTACTCGTCTGTAGATGACCCGAGGTATGTCGGGGCACCAGGGACTTCCTTTCTAGGGTATACCTGGTTCCCCGGCTATTAGTACCCGAGACGGCGTGCGGTTTTAGTCAGTTCGAGTCCGACATGCCACCGATAGTTGGCATCCGAGGGGATTTCCGCACGGAAAAAAAAATAAAAAAAAAGGGGAAAGCGGTGGAATCGGAACCACGGAATAATGATTGAAATTGAATTGGAAGAAATAGTATTAACGGAAAAATAGTACTATAGAAAAAGCAAAAAGATCCTATTTAAAGACGAACAAGCTTTCAGATTAATTAGTCAATTACCATAATATCTGTAAGTAACTGTGGTGCATTGTGACATGTTTCATGTTCATTACGTTATGATTGTTTTTAAGTAAGTACCTACATAACACTACCTTTGACCCTAGGCCTTTAGAAACATACTAAATGTTTCTAAAGGCCTAGGTTAATATACCTAATTACATTTCATATGAAAATGAGTTTCAGTTATTTATACAAATAAATAAAATTGAAGTGTCTGTTTGTAATGTCAAAACAATAGGTTTTTTCATACTCACACGGTTATTTGCACGATACCTATGCCTAAAAACCAGTTTAAATATTTTTGAAGAAAGAACTTCTTTAGAATCGTTGTGATTTGAAACTCGATGAAACGAAAATGCGAAACTCAAGTGGTTCAGCAGTTCTCCATCTACCCGTATTCCCTTCGTTTCCCAATCTAGACGTCTAAAAATAGATTCGAGCACTGCTGCGAATAGTTTCGGGGAAAGTGGGTCCCCCTGTCTTACTCCTTTTTTTATGGGAACTCTTCACGTTCTAGGCGTACTTTAGCAGAACCTTTTGTATATATATTTTTGATTAGGTTTACATATTTTTAGTTGACACCTTGTTGTGTGAGTTATGTCCATGTAGCTTCAAAGTATAGCTTCAAATGCTTTTGTATAATCTATAAAGCACATATGTAGCGTCTTTCCATACTCCTTTGCTTTTTCGATTACTTGTTTTACAGTTTGAATGTGATCTATAGTCGAGTAGTTTTTCCGGAACCCTGCTTGTTCGTGTGGTTGGTGTTCATCTAGAATCCTTGTTATCCTATTCAATATAATCTTTGAAAAAAAAATTGTACAAGTTTGACATGAGACTAATTGGTTTATAGTTGCCTAGATCGCTTCTATCCCCCTTTTTGAACAGTAGTATGATTGTGGATTTTGACCATTGGTCTGGTGTGGTTTCCGTTCTAAGTATATTATTGAACAATATTTGCAAAGGTTTCAAGAGTATGGCGGACAGAGCTTTAAGGATTTCGTTGTTAATATGTGTTTGTTTTTATTAAATTTGTATTCCCGGGAAAAAATGATCAGCCCTGATCAGGCATGAACAGGCATGAGTCGTCAGGCCTGATCAGACCTGAAAAATGACCGGGCCTGATCAGACCTGATCCGGCCGGATCAGTATTGAATTTTTTAGCTTTTTGGACTCGTTTCAGTTTTTTCCTTCTTCATGTTGTCGCGTTTATATTCAGTGATCTTTTGGCTCATTTCCTTTAAAATGATTTGTCGACTTTGAATCGGCCACTTCCTCTCAACGGCTGTATGCATCGCAAACTCTGCAAAGTTCGTTCATAATGAGTCACATCACACCTCGATAATAATCCATATTTACGGTCACATGGGGTCAATTTGAGTACAAACCCAAAGAATTACGCTCCAAATTAAACAATTAAATGCTAATTATTGTAAAATTATTCTCTGGCATGCAAGTAAAATTGAGCAGTCAAATTATTGATAGATTACGGCTTTAAATGAGGCTTTCGAATGAAGTTCTTAAAGCAGAGATTTAAAAAAAACGTTAGAGTCAATTTGACACAATGTTACCTATTAGGATTAGTAATTAAGAAAAAAAACTCACCAACGATCGCGTCTTTCGCCTGTTGATCTAATGGTTTTACAACAGCTGATTTTTTATCTTTAGTCCTTGGAGCCTGCCCTGTCAATGTGCATCCCATCATGGCATCGTGGTTAAAAACTCCTTCTAACAACCTTCTTGCCAAATGCGTTGATTTATGAGAAGCTCCTAGCGCTGAATCATAAATTATTTTTCGGCAGTAAACATTATTTCCTATGTTTTTCATCTAAAAAATTAATTTATTTAAAAATAAATGGTTGTATTTATTAAAAATAGCATTATTTTTTTACTATCACTTAAATACCCTGATTAAGAAATCTAATTTGAATCGATTTAAAACAATTTGAATTAATTTAAAAGCATCTAATTTGAGTACTTTATAGATATACATTTAACATGGAGGTTATCATTTTAAATCATATTTCTGAATGATGGTACATAAATGAACATGAACTCAGTATTCATTAATGAAATTTCATCAATATAATTATACACATAAATTATACATACGTTCGCTGAATCATAATCAGGGGGAAATAATTGATCCGAATTTTTTTTCAAAGCTTCGCTGAAAACGTAGCTTACTTTTCCATCGTTAATGTTCCCCTCTCCCGATTCTAATTGATTTAAATCGATTGCATTGACTTTTTTCGGAAACAACGCAGCTCTTGAAGACTTTTGAATTGTTAAACTATCAGATCTCGAGTTTTTCTTGTCGTGCTGCGGTATTATTTCATGATCTGAATCACATTCACGAGCTTTATTTGAATTTAATACAGCATTTGAAACCTGCTTATCGTTTTCTGAACTTTGAGGTAATAAGTTATTCTGTTTTTCAGCTAAAAGCATCGCTAATTGTTGTTTTAATTCTTCCTTAGATGGGCTGATATTTTCTTTGTGTCTTGATGGTGTCTCATCAAAATTAGTTGGTAAAAACGAATCATAATTTTTATCAAGACTTTCTTCAGATATATTTGATGAAGAACTAGACTCTGAGTTTTCCGATGCTTTTGTAGATTTTTTATTTTTTAGTGTCGTTTTAAGTTTCTGTATAACAATATAAACATTTCTCAATTATTTGTAAATAATCAACACTAAATATTAATATAAGAAAATTAATTACATGCCAGAAAAATTAAAAAATTCAATATTTTGAGAGTTTAATTAAATATAAGGTAATTCATTTAAATTGATATAACACGTAAGTAAATTGAAATTTATTAAAATTTATATTTTTTTCAACGAAAAATCGAAAAAAAAAAATCTAAACATTCTATTTACAGTTTCATAACTATTTTGCGAGTGCAATTTTTTCAGTTTCGTTTTCAAAATGAATTTTAAGCTAAGAAGATAACTGAAATTGATTTTGCAATCGTCTAATTTTAGAATTATTAAATATTTAGGTTTAATTTTATTTTAATCATAACGTCAACTTACATTCTTTGAAATCTTTAGTTTTTTCGGAGGTGGTGAATTTTCTGGACTCCAGCTTCTCTTTGGCATCAATATTCGTTTCGAACGATTAACACCAGCTGTTACTTTCTTTTTTTGTTTGCTGATTGTTTTATTGAAATCTTGCCTTCGTTTTTGTAAAAATTCGGAATTACCTATATAGATATTAAATATTAATTATTGTATGTAAAAAAATAATAGGTTATTCATCAAATTTAATGGACTATTACAAATGAGAATTATTCATATATGACAGAAATAATCTAATATTTAACAAATATTTTGGAAAATTTCACACAAAGTAATTAAAAAAATATGAAATTTATTTAAAGAATATATTTCACCAGGAGTAATGTATTTACTTAAAAAAAAATATTGTTTTCAAATGTTAGCAAATTTAAGTTTTTATAAATGTTAAAAATAATGATTGACTATATATATATATGTGGTTATTAGGTTATTATTAAAACAAGTTTTAGGTTATGTATACTAAATATATTTTCAATAAAATGCTAATGTAACCTTTATGTCGATAAACAAAAATAATTAAATATCTTACTTGAAAAGTCGATCACTTTGTCTTCATATTGTCGTTTTTTCATATTGAATTTAGTAATATCATCTTTAATCAGCTCGTGAGGTTTTTTGTTGTCATGCTGTATGTCATCATTATCGATGATATAGGCGCAATTGTCATCATGGCATTGAATTAAAAACATGTTTGATGCCTCCACAAACAACACAGATAAATTTGGAGAGTGAAATATTTAAAGTTTAATTATTTAATAAATCACATACAATTGCACATAAACAGACGCTAGTAGAAGACGCACACAGTTTATACTCTTATTATGCGACGGCAATTCAGTGTTGCCAACCTCAAAAAACTAAAAAACAGTAACTCACCAATAAAAAAAGAGTAGAAAACAGTAGGTAAAGTGAAAAAGCGCAAATTTCATACTTTCCTGATACAATTAACGGCGGGATCACATGTACTTTAATAATTCACTTGAAATATGTAGCCATAGAATCCAATATACGGTACAATACGGCTGTAACCTGTCACCTGGCTATCATTCTATATATACACTGGGAATTCCCGTGTATAAAATATGACTGTCAATCACATAGATTGTGGTCGGGGAATTCCCTCAAATGCCGACAAGTGTAGATACAGCCATCTAGTGTCACTGCATTATATTTGATAACTAGACATCTAAGTTTTTATAAAAAAAAAATTGCATAGTGTAATAGGTGGCGCTGAACGCTAATTGAAAAACAGTAAAAATTAGGAATGAAACATAAAACAGGGGCATCAACGTAAAAACAGTAAATCTACTGTTAAAACAGTAGGGTTGGTAACACTGGACGGCATCCATGTTGAAAGTGAAATACACCGCTGTGTCACGTGACATATAAAGTTGTGTGCTATACATGAGGACACTCACACATAGCTGTGCCCATATATATTTACTTGATGACTTGTGGTGTGTGATATATACATATGATCAGTATACCCACAAATGTATATTATGTAAACATTGCAAATAACACACTAATAAATTTAATTATTTCAAACACAAGTTTTAATTAAATTATAAAATTTAAAAATTATTTGAGCAGAGAAAATCAAAATATTAACCTTGAAGGTAAGAACACAAAGGTCTTTTCTATAAGAGAAATTTACAATGACCAGTTATTTATTATTAATTTTTAATTATGTAATATATATGTTTATTAAAATAAAATAGTAATTTTGTAAATTTCAAGACTATATCATGAATTTAGAAGATATTAAATTATCGTTGTAGTTGAAAGAATAATTAATAAAATATAAATAAATCGAAAGTAAAAGAATGCATTGGTTAGGAAATGGAACAAAAGGTATATATATATATATCAATTCATTTATTTACAATTCAAAAAATATTTTATTATATATTCTATTTCTTCTAAATTCATAATCATAGTTTCATTCTTGTAATTTAAAAAAAAAAAAAATATATTTATTCAGGGTTGATCTAAAGATGTCAAGCACGGATGGAGGATTGCCAGAACGTGATGCTGATTTGTCACTACCTCCATTAAAAAAATATAAACGGTGGAAAGAAGATGATACCGCTCCGGTATGTATATATATATTAATTTATTTAATATAATATATAAATTAATTTTTGACCTCATGTTGTTATATAAAAACGATGATTCTGAGCTTATAGCTTACATTAAAAAAATATTAATAAAAAATTTCCAAAGAAGCATTATAAATTTCAAGACTGCATCTATATTATAAGTTAATAAGTAAATATACCCATTACTTTATTACTAATATAATTATTTTCATTTCTACTGCAGATACCGACAAGAACATTGCAACGATGGGAGAGCAATACACCTAATAATTCTAGCTTGAATGATAACTGTAGTGGTTGTACATCAACAAGTATTTTGATTGCGGACCATGTAACAGAAACCGGAGATGACAATTCAAGGTCAAACGAATGTGATAGTGATTTTTCTAGTAGTGATAGCAGTACTGATAGTGATACTGAGGATTTTTCTGACATGCATGATAGCGATGATGATACAGATAATAGTGATGTTGTAATGAATGAAGATAATCATGATACTGACAGTAATTTGGATGAAAATGTTGAGGACACTTGCCATGATAGCGATTTAAGTGAAGAAAAATCTTCAATACTTCAATATCTCTATGAAAATAGCACAATAAGTACTGATGAAAGTGTTTCAATGGTTTTAGAACTATATTTACGACATAAATTAACTAAAGCTTGTTTAAACGATATTTTAAAATTATTGCAAAATTTCTTACCGGAAAGTAATCAATTACCAAAAACTGTGTATCAATTATTTAAATACGTACATCAATTAGCACCTCCGTTAAACATTATTAAACATTTTTATTGTAAAAAATGTTTTTGTTACAATAATTTTAACACAGAGATTGAAAACTGCTCTTTTTGTCACGCTTTGAAAAAAGATTTTGGTATTTTCTTCGAAATTAATGTACACGATCAGATTAAACACATGTTTGAGCATCGGAATCTTTTTAAAAAATTGATTCAAGTGCATCAGAAGGATGATGGTAATATTACAGATATTACAGACGGGTCTGAATATATAAAAGTGAATTCTAGATTGAATCGTCAAAAATACGATTTAACATTAGTGTTAAATACGGATGGTCTTTCGTTAGTAAAAAGCAGTGGAAGTCACTGTTGGCCAATAATGTTTTTCATAGCGGAACTTCCAGACTACCTCAGAGAATTATATTTGACGACAATAGGCCTCTGGTATGATACAGATTGCAAACCACTTATGAACACATTTCTGGAACCGTTTGTCACAAAGTTCCAACAATGTTTCAAAGATGGTATTGTGTGGACCCATCCCGAGACGGGTGAAGAAATAATTTCAAGAATTGTAGTTCCCTTGATAATAGCGGATGCACCTGCAAGAGCTCAACTTCAAAATATTTTAAACTTTAATGGTCGTTACGGGTGTAATATTTGTGAAATAAAATCAAAAAAATGTCTTGCTGTTACCGGAAAAAAAACAATACGTATTTATAAATTTGAGGAAGCTACATTAAGAACTGGAAAAAGAATCAAACATCAGGTCCTCAAAGTCATGAATTGCGATAAAAGTCATGTGAAAGGTATCAAAGGAAATTCTATTGTATCAAGACTGCCTTTGAATAATATGGGAACATGCTTTATCCCAGAATATATGCATTCTGTTTTATTAGGAGTTGTTCGACAATTCACAAATTTGTGGCTAGAAAAAAAAGGACCGTGGAAACTAAAAAAAGACCCTGCAATTAAAGAAATCGATTCTTTTATGTTAAATATTCGACCACCTTATTTTTTTGGAAGAATGCCACGTAAATTAACATTATTTAAACATTATAAGGCTTCTGAATTTTATAATTGGGTTTTGTTCTACTCTCTTCCAGCGCTAGATAATTATTTACCAGTTAAATTTATTGACCATTGGATACTCTTAGTTAAAGGCCTTTTTAGTTTACTTCAAAAAATCATTACAGAGGAAAACCTCAATGAAGCACAAGATTTATTTTCGTCTTTTGTCGAAGAAGTTGAGACTTTATATGGAGATCGAAAGTTAACATATAATGTTCACCAACTTCTGCATCTTGTTCTGTGTGTTAAGCGCTGGGGGCCTTTATGGGGTACAGCAGCTTTTCCTTTTGAAAGCTTTAACGGATATATCGCCAATTGTGTTCATGGTTCAAAACATATTGGACAAGAAATAGTAAATCACTTAAAAGAAGTTCAAGCATTACAGTTTCTGAAAAGTAAAATTACTGGAAGAAATTCTGAGTCGACAGGCGAAATAACAAATTTTCGAGCAATTGGACAAAATATTAATAACATAATTTTGATACCTAATGATACTCAATTATTGAAAGATTATAATTTTGACATAGAAAGTTTGAAAATTTATTCACAAGCCAAAATTTTTAATGAGATCTACACATCTGAAATTTATAAGATAATCACAACAAATAGTCATACAGTGCAAATTGATTTTAAAAATAGTACTACAGTCTACGGCTCGATTAAACTTTTTTTTCTGACTGAAGATAAGTTGTTTTCTTTCATAATCGATGAATATGTTATAGATAAGACTAAATATTTTGTTCATTCAACAAAACAAGTACAAGTTGAGCATATAATTCCTTTTAAAAAAATTAATTCTTCCTTACTAATCAATTATTATCAAATAAACAATATGTGTCATCTAATTGCAGTGGGCAATTATCTATGTAAGCGGCCAAATATGTTGCGGAAAATTTTTTGATTTGTTCCATGATATGTACATTTATTTCAATAATTTAATTTGTGTCTAAAAACAATAAATTTTATTATCCAATTTACAAAATTATTTTGACTATATCATTTAAAACCTTTTGTTTGATAAATTCATCTAGACTATAGTAACTATAGTTACGAATTAATTTTTTAAAATTTCTTCCAACATTTCAGGCTTGATTCAGAGGCGACTGTTTGAATCAATTGATATATATGATATATATATATATATATATATATATATATATATATATCGAATCAACATGTCTGGTCTGATTCAACTCGAGTTGGATCCAGTTGGTCCAGCTCGATCGAGCCGGCATATAAAGATATAGGAATAAATAATTAAGATTTAACTATTAATCAGACCTGATCATGTCTATTCATGCATGATCAGACCTGAACGTATTTAACACGTCAGGCCTGTTCATGCATGATCATGCCTGATCAGACCTGCAGTGTTAAATACGTCCAGGTCTGATCATGCATGAACAGGTCTGATCAGGCCTGATCAGACCTGCTCATGTCTATTGATGC
Organism: Arctia plantaginis; assembly: GCA_902825455.1. Classification (NCBI taxonomy): domain Eukaryota; kingdom Metazoa; phylum Arthropoda; class Insecta; order Lepidoptera; family Erebidae; genus Arctia; species Arctia plantaginis. The sequence continues at coordinate 3,671,561 of CADEBD010000303.1, forward strand.
ATGATCAGGCATGATCAGACCTGGGCCGTAAAATACATTCAGGCCTGATCAGACATGATCATGCATGAACAGGCCTGATCAGATCTGAACGTATTTTACGGCCCAGACCTGATCAGGCATGAACAGGCATGATCATGTCTGATCATGTCTAACGTCAGGTCTGATCAGGCATGAACAGGTCTGATCAGGTCAAATTTCAGGTCTGATCATGCATGAACAGGTCTGATCAGGCCTGATCATTTTTTCCCGGGTTACCATCTAACATAAGAGAAAACTGTAAATCAAAGTGATGAATAAAGTATTATTATTATTATTATTTGTAGACAAGGGCAAATATCACGGAGTTTTTTCTCGAATAAATGTTAAAATGTTGCTCATTTAATCTATTTTTAACAGAATACTATTACTGTTGTATTTTTTGTTAGTTGTAAGTTTGATATCCCTGAAGTCTGATATGTATTGCAAGCAAAAGATTTAATAATAAAATTTTAAGTGTATAAGTGTATATTGTCGCTTCCTGGGGTCTTCTCATTTTTTTGTGATTTTATTGCGTGTTCGATCTCTGAAATGAGTTACTCCATTGAGCTCATTCGATTTTGTGCAGACGGCAGAGTCGGTGTTATCTGCGGCAGTGTAGAGATTTTGTAGAATTTTGTGGCTTCGTTTATGATTTCAGAACGATTCGATAGTGTAGTTCCCTTCTTGTTTTTCAGATTTCCTGTCCATTCTGTTTTGTCACTTAGCTCTTTGTAGGCTTTACGTAGAGCCCCTGTTTTACTTATAAATTTTTCAAGATTCTTTTTCGTATTGCTTTTTTTTTGTTGCATAATATTTCTATTTATTTTTTTGCTTATTCTTGTTAGTTCACATTTTACTTCTTTTGTTCTCTTCTTCTTGTTTAACTCTTTTCTCTGTTGTAGCAGGTCTTTTGTTTCATCATTTATATATTTGCTTATATGTTTTCTTTTTCGGGGTAACTGTCTTAAAAAAATGTGTAACTCTATTTCTAGCTTATCGTATTGATTTTGTACCGCTGTGTGTGTTAACTTTTTCAAAAAAATTATTTCCCCAGTAACCAGTGTCGTTTCCTGAAATATTCAGTGTGACACTAGTATAGTCGACGGATTTTAGTTTCCTTCTTCGTTCAATGACGGCTGGTATTAGTCCGAACAATTCCTCGGAGCACTCTCCATGATATATGCGATACAGAATGCAGAGTGAAGTGAGTGAAATATCATATTTTATTATTTGGTAAACTTCGATTTTTTACAAAAAAAAATCAAGTAGGCGGTATCAAAGTTCTGTAGAAAAGACTGCTGTCGGACTTTTTAGGGCTCTAAATACCGTAACGTACCGTAACGATTGCCACAGATGTACCGGGACCGGCGGCTTAACGTGCTCTCCGAGCCCGAAAGAGTCTCAATATAATAAGAATTGGTACATGTACATGGTACGAGTAACATCCATAGACTGACCTGGTTAGGATTGCTTAATTTTGCAATTTGTTAACCTAAACAGTTACCACTTTCTTTCTTATTACCCCATACTTGCTATGTCCGACATAACCACCGGTGGCTATGTCGGACTCGAACTAACCAAAAACCGCACGGTGTCTCGGATACCAACAACCGGGGAACCAGGTGTACCCTAGAAAGAAAATCTCTGGTAGCCCGACGTAGCTCGGACCATATACATACGGCGGGTAGATGAACCCCTACTGTATGGAGGACAGAGGTCGTTCTGCGACCTCCGGCGCCTGAGTCGTCTTTGGTACTGTTGGAGCGCCTACGTCGAATGTGTTAGCAATATGTTAACGCTCATAGTGTAAGCTCACTGTCACAATCCTGTCATGAATATTGTCTCATTTAATTTTTATAGTTTGTAAGTTCATTATAAAAGCTCACAGCATACAGTCCACACGCCTGCCTTTTTATTTCGTGAAGTCCTGAATTCCTAAACATGGTCCTATCGTACCGGATGATTGTTGAAGAAAATCAATTATACAAGGAATATCAACTAAAAATAAAATTAAAGAAGAAAATATTCACGGGCGTCAACTACCGGCGAAGTGGTATGTGAAAGGAGTACTTTGTGGTGTTAACTTTTATGCATAAACTATATCGTAACCCAACACTCTATTCAGGTAATATAAGCGAACTGTATTGAAAATATTATCAGGTTAGTGTATTATTATCAATTAGTGTAGTTTCATCGCATAGGTATCTACCGCACAGTTAATAGTAAATGTGAATAGTGCTTTTTAATCTTAAGGAGTAGCAGTTAAATTGCAAATCATACTTATTTGTAATAGGTATAGTAATAGTTAATATTACGTTATATCAATTTAATTGTTGAGATAAAAAGTTTAATGTAAAATTATTATTCACATATAAGTAGGTACTTGGGTGTAGATGTTAGATACAATTTGTTGAGTGTTTGATATTATTTGGTATGCAATAATTAGCGATTGTTAACATTTTATACCCGCATAGGTATACTGCTATACTCTTTCTTTTCTGTTTGTTAATATTTAGTGAGTCATTTTATAAAACGAGTTTGTACTTAGTATTCGCCTACTACCGTTGCCGTTTATTTAATTGTTCTGATTTAATGTTGTTACATAGTATAAAATAAAGGTTATACTTATTTTGTGTTTACGTACGCTTCATTATTGTAAATTACAGGTTTGATTCACCCGTTTCCCAGTATGGCCGAGGAAAGGGAGCTTGTAAAGAAGCGAGGGAGCTTTAAAGGCCGTTTAACCGCTTTCATCAATTATCTAGATGCCCTAACTGATCCTAAATCGATGAGTAGATGCGACGTAACGGAACTTCAGCTGCGTATTGGCAAGATTGAGTCGGTGTACGACCAATATGATGAGGTACAATTAAAATTAGAGTGTATCGTCGATGATATTAAATTACAATCATCTGAGCGTTCAGAGTTTGAATCCCTGTACTATAAATCACTTTCTAGGGCTCAAAATCTATTAAGCGATTTAAATAAAGATAGTGAATCTGTTCACAGTGGTAAAAGTACCCGCGCTAGTTGTTATAAGCCAGTCAAGTTACCTACAATTCAGCTGCCTAAGTTCAATGGGTCTTACAACAACTGGTTGGAGTTTCATGATACCTTCACGAGTCTCATCCACTCTAATGATGATATCGACGACATAAATAAATTCCATTATTTACGTACTTCTCTGGAAGGTTCCGCTGCTGTCGTCATACAATCTATCGAGTTTTCGGCATGTAATTATACTGTGGCATGGAATGTACTATGCGAGCGCTTTGACAACAAGAGGTTGTTAATACATAACCATATTTCGGCTATATTTAACATTGATAATATTACTAAAGAATCATCAGTTACTTTAAAGGGATTAATTGACCAATTAAATAAAAACCTACGTTCTTTAGAATCTTTAGGCGAACCCGTTAAGCATTGGGACACTCTTTTGATTTACATAATTACTCGTAAGCTAGATAGCAAAACGTTTCGTGAGTCGGAGGAGTATAAGGGTCGAATAGATAAAGATAGTAAAATTACCTTTGATACATTCCTTCAATTCATACGCGAGCGCGCTGATTTAATAGAAATGTTAGAGTTATCGCGAGATAACTCGTCCCAGCCGAATATTAAGTTCAGTAAGGTTAAATCTATGGTGGCTGTGCAGGGTAACAACAATTCTAGCATAACTACAATTACGAAAGTTTGTCCTAAATGTAAAGGTGACCATCATTTAAATAATTGTGCACAGTTTCTCGCACTAAGCAACGAAACTCGTATTAAGTTGTTATCTACCTACAAAGTTTGTTTTAATTGTTTTCGTTCGGGTCATTTTGCTAATCACTGTAAGAAGCCGGGTTGTAAACATTGTAAGCGCCGGCATAATACACTTATCCATGTAGCTAATTTTAAAAATACCGCGAATACTAGTCAGGATAACCTGAAAAACTCGTCTGATAACTCGCTTCCTGTATTGTCGGTGCCGTCTGCGAGCACTGAGACAAGTAATGTTGCGTTATCGGCTAGCACTACATCTTCCTTTGATAATAATCAACATGATGTGTTGTTATCGACCGCGTTGGTCAAGTTACGTGATCGTAATGGTCGTGAACATGTGGTTCGCGCAGTGCTTGACAGCGGTAGTACGTCGTGCTTTGTAACGCAACGATTATGTAAACAGTTAGATTTAAGTACCAATGAGATAGATAAGTCGATATTTGGCATTAATAACGTGACGTCACGCGTAGGTAGAATATGTCGTATCGATATGACATCAATGAATAATTGTTTTAATGTCAAATTAGTGTGTTTTGTTTTACCATCAATCACAACTGAGGTGCCATGTCGTAATGTAAACATTCCTGACTTATGTATTCCGTCTTATGTCTGTCTAGCTGACCCTACTTTTTACAAACCTGATGATGTGGATTTATTACTTGGTGCTGATATTTTCTGGGACTTGCTGGGTACCCAGCGGATAAAGTTAGGTGTTGGAAAACCAATCTTATTTGAAACCAGACTAGGCTGGGTCGTGTCCGGTCCCATCAGTCTTAATTACGTCACCTTGCTTTCCAATAATATAAGATGTCATTTTACTAAATTGGGTTCAACTGATTCTACAGATTTAGACAAAATTCGAACTGACTTGAGCAAGTTTTGGCAGTTAGAGGAGATTGACAAGATGACTTCTCAGTACTCTCCAGAAGAGAAGAAGTGTGAGGAACATTTTATTAAAAATACGACTCGATTGGCGAATGGTCGCTTTTGTGTTCGTATTCCACTCAAACAAAACCCTTCTGTTCTGGGAGACTCAGTCCATAAGGCAACTCAGTGTCTTTATTCATTAGAGCGTCGATTAAAATACAAAACTGAATTTAGTAAAATGTACCACGCATTTATGTCCGAGTATGAATTATTAGGGCATATGACTGAATGTAAACAATCAGACTTAAACCCTTCTGGTTACTTTATACCACATCACGGGATATTACGTGAGCAAAGCAGTACCACGAAACTTCGCGTGGTCTTCAATGCAAGCTGTCCCACATCTTCTGGTGTTTCATCGAACGATTTACAGATGGTTGGTCCAACTATTCAAGATGACCTTCTATCTATACTTCTTCGGTTTAGACAGTACAAATATGTCTTAGCCGGAGATATCCAGATGATGTACAGATGCGTGGACGTCCACCCATCTGATAGACACTTGCAGCAGATTCTCTGGCGCCATAAGGAATCAGATCCTGTAAAGGTTTATAAATTGAACACTGTCACTTATGGTACAGCTAGTGCGCCTTTTTTAGCTACCCGTTGTCTTTATCAGTTAGGTCTTAACAGTGAGAATGAGAAGGTTGCTGATGTCATCAAGCATGATTTCTACGTAGATGATCTCCTGACAGGGGGAGATCAATTGGATGACGTCAGATTTATTCATCAAGAGGTTACGAAGACACTTGCATCAGCGTGCATGCCACTTCGTAAGTGGAAGTCAAACGAGCCTCAGTTGCTGTCTGAGATCGACCAGTCATCACTTGACTTAAATTTTGGGTCTACTGAGCCTGACAAACTGCTAGGCTTGGGCTGGTATGCAGGTTCAGATGAGCTCGTATTTTCAATTAGTTCCACCGTGTCTTCCACCAATCATACTAAACGTGACTTGCTGTCTCTCATTGCTAGAATCTTTGACCCTTTAGGATTGTTATCCCCCTTTGTAATAAGCATGAAAATGTTAGTACAACAAATGTGGCTTGATAAATTATCGTGGAATGACCCATTACCTCCCGACCTTAATTCTGAATGGCTAGCCATTGTGACAAATTTGCCTTGTGTGAATGCCTTTCGGATTCCACGCCTTGTCGTTTGTGAATCGTACACAGACTTAGAACTCCACATCTTTACGGACGCATCTGAACGTGCATACGGAGCTTGTGCCTATATACGTAGCGTCAATGGTGAGGGTGACTGTATGGTCCGATTATTGAGGGCAAAGAGTAGAGTAGCGCCAATCAAACCAACCACAATTCCTAGATTGGAGTTGTGTGGCGCTTTGGTGGGAGCTCGTCTTTGCGAGAAGATTTTAAACTCACTTAGAGTGAAGTTTAGTCGCGTGTGTTGTTGGACTGATTCTACTATAGTGTTGGGGTGGTTACAGATGTTGCCATCTAAACTTCAGCCATTTGTACGCAATCGCGTTGCTGAAATTTTAGAACAGGCGGGTCACTGTACCTGGCGACATGTTCCGACGGATAAAAACCCAGCCTACCTTATATCACGTGGCGTTGATATTCAGAGTCTGCAGAGGTCAGACTTGTGGTGGTCTGGTCCTAGCTTTCTACTACAAGAGTCATGTAACTGGCCGTCGTTGGTTAAAGGTTCGGACTCGGATACTCTTCCCGAAACTCGACCCGATGTGTCACTAACTGTTAGTGTCAACCGGTATGATAATGAGCAATTAATAGATTTTAGTCGCTTTTCCAATTACTCTCGCTTAGTACGTGCTATGGCTTATGTGTTGAGATTCATTAAATTATGTAGAAAGCAATCGTTAAGTTCTCCCTTTCTATCAGGCGATGAATTAAAAGGGGCTTTAGACATTTTGATTATACAAAGTCAGAGTCAATCATTCCTCGAGTATAAGTTACTTTTATCACAACAAAGGTTACCTAAAAGGAGCGTCCTTTTAAAGTTGAATGTCTATTTAGATAACGATAACATAATGCGTGTCGGAGGACGCCTCGACAATTCAGATTTTAGTTATAACAAGCGGCACCCTATTATATTACAGTCCACTCACAACTTTACAAAATTACTTTTTAATTATGAGCATAAGAGGTTAATGCATGCAGGCCCTCAACTATTGTTGGCTTCAATAAGAGAAGCCTATTGGCCCATAGGAGGCCGAAATTTAGCTAGGGCCTGTTACCATAGGTGCGTGCTCTGTCATCGAATGAAGGGTAAGGTGGTCACTCCATTGATGGGAAATTTTGGACTATTATGTGTGCTAATCGTCCAGGTCGCGGTTGTAGGCTGGTGAAGGTATACATCGCCATCTTCATTTGTTTCACAACTAAGGCTATACATTTGGAGCTTGTAGGTGACTTGACTAGCAGTAGTTACTTACTATCATTACATAGATTTATAGCACGGAGAGGAAAGCCCGCACATCTGTACTCCGATAACGGTACCTCATTTGTTGGTGCGTACAACGAACTTTCCAAATTTTTAAAGGCTTCTAACGATTCCTTGGGGGCGACTATGGCGAATGAGGGAATCAACTTTCATTTTATTCCTGCTTATACCCCTCACTTCGGCGGTCTTTGGGAGGCGGGTGTTAAATCTACCAAGTACCATTTACAAAGAGTGTTGGGCAATTGTAATTTAACTTTCGGACAACTTAACACCACATTAGTACAGATCGAGGCAATTTTAAATTCACGTCCATTAACGCCACTATCTTCGGACCCTGCTGATTGCACTCCGCTGACACCGGGTCATTTTCTCGTCGGTCGCCCGCTTACGTCCCTGCCGCAGCCAAATTTTGAAGAGCATTCCGCTAACTTTCTTAGTCGGTATCAGCGCATCGAACAGCTCCGCCAGCATTTCTGGACGAGATGGAGTAAGGAGTTCATTGCTGAGTTGCAGCAACGCGTCAAGTGGCGATCTTGTAAAGATGGCTTGAAGATTGGTACCTTGGTTGTCATAAAGGAGGATAATCTCCCACCTCTGCAGTGGAGGTTAGGAAGGATTACGGCTGTTCACCCGGGATGTGACGGAATCGTGCGTGTCGCCGACATCCAGACCTCAACTGGCACAATACGGAGGGTCTGTCCCGGTCCCATTCCGCCATCTCCTTCACAAGCATAACTTACTCGCAGAAGGAGACGGCGAAGTTCCGCGCACTCTCACACCGCACCATGGCCGCAATCACGTTACCGAGCGAGAGAACTCGCACTCCGCCACCACGAGGTCACGCCTTTGCTCGACCCACGCCGGGCATTCTGCCAGCGTGTGGAGCACCGTGTCTATGGTCTGGCCATCGCAGTGGTGGCACTCAGGTGTTGGCTCCTTGCGGATCAAACACAGGTGATCCCCGCGGCATCCTTTCCCGGTGATCACCTGCGTCAGCCGGTATGAGAGGGTTCCGTGATGCCTCTCGAGCCAATCCTTCATAACGGGTCTTACTTAATGCCGCGACAATGGCGTGCCCGTATCCCCTAATTCATGGCAATAGAAGCCAATTATACCTTTTTAAAATGAATGTAATTATATTTGTATCGTATTTAATTTCAAAATGTATGCTAGGGTGAACCTGATTAGTTTGACTAAAACAAAAACCGAAAATTGTATTAAATAGTGACTATGATAAAACTTTTGTGAAGTATCCTCTTAAGTTGCGCCAATTCCTTCGTACTCTCCTAATGAATGTATAAAAGTTCATGGAAGCATTCTATTCGAATTAACGCGTAGGTGCAGACGATTGAAAGTAAATTTTTTTCAGTTATGATTCAAGAGAATTTGTTTAGATAGCTATTGAGATTAATTTTGGAACTATTTAACCTTGCACCTATAATATTCTGGATGTTCAATTACAAAAATATCGTGCAGAAGAGCTAATAATTATTTATCCATGCAACACTTATATAATGTGTCTTTGGAATACTAGAATAGTTTCTTCGAATCTCACAAACTGATAATTTTACATTTTGTTTTAGTCAAATCTTTGTAGTCTTAGGTATCTGGGTAGACTTTTACGCGTTGCCATATTTTTATCACAATTCTGATCTTGATGAACAATGGTAACAGCATTACCATAAACAATAATAACATTATTTTGATAATTCTTAAAAAATTCTCATCTCATTGATAACAATGTTACAAAATATGTTTAGTCTTTAAGGGATAACATCTCTAATCTCTGCGTCACGAAACGTTTTGTTTTGTATGTTTTTGTACCTACCTATTATATTTATAGGGTTTAGACCCTAAAAGGTTTTAAAATGTACGTTTTAATATCGTCACAAAGTATTGTATTCATACCATAAGTTTGATAACAAAAATATCATCATCAAAATACTTCAGTATGCCTACTAATTATCCGTTAGAGTATTAATATGGAATAAAAATAGGGAATTAATTCTTTATTTTATCATCACTACAAAAATTATGTTCTATGAAAAATAAACTCTATAACCGCCGCTTTTATTGTAAGTACTACTTTACACGGTGACCTATTTAATCCAATAATATATTGGATAGGTAGGTATGACTCAATATACTTATGATTTTAAAATTAGGCCAAGTTGGCTAGTAAATTTTTATTTAATTACTCATCCGAATAAACTGTTCATATGCTTTCGTATTTATAGAATTATATATCGGGTCTGATTTATTACTCAGACCCGATATATACTCGTAATTCTGGTATATCGAGCATCTGTTATATCTGTTAAATCGAGGGCTGATAAGAAAATATACACTAGTCCAAAAAATTGGATCCTATATAAAATTGTATCTTGGTTACCTACAGATGTGCTCATATATAAATTAAAGTCAAATTAAATTTTGGTAGAAAAGAAAAATACTTACATTACAGAATTTTACGGAAAATCTGGCAATAGCAGAAGAAATAGCCCTGGAATCCATCCTCTATGACGTATCTTATACTACCGAAAAGATAATAATTTCACTATTTTGCAGAAGCTATACAGGGCGTACGGCTAGGTATACTTAAAATATTATGACATCATTCACCGAACATGACAATATGAGACGCCTGCCAGTCGTAAGCCGCGCGCCAATCCACGAACTAATACATGCATTGCGCAGGGTTACCAGAATCTTAGCGCCAGGGTGCCATATTTTAGTTCATCGAGACACCTACTCATTTAACATCAAACCCATATATAAATAAACATAAACACCCCAGTAGTATAATATGTGTTTAAAATCGATGACACTTTATTTTTTATTAATAATAACCTCACGCATCTCACAATATATATTATGTTCTATTATGTTAATATTACAAGAAGAAATCCAGTTCAACTATAATAGTGCTAGCCTTTATTAACTTGTGAATATATTTTATATTTAAAAATATGTGTGATTTCACTATTTATTATCCCAATAAAATTGTCCACATTTGGCCAGGACGCACACCTTAGCAACACTGATGCTTTAAGAGGGGAGAGAAAAAGAAACATAAAACAAGGTCATTCAAAATTAGATGCTATAGAATTTGAGATCAATCATTTAGCAATTCTATTGAACCTGCTCCGAAAAAAGAGAACGTTGTCTTTGTGTACTAAAACAGGTATACATTTTTAGTTTTTTAGTAGGTAACTATAGTTACGAGGGGTGATCAATAAGTAATGATAATCGAGTATTTCTAGAACGCACAAAAACCCAAATTATTTTTTTTCTGCTTGCTTATATATCCACTACTTCAGCTTCAAAAAAATGTATAAATAGGACACCATTACCGGGAGATATATTCATTTGAATACGAACTGTCGAAGAGAAAACATCAAAATGGAGAAAAATGAAATAAGAGCTGTCATCAAGTACCTCTGCCTGAAAAAAATGTCTACCAAAGACATACACAGCGACTTAGAGGAAACATTGGGGGAGTCTGCTCCTCCATATTCCACAGTCGCACGCTGGGCAAAGGAATTTAAGCTGGGCAGAACCTCCACTGAAGATGAACATCGCGAGGGACGCCCTTCCACGTCCCTTACTGGAGAAAACGTCAAAAAAGTGGAAGATATCGTGTTGGCCGATCGAAGGGTGACCGTAAGGCATGTAGCTGAGGTCACAGGGATCTCCTATGGCAGCGTTCAAAAAATCATTGTCAACAAAATGCATATGAAAAAGGTCTCTGCGCGTTGGGTACCGAGAATGTTAACCGACGAGCAAAAAAAGAAACGAGTCGACATTTCGAGGGTGAATCTTCAAAAGTTCCAGGCCGATAAAGAATTTTTTTTGTCGCGTTTTGTGACCATGGACGAAACCTGGATCCACCACTTTGATCCCGAAACCAAACAACAATCAATGACTTGGAAACGAGCTTCCTCACCAACGCCGAAGAAATTCAAAGTGTCAAGTTCAGCGGGAAAGGTTATGGCGTCTGTTTTCTGGGATGCAGAAGGAATTATTATGGTGGAATATTTGGAAAAGGGGGCCACTATAACAGGCTCTTACTACGCAGGCCAAATAAGAAGATTGCGAGAAGCTATTAAGTCAAAAAGACGCGGTAAACTGCGCGCTGGAGTGCTGTTTCACCAAGACAACGCCCCGGCTCACAAAGAAGCAGTTGCGATGGCTGCCATTGAAGAAACGGGGTTCGAACTGCTCGAAAACCCTCCCTATTCGCCAGATCTAGCTCCCAGTGACTTCTACCTCTTTCCTCGGCTCAAAGAACACCTCCGGGGCAACAAATTTGAGGACAATAGTGAAGTGATGGCCGCAGTAGAGGCATTTTGGGAGGGTCAAGACAAAGAATTTTTTTCTAAGGGAATCATGGGCTTAGAAAAAAGATACACTAAATGTATTAACTTGCAAGGAGACTATGTTGAAAAATAAAATACTTTTTTTAATCTAATAGTTCTGTTTCATATTGATTATCATTACTTATTGATCACCCCTCGTAATTATATTTATATATATCATTGGATAAATTCGGCTGATAAATTTGCCTCTGCTTGTTCAAAGGTTGTCTGCGTAAACGAATCGGGCTGTGCCCAGAAACATTGGTTGGTCGTTAGTATAGATATTGAAGAGGGTGGGAGCCAGTGCCCTTTTTTTTTCCGTGCGGAAATCCCCTCGGATACCACCTGTCGGTGGCATGTCAGACTCGAACCGACTAAAACCGCACGCCGTCTCGGGTACTAGTAGCCGGGGAACCAGGTATACCCTAGAAAGGAAGTCCCTGGTGCCCCGACATACCTCGGGTCATCTGCAGACGAGTAGACGACCCCCCCCCCCCCCCCCCGAGCGCAGTGGTGGCACTCAGGCGTTGGCTCCTTGCGGATCAGACACAGGTGATCCCCGAAACATCCTTTCCCAGTGATCACCTGCGTCAGTCGGTATGAGAGGGTGCCGTGACGCCTCTCGAGCCAATCCTCCATAACGGGTCTTACCGCCGCGATGACGGCGTGCCCGGCGCTCGGTTGCCCGAGTCGTTTCCTCCACTCCCCTATGATGACCTGGCGGAGTTGGGCTTTCCGGTCATCGATTTCTCGAATTTCGGGACAATGACCCAACTCCCGCGCCTCCTTGCGCCACTGAAACAGAGCCGCAAGGGCTCTCGCCTCCAGGTCCCACGGTGGAGTTCCGGCCAGGAGACTCGCCGCCTAAAAGGAGATCGTGCGGTACCCCCTTATGATCCTGATGGCCAGCACTCGCTGCGGTCGTCGCAGTATCGCGACGTTGCTGGCCTTCAGTGCCCCCGCCCATACTGGGCACCCGTAAAGGGCCATGGACCGCACAACCCCCGAGTAGAGTCTGCGGTAGCCCGTTTTTTTTGGCAGCGCCACCTGCTCTTATCAGAAAGCATATGGACTTAGAAATTTCGATTACGCAGCAGTTCGCTAAGGAGACGGACAAATTTGCTATTACCAGTGATGTTCCTCATCTTCCAGAGCACCCTCCGTATGTTTACTTTGTGGTATATTGCCGACAGATCCACAAAAGTGACTCCCGAAACTTCTCCAGCCTCAAAACCGTCGTCTATGTATTGAGTCAAGTTCAAAAGTTGGCTGCAACATGACTTCCTTGGTCTGAAGCCAGCCTGCTCGGGAATCAATTTCGGCTCTATTCACTAAGGCGGTCAAGAAGCATTCTCTCCAGCAGTTTGAATGTGTGACACAGAAGTGAGATGTGGCGGAAGCTTTTTGGGTCATCTGGGCATTTACCGGGTTTTAGAGTAGCTGTTACCCTAGACTTTCTCCATAGGCCAGGATTTTTTTCTGTCTCCACACAGTTATTAAAAAGGTGAAGAAGCCAGGAAACCGAGACTGGGCCAAGATGTGTTAGTTGTTCTGTGGAAATGTTGTCCACACCCGGTGCCTTTCCCGGCTTCATGTTTTTTATGGCTTAGGTGGTTTCCGAGATGTTAAATGGACTACTTATTGCGCGATTCATATTAGGAAAATAGACAAATAAAGAAAATAGAAACTCCGCAGATAAGCTAGAAGTCATTAAAATACTAAAAACAATAAAAACCGACTGTCCGGCACTAACAAACACAATGAGATTAGGAGAATATGTCGAAAACAAAGATCGACCTACAAAAGTTTGTTTTAACTCAACAGAAATAGCCAAGATTATACACAAAAACCAAATCACCAACATAGATATTAAGATTTATTTGGATTAGATAAAACAGCAGCAAAAGTATCTAAATGAGTATCTATCACAAGCAACTAAACTAAAGAGTCAAATTGAAAATGGTAACACGAATTTAAAAATCAAGTACACCAATGGCGTATCAAAACTTATTGAAGATAGTAAAATTCCAAAAAAATACGATTTTATTCACGTGATTATTTCGGAAATGCTCGACTAGCTTCGGACCCGGCAGTACGTGTTACTCCTTGAAAAAGTAGGAACTTTGTCTCGTAATCTTACAAAGATTACCGCCCTTACAAAAATTCGGCAGTCTGTAGGACATATACGATTGATTCCATACCTCAGTTTGTCCGTAAAGCTAAAGGTGCGTTTTGATAGAGTGCCCGGTAAATTAACATCATGTCAGCATATTCCGCAGCTGTGAAGACTCGTGGCATTATGGATGTCGATACACGTCGGCAGCGTCGGATCCACATTGTAGTCATCTCAGCCTGTAGCGACAGATGTTTCATCAGCGGCGGAAAGGGCCCAGTAGGAAAATTTTCCACTTGGACTCAATCATTTTAGGGCACATGTCGCCCTGCGTAATGATTAACAAAAAAGTTAGTCAAAATTACTAATTTAAATTGTATATTTCACCAAGCATTTGTATTTTTTTTAAATACAGATTTTGGATTCTTCGAAACACTGTATAGTACTAAAATATTATTATTTATGTTAAATGTTCGAGACTTCTTTTCTACGTGTATATAATATGCTTTTTTTTTAATTAACTAAGACGAAAAACAAAACTTGGGCCAAATTTGCCGCCTCCTAAAATTTGCCGCTCTAGGCTCCAGCCTACTCAACCTGCTAATAAATCCGCCACTATATAGGTAAATTATAATAATTAGGCAAGTACTACTTTACGTAGTTACGTACCTACGATCGCGATCCTTTTTTGTGACAACCCTTGCACATTTTTAGTTGAGACAGTCTTCTAGGTATTTAGCGATCTATCAAAGGAGTGTGCTAACTATTAGTATTTATTACACATTATGTCCTTGTGTATGAAAAATAAAATCTTTATTGCTGTTATGTCGGTTCGTCATAAGTCGGCCAGAGGTTGTTTTATAACTTCAGGTATTGTACAATACCATCTTAATCACGAACCTTGCTTGTTTTATCACTTACAGTTGAACTTACTATTGTTTAAGAGCCCGTGACAAACTACAACGACTCACTTAACATTTGATATCGTTAGTATTGGCGATTTATCTTCACGCTTCTAATCCACAAATATGGCCTAATAATAGAATAAGGTACGCTACACATTTAAGACTCCCCTTTCTTCTAATTTTTTATGAATTCTCGGAAATTATGAAGTCAGAGAAATATTAACAGGCGCGGTCGCAGCTTGTAATTTTGGAAAGGGTTGCAAAAAAAATTTATGGTATAGAAGGACAAGTGAGCAGACGAGTCACCAGCACCTGTCACCTGCTACTCAAGTGTCATAAATGCATTGCCGCCTCTTCAAATGAAATGAAATGATACTTATTTCTGCAAGTAAATCTTTTCAGAAATTTTTCAAGTTCTTTACAACTAGAAGGTGCCGGCATTTTCTAAGACTCACTTTGGGAAGAAACGCTAAAACAAACGACAAAGGTGTCTTTTTTTTAAGTATGTGAGTGCAGTATAGGGTCTGGGTTGGCCTTTTGAAGAAAGGACCATAGTTTTGAGTCGGCCCGTCCATACAGACGGCATAAGGGCCCCAGTCATCGTGTAGCCTAACCGATATAGTCAGGATCAACAATCTGGAACACGACCCTACCGCCAGCAAAACACTTGAGCAAGCCGTAGAAACTCTTCCTCAGAATCTGAGGGAAAGGGGGAAGTTGAGTTACGGTAATCTCACTCATTAAGTGAAAACCACCGAAATAATGGCTTAATATCGGTTTTCTGTGAGGCCGTGGTATACGTTTGGTCGAGCCGGCCCATTTGCGCTGAAGCATGACTTTCCCTCCATAATAAAATGTCGAGCAAATTATTTATTGCAAAATATATAACTTTATAAAATAGATTGTAAAACAAATGGAAGTTTTCCATTTTTATTGGAAATTCATGAATCTCTGCGTAAATATTAGGAAGAGCTAAACCTGTCAGCCTCTCTTCTAACATGTTTGCTCTCAATCAAGTTTTTACACGGCTTCGCATGGTAAATGATCTTTCTGACTTCTCACCGCTTGTACTAAGAGCTGACAGAAACTTTTTATTTTTTGTACATTGTTAGAAGATATTTCAATTTGACGTGTACTCTTTTGAGAGGGGTCACGCGACCATTGAAATAACACGCGTGTAAATTGCCGTCTTCTTTCACTTTCTACCGATGTCGCTATTCCACTTACAGACAATCCAATACCTCCTCTCCTCTATCTGTACCATCTCTATGTAAGCGATTCCATTTTATTGATAACATATAAACGTGGGGAATGAAATGTTATTTAACCATAAGTTATCGAAGTGGTATGCTGATAAATTCATTTTTAAGGTGCATGACGTTAATTTATTTTAAACACCTAGGTACCTATTATTACCTATTGCCGTACCGGGAACATAAGTCTCGCGCAATGATTATTATTTATAGTCTAATTTCATAGTCTTTCTGATACTATAAACACGACCAGTGCAAAAACAAAACAGTTAAAAAGTGGGTATGGCAACACGTTTCACTATGAATGTGAACACATAAATAAGTAAGGACGGCTAGAACAATATTCGACTTCGAAAGAAGAAAAATAACCTATTTACATTAAATACTATAATCAGAAATTGTTACACGAAACTATAGACCTTAAACTGAATTAAATCTATGACTGGCTGACATAGATGCCCTTATCAAATTAACAGTACATTAATTACTTCTCCTAATTCAGTGTGAAGTACTTACTCAGTTCACTTTTATGAGAAACGAATGTGTTTACCGTCGACACGCCTTGTAGTCGATTAGATTCTCTTGGTACGTGTAGTGGTCGGCTTTTTATAGTATTCATATCGATAAGACCTAACTGTGTTGTAATGTGTTCTATTGTGATACTCATGTACTGAACCATACCTGAGATAACATATGCAACATGATCCTTTAAGAAACAACCTAAAAACTTGTGCACTTTACCGCATCTTGACATAGAATCGCTGAAAAAATAGCATGGTACAACGAGAGTGATTTGCAAACTAACTATGAATAAAGACTTTATTACATTCATTTTTATATTCATCGATATTGTGAATCTATATCACGTACAAAGTTACAAAATTCCTATTTATATAAAAGAAAACAAGGTCGGACACGAATACCCAACTTCAGCTTACTCGCTGTTAAATTTAAATCTTTTAAATATACCGTTATGTTTATCAAACAACAAGGTCATTGAATGTACGCTGCAAAACGATCAAAACCAAAAAACAACTAGCAAACAATTTAATACAGATAAAGAAAAAGCAGTCGTTCACAACATAAACAGGATAAAATCAGCTGTTAATAACGTGCAACCGATATTGCAACCAATTCTCGTAACAAGACGCACTGCCATAAATAACATGATGTACCCAATACAAGAACCAAGTTACACAAATCCAAACTTTGTTCCTGTTTCATTTAATATGTTGCGTAACAATAATCCATTTAATTTACACAAAATTCACACACAAGTTTCAAGTGCTGTCACTTCAGTGTTCAATAGTGTGAACAGTTTAACCCATAACGTGATGTTAAAACCGACCACTGCTATGCATATTATAGGGACAGGACCAAGATATCGGTATCAAAATCAACCGTCTTATGAAAAGTTTACACGAAGCCTTGATCAGTTTGAAAGAAAATTTTATATGGTATGTAATAATCTATTTCCACACTATCTTAAGATATATCTTAATTTTGCAACAATATTTGTGTAATATACGGTAAATAATACGGATAGAAGAGAGAAGGTATAGGATTGCCTATAAATGGAATAAATACGTAGTTAGAAAGAAAAAGTAGACTGCGATTTACATGCGTGTCTCTCATATCTCCGCTGATTTGCTCATTTGTTGTCTGCTCCTTGCTCTCTCTCCTTGTCCACCTTGGTCCAACAAATCAACAAAAGGGTGCGAGAGAGTAGCATTTAAACCGCCGTCTTCTTTCTCTTTCTGCCCTAGTCCCCGGATCGTGGCTCACTTCTTTCCTCAATCTGTATTATCTCTATGATTGCAATTAGTTAAGGTCGTTAAGCGCTAGTGACGATCTATGACCGTGCGTCCGTATGATTATAACAAGATATCAAACTAAAAAACTCCGGATCACTCCTAAATAAACAGACAGTGTTACAATATAGTACATATTTAGTAAAATGTTAAACTATTTTGTTATTTGTCATTATGTTATTAAATTCAATGTACCTACCTACTTACATTAAAAATAAACTTAAGCTATGAAACATAAATACCGACAACTAAACAAATTAATACTTAAGTAAAAAATATCAAAGACAAATATTAAACAAAGTTCAAGTTACATTTGTATTAATTAAGTATGTATTTGAAATTGTCTGTGACTCCAAGCACAGTTTAATACCTAAGTAGTGCTTTTATTTTCCTTGTAATCCTCCATTGAGTAATAGCTTTTTAGGCATACTTTTTATTTTAATGTAGACTTAACTTAAGACTTCATATGATTAACTGTATGAGTTTTAAAGTTCACTATGACTGAAAAACTTGCGGAGGCCAGACTGAGGGGATATGGACGATGTATTGCGAAGACCCGATGACCAAATTGTGAAAAAGTGCCTTTCCATGGCTACACAGAGAAGAGGAAGAGGCAGACCGCAGACTGTCTGGATGACAAATGTCCATAGAGACATGAAGGAGTTAGGCCTGTCCGGACGATGTCCACCAGAGAAATGTATGGCGCCGTATGATAAGGAAAGCCGACCCCGCGTAACGGGAATGGACGAGGGCAAAGAAGATATGAGTTACCGTACGAGTATATAGTTTGTTTTTTTTTTCTAATTGTTTATTTATTGAAGCCTAGAGTGTAAAGTACGTACCAGTATCAAAACCATTAATTAAAATGAATAGCGACTCTTGCTTTCAAACAACAGTTAGTTATTTCTGTGGTTAGGGTTGTCTTCTGTATATCTGAATATTTAATTGTTAGTTTTGCTTACTACTCTACTTATATAAATAAATGTCAATATTTACGAAAACTTAAGAAGAAATTAAGAGTACGTGAATATGTGCCTTGTCGATAAACGACGACAACGAGACCTGGCGCGTGTGACAGTATCAAACTAGGGCGCAATTTCAAGGGCGGACTATATGGCGGGTGTGCCCACTGGATAACGTGCACCTCCAAGTCGAGGGTACCAGTAGCCGGATAACCAGGAAACCCAGGACCCTAGAAAGGAAATCCTTGGTACGCCGACGGACCCTGAGCCTTCTGTGGTTTGTAGATGACTTCTTCCTGTGTGGAAACCGCAGGTTTGGCAGTGGTTTGACTCCGGAGGGATTCCTCAGGCGCAGTGCGTCCGGGACTCTCCTGGGTAAGTATATCTTTTTACAGCCTACACTAAAAGCGGGTACAATATGTAGACTACTATGGACCATATAGTGCTTTTGCAGACGAAAGTCGCAAAAATGTTTTTGATTCAAACTAGATACTTATATCATTGTCATAAGTCTACCGCAGTCCACTGCTGGACATGGGCCTCTCCCATTGCACGTCACTTTGATAGATTTTCGGCTCCTCGCATCTAGCTCCTGCCTTAAAACTAGGTAGGTACATAAATAGCTGTTAACATTTCCTTGGTATACATATATATAGAAGACTATATATTTATTACAATATGTATCAAAGTTCACGGTCGCGGGTTTTTCTCCTCCGGTGTACGCCAGCTGTCTCCTTGAAGTCGTCCTTCAATCTTCGGAATGGTCTACCTCTCGCTCTTTTCCGTCCCTAGGGTACCTCAAACTCAAACTTTCTTTATTTCATAAAATTTCCAAAATTGTTTGAAATCGTCTTCCATGTAGACTCTAAAGTCATAGATCAACACACACAAAAGCAACAATCTCTGTTTTGTCAAATACCATTCTGAAACATCTTTTGCCCATTTTTCTTTCGTTGTTCTAATTAGATAGACCGCCCATTTCCGACCGAGGTAACCGACGTAAACCAGGACCTCGAAAATGTGGTTCGCATCCTCAGGGAAGAAGGTACTAGATTACGTACGAGTACGAAAGAAATGCAGCGTAAGGCCAGAAAGTCGAAGCTTTCAGAAAGGACCCTAGGGCTGATGAACAAACGATGTGAAAACCAACCTGTCACTTTATCGGCAAAGCGGACTCTAAACCGAGAGATCAGTAAGCTCGTACGACACGACCTCCGGTGCTCCAATATCCTGCGGTACTCTTTCAATTGAATTCAATTGAATCGGGGCTCAAAAGTATTCGTACAATCTCTTGGCAGCGGTTCGGAGCGGATATGGCACCATAGACCACATCCACACAGATTATTTAGAAGACCGAAGAACATAATCAGCCCCTGTGTCTAGCATTCGCGGAATATGAGAAGGGCCTTGGACTCGATCGAGATCTGGCCTGTTGTGTAAAGTAGATTGGCGATACATCCAAGTGATGAAATGTCTCTATAGAGCCACCACCATGTCCGTCCAAATACAGAATCGGCAAACAAGGCCTATACCGTTGCATCAAGGAGTGAGACAAGGGGACGTTATTTCCCCGAAATTGTTCACAAATGCAATGGACAACATGTTCAAGACGCTGCACTGGAAAGGGCGTGGTAATAATTTCAATAGCGAATACATCTCTCACTTGCGATTTGCAGACGACATCGTCATCATGGCAGAGACGCTGCAGGACCTACAACAAATGCTGAATAACCTAGATGACTCTTCTGTATGCATCGGCCTACGGATGAACTTGGATAAAACAGTCATGTTCAACGAATATGTGCTACCGGAACCGATGTTTTCTTTAGTTAAGGTTCTTTATCTTACAGCTATAGGTCATTATAGGAAACAAACTAGAGTTGTAAATCCAGCTTTTTAGTTTTAATGGTATTATAGGGTTTTTTGCAACTTCTTTTAACGACCAGTACCTTTTCCATGATAAATTTATCCTGATTAGAATTTCCTTGGAAGTGGGATGTATGTGCCTGCTGAAGATTCTTTGACCAAGCAATAACGTAATAGGCAGAGATAAATAATTATATTTTATTATTATTGACACTCCACACAAATTTCGGCATTTGCATTTACAGCTCAGTACAGAATACCTTTAACGTTACAGAGCAATCTCTTTCATTCAAGGTTTACCTTCTTTTTTTGTACGTGTGGAAACCCCTCGGCTCGTCAGTGACGGCATTGCACAAACCGCTAGCGTGTGCTGAGCACTTCCCTCCTAGTGACCGAGTGCAGGTACCTGCCGATGTAACCGTGTCCGGTAAAAACCTGTGTCAGTCGAAAGGCAAGGGTCCCGAGATGCCGCCGTGCCCGCTGGAAGGCAACTTTTACCTCTGAAGGATTACTTTTAAAACTAATGATAGTGATATTATTTTGATAAGATTTGGTGAAACGTTCTCTGGATTTGAAACTAAATTATCCCATAAAAACAAAAATGTGAAAATGGGAGCCAAGTTCAATATTAAACATTTGCGCGGTTGTCGACTTCGCCTGAAAAGAAGTGAGATTTAAACTGGTTTCAAGTTCTGAAGATAATATTTAAATTTATTTATAGGATCATACAACATCCTAAAATAAATCTAAAACACTTTTTTTTTGTATCGTCTGTTACAACAATGTTTTTTCTATTTAATCTCCCTAAGATTAATATATAAACCTAATTAAATGTTTTGAGTTTTTTGGGGGTAAAAAGTGGCTCAAATGGTTCGTGTAATAGTTATGCTACGTATACAGTGCAGTATGAACTTAGCTTGATACGCTTCTGCGTGTCTAGATCAGTATTTACTATCAGCGTATCATTGGGTTCCATGAAATTCCCAATTTATTACTGACTAGTGCAAATCAATTTATTTCAATCTACATGCTTATTAATTTTAATACTGCTAATATAATGCTTTTACTAAATGTCATATTTTATGTTTTTTATTATATTACTACGAGGTTCCTTTAAAAAATCCTTTGTTTATATGGATATTTTCTTGCTGTTTACTTATTCCACACATATTACCCCTAATAGATTCCGCATACAGGGCCACAAACTTGCTACTTTCTGTAGCTAGCATACGACGTGACGCTAAGAATCACAACATTAGTAACAACCAAGTTCGTGACCCGTACGCACGTCCGAGTTCTTGACAATTTAAAATAGTTGTATATCAAAATATATTAGAAATGGCTTCCTGTACAGTGAAATGGTGTGGCAAGTCAGCTAAGACATCCAGTTATCAAAAGATGGTATAACATTTCATCGGTAAGTAAATTATATTCTTATCATTAACCTATTTCAAATGCACTGGAATTCAACTCATAATGGTGCAAAGTAATTTCAATTAAGCACCCGTTGATGTCTTTTCGAAATGTCCCTTTCACTCATTACGTAAATTAAAATAGTTGTCTTTGTCTAATGACTGCACATGTATCGATAGTGTTGTGATTTATAGGTCGATATTTGTTTAACCTTTGAAGGTTTTTTATTGAAGTCATTATTTTGTAAAAATATTGTCGTATCATTGTGGTATATGTTATTGGTTTCCTAAATACCCCAAAAGAAAAAGATGTAGATCGATGCAACTTGTCGAGGGGACGATTGGTTTTCTCCCAAAAATGGTGTGATATGCTCAAAACACTTCACAGAAGACCATCTTCATTTTATAAACAACCATAGAAGGTTGTTGGAAGACAAGAAAGACAGATCCTAAGGATTCTGTGAAACGTTATAAATACGTTTCACAGAATCCTTAGGATCTTCCATTTACATAATCAGTGAAATATACATTTAAAAATCAATTGTACAAATCTGTACCTCCTGATGAGTGATTTAAGTCGAGTTGTACCCTTATGGTGATTTTTACATGAAAATACTTAGAAAGAGACTTCATTTTTTTCTGTTAACTCACGTTCTTTTATTTACTATAGTTTAGGAGATGATTTTGTTGCCAAGTGATATAACTGGCAGGATTTTTGCACAAATATCGTAAATATCGATGTATTTAAAGTTGTAATCTCTATAAACAATTCCTGCATACATTAATTTTCGTGCTTCGTGGTATAAGTGCGATTATATTAATTTTCATATAATATTATTCAGTATATTTAACGTGAATATGGATATAATTACGGTTATATTACTTTGAACAGAGCCGAATCTAAATTTCTAAATAAAAAGCCGAATCTAAAAGTCCAAGATTTCAACAAACTAATACAATGCCGCCTAATTATGAAAGCAGGGAATTGATAAGTAAAAAAAAAAACATCTTTGGGGTAGTAATTTTAATTCTTTGAACAACTTTAACAAAATAAATTTGAACAACTTTGCGCTACAAACATCTTCTAATGAGTTTTTAGATATGTGTGTGTTGAGTATTCAGTGAAAGTGAATGTTCTTATCTACAAAAGAAGGTACTACAATTTTTAAATCTTGTTTTGGTTCTCCTGTAAAGTATTGTTTTTTTACTTGTATCACTTTTTACAGGAGGCACAGAAATAAATATACATGCTTTTATATTTTTAATAAATGTCACCTATACATTGATCAATATAATTATTTATCAATAAAATAAATATCAAAATTTAGATGACCAAACCATTTTATCGATCAACGTCCAACCCTGTCCCAACACCAAGGTTTAGTGCATTTTATGTTTGACGTTAAAATATCTAATCACAGCGCATTTGACAAGTCCCCCGCACCCTTTTTTTTTCCGTGCGGTAATCCTTTTTTTTTCCGTGCGGAAAAAGTCCCCCGCACCCTCGAGCCAGACTCTTAATTCGAAGAAGAACGACGAACTGCTGAAATAGTTTTTATATAATTATAGCGTTTCATTGTAATTAGTGTGTACCTACAGACTATGTTAAATCATGTGCAAGTGTGTTAAGAATACAGACTTAGAGGTAGATTTCCTATCTAAGTTCATAAAATCATATTATTATGTTATTAGATTATTAGAGCCATTATTAACACACAATATTTAATGTACAAATGTTAATACACATTTAGGACTGTCATTATAATCGACTACTTTGTTTGCTGCATAACTATTTCATGATCTTACTAAATTTACAAAAAAAAAACACAAAAACTACCTATAAATTCGTCTATCTAGAGTCATTTTGTCCGTCCAAAGGTTACTGGTAAGAAATTGCTTTCAAACGATAGAGCCGCCTTTGATTTACTTACCTACTCTTGTATGTATGATGTACTAAAATGGTGAACAATAAAGTTTTATTCTATTCTGTTCTAAGTCTGTAAATGATGACTTTGGTGACTTCAATATTATAATTAACACACTAGAAAATTCTTATGAAGTGTCGAATCACAGCCACCAACAAACCAGCCAACCAGCATAGATGGAATAAGAAAATAATAAAATCTGGTTTTATCAAATAATGGTACATTTTGAAGTACACGCTACGTTCTACGCTCTATTTAATTATATATAATTTAGAATTATTTTACTTTAATGGTAGGTGTGATATAATAATAATGTTCTAAATGAGAAAAAACTAAAAGTCTTTCTTTTTACAGGTAACGTTCAACAAACTCACCTCAATAAGTCCTGAAAATCGCCGAGCTAATGGAATGAGTTTTGTTCAGTCTGGTTTTTTCTTACAATTAACATTAATGGCTCTGTCCTTGGAAGTGGATTCACAAACGAGAGCTGAAATTGATAGAGCTATAGGATTTCGAGATTCGGACAGGGTATAGTATTCCAAAACGTAAATATTTGACTTATTTTTTTGACTTTAGTGTGTCTTGTCTGCAATTACACCATAGAAGTAACAAATTGAATATTTTGTTCTGGAAATATTCTCATTACAAATTTCTTGCTATAATTTTTTGTTCATTAATAAACTAAATTGTCTATTACTAGGAAACCAAAAGTCTTATGCGAGAATTGATATCATCTCTACCTGTCGATTCGGAAATATTAAAGTTCCGTCGAGCTTCCCGAATGGTTGTAATGCCTGATTGCGTAGTAACGCCACAGTTTCGTACCGGTGCAGCCGCTGCGATACGAATGGACGTAGGCTCATTTAATGGCACTGAGAAACCTGAACAAATCTGCACAATTCTTAACCAGAAGGTAAAGCATTTGCACAAGCGTACTGGTCTTCTTCCCGTTGCTAAAAATTATGTTGGGTTTTGGGCTTCCCTTGTCTTATAACGCTTTCAATTCATCAAAATTTCATGTCATGTCATGTACTTGATATACGACTACACTCGGTTCCAAAAATTGCGGGTCAGTCACAAAAATTGAAATACCTCCAGAACTGTAAAAGTTAGATCAATGAAATAAAAAACAGAATAAAGACTTTTTAGTTGCGCTTCTAATAGCATATTATTTAAACTGGTTGATGAAAAAAACTTCATTAGGAAAACAAAATTTAAAAAAAATACTATTTTTAAAAACAAAATTTTTGTTTCATTTCATTATAGATTCTTTCCATTTCTATTCTGTCACAAAAAAAAAACATCGTGAACGTCTTCCACGTGCATAATTATTATTCTGTGAGGTGAAGCATGGCAGTCACGCTAGAGGAATGTACCAGAATCCTAACTTTTATGGAACTTGGGCGGAGCCAGCGTGAAACAGCCAGAAACATTGGTGTATCTTTGTCGACTGTTCAGCGGGTAGTCCAGCGGTACCAAGAGACCGGATCACACCTTAGAAGACCAGGAAATGGCAGACCAAGATGCACAACGGCCAGGGAAGACAGACAACTGGTGGCTACAATGCTCCGAAATCGTTTTCAAACTGCTGTTGGTCTAAAAACTCACTTTATACGCTTTGGAGGTGGTAATTTAAGCGCACAAACAGTAAGAAGACGTCTTGCTGAAGCAAATTTGAAACCATTGTAGCGAAAAAATTTAACATTGTATATATGAATATGATTAACAAGCGAGTAACAAAATGAGAGAGAGTGAAGTTCGTCGCGTCGCGCTCGCGAGCTTCACGATGGTTGTCGTCTTTTAATTAACGCCGATAGATGGCGTTAACATGGCCCCGCCTTTGGAAGCAGCAGGCTTTCAAAATATTAAGGATTGACCGTCTTGCTGTCTTCTATCTCCGGCGGCAGCAGTGGGAGAGGACAGATTTTCGAAGTGGCGCGTCGTACTATGCCAGCTGTTGTCAGGATATCTGCTACTCGTGATACTCCGTCCTTGCCAGGGTAGGTGTGCACGACGCGGCCCAATCGCCATTTGAGAGGTGGTAAGTTCTCCTCTTTGATGAGCTATAGATTAGAGTGTTTAGTGCGATGTCAGCTTGGTGGATCTTCCACTTGGTGCGAGTCTGAAGCTCAGAAACATACTCCTTCGACCAGCGCTGCCAAAAATGTTGCCTCATTTGTTCTATGCGGTCGTATCGCATCAAACGGGGCGCTGGAATCGTCATCAGGTCTTCGCACGGTGGAGCGGTCAGAGGCCGGCCAATAAGGAAATGACCAGGAGTAAGAGGAAGGAGGTCGTTGGGATCAGAGGATAATGGGTGCATAGGACGAGAATTTAGTATGGCTTCGATTTGAGTAAGAACAGTGCTAAATTCCTCATATGTCATATTACTATTTCCTAAAACCCGTTTAAGGTGATATTTGCATGATTTGACCCCCGCCTCCCACATACCCCCAAAATGAGGTGCGTATGGTGGAATAAAAATTAACTTTATGCCATCATTAGCGGCATAATCAATGAGTTGTGGACTATTATTTTGCAAAAAGGAAGACAATTCCTTTTCAGCACCAACAAAAACCCTACCATTATCGCTAAATATTTCGATAGGTTTCCCTCGACGAGAAATAAATCGTTTTAAAGAAAGTAAGTAATCGTTTGTACTGAGACTCGATACTACTTCTAAGTGTATTGCGCGCGTAATAAAGCAAATGAATAAACAAATGTAACACTTTGTAAGCTTAGCTCCTCTCCCTTTACGGCTCAGTATCATGAACGGTCCAGCGTAGTCTACCCCGCAGCGCATAAAGGGATAGCCAGGATCCAAACGTTCAGAAGGTAAATCACCCATGATGGGTGATAGGGTTTTCCCTTTAAGACGTGTACACATAGTGCATTGACGATTAACCTTCCTAGCTAAGTTTCTACCAGACAGCGGCCACCAGGTTTCACGAATTGTTGAAAGTAGTAACTGTGGCCCTGCGTGAAATAGCCTTTTATGGTCGTATCTAAACAGCAATACACAAAAATATTTTTTACTGCATAACAATATAGGATGTTTTTTATTATAATTGAAGTTAGGCGCATTAGATAACCTACCTCCGACTCTAATTAATTTATTTTTATCTAAGAATAAGTTAAGACCAGATACTCTGTTAGTATCACCTTTACATGGAATTGGTAACTGTTGTAATAAATATTGATACTCACTAGGGAACGACTGGAGCTGTGCAATACGAACCAACATAATTAGAGACGCATCCAACTCGTCAACTGATAAAGAACCGAGGTTTCTATCTTGTTTATTTGCTAAGCGCGCGTTTTTTATAAATCGCAATACATAGGCACCGCAACGTTTAAGGCGCAAGAAAGACGAGAAACGCGTAAAATCTATTAAATAATCCCTAGTATTAGAAACGTTAGAAACGGCACACACTGTATTCCCTTTTAATTCTGGCAACTCAATATTGTCGTACGTTTTATGATTTACTTCAAAATTAATATGTTTATCTAATAAAAAGGAAGGACCATCCCACCACAGGGTACAGTCAACAAGTGCATCTAGATAAATACCCCTAGATACTAGATCGGCCGGGTTATCCTTGCCGCTAACATGTAACCATACTGAGTCACTTGTTAGTTCATTGATTTCTGTAACACGATGTCGTACAAACGTTTTTAAAGAGTGGGGAGACATGCGTATCCAACCCATAACTATAGTGGAGTCCGTCCAGAAGTAAATCTTATCAAACGATAATCGAAGCGAATTCACAATTTTCTTATATAGTCTCGCGCCTAAGAGGGCACCGCATAACTCCAGTTTTGGAATGGTAACCGCTTTAAGGGGCGACACTTTACTTTTTGCGCATAACAACTTAACTGTTACAACAGAATCAATACAATTATTATACGTACGCACATACGCACATGCGCCGTATGCATTTTGAGATGCATCCGAAAAAATATGTAATTCTTTTATTTTGTTTTGTTCACTCATTACATATCGCGGGATTCGATGATTGTGTAAACATTGTAACGTATTTACGAATTTAATCCAATCGCATTCAATAGTATTTGAAACTTCATCATCCCAACCTATTTTGCAAAGCCATAATTTTTGCAATAATATTTTTGCAATAATCGTGGCCGGGGCCAACAAACCGAGTGGATCATAGATTTGAGAGATAACAGATAACATTGTACGTTTAGTTATAACTTGCGTATTTGTCACCGCGGTGGTGAAATGAAACTCATCACTAGTGTTGTACCAACCGATTCCTAGGGTTTTAATTTGACAATGTTCACCCACGCATAATTCCTTTGAAGTGTTGACCATAATGTCGTAATTAAAGGTCCATTTACGCAATGGAAAACAACCCGAGGATAACACTAAAGAAACCTTTTTACAAATCTCTAATAATATCTGTTTATCATCGTGACCCGTGATAAGATCATCAACGTAAAAATCTTCATTTATTATTTTAGCAATTACTTCGTCATTACAGTCAAGCGCTAACTGTCTCAAGCAGCGCATGCTTAAGTACGGCGCGGATGCAGTTCCGTACGTAACCGTATTTAATTTGTAAATAGATAACGAATCCGACGGGCATTCTCGCCACAAAATTAATTGTAGATTTCGTTGATCATTCTGAATAAGAATCTGCCGAAACATCTTCTCAACGTCGGCACATGCTACATATTTATATTGCCGAAAACGTAATAATATTGAGAAGATTTCGTTCTGAAGAGGCGGACCTATCATTTGAATATCATTAAGCGATTTATTCGATGTGGTCACAGCACTAGCGTCGAACACAACGCGCAGTTTTGTAGTAATACTGCTTTCCCTATAGACACCGTGGTGCGGGAGAAAGTAATTAGGTGTTTCTATTACGTTTATCTTTGACATATGACCCATATCAATATATTCACGAATAAAATCCGAGTATAATTTCTTATACCGCGGCAGTCGGTTTAATTTACGTTCTAACGATAAAAAACGTGATTTAGCTAGCGCGTATGAGTCGCCGAGGCCATCAGCTGATTCCCGTAACGGTATGCGCACGGAGAACCTGCCACTCTTGGGGTCTCGCTTAGTGGATTCAATGAATAACCTTTCGCACTCACGTTCGTCTTCCGTAAGCAGTTTACTGAAGGTACTGCCGGTTATATCTTCTAATTCCCAGAAAAGTTTTAATTGTTCATTTACGGTTTGCGTAAAGTTACATTGCAACTGCTGAGAGTTACGCGATCGAGAAACAATAGGACCCGAAATTAACCATCCTAACTTTGAACCCTGTAGGCATGGTCCACTCGGTAATCGAATTCTATTGTCATCCAATAACTCCCAGAAAACATCAGCGCCTATCAACAAATCGATCGCGGAACACTCGTTGAAGAAGGGATCGGCGAGTTGAATGCCCTCAGGAATTTGTAAAGATTTAAAATTAATAGCTTTCGAAGGCAAGGCTGAGGTAATACAGGGTAAAACCATACACTTGACTATCGTATTATAATTCGAATTTCTAGAACGTATATTTAATTCGCATAATTTACTCGACTGGGTGAGTGATCGTCCTACACCCGATATTTGCGTAGTGGACTGTATCGAAGAAACGTTTAGTTTTTTAAATAATTTATCCGTAATAAAGCAATGTTGACTACCGTTATCCAACAGAGCGCGTATTGTAATTATATTATTATCATCGTCTACAACTTCGACAAGTGCAGTGCATAATAGCACCTGTTGCGACGAAAATAAAGTCGTTATTCCCGTATCCGTCTAACTCGCAACTGAGTGAAGCGCGGTAAACGCGCCTTGCGGCTTATCAGCTGACGATGAATGATGCGCACGGTCAGCTGATCCTGCGCCGATATCCGTATGTAATAAACTATTGTGTTTAAGTTGGCATTGTTTACATGGCCCAAACAAACATTCGTTTATCGTATGTCCGGCACGCAAACAATTACAACATAATATTTTTTCGTTTACAAATTTTGTTCTATCTTTGATACTTAAATTTAAAAATGAAATGCAATTGTAAAGTGCATGATTCCCGTTACACATAATACAGACACGCACACGCTTCTCGTTCGACCTATACTTACTGTTCGTATGTGTGTGAGTGGAAACATGACTATGTGTTAACTGCGAATTATTATTTTTACGCAACTGTCGCTTACACTCGTGTGTCGGTCTATATTCACGTTGTTTATAATCGGTCAGGGTAACCTCAAGCATATCGGCCCTATTTCTTAAAAAAGTTAATAAATCGTTTAACTTTAATTTATAATTTGAATCGCTTGAAAGCGAACCTTTATGCTTCTCCCATTCTCTCTCCGTAACGATATCTAATTTTGTGACAATTAAATATATGACAAGTGTGTCCCACGACTCAGTCGGTTCATTGAGGGATTGCAGAGCACGCAAGTTTCTTAAAATCGTATCAATTAAAAATCTTAATTGTATAGGTGATTCTTTAGAGATATTTGGTACAGAGAATAGTGACCTTACATGATTGTGCACCAGCAAACGATTATTATGGAATCTATTTTCGAGTAAATCCCACGCATGAGTGTAATTTGATGCCGTGAACTCTAGAGAACTAATTACTTGTAATGCACAACCACTGAGAGATGATTTTAGGTAATGGAACTTCTGAACGGGATCCAAATCTGTATGTTTGTGAATCATGGTTAGGTATGAATTCCTAAATTCCAACCACTTATCATACGAGCCGTCAAAGGAGGGTAGCTTAATTACTGGTAACTTAACGGACGTGAGATTTTGACCTTCTTTATGCGTACACTCAGAATTAGCATTTTCGTTTTCTTTTAACAAGAACTTCGCGACGGCCATATTTGTATAATATCGTTCTTCAATAGCCTCACGGTATTCTAGCTGTAAATCTAATTCTGAGTCTAATACAAGTGATTCTATTTGATCTTGAATGTTACTATAACTATTAAAACAATCTATTGTTGCTTGGATTCTCATACTAATTTCCGTTACTTGCAGTTGCGATAATTTGCTAGACTGGTATTTATTTATGTATTTCTCGAATAAAGTCAATCTAGCCTTAAATGTACCCCGAAGTTTAATAAGCTCGCTAATTTTAATATCATCTCTTTCTACAACACTCATTTTGGCGGTATAAAATGGAAAAGGTAGGTACTTACGGTTACCGCGTCGTCGCAGAAAAAACTTGAAATCTTGATTGACTCACAAGGAAAACTAAATTTATATGACGTATAGGGACACGTAACACTGTACAATACAAATTCGAATGGAAATTGAAGGATTACTAAAGGAATTACGACTCTGACCGTTTTTTCTCTTGCTGGTAGGTACTTTCCGTGAAGTGTGGAAGCGTTTATCCGGCTCGAAGGACCATATTTATGTTGAGGCCAGGATCCTTTCGTAATGGTGTTGCTCTTCAATGACATACGTTTATTATTGATTTTCAATACGTTTAATAGCGAAAAAATTTAACATTGTATATATGAATATGATTAACAAGCGAGTAACAAAATGAGAGAGAGTGAAGTTCGTCGCGTCGCGCTCGCGAGCTTCACGATGGTTGTCGTCTTTTAATTAACGCCGATAGATGGCGTTAACACATTGAGGCCCGCAAATGGCCCCAAACTGGAACGGGGACATCGAATTGCAAGACAGAGATACGTGCGCGAGCACCTAAACTGGACACTAGACGATTGGTCTAGGGTAATGTTCACGGACGAGTCTAAATTCATGCTTTATAAGCATGATGGTAGGCAGTTGGTGTACAGAAGACCAGGGGAGTGCTTCCATCAAGCGTGTGTGGAGGAAAAAGTGGCGTACGGTGGAGGCTCCGTACAAGTTTGGGCCCGCTTCTACTGAGGCCCGCACCGAGCTGGTGCTCATTCAAAATGGAACTCTAAATGCAGAGAGGTACGTGGAAAAGATCCTCAATGAACATGTAGGTCCTTTCATGGCCAGGATGGACCGGCATGGCATATTAATGCATGATAATGCGCGTCCCCATACCGCCAGAATTGTACATGACTACCTTGAAGAGGTCGATATCGAACTCATGCAGTGGCCAGCGCGAAGCCCGGACTTAAACCCCATCGAGCACGCCTGGGACGAGCTTCAGAGATGCGTGAAAGGTCGAAACCCCCCCACCAATCACGCTTCCCGAGCTCAAACAAGCACTGGTGGAGGAATGGGAAGGTATTCCTCAGTACCGGCTCCGAAATTTGGTGTACAGCATGCCTAATCGCCTGGAAGCTGTCAGAAGAGCTCGTGGAGGCAATACAAAGTATTAAATGAAGAAAGTGATGAAAAACAGCAAAAAAACAATCATAAAAAAATGTAATCTTAAGAAAAATATGACTACTTTAGTTTTTTTTTTTAATTTAGAGATAAGTTAAGAAATAGAGAGTTTGGATTTAAGTTTTATTTTATTTTTTATCTGTATAATTAAATTCTCAATTGAACAGTCTTCGTTTCATTAGGATGGCATACGTAGTTCGGGAGATATTCGGGTTTGTGTGACTGACCCGTTATTTTTGGAACCGAGTTTATATAGCTACGGTAGAGTACAAAGAATGGGCCGGTACTATAACAAAGCCGAAATAAAGATATAAAATAACACATTCAAAGGGATATAAGATGACTGCCTCGTTGTTGCAGTAGGTAGCGTATGCGACTGCTGTGTTGAGGTCTCGGGTTCGATTCCCGGGTCAGACCAAATGTTTGTATAATCTGCAAATATTTGTTTGGGAGTTTGGGTGTTTTCTATGTTATTTACAAAAAAAATATGTAGGTATTCTATCAGTCAATCTAGCATTCCTAGTACGAGCTCTGCTTAGTTTAAAATAGATGGCGTTGTATGTTAGATATCCCAAATATTTATTTATTCAACAATAAAAAAACATTCAAAGGGTGAAAATTATGTGTACACACCCGTTTAGAAATTTTATCTTATAAAAATTTACAAAAGTACATCGTCATGAATACCATTTTAACTGCTGCTGTACGTCTTCCGCACACACACGCATATAATGCTTGTCTGTTGCTGTTTTGCTATATCTACTTATATAATGCTTGTCTTAAAAACGTTATTAACAAAATTAATATAAAATTACATAATTGTAAAGATAGAAAACGATTCTGGAGGTGCTATCCGCGACACCTTTGACGAAGACGATTTGTCGGGGGGCGTCATCGCAGTCCTGATGACGACTTTGTACTTCCGCGCACGCTGGCGAGTGGCCCCCACTGTACTCAATGGTACCTGGCCCTTTCATGACGCTGACGACGCCCCCAAACGCACTGTGCGTATGGTAAAAATCAATGATATTATGGGGTATGCTGATATGAAAGAATGGAATGCTGAGGTCAGTAACTAATTTTACTTTATTCAATGAAAATACCACACCAATTATTGTAAAAACTACACAGATACATTAACAGATATTTGAATATTATAAACAAAATTAATTGGAAAAAGGACAATTTCGAAATACTCGAATTGTTTGAAAGAGGTTAATCATTTATCGTAAGGTATGTAGACGCAAATTAAAACAAAATACACCACTACTGCCACGATAAACAGAGCGCTGTTGAGCAGATTTGCAAACTGGATCCAGTCAACGCGAGCACTCGCTTTCTCTTCACCTACGTTAGTATTATCCTCCGTCAAGTTTTTAGTATCGCCGAGCTCGCTCTGGTCGAATTCTGTAAACACTACATATTTAGCGGGACCGCTTTTAACCAACCTGTTCAATGATATAATCCACCCCGGCGCTGTTGTAACCTGTCGTCTTAAATACATCAATAGTAAAGTTTCGAAAATTCCGACAACCGTAACAATCATGGAATCTCGAAGAAACAGAAGTATTATCGGAGTATCTGCACTGTGTTTAGGAATTTGATAACCGATTTCGGTGAGGAAGGTAAAATGTCCGTATAAACTGAAGCAAATTAATACTAAACGTATATTATCTCTGACATCCAATACCAAAGAAATCAATGTAAGCATCACGATGACTACCGAAGGCACAACAACCATTGCTGCCGGTCCTGCGGCTATTCTCTTTAGCATAAATGTATATTTTAACATTGGATACGTATTATTAGGACAACAACTATATTTGCCTGGCAAACGTTCGGGTATAACGTCCAAGAGTTTCCAACCTGGTCCATCTTGAAAGTCGTCGCGGATGATCGATCTTTGTTTGTAAAAGGTATAATTGACCTGTTCACCTGTATTCATCCACGAACCAAAGTACAGCGTACAATTTTGCATGTCATACGGCCATTTTCGTAGCGTTGTGCGGCAAATGCCTGAGTGTGCTATATGAGGCACACAAGTAACGACACCCTCGTGCGTAACCAAACATGTCGTGTAAATCTGGTCCGATGGATACGTAGTAGGGTCTGCGTTGTACAATGCCATTCTTGGTGTCCAAATTCGGTGGCTCTCCAACTGCGCTTTTTCAATGTTGCCGTAGTCAGAAGGGATCCACGTTAAAAACTCATCTTGCCACATCATTCCCACCCAGCTGTGGACGGTAAACGTTTCCTCTAAAGAGTCAAAGCTAATGTATTTTAGAGCAAGACGAACGGACACTTCTATTGAACTTTTATGGTCCTTGACAGGTCTTGAATCGTAGTTATATGCGCAAAGTAAATCGTTATTTAGCCTACTTTCATCGTGATCTTGTTCTTTGCGCTCGTCAGGACAATCGCAGGATATAAGCGTCACAGTTAGCGCTAATAGAACGCACAAGGTATAAAATATGTCACATCGCGACATGGTTGAATCTACAATGATGGCCGTTGTTGGCTAACAAAGCTAGCCTCACATCGTTGTAATTTGATTCGTTAAAACGCCCCCAAAGATAAAGGTTTTGATATTCACTATTGCCAGATTCCCCATCTGTATACCTATAAGCAAATATTATGATTTTGGGGTTGCGTGGGCAAACAATTAATTAATTTATAATAGTTTTATTAAAATTTTACGGTAGGTAATAACTGAGCAGACTTTAGCAAGAGAGAGGAAGTTAACAAAATTTCTTAACGCTTGTTAGCCGTAAAGTCACGAGTTTACTGGCCCCAAGCTATTCTAACAGGATGATGTGCTTACACACTTTTCCCTCATTCCGAAACAGCCAAAAAGCCCACGTTTGACTTAAAAACTAACACAACCAAATCTAGCCAATCATTTATTTCTATACAGGCTTTAGAGATAAAGTACGGGTTACCAGACCTCAGTCTCGTGATCATAGTACCGCGTTTGCCATCACTAAGGAAGCTGGCTGATTACGTCACGAGTACCAGTCTCAATCACATCACGTCCAAGATGAAGAACGCGCGGGTAGCAGCCACATTGCCCCTGTACACGCTACGCATGACTTTATTATTACCTAATAAATTACAGTCTGTGAGTTATTTTTTAACAATAAACCAAAAAGATCCAATACACTCGAAAATCCTTGATTTTTACAGTCCCAGGAGAACTTGGTTCTCATTTGTCAAATTTTTCTTTGGTGTGTAGGTATATTATGTATAATCTAAGCTAATTGTGAACTAATTTCAATCATTTTTTTATTTAAATTTGTTATACTAAAGGTGGGAATGAGTGAGAATTACCTCTATGTATGGAAGTTTCTGTAAAACGAGTCCAATAGGGGTGGCGCTGTGGTAGCCTAAAATAAATTTATATCTTCTTCTTAGATAATAATTAGACACTGTGTGCTAGACTGCGAAAATAGTCAATGAGTTTTACAGACAATAAATAAACGTGTAATTAATAACTTTTAGGCAGTAAAAGTATTATAACATTTTAACTCAGCATACCTCACTCCGTCTACAACAGCTATGTTCGTATCGTAGCTTTCGTACGCCAGCGACCTATTTTTTCAGTATACAGTTGGACACTTTTTCAACTTTCCCCTCTTTAAGAGATGGTTCTCCCTGCCTCTGCACTCCATAGTCCAGCTGTGGACGGCAACAGGCTGATGACAATGATACTCAAGTCTGCTTCCATTTCAATTTATTTGTTTATTCGGTTATTCTAATATCATAAACATTTTTGTTTTTAAACGTGTCACCTCTAAATGTGGGCGACTAAGGGATTAAGATTAAAGTTTAGTTGCATCTACCATTATTTGGTTACTCATGTTATTCAACACAAACCTATTAATTAGCTATAGTATTTATGGTTTTGTTTGTATAGTAATCGATATATATAATTATATAAATATCATATTAGTCGCAAAGAATCCTAACATTTCTTAGTTTTCTTTGGCGTGTGCTAAAAAAGCACACACACACAAACACTTTTGTTTATTTGTTTAAAAATAAAAAGATATTTAAGTGTCTAATACTTGTTTATTGTTTAAGTGGTCTAAAACTATTTTCGCATAATTGCCATTGTAATTAAATCTATAACGGACATTGGTAGAAACAATTTTTACTTTGTATAAATAAAGATTTATTTGATTTTAAAAGTTAATGTTTGTTCCGTTGATAATCGATTTATTTATTTAAACAAAAAAAAAAAAGTAATATTATCAGCATCACTTATCGCCTCGGGAGTAGAATACCAGATTCACAAAATAGCATATAGGTTTCCTGACAAACACTGGTTTTTTTTTAGTAAATATTGACACTTCTCAGTTTTTCACAGGTTCATTGCTGAATGCATTTTAAAATGTACAAGCTCTGAATCGCAAACTAGAAAAGTGTTTTAACGTAACTTTTTTTGCACTAGATGGGTATTTCGCACTTGGTCGATGTCAGTAAATGGAAAAAAGGTGATCCATTAAGATTGTCTCACATGGTGCAACGGCTCATGTTCTGGGCTGAGGCTGGACGAAATGCTTATAAAGACGACGGTAAGGTTCTACGTTATCAAACACTACGTTTTCTGAACTTTCCTGTATGCTTTTTTTTGTTTCACATGTTACACATTTATAACGTCACAATCAAGTAGCTGATAGATGGTGTTGGTTTTTGAAGCGAAACTCGATTTTATGTGTGGTTATAGAACAACCTAAAAGCAAGTAAATATTTTTCATTACCATTGTTTCTTTTTATATTACTACGCTCATTCTTTTAACCTACTATTTGATGCACCTACGTCATTCATTCCTACTTCACTCTAAGCTAGACTGATAAAGAATTCATTTGGCATTCATCCGTCTCTGTTCATGTTGTTTGAAATGAGCAAAAAAAGTACTAAATAGTCGCAATGCTTCTTAATATAGGATACTATTTAAAAATATAAGCGGGAAAGTATTTGCTACTTTTGCGAAAGTTACGTTACAAAGGAGTATTTAAAGTAATTTTTGATGAAACAAGGAATATCATAAACTATTACCGTATTTCCGGGGATCAGCCTGTTAGAATTACACGTACTTACGCGATCCTGACTTGCGTGAGCTGTTGTTTACACTCACCAATTCATCCGTGTTACTTGTTTTAGCATTGTCCATTTCCATCCATTGCCTTCCCTACTTATTATACTTACTTCCAATTTCTTGATGAAACTTAATTAAGCAAAATAAGGGCGTTTAGTTTGCCCTATGTCATTCGAGGATACGTTAGTGTATGTATGTGCAAGAAATCTCCTTTCGAAAATCAATTCATTTTCAGTGTTCTTTATTTTTATCATATGTTATATATGTATATATATTTTACTCTTCATTTTAACACAGGTGTCACAGGTTATATTATAATTAATAACATTACAAAAAAATCTACTATCTTTAGAAATAAGGAGTATAATCATAAGTGTAACAAACACTAATTATTACACATATGGTATAACACTATCTACGTTAATCTTTAAGCCGCTAATGTCTGCAATAAATCTCAATACCTACGTATGCTAATATTTTATCTTTATTTAATGATATATTATCTTTCTACGAACTCTAGTCTTATCGCATATTAAATATGTGGTTTTAA
This sequence comes from Arctia plantaginis, assembly GCA_902825455.1. Taxonomy (NCBI): domain Eukaryota; kingdom Metazoa; phylum Arthropoda; class Insecta; order Lepidoptera; family Erebidae; genus Arctia; species Arctia plantaginis. Next base: position 3,709,263 of record CADEBD010000303.1, read on the forward strand.
ATAAAACATATCTACCTAACCTATTTTGTATTATTAAATAAGTAATCGGGGTTCATCAATAAATGGACCATATACCCCAAAACACAGACATCTTGAATGCTGAACCCGAAATTAGTTCGTTCGAACAGACGTAGTCTTCAACTTCATAATATGATATTGCTACAACAATTTCCTTCATCGCCGCCATACCGACTGACACTGCAGCGATATTGTGATGTAGTTACCTGAAAGACAATTGTCGTAATAAAATTCAGTTCTGATGTACTCTATTGACCCCTGATCTTATATGGGAGTGCAACATAATCTTTGTAAAACTTTGTAAAGTACACTGCGCATTGGGCAGGAAATAAGAGGCTAAAACGATGCCAAAAAGAAAACAAATAGGTAAAGAAATCAGTTACGTCATATCTCCAACGTTAAGTTATATTTTAAACCGTACAATATGATTAATGTAATCGAAAGCGATGTCCTTATTTTTAATTAGAGAAAACCCATACGTAGATACTTCTTTTTTATATATACACTGGCATAGGCCTTTTAAGTAAGTAGTATCTAATGTTCTCATAATAATGTCTATAGCAGGTGCGTGTAATGCGTGTTTTGTCTTGTGTGTAGATACTTTAAAGCAGTAATTGATTTATGTTCTAGGTATTGAATGGGATCCAACACCGGAGAAGCAGATTCTTATAGACAGACCATATATATTCTTTGTTCGTTGGCGCAACCTTACACTGATGAACGGGAACTTTGTACTTTAAGTGTAAGTTTAAATTAAGCAGTGGTTTTTGTTACAAATATTACAAAATGTTTCCTACTTACCGCAACTTATTTAAACTTTGATATTAAATAAATACACAGTAATGTATCTATAGTTTATTTACAATAGCAACTTAACATATACCTATAATATAAAATGTAGAATATACACAAAACAAAATCAATACCTATTTTATTCATGATTAGGATTTATTACCAAAAATGTGAGGAGCAGGTAATTAATTTATATCAACATCATCATCACATCTACAGTCCCATTTATTAGTCCAGTGCTGGACAAAGGCCTCTCCTTAGAAAGGAGGTTTTGGTCTACTGTTTCAAGTTTTCCTTCTCTTTGCAGTACTGTTGTGTTGCGTAGTTTGCTCTTTTAGTCGGCTCTTACGACACTCACGTGATAAATAGGGGTGATGACACTCTGTATTCTTAAGCCATCACCACGGATCAGATAATTTATTTAAGATCATAATTCTATAACTAACTACTTCTGATATAGTCTCAAAGAACCTTATGGCTTACTCAATAGGCTTACCTATGTAATTATCTGATTAAAAACGCGTGTGTCTTATGGATGAACAATCGCATTTTATAACTTTACCCAAGCTGGGCCTTGTCCTGGGCCTGAGGGTTGGGTCTTCCTGGACTGGACTTCCTTTCAAGTTCCCCCGGAGACCACCATCAAGATGCCATCAGCGAATGCTCCGGATCGACGGCACATTCTATGAGAACTGACATGAAATAGCTTTTTTTTTTCAATAAAAGTCATTAATGTTTAAAAAACCTATTTACGCAGTACAAAAGCGATTATTATTAATACAAATTCACTACTGTTTACTTTTACTCGAGTTGTTATATGACAACAATATACTTTATTGTTCTTATTAATTACAATTAATTATATAAATATATATATTTAAGATGTTTAATTATAATTCGATAGTATTTTTTTCTATTTTAAATCAGCCAAAAAAGATCTGACTTCTGACTATTATAAGTAAATAAGAAACAATTATACATATGTAGATAAACGAAAGTTTCAAATTCACTAAATAAAACTAAAGAATATGTTTGCAAGACGTCATCTTGGACTTTATTATCCATTTTACCAGATTTACAGTCCTTGGTAGAAACTTCATACATACTCATCATTGAGAGCCCTTTACAAGTGTTTGCTTTTAGAATTCATTTATCACAAATAGAAAGAGGATTCTGAAATTTATAAACAAGAACAGAAAATCCAACAGTGTAAACAAGAGAACGCTGTTATCTCCTGTCTTGAATTATATAATATTAAAAGCCTTCTTCTTGGCAGAGATCCGTGTCCGATATCTTGAGATTTACATGAATATTTCTTTCTACGTTTGCGTATACCACGTAATTAATTATTAATCACAAAATTATTATTGACTTTATCCCAAAAGGTTGCCGAAAAAGACGTTAAACAAATTTTCTTTCTTCTTCTTATGACGTCTCTTAGCTTAAATAAAATTTAGGTTCCACATCCTTGCAGTGTTTAGATTCTGGTAAATATCTTTCCTCCTATGGGACTTGAAACTTGTTGAGTTTCTGTATACTGCCTTTTCGGTTAAAACGTGGTGTTTCAACACATTTCTTGTTACAGGCACCTTTTGGTTGACAGAGCGTATTTTTATTAGCATGAATTGCAATACCGCTGCGGTGAAATATGGCGCCTAATTCTTGAAATTTTGGCCAATAGTGGGCACGCGCAAATGCTGCCGCTGTTTCGCCAGAACAGTCGCGAGTGATCAATACTTCGCTTCCTCGATGCCCGTATACCATCCATTGGTCCGCAGTTGCATTTTGCAGCTGATATTCACCTAGATAAATTAAGTTAATAAGTTAATAAATAAAGTTCAGTACTTTCAGTCTGTTCAGTACTTTAATAAGGTTCCAACATAAATAATACTTTTATGATAGGTTGGCCAAAACCTCCTTTCTAAGGAGAGGCCTATGTCCAGCAGTGGACTAATATAGGCTGTTGATGATGATGATGATAGGTTGGTAGACGGGAAAAGATATTAGGTTGACCACATCAACGAACGTAAGCAGGTGTTAACTTCTCTGGCAAAATATATATGTAGGCACAATAGTGTATTTATAGAAATTCTTGAGTTATAAAGAGTATTAAAGTTTTTATGTAATATTCATGCTTGGAGGAATATGGAAAGTTAAGTCAAAAAGCAAATTAACGTTAATATGTAGAAGTGCAAGAAGATATTATTTTGAACATAAATATTTGTGTGTGATATTAACATTTTATTAATAACCGCTTCAAAAATCATCTTTTAAGTGCGGTCCTTATTCAATGCATTAATTTTATTAGCAACTTTATGACTTAATCACTTTATGAGTTGTCATACTCTTCGGTAATAAATAATATTATCTTGTATATGCAAATGGCTTTTTCTTTCTAGAAAGATGTTTATATTAACTCACAAACCTATTCATGCAACCTGTTAGTGTAATTAAAATCTCTTCGAATCGAGCTTGGCAAGGGTTGCAAGTTTTTGACCAGGGGCGGCGGGCGGGGGCCCGGGCGCAGGCTTTGGGTTCCCTGCGCACGAACCCGAGGGGCAGGGCATTGGAGAACTGGGCTGAAAGATTCGGCCTAGTTCTCCTAAACCGGGGGGCCGTGGCCACGTTCGTGACGGCGAGGGGTAGTTCGATCGTGGACATCTCGTTCGCATGCCCCTCGCTAGCGCGTCGTGTCCAAGACTGGCGCGTCGTTGTCGGGGAGGAGACAGGTTCGGATCACCGATATATTCGGTTTGACGTCTCCGCCCCTACAGATGGCGCGCCGGTCAGAACGGCACCACCTGAACCACGCTGGGCGCTCAAGCGCAATCTTAGATCGCGATCTCCTCCTGGAAGCCGCCATCATACAGGACAGGCCTGTCGACGTCGATGCTGAGGCACAGTGGTTCCGGGAGGCCATGACCCGCGTCTGCGATGCGGCGATGCCTAGGGCTCAGGCCAATACTGCGAGGCGCCGGGTCTACTGGTGGTCGCCGGAGATCGCACGGCTGCGTCAAGCCTGCGTGACCGCGCGCCGCCAGTGGTCCAGGTCCCGCAGGGGGCGTCGCCGCCCCGAAGATGCGGCAGCGAGAGAGTCGGAGCTGTTAGCGGGGTACAGGGTTGCCAAGAGGACCCTTCAAGCAGCGATAAAGCGGGCCAAGAGCGAGGCCCGCCGCGAGATGCTGGAGACACTGGAGCGGGATCCGTGGGGACGCCCCTACCGTATGGTTAGGGGCAAGATGCGCCCATGGGCCCCGCCGCTCACCCGGTGTCTTCAGCCAGAGCTGTTTGAGAGGGTCGTTGGCTCCCTGTTCCCAACGCGAGTGGTGGAGCATACTCCGCCACAGATGGTTCTACGTGGATAACGACGACGTGCCTGAGGTCACTGGGGTGGAACTAAGGGTGGCGGTGTTACGGCTTAAAGCTAAAAACACCGCCTCGGGACCCGATGGCATTCCTTGCCGAGCGTGGGTCCTGGCCTTAGTCGTCGAGACTCTCGAGCCCCGACTGCGAGGGTTCTTCAGCGCATGCCTGGAGCAAGACCAGTTTCCGAAATTGTGGAAGACGTGGAAACTGGTCCTCATCCGAAAGGAGGGGCGCCCGGCGGACACACCGTCCGCCTACCGGCCCATAGTGTTGCTTGACGAGGTGTGCAAGCTCTTTGAAAGAATGATTGCAAGGCGCCTCGTCAAGCATCTCGTGATGGTGGGGCCGGATCTGGCGGACAACCAGTACGGTTTCCGTCAGGGGCGCTCTACCGTGGATGCGATCATGCGCGTGAAGGCTCTGGCGGAGGAAGCAGTTTCAGTTGTCCTTGGACATCGCATTCAACACTCTGCCCTGGAGCTGCATCAGGAAGGCGCTCGTGTATCACGAAGTGCCTCTCTACCTCCGCCGCATAGTCGGGGCATATTTGTCAGAGAGAGCCGTCGTCTACCCCAGTAGGACCGGTCTCGGTAGGCGTGAAATGTCGTGCGGTGTTCCGCAGGGGTCGGTGTTAGGGCCACTCTTGTGGAACATTGGCTACGACTGGGTGCTTCGTGGTGCCTTCTTGCTCTTCTGGGTGCTTGGTGTCGCCGTCGTGTGCTACGGGGACGACACGCTTGTGACGGCGCGCAGCAAGACGCACCACGAGGCAACCCTGAGGGCCACCGCCGGTGTTGCCCAAGTCGTTGAGCGAATCCGGCGGCTGGGTCTCGAGGTGGCTCTGCACAAGTCCGAGGCCCTGTTCTTCCATGGGCTTCGGATGAAGCCGCCTGAGGGATCTAGCCTCACGGTAGGAGGCACTCGCATCGGCATCGAGCCCTTGATCAGGTATCTGGGGCTCGTAATCGATGGCCGATGGGACTTCGGATATCATTTCCGAGGTCTGGTCCCCAAGTTGGTTGGGGCAGCGCGTGCATTGGCGCGGCTGCTGCCCAACATGAAGGGACCCGATGACTCCTGCAGGAGACTCTACTCGGGGGTTGTGCGGTCCATGGCCCTTTACGGGTGCCCAGTATGGGCCGGGGCCCTGAGGGCCAGCAACGTCGCAATACTGCGACGACCGCAGCGAGTGCTGGCCATCAGGATCATAAGGGGGTACCGCACGATCTCCTTTGAGGCGGCGAGTCTCCTGGCCGGAACTCCACCGTGGGACCTGGAGGCGAGAGCCCTTGCGGCTCTGTATCAGTGGCGCAAGGAGGCGCGGGAGTTGGGTCGATGTCCCAAGGTTCGAGAAATCGATGACCGGAAATCCCAACTCCGCCAGGTCATCATAGGGGAGTGGAGGGAACGACTCGGGCAACCGAGCGCCAGGCACGCCGTCATCGCGGCGGTAAGACCCGTTATGGAGGATTGGCTCGAGAGGCGTCACGGGACCCTCTCATCTCACTGACGCAGGTGATCACTGGGAAAGGATGTTTCGGGGATCACCTGTGTCTGATCCGCAAGGAGCCAACGCCTGAGTGCCACCACTGCGATGGCCAGACCGTGGACACGGCTCTCCACACGCTGGCGGAGTGCCCGGCGTGGGTTGAGCAGAGGCGAGACCTCGTGGCGGCCATCGGAGTGGGAGTTCTCTCGCTCGATAGCCTGATTGCGGCTATCGTGCGGAGCGAGAGTGCGTGGAACTCTGCCGTCTCGTTCTGCGAGCAAGGTATGCTCGCGAAGGAGACGGCAGAGCGGGACCGGGAGAGGTTTAGAACTCTCCCGGCCCGCCAGGCCCGGGAACGGGCTAGGTACCGCAGGCGACTAAGGCGCCGGAGGTCGCAGAATGACCTCCGTCCTCCATAAGCGCAGGCCTGGGGGTGTCAGGTGAGGCCATCTGTCACCCTAGCAGAAGCAGGCCGGGGTGGCGGCGAGCGCGTTGCGAAGCGCGCCCGCTTCCAGGGAGCAGAGGGAACATGGGGTTCCCACACGGGGGACTTCCTTTCTAGGGTATACCTGGTTCCCCGGCTATTAGTACCCGAGACGGCGTGCGGTTTTAGTCGGTTCGAGTCCGACATGCCACCGATAGGTGGTATCCGAGGGGATTTCCGCACGGAAAAAAAAAAAAAATAAGGGCGACCATGGGTCTGGATTGCAAATAGCGAGTCAGTATACTTACGTTTGTTACAATCTACGAGCGGTTTATGATATATAATTAGCCTATTACGTCAATATATCGTCAATATCTTGTTAAATATAGATGCGATTGCGGAACTAAATGCGGATGGTGGAATTTTTCAATTGAAATGTTTATCAAGCAAAATTGTTCGTCGATTAGGTGAATTACTTATATGAAAATTAAGTTTAGAACCTAGTAACAGATAAACTATTTCTGCGAAATCTACTAACTAAATCTATTTTACAAATCGTATAGAGCCATGCAATTTAAATCATGATAACTTGACACATCACGAACGCGGCCGTCTGACCCCAAAGTAGACAAATCCTGTGCTATGGTAACCAGACTGCTGATAAACATACTTATATATTTCTAAATACATACATATTATGGATATGTTACACCCAGACACAGAACAAATGATTGTGCTCATCACACAATTAGTTGTCCTAGGTGGAAATCGAACCCAAGACCTCTGGTTTAGCAGTCTGGGTCACTAACCACTAGACCAACAAGCTAATCATTATTGTATTGATTAGCATTTACGAGTAGACAAAAAAATATTAGAACGAAATTCCTTATCGCGCGTTGTGAAAGGGGACTAGACGGAAAAAATTCGTACGAAAATTTGGAACGACACTTTTAATATAAATTGACGTCTAACTGTGGATACCACACATTAAATTTGCTTTAACGTTCGCCAACGTCCATACCATGTTGAATACACCGGTTCTCGTCCGATCACCGAAGTTAAGCAACATCGGGCGTGGTTAGTACTTGGATGGGTGACCGCCTGGGAATAGGTACCACGTGATGTTGGCTTTTTGCTCTTTATTTTCGTGTCATCTTGTCAGACATTCAGCGCCATCTATCGAATAGATAGGAAATCATTTCGCAAGGAGATTTTACCAATGTATAAATTGTTTTAATTGTTTTTAATATGTAGGTAATAGCCGCTTTCATAGATGGCGTTGTAATTAAAATCGTGTCAAATCAGTTTTACTTGATCGTCACAACTTCGTTCCTATCGGGTGTCCCACGACACCACACGGCTTTTTTTATTATTATATTTTCTGCGGAGTTAGACTAGGTGTGAAAACAGAATAGGGCACGCCTCTGGCGCCCTCAGAGGGTAATGGCGGTCAGAGCCATACGCGGTTACCGCACCGTTTCGACGGAGGTGGCATGCGCGTTGGCCGGAACTCCCCCGTGGGATTTGGAGGCGGAATTGCTCGCCGAAGTTTATCGGCGAGTGGCTGACTCCCGGGCGGAGAGCGGATTTCGCCCTCCGCCCGAGGATGTGCGCGAGTGGCGCGAAGCCGCTCGCCGAGCCACGATGGCTTGTTGGTCGTTCCGGCTGGAGAGCCTCCACGGTGGCGAAGTCATCGCCGAGTGGGCAGGGCGGCAGCACGGGACCCTTATCTTCCGGCTGACGCAGGAAAGTAAAAGTCTTGCTTCGGAAAGTACCTGCACTCGGTCGCTAGGAGGGAACTGAGTCCCGCCTGCCACCACTGCGACTGCAGTGAGGACTCGGCCCAGCACACGCTGGCGGTCTGCCCCGCATGGGCGACGCAGCGCCGGGCCCTCACTGCAGTCATCGGAGTGGATCTCTCGCTACCGGCCGTAGTACGCTCCATGGCCGGTAGCGACAGTTGTTTCGCAACCTTCTGCGAGGAAGTAATCTCGCAGAAGGAGGCGGCGGAGAAGGCCCGGGAGGATGACCTCCACTCGGACCCGATCCGCCGCCGGCGAACCGGGCGGCAGAGGCGCGCCTATCACCGCCTCATGCCGCCCTGAGTGTGGCCGCGGGTGGACGGGGTGGGTTTCCCCTCCACCCGCATTAGTTTGGCCAGCCGCGAGGGGGCGGCGTCCGCGTGTGCCGGACGTCGCCTAAAGAGAGGAAAAATTTTTGAGACGGAGCCCGCAACAGGAGCGGGCCAGCGCTAGGAGGGGTCCGGATGTCTTAATAACAGCTGTTCCCGGATCCCTCCTATTACAGGCGCAGAGTGGCACACCGTGTGGTTTTAGTCGGTCCGAGTCCGACACACCAACCCGCCGCAAACCCCGGTGGGGTGACGGTCCGAGGGGATTTCCACACGTTAAAAAAAAAAAAAAAAAGGTGTGAAAATAACTGATCAAACAGTAACAAATAGGTTATGGCTTTGTTTTCCTTAATTTTCTGTGGCATGTGTGGCTTTTTATATTTAATGAGCCAAACGACATTGCCTTTTCGGCATAATTAAAAACCGGTTTTGAAAAGATATTAGTAAACCAATATCATAAAAAAAAATACTGCTCATTATGAAACTAGACACACTTCAGGTCATGGGTACAGAAAAGGAGCGTACCGTGCATGCCAAACAAAAATTTGTTGAAAAATATAGCGATGCCTTGGAAAATGTATCAAAACTTAGTGTATTTTTGATCTTGCAAAAATTAGACCAAAAGTGAAATGTAAAATGCAAAAAAAATCGTAGATCGAGACAAGCTTGAGACGTCATGCGTCTATTCAAGTCAAATAATGAAAGTGAATATGATAGGTATATAATGCATAAACACTGCGACTCGCTACAGGGATGAGTATGTACCTCTGATTATACGTACATACATCATAAAGAATAAATTGTAAAATCCTTTTAATATGATTTCACAATACGCTATCTTACTTGTCAGTCTCTGCAAGTTGAGGTATATTGTTTATTTTTTGTTTTTTAGGGCGGCAACGCATTCGTGACTTTTGAGTTGCAGGTGTCCATGGGCGGCGGTAGTTGCTTAACATCAGGTGACCCTCTGCTCGTTTGCCCCCTTATGACATAAAAAAAATTTATCATGCTTGATATCCATTTACACAAACTTTCTATATCACTGAAGATATGAATAACACACAAAAAACACCAAAGTGATGATGATAATCAAGGAAATAAAGATTAAGAGTAGTAGGTATACCTACTAATATTTCGTCTTACTACTAAAAATACATGGGAATTATCAGCAGTTAGGACTTTTAGTGCATATGTCTGTCTTGCAATTTTTAATTAAATCTTGTTTTTGCAAATGCATGTAAATTTCTTTCTCAAACTAAAAATCGGATTAGATACATTAAGTAATGTAATTATATATGATGATGTATTTAAAATAATAATCATTTTTTCAATGAGGTATACATATACACGGTGATTTTGAAAGCGTTTTGGAAACGAAATATTTGAATTTGGAATCATCTATAGTACCAATAAAAATGATTAAATCAATTGTAATGTTGTCTAAAAAAAAGTTTCAGTTTTAATATTCATTTTTACGCGATCGACTTGGAAAGTAGTAATGGACTGATCGTTCATTCATTATCATAAATGAATGAAACACGTCCGTGGGCGTTTCGGCGGCCGCTGCGCACCGCCGACGCTAACAGCAGCTGACAAAACTATACCTATAGGCGCGAGCTAGCGAGTACTTACGTAGATAGACTCCAATTTGTCCTTCATACTTTACACGGGCTTAGGACCGTCAGAAATACCTATTTTATTTAAACTTCTTTTCGATTATTAACCACGATTGTTCTTTTCACAACAAATCAATTTATCAACGGACTGTAGGTATAAATATTTCAGGCGTATTTAAAAAATCGGAGCTATCTACAGAATAATTAACTTACATACCTATTTACACTATTTACAGTTCTCTGTATCGAAGGAACTGCTCAAAATGGAGTCCGCTGCATTCAATACACAAACGTCCACGTTTAATGCAATTGTTTTTTAATTTTCTTAATGTGTCTCTATCACTTTTCACTTTAAAGCGTCCACTATCGCAATGCGTAAATTATCACGGCTTTCATATTCCCGTGTATTAACAAGTCTTTTTATTTCCGACCATAAGAAAAAATCCAGGGGCGTTAAGTCCGATCACTAAGCTCATTGTCCAGGTATGCACGCACTACACTCCGGCGAATAATAATTAAAACGTCCTTGACCTTGCGCATGAGTAGGCGCACGAAATTGTCCGTGGTCGAGAAGACGTTGGGTTGCAGCCAAGATGGTAGGTGTGGAGGGAATTTGAGGGCTTTCAATTCCACGTAGCCGTAGTGCATTTAAATGCTCCGGCTTGGGAATACAAACGCCGAGCCTCTTCCAAGTTGTAGTTGGCAGTAGCGTACAGCTGTACCATTTCCAAGAAGTATTCCACGTTTGAAAATTCGTACTGTCGACTCATTTTAGCGCTAATCAATACAGCGTGCCGTCACGATGTTATGGTATTACTGACCGACTGACGATGACAGGTGAGCCCCGCGCATGCGCCTACGGGGCAGACGTCATTGGTTGGACGACTCCGGCGCAACTCGGTAGCTTTGTTTTTATTGGCGAATACGATTTGATGTGACTCGATATTAAAACGCATAGTATTTCTATTCGTAGTATTTACCTACGTGTGATTGAATAGCCTACTACTACTGGTTCTGACTTTTTCTCTGTAAACGATATGAATATCGACTTTGATGATAAAAAAAAAATTATTTTATTAAATTAACGTTATATATAGCTTCTGTTACTGATAAATAACTCAAAATTTTCTTTTCCAAAACGCTTTCAAAATCACCGTGTATATTTTCTTATACAAAACAATTGTTTAAATCTAAAATTTCTAACATATTGAGTGGACACTGTAAATGATTACCTAATTTTAAATTTGTGCTGTTTTATATTTTAGACTTACACATTATTAAGTATTATGCTATGTCAATTTTTCATATATATAGTTTTGAGTTAACCAGGAGAACCTGTTATTAACCATAGTAGCTGTTGGTTTTCAATAAAATAAAATAAATAAAAATGATAATACATTATGATGGTATTTACTTTAATATATACTATATGACTTTTTAACAACTAAATTATTAGATGTATTTTTTTATGTATTCCTAAACCCGATTTCTTTAGATACGTTTTTGACTGGACTCCCTGAGGTCATCTTAAACGGTCCTCTTCTACTTATTTAGCTGCTGTAATCTTGATTATGCTTTACAAGTTACCGGAATTTAGAGTAAATTCAAATAACTTGTACAGCAAGTTAAAAAATAAGCAGTTAACTTTAGATTGCCTAAAATTGGCAGGGACGCATAGCCGAAAGACTAGGCTGCTGGGCTATAATTACTCTTGATCATAATAATGTGCTATAATCGAATACTATGAAATTACTAATGTAAATTTATTATATACCACTATGATATTGAGATAAATCGACAGATAGAACGTCTTCGGTAATCTATAAATAAAAATAACTCTTTTGTACCTTATGAATACGCTTTATTTTGTTCTTCAATAACGTGATATACGATGGTAGTAGAATACTGATAGTTTAAAAAAATTGTCCAAGCCAGTAGAGCACCTGCATCTTACCGCACAGCTGCTCACTGCAGCTGGATAGCACAGCTGTCGGATAAACGCACGCTTCCCACAATACCGAACAAAAAGGACCTAAGTATTCGTATTTTTGCTATTTTACATTTCTACAAGATTTGCCAGTGGTTTAGCTCGGGCTACTAACATTACTTTTGGCTTAAGAGTACCTACACAAGTACTTTTCCGTACCTCTGATAAAATGTCCTTATACCTTTGTCCTTATAGATCATCGGTTAGGATATAAGGTGTGACAGGTGACAAGCGTAACAAATAAATATAGCCACAGTCATGATATTTAGTACTGCATTTATTTTGAGTTTTCAAAACGTGTGCAGTCATTACAATTTCTTTCCATAATAAATAATTAGAAGACTTCTCCAGTATTAGGAACTATTAATTTCTAGCGATTAACGCTATACCAGATAATATAAATAGTATAAAATATAACTTTTATAGGCAGGTTTCTATTTCATTTATTAATATTGAAATTATTAAGCATTATCTTACCTAGTTAGTGCTGCTTTACATATATGATACCTACTCCTAAACGGGTTATGAATACATCTTGTTCATGTATCAACCGAATTTGAAATATTTAACGTATAGGGAACCAAACAGTATGTTTTTTAACTAAACCACTTTTTGAGGTAATAGGTGCACATCATCATATACTTAATAATGCTAGGGGAAAAAGGGGTAATGAGTCACTTAAGCAAGAATTAATATGAAACACAAAATATGTATATTTAAACTTTATGAAAAGCAACTCTTATGCTAGTTTAATTATTGTACTATCAGCTTCAGATAGTTTTTGGAATAACATATTAATAGCTATCAAACTTTAAAAAATATATCTTCGAGCACCATTGTCCACATTAAAGGGGAATAATAGTCACCTTAGTGACTCTAATTACCTAGTGACTATAATTGACTAATGAGATTCAACCTACTCGTATATTAACAATTGTTGCATACGTAACCTCGTGGCAAATCACACCCTGTGCAGTTTGCATGTGTCCACAACCGGTAATAAGTGCTCTTCTGTACTACAAAATAAAGTTGCTACAGCCTAATTCATCACATACTAAGCAGTAATAGAGATCGTCGTCATCACTTATCTGATTAAGACTAATATCTAATTTTAAGGAATCTTCGTTGCCCTACTTACTTGAATGGCTACGATGCCTTAAAAATCAATCATTTTTAAAAGTTTGTTTGAAAAAAACTTTTTCTATCCCTGCTATGATTGCAGGCAGTCGACTAAGGCGTAAATATTTTTGTTTTGACTGCTGATGGCAACTTGAAAAGGGTATATAAATGGCTTGCATGCTTCTGTGACAGCTGAATATGATGAAACTGATATCATTGTAGGAACTTTCATACCTACTCATGTTCTGCAAAATAAAGTATTGATTTGATTTGATTTGCCTAATAAACATCTAAATCCTGCGCTGCGCGTCGCCCGACACTCACTGGTTTATTCATATAATTAGGTACTTAACTAAAATTATCTAACTACTTGCAACATCGTACGTTTACTTTCTCATAGTAAATGTAATTAAAAATATGAATATATTTTAATATTTAACTAATGAGTAAATAACAAAACATATTATCTGAGTGTGTTATCTTTTGATCAAACCCATTGGCTTTTGCCGTGGTCTCGCTTGCATCAACGTTAAGTTTCAATATTTTTTCCTGCTGCAATCTATCTTTGTCGTAAATTTCATCCAGATCATTTCTTTTTTTTTCCGTGCGGAAATCCCCTCGGATACCACCTATCGGTGGCATGTCGGACTCGAACCGACTAAAACCGAACGCTGTCTCGGGTACTAATAGCCGGGGAACCAGGTATACCCTAGAAAGGAAGTCCCTGGTGCCCCGACATACCTCGGGCCATCTACAACAGGTAGACGATCCCCCCCGTGTGGGAACCCCATGTTCCCTCTGCTCCCTGGAAGCGAGCGTGCTTCGCAAAGCGCTCGCCGCCACCCCGGTCTGCTTCTGCTAGGGTGACAGATGGCCTCAGATCCAGATCCCCTAAACCTGATCTGATAAAGTAAGATGCCTTTACAAATATACACAATTTTCAAACGGAATTCTCAAAACTTTTAATTATAGCATAGTTAAGACGATTAACGTAACGTTAGTTGTAGGTTAAACTGATACCAATTAGTCAATAAGTTCAGCAGAGAATAGTGTCGTATTTCATATTTCATTTGTACTTACCTGGTTTATCTTCGAAGATAATAATGTTTTCCATAAGACCAGATTCTGTTCCGTTACCCTGTAAGAAGTGCTTTCCAAGTGGTGTTCCTACTTGCAAGAAACATCGACTCCAATCAACACTACTACTGAAGTTACCGTATTTCGTAGTGTATATTTCTCGTTCCTGGTTGAATATTTAATATTTTATTTAATTAATTTTACGTAAATATGGCATTAATGTTGGGAAATAAGTGTATAATGTACCAAATTAGATAATTCATTTTTTTTGTGTCCGTTATTGTCAGGACAAGGTTTGTATGAAGTAAAATTTAAAAAAAAAATTAAATTTTATTTTTTAAATCTCATTATTATGAGAAGTGAATGAGACAGAAGATTGTGAGAGATCTATACAATATTACTACCCGACCCGGCAAACGTTGTTTTGCCATATACGAGCACATTAAATTTTTTGTCAAAAGAATTAGGGGTATGAAAAATAGATGTTGGCCGATTCTCAGACCTACCCGATATGCACACAAAAATTTACGATAATCGGTAGAGCCGTTTCGAAAGAGTTCAACCACGCACACCGTGACACGAGAATTTTATATATTAGATAAGGAGGTAAAGTTTGTATGTTCAAGGTAATCTCAAGAACGACGGATTCTTCGAACGGATTGGATATCCCTTTTATCGAGGAAGGATTATTATATTATATATATATACATATATATATAATATATATATATATATATTAAAAAAAATGAAATGAAAAATGTTGCAAAAACGGGCAAATTATTTCCTAACGAAGTTGTTTCATTCAGCTAGTTATATACCTATAAATTTAATAGGTAATTAAGTTCAATAAGATACTAATTTTGCCGAATTCATTGAATAGTAGCAACACATTAGCTTGTTTATCACCAGGAAGACAGGTGCTTGCCAAGCAACACAATTAATTAGGAAATCCTCCAGTCTTCAAGCCAAAAGCTGACTCTCTCGTTTTATTGACCTAAGGTTAGGTACAAATTATCATTTCGTTGTATGAATCTCTTTAATGTTACTTACCATCTCGGTAGTTGCTCTAATGTGAACTGTAAAGCAATCAATAGCTTCTGGCTGAGTAAATACTGTCATCCAGTTTCCAACCAAATCAGCCACATCTACACTTGGACTTTTTTTGTACGCTGGACATATTTCTTTAAGCTTTTTGGTTACCACTCCCGATGTATCGATATTTTTCATCACAAGAAAAAATGTAATATAAATTAAGCGAGCGCTGTAGCCCATTTTACTGCAGCTATGACGAGCAATGCGATTCAATTGAATACTCAGAAATAATTAAAACAATATATTTAAGCATCGCACATGCGAATTCGTTATGAGAAATCTTCTGAAATAATATTTTTGATATTTAATCCATCTCCTGACCGAGCTTCAAAATATTATCTTTATGCAGATGTGTCATATTCGGCGTTATACGTAACATCTACTACCGACTTACCTACTCCTCAATAGAGGCTACATCCAGCGTTTTTATTGCACTATTATTTTACAATAGATGTGAGTATATGAATTGAGAGAACAAAAACCGTTGCAATATTTTATTTGAATTCCACTGCAGGTGTAGTGCGACGATCTTTCTAACAGACTTCAAAAAAGCAAAATGTTCTCATTTCGGCTGCATTTTTTGTTTGTTAGTGTAGAACTCCGTCATTTACGAACCGATTTGTAAATATATTTTTTACGAGGGTGCACTTCTATTTTGGTTCCCATCGAATTCGAAGTAAAAATAGAAAATTAGAGAATAGAGTATATTACAATTCAACATGATGTACTTAGGTGCTTTAAAGTCGGTGATATATTTTAAAAGTTAATTATGTCACGATAAAGTTTGATTTATTTTATTATTACAGATTTGAAGTAGTCTAACATTAATTATTTAATATAATTATTTAGTTATCTCTTTCCACCATGTTTACTTTTTTCACTCTATGTATGTTGCTGAGCGCCCTTCACGATATCGATAGCAAACTAATTTATGGATCAAATCGATATCGATGCTAATTAAATGTCGAAACTCAGGTACAGAACAGTTAATAATACAAACACAGATGACTACTATTCACAACACAAGTCACTTCTTTAAAAAGAAACAAGACATTTCAATTGATAGGTACTTAGATGGGTCTATGGACTTCGGTCGGAACGAAGTTCTTAATGCTTTTTGGTAGACGTTAATAAGACTATACTACAGAACATATTTATATGCAATATCTTTACAATTTACATAGTATAAAATAAAGCGTCTTTTTTCTTAGCGGATTTTAATGCGATAGTGATTCAAGAGAAACGATTATATGTTTAATTCATGCATATTATAGTAGATAAAAGCCGAGAATTTCAGATTTGTCACAAAAACATGTTTTGTGCTTATATTGCAAGCGCTGGCTAATGCCTACGAGATAGACCAAAATAATGTACCACGGAATTGTATATCTTAAAAAGAAGTACATAAGAAACAATTTTATAAAAACTTTATTTTTATAAAATTGTATAAATTTCTATTTTTAGTACACTAATTATAATTATATACATATAATTATAGGTACGTAGTAGGTTGAACTACATCATTTAAGTCGCAAGAGGTAGCGTCCTATGGAAAACGCCACCCTTCAAATGTTATTCCTGTTGATGCGAACTATTGTAGTTTGAATATAAAAACTGAATCAAATAGAATCCGGCGAGTTCCCGGCGATTCTATTTGATTCAAATTTTAGAAAATACTTACTATACCCTGCCACGCTATACATACTCCACATTGACACATAAGTAGTATTAGTAGCATCTACATTGCACCAGTACGAGCCGTGTGCGTTACCCCAGCAAAATAATGTCGAAATTGGTCATTTAAACTTTATAGATAATTAGTTGCTCCCCTTCTGTAATTGTTAGGCACATTTTTAAATTTGTTTCACTTAAACTTTTTTAGTTATTTCAAAAAAACATTTCCTGCTGGGGTAACGTTTGAAACGTTACCGCAGCCAGACATTTTCTTTTTTAATTGTAATATTGAAATAAATTTTAGCTAGAGAATTAGTTATCTGGACTAGGTAAATGTTACAACTTATTTGGTATTTGTATTTTCTTCGGCTGCGAAGTTATTCGAAATCCTGCTGGAGTAACGTTTGTGGGTTTGCTGGATCTCTGAAACGGGTAAGCGGATTGTAACCATCTTTTGTACATAACTTCTTAAGGATTAGTTTTAATTTGTTCGACAATAAAATCACAAAAATAATGGACCGTTTAAAAATTAATTAGGTACGTATGAAAACACTTCAATACGTCCTAACACTTTAAATGAGACCTCTAAAGACTTACTTCAAACGTTATTCTATTGCTTGAAACTACCTTCAAATGTATACGAATTTTCGTAAGAATACTATAAGTGACTAAAAAGTTATGATGAAATGTAGCTCTCCACGTTCACAATCACAATGTGTGCGGCCTTTTTTGGCCACCGATAAACCTGTGTGTGGATATATAAACTGAATGTTATGCTAATAATTAGTTGTTTAGTTCAGTTGTCTACCTGTAGAATTTCAGCGTCGTACATATAATATTTTATGAGATAATTAAATAAAAGTCATTAGAAGGTGCAAGTCCGTGGTAATCCGACCATGTTTAGGTGGTTTTAAAAAGCGATCACCCAGTACATTGCGCTGTCTTTTAAAATGTTTAGTGTAATACACCTTACGATTTCGGTACAGTTGCGTACAGTGTTAAATACATTCAATATTTATTCATTATTATTACCTATTATTTATTTTGTTTTTTCCCCTAATTGATCTTAAGCACTAGTTTCTTTACTTAAAATTTCTTTAGTCTTTTTTAGTACCGGAGCTACAATCAACAGAAAATCTGCACTGGTCCGCTAAAATTATAAATATGTAAATACATGTATGAACGATTCACCTGACTGCAATAAATCGAAAATTTAAACCAATAAGAAATCGTTTCATTTCTTTGATTTTTTTTGTAAAGAAATAACACTAAAGTAATTGTATTTTATTTTGGGGTGTATAGAGCTTAGACTTGAATGCATCAAAATATTTAAAGCAACAAGTCATCTACAATAAGTTAATATAGACCGAATAGTAGAAGAATACAGTTGTAAATTAGAATGCATCAACATTGCATCGCCCAACAGTCGTATACCTCGTAAGAGTAGGTAATATTGTTCTGTGGTCTATACCGAGAATTATCTATACCTATGTACCTACCGTTAAGCGTTGAGCCCGTGACTGTTGATTTCTGTTAAAAACGAACAGTTGTTGAATGATATTTTGATATAATAACGGTAATTTAATTTATCGAGTGAAAGTGATACATTTTTATAGATAAAATTATTGGTCAGATAATATTTGTCAATCAAGAATCGCTGATAATACATCCTTCGCTAGAACGCGGGAGGGGAGGGGCGAAGGGATACTTCATTGTTTGCAATTTGCATCTAGTGCACTAAACTTGACCTTGACTTGTGTTGTAAAGTACGTGTGCGCTTCCGCTTTCTATTTTTGCAAATATTTATCTATTCTTGAGAGTTCTTCAATATGTGTGTACCTAATTACTAATAATGGGCATTAATGCTAATTCGATTCAATTTAAGTAATTGTCAATTCTTGTCTTAGGATATTAATTACTAATGCTAATATTGAAATTTCGTTCAGGGTGAACAAATTAAAAACGATCATAACTTGTAGGTAGGTATATCACTTATTACTAATTTTACATAAATAATTTATTTTATTATAATTTAACTCACCGCGATTTTGTGATCAAATATTTTATTTTCTCCAAAATTATTACAGAAATATTGCAATACAGAGTTTGTTCGCGATATGCTAGCCTAAGTCGATTCATGACTTAAAAAAATCCCCTTCTATTCACAAAATACCTAATTACAACGCATACGTCACACTCTTCAAAACTTAAATTACCTATACCTACCCTAAAATTAAACTTCAATTAACAAATACTACGCAGGTACCAATTCTATGAACAACTATAAACAATTCACCTAAACATTACGAGAAAACAAAAGCATTCAAAACAATACCTAATCTCCCGGCTGATTACTAATTAAGTATGCAATAAACAATCCTAAATAAAAATTATTTAAAAAACATGTAGTTTTTTGTAACACTTATGTACATATCCGTAGTAAACTTGCAAATAATATCCTACATATTTTAAAAGCCAGCACAATGTACTGGGTGATCGCTTTTTTGTAACCACCTAAACATGGTCGGGTTACCACGGTCTTGCACCTTCAAATGACTTTTATTTAATTATCTCGTAAATTATTAAATGTACTACGCTGAAATTTTACAGGTAGACAACTGAACTAAACAACTAATTATTGGCATAACATTCAGTTTATATATCCACACACAGGTTTATCGGTGGCCAAAAAAGGCCGCACACATTGTGATCGTGAACGTGGAGAGCTACATTTCATCATAACTTTTTAGTCACTAACAGTATTCTTACGAAAATTCGTATACATTTGAAGGTAGTTACAAGCAATAGAATAACGTTTGAAGTAAGTCTTTAGAGATCTTATTTAAAGTGTTAGGACGTATTGAAGTGTTTTCATACTTACCTAAATAATTTTTAAACGGTCCATTATTTTTGTTATTTTATTGTCGAAAAAATTAAAACTAATCCTTAAGAAGTTATGTACAAAAGATGGTTACAATCCGCTTACCCGTTTCAGAGATCCAGCAAACCCACAAACGTTACTCCAGCAGGATTTCGAATAACTTCGCAGCCGAAGAAAATACAAATACCAAATAAGTTGTAACATTTACCTAGTCCATATAACTAATTATTTAGCTAAAATTTATTTCAATATTACAATTAAAAAAGAAAATGTCTGGCTGCGGTAACGTTTCAAACGTTACCCCAGCAGGAAATGTTTTTTTGAAATAACTAAAAAAGTTTAAGTGAAACAAATTTAAAAATGTGCCTAACAATTACAGAAGGGGAGCAACTAATTATCTATAAAGTTTAAATGACCATTTTCGACATTATTTTGCTGGGGTAACGCACACGTACGAGCCCGGGCGGATCGCTAGTTATTATACTCGTACCGCTCCGTTGCCGTTAAGCTCACAAAAACATGTTTTTTGTGACAAATCTGAAATTCTCGAATTTTCTCTACTATAATATTCATGAATTATACATATAATCTTCCTCTTGAATCACTCTATTGGTGAAAACCGCATTAAAATCCGTTGCTTAAGATCCAAGCGTACAAGGTAAAAGCCACTTTATTTTATACTATGTAAATGGTAAAGATATTGCATATAAATATGTTCAACAAGCTTTTTTACTCTTATATTATATTCTCTTATATCTTTGAAACTCGAATTTTCTCTACTATAATATGCATGCATATTGTATATGGGCGTTTCTCTGTAAACTGGGCAACTCGTTCTAAGGAAACTGTCTAGGCAACTTTTTTGCTCATAATATAATAAATTTTATTTAGGGAACAAGTATCCGTCTATTTATTCATATAGGGCAGATGAACCACAAATATTCCCATTACTTTAAAAAATATTAAGCATTTTCTGAAAAATGTATACAGGGGACTGTTGTCAAAGCCAGGGGACTGTGAACTTAAATAAAAAAATACAATTTAAGTATCGAAATTAAATGTTTTTTTATTATTATAAACTTTGGAGCTTAAGAATTAAGTAACTGAATAATAAAAAATTAAAGAATCAACTATCTTTATGTAATATTGTACTTATTATTGCACTGTAATTTTAATATTTACTTATTATTAATTAAAATCACATATATTGAAAGGACTTTCAGTACTTTGAAACTTACACTACAGAATCAGTCTCGAAAAATAATTAGTTATTTCTAAAATATAGCATAAATAGATAAAAAAAAACAGTATTTAAAGTCTTATTTTTTCTCGAAAATATCTACAGGTGAATCAAACTTGTAAAACATTCTATTGCCTTTTAAAACTATATTGGGATTAGACAGCTTCTGTACCACTTGGTCCATTGTACTGTCTGCCACATCATCATCATCGTATCTAAATAATTGGCCTTTATTATCACAGAGCTTTAAGAATGTAACCCGGATTTCGCCATCTTCTTCATCAATCTTGTCAATTATGCTCGCATATCTATATTCCATATTTGTTTTGCCAAGCAATTTCACAACAATATAATCTCCAGCTTTTTTGACTAGATCTTTCCTTGATTCTGGAGTATCTGCCATTTTTTGTAACTTTGTATTTGGTGTATCTTTAGGCTTTGGATTTATATTCTTTTTTAGTCGCGATAAACGTTTTTTGTACTTTAATACTTTCTTCTGCATTTCTTTATCTTTTTTCTTCTTTATTTTATATCTAAGCATCTTTTCTTTATTTTTATTAATTATTTCAGCAACTTTAGGTGTTGACATTTGACATGAAGTAGATACATCAGAATCTGGAGTATTGTCTTTAATAAATGAGTTAGTAATATTTGCTAATACTTTTTTCTTATTGCAATACTTGGTGCAATGCTCTTTCCACTTCTTCTTGGCATTTCGGTGTTCTCGTGGAGTCATATTCTTAACAAGCTTTCTAGTTCCCTTTTCTTTTTTCTTAAGGTACTTAAGGCGTTCTTTTTCTTTAAGTTCTTCCCTTTTCTGAGGGTTGTTTTTAATCTTCTCATATCTCTTTCGCTCTGCTTCCCTTTTTTTTGTAGAATCTCATCTTTAGTGGCTTTTTTTTTCTTTGGTGCCATTCTCAAAACAAATCTAAAATAATAACAAATATAATTAAGATAGTCCTCTGGATGCTAAAACAGTCCCCTGTCCTGTAGAGAGACAGGGGACTGTTGCCAGGGGACTGTTTAATTTGATTTCATTGATGAGTAGTACAAAATGTAATTGATCTATGCTACTTTGCTGCACATAGGAAGTATGTATCTATTGTAACAATTAAAATATTTGAAGGAATCATTAAAATACATAAATAGAAGTAAAATAATCCTTACCAGAGGACTGTTGGCTGTCAGGTTACAACGCGGCTTCCACGGAAGGACGCTCGAACACTACTAAATAAGATGGCGTTCGGGTCGTCATGGCGGCAATCGCGCAAACTTCAAACTTGTTGCGTTGCGTTACACGCATAAAAGGCGTTGTTTAACCTTTCGGCTACGCGACACGTGATTTAAAATATAGACAGGGGGACTGTTCACTAAATGCGAAGACAAAGTTTCATTGCCTTTCTTTAAATTGTAAAATAATATTTATGTAAAATAAATAGGTCTCATTGACAATCAAACAATATTGATTTAATAATACAACAATTCGATTAATTCCAATAGATACTATCTCGATTAATTTAGTCTGAAGTAACTATACTGCTTTGGTGACATGCCAGGGGACTGGTTTTTAAGAACTATAAAAATGTTTTTAATATAATAAAGTTTATTTTAGTCGATTTTTTATGTTGAGCAGCGGTAGATTAAGGTATTGATTTTGGAATTATCTACGAAATATTTACGGTCTTTTATTTTTTTTAACAAAATTAGCCTGAGACAATGAGTTGTCCAGTTTAGAGAGAAACGCCCATATATTAATCTTTAACTTGAATCACTTCCTCTATTGGTGAAAACCGCATTAAACCGCGTTGCTTAGTTTAAACGAGCTAAGCGTACTATAGCAGTGTCGGAAAAAGTCTTGTTACACATTTTTCGGTCTCGCTCTCATCCGCTCAGAGAACTTCATTCCAATAAAATTCAATAATGGGGGCTGGTTATTGGCAAGCTGAGTTCGATACGTGCTTTATCGTAAATTCTAAAGCGCTTTGTAGCGATCCGATTGACTTCTACCTACTTGAATTAGCTTATCGTGTATGAAGAGCGCGCATTTCTAACGTGTTAGTTTTTTGTTTCCCATTCAAACTTAGTTAATTCACCAATTAGTAAACAAAGATTATGTGGAATATTATATTTTATTTATACAACAAGTATGTAATATAAATAAACACAAGTAGCATAGGTAGAGTATACAGTCTCATAAAAACAAAATAGTTGCCAGTATAAATCTAGAAGCAAGAATTAGGCTCCGAAGAATTTTGGATTAAATATAATAAGCATACACTGTACATATTACACATCTAAAACATACATGTAACATTTAACGTATTACTACATCAAGAATGTATCAAATTTACCAATTTTTCCTATCGTTATCTAAACTGTGAAAGACAATTACACAATATATTATGCCACAAGAGACGTAAGTAGATATAACGCGTGGCGCTCAGTATCTTCGTAGGTTGTCTAAACGCACTACATACATATACATTAAATATAAACTAAATCCAAGACAGCGCCATCCAGACTTTTAGTGCAAATACATTTTCCAGTCAAGTCAGTTGTCAAACTGTCTTAGGAGAAATATCACTACATGGTGTATGTTAACTGATCATTAATATTTTGACTCCCCGAGAAGTCATTCACTCATCACGCCTTGCGCTTTATCTCCGTTTATGTTCAAAGTAAATTCTTAAAAAGAAAATATACATAATATTAACATCGAAAACATAAAACTGAAATAATTACTGACCAATAAAAACAATATTATTGTGTAAAAATATTGGGATAAAATAATAAGTAGCCTAATCAAAATAATAAAAGTATAAAAATATTTTGTAGACTGAACAATAAGTTTGTCTTACATGGTACCTATGTTCAAAGTGCGCTGGTGGTTATACAAATACGTTCCTCGTTTCACTTACAAATTATGTTAGACTAGGCGTAAATACTTCATGTGTATTTTGGAATACTGGTTCCTGGAAATAAGAAAAAAAATTGAATTATGTGAAAAGGTAATTTACGTACATAGCGTAAAAAAACATGAGGATTGTTCTAGGGGTTTAACTATGACCTTGCTATTACACACTAAAGTGTACTGCACTAACAGTTAATGAATCGGGATATGGGATTATCAGTAAATGAGGTATTAGATTTAAAAAACGAATCGCTTTCCGCATCTTCAACACAGCCGTGTTATCGCTTCCTGTACTAATAACTTAGTTCTTTTTTAAATCATCTGTACTTCGCTCGGGTTTTTGCTATCATTCGTTTACGGAAAATTCGACGTGTATCAAATCGGCTTCATCTGGTGAACCTTCGAGACCTTGATCATGCCAATACTGTCTTAACCGACAAGTTTGGTTTACGATCGAGCTACGGTAACAGTCATGATGCTGGTTGATCGTATATTATTTAATTGATAGTTTTCTGTGACGTTCACACTGGTTAAATATTGATATTTGAAAAAGCGTTGACATTAAAACATAACATTGCTTGAAACAGCTAAACGTTAAAACGGCAAATGTTTAGTTAAACCCCCGTCTTATTCCGGTTGTCAATAATAGATGTAACTTTTCTTATGCAGACTTTTATTTAATTGAAATTTATAAGTGTAGTTACATTTTAACGTCCTTATTATTTGACAATATCGTTATAAATACTCGTTGACTAGTACCATAACTTTATAATACATGAGACATAACAGTTAGCCCATCCTTTTGCATGTAATAGAGTGGAGCCAGTGGAACAATCGAAGGTATATAATTACTTACAACAACTACTACAATAATAATTTACAGTATCACACACATTTCAAACTAATGACTTAAATATATAATATATTATGTAAATAGTCAAATGTTAACAGTGTAATATTAGAAACGTGTCGCATAAGTAGATATTAATTTAAATATTTTCAACCTTCAAGCTGCTGTGATTAACAGAGCGATTCTAAACTAGCGGTTCCTTCGTCTACTATTTATTATAAAACGATTAAAAGGTAATTCACGCCATTCCTTATCTCTTACGTTTAATAAGCAAGAATTGAATATTAAGTAATTAATATGTAATGGATATTAAAGTTTAGCTTGATATTAAAAAGGTTGCACTTATTAATAACCATGGCCAATGTCAACGGCTTAGATTCCGGCGCCAGGCAGCTCGACCGAATGTTCACAATCGCATCATGTTGCATTACGTTTTGCTTGCCGAATTTTAAGCTGAAAGTTTAAAGCAAATTCTCTTTTTTAATTTCAATAAAACAATCACATGAATACTTTTTTTTGTGCAATAAATTTAACATAAATATGTATACTACCGGGAGAGTAACTAAGTGAGTAACTATTGGAATACACCAGACAACCGTTTCAAACCTACCAAGCGTAATAGTTTACTTGAAAGATCGTAATTTCTATATTCTTATAATAATCATCATAAGTTTTATCTTGGTCAATAACATGTTATTTACGCTATAAAAAACATTTTTAGAAACGAATACTGAATAATTACAATAGTGCGAAATGTGTTTTTGTTTATTTTTTTCCCTATTTGTAATAATACCACAGAACTAGCAAGAGTTACTTAGATATTACGGTGCAGATTAGCACAATAAACATATTATATATATATATATATACATATATATATATATATATATATATATACATATATATATATATATAGATATCTCTCTATATGTGTATATATATGTATATATTGATTTATTACTATACTAAAAATGAAATTAAATATATTACTGAATTAGGTATTTAGATTTGGAATAGAGCTTTCAAATGTATCAATTATTATGCAGGCTGACTTTAAAGAAAGTGTTAAATTTTGTGACGCCCATTTTGTAAAATTCGCTTACTTAAAACCCACTGTATACAATAATAAATATTGACTAACTTGTCACCTAAATAAGTTCTATGGTGTCCTAAATATAACCATGGCTTAAGCCAAGAAAATCTAGGCCACATTTAAGCAAAAATAATATTCCAAAGTTAGCTTAAAACTGTAGCTGTGATGCAGTTATCAACAGTGGAGGGCACATTTGTTTTTAAACATCTATTCTCTTCGACTTTAAAATTAATTTGCAAAACAAATAATATATACATACATGAGAAAAAAAAGCAATAGAGATCAAATATTTTCCTATAAACTACAAATAATACATTAAATAAGATTATGAAAACCTATGTTTACACATGGTTTCATAATTAAGGAAAATATTTGACTATTCACATTATAACAAAAGAAATATATAAAATAAATTAATAGTGTCTTCTAAACACAGTAGTTTGGTACAATCTGATTAAGTGCCTATGATGGCAGCACTAAAGCAACTAAAAGTATGTCAAGTACATACTATTACCTGCTACATGAGTCAAGTTTGTTGTTTGAACAAATATTTAATAAAATATATACTAGATGGCTTATATCTGATGTTATATGACTTACACTGATAAAATAATTACAGTCGAGTTCCGGTACACGTTATCACTACCTGGTCTCGACAAATTATCGGCCTTTAAACAAAAACACCATATGAAAGTAACTTCGAATTTAAAATTATAGAGCCGCTTTAATTAACAATTCGTTTAGGAGAAGGCCATTTAACGTGTCACTGAAAATTCCTGACTATTACTAGCGACATTCCAATTAATTAATGTCGACACATGATGTGGACCATGTCAATGGGGACTGGCTACCTGTTTCTTATTAACACTGAAAACAGTGAATTTAAACTAATAATGAATTTCAATCCCTATCATTATTTTATTCAAGTGCAATCCTGAGAAATCTTGGTACTTCAAAGATAAGCAGAAAACAATTCAATTCTATCTATTGTGTGTAGATAGCAAATAATTCATCTTCAAATTCGTAAACTGTACTCACATTTTCTGCACATAGCAAGATATTAATAATTCATTTCTTTGCAATTACTTAATTTGTCAGGATTGCTACCACAATAAAGATGACCTTTCTTACAAACTAAGTTGGAATGTTATTTAAAAAATGTTCTACAATATTTTTAGTACCATAGGCTGCTTCTGAGAAAACAGTTAACATTTTTAATTAACCTACCAACTCACACACATTCTTTTCCGTAAATTTAGTGCAAATTCTCTTGCCTAGTCCTGGTTAGAAAAAATAATAATTTTAGACTTCATTATAATAAATATTGTAGGCAAAATACAAATATTCCAGGAAGATGTATAGAAATGATTCTCTGCAAGTCAACAGTTGTCCAAACCAAATTGGCCGAAAATATTAGTTTCATGAGTTATATATATGAATTTCCCAAACTAGCATAAAACCAGTTCAACCAGTAAACTAGAAACCAACCTAGAAACAATAGCTTGCCAGATAATTCAGTATTTAATCTTCACACAGTCACAAAAAGACTGTTCACTGAAACTACAAAAACAATTAGACAATGTTATAAACAGCCAACCAATAAACAATAACATTTGTTAATACTAATCACAGCATACCAGACAGAGATAATGTACCTGTCTTTACATGTGATGGAAGTGTTTATTTTTTTAGTTTAGTTTAATAACAGAATAGATCCTATGTAGCATTTTGTAGAATGTTTATAATTATGTAAAAAAAATTGTTATGTACTTGGAATTAATGAATTCAATTAGCTCCTTCAGACTTATCAAAGTGTTGCTTGAACATGAACAGAACTATGTCCATACATTGGTCTGCTCATGTATCTATTGGCCTATGCCAAAAAAATATTTACAGAGAATCATTCACATTTTTTTTTTAAACATTGGGTTATCTATGTGGGAAATGTAGTTAGTAGGAAATATTTAATAAATAACTATGAAATGAACTATGAGAAATACAATTAATGAACTATAATAAATACTTCTATAACCAAGACATTGCATCTTAACTGAAAATAAAACCTACACAAGCATAAAAGATTAAATCAATAAATAGTAAAACTTGTCATTTAGCCATAAATAAAATAATTGATAGTTTATGGCAAATTTTATAAAGTTATAATGGTAGTAAAAATTTATGTGACAAAAATATCTTATTATTTTACAATTTGAATTTAAAATTGGATGGAATTGGAAGCGACATATATTATTTCATCTCTATGATGCATCACGGTAAAGTTACTTAGTTTGAAAATAGAGCTACATATCTGTAATGGTGGTAATGGTAGAATTAAGTTTAGTCACCCAATAGGGTAGCATTAGTTCTGAATTTAATCATGCGTTAATAGGTCCTGGATCTAGTGTATCATTAGGAAATTGACACAGATATAAAATATAACTTAAATAGCTTAGTTCATCTAAAGAATGAGTAAAATATTGAACATGAATATCACATGTACTGTAAATGGCAATCAACCTCATTTAACAAAATGATCCAACTCACATTGAGTCATTTTTTAAATATATTTCAAGTCAATATCATATTTAATATTTGAATCCATACTGTTACTTTCTTTGGAATTCTAAGATTTGATCTATATATTTGTAAAATAATTGTGTGTACATATGTTTGTTATAGGTAGTCTCTAATAAACATATATAATGTAAAATGGAACGGCTGAATTGATATTAACAAAAATTTAAAAAAAAAGAGAGAGTTAAGCTCTACTTTTTTACCTCTAAGGTTTAGGTAGGAAGCCATTAAATTGACAGAATTTTATAAACCGTTCAAAATCAGTTGAATGGCTCCAATACTATATAGACTAAATAAATTATATTCATAAACTAACTCAATATAGTATCGATTAATTTAAAATATAAATCATAGCTAATTATGTTACAACATTGATAATATTATCCTCATAATTTTTTGCTATTAATTTTACTCATGGTGGTGCTCTGTTATATTTAGGAAGGGGGTTCTTACCTATTAGTAAGCCCATAAAGTGTTTATAATGATACTAACATATGAATATATCTATACAATTATATGAAAACAACAATGACAATTTTTATGCTTAAGTTTATATGGTGCATCACATCAAAGTTTACGCACAACGTGTCAGCTAAGTCAACATCAGAAATAATACTACACATTTAATTTTTTTGTTAAATTAAACTATGCAAATGAAACAATGCATTGCTGAAATCTCTTAACAAAAAATTGACTGAATTTTTACACATACAACTGTGAGCAAAACCCATTTTCTACTGATTTTTCACCTCAAAAGTGCTCTCTTGCCTGTTTATTACTGCTTTGAAAAGCAATTTAAATTTGTTTTAATTGAATATTTAATACTGTAAACAAGAAATTATTTGGGTATTATTTGTTAAAGAGGCCATTTCTAGACTTATAAAAATTATATGATACAAAACAACTAATTTCTTATCAATGTCACAATAGTCAAGTACTGAACAAAAACACTTTATCATGCATGATAATATACTTTAAATGCAATAGATTTACCTCATTGAATTTAAAATTGCAATATTCTAGATTTAACATCAAATAAGATATTCTTATGTTGTTGCATTTTTAACATTTTTAACTTACAAATTGAACATTATGAACTGTCTGGCCATTAATAGCAAGTGAATTAATATATCAAGTTTTACATGGCAGTAAAACATGAGGCAAAGTTCAATTTACATAATTATGTTAAAACAAATCTATCTGTAATATCTATCTAATCTTATTATGTAACAAAAAGCCATGTATATTGCTCTTCACATTTACACTGAGAGCTGCCTTGCTATTGTTTAATACAGCTATTTAAGTTATTCCCAAGAGCAGAAACTAAAAAGAAACCATTATTCGTAGTATAATGATCTGTCACAAAACTCCCAAAATAATGATGTACATGCTTAAAAGTTACATGAATACAATATTGACATATTGTTTTTTGAAATGTCGTCGTGTCTACTAAGTTAATTTGAAATTCCATAATTAACCCCACCTGTGTTGAGACCTGTGTTCTCTGAGGCACCGGTAGGAGGCGGTGGCGCCGGCATGGCAATTGGGGGTGCTTGTTCGCCCTTCGGTCGGCCTTCTCCGCCCGGCTGCACGGTTACGGCTTGCACGCCGTCTGAATCATCTCGCTCCAACGTGTGATAGTCACCAGACTCTTCGGGAGGACGCGGCTTGCACTTACCGCAGCAACAATTACAACAACAGCAAAGACAGCAGCAGAAATAGCATCCGGTCAAAATACCGCATACGATAAACAAAGCCTTGCACCAAGTACTTGTTACTACGAAATAGGCGTTGACGTTTTCCTCTCCAAATTGCTCAGAGATATAAAGTCCAAGAGAACCATAATTATCGTATATATTCCTTTTCGTAGCATCACTTAGTATTGTATGTGCTCGGTTTACTTCTTTAAATTTCTCAGAAGCTTCAGGATTGTTAGGATTTTTATCAGGATGGTATTTTAGTGCTAATTTCCGATAGCTCTTCTTGACATCGTCTGCGGTTGCAGTTTTCGGGACTTGCAGTATTTGATAAAGGCTATCCCCGGCTGTAGACAGTTTCCTTTTATCCATTTTAGTATAGATTACAATGCGATGGGTTGAAATAACACGAACAACAAAATAAGTTATTGCAAAACTAAGACAATCCCTGAAGAATTTACGATTTACGATATCTCACTCAGTCTACATTTTTCAACGCGCAGTGGTTAGTGTGACCGTTTAGAAATTAAAAGAAGTTACTAAACGGAATGGTAAAATAATTACTAAAACACTTTTTTCGTTTTAATAGAGATCTTCAACCTTTGGAAAACCAAATTCATTTTGGATAATTAGTCATAAGTAAGATTTTAGTCGTAAATGCCTGAAAAGTTCGTCGTTACAGGAAAGACCTTTATAAATATTGATAGCTTAATTAACAAAGTAGCTAAATGATTTTGTGAAGAAACAAACAATGCGATATTGAATGATTTTGTGACGAAACAAATTCATTCAATAGTAATCAAAAGCACTTCATTTGTAGTGTCTAAATAATCTTGTCTATTTTACATAAATAAACATATGAGTGTAACTATAGCCTGAAACCCAATTTTTTGCGAAAATTCTCTATGTTTTAAGCAGATCTCTTATTTGTTTATTTATTCTTTTTTTGCTAACATTAATCATGAATACATACAATTCAAGTCAAATCATATAACCCGCTCCGCGTCGCTCCCAGTGCAAAGTGTAGACGCTGCAACTTAGATGTAAGGCCACGACTGTGCTAATGCATTTAGCATCCCATACACTAAAGTACTAGCACTGTGTGACGTTCCAGTTGAATAAAATAGTTTACATGATTCTATTGATATCATATAAACTTTTACTGAAATCATAAAAAATCCAAGACATATACTTGATTGACTCAAAATCCCTTCTATTTTTATAAATAGTATAATGT
Organism: Arctia plantaginis; assembly: GCA_902825455.1. Classification (NCBI taxonomy): domain Eukaryota; kingdom Metazoa; phylum Arthropoda; class Insecta; order Lepidoptera; family Erebidae; genus Arctia; species Arctia plantaginis. The sequence continues at coordinate 3,740,531 of CADEBD010000303.1, forward strand.
ATACTATTTTATTCAACTGGAACGTCACACAGTGCTAGAACTTTAGTGTAGCATTTTGAATAATACCCGTTCCATAGACATAAAGACAAGACGAATAATGCTATTTTTTTTCTTTCAGTACCTATGGCACGGGTATTTTCCATTTACAGTATGACTTAGTGAGTGCGCGCACGGGTGAATTTGCCATAAAAGTTTTGTCACTCTCACGACACATCTCCAAAGTGGAGTGCGCGCACGAAGAGTGACAAAACTTTTTTGAAATTTAAGGGCCTGTCCACACAGCGACTATATTTCATCGCAGGTTTTTCTTTCGTAAGATTCTGTGACACATGGGATCTAGATGGTACTGTGTGCACTGGCACAAAAAAACCTTTCATAAGTCCCAACTCAACGCCCTAAATGGGTGAATTGAATGTTCATGACATATTTTGATACGTCTGTGCATCCTAGTACTAAATTAAATTAAAATTTTAGTTCTGTTATCTATTTAGAATTGCGTCTCACACTGAACTGTATTAAACTGACAAAAAATCGTTCGAAATTTAATTCGCAGTGCGTGTGTTTCTAGGTGTATTTCTATATGGAAATATCGCTATTTGGACAGGCCCTAAGTGTCGTTTAGCTGTAAAAAAACCTACCCGCGCTATGACAATGTTACCCAGTTGTCACTAGGGATTTTCCGATACCACCTAAGTATCGATACTTACTCATTTCGATAATACTCAAATCTTTTTTCGATACTACACAAATAAGTACTCCTCAAGTATCGATACTTACTGATATCGATACTTTTTGGAACTTTTATTTTATTATTTTGAGGGTGCTATCAATGAACGTTGAAGGATAATAATTTAAACAAAATTGAGACGAAAAAAACTATTTATTTATTATAAATGTTTATTAGGCTTATTATAATTTAAACAAAAAACTTTTCAGCATTAAGATTGCCCAAAAACAGTAACTGTTCAAGGTATTTAGAAGACAATCTGTTTCTTGTTTGTGTCATTGTTGCACCGGCTTTGGAAAAAAGGCACTCGCTAGGAACTGATGTTGCAACAACAATTAAATATTGCTGTGCATACTTGTACAGACAAGGAAACACCAACTTCATGTCATCCCATTCTGCAAATGGGTTGCTTTTAAGAGAAACTACTGGATTGGATAAATAAAGAGAAACTTCATCTCCCTGATGAGATTTTTTTTTCTTCTTGTGCCCATGTGCTAACTCTTTATGATGTTTCCAAAAATCGTATTCAGGTGGTGCAGTAGATGAGACATCATCTTCTGACTCACTTGGGCTACTTAGTTGTCCGACAACCATGGTTCTAAGTTTTTGAATAGCTCTTCCGCATGCAGAGGGGTCTTGGAAATGCAGATTTTTAAACCTTGGGTCTAGAATTGTTGCAATGGCTGCATGATCGTTTAATTCAATCATCCCATACCTCCTTTTCAGCTCTCTCAATAAAACATCCTTTCATTCTTTAACGATAGCGGAGTTTGGAGTGATACTATTCAGTTCTGTAGTTAAGCAATTGAGCATTGGTATAATTTTGGAGATTGTTACATACTTTTGGCCCGATGATTCTCTTGTTACATATTCAAAAGGCTTTAATACAGTTGTAAGCTCATTCAAGGTTTCCATTTCCACTGCACTTGGCAAATTTGGAGCCACTACACTCTCAATTACAATTTCTGATATTACTATTCTTAACTTTAGAAATCGCTCTAACATAAAAAAAGTTGAGTTCCACCTAGTTCTTACATCTGCAATAAGTTTTAAAACTGATCCTGCCGAAACATTATTACGCATTTGGATTTTTCGTAGCTTATCCGACTGCACAACACTATTTTTTATCCAATTAACAATTTCTCGTACTTTTATAACAGCTGATTTAACACTGGGCAACTTTAGTGCCTCTTCAACTACAAGGTTAATAGTATGGGCAAAACACGGTAAATGTTTTTTTTCCCCTAAAGACATTCGTATGGCAGCCAACATTGAACTGGCATTATCTGATACAGCAGCACGAATTTTGGTAAGTGGAATATTCCATTTTTTCAAAATATCCAGCAGGTTTTCCGATATGTATTCAGCTGTATGTCGCTCTCTTAATGCACGAGTTGCAAGATAATACATACACATTTGACCATTTTCTACAAAATGTATGGTGACGCCCATGAATCCTACTTCATTCATTGTCTCTGTCCATATGTCCAGCGTTAAACAGAAATTGTCTATCTTGGATAATTTGGACTTACAAATAGTTATACAAGCTTCGTACTTTTCGGTAGTCATTTTCTTTAAATACTTTGCGCCAGGAACTTTAAAAGTAGGCTCCAGTTCTTTTACAAGTCGTAAAAAGCCTTCACCTTCAACTATATTAAATGGACGCATATCTTGACAGATAAAAAATATCAATGCTTGAACAATTCTGTTATACTTCGTACCACCAGCTAAAAATAAAACTCAATTTTAATACATGTAATATTAAATTAAATATTTATATTTTTTTCTTTAACACTAATACTATATGTATTAATATTATTTTGCTAATATTTAATTAAATATCTATTTATTTACCTTTATTAGATGAAATTCGTTCAAACGCATTCTTTATTGAATTGCTCAGACATAGCTCCCTTGCAGTCTCCGAGTCCATACTTGTTAATGTGGTTACACTAGAGCAATCATCACGATCTTCTGAAATTTTCGATGTTGATGCTTGGGGTTGATCATCTTCCATTAAATGCCTTGAGTTGGCCAACACTATTGTATTTTTTGAACTGAAACATAATAACAAAAATTAACACTTGATAGATCGATAATCTTCAAAGTATCGATAATACCAACTCCAACACTACCGCCATTTAACAACACTATTACACTAACAAAAACAAACACATAACCTTAAATTGTTTAAATCGTATTTATACAAAGGAAATATCTCATCACCGGTCATCAATTATTATTCATATATTATTAATATATAGACAAGACAATCACAGTACCACTGCTGCAAAACTATTTTTTATACAAATAAAATAGGTAGGAGTAGGTAGGATTTTTTATTTAACATCTTAGGAAAGCAATCGCAAAAAAAAGAAAAGTTTAGAATCCTACCTTTCGTTGGACTTATTATTTTCTTTTTTCTGTAATTTGCCTTTGTCCACAGCAATTCCATGAGTTTTAGAATGCTTGAATAAATTCGACGTATTCCCACAATACTTCACAGACTTAAAACACTGTTTACATTTTGCAATTGTTTCGTTTGTTTTGGTAAAATGTGTCCATATTATAGATTTTGGTGGTGCCATGATAACATTGGAATAAACCGATGAATTTGATGATTACAATTAATAAAATTACTTGTAAGCAATCACTTAACACTTTCACAATGGCGGAATGGCGAGATGATTTGCGAGCGGGTGCGGGTGTTTTCTTCTCTCGCTTTCGGCTCGGGCGGGCTCGGCTGAAGTCGGACGAATTCGGCTAGCCCAGCGCGAGACAACGCGTCACTCACGCCGCCACGCGACGAATACCGGTAACTCGGTAACCTGATTAGCTGACTGTTTTTGCCTCGTTTTTGCTCTCTTAGTTCTGTATGATGCGTTCTCGGTTTTTTTTATTGTATTCGGTTGTTTTGCTGATTCGATTCGATACCAAGTATTTTTGTTTCGATACCGATTATGTATCGCAAAATTGATTCGATACAATAAATACTTGGTATCGAATCAAAAGTATCGAGTACCTACTCGTATTTATTAGTATCGGAATATCCCTAGTTGTCACGTAGCTACGTGCGCGCACCTTCCTATAAACTGATTGTTAGAAAAATTATTGTATATTGTTTTAATACCTAGTTGTTTGTTGTAAGTTATTTAAATATAACAAAGAAAATGTGATCAATGTATACGTTCACATGCTGTTCTATGTAACTTTATTTTCTTGCTCGCCAGTATTAATCTAGAACTGAACTTTAGTTTCTTCTAGTAAAGTTAAACTGTTCTTATTCAATCTGACCTTCTTGCCGGAAATATACAAAAAATATTAATATTATTAAAGAGATGTTATTTTAAAAACGATCACACTTCTTGCAGCACTTATTTTGGTAAAATGTTCCTCACAGATTAGTATAATGTAGCAAGCTATGTTCCTTGTCAAATTTATCATAGAGATGGACATTTAAAATATACATCGATGTTTTTTTCGATGTAATGCATCGATCGGTCACATCGATGGTAATACGATGTATTGAGAAATACATCGATGTTTCTTAAACATCGATTATTTTCGCCATGACGTGTTTTAGGTTAGGTTAGACCAAAAAAAAAAAAAAAAAGGCCTTAAAAAAAAAAAAAAATTAATAAAAGTAGGAAATATATTTATTCAAATTCAAAATCACACAACCAACACATTTTTCTTTACATATTCCAATATTTTTTTTCAATGCCATGTAAAAACAAAAGTTTACTTAATCTCTTCCCCTTCAGTCGGTTCCTTCGTTCAATTCAGCGAGTATTTATTTAAAGTGAATTCATAATCTAGTATTTTCACATAATAAAAATCAAGTTTAATTTAATTTTCCCGCGAACAAACGAATAATACTAGTCGAACGACCTACAGCGTTCCAACGGGCGAATTAAAAGAACCCAGTTCAATAAACTATAGCTATTTGGCGGCTATACAACACTATACTCATTCATAATTTGCTTGGTCGATGCATCGAATAAAAAACATCGATATATATTCGATGTTGAAGTATTAACAATACATCGGTTTAATACGATGCATCGTTACTATACATCGAGTGTTTTAAATAAATCGATGTATATCGTCCATCTCTAATTTATCACTGTCATTTAAATGTGTTTGAAATTTTGAAACATTAAACTTATGAAAGCTATGAGGCTATGAAAGACTTGGTAGAATCCGATAAACTACGATAATATAATTACTTATATAAACAAATACTATATTAAAGTCATCATCACATTGTGTGTATTTTATAAGCATTTGGATAGACTAGATGCGACACAGTCTGCAATTTTTAATACAGGTGTAATTTCCTCAAAGCTGCAAAACGTATCTTAATAATCAGTGAATTAATCTAATACAATCAGTCTAATACTGAATTATGAACTGATCTAATTAAATTGCCGCTTGTTATTCCTAAAATCATGAAGTTTAATATTTTCAATGTATACCAACAAGCTCTTAATAAAAGGCCCTATTTGGTTCAAGCAATACAAGCTGGAGCCTTAATGGGTGCAGGTGATCTGATATCTCAGAAATTTATTGAGAAACAGTCCATAATGGATTTTCGAAGAACTGTAAAATTCGCCTCTATAGGCTTTTTTATTGGCGTGAGTATTTTTTTATTTTAACTTTTTAATATAGATAAGATTTATAGAGATAGCACTACGATGGTTTCTAACTGACTGCAAAAAGGAGGAGTTACTCAATTCGTTTTTTTTTTGGTTGTTACCCCAGAACTCTGATTTTTTAAGAACTTTCAAGAAAAATTTGCTGCACAAGAGCATATGTTAAGGAATAAAAATACAATACAAAAATACAAATACCACTATGATTCATCATGATTTAGGTGTAGTTTATGATAGGTTTAAAAATTCTTTCATCAAGTACAATAAATACAAAACCAAACAATTCAACAGTTGTTGAGTTACCAGAATTTAGTAGTCAAATTTTAATCCAATAACTTTGCCAGTATCTGAATTTATTATTATTACTAATTCCATCCAATTCTTTAAAACTCCTTTTTTATTGTAGTGCTAAGAATCTTTAACTGTTATAATTTATTTTTCAGGGACCTGCTTTGCGTAAATGGTATGGTGTTTTAAATAAACATATAGGTTCACAAGGAAAGGCTGTAGCTATTAAAAAAGTACTTATAGATCAAACATTATTCGCACCAACATTTATAGGTCTACTACTAGTTACAGTGGGTGTTCTACAGGGCAAAGACGAAGTCCACATCAAAAGTGACTTGAAAGCCAATTATTTTGACGTTCTAACTACAAATTATTATATTTGGCCATGGGTGCAACTTGTAAATTTTTACTATGTACCTCTTCAATATCAAGTTTTAGTAGTACAAACAGTTGCATTGTTGTGGAATACATACTTGTCTTGGAAAACTAATAAGAAAATACCATTAGATACTAGCTATTAGTTGTTTTAAATAAGATTGAGTGTAGTATAGTAGCATATATGTTTTGCTTGTTAAAATATTTAATGAGGTTACAGATTCTTCATGTAGAATATAAAATGCTTACTTATTAGTTCAGTCATTTCACTCAAAATTTTAAAACCCTGTCCTTTAAGAGCAATCAATAAAGATTGGAATAAAGTTTGAGATTACATTTGACAAGAAACAAAGTTGCATTCTTGCAAATTTGTTTCTGGTCTGCAAATGTTTTACTTACAAAATTATGATCAATAAGCAAGAAAGGTCTTTTTTTTTTGTTGATAATGAATAACAATCATTTTCTAATATAAATATTCAAGAAATTACAGTGGAACAACACATATTCTTTTATATTGCATTGTAATCAAAACTGTGAAATTCTTAAGCGATCAGAAGTATTTTGAACTGAAATCAGACAAAAATATTGGATTAGATTGTCTTCTTAAGTATTACATATTAGATTTTAAAAATGTCTATAGTTGTTTTTATAACGTTTTTTCAGTTTAAAGTACTTTTAATTGAGATATCTTAATTAATTAAAAAAACTGCCAGGAAAATAGAATACAAATTGTGCTCCAAGATTTGAATATTTTTTAACAAAAATGCGAGCAGTCTGAAAAACTTTTTTCTAAAAAAAATAACTTAAGTGATTGAAAAAAGCTCTAATTGGCAATGGGGAGGCTAAACTGTTAGTATAAAGTTAGTCCAGCACTACTGGTCCAGGTATCTACTGTCCTGTAGCTTTTACCACTAATAAGAGTCTAAGCCTAATAAGGTCTGTATTTGGTAAAAACCTGAAGAAAGGTCAAGGGTTGTGAAGTATTGACGCCTACCAAGCTTGTCAAGCACATCAGAAATGTTGGGAATGGGATATTTGTCACATAGTCTTTTCGTTCAGTTTGCCGGTAGGCACCTACAAGTCTCTACTTTTGTTTGCCTGTCGCGTAATTTTTTTTTTGTCACGATCCATACAGGCGAACTCCATGGTGTGTCTGAAGGTCTTATGATTCCTTTTTCCAGCATCTTAGCGATTTGGTCACTGACTTCTTTTTGGTGTACAAAAGGATACCGATAACTTTTAGTGTGAATCGGGATTTCATCGGCTGTTCTAATACGGTGCTTTGTTTTATTAGTGAAGCTAAGAGGTTCATCATCTAAATAAAATATATCCGCGTAACGACTACATAATGTTTCTTGATTAGCATTCTCCTTTGCGTTCAAATGATCGGTGCGCAAGCGTGATAAAACTTCAGTAACGCGCTCTGGGTCTTTTCCTGTGGTCATACACTCAGTGTTAAAATAAAGGCTCGCAAAGGCCGTGTAAGATACTCGTATGAAATAGTTATATCATGATTAGTCATGTATTCTAATAATCCTATCTCGTCACTAACATTCGTGACGCATTCATGAACAAAGCAATTGCACAAAGTTTGCTGTTCCACATAAATATCCCCGTTGCAATTTTACTAACTTGCTAGAATGCGGGGGTATAATTTCGTGGAGACTACTCGGGGGTTGTGCGGTCCATGGCCCTTTATGGGGCCCCAGTATGGGCGGGGGCCCTGAAGACCAGTAACGTCGCACTGCTGCGAGGACCGCAGCGAGTGGAGAGTCTCCTTCTGTGAGCAAGCTATGCTTGCGAAGGAGATGGCAGTGCGGGACCGGGAGAGGTTTAGAACTCTCCCGGCTCAGGCGCCAGGGGTCGCAGAACGACCTCCGTCCTCCATAAGCGCAGGCCTAGGGGTGACAGGTGAGGCCATCTGTCACCCTAGCAAAAACAGGCCGGGGTTGCGGCGAGACGCGCTGCGGAGCGCGTGTGTACTTTTGGAAGCACCAAGGGAATTCCCACACAGGAGGGGGTAATCTACCCGCCGTAGATGGCCCGAAGTACGTCGGGGTACTAGGGATTTACTTTCTAGGGTACACCTGCTTCCCTGGCTACTGGTACCCGAGACGGCGTGCAGTTTGTAGACGGTTCGAGTCCGACATAGCCACTTGAGAATTGGTTACTTCAAAAGGATCAAAATTCAGAGATATGCGAAAAAAAAAATACCGCCTCGGGGCTTATAAATGATTGATTTGCTCCGGTATCTACGTGTCGCGGTCCTTCTCAATTATAGTCGTGATAATAGTCAATATAATTATTATCGTCATACGCGACATCGTACTCGTCATTGTATTCAGGGTAGTAATTTGAGTCATTATTAAGGTCGTCGGTCACACTGTAATTTACTTGCCGTGATTTAAATAATTATTGGGTGACGGGTTGCCAGACTTCTACCAATCGTGTCCCATCATAGTTGGTGGAAGAGCCCTCGGCACAAAATGAGTGCCGCCACTCATAGGCTTATAGCCAGATGAGGGTGATTGCTCCTTCTTAGGTGCTAATTTAAACGTGGGGATTGTGGCGTGGCGGTGTGCGAAACATTTGTTTCGTACGGTTACGCATGTTACCAGGGGGTTGCGGCCGCAGTTGCGATTAATGTAGATCGAACCTAAATGCGGGTTTCCATTGCGAAGGTTGCAGTGATGTATGAGTCTTCGTGGGCATATGTCATTTGTGACCTGAATACATGGAATTACTTATAGGTGGTATCAGACCTGTAACTTTTGAGCCGCTCGGTTATTGCGCGCAAAACGCGTAGTGTGTGGCGCGCCGAGCCGGCGGACATTGGATCGCACGATCGGCTCGTTGCCGCAGGTACATTACGTCGTCATTGACAAATTCCAGAGCCTTTTTCATAGAATCGGGTTTCATACATCTAATACGCGATCCCAGAGGTTCTTTAATACCTCTTGATAAGATTTTAAGGTCAATTTTACCTTGGAATGTCATAGCTATATCATTGTATAGGGCGGTATCCCCCCTTTGATCAGAAAAATATGAACGAGTAATTTAAGTATGTCTGCTCAACTACTAGGTATGCCGTTAGAATTTATCATCGCGGCTGCTGGGCCAGTAATTTTATTTAAAATGCAATTAATTAAACAAACATTAGATAATCTGAAATTTGGATCATCCTTGACATGAGCCTCTACTAAAGTCAGGCAAACCGAAATAAATCTGGTTAAAACGTAAGGGTTGCCATCGAACTCCGGCACAGCCCTAACGGCCTTATAAATCTCATCTACACTAAACGACGTTTTAGGTTCACTAAATATAAAAACTAACTCTAGATCGCACAAATCTAAATTTCTAGATTCGTCTAAATCCCTATTCTTACGTACCTGTCGATTTGAGACAAGTGTCTTGCCTGATTTTCTCTGGTAGAAAATTTTGACGGAGGTACAAGGACAAGGATGCAACACTTAGGCATCCTCTGCGGGTGTAGCCTCGTAGGTTGAAGTCTTCGTCCGAAGGACGCGGTCGGCGACTATACGGAGTCAAACCAAATGACGATTTTTAGAGATTTACGCGCCGCGAAACTGCCCCGAAGTAATACCGACTGCGCCAAATATGAGTAGGTACGCCAGTCAGAGAGATAAAGGAAACCGAATTATCCTTATAACTAAATTTAATTAAAATTTAAAATGGATATTACATTTTAAATAAGTATGGTCTAGACCCGGACAATATTAGTTCCGAAGTGACTTCACATAGAAACAGGACAAACGGCTAAACCACGTTCTTCGTGTCAGCACTTATGTGGTGGCGTGATCGGGGACGACACAGGGCTGATTCGGCAGTTGACTCTTTCTAGACAATACCATTTTGTAAAATATATGGTAAGCAGAAATTGTATCACGAGGCTACTACGTAGATTCGGTGTAGGCAAAACTCGTAATTCCTCCCTCCTCAGAAGAGCAACTTCATCTTGAACGAGAATGTTGCGGGTGCTTCCTTCTTTGATTTGGAGTCCGTTGGGATAGCATATGTGACGTCCTCTGGTGTTGGCTTTATTGCTACTATCTGTGTGCGGCGGGTGACGATGATAGCTACGTGGAATGTTATGTTACAATTTTTGTTATGCTTTTCCGATGTAATGTGGCACCCGTTAATTGCATCAACTGTCATTTTGTATTAAAATTACGAGAGCTTTTATATAGCACTACAATTTGACCTTGAGCACTGACGCCCGCCGTTCGTCCACTATACCAAAATGGTATATTTTTACTTGCCTCACTTCTCGGTTTTTATGCGTTAATATTCTAAGTTAGGTATGTACAGTCAGCATCAGTTAATAGCAATTATAAATATGTAAGTACCTACTCTTGTTATGTGGTCAATATTAAGTTAGCAAGTAAGTTGTCAATATATTATATAACAAGCTATTCATTGTTAAACTTCGAATAAATTAATAATATTGAAATGAGAAATTCTTACTTAATCTTTCTTTCGCCCTATCCTTGTCATTACGTCACTGCCATGTTGTTTATTTTGATTCGAATTAGTTGATACGAGAAAATACGAATAGTAAAATTACTGAAGAACTTATACGTAAAACATGGTTTTAGAAAAAATAGAACTGATAAACTTCAGAATTTGATTTCGACGAATTTGAGATTTACTTAGAAATGTTTTTTATTAATGGTTTGACAAAGAAGAACTTACTATAAATGATCATGGCTTACCCACAGTGGGGCATGGTGGGACGCTGGCCTCACCCTGACTTACACCCGCTTTTTATGAAAAATTTAAAACATTTCATGAAGCACTGATTCTATCAAAGACCGATCATTTATCGAACATATTAAAATACTTAATGAAAAGTCTAAAAAGAGTTTCTGTGCATTGACAAGGATATCAACTGCGACATGGGGTCTATCATTTAATACATTAAAGATCATATACGGAGCTACTTATTTAGGTTCTATGTGCTATGGTGCACCTGTATGGGCCGATAGGGCGACCGTAGGCGCTGTCCATCGCAAACTGTTACAAGGCCAACGACTTGCGCTGATATTCTTGTGTAAGGCATATAGGACGGTTAGCACTGAGGCTTTGCCGGTGTTGGCGGGTGTGCTTTCGGTCGATCTCGAGGTGCAGAGACGTGCAGCCATGTACTATTCAAGACAACAAAACATGGAATGCGATTTTTTGGGCGCGCGGGATCGCGGTAAAATTACAAGATTGCTTCAACAGCAGCCCGATGTCTATAATGACCTCATAGACGAATGGCAACAACGCTGGGATGAATCATCCAAGGGGCGCCATCTTTACCAATTGTTTCCATCTGTTCGCGAACGGTTGTCGAGGATATGGCTTGAGGTGGATCACTGTGTCGCTCAATTTCTTACGGGTCATGGTAACTTTAAGAGCAAGCTTTATTCATTTAAATTAGTCGAGTCACCATTGTGTCAATGCTCAACACCTAACTCTCACTATGAACAGTCTGCTCATCATATCCTCTGGGAATGTAGTCTTTAAAGCGTAAAAAAACGCAGATTTGGACATGTCAAGGACAGATCAAGGGAATCAAAATTCATAGGGTACTTTCTATTAACCTAAAACTCTGAAATACTACTTACAAGTACAGAGAAAAATCTGAAAAAATATGGTCTTTACTTAAAGTATGTAATCAATCATCGAAATGCAATTTCTCTAATGAAATTCAAGAATATTAGTAATTATAGGTTTTGGAAACTGAATTTTGGGTAAAGCTCGGAAAAAACAGTAGGCTGTGTGGAGGATGGGCAAAAAGATATACGGCATTACAAAAAGTATACTTTTTTATATCGTGCGGCATTCGTCGTATCCACCCCTGACGGAAGACGACCCGTGGAGAGGGTTATGTCGAACTCGAACTGATTAAAAACAGCCGTCTCGGGTACCAGTAGTCGGAACCACGAGTAACCTAGAAAGGAAATCCCTGGTATTCCGAAGGACCCCGGGCCATCTATGGCTTACAGATATCCCGCTCGTGTGTGCTGTGTCGCTTTTCTTCTTAAGGGCGTGATCGCTATGGAACGCGTCGCGCCGCCACGCCGGCCTGCTCCTGCTAGAGTGATAGATGGCCTCACCTGTCACCCCCAGGCCTGCGCTTAGCGAGGACAGAGTACGTTTAACGACCTCCTGTGCCAGATCCGTCTGCGGCACCAGTGATGTTAGCATGACGACTAACTTTTTTCCGGGCTTGGCAGACTAGAAGAGTTCTTGACCACTTCCAGTCCCGCTCCGCCGTCTCTTTCGCAAGCATAACTTGCTCGCAGAACGATGCGGTGGAGTTCCATGCACTCTCGCTTCGTACCATGGCCACAATAATGGTACCGAGCGAGAGAATACTCACTGACACTCATCACTTCACGAAATTTCACGCTGACCGGGACCGTTCCTACTTGGGTCGACGATGGCTCTCTATGACATATATTAGGTATACAGGCACTTCATGATACACAAGTCCCTCCCTGATGCAACTCCAGGGCAAAGTGTTAAACGCGTTGGTGATGTCCAAGAACACCGCCAACAACACTTTGCTCTAGGAAACTGCTTCCTGCACCACAGCCCTTACGCGTATCAGCGCATCCACGGTTGAGCGCCCCTGACGGTAACCGTACTGGTTGTCCGCCAGATCCGGCCCCAACCTCGCACACAATTTTGGCAACTATAAAAACTTTCAGTGTCTCCGGAGAAAATCACCAGACCAATAATCGGCGATTTGGCATAGCAAAATAAAATTTTATAATTTTTTTTTATTAAACTTTGTCTCTCCTGAACCTTTTGGTTAAATTATCAAAAAATAAAAATAATACTCGAGCTAGGACAGGAATCAAAAGGTATTTTAGTACTTAACGCAGAGTAAAGAATTGGCTACGATCGACAATGACAGGAAATCCAGTTGTCGGCTTCTAACTGCATGATGAGTGTGCATAGGAAGAAAGTTCTGGACGCACAAAAATTCAAGTGTTTGCGGCAATATTATTAAAATGAGTTAGTTAGTAAATTGTATATGAAATTCCAATAATTAATCTAGTTTTCTTAATTTTGCCCCACCCCTAAGTAAATGCTGGGTACACCCATGTAAATGACTATAGTATAATAGAGTCAGATACGCAATATAGTATGCGTTACTGCAAATTGGTGGTATAGTCTAGTTTTGATATAAACCAAAATTTTTACCTTCATCCATAAATTATTATAAACTGCTGAAAAAGTGCAAACTGGCCAAACAAGCCAAAACGTCGCTTTACGAACAGTTTCATCATTTTCTGCCGGAAAACCTTTTGTGCAATCAGCTGTCAAAGGCTAAGGTCCTTCCCCGTGGGTATTGCACAAAAGTAATAACTACATAGGTATTCCGTGCAAACAGTTTACGCACACTATCACAATTTGACGGCCGGAGGGGAGGCCCCGCGCGCCTTTGCTGTTCGATTATTCACATTGCAGTTTTGACCGTATGTGGTATTTATTAAATTGTTATTTACTCATTGTGATATCAACTTTCATCACTATTAACCAAAAAAAATTGAAAATTATATAAAAAAATGATGAATTTGCCGGCCGAAAAATCTAGTGATATTCGTCTCAGAATCATGGTCTGTATATAGTATAATATTTAGTAAAATTATAGATATTATAATTGTTAACAAAAATAATATGGAAATTTTTTGGTGCAGTGTTTTTCTCACATTTTTTTTAATATTCCAAATAAAATATAAATTATTCGACTATTCGTCTTTCTCGAACATTTCAGTGGTGCAAAAACCAGGTTTGTCCCGGTCTTCGGGATCTTTGCAGAGTTCTTCGTACCATGGTCTTGCTATGGCCAAAAGCCCTTCTTTAACCCGCTTTTTGCCTTTTATACCAAGTACAGGATCTGATTCCCTTGAGTTGATCTTGAATTTTAGTCCGAGTTATCTGTGTGTGTGTTTCTCTTATTCCAGTATAGAGTAGAATGTCATTTAGTTGTAAGGCGGCATCTTTTTCTTTTTTTCCTGTGTTTGAATTTTTTTTAGACCTTTATCTTAAAAAATAATTTAAAATATTGTCTACTTTTTACGCCTAATTCTAATGGTATAAACGAAAAAGTAATCCTCTTTAACATTGTTTAAATTAGGACTACATTGATACTTGCTAAAACACTTGATTACACTCAACACATTATTATGATATTACAAATCATTTCAATTGTGTTGGTTAACCACCACCATTTTAGCCTATGATTGTAGGTAAATTAAACAAAATTTCTTTATATAAACTGGTGGACGCTTACTAAACAATTGCATCTTTGCACTTTTACCATGCTATACCCTACAAATAATAATTTCTCTTATTCGTAGGCTATGCCCTAAATTGTAAAAGACCTGTATTAACCATTATGATCATACTAAGCAAAACAAATTAATGCTGTTTTCGACATATTGTCAGTTCGGTTACCGACCACCGAGCTTTTTTTTAATATTATGCATAAACCTAGCAAAATATAACTAAATAATTTCAAAAACTTAACGATTGCTCCAATCAAACACAGTTGATATTGAGCGCCGCGCGCAGTACTAATTATGTTTTTAAATCATCAATAAAACACACCACTAAATCGTCTCGCATATTAACCTTTTTTTTCGATGCTAGGATAAATCACTTGTTTCAAACTATGTAATTTTTATTTGAAAACTGTTTAAAAAACGCATAACGTTTCTTTTTTGTGAAAGTTATTTCTAGAAGTGCTATTATCTTAACTTATAGGAACTTAGTCCGTCAAATGGTCACCTACTGAAGGTGGTCGCGAAACCGGCGGTGGTGGCGAATTAGGTGCGGGTCCACCCACTACCGGATTACAAGTAACAATGAGATTCAGAATTCCCTCATTTCTATGCCGATTCAGTAGTGCTCTGCTTGCTTCGACGAGTAAGTCTCACTGATGGTCAGTCCGATGTCTATAATGACCTCATAGACGAATGGCAACAACGCTGGGACGAATCATCCAAGGGGTGCCATCTTTACAAATTCTTTCCATCTGTTCGCGAACGGTTGTCGAGGACATGGCTTGAGGTGGATCACTGTGTCGCTCAATTTCTTACGGGTCATGGTAACTTTAAGAGCAAGCTGTATTCATTGAAATTAGTCGAGTCACCATTGTGTCAATACTCAACACCTAACTCTCACTATGAACAGTCTGCTCATCATATCCTCTCTGAATGTTGTCTTTGGTATAATGAACGTAATATAATGCTGAATAGCTTGCAGGTGACATCTGGGGCGGTATACTATGGGGATCTTGTGTCAACTAGGGTGAATATCCGTGCGTTTAGGCGATTTTGCCATACATATTTTAGAAATCAAATATAGCTCACCTAGGACCCGTAATATTTTGTGGCTATTTTTTGTAATATTTTTTTTGTATTTTTTGTGGTTTTTTTTTCCCTGTTTAAAAGGGTGTATGCCTATTTTACTTCATTTTGTCTCCCGCTTTGCTAAGGAGGGAAGTGGATTTACTGTATTTCCAACTCCTCCAATTTTCTTCTGATTAGTTTCGTTACGGGTTCCAAGACAGTTTAATTTCTTCCTGGGACTTCCCGAGTGTCATAACTCAGTGTGTTCGTGGGTCACTGCTGTGGATTCTGGTGTACAGGTCTTTGTCTTGTCTTGTCGTCTTTGTGGTTGTTGACTGTAGTTACCGGCCGACCGCGAAGCTCGTTCTTCAACTCAAAATTACCAGATCTAAAGCAATTGAACCAATAATGGACCGTGTTTATGAAACCAGTATTGTACGTATTTCAGTTCATCCATGGCAACGAAAACTACCACAATTTCACAAAAACAAAACACTATCTAAAACAAGTGACTGAATTTTAAATTATAGTAATAGGATTAGCTATAAAGTTGGAGATTTTTAAAAACAGCATTTTCAGATTTATTTATGTGGATTGGAATTCGAAATTCAAATAAATTTTATTCAAAAGCCATTATTTAAATTTTGATTTGAATTTTGTTAAGTAAAAATGTTTTTTTCATGTGTGTGATGTGATGTGATGTGAAAAATTAACATCCGAGAGGCAGTACAAAATGCTTTCGTTGACTTCATTGTCTACCGTTTAGCAGACTTCTACAGTGAAGGGATGAACAAGCTGTCGACAAAATGGCAAAATTGTATAGATAATTGGGGACAGTACTTTATTAGTTAAAATAAAAAAAAAACTGAAAATGTTGTTTTTTTTAAATCTCCTACTTAAGTAACTTTATCTATTATTATCATACTTTTATGGCATAACAAAAAATAACAAAATTTACCAGAATGATAATAGTGGTAGTTGCATGTGACATTAAATTAATTTCAATTTTGCTGAAGTTCAATTCTGCTCTTCTGCGAAGACGTCATCTCGCAGAAGGAGGCGGCGGTGATGGCCCGGGATCATAATCCCCGCTCGAAACCTTTCAAAATTCAGGGAAATTCAAGTCAAATATAGCAACACTTTTTAAATGTTATATTATACCTACAGCCTACTTGTCAAATTGAGTGTCCTTGTCCTCCAATCGTCTAATTCCAAATTGGTATATCAATCAATTGTCAAAGTCTTGCGATACCTAGCATAACACTGTTGCTTGGAGTATTTACAGAACAGTTAGCGATTAATCTTATTTCCTTAACTTCTTGTCTTGTTTCTCCTCCAAAACAGGTACTTTTTTGCATTATAATAATAGAATAAGAATAAAACAGAAATCAAACAAAGTAAACAGCAAGTATTCAACATTTTGGCGGTTTCTTGGAAAAATCATGTTGACCGGTATTTTATTACGTCATTGTATATTTATTAATTCTAATTTTTTAGCTATTTAGGCAAGGTTACGTTGACAAAAACGAGTTAGTAAACGCGTAAATTACAAAATTTACAGCTAACTTGTACATATTAATAACTTATTCAATTTGTTTTCACCACACTCCGTAGCTTCGCTCATTTAAAAGTAATTTTATACAACTTTTATTTGGGTGGAATATACTTTTTGCTGTAAAAAATAATTTTGTGGAAAAGAAACAAGAAATGATTTTTATACATAAGATACAGATAAACAATTATCATTGTTTCAGAAAACTGCAATGGAAGGTTTAGAGCTAGTTTCGTCCAACAAGATTTTTGGGGGTTATCAGAAAGTATATTCCCATCAATCATCAGAACTAAAATGTAAGATGAATTTCTCTATATACTTCCCTCCACAAGCTGAAGGTGGAGATGTCAAGTTGCCAGTAATTTTCTACTTATCTGGACTTACATGCAATGAACAAAATTTTATTAGTAAATCAGGTTTCCAGAGGTAAGCATTATAACATTATATTCCATAATATTAAAGTTAGATGTTTCTTTTTTGTACCTTACTTCTAAAGTTCATCTCATCACTTTCTCTAGCCCAATAAAGGCCTTATAAGATCGGGTACTTCTAACTTAACTGTTCACATGCCAGTCCTCTGATATGCCCCTACACTGTAAAGTGCTTTGACCAGTAAGCACTGTACAGTGTAGCGGCATATGAGAGGTTAAATTGTAGGTACAAGGCTTGTTTGCTTGTTATTAAAATGTTAAGATGTTAATCATTTAGTTTTTTTTAATCTTATTGGAATATATGCTATCTACTGCCTTTACCTAAAGAATTTCATCAAATCATCCTACTCTGTGAAAAAATAATATAATTGTACCTGGCTGATACATTGAAAATAATTTAAAAAATATCATCAGGGATTGGTATAGACGCCAAAAAAAATATTTATAAATTTGGTTTCTGTTTCTGTATGTTTGTGCTCCCATTATTTGAAAACTACTACAAAAATTTGGATGTGGTTTTCTCAGTTGTATTGCCGTTAGTCTATGTTTCATCTTGAAGCACCACCCAGAAGCTGCATTATTAGTAATAGTGATTAATTCACTTAATTGTCTATTTAATTTAACTTATATCAATATACTTTTTTTTTAATTGCTGAGCAAAAAGCACACACAAACGGTCATTATTTTGTGGTAATGTCTGACACACTATTGCATGCCTCCATTAATTCATGTTTTGGGCTCAGGTTTATATGAACCCAGAGCAATAAACATTAGTGAAATTCAGTTTTGTATTGATAGCTTCAATACCATTTTTATCCGTTATGCTGCGGAGAAAAAGATTTTACAATCCTTAAAAAAATAGCTTATTTTGCCTAACCGACCTTATGCGAATCTTTTTACGGTTCGTTTTAGCAGCAATAGACTAAAATGTGTCTAGAAATACTATAGTCAACATAGCACTTTTCCTCCAAACAAATCTCTAGGTCAATTATGAGTAGTTTAAATTACAGGGAGTATTTGTAGTATGTTTTAAACATTAAATCAACTGCTTCTTGAATGCAAAGAAACAGTTACCTACTTCCAACCAGATACCTAATTCCAAATGTCATGTGTACAAATTCAAAGGCATAAGTTGTAATGACATCATTAAAAAATTATCATGGTGACCTTAAGTTTAGAGTTAAACATTTTATGTGTGACCAATTAATAGTGACTTATTGAACTATTGTGTAATAGCAAGATTATTATGTCACGTCAGCTTTATCAATCTAGTAGAATTTTATCAGTATGGTTATCAATTTTGTGTAAAAACAAGATATCATATTTTTTTACTAAATATTTATAGGTTAATTAGAGATATTTGCATAAACTCTAATATAATAGGTCCTGAACATAACATGGTCTATCATCAATAACAATGTTTTCAATTTTCTCTCCTTTAAGATTTCCCTCACTTACATCTTTAATGTATTTGCATAATAATAAAAATGTCTTCAACCATATCATATAACTGTGTAGTAGGTATTATGAAAACATCCATGTACTTTTCAAGTTTTAGGATGTCATTTTGTTTTTCCCAGTAGTTGGGTAAAAACTATGTAATCAGAAACTGGGATGGTTGGCAAGTAACTGCCCAGAAAATTGACCACAAATGCTTATACATATTCCTACCTTAATATTGCAAGCACAGGACACATCCAAAATTACTATATCAAGTCTGAAAGTTAATGTTGCTATTGTAATATAATATATATTTTTATCAAAAGGTATGCAGCAGAACATGGCATCATAGTTGTTGGACCTGACACTTCACCCCGTGGTGTAAAGATTGAGGGTGATGATGAGTCCTGGGACTTTGGAGTTTCAGCAGGCTTCTACTTGGATGCCACCAAAGAACCATGGTCTAACAATTATAGAATGGGTAGTTATTTAAACAAGGAATTGTATGAACTAATTCAAACAGCATTTAATAATGTAGTTGATGGCGACAGAATAGGAATAATGGGACACAGGTAAGAACTGTTTTAGATGCTTATCCTATTTTTATTCATTGTTAGTTTGTTAAGTCATATTATTAATATTTAAAAGCCGATTTTAATCATCTATTTTTATATTAAATAGTTCCCATAAACAATTTAATAATTGATCCGACTCCTAAGACTGAATAATTAAGAGATGACGAATAAAGCTTGTTGCAATTTATCAAATTATTTGAATTCAAGGATATTAAAATAATATACAGTTTATTAGCCTTGGTATATAGCATGGGTAAATTAAAATTAAAAATAAGATCCTAATTATAATGCTTCCATACAAAGTAGTAAGACCCAATAATAACAAATTCATGATTTAAATATTATTATCTTGTATTAACATAACTGTTCAGAGTTGCTATATTAAAAACCAATACTTTGCTAACAGACAAAATGATTGATTAATAAATTTTATTGTTTCTAGTATGGGTGGTCATGGGGCTTTAGTATCCGCTCTAAGAAATCCTGGCTTATATGTATCTGTCAGTGCCTTTGCCCCCATCTGTAACCCTACAGCATGCCCATGGGGCGTTAAAGGTTTTACTGGATATTTGGGAGATGATAAAAGCAAATGGGTTGAATGGGATGCATCAGAACTGGTCAAGAAATATAATGGACCTCCACTAACTCTGCTTATTGACCAGGTAAGATTTTATACTTTAAATTTATTGTATGATTTGAATCTAATTCAAATACAATTAAAGAATAAGGTGTTATTTTTACTTATTTTTTATTTGTATACTGAAAAGCATTAATAGATAACGAGCAATGCCTATATGCAAATGGCTAAAAAAATCCTATATAAATTACCTTATGTAATTTTATAATTCATATCCAGCCTCAATTTGGGATGCTCTGCTATGTTTAAACATTATTTAATATAATCCATCATTTCTGTGCTATTATAAAAATTACAGGCTACAAATTTTAGTCCACTGTTTTATTGAAGTGTGGTATTAAAGTAATTTAATAGAAAGTGTATTTGTGTGTGTTTAGTAAACCAATATGTTCAAAGGCCGATACAGACATTGCGAGGTATGCGCCGCACTCGACGCGTAACTATAATATAAATTAGCTTCTAGTAAAAATAAAACCAGCGCATTCTCAGGTCGACTAATGTAATGTAATCCAACCGCGTGCAAATGCTACGAGGCGAGCCATCGAATCGAAACACCTTTTTCTTTTGAATAATTTAATGAATTACTATAAAAACAGCAGCGGCTACGTGTACGCGATGGCGGTGGTGGTGCCATTATGATGACCACATTACTATACAAACATCAATAAACTAGTCTTTTTAAGAAACACTGTATATGATAACTGCCTCATTGTTACAGGGTGCAGCCGATAAATTTTACATTGAAAAGCAGTTACTTCCTGAAAACTTAGTGGAATCCTGTCGCTCTGTAGGAGTACCAGTCATACTCAATTTACGTGAAGGTTACGACCACTCATACTACTTCATTTCTACGTACATTGGAGAGCACTTTGATTTTCATGCTAAAATACTAAAAGCTTAGGTTTCATTAAGTGGAAAGGTTATGTTGACTCAGTCAATACTTATGTTATTTTTGCAATAAAGTTGTTATTTTTTACATTTCAGTTTATTAATGAACCTATATTGTGATAAAGGAGTGATTAAACTATTATTAGAAATTCTTGCTTTGTATGGACATTATAGTAGTTTTTTTTAAACTACTCCTGCATTAGGAATATATCTTTTGTCGCGGGGGGCTTTACAAACATACATGAAACGGACACAAAGAACACCCAGACTCAGAACATTTTTTATTTTATTTAACAGATTACAAAGCAATTTACAATAAGTGATTATAATAGTGCATTTGAACACCACTGAGGTTTGTAAAAATGCAACAAATGTGAATTTGATAATAAAAATATATAATAATATTTTATTTGGGTATATCACAGTCGTTGCGAATACCAGAATCTGACATGAAACAAACGTCGCGCAATATTAAATATCATAACCCTACACAATCGCGAAATATGCAATCTCAGATAATATTTTCTACATACTGATGTGGGAGTGCATCGCAATGTATTTGCAGTGGATACCGGATTCAACCCCGCTTGCTCTGGCTAAAGAGAATTGGCGCAAACCTGTAGTACTTAGTACTAATGATCGTAGGGAAGTATGGAAGGGCAAAGAGCACCATGGTCGGTTTTATCGGGCCCTAAACGGGTCGATATAGACTTAAAAGCATCTACGACTGGGCTACGGTATGGTGATCCCTTCGGAGAAACTGAAAGTTTTGTTTGTGCGATTATGGACGAAGTTATCATGACAAATAACTATCAGAAATATATCCTGAAAGATGGTGCGGTTGACATATGTCGGGAATGCCACCGTCCTGGGGAATCAATCAGGCATATTATTTCAGGTTGTTCTCGTCTCGCTAACAGTGAATATTTGCACAGGCATAACCAAGTAGCCAGGATCGTACACCAACAGCTTGCCAGCTGCTCACACACTTATTTGTCCTGGGTGGAATCGAACCCACGACCTCTGGAGTAGCAGTGTCACTAACCACTAGACCAACAGGCCAGTCAAAAATATATGCGTCCTTATGTAGGTACTTTTAAAATAATTATATTATGTTAGCGTACGGGCGCAGACCGGTGAAGTGAACTCCGAGTCAGGCAAGGAGAGGAGGAGAGATTACTTACATGACTAGGCCATGTTTTTTAGTTTATTAATTAATCGCGGATGACTTTGGTCTTACATTGCGAAATATTTTTTTTGACCGCCTGATCAAATTCATTAGCGAACCCATCTGCCAGATCTTTTGTTGGAAGACCTTGCCATTGAAATGCTCTAATAATGGCTTCATCGACGGATAAGCTTATGCGGCCTAGCATGTGATTTATAGTCTGATAGTTTTTTTTAATATTATTAAAATTATCGCTACTAGTTTTTATATAATATAAGAGTTTCTATAATTGTCATGTAGGTATTTTATGAACTTTATTACGTACCTAATTTATTATATTCTAGTCGCAATTCAAGATTAATAGGGTTTTGTTTCCAAGTGCTAAATCGGTGCTATTTTCATTGATCCAGGGAGCCCGATATAACCCCTGGCATATTTTATATTTTTTGTGGAACTTGCCTGGTCATGTGCACAGTTGAAGGAATCCCTAATGAAAGTATAAATTTGTTTGGGACAATTCATGTCATCGGTCTTGCGTCCATATCGCCTTATTTCATTAATCATTTAACACTATAATTTACATGTGTTTTGGAAACACCCTGTGTGCGCCGAGTCTCTAAGCATTACCAGTACCACACCAAGCGCTGCTGAGTACGGATCCAATGTGGGGAATCGTGCGAACAAGTGGGCAATGCAAGATTTTGTTATCGTATTCAATTTAGCCTCAATTCTAGTGTAGTCAATGATTCCACATGTAAATCCGTGCTCACTCAGTGCTTCATATCGCCGATTAATAGTGCATTGTTTTGAAACTTGACACGTATTTAGCAAGTTCTTTAACAAACAGCCTTTTGCGAGCATATGAAGATGGTGGCCTATAAATAGCACACATAACTACGACTTGGATATCTGAAGATACCTGTTATATTTTCGAAAGTGAAACTTTTATATGGGATTGTAGTAAAATTTAAATACCGGTATACCCGGACTTACTCTTGTATATTATATTTTATCTATCTGCAATTTAGCTTCTACCGAACAATATTTTATTAGTATCCTGGGATGGTCCTTCCGGTAACCCAGTAACTTCAACGTGTGTTGATAAGTGTACGTTGTCCATATTGTTCTTTTCCTCGTTCTAGAATCGCAACTCGTAATTCCAAATTTTTGTTTTTGTTGTTTAAATCTGTGGTTTTATTTTCCAAGTCCTTGATTCTTTTATCCTGATCCTTAAACCACTACGCCACCCGTGCAGTCAAATTGGTCACATAAAATAAATTAATCGCTAGGGCAACCGAGCAGCCGCCTATGCAAATGGGCAGCTGCAACTCAAGTCATAAATGCGTTGCCGCTCTTTATTTCTGGGGTCCTTTAGGCTTCAGTGACCTCACTCACTCGGTGAAAAGCAATCAAAGGATTGCTTAACACCGCTTTTCTGTAAGGTCGTGGAACCTTCAATAACCCTTATATTTATTGTTCAGAAATCATACTAATATTATAAAGGTGAAAGTTCATATGGATGTCTGTAACTCTTTCGAAAACGGCTGAACGCATCTAGATGAAATTTGGCACAGAGATATATTAAAGTCTGGAATAGCCTAGGCTACTTTTTATCTGGAAAAAATGTAGTGTTACCATGGGATGAGCAACGTACAACAACAACCGCGGGTAACACCCGGTCGCAACTAGTCTTTAATAATATTAAAAATACACAGTGATATTATAAACAATATAATCTGTTCAAGTTACATTTATATTATTTTCTTAACAAAAGGGCTTCATCATATATTTTTCTCTATATAAGCGTCATGCTATCTGTTTGAATCACTTTTCCTAATTGAATGGTAATACTGCAGGAATTTGTCTCTGTTACCCCATAAATTGTCACTACCCCAGCGACACCAGTACCTGAAACAGATGGTGCCAATACTTTAAATGTTTTTCTTACATTGATTCAGTAACTAAGAAATTGTGATATCAGTTTTGATATAGGCATATGTATTAAGCGACAAAAAAGCAGCGCATTTAGAGCGTTCTCATGAGTTTCAGTGTAATTGATTTTCATTAAAACAAATTATGTAATACTAGTCAGGAAACTAAGGGGTATAATATATAAGATTCCATAATCTTAGGTTATATTTTTAATTTATACAAGTAAAGATTAAAATTAGATGAGATTTGGCAATAGCAGGTTATGGAATCATGAATGCATACATAAAAAGTTAACTTACATTCCAAACAAAGCACCACCAAGATGAGCAGCATGATCAAAGAATTTCCAACCAAAGACTACACCAGCCAGGTCCACACTCATTATAACTTTTATGGCCTGAAACAACGAAACAATTTAATGTTACCAATGGCTACTTCCTCTCTCAGAATTCTCATTTTAGGGGAAACGAGGGAACTTATAAATAATCTAATTTTAAAATTCTCTCTAATTTAAAAAATTGTAGCATTCAGTACACACAGTATCACATGGCCGTTTGTCAGATGTGTGAAGTTATTATTATTGTTGGCATCGGTTTTAACGCGCCTTTTTCGACACTCCTACTCCCAAGGCGTCATCCCGAACTTCTGGAAGGGAGCGATTGTGTACCGGATCCCTAAAAAAAGGTGACTGCTTTGACCCGTCTAACTGCAGGCCTATAGGCATAATTCCCTTGTTCTCTTAAGATTATGGAATCCATACTGAAAAATCCCTCGGTACTTAGTCTCGTTGGATCTCTCAGCTGGTGATCTTCTCGTCTTTCTAGCACAAGGGAGAAGCTTGTGCGATTAGTTTGGATATAGAGAAGGCCTTCGATCGGGTCTGGCATAAGGTGCTGCTCTCGAAGTTCCCTTCCTATGGGCTTCCCGAGAAATTATGTAACTGGGTCATATGCGGATGATAGTAAGGGACTATATACCGGCCGCCCCAGTATTTTTTTGGGAAACGTCATTGAGAGTGAAAACAAATTTGAACCTAAAATTGAAACTTCCTTGGCGGAGGTTTCAGATTGGGGTTGACTAAATCTAGTCTATTTTAATCTAGTCATCGACATGACGAGCGAAGTCAAGTTTCGGGGTCACTTAGGTTGTAAGTATTTGACTCCGGCCCACCGCTTTCAGCTCTATAAGGAGCAAGTCCGACCGCATATGGTATAACTCATTTCTATACAGAGGCATCGTCTATAGCCCAAAGATCGTACAAATGTAGCTTTACTCTACATTATCTATCGTATATATCATGGAGTGTTCCCAGAAATTGTTCGCAACTTTCCGCCATCGTTCCAAACGGCAAAATGTTCATCCGCCTCACCTGGATAGTTGGCGCTCTACCACTGTGCGCTTTTCAAGACACTTTTCGCCTCCTATAGGACCTATAGGACCTTCAAACCTTTACGAAAAGAGTGTACTCCTTCCTAAAAGCACGGCAACGCGTTTGTGACTCCTGAGTTGCAGGCGTTCACGTCTGCCCCCGTTACATAAAAAAACAGTTTGTAGAAAAATGACTCCTAAAGGCAAAACGTGATGAAAATAAATTAATTTTCAATAAAAATATTTACAGTGATTTAAATAAATTGTAATAAGTTTATAGAATAAATACTTACCGTGCCAGCGGCAAATGTATACATTGGCAAGAAGATGATACTCAGCCTGGTGTCAGGATATTGCACACATACATATGCTAAAACTGACATTATTGCGCCCGACTGAAATAGATAATAAAACATCATAAATGATATATACAGTACACACTTAAACTTCATGTACAATATATCAATGTTACTAATTTAAGTTGCAATTAAATGCATAGGTAAAAGGCGTTTAAACTGATTCAGAAATAAATTAATTATAAATATGTAGCAAACATTTGTATGAGCACAAAAGTTTTGTTTCATAAAACAGTAATCATTTATTATTATAAATATGCTATCAGTATATACAGAACTAGAAAGTTTACTAATTATAATATAATGAAATTAATTACTATTGAATGGAAAAATCTAAAACTTACAGAATTTCACTGTAAGTTTACTGACACAATCATAAGATTGACTTGTATCGGAACTGTTCCTTAACACAAACTGTTTCGACTTCCACATACAAAGAAACAAAACAAACTTCAGTGCCATTTAATGACTATCCCCTTATATTGAAGGGGCAGGACACTCGGTCCTCCACACAAACATTAAGGGAAATTACTTGAATAACATTACACGGCATATATTAGGCGCTAATAAATAGATTGGGATAAACATGCTAAACGGAACGACATAACACGGTATCGCCCAATTAGTTTTACGTTACCAACCACATTCACGGGTGCAAGTGCAAAAGCTCCACATTTATTATTGTGGCGGAAACGGTAACTGATGTTATTATCTAAATCAATACAAATGTTTCGAATTGCGAATGCGGATTTTAATAGCTGCAAAACGCCGAGAAAAGACTAAGACGTTGTGGGTAAAGTAAAATTGAAAAAGGTTCTAATACAATATAACATGTGTTTTCTGGTATTACTTTTATTATAACATTAAATAAATTCGCTTACCGCTCCGAGACTAAGGCCAGGCTGGTTAAGTAACACCTTATAAAGGAAGCTTGTGAAACTGCTAATGACGCCTGCACTAAGATACATGGCCGTAAACTGCTCCTTGCCTAGGGATGCTACAGCAGCTGCAAAACAAAATATAATCAGACTAGCTGACCCCGCAAACGTTGTTTTGCCATATACATTATGTCGGTTTACCATAGCAGTGCCATCTATTGATTACTTACTCAATCCAGTCGAAAAGTATCGACATCTGTTAGAATCTTTTGGAGTTAACAGATAATTGTGACTGTCAATTAATTATAGACCAATAATTTGCAATAAAATAAAATTGCGACTATAATTAAAGATCTAAGCTATCCTATCTCTTAAGTTGGACCAGACTGCTCACGGTGTGCCAATTTAATTTAAAATCGGTTAAGTAGTTTAGGAGTCCATCGCGGACAAACATCGTGACAGGAGATTTATATATATTAAGATTTAATATCAATAACGTAAATAATAATATTCAAACATGAATAAATTCTTAAGGATGACTTTAGTTTCATCATTCTTATTAAGCTAAGGCTAAGACAAAAGCTATGTACTACACTCTAGTTTGCCTACAGATTTCTTTCTTTCTTATTTTATTAAGAATCTGGATCTTTTGCCAAACTTGAAATTATAATCAGTGATCGAAATGAAGTTTAATACTACCTCAAGTTGCCACCAGAAAAAGATGAGTTGAGACTCATTGTTAGATGTTACAGCAATTCCAACGCCTCCAAGCATCAAATATTTAAAATAGTACAGCATCCCACGACACTAAGCAACTTACTACTAAGTATTTTCACTTATAAAATGCTTACCTGGCATGAAGCTATAAAGGACATACATATTGGCAGCTAAATGCATTGCTGAGTAGTGACTGAATGTTGACAGTAGCATTGGAAGACATTTTGCACCTGTAAAAAATATTTTACAGTATTTATGCAAGTGCCAATAATAATAATTTCATTTAAGTACTTTCATATACATAATAATTTGAGCAAGAATGTAAGTTTTTGTGAGTCTGGGAAGTCCTCTGTTTTAAACTTTTATATCTATGCAGTATGTAATGAGTATCTATTGAAATAGCTGTCAAAAATATTATACTTACTGCTTGAGGGATTAGAACAAAAGTATTTAATCATAAATGGTTGAAGTTGTCTCACACGCCATGCTCCAAAAACTAAAACATTAGCTGCAAGTATTGGATAGAATACTTTTTCACTATCTCTTAGTGAGTTCCACCATTTTCGAATAGTGCCAGGTTCAGATCTCTGTAGACAAGGATTTCAGGTAATACTTTTAGTTAAAAATATTACAAGAGACCAGACACAGAATTCCTATTGTAGCTAAAGGTATGTAAAAAATTAAATTCACAAATGTCAAACCGAAGAGTGATACTAAGAAAATTTATAATAAGTCATTGATTTTCACTCCAGCAAGTGTTACGAATGACTGATAGACACATTTTCTGATTATGCCTGTAACAGGAGTGTGTGTTTTAATGAAAAATATGTTTAATGCTAAACTTGTTGAATATATAATGTTTTGTGAAACATGAATGATTTTGTGTCAGAAATAACCTCTTAACGCTAGCTCATAACAATGAGTAATTTATAGATGGCCCCTTAGATATATGAAATTAAATATATTAACAATGCTTATTGTATTACCTTTTTTTGCTGTACACTTAACCATGCTCCAGATTTTCTGAGGAAAGATGTTGCATGTAACCGGATAGATTCATATTCCCAAATCATACATGCTCCAAGACTCAATGAGGAAACCTTAAAAGAATATATATTTAGCAATAAATGTTAATATTTTCAAATAATTTTGTCCCATATTCCAAAATAGATTTGTTTTCCTGACCAAACGCTACTGATTATAAATTAAAATTATGCTAAGGCCACTCTTCCCTAACTAGTATAATTTATAACCAGTAGTAACCTATTGCTTCTTGAATAAGAATAACTAAATTTTGCAAAGGTTGATGTTGAACAGTTTAGTTTACACGGACTTACAATTATGTAGGTTAAGTTAATGGTTTATTTTAGACAGCTTAACAAAACTTCTCAGAAAATATGCAAAAACGCAACAGACTAAAAAAGGACTTAATCTACATTCATATACAATGTATGTTTATAATTAAGGCCTTAAAAATATAAAATAAACCAATTCACTTTATAATGTAGGTTTTAATAAATAAATTTCCAAATAATTTTATCAATATTATTAACTTTTTTATGGTTTTTTAGAACTAAATAAATACAGCACTGCAAAGAGAAGGAAAACTTGACAAAAACCCTATACCAAAACCTCCTTTCTAAGATGAGGCCTATGTTCAGCAGTGGACTATTAAAGGCTGTTGATAATGATGATGATGAACTAAATAAGAGTATTTTTAGGCCAATTAGACTTTTGTTTACTGAAATGTCAAGACTATAGTGAATAATTATTGGGTTTTTCTGGTAAAGACCACAGCAACAGTTTTAAAACTCAAATTTAAAATATTTGCAGGAGATAGATTGTATTTTATAACCTTAAGGCTAGGCTAGGCTTTAGGCTATAAAAAAAATCTCACCCCAACAGTAAAAAAGAATGGTCTTATCAATGCACTGGGTTTTAATGGTCTTGAATCAATCTTAAGATGTTCCAGGGGGTTTGGATCATTATTGTTTCGACCGTTGCGCCTGGAGTTGTGAAGAGGTTTACGGTGTTGAATTCTCACATTTTGAGCCGCACTTCTAAATCGTAGAATTACACCTGACCTGCTAAAGTATAAAATAACATAAGCGTTGATTGTTGTCATAAAATAACCTCAACATTAGCCAATAGACATACTAAGTATTTGTCAGCTCTGCCGCACACCAAACATTTCTGAAAAACATTATATCTTATTGTCCTATTCTATTGTTACATTATTAATGAGACTAGTTTACTATTAAGTCCAAGGATGCAAACGTATTGTAATATTTTGTGGAATTTCAATATTGACAGATGATTTGAAAAACTGACACTGACAGATGCAGTCGGTATTGCTAGATAAACTCTGCACTGCACATTCATTTATTTTCTTTTTGACAGGTCCACAAGTATTAAGTAGTGAACATAGAGCAGCACAGGCCACCGGAGGACCGGAGAGGACGAGGGACTAGCTATAACGTCTTTTCGTGATACAAAATAGTCTGTCATTTTTTGCGGAAGGCGGAATCTTCACCACGCGCAAACAATTGGCTGTCAATACGGAACTCACACTTAATAATTAAAAGAACACATTAACAATTTACACACACATTATACACATTCTGTGTACGACTATCGATACGTAAGATCAAAAATTCAAGAAGTCGGCTAGGGAAATCGGGTTTAAAAAGTGATACAAGGGTGGATAGTAATATAGATAAGACTTTATTTATTAATACAACAATCATCATTGAAATTAGGTCTTTACCTATGAAATTGCCGTTTTGTATGCAATAAGTGAAAGTACTTATTTTTTCAAACTTTTTTATTTCTGTTATTTGCACCTACCGACTATTACTTTTCCAAATTTCAAATCATTCATTTTCATATACTCCATTATTATACGCTTTTCAAGACACTTTTGCCTCTCACAACCAATCAGTGGAACAAATTATCAGCTGTGGTTTTTCCGGACCGATACGACCTTCGAACTTTGAAGAAAAAAGCGTACTTCCACATCGAAGGCTGGCAACGTGATTGTAACTCCTGATTTGCAGGTATTCATGGGCAGCAGTAGTCCCTTTCTATTAGGTGACCAGTCTGCTCGTTTGCCCCCTGTACCATAAAACAAAGAAAATAAAACGTTGAAGTATCCTTTTTGAATACTACTTCTAAAGTACTTCTAAATCAGTATAGAAAGTTTTTCGGTTTAGTGAAGAGTTGTACATTATTAATAATAAAATTAACTTGATACATGTCACGCATAGCTGTCTGATCCCAAACTAAGTAGAGCCTGTACTATGGTAGCCAGATTAGTGCTAAACATATTTCTATACTTCTTAATAAATACATACATATTACAGATAAAATACATCAGACATAAAAGAAATGATCGTGCTCAATACGCACTTATTGGTCCTGGGTGAGAATCAAACCCTCCGGTTTAGCAGTCAGGGTTACTAACTCCTAGATCAATAGGCCAGTTAGTTGTATTTGCATTGCAATTAATAATTAAAAAATATACGATGATACATTTTAGATTTTGTCAGTCGCGTCGTCAGTTATATTAATAATATTTTTTGTTTAATGTTTCTTTATTGTAAAAATGTTTAATTTTTAAACAAGTTCAGTAATATGGCTAAAACTGACTATTGTGCCATTTTATATCAGATGGAAATAGACAATTGTTACTATATAATTAGCAAAATTTTTGGATTTTCCTACCACAGAGCAACACGGTAGGGAGTAGCCATACGCAGGCGTTCGCCTCTGCCAAAGTATAAGTCCAAACGGTCATATGCGTATAATAAAACTAGTCGCCGCTCACTAGACTAAATCTTATGCCCTTATGTATGTTTGTAAAGTCCCCGCGACACAGGATTTATTCCTAATGCGATAATTGTCAAAAAAAAAGACAGAGGTCAATGTCAAAGGGCATAACAAATGGTATGGATGGCAGAATATTAGAAAGCTTATAGATTTGAAAAAAGGTTTAATTTTCTTATCAAAGTAATTTCTTCGGCTTTTTGCTTTACTGAAGACCTCAAGTAAAGACTTGTAATTAATTTTTTCAGTTAAATCTGATTTGATTCTTTTTCTATTTATTTTATTTTATTCGGATAACATACAGTGTATATAACAGGGATACAACACATTTTAACACTATGCACCATTTACATGTTTTCGCAGTTATACATCTAAAAAGCTTGTCATGGTTTAAGAATATACTAATAATTTAAAGAACCGTACAATTATAATAAAAGCAAATGGAAAAGGTAAATGAAAGGAGAAACCAAGTAGACAAAAACCGAAATTGTAACAAAATAAGCAAAAGTGATACAGTTTAATCATATTAGCCTGAGGACCATGCATCTGTTAATAGTCTGTTAAATTGGTATGGTTTAGAGTTAAATAGATCTAATTATGGAAAGCCAACCAGTCCGTTAATTTCTCTCGAGCTCTCGCTCTGACAAAGAATGACTTTTGCCTATAGTTTGACAAAAATTGAGGAGCATCTCATGCATGATGTCTAGTCATCCTGTTTGGTACCTACTTTAAGATTGATTGTAGATAATAAGGTATGTGAATCGATAACGTTCTGAGATATTTTGATAAGACAAGTGACATCTTAATTCCTCCTTCTTTCACACAATGGTAAAAATGATGTCTTCGACAACGCGCTTCGTAAGTCGTTAGACTTGTACTGTAGAGATTTCCATGACAGGTCCATATCGATCGAAACGACGAAGAATTTTGCAGGGAGGTTACAAGTAGGATTCCTCAGGCATCGGTCCTAGGACTTCTTCTGTGGAACCTCGCGCATAATGCAGTCCCGAGATTTAGTCTTCCCTTTTTTTTCTGTGCGGGAACCCCCTCGGATGCCACCCACCGGTGGTTATAGTGGACTCGAACCGACCTGAACCTAAAGGGCGCGCGCTCCACAGAGCCTCGCACCGCTAACCCGGCCCGCTTCTGTTAGGGTGACAAATGGTCTCACCTATCACCCCCAGGCCTGCGCTTATGGAGTACGAAGGTCGTTCTGCGTCCTCTGTCCTGAGTCGCCTGCGGTACCTGGCCCGTTCCCGGTCCTGGCGGTCAGGAGAGTTCTAAGCCTCTCCCGGTCCCGCTCCGCCGTCTCCTTTGCGAGCATAACTTGCTCGCAGAAGGAGACGGCAGAGTTCCACGCACTCTCGCTCCGCACGATAGCCGCAATCAGGCTATCGAGCGAGAGAACTCCCACTCCGATGGCCGCCAGGAGGCCTCGCCTCTGCTCAACCCACGCCAGGCACTCCGACAACGTGTGGAGAGGCGTGTCCACGGTCTGGCGATGTAAGCGTCTGTCATCTAAGTCCACGGTCTGGGCTCTTTTTTTTTATGGTACAGGGGGCAATCGAGCAGGCTGGTGGACTTGAGGGAAAGTGACTACCGCTGCAACTCAGGAGTCACCAACGTTGCCAGCCTTTGATGTGGGAGTACGCTATTTTCTTGAAAGTTCGTAGGTCATATCGGCCCGGAAAAACCACTGCTGATAATTTGTTCCACAGATTGGTTGTGAGAGGCAAGTGTCTTAAAAAGCGCACAATCGTGAATGGATATGAATTTTGGCATGTGGAACGATGACAGCATGTTACGGTCGGTATTAGTCCGAACAACTCCTCGAAACACTCTCTATAATACATACCTACGATACGTACAACGTATCGCCAGGGGATCTAAGATCTTCTAGCTATCGACGATTCGGGTCGCTCTCCGAGGTAGAAGCTGGTGCTGGGGTGCCCCTGCATATAGATGAGGACAGTATTCCATATGCGCGTTATTGAGTTGTTTTTATTCACGTAGTTATGTATTTCGGGGATGCTCTTTCTAATTTCGGGGCAGACGGGAGACGATTTCCAAGCCCCTTTGAAAAACCTGACATGGAAGATCGCTTCACCCCTTGAAATGATAACCTAATGAAAATAGAAAAAAGGTATATGTTTTGCTAACTAATCACACGATTTAACTTTACAAAGTCTAGCATAGTTCATTTTTTATACCGCTCTTATTTAGAACAAAAAATCAAATGACAGGTAAAGTAATTATAATAGCTCAGTATCCTTCCTTTATCTGCAGATTATCTTAAAGGAAGAGTAGGGAGAAATAAGAAACTTGACATTGCACTTAAATTATTCATATTATCTTTACATTGTATAAAATGTGGTCACTTTTTTATTTTTCTTTTGCACTTCGCAACGGATTTTAATGCGGTTTCTACCAATAGAAAGAACGATTGAAGAAGTTGGTTTACATGCATATTATAATACTCGTAGAGGAAATCAAAGGAAGGGGAATTTTAAAGATTTGTAAAAACGTGTTTTTGTGCGCTTACATTGCAAACGCTGGCTAAACCTTACGCGATAGATCAAAATAATATACATTGGAATTATATAACTTAAAAAGATCTACAAAAAAGTCCTCGGTGGAATATATCTATCTTCTACGCATAACCTACAGTAACAATTTTTATCGTTTACATATTGCAAAAAATAACTAAATTTGTAATTTACGAAGCTATTTTGAATAATACAGTATTATTCCTTATCAAAATAAATACATTAGATACGTTGTACATTAAAAGTAGATCAAAATTGCCTTTACAACACATCATTAAAATCAATAAATTAGTAGATATTAGAGATTTAAAATTCAAGGCAAAGAGGCCGTCGCCGCAACGAGCCGTATGTCCGTCCTAGTAGACAGCGACCGGCAGGAGCGGAGCAGGCCTGTAAATATTGCATATAACGATGTCCTGCAGTATGATTTTATCATAATCTTTACATAGTATAAAATAAAGTCGCTTTTTTGCGTCTTACGCTTAGCTCTTTTAAACTAAGCAACGGATTTTAATGCGATGATTTACTTGTATAATACACGCATATTATAGTAGAGGGCTAGAATTTCATAGATTTGTGATATGTACATGTCTTGTGCGCTTACATTGCAAATGCTGGCTGCTTTTATTAGCCTTATTTTCAACATGTTTTTCTTTCATGTTTATTTTTTAGGAAATGGATTTTTATGTAATGTAGGTATGTATTAAGATTATAGGAACCACTCTACTCTTCTCTAAAAAATAAACAGCCATAGCAGTTTTAGATAGTGTCATAAAAACTATAGCACTCTGAGTGCGGTAACGCACTTCGTTCGATCCAAATCCGTGGAAATACAGTCCGAAGTATTTCTATGGTAGCTTACGCACTAGATCCGACTTCTGCCATCCTCTTGTATGTACGCACCCCGAATTCTTTACTTCTTATGTGTCATTTGTACCTACAATAGCATTGCTAGAAGTTAACGCCAACGACGTGAACGCTCCACTTAAAATTAAGTATGCCAAAAGGTGACCCCTGAATTGCCTGGATTAGAATTAGAGGTCGCAATAGTGCGTAAACAATATACGAATTAATTCAGTCAATCAGCCTTCCAAATCCGTAGTCACGGATCAGAAATCGGAGTGCGAAAAGCAATATCCGAATTCAGTCCGAGATTTCTAGATCCGTATTTTCAAGGAATCGTATCGGACGTAGTGTGAAACCGCTCTAAGGGTCGTGCACGTGTGACCGTGATTCACTATTCACAAAAAAACAATACTATGAGTTCAAATATGTTCTTAGTAATGAAAGTATTATTAAAAAATATGATAACTGTCTGTTATGGGTTCCGTTGGTAGTAATAAAAATTTATGAACAAAAAAGTATTAGGGAAAAAATTATGAAGGAATAATAGGAATATAAGATTTTAGTGTGATGACCCGTGATGTTGGCCAACAAGGCTGCGGAAAGGGAACAGTCTTCAAATTAGGAATCTTTAAATTAAGAAGATTACAGTTGAATATTACATTATAAATTACATTGTGAAAATAAACTTAGATATTATGTTAGTGTGAAATACAAGTAACACAACAAGACCAAGCCTCTAATTCGGAGTGTCTGACTTGGCATTTTTAATTAAGTAGTAAGCTTGTGTAAATAATTATTGTCTTGTATAAAAAAAATTACGTTTTTTTTTTGTTTGATGGTGAATGATATAACTATAATGTCTATAATTAGAATGAATGTAACCTGTAGAAAAAGTAAGTTTAGTAAAGTAAGTAATCGCCACTATGAAAGCACGTTGAATGAATAACTGTCTGCCAAGGTGCTTTTTATTTTCTGTATCACCTAACAACAATAACAACAAACCTAACAATGAAAGAGATAGAGTATAATAACGGATTAATACTTTGCCACACGATGTGGTTATATAAAGTACTAGCTCTTGCGTTATGCTCCTGCCCCACAACTTAAACTATGTCCAGATAAAATTTTATTTTAAATTGGTTCAGCGGTTATTGATTTCCCATACAAACTTCCATCCGCCGTTTTCACCAACTTAAAGGATGATTTCTTGGATAAAACCTATCCTATGTCTTTTCCCTGTACTCAAACTATCTCTACACCTCCGAAATGCTTTCGTGCTTAAATCCCCTCGTATACCACCCACCGGTGGTTATGTCTGACTCGAACCGACGAAAGGGCACGCGCGTTGCTTCTGCTATTGTGACAGGTGGCCGCACCGCCAGGCCTGCGCTCTCCCGGTCCCGCTCCACCATCTCCTTTGCAAGCATAACTTGCTTGCGTTCCGTACCATCGCGGCAATCATGTTACCGAGCGAGAGAATTCCCACTCCGATGGCCGCCACGAGGCAACGCCTCTGCTCCACCCACGCCGGGCATTCTGCCTGAGTGTGGAGCTCTCAGGCGTTGGTTCCTTGTGGATCAGACACAGGTGATCTTCGATGCGTCCTTTCCCGGTGATCACCTGCGTCAACCGGTATAAGAGGGTTCCGAGATGCCTTTCCAGCCAATCCTTCATAACGGCGATACGGCGATAACGGCGCGCCCAGCGCTCGGTTGCCCAAGTCGTTACTTCCACTCCTCCACGAGGACATTATCTCTATACCTAATGTCATCAAAATCAGTCCAGCGGTTTAAGCGTGAAAAGGTAACAGACAGACACACTTTCGCATTTATAATATTAGTATGTATGGGAGCAAAGCATTAATTTTCCTCATCTCTTTGAGGTCATAATCGAGTAACTAAAAGACAGGTCCTAATGCTCAAAGCAAGCTCAATACTATATCTGTAATTTACTGATTTTAGAGAAAGAGTATGAAAAGATGTCATACGTGTGGTTTACCAGATTATTGCTTGAGTTGC
This sequence comes from Arctia plantaginis, assembly GCA_902825455.1. NCBI lineage: Eukaryota > Metazoa > Arthropoda > Insecta > Lepidoptera > Erebidae > Arctia > Arctia plantaginis. The sequence continues at coordinate 3,777,124 of CADEBD010000303.1, forward strand.
AAGTGCCTTTGTTCGACGGTGGTCACTTACCACCAGGGGACTCGTCTGCTTGTTTGCCCCCTATGCTATAAAAATAACAACTCCCAGTTCAAGAGAAATTCTACCCACATTTTCTTCTTCTATTACATTTTAATGCTTTAATTATCTTCATAAACTTTGTAAGTAATATTCTTATGATGATATTTCTATAAGCAAAGGTACGAGTATGAAATCATAGAAGTAATTTATGTTGGAGAAATATCTGAACAAAAAGCCACTAACTTCTTTTTGAATAAACATTACCCACGTAATTTATGTAACCTAGTTATATTTGTACGTAGTTAGGCCCGTTGATCGCTGTTTTGGCAGAACATTTTTTTTTTCATTGTATTCAGGTCTGAACAGGGTGTTTATTGAAATGGGGTAGCGAGTGCCCCACGCGCATGCTCTATTCATTTGGCCGGCCCGGTGCGACCCTTGTCAACTTCAGTGCACAGCTGAAGAGCTCAAGGCGAAACCTCGTGTGCTTTTTAGACTGTGTTGTACTAGGACCATAAAATCCTACTCTATTTAAAAGTAAGTGTTACTTTCATAATTAATAATAATTGGTAGTCTATGGACCATTAATTAAATTTCTAGTATGGTGAATCATCAATTTTGTAGAATTTCAACACATGTTAACCGTCACATAGCTCACTACTTTTATAAATAAGCGTACACCGATGACGGACACAAAAGGCCTATGACGCAAGTTGTCCAATTACAGCCAAAATTAAGATTTCAAGAGATTGAAGCAAATCTTTTTTACATGTCTGCATCTTTCGCAAAATGGTTACACGGCTGTTGACTTCATTTTAGAGTGATTTTTCAATTATATGCCATTAATCAATATTCGTAAATTCACGTTGTGACTTCGGAGTGACTTATTAGAATCTTATATGAATTGTTTATGGTGTTTATATGTATATAAACCGAGTTTAACATCAATCAAATTGAGATCTGGGCCCTCTAAGAATGTAGGCACCTCAAGGTATATACATAGTGTATTTTGTTTTACAGAAATGATGAAGCGAAGATCATCTAATCATCCTCATCTATGCGAAAGGCTATATAAAGATCACGCGTTGTGACGCACAACTCTTACATCAATTTCGAATTACATTATTTCTAATATTTTAAATGTTAAACTAATTTATTGATTCATTTAGACATAGTAATTTATGCATACAGTTATACCGTCAGCTAATTATTGTAATAATTTATTTTAAAATACATAAATGCAAGTTCGAAAATTGTAAGATTGTTTTTAAAAAGTGTTAAAAAATAAAATAAAGTATAGAGCGAAGCTTATTGTTAATATAGTAAAGTAAATGTTACGTTGAGTAGGTGCTAAATATGTTATTTTGTATGGAAATTCGTTTGTGAGTCTGAAAATTGGCAATCGAAACGATGGAGCCGTTTGCCGACGATTTACTATGGCTGGTAGTAAGCGGATTTGTAGTTGCGTTTGTCCTGGCGTTTGGTATTGGCGCGAACGATGTGGCGAACTCATTTGGTACCAGTGTCGGCTCAAAGGTGCTCACACTCACACAAGCTTGTATACTTGCCACGATATTTGAGATTGCTGGTGCAGTACTCATAGGTGAGTGACATTATATGCTATATGTATCTCTTTTAAGTACTTTGGCAACATTTTTAACACACTTTTTCATAAAAGTTTGACGTATACAAATGAAGGTTCCCTAAAATAATAAGAGGTTGTTATTACTCCAAGCTACTTATTTTATTGAATTTATACAGGGACCAACGCTCTTAGTAATTGGTTACTTATCTCGTGAAATTCGGGGAGGTGTCTGTTCTTATTGAATACTGGCTCGAAGGTGTGACAAACTCCAAGGGACTTACGCTTACAGAAGAATATATTATTTATTATACTCTCCACCATCATTAGCCTGCTGGTTTAGTACTCTAGTCAGTGGTTAGTGCTCCTGACTGCTGAGCTTGTGTACTGAGCATTTATTCTATGCCTAGGTATAATTTACTTATGGATTAGTGATAATAATAAATATTAATATTTTTTATGTGTGTGAGATAAGTGATAATACCTTTTTTTTTTTTTTTTTTTTTTTTTTCACGCGGGGAATGCTTTTCGCACCATACCCTCCGTTGGGGAAACGCAGGGCGTGTGTGGGACTCCCGGAGAACCGGTCTACCCACTAAACCCCGCGGCGGCCTTCCTCGGCAGTCGGGAGGAGCTCCAGGAACGCATTGGCGACTTCTGGAGTCCTCCCTGCCGTACCTCATGTCTGAGGCACATCCCGGAGTGACCGTAGTCACCCTAGGGCAGGACGCTATCGCGCCTCTCACTGCTCTACAGAGTAAAAGGCGCAACGGCGTCCCGCCTTAGACGAGACCCCCCCGGCCGCACCGGAGTGTCATCCGTCTCGGGTCGTTTACAGCGGTCACATCGCCCCAAGATGTGGCCGCAGTGACCCTTAGGCGGCGATTGGGGAGTTAGCGACCTCTGCCGCGTCCCCTTCGCCGCCTCCTTCGAGCGGGATCGGCCCTCTCCCGATCCCGCTCTGCGGCCTCCTTTTGGAGCATAACGTCCTCGCAGAAGGAGACCGCGGCTGCCCATCCCTCGCCACTCGCCAGCATTGCCGCGATTAATGCTGGCGGTGACAGGTTTCGTCCGATCTGTCCGACCAAGACTCGACGTTCGGACTCCCATGCAGGGCAGTCCTCCAGCGTGTGCTGGGCGGAGTCCCGGTCGGACCCGCAATGGTGGCATCGTGCCGTGGCCTCCCGTCCAATTCGATTCAGATACTCACCGAAGCAACCGTGCCCGGTAAGCATCTGAGTCAATCGGTAGGTGACACAGTCGTTCCTCCCTACCCACGCTTCGAAGCTCGGCAGAACGGCTCCGACGGCGCGTTGGCTAGCACAGCCCTGGATTACAAGCCGTGCCTGCCACGCTCGCAAAGCCTGCGTATGCGCGTTCCGCCGTAGCATTCCGGGCTCATGATCCGGCGCGGCCTCCTCACCATTCCGACCGACAGAACGGACTTGGTCATAGACCATCGCGTCCATGTCGGCCAGAATGTCGAAGGGTGGATATCGAGCCAGGACCGTCGCCGCCTCAAACGAGATGGTACGATAACCCCGTACGACCCGTATGGCCATCAACCGCTGTAGGCTTCTGAGTAGAGCCTTGCAGCGGGAGGCACCCGCCAAGTCATTAGACCAGACGGGCGCCCCATAGAGGACCATGGATCGCACGACCCCCATATAGAGACGGCGAACTTCTTCCCGTGGTCCCCCGAGATTGGGCAGCAGGCGATGCAGTGCACCCGCTACCCCGCGCACTCGGGGGACTAATCGCACGAAATGCTCTTCGAAGCTCCACCGACTGTCCAGGATGAGGCCTAAGTACTTCATGTACCGGCCCACCTGGACTTCAGCGTCACCCACCCGGAGGCATGAGCTGGGTGGTTCCTGGCGCTTACGTAGGCCATGGAACCATATCGCCTCAGTTTTCTGAGGCGCCACCCTCAGACCCAGCTCATGAATCTTTCCCACGACACAAGCCACCCCATGCTCGGCGAGCCGAAGCACCTCGTCGAAGTGTGACCCTCTAGCCAGTATTAAAGTGTCATCTGCATAGCAGACAACACTAAGGCCAGAGGGCAGACTGGTGCGAAGGACCACATCGTAAGCTAAGTTCCACAACAAAGGGCCTAAAACAGAGCCTTGGGGAACCCCGCAACACACCTGTCTCCGAATTTCCACCCCGCCCCGACCGATAAACTTCACTGTCCTATCGCGCAGATAGGCCCCAATGACGGCCCGCAGATAGAGGGGCACCTCATGAAATTCAAGGGCCGCCCTTATCGCCTGCCAGGGGAGGGTGCCGAACGCGTTGACGATATCAAGGCTAACCGCCAAAGCCACCCCCCCTGATCGGACTGCCGACTCCGACATGGAGCGAACGCACCTGATAGCGTCCACTGTCGAACGCCCCCGTCGGAATCCAAACTGGCAGTCCGACAGATCAGGGCCTACTCGCGACAGGTGCCCGCTGATACGATCGGAGATAATCCTCTCAAAGAGTTTCCCCGACTCGTTCAGCAGGCAAATCGGTCGGAACGCAGAGGGAGAATCTGCAGTTCTACCTTCCTTTTTCAAGAGCACCAGTCTCGCTTCTTTCCAGCCGAGGGGGAACACACCGAGGCTAAGACAATCTGTGAAAATCCGCCTCAGTTTGTCCCCCAATACCGACAGAGCTATCACCAGCGCCCGACCTGGAATACCATCAGGTCCGGGCGCAGTGTTGCGGGAAGCCAGTCGCCGCACGACTCGGTCCAGCTCTCCCTCCGTCACCTCACACTCGTCGGACCAGAGTTGCCGGTCCGATTGTAACGGAGAGATCAAGGGACTGTCCTGGACCCTTGGGAAGAGCGTGTCTACCACTCTTCCCAGGAACTCCGGGTCCAGGGTTTCAGTCAATGGAGGGACCCATGGTTTTAGCTTGCCCAGTACAATTTTGTACGGGCGCCCCCAAGGGTCTCTATCCACTCCCCCGATGAGTTCTTTCCAGGACCGAGCCTTGGCCTCAGCGATTGCATCGCTGAGAGCTTTTACAGCAGCGCCATATTCCCGCCGTGCTACTTCGATCTCCTCGGCTGTAGCTCGCCGTCTTCTCCGGGCTCGAAGATACGGGCGGCGCAATCTCGCGACCGTCGTTCTCAGCTGCGAGATCTCCATGCTCCACCAGTACGCCGAGCCCTTCCTGGCTGGCCTGACTCGGGGCATGGAGGCATCACATACGGACGCCATAATGTTCCCAAACCAGGCCGCCTGTTCTTCTGGATCGGACGAAACCCTTTCCTCCAACCAATCCGCCACGTGGGATGCGGCAACGACCATCTCTCGGTCAAGCCGCTTGAGGGACCATCGTCGCGGAGGTTCTCTATCCTGACGCGGGCGGTCAGCGCGGCGGAGAGACACATCGAATACGATGTGTCGGTGGTTAGAAAGACTGACCACTTCCTCCGCCACCCGCCATCCCGACACCATGTGCACTGCAGAGGGAGTCGCCCATGACAGGTCAACAATCGACTCCCCCTGCCATCGTACACAGGTGCTAACTGAGCCCCGATTTAGAAGTCGGAGGTCCAGTCCAGCCGCCCACTCCAGGATAGTCTCTCCCCTCGCGTCGTCCCGAGTGTCACCCCACTCCCTTGAGTGGGCGTTGAAGTCACCCAGGACGAATACCGGACGGGAGGCGTAGCTGCGAATGCAGATTGCCAACCCGTGCAGGTATGCCTCATATTCGGCTAGGCCACGATTGGGAGAGAAGTAACACCCCACCACCACTGTTACCCCCCACTCCACTGCCACGAAGCCAGCACCCTTTCTTAGGAGAGAGCAATGGAAGCCTTCCCCACCCGGCCAATAAATGGCCGCTGAGCCATCGACCGCCCCGAACCAACGCGGATGGTCCGGGACGGTATAGGGCTCTGCAATGACTGCCAGGGCAACCGACTGCTCCGCGAGCGTCTGGATTAATAGATCCTGCGCTGCTCGGCAGTGGTTGAGGTTGCCCTGGAGAACCCTTGCGTGTGGTGGGAATGTTAAGCCTCCATTGCCTCTCCCGTCGAGTTACAACTCGACACTGGCTGTCCAGATTGGGCAAAGGCGGGGCGAGGCTGAACCTCTCCCTCCTTTTGCTTCTTCGGTGGGCAACAGCTCTTGCTACCCAGCCGATGGTTTGCGGGCCGCCCGTGGTCACTGCACACCGGACACCTCGGTGCGTTCGCTGCGCAGTCTCGGGCCTTATGGCCCAATTCTCCGCAGCGAAAGCAGCGCCCACTCCTGTCAGGGTGACCTGAGCATTTTACCCTGACGTGTCCCATTTCAAGGCATTGGTAACATTGCAAGCGCCGTGGTGCCAATGCTTCGGTACGGACCAACGCCCAGCCCACCTGCACGCGTTGGGCGGCCGCAGCTTGGCGTACTGCTGTAAGTGGGCCCCGGACCCAAACCGTTCCCAATCGGGCTGCGGTTCTGCGTATCTCCCCGACCTTGATGTCGGACGGAGAGCAACCACCCACTGCGGCTATTGCCTCCGCAACCTCGATGGCGGTGATGGATTCGTCCAAATCCATCACCCGCATTTCGGCCGTTTTGCACGGACGCATAAATCGCGCATCTGTGTCGCCCATGACCGCGCGCAAGCGTTCGGCCAAAGCGTCCGCTTTGGCAGCGCTATCCGGCCCGGGGACCTCCAGTACTAGGCCCCCTGTGACTGCCTTTCGCTGGCGGACCCCGCCCGTAATGCCAAGCTCCGCCAGCTTAATACGGGCTTTTGCGGCCTGCATTACTTCCGCCAGTGAGGTACTGGATCCCGGAGGCACTGCGACCACGACGGCAGCATTGGTGGGGGGTCGCGGTAATTGCGACTTCTTTGGCTTCGAGACGGGAGTAGCAACCGCACCCTGTCTCGCAGCGGTAGCCTTGGCTTTTCTCCCAACAACTTGGGCCCAGGTGCCCCCTTCCTGCCTTACCGCTGGTTCCGGCAGGGTAGACCTTCCAAGACTTGAAGCCTGCTTCGTTACTGGGGTTAGTTGCTGCCCCGTCAGCCCCTTCGCTTTCTTTTTCTTCTTTTTTCTCTTCTTCTTCTTCTTCTCGGAAGGAGAAGAGAGCGCAGTGGCTGCAGCAGCCGCCTGCCGCACCACTGGAGTCCGTCCTTGGCCTAGAGGTGGTCTGGCACCTCTCTCTGGGAAGAACCTAGCTAAAAGCCCGGACTGGAATCGGGCAAACTCACGGTTCATGATTGCCGCGATTTCTTCCCAGTCCAGATGGTCCTCCCTTGCCGGGTGAGCCAGTGGCACTGGCGAGCCCATTTTCGGCCCCAGTTCCGCCATTGAAGAAGGCAGCGGGATCGTTCCCGCCACCTTTGTGGCCGACGATCTCCGCAGCACCGCCGAAGATGGTTCGTTCTCCTGTTCGAGAACCCTCACCCGGTCCACCAGCGACGATGATGACGCCTGGTTCTGCACGGACACCTCCTCGTACTCGCGTGTCACCGCTCTGTTGCAGAGCTCCTTAACGCCGTCCCGCAGAGTCTGCAGGGCTCGACGAATGGAGCTCATTACTTCCGCCTTCGTGCTGCGGGGTCTGTCCAATGTCTCCTCGACATTATCCAGACTTAGCAGCATTTGGGTGCCGACCTCAGCTGAGCTGGGCTGGTTTGCGTAACTGACACTGTGTGTCCGCTTCGCAAAACCAGTTCCGTCCTCATCATCGTGTAGACTACGCTTCCGCGACTGCCTGCGTGTCTCCCTCTCCGACCCTATTGAGGCTGAGCTATCGCTCTCTCCGCCTCGATCACCTCCGTCAAGCGGCAGCGGGGTGGAGGGTCTGGATAAAGGTGTTTTCAATGAACGCGACCGCAACCGCCGTTCGTCACTCTCTTTCGCCTTAGTCAAGCGCTTCTCCTCTCTATAAATTCTTTGTCCGTTTTCCATTAAGCCAATGTCGTTGGTAGATCCGTCCGTTGTTTTTGGTTTTTGTTTATCTGTGTTAAATTCCATATTTAATCCCACGAGTATGGGGGAAATGAAGTCCATCCGGGCGGTGCCCCCTGCACCCGGATAAGCCTATGTACTGTGGAGGTCGGCCGGTATCCACAGGTCTTAACGACTTCGCTGTCGGGTGTTATAGACTGTCCTTGTCATAGGTCGGCCAATTAAGGCAAGCCCTCCGGCCAACAGGTTCTCAGCGTACCCTCCTGGAGCCACCAGTTGGGTCGTTGCTGAACCTCTGTTGGTTACGAAATGCGAGAGGGTGGCTAACCCTCCCTCACCGGCGGCAGCACTAGTGCTTGTCAGCCCCTGCGTAAGCAGTGGGCCAACCCGCCCTTGGATTCCATACGGATCCCACCTCGGCCTCTGCCCATAACCCCTTCGCTCGTCCAGTCTTCTCTGATGAACAGAGAAGTACCGAGAGCGGTTTACCCCCCCTGCCGAGTTATTTGCCGGCGGCCAATACCAACCCCTGAAAGGGAAGTTATTGACCGTCGCCCAGGATGCACCGGCCCCCTGCTTCCGTTCCCCCCGGACACAGTGGCCATGAAGGACAAGAAACACGGTGACGCACGTGGAGGTTACCCGACCCGCACCCCAAGTGATAATACCTATACATATTATTATTCTGAGTGATCTTTAGGAACAGTTTTGAGATGACAGTTTTTTTTGGTAGGTATTTATGATATGGGATGACGCCATTTGAAACCACACACAAAAATTATTAGATACAATAATAATCACAACTTCACATATCTCACACACGGTCGTCTGATCTCAAACTAGGCAAAGCCTGTGCTATGACACCCACACACAGAATAAATGATCTTGTTCATCGGACAATTATTGGATAAGGTAGTCCGGCTTAACAGTCAGGGTCACTAACCCCTAGACCAAAAGTTAATTTATTATTCTCATAATTCTTTGTCAAAGTCGTTCCCTTTCAAATTTAAAGAAAATCCTTTTTCAAACTCAAACTAAACGTCTTTATTTCATAAAAGATTAAAATTATTTGACCGTCTCATGTGCAGACTCGAAAGTCGTAGACACACTATAGCAACTAACACTATAGCAATAATCTCTGTTCTGTCAAATATTTAGCAAACTAAATAAAAACGTATCGTAAATATATAAATCTCTTATAAGCCTGTGCCGATCTACAACCGCCCATTTCCAAGTGGTTGTGCCTCATGAGGAGAAAGAGCAAACAAACTCACGGCCACTCTTTTTTAATAAACAGATAACAATGGCATCATAACATATGCACAACATTGTTGTGATGTGGCCAGTATGTAAGTTAAGTAAAAAAAAAAGGTTCAAAACTAAATAAGTCGTTTTGATTCAAGAGAATAACCCACCAACACACAAACACCTGTTGCCTTGAAAACTTAAAAATGAATCTTGTAGACAATATGCAGATGTATTTAATTTCGATAGTAGGTTCGAGCGTAATAGGCACCCCTTATAAAATGTATTTACTTAGAAAATTACGGACAAGATATAAAATACTTAGATGTAGTCGTAACTACAGAACTCTTCATTGCGTGGCCCGACACGCACTTGGACGGTTTTCATTTGTTTTCATTTCAAGCCGATAGGCTTCGATTGGTTGACAGATAGACGTTAGCATCGTTTGATTATGGCACCGCTTGGTCGGTATTATTAATCCTGAATGGTTCTGGCGTATATTTGAACACAGTCTCAATCTGAATAAAAAAGTTTGATCAATACCGTGCTAACTGCTAAGCAAGGACTTGTCCAATGATAGTAGATTTGTTAAAGGTTTCACAAATGCTACTGAATATTTTTAGAACTATGAAAAGCTCATTCCATTGATTAGCTTTAGTTTGACTAACTTTTCAGATTACTTACAATGATAACTTTGTAATTTATAGTGGTTTTAGAAGAGGAAGACGAGATAGATTGGACACTAATTGATAAACTGAAAGCTTATATTTATTTAGTTCGAAGCTAGTCAGAAGTATTTATTTATGAATCGCATCTTTTCTTTCCCTGACGGAAAGGCTTTTCACATTGATACATTTCATAATAATTTAATCATTTATCCAGCTAATAAAATAACAAAATGTATTTAAAATGTCTAAATTGTTCAACTTCTATTTTTAGAAATTTATATAAATAACAACTTTAGGACATTTTAGGATTTATATTACGCGATGTCGTCTTAGTCGAATGACCTTGCCATGCCATGAAGAATGAAGGTTAGACCTTGCCATAGTTCATACGGTGCTAGGAACTTTACCCAAATCAAGGAATCGAAGTTGCCCTACGTGGAATAAACATTTAAGAACTATATAAAAAACTAATATTATTCAAGTGTCGTTGTCTGGGAGAGTTTTCTATTCTTTGAAAAAGAGTAGAAGGCTTCAGCAGTTAATAATGTAGAATTCATATTTTAAGTTACCATTATCTTACAGGTTATAAGGTGTCAGATACGATGCGTAAAGGCATCTTGGATGTGTCGCTGTACGCAGACGGCGGAGAGAAACTCCTGGCTGCCGGGTGTTTGTCAGCATTACTGTCGGGTGCAATTTGGCTAATCTTGGCCACAGCATTGCGACTACCTGTATCAGGAACTCATTCTATGGTGGGAGCTACGGTCGGATTTACACTGACAGCCAAAGGTCCTGTCGGGGTGCGCTGGTCGACACTTGGAACTATCGGTCAGTAAGTTTGTAAAATCCACTTATGGCTCTACAATTTACATTCCCCTATTCTCATTCAGTCATGGACTTCAATGCCCATGTATTTTTAACAAATTTCAAAAGAATATAATTTTCCGTAAATTCACTGACTTTGTTACGTAACAAAAGGCCTGAAAAACGCTAATGGTTATGGTTGAACCATTGTGCTATCAATTCGTTTAATAATGAAATACATCATAATAGATAATCACGAGAAAATTCTATTATTATAGCTGTGAAACTTCCAATTATGGATTCTCGAATTGTAAGTAGGTACGGTCCGCTTGATGTCACAAAATGTATGATCCATTAGGTTAATTGCCGACGTCACTACGTCAACTTCGAAGGCAAACATTGTGAGTCTCCTATGGAATTTTACCAGCATTTGAATATTGTGATGCTGAATTGCTTTTCGTGGACTTTATTGAACTTTCTAGAAAGTAGTCAAGATTATTTAGTTAAATCTCTAAAAATATACGTCTTACAGAATAGAAAAAATAAGTATAATCTATACTAGCTTTTGCCTGCGGCTCCGCCTGCGTAAATGTCGGTTATCGCATTAAAAAACATGTCTTTCCTCAAGAATCAAAGTATCTCTATACTAAATTTATCGTCATTCATTCATCTAAATCGGTTCAGCGGTTATTGATTCCCCTATACAAACTTCCACCCCCCTTTTCACCCCCTTAAAGGATGTTATCTGGTATAAAAACTACCCTATGTCATTTCCCGGGATTGGACTATATACCAAATTTCCTCTAAATCGGTTCAGCGATTTAAGCGTGAAGATGTAACAGACAGACATACACTTTCGCATTTGTAATATTAGTATGAATTACAAATTATGAAAATATCTAGATTACTTCCGAGAGCTTTAAGTCGAGAAATATTTGAGGTCATGTAAAATGGTGATATTACATGACATGTATTTGAAATACTTTCGCTTTTAAACTGCTGTTAGAGTATAAAAAATGTAAGAGGGTAATAAACAAGGAATTTTACGGATGTTTAAAAGTGTCTAAACATTTATTTTGTATTTCATAATAAGGAGTCAGTTTGTTAAAATTAATTTTAACAAACTGAGGCATAAATGTACCAGTGTGCATAAATGTGTCAATGTCCGTATAAAAAAATAACATCGGCATTTTTAATTATATTCTGTGATTTTAACGTACACCAGTGTCCAGCAGAGTCGCATCTTATAATTTTTAAACGGTAATCGTTTATTTGTCTAAGATACAAGTTTTAAATTTAAAGCACAAATTAAACGCTCAAGAAAATTTAAATCTTAAATACCTCACAACAAACGTAAAGGCTCACAGTCTTCATCATTTCATTAAATAAATACCTATTTAATAATTTTTTTAAAGGCTTACTAGCAATCGAAATTATTCGTATTCCCGTTAACCCCTCTAGCTAAGCTAAGCTAGCTTCCCGCTAAGCCTTGCTTGTGTTAGGAGTAGGTTCACTCTTGATCGCAAGTCCAATGCCTTAACCACTAGGCTACCGCCGCTTATATATTAATCATTTTCTTATCTAGTTATACAAATAAATAAAATTGAAGTGTCTGTTTGTAATGTCAAAACAGTAGGTTTTATCATGCTTACACGGTTATTTGCAAGAACCCTGTGCCTAAATAAAATATTTTTGGCCTGTCTGTCTGTTAGTTCCGGATAATCTTTAAAACGGCTCCACCGATTTTGATAATATGTTAATAGTTGAAAAATGTATACTAAAATGTATTTATTTTTATAAAATAAATAATGATAAAATAAAAAGCTACGAAGAGAGCCGCCGAGTCTTTCGGCGCGCGGGAGCGAGACCGAAAAATGTGTTACAAGACTTTTTTCTGATACTTCAGTTGGCGCGTCAACGCTCACATCTTTTTCAAATTTCATATAAATAGCAAACGTCCACCAAAAGTCGAAAGGAAATTTGTGCCGACCGGGGGTCCACGGACCCCTCATGCCGTTTTTCCTAGTAAAGAAGTCAATGATGATACTTGTAGTAATATATAGGTAAACATAGTTTGAATGGCAATGTAAAATTTTTGCATATTTCAGCTGATGATGTCTGTGTTCATCAGCTTGAACTAAAACCAATCTAATGCTTTGCTCATTTTAACGATTTATTTATCTACTAATAATATGTTAACCTTTTGCAGTTTAAAGAATAATCAAGTGATTTTAACTTTGACAGTGTCATCGTGGTTCATATCCCCAGCATTAAGCGGTACAGCGTCAGCTCTCCTGTTTTGGTTGGTACGTCGGTTCATTCTACGGGCACCTCAACCAGTGAATGCCGGTCTTACCGCGTTACCTTTCTTTTATGGAGCCACGATCGCTGTTAACGTGTTGAGCGTGGTACATGATGGCCCCAAGTGTAAGTAAGCCGGAATGTTAATTGTTTCACTTAATGTGTACCGACGTCATGCGTGTGGTGACGGATTAAGAATACGAACTATTCGTCCCGTGGGTGTTGTAAAACCCGACTAAGGGAGCAAACTACGCAAGACAACCGTTCCTCGCAGCTGACTGTTGTGACGGGTGGAGGATAAAACCTGTCCCGTCCACCCGCGGCCACACTCGGGGCGGCATGAGGCGCTGGTAAGCGCTCCTCTTCCTCCGCGTGGAGATTAGCCACCCGGGCCCTCTCCGCCCGGGTGGCTAATCTCCACGAACAAAATCTTTCACAAAACTAGTACTAAAAAAAACTAAAATATACATCAAAACCAAATTATTATTTTTGTCACACAAATAACAAAATAAGTGTTTTTGCAACATGTTTTCTATTAATTATCACAAAATTCGCTCAACATAATAAGGCTTAAAATTTCAGATAACGTTCAGCAAATTGAAAAATCATTATAGCGAAGCATTACTTTTTATCTTATACGATATAGCATTATTTTTAAGGTTTAAGGCGTCAGAAACGAAATGCTTACAGAAGATATATAAGGTTAGGTTGAAATTGCGACACGCCTAGCGTTTACAAAACATCTTTTTGAGAACGCGGCATTGTAATATTTGTCAATTTAAGGCACTTACATAAATAAAAATAGGAGCTCTGTTTTAACAAAAATTAATTACAAATTTTAAGGAATAGCAATGCATCACGAGTTCAAATTGTTGATAAAATAATAATGTTTTTGATTAGGATTGGGATTTTTTGCATAAAAAGAAAGGTTTTTTTATTTACAGGTAAATACTAGCCTTTATAAAATAAATATAAAAAGTTCAGGAGTGTGACTAATTGATTTCTTTCCTGGTTTAGTGTTGGGAATGGACAAGATTCCTCTTTGGTTAGCGTTGGTATCCTCCATGGCATTCGGTGCCTTCGTGGCGCTTTGCGTACGGGGATTCCTTGTGCCGTACTACCGCCGTCACTTGACCGCACCGCCTGTAAATTTTTCCCTTGGACTATCAAATGGTATGGTTATTTTATCTGTCAAATTCGAAAAATGTTTATAAAAGTATAGTAAAGCGCAGTATTTAATGAAGAATTTTGATTATTTTAGATACAACGCCTGCAAATACACCCACACATTCTAACAAGAGCAGCGTGCCGCAGCGTCCGACTTCTCTTTTATCCGAAGATGGGAAAGTTCTGGAAGCTATAGAGGAATGTGCCGAGATGGTTACTCTGAGTGATGCTGATAAAATCTCAAACGGTGTGAAGGAAATGAATGCAAGGAATCGAGCTTTACTCGCCACTATGGACGACTGCAGTATCTTGTCCAGAAGCCTGAGTCCACCTAATAAATCACGGTTACAGCTGATAGATGCCGATCCCCAGATAAACACCTTGAAATATATAGACGAAACATTGAGTTGTTGCAAGAGTTTGGACTCGACCCAAATGGCCGGTATGGGAGAGAGCTATGATTCCAAGAATGGATTTTTGGGTGATTCTTGTGACACAATAGCGCGGTGCGAGTTCGACAGGTTGGCTGCGGCAAGGGCAGTGACTTATTGCGTCGAGTTTGAAACTCCACCGCCCCGTATCGATAAGGTAGGAATTTAAGCGTTCATCATATTTTCTATTTTATTTTACTTTAAAATACATAGAAATGACAGCATATTACGTAGTAGGTTTCGTAATTTAAAGTAATTTCTCCGTTCCTCGAGAGCTCTCAAGCCTCTTTTTCTAGGTGACATTTTCCCTGTCTTTATCTGTAAAGTCCCTACGCAATGTTCAAGCAAAATTTCATGATGACAAAATACAGATAAACATGATTTTTGATATACTTACACATATATACATTATATGTGCTCTTAATAACCACTATAAAGAGATAGTTTTGCGTACGTATTCTCGCAACGAAGCTGATGTCTTTGACTTTTAAAAGGAGCTCCTTTCAAAAGTTCAGTTAAAGTTTAGCTTAGTGGGCCTTGATTTCGAGATACGATAATTTTAAAACTGACAACTACTTTTCAGGCTCCTGAAATAGGTAGCGCTTGGAGCATTGAACGTTGCGGCGGTAGTGACTCACTAAGTAACGTGCGTACAACCGCCATAACGCCTAACTCTAGTGCAGCACCACTCTTGCGAACCGTAACACCGCCACCTGCACCTCCACAACCTCCTCCGCCTGATGCTCTACGATTATTCTCTTTTCTGCAAGTTCTCACTGCCACATTTGGAGCCTTTGCTCATGGTGGCAATGATGTCAGGTAAACATTAAAAATACTACTGTTAAGTACTTAATTTAATAAAGAAGGCGACTGTAAGAATGTACATAAAAACTATAAGAAGTGCTGTCTGTCAAACCCCTTTTAAAAGAAGTGCCAACTTCATATTGCTTCTCATGATCAGGCCCCTAATCAGGCTTACTTATTATTTTCTCATATTAACAAACCTTTATAGCTTTAAATAGTATGTTACATGGGCAAGCCACTGTATAAATACGACGGCCATATTGGTCTAGTGGTTAGCTATCCTAACTTCTAAGCCGGAGGTCGTGGTTTCAATTCCCACCAGGACAAATATTATGTGATGAGCAGTATGAGCACGATCATTAGTTCTGTGTCTGGGTATAATTTATCTAAAATATGTGCGTGTTAGAAATATATGTTTGTTTATTTAGAAATATATTATATGCGCCATAGTGTACAATGCCTTGCTCCTTTTAGGTAAATGGGACTAAAGATTGCAGTCGGCAAAAGTGATGTATGCATAAATACCTTGTTTTATTTTTTGTACAGCAACGCAATAGGACCTTTAGTGGCTCTTTGGCTCCTCTACTCTGAAGGTGGTGCTCAGTCCCGAGCGGAAACACCTCTCTTTATCCTGGTGTTCGGTGGCGTGGGTATAGCGCTTGGCCTCTGGCTCTGGGGCCGACGCGTCATTCAGACCGTCGGAGAAGATCTCACGAGCATTACACCCGATACGTGAGTATATTGGAATAGTAATTATATTATTTATCATTAATTTTATGTGCATAACATAGGAAAAATTTGTTATTCTGCATTTGAGTGTATTTTATAGCAGTGTCAAGCGACAAGAAAATAAGGCGTAAAAACCCGATGTGTGTGGGAAAACAAATGATTTATTAAACTTTTTGCTTGCCAAAGAGATATGATGATCTTGATGATGATGATGACGTATATTGATCCTTTTGCATTGTAAAATGACATTTAGAAAAAAACCGTAATGTTAGGATATTATTAGAAACACTTTATGAACTGTTATATTAAAAGGACAGTAATTTATTTTCAGTGTGGTATGACATTACCAGACATTACCTATATCATAATATTTTTTTTTGTCTTTATGACGGCGTCGCGTTGGAACATTTTAGGGGTTTCACGATTGAACTGGGTGCTGCATTGACTGTCTTGGTGGCAAGCAAGGCGGGCCTGCCAGTCTCCACAACGCACTGCAAGGTTGGCTCCGTCGTTTGCATTGGATATTTCTCCGAGAAGGCTGTTGATTGGAGTTTGTTTCGGTAAGATCCAAGTTTACTCTTGATCAGTAGAATCAAAATCAAATACAAACAAGACTGTGAAAAGAATATATGTTTTTATGGTACTTATCTTATTGCTATATAATTGATTATAGTGATTAGTATCGGTTTATTTTTTCATTTTGCATGCTAATAGAATATACTCTACTTATTATAAAAAAAAAATTCGTTTTATTAATATTGACACATCTATTCGTTTTTTTTTTTGAGTTTCCTATAGGAAATCCATTTTATATAGTTCTGAACATCACCATGTGATTTGAGTTGGTGTTAGTGTATTACGTACATATTATTCATTATTTTTATGTATCATATAACTATGATCTATTGACCCATATATGTCTCTTTCAGGAACATAATATTTGCTTGGGTGGTGACAGTACCGGTGGTGGCAGCCATTGCTGCAGTAGCTATGTTAGCGCTGGAAGCATTCGTCGTATAATAAACTTTTATTATTTCACGTAAAATACTAGAATCTACTATTACTCTATAGTGGCAGAATAGATAATACGTATTCACAAATGTCTATAGTTTTCCTCTTTAACAGATTTTCGTAATATATCCACACCACGTCCACATTAATAAAACATCATGAATATATTTATCAAAGGACAAACCGGACGTCTTGGTGCTTTGAACACGTTATAAATGACCCTGTTCATTCTGAAGATCAACTTTAAATGCATTTTAAAAGCAAATTTTTGATATCGCAGGCTAACACAGGAATATGTACTTACTTAATTTACTTTTTATAAAGAGTGACTGATTTCTAGGAATTGAATATCAAGTTTAATTTTTTTTTCAACGTTGATTAGACAATGTATTATTTTTATAAAGTCTCCTGTTGCATATCTGTATGTTTGCTTATTGATGCCAATTCTTTTTAATTAACTACTGATAATAGTGGAAACAAATCTTGAAATCCATTTCTTGTTAAAAACATCTATTGTATTTTGAGGCGTGCTTAAGTCGTAAGTCATTCATCAATATAGTAGCCCGTTGTATTTTCACAAACTAAAAACATTCTTATCCGAAAGTTTGATTGGCTGTTTAGTTAAGTGAGAAAGAAAGATAAGCATTCTTTCAATCAATTTTGTAGCTAATCAGGGCCGCCACTAGCTGTTTGAGCGCCCGCGTGCAGTGCCGATGAACCCGCCTTTTTTCCGTGCGGAAATCACCCTACGGATAGCCGACCCACCTACGGATAACTGGGTGGTTAAGGATTTTATTTTGGTCAAGTTTTTTTAAATCTTTATTTCAATGAGTTTGGAAATCATATTACTTTATTTTGATACAATTATACCGGGGCACGTCGTGGAAGGTCGCTGGACGCGCCGCAGCAAATCGTGTCATACGGTTTCATCCTACGGATTAATTATGCCATGCGTCCCGCGAGCCACATAAGTCACAGGATTTTTGCGTCTATGAGCGCTTGGGCCCTTGTAACCTCAGTCACTCGATGAAAAGCAACAAAATAATTGATTAACACCGGTTTTCTGTGAGGCGTGGTATCACTTCGGTTGAGCCGGCACGGTCCGGCCCGGCCCCAAACGTGTAGTACTAGTAGAACTCACGGTGTGTTTGTTTAGTACTTTAACTTAACCAACGAAATAACTAAAAATGGTTATTTCGTTGCGTTGTATGCCGTGGAAGTGGGTGCGAGGGGTATATTAGCTAAATCCCTCTAGGTCGCAAGGAGTACTTTCCAAACTAATTCCTGGGTTGCAATTCCCAGGCGCTGTCGAATTCGCATGTGTTGCCCCCATCTCTTACGCGATGGACCCGGCACCCGCACGGTGAATCCGTGGAACGCTAAGAAATAGATCTCAAATATATTATGACATACATAGTAAAAATATAATAGACATGCAAATTATGAGAATGTTTCATTTTCGTTTCGATTTCTGTTTTAGCCGCCCCCTCGAAAATGCCGCCCGTATGCGTTGCACGCTCTGCACATCAGTATCCGGCGGCCCTGCAGCTAATCAGTTTTTTATAAATTTCTTGTTTAGCCATTGGTAGTGAATAGGATGGTTATCGATTAAATTTTTTGGAATTAAAATTTGAAAATAAGGTTACTATATCTTAGTATGGCTGTTAGATTAAATGTGATTCCAATCCTCTTAATAATAGACAGTGTTTACAGAATTTGAGTCCAAAAGTATTACAGTATTTAAATAATTTTACTGTAACTGTAAAAATTATTAAAAGTCTAGTCAATGTGTGGGTATTTAATCAAGACCGTCAAGGCGTTTCTTAAAAGTAACTAAGTACTCTGTATTGTTTATAATACTAAGTTCGCGTTGTTGCTATCGAATGTGGTCTCTTACTGATGTGATACGACTAGTCGCTCGCGATTATATCAACGATACGATTACTATTCCAAACAATTTCTTGCAATTGGAATGTGTTATTATGACCACTTTTTATTAAAATGCTTTTACTAATCCTGAGTATGAGTATATGACTGAGGCCTACAAAATATCTTTTACTTAATGCTTAACCTACTCATAGTTCAGAAAGACTGTAGGTACCAAAGTTGCCGGTACACGGCACTTGCATGTTAATTGGAAGACGAGCTAAAACATAGGACTGACTATTAGAATTAAGGATGAAAAGTGTATTGTGCACGATGGCGAAACGAAAAGGTTAAGCAGCTTTTTTTATGGTACAACCCCGGGCAAACGAGTAGACAGGTCCTGTACGGGTACAGTACCTGATGGTAAGTAACTCATATCATGCAAACAAGGTTTGTTTGTATGATCTGAGGCATGTAACTACCGCCGCCCAATGATACCGGCAACTTAAGATTCACATGTGCGTTGCCCCTTTTAAACGTTTATAATAACTCCTTCCCTGCTCATGTTGTAGGATATTCTTATAAGTTGCCGATTGAAAAATGAAAATCACTACTTAGCTGCCAATGCTGTTAGAATAGGTTGACCGTTTACTCGAAAGATCAAGAGTAATTTAAATAATAATGCCTAAGAATGCAGCTATTGACGGAGCAACTGAATCTTAGTACAAACTTTAATTAATGAAGGATTTCAGCCATTTACCTACAGCTAACTTGACGGAACGGAGCCTATAAGCATTTAAGTTCGAACAGCTCGCGTGTACAAATAGTTTACATAAAGTTATGTATGTTTTTTGTGTGTATCTGTAGGTTTTAGTTTCTTGTTTAAATATGATTGGTACTATGCAGTCTCTTAATTGGTATTTAGGTATGATACTTTACCGAATGCACACAACAGGGACTAGTATACTTAAAATTTACTGGTTTATGATACAATCGTGAACTCATCATTTTGTGTTACATTTTACTCGGATCAACAGATAGTCTACTGACATTACTACGTACCCATATTTAAAAAATATAAATCGGAACGATTCGGATGAAGGTGATGTTGAATCCGTCCGAATGAATGTATCTAGGTATGTATATTTTCCATCAGTGTACATTAACCTTTATAGGATAAACTTAACGTTCACGTGCAAAATATTTGGACCGGTACGAAATACTAATTTCATGTCAAACCAAAATATCTAATGATAGTCTACCAGCGAAACGACTATATAATATGTAATAGATGAAATTTGGATGCGTAGTTGTGCTGTCTCGTGCTTTTAAAAACGGTCGTCGCTAGTGGTTAATAAATTGTTTACCTTTAACTTATTTAACAATTTTACTTCGAGAAAATGTTCATTAGTTTACGTTTTGTACTGCGCCGTTCTAATAAACTAATGTGCCTCATTTATTTCTGACTCGCGAGTATTTTCATGTTAAATAAACATAGTTGGGAACATTGTGTTTTTATTTATTATCCCTCGTTACTACAGTTGTGTGCAGTGAATGTGAACGAGCTGCAAAATGTTCAATTCTCAAGATTTAAAGTTAATGTTTACTTCATATTTTGACTCTTACGATTAATTGTGATTACAGCCGAATATGAATAATTACATAAGACGAAACCTACATGCATATGCATGTATAATTCTCATGATAATTACCAGCTATTAATAGAGAAATGCCTGTGGCTATTCATTTATACTTAGATTGTTTTTTCATACCTCGTACTGACGTACTGTGATTTTGGCAGTAAATGTAACAGTCAACCCTGTTATCATTTAGTGAATAGAAATTGAATATAATTATATTCACTTTATATGCATACATTATACCTACCTATGTATAAAAAGCATTAATTTTGAACAAAAAATAGGTTGCGTTGCGGTTTTTGACTAATTTCTCTGAAGTCATATATTTATGTATTGTATTTATACATATTTATATCGTATTTTTAGTCATTTCAATATGGATATGAAGAGTGTTAATGCCAGAGAGCTCACAAGCTTCAAAACACATCTCTAGAAACAATCATGAAGTGTGAATTTAGTTACATTATAAGAAGATTCCGTCATTACACAGTGCCAATAAACGTTTTATTCTTAAACTTATAAAAATTGAATATGAAGTACAATAATTTAAATGAACCACTGTTTAAACTCTTTAAAAAACAGCAATGAAATAAATATTTTCTGAAATCAAAGTTACCACATATGATCAGGTGAGATGCCCACAAATTGTAAAGGCAGATGTATAATGAAATAATATTTTTTTTGGACAACTGAGACACAACGCCATCTAGTTTCAAACTAAGCAGAGCTTGTACTATGAAAGTTAGATTGAAAGAATCCTTAGATACTTTTTTTTTGTAAACCCATACTTATTTTATGAATGTGAAAGTGACTTTGTTTGTTTGTTACGCTTTCAAGCCTAAACCACGACACCAATTTTAAAAAATCTTTCACCAATGGAAAGCTCCATTATCAGCGAGTAACATAGACTACTTTTTACTGCGATAACCGACAACACGCGAGCGGAGCCGCGGGCTAAAGCTAGTACATATAAAACACTCAAACTCCGAAACAGACAGTAGTGACTGCACGGATGGCGTAGTGATATAGGCGATCATCTCGCCGCTTCCTACTGCACTGAGTGCAGTGGGTTCGATCCCCACTAGTCGGGGTATCATTGCGATTCTAGACGGCATTTAATGAAATCCTGAAACACTGAAAATTGATTTTTGAAAAAAAACAATAAAATTAATTGTTATTTTTTTTTAATTTGACGTACTTAAAGTTAATGTAAATAGGTACCTACCGATTCCAACTGGTTTCATCAAGATCCATTTTCGGCGATTTCGCCATTTTTGAAAAATAGGACCGGGTGCATTTTGTTAATATTTAATACCCAAATTTCAATGACATCTTTCCTCTTTTTTGGAACGAAGTTTCTTATCGCGCGTTACACGCTCTGAGCGGATGGTAGCGAGACCGAAAAATGTGTACTTTTTCCGACACTTCTTGCGGAACTTCGTACCGACCTAGGGTCCATAGACCCCTCACGCCGTTTTATTATCTTTTTGTTTTTCGTTTTTTACAACTTGGCTGCGTGTTTTCGATAGGAAAAAAATCCAACACTTTAAAATACTTTCTTTGATACCTACGTAAAATCATCAGCTGAACAACTTTTTTCGCTGCAATGCTTCATTTCCGAGATACTTCGAGATACCTGAAAAAAACTGTTATTTTGCAATAAAAAAGTATCTGCCCGACCATCTGGGAATGACCTTTAGTTTCCGCCAGATTTCATTAAATTCCATCAATAATCAAAAAAACATGTTTTTCAACCAGTGACAGTAAAAGTCTTTGATAAAGAGAAAATTCGAAATATTTGTTTTTGTTTGCTTAAGTTTTGATGGCATTAATGTGTAGACACCGAAACCCCGAAAAAAATATTTGCAGGTCACACAAACATTTGGTCCGACCCGGGCAACGAACCCGAGTTCTCAGCACAGCAGACAACAGTCGCATACGCTACCACCGCACAACCAAGACAGTCTAATTAACTAAAGGTGATGAAATACCTCGACAGCAAATTTAATCTACTAAAGAGTCTTTAATACCATGTAATGTGGTCAACAGTATTCCGTTCCCTGTAACCTCCAGGTTTAAATACATTGGCGAGTACAGCGAAATTTCTTATTAGAGCGGAGTACCTCCTGTTTTCATTATTCATTACGAGTGTATTTTTATTCAAATCTCTTTGACATTTCATTGAATTTATCAAAATACTAGAATTAACGCGATATTAAAATTTGACGAACATCTTGGTTCTCATTCATTCTAATGTTAAACTGCAATTTGTGCATAAATTGTTAAGATCAGTTCCCTGATGAAAATAGTAATTTCCTTATTTGCTTCTTTTGTACCGTTCACATGAAATCTCTTAGAGTGAGCTCACGTGACAAGGAGATTTAATACTTACTGTGAAGTAGTTACTTACTTTACAACAGGATGAATTTGACGCCGGGCGTGTGTCATTTCAATGAAACTCTGCCATGACATTGGTCAAACAATTTACCAATTAAATTAAATGGGTCCGACATTCATTTATGTTTTGCTAGTTTTATGTATCTACACATAAACCGGGTTTACGAGTATTTGTATGATTTGAATTGTATGGTACAAATTTATGGATTAATACCTATTTTTATATATTTATTATAAAATCGCATTGTGGGACCAAGCAAGCTTTCTCGGAGTAGACAACATGTATTAATAAACTGAACTTCTGAAGATAAACTTTTATTATAAAGTAGTAGTTTTTGGATCCGCCCGTGTGAATGTCGGTTATTGCGGTAAAAAGCAGCCTATGACCATCCTTAAGAATCAAAGTATAATTCCAAATTCCATTACAATCGGTTTAGCGGTTGAGCCGTGAAAGCGTAACAGACAGTAGTAGAGCCAAGAATCGTCAACTAGGTATTGAAAATTAAATCTAGCTACCTAGTACGTAGGATTGGAATAAGGTCCATAGTTTATTTATCTTGAGTATGCATTAATATCTTTATTGGCTATTGTCATATATTTTTCAAAAACTCCGACGCAAAAAAATGGTTGCATAGGTTATAACTTTATTCAAATCGAGCTTTGATGAATGATACATAAAATATTGAGACGATAAATAATGTGACCGTTTTGAATTGACACATTTCTAGCAAGCGACAAAGTAGTTCTGCTAGTTAAGTGACTCATGACTGAATCTGTTTCTTAAAGCTTTTATTATTACATATTTAGTTAATGCATAGTAAATTTGGGTTACGTTATTTGTGTGTTGTGTGGCTTAAGTTACCCGTCTTGCCGTTGACTGAATTAAACCGCTGAAATTGAAATTTGGTCACTTTTAGAGAAGAAAACAAGAATATCACCTACATTAGAAGAGGACTACGATCAAATACAATACGATCTAATAGAAGGGCTTGACTAGCTAAATGCAATAGGTAAATCCGAAATCCGAAATCCAAAATTGCTGCCATATTGCGTTTTCTCCTATGTAAAAGAAGTGTAACTAAAAATAATACTTTTATGTATAATGAAAAGTCTTTCCGGGTTAGTTCCACTACTTCATGCTCCTCTTAGTTGATGACTGATGACAAGTGCCTGAAGTAATTGAAATAATGATATTACAATATAACAAAAGTTTATTTTTACAACAACACAACATGGCTGTTTAAAATCGCATCAAATTTTAGTTTTAGATGACTATAGAACAATATACTAAATACAACTAGGAGAGAGATGGGCACAGTGGAGCTGAATTTTTCAAAGTGATTTATCGCACTAGTTTCTCTTCAAAAATCTTAGTTTTTTCCTAAAACATTTGTTAAATATCTAAGTTTGAAAAACAATGACAAAGATAGCACTTGGGAAGTTCAGTAATAAAATATATGCATTTTTTTAAATGGTGCGTGTTTCACTGTAAGCCATGAGTGGGTAACGCTGAATCAGGGATCAGAGTACAATAGATCGTACACGGTTCACTGAATCATAATTAAAAACAGCTTTTGAATTTAATTCTACTTTAATAAAATGCTTTTTTTTTATATATTAGAAACTATTTGGACTTCAAAACAGTCTTCTAGAAAGTTTCAGTACAACAAAATATTATTATTATTATTTTTTCACACACAAAACATTATATTTATAACCACAGAATTTACAATACAGCAAAAGAATCTCTCCCTGCGCTGGTAACTTTCTCTGTCCCTTAACAGCTAATTAGGGTATAGACCCTTGTTCCATTGCCAAACTGTTCGTAGTTGCAGACAGCACATAACGTTTTCGAAATTTAAAAAAAACATCTTTACATTGTGGCGATTGAATTTCGTGACCCAGCTCAAATTATCTTCCCGATCAGGCGTTCGCAAGATAACACGGGGTGCCTGTCTATAAAACTGTATAACCGTTCAACCCCTACCAGTTTAGTGTGATGCCATTTTTGTGGCACTTGCAAATTATGTTTAATTGCTATTTACTGTAGTAATTATAATTTTTATAGCAGTGCAGCAGATAACATGCTTATCTTCTGTGCGAAGACCGATATTGGTTTCTGGTTCTCTTTTCTATTTGGTGACATTTTTCTAAAAATAAAAAATGAAACTGATCGAAGAAAACGATCCACTGTGACAAAATGTAAATTGATCCGCATCGACAGGAGATCTTAAAAAAAACCACAAAATCCCACTTTATAAACTACAGAATCAGAAAAAAAGGCATCCGGTGTACTGCCACGTGACCTTATGCTTTGAAACTGAGACGGTGACTAGTTTGGAAGACAAACAAGGGGTGTCGCAATGTCGCAAGCGCTCATGTAATACAAACAAGACTATACCAAAAGATCCACTGTAACCCGTGATCCACTGTTACCCGCCTCCCCATACATTTTCAATAGCACTTCCTTCATATAATTTAATTTGTTTATCTACAAGTGAACCGAACACCTTCTCAACCATATGACGTCATCAAATTCTTAAAACTAATTTAGAAACTTATCGCGCTCGGTTTAGCAAGATTTACTGACGCAGAATAGGTGACATACTTTCATACTTAAGAGTCACTTGAGATGTCAAACTCAACTTTTATAGTTTTGTTATTTATAGATATTTAGTAGAAAAACCATTAGGTTTGGTTATCCTGGCGCAGTTTCAGCATCAAACATTGATTTATCAGGGATTAGTGACATCTGGAATTATATTTTAAGTTGGTATGGAGCGTTATTAGTTGTCATAATTGGTTATTGTAAACCGGAGTCTTATTTTATTTAACTCGTCGATATTTCCATGTACCAAATGATAGACATTAGTTTTACTGAGTTCATAAGTTCATATTTGGTTAGTGTACCTTCTACCTAACAGAAACTTTTACGTTTATCCTCTTCCTGTTTCTGCTTTGTTATAAACACACACAAGGCTTGGCCGATCTTTTGTAAAAATGTTTTTTTGGCTGAGATTGAAATAAAAGTAACAGAAACCCCTCATCTTTAGAAATTCTGTTTCTAAAGAAACCCCTCATCTTTAGAAATTCTGTTTCTAAAGATGAGGGGTTGTTATACTTTAGATGTTGACTACTCTTTTTCTGTCAATAATTAATTCTCTGTTTTTAAGTATTTTGATTTTAATCAGACCTAATGCTTATAAGTATTATTATCTAAGAGCCTTTGTGGGTTGTGGTGAAATGTCACTATATTTCTGAGTGTGAGTGTGTGTGAGTGCGTGTATTAGTGTGTATGTGTGTGTGAAGTTATTATCAACATTGAGCATAGTTTAAACCAACAAAAACTTCTCAGAAAAATACAAGTTGATCTTAAGCCGTGGCGCCTAAACTTGTAAATGAATATTCCGCACAAAAAATACAGGTACAAGTGGCCAGATCACAGAATATTTTTTTTGATGCCCACGAAAAAAAAGAATTGTATGCATTTGTATTTTGAAGAGCGTGCGAGTGTGATAGGGATATGAAAAAAAGTAGGTGTGGAACGGGTTATCGTCTGCGGTATTTCCGGACCGATACGACCTTCAAACCTTCAAGTAAAGAGCGTACTCCTTCCTAAAAGGCCGGCAACGCATTTGGGACTCCTGAGTTGCAGACGTTCATGGACGGTCACTTTCCATCAGGTGACCCGTCGGCTCATCTGCCCCCTCTAACATAAAAAACGATGATATTACTAACGTTACGTTTCGTTTTTTTTTCCTTTAGAAGAAAGGAAAAAAGAAACACAAACAAGACAAGTAGGTACCTTACATATTTTGTTCCTTTTTGCTATATTTTGCTTCACAAATTTAGGTCACTGTGAAATCAGTAGTCATATGTACGTTATAAACATTAACAATGATTTAAAAAAAAACTTCTACCTACTAAAATCTATCTCATATTCTTTTTTTAATATATATAACTTTATTGTATACACTTTAATAGAAAAGAAAACAAAAGATGTGTTACAAATAAGTAAACGTAACCATGCGCGGTCTTATCGCTCACAGCGATCTCTTCCAGACAACCTTAACACGGATTTTAGGTATTTAACAATTTAGGGTAGTATACATACACGTAACACAATATCACGTGAATATTTAAAAATATTCATAAACATAAACAAACACATTCATACACAAATATACATCTATGGACATTACACATATACAAATACTCATACATACATACACATTTAGCATTTATTCCCGCATTAGGAGTACATCCTGTGTCGCGGGGACCCCAAGAACATACATGAAATGGACACAAAGAACACCCAGACACAGAACAACAATTTGTGGATCACTCAAAGTGTCGTCTCATGTGGGGCTTAAACCCACAACGGAGCGGAGTGGCGACCGCTTAAACCACTACACCATCCCTGCAGTCTATAAGTCTTTTTTGTGTGATTTTGCAAGTCCTTATGCCTGCGTCTGTAATTTTTTTTTTGATATTGTGTTATTTAATTTTGTGTCATTGTTTGACTTCATGCGATTTTTGAGACGAATTTCCTTATCGCACGTTACACGCTCTGAGCAGACGGGAGCGAGACAGAAAAATGTGTAACAAGACTTTTTTCCGTCACTTCTTGCTATAGTACGCTTAGATCTTTTAAACTAAGCAACGGATTTTAATGCGGTTGTCACCCATAGAGAGAGTGATTAAAGAGGAAGGTATATAATATACTAAGGAATTGTATATCTTAAAAATATCTACATAAAAGTCCGAGATGGTATATGTCTATCTCCTAAGGATAACTTACAGTATCCATTTTTGTCTTTGAAAAATTACAAAAAAATAATGGGTTATTTAGGAAGCTATTTTAAACAAAACCTTATTATTCCTTATCCAATAAATACGTTTAATATGTTGTGCATTTCATGTAGATTAAAATTGCTCTGTACAGAATATCATTAAAATGAATATTTCAGAAGATTTTAGCTCCCGGGTGGCAGTGGCCGCCAGGATCTGAACGGACCCATAAAAATATTGTATTTAAAACTGTCCTGTAGTATTATTATTAATAGTCCTATAATTAATGACTCCACACTAACACAAGATTCGTAGTATCTACCGGGGTCGAAGCCAAAGTATTAGTTAATATTTAATACAATTACCTACTCTATAATAGCCAATAACATTATAATAGTTTTAGGTGTTTTAATATGAAAATACAATTTACAACAATAACACTCATTTTGTATGTGGTTAAGTAACATTCTTAATTTTAACTTTAAAACTTAATGGTACTAATTTTAGTTCTAAGTTTAGTCCCAAGTGGGGTTCGACTTTCCATTGACGTCCGTCGAGTTAGAGGTTGAAATTTGTTTACAGAAAGTTTACATTATTATAAGCACACACACAAAGTTTTAACATGCGGAGATGCGTAGTTTTTGAGAAAAAAATATTGTATTTAGCAGTAGTCATGTTCGACGGAGTCCGCAAATCCGAATCCCACTATGTAGATGTAGTTGCGAGAGTGAGATAGAATCTGAACAAAAAATCAACACAAACAGCCAACAGCAGGCTTGCTAGGCCAGCCAATAAGTCAAACGAGTCAGTCAGTCAGTACATCTACAGGTTTCTAACAGTTGGGTGCGTGTTTAATTGAGAGGTGAATAGTATTTGGCATCTCTTGCGGTGGCGGTGTAGTGAATAAAAATCGAATAATAATCAAGCAAAACAGGTTTTCAATCCTCGAGGATTTGGAGAAACTGTAAGTCAGATTGTTTTAATTTAATGCATAATGTATCAGTGATGCATTTTAACCTTGATATAGCAGTTTTTTTTTATTAAATAGTGTTTCTTGTACAAGATGAAACTCTTTTTTTGTATAATGTTGATGTTGTGAACAAATAAAAATATCTAGCTTTCAATCCTTAAAGTTCATAGTTTAGTTTTATATTATAATAATATTTTACGGGTGCTTATAACCTACCTACTGAATTATATGGTGCCAAGCTTAGATTTCTTTATGTAAGGCTCAGAATAAATAAAATGAAATATAAAAAAATACGAGTGTCATGTTGTGAGTTTTTTGTTAGTTGTTACCATTGAGTTAATATATCAATGGTTGTTACCCCAAAATAAAATTTGAGATAATAAAATACGGGGATTTCTACTTGTAACTTAAATAAGTACCTACAAATCATCGTCGTGAACGTGTTATTTAGGCTTTAGTTGATCTCTACGTAGGTACCTATATGTTTATGTTTTTTCTGTTTTTGAAAAAGTCCTAAATAAGTACGAGTATTTGATATTACGGCTAATACCTACTTATCATGTTTGCCTTAGGCCCTTCTCTCAGCCATAAAAAAATCAATCTAAATATTTGATGCACAATATCTTGTTCAAGCCTAGTAGGTATGCAATAGATTTGTTACCATTCTCCTTCATTCGATATTCATAAATTATTACAGACTTCTATAGGTAGGTGTATGTACAAAGAGTAGGAAGGAAAGCCAACTAGATAAATAATCTACTATCCCATAAATACTATCCCATAAGTAATTTATTGTTAAATACAAATTGGTCGTACCTACCTACCTGTGTATTATTGACCTATAACATATTATGTATAAACATACCTAATTTAAACATACCTACATATAGGTACATATTATTTATTTAGATATTTAACCGCTAAGATACATACGTATACCATTTTAAGTTACGACGCGTTCTTTTGGTACCTATTCCAACTTTCTACACAACTATTTTGTTTTCAGGTACTCACAGTACAAAATGGCTTCCGGTCCTGGACTACACCCTGGGTGCGATTTTTTTAAATAATTTAGAAACAGGTTGTGAGGCATACAATGAATCTTCTATTCTGTTACTACGTAGTACGATACATGTTAATTAAAATAACCACCACCAAAACGCAATCACATTAAAATTAACATAAATAAATATACATTTTCATAAAAATTACTTAATCTCTCACGAGCACGAGTGGATCAGGCTGGCTGTCTTGACACCGAATCAATACCTTCTAAAAGTTAATGGTATTAATTTAGCCTGAATTTTTTATTGTATAAATTCTTGGATTAATAGTCTTTATCTACCTATTTATTTATGTTAACTTGTAAAATAAGTTAATTTGAAATTTTAGTTTTGGTATCTTGCCTAACCGATTTCTTATATTGTATGTATGTATGTACCTATGCTAAACTTATTTAAAGTCCATCCTCTTAAAACTATGCGTTCTATGCGTGTAAAAGAAACAGGTCGGGGAAACCCACGAGTTTAATCATTACCTTTTTTTATTGCACTCGAAAACAACAGCCTTTGAATGAAGTATGTATTAGTTTTATTTGTTTTTTTTTGTGAATTGGATTACTAGCTAGCAAATTAATTACGTAACTTGAAATGATATCAGAATAATGCGCAGTAGCGCGGCTCTGACATGACCCTTTACCAAAATGTCATTGATGTTTTTTCATTAACTTGTTTTTATTTTTGTGACTAAAATAATAATAACCTCACACATTTGACGCACGGCCGTCTGATGCCAAACTAGGTGAAAAAAACTGTGGTAAAAGTCTGCTGATAAATATACTTATGAATTTCTAAATCCATACATAGTATAGATAAATTACACCCAGACATAGAAGAAATGATCGCAAAAATCGCATCGTGTTTGCAAAAATCGCCCATTTTTACGCTATCCAATACTTTATAAAAGCAATTTATTTTTACTTATTAAATTTAAATATATAACTTACTAGCTGACCCGCGCAACTTCGTCTGCGTCTCTCAATAGTAATAAATTTTCTCCGGTTTTGAAACATTCTTCATTGGTGCTCCGATCCTATTGGTCTTAGCGTGATGATATATAGCCTATAGCCTTCCTCGATAAATGGGCTATCTCACACTGAAAGAATTTTTCAAATCGGACCAGTAGTTCCTGAGATTAGCGCGTTCAAACAAACAAACAAACAAACAAACTCTTCAGCTTTATAATATTAGTATAGATGTATACTTTTGTAATCCCCTTTTAATTTTCTTGGTTATGACACCCAAATATACAATACTAGTTTACAAAAAGCCGCCATTTTGTTTTTTTCTTTCAAAAAGCCATATAACTTGGTTTTTTTAGTCAGAAAAAAAACAGTACCATAACCGTCTAAATCTATCATATAGAAATCTAAATAATAAGACTTATTCAGTCTGGTTACCATAATCATACGAGATAGCTACTGTAATCCATTGAGGTGTTAATTCTCATGGCTTCTTCGTACTAAAAATTCCGACTACAAATCGTTATCAGGTCAACCACTGCCTTTTATGGTGGGCTAAGTTTCAACAACAAAAGACATCGTAAGTATCGGTTGAACTTTGATTATCTAAAATTAGTTTTAAGTTCAGATCAAAACTTAAGCGTCGCGTCGATCTTAGTATAGAACGCGAGTTTTACTCATTAAAAACTACTCTCAAGCATTGATTTAAACTTACAGTCTTTTCTCAATTACGTTGCCGCATGATCGACATTGTTATTCTGTATTATAATATATATAGTAGTATATATATTTAAAAAAATACAAACATAATTTCTGTGAATTTATTGGATTGTGTAGCAATGTTAACACATTAATAAGCTTGTTGTTCGTCCAAAATTAAATATAATTTATTACCGAGCCCTGGGAAATCGATTTCGACCCCAAGGTGTCGATATCGACCTCTTTGGGAAGCCTTGCTTTAGGTGAATTTGTTTGTCATTTAAAACAGGTGTAATCTGAGATATCTGGTTATTATCGAAATGTGGGTTGATTTTAGAACTTCTTTCATGTTATGTCGGTTAAGACAGTAGATTATTGTTATATTATTGGTAAATTATTAAGTTAATCCTGTTACAAAAATAATTATGGTTGTTAATAAAACAATAATTATAAGGAAAATATATATATATATATATCTTTGGTGTGGTTTGGATTTACAAGGCGGTTCTGTAAAAACAATTACCAACCGGTTTTCCTTATGCGCAAATTCATGTAGCCCACATCGACAGCAAAGCGTTTTACACAGACAACATAATTATGCAAGTTCGCAAGAGTCAAAAAATACTGAACCGTTATTATTAAAAAAGTGTGTGTGTCAGGTCCGACGCACGACTGGAGTTTACTCGTTAAGAACGATTCGGCTGCACACAAGTATACATGTTATCAAACTCATATCTCTTAAGGACCGTCGTACTATCTCTGACCTGGTATTCCTATACAAACGGTTCCAGACCTCCTCAGTAAAATAAGTATAAGTGTTCCACTAGAATCCCACGCTACCCTCGCCCACTATTTAAGATCCCACGGGTCCAGACGAATTTGGGGTAGCAAGACCTAATTGCTAGGATGACTCACGAATATGACACCATTTCAGTTCCTTCGGTGGTCATAGACATCATTTCTAATAGTCTGGCTAAATTTTAAAAAAAATGTTCGTACTCATAAATTGCACAATGTTTCATTGTTACCTGCCATTTAAAAATTAACCACTATTGATTTCCTATTTTTTGCACAATTAATTGTTGTAATTCTTTCATTAGTTTTTTTTCATCTACAAAAGCCTCATGAGGCCACTGTTTGTAATCTTTTTTTATGTAATGTCCAAGTTGTGGTCTTCTACATATAATTGAGGAAGCACAAGACTTAAATTTTATTTGCTGTAAAACTAGCATGTAAGGTGTAATTCTTGTTGGAGATCCTATAAAATAAAAAAAATATAAAAAAATAAGTTACACACATGTGAAAGGTGCGCACGATAGGTTGCGCACAAAATACCTAACGAGGTCATTTTATCACTAAACTATATGAAAATCTATTCTTAAGGAGTAAACTCCAAATAAATAAGTTTAAAAAAACTAAAATTAAAAACACGCTTTTATAGAAAATCCAACTAAAAAACAGAAAATAAAGTTTAATAAATTTGGATTAAGAATAGTGTAAATTTGATTAAGTTTGATTAAGTACAGTGTAAAAAAAAATGAATGTACATTATTGTAAAAAAGCGTGGGGTGCATCTGAAGTGCTTTTTATGATATTATCAAAGTGATGATTTTTCTACTCATCTGACAATAAATGTTTATAACTATTGACACTATGCACCCCACGCTTTTTTACAATAATGTACATTCATTTTTTTTACACTGTACTTAATCAAACTTAATCAAATTTACACTATTCTTAATCCAAATTTATTAAACTTCATTTTCTGTTTTTTAGTTGGATTTTCTATAAAAGCGTGTTTTTAATTTTAGTTTTTTTAAACTATTATTTATTTTTCATTTTTTAGTTAAATTTTTTGGTTTTTTCTGTAAATCACGGTTATAAATATATTATGGATATTATAAAATGGTATTAGATTTGTCGGGACATATTTGTAAGTATAAGGAACAAGACGCAACTACCATATTAGTTTTTATAAGGTTGTGCTGAACTGAGTGCCCGAAAGAGCAAGTCTGGAACTGCACGCATGCGTAGTTCGCGCACTAGCTCGGTCTCTCTTACACGCATGCAAAGGATGCGGAAAGAAATTAATTAATCCTGGCGAATCTAATTAGGATAATCGGATATTTTGATCGGATTATTGCATTGTCATCGACCTTTGACAGGTGTGCAAAGTTTGAATCAAATCTGATCGTTCAAAGTAGGGCAAAATCGAGCTCAAAGGAGTCGGTTACATACAAACAAACAAACAAACAAACATACAGGTGAAGCTAATAAAAGCGTGTTAAAAATATTCATAGGGATAGAAGTATTTATGAATGAAGTATGTCTGTATATGTGTGTCTATTTAACACAATGGTGTAGGTATACAACTTATTGCATTCACGGTGTACATACATTTAAAACTTACACTACTGCTCATAATAATTGGCGACTTCACGATAGTTATACCTATAAGAGGATTAAAAAGCAAGAATCGTCGTGACGTAACAAATTACAAAATTATCTGACCCTACTTTTTTTTGCTATGCACAATTGTTGCAGTTTTGTTAAGTGTAAACAATGTTGTTATTATACTCAACAGAAATGTACCTGGGTACACCACAATCCCTTGTTCACTCGGTGTCAAATGTCAAAAGATTGTTTTTATGAAATCGGTTAGTCGCGCGTCGTTGGCAAGTCGTCTTGTTTCGCTGTATTAGAGAGTAGATAAATTTTGTATGTAGGTATGTATATATCATTATTGTGCAATATGAAGGTTTTCGATATTGACTGAGTTCATACATCAATTTCGAGATAACAATTATCTAAACCAATAAAAATTATGTAGTTGTTAGTAATATCAAAATAACAGCTTTTTACGACTTGCATTTTTGTTATAGTTAATATCTAAAACGGCTGGACCGGTTTCCACAGGATTTTCATCAGTGGGTACATAGCTGATATTGTAAAATGTAAATTTACTTTTGTGTCATACCTATTTCATTTTATATATACCTAAGTAGTGACTAAAAGTTTACAAAATTATAACCCTATACTTGTAGGGAGAAACTTAAGGTTAAGTTTTAAGCTTTTTAATAAATAATAGAATAATATTAAGGATGTCCTAAAAATTATCTTAGGAAATATAAAAATAAATAAATGTGTGTTTAAGGAATAATAAATGATGACGATTTAAGGGTTGGCTGGAAAATTTATGTTATCATTTTCGCGCAAATATTAAATGTTAAATACTAGTTATATTTAGAAACAAAATATATAACTTAGAACTTTTATTAATTGAAACATGTTAATTAATAATTAGTATATTTTATTTGTGTTTTTAGTTATAACGTGGAACACGACGGCATTAAGCTGGTCCCGCCGGAGAGAGACCTTCCAATTCAGGTAATAAGTGTCTTATTTAATTACGTACGTAAGGAATACGAATAAAATAGCTACATAATCAGACGAGATTTGATAGGAAAACGAAACATGAACTGAAAGGGCGTTTTCAGTTCATGTTTCGTTTTCCCATCGAAATATATTCTCGTTCCTTGTAATTTGAGCAGCGTTCATGGTCGCCCGTCTTGATACAAAAATAACTTTAACTAAACTAAAGATTAAATCTAATTGATTGTTTCAAATATCAGCGCTTTTAAACAAATAATAATAAAAGAGACTACAAGACTGACCCGCCATCTAGTGTAATTTATTTTGGCACAAATTTTTAACTAAAATTTTCTTCTTCTTAAATTTATAACAAAAGTACACAATAAATAATATGAATAAGTAGTATTTGAAGTCGGACTGTGTAAATATTTAGTAGCTATCATATATTAGGCGTAATTAGAATTCGAAAATGAACATACATTTTGTAACTTCCATTGCACTGCACAAGTGCAATGAAGATGCGCAGCAAACGTCAGTTCAGTGTTCAGTATGGCGCCAACTGAGTTGAACATAGCGACACGTGACAATAAAAATCGCCAAATAAATGCATAGTGAAAAATGCTTTTCAAGGTCACAAAACCATAATAAATCGAGCAGAATTATTACTTTTCACATGTGAGTTGATGGTTTATGTATTGAAAAGAAAGTAAATAAGGCTATTATTAAATTAAAAAATATATATCATTATAATTCAGTGTTAACATTAAACGTTGGTTTTCCCACTTTAGTGGGCGAATTTGTAATTTATGAAATAATATGCTTCGTACTGTTTTAAATATTTTGGCAAAAATAATACAAATTTTTTTTTTATCTTTTATTTCTTCTTTTATTTTTATATCAAATGCTTCTTGGTGTGATGTATATTCACCTAAGGAACCAATAAATACGTAAACAATACATTACTCGACCTCTAAAAAGCAGAAAGATGATTTTTTCATAAAATGTTTATAATTTTTTTTGCAATGTAAATATATTAAATACATTGATTTATATCTTCATAAAAAAAACTATTGCGACAAACGTAGGGTACTAGAGATGTGGGGTTTTAAAATCCAATCTAGGGTAGTCCCCAAAGTAGATGACTTCTTCATAGTGACTTCTGGTAGGCGGGTAATGGCGATATGGTATTTTAATCTTAGCAATATCTAGGTAAAAAAACGTTTTATTAAAAAAAAACTCGTCTTCATCAGATAGCGTTAAAATTTCTTCTGACGATCAGTTATCGCATCGATGAACCGCTTTTCTTGTCGTCAGAAGAAATTTTAACGCAATCTGATGACGACGACTTAGAATAAATATTTGATTATTCAATTAAAACTTTGACAACCCTATTTCCAAATATAAATATTAGAAATACTCGTATTTGAAACGCTATATCTCCTTTACCGTACCATCGTCGTTTGTGCAATTTCAGAATATAGTTGACAATATTATTACACATTTCAGCAAAAATAAAATGGTACAACACTACAGAATTATTAAAAAAAAAAAAAAAAAAAATCATAACAAAAATACTATAAATATTAAATTTACAGGCTTCTACTTTCTAACGTTGGTATATAATATGATGTTACATCGTTTTAAATGCTAATTAAGTCAATAAGGGTTAAACGTTTAGAATTATAATCAAATTAAGATTTTCTTGAGGTCAGTGACCTCTCACCGAATAGTTAATATTACATTTTAGAATTATTAAAACTCATAAGCGTTATCTGAGTTCAGACGCAGCGAACTAGGTCGTGTGTAGTCACCACTTTCTGAATGCTTTTGGGTCGAAATAACGTGACAACAAAATAAAGGAGCGTTACTAATACTAGATAAAAACTTAAAATTTAATACTCAAACAAATTTTAATTCTTGTTACAGTTTCAAAACACTCAAATACTGTCGCGCACCGCTCCTATGATACCGCCCAAGGAACTAAATGATAACAACAAGATCATTCAAATGCAACCAGAAATGGTACGTCACTAAAATAAAAATATCTAGTACAAAAAATTCTAGCTGTAGGTCCATCTCAGTCACTTTCGACAGAGGTTTTTCCTAATTATGCCCTTGAAACACCGTACCCAATCCATTTTTGCCTTGGCAGGACCTTGACTAAACATTTTCACTAACCGGGATCTGGTCAATGTCTTCGTTATTAGCATGTAGTATATTTGTAATGAATATAGAAATTTACTTCTATAAATCTTTATAGAATCTACTGGGCCCCGAAAACACGGTCACAACCTGTCAGTTTTGCCGCGCTTCCATTAAGACGGCTGTCAAATACACAACTACTTCAAGGACCCATATGGCTGCTGCATTATGGGGTATGATATGGTATGTATTATATTATCCTGTCACTCAATTGCAGGAACGCACTTGTCTCTTAAGTTGCAGTTCATTGAAAAGTGAATTAATTTCACAGGAAAAATAGGAAACCATTCTCAGCCTTTTTTTTTTTTTTTTTTTTTTTTTTTTAACGTGTGGAAATCCCCTCGGACCGTCACCCCTCCGGGGTTTGCGGCGGGGTGGTGTGTCGGACTCGGACCGACTAAAACCACACGGTGTGCCACTCTGCGCCTGTAACAGGAGGGATCCGGGAACAGCTGTTGTTAAGACATCCGGACCCCTCCTAGCGCCTGCCCGCTCCTGGTGCGGGCTCCGTCTCGATGTTTTTCCTCTCTTTATAGGCGACGTCCGGCACACGCGGACGCCGCCCCCTCGCGGCTGGCCAAACTAATGCGGGTGGAGGGGAAACCCACCCCGTCCACCCGCGGCCACACTCAGGGCGGCATGAGGCTGTGATAGGCGGGCCTCCGCCGCCCGGTTCGCCGGCGGCGGATCGGGTCCGAGTGGAGGTCGTCCTCCCGGGCCCTCTCCGCCGCCTCCTTCCGCGAGATTACTACCTCGCAGAAGGTAGCGACCGCGGTAAAACAACTGTCGCTACCGGCCATGGAGCGTACTACGGCCGGTAGCGAGAGATCCACTCCGATGACTGCAGTGAGGGCCCGGCGCTGCGCCGCCCATGCGGGGCAGACCGCCAGCGTGTGCTGGGCCGAGTCCTCACTGCAGTCGCAGTGGTGGCAGGCGGGACTCAGTTCCCTCCTAGCGACCGTGTGCAGGTACTTTCCGAAGCAACCGTGCCCGGAAAGCACCTGCGTCAGTCGGAAGGAAAGGGTCCCGTGCTGCCGCCCTGCCCACTCGGTGATGACCGGCTGGAGAGCCTCCACGGCGGCGAAGCCAGCGCGTGGAGTCTCCAGCCGGAGCGACCAACGAGCCATCGTGGCTCGGCGTGCGGCTTCGCGCCACTCGCGCACATCCTCGGGCGGAGGGCGAAATCCGCTCTCCGCCCGGAAGTCAGCCACTCGCCGATAAACTTCGGCGAGCACTTCCGCCTCCAAATCCCACGGGGGAGTTCCGGCCAACGCGCATGCCACCTCCGTAGAAACGGTGCGGTAACCGCGTA
This sequence comes from Arctia plantaginis, assembly GCA_902825455.1. Taxonomy (NCBI): domain Eukaryota; kingdom Metazoa; phylum Arthropoda; class Insecta; order Lepidoptera; family Erebidae; genus Arctia; species Arctia plantaginis. The sequence continues at coordinate 3,815,061 of CADEBD010000303.1, forward strand.
TGGCTCTGACCGCCATTACCCTCTGAGGGCGCCAGAGGCGTACCCTATTCTGGGCGGTCAGAGCCGCCGCCCACACCGGTGCACCGTACAGAGCCATTGACCGGACAACCCCCGTGTACAGCCGTCTTGTCGCGACGCTGGGTCCACCCATATTGGGCAAGAGTCGCCCTAGGGCAGACGCAGCGCCGACCAGCTTTGGAGCAAGCTGTCGGAAGTGCTCGTCGAAGAGCCACCTCCCGTCGAGGATCAGGCCCAGATATTTCATCTGGGCCCGAACCGGTACGAGGACCGAGTTGACCACGATGGAGGCGCCAGGGGGTGGACCACGACGGGGCCCATGAAATAACAGGGCCTCCGTCTTATCTAGGGCCACCCGTAAGCCCAGCGCCTCAATGCGCCCGACCACCAGGGAGACTCCCCCTGTGGCCAGGCGCGCCGCCTCTTGGAAGTTTGCCCCCCGGGCTGTCACGAGGGTATCGTCTGCGTAACAGATTACACCCAGCCCGGGGGGGAAATCGGCGCGAAGGGCCCAGTCGTACCCTATGTTCCACAGGAGGGGTCCAAGAACAGACCCCTGTGGAACACCGCACGACATGGGCCGACACCTCAAATTACCTTCTCGGTCCTCGTACACGACGGTACGCTCCTCTAAATAGTCTGCCACCAGCCGCCTCAGGTACTTTGGCACCCCATGATAGTGGAGTGCTTCCCTGATGCAGCTGAATGGCAGACTATTGAATGCGTTGGCGATGTCCAATGACACCGCCAACAGCACGCCGCCACAGCTCACGGCCTCTTCGGTCACGGCCCTCAGGCGCAACACGGCGTCGACTGTCGAACGCCCCGCCCGAAAACCAAATTGGGCGTCCGACAGATCGGGGCCCACCTCGCAGAGGTGCCGGACGATGCGGGCAGAAAGAACCCTCTCAAACAATTTGCCCGCCTCGTCCAGCAGCACGATGGGCCTATAGGCCGCGACCGAATCGGCAGGCCGTCCCGGCTTCGTCAATAGGACCAGCTTCCCGCTCTTCCAGCACTCAGGGAAGCGTCCCGACGCCAAGCTAGCGTCGAACACCTCCCCGAGGCGGTCTGCCATGTGGTTGAGGGCCAGGGCCAGCACTCGGGCCGGTACCCCGTCTGGCCCAGGGGCGGTGTTCTTGGAACGGATCCGTAGAACAGCCGCCCCTACCTCCGAATCCCGGACGGGCGGAACATTGTCCTCCCCGTGCTCCCCGTCGTCTCCGGCCAGGGAGGCCATCGACGGGGGAGTGTGTTCCGCTCGTTGTGGGAAAAGGCCCTCAACCACTTCTCGCAGGAAGCTGGGCTGGAGAGTCTCCGTAAGGGGGGGGCCCGACGCGCGGAGCTTTTGTCGCACCGCGCGGTAAGGGCGACCCCAGGGGTCACGATTAAGACCCTCCAGCATCTCCTGTCTCTTTTCCTCTTTGGCGCGGCTAATGGCCAGCTTCAGAGTTTTCCGAGCCCGTCGGTACTCCTCATGAAGCCGGTCCTCCTCACCGTCTCCACGGTGACGCCGCCGACTGCGCGTGTAGGACCTCCGGGCACGTGTACAGGCCGCACGGAGGTCCGCCAGCTCCTGGGACCACCAGTAGACCTCCTTCCTTGGAGGCCGACGACCTCGAACGCGGGGCATGGCCGCATCACATACATGCGTAATCGCATCGCGAAAGCGGCCAGCCCCCACGTCGACCTCCTCGGTCGGAGCCTGAGGAGACAGCCACGAGTGAATTATGGCTGCCTCCTCTAGTAGGTCCCGGTTTAGCCTGGCAACAGCCCACCGCGGAAAGCGGGATAAACGCCGCGCCACGTGACCCCTACTGGAGTCCTGGGTCCGGGAGAGCTCAAATTTTAAAATTCCCCCCGGGGGGGCCCCCCCGGCCCGGGGGGGGAAAAAAATTTTTCCGGGGGGCCCCCCTTTTTGGGGGCCACCCCCCCATGGCCCCCCAAAAGGGGCCCAACCTCGGGGGGGCCCCCCAGCCCTTTTTCCCCCGGGGGGGGAAAACCCCTTTTTTCCCCCCCCCGGGGGGGGTTTTTCCCCCCCCCTTTAAGGGGGGGGGGCCCCCCCCCCCTGGGGGGGCCCCCCGGAAAAAGGGGGGGGAAAAGGGGGTTTCCCCCCCCCCAAGGGGCCCCCCCCCGGGGGGGGGAAAAGGGGTTCCCCCCCGGGAAATTTTGGGGGGGGGGGGGGGAACTGACCCAAAGGGGCCCCCCCCCCCCGGGGGGGGGGGCCCGACCCCCCCCCGGGGCCCCCCCCCCGGGGAAAGGGAACCTTTTTACCCCCCCCCCGGGGGGACCCCCCCTTTGGGCCCCTTTTTTAAACCCCCGGATTTGGGCCCCCCCCCCAAAATGCGCACGCACGTGTTGGTGGAGCCTCTGTTTAGAAGACAGAGGCCCACCGAGGCCGCCCACTCCTCTACGGCCTCGCCCCTGGCGTCCGTCCTGGGGGAACCCCACGCAATGGACTTTGCGTTGAAGTCCCCCAGCACAAGGACGTGCCCAGACGCTAGTCGCCGTATCGAGGTCTCCAAGCTGATTAGGAAAACCTCGAAGTCGTTCAAACTCCGGTTGGGGGAGAAATAGACACCATATATGGTGATCCCCCCCCACTCGACGGCAACATATCCAGTGCCCTTGTCTCTTAGCGACAAGGGCGGGGAATGAGCCGTCGTGGAACCGACGACTGCCACGGAGCCGTCCCAGTCACCCATCCAGTTTGGACGGGGAAGGACAGAATAGGGCTCCGCGACTACGGCAACACCTATCGACCACTGTGCCATGGTTTGCAGGAAGAGATCCTGCGCCGCGGCACAGTGGTTCAGGTTCGTCTGGACCAGGAGGTTGGAGACTTGATCCATTACTGGATCGTCTCTACAACCTCCTCCATGGGCGACGACGACGACGCACGTACTACGTCGGAGGCAGCCTGGGTCGACTGGCTAGCCCCTGACGTCTGCCGTGAACTGCGGGGAGGCTTGCAGCCTCTCTGCCCCATCTGGTGATTGGCGGGCTTATTGCCCGCCGCACACACTGGGCAGTGAGGGGCGGCAGAGCATTCTGCCGCCTTATGCCCCGGTTGACCGCAGCGGAAACACAGTCCGCCGCAGTCAAAGCAACTGTCGCACTTGACGCGCGTGTGTCCCGATGCTAGGCATTTGTAGCATCTCATCGGTCTCGCCGCCAGGACTGTGATCCTGGCGCTCACGAAACCGATGAGCAGCCTGCCGGCGTCGGCCAATACTTTGGCCGACGCTACGGGACAGCTGACCCACACGGCGCCAAGCCCTCCTGGACCGGGGCGGATGGTGCCGACCCTGACGTTGTCCGCGCTGCACCCCGTCTTCTCCCGGATTACAGCGCGGACATCTTCGGCCGTCACAGAGTCGTCCAGGCCCGAGATGCGCAGCTCTGCGCACTTAGTAGGCCTGGCGATCTTTACACCATCCGTGGCTGTAAAGAGTCCCCGCAGCTTCTCGGCAAATGTGTCCGCCGTCTTAGCGCCTTCAGCCCCAGGGAACTCGAGGACTCGAGCTCCCGTCTGGGCGAGGCGCATTCTGACCCCCACCGTTCCAAAATCGTTGGCGAGGCTGTCCCGGGCCTTTTTGAAGACGGCCGCGTAGGACAGCCCGCCGTCCGCCGCCTCCGGGGACACGGTCACCACTACAGCCGCGGTTTTGGGCGGCTGCAGCTTCCGCGGCCTCTTTGTGGAGGCCGTTGCCACCGGTGGCGAAGGCTGGGCTTGGGCTGCTTTTTTGGCAGCCTTTTTGGCCCGCCTTCGGGACTTCTTGGAGCCCCTCGCCTCCTGCCAACCCTCGTTGGAGGGGGCAGGTGCGGAGGGGCCCGGCAGGGGTGTCGGAGTGGGGAGCGGAGGGAATGCCACTCCGCTCCTCGGCGCTGTTCTAGGCCCCGTCTTGGCCGGCGCCTGGGGATGCGCCCTGGCCGGCGCCTTAGCCGGTGCCTTGGCCGGCGCCTGGGTTGGTGCCTTGGCCCCCCTCCTCGGCTTTTGTGGAGCCGATGGAGTCGGGGCAGACGCCGCCGCCGCGTAGGAGACGCGGCCTCCCACTACGGGGAGCGCGGTCGGAGCGGCGGCCTTAGGCCGCTGTGTCGACGCGAGCGGGGGGCGCATACTCGGCGCAGGAGGCAATCTCGCCTCCAGGCCAGCCAGGCGTCCGTCCAGCATATTCCCAACTGCGATGAGGATTTCTCGCAGTTGGGAGTCAAATGCCCCTGAGTTGGTGGTAGGGGCAGGCTGGGACGCGGACGGGGCTTCCCGCTCGGGGAGGTTCGCCTGGAAGCGGGCGAACTGAGCGCTCAGCTCGTTCACCCGCTCCGTCAGCTTCTCGTTGGCCACCTGCAGGCGAGAGACGTCGCCCGCTAGGCCCTCCACAACCTCCGACAAAGCGGAGGAGGAGTCCTTAAGGGCCCTCACAAACGAGCCCTTAAGGTTCACGGATTTGGTGGCCACCTTGTTGATGACGGCCACCGCCGCTTTCGCCCTCTCCTGCACGGACACGGGAGCCTGGGGGGCATTTCCCCCCACCGGCTCCCGAACCTTGAGCAGGAGATCCGCGATCTCCTCCTCCGCTACGGCCTCGCCGTCCACCCGTACGTTCCTGTACGACTCCGCGTTGGAGAACGCGGAGCCTGACGGGATCGCGACCGAGGCCGGTTTGCGCGCCCTCCCTCGGCGGCTGCTTGCCACCTTTGGTGGCATCATTTCGCCGGACGTGTCGGTTTCCACGTCCCCTGAGCGTCCGCGTTTCCGGCTGTCGCTCCGCTCCGCTTCCATGGCCTCCGCGCCATCCGATGAAGCGGCGGATCCGGAACGCAGCCGATCCGATGCTCTTCGGCTCCCAGAGACCAGCGTCAGACTGACTTCTGGGAGCCCCACCGAGATAGGCGTTCCCGACGCTATCTCACCCTCCGTGGATGAACCATCCACTCCACTGTTCCTCTTCTCTTGCATTTCAGAGTCCGTTTTGCTTGCCTTTTTCTTTTGTGATTGGTTTTCCGATCGTTTTTTAATATTTTTGTTGATATTTTCCATGATAAATCCCACGAGTGGGGGAGAACTAAAGGTCCACCCGGGCAGAGATCCCCCATTACCCGGGCAAGCGTAAGTTTTTAACCCAACCGAGGGGTCCGCAGGTACCTCGGCTTGGAGTGCGCTCGCGACTGAACTTCCCATCAGCCATGCATCCCCTGGCCACGCACCAGAACACGGGATTCGGGGAATTTTTTAGAGAGGTTATCTTCCTCGCGGTCCGGGCGGTTAAGCCAAGACCCTCGCCCCCGATCAGAGCCGCGAGACTTAACCACAGCGCTCTTCTCGGGATTACGATATGCCGACGGTTGACAGGGAGACTACGTCCCCCTGCCTGCTCGGTGGTAGTGTGAGTACACGCCGAGCCCGTCCTCCTTTCTCCACCGCTGTCAGCGGAGAAACTGTGGCCCCTACAGGGCCCCGCCATCAGGTTTTTTACCGAGGTTTCCTCCTCCATGCTCCGAAGAGCGAAGAGCCAGCAGGGCAACCGGCAGACACGCCCACCCTGCTGGACCAGGCCTTGCCCGAGAGCCGATGAACGGCTGCCTCTTCTGCTAGAATATTGGCCGCTGGCGATAATCCTCTCCTCCAAGAGGACAAGGAGGGAACAGTACCATCGCCAGCGTTTCCAGGGTGCACCACGAGGAGGTTTTCTAGCCCAGCACCCCAACCATTCTCAGCCTAACTCAACTTGAAACTTAATTTTCTAGTTTGCCTGTTTTATTAAAGGAAATATAAAATTCCATTAGCATAACATTATTACTTATTCTATGTAGGAATTAACAGTAAATGCTTGTGTATATTTAATGGTGTTTTGTCTTTATTTCAGCTGTCTTTGCTGTGTTCCGTATGGCGCTGAGTCTGCCAAGAACAGCGACCATTACTGCCCAGCGTGCCAGAGATACCTTGGCACGTACGTCAAGTAATATTACCTATACCTGCGTATTCATTTTTATATTTTCATGTTTTATATTTTTGATATGACTCCACAGTCATGTGTCAGACAGATTATAATAGCTAAAATTATAGAATAGGCTCCTTTCGAGTATTTTTGTTTAAGTTAGTATATTTGGATACGGATTCTTTACTTAAAGATACGGTCTAAAATGTATCATTTGATTCGGCAAACCGAGTCGTCTCGGTAAGACCGAGAAGGGTTTTCAATTAGTTTACCAAGAATATTTTCTATGAAAGTATAAAATTTATTGCAATTGTCCACTTTTGTATTACAATTAAAAATAGTGCTGTGTGTAATGTTTTCTTAACGCGACGTTTTTGATGGTATGGGAGGTGGTCCAAAAAATATCAAAGATACATAATTTCATATATAAATCCATAAATTAGTCCTTAACACTGCACTAATCCCTAAACAATAACCATAGTACTTACATACTAAAGAACTTCCAAAAGTGCCAAAATCCTGAGATTTATACAAAAAAAAAAGTAGTTTTGATAAAGCACATGATTTGATTTTAATTAATATTATATTTCAATTGTTACAGTGAAAACTAGAGTAGATGTAAGATTCATTTAATATGGACCAAATTAACAAACTTGATTTTAATTTTGTTAAGAAACAGAGCTATTTCGTTCATTACTTTAGTATGAGTTGCGACAGTTATCGTAGAACAAAGCACATCCTTCCTTATTGGTCTCAGTGCTATTTAGTAGAAAATAAGCTATTTACAAAAAAATTTAATGTCAATGAGTCACACATAAATATTGAATGAACAGTAGTCAATTCATGATTTGCAATCATACTAAATGAGCAGAAATGTCTCTGTTTTCCTTGTGTATGTCAATTATTATAATGTTTAATATGATGGTTTAATATAGTCTGTATTTTATAAAAAATAAGTGTTTCATTAAATAAACACCCATCCAGGACGACTCCAGAACAGGATGTCTCCATAATTCAATCATTTGTGTTATCTGTAGCCTCAAACCCAAACCAGATTGAACAGACCAGCCCAAGACCAAACCCTGCGACTAGCACATAACTGATACAGATATCTTATAATATTATCATATGTATATAATTATTATAATCTCCTGAAAAATATATTAAAATTGTTAACAATTTTGTACTATCACCGTGTGGTGACGAATTAAGAATACGTAATGTCACCACCCATATTCTTCCCGTGGGTGTCGTAAAAGTCGACTAAGGGAGAAAACTACGCAAGACAACAGCACTGCAAAAAGAAGAAAAACTTGAAATAAACCCTACACCAACTAGGGAAAGCAATCTCGTTCTCGCGAGATCTCGGCCTTTTTTACACGCTTTATATTAGCTTCACTTGTACGTTTGTAACCGACTTCCTTTGGGCGTGATTTTGACTGACTTTAAACGGTCAGAATTCGTGCAAACTTTGTAGATATATCAAGGACCGATGACAATACACTAATTTAAAAAAATAAAATAAAAATAATTGGCGAGATTGATCTCGGACGAAAAAAGGGCGAGATCTCGCGAGTTTAACGAGATTGCACTCGAGCATAAAAATGTCTTAATTCAATTTAAATAATTCGAAGCGCGGACTGAGTTGCTATCTGTCGGTTTCGTTCGGTGCGCGGGAGGCGGTGGCCTGAGTTGGCGGTTGCGGTACGAGGTCTCTCAGTAAAATTTTACACAAGATAAAATTTTATTACTAAAAGATAGACTTGTTTGATATTAGAAGAGAAGACTGGTTGTTTCTTAACCGACTTCAAAAAAAGGAGGAGGTTCTAAATTCGACTGTATTTTTTTTTTTTTATGTTTGTTAGCTCAGAACTTTTGACTAGGTGAACCGATTTTGATAATTCTTTTTTTATTTGAAAGCTGGTGCTTTCCGTGTGGTCCCATTTCAATTTGGGTTAGTTCTGATAATGGCATCCATGAGAAAACCATATAAGTCTTAAATTTGCATTTAGCATGTTCGCGACAAATAGACGAATAACTCAATTTCACGCAAACCGATTTCGATAATTCTTTTTTTATTGGAATGGATGTACCTTAAGGGTACTTTGATGAGAGTTTGGTTAGATTCTGATGATGGGATCCACGACAAAGTAACGGAACTCTTCAATTCTTAGGAGCAAATTAACGATACTCGGCTGAATCTTTTATGGGCTATCTGGATATTTGAGTCACCTACAGTAACGTCGTTATGGTCAAGTAATTGTCGTCATCAACCGCCTTTAATAAGCTGCTGGACATAGGCCTCTCCTTAGAAAAGAGGTTTTGGCGTACTATACCACGCTGGCCAGACGCGTTGGTATAGGGTTTATTTCAAGTTTTCCTTCTCTTTGCAGTGCTGTTGTCCTGCGTAGTTTGCTCCCTCACTAGACTCTTACGACACCCATGTGATTAAAAGGGGTGGTGACATTCTGTATTCTTAATCCGTCATCACAGGGTAGATTGCCTCTGTTGAGATAGGCGTTTCTTCCTGACTCCCTTTGTTTCATTCAAACGGCGCTGTCTCATTTGAGCAGCACGTTTATTAGGTCTACCCATATTCAAACAAATTAGTAAGTGTACTTCAGATTCAATAAAAAGCAAAAAATAAACAAAAAATTTTAACAAAAAAAAAACCGACTTCAAAAAACACTATTCCAAAACAAATTAATATGCACTAAAAAGGAAAAAAATAAATGCATATTCTTCTACAACTTAATAATCAACTTACTTTTTCTACTCATCTATATGTAGGTACGATCTATGTGTTAACCGCGCAAGAAGGTAGGTAGGTACCTACCCATTTCAAATCTAATTTAACCTATACCTGTGAATAACAAACAACGATCAAAATATTTATTTGAGTTCTCCTAAGTAAAATAAAATGAATATAATGTAGTTACAATTATTGTTATTTTTGGAGTCGGTGTCAGCCAAGGAAACACTACGATATACCTAGCAATAATAATACGAGAATACTTTAAAGACTCGTCAACTCGCGCGTGCGACACAAGCACTGCTCACTTATAACAATGTATGTATGTACATAGTAAGTGTAGTTAAGCTAGTTTTGTTACCTTGGCTGACACCGACTCCAAAAATAACAATAATTGTAACTACATTATATTATCGTAATAATTTGATTGACTTTTAAGTAGTCTAATATTTTTCATTTCATTTTACTTAGGAAAACTCTAAAAAATATTTTGATCGTTGTTTGTTATTCATTGGTATATGTTGAGTTAGATTTGAAGTGGGTAGGTACCTACCTACCTTCTTGCGTGGTAAACACATAGATCGTACCTACATATTTATAAGTAGAAAAGTAAGTTGATTATTAAGTTGTAGAAGAATACGCATTTATTAGTATGCTACATTCTGTTTACTATATCCTCTCATGTGTTCATCCAGTTTTCCAGCTAATTAACACAACACTGATTTATTTTTGTTAGACCCATTGTAATCTGAAGTATATTTAAATATAAACAAATAATAATAATCCAAAGTCTTTAATACCAACACTAACACTTTTTTTAAATTATTTCATTTGTTATTTAATAGATACGTACGTCAAAGTTTACTACTTAGAAGTTTAAAAAAAATATATAGACAGATACGTCAAACAATGTTTGATGCATAAAAGTGTATTGAAAAACTTCTCGAAAATAAATATAATAAGAGAGAATAAATTAGCTTATAATACTTTTAATTTTTATTTTTTTCCTAATGTATTCAAATATTTATTTTGTTTATTTATTTATTTTATTTTATTTACCTCTTTATTATACCATTGAAGTATTATTTATACAGATATTACATACTTTTCGGTATAACAATAGGCGGTCTTATCGCTCACGGCGATCTCTTACAGACAACCTTTATACGGATATTGTCAAAAAAAAAAAATAGGGTAGCCTGCGATGTACTATTACAACAAATTGAAAAAATAAATAAAAAATACTAATAATAAACATAAGGTTACTACTATATACGTTTACCGTATATTATACATACAACTAATAAATTTAAATACATACAACATATAAAAATACATACAGACAGAGGTACCTACATAAATAAACAAATTCCTCTATGATGCCAAGTAATGATTTGTGTCCGTTTCGAATGCTCGGCCACAGTGTCGTAGAATAAAAACGACTACGTCAACATTACAAAGGAATTTGTAAAATACTAACAATGAAAGTCGCAAATTCGTAAAACCAATATTCAGAAAGTTGTAAGGGTTTAACTATGGCCGCGCGGTCGAAACATGGAGAACTGCGCCGCCACGCAGTTCTCTTAAACGGACCTTAGTAGAGGTCCAATTCTTTTTGCCAACCACTGGTACGATTTCGAAGAAAATGTAGACAGGATGAATAAAGCCCTAATGTTTGGACTGACCTACAGAACTGAAAACCTAAAATGCAACTTAGAAGAAGGGTGACCAAGATTTATGGTGCGTCAAACAGACATTTCCAAAAGCGTCGTTTTATATCACGTAGGCAACTATTATCCCTCATTTTGATAATAATATCATAATGCCCTCATTATGATAATCATATCATAATGCCCTCATTATGATAATCATATCATAATGAGGGAATAAGTATGGTGATTAGGGAATATGCATAAAATTTAAATTTGTCTTAAATATTGTTTTCTAGATTCTTTATTGTCTTTACATTGTACTTAAAAGGTATTTTATTTATTTATTTATCATTATCAAGTACCAGATAAAAATATATAAAAAGTGAAAAATAAGGGGGAAATTCAAACTTACAAAACGCGTCACCATTGTTCAAAACGAAATGTGACGTAAATGGTCACGCACGTCATTGCATTTATCGGCGTCGATTTTCATACGTAGTGTTTGTGAGAAAAATTGTTTAAAACTGTATTCCTCTGTATGTATTACTTGTGAATATATATTTGTAGTCAATCTAGAACGATGACAGAAACTGGTTTTGTCAAAGCACAATCAGATAATCTACCGAAAATAGATGCATTTATGATGTCAGCATATTTTGCATCAAATCTCGATTTTACATACGGGCGCAGAAATTAAAAGAGTGAAAGCTGCAAGGTAATTATTATGTTACATGGTCCATTCCATACATTTTTTTTATAAAATTTGTAAATAATACTTACAACAAATCATAATCATTTGTCATGAAAATAGTTCCTAAACTCCTAATTTACGTCCATATTATTATAATTTACACGTAATATTATATTATTGAAGCTCACTCAAGTATGTGTTTATGTACTTTTTGTAAATATTAGATAAATACGATATTCCGATTTACATGAATAATTAAATTTCTTTCAATATTTAAGTGATTGTTTTGTTTCAGATCTGAATGAGAATCTTTGCCTTTTAACTACGGCCGTTCTTTCAACTGGTGGCATATTTCGTTTTTGACACAAAAATATATGAGGAACAGCTCCTTTTTTTAACTGTAGATTACATTATTCTCCTTTTTGTTTCATTACGTTATATTCAATATAATTAACTGTTTCTTCCTTAGCCTGAAATAATTTATCAATGATCAAAATTTCGTAAAACCGCAATAGGAATAAGCAACCTCTTTAGATAATTTTTAATGAACTTTTGTAAACTAGGTTAGGTTATCATCATCATCATCAACAGCCTTTAATAGTCCACTGCTGGACATAAGCCTCTCCTGAGAAAGGAGGTTTTGGCCTACTATACCACGCTGGCCAGACGGGTTGGTAAAGGGTTTGTGTTAAGTTTTCCTTCTCTCTGCAGTGCTGTTGTCCTACTTAGTTTTTTCCCTTAGTCGGCTCTTACGACAGCCACGGGATGAATAGGGGTGGTCACACTGTTTCGGGGATCACCTGTGTCTGATCCGCAAGGAGCCAACGCCTGAGTGCCACTACTGCGATGGCCAGACCGTGGACACGGCTCTCCACACGCTGGCAGAGTGCCCGGCGTGGGTTGAGCAGAGGCGAGACCTCGTGGCGGCCATCGGAGTGGGAGTTCTCTCGCTCGATAGCCTGATTGCGGCTATCGTGCGGAGCGAGAGTGCGTGGAACTCTGCCGTCTCCTTCTGCGAGCAAGTTATGCTCGCGAAGGAGACGGCGGAGCGGGACCAGGAGAGGTTTAGGACTCTCCCGGCCCGCCAGGCCCGGGAACGGGCCAGGTACCGCAGGCGACTCAGGCGCCGGAGGTCGCAGAACGACCTCCGTCCTCCATAAGCGCAGGCCTGGGGGTGACAGGTGAGGCCATCTGTCACCCTAGCAGAAGCAGGCCGGAGTGGCGGCGAGCGCGTTGCGAAGCGCGCTCGCTTTCAGGGAGCACAGGGAACATGGGGTTCCCACACGGGGGGGGGGGGGGGGGGGTCGTCTACTCGTCTGTAGATGACCCGAGGTATGTCGGGGCACCAGGGACTTCCTTTCTAGGGTATACCTGGTTCCCCGGCTATTAGTACCCGAGACGGCGTGCGGTTATAGTCGGTTCGAGTCCGACATGCCACCGACAGGTGGTATCCGAGGGGATTTCCGCACGGAAAAAAAAAGGGGTGGTGACACTGTATTCTTAATCCGTCACCACACGGACCAGGTTAGGTTGGTCTTAGATCAAATCTTCTACTGATTAATAGCTAATTCACACTAAGCTGTACATAAATATTAAAATTAATACTTCACAACAAAATACAAGTGCATTGTTCGCCGCGCGAGCCGTATCCACATATGTGTGCGTGCCTGCACCTGCACCTACCTACTTGTATTTCGTAGAAAATTGTATTATTTTATAAGTCAGTAATAAACGTGCCTCCGCGCTAAACTGTTGTTTATTCTTCTATCCACCGGTCAAATACATATCAATTATCCCTTCTCATCATCTTTCACCATTTTTTTTTGTACTTTCGCATCGCGTGGAATACGAAAAAACACTTTATCGGGTGTACTAATAATAGTGTTTTTGCACTTCGGTACCATACAATACTTGTAAGAAGGTTTTTTAACTATAATTAACTATAAATAATTACTTCTATAATTTGCATAGCAATTACAACGGAAAATAAGCATGAGGTAACTGAAACGCTATAGTAAACAAACACGGGGCACAACCAATGACGTCTTCAAAAGCGCGCACTAAATGGTGGCGCTTGAACGGCTCAAATTTATTCATTGTTTAAAATTCCACTGTGATTTTTTTAACTATTTTTATTTTTTTCTATGTTATCCAGATGTATATAATTAATTTAAGAAATAAAAAAACATGTATATTCCCTATTGGATGGAGAAGTACTTATCCGAAAATATTAACACTGTATTATTACTAATACTACTTTTACCTATTTATCTTAATAAAATTGAAAATGAAACTATTTATTGTTTTTAATTTTTTATTTTTTTTTCTAAAATGTCTGATTGACGTACCATAAAACTTGGTCACCCGTCTTCTAACTTGCATTATAGTTTTAAGTTCTGTAGGTCGTGAAGTCCAAACCGTAGGCCTTTTGTCATATTGGTTTTACAAGCGACTTTCATTGTTAGTATTTTAGAAATTCCTTCGTAATGTTGACGTAGTCGTTTTTTTTCTACTCTACTGTTGCCGAGCAGTCGAAACGGACACCACAAAACTGCCAATCTCGCAGTATTGGTTTTCATAAACTCGCGGGATCCCCCTTGAGCCCCAATATCGCGAGATTTTGCATTCCCGTGGTATAGTAGGCCAAAACCTCCGTTCAGAGGAGAGGCCTATGTCCAGCAGTGGACTATCATAGGCTGTTGATGTGATGACTATGGCGAAAACGCGTCTTGCTCGAGCGAAGTTGGTTGTACAGTCATGAAACGTTTATTAATTGATTGAATTAATGACCAAGACTGGGATAAGCTTCAAAATAATTCTATTCACCTGTAATGTTTTGATCATGTTTCAAAATCCTGTAAATCCTGGATCACACACTCTTGCTCTACCTCAAGCCTAGTGCTGCTCCTACAAAGACAGCACCCCTCGACAACTTGCGAGTTAGTGGGCCATTGATTTTGTATGATAGCTGCACAAATAAACTTATTTTAAGGTTTCCTAAGATTTTATTAAGATTATTCTGAAATGCTTTTATAGCACATATTTCATGATACTTAAAAATTCTTGATAAGTGTTCTTGGGTTATAGTGGGTTTTTGCTCAGCACCAAAGCAAAGCCAGGATACGTTAGTATTTAACCCTTAACGTAAAAAAAACTAATTGAAAATATTTGAAAGAATATACTTTATTGTATATATACAAGAACTTCATGTACAGGTAAACTTAATACTACTTAACACTAAAATATGTACATTGGGCGCTATCTTACTTATTTCTTCACATAATATAATCCTCACTCGTAGCGAGCAAATAAACTGCAATACTGACCTCAGGTAATCATTTGACGAAAAAAAACAAGGGTCCGAGGCTTGTCAGATTCAATACTCAGTCAAACTAAAGCATTATTTATAACTAGTCTGGCCATAAATGAAGTTAAATTTTTTTCATGATTCAGAATTCAAGTTTTAAATGGGTTTACTGGATCTCAATAGGTTGCCCACTCTTTCACATATTAAACATCGATTTAATTGAGGAATCAACGCTTGTTATATATATACAAAGTACAAAAGAAACCATCGGTTATTTATTTTAAAGAACTTTAAAACCTTAGCATAGGCACACCGGCACAACGGCACACCTAAGAATACTTCCTCTGTCGGCTGAAAGATTTTTCCAGATGGTATCATTGCCTCAAAAGATATAACAAAGAATGAACAATACTGGAGTTGTGTAGGTATGATCACAGCGCAGATATTGTGTGTCGCTGAAGTCAGGCGACGTACTGCTTGGTGAGAGCTCGCAGCAGCCGCGCGCGCCTGACGGCGGCGGCCTCGCGCTGTATGTCTTCGCTGTTGTTGGCGTTGAGCTCGAGAGCGCCGGCCGCGCGCACGGCCCGGGCGCGCCGCCCCCCCTCCCCGCGCCGCGCGTGTAGCGCCACGCCCACCTCTAGCAGCGTGCCGTCGAAGATGCACCCATAGTAAGCGTCCATCGCGTCTGTGGCGTTGCCCGGCTGAACACAAACATGGACATGTTCAAAAACTTAGAACAACATAAGGATGAATTATATATTTTTTCATGAATGAGATTGATTTTTTCACGAAGACAAAAAAAAACTCATGCCATAAAGGTTTTAGTTAAGAATACGAAAGAATACCAACGTTAAGAAAGTTTACTAACTAGTTGTACTAGTTTAGTATCTAAAAAAACATTATTACACTTAAATCGAAGATAGCTTTTGCTCAAATTAATATATTATATCGAAAAAAAAATCCTTTCTGTTAATTTTTAAGCGTCCACTTTTAACACCCATAGGTGTAGTTACCTTCTCAGCGAGACACTTGAAAGCCGTAGCATAATCAGGTTCGTCAGGCAGCTGGCAGAGCGCGGCGGCCTGCGTGAAGGCGCCGAGCGCTTGGCAGCAGCGCGCCGCGCGCCGCACCACGCTGGGCTCGTCGGGCGAGCGGCTCTGGAACAGCCCCGAGCCCACCGCCAGCCCGCACAGGTAGCGCCGGAGCGCGGCGCCCCACCGACCGTTCACCATCTCCACGTCGCCGTACAGTCGGAGCCTGGAATAACATTACCATTTCATTTTAAACTATACCTAGTTCACATTCGAATGTGTCCATTCGATGTTATAATATACTATTTGTAGATCATATTTCTAAAAGCGAAAACATTTTATAGGGACATATACATAGTTTTCAAAGATATTTATCAAAGGAATCCTGTGTAGTAATTCTGGTCACAAAACGATTGCTATAGATCCAAATCATTGGTCAGTTACTAAAAAAAAACAAATATTTTGAACGTTGGTAATGTAATAATCAATATCAGCCTATAATTGTGTTAAAAATAAAATGTAAAGATGATGTCGATGTTTGATTAATAGTATATTTCAGTCAAAAATACCTATGGCTCGATAGGTATGATTATTATGTAATCACGTGACCTAACGTATCCATGGTTTTAACCTATGCCTTAGCAATGATAATAATAATAAATTAAAAGTAAATAAAAAATGTATCTTTACCATGAAGTATTGTAGGGATGCAGTTTCAAGCTCCTTTCCAATAAATCAGTGAGAGATTCGAGTACATATGTTCGGTTATAATTGTTCATATTCGATATATTTGAGGGCCAGAGGTTGGTATGTTCCACCACCAGTTCTAGAGAGCTATCGTCCAGCAGGTAGTTGTGGATACGAGCGAGGAGCGAGAGCATCACGGTGATTGCAAGTGGTGCACGTAGCGTTGACAGGAAACTGTTGAATGCGTTTCGGGCTTCACTTGACGCTCTTTCACTATCACGCGAATGCGTTGGTATACCTCCTGCTGATCTTTTTACCGGTCCGGACGTATTGTGAGTGTATACGGATAAAGCTAAAAAACAAAACGTTTTATAAAATAACTTGATTTTTATACTTTTTTCGATCATGTATCCCATAGTATGTAGTAACGGCGCTTAGAATAATGGCAGGCACTAATTTATGATCAAACACCTCGCGCCCACGTTAGCGGTGTGACGTCTGAGATGTAGTCGAAAGAAAATTATTAAAACAATGCTATAGAAATGCAAATAAGGCTTTTGGCGCGGTGTCTGTATTCAAACGATTATTATATCGTATATTTTATCAATCAACCAACCTAAATAAATTCCTATATCTGACGATAATTAAACTTTGCTATATTTGACTCTAAAAAAGCTATTGGCAATCAATGTTATAATGACAGGAATATTGTATAGTTATCATAATATTATAAAGTAAGATATGTCAAAAACTACTAGAGTGCAGACAGAGACAGCTTCGAAGTTTCAGTTGGGTAGAGATGCGTCTAAATCTCTAACCAATTGTTAAGATCCTGGTTTTGATAGGCAAAAGGTCTTTTGTCCGCAGGTGGATTAATGTTTATACGAACAGCCCACACAACTTTAAAGGGTCTTGTCCTTACCATAATCCCATAGTGGTCTTGGAAACTTTCGGGTCTGTTTCTCTTGTAATTCAAAACAGGCTGCATACAGAGCGGCGGCTATTTCACCAGGGCTAGTTAGTACTCCTGCTCCCTTCCACTCAAGGGCGTGAGCTATTACCATTTCACCAGGGCCAGACGACATACCAACTCCTTTACCATCACAGGCATTGACTAAATAAATCCAACATGCTTCGATCACCTAAAAAAGTGATGAATGAATGTACCTTAACACAGAAATTATGACAGAATTAATATGTGAAGAAAAATATTTGTATCCCTATTTAAACAAATACCGTGGAATAGGAATGCTTATTGTTTGTATTTAAAAGTGCACAAACGGTCTAGTATATATTTTGACGTGCATTGCTATGAAGCCTATAAAATGTCAGTTCAGGTTTTACTAAATTAAAATAAAAAACATATGTTTGAAATAAAATAAAACATTAAATCGGACGAAATTCGACCGCCGCCACCACTTATTACTACTACTTATCGCTTCTACGCATAATAAATAGATATAATTCAGTAGTATTTATAATAATTAATTTACATTGTAACAGATCACATAAAAAAATGTATTTAATATACAGAAGTAAGGTGACTTCTATAAGGACATCCATAAGGGTACCGTTATTCTTCTAGTTTCTAGAAGCTGATTGAGGTTAAATAGAAGGAAGTGACAATAGACAGTTCTGTTTATACAAAACAAGTTCTATAAAAAGAAAAATCGTATTGTATAAAAATCATAATTTATATATATATATATAATGCAATAGAACTTTCATGTCGGTATCAAAAGCAATTTTATATCAAAAGGTATTGAGAGCGATGGCAAAATGCTATAAATTTATAATAAATAACAAAATGATTATTACCTGTGGCCGAGGCATGATACCGTCACCCGTGTTGACTTCGCCAATACAAGCTTTACATTTGTTAACTATAGTTGGTAAATCTAAGCCGTGGTGTAGCCATTCGTTTAGGATCACAATAATTTGTAATAGTAGCTCCTCCCATGATAGATGACGACATAGACGATATAAGTTCGGATCAGTACCACCACCTAATTGACTGCGCACTTCATCTTTTAGCTGAGATATAAATGTTAGTGCTGATCGTGTACAGCCCGCCTCTACTCTCGCACGCGCTACGCCCGACACTATATAGCCGAAGTCTTGTAAAAATCCTCTCGGTAAAGACATTAAAGCATTACATAGTTCTCCCGCCGGTTTCCACGATGGACTCAACTTCCACAACGGCGATTGAGGCGATTCCCTTGCGACCTCAACTAAACATTTCCGAATATCATCAGACGTCGAGGCCTCAATAAGCCGCTTCCTAAAATAACCTATTC
This sequence comes from Arctia plantaginis, assembly GCA_902825455.1. NCBI lineage: Eukaryota > Metazoa > Arthropoda > Insecta > Lepidoptera > Erebidae > Arctia > Arctia plantaginis. Next base: position 3,833,435 of record CADEBD010000303.1, read on the forward strand.
TTAAATCGGGAACAGCAATATGTTCGTTTTCAAACTCTGGAATTTCCCAACTGTCTGTTAGTAACTCCCTAGGAATTTGCATCGTTTTGTCATCTATGTTGACAGGATCAGTAAGTATTGTGTTCAAATGTTCATCAGATATTAAAATGTTTCTATCGCCGATGCGATCTTTTAAGTACTTTAGTATTCTGGCTATTGGAAATCTCCATTGAGACGTGGCCAGAAGTGTATGAAGGATGAATGTTCTTAAATGAAACCAGTCAGTGTCCGTCAAGTCCGACTTTAAAACGGGAGCTAGCGCTTTAAACAGATAATCGAAGAATTTTATACCGACGGTTTTAAACTTGTTAAGGAATTCAGGTTGAGTGGACGGTAGACCACCTTCTAATGCATATCTCACAGCGTTAAGAGCCGATACTTCATTTAGAAGATCAGGAGAAACAGTAAGGGCTCCACTTGATGCTGCTCCTTGCATATCAAGTTCAACAACTTGTCTATGAGTCATGTTGATTTCTCTAGCTAGGTTGTCAGCTTGTAAAACTCCTGTAATCCCACTGTAATGATTTGCCACACATTCTTGAAGTCTTTGTAATAATGTTGGTTCTTCATTTAATACTTCATAACCCAAATTTAATGCTCTTATATAGCCCAAAATCTCATCCTTCGTCATGCTGGCATAGTTTAATTCTCCCCACGGCATTTTCTTGTGAGGTCCATAACCATATTTCAGTACTTCATTTTCAAGTAAATTAGAGTTTTCTCTGCAGCCCAATATGTGTTGCTTGGCTAAATTATGTTGGCAATAGAAAAAGTAATTATAACACAGATCAAAATGAATTTGCATTGCCATTTCATGTTGGCTAATTAGAATGTCACCAGCATTCCAATTGTGTTTCATATTACACGAGTCCTCGGTCAAATGCACGAATGCTTCCATAGCAGGTACTTTTAATTTTTTAGACTCTCTGCGACCAGCGCCTAACGCGGGCTCATAATAAGATAAAATCTCATCCAAGAACATAAGGCTCTGAACACGTGACGCATCACACATACGTAATATTTTCTCAAAGTTTTGGTTCATGGGATTGTAGACGTTATCAACTTGCATGCCAGGTCTATAACAAAAACATTAAATATACAATAAAAGTTTTTAATTAAATACAACAGTAAAGTTATTAAAATCGTTGGACTAAAAAGAAGTAAGAAAAAAGTTTTAGCCATTTCTCATCAAGAGCAATTGTTGTGAAAATATAATATTTTACTGACAGATATTGGTAAAAGTAAAGTTATTTTATTTTAAAATACCTTGAAAAGCACCCCACACTTTTTTATGATAAAATGATTATTCTTTTTGATCTTATAAAAAAAATATTTTCTACTTTTTAGTTCGGCTAGCTACAAGTGTGTTTTTTAGTTTTTAAAACTATAATTTAATTTTCCTTCTTAGTTCCTATTATCGATGATTATTGTGTTAGTAAGACTAAAAAAGTAACAAGTAAGTTTATCACGTCTTAGTACGTAACAAAAGACACTGGTGCTAATTCTGTTAGTCGAAAACTCTCTGAACTTAACTAAAAATCACCAAAAATTAGTTTTGTCCTGTCAAATAACGTTTCGTATTCTAAAAATGTAGTACTTCACAGGACTAAACAATTTTTTTGTGATTTTTAGTTTAGAGAGTTTTCGAACAGCAGAATTCACACTATTACCGTATTTTTAAGTGCGGAACAAAGATGTTAAACCTGAAAGTCCTGATTAGGATAATAGTAAAAGCTATTTAAATTATTGCATTGTCATCGGTCCTTGATAAGTGTGCAAAGTTTCAATTTAATTCGAAGTTTTGAAAAAACTTTACTTACATATGGCTGTATGACATTTTATTGAACTTAGCATAGAGTGCAGCTTTGACAGGAAATCGGACAATCCATCTATGATATAAAATTAGTGCGAATTGGATTTGTGGCTGCTGCAATAACTCTACAGGAACTTCCTGAAGTAGTAATGTTAAACACATTAGTTAATATTTAAATGATTGGCACTATATATACATACAGAAAACATATTTATTGTTATTTATAATAAGTATTTTCGTTTTACCTGTGGGGGTACAGAAAAGGCAGCATCAGTGGCCATATACACAAGATCCTGCATTAGTTGTTGTTGGATGTGTGGTGAAAGCTTGCTTTCAAATATATCTGAAAATTTTAATTTATGTATTATTTACATTTTGAGAATTTCATTTCAATTGAGGATTGTTTCTTTCTGTGACGTTTAGTAATCATGATCATTTTAGTTAAGACTAGAGGATGAGAGAAAAAAGAAAATATTGAGAATTTCATGGATTATTAATTTACTCATTTAAAATTAAAGCTGTTTATAAATATGTACTTTCTCATTTAGGCAATTACATTGCAGGAGAGTCACTTTCACATATCATCATATATTGAAGTTTATTATTTTACTATTCGTACATGTCTCTCCATTACTAAAAACATGAATATATGTATAACAATATTTCTCTTCAGATAAAACCTAATTAGATGTATGTATTTATGGTATAAATAATGTAAAAACGAATGTAAAAGAAAATCATACCCAAGTTCCAGTGCAAAGTAGCTGCAACTTTCAGAGCAAGTATTTTCAGTGCTAGTTGCTTCCGTGTGAAATGAGCTGGTGCCAATGTGGTCACAGATGGTGGTGTGGGTGGAGCATCCAAATCCACCACACGCTCACTAGCAGCCTTTAAATTTACATTCTTTGTAGCAACTGAGACAAATTCTGTTATAAGTTCACAAGCAGTGGGCTCTGTAAAAATATTATATAAGTCAATTTATGTATATTTTTAATGTTCAATCAGGTGTTTTGATATTAGTTTTAAGGTAGGTAGTATATCTTACCTGGATGCGGTTTGCTCAGGTGTTTTTTAAGAAGATTTGGGTCTAGAAGGAATTCAAACCACAATATTGTTTCCGGTGATATAGGCACAGTGCCAGGCCTTAACAAATCCACATCCATTATGAAACAATGACTTCTATCAATTAAGATATGATATACATAGATGGTTTATACCTTAACCCATCAGAACTTATCATTTAGTTAAAATACTTAGGTTGAACCTGAAAGCAAAAAACAAATATAAATATATTTCTCTATTCATTATCTGTACTTTGAAGATAAAAACAGACTGTGAGTATATGTGATTTAAAAGATTAGTTACTTTAAATCTTATTAGTTTACATTTTAAGGTCATTTATTAAGATTTATGTTACCCCTCTGAGCGCTTATTAGCTACACACCTCTTTAAAGTAGCTGTGGAATATTTATCATTAAATAAATATTTACATGTTTATTGAAATTTAGTATTGAGAGCTCAGGAAATATAACACAGAAGTTCCATGTTAATATTAATAATCAATGGAAAATTTTCAATGAAAACCTATACTACCATCAGCTAAACTATGGTTTGACCATTTCTGTTCTTTCATTTTCAAAGTTGGTGATTCGAAATTAGTAACATTTAAACTATAAGAGGCGCAGTTAGATAAATATAAGGACTACTTATTTTTATTAGATGTATTATTTATAACCATTCAGGGGAATTGTGTTACTTTACGTTACTTTATATTTTTACAAAAAAGTAAATGAGTTTTGTTTATTGCAATTAAGTTAAATTCTATTTCAAGTTGTGCATACAACAAATAATTCTACTGCATATTGTTATAACTAATATGATAGATAATAAGTGCACAATTAACAGTTAGTCAGGCAAAAATCGTAACCAGAGTTAAACTACTATTGCTTGGAGTTATGCTTCTATTGCATACGACAAGATAGGATGAATTGTAAAGTACAATTTTCAAAATTTCAAAACACTGTATTTTGGTGCAATTTAGCTTATCTGCACAAAATATATCTTAAATGTTTCCTCTATTTATGTTTATTGGTTTATCTCGGACATCTATAATTTGCCGCTTTTTCAGCTTGACCAGCTACGGATTGATCCTATCCGGTATGAAATAATTAAGATTCTTATCTTATAACTTATATTAGAAATTCATAAGATACCTTTTCCTACAACACAATAAAAACACTTCAATAATTTTTATAACACAACATAACCTACAAACTGACGCGTATTTGAGAGATACGAAAATGTATGTAAATGATTATGGAATTATGGATTGGTTGTTATTGGTTGGTTTTGGTCTTTTGGTTCATCGCCTGTCAAGTGTCATCTGTCAATGTCAGTCGTAAACTTTCAAAATACGAGTATAGAGATGAAGGAAGAAGAATTCTTAAAAGCAACACCAATATTTATTGGGAACAACAAAAAACCCGACTGCATGAAAATCGTATACTTAAATTCAGAAACGCATTTCGCATTCCAAATTAAGGACATTTAAATATTTTCGTGGTTTATATTTTTTGAAAGATGCTACATAGTTGAATGCTATGCTAGTTGAATGCTACATAGCGTGCCTAAAAATACACACTCATTAGACCATAGAGATATAAGCATAGAGTGAACAAGAGCCCAAATCTTGCAATAAAGGCAACGAGAGAGATACACTACGTTTGCCTAATCACGGTCTCCACTCAATCTACACAATCAACTCCGCACATGTCGGCTCATGCGACCATTAGTCCACCTTGACATATGACCAGCCCTCTTCCACTTTCTCTTTGCGATGTCGATTACTCTAGTTCTCTGTCGAATAGTTTTGTTTCGAATTTTATCGCCCAGAGAAACACCAAGCATCGCACGTTCCATCGCATGCTGAGTGACCTTGAACTTGTGGAACAGTCCAACGGTGATTGTTGTCCCTCCCACAATTCGTGAAGTCTTCTTTCTTTGCTGCTCTGGAATACGCTCCCACTTGAAATCAGGATGTCCACAAATCGCTTCACATTTAGAAAGCTTGTGAGGTAGTTAACCTTCTTCAGTTGGCGGAATTACCTACTCAATAGTACACCTCCCTATTTACAGTATACGAATATAAAGTAGGTATATATATTTATATCTATATATGTATATTTATGTATTTATGTACTTATATGTGTAATTGTTTATGTTAGTTAAAAGCATATAACAACTGTAACCTCAGTGCACCTCACCAGATTTATACACCACCCAAAGGTTGGCTGGTAGAGAATGCCCTAGGCATGAAGTCCGCCGATTTACACAAGTGCATAAAGTTATAAAAAAATAAATAAGTGTCCACGTCTCGGCTCCATATCATTCCGGTAGGACGCACTGGTTTATCGCCTTGGTGGGGATTGGGGGATCGGCGATACGAAGATATGACGAAGCTTCCCATATGCCGCACAACCAGGACGAATTCTTCTATCGGCCTTCTGATAGAAGTTAACGGCCACGGGAATCGGGGATACTTGCCTATTGTACATGATCTTGGTCTTACCAATGTTTATCCAAAGTCCCACTCGTCTTGAAGAATCGACTAGACTTTTGAGCATTTCTTCCAGATTATGCAGAGATTCCGCCAGGACCACTGTTGTCTGCTAATCGCAGGTGTGAGATGTATTTGCCACTGATATTGATGCCCCGTCTGTTCTAATCAAGCGTCTTGAAGACTTCTTCCAATGCATTGGTAAATAGTTTCGGAGAAATAACGTCTTCTTGTCTTACCACGCGATGCAAATGGATTGGTCTTGTGCTCTGTTCTTGTACTTAAATGGTCATCGTTGCGGCTTCGTAGAGACATCTCGGCACTTGGATATATCGGCAGTCGACCAGGCATCTCTGCATAGATTCCAGGACAGCCCAGGTCTCGATGATGTCGAAGGCCTTCTCGTAGTCCACATACGCTATGCAGAGAGGCTAGTTGTACTCCTTTGTCTTCTCAATTATTTGCCTTAGTGTGTGTAAGTGGTCCACGATGCTAAAGCCTTTTCAAATCCCAGCCTGATTCACAGGCTGGAAGTTATCAAATTTTTGGGTGATACGATTCGTAATGACCCTCGAAAACAAATTGTATACATGGCTCAGAAGTGATATGGGGCGTTAGTTCTTCAGTAGGCTTCTGTCTCCTTTTTCAATAACAGTACTACGACACTTCCGCTCCATACCTCTGGTGTAGTGCTAATACGAATTACGGAATTAAACAGTTTTGAGAGCTCTAGTAACACAGGAGTTCCTCCAGTTTTATGAGCTCCGTTATAATTTCGTCTTCACCCAGAGCTTTGTTGTTACTGAGTTATCCGAATGCCACCTGAGTGAGATCACCAAGATCGATGTCAGGAAACTCGTCTGTGAGGTGGCGTGTCAGCCTAGCACGCGCTCTTTAACTGCCTGTTAAATTTCTGCCGTTCAGATAGTGTGGCGTTTTCTGTCTCTCGTCTTTTCCTCATCAGATCCAGAGTCTCGCTGGTGAACTTCGACTTGCGGTTTCCAACATGGCGAACCGGTTCTGAAGTTCCAGCTGGGAGCTTTCATATTCAGCCTCAACCTGAGGCAGAGTTGGTGTAAGAGTCGACTTCATCAGGCGCACCCGCTCTGTTCTAGTGGATAAATTTAGGGTGCGTCTTAAGAGTTGGTGATCACTTCCGGTATTGAACCTGTTGATCACAGAGAGATCCCTGAATATGTATCGTTTGTTTGTGATGGCGAAGTCGGTCTTGTTTTTCGTCGCGCTATCGGGTCTTAGCCACTTCCATTCGGGCTTCTTCTGAAAAAAGTTTTCATTGGATAGAGCCACTGGGCCTCGAGGAAGTTTACCAGCATTTGCCCCCAGTGGTTTCTTCGCCCGTAACAGAACGGTCCTTTGATTAGCCATATTCCTGTACTCCCACTTGCACATTGTAATCGCCCATGACACAGTAATCTAAGTGTTGGTACGAGAAAGAGGCTCAACTATATTTCCTACAAAGTTGCGACCTCGTCGTCAGGATGTGTAGTTGTGGAAGCATACACTGGTACAACCTTCAAGGAATACCTTTTGGAAAGTTTTAAGACAAGATACGCTACCCTTGACGACACACTGGCAACCATGCTGCTTATGAGCGATTTATGGACCATAAATCCGGCGCCACTTTTTGATGGTTGGTCTCCCTGTCGAAAGTATATATATAAAAATCTAAGGGCATCGTCTCCTCCCCCTGTCTTCGGACTTCTGACAGCCCCAAAAATATGCCAATTTATATGGCTCACCTCCGCTTCCAATTCTGCAAGGCAATCGTCCAGCCGCAGAGTGCGTCCATTGTACGTTGCTCAAGTCATTCGCCGGTGGTACCCTACCACCGGCGAATGTTCTTCGCACCACCGTGGCCGGTACGATGGCCAGGAATAGTGCGAGTACCGGGAACTGGGGACCGTTTTGTTTGGTTGCGATCCATCTGGGGGAATTCGCCATGGTCACCACGCAGGGGCGAGAATCATTTATCTGGTGACGTTGCTGTCCGTCATCAATATCGATATTTATAGATTCCCGCAGTGGACTGGTTATATCGCCACGAGTCGGTCGCCAGAGCCTCGTCCGTTGTTTGTTAGGGTTCACCGCGTGCAGGTGAGGTTGACGTTACAGGGCCTAAGATGGCCCCGGTTACACCACCTTTTTTTAATGAAAAGCTGTAAACGCAAAACGAAAAATTAAGCATTGTTTTCAATGCAAAGAAGTTTACTCTCCTCAGAACAAACAGTTTTCACACGTAAGTTTAATTCTGACTTCAATCTTTTTCATTTTATACTAATTATTCTACCAGTGTACTCGTATGTAGTTTATCAGGTTTCCAAAAGATGCTGTTTTATTATAGGCAAATACAAGATTAACATAAATATTAGATAGATCTTAGGTTGTTAAGATTCGGGCACGCCGTCATCGCGGCGGTAAGACCCGTTATGGAGGATTGGCTCGAGAGGCGTCACGGGACCCTCTCATACCGATTGACGCAGGTGATCACTGGGAAGGGATGTTTCGGGGATCACCTGTGTCTGATCCGCAAGGAGCCAACGCCTGAGTGCCACCACTGCGATGGCCAGACCGTGGACACGGCTCTCCACACGCTGGCAGAGTGCCCGGCGTGGGTTGAGCAGAGGTGAGGCCATCGGAGTAGGATCTCTCGCTCGATAGCCTGATTGCGGCTATCGTGCGGAGCGAGAGTGCAAGTTATGGTCGCGAAGGAGACGGCGGAGCGGGACCGGGAGAGGTTTAGGACTCTCCCGGCGCGCCAGGCCCGGGAACGGGCCAGGTACCGCAGGCGACTCAGGCGCCGGAGGTCGCAGAACGACCTCCGTCCTCCATAAGCGGTGGTACCCTACCACCGGCGAATGTTCTTCGCACCACCGTGGCCGGTACGATGGCCAGGAATAGTGCGAGTACCGGGAACTGGGGACCGTTTTGTTTGGTTGCGATCCATCTGGGGGAATTCGCCATGGTCACCACGCAGGGGCGAGAATCATTTATCTGGTGACGTTGCTGTCCGTCATCAATATCGATATTTATAGATTCCCGCAGTGGACTGGTTATATCGCCACGAGTCGGTCGCCAGAGCCTCGTCCGTTGTTTGTTAGGGTTCACCGCGTGCAGGTGAGGTTGACGTTACAGGGCCTAAGATGGCCCCGGTTACACCACCTTTTTTTAATGAAAAGCTGTAAACGCAAAACGAAAAATTAAGCATTGTTTTCAATGCAAAGAAGTTTACTCTCCTCAGAACAAACAGTTTTCACACGTAAGTTTAATTCTGACTTCAATCTTTTTCATTTTATACTAATTATTCTACCAGTGTACTCGTATGTAGTTTATCAGGTTTCCAAAAGATGCTGTTTTATTATAGGCAAATACAAGATTAACATAAATATTAGATAGATCTTAGGTTGTTAAGATTCGGGCACGCCGTCATCGCGGCGGTAAGACCCGTTATGGAGGATTGGCTCGAGAGGCGTCACGGGACCCTCTCATACCGATTGACGCAGGTGATCACTGGGAAGGGATGTTTCGGGGATCACCTGTGTCTGATCCGCAAGGAGCCAACGCCTGAGTGCCACCACTGCGATGGCCAGACCGTGGACACGGCTCTCCACACGCTGGCAGAGTGCCCGGCGTGGGTTGAGCAGAGGTGAGGCCATCGGAGTAGGATCTCTCGCTCGATAGCCTGATTGCGGCTATCGTGCGGAGCGAGAGTGCAAGTTATGGTCGCGAAGGAGACGGCGGAGCGGGACCGGGAGAGGTTTAGGACTCTCCCGGCGCGCCAGGCCCGGGAACGGGCCAGGTACCGCAGGCGACTCAGGCGCCGGAGGTCGCAGAACGACCTCCGTCCTCCATAAGCGGTGGTACCCTACCACCGGCGAATGTTCTTCGCACCACCGTGGCCGGTACGATGGCCAGGAATAGTGCGAGTACCGGGAACTGGGGACCGTTTTGTTTGGTTGCGATCCATCTGGGGGAATTCGCCATGGTCACCACGCAGGGGCGAGAATCATTTATCTGGTGACGTTGCTGTCCGTCATCAATATCGATATTTATAGATTCCCGCAGTGGACTGGTTATATCGCCACGAGTCGGTCGCCAGAGCCTCGTCCGTTGTTTGTTAGGGTTCACCGCGTGCAGGTGAGGTTGACGTTACAGGGCCTAAGATGGCCCCGGTTACACCACCTTTTTTTAATGAAAAGCTGTAAACGCAAAACGAAAAATTAAGCATTGTTTTCAATGCAAAGAAGTTTACTCTCCTCAGAACAAACAGTTTTCACACGTAAGTTTAATTCTGACTTCAATCTTTTTCATTTTATACTAATTATTCTACCAGTGTACTCGTATGTAGTTTATCAGGTTTCCAAAAGATGCTGTTTTATTATAGGCAAATACAAGATTAACATAAATATTAGATAGATCTTAGGTTGTTAAGATTCGGGCACGCCGTCATCGCGGCGGTAAGACCCGTTATGGAGGATTGGCTCGAGAGGCGTCACGGGACCCTCTCATACCGATTGACGCAGGTGATCACTGGGAAGGGATGTTTCGGGGATCACCTGTGTCTGATCCGCAAGGAGCCAACGCCTGAGTGCCACCACTGCGATGGCCAGACCGTGGACACGGCTCTCCACACGCTGGCAGAGTGCCCGGCGTGGGTTGAGCAGAGGTGAGGCCATCGGAGTAGGATCTCTCGCTCGATAGCCTGATTGCGGCTATCGTGCGGAGCGAGAGTGCAAGTTATGGTCGCGAAGGAGACGGCGGAGCGGGACCGGGAGAGGTTTAGGACTCTCCCGGCGCGCCAGGCCCGGGAACGGGCCAGGTACCGCAGGCGACTCAGGCGCCGGAGGTCGCAGAACGACCTCCGTCCTCCATAAGCGCAGGCCTGGGGGTGACAGGTGAGGCCATCTGTCACCCTAGCAGAAGCAGGCCAGGGTGGCGGCGAGCGCGTTGCGAAACGCGCTCGCCTCTAGGGAGCACAGGGAACATGGGGTTCCCACACGGGGGGGGGGGGGGGTCGTCTACTCGTCTGTAGATGACCCGAGGTATGTCGGGGCACCAGGGACTTCCTTTCTAGGGTACACCTGGTTCCCCGGCTATTAGTACCCGAGACGGCGTGCGGTTTTAGTCGGTTCGAGTCCGACATGCCACGGACAGGTGGTAGGGGATTTTTAGTCGGGTAAAATGCCAGTTGTTGGTTTTGTAGTTGTCATAATACTATAAAATATATAATACTTACTACGTATAATAATAATTTGAATTCATCTGCTTTTGAACTATGAGATCTATTGTATAGGTGGCAAACGAGCAGATGAATCATTTTATGTGACTAAGAGTGACTAATGCCGCTATGCCGCCCATAGCCATTTACCGACACCTACAACTCAAGAGATACATACAAGTGCGTTATCGCTCTTTGAGTGAAGAACAGTGGCGGCCTTAGGCCTCTGGGAGGGTAGACCATTGCGAGGGCCCAGTCGGGTAGATCATTATCTGTCCTTGTCTTTGTGGAATTAGTTTTAATGATGATACTTGAAATAAAAAATGCAACGCAACACGTACATAACACAAAAGCATAAGTCGACAACCGTTGACACTGGCAGCCTGTCAAAATGACAGGCGAAATAAAACACAGGAAATCCCCGAACGTAAATCTAGCGCAAGTGGTTTGACGTGAGTTTTATAAGGTACGACTAAAGTACTTATACTTTTTTTGACACCTATCATACATACATTGAAACGAATAAGGCATTATGATAAAGCGTTTTGTTTTATTATATTTATTTCATATATTATATATATAATTTCAGGCTGCAGACCACGGTCAGGCTTGTCATTGCAAGCATTATCGTAAAAGAACTAAAAGGCCCCTGAGCTCTTGGTTTGTAAGCATTAAATTACAAGAGTGAGCTTAGCTTTTTCGTTTATTCCTGTAGTTTTGAGACTATTGCAGAGTATTCGGATACTCTGCACTAAAAAAAAGGTTTTCACTCTTGCATTGCACTGTGCTCTACCTGTTAGGGTAGGAGAGGAATTAAACAAGCAGTACAGGCTTCGGACGGTCAGAACTTGAATCAGGCACTGTCTATGCTAATAAATTACTATCGACCCAACAATTTATAGTTTTTACGGAACCCATCAAACACTGATGGAAATTTAGATATTTAAGAGACCATTATATTTTATTTTAGTAACACTAGTATAAAAGAACAAGCTAAGCACGAGCAAGGTTGGCGAACCAAAAGTATTTTTCCTGTTCTCTCAAATAAGCAGTCCATGATAGGGGCTATGGTAGCCTCTCTGTAGAACACTTTTCCCTAAAGAACGAAACCGTGGCCAAGTTGCACCTTTGCTTCGCTCACTTTTAGTAATCAAAACTAATTTTAACGGTATATTTTATTTACGGCAACCACATACAGATACTAACTCGTAAATACTCACACTTAAGTACTTACGTGTACGTTCTTTAATGTCCTATATATGTGCGTTTATTACAAACATTATCTATAAGATAACTAATAGATATCGGTATTTCATAGATATCATACCTGTTTACCGCTGCCTTGTACTTCTCAATTAGGAGCCTACTGTAAAAAGTCTTATATCTGTTATGGTTGTATATTTTAAATATATGTATATTAGTTTGAATTGCATAAGAAGTGTATGTTTTTTTTAAATTAAGAAGTGATATTTAAGTTATCGGTTTAGGTGACACTCAATGTTATCGTGCCCAGTGAATTTTGTAAACAAGTAAGTCAAATGTTTCATGAATATTTCAATACGTATAGATTTACCTATTTTTTTTGTGATTGTAACTAATCAATATCTCGTACTTGAAAAAACCTTTCAATTACAAGATATCGATTAGTTACAATTTGGACAATACATCTAAATGTCTCGTGTCTCATTTTTAATAGTAAAATATAATACTTTGTTTTGTTTTTATTTAAGACTAGCACAAACTGTAAATGTGTTACGAAAGTCTAGTGGTTAACAAGTAAGTAGGTATAAAAACTTAGGTACTTTATTGTGATTTAAGAACTCTTACATGAAATGACCTCTTACAAATTTTCCCTTTTTATGGCGTTGGTACAAGTATTTCCTCAATTGCGTTTACTTTTTTAGTAACCGAGCTTACTAAAACTTGTTATTTTCAGTAACCTACGAATCTTTTTTGCGTATACATTTTACTAATTATTAATTACTGAGTATGAGTATATAGAGAAGTCACAAAACTTTAACAGCTTTAAAAAGAAATTATATAAGAATTTTACGAACGAAATTACAACAGGTTTCTATGTCAGCATAGGTTACGTGATATTTTTGTTACTTGGCAGTAATATTACATATAGGTCTAAGATATTCAGAATGTATGTCACTCATACAAAGGTTATGTAGCTCATCAAGACGAAGAATAATTTAGCAGAACTCTACGTTTTTTATTCTGATGTTGGTGTGTGATTTACAGACGCAAAGTCCACTGTCTGCTGCAGTTCTCAAACCAACTGTTAACGTTGTCCTAATATTTATGTTACAGTGGAATCTAATGCCTACCGCCAGATAGGACAGAGCACCGACAATGCAGTGTGTATCGAAATGGACCTTTTGAAGGTCGGATCGGAACCAGTCGGTATGCGGTGTCCTTATTGCCAAGAAGACGTCATGACAAAAGCTAATTACAGAAATACTAATATTACGCATTTCCTTGCTCTCATTCTGGGTATATTGTTTTGGTAAGAAATATTCTTATCTAATTTGGATAGAAAATTCACTGTATTGTGCAATTAATGTTCATATATTACCGTAAAACTTTTTTAATTTTTAGAGGTTTTTATGTCAGTATGTTTACGTCAATTATTTTATTACTCGTATACTAATCGACGGTAGGACTCTGTTACCAATTTCCACGGCTCACACCACAGTGGCGTGTTTGACTTATTTAGACACCAAAAATTGTTAATGTTTTTCTATTAAATCGTTCTACATGATCAGTTCTCTTATATTTTGCAGTACAATGAGCTAACAACATATTTTAGTAATGTGATTCCATTTATCTGCATTTTCATTTGCTAAATTGTATCTACTATTGTCAATTTTGAGACCAAGTTTAAAAAAAATGAAGGATAATATTGCTTCTTTGAGGTGAAAGCCCAAACTTCGAAAAATTCCTTCTGAGTCAAACCATACTTACTCCCGAAAAGAAATGATGTATAGTCGTGCGCCTCGTGCGAAATGATGTCCTACGATTTGATGTATTATTTAACTAAAGCATGCTTTTTTTTGAACATAATTAAACAAATATACGACAATTTCATAGACTTAAAAGATATATCAGGAAATACTCACCTTCAACATACTCTCACATTTTTTGACGTGACAACGTCTTATATTTCGATGGAGCCGGCTGCACGCACGAAAAAACATGACTCATGCGGCGTTACCTCGCTCTGAGGCGTTCCATTTAAGGCGTGAAGTGCAAGCGAGAGCGCGGAACGAGTGACAAAGAGGCACAATCGGCCTCCGCGTTCGGCAGCGTTCGACATCTGTCTCTCTCAAGTAGGAACTTGAGTGAGCGATGCGTCCGCGTGGACAGCTACTACTCGTATACAATAATACATTTTTGAAAAATGCAACCATTCCATCAGTATTTTCTTATGATGTTGTCACGTTCAACTATCGTCAGTAAACCAACTTTACAGACAACCGATTTTTTTCACAACAATTGAACACTGAAGTATAAAAAATAATAGAAGGCAGTGGGGGCTTGAAATGCAACCGAGTGAAGTTTTAAATGCAAATCGCATTACATGTCCACTTTGAATACTCATTATTTAATGATAAACACTACTTCATGATTTTGGAATTCACTTTCGGGATCCTTACATGTTTAGAAATTGTGATTAATTATGCACCTACTCACTTAATGACTTGACTTTTTGGTATCTACATATACGTAAAACACGCTATTGTGCACCGTCCCACGCCACTGGCTTTATGCCCCAACGTTTGTCTATTTCTAAAATATTTAGTTTCACACACACAAACACCCAGTGTGTATGTGACAGATTAATATTTTAGATTGTTTTTTTCTTATTCTTCGTTTGTCGTTTAAAAATGGAAAATGTTTGTATTGGTTCGTTTTATTCTACTCCGTCAGTTTTGTCTTAACAGAATATCTCAATTACCATAGATGAGTTTTAGTGTATTCAACTCCTCAACGCCTTTCAATTAACTCACCCCGATCAAAACAACCTAGTAAGGTGGGAAAAGCTACAGAAAAGGCTTGTACCAAGTAAGCCAGGCACTTACTAACAGGTTGTAAGGCGCTATTAGATCGGGGTCATTATTCACGTCGCCATGATAGGGTATTACAAATCATACGCGAAGCTATAAGTTTATCACTGGCGAGAGCGAAGAAATAAAAAACCACAAACATAAGAACTGGCATAGATTTTGTAAAAGAAGGCTCAACAAATAAGATTTTACAAACGATACTCAATTACAAATACCGCCAGTGACTAATATAATAATAATAATAAAATCATTGCAGAATACCGGAGGATATCTGTGCCTCGGCGACCAGACCAGACATATTTCTTTATGCAAAGTCAATTAAGCGTATTGTACAAGTTATAACTCACGGTGCCGGAAACGAACATCACTAAAGACTACCCTTTAAAAAGAAATAAGTACTTTGTATAACAAACGAAATAACTAAAAATGATTATTTCGTTGCGTTGTATGCCGTGGAAGTGGGTGCAAGGGGTAAACCAGCTAAATCTCTCTTTAACCTACTTGAAGATCTTGGATTGCCAAAGAGCTTCATAAAGCTCTTTTCTTGAACGAATATCAAAAGCGGCATTGCTAGGCTCGTATCAAATATGGTTAGGTAACACAACAGACAGTGGAGGTGAGCGTTGACTCGTCGCAAGGAGTTCTCCCTAAACCTACTCCTGGGTCCCAGGCGCTGTCGAAGTCGCATGTGTTGTCTCCATCTATCACGCGAGGGACCCGGCATCCGCACGGTGAATCTATGGAACGCTAAGAAATACGTCTAGATAATAAATACCAAACGACCATGATCTAGTGTTGTGTTGCTGTTAGTGTTTGTAACCTTTATTTGTGGTCTAAAAACAATAAAATACAAATAAACAATAATATGTTCATTCCTTACGAAACGGTTTTGTAATCTTTATTGACTTTTATACACAGTTGTGTACAAAAGTCAACAGAGTTTACTTAGGCTCAGATCGAGGTTCATTGATCTCTGACAGAAACTGATCTGAGTTGAAGTCAATGATCTTCATATTATATAACAAAAAATGTTAAACATACATTAGGTATGCTTATTATGTATGGCCTCCTGAAAAAAAATACTACATTTAAATATATTACCCGCAAGTTATGCTGCAGATGCTGAATAATTATGTGTTTATTTTGTAGTATACTAGTGTTTGTTTGTGGCCATGCTTGCGTTAATGTTCATTTTTCAAAAAAAAAACGAGGTCAAAAAGTAATCTTAAATTATAGAATTATATATCTTATATAAAATCGTCATACGAGTATATTATAGCCTATAAACAGAAAACTCAAGGTGCTTTTTAGATTCGTTATTTCTTGACTGGCCTTTTGGTTTGGTGGTTAGTGATTATGATTGCTAAGACACAGATCGTTTGATCTATTTTCGCCCAGGGCTCATATTTCGGTGTAATTTATCTATGATATGGCATTTTTAATATGTTTATCAGCAGTCTGGTTAAACTAATATCATCTACAGGTGGTTAGTTTAGGATCAGACGGCCGTGTTGCGTGAAGTTGTTATTGTTAAATTACGATAAGTAAGTAGTTGGTTTATAAAAAAAAACTACAATATTCATCAGATTACTTAGGAAGCAAATGAACTGGTAAATTATTTTACTTATCGTTTCCAGGTGGTTGTGTTGCTGTATAATCCCTTACGTCACAAAAAGGTGGAAGAATGTAGAACATTACTGCCCTAATTGTCGTCGGTATTTGGGAATGTATTCAAGATCAACGATACTTTAAGACTTAATACGTATTTAGAATATGCAATGTCCTGACTACGAGGCAACTAAAATTATTATAATAATTTAAGTTTTCTGTATTGTGTAAGGTTACATTCAAATTGAGTTCTTGAATTGACGAAAAACACCAAATATTTTGTTTTAATATAGTGATGGTACAGAGGATTGCTAATATATTTTTGTAATATTATACTTAATATATCTTTTACTCAAAAGCATAGTATTATTTTACTTTTTATCTACTTACTACTTTTTATCTACTGTAATGTTAAAAGATGGAATATTTTGAAAATACATACATTAGCTACCATTAAGGCAGCATTACCAGTTCATTCACAGAATTGATTTAGTCGTCGTCGAGTATAAAAAATATTGCAGTCTGAGTCTACTCATTTATAATTTTAGGGTTACAGTCCAGTAAATCAAAATCATTCTAGAGATTTTAGCTCAAATTTAGTCCAACATATAGCTGATACAACTGTAAATAAAATTATCGGGCAATATCGGGTAAGGTATTTTTTTTTTACGTGTGGATAATATAATAACAGCAGTTCCCGGATCTCTCCTATTACAGGCGCAGAGTCGGGCTGTCACCCCACCGGGGTTTGCGGGTGGTGGGTCGGAATCGGACCGACTAAAACCACACTTTTCCGTGTGGTGACGGATTAAGAATACAGAGTCACCACCTCTATTCATCCCGTGGGTGTCGTAAGAGGCGACTAAGGAAGCAAACTACGCAGGACAACAGCACTGCAGAGAGAAGGAAAACTTGAAACAAACCCTATACCAACCCGTCTGGCCAGCGTGGTATAGTAGGCCAAAACCTCCTTCCTAAGGAGAGGCCTATGTCCAGCAGTGGACTAGTAAAGGCTGTTGATGATGATGATGATGAAAACCACACGGTGTGCTACTCTGCGCCTGTAATAGGAGAGATCCGGGAACTGCTGTTATTAAGACATTCGGACCCCTCAGCGCGCAGGCACACTCTTCGGCTACTTTCTCCATTTAGGCGACGTCCGGCATACGCGGAGGTCGTTGGTATCGTGTGTTAGTTAAACAACAGTCTAGTTTCAGACCGGACTGGGGCTCTCGCCCTTCCGAGTCCACGTTTGGAGTCATACCAGGCGCCCATAAGTAGATGGAATACGTTTTCGTTGTGATTTTCGGTAAACGCACCGTTTATCTTCTAATGCACAAATGCTTTTATTCCTATTATTATCTTATTCATGTAATATGGGTGCACAAAATAAAGTGTTTTATGGCTGCGTATATAAAACGTTTTATAACTGATAACGATATCATCATCGACTTGGATCAAATATAAAAGGATCAACTATTAATGGACGAGCATGTTGACCTGGTGTTTAGTAATGAGTGATCCTGATCCATAAGACAGTGATCATGGGTTCGATTTCCACACAGGAAATATAATTGTGTAATGAGGACAATCATTTGTTCTGTGTCTGAGTGTAATTTATCTATGATATGTGTGTATTTATAAATATATAAGTATGTTTATTAGGAGTCTGGCTACCATAGTACAGACACTGTCTGGTGTCGGATCAGACAGTGTCTGTACTATGGTACTATGGTATGGTAAAAAACTGTAATGAACACGATAATTTCTTCTATGACTAGATGTAATTTTTGAGTGCGTACACAAATCAAGTTAACATTTTTATAAATAGATGATACCATTTATTATAGTATAAATGTCTACCTATAAAAACTTGAATGTATAGCGTCTATAGTTTATTATAATAATCTATAGACGCTATTTCATTTCTATACTTCCTGAAAATACATTGCATAGGGCGGTCTTAATGCCATAGGCCTTTCTTCTAGTCAACCATTGGGTGATGCAGAGCTGTGTGTTGCAGGTGTATTATTAGAGCAGATGAGATAAATTAAATAGCCCACAGGCCAGGTGAAGTGACGATCTGAGCAAGATGGCTGGCAGGAGCTGGATGCAAGAACCCGAAAATCGAGGAAAGGTATACTCGTATAACAAATTACGCTTTTAAAGATTTACATCTGACCATGTTTAAAAAGAAGGCAACACAATGGTTATTTTTTTTATTACAATCTAAATCAGGGATTCCCAAAGTGGTCGATATCGCCCCCTTGGGGTCGAAATCGACCACTTGGGCTTGACGAGGTCTGAGACTTTCAAGATACTGTATAAGTTGTGTTACGTACCAACTTGTTATAAGACTTTATGTATATTTATTTTGTTAAATTTTGATGAAAAGATCATAACAAGTTTGCTCACTTAACAAACTGCAATTTTATAATTAATTATTTTTTTAATTTATAATCATTTTGTATTAGTAGTAAAAATACTAGAGATAGGATTTCAAACTACTTTGGCTATAGGGGTATGAGGTATCAGTTTATTTTGGAAAAAGGGGCTCTTGCCCAAAATAGCTCAGGAATCCCTGATCTAAATGAATACATGTCAGATCGTGTAGAAGTAGTAGAAACATAAGTCTATAATATTGGTATATATCATGGAGAGTGCACCGAAGCATTGTTCGGACTAATACCGGTCACAATTTTCCGCCATTTCGCGTTTGTGATTCACCACGTGACGCGCCACCACGTGGCATTGTGACCTAATGGTCAGTTTCCATCAGGTAACCCGTCTGCTCGTCTGCCCCCTCCAACATAAAAAAATATAACCTGGTTAGTAATAAAGTCCGCTGTTTTGTTCTTTGATGCTATTTGAAGATGTAAGATAGAAAGCACCGGTAACAAAAACCTACATTTGAGCAAACTAGAGGCGTTCTGACCGCGGCGGTTAGATGTTCTTATTTCTTTAACTTCTTGGGGTTTAAAAATAGTATTAAGACCCACAATTTCAAGTTTGAAGTAAGTAAGAATATTGAATTTTGGAAGAAAATAATATTCATGAAAATAGTGATTATTAGTAACTATGTACCTACCCACGAATAGTTATTTCAAGACCATTAAATATGATTACTAGATCGTTACACACGGCACCAAATGTTAAGTCGTTTATATTAATAGCTTTTGCATGCATTTAGAAAATTTGAATTGTGAAATTTAGAGTATGTGAAAGATTGTAACGGATTAAGAATGCAGAGAGTCACCACCCCTTTTCATCCCGTGGGTATCGTAAGAACCGACTAAAGGAGAAAACTACGCAGGATAACAGACCAGCGTTGTATAGTAGACCATAACCTCCTTTTTAAGGATAGGCCTATGTCCAGTAGTGGACTATTAAAGGCTGTTGATGATGTGATGAAATATTGTAGTAGATAACATTTTTAAAATTTAAAGTTTTGCGAAAATGGCTTTAACAATTTGCAGGCACCCAGTATATGTTGACCTATACGGTGTCTAAACAAGGACATTTCAAGTAATCGATCTTTAGTGTATATTATCGTATAATAATTATTTGATAATAATACATAGTTATACAGTTATTCCGCAAATAACAGGCAGAAAATAAAGGAGGTCATATTATAAATAAATCACTTTCCAATTTATTTATTTTATTTCATAATTTTTATAGAATTTATAAAATATAAAAAGTATATCACAGAATTTAATATAGATAAAATACGTTTATCCATCCCATTAAGAAGTTCAGAATCTTAAGAAATATTAAATTTATAAAACACATAATCTTTGTATTTTGTGAAAATTCAAATAGGGAATATTGTTGTTGACAAACAAACAAAAAAATTCTATTGCTTGCGCGAGGCTCAGCTATAATATATATATGTAAATTTAGTTATTTGCTTCATTGAAATACCTAATCAATATTTTAATTAAAAAATAGAATGTTCCTTATTTTTTTTTCAGTAAATAGATTAAATTATTCCATTAACATTAGCAGTTCACTGAACTCGTGCGTGCTATCTCGTGCGTAAAATTTGCTAATAAAACCTTATGTATGCTTATACTAACTGTTTTAAAAGAAACAGAAAAGTTCATTATATTATTAGGTATAATTCATTAATGACCAAATAAAAAATTATGGTTAATATAAAATAATAGCCAAAAACTACATTTAATACCCGCCAAAAAAAGCAGACCCATTAACTTTATTATTTAAAAAAGTAACACAAATTTTTACTTAAGAATGTCTCTTTTTTAAATTTTACCTTAGATCTAATAAGTCCCTAGTGTAAGAAAGACACCTTTCAGATTTCCTTTCTTGTGACAATATAATACCTACATATTGTTACATAAGCAACACGAGTACCTTTTATTTAACTTTCTGCTTATGTAATAATAATTACTTTCTTCCTAATTGAAATATTTATGTGCCTTCGAAGTTATAGAATATTCTATAAAAAATAATTTGGTTCACAGTTAAAAAAGACGCCTATTACGTAGTGATTATATTTAAAAAAAACAGCCTATTTCTTAAAGTTTGAAGAGTGCGCTTACAAGTATTTTTAGTAACATTATAAGTACGGCCTTATTATTATTATTACATAATTAAAAATTCTAATTAAATTTCATATTTAGGTAGAAATGGCCTTAAAAACTCACTAAAAGTGTTACATTTTATTAGACACACAGTTTTTAAGTCCTTCTTATCTATCTAGGAAAATGTAATTAATGATAGTAATTGCAAAAACCCATTTTATTAGAAGTCATAGCACGTATTTACTGAAACTGCTTTCTGCGTTTCACGAGCGTAACTAGGTATATTATTTAGAATTTTCATCGCGCTTTGCTTATAGTTGTTTAATTTTTGTTGTTTACTTTTATGGGCCTAAGCAGCATTATGATTACAGACTATTATAACCTTAAACAATAAAATGTTATCCAACATAACAAGATTCAATAAAATCGATCTATCAGATTCTGAGATTATCGCAACACACATAAACTAACGCTTCAGGTTTATAGTATTGCTAACCATACCACGCAGTGTTTACCACTCTTATGGACATGATAATACTATGTATTGAATATTAAATGTATGTGTGAATGTATTCTAACTTAACATTTTCTTTAGGAAATATGGTAGAACGGGACTAATGCAAACAGGTTGCATACTAAAAAGCTAACATCCCTAATGTCTTTGTTCCTAACTTATACGTATTTAAAACTTTTATTAACCGTCCGTTGTAACACTTATCAGTTGTAGACGCGACCATTATTCTTCGGATAAGTTTGTTTGAATACACACTTTACTTTAAGACAATGAGATAAGCGCATTTTAATAAACAAACTCCTTATCATTGTATAGGTGTCGTAATATAGGTTAGATTGTCATTTGTTCCATCTTAAAAAAACTATCTACAAATTTTTTATAAGGTTTCACTGATCAAGTAGAAAATATTGCCTAAACATTCACAACGGCCTGCTACACATGAAACATATAACTTTTTTAAATACTATTCATGGAATCAAGATGGCGAGTAGGAACCGATGAAAGCCTTGCATTGTGGGCAATAGTGATTGGCAGTTTTGCATGATCGCATGCAGTAAGGGACGAAGCAGCCACAACAGCATCTGAAACATATACACACATGTAAATTCGGATATTTTCCTATAAAGGCTTAGAACATTATATAATAATAATTTTCATTTTAATTTTTTTAAATGCCGAAACAAATAGTTTTGAGATGTAATGTCATAATTTTATATTTATAAAATAGTATGTGGCAATTGGAACTCTATGTGGATTAAGGTCGTTTAACGAATCTGACACCTTGGGCTTGACTTAGTAAGGTCCAAAGACCAAAGGGGTAATAGTGACCCACTACCCAGCCGTAGTTACTTTTAGATTTTACTAAGAGATTATTTTAAAAGATTTCATAAACAAAACTAAGAAATTAACGCAGATATAAAGAAATTGCTTTGTATCAATATATTTACCGCTGTTTATTTAATTTTGTGTATACAACATTTAAAAGAAACAATAAATTTGTAATGACCTCTACTTTGTACAAAGTTTCAAATAAAACGGAGGTCAAGATGCACTGCTTTTTGATGTATTGTATTGCTAGACTGTTCCTGCAACGAAAATAGCAAATTTAAAAGTTTGGAGGTAATGAACAGATAGACAAATTATTTATTGTAAACTTAATGTATGAAGTTTCGAAGTTTTTAATTATACTATTATATTTTAATTTACGAGAGAGGTGTCAGAATATGTATTTTTATAACCGAAGGAAGAAAAACAAAAGAACTGAAATATATATTTTAGTTAAGAAGAATATTTCAACTGAGGTAAGAGAGAGTGAAGATAATTATGAGGGTGAGAGGGTTATGATTTTCGAGTATATGTGTGTAATGTATGTGTGTATATTTTTTGCAAGCAGAGCAGCTAGTCTAAGCAGCTTGATATATTAAATTTCAAATATACCTTTTCTTCCTGTACTTCATACCTCTTGTATCATAACTTTGAAAATAAGGAGACAAAAGTGGAAATAGGCGGGACACATGATCAGAGGAAAGGATAAATGGAGTAAAATAATCACACAATGGTACCCAAGAGATGGAAAAAGATAGAAAGGTAGATCACAGAGAAGGTGGAAGGATGATATTAGACAAGTCGCGGGAATAACATGGGGTGGAGTGGCCATAGAAAGGCCAAAATGGAGAAGATTGGAGGGGGCCTTTGCCACCTGGCAAACGGACACACAAAAATGGAAAAAAAGAATGATGATTGAATGACAAAGATATATAGTTGTGCCCGAATGAAGGCTTATAATAATAAATATTCTTGTACAACTCACGCAAAATAAATTCCTGTGTCGCGGCGGTTCATATAACCAGAGAGAGAGAGACACATACATATGGACTGAGTCATTATTATCCTTTTTCTTTCCCTGTGAGTGCTAACCGTTAGAGAAATTTATTTTGTGCCATTAGCATTAACATCACACTTCTCCAAAACTTTGATTTGACCCCCTTATATTACTAAGGGTGCGAATTGTAATAATTGCCTAAGTCTGGTGAATGTCAGTTGGTAGGTGTGCCTTTAGCCATACAAACTCAACTGCATTAATATTCTACAAGCAGTACTGAATTAAAGTTTTTTAAGGCGTTTAAAAAACATCACTTGGTAAAGTACGAGTAGAATCGATCACGTGTCCATTTCTATCTATATGAACGGTCAATAACATCGTAGGATTGCCCGAAGAGCAAAATTTTTCCTCACATACATGGCCAACATAACTACATACTTCCCTATTACTTTTTACAACGGTTGCCGATTGGATTGGTAATCATGTTGATATACATACAGAAGGTACATGTATAAATGATAAATAGGAATTATCTCAAAAGGATTAACCTTTACATACATATATTTACTCGTATACTCGTGCATTTATATAAAACGATAACCCTTTTGGTACTATAGGTAAGAATAAAAGACTAATGGTCTTTTAATTGGAACTCCATTTAAAAACCTAACTCGGTGTCAATATTAGAATACAAGATTGATAAAAGAAATTGAGGAGCCCTAACGATTGCAGAGTACGAGGCGGTAGAGCATTCGCTTTCAATGTTGCAAATTGACATTAAATAGGAATTCCAGATAAGAAAATTATATGGGCTCTAATTAGTAGGGTCTTTAACAACGGGTTCGACGCAATGTCAACTTCAGTTAATAGTGTCTTGTGAAATAATAAGACACACACACACATCACACTCAATTACAGTCTATCTCAAATATTAGGAATCTGTGATGATAACCCACAAAAAATATAAGGTCAACGTTTGGTCTCAGTTTTGTTTTTGAGCTGAGTTTGTACCCCGTGGCTTCGCTTGAGTTCAGGTCGATTTCTGGGGGGCTATAATGTCCTATACCTACTACTACTCCCTAATATAATATATATCGCGTCGCTATTCCACTAAGTGTCCGACACAGAACCGCTTTCGCAAAACACCACTTTTATGTACTGGGCGCCCATATATACAAAAAAACACACAAAGAATTAAAAATACTAGGTTCAAATAGGTATACAGTTAAGCAAAAAGTTACAGAATGGCTCCTGAAACAAGACTATTCCCGCACGGAGTCGTTACTAATGTACCTCAAATAGGAAATAGCCTCACATTAAATTATATTATGTACTCTAGCACATGTAGGATCTTCTGCGCCTACACACACGCGCACGCATACATACACACATGCACACGCACGCCCACACACGCCCACACACACACACGCACGCCCACAGACACACACACTCACACACACACACACACACACACACACACACACACACACACACACACGAACATACACACATAAACATCCAACCGCATATTATCTATCGAAAGACACAACTCTAACAGAACTAATATAAGATGAATCTGTAAGGCTGAACACTGTCTCTTAAGATACAGGTAACTCACCTAGTTTAAGGGACAGAGTTTCACATCTTAAAGACAAAATTGTAAATTCCTATCAACTGTGTATTCGAATATGTATATTTTTGCGTAAATAAAGTATTATTATTATTATTATTATTATTCGCGTCGCCGAGCACAGGTCCAAAACCGTGTAAAGTGTTGCCATCGAAACGATGTGAAGAATAATATATAATATCTATACCGAATTTCATTTAATGCCGTTGTGCTGTTCTAGCGTGATTGAGTGATAAACATTTAGCCATCCATCCAAAAATTTCACATTTATACCTAATATTATTATTGATCCTTTTTTTATTCTATCATTCCATATTTTTTTATTTCATATTTCAGTACCCGAAAGATAAACATGAATATTGTAGGATCAGGGAGGATCAAAGAGATATAAATTTTGACCAAACATAAAATTATCTTGTTACCTGTAGGAGTTTGTGTGTTCTTATTTAAGAAAAAGTAGCTCAACCAATAAAGCTGAAATACGTGTATAATGTTGTATTTTTAAATCGTATTCTAGAAAAATCACTGTGATAATTTGAAGATATAATATATAAAAATTAAAGATGAAAGTTTACGTTCCATTTATCAGAATGACCTTCATGTCGGGGTTTTACCAAATGACTATAGCATAGAATGTAGTTCATTAAATGTCATTAACAGGTTTTTATAAAAAGGGCCGGTAAGCCCAGTCCGCTTGCTATCAGCTGGATCGATTATATTTTATCTACGAACACTTTATCGTACACTTGTATTTGTTGTTTAGAATCAGAAATTAACTGATTTAACACTAAAATTGTACAATGAAAATATGACAAAATGTACGATATAAATATTGAGGTTAAAAAAACAATAGTTTTTCATATCAGCGTATTAGAAAAAATTGCTTACCCAGCTAAGACACATAGCGCTGCTGAAATGATATGTGTGCGATTATTAGGGACATATTCGACTGTAGTTACAACGGTCTTATTACACGTCATACAGGTGGTACCCGTTGGTCCCGGACCCATTTTCCCTTGACGGGTTGCTCCTTGTCCATGTCCAGGTGCAGGCGTTGTAATAACTGTTGTCCGTGGGGCCGCAGGCGGCGGGACGGCTGCAAACCCAGGTGGAGGGGGAGGATTGTCTCCAAAATATGAAGGTGGCGGTGCAGGGTTAGGTCTTGTCTGTTCGTAAGGTGGTGGTAGGCCCATTTTATTTTCCACTGGAAAGACGAGGCATAATTAGAGTTTGGCAACACTGGTTCAGGAAGTCAAAAGGTCATGTTTAGTTATGGTGATTATTAATTTTCAAGTTAGACAGTTCACGTTATTTCGAAATATGGCGCTAGTCGTGCTGAAGGTTGATGTTTTATATTATAATCATCAATGACTATTTCTTCAGAGCTAGCTAAGTTTTTTGCTGGTTTATAAGGTCATAGTCTAGTTAACGAACTAACACAAGAGCCACTGTACTAATAGTTCATTCAAAATTCTCCTCTCTGATGGATACAGTTTATAGATCAAGCAACATCCAAGATCGTACTTTAGTAGACTTAAATAAATGATATTAAGACCGTTCAAAATAATAAGTTCATAATTTTGTCAAGTGTATTTACAGTAATTATAGCCGTAAGCAGCAAACCATATGCAGTATTGGATTCAATTCAAAAACAATTGTCTAAGACGTCATCAAAATATTTGCAGTTTATAACGATAACAAGCAGTTCCTGCGGTAAGTTCCTAAGGTCTGCCGTGTACCCAGTAATTTTCATCATCAGAATTAGTCATAGTACGTTGGTGCACTGATTTTCACTTCGACCTATCCTTGAGTAGTATTTAATACTGGAAGAATAGTACTATTATTAATTGTAATTTGTTCGACTCATGGCGTTCATATTTGTACATTATAATAGCTAAAATGTCCATTCTTATATTATAAATGTGAAAGTGAGTTTGTTTGTTATCCTTTTGCGCCCAAACTATTAAACCGATTAAAAAATCACCAACTATATTATCAGCCTGTAACATAGGCTACTTTTTACAGCGATAACTGACATACACGCAAGCGCAGCCGCTGGCAAAAGCTAGTATTACTTAAATATCACAAAGTTTAAAATAAGGGACGGGAAGTTAATAATGGTTTAAATGTAAAGGCTTAACGGCTTGCCCCCCAATCACTATTAATATCGAGTTCATGAAACAATTTGCTAACAAAATAGAAAAAGTCAACCTAGATTTGAGGTTACGCACTCAATGTACCGAAGTTCAGTTGTTTACTTTGCTAACTTTCTCTTACAGCTGGGCTAGTTTTAGAGCCTTATAAATCAAATTTGCTTCTAAATCAACTTGACTGTTGACTTATTGTCGCCTTTAGAGGGACGAAGCAAGAATTATAGCTATTTATAACTTCTTAATTACCTATACGAAGCTAACGTTTATTATCAATGGCCCTACGGAAAGGAATAACATCATAATCATCATCATCTAAGGGAGCAAACTACGCAGGACAACAGTACTGCAAAGAGAAGCAAAACTTGAAACAAACCCTATATCAACCCATCTGGCCAGCGTGGCATAGTAGGCATAAATCTCCTTTTTAAGGAGAGGCTTATCTTCAGCAGTAGACTAATAAAGGCTGTTGATGATGATGATGACAACGTATTCCTGTTACATGCAAGTAATTATAATACAGGACGATCCACTTAAAAAGTTGGAACATCATGACAATGCAGTCCAAACGCCTATGATAGTGACCTTGGCATTTTTTATACTCCATTAGAGGTCAATAAAATAAACATAGTTACATAAGAAGCGTAATTGAATAATTATACATTACTAGC
Organism: Arctia plantaginis; assembly: GCA_902825455.1. Taxonomy (NCBI): domain Eukaryota; kingdom Metazoa; phylum Arthropoda; class Insecta; order Lepidoptera; family Erebidae; genus Arctia; species Arctia plantaginis. Next base: position 3,861,094 of record CADEBD010000303.1, read on the forward strand.
CGCACCCTGCGGTGTTACCCGCGGTTAATGAGATTCACTAAAATCTCCAATTTTTCGGGATAAAATGCAGCCTATGTATTAACCAGGCAGTCAGCTACCACAATACTAATTTTATCCAAATTGGCCCCTACCGGCTGGGCCACGTAAAAAAGTTACAAAAATACAAACTCACAAACATTCGCCATTATAGGTACTATTAATGTGAGGTGTGATGATATTAGTTAATTTTGGTTTTTAATTTATTCGGCGTTTATGGGTTGTATATGTCTGGTAACTGTCACGTCAGTATGTAGGTAATTAATTAATTAAGTCCAGAGAACATCTGCATTTGCTCATTAGCAATCCTTAACGATGGTTTTGCGCAATAATTGCAGTAGTCAGTAACGATTTTAACAAAGAATTGGTCAGGAGAAAACTCTGGAAATATTGTTTGTTTTTCTGAATGTCTAAATCTCAACTATCTCTGTCAGATTTGGGAAAATATTTGGTTACTGATGGTCTGTTTATTGAGAAACACTATCAAGGTTACGTTGTAGCCTAAGGGAGTGACTAATATCTAATTACCTACTTTTGCATTTTAAAAACTGCGATGACTCAAGTTTTATTTATGCTAATACAGTCTAACAAAAACTGAGTAAGAATTAAAATATAGCTACAGTAGCCTTGTTTAGAGGGCCTACGCTACGGACGATTCAAAGCAACGTTGAATGACTAAATTGTACTCATATGTAAGTAGTAGTAAGTATTAATACATGAGGTTGGCGCATTACAAGAAATTTGTTGTTTGTAATGATGATAGTCTGACAGTGGTAAGAATTATCGTTTGTCAGTTGTGAACGGCTCTGATGAAACTATAACTCGTGGTATTTAGGGCGTGACTTTACAAGGCTTTGGTCGAATTGAAAGTCATAATGCCAGCTGTCACGATTTAAAACAATAACTCGTATCGTAATCCAACCATTATGATCGACTCGCGATTCGCTGAAAATGATTACTTAACTGAACTGATGGTCATCAATATGTTTCATTGTTGTGTACATTGTTAAGAATTGGTAATAATTTATTACCCTTAGTACTTGCTTATAGTTAAGATGCAGGCAGTCTAGATAAAAACAAAAAATACAGGTACGTAAATCTTTTTACGAACTGTTAGTTCTCAAATAATGCCATAAAAACGCGAGTATACTCACATTAATTCTGAGTAAACACAGAAATGGCTTTCGTATTATTTGGAATAATTTCAACTAATAGTTTATATCTTTGTGTTATTATTATTGTTGGTATTGAATCAAAAAATAATTGTAAGATGTTATCTTTTTAATAGCAACACCTATAGGATCTAAAACCAGTTTACTTACTTGTGGCGTCCATCGTGTGATGAAATTTAACCTTCGGTCAGTTTCTCAGTCCCTTCAAACTTTCTCGCACAGCACTAATAAACTAAAATTGTAATACTAACTATATTTAAAGAGAATTCGAATATCGTAACTATGAAATCTATTTAATGTTACACAATGATCGAAACGATTCTCCAAGAGAATATGGTTTACGTTGTGATCTTGCGCTGTTTACGCGGCGAGTGAATGCACTCGGCACTCCAAGAGTGCGCGGGCACATTACGTCACAATTGTGGGACAAGAACAACGTGTAAACTCCAAAGAACGAGAGAGATAGATGATTTGACGTCATTTTGCTTGTTGTTTACGCGGAGCAATTTCCTCGTTTGCCATCTAATTACAATGGGAATTAATGCGCAATATGATCGGTGTAATGCCCGTATAAACCATATGAACACATCAAATACCAGTTCACAAACAAACGTTGCATATTAGTGCTTTTAAAGCTTTTTGACATTGAAGTTTGGGAATTCCGCTGGGTATCTTGTGCTCATACTGTCAATATAGAGCAAATTTTACAAATGGGTCGTTAAACTTAAATAGGCTGTGCAGGTAGGTCTTTGATTTATTCAAAAGTTTTAAAGACACCACGGATCATCACAGCAAACTTCTTTTTTTATAGTTAAATCAGCCAAATTGACTACTGCTATGGCTGTTTTTAGTTTCTTATACGTTACCTGTCATCACTTTCTAAGTGGATATTGCCATTACAAAGCAATATCTACTATTGGAATCCTAAAATCTTCAAAGTTAGGATATTTATTTAAATATGTCGGTAAACAAGACACTCTATTGTTTTACTGTCGTAACTCCAGTAGGTATATTCTAGGGACAAATACTAAAGAGTGCACCCAAACTTACTTGTTCTTACAGGTGAAACGAACTTTTTTTTCATCGTCCAAGGCTTGTGACCAAAATCATGTGACCATGTTTCAGTTAATATTAGGGGTTAAAGTATGAAATTGCCGATTTGTACTGAAAAATTGAGTTTAATTTTTTTCTAACATATAACATATTTATTCAATCAAAAAAAAGATTCAAACGAATTGAAAACCTCCTCCTTTTTGAAGTCGTTTAATAATACTTTACCCTCATTATCTATACACTGCTGCCCTCTAAACGGAAGTTCATTTATGCCTTTATGATAGATCTCTGGGATTTAGATTCGACAAACTGTCTGAAAGCATTTTGTACTGCCTCCTGGGAAGATTTTTTTTATCACATGCAAAATTGTCCAAATCACGAAAAAAATGGTAGTCCGTTGGGGCAAGGTCTGGCGAGTACGCAGGATGACGTATGGTTTCTAACTGCAGCTTCTGTAGAGTTACAGCAAGTTCTCGTTCAGTGTGAGGTCTAGAGTTATCATAGAGTAATATTAGTGATGATCGCTTCACGAGACGGGGCTATTTCGCTGCCAGTTTCGCCATCATTGTTCGAAGTTCGGCACAGTAAACAGCTGCTGTTATTGCCTGACCAGACATTTTTTTTTGCCAGACCTGTTACCAGTAGTATTAGTAGTAGTAGCCGGGGAACCAGGTGTACCCTAGGAAAGAAATTCCTAGTACCCCGACGGATCCCGGGCCATCTACGGCTTGTAGATGACCCCCTCGTGTGTGGGAACCACGGTGTTCCCGTTCTGCAATCTAAAGGGCACGCGCGCCTACTTCTGCTAGGGTGACAGATGGCCTCATCCATCACCCCCAGGCCTGCGCTTATAGAGGGCGGAGGTCGTTCTGCGACCTCCAATGCCTGAGTCGTCTACGGTACCTGGCCCGTTCCCGGGCCTGGTGAACCGGGAAAGTTCTAAATCTATCCTGGTCCCGCTCCGCCGTCTTCTTCGCAAGCATAACATGCTCACAGCTCACTCTGATGGCTGCCACGAGGTCATGCGTCTGCTCATCCCACGCCGGGCATTCTGACAGCGTGTGGAGCGCCGTTTCCACGGCCCGGCCATTGCGGTGGTGACACTCAGGCGTTGGCTCTTTGCGGATCAGACACAGGTGATCCCCGAAGCTCCCTTTCCCGATGATCATCTGCGCCAGCCGGTATAAGAGGGTCCCGTGATGCCTTTCGAGCCAATCCTCCATAACGGTTCTTACCCAAGGTTGCCCAAGTCGTTCCTTCCACTCCTCCACAAGGACCTGGCGGAGTTGGGAATCGGAGTTGACCTTTATGGGGCCTCACTTTTTTTTCTTCGACGGTACATTGTAGGTAAAAAATTAAATTAATATCAAATGCCAAGATTAAAGCCACAGAGACTTAGATACAAAATAAAAAATATTTGTACAATTTCAAATCTAGAATAATTACGCTCGATTGAGATTAAGGTCAAGTTTTTAATTGACGAACAGAAAAACCGAGTATTTCGGACATCAGAATATACTCGTAGATGCACTAAACAAAATATATTTTTATTATTAACCTAGTTTACTTATCAGTCACCACCACCTTCTTTCTGAGGAGAGGCCTGTGTCCAGCACGTGGACTACTACCGGCTGTTGATGATGATGATGATCCACCAGATATCGTATTTTTGTCTTGCTATAACCCTCACGATCATCATTTTATCAGCGTGAAGTGGTATATCGGACTCAAACCAACTAAATCTGCACGGTATTCCGTGACGTTTGTAATAACGAGATGTATAAAAATCGTTGTTACAAAACTATTTAAACATTTTTTATATATTTTGTAACAGTTGCTTCAATGTCAATTTTGAAATACTTTAATAATAAATAAAAATACATTAATGGTCGAGAAAAAGGATTTTATGTAATCCTATCGTAAATGAAGTGTTTAAAATTAGTTATTCATAAGCACATACTCAGATCGTTTCTCTCTTCAGTATTTGTGTAAAACATTAAAACGTGTTCAGATGACGGGCGTAAAACGCGCGTTTTGCTAACGAGTGTTAACGCGCGTCAACAAGAACTAACATTTTGTTTAAGTAGTTGAAGTGTTGTCTAATTTAAGGATACTTCTTTAATGTAGGACATATGTTCGCGGTTACTTTCAAGGCCTACTTAATTTTTAGTTGTACTTTATTTATTGTCCACTAACTAAACAGATACAACAATGAGTTTTACCTTAGAACATGGGCCTTTTCAAAGCAGTTGTGGATGGGTGTGGGATTACATGTAAAGTAACGACATAAAAATCGTTTTAAAATGTGCCTGAATTTTCGTGCTTTCCATTTTCCGTTTCAGTTTAAATGCCATGCATATTTTTGGAAAGAAATAATGACTTGAGACTCGTATATTTCTATTAGGTACATTTTTACGTAGACAGATTAGAATATAAATGTTAAGATGCCGCTGGTGGTAGTGGGGTCATGGGTGTTTTCAGGACTGCCCTCTATGTTTAAGTACTTTAAACCGTTGCTTCGTGAGTTCAGTAGCTTGCTGCTGGGCGGGTGGCAAATGTATTCAGTCGTAAGAGGGCAGTCGCGTCAGCGGGCGGGACCACAGGGTGCGCGCGCACGGTTACATAATGGTGGTGGAGGTTTCGCTGGCGCGCGCAGCGGCAGGTGCGGGGCGCGGGGCGATCGATGCGCGCCCGGGGGGAGTCAGTCGAGCGGCGAGCGAGCGACATGGCGGCGCGCCCAACCCGCGCGGCGGCCCCGCGGCCCGGGCCGCGCGAGTAGGTCGCCATGCGCGATGCGGTATGAGGCAGCGCCGCGCCCGGCGGGCCGGCCCCCGCTAGCGGCGCCGCCCCCGCCATGCGAGCGCCGCCGCTGCTGCTGCTGCTGCTGATGGCGGCCGCGGGCTTGGCCGTGAGTCCGCTCGCGCGCCTCAACCCCTGGCTGAGCGCGTGCGACCTGGAGGAGGAGGGCGCGGGCGGCGTGCGCGAGTGCAGGGGCGCGGCGTGCGGCGGCGGCGGCGGCGCGCCCGACGTGCTCTCGGAGCGCGACGTGCCGCACCTGTGCGCGCTGGGAGCCGGTGCACGCGCGCGGCGCCTGGCAGAGCTGCGGTTGCGCGCCTGCTGCGAGCGCTCGCCCGCTTCCGCGCTGGATCGTAGCGCGCGCGCCGACGTGCTCGCCGGCGGGGAACGCTGCGAGCACGCGCTGCACGACCTCCTCGGTCTCGACGCGATGGTAGCGCGCGTGCACTGCGATTTTGTCAACATCCTCTTTCGCTACGACTGTGACCAGCCCTACTCCGTACACACGTGTAACGAGTGCCAGGTGAGTGTCATCAAGAAACAACACCACGAGTTCAGTACGTCTGCGGCTATCCCCATGTGTAGTAAACGATAATAGTTGGAACTACGAGAATGCATAAGACAACGTCAACGCTTGAACCGATTTGCCGCAGTAGTATGCAGTGTTTATCAGAGGACGAGGAAAATAAAAAGAAAGCTCGTAACACCGCTAGATGCCGCATCAAAAATCAATCCTAAACATTTGAATTCCATCATTCATTTTCAGGTGTTGCCGTGTTATTTAAGAGAGTTTACACAAATTGTACATCACGTTATATATGAAGAATGAATTACGAAGCGGTACAGTTGTTAGGCGACTAGGTACATGCGTGTATTGATCGAGTGGGGCAAGACACGTTTCTTAACCTTAGGAATGTGTTGAAGCTGGCGAGGTGGCGTGGAGGATGGCGAGGTGTCAGTTTGGGTGATGGATCCATCATTCGACCATTTATTAGCCTGTAGTGTCGGTGACAGGCGGCCGCAGACATACCATTACTGTGCCTAGAATTCTCAAGTAGCACATAACCATTAACGGAATACATTCGTATGTAGGTATTGTATTTGTATATTTGAAATGAGGTCTAAATGCACTTCATTTTATAACAAAGGAACAACAAAATTTTAACAATAGTCCTTCTATGTACTACAAAATGGATAACACTTATTCTATAAGTATATTATAGGTTTTTATATTTGGAGGGGTAACTATAAGTTAGTGAAACGACCTGTCGACCATGTGTATCTGTCCTGTTATATATTCGGTGTTAATGCAGACTGAATGCGGACGGCAGCTCTCCACGCCCCTGTAGCTAGTAGTGTACCAAAAAGAGTTCTGAAGGTTTGGAGTAGCACCTCTTAATCTCTTTTCTACGACAAGACATCTGTAGTTCATGTACTGTTGCATAGGTGGTAACGATTATTTTGTTAGTCAAACCTCACTGTCATAATCACATGTTATGACACACATAATTATATTATAACTTACCGATATTATTTATTAAACACTGTAATGAAAATGTACGGGTTTGTCAAATGTACAATATTTGCCTATCTGAGCTTTACTGTTGATGGGTATCTATGAATAGATACCTATTATGATTATAAATTAATGCTATCATGGTGTGTCCTAACGCATTCCTTACTTAGGAACTCAGATATTAAATAACAACAACAACAATGTCAAATTAATTGAGACTATTTATTTTATATTACTATATTTTCTATTAAAGCAACTAATACGGATTGAAATCAATTTTAAAATATTTTAATAGTTACTACTATTCAAATAATATTGATTTGTACCTGGGTTTATCCTTTTATTTATTTTTACTTTGTTTATAACTTGACACGTCCGACACATGGCCGTCTAATCTCAAACTAGGCAGAGTCTATACTGACACCTATACTGACAGAGTAACCAAATTGTTGAGGAACATATTTGTAAATAATAACATATTATAGATTAGCTACGCCCAGACACAGTACAAAGTATAGTGCTTGCCACGTTATTATGTGTTCTGGGTGGAAACTGAACCTACGACCTTTGGCTCAGCAGCCACGGCCACTAACAACACAATACAGACAATTTTTTAGAAAATGTAAATTTTGCCGTCATACAACGATATACAATCATTGCATTCCTGTTCCTAGAAATTCATAAAATGATATCTATAGTCGATACTTTAAGTTATGTTTGTAGCAATAAAAATTAAAAGCTTAACTAGAGAACAATTAGACTTACATTAAGAGGAGGATTAGGTTAGGATTCGATTTTTTTATGAATGTTAGTAACATCCTAAAAGACATTAGTTTTGTGCCATAAAATAAAAACAGTATCTGTAGGGGAACTACATTATCTTCTCGCTCTCTTTCCAATTTTATTTGGGGTCGGCGCAACGTGTAACATTGCAAAGGGGTTTGGCAGTTTTCTTTTATGACCGGCCGCTTGCCTGCCGCCAACTTAATTGGAAATGTAATCATTTTTAGAAGGGGTAAAGCAAGATTGTAAAGTAAGGATAATTGATAGGGCGAGGTGTACCGCTAAGGTCAGGAATATAGTAAGTCTCAAATCTGAATAGGGACTCAGTATGTAGCAGCTGGAAGGGCCTAAGGGCCCCTGTATGTCTTGCTTCTGATTGGCCATTAGGACATCAGTTGACCGTAAGAAATGATAAAGAATATATATTTTGTTTATTTGCCGGTTATACCTACCCTTCTAATAACCACAACCAAGACAACATTTATCTAACTACGAGAAAACTTTAACAGGTTTTTGATTATTTTAGTAGTTATGGCCTTGATAGCTCTTAAAGTATCATATATATATATTAGCGGAAATCGCTTAAATTGAGAAAAAGAAGAAAAAAATAACACATGTTTTTTACTACACGAAATATTCTCAATACAAGTTATTGGGAAGTTTACTAACCAAATATGATTTGTGGATTTCTTATATATTACTCACACTCAACACAATAATAGATTTAATATAGTCTAAATATCTTGATTCAGAAAGGTAAAACTATAGCAACAGTATAGTAAAAATGTTAGTTGTTCATCATAAACGCAAACTTGTGTCAGAACAGATGCATTTATTAGACTCTTATCGCTTTTATAAGTAGCTAGCTGTATCCTGCGGTTGCATTGATTAGAAATGAGGGGTAAAACCAGGTAAAACTGACGCGAAAAGTAGATAAAAACAATCTTTGAAGCGGTTTATACATCGTTTAAAAATTTGAGTTCAATCGATGCAGAACTTTTTGCGTTATTGAAGCGTACACAGACCAACTTAACATTTTATATGAATAGATAAAATGTTGATAGTGAGTTTACTCGTATAATAATTATAGTTTTTAAGTTCGCAGTGGCAGGGAAATCAGGCAATTTTATAGCGATTGTTGTTAATGAAGCAGGATATCACGTTTACATTGGGGTTACGTCAATTTTAAGATTTTTACTCAGATTGTTTGCTCTTTAAGTAAAAAATTGTTAACTTTCTATTACATTTTGAAACGCTTTTATTAGCTTGGTATGTATTATGTATCTTTGTATGTATGTACGCAACGGAATATTCGAACGTGATGTAGACCCACTTGAAATCGTTAATTAGTTTAATTAAAATAATTAAAACTGATTAAATTGCAATTGCGCACACTTATCTTTAACTGATGATAATACAATAATTTGATAAATTAGCTGATAAAACACGATATCAGGACTGTAAAATTTGAGGGTTTTCTTCGATTTCCCATCACCTGATCCTGATTTGGTCGTAATGGGACAACCTTGGGAGCAATCCCGTTTCGATTACAAAAATAATTTTGAAAATCGGTCTACAATTGACGGAGAAATCGCGTAACAAACATACAAATTCCTCTTTTGTGTTTTTGAAGTCGGTTTAAAAAAAGCAAAAAAAAAAATTGTAGTGTAAAAAAACTGAAAAAACACGCTTTTGCTCAAAAAGAAAAATATTAACTTTACTTTTGCGAGTATCTGTGAATGTGTGAATCTTTTTAAACTATAATTTATGTTTAACACATGTTACATGTGAATTAAAAAGGACACCGTTAAAAATTAGCATCCTGTTAAAAAAATCCATGAAAGAAATTACAGGTATTCAGGTAAAGTCATTTTAGTACATGATAATGTTCTTGATGTGACAAGGTTAGTATAGCAATGTCGAACCCACTGAAATAAAGATTGTTCCATTACGCCTGAGTATAAAGTATCGTTCATACATGTACATATATGCGCACTCAGATAATTATTATGCTTTCGGAACAATCGTTTCAACCCTATTCTTCTTTGTAAGTAAAATAAAGGTTGATGAATTATGTTGTTTCTATTTGAGTATTTTGAGAACCCTTACCTGAAGAATTTGAAGATAAAATACATACAAATATATTTGTCACATGAAGTCTGAATCTGAAAATCATGGATTCTAAGAATACTAGCTTAGTGAAATAAATTGTGTTCATTAGACAATTAAATACAAGGAGTAATTCTAATAAAAGTAATATAATACGATTATTAATTTGTATTACAAAAAAAATATAAGAAGAATAAATATCAATTTCATCTTAAAATCAAAATCGAATAACACCAAATTTTAGAGTGTTTTGTTAACTCTAGAGCTAGACATTAACATTAGAGCTAATAGTCTTTGTTTCCTCTACAAGAAATTTTGAATTCTTAAAGCTTCATCAGGATGGGTTTCGTTGTCTCACGCACCGTCCGAGCTTTTCCCAAGCGAGTTGAGGTTCGGGTTGAGGTCCCTGCTGCGTACTAGCTACTCCATAGAGTTTATGTTTTTCCTCTTAAAGATTCATAGGCATTCATAATCCAACCCGGATTGACTGCTCTCAAGTGTACATATATATTCATACGTCAATAAAGAACACCTGTTGTCAGTGCATTTCAAGGTTCATTGACTCAGTAGTTGATTGGCAATTGTTATAATTATATACAAACAAACATTCTGTTGCAGCAATTTCGAAGAAAACAAAAGCATTGTTATTTGTTATAAGGTTTACAGCAGTTAGTCTCAAAAGAAATTATTCAAATGTGTATATTAATAAGTAAAAAACTAAAAAAAAAATACTATGTTATATTGGAAACGATGAGATTGAAAAGTTAAGATTGTCATAGTACCACCGTGGAAGAGGAGACAAAAAGATCTAATACTAAACAGTACTGAGAGCCAGTTTTAAATTATTCATCTTCAAATAAACGAAGTTGATCGATTTAGTGCAGGACTATGTTTTATTGTGTGCAGTGAGACTACGGTATACCGTAGAAATGAACTCCCAAATAATCTCGGCAGTCACATCAACACGTGGCCCGCCTATTTTGACATCTACCATCAAAGAGTTACGAGTATATATAATACACATGGCCCGACCATTTCAGACCTACTTCTGCTATCTAATACATATACTAACGGTCAGTATCGGCACTTGGTTTATTTTTCGCGGAACGAGAGAGGAATATTCCTCTCCAGTTCTCTTTTCGCCCCCTTGCTTTAAAAGTCAGCAACTTCCACTCTTACTTCCACTCAATAATTCAGGTAACTCGGTGAACGGTGCATTATACTCTTTCATTAAAAGTTAGGACGTGTCGATAAAAACACGTTTGCGAGTATACGGAGAAGTGTTATTATTAACTTTAATGTATTGCAGCGAGAGATGGGAATGGCGGTAGAAATATGAAAGTAAAATTAATACCGTTAAATGAGTTCACTGAGAAGTTTATGTAATGTAAGTTTGACTAATAGAGTGAGGAAGCGGTTTGGGAAAAAGCTGATGTCGAGAAAAGTTTTGAAAATGTAACACGCGATTATTTGGGAATGTCAAAAGACGAAATGAGTGTTTGTCCAATAAAATTTTACTCGTAATGGCTCTTGTGAGTGGGTAACATGGTATGGGTAGGTCTAATGAATGTGGAAGAGGCACACTCTCTTTCTCTCTTATCTGCATAGACCAGAAGAGAATAAACGGTGAGAGTATGTACTCGTATAAATAGGTATGTAAACTTTCAGCAATCAGAGACATAATCCCATGTTCTGCTAAGTTTGTACTAGACAAGGTGTAGGCATGGTCATTTTCAGGTCTAGACATGTTCTCTGCCTACGCATTTTTATGTGCTTGTTTTTAAGGATAATGGTGTATTAGGGCATGAAGCGCATATTATAGGTCAGAACAACTTATATGTCCTTCACTAATCTCCAGTGTCCACACGTGTAAGTAGTAGTACCCCACGCGCAAGATATTATTTGGTCTTACGATGTTTCTATTTTTTGTGTATCTATTTTCTTCCTTTAAAATCTTCTGAGTTAGACTTATATTTTTTTCATCCCTTTTCGCCGTATGTTTATCCCAAAACAAACGTGGGCTCCTTAACTTTGCATTTTTGGGTGGGTAATATTTCTATTGTTGTATCAGTAACATACAGTATACAGTACTTTGGTATGAATTTTTATTGAAAAAAAGTTCAACGTTTTTTATTGAAGTGCAGACAAAAATATTTGATTAAAAACTGAAATGTTGTTTTATACACTCTCTTAACAAACTCACTTTTTATGTAGAAAATGTCCAATTGTGTTAAAAATGAGAGCCTGACCGATGTTTTCAACTACACATAAATCAATTAAACACTATTTTGTAATTGTGTCGGACACATCATCTGTTTGGGTCAGAAGTAGGTAGTCGGCTAATATATAGGTATATTAATTAAACAAATAAGTTTTTATGCATATATATATAAGTATGTCAACATATACAAATAAAGAATGAAATCTTATGATTCAATATAAAGGATTCATACCTTATAAATACTATCGTGATCAAATCCTGTATAATGTAGGTATGTGTACTTATTAGCGTGTTTACAATGTCATGTATATTTCATCTACATATATGTATATATTATATTTTCGACTTATGTTAATTTATAATTTTAATAAAAATATAAAATAAAAAAATATATATATAATATATCTAACACATCTCACACACAGCCGTCTGATCCCAAATAAGGCAAAGCCTGTGCTATGGTCACCAGACTGCTGATAAACACACTTATATATTTTTAAAGACATACAGATTATAGATAAATTACACCCAGACACAGAACAAATGACCGTGCTCATCACACAATATTTGTCCTGGGCTGGAATCGAACCCGCGACCTTTAGCTTAGCAGTCAGGGTGACTAACCACTGGACAGACAGGCCCGTCTATGAATCATGAGTGTAATGACGCCCACCCACGGAGGCACATACGACGCACACTATTCGCATTATTAACGCTTGACATCGTCAGCTTTTTATAAATAAGTATATTGATCATGTGTTTGATTACTAAAAGGTATTTATTTCGAATTGTTTTGTCTATGGCCTTTATCAACTACCTAACACATACGTCCTGAGTCAATGTTTTAATGCCCACATAGATCTATCATATTTTAAAACAAAATTTATAAGATAAATCATAAATTCCTAAATAATAAAAAATCGTAAACTGATAATCTTTTTTTATACATATACCTATAATTTTGATTGATTGTATCTTCCACGATGTCTGATGTCGACCACCACGTGGATGAAGTTGCTAATATATATAATATAATATATATTGTGTGTATATGCAATGATATTTTAAGGAAGCTAAGTTATATTCATACTGTACGCACAAAATATTTGTTTCGTACATAAATTGAACCATAAAAATATAAATATAATTTGAACCACTAAAATATAAGACAGTATTAATCTGGGATTCGATCGTTTCATTTACCTAGTCTAAACACCTAACCTTACACATCTATTAAGGCATTTTAGAACCAAAAAATACACTTAATACACACAAATACCTTTGGTATTATATTATTTTTTCTTTATTTACCTTTTTGTCGTAATTTGTGCACTTTCCAAATACACAGGAAGGCATTTTATGAATATTCTCGAATTAATTAGTACATGCACTCGCTCGCAGTGGTCCTAAATAGGACCCTCGCGTTTTGTGCGTTGGTGGCGTATCTACCTCTTGTTTGTATGTAATATCAGTGTGTATATTGCTTTATAAATGCAACTGCTGGTATAAATAGTGTAAACTATGACTAACATTTGTATAATCCTAATTACGTCACGTCATCACTAATGTCAATTTAAGATAACCGTCTCATTGTCAAAGCATTAATTACAGCAATTACGGAATTAAGTGATTCAAATATCGTTGGGTATTCTACATTTGCACATTAGTTATTTCAAAGAAAGCCTTATATAATTTTACATGTCAGTGTGCTAACTTTAAAAATTATTGGCTTCAAAACTTCATTTCACCATGAACGTATGTTTATACATACGAATAGCTTGTATACTATATGATTCTTGTGTCAAACATAGTGAACTTTCTTGCGTTTCAACTCTTGGCCCTAAAATGTTTTAAAAGGACGTTTTTATATGCTTGAACTTTGACAGAAGTGTTGTGGAAGCAAGTAGGTACTTGATTTTCATAGTCGTTATCTTATTTTCTTTTATTATTGACAAGTGTTTATGTCTGTGATTTTGCTCGTTAGTGTAAATTTCGTCAATAAATTCAGGCATCCTTCATTAAAATATTTTTTCTGTCGATTAAGGGATACTTTTTGCCCCTTTCTATACACATGAATATACAAAACTGTAATGATCGGTTAAGTAGTTAACACTTGACAAACAAGAAACAAACCAACTCACATTCGTATTCAAAATATTAGTTGGTTGGTTAAACTTTATCGTTCGTTGTGTAAACCTGTGTGCTTTAACTGCTGAACCCATCATCGTAAAATTATCATCCAAAAAAGTACTATAAAGAAATAAAAGGAATATTATTGAATAATTTTACAAACTAGTTTTATAGTAGGTAGTTTGTAATATTATTCAGTAATAATTAAGATAATGCATGCAATGCAATTGTGCTAATAAAAACTTTAATAATATTTATAAAGCCAATCAAGGCCTCCTTTCGCAAGATTTTTGGACGGTTACCTTGATTTCTTTTGTTTCTTCTCGTTGTTTGTCTTTAGCAATAATGTAACCTATTTTAATACCTATAATTTAATTTAAAACACCCAGCTAGACTTAAAGGTATGCAATTCTGACTTGCTAGACCGGTTGCTGACACTTACCATACGATCCGTATAAAAGATTATCTTTCCCTTCCATTGCTTTTCTTATACCTTCGCATATCACACACTCACATTGACCTTTCACATCTTTGTCAGAAGATTTAAATAGCGTCTTTGTGGCAACTATTAAAATATGGCTGTGCACTTTTGCCTATCACCACTTTGTAGTACCTACCAATTTTCACAACTCCAAGATCAATGTTTATATTCCTCTAGTGATAGAAATTGATATGATTGAAACAGGTCCGAATTCAAGCTTTAAATATATTTAACTTGCCTTCTATCTATGAGTCAAATCTGGCAATGCCTTTGGGAAAACAAAAAAAATATTCAAAACACATACACTTATGTTTCTGTTATTGCAAAAAGCTTAAGTAAAAACTTTTTATACATTTGTTTTATTATTTGATTTCGATTTCACTTACTTCGTTTAGACTCTGTGATGTTTTGTAGCTATAGAAGCAAGGAAATTTTTCTAGAGTCCCTTACATATCTGTCATATATCATTCCTCTATCGTCATGTAGTCTTTGGTTGGGTTCTCATTTCTAGATATTACTTAACAGAAAAAGCTAATTTTTTACCATTAAATTAAGACGTCAATAGCTGTTGGACGTAATTCTATAATAAAAAACTTAGGTAGCGTAGATGTTCGATATAACTGATTAGTAGTACTCAGTGTGTGTCGCCGACACCAAGAGTCTACGTGACCTGTACTTAAATATACTTTGACCACAAACCGCAATTACATACAACAACAATTACGTGTAGTTTTATGAATAATCTCTGAGCTTTGGCTATGTTTTAGTTAAATGCGCTATTAAATCAAAAAGTTTTGTTTATGTGTGTGTGTAACACATAATAAATATATGGTACTTTAAAATAGGAAATATTAGTAATGGTATTTAACAGTTGTGTGCTTTATTTTAAATTTATGTCTAAATCTAAAAGCACTGTTGCCCGAAATATTCACGTCATCCTTTAGTGGAAATTTGTATGTTTTCTTATGAGTGGCCATAAAAATGGAATACTATTACTGTATTAGACTCTTATAATTTAATGATTCATTAATACATCCCCTGCTTCACTGGAATATATATCTCTTACCGTACAGCCAACTTCCTTTTAAAATATAATACTTTCTCAAAGAAACTTCAATAAAAAGTACAGGTCAACATGTTGTTTCTAATTCGTGTCAGTTCCCTTCTCAAACGGTCCACTTTTGCAAAGATATAATAAATCGGAGGATTTGATGTAGAACGCCATTATTGTTTTATTTTTGAACTTGCTTTTTCCCGCGGCTCCACCCGTATGTATGTCGATTATAGCGGTAAAGAGTAGCCTATAGATGTTACTCACTGATAATGTATGTAGCTTTCCATTGGTGAAAGTGTTTTTAAAATCGGTTCAGTGCTTTATGCATGAAAGTATAACAAACAAACAAACTCACTTTTACATTCATTATGGATATTCTTCTATTCGTTAATTGCAGAAACAGTATAGTTATGTGGGAGTCGCCACATCACTCCCCTCCAAGACCGGAGGTCGATACATGATGAGTCAGCTGTCTATGCCTTGTTGTGGAGCGTGCCAGTGCCAGTAGTGAGTAGTTCCAGTGAGTCGGAACTGAGTGCCGCTAGTTCCAGTGAGTCGGAACTGAGTGCCGCTAGTTCCAGTGGCTCGGAACTGAATGCCGCTAGCCCCAGTGAGTCGGGGCTGAAGTCCGCTGATCCCAGTGAGTCGGGATGGCGTGCGGTGCACGGTGCTGCAGTGAAGTCCCCAGTGAGTCGGGGCGGTTGCTGCGTAGTGGCTGGCTGCTGCGTAGACGGGAGAGAAAATGCTCTTCTTACGTGGACCGTAGGTGCAGTGTGCTGTGCCTAGACGCTGATGAGGCCGTAGAGGTAACCAGGCTGGAGCGGTCGCTACCTGCGTGTGGTATCCCTGTAGAGACCGAGGTTGCTGGCTGGCTGAGACTTAATTACTGCTCATCGCTGTGGGAGTGTACACGATGGTGCTGCTCATGATCTGCTCCTTTTGAAGGCTGCTTCCAATCACGTCGGGGTCACCAGTATAGTTATGTGGGAGTCGCCACAACAGTATTAAGTTTTAAAGCATATAGTACATTAAAATTACATGTTACATGAATTACATTAAAAAATAATAATTAATTAATACTCTGAACTCATTGACTTATTGGCATTTTTATATTTTAAATGATGGCTCTCCATGGCTATTTGCTGATCGCTTTCTAAAACGCTTAATGGCAATAACAAATTTCATTTACACGTTTCATCTTGAATAAAATCTAAAAATAAAGAAAAGGTACAAGAGAGTTATCAAAATTCGCATTCTAATGTTGGTTAAGATTTTTTACCTTCCCAGTATGAACGAACTATAGAATAAAGATAATCAGGAAAATAGGTACCTTTATTAAGAGATGTTGTCAAAGGTTCGCCTGAAGGTGGCGTGTCGGTAGCCATTTCCTGCTAACGACGATGTCACCTGCAGTTGAAACATCTGAAAGCTTTCAACCGTTTGCCACTCAGTTAACCGTATTTATTTTTATTTGTAATGCAATAAAAGTATGGGAAGTAACTGGTATTGTCTATGAAGAATTTATTTAATGACTGTTGGTGGAATGGATGTGATGATATGTGAAGCACAGAGAGTCTCTGCAATCAACTAATCATCTTCCGATCCTTTATCGCAAACTAGATTGGTGTCGGATTTCAATAGTAGATTGAAAGCCGACTCCAACCTAGTTTGGGACATGGCTGAACTTCGATTTTTTACATGGAGCGACTGCCATCAGACGACCTTCGATAAATAAACTAAACATCGATGTCGCCTAGACTTGTGTTGTGGGTTGTGCACCCAAGTGCTAGGCGATAACAAAGTTTCTCTACAATCTAGGTCTTTACCAATGAAGTTGGAGATTTGTGTGAATGTTTTAAATTTTTGGTTATTTTTTATTTTAGCTAATCTTTATTAGCTAAAATAAAAAATAAGGTTAGGTCAACACGTTGTCTCTAATTCGTGTCAGTTCCCATCTCAAAAGGTCCACCTTTTGCAAAGATATAATAAATCGGAGGATTTGTTTTATTGTTTTATTTTTGAACTAGCTATGCCCGCGGCTCCACCCGTATGTATGTGGGTTTAAAATTTAAAAAATATAAACATTTTGGTAATTTTTATTTTAGCTAATAAAGTATTGACCTAAATTATCTATACAATTTTGCGAGAATGTATCTTGGGTGTTGAATATTATCCCACTTAAAAAATTGTCTAATTTCTGAAACAAGTATAAATCTCTTGGTACAAATTCCGGTGAGTACGGAGATTCCAGCTGTAACTCTTGTAGCTTTGCGATTGTCTGTCGTGAAGTGTCAGCTCGCGCGTGATCGTGGAGAAGCAATGGGGAAGAGCGATTGACCAGTTGTGGTTGTTGAATTGCGAGCTTCTCCATCATTGTTTGCAATTCTTGGCAATAGACATCTGCCATTACTGTTGTGCCATTCGGTAAGAAGCTGTGATGTACAAGTCCGACACTGGTCCACCAGACAGTTATCATCATCTTCCTGTGGGTAATCTTTTTATTAGCGCACTTTACACTTTAGGCACTTTACACTTTACACACACATTAGGTGACGATAATAATAACGAGGGATTCAGAATTCCCTCGTTTCTGTGTTGATTCAGTAGTGCATTCATGCTTCGAAGTCTCGCTGATGGTCGCTTAGTTCGTGTGGCACCCACTTATCTAGCTTTTTTTTCTTTCCGATTTGACGCAAGTGCTTCAATGTTGTTTTGACACAAAGCCCGCAGCAAGCTTAGCCATAGATTGAGTTGCATCCGCTTTCCCTATTCTATCGCCTTCAATTTGGCGTTGTCAACTATAGTTTGACAACGACAAATTGAAGTCAACTCAACATTTCCAGATCTAAAACGATTGAACCAATAATAGACCGTGTTTATGCAAGCATTATTAGGCCCGTACACATAGTTAATGTTTCGTGTTGTTTACGCAGCGGTATTTAAGAGTACACGTAGGATCTCATATTCGAAAATTGTACGAATTTTCAGTTTATCCATGTAGCAAAAAACTAGTTAGTTTACACAAAACAAAACAAAAACAAAACACCACCTAAAACAAATGACTCAATTTCTAATTAAAATAATATGGATTTTCAATAAAATTTATTTGAATTTCGAATTGCGCGCCAATCCACAGATAATTAAATCTGAAAATGCTGGTTTTAAAAATCTTCAACTTCATAGGGAAGGACCTATTATTTTGACAAGACAGAATAAGAAGTCAATTTAAAATTTTTCGTCACTGCTTACTGGTAACAACTTGCTTTGGACATTAGGTACAATAGTTGGTCGCTACAGAATTGGTTACATTATTTTAGAACATTGATATTGAGAAAGAATGAATTTCTCTAAATTCATTCTTTTGCCTAGAGTTGGCCCTGAGACATCTGTCTACTTTAATAAATACTGTATATGTACCGTATGTGATCAAATATCGGTCAATCTCAGCAGTATCATTATTTAGTTAACTTGGTCAGCTCCCTGAGATGTGGTTGAATTTCTTGATTTTTGTCTGATCTATTCTACCGGGCGTCGTATCTGGCACGTTCAAAACTTTTTTTCAAATAAAGACCAGCCTGTACGCTAGGTTTGAGTTTGTGCAGTTTTAGTCTGTTTCGGCGTTTCTCCTCCAGTCTAATTAGGAAATGTCGATTCATCTAGATTTAGAGAGTTAATCGATGTCTAAACGTGTTTGAAAAAAGCTATTCTAAAAATGCAATTTATTTACGAATTATGTTTCGCCTTGTATTTGCCTTCGGACCCTGTACAATAAATCAATCCGCCTGCTTGTTATGGGGAATGTAAAATATTTCTACAAGGAAAATAAATGTTTAGGTAATATAACATGCCTTTTTGTGTTTTATATGATTTATTTCCACCGAAAAGAACTAAATCAATAAAAATTAAATCAAAATGAGCCTTTGGACTTTACATGAAATCTAGTGCAAATAAAACATTTATTATAAACTAGGTGGTACCCGCGACTTCGTTCGCGTGGAATTTGAAAAGCGCTGCCCTAGTGGGTTCGATTCCCGGACCGAGCAAAATTTTATAGGGTTTTTCTGAGGTTAAAAATAGTCTAAGTTACTCCTTATATAGACAGACTCCCTATATACTGTGTGCCGTTTAGAGGATTACCTTAATAAACAGACTAAAAAAAGAAAAGATTAAAAAAATTGAAACTGGTTTTTAGGCATATTTATCGTGCAAATAACCGTGTGAGCATAAAAAACCTACAAATTTTACATACATACCGACATTACAAACAGACACTTCAATTTTATTTATTTGTATAGAAATAAACACATACAGCTATTTGTTTTAAATAAAATAGTTTCACTGAAATCAAGATTTCTAAAGCACAAGCTAGCAAAATTAAATTCATAATAAACGAGAAAGCGGTAACATATGGAGGTATTGTTTTTATCACAGACGCGGCGTGGGATGACCCATTTACGTTGCTCTAATTATTATTCCTCTGGTTATTATAGGATTTATAAGCACATCAGGGCGCGCCACTTAAATAAATTTTGCCGCTCACTCCCAGTATTTTGCTAATAAACTATTATTTTGGGTTTAGTTTTCTTCCAATAAATACCAGACATGAAACCTACAATATTTGTTAAACCATTTCAACGCGCAAAGTCTAAAAAGCTTTTAAAACAAATTGGGGACGTAAAAGGGGAAGATGAAAAATATTTCCGTAGCAGAAATAAGAATGGCTTGGGGTGTGCTGTTTGCGTTTACTACGACACATTTTGATTCTGATAGTTTGTGGTACGTAATTTCCCTGTATTTTTTTTTGTTGAAATATGCTACTTCTGTCATTAGTGAAATTAAATTTAAATTTAGAAGAAAAAAACAGGTAATTACGCATTAAAAGGATTAATAGAAGATAGAAATTAAATTGTAGTAGAATATGATACTTATATGTTTACATAAATTACGAAGGCCACAAATAAATTGAATACTTTTGCCAATGCCAGTCATTGTTTAATGGACATAAATAAATAAATGTGTAAGGAGAGAAATTACCTCGTGCTTATTTTAAAGACTTAATACTGTTTGGAATAAACGAATAAAAATAATCCATTCAAAGTATATTGCATGTTTAATACATTAATGTTTAATTCCATACATTTATCTGCTATTCTTTTGAAATTCTATCTTAAGATAGACTTTTAATAAAATTATTGTTTGTATTGCTTTTAACGTTAACCCATTCAATTATCAAAATCCTGCATTCCATTGACGAATACTAATATAAAAAGTTGTGATTTGCGACACATATCTCACAAGTTCCATTTAAATTCCATTTCGAATTTATGGTTCGATTAGACAGCTATTAATGGGACTTTGATTATATAACACCGTTTATGTTACATGCACGAATGAATAAGATCATAACCCTGACAAAATATACATACATATAGTTCTTTAATCGAATCTAATACACTGGTTCAGGCGTCAAAGGCATTATTTCTAATGCCTGGGGCGAATGTATATTATTTATGATTATTTTATTTTTCTTCTGTTAAAATCGGTTTAATACTTCTGGAATTTATAGGATACAAACTCCAGAAGTATTAAACCGACTTTGTTGGTCTTGATGTTTAAAAGGCCATAACATTAATTTAAACACAAAATATGTATTTGTTCAAAATCCTTTGAGTGGATTAAATGAAAGAAACGAATGTGTTCATAACTCATTTCTGTTTACTTATCAACGTGTCAAAGTGCAGTTGTTATCCACGAATTAATTTAATATGTTGGAGCGTAATCACGAAGACATGGAGAGAGAAAGGATATACTATATCCTTTTACCCTCCATTGTTTTGACACTAATGATTTACCGTGGTGAGTGTGAAGTTTCTTGTTCCACTTATTTATTATGTTTGGTTACTAGCTGAAAATAGAATAGGATATATATGGGAGGTTTTTAGTTTGCAGCTTTTAGTTCAGTGTAATCGATCACAGAATCTTACGTTCCACTTAAAACTTTATTTTTTTACATTAACAAAAATATATGGGGGTTAAAGTACGAAATTACCGATTTGCACTGAAAAATTGAAACTTTTTTTTAAGTAAGTAACATATTTATTTAATCATGTAAACGGAAGTTCATTAGTAAGTGTATATTTTTTTTTTTTTTTTTTCATAAAAAGACAACTCCCGCATTAGGAATAAATTCTGTGTCGCGGGGGATTTTACAAACATACATGAAACGGACACAAAGAACACCCAGACTCAGAACAACAATTTGTAGATCACACAAAGTGTCGTCCCATGTGGGGTTTGAACCCACAACACTCGGCGTAGTAGGAAGCGGCGTGGCGACCGCTTAAACCACTTCGCCATCCGTGCAGTGTATGTAATATTAATTAATGATAATATATTGTAATTTGAAATCGTCCATAATTTATGTAATATATTTTAAGTCTGACACCTATATTCACTGACCTAGTTATTTATAGTGAAAACAACAATTAGGGATTTAATTATTTGTTTTCTAATTATATAACATAACTAGCTTGACTCTGCCACACTTCGCTATGGCACATTTGGTTGCATTGATGGGATGTGAGGAACAAAACTGGTGCAAAAAGAGATTTAGATAAAAACAATCCTTGAAGCGGTTTGTATATAATGTCAAAATTTGAGCACATTCGGGGCAGAACTTTTCTAAATTTTTGAAGCGTACATAAATCACTTTTTATTATTTATATGTATATAAGATTAATTATAGCATTTATACAAGTTTTGACTTGATTTTTCTAAGCGTAGGTATACATTTGTTCCTAGAATAGACCCACTTGTAATGGAGCACCATGTGGTTTTAATGGGTTCTATTCCGGCAAACCACTTCACCGGTGAGGTGATGATGATGTGTTAATTTGCATACGTTTCCACACTACAAAAATATATGAGTAGTTTGATGTTTTTTTTTGCCTCTTTTTCTTTTATTTTTTTGGGAAATAGGATTCAAACGAGCAGACGGGTCGCCTGATGAAAAGTGACTATCGTCGGCCATGAACACCTGCAACTCAGGATTCACAAGCGCGTTGACGAACCTTTGAGATAGGAGTAGATACGCTATTTTCTTGAAGGTTTGAAGGTCGTGTCGGTCCGGAAATAAGGCAGGCAACCATTTGTTCCACAGATTGGTTGTGTGTGACTGTAACGAATTTAAAGATATAAATAAAATGTAATTTATATTAATATAAAAAATTGTATTTACGTCTGTTTAAACTGTGGAAAATATTTCACATTAGATTTTCTTTCTGTTACCGCCAAACCGCGATGCCGTTAATTTAAATATAATAAATAACTTCGCTTCGTTTTCTAGTCACCTAGAAGTCGTACAAACAATGCATTACGAGTATAATATCTTATCTTAATTTACTCTAAAAATGTTCACAGTCCTTACATATTATAAAATGAAGTTTGTATGAAAGCGATAAACTCAAAAACTGCCCAACGGATTTTTGTACAGTTTCACCAATAGATAGTGCAATTCTTAAGGAATGTTTAGGTGCATAATTCATCATGGTTTTATTTAAAATTACTGAAATATAACGATAATTGTTCAAGAGGTCCCAAAAAATCTTATGCTGTATAAACCGGGTGAAAAAAAGATAACGGTTACCAAAATCCACGCGGGCGAAGCTGCTGGCGGAAGCTAGTAAAATAATATTTATCAATAGTATCGGTCATTATCAGATATTTCTCACATATTCACTGACCGGCCAATAGCGAGAGCTTTACGTGGCTTAGGCTTATCCATTTGGGAAGCTCACAGTTGAGTGAATGAAATGTTTGAAATAACCGAAAAAGTCATTATTGATTCTGATTGTGTAATAAAAATAAACAATGTTTTACTTACTTTGATCTAAATGCACATCTGTTGGATTACTTTGAATGTCTTATTTAATTCTTCTTCCTACGCCGTATTCGATTCGTCTATAACTTTGGAAAATAAAATTTGGCTTTATTCCTTCAACGTTATTTTCAAACCAATAAGTTTCTAGGCTCTCTCTTTCTCTTTAAATTAGTTCAACCTTCGGCCTATTATTATTATCCATTTTTAAAATACTTTATAGATATAACATCAAGTGTAGAATAATATGAGTGCACACTGCACATAAAACAGGTAGGTGTGTGTTATAATAAACTATAATATTTTGGCATGAACATGCATGTGATAAAACTATTCAAATGTTAGTTTAATAGTAAGTACTACTCCATGATACTCAATTATAATATGACTTTTTTTGAAGAAGTAATAATGTGGATCACTCGTAACCAATATTTCTGTTAACTCCTTCCTCTTTATGTAAGAAATGTGTTCACATCAGTAGTATACTACTTCTGCGAGTCCACATCAATTCGCAATTAATCATAATGCTATAGGTAAACAATAATTGCATATCATTAAATAAAAGGTCTCATACAGGGTTCAAACCTTCAATAGTACACACCACGAAAACAGTTTTCGTAGTTTCTACTAAAACCAGTAGGAGCAGTACATACAACATCTCAATATCTCGACTACCTCGGTGGCGCAGTGGTAGCGTATACAACTGCTGTGCAGAGTTCTTGGGTTCAATTCTCAGGTCGGACCAAATGTTTGTATGATCTACAAATATTTGTTTCGGAGTTTGGGTGTTTTCTATCTATACTAATATTATAAAGCTGAAGAGTTTGTTTGTTTGTTTGTTTGTTTGTTTGTTTGAACGCGCTAATCTCAGGAACTACTGGTCCAATTTGAAAAATTCTTTCAGTGTTAGATAGCCCATTTATCGAGGAAGGCTATAGGCTATATATCATCACGCTAAGACCAATAGGAGCGGAGCACCAATGAAGAATGTTTCAAAAACGGAGAAAATTTATTACTATTGAGAGACGCAGACGAAGTTGCGCGGGTCAGCTAGTGTATAATATGTATGTTTTTACAAAAAAAGTACATAAGTATTCTATCAGTCAATCTAGTTTTCACAGTATGAGCTCTGCTTAGTTTAAAACTAGATGGCGTTGTGTGTCAGATGTCCAAATATTAATATAATATATAACGCACACGCCCAGTCTGAGTGTTAGTGATAACCGCTGCATAACAAAACAATCAAAATACCTCTTTCGTCACTAAGGATCAACTCGGACTCTGATTGGGACTCCGCTCAGCACATGCAGGAAGACTGCCCTGCATAGGCGTCTGAACGCGAAGTCCTGGTACACCAAATCGGACGAGACCTGTTTCCGATAGCCATCATCGCTGCCATTCTGGCAGATGAGGAGGGCTGGGGCACAGTGGACTCTTTTCGTGAAGCTATTACAGCTCCAGAAGGAGACCGCTGAACGAGACGGCTATACCAGCCGTCGACGAGGCCGCGGGCCGCCAGAGAGTGGGGACCTCTGGTGGCAGATTAATTGCTGCGGTAGGGGATAGGATGGCGGCTTGATCGCAGATCATCTGATTGCGGGGGAAAAGTCATTTCCTCTGGAACAGGGCCAGATTAAGCGTGATGTCGTTTCGGGGAGGATCTGAAAATAAATGGTCCGGGTCCTCCCAGAGTAGGACGCCCGAGGCTGGCTGTTGGGATGGTTTTTAGTGGAATCACCACATACTCTTTACTCCAAAGTCCCCAAGGAGCAGGAGATCCGAAGGGATTTTCCAACCCGTCAACAAAAAAAAGTATAAGCTCAGACTTAACGGAAAAAATGTGAATACAATATGAAAAATGCAACTGTTAATGTGCCGCTATCCACTGGATTTTCTACTCTATTTTAATGGCATAAGTTTTTTTATTTTATACACATTGCTCGACGAGACGGCCCTACCTGATAGCCAAACATCACTACGGTAATAAAGGTATATACAATAATCGTAGCATCTAAGCTGAGCATCATCTTGCTAAGGAAGTCAAGCGCTTTTCCAGTCCTACCACATTTGAGCGGGTTCTCCTTGCACAATATTTTCTGTACCCTACCATCCATCATATCCATTAACATCGAAACTAGTACTAATATCTTATAGTTATTCTTTCACTCTATTAAAATGACTAAAATGTGAGATCCATCTGATTACTATCTTTGGATTGGTATTTAGAAAAATGAATAATCTTTCGTTTTGTACCATTCACATCTATTATAGGAAGTGGACCAATTTAAGTTACAAACAGAAAGCGGTTCTAATTTGTAGGTAGGTAGCCGTTTTAAACCCAGTTATTTTATTCTACATTTGTGTCTAAGGAGTAATACCATAACCAGTATAATTATTAAAAAAAAACAAAACGAAGACCCGAATACGTAAAAAATGCGCTCTAAAAAAGTATGAAACAAGAAAATAATTTTATCTGAAATTCTAATTTACTCACTGTTAAACACTTATTAAATAAATATATTTTAATGTACCTGCCTCGGAGAGCACGACAAGCCGTCGGTCCCGGTTGCCATACGAACATCTGTGGCAATCGTTACGGGTAGTTGGAGCCCTAAAAAGTCCGAGAACAGTCTTTCTACAGAAGTTTGATATCGCCTACTTGGGTTGTGGAGGTCTGAGGTCTCTCTGCATAAAAAACGTAGTTCAGCCGTATCGTAGTAGACTTAAAGCCGACCGCAACCTAGTCTGAGAAAAAGGCTCTCATTAAGATTTTAATATACCTTCAATTTTATACGTAGCTATAGTGATGTTTTTAGGATAGCTGTGGCATGAGAGTTGTTTACACGACAATAAATTTTACAGTATTACAGTATATTATTATACCTACCTACCTACATTAGGAGTAAGAGTTCTTTTAGGCTTTTAGCTTCCTAACAAAAGGGACTTCTGAATTCATTATCTTTGATCATATTAGTTGGTATGATGATATTGTTGGTAGTTCAGTTCCAGTTTCAGTTCCAGTCCATACTTATGTACCTACATAAATCATTTGTTAATTTGCAAAAAAAAACACATGAAATGAACGATGTGTGTGGGATTAAATATAAGGAATAACGAGAAGATGTAATTTATCTATTTTCATATACGTATGATATATTTGTACTTACTTAATTCGTAGGAATCTGATATTAATCAGACTCGGTATTCGGATTCAGCCTAACGGCAACAGAAAGTACATAATCCAGCCCAACAAAGTGGTTCTACCTATTGTTTGTCACAATGTTTACAAAATACATCTTCGGGAATGCCCTGGATTTTAGAATAATTTGTCGACTTTTCTCTTATTTTCCTTTAAGTCTTTTTCTTGTATGCTTTTTGTCTTACCCAAAACTTAATTAGCAATAAGTTTT
Source organism: Arctia plantaginis (assembly GCA_902825455.1). Classification (NCBI taxonomy): domain Eukaryota; kingdom Metazoa; phylum Arthropoda; class Insecta; order Lepidoptera; family Erebidae; genus Arctia; species Arctia plantaginis. The sequence continues at coordinate 3,887,731 of CADEBD010000303.1, forward strand.
TCTGTGTATTCATTTGCATTCAAACAGTATATAATGTTTATTAGTTAAAAAATTTAAACATAATAAATAGTATTAACAAATACCAGTAATAAATAAATTGTCAAAATTAAACCTTAAAGAAGTAAAAAAAGCAACAAAAAGCATGGCACGTTGATGAATTATGGTCAGTTTTCCGTCTCTGAGTACAAGGTAACTGTCTGTTCAAGTAAAAGGTCTTTGTGTGCCGTGATATTGTTTGGATTAGAATTTATAGCAACTCCTCCGTTTTAGACGCCTTCGGGGCTTAAAAATATACAAGATAATATTGATTCAATCCCATCTTTTAAACCGTATGATATATCGAGATTTAAAAGGAAGGTTTTCGATTTTAGGTTGATGAAGACTCTTTTAATAGAAATTTTATTATTTTTCGTTCTTTTTATACGCACATATTATTTTATGTGTCCAAAAATCTTTCTAGGAACATAAAAAAAATACCATTTAACACTTGCAATATTTTTATAATTATGACTACTATTCTCATTTATGCCTTGGCTCTGTTTTACTTTCCAGTACAACACATCTGATTAAAGAAGAAGAAAAGAAGCTAGTATCGGCGGCAGTACCTTGAAAATATATGTATTTGCAACATAACTGTTACTGTTCAAAACTAGCAAAACACTAAATTAAATTGAAATAAACATATTATTCATTTTGTAGATTAATATTTGTAAGGTTAGATAAGTAGAGTTGACTACCGCAATCACCTTAAAGCAAAGTACGGTTGCGGAGGCCGGCTACGAATGAAGTTTCATTCAAAAACATGCCTCGGATTGAGGTTAAGTGGTGGTGCGCAGGCGTACACTCCGCGCATGCGCCCTGTCGCCTGTCTCGCAATGATTTCATCTACCTTCCGTAGCATTTTGAATTTTACATATGTTCACTCTTGTTATCGCCTTTTTATTATTATAATTTCAGTAATTTTTTGTCACATTATGACACCTAAATACTACTTTAATATAATGTGACATATTATGAAGTAGGTGCTAATTTAAAATTTTGAAGGCATGTTTAAGATTTGGTTGATTGAATTTATAATTTAAATCTTGATTAAGTACCTAGATTTCTTTTATAGCTTTTTAAACTTGTTTAATAATTATTCACTAATTTAATAAAATATCAAAAATAAATTCTTAATTTTTGTTACAATTTTATTTGTTTTCGATAGTAAATTTAATTTAAAAAATTAGTCACCGACACCTAACCAGTAGTTTTGTCGGGACAAAGGCAACAAAAGTTCGTACGTACTCGTACGCTAAGTACCGTACCCGTAAGAAGTTCTAGTATGACGAGCTTGAAGCTCGTCATACTAGAACTTCTTGCGGGTTCCTTCATTAAAATCTGCGCTGACGTAATTAAATATACTTACATTTTACAGTTGCCTCACAAGACTTAACTGGCGAATTTGTTTGTGCGGAACAGTATTAGTGACAATATCACTCCTACATAAATATTATGTAGGAGTAAAATATATCACTATTCACATAATTGATCGTAATATGTGCAATTACTAGATAATCTCACTAACTTTTAAGTTGCGGGTGCAAATACAACGGAAGAGTCACTGGTGCGTTGCCGGCCTTTGAGGCTGGAGTACGCTCTTTTCCTGAAGGACCGCCAAGGTCGTATCGGTCCGGAAATACCGGAGGCGACAATTTATTCCACAGATTGGTTGTGCAAGGCAAATTGTCCATTTTATAAAACATTTTTTTCCAGGCGGACGATCGTCTAAAAGTTATTTTAGTTATCCTTCGCAAATTCTACTTTTTAGCATGAAATGTGTCGTATATCCTATTATGTGTATGTAAAATTTCATTGTTATTGAGGATGTTTTGAGAGCACAAACATACACACTAAATTTTATGTAATGAGGTTAAACCGCAATTAGTGCAATTTTCACAATGCACTGATGTATAAATTACGTTAATGTTTACATATAATGTTATGATGATACTTAAAAAAATGAAAGCACTAGTGTTGTCTCGGTCACTTCACTTGTACACAAAAGTGCAAAACGCAATTAATATATGTATATGTAGTCTCAAGGTATATTATTTATACATAATTATATTTATGAAACTTGTAATATTCAGACCTGTTCAGTCCTACTTGATTGCATTATAGTAACAAATAAAGTGTGACAAGAAAAAATATCCGTTGCTTCTGTGTTCTTCTAGCATATACATATATTACATATTTACTTGTTTGAATTAACTTCATTTTCTGTAACTGCAAACAAGATTGATAATATTAGGTGTTATTTGTTTTTAAGACTCGTGTAGACCAGGACATCTTCTCAGTATCTAAGAAATTGAGTTTTATATACCTGCTGTACGTTTTTCAGAAGCCTTTCGCCTGTAAATAATACCTAAGATTCAATAACGGATTTTTCCAAACGGGTCTGGAATATCGTTGAACGAAGTTTTAGACTTAAATGCATAGTCACCGATTTTCATTACGAAAATAACTCTAGCTGTGTGGCAATAGTTCAGCCAATATTATTGACACTTAATGTCACTATGGTGACACTTAAGTTAACTGTATTCAAATAAAAGCATCTGTCCGGTAAATTGTTTACCGTAACTACACAAGTTTTGGATAATTAAAAAATACAATCTGTCGTTATTTAAACTTTTTTTAGTACAATTGAAATACTTAAAAAGAACGGAGTGGTCTACACTCAGGAAATGATTGCTTGCATGTGAGGTATATAAGGAAAACAGCAAAGAAAATCTTAAAACACTACTCATAGTAGGAGTAAAGTTCGAATGAAAAGCAGTATGGACAGTCAGTGGAGCAAGCATAGCTCCCTACTGAGTTTTCGTGGTATTTGGTTACAGTGTACAATTCGCTCACCGACACCCTTGTCATAAGTTTGTCGATTCGTTCATGGCACTATCTTAGTATTTAAGCAAATATTTTTTGTACGAGTATCATATGTGGAGGTAATTACGAGTACTCTTTGAGTTTATCATGTATACAAAATAGCCCAGTCAAGTTAGGTTAAAAATATGTTTAAGTTACATTTATTCGCTTACATTGCTAACAAAAATATCAAGAAGTTTTCAACTAAATCGTACATTTAGTTACAATAAAGGTTAGTTAAGAATTGTAGATGGCGCAATTATTCATCAAAAATGTCGTTAAACATTATTTCTAAGAATAAAATAATATGTATATAAGATTCAATGCAAAAAGTTTCAAAAAGCCGCGTTCCTTCTAACATTTATATGTTTTTCGGTCCAAAACTATCTATGTAGCAAAACGGGTAGCCTGCTTTTAATTATTATGTATTATATATATTAGTTTTATAAAACAATCAGGTGTTTTATTTTATTAACATCTTACCCGTTTAGAATAGCTAATGAATGAAAGAAGTTAAATCATAGAAAAGTATAAAATAATAACAAAAATATCGTATAAACGAACGTATAATGATTTACGTAAGATGTATGTAATGGTAATATGATAAATGAATGTGTATTAAAAAAAAATACTTTGGAATTTGGCTTTTCAAAAAACGAAGCATTTGACCTAGTATCATATGTCTTACAATAAAATACAAGTTTTTTTTTTTTTTTTTTTTTTTTTTTTTTTTAAATCTTTATTTGATTTGGGGTTTTGATCCAGTAAGGATATGCCAACCCCATTGTACCTTGATACATGGTAAACACAAATAATTTTTGTTAAAACAGTCTGGTATATTAAATCATTGCTGAACTACTGTAATCAATACAAGTAAAATACAAGTTAAAATTTGATATAGCATGTGAACAAAAACCATGTGTTAATAGGGCGCCAATTATACCCCTTTCACTTGACTAAGCTTTTTAACCGATGTACCTATCTTTTCATTAATCCCAGTGTGCAATAAGGAGGTCACCTGTCTATTGACCTATTTTGCAGTACTGCTTATATAACAATGACTCTCGATGTATAATAGAAACAAGGCTGGCAATAATATAACAGAGAAATAATATTTCACGTTGTTATGTTATACCAATATTTATAAATTGTGACGAGTGTTGCGAATACGGTGATCACCGCTGCGTTAACTCATACCTACATAGTTTAGTTTACATGATTTCGAAAGAAAGTTGAGCTATCGTGTACTACTTGAAAATGAGACCCATCATGAGTAGTAAGAGTACTTATTCAGGACTGTAGCGACATTTTCCTGTTAGCGAGACTGTGGCGCGATGAAGCCTGCTTGGCTCGGCCTTTCTTGCGCGGCGGCGGCGGCGCGGCGCTCTGACCTACTTGCATTACGACCCACATTTACACATACGGGAATTTTAATATGACTTGTCACCATGTGATAAGGGGGATTAAACGATAACTGGCCAGTTGTGTTGTGATGTAAAAAACGTCTGGTTTTTTATTTTACAAATTGCTTAATTTTAATTTCATTGCCAGTCTTTCTTTTGAACTAAGTTGAGACAGATAACGATATTCATTATCATTGATTTAGTTTAATATATGCCTTTGTCACCAAACGATTTTTTCGAAAGCGACAGGACAAAGGATTAATTAAAATGACAGATTTGTGATTATGTCTTAGACATTAACTTAGTTTTGATAAAAAAGTTATCAGACCTTGAAGACATTTCAGGACATGGAAAGTATTTCTATGTAATTTAAACCTTAAGGCTGAAAAGTGAATTATCAATACCATCAAGCCATACATTTTTTCTTCGACGACGTCTTCGACGAGCGTCTAGGTTTTGGAATTTCCGTACGATGAGTTTATTTCTCTTATTTACTTTTTACAGCAAAATAACAAATAATTAAAATTATAATGGTCCAATTAGGCTTTGCGAAAGCAGAGTTAATTTAATTTATGTTTTTTTTTTAATACTATTTACCTTAATTAATACCTAGTTTTCAATGTTTCAATTTATATTCTATAAAACTCATAAGCTTAAACCAGTACATCTTTTTAAGAAGCAGAAGCATATTTCTTTAACCATGTAACGTAAAGGAAATTTCTAAAAATTAGTCATGTACTTGTCAATTACACAAGACAATGCGCAGAAATACCAATATTTTTTTAGTTTTAATTTTTTCAGTATGACTGTCATAATTATTATTTACACTTAAAGCCTGATTAGTTCAGGATGAAAAAAAGATAGGTCAGTCCTTTACATTTATTTAATATCGTAAATGTAATAGCCACATTCGGAACTATAACTCTAACTTATAAAAACTATTTTTGTATTATAAAAAAGTAGTTTACAATGCATTTTTTATATTTTGTTTAAATTACAAGCCTTGTGTTGACGTGGATGACAGAATAAACTTGTGTTTTGAACATGAGGTGAAGAGTTAGGTACTCTGAGCTTGTTAGCATACACTAACGTTAGAGAACTTCACGTAAATTAAGATACTCTTGTACGGAGCACTAGTTGTCGTGTATAACATTGGCTACAGGTGCAGATAAATAAAATTTGTCGTTGGCAATACTTTCTAGTACTACGTACTACTAAGTACTATAATATATTAAAATATTATTCTATTTTTAAAAGGATTACCCTGAACTATATTTGCGTGTAATTTATTACAAGATTTGTGTTTAACTTACTATTTTTCTACCGTTAAAAAGAATTGAATAAAATTGTATTAATGAATACTCACATCCGGTTGCTTTTGGTTGTTTTTTAATATAGTTAGTTATATCTGGTAATGTTTTAGGTGTTTTTGGTATTTTATTCTCCATTTTGGGAGACATTGTACCTTCTGTGGCAGGCTATCAGAGAGATAAGCTTCAAAATAGAGTAGCCTAAAGCCTTCCGCAGGCTACGGCTGGATATGAAGAAAACTTACCTACAGGTAAGCTTTCTTCGTGGCGTCGCTAAAAACAGGGCACCTAGAGATTTGTCAGTTAAGTTAACTTACTTAGGAACTCCAAATTTGCCACTAACTTTCTTTTGTTAACTTCTCTTCAGCCTTAGAAACCTCCTTAACAAAGGGCACAAAATATTACTTTACTGTTTTTTGACACCCTCTCGTCTAATTACCAATTATGAAATAAACAGAGGTAAATAACAAACACCCTCCTCGTACCAAGTATATTTCTTCCACTCAAATCAAGACGAGCTATTGTCATCTATAGGGCACGTTTCGAGCCTCTGTCGAATTTGTTTGTATAATATGAGTATCTTAACAGGAAAACCCAATAACAATTTCTCGGCCGGTACTTTCGTATTTATACGGTAGCCACGTAGAGCACGAGACAGCAAGAGTTTTAGGTCTTCTTTGAAAGACATTGCTGTAAAATCAATAGATTATTCAACCAAGAGATTGATGTGTTTGACAATCTAGTAAACGAAGGGCCATATCATTGGGACCTATCAATCAAAGGGCGCCATGTTTACCTCCTAATTCTAGACGTTCTTGAGCATTTGGGGATGTTAATGTTTAAAGTGCATGACAGAATTTTTTTTGCCACCTTTACTAGACGATTTATCGTTCTGTCAGACTTTAAGTTTTACTTATATAACGCAGCTTAAAAATACACAGTGCTAGTACTATCTGATAATTTAAAGATGTTAGTAAAATATAAAACATAAATCTCTGGTCCAAGTCGTAATGTTGATGCAGCGATGTGTTGACGGGCCACCCGAACTGCGTCAACGCATTTACATGATCATGTTTTATTAATGGGATGCATAAATAACTTTGTGCAACGTTCGTTTAGTGTGAAGGTAATTACCGACCTTTATACTTACTGGGATCTTTTAGAAGGCTTCTATACCGAGGACGGGACCGCGACGCTTTGATTGGTAATTTACACTACTATGGTTTTGCTACATATTATGGGTTAGTGCTTTAACTTTAAATACATTAATAATGAAGTTATTGTTCCCATCTTAGCGATATAAAGCTTCGTTTTACTTATTGTAAGACGTCCTTGTTATAATTGTATTACTCCATATAAGATTCAGAAGAGGGTCTGCCCCCTTATAGGACTTCAACAGCTTGTATATTTAGACGTAGTTCAAAATGATGTTCACTATTACTTTCTTGGTTTACCATCTGCCCAGAAAGATATAAAACCATCTTTTTCATTGTTTACAAAACGTATTCAGTACCAAGTCCGAGGTATGCTGTAAAAAACATTGCTTTGACAAATATCTATAATGTAGTAAATAGTATAAAAGGGTTTAAATACTAATTTTTTCATTAGTTTTGCCACTGGATTATGTCATGTAGACAAATACTTGTCTCCAGCAAGACAAGACTTTACCAAAAATAATGTGCCTCAGTTGTTTTCGGGGGTGGTGGCATCAGCCTAGATGAAATCTTCATTACGTACAATTGTAAATATACATTTAGGAAACAATTAACAAAGTCTTGGTAATCGATTAAAACAACAACTTTTACATTTGCGCGGCACATTCATAAGGTTATATGACGAGTATAGAAGCAGTGTAGAAAGCTAATATTTTTAAACAGGACGTTTTACTAATCTAAAAATGACGAAAACTCACTCGTCTAACATATACGTACTCGTATATTCAATAGTCTATTATGTATACAAAGTTCAAGTTATAGCAGAACATAAAATAAAATAAATCAGAAAAACTACATATGAAATAAACTACAACTAATTAAATTCGACCACCAGACGATTTCTATTACTTGATATTGTTAATTTATTTATTTAAAACTTAATGCACAAGTTGTACAAAGGCGGACTTAATGCTATGAGGCATTTTCTCCCTGTCAACCTTTAGGTGATGTAGAAATATGGTGCCTCAGATGCAAAGGTAGTACTAGTTTATTTGAAATCATTTCCGTTTTATATTATTATAATACTGAAATACTATTGATAATAATCAACTGTCGTATTTGATACTTGTCCAAAATATATAAAATGATGTTTTGCTTCGGTAGACTTGATTTAGGCAATTCAAATAGAAATATTCCATATTCTACGTTATTATAATACCGTAGACAAAAAAATCACAACGTATTTAAATACCGTTACTATTTAATGTCATCTCCCCAGAGACAGTCTTATTAAATTAAAACAAAATTTACGGATCTCTAAAAAGTTTAGAGTGAAAACAAAGACTAACAGAGCTGCATGTAACATGAGCTAAGTTGCCGAAAGTTGCTCGTTATAATTTGAGGGTGGCAGGTCGCGAAAATTAATACCCGCTCTTTTTGCGGCGGTCACGAGCTGCGGCCGAACGTACCGAAGTGCCGCCGAGTTCCTCCGAGTTGTGCGGACGAGGCCAAGCGTTGTTATTGTTGTATTTAATTAACGAGTCCACCTTGTAATACAATGTAGAATAAATTTTAGAAAGAGCGTGGTATTTCGTGGCGAAGGTAAAATTGAAGTGATTGGGCAGAACTGTTTGGTTGCCTTGTTACTACTTGATGTAAGCTTATGTCGAATAGGTACTACTGTAACGTAAACATGTAATGTAAACCTACCTATGTAAGTACGTAATGTATATGTAAGTTTTTAGTGTGGACTGAAGGCTTTTAGTCAAGTAGGTAGCGATGTTGGCTGCTAAGACGGAGGCCATGGGTTTGATTTTCAGCTAAGACGAATATTATTTGTTGAACATAATCATTTGCTTTGTTTCTGGTTGTAATTTATCTACAATACGTATGTTTCAAAAATATATAAGTATGTTTATTTACGTATATCTGACCGGATAACTTAACAGGCAGGTAAAGAGGCTAATAAGACGAGGTATTCGACAGTCGAATACTTAAGTGATCGAGAAGACGATTGCTCGGAACAAGGGCTCAAAAGTCCTTGCCAAGCGTAAGGCCTCCTGTTGTCACCTGTCTAAACTCAGTAAAGCCCAAGGCACCACCGTCACTTCTAAAACAGAGATTCTCACTGAAGTTGAAAATTTCTATGAGGTCCTTTACACCTCGCAAACTCTCGGACAACTTAGTAATAACAAAGCTCCAGGCGAATGCGGAATTACAACAGAGCTCCTAAAAGCTGGGGAACTTCTATGTTAGTGGAGCTCGCAAAGATGTTTAATACCGTCATACATACTGGCACTACACCTTGGAGTGCTTTAGGCTTGGAGCAGGAGCGTCTTAGTACTGTTTTTTTAAAAAAGAGGCAAAAGCATACTGAAGAACTACCATCCCATATCACTCCTGGGCCATGTGTATAAGTTGTTCTCCAGAGTCTTTACGAATCATCTTGCCCAAAAATTTGATGACTTCCAGCCCGTGGGTTTTGAAAGGGCTTCAGTACCGTGGACCACAACACACATTAACGCAAATCATTGAGTAGACAGAAGAATACAATCAGTCTCTCTGCGTAGGTATGTGGATTACGAGAAAGCCTTCGATACCATCGAGACCTTGGCTATCCTGGAATCTATGCAGATGGCTGGTCGACTGCAGATATATCCAAGTACTGTTATGTCTGCACGAAGCTGCAGCGATGACCGTCCAAGTACAAGAACAGAGCACAAGACCAATACAATTGCATCTCGGGGTTGGACAAGGAGATGTTATTTCTCCGAAACTATTTATAAATGCACTGGCAGACGTCTTCAAGACGGTTGATTGGAACGGGTGGGGATTCAATATCAATGGCCAATACATCTCAAATTTGTGATTTGCAGATGACATAGCGATCCTGGCAGAATCTCTGCATCATCTGAAAGAAATGCTTAACAGCCTCGACGATTCTTCAAGACGAGTGGGACTGGGGATAAGTTGGGAAAACCAAGATCATATATGATAGACATGTATGTCTGAGTCCCGTAGCCGTGAAGTCGAGACTATGTAAGAATACGAATCCTGCAATCGCTAAAAACTACATTTAACCAGTGCGTCTTACCTATAATGAGCCGAAACGTGGACATTCACCGTTGGACTCGTCTACAAGTTCAAAGTCGCTCAGCGAGTGATGGAGCGCGCAATGCTTGGTATTCCTCTAGTTGATAAAATTCGAAATGAAATGTTTCGACAAAGAATTGGAGTAACCGACATCGCACAGAGAACCAGTACGCTGAAGTGAAGTGAAGTGGAAGTGGGCCGTTCATGTCTCCAGGTTGACTGCTAGAGTGGAGATCGCGATTGGGCAAACGTAGTGTAGGACGCTGAGGAAAATGGCTGGCAGAAGAAGGATGCGGAATGCATAATGCAAATGGTTGGTGCTCTTTGTGGGAGGCCTTCGTTTAGCAGTGGAAAGCAATTTGCTGAAGTGGTGTTGCCCGGTTAACGGAAATTAGATTTACCCTTATTACGTTACTTCTGTTTAACCCTTCGGGGATAAAAGACTTGTGTCTAACGAAATAGTACAATACTTCTAGTGCAGATGTATTGGAACTATAGAAGTAAATTGTTAGTCATCTTACGCCGAGCCCTTTTCCCAAACTAGGTTGGGGTCGGCTTTAAGTCTACTACGAGACGGCTGAACTTCAATTTTTACGCGGAGCTACTGCTATCAGACCAAGTAGTAGGCGATATCGAAGTTCTGTAGAAAGACTGTTGTTGGACTTTTTAAGGCTCTAACTACCCTTAAAACTTGACACAAACCCTTTACCAACCCGTCTGGCCAGCGTGGTATAGTAGGCCAAAACCTCCTTTCTCAGGAGAGGCTTATGTCCAGCAGTGGAGTATTAAAGGCTGTTGATGAATAGTTCCAGTTTGTAATGAATCATGGCCATGTTGGATATTTGTAACATATTTTGAACTTCGAACTCAATGAAAAATTCTGTACGCCGATGGCTGTAATGGAGTAGACAACTGTCAAGTCACTTCAGTTTTTTTTAATAAAAAGTCAAAGTTAAAGGTTCGATACATTGTTATGTCTTGCATTGCCTGACTTAGAGCAAAAATTTTTTGAACATGGGATTCTATCTAGTTATTTACTTGCTTTGTATGGGATGGAAGTAAGTTCCTACATAATCTTGTTTTTAGTTATTTTTTGACGTTAATTCACTTGACATTTTCATTCCATTTTATTTTAGCGTTTGACGTAACTGCATAACGTTATAAGCCCTATATGTGTACATTGGTGGAGATCCTAGTGGGGATAAAAACGATGCAATTATGTAATAACTTCAGCGGATTAGAGTTGGCTAAGTGCCAAATGCAACCGGCTGCAGCGCTCCACTGCAGACACTTACTTGCGCCTATATCGAATAGAATATACATTTTGTAATTTTACAATTTTACACTGCAGAAGTGGCCTTTTAATTTGAAATATACATTGTTAATAATAACTCCGTGTACTCTGTACAAACATGATCAAAATGAAGCCACAATCGATTAAAACCAACTTCTCTAGTAACATCGACTCCTCTTGTTCGCAGCGTTGGCTTAAGCAGCAATTACTGAAATGCCCTTTCTAATCTGTAGTTTCTTTAAGTCATTGCGTAAACGCCACTGTATAGACCATTACAAAATATTAATGATAATAATAATAATAATAATACTTTATTCAAAACCTTGTTACATTTTCACAATAATTATACGATAATGGCTACAGTAGTATAAACTGTGTCGTAGCCATTAACGCCCACATCCGAATCCAACAGTACAAGTACTTACAACTAATTTTACAATTTTTACAATGAGTAATTAAATGTGTTTTGGTACCTATCTTGTGTAAATGGTGTTTGAGTGTATGTTAAGTGTAGGCGAGTGTATGTCAGTGTACGTGTGATGAGTGTAAGGTGTATACGTTTTCATGCTATGATGTCCTCAGACTGACTGTACGTTAAGGAAAGAAGCCACACTATCAATTTGTGCTTACATTTTTTATAGGTTAGGGGATATATATTTAGCAACCTATTAACCCTATTATATAGTTTGGGGCTAAGAAAGTAAAACTGCCGGGATGCCAGAGCAGTTCTATGTGGTATACTAAAATGTACTCTGTCGGATCTACGTGTATTTTTAATAAAATTAATGTCATACGGGGAGGCAGTATGCTTACGCAGAATAGCCCGCAGTATATATAATTGCCGCACCGTTAGTACCTTACAGATACTGTAAAGCTCAGACGTAGGGAATCTTCTAGGCTTACCAGTCATCACCTTAAGTATACATCTCTGAGCTCTCTCCAAACGAACCATATATGCTTTGCAAGCACCACCCCAGGACGTAATGCAATAACCGATTATAGATTGAACTAGCGCATAGTAGACCATCTTCATGGTGTTAAGATCTGTAGCATTTCTCAGCTTTTTAAAAATATACAACAACTTTCTAACCCTTGTAACAATTTGTTCAATCTGAAAATTCCAAGTAAGATTATTGTCGACTATTACCCCAAGATATTTAATGCAGTTACAACGAACTATAGATGGACAACTGCAGTTGTAGGTGTTAAGGGAGCTACATATGTGTGCCTTGATTTCGAATGAGGGTGGCGGTTGGGAAGATGCATTTGGGGAAAAAGTCATGAACCTGGTTTTTTCTAGGTTAAGGGTGAGTAAGTTTATTTCGAGCCAATGCATTACCAAGTTCAAAGCGATTTCAGCATTACCACGTGCAGAGTTCCAGGTAGGTCCATCCACTAGCAGGACAGTATCGTCGGCAAAGGAAACAATTCTACAGTTTTTGACTTTAAGGCAGCAAAGCTCATTCACATAAATAAGAAACAGAGTGGGACCGATCACACTTCCCTGGGGAACCCCATAGGTCAGTGGATGATAAACCCTACAAGTTGAAGAATGACATTTATTAGAATCACAGAATTAGAATAGCCCGCCTCAAGTTTGTATTTTTAAATAAAGTATGTATAGCATAATCTACTATTAAAGTATCTACTAGATGGTTAATAATAACATCGCCGAGTCTATATAACCGTTACAAGAATACTTCAAAAAATATTTATGAAATTAAAACAAAACAATAACAGTTAAAAAAACACAACTTTTTAAGCACATCTAAGGTAATTGAAAGTTTCTGCAAAATCGTTTTCAAAGCAAACTAAAAGAATTTTTACATAACATGATAGTAAATTGTATGTTATTCTGTTTTTTACATCTTTGTTCCAGTCAGGTTGGAAATGTGGAATTATTATTTATTGTATCTAAGCCTTAATACATTTTTATTTGTTTTTTTTTCCCTCTTTTAATAGATCACGAATATTTCATTTAAATTTACCTATCATAGGATTTTTACCGGTATCGTTTGATATTTACGATTTCTATTTTTATTCAACTTTTTAGGCCTAGCCCTTGTTAGTTAGATTATTTTTGACGCTTGGTACCCCATTGAAATCGGTCTTCCTCGATCCCTACCTTTCATACTACAAGTTAAGGAAAAACATTCAGTTAATGACTTCCGACATATGTTGAGGTTGACTTCCGATCTAACCCCAATCCTTATGAAGGTCAGACAACAGTTTGGCCTCTATAACCTCGTACCGGTAACGCAGGGTTAATGCAGTCAAATACTGTCATATAAGTTCAAATATTGTATGTACGTTAAAACGGCGTTGCCTCTACATATATTTTATTCTTTAAAATTAAAACGATATGATTGATATGACTTAGTACTGAATAATTACAATAATTATCCATAAAAGAAGTAAGAAACCTACATCATAATTTTTTTAAGGAGCTTGTTTCTTAATTTATAATTTACTTGCTTTTACTTGCTCACGTCTATGTCGGTTGTCGCGGTTAAAATTAGAATATGTTACTTGCTGATAATGAAGCTCTTCATTGGTGAAAGAATTTTTAAAATGGGAGTAGTGGTTTGGACCTGAAAGCGTAACAAACAAACTCACTTTCACATTATAAATTTAAGTGTGGATATACAAAATAGATAATCTGTAACGCAAGGTTTTTCTGTTTTAACGTGTAACAAATCTCTTTTCAAAAGCTTTAAAAATAATGCCTATAATAATAAAGGAATGTCCAGAGCGTTACGAGACTCGAAACAGCCGTACCACATTAAGATACTATAATAGAATAATAACAAGATTTTTAAGTTTTCACTTACCTAAAAACCTGACTCCGTTAGTTCTCCTTAACTGCGGCCTTAACCTCACTTGAATCAAGCGGTTGTAACAGTCACAGACACCTCTCCTTTGAAGTCATTAAATGAATTTCTCCTTCGTATAAGACGCTTATATATTTGCTTCAAAATATAAGAGTACTCTTGACTACTGAGTCAAGGAGTTCTACAAAGCCTGATTCCTTTATTGAGCACAGCTTAAGAGGCTTCATCAAATCCTTCAAATGGAACAGATTCCAAAGATAGATAAGAATGCGCTTATAAGGACTGATTACACAGCTTGGTTTTGAAAAAAAACCATGACCAAAGTGGTGGTTCCTTAGAACTGAATCATGACAGTAAGAGTTTCTTAACATCTTTTATTTTCATAATTATGGATGGTCCTAATTTGTCGTTTGTTGTAATTAATTAAGCATGACTAAATTGTAAAATGTTATAGCCTGAGTAGGACTATAACATGTGCTGTAATTGTGTTTATTTAGGGTTCCGAAGCCAAAATGGCAAAAAACGGAACCCTTATAGTTTCGTCATGTCCGTCCGTCTGTCCACAATATATCTCACAGACTATTAGTACTGGAAACCTGTACTTTCACATGGACGTACATGCTAATCACGCCGACAAAGTGTTACAATAAAATGTTGAAAAAAAAAATGTATAGGGTACCTCTAGTACCTTTAGAGTGGGGTTGTTATTTTATGTATTCATCCATCCCATGATGCTGGGTGTCACTAGATAGGTCTTTTAAAAATCATAAGGGTTTATGAAGACAATATTTAGATGTTTAGATGGCAATATTCATGTTACAGTCAATGTTCCGCCTTCCCCTCTTCCTAGCCAAACGGCAGTAATTGGCGATCTAAAAAAAGTTGTGGGTAGTAGGATATATATCAAATTTATAAGGTAAACTATCACAGCTAAGTATACTTTTTTAGTTTGCTAGTAATAATCGACTAACTTAAGGCCCGGCGTCTACTATAGGGATGGCAAGGGATCCTTCGGCATGCCTACTCGCAGACGCACACTGACGGCAATTTTCGCCAAGGAGTCCTCAGGCATGGCGAAGTGTGCTTGGGAATACCGAGGAGTTCTCAGGCATGTCGAGGTGTGCTTAGGTATACAGTCTTAACCTGCCATGTCATGTGGATAGTGGGCGCCGGCTCTAATCAGACGTTATATGCCGCCGAAACCGTTAATATGTGATGTTTATAATATGTAATAACTACAGTACCTTACATTGAACGTGGCTCGACAGGCACTTACTACTACTATAGGCTTATCTTTATCATTGAGGAAAGATACACAGATATACAAAAGACACACATAAATATACGTGTCGGGGCTTTGAAATTACCACACCCAATCATTGCTATTGCAATTTTCTGGGGTTTCTAATGGAAATAAAGCCATAAAAGTTTATATGAATAGTTAAAATTTATATTTGCAACAACAAATAAGTTTTCCCTTACATTTTGTTCATTTCTACAATACAATGTCTCTATGCCAAAGAAACCATACTCATTTTTACTATCATTATGTGATAAACCACATTAACTGCCACAAACATTATAGTAATACCTAATTGACCTGCGCAACTTTATCTGCGTCTTTAAATAAATAATTTTCATTGTTGCTCGGCTCCTATTAATCGTACCATGATGTTATATAGCCTACAGCCTTTTTCAATAAATGGGGTATGCCAGAAGAACAGAATCCTTTAATTCGAACCAGTAGTTCCTTAGATAAGAGCGTTAAGCCAAACAAACAAACTCCTTAGCTTTAGAATATTAATATAGATTTAAAAAATAACACTTTTTAAATAAAATGTCTAAAACTATGAAAATATATGGTTTACACTTTAACAGTTTCAACAATATTATGAATAATAACGTTAACTTCGACTTTTCTGACTTATCTCAGAATCTAGTTGAAACTAATACTTGTTTAAACAAGTCAACGTGGTAAAGTTACCAATAAGAGATCTACTAACATGTCTCTTTTGACAAGTTCTCGAAGACTACCTAAGTTGTTAATTTAAAAATGTTTTTAAAATATTTTAGAAGATATTGTACATTAGTATATGAATAAATATAATGTGAATAACTTTTCAAGATCCTTGGTTTAATTTCGTTGATGAAATATAAAAGTTTTGTTACTCGATGGAAAATCAGTCTATGCTTCATTAAATTCATTCTCTTATTTATACCGTACATTTAAAATATTATTTTATTTAATAAAATTGTTTTACGCATCGTTAATCGACTAATTATACCACTCTCTCTCGGTGACTCATATATAACAGATGTATCTACAGAGTATTGACTACTGTATTCTACCTGTCGCGGGTACCATTTGTATGAAATAGGAAGGAAATCCCTTGTAGCCAATATATACACACTCGTCAAAATACCAACTTTTATCATTCGAGGTTATATTTTCCGTATCTATTGAGGGAAGGTTATAAAAATATCAGTCGGTTGAAACTCGAGTAGACGAGTAGGACCGTAATGGATGTACCGAGTAGCGGGTTATGGGTGCCGCTTGTGGAATAGTTTATAGTATATTATTTAATTGGTTTAATCCTTTATTTATTTACAAAAAAAATAGTGCATTTTATAAACAAACCTTTTTTCCTTTTTAGTATTTACGTAGCACGTAGCTTTATAAAATATACACTATTCGTGCAATTAATCTTTTATATAATAGAGCAAGAGCATGTGACGATCAGGTGTTCCTTTTTCATCAAATCTGAAAGTTTCTCTATGTATGTCCCCAATACAGGTAAAAATGATCCCCGACTATTCAGTTTGGATTACGGTGGCTTTGAAAGGTAACAGGTAGCAAAGGTGTATTAAATTGCAACTCAAATTTGTTAAAGTATAAAGCTTAGTTTTTACATATTTTATTTGAAATAATATTAGAAATCACGTCGTCCAGTCCAGCAGTAGTCTCATATTCTGCTCTTTTGTCAATTTGTTATTTTGCTCTTTTGCCCTTATGCTCCGAGAATCTGCTGTTGCTGTATCGCTCGTAATCATACAGATGTACAAAGCTCACTGACAGTGCCACATACTGCTTCTTTAATTGAGGACTTAATCTATCAAGCCATGTATAATGTCTGCCTCGGCGATGCAGTGGTAGAGTATGCGACTGCTGTGCTGAGGTCTAGGGTTTGATTCCCGGGTATTATCAAATGTTTGTATGATCTGCAAATACTTGTTTCCGGGTTTAGGTGTTTTCTATGTATAATATGTATGTGTTTACAAAAAAGTACATAAGTATTCAGTCAATCTTGTTTTCATAGTACAAGCTCTCCTTAGTTTGAAACTAGATGGCGTTTTGTGTCAGTGTCTTAAAAATATTATTATTATTTATTAATATAGTTAGATGGACTTACTCTTTCTATATCGTCATTATTAAGAAATAGATGATTCTACTTAGGTGTGGTAATTTATTTTAACTATTTTATTTCAAAGGTGTGTTTTACTTTTTGTATAGAATATACATTTTTATTATTTTCCTGTAATATTCTCTTTTGTCTGCACGGAAAACATCAATGCTTCTACTTGTTTCTGTTGAAAAACTTAATTAAGAGCATTGGCTCTCAATTAGGCTAATTAATCATAATACTTAGGATGTAATCACAATGAGTACATTTCAATAAGCCTTGAATAAACAAAGTGATACCATACTTAAAATAACCGTCAATTAAATTATTTATTTATACTCGATGGTGACGTAGACTTTACATAGTAAACAAAAGAGTGCAAATATAAATTTTAGTTAACTTTGACCCCGAAACAAACGCCTTGTACGTGTACGTTTAACTACTTCACAGTATTAAGTAATAACAAAAATAAGCACTTAACAAATATATCCTCTCGTGTTAATAAGGGTAGGTAATATTTTTTCTAAAGGAGAGGCTCGAAAATCGCTAGCTTAGATTAAGTATGAGCGCAGTAGTAGCCTGGCGACCGACGATGCTCGCTACTCGTGCACGCTCCACTTCTCCACTGAGTTCACGGTAAAAGAAACACTTGAAATTCGTCTACGTCGCCGTCGTCGCTTCACCAACTTTAGGCCGCGATCAATTTAAAGAGCCATGTTGGTTAGTCTCGTCACGTTTCGATTTTTCTCACATATCCATAATACCTATATGTATGTATCTAGAGATTATTTTAAAATAAAATGTTCCCTTCTCGTGTTTTAATTTGAAAATTAATTGGTTTAAAATTTCATACTGGCATAAATGGAATAAGGTATTAATTGTGTTGCCAACCAATGTATGTACGTTGGCACATTGTACTTGTAACCTTACGATTGAAAGGCCTTTGTGGTGTATATACTTTATATTATTTTTTTATTTTGGTATGGGTATGAGGATTTATCACGATCGCGTAAGTTTTACCTTTCAGTTTGTGTGATTATGGCTAGTTCGTCCTGGTGAAAAAATGTTAATGGGCTTATAATGCGTTTTACGTGTTCGCGTTTATTCTCTTTTATATTTATATATTAGCACTGTTTAAATACGAAAAAAACATATGTTAAATAATAACTACTATTTGTCGTTTGAGTTTATTTCTTTTTTTAAAGTTTATTCCACAATTTTGTCTTGGGACGGTATACTCGTATAATACACAACCTCAGACTTCGCAGTAAGGAGCATTAACCAGATCAATATGCAGCGGTGAAACAACTATTACAAACATTATCGCAAAATCTTGAAAATTACATAAAGAAACGCTCGACCTTGCTCTAATTGTAAACTTTGCTGATGTACCTACTCTATAAAATATTCTTTATTTTATAAAACTAAATGCACTTGGTACAAAGTAGGTATTTGTGCATTTTTTAACAAACTTTTACTAACTTCACTTGTAACTATATTCATATTTAAACAAATCTGGGCAGTTCAATGGATGTATATCTAATTGTCGTATCAATGTGAAAGTTTGTATATTAATACATATTATGGAAGATTATACTATAATTTGACAGAAGGTGCATAGTGAAACTCTTTAGTGGGTACTAGTCAGCTCGAGTCTCACAAACCAGAGTTGCCAAACAATAGTTTGATATTAGAACCAGGAGGTTGATAGTGGATATCTATTTTATTTTTTAATTCAGTTTGCCATTAAAAAGTGTTTCTTGTTAACTGTACTTAAATATATTTATTATCATGGGATTAACATGTATGTTTGGGTCTGCATCGCCCGAAGGCCGACTGGTAGAAAATGCCAACGGCATTAAGTCTACCTTTGCTATATTTGTGCATAAACATTAAATAAATAAATTAACAAGACTTTCGGATACCTATTACTTCCATGTTACAGATACTGAAACTAAACAAGATTAATAGCATATTGTTCAATTGAGTGTGTTAAAGGTAATTAAACACTAGAGTATCTAAAGTATTCTTTATGGAGTGTTAAAGGTGTATCACCTTTGTCACTCCATAAAAACTGCCTGATCTACATAATCACTACTGTAGTAACAGTAGTGATTATTAATTAGTAAGTAAGTAGTGATTAGTAAGGCCGGTGAGCTAGTAAGCTCACCGGCCTTACTGAGTTGTGCGACCATCCTTGTCATTGGAAACAAAGCTTTTGTAGTAAAGTTACTGTATTTTTAATTACGAGGACAGAGCTCGATGATCGAGCGGTACAAGGACAAACGTATAACATGAGCGCTAAGTGCTCATCTCCCACTCACGACCCTTTGCATTGTGGTGTATTTCTAAAGAGTTTTATATGTAATAATAGTATTTATATTTCTCGATTAATGTCTAGTAACTAAACGATATATTTATGTAGCTTGAAAAATTGATAGCTGTAATAATACTAATTTATGAGTGACCTACCTTTGTTTTTAAACTAGTCATAACAGCATTTAATTAGCACATGTTTTACTAAAGAAAATAAAGTTCAATATGTTACGGGTTTAAAATGATTGAAAATCATTCATCTGATCGTAACTTTTGATGACGCTGGTAATGAAAACAAAATCTCCCAGTAGACTCCAATCGTTAGTCAAATCACCAGTTGTTTTTCTCCTTACGAGCAGGCCATCTTGGTAAATTTTAAGAAACGGTAATGCATGTCTCTACTGCCTTAATCTTCTCGTAATCAGAAGAGAAAAGTTAAAATCGGGTATATGTAGGTTCATCTTTAAAGATAAGGGCTGTTGTTATCCGTGGTCTAGAGCGCGTCCTGTTCTAAGCGTAGATTTGTAGCATTGTTTTTGGCCTACACAGATGTATATTTTTTATATTTTTTATCTATATTTCCCGTGAACACACAG
This sequence comes from Arctia plantaginis, assembly GCA_902825455.1. Lineage (NCBI taxonomy): Eukaryota > Metazoa > Arthropoda > Insecta > Lepidoptera > Erebidae > Arctia > Arctia plantaginis. Next base: position 3,908,033 of record CADEBD010000303.1, read on the forward strand.
ATCGCTTTCAGATAAAATGCACTTAATTGAACATGTAGCAGTCAATAATAATTACATGTACTTTTTTTTGTAAATACATACATATTATACATAGAAAGCAACAACAAACATTTGGTCCGACCAATGAACTTGCACTGTATAATTGCTCCGAGTGATGACACTCGGAGCCATTATACAATGGACATCCCTATTTATTAAATAAATCTTAATACGAAATGATTACTGCTTCTATCAAACAAAAGATACCTAGCCTAATATTATTGAGATATAAACAGTCCTTTTTACGTTTGCTGTTTCTGGAGACATCTTGCATTTGCACTACAGTTGGTAGAATATTTCGCCCGTGCCCTCGTGAAGTCGATTTAAAATTACCCTATTCAATCCTTTTCTTGACCTAAGTGTCGCAAATCGCCCCAAATACGGCGTTCTAGTGCATCAAGTACTGCTTTCTACCGCAAATAGACGTAAGATTTGGTTTGTGTGTGTGTGTGTTAATTCGTTAATTAACAACAGGGATGTCAAAGTTACCGTATCTATATTTGACACCTTTATTTTAATCTATACAAATACATAAAATTGTAGTGTCTATTTGTAATGTCAAAATAATAGGGTTTTTCATGCTGACATGGTTATTTGCACGATACCTATGCCTAAAAATAAGTTTGAATATTTTTTGTCAGACAGACAAAAAATCTGTCTGTTTGTTTGTAATCGTTAAAACGCCTGGACCAATTTCGATAACATGTTACTACCAGGTAGCTGTCTATATAAGGAGTAACTTGGGATACTTTTCTCTTAGAAAATCGCATGGTAACATACTCGTTTTCATACATGAAAAATTTCTGAAATGCTCTCTTTAGGTTGTAACTAAATGACTAAGTTCTTAAATCGTCTTTTGTAAAATGTTTTAAGCTGGATGTGAATTGTAGGACTAGCTCAAAGCATTTAACTTGTTCAGCAGTGAATCCCGTTCCTGTTTATTTCGGACACATTTTACAAATCAAATTATTCTAGTGTTCGTATTTCGATTTCTCAGCTGACGTTGGTATTTTACGATACCGAGGTCACTTTTCATTTTTAAACACAATTTTGGATGAGATTTGGTATATAAAATAGAATTCTAAAACATGAACAAACCACATAACGGGTAGTAGTCGTACAGTGTTGCTTCTGGCAAAGAAAGTAAGTAATACTATGCCAAATAATATTACACTTTTGTTGAGTAGGTACTACTCTAGTTGATCGCTGTTAATTAGCCGAAAACACCACTTTGACGGAGTGTGACAAGCAATATTATCACTTGCGTTTGACAACTTAGCTCGGTTATTTTGTGATATAGGAAGCAAACAAGCAGATGGGTCGGGCCACCTAATCGCAAGTGACCACTGACACCGCAACTGAGAAGTCACAAGCGCGCTGCTGACCTCTGAGGTGGGAGCGAACAGTGGTGGCGACAATTTCCACAGTTATCCAAGTGATTGATGTTTTGCCTCGTGGAATGATGGCGGAAAGCTGCAAAAGATATTAGTTTGAACCATTTCTCGGAGCACTCCCCATGATACAAGTGATAGAGCAGAGTGCAGATTGAAGCTACATCACTACCTTAACCATAAGCGGCCGGACTTGGCGATGACCTTATAAAGTTGCAGGCGGTGTGACGGACAAGTTTCTTCGAAGCTAATTTAGCCTTACCCTCTAAGTGACTACGAAACTGGATTTCATTCCTTGTGTCTACGTCAAGGATTCTGGCTGTTGCTGGCTCAAATAAGTGAGACTAAATAAATAACCTGGATAGGAAAGCGATAGCTTTATTCAATCACTCACTGCAACAAAATAGTTTTGGGATCCTGACCTGCTAATAATGATACATTTGTGAACTTCGCAGTTACTTATGATAACAGGAATTTGGGTCTAAAGAATTTCTAAGGTTTAAATATTGCACATCTTTGTAGATGGCTACTGGGACTTAATGGTGATAAAAGGAAAAAAGAGGAAGGGATGTGTGAGGTTATTATTAATATTAATTTCGCGGCATCTTATAGTTCATTCGTGCCTTTGCTCTTGGAAGAAATGATTTGATGAAGTGAAATTTATTATGAAGATTTACATTTTAGGCAATTTACTTTTATCTCAATGTAGAGGGTAATATAGTTTCATTGAATCGAAACTATCAACATATTATAGGAGGTTATAAGTAGGTCACATTAGACTATTGTAACTTGAAACCGACTTACTCAAAAGCGAGCAATAAAAGTTTCCTGAAATTTTATTACCTGAACTCGATTTTAACACATAAGGTTATTTATTTCACTTTTTTTAAACAGCTTTGTACCGTATTTTTCATCGTATAAACATAATAATTATTAATAGGTAAATGGGGCAGCAGAAGCAACCTCTTTATCCAAAATCTGTTTCTTTATTTGGTTTAACACTGGAACCGTGACTTTCTGACTAGGTGAAATTGCGTACCACCCACCCTATTCCAGTAGATCATTCGAATGGAGTTAGGGTTAGCGCTTTTAGTGTAATTTAACATTATCATTGTGTTAATTAATTATATTAAAAATAACTTTGGTCATAATGTTCAAAAATAAACATGCATTGGTACAAAATGTGTGCGTTTTACCCATTTCTTAGTTAACCGGTAACATTAAATAGGCCATCGTTCTGTTTGAGTTGAAATCATAAAAGTTGTTCTCGTCTATTAATCCGTGGAGCGGGTGTGGGCGCGGGGAGGTCGGGGGTGGGTGGCGCCGATCAAACAGGCCGGGGAATCAATATGGCCGCCGCCCAGCTGATCCGTGACCTCCGCATCCCGCGTCCCCCGCGCCCTACACTCATGCCGTCCCCGGCCGCCCCGCCGACAAACTTGACGCTTCCCTTCACAAGTTTTCTCATGACGATCTCGATGTTGCCAACTGACTTTACTTATTCCGCAGTTACTTATATTTTTCCACCAGATCCGACATATTAATTAGGGGTGAATTCCGATGTATTTTATATTTTACTTCAACTTTATGTATTCTACGAAGTCAAGTTATTCTAGCTATCTGTATATTTTTTCTATTAAATAATAATAAAATCCATTCGATTAAGAACACTACTTTATGCCAATTTTGAGAATAGGTTTAGGGTCTCATGTTGATGTGGGTATTTATCTATATTTTTATTTTTATAAGATCCTTTTTGGGGTAGTTTAAAATACAACACAACAATTTTATATTTCCATCAAAAAAAGTTCAGATAAAAATGTTTATATTTAAATTCATACATCAACTCAATTTCATAACTTAATCGGAGTGGTTTTTAGTGGAAACACCACATACTCCCGGCTCCTACATCCCCAAGAAGTCGAAGATCCGAAGGGATTTTCCACCCCGTCAACAAATAAAAGGCCTCTTTTATTAAACTATGAAAACCCCTTAAGGAAGCACTTATTAAAACAGTGATGGAAAAAAGTTTGTGTTTAGTTTCTGTTAAAGTATATTTTAATTATTTTAATTTAATATAAAATGCTTTAAGATATTGTTCTATGTTATAGGGATTATTGTATTATACTAATATTATACTTACATGTTAATTTTTGCTAGTAATTTGTCCCTTTCTCTCTGAATAACCTGACAGCTTACCTTCCGTGTAGATCACTTGGTGTTAATAAAATATCAGCGCTACTTTCTTGAAAGGTCATTACACTGTACTAACAGCCATTTTTAACACGCTTTTATTAGCTTGGATTGTATGTAACGGAATCTTCAAAAGTAATCTTGACTCACTTCAAAACGTCGTTTTAAATTAAATCTCAGCACACTTATCAGGGTCCAATGTCAATGCAATTATTTAAATAGTTTGTCCATTATTCAGATCAGGACTTTCAGATTTAATAGCTTTTCCCATACCTAATAATATGGTAGTGTCTTTTGCTACTAAGGCGTGTGCTAAAGCATATGTGATAAACTTACTTGTTACTCTTTTAGTCTTAATAAGATAATAATCATTATAAATGACTGAAAAAGGGGAAAAAAATTGTTTAAAATACTGAATAACCGTGGGGTTGTTTTTCAAGGTATTTTATAATATAATAACTTTACTTTCACCAATATCTATCAGTAAAATATTTTTACAATAGTTGAGATTTAGCACCCCACGCCTTTTCACGATAAAATGATTTTCTTTCTGAACTTATAGAAAATTATTTCCTACTTTTTAGTACGGTTATTTATGAAAGCGTGTTTATTTTTATATATTTTTTAAAGTAAGTACAACTTATTGTTTCATGCAGCGGTGTTTCTGTGTGCTAGTATATGATAATTATATAGTACTGGCGTTTGCCCGCGGCTCCGCCCGTGTGTATGCCGGTTGTCGCGGTTAAAGAAGCCTATGCAACTTGCTGATAATGTAGCTTTCTTTATTAATTTCATTAGTGAAAGAATTTTTAATATCAGTTTAGTGGTTTAGGCATAAAAGCGTAACAAACAAACAAACTTACATTCACATTTAAAATATAAGTATGGAAGTATGAATATATAACGTATGTAGGAATGTGATTTTTATGTTTAATATATGTTTTTCTCTCTTTCTAAATAATATATGATATTCCTATGATATTGTGTGATTTTGTCGACCATCTCAGAAAACCTCATTTGTCTTATTAAATTCTGGCTTAAGACTTTTGATTAGAATAGATTATGAAAGGGGTAGATTTCTGAGGGCTCTTTTAAAAAATCTTATGTAGCCTGGTGATTTCTACTTATCCCTTATCTGTTTAGCTCGATATGTTCAACAAGTTTAGAGCGCATACTGCGAACGATGCATTGAGATTCCGTATCCCTGTACAACGTTGTTAGATAGCTTCACCCCTGATTAACGAGTAACAATTATGAATGAGCGTTGAGGTACGGAGGACGATTAACAAGGTTAGGTTGAAAGTGTGGTTAATTAAAAGTTCCGAGGACAACAGCTACTACATCGTGGCCTGGAAATTCTATGTACTCTGTGTTACTTACGTAAACATTTTAAACTGCCACTAGTCATATGTACGCCAAAATTCTTCTGAATGCTCATCAATATAATTGTCACACTCATATTACGACATCCCTGTCTGTAGACTACGAATATCTTGGCTCATATTGATTTTCTCAGATTGGTTACGGTTACCGCATTCTTAGACTTTAGCAATGCTTTTGATAATATTGATTTTGACAACCTGCTTAGCACAACATTTGAAAACACAATGAAAGGGAAGCATGTACAAATTAATGTCAGTGTTTAATTTTAGAGCTTAAAGTCAGAATTTCCTGTAATTAATTTTGCTATTCATAATGTTACATCTTCTTACTTGGTTTTTAGATTGTGGTCTAATATTGGTAACATGCTTATAGGTGTAGATATATTTTTATATATTTTCTGCAACTCTGTGATATTGAGGCAAGTAGTTTAAAAGAGGATTTTTTCATTAATTAGTTATAATGATTGCAGATCAAAACACCTATATTTCTCCTTTGATCTCGATCAAATTACTGTCGAGACAGTCAATTTTAAAAAAGAATGTTAATGTAACCTTAATGTAAACGAAGCAAGTGAAAGTGCTGATAGGCATAATCAAGATTTTAAGAAAGATCTTGCAAATATCGAAAAAAAGGCTCTAAAGAGTAAACTAATCTTGTTATGTACACACAGCAAACGAAATTCTTGGTCAGTAGTATGAAGTACCTGTACTTTTTAATGAACTATTACTAGAGAAATTGAAACCGATAAAGCAAAGTTATTTTAAAACGATAATAATTTGCAAGTGCATGAGTGAAGAAACTAGTTATTTACAATTCACACACATATATACGTATAATAATACCGGAATAACACACCCATGTAAACTTATTGACCAAGTATTTCGTTTACCGTGTATATCTGTACATATAAATACATATTTGATGTCGATGATCTCCGACCCTGTTAAACAGATTAAGTATCGTGAAGGTTCTTCAGCCGCAGGCAAAACCTAATTGAATAAATAATCTTTAGTGATATCACTCAGGGAGACCTTTGGAAGTATAAACGTGTAAAAGTGTATGTTATAGTGTTTTAAGACTAACTTTGTTAAACTTATGGTTAAATTACTAAATAGGTTGTTAATTACCGGTTTTAAAAATACATGCAAAACCATTTTCGGCTCTTGTGTACCGCTGCTTTGAACTGTCATCTTTTTCTTTAGATTCTTCTCTCGAACTATAAGCTTTGTACTTTTCATATAAAGATGTCATTAGTTTCTCTGATATAACCCATAACTTTTTTTTTATTACGATGGTCACGGAGAATTTAGTGCGATTTAGTTCCGGTATATTAATATGGGTTCAGATTATTACCCTTCTTTTTTTTACATCTATACTATGTGAAAGTGAGTTTTTTTCGTGTCTTTGTTTGTTAAGCTTTCACGCCTATGCTACTAAACAGATTTAAAAAATTCTTTCACTAATGGAAAGCTACATTTTTTGGCAGTTGACCGCTCGCACATAAAATGAAGGAAGTATACATACATGAACAGGAACCATTGTTCAAGTTTTGGCTTGACAATAAATCCATCCATAACAATTGTGTTGTCTCTCTGTCTCAAAAGCTCTCGTCATCTCTCTTATTGCTGCACTAGACCGGCAACAAGACCTCACTACACAAGCAATAATGTTTTGTTACATTTCATATTGTCCAGGCACTTCACTTTTCGGGTGGTCGTATTTGTATTTGAGCATGAATTGACGTATCGTTCTGTTGATAAATTAAAAGAATTATAAAAAGGCATAGTATTGAGAGGTTTCATCATCATTATCAACAGCTTTTAGTAGTTCACTGCTGGACATAGACCTCTTCTCAGAAAGGTTTTGGTCTATTATACCACCCGGACCCACGCTCAAACGAGGAAAGGCTTGATTTTAGATACTACCTACACCTGCATACATACGTTTTATTTTACGTAATAATTAAAAAAATAGTTTTAAACGAGAATTTCTAGAGTTAACTATTCTATTTTTATCAAATTAAAAGTACTAAGTACAAAGTAGAGTCCAGTTGAACTTTATGACTGAACTTTAAACATGACTTCTGCGTTTACAGCTCTTATCACTAGTCCAACTTTTAAAATTGATGTTTTTCTTTTTCATTACTGGACTACTTTAGTTTTAAAATGAGTTTTCAAGCAGAATAAAATCGTTTAGTGATCTTTGGTATAATCTCATAATAATAATTCTAATTCTTAAAAATTATGTTTACAAATATTTTTTATGAGTCATTAAACACAAAGAGACATCAACAAAGAAGATTTTCTTTTAAAATATTTATTAGAATTGAGAGTGGATCAAAAGGAAAGACCTCATACGATCGTTTGAGATCGCAATGGATTGAATTACGCAGGATTGTAGGTAATCGATATAATATTTATTAAGGTGATTGTCGCGAGTGTACCTATGTATGGATTTTAAGGCTGTCCGTGTTTGCTGGCTGAGACGTCACGTGCTCGAAGGAAATGGACTGCTACTCACTGGTGGAGGATTTTGTCATTTGTCTTTAAAGCTAAGATGCAAATAAATGATTCATGATTTGAGTGATATGGTTCAAGTGACCATTAACCATAAAAAATCAGAGTTAAACCTAGTTTTCAGAGTTAGACCTTTTCTTAGCTAAAAAGTTAAACGGGTCATGTTACCTCCAGGATAATATTTTTGAAACAAGTCCAACTTTGGATTAGTGTTAGCGTATTTTCCAGTACTGGGACATTATTTTACTACTGTACTGTTAAAAGCTCTTATCCGCTGAAATCTTCTGCGATCTGTCTCTTATGGAAAATATACATATTGTTATGTGCCTCATGTGCCTTTTTATTGTTTCAGGTAAATAAACCATCAAACATACATGATACTGAATATTGAACATGGATAACCTATAGGTGGTAATAATATGGCTAAGACGGTAAACATACTCGCGACCAATTCGAGGATGAGCGGGTATTTAGACCGCCTGTTTGCTATGAAGACATACATTGTGGGTATTATTTATACAGTGAAATATCGATGAATTAAATTAATACTGGTACTGTGTTGGGGGTTCCCAACACAGTAGCAAATTGATATCCCTATCCGTAGCGTTTCAATTAATTCTAATAATACCCATTATTCCAATCAAAAACTTTGCTTGCGACTTGTGTAAGAAACAAATTCATACAACCGTGATTTGCGGCGGTTTCGTCTCAAGTTATCTTGGAATTTCTTCTGAAGCGAAGGAGGAAACAGTTTAAATGCAAATAAGATTACAATTAGATATTTAGATCCTCTCACAACCCACTTATTTTGGAACAAGCTTTTTAATACCAGGCTTGTTTAATTAAATACTTTATAGACGATGCAAACAAACAACGTTTGTTCAAAAGGTAACTCTTGTTCATTGAAGCATTATCTCAAGTAAGTATATAATCAGAACTGGTGCGTTACGTTAATATTTTTTGCCTTCACCTTTTTTACTTGACGGGTTTTTTGGTCTAACTCTAGTGGTTGGTAAGTAAGTAAGTAAGCCTTTTATTATCGAATAATATATGTAATTTTACAGTTTACAATAAATTTCAATAAGTATCAAATAAATTTTAAATTATAAATGTGATTTCTACTTAATTACATTATTTTTAATATATTGATTTGAAATAACTAAAAATGACCATATAATAATATAAATAATAATATATTAGTAGGACTAGAACATTAAATGGTGGGTTAGCCACCCAAAAAGAATAAACATTTAAAATTAAATTTCAATTTTGTTTATGGGCTTGTCCATTTCTGTACAAAGGCCTCCTCTATCGCCGGCCAGTCGTGTCCCGTCTCCCGGCTATGGCAACGATGCCATCCAGTGTGTAATTTACATCGTGCTCATCTCACAAATAATTTTGAGATGAGCACGATCAATTGTTCTGATTTATCTAAAATATAAATGTGTTTAAAATATTTATGTATGGTCATCACCAGTCTGGTGACTATAGCACGGGCTCTAAATATATAATATAATAATAAAACACAGTCTTTCGACAGTTTATAATCTCGCGAGACAAATTATAATTTACCAGTATTTACAATTTTACATAGACATTCATTTTGTTTAAAAGACAACCCGCATTAGGAATATATATATCATGTATACATTACAAACACACCTTTATAATTATGTATATCAACTCGTTGCCGTTAAAAAGCGGAAAAAATTATACAAAAATTAATTTACTACTACTACTCTTACGAAGCAGTGAAATAATAAAACAGTTTATTTATTTATATAGCATAGTTTAGTTAAACCACTTTATTAAAATTAATATAAAAAATATGTATGATTTTATTAAACAAAGTAATGTAATCATAAATTTGTTTATGTTATTAGTCCATGTGATTGTAATGCAAGGTAGGCAAAATATGAAGCGACTTATTTTATTTATTTATTTTAATTTCTACAAACGATAAAATGTGGGAATTCAATTTTAAAAGTACGATTTAAGCTGAAACAGAAATTTAAAAAAATTGACAGGATTAAGGTTAGAATATTTTTTTAAACAGGATTCTTATTAAAACATTGCTTAAAGAAATTCAGAACAATACCGGAATGAATAGCCTGCGTATTGTCGAATAGAGTTTATTTTTACTTTGGTTAAATTACTTTGCATAATAGAATATTTTCACTAACTCCTTCAGATAAATAACACATTTTGAAACAGTAAAGATAACAAATGAAACGAGGTGTATTACGATTTGACAGCAAATGTTTGTTTACGCGCAATAAGATGTCACATATCACGTGACCTGCACTTGACATTTTAGGGCCGATTTAGATACCTTGAGAAAGTAGCATTTACTAACCGTGTTTTTTTTCAGTATAAAAGTTTATTTCAGTCTCTTGTTCATAAATTATTTACATGCAATTTTTTCTTATAAAATCAAAATAACTTTTTTTGAAATACCCAAAACCTGTTTGAAAATAGCCTATTAAATAATATTGATAGCTTAAATACGCTTTTAAACCAAAACCGTACTGACCATAAAACATATTTGCATTTGACATACAATAAATTTCAGGATATGAGAGGGTCGAACCCAAAAGCAGCAACTGTAACACCGGTCACAACCCGCTTGACCCAAAAACCCGTTGGAGTGGTCCGAGAGGCGAACGATCGTGCCGATAGCGCGCGACTGTCCCCCCCGGCACTCGCGAGCGACCCAAAGGCCTAGGGGCACTAACATTACTATCACCTTCTATGCCAATAAAATACTTAAGAATTTACACAATGCGCTTGTTAATTAAAACTCTTTTATAAGCTGCTTTGGCTGCTCTTTTAATATAAATTGTAGTTGATATACGGTTACTTATTTTTTTTTGCTTAAGAGTGATTTAAAAAAAGTATAGGTTACGAATATATTATATGTAAATGGATGCGGCTGTTGGTCTAGTTATTAATGACCCTGACTGCTGCTGAACCTGACGTGGTTTTAACTCTCACCCATGTCAAGTAATTGTGGGGTAGGCACCATCATTTGTTCTATGTTTGGGCCTAAATTATCTATAATCAATTATTATCGGCCTCTATAAGTCTCTAAACGTGAAACAGTAAATTATATTCTTTATCACTAAATTTTCCACACATTGAAATGAAAGGTTGAACCGGCCTTGAATACACAGATTCGTCCACTCAAACCAGTTCACTCTGTATGTGCGCCTACATCATTTATGCCTTAATTTTTCACCCATTGAGGTTGTATTTTATCAACAAAGAATTTAAGAAATTACAAAGTTCTGAGATAACAAAGTTAAAACTTAAAAAAATTGGAAAATATGAAAACCTCATCCTTTCTTTGAAGTCGGAAAGAGATAAAATTTAACTTAAATATTGATGACTGTTTATTAGGTAGTTGCTGTAATTTATAATATACTAAAGTAATAATATTGTGTTTACATTTGATTGCTTTTTGAAGTAAGTTATAGTATAATTTTGCAAATTATTTTGATAAATATAACGTATTTTGCGCTCACGTTTCGCGCTCACTCTACACGTTTGAAACTCGTCATAAATGGTATTGGTAAATACTCGTATATAGCACAGAATTATCACGTAATAACATGGTTGTAAATACCGTGAATAATTACGACTATTTATATCATCATCATAAGCCTATCGCTGTCCACTGTTGAACGAAGGCCTACTCCAAGTAGCATCAACTATGCCGGTCTTGGGCAGTCCGCATCCACCCGCTGTCCACTCGGCTCCGTATGTCATTACGGGTACGTGTAGTTACGTTGCATATAGAGGATTCGATCCCGGTCGATTTTTATAATCCCGGGATTTCGGGATTATCTACAGTTAATCTCGGGATCCCGGGATAGTCCCGGGATTGTATTGGCAATGGAAAGTGGTAACAAAAAGACAGTAAAACATATCAAAATATTTTTTTTGTTTATCATTTAGTTTTGTGAGGACATAGAATATTTAAGTTTTAAATCTCCAAAAAGGCGGTTAACCAAAATTATACTTTCTTCTTATAAAATAAACAAACTAGTGCCTAGTTTGTTTTGTGTTTCGGTAAATAATTTATGAAACTAACAATAAACTTCAAAAAATCAACTTCATTAGACTTATTTAGATAAACTATAAAAAAAAAACTATATGCTTAAGAGACCAATGTTTATAGATACCTACTCATATTTTTTAATTAAATTGCCCAGAAACTTTATAAATTACACACTTTTACGCATAATTAAGGACCGATCATTAGCAAAAACAAATGAATTCAGCTGTGTAGACAAGATCATCAACATCAAATCAAGGCAAGTGCGTTTCTTTTTACGCACATTTTTATTGACTTATGTAAAAATGTATCAATCCCGAAAATCCCGGAATTCGTTAAATTTGATCCCGAAAATTTCGGGACTAAAATATGACCGGGATCCCGGGATCCCGAGATTCGGGATCCCGGGATCGAATCCTCTAGTTGCATATCAAACTAGATACTCATTTAGGAGAAATGCTGTGAAATGTCATTAAAGGTCCATAAAATAACCCTAAAAGGTTGACCTGACCTTTGCCTTTGCGCATGTCCAGAAGAGCATTATCGAGTACAAGAATGATTTTAACACATCAAAACTAGCTATAAAATTCCAAAGAGATAGAGGGATAAAAGCAGTGATTTGTGTATCATCAACTGCCACTGAGTATTGTATTGTTCAAGTTTCAACGAGGCAATCAATTATGTGATTCATGAATATTTGTTCTGGATCTGCATGTCGATTGTGTGTAAATCAATTTGTGTAAATAAGTTTGTGTAATTAAAATTAGTGCACATTGTGTAAATAAAATTAGCTTTAAATGTATGGTGATGTAAATTAAATAACATTTGTACTGAAGGTGAGTTTAACCAAATTATATTACATATTAAAATATTAGATTGACCATAACCCGTATTTTCAATAATTGGATTACATGGCTTACTAAGAAGAAGAATTACAATATTTTTACACCACAGTTCCCGGCAACAGCCAGTCTGAATTACAGGATCGAATTGAATCGATTCATGTTCTGTTAGAACTATTTGTTTAAACTGCTAAATATTTTTGCATTTACATTTTTGCATCGCCTACAACAAAGGTATATCTATACTTGCCAAAAATATCGGAGTTTAGTAAGCCTCTGCCTTCTATCATAATACTTTTCTATTCATGACTATTATATATATTAATATAGTATATTAAAATAATATAATAGGTCTTTACCTATGAAATTGCCGTTTTGTATGCAATAAGTGAAAGTACTTATTTTTTCAAACTTTTTTATTTCTGTTATTTGAAGTAATCACCCATGCAATCGACGCATCTTTGCCAACGTATTGGCAGTTTATTGATGTCCTTCTTGTAAAAATCAGCTGGACGGGAGGCAATAAACTCTTCAAAGGCATTTTGTACTGCCTCTCGGGACTTGAATTTTTTACCCACTAAAAAGTTGTCTAAATTTTGGAAAAAGTAATAGTCGGTAGGTGCAAGGTGTATATGTACATTAAACTTTCTTCAGTGACAGCCGTTACAGTTCTTTAATACTTATTACAAAGATCTATAGAAATATCCATATGAATATGAACTTCTTAGACTTTACAGTTTTTTTCCTTGATATGAATATTTGAAGTAGTTTTTACCAATTTTATTATTTTTGCCGTGTGTAGTGGAAAGTTGCGGCCGGTATTAGTCCGAACAATTCTTCGGAGCACTCTCCATTATATCGGCGATAGAGAATGCAGAGTGTAGCCACATCTATACGTAAAGCCAAGGGATCGAGCCGATCGGAGATGTTTTGCTATCGATGATTCGAGTCGCTCTTCGTTGGATGCGGCCCAGAGGGAGAAGCTGGTACTGAGGTGCCTGCATAGAGATGAGAACAGTATTTCATATGCGGCCGGACTTTCTTTCTTCGAGGCCAATTTGACCTTACCCTCTAAGTGACTGGACTTCGCTCGATATGTCGATGCCTAGGATTCCGATGCTGACTGAGGCAGTTAGGGAGGTGCTCTTAAACCGAGGTGATACGACCAATTGTATCTTTTTTTTTGCGGTGGACGCACAGACCTGTATATTTTTTGAGTTGAACTAGACTAGATTTAGTCGACCCCAATCTGAAACCAAGTTTTAATTTCAGACAGAAGTTTGTTTCGACTCTCGATGACGTTTTCCCGAAAAATATTGGGTTGACCGATGTAAAGGGCATCTCCCGTGCTATTATCTGCATATGCAGAAGATATGCAGAAGAAACAGTGTGGGTGATAGCACACAGCCTTGTATTTATGAAGGCTTTAATTTTGTGATCATAAATGAAAAACTAAATAAAGTACAATTTGCCATCTGATTTCTAGCTTTGGTTAAGAAGGTGTAATAGGAAAACGACGTCGGAATATATGTATATGTTAGACCTCTAAGAGGTATGTACAGCATGCTTAGTTCATGTCTCGTACGTACTAATCATTATTACTAAATTATCAATGTGAATGAATTCTCTCGGTTAGTAAAATAGCCAGGGTATTTTAAGTGCAGACTAATAGAATTGGGAATATGAGAGGCCTCAGATTGGCCATGTGTTTGCTGGCTATGTTGGTTGGAAGATAAAGTGGGAGGTTTGTACTCCTAACCATCTTCTTAATTTTAATGTCAGCTCATTATTGCAAAGACATTATATTGTACATGTTTTAATATACAATTATGTTTTCCAAACAAACATTACGGATTTTTGATCTATATGAGTTTACTCCTAAGAACGAAAGAAAACGAATAAAATAAAAGAGTTAATTTTATAAAAGTTTATTTTAAATAAACTCACTTATAAAATGTGATTATTTTATAACTGTCTTTTGTTTCTTTTGATCTCAAGATTAGGTTAAGTTATATATTCCAGTTAAACTAAAATTATATCAAAAAGAAACTACGTCAGATCACATATCCAGAAAACTCTATACATAGCGTACAAAAATCCTTTTTAAATCACACCTATTAGAACACATTATTCTATTTTCAAGAAAGGAAGGAAATTCCTTTGTCGATACGTCTCTATATTCAATACAAAAAAGTACATTCTATGTAGATTATCTAATGTGAAGTGTTCGAAGATCAGATTCAATGGGTTCGATTCTGTATTAGCTGGCGATTGTTATCTGCGAATTTTCAATAAACATGTCAAGCAGACATATGGTGGAACGGGCGCGGCCGCCTCGCCTCTCAAGAGCTTGCGACGTCCTCGCTCCGTCTAGAAAGCTGTGGAGCGGGCTGCGGGGGCAGGGACGTTGACCTGCCCTTCATCCCTCACCTCGTTTCCCCAGCCGCTCCTAATATATATAAATATCAACCTTCAAACCACTCGCATAAAGACAAATTTTCTAAATCACATTTACGTAAGTGAAGGTTTATCGGAAAAATTGTCATGCGCCATTCGCAATAGTATCTCAAGTGAGTTTCATGTAGATTATGTCGTCAAAATACGTAAGATTTCACTATCACTGTCTTGATATTATAGAACGGTGTATATGACAATTACAATGAGCATGTTTTAATTTTAAAGTTGTACATGAATGCACATTAATTTAGTAATGTTTGTCAGCGTTCAGTTGAAATTAAAACGAAAGCAACCACAAAGCTCATCTTATGGCAAGCGTTTATCGGTTTCAGAACAGCGCTTCCTTTTTTTTTGTTAATCTGAGCTTGCAGTTGATTAAACCAATCTGTAGAGAAAACTAATAGGTACTAAAGCCTAATATTTCAAAATTTCATTTAAAACACAATATTACAACTAGATTTAGGCTTACGTGAAAAAAGAAATGAAAATCTCGGATTTGGCAACAAACAATAGCTGTATGGTAATAATATTTAGCTCTACTACCTAATAGCATCATTTGGCGTTCCTATCTTATTCAGTCAAGCCAGTAGAGACCTGCATTTCACATGGTATGATTGGACTTCTTACATTAACCACTTGCTTAACGTAATTGCATTTCACGCTGTTATTAACAGTTCTGGTAGTAGATCAATAAAGAGGTCCACGTGCACCCTTGTGTCGTGCAATGTTCCCCGCCACGTGACACCCGCTCGCCACGTGACCCCCTCACGATTCATCTACTTAATCGAGTCATGGGCTTCTTTATACCTAGTTCTTGGGAAGTTTGTCATAACCAGTATTTTCTTTGTGTGCAGTAGTGTGGTTCTAGAACAATCTTAACACTTTATTATTGTAAAGTTTTAAACTTTGCTACCTAAAATAAACAATAAACAGTCTGCAAGTTATATCTCTGCAAAGTTTTTAAATTAGCAATGTAGCAATTGTCTTTTTGTTAGTGTTTCAAGAATATACATATTCTTATATAATTCATAAAGGCCCATTTTTTAGCATAGAGGTCCATTAAAACTGATAATTCGATTGGGTCAATATAGTTCTTTCTTTCCATCCGTTCTTAAGATTTTCGGAACCTGTTCGGAGCCTACCACAGACAGGCCCCGGCTCAGCTGTAATATTATGTTCCCTTGTCTATGAAAACTGATGAATAGACATTCTATGACGTATTTACGCACATACATACTTCAGATTCTGTAAAGGAATTGTAAGTTATATATAATATGTAATAAAAACATTTTAATTTAATTTTTGCATTTTTATCCTTGTATTTATCCTTGTATTGAGCGATAAAAATAGATTCAGTGGGCAGAAGATTAACTCTTACTTGCATTTAACTTTATTCCTGTACATACATTAGACAGCACACCAGGCATACTTTATTGTAAATCTTTTAAGTTGTTATAATTATGCACAACGAAATTGGTAGTTGTGCGTATTAATGTATAGTGTATTAATAAACAGGTAAATTTAACGCGTTATTATCTTTTATTAATCATTATTTCTTGCTTAATTTTATTTACTGTTCATTCATTGTATCGTGTCATACAAAACAATATAAATGCAAACCTTTTTTACAGCTTTATCCATACTTACCTACATTATAAATGTGAAAGTGAGTTTATTACGCTTTCACGTCTAAACAACTAAACCGATTTTAATAATTCGTCCACCAATGAAAAGGACAATGGCAGGTCCCCATACATAATTTTATTTGAACTGAAATGTTAGCGTTTAAATATCAAAAAATCCTTAACACTTGAGAATTTCATCATCATCATCATCATCATCAGCCTATCGCAGTCCACTGCTGGACATAGGCCTCTCCCATTGCACGCCACTTAGATCGATTTTGGGCTTCTCGCATCCAGCTCCTGCCAGCCATCTTGCGCAAATCGTCACTCCACCTGGCCTGTGGGCGTCCTACACTACGTTTGCCGAGACGCGGTCTCCACTCAAGAACTCGTTTTCCCCAACGGTTATCGGTTCTGCGGCTAATATGGCCAGCCCACTGCCACTTCAACTTGCTGATCCGGTACGCTATGTCGGTGACCTTAGTTCTCTGCCGGATCACCTCATTTCTGATGCGATCCCTTAGAGAAACGCCGAGCATAGCCCTTTCCATAGCACGTTGAGCGACTTTGAACTTGTGGACCAGCCGTACCGTAAGTGTCCACGTTTCAGCTCCGTATGTATGAGAATTTATTCTTGACCATTCTCATATCAAAATAACTTGCGAAAGAAGTCTAGGAAAAAAGATATTGGATTTTGAATGTTTCGAGGTTAAGTACTAACATATTGTTAATGTTTTGTTTGAAACTAGATGGCGTTGTGTGTCAGATAGCCGAAAATATTATTTTCATTATTATTACAGGATATGAAATAAAAAAAATAAAAGCATAACATCTATTCGAGTTTAACACTAAATTAAACAAAAATAAAATAACAAACGTGGTGAGTCCGGAACTCGACAGGATCTAAACGACGACGTATCGACATTTTGAAAATATCGATGTATGTCTATTTATGTGCCGTTATCAATGACAATCATTGATATAATACTTACATAGATGAGTAATTACCGCCTAAAATCGTTGCTACTGCACATCTGTCCACAGGCATATGCGTAGCAAACGTCAATTCAGTATTCAATGTGGCGTCAACCGAGTTGAACATAGCGACACATGACAGTAACAATCGCCAAAATGGCTAAATGCGTAGTGAAAGAATGCGTTTCAAGGTCACAAAACATTAATAAATCATGCGGAATTACTTTTCACGTGTAAGTTTATTTTTTTTGTATTGATAATATCGTAAATAAGGCTATAATTGAAATAAAACACTGATAATTGTAATTTAGAATCAGTGTTACCATTAAAAAATCATTTTGGTTTTCCCACATTAGTGGGAGATTTTATAATTTGTGAAATAATATGCTTTATACTGTTTTTAAACATTTTGCCAATAATAATAAAATATAGGAAGAACGGTAGTTGTTAGGGCTGGACCGATCACTTTTTTTAGGGACCCGTTGAACGTTCACTGCGAGCTTGGCAGAAGTGCCAAGCTCGCAGTGCTGGAGACTTTTGTACAAAAGAATTAATTCATTGTTTTTCTTAATTTATTATCAATTTTAAATAATAATTGTACAAAATAATAATAATAATAATAATAAATGTTTTTCATAAAAATAAAAAATAAAAATATAAAATAAAAAGTAAATAAACATAAATAAAAAAAAAAAAAAATTGTAAATATTTTTTTTTTTTTTTATTTCTTTTTTAAATTATAATAGAATTTGCAATACACCCTGGGGATTATTTATTATCAGTACAAGTTGATCATTCACTTTTATTATTAAATGCTATTATTTTTACATACGTAAAAATAAGATTGTATCATGAAAGTACAATATCCACACAAACTTATAAAAAAGAGTCTAAAAGACAATTGTATACAAAACTGATGCTTCACAGCGCAGTTTGATTTTACACTGAATATAAACCCTTTTAACCAAATATTTCCAGTTATTTTATTATTTATACCTATTCTATTCAATTCGAAATATATTATTTAGAATATTTAAATAAATTTACTATATTACAAAATTGTTTTAAAAAAAAATTGTTTCTTAGTTGTTATGGGTAAAATTTCATACGGTAGTCAACACTGGCCCACCATCGTAAAGTTATATCTTTGTCCTTGTCTAATCCGAGCGATGGTATTGTTCTTGTCTCGCGTGTAAATGAGACATAAATATGTTTACTTTCAAATGTTTAGTGGTATCAAAGCTACGTCGTCAAAGTTCAAAAGTGGTTACACTTTTTTCGACGTGTGATAGTGAGGTTTGCTTCTCTAGTGTTGTTTTAACTCAATGATGACAATGTATTTTTCTCATCACACTGTGTAGTGGAAAATAACGTAACTATATTCTATTTCTTTAGTGTGTTTAAAATCGTTTAAAGAGAGTCAAAAATATTTTAAATAATTTCTAATTATGTTGATTCAGTCACTCTACCGTACGAGAGAAGACGTGGGCAGAAGCAAATTCATAATCATAATAGGTGAACCTTCGGTAAATATTTCAGCCAAAGCTATAAAAATCCATATCGATAAAATGTTCCATAATATAATATTGCCACCACGCATCCCTAGTCAGTTATACATGATCGCGAATCTGACATTACGTACTTAGGTCAAATAAAATCTTCAAAAATATGTTATCTCTTATAAGACTTATACAACACATGGTGGTGTAATGATAAATCATAGAAAAAATATTGATTAAGTTTACTGTGACTGGATTTTTTAAACGCTTAAGTTTTAGGTAAATATGTTTCTGCCATTGTTCTTTACATGATCAGTGAGTAACATAGGCAACGTTTTACCGCGATAACCGACATACACACGGGCTAAAGCTAGTAAGTTATATTGTTCTTTTTTGCTAGATATTTGCGTAATACATTAGGTATGAATAAATTATCGGTGTAAAAAGTCTTTAGATGGATTGAAATGTCACTTTGGTTAAAATCGTTGAAATGGCAAAACGCGGAAAATGAGGCGTGTTATAAGTTTAACCTGTGTATCTGTGTACTGTCTGTTTGTCTGTGGCACCTTAACTCCCAAACGGATAGACCAATTTCGATGCAGATTTTTTAGTTCGAAAGCCGATGTGATCGAGATGGTTCACAACAAGCTACAAATTTTGAAGATTTTCACTTTCTAGGTGATGAAAGGATCTCACTAAAATCCGATTGATCTGAAATTTGGTATACCATAACTTTGATGGTATTTCTACGACATGGTAACTTGGTACTCGCTGCTGCACCAAGAAGAACTCCTCAGAAAATTAAAGCATATATACCATGCTTGGGCTTATTAGAACAGTCTCAATCAATGAGCAGTTTTTCAACGATGCTATTATTAACCAATAATCCATGCTGTGCAAAAGTCATGGTCATTTATATTTTTAAAGTAATTTTTAATTAATTTATTTATGTAAAAGTTTAAGTTATTGTAAGTTTGAAACGACATTTGCGTTAAATTTAGTGTAAATTGAAGCATGAAAAGCGAAAATTCAATGATACCTGAATCTGTAGGAAGTAGAAAAATAAAACAAAAAAGTATAAATTTTATAAATATTTTGAATATTGTACTATAAGAGTTTGAACCACATTACACCTGTGTAATGGCTTTTGTAGATCATATCAAAATGTCTAGTGGCATCCATTTGTGTTGTATGTATATCTGAGGCCAGAGCAACTTTCCCGCTCCAAGTGGGAAAACTGGTGCATATTTGATGTATGCGCGGCGCGCGCATCAACAATTCACATCGTCACTTACCTAACAGAGCCCAAGGCGATGCTTAACCGTTCGACGCTAGCGTTCTTGATCGATGTAGCCGTTTAAATCAGGATTAAGCTTCTCTGACGAAGGGACGAAGATTGTTTAAGTACAACTGCTCCTTAGAGACTCTGACTTGCTGCATTATTTAAGGCGTAATTAATTATGCCGCCCACTGCCGAAAGCTTGTCCGGTTAACGTTTAATTTTGATCCTTGCTGATTTCACAAGAGAACCTCCTGTCTTTAATGGAGAAAGTCGTTTAACATCTTGATGATTAGAACATGTTGAACAGTAGAAAAAAACTTTTGTGTACAGGATCCTTAATCCTGTACACAAAAGTTTTTTTAGGAATGGCTAGTATAAAACGGGATAAGTATTATCATTCTATTAAGAGCATAAATTTACTTGTAATATACTTATGTCACTCATTTAAAAAAAAAACACTTTTTGAAATTAGTGATTTTAGTGACATTTGTTTTCTCACTTTTCGAATTGTATTTATATCGCATTTCTGTAATTATTGAAAAGTGGACATTATTTCGATTACGAGCTTTTTTTCGGCACGACTTGTAACAGAAGTATTACTGTCCATATACTCGTACCATATATTGTAAACGTCACCTACTGTACGCAAGGCTTACCCCAGCGGAGATAGACAATAGCTTGACAGATTTTGTTGGTGAGGTGGGTGTCCTAATAATTGCCTACGACTTTCCCCTAACTGCAGGGTTTTTTTTTGTAGTTGATTCGCATTAGGATAGTTCCATCAATTTAAATATCACAATAATGATTACTATTATACAACAACATGCTAAATCTATAGTTTTTTTTAAGATTAAGATTTTTGTAGTGTTTGGTTGTATGTTGTACACGACCGAAATTTTATGAATACTGCTTTTTAATTAAATTTTTTTTGTGGCTTGATTTCTTTGCAACTTGTTAGAAGACCAGATTTAGAAAAGAGTAGGTCCATCAAGATCGGTTCAATAGTTTAGGAGCGTATAGAGGATAAACATACAAGCTTGCATTTTTATCTACACAGATTGGTTATAAAACATATCCTTCAAAATAAAGTAAATATTGTAACTGAAACAGAGTGTGATGATTTCTTCATTAACAGACGTTTTGATCGACTCTCACCAAAATATGTATGTGTTTACAAGAACAGATAAATTAAAGTACTATGTAGTAATGGGGTTCATTGCACCTAAGGCAGTGTAGGTAGCAGATTACAAGTTCACTATTTATAAGACAGTAAATACCTGCACAACGTCCGTGTGATGACGGATTAAGAATACGCAGTGTCACCACCCCTGTTTCTACCGTGGGTGCCGGAAGAGACGGCTAAGAGAGCAAACTGCGCAGGACAACAGCACTGCAAAGAGAAGGGAAACTTGAATCAAACCCTATACCAACTCGTCTGGCCAGCGTGGTATAGTCGGCCAAAACCTCCTTTCTAAGGAGAGGCCTGTGACCAGCAGTGGACTGTTAAAGGCTGTTGATGATGATGATGATGATGTTGATGATGAAATACCTGCACTATAATTTTGCCTGCATATCATATAATTTTAATCCAAATTTGCAGTATTTTTTTGTACATTTTTATTGTTGTCATTCTTGATCAATTCCTCTGTTCGAGTTACAGGAGCATACGAACGGTCGCTCCACCCCTGACCACTTTTGGTGCAATTCGATAGAAACGACTATTAGCTAAAAAAGTGCCTTAAAAAATATAAAACGATTATGTCCCGATTTACATATCGAAAATGAATAGAATCTATTCTCGAAAGTTAAAAGTAAAGCTACCTAATTATGCTTAAGAACGTAATACTCCAACAATATCCTCTGAAATCTGTAACGTTCAACAAAATAATATAATTTGTTACACGAATTATTGGTATTAGTCCCCGCACCACACAATTCTTGTTTATATAAACATAATTTGATGTTAATGGAACACAATATTGTTGTCGAGAAACAATTTTATCGCATGCATTATTAAATTGCGTCGCCCAGAGTTCGACATCGACGGGAAATGTTAATAAAGCCACCCGCGGGAATTTCACCAGTGTACGTACAACATTAAGTAGATAGTGATATAGTAGGCACGGCCAATTTAGGGTCGATTAACTAATTTGTGAGTTGCATCGTATGTTAGGTGTGGGCTTTGGGCCGTAATGACATACTGAGACCTGTAAGATTTGATTACCACTGTACAATTTTTAATGCCTTAGCGTTTGTGATCAAAGCAATTCATTCATATTTAAATAACATTTATTCTATTATTATAAAACTGAAGCCTAAGTATTCTTTCTTTCATATGGTCTATATCTAACCTCTTCTAGCGCGAGCTTATTGGTATTTTTAGTACCTATTTAGCGCTTATTGTTACAACTGATAGACATTCATGATGATAACTTTAAAGTAACAGATTTCTTGTATGGGATAAGGAACACATTAACGCTGGATTTAGGTCAAGGGTTTTATGTCGGTATATTTGTAATGTAAGGAATATTTACCTAACACACATCTACCGATTAGAAATAAAGGGTTTTTCTTTATAAAATTTAACACGCACTTTATAAAATCATTTCAATAAAATCTCCTGCTCCTGTTTCAATTTTATTTTGGGGTCGGCCCAATGCGTGATACTCAAGACGTGGATTTTGACTGGTTTCTTTAATGGCCAACTACCTGCCTGACGGCTTGCACTCCATCGCATGCAGTATTTAAGAAGGTTTTTGTTTTGATGTTATTTAAAGTGTAAGTTAACTCGAGCGAAGCCCTGGGCATTAGATAGTATTTTAATACATAGTAATAAGATTTGAGCAACTGTGCTTATGATGTCTCAGGTTTATTATTATGAGTCATCTTATGTTTCATGATTCTTAATTTGGTACACCTTTAACATTATTTGGATATTATGAAGATAATTTGTATCTATTTCCAAAGTTGTTATAACATAAATACTTATTAGAAACTTTTGCGACTTCCAACTAGAATTTTGGCTTCTCAACTTTCATTTTGTAAAGATATAACAAATATACTGCAATTAACCTGTATAAAACTCGTGACAATTTGGACATATGTATACTCGTATAACTCTTTGCCAAGCAAATCTCAAAAATTAATCAAGCTTTTTAATAATATACTATAATAAATTCATTGCAAAAACAGAGATAAATTTCTTGAGCAGTCAACGCACCTTTACTTCGAAGGTATTTCACAAGGACATTTGCCTCACTTTTGTTGTGTATAATTAATTCAGTCAACTTCAGCCCGAGGAGGCTCTTTAGCGCAAGATGGAAAGTACGGTTTAACTTATTTATTCACCAAGAGTATAAATTTCACATTTTCTTCGAGCCTCCTGTGTTCGCACACCGGATGTTCGTATTAAATGAACTATGCCTATACTTATTACACTGGTACGGTTAACGACACGACTTTATAACCACGTACGTAATGCCTAAGAAGGTTTTTTCATTATTTTTTTAAACGCAATTGTCTCAGTAGCTTACGGTCTGTACTATATGCTGATATGTAGTAGGCGGCAACCTTACTTGAATGCTGGTTAAGTACGGTGTACTGGAGACCCGACGCACTTACCTATTCGATACTCCTTATATTATCCACCTATTGTTTCCGTTGTTGTGTGAAAAAGTTAACTTTATCATGGCAATTTCATATTCCTAATTTTAAGGAAGGATTTTGTGAGAAAACCATGGTTTTTAATTGTGTAAATATATAAATAATTATTAAGATTTGCTCAAACCTTTGATGAAGCTTTTTTAAAAAAGGGGAATAATTTTCCAGATTACCGAATAATTGTCTTCTAACGAGTCTAGTACCTACTTCCACCCTATCAAACAATGAGATTAGAAACAACTGCTTTTCCTTTGTAGTTATGTTACCACAGCTGCATGAGGAGTGTGCTTGTTTGACATCTTAATAGTATTAAAAGTCTACATAACTAAATGAATGAAAACAAAATTCTGTTACGTTCGTACGTAATTAAGAATGACTATACTAATTAACGAAAATTACTAGGTATGACAAAATAAAAACCTAGTCCGTACTACCTTTATAGACAAACAAAAATGTTAATGAAAATATACAGGACAGAGACTGTATAGACTCCATCCAAGAGCTGACCTACATCTGGTATAAAATAAGTACTAAGAAACAAAATACTACTTCTACCCATAAAATAAATACCTACCTATAAAATAAATACAACTCGTTTTAAACAGTAATTCGACAACACGTGATATTTATATTTATGGCAAAGCGATCATGTAATACCACTCATAAACCACACTACGATAAAAGTACGCCAGTAAATATTTAATGATTCTTACTATCATGTAAGGTACTTAAGGAAAAAAGATCTGGAATCCTTAGGAGAGAACCGCTCATTTATAATTGAAAAGGAAGAAAGGAGAATGTTCCCCAATGTATGATATCTCGTAAGCGTTCGAGGTGGAAAGTTCAAATATATTTTTATTTACAAACATGAATGCGGTTCAGAAACTTTGAAGTTTTGACACTGAATTTAACTTTAATGGCTCTAAAAAATTATAATTGAAATAGTTAAAAGCAAGCATAACTCGCTCGCAGAAGGAGACGGCAGAGTTCAACGCACTCTCGCTCCGCACGATAGCCGCAATCAGGTTATCGAGCGAGAGAACTCCCACTCCGATGGCCCCTCTGCTCCACTCACGCCGTGGAGCGCCGTGTCCACAGTCCGACCATCGCAGTGGCGGCACTCAGGCGTTGGTTCCTTACGGATCAGACTCAAATGATCCCCGAAATATCCTTTCCCAGTGATCACCTGCGTCAGTCGGTATGAGAGGGTCCCGTGATGCCTCTCGAGCCAATCCTCCATAACGGGTCTTACCGTCGCGATTACGGCGTGCCCGGCGCTCGGTTGTCCAAGTCGCTCCTTCCACTCCCCTACGAGGACCCGGCGGAGTTGGGATTTCCGATCATTGATTTCTCGAGTCTCAGTACTCCGACCCAACTCCCGCGTCTCCTTGTGGAGTTCCGGCCAGGAGACTCACCGCCTCAAAGAAGATTGTGCGGTACCCCCTTATGATCCTGATGGCCAGCACTCGCTGCGGTCGTCGCAGTAGTGCGACGTTAGTGATAAAGGGCCATGGACCGCACAACCCCCGGGTAGAGTCTCCTACAGGAGTCATCGGGTGCCTTCATGTTGGGCAGCAGCCGCGCCAATGCACGCGCAGGATCAACGAACTTTGGGACCAGACCTCAGAAATGATGTCCGAAGTCCCATCGGCCATCGAGTACGAGAACCAGATACCTAATCGAGGGCTCGATACCGATGCTAGTAGAGTTGCCTCCAACTATGAGGCTAGGTCCCTCTGGTGGCTTCCTCCGGAGCCCATGGAAGAACAAGGCCAGAGTGCAGAGCCACCTCGAGACCCAGCCGCCGGTTGTGGCCCTCAGGGTTGCCTCGATCGTGTCGTCCGCGTAGCACGTGACGGCGACACCATCCAAGAAGGCACCACGAAGCACCCAGTCGTAGCCGATGTTCCACAAGAGTGGCCCTAACACCGACCCCTGCAGAACACCGCACGCACGACATTTCACGTATACCGAGACCAGTCCTACTTGGGTAGACGACGGCTCTCTGCTGCAACTCCAGGGCAAAGTGTTGAACGCTTTGGCGATGTCCAAGGACTGGAAACTGCTTCCTCCGCCAGAGCCCTCACGCGCATGATAGCATCCACGGTGGAGCGCCTCTGACGGACACTGTACTGGTTGTCCGCCAGATCCGGCCCCACTATGACGAGATGCTTGACGAGGCGCCTTGAAATCACTCTTTTGAAGAGTTTGCACACCTCGTCAAGCAACACTGTAGGCCATGGAATGCTTTCCACGACGTTGTTGTTTCCGCTGTTGCCGAGTTATGACTGACCAACATTGACAGAAGACGTTTGACAGCTATTATTGTATTTTAGTTATTGTTCACACAAAAAACATGAGTAACACGTAACTACTGTTCTTGTTCAGCCTCCAGTTAAGTAAGTAAGTTACACCCACATCAATATAATAATATAATATTTAGATGGATTATCGCACTTTAAAAATAACTAAAACAAATGGGCAAAGTATATTATGCTGGTGTACGTGAAGACGTGCGCTTTAAACTCGTAAAATATTTACGAAAGACGTTATTACGTTCTTAACTAGTGTGTTTGCATAGTGGCCAGCAATTGGTTATACTTTTTCCCCCGTGATTTTCTCTCGAATCTCGAACACTCCAAGCCATAATCTATTCGATCGCAAGATCAACCTTTGAGCTACTATCGTTTAAATTGTAACAAATTGTTTTTAATTATTTGTCTACAATTTTAAACGCCAACAACAACAAATAAAAAATGTTCCATGCTATGTTTTCGATGGGATTCATTCGATTCTATTAATGGTATATTCCTTAAGAATACTTTACTGCTAAAGAGGGTCTATTTTACTAAATCTTTAGAAATAAAAATAATGATGGGCCGTATACAGTTCAACTAAATGTGGATTCGATTGACGCGTCATGCATCTGTCTCGTAGGAAAGGCAGTAACCGTTTAGATCTTTGAGTTAACAAATTGTTACAAATTGTAGGGTTCGCTCAGCGAGCGGAACAGACACACAATGATATCTGCCGGCGGCGGCGGTGACGGTATTCACGTCAAGAAATTATGGATATTCATAATAAGCAAGTTTTCGTAGTCACATTATGACTAAATTTCGTAGCGTGTCTACGTCTTTGTAGCACTTTTTCCTTTTAATTTTAATTTGTTTACTTGTAATTTTAATTTGGTATTAAATTGTTTTAATAAGTAAACTGAATAACTAACTGACTATTGAATTTTCGCATTCAATAATATATAATTATGTATACGTATGGGCATTAAGGAGTCGAAATGTCAGGTTCCGAATCGCATATAAGATGTTTCTAGCGATTTTTTAAATTTATTGTTGTGGAAAAATTGTGATTAAATTTCACGATTCAACGTATCACGAATAACGTATGAATAATATCACCATTGGTCCGATCTAAAAATTCGTTCAAAAAATGTATTTTTCGTTTACAAAATGATGCCATTATCGACTTATATAAACGTTTAATCGCCAAAAATACTCCTCCTGATCAGACTACCCAATAAGGTATATTATAATAGTAATAAGTAAAGTGAATAAGTAAAGTAAATAAGTAAAATAGTAAGGCTATTTATTCGCAAACTTCTTTGCTTTTCTCTTGTTTTGCGATTCAATTGCCTAGACTGCACCACCCTGGGCCATGGAATGCTTTAAACGTTAGAGACGTTGTTGATTCCGCTGTTGCCGAGTTATGACTGACCAACATTGACAGAAGACGTTTGACAGCTATTATGGTATTTTAGTTAAGGTTTACACAAAAAACATGAGTAACACGTGACTACTGTTCTTGTTCAGCCTCCAGTTAAGTATTTTTTTGTGTTTGGAGTGAGTTTAAACTGTTACACCCACATCAATAAAATAATATAATATTTAGATGGAGTATCGCACTTAAAAATGCCCAAATTAAATGGGCAAAGTATATTATGATGGTGTACGTGAGGACGTGCGCTTTAAACTCGTAAAATGTTTACGAAACATCATTGTACGTTAATAGTGTGTTTGCATAGTGGCCAGTAATTGGTTACAGTTTTTTTTTCAAGTGATTTTCTCTCGAAGGTCGAACACTCCAAGCCATAATCTATTCGATTGCAAGATCTTAACCATTGAGCTACTATCGTTTAAATTATAACAAATTGTTTTTAATTATTTGTCCACAATTTTTTAAACAAATTCCTAGAAACAATGCGATGTGGAATGCGATAGAGGACAGCTACAAATACATGTTTTGTTTTAAACGGCTTATCTGAGTTCCGTGGTGCACGGCGCGCTGTGGGCGCTCCAGGTAACGGTAGCGTCTGATCAACCAAGCCCGGGATAACACGATAAGAGGATTACACCACGGCTCAGCTTCTGTTTGTTTATTTTGTTAATTTTGCTCTTTATTCTTAACTCGCGGCGATAAATTTATGTCTACGTGACATATTGGCGAACTTTTTTTAGCTAACAAGTATTTCCTATAATCTATTGAAGTGTAGCTATAATTATGAAGTGTTCTAAATTTACATCTATAATACGTATTTAAAATACAATAATATGTGTATTTAGGTTTTTAAATACTTGTAAACAGTTAACTATTACGAATACGAAGTCTACTCGTTCCGTTTAGGTGTGTCTGGGCATAGTAAGTTTAGTATGTTTTTACAAAACAAATATTTTTGTATAAGTTCTAATACATTTATTACAAACTTAATTTACTTTGTGTCGAGTTAGGGATGCCGCACAAAAGGGGCCGGCTCGACCGAAGTGATATCACAGCTTCAGAGAAAACCGGTGTTAAATAATTCTCTCGTAGCTTTTCACCGAGTAGCTAGTTTTTAGCCTAAAAACCCCCTTCCTTCTATATCGAGTGAGGGAGAAGGGAGGGCGTCAAGGCAGCAACGCACTTGTGAATCTTGAGTTTTAGATGTCCATAGACTGCTAGTTTGCTCCCATTAATATAAAAAAGTTAATAAATATATGAGCAGTTAAATGGGTCTTTGTTAATTGAAACCTTTAATCATATCAAAACTCTTACACTCAGATATAGTGAGGGGGCTCCAATTTTTTTGGGCACAGCCAGTTCGAGTTACATGTACGACCTGTTCGAGTTTGTTCGAGCAATCAATCCGTGTGACCACTGTATATCTTTTCTTACCTACTTTTCTCTTTTATACCTAGAAGTGCTTAGTTGGTTTTTACTCTTTTACATGAGTAAGTTTAAATTATGGTTGATAAAATGTTAGTATTTAATGCCAACTTGCAATAAGTGCCACTTTAACATGTTAAATAATACTCTCAAATATATTTGTCAATTTTTATTTTAACAGTTTTTATAGAAGTCGTCTTTTCCTCAAATGACATCAACTTTTTGTACGTAATACAGGACAAAAGAATATATTTAGAAAAAGTATATATTTAACTACTATAAATATAAATCTTTTTATACTTGGTACACCTGCTTTGAATTTATGAATTATTGCACAGTTAGGTTTATATATAAAGGTACAAGTACCTGGGAACATATTATATAATAAGATTGTCTTTTTTCTTATATAGCTTTTGTAACTTTTTAAAAGTTACAGTTACAACGTAGCACTAATGGAAGTCGTAATTTACGTGCTCGGTTTGAAACGCAATAGCCAGAGACTCTTAGAAAAGATTCATTAAAAAAAAACTCACGGCTATTAATTTAAAGTTGAAAATAAAATAAATTGATTAAAACCAACAATAGTTTTTACATAAAAATTACTACATTAGTGAGCTGTGTCATAGCTATTTACGAGTACAACATCGCAATTAAATTTCCGATTTGAAACTCATATTTTTTAAGATGAAACATAATTATTTAATATAAATATTTACCCCCATTTTCTATACATTGCTGCCATCTAAACGGAAGTTTATTTATGCCTCCACGTTAGAACTCTGGGGATCTAGATTCGACAAACTGGGTCAGAGCATTTTCCTGTCCTGGGAAGAAATTTCTTCATCTCGTAGAAAATTGTCCAAATCACGATAAAAATGGTGTTCTGTTGGAGCAAGGTCTAGCGAGTACGGAGGATGACGTGTAGTTTTTAACTGCAGCTCCTGTAGAGTTACAACGGTTTCTCGTGCAGTGTGAGTTTTTGCGTTATCATGGAGCAATAATGGTGAAGATCGATTCACAGGTCGGGGCTATTTCACTGCCAGTCATCATCATTCATCAAAACTAAAGTGAATAACACCATCAAGAGACCACCAAGAGTTACCATCAAATTTTTATTGCAGATCAGTCAAATCATGAGGCACTAATTTTTCATAATTTTTATCTTATTGATTTGATGCAAATGAGTCAATATTGTAGGCAGGGTAACGTTAAACCATGCCGCTAATACCTGGGTAGTTTGAATCGGATCAGCTTCCACCATCTCCTTCAATTCAGCGTTATGTAGGCGCTCTTCGGCGTGGTTCCTTCTATAAGTCGAAGTTTCTATTACAAAAGCGTTTCAACCCAAAACGCAAGGTGTGTTTTTTAGCAGTCTCCTCTCCAAACGCAGCGTTGATATTGCGAGCTCGTATTCAAAAATGACTCGGATTTTCGGAGTATCCACCTTTCACGTCTAAGTTCAATAAAAAAAACAATGGAAAGTCGAAAATTGAATGTGTCACATTTTTCAAAAGAAGAACCTCATAGGTATCATGTCAGGAAAGTTTCACACGAACATCTCACACCATGAAGGTGTTATGTCAATTCAAAGTATCTATTACTGTACAACGGCAATCTCATACTTCAAACCCTATTTTTTTTTTATATAAAATGTAATAGATAAAACGTTTCATAATTTTTGAAAGTTGTTGATAGTTAGTTTCTCTGTTTTTAATTCACAATCCATCCCTGCAATATATCAAAGTCTGGCTATAATTTAAAAGCTATTTACCTAGAATCAGGATTGAACATAATATGTATATTTTGCGATTTGGAGATTATACATTTGATGATTAGATAGGTATTTACCGTTATAAGTAAAGTCTTATATGTAGAACCTTTCTTTTTATTTCGGTTATTTGTAATAACGCTCGATGCACTCCATACAACAAGAAAGTTATGTGGAGATTGCTTCGTAGTTTTCAAACACAGGAAACTTACGAAAAGAGAAAGCTGATAACAACGTTAGAGTATAAAATTACTTCCTAGACTTTGTAAAAAAATAACACTAACTCCGAACAAATGATTGACGTAAATATAAATATATTAATAAAACTCAGTTCGGTTCGTAACCCATACCCCTTTCTTACCATTGGTTCCACTTGTTATATACCTACCATTCCTTTTATTTTACTTTTTTTTTTTCATCTAATTACTATTTAGTGCAGTGACGGATTAAGAATACGGAACGTCACTACCCCAATTCATCCCGTGGGTGTCGTAAGAACCGACTAAGGGCGCAAAACAACGCAGGACACCAGCACTGCAAAAAGACGGAAAACTTGACACAAACCCTATACCAACCCGCCTGGCCAGCGTGGTATAGTAGGCCAAAACCTTCTTTCTAAGGAGAGGCCTATGTCCAGCAGTGGACTATTAAAGGCTGTTGATGTGTGATGTGTGTGATGACTATTTTGATCCATCGACAACAATAGGCTTGCCCCTATAGTACGTGAGACTAAATTATAATTGCATAAATGTGGGTGTTCAATATGTCTACATTAACCTACAGGAGTATGCCGTGCGACATTACACTATGAATATAACTGAAATAAACCAGACTAGCTCTTTAAATATCCACACACTGTCTTGCTTTATATAATGGAAGTGCCACAACTGAAACAAAGGCCACTAAGCTGATCCCCAATCGATGTGATAAATTTATAATGCTACGAGTATAGGTCGTTGGACTTACACTAAAATAGTAAGTATAACAACCAATAGTATAACAATATTGCTTTTGTTCGCTATGATTATTTCATTAAAAATATGATTTTAAATGCAAAGTAGTATTTAAGTAACTTTATTGACTCAAAAATGATTGTATTGGTATCTACAATTAGTTGAATCTATAATAAGTGTAGTTATAATAAATAATAACATTTAGTGCAAGTTGAAAAAAAGTGATGTACATTCTATATATTCCAGAAATATTAAACTTGTAGTACCCTCTAGGCTCGTAAAGATAAACAAGTCGTTTCGAGGTTAATGTGTCCGATTTTATAATAAAATCCCAAATGATATTCGAGACAGTATTAACAAATTTAATTCCGTGAATTGTGTCGGAGAGCCTATTACTCAATTGTGGATTACATAGAAGACAAAAATGCTTGGGAATAATTTAGCGCAGGCTATTTCTTAAGGGCAAATGTGATGTGGGCTAGGGTGTTTTTATTTAAAAAAAACTATTTTTATGTTTCACTTCACTTTCTCTTTGATTTGATGTTTTTTCTTAGTCTTATTTTTCTCTTTATTGTCTTTTTACCTTTTAGTCCTTACTAGAACACATCGGAATAATGTTGTGGTATATTTAATGATGCCATTGTATTTATCTGTAAATTGCAAAAGAGTGGCCATGAGTTGTTGGCCCTTTCTTCTCATAAGGCTCAACCCCTTGGAAAGGGGCCGTTGTGAATCGGCAGCTTTTTTTTCTCATTTCACACAACAGAGATTGTTACTATTGTGTGTGTTGATCTACGACTAGCCTACATAAAAGATGATTTCAAACAATTTTTTTTTTATAAAATAAATATAATTTAAATTTGAATCATAGACGGACAAATAGTTAGGCATATATTCATCCGAGAATCAGGGATTCTTCGATGAAAATGGGCCTAGCTACTTGTCTAAGGAAGCGGATAGGGTTACGGATCTATATCCGTTTCCTTACCTCAAATTTCTTACTTTTTCTCACCTTTTAAAGAAACAACTCGTATTCAAAAAAAAAATGCGCTGACTTGATATAAAATTCAAAAAAAATGAAAGAAGATTATGACCATGTAAAGTCCATGGTTAGAATTATGTTTGATTACACACAATACTCTTAACAACGCATTAATACTTTTATATTTAGTCTCATTGGGATAAATGTCTTGATATATTTAAATATAAATTAAGTGTCGAAACAGGAATGAACGTTGAACGGCAATTGGTCTGTATCAGCCGCGCCAAGTCCAAATACCCTCTTGTTGATCTTTCTAAATGGGTGGTATAACTCGTAGCTAAATATTCGCCTTTTTGGGTATTCTTTTTAAAGGATAATATTTCAACAATAATATGTATACATATACATGCATGGTAGTGATAATTTAATAGTTGTGATACTTTATGTTTTGAAACTATATTGGCAAACAAGCACACTATGTGCTCATATCATTCTAGTGTGTAAGTGGATCCGGTGTCTGTATATCTGTCTCTTATTTTTTATCAGTATGGGACTTGCTCTATAAAAATCAACACACCCGTTTAACAACTACAAGAAAATATAAGGACGAACAAACAAGACTAAAGACATTATCACACATAATGCTCCTTTTTGTTGACCCCCAGTTGGATATGAAAGGAGCAACACAAACTATTGATGTATTTAATCACACCGACACATCTTCACGATTACCATATGCTCAGTCCCCAGTTTGATGAAGGATCAATTAAGTTATAATTATAATTACATAAAACAATGCAATTGAAATAAAAAGGTTCTCTAAAAATAACTCGGTCAAAGCAACTAGCAGGCTACGTATAACTTCTCCATCTCGGAAATCGATGTCAGACTTTTGTTCGAATACCGATAAAACTACTGCCTGAATGCAATTTACAGTGACCTGTGAAAAAATTATGTCGTTTAAAGCTTTGTACATGCAAATTGGAGTTCGTGTATCTTGATCGTACTCACTACTATTTACTATAGCGATATTCTAAAATGCAGTGTAGTCTAGTAATAACAAAGCATGAGGTGATGTTTACCCAGTCATTTGGAGTCTTCCTCTGAGACTTTTTCCCAAACTAGGTTAGGCGTCTACTACGATACATCTGAATTTCGATTTTTACGCGGATTGGCTGCCATCAGACCTCCACAAACCAAGTACTAGGCGACATTGAAGTTCTGTTCAGAAACTGTTGTTGGACTTTTTAGGGCTCCAACCACGCGTAACAATTTTCACAGATGTTTCGTATAGCAACCGGGATAAACGGCTTAACGTGCTCTCCGCGACACGGATGGTCACAATGTGTTAAGAATGGTCACCTATTCATAGACTGACCTGGCTAGAATTGCGTACCTTGCAATGTGTCAATCTATTAGCTCAAGCACTTGAAGTATTGTAACATAAAATATTAACACGTTTAGGTTTAAAATAAATATCCGAAATTAAAAATCAAAAATTTTAGTTTAATAATCTCGGGTAGAGCTCAGGAACACACTTATTTAAGTTCTGTGAACTAAAAACTAAAAGTCTTTGAGCATTTTTTCCAACGACTCTGTTCAATTAAATGAGAGTATTTCATCGCCTCTTGACTAGGGGTCCTGAGAGAAAAACAACAACCACGTTTTTCTTAAAGGAAAAGTGGTGTGGCACAGAGAAGAAGTTTTGTGTACAAGCAATTTTAAAACCTTGAGAGAATATCTTCTTGAAATTAAACGAATTTTTAGATTTTTTTAAATTAACAAAGATACTGGAATACTTATTTCACCAATCCTAAGCATAAACGGTAAATGTTAAACCTTCATAGTTTTTGAATACGAAGCAACATTTATGATAACTTACAAACATAAAGCTTAATCTTAAAGCTTAAACGAATTAACATATTGAATCCAGGATGACATACGAGTATTTTAACTAATCATTTTTAACCTACGAGTACTAATATTGAAAATAAAAACTGCACTAAATAAGCTGCTTTAATAGCAGCTTACTTATTAATATGAAAGAAAGCTGTACAAATTCTGAATTAAATTGAATTGATGAAAAAATAGTCTTATATAATCTTAAAGTAATACTTAAAAATGAAACACGAGACTTTTGAACCCAGAACCTCTTATATTTTGTTGGTTTGAAGCAGTACTTGTTACTGGTAGCGCAAAAGCTCTGAGGCGAGATTTCATTTGTGTTTTAAATATATTTTAACGTACTAATGGAAACGAGGTTTTATTAAATATTTATTACGTAACGATACACTTAGTTCAGCGGACGGTTTGATATTTGGTGCTTGACGGCACGTTAATGGAACCTCACATTATGGAGGAAGGTTTCGCATGATTTGATCACCGTGAGTCGACACATGTCCAGTGGCCTCATCCATCAGAGGCGTCGTGTCTGCAGTAATTCTTGCTAATACATTACACTTGTAAGACTATATACCTAGTAATCTTTATACTTGCTACGATATTATTGACACGTCCAGTTTTATTACTTATAAAGTAAGTCAGTAGCATGTCATAAAAGTTAAATTAAACGTAGGATTTTAAAAGACACGTCAATGGTTAAAAAAAATTAAATGAAAAATTACGTTGTAGGATGTTATTAATGAAGTATTGCAATGCTTGTTCTTTGAAAAGGTGGAAGTCCTCAGTTTGGCTGGTTTTCTTCCATGAGTTAGGAATATTCAGCGCTTTGAAAAATAATCCTTATTCTATGGTTCCTTTTTTGGTTTTATTGACAATGATTTCAAAAAGCTTCTGTATCATTTCTTAACAGACGTTCTATTTTTGTATAATCTCATAGTTTAAAGAGATTAAAGAGATAAATTTATTCTTGTGTGTACACTACAAACACTACAAAGTGTACAGCAATAAACATCGTTATGTTTCGTCGAGGCTTCTTAATACATATTTATTAGATAGCACGAGTCATCTACGTTTAATAGCTGACATTTGTTTAACATACAAGTATCTATTAATACTGCTTATCAGATCTTTCGGCCTATAAACACACTTACTAATGTAGTATGCCCATAAATTGCTTAATGCTTTTTACACTAAAACTGGCTCTGTTTTATTTTATATTCTGAGTCAGTGGTATCGTTCATTACTGTCATTCGAAGTTATTATGTAAGAGACATAGAAATAAAATATTGGCTGAAGAGGTTTGATTTGAAAGATTAGCATCAGTGATGTGAAATCTTCAGGCGCTGGTCTATTATCGCTGACTTATGACAGCTACATAGGCAGAGCATCAAACAATGAAATATGTGTACATATTTTATGGTACCCTACCCCGGCCAGATGCATCAAAAATTAACCTTAATGGTACAGTCAGTTTAGTCATCCACGTGTGCACACCCTAGTCTTTGCCTATGAAAGTCTTTTAGTTAGGAACACAACACAGATATAAAATAAAACAAAAAATACGTCCAATGCAAACGTAGTTCGTTAATTACATTTTATTATGACATTTTAATGCATCAAGAGAGTGTAAGTAATTATAATAATCAATTCAGATTTAGAAAATTTTTTGATTGATATAAAATAAGTAAAGTTATTGTTTTGAAACGTTGAGGCGAAGGGAGTGAAGTGTGTATAAAGATAAACGTATTATTTACTTGCAAACTACTTTGAAGTTTAAATAATAAATATACTTTGTATGTGTTAAATGCGTGTGTGCGTACTACGGGTCGAGATGCACAAATGAATAAGTATTCATCTAGCATATGTATATAATTCTTATACTTCATCAGATGTAGCGTATTTATTTTATAACTTTGCGAACTCATGAATTCCATAAATATACCTGAAATTTAATATTATTTATTTTAGAAAACTTAGTGTGGAATTCGATCTGCTAACTTAGGTACAAATCAATAAGTCAACAAAAACGAACGTGTAACCTCATACTATTATTTGGTTTATTTAAAGCTAATAGTATAAACAGAACACGTATGGATGCGGTTATCGAAGGACACCTTGCGTTCACTCTATGATTGATTGAGTATATGGTTGGAGGCGGTCACCCCACCCTTTAGCGGCCTTCCCCCTCACCCACACTCGGCGATGGTTAAGAGGCAACCAGCTGCCGGCGCCCGCTGAGACATCGTTGCTTGACATGATGTTCATTTGTTCTGATTTGTTAGACACCAGAGCGCACCGCGAGCGCTCCAACATCGAACATTACTTGATTAGAAAATATTATTATGATGTACCTCACGGGATACCGAGAACATTTTGTGCATAGTGTATTGTTACCTTTATCTTTACGCTGGAGTCTTCCCTAGCATATTTTGTTCGTAATGCTTTATTCACTTTTGTCTATAGAATGGTGGTAAGCATTCTTTTCTTAAAAATAATCATAGGCAGTACTCCGAATTTATAAACAGTGAAAAACTGCTAAGGGATATCCTAAGTATGTAAAACTTTAAAAATATGCTTGCTTTGGTCTTTAAAAAACTTGGTCCATTAAATATTATGTAGGTAGACCTTGTAAGAGACTCTTGTAGGTACTATGACCTGCAACAAGTGTTAAAATTTTATTAACTGCTATTAGATTCGTGTTCCAACTTGATGGTGTTACAATTTATGGCATTTCAAGTTAAGTAAGTAACATTAAATAATTAGTTGATAAGTGTACCTTCTTCGTTTTCTCCGTCTAATCTTAATTCGTTTTTTTTATGTATTAAAAATAGCTTATCTTGCTCTTTAAAATATCAAGTATATGTCAGTCAATATTCCGTACAGATTGGTCCACCCATAGAGATTGGTGTTTAAACCTAACAAACAGACAGACAAACATTTTAAAAGTGATTATGTGACCGTCATTCATCATGTATTTAGTAGTTTAGTAAAAATCTATTACCATGGCAAACAAACACTTCAAATGTAGGTATTAATAGTATTAAGATGCTATATATTACCTTTAATACATCGCATTTTATCACCTCAGTTTTATACTCGTACGTATTTTCTCATTTACCATATATAAGACGCGTAAATCGGTACTTATTTACAGTAGTATTGTGTCGGTAATAATTTACATTAAATTGCATTGTTAATATTTATAGGTGATCTACATATGAACGATCAATTCGATTAAAACATATGCTAGACACAAAGGTCAAAAAGAAGGAATCCCGATATACACAGTACCTAAGTATTATATAAGTAGAGCACCGTTAAAGTTGATCGTTGTGTTGCCCACTTCAATGACTATTTTTAATAATAGTCTGCCGCAAAAAAGAGACCTTAATGTCGTGGTATCCATATGTTTCACTGTATCTTAGCTCCTAAAAGAAATATACCGATTTAAATTTGTTTCAGGTTTTCTCTTTTCTCGGAAAGGATTTTGAATCCATTTCTCAAATTTTTATGTAAACTTGTCTCATTTAAGAACCAAGACTGTGTTGAAATATCCCTATGCCAGCTATAATTAAGCTATACAATTAAGGTGATCCCAAAATGTAAACAATAAACACGTTAACGCTAGTTAACCTGTACATAGGGAATGCAGTGTCAATAAGCTATTAGATGAACGAATGATCATAAAAGGGCATAGTATTGGACCTAAAGCGACCGGTGGGCTTAATCGAGCCATCCCTAATAACGTGCCCTATCAGTTATGCGATGCTGTACGACATGTTATCGCTTTATAGACAAACACAACACACAACACATTTTTGTAAACATGTACTGTATTTGTATGTATATATTATGTGTTTAATGAGTGTATTAAGTCCAAGTGTCGTTTCGACCCTCCTGTAACTTTCAGTCGCGTCTTTATCCTGAATTGTCCTTTATAATTTAGTTTAGTTAGGTCCGACTCACACATTAGGGGAAGTGTACGTAGGTATAGCCATAAACCGAGCACTTTGACATTTAAAGATGGGAAATTGTCACTATATTAAAAGGGAAATGTAGGTAAGATATTGCTTAAATGGATGAATTGGGGAGTGTTAATAATATTTCGAGCACATCAAGGTCACATGCGTGACCATGAGGGCTTAATATAACAATGCAATGTATACTTATAGTTTAAAAACTATTGGAAAATCAAACTTCCTAAATTTTGGATATCGAAATACACTGAATGTTAAAACTTTAAGGTGAGGTAAGGTAAACTGCATGATAGAAATAAAATTTGATGAATATATAACTGTTTTGCTACCGCAACCGTGAGATTAGGAACATCAGTAGTTAACTAATAATATTTTAATTTGGCCATATCAATATTACACATCTTTATTTTTAAGTAAATACCATTAGATTGGCATCTACGTTGGTGAATTAGTTTTGTAGTTTAGTTGTTGTAGTTTTTTTTTACATAATAAAATATACTGCAGGTATATTATTTTGTAACATTTTTAAGAAAATACAACAATAACTTTTGTAATAATTAAACTTTGAAAGAGGTAAATAAACCATATGTCAATATTAGACAGTAATAACAAATAAACCCTATTTAAGAAGAAGTTTAACCGACTTCAAACAATACTAACAAAAACACTCAAAAAAAAAATACAAATCTTGTTGAATAAACTAAAGTAAGTTCGACCCTCGGATATAACAGGTAACGTTATAATAGCAATAAATACCTTCCAGTCTGTTTGAAGTCAAGCCAAATGATACTAGATAGGCTAGGTACAAGGTAGCGCGGCGGCTGCAAGGGTCTTGATGCTGCGCAAAACATCCTAAACGAGCCTAAGTGTTTTTGTTTTTGAATGCTTTATTGAATAAGTAAGTATGAATTCACGTAGGTCAATTGGTCTTATTGGTCCTTATTAATTAACAAAATCTGCTATATTTCATTAGAGTTATATTGAATTCTTTATTAAGCTGATATAAAGCCGACATAGACCCTCAGTATTACCTTTTGTGCATCGGCCACAAAATACCTTAATTTGTTAAATTAGTAAGCCGTTGATCTATATAATCCCTCAATAAGTAATTGATTAATGATGCTGATTTCTAATTTTTACCGTTTGCCAATGCAATAGGTAAAAAGTGAAAATTTATTTAAAATTAAATTAATAAAAAAAATTACCCACGAATTCATTAAAAATTAAACTGGTCGTATTTTGGTGTTACAGGAAACGTATCGACGTTGGGCGTGCAGCACGATGGTGCCGCTGTGGGTGGAAGAGGGTGCGGAGGAAGGCAGCGAGGAGGGAGGCAGAACGCGCCGCGCGCCCTCTGAGCACGCGGCGCGATGGCACGCGCGTCACCTGGAGCGCGTCGGACATTTGGACCGTCGGCGCAGTGCCGGCGGCGTCGTTGGCCGATGGGTCCGCGCCGCCGCCGCCGGCCCCGGCCGGCCCATAGTCCGGCTCAAGCCCTGCCTTTCTGTCTGCCAGCTCGTCGAGCAACACTGCCCCTACTTCCTACCGGCGGATCGCGCGCCTGCATACCCCACACAATACGCCGGTGAACCCACGTTCCTATGTCTCGGTGAGTAGCTTCGATTGTTTGGTTTGATATTAGTGCAGGATTGAACGTTGACACTACAACAAAAAAAAAACACACTACACACAACTATCTCTTTTATCTGCCGACTCAGTTTACACTTATTTTAGTTTATTTTAATCCATAAATATAGGTGATCTTGAAACATAAATACTCAAAGAAATTGTAAAATTAAACACTACAACCGAGAGAGAATATGCACTCAAGATAAGGCCAAATTTTCTTCCACTATACATACGTAAAAGCTTGGCGGCAGCTCAAAGAAAAGAGTGCACAAAACGAGTGTCACTTTGGGGGCGACGCTTTTTTATTTATCTTAAAAGCGGTATTTGTCTTAGAATAATTGTTGCTTCAAGTCTTCCGTTTAATATTTGTACGGACAGGGATAAACGTTGCCAAGTACTTTTTGTGCACATTTCTTTTATCATTGCAGTTTTTAAATTGGAAAGTAGATTTTTTTATGTGAAATGAGAATTGGATTTGTTGAATGATTGTTGATTTCAGACCCGCGTATCCCAGAGACGGGTGCACAGGCGAACAAGTCCAACTACGGGTGGGACGAGTGCTGTTACTGGTACTGCGAGGGGCGGCTGTGCTACCGGTGCGAGTCGCGGCTCAGCGAGGCGCCGCGGCCTGAGGGGGAGCGCTGCGCCGCTGTGGAAGAGCGCGTGCCTTCGTGCTCGGTACCTTATCAGGCACCGGGTGGTGCCTGTGCGCTCTCCCCAGGCACGGCGCTTATCCTTGCTGCGATACTATTCGCGCTCTCCATACATGCACGGACTCACTGGACCATAGGCACGCCAATAGTGAAAGTGCGCGATTCATGGTTATAGTTTACGTTAACGTGCGTCGCACCCGCGCGTCCCGCGATCGCCGGCCTGCGATCGGAACCTCTATTAGTGCTGTACTTATGATAATAAATAACGCGCGGTTACGATTTCGGACGAGACGTATGCGAGTGGCGACGCTGGCGATGCGCGCTTTGGCGCCGCGACTCGCGACGCCCCTGTAGACTCTAAGTTAATATTTGTGTCCGGTTGATCGATTTGCCCGAAACATGGAAACACCAAATAGTTACCAGATTTACATATAACTTTAAATCATTTATCTCGTAAGCGCTGTTAGCCGATGTTCCGGCCAATATGTTAATTAATAACTTTTCAGAAATTGTAAACAGAATCCTCACGATGTTTTGCAACAAGTGACGTGTTATATTTTACATAGGGGTTTACAGTTACATCATTCATAAGCACAGAGTTTGAGTTATATCGCTAAATTATATACCTTCCTGAATAAAAGCAATATTTTACAGGACTTCAAGAAGATAAACTCTCTGTGACGATAGTTAATCAGTCCCGATTAATACATACACATTTAGATAGTTTTGTTTTAGGATTTGCGCGACGAAATTTGATACTACATTATTATGTAGTCTCCAATACGGAATACCTCATGCAATAGGAAATATACGTGTCACAAAAATACTACCAAGTTTTTGGATTCCTGCCACCCTCAACCGCCGTGGGATAAAGAGTAGGTGTCACGTCCTGTCTCCCTCACGCTTAACGACCAAGTTGATGATAAACTAATGTATGTATAAGGGCACGATGTCTCTACTCTTTTGAACATGAGACAATAGGTAGGTATACTTACTGTGGAATCGTTTATTAGAGAGTTATTTTTGTAATGTTGCACTAGTAAGCGGAACGTAGTTTTGTGGCGGCAGAGTGGGCCGGTACTTTACTTATAAGTGTTTCGGGGTACGTAGTTCAGCAAAGATCTTTGGAGCAAGCTTACCTTTACCGCCACGATGCTAGCTGTACGCGTGTGGACGCCTAAATAGTTGGTCTATGATGATTATGTATAAAAAGAGTCAGGATGGTAATATAGGGTTAATAAGTAGTTGTTGTTTTGTAAGAAGTAAAATATGATTACAACATATAATGCAAATTATATGTAATATATCCGTCTTATGAACTAAATCAACATTCAGATTTAATATGGTTGAAAATGATTTTTATATAACTTGATTTTTAATATATATATATATATATATTGTATAATATAATAATATATGATCGCACCGATTATTGATAATGATATTGCAACTGTCAAGCTGAGTATCGTGTTGTCGATCTCAACGGTAACGGTATTTGTTAGTTTTGTCTTTATTTTCTTTTAGAAAAATATTAAATTATAGAATTATCGTTAAACATTATGTGATGAAGACAAAATATGGTTATTAAGACTTTATTGAATGGACATTTGTTGAGATATTATCCTCGTTCGGGGATGTAGTTGTTGTATTCAAATGATAAATGATAATAATATTAAGTAAGTTATTTTTTACGTTTTTATCGTGTGTACATATGTCAAAACGGTTTGTTGTTTCCACTTCCATACTTAATCGTCGTCACCGAAGGTGCTAATGGTCTATTAACGCTTCTTAAAGCTTCATTTGTGTCAACTTCCAGTGTAACCTGATCTGTTTGTCTGTCTGTGTGATGTACTTGTTAGTACGTAGGTGCTCGTAGCGACGGGCATGAGACCGACCGACCTCGATGCTCTCGACGCCAAGCTACGACGCCGCGCGTGACGCCCCCACACTCATATCACTTCTACCTAGGCTACAGAACCTAGCCAATATTTTCATAGTACATATTTCAAGTGACAGTTTCCCTTCAGTG
Source organism: Arctia plantaginis (assembly GCA_902825455.1). Lineage (NCBI taxonomy): Eukaryota > Metazoa > Arthropoda > Insecta > Lepidoptera > Erebidae > Arctia > Arctia plantaginis. Next base: position 3,950,999 of record CADEBD010000303.1, read on the forward strand.
GGGTTAACTCCAATAGATTAGGTATATTTGAATATAGTGTGTGCGGAATTGCGATAAAATGGATCAGTAGGTCGTTATTGTTTCAATCGAATGTCTAATTCGCTGTTGATCCCCAGTGCCTTCGCTTGTGTCGAAGTGAAAGCGTCGCGCGTCCACTATAATAATGGTAGGTACTCTTGGCATCAAGCTCTACGCACTAAGTTTTTCTCGTTACGCACTCAGTGATTAACGGTTCATTATCTTTTTAACGTTTCATTAATTTTATCAAATAATGTATTATTCATCATGTTTCACGCTGTGACTGATGGAACAAGATAAGTAGTGTAGTATCCCGTGCACGTATAATGTCGTTTCGTTCAGTAACCACAGTTGGAAGTAAAATGTTGAGAATCATAGTTATAGTCTCTTCAAGAGAGTTTTATAGTAGGTTTAGATTTGAGAGCTGTTAACAATAAAAAGTTTAATATCGATTATTTGCAAAAAACACACAACCAAATGTACTATACCGTTCTAGAGTCAAAATTTATATATTTGACTAAATTTTATAAAGGTTTTATTTGATATATTTTAAGAATTGGTCTACAATTGTAGGTAAAGTCATCAACTTAATTTCTTTGTCAGTGAGTCAGATTCAGAATGTTTTGATAATAATCAAGAAATCTTTCTCAAGTCAATCGTTGCTCTACTGCGTAGGTGCTCTTTCACGATATCTACGTGTATCGATATATATTGTCAAGGTGTCTAAATTTAGTAATAGAAAATGAATTACTAGAACATAATTAATTGGAACAATTTCGAGCACTCGTTAAAACTTACACATTGACCGTGCATTTCTTCTTGTGAGTGTCACCACTGTACACTATCGATATCTTCTATCGTTCACTTAATTAGAGTAGATAGTGAAAGGCCAAGGGAGCGGTTCGGATGTTATGTACGGTTAGCGTTTTGGTTCAACAGGTTGACAGGGGTGTTCATCTCATTTACATTACACGTGTGTAATCGAGGCTTTAGACTACACTACAACACAGCCACCGCACAATTCGTATCTTCACAACACTCGGTATGCATTCCTGAATTGTTATGTATAAGTCATTACAAATTGTTACCTCCTGTTGGGAAGATGGTTTTAGTATAGAGGCGACATTAGCAATAATTGGTAGTAAATATCAACCAAAATAATGTGGTGAGCGAGGACCGCGATGCGATGCGGAGCGATGGTGAGCTTTAGGAGCGAAATAGAGAGGTCGCACACCCGCAAGCTGCGACACACCACACCATTCCCATTCTAGGTTTAGTGTAACGGGTGTATTCTTAATGTTTCGTTGAACGTTTGGTGATGGTGTAATATTATGTTTTTAATTAATATACGTATGTTTTGATGTACATAAATAAAGTGTAAATGTTTAACGCACAAATAATATGAAAAAGAATGCTGAATATTTAAAGCAGTGTACGAAAACTTATGTATTTAGCTGTAAAACGTAACTGGGAAGTAATCGATAGGAAATATGCAAGTAGGAACTACCGTACTCCGTCTGCTAACGAAAAATGGGTCGTTTGTCTGTCGTTCATCTCATTCATATTGTGTTGAACTGTTTAACCCTGTACTTGCACATTGGTAGCGGCGGGATAGACGCAAGCTTGTACCAGTTTCTGCGGCTATGACTGTCGTTCCCAGTGGTCATTCACGTATATTATAAAATATTTCTTGTATTAACTGCACCCACTATTCAACATGTTAAGCTCCTCACGTTAGGTTGCGCGGCGACTCAGTTGACTGTCACACACACGCACAAAGCAAACAGAGATATGTGCTTTCGGGGTCGTTCATCGATGATTAAGCATTAATGTATATTTATCTACATAATAATAACTCTCAACATACATATAGAGATGTAAGCAAAACACCAAATCGTAGCCTTTACACGAAACCTCTGGAAATATTAGTTTAAACATAATAGGTTAAATAACTAGATTGACTTATTGTATTTTCTATAAGTTTCTACTTGTGCAGTATATAGTAAATACGTTTCTACATTAGGACAGTTTAACTTTTTCATTGATACTTTCATTTCGAAGATGGTGAACATGTTTCAATAATCAAGAAAGTATTATTAAGAAAAACAGATCGGCTAAAAATGTTTACCTAAAACATTTCTCGCGGGGACAAGTTAGTATCGATGAAAGGGTTATCGATTAGAACAAACCTATTGATATTTGTTTTCAATAGTGGCTGATACTGTCTTAATATTGTATGTTTCAAGTGCAATGAAAATGTGTATGTACATCGGTAATTCAACTGCATCTGATAAACAATATTTATATAAGTATATTGTAGATGTATCATAAATAAAAAATATGCACTAAGCATATTTAAAGCACTCCATCTGCACTAGTACTTTTATATTTTATTTAAATGTACTTAAGTCCGTGTATTGTTTGTGTTTCATACGAGGTATTATAATTATTATTTGTTGACTGCCAGTAGATGGTTCTACATTTAGGGGTATAAAATATAAGTCGTGGCTCGGCTGTGGTATTAAAAGATTATGTAACTTCTCTCTAAATGCTGAGAGATTATCGGTTCGAAAATCAGTCAATTCAATAATGAAGTGAACCCATTATTTGCATTACAATTATGCTTTGTTTGAGTAGTAAGCGATACGGTAAGCTTACTCATAAATATTCTCAAAGAAGTAAGATTTTTGTAATGTTCAGTTTAGAATACATTTCTTTTCACGACGTCCTAAATATAAGCAGCTTGAGCACCTGTCGGTGAAATATTTGACGCCAGCAATATCTGCGCGTGATAAACAGTGCCATGAAACTAGTGCATAGCTATAAATGATAGTTCCTAGACCGATGAAAATCTTATAGAAATATACATAGTCATTGAGATCGTAAGTGTGCCATGGATTCACAAATAAAATAGGTGATTGCAATCTATTACACGACATATAATTATGTTTAAGATAATTTACGCGTTCACAATAAGTCGTCGTCACAGACTGAGCGTGTAAATTCTATAATATGGAACACGATAGTTTAAAAGGTAGTATATAACACGACCTTTATAAGTTCATTTTTTTCTTTTAATACCACACTGATCTTTAAAAAACAACGAATATGATTCACGATTGAGATTTTGTAATACAGCTTTTTTTTTGTATACAGTTAATAAATTCCAACGAATACGAGAAAATTTGAATATCTGTCGTATTTAGAACAGAACAATATCTGAAGCAACTTCATGAATAGGGAACATTGCGGTATTATGGCTGTATGCGTTAATTGTGTTTGTAATGTGTAGTTGAATGTTCCGTTTTATGTTTATCGTTTAACAATTGAATCCATAAAATTGTGCATGACGTGCTACTAATAGTAGATCGATATGGCCTTCGATTTTACAGTTAGAAAAAAGTTAAGTAAATTAAGCCACAATTAATGTATCAAAGATCTTATGATGGTGACAAAGTTACATATAAATAGATTTAACAATTTGTACGTTATTTTAATCCGAAACTTCATAAGTAAGTGATTCATGAGTAATTCAACCCCGAAAGTTTCTCTTCAGATGACACTTTTATTCTAAATCTTTGGATGAAATTATACTTATTGTTTCATATCATGCCAGGTCTTTTAATACACAGATATGTAGATAAACTATAGATGTTTTACACAACTACAAAGCCTTGTTCTATGAAAAATAGTGCCATATAGAATTATATTCTTTATATTATTATATGCCAACTAAAACAATTTTTCTTTTTTTAATAAATGTATAAGGTCCATTGAAAATAGATCTAATATTAACTTCACGGCAATAATATATAGTGCAGTTAAATCGTAATAGCATTGTCAATTTTGCATATAAATATCAAATGTACTACTGAAATCGATAATAAAATTTTATACGGACAACCGTTCGAGTTTGAAGATACTTGAATTCATAGACAAAATTCCTGTGTGTTCAACACACACTAAGTTAAGATCGACTACAAATGCCTACGGTTTATCTACTTATTTGTTTGATTTCAATGTCTGTTCATAAATTAGTATAAATATAATGTATGTAATTAGTGTTATTTCCATTTAAAAATAAATGTTTTGTGTTATGTTGATAGCGTTACGTTGGCTCTAGATTGGAGTTGTAGCCCATGACCTGATGTACTGTTTAGTTTCCAGAGAACGTGTGATTACGTGTAACAATTAAGTTCTAACGTTTTCTGTACAAAAACGTAAAGGTCCTATTTATTCCTAATGAGTTCTAGATCATATAAATATATGTATGATTATGAGGACTTTAAAGGCACCATACCTCAAGTTACGCGTATTATGTTTAATATGGTTTCGGTAAAGTATGTAGTTAGGATTGCACTGTTGGAGAGTGATTATATTTAAAAATACTCGATCTGTCCACAGGACTGCTTTGAACATAATTTTAATCTCTATAAATAATATCATTAAAATGCCTAATTCATAGTGAGAGAGGTAGCGTAGAATAAAATGTTAACTCATAATGATTACAAGGGTTAGAGGTTGACTGGGAGCGCGGGACGCGGCGCGCCGCGACAGTCTCGAGGGAGAGCGGAGAGGGAGCGGGGAGCCAGCGCGGGCGTGTCGCGGCCCGGCCAACACTGCCACAGCATGCGAGCTCGATATATTGATATGATCTAGGATGTGTCGTAGGTGTTTCTCGAGTAGTGATCGTGTAATAATTCTTATGTTATGCCTTCTAAATCATTATAAAGTGTTAGTGTGCGGCGACGAGTCAAGGGTGGAGACGACCGGCACGGTTTGCGAGCCGCTACGCGTCTACGTCGTAGGCTGCGTAGCGGCAGCGAAGTCCGCCCCACCGTCGCGATCGCATGTAGACATCGTTCGACACTCGAAGTAAGGTTAATCACGTTCGAATAATCGTAGACAGATTTTGAAATTTAATATTATTTGCATTTTCCTAAGAGTTAGAACGATTGAGACAGTAGGTCGCACGACCGTGTTATGATGAATTGTGGAGATGTTTATTAAAAAAGTACGTTTATGAAAATGGAATAAAAACGAAAAATATTGTCATATAAACTTGTAATTACTAACTTAAGAGGAATTATTGGAGAACCAGAAAAACGTTAAATAAACCGATTAAAAATACTAGCGAGAGTATTATTTACACTTACACTTTAACTGTCAAAAGCTTTTTATAGAACACTAGCTTTTGCCCGTGGCTGCGCCCGCATATATGGTGGTTATCGCTGTAACAGGTAGTCTATAGCACTCAGGGATAATATACCTTTCTAACAGTGAAATAATTTAAAAAATCGGTTCAGTAGTACTGGAGATTACCCCGAACATATGAACTCACAAAGTTTACCTCTTTATAATATTAGTATAGATTAGCGGAACCCAGATGTTACCCACATAATATTGCTCTTATTAGCTGTTTTAGAACCAAACTAATGTTTCAAATTTTTATATAGTCAAAATTAACTTCCTTTAATTCTTTAAACTATTATATAACACAATCTACCGCACAATAAAGTAGGAATGCGATGTAGGCAGGGGAAAGTTCCGAGCAAGCGTGCGTAAGTCACACACAAAATATTCGTACGGACGCCGGGACCGTAGCAGCGTGCAAAAATTGTCGTTACGCAGAGATGTGTGATAATTACGTCTAGAAAAAGAAGTCAGGACCGTAATTTGTACAAAAGAAATATATCATATCATCGGAAAGTCCAAAAACACTTTTGTTTTTAAGTAATATTGACAAAAAATCAAAAAATATTATTTAATTTAAGATAGAAAACCGTTATTAAAATAGTTATACACTGAATCATAAAGTTGAATACTAATTATATTGTAACTATGAGAGCACGCAATAAACTGCATTTCCTGCAGGAATATTTCGATACATCGTGCATGAAAATATTGAAGTCAAGTCACGGTTCACATGTGGTTGCGATAGTGATGTATCCAATGTTTTATAATTCATTCGAGATCGTAATATTACCTATAGGTATCCAGGATATTAGTTTTTCACAATGATTTTCAGTTAAATAGGCTGATTTATTTTGTATTATGATTTTTATCCGACAGCTAAAAAGAGGAGATTTTTGTTTGTTCCTGTATACTTTTTTAATGTTTTTCTTTTAGAGATCGTTTTGATAGTGGTATTAGTTTTATCGAAAAATGAAACGGTAATGTTACTTATCAAAAAGTTTCTACATATTTGGTAGGAATTGACTTGATTTGAAACTTTGAACCCTTAGAAGTTACATAGGCTACTTTTGGTCGCGATAACCAACAAATACGCGGACAGAGCCTCGGCATAACTAACTAAATAAAAAAAATATCATAAGCATATTATGCTTTACTAAATTATAATCATATTTTATTGGTTTATGATTTATTAGGATTTATGTTCAATAAATCCTGTGGGACGAATTAGCATAGACTCATATTTGTGTAAAATACTATTTATCATGCAAGCCTTTTTCTGTGCAATCTCTATAGATTGCACAGAAACAGGGATAATATTAGAAGTGTTATCGATTGCAGGTACATCCGAAGTGATTCCAATAAGCTATCTAATACCTGTCATTTAGATAGCGTATTAGATAGTAGATATTAGTTTGTTTAACGTTTAAGAGATTTAGGATAGGCATTAACAAATATATTGTCGAATTAAACTAACTAGAGTGCGTAGGCAGGTGGTGTACATGCAGGTTGCGGTCTCTCGAACAAAAGAAGAATGCGCGCTCTGCACCCCACAGGCGAGAAATGAGTAAGCGATTTATCTATAACAATGGTGCTATGGTTTATAAAACTTATACTACCCCAATCATGTACCATCAGGGGGATAAAATATACCTTCTGTTTCAAGCATACAGATGGTATCTGGGTGTTATTTATCTAAGTATTAAGTCAGATATAAGTATGTTTATCAGCAGTCTGGTTACCAGAGTACAGGCTCTGCCTACTTGAGGATTAAACGGCCGTGTGTGATATGTGTTAAGGTATTCTTATCATATCGTTTAAAAACTCAAATTTCGTAAATCTAAGGGCTATGTCAAGAAAATAACAAAAGCCGGATATAACAGCCAAGTTGTGTGAGCTCGGCAGTACGCAGGTATCTTACGTGCTTGATTCGTTACGTAAGTGTGCTCACCTGGGATAATAATATGCAGTATAGCCAGAAGAACTCGAGAACATTTACATATATCAGTAGTATCTGAGTTACATGATGTAGAGAGAAAGCATGACTTATTATTGTGTAAATATAAAGATTAAATAGGATAGATTCCTAAGTGTAAATTAAATTATTTATTATTATCATTTTGGCATACCTAGGAAATGTTCAAATTGGTTAAAATTATTATTATTGGCTACAAAAAGAATGTCCTTACAGACAGATGAAAACAAAGAGATCCTATAAAAGTTCTTTGTTTTCTCTTGAGGAAAGAAATAAAAAAAAAACGAAAAGGTATCTTTAAATATTTTAATATAAAAAATTATTGCTTACTTCAATATCACACTCGAGCTTACATCATCTATTTATATTAAGTATAAAAACTATGACTTCGCATTAAATTATCGTTCTCGCAACTGTATAATAAAGTGTCCTCATCATCACAATAAGACGTTCGCTATACACAATATACCGAACGTGAACAGGCACACACAACACGATCACAGTCCGTGACGCGGTCCGAACGTGGCCCGGAGCTTGCAACACTTGGAAGCGCTCTAAAGCGCTCGGAGGTGAGTAAAAGCGCCTGGAAGCGCTCAAGGGCACTTGGATACGCTAGGCTCGTACTGCCACTAAAACCGTCAGCAGGACCATTAGTGTCGACAGCGAAGTTCTGGATACTCCAGCGCTGTTTCGGTTACCGTCGCCGGAAGACTCCGCACCATCTGCACACATAGACAATAATGCTATTTGCTAACTTCCCTCAGTTCGCTCCAAGTGCTTATGTGCCACTGTACAATATTGTGGTACAAAAACATTAAGTGAGTGATAACAATTAAAATAACAAGTGCACGACATTCAACATACATTAAAACGAAAACAATGATCTGTGTCGTATGTGGCAGTACCACCACCGCAAATTCCATTAATCGCTTTCATTCACTAAATGGAATTAACGGTGTAAAATCATAATGAAATTAAAATAAACCTACAGATGCGGATGAGTGAAGTCGCGGCGGAGGACGTAATGCCCTCCTTATATATGAAGCGGATCGGGGCCACGTGTGAATCACATGTTACAGTCTAGCCCCTTCAGACTGAACGCTGATCACTGAAACATCAACTTGTCTTTAGCAAGATTACTTTAGTTCACCGTAACCGATACCCTAGTGCCACACTAAACTCAAACTATATACAATTTATTTAATATCTACTCCGCGATTTATACATGCATTCTACCTACTCTATCACTTTGTATTAAATATTTCTCAAAAAGTAGACTACTTTGTTAACATAATAATATATATTTAGGTTTACGTAAAGTAAGTTACATGCGTCACGCTGTGTTAGTTACAAAAAATAGAAACTAATACCTACGGATCCTCCCCTATCAAACAACATGCATACCAAGAAAGAAGACGTAGTTTATGTCTCACCAAATATAATATTTTATTTTGTGAATAACTAAGTATTCAGTTTATAAATTGTCCTATGACTTTTTTCAGTCCAAAATTTGTGATGTTAGTTTTCACAGTGTAGCAAAACGTGACAAGACACTGTTAAAATATGCCGTAATGTTACAAATGTTATTCTAAAACAAATCTTACATTAGTGCTCATCTTCATTTCGTCTTAATTTCAGGAATGCAATCGTTTACATTCTCAATACGATTACATTTATTTTATGCTTCGATAACCCTGGAAACGACGAGTTTAACATCAAATGCTGTTACTTAAGTATGATTAACTATCCCTGTTGTGCTGCTACTATTTGTGATCTAATTTATGTTTTATAGATAGTTAGAAATAACGAAACCCAGAATAATATAAAAATGAATTATGATTAAGAGCAAGCAGGTAAGAGGTGAGTAAACGGCGCAGTAAGGCACAGCGTACAGGAGATAATTATAACATGATATCTAAATACGAGCTTAAAATACCAAGACTGCAATACGCTGCACCAAACTTTGTTGCTTCTACTCACCTACCGTTGCGCAGGCAGTGTTTCAAATAGAGGCAAGCAAAGCAAAGCATTGTTTGTATGAAATATAGGTACAAACCAAGCACTTCCGTGCACTACATCGCACGTCGAACTAACTAACATGCTGTAAACATGCAAAGGTGGAATGAAGTAGAACGTACAGTCAGCTCGTGACAAGCTCGCCGGTACTAAAATCACTTATGTTCTATAATCTCACTGGTTTTTGCTTATATTGTATGTAACTAATTGAGTCTTTGTTCTTTATGTAATCTATATACAATAATCAGGAACACTTCACTGAGGCTATTTCCTGAACCAGAAGAATGATCGGGGAACGGATGATTTTACACCTAGAAACAAAACACACACATCGAGACGTGGACACGCCCAGCCACCGATTTTAATGTATTATCAGTTTATAAACACGGTGACTGTTTTCTTTTGTGTCATTAACAAAACAGTGATAAACACAAATAAATTTAGGTGCAAACATTTAACATACAAAGTGAATTTAAAAGAAACATTTGTTGAATCGACTTGATGGAATTTATTAAACTTAAATATTAAATATAATAAATTTGGGTTTTTCTTCCTTATTATAGCGTCTTAAAAGTCGATTCTGCAAATATTTTTATTATTACTTTGGGTGTATTATTGATCTTTAACTATTAAATTTATAGGCTTTGTGCTTGTGCCGTAAAGTATTTCGCTTGCATTGCAAAGTGAGACTATTTGAATTCATCAAAGATATTGCATTATTTTTATTTCGTTGTTGTAACTCGAGACAAACTTTATAAGACAAAAATTTTGAAAACAGTGATATATATTTTATAAGATTTTTATTATAACGTTTGCTACGAGTTGAACAACGGCAGGTAGGTTCGAGGCGCCCAGAAGCCGCGTAGTCGTCAGGTCACAGGGACCGGCCACCGTCTGTCACTGCATTTTCCCATAAGCACCACGAAGTTAGCACAAAATAGTAAATCTTTTAATATTAACTTAAGGCGACACAAGCAGATTATTTAATTTATTAAAAGCTGAACTGGGTCAATATTAGCAGTTGCTTTTACCAGAGTTAGTTGCAAATTTATTTATTGTTAGTCTGCACGAAATCTTAAAGTTTATTAGTAAATTTGTTAGTAGATGGGAAAGGAAAGTTAACTTACGAACTATAATTAATTAGAAAGAAATTTATAGAATAACAACACTGGTTTAAGTTAAAACCAAATCAAGAAATAGGTTTGTTTTAAAATGTAGTTTTTTTCTATGACACTTAATAGTTTTACGAGAAGAGTAAATGATGTACAACTAATAGACACAAACAATTTCATTCACATAGACACAACAGCTAACATGTAACAGTGGAATCGACGAGCGGTTGAAGTCCCTTATTTGAAATGAAAAAAAAAAGTCATTAAGTCTTCGTCTTTTCGTTGTAAGGAAATTAATTATATTTTCTATTTTTAAAATGCCAATTTTGAATCAACATAAAAAAATATTTTAAGTAAATGTTGAAAAAGATGAGTCAAAATCATTGTCGAAGGGGTTATTGCTTAATTGCGTTGCAATTGATTTCTTTCTGTTTTTTGAAGACAGCCTGCAGCATTTACTTATACTGCAATCAAATATTGTCACTTTTTTCATTTCACAATTTTCATCGCATATTTTTATCACTAACAATAACTTTTAGAGTGAGTCTTTGCTATAATAGGGTGATAGTCAGTTCGTATTATGAGTCGTTGTCTTTGTGTCATGTTCCGTCAAGGCGACATCCAGGACCCCCCTACCTGCGTCGAATAGAATATCGCCGACGTCGTCGTCGGATGACGGCGGAGCGTGCGACAGGCGCGCGTTACCTCCGACGGTGCCACGCGGCGCGCTGCTGCAGCCCAACCACCAAAATGCTGTTGATCGAGGGAAAGCTGGATTGTCTGTGTCCACCTGGATAGAAATCATCAAAATGTTTACGTTATAGATACCATTTTAAGTAAGAATTTCAATTAAAATTAAACTGTTAATATTTTATCAAGTGTCATACAAGATCTAAAAATATTTAGAATGGAAAATGAGGCCAATTGTTATGCCAAATCTCGGAATAGAAAGAATATGTGCCTTAAACGGACCATCCCAACTACGATGATATTGCTTTCAGAGTCCATTCAGAACTTTCCTGTAATGTGGACCACAGGAAACTACTTTTTAAATAGTTTCTTTGTCTATCTATGACACGTTTAATTTCCCTTTCATGAGATTAGCGATATAATTTAGGAAATACTTTGAATTTATATAATGCTTTCTTTGCAAATATTAAAAGACTGTGTTAAATCAATGTAAAAAGACCCATACCTTGTCTACTTTTACATTTGTTTGAACTTAAAAGAATATTTTTTAGGTTGGACGATGTCGTCATTGCGAATATTTGTGTAATGCATCAATGGGAAATACACTTACAGCGAACGTTCTATCATTAAACCGCCAGTAGGAGCCACCCTTGAAAAAGTACGTATATCCATTAGTATACTGAAGAGCAGCATCGATGCCATCAGGAATGCCATCCCAGTTGGATAGAGGCTTAGGGTATGTAGACTTGACGGGCGGCCTCTGAGCAGGATCAAATCGCCAGAATTTAGAACCCTTGTAGAAGTAAATTTTGCCGTTTCCTGACCATACCAGAGCAGCATCAAGGTTGTCTGGGATACCAGTGAATCCTGAAATTTGAATATTTCAATTGAATACATAATCGTAGGCAATTTATAAGATATAGCAGATGATGAATACATTTAATAACGTGTTAATTCGTATTACGCTTTGTATATGTTAAATATTTTATTGTCGTTCGAAATATAAATAAAAAAATCAAATTTAAAGTATTCTATTTTCTTCAATGCATAGAAATGTGCTTATTAGTATAAATTAGCAAAAATAATAATAAATGTTTGCTTAACAAAATAGGTTCAACATTCACCTTCGCTAATATCTTTAGGGTAATCTCCGTCCATTTTTTGTCCATTGTATCGCCAGTACTTGGAGCCTTTGAAGAAGTATGTTTTGCCATTCTTATATGTAAAGGCAGCATCAATGTTGCCGGGTAGACCAGGCCAGGCGCGGGAAATAAGGCGGGGGTAGCCAGATGCCACCCCGTCTTCTGTTAGACGCCAGTAGTGTTCACCTGTAAGTAAAATAATGTGTAAAATAAGTCACATTACATCAAATTAATTCTTAGAATAACCTATTTGTCCAGTGTCTAAATAAATTTAAATTATACCATTATCTGTGATATAATCCATAATATAATCTGAGATATGTACCCTTCTGTGAAAGAATTTTAAAAATAGATAAGTGGTTTCTGATATGACCTATGGACATACAAACGTACGACACAAAATTAAAAATGTTTTTTACAAATCTCGTATTTCTATGATTGAAGTTACAGACAAATAAGAATATAGATGTGAAGCCATACCCTTGAAAACAAAAGTGCCTCCATCAGCAGAGTTGAAAATGGTATCAAACTTGGGATCAGCACATAACGCGGGGTCTTCGGCAGAGGGTTGCTGCGTGGTCGCTCGCGGGACAGAAGGCACTGGGAGGGACCCCCCAATATCTGTCTGCGTCTTGTGACCGTAGAGAGCCTAGGAAGTTTTAAAAAGTTTCATTTACATGGTCGTTTTTGGTTATAATTGTGAAAAAATAGGTTAGAAACCAATCTCAGGCCTCTAATTATTATTTTATTATATAACATCCATTAACTACACAATATAAGTTTTTCTTGTAGTATATGTCTGTAAACCTCTTCCTAGAGTTAAAGTTTTCTAATTTCATATTTACAGTATTCTATTTTCTTCAATGCATAGGAGGAGAGGCCTATGTCTGCAATAAGCTGGTGATGATGATGATGATTTGTCTGTATCTTTTGCGTTAGTTTTGTTCCTCATTTCTCATCAATGCAGGCACAATGTGCCACAGGGAAGCGTGGCATGGTACAGTTAGTAATAAATAAATGACTTGTTATTTATTTCATTTGTATTAAATTACGTAACATTAGAATGAAAAACTAATTAACTAGTGTACTAACCTGGATGCCTTGAACATCATCCTGGTCGAGTTGGAAGGCGGGGTCGTATCCTCGGTAGAAGGGAGCCATGAGAGCTGAACGCACATCGCTATGAGACAACCCTAGCGAGTGACCGAATTCGTGAGCTGCTACCTGCCATTGAAATTAGCGATATCATCAATACGTGAATTTGTGCTAACCGGTAGTTTAACAAATTAAGATGTTAGTCAAATAACATAACGTGAAGTAAATATAACGGAGATTTAAATATAGGTACAATACCTGACTATAATAACCAGCTGTACACTTCGCGGTTTCGATCACTTTGATGTAGATTTTACATATTTTTTGTACATCATTTATATCTATATAAATGATGTACATGATGATGTGCAATAGCATTAAGAATAAAATATTTTGTCGTAGTTGCTCCATCAATGGAGAGATAATAAAAACGTTCTAACAAAACATACGGAAGCATTCGATAAGGTTTATGATATTAAGGAGCTACTATTTAAGAGCAATTTTTATGCATTGATTACCTGGAACAGATTGGTGCCTCTCCTCGAGTTAATGGACCACATCTCGGCGTCATCAAAGTGAGCGTCGCCTCCGTACACCTGCGCAAAAACACGAGATTTAAAAAAATAAGCATCATTACCGATGAATCAATAATCATTATATTGTTGCAATACCTTTGTGAACTGCACGTACACAGTTCTTTGTAATTAATCAAATGAATAACTTACAATATCTTGTTATAACATCGATAGTCTCAATAATGATTTGGGTACACTACGGTTATGGAAAATAGTCTTTAGTTGATTGATAGGGTTACAATCTTTTTAATAACTAAGGAATACCGTATAGCGATTTGTTGTATTTTGAGTTTAGTTCACTCAGCACTTGTTTGTACGCTTTCATTGTGTTTAGTCAGTCAGTTTAGGATAGTCTAAAATATTGTGATACATTTTTATACTTTATTTTCGTTGTACATAAAAGATTAGAAACATGAGAATGTCTGAAAACTCAATTATTTGGTAACGAGTATACTCATAGTACACATATATAAACTATTCGTATACACATGTGCATACACCTGTGTATGGATTACCACGGTTAGAAGTAATCTTCGCGCTTTAATTTTACCAATAACCAAAAAAAAATAATGAAATAAAGCCGTAAAAATAAAATGAAAAAGACGTTTCCAGACTCCAGACTACACTAAAGTGGCTGTGTCTATAATGTGTGTGAGACACATTATAGACACAGCCACTTATTTTAATTACTTTATTTATTTTATTTTATTTTTTTGGTTATTGGTAAAATTAAAGCGCTAAAGAAGATGGTTAGATGACACGAATTATTTTATTTAAATTTCGTTTTGCACTTCCTTAGTTGAATAAAAAAGCCGAAGGTTGACGCGTCAAGCCGGTAATAATCAGAGAGTTGGCATCGGTATAATATTTAACGTTCTATTATACAAAATTTCGGAAAACACCCTTCTTCCTCATATACATATAAGTTATATCGCTTTGCGGGCTTATAGAAGACCCTCGTTTGCTTTGTCCAAGAAGCTTTATACTAAGTGAGTCGTAATATATTAATTATTTTCTTTACCATTTTATCTTTTTCTAATCCTTTCTATTCTGTCTAGTCCAGTAAACTATAATAGAGTCATAGAATTACAGTTAAAATGTATTTAAAGTATTATTTATAAATCGTTTCGCCTAACAAAACGCTTGATTATCACATTAGCAATACAAATGTACTTTCACTGAATAGAACCATCTGTTACATCCGTTATTTTTATTCGTAGTACCATTATGTGGTGTAGGTACTTGTGGTGTGCTGTGGTACATGGCTTGTGCATTGCTGGCATATGGCTAACGCATCAGGAAATATGACTCAACTCATGTTAGTTAAAATAAATACTGATGTTTTTTTTACATAACTACCTGGTACATATACGTACACGCATAGATTTGCTGATGTTACTAACAGATCACGTTAAGCGTATACTGTGTTTATTTTTTTAAAGGGGTTACACAAAAATTAAAAAAACTACGTTCTGTGCGCTGCACTGCAAAAGTTAGTAAATACGCTCAGTGATAGGATTTTTATACCATGTTATTTTCAGACTACTTATAGATTTTCCTGTAATCTTTAAGAATACAACTATTTATCACATTTAAAAAAAAATGAGGTAAGGTTTTTCAGGGATTCGGTTTAATTTTTAACTAGTTTCTTAAATATTGCCCGGATTTCGGTTTTTTTTAATTAGTCTTGCGATTGATTTAAATTTTAAAATAAATTAGTTTTTTTCAATATTATTCATAGCATAGGAAAAGGCCCAGCTTTGATATCAGCCATCAAAGATTTTTAACGAATTAAAAATTGATGTATTAAGACTTTTGTTGTATGTCCGTACATACATAAGAAAGTGTGATCAATACAATGAAAGCCATACAGAAATATATACTCACTGGAAAATAAGCATGGGCAAGGGTGCCACCAGGACCGTCAAATGGATCACCGTCTCCGTGCTCTCCTTTTTCGAACCTAAAATTTTATTACACGTAAGTAATAGATAAAATAGATTATAGTAAACACTAAAACTTCAAAGAAGTTAAGCTATTTCATACAAATAGTATTCAAATTAAAAAAAAAATGGCATGCATTTTAAACAAATTCTCTGAAATTACATAAACATATCTTACTCTTTAAGTTAATTGGTTCATAGGCTGTGAAAGAGAAGGCTCATGGCCAGAAATGAGTCATAGCTAGCCATAGGTATCCACCTAATATTTACACATACTTTTGGGAGAGTCCAGCTGCTATCTTAAACACCTTGAAATTATCTCTAAGGGTAAATGGTTATCTTAAAACAATATTGATTGTTATGAAGTCACGATCACTGTATTGTTCTCTTGTCTAATTACGGAACACATGATTTCTTATATATGCGTATACTATTGCGTATACTATAGTACTTGTTATACGAACATATATGGCATTTGATAATGTGATATCAATGCGGGACTATACCACATGCAAATACTACTCCTATTTATATAGTATAGATGCCTAGATCCAAAAACAAAAACTAATCATTCCTACAGTTTGACGTTAGGTACGTGTAGTTACGTGTGCTACGAGTCGCTCAATGACAATCATTCAACATTACACAACAAAGATTACCCTCGGATTGTGACGAAAAACATATTATTACTGATTCAAATAACTCTCCACAATACAGCATTGACATAATTGCGTACTGATCTAAACGGTTACCGTAAACAGAATGACACCGAATATAAAATAGTAAAACTCAAAGTTTGATTCGTTTCGCAAGTGTATGAATTTGTTTATATTCATACACTAAACACTTAAACTTAATAATATTATGTTATGTATTGTGTCAATTCTCTATGACACTATTTCAGTACCGTAACGATGTATTTCATAACCACCGTTTCGGTAGCTTACAACTCACAAGTTTCATACAACGTTCTGACAAATCAAATTAATTCCTTTGTATGAAATATCCAACCGTCATTCTTCAGATGTTTTCATGCAATGATAGCTCGTGTCAGTCTAGTATAGTAGGGGAAACAACATTCAACGCAAAACGTTTTGCAATAATAAGTTAAGCTACCTTGATATCAGATAATGGAATGACGAAATAGAAAATTGACTTCGGGCTGTTTCATAAAGGCTCACCTGATTTCAATGTGGACTTGTCCGGACCTCTTTTGAGTGAAAGTAAGGTCAGTGTAGTCCGACCACACTGAAAAGGCTTTGGCAAGCTCGGTGTCCACCTCAGCACGGTTCAATTTTGACGGGTACTTCGAGATCTTATACGTAAGGTTCTTTACGCGCCATCTTGAACCTAAAGAAACAGAGGTTGAACTGTAATATCATAATATACTATCAATAACAAGCGAGTTCCATTTTTAGTTTACTCATTATATTCAATTATTCCAATTAAAATGCGGTCGAATATATTCTTGCCGATGAATTCGTTAGAAAGTAATAATAGCACTCACCCTGTAATGCGTATCTCTTGGCACGGCTCTCTCCAAAACCAACTTTATCTCTCACACCGCATCTTGGTAATGACATCGTTTTAGTCGTTTCTTCATCTAATTCACCTGTTCACAGAAATTGAAACTATATGAAGAAATTATAAAGAACAATATCTAAATAACTATTCGAGGTAATCATCCTGATGTTAAAGTACTGAGTGTCACAAAAAAACTGCGTGCGTCAGAGTATTTTAAATTCCATTTAAATTGTCGTTAACGACATTAAACGCTACTGCATGTCAAAGGACTAACATAGACTTTTTGTAACATCCAATGATGAGGAAGTCATTATACAAATACATCGACCAAAACCGCAGGCGAAAAATGTTAAATAATCAGGAACTACGGCACCGGCCGGTGTGACTGCGGATTATCAGCTAACAACTTGGAATTCATCACTGGCTTCGATTTACATTTATAGATAGGGGGAATAACAATGTACTTGTAAAATTTATATGCCATAAGGAAAACTCTATCCGATTTAGTATTAGCACGACAGGAAGAGGAATTATATATGACGTATGTGTAAAGCAAGAACAGATTTATATTCATGACATTCATGTTTTTGGAACCTCTACCAACTTTTCTTCAGAATGAAAAAGCCTACTGATATGTATCTAATTTCTACTTAACATCGTCGTTATTTCCAAGGCGTATCATAACATAAAGTCAGTGACAGCTTGTTCCAACTCGTGCACTGACCGATAATGAATTATGTATTTATATGCCTGTGCGTTATATGCTTACATAATAACATTGCCTTCAGTCATAGTCAAGACCAATAATCTACTTCTCGTGTCAAGGCACGTACATGAGCGAAGACAATTCGAGTTCTGTCCACATAATTCCAGCGCTTTAAATACTTGGTGAAGATCGCACAGACTTATAAATTGGTTGGATGTATGTGATTGTAATAACTGTTATGAGGACGGACCAAGGCTATTCGATGACCGACTACGGACAAAGACTAACAACCGGCTGTAGATAATAAGATAATAGGGTTAACGTTAAAATGTTTATACAAATCTTATATTCACAGTGAGTATGAATTAACTAGCATGAAAGGATTAGTTCCTGAATAGGTTTCTTGATGGTAAAGTATTTATATCTGTATATAGCATACAAATAGTTATATAGTTATACCTCCACTGCAATGCAATTTCTACTGGAAGTGAGTAATTCAGTTTCACAACATTAAGATAGACTGAATGTGTACGTACAATATCTTATACTCAGCCAATTTACTTTTTTTTAACAATTCGTTAAATAGTCAATTAGCGAATGGGTACAAACATGTTAAAAATTGGATTTAAAAAAACAATAGATTTTAGTCAAGAGCAAGTTTCAATCATTTTAAAAAGCACATAGTTCATTTGAACTAGTGAAATAAATTACACAATTAATTAAATTTTAAAGTCATTCAGTGACTGACTGATCCATCAGACCAGATTGGGAATTTCACTCATAAGGGAGTATAACCCATAATAATGGATGGATCGATTATCATTTTCCAAATTAGAAACAAGAAAAGGGAAGTAATCACGCAAGAGAAGCCCCAGGCCATAGCTAGTAGTTAATATCCATTACTTAATTTGCATTAAAATTATTTGTTTACATCACATAAATCACATGTACAATATAGCGCAATCCTATTTTATTGCGTATCACAAAAATAATTCATTTACAATACTACATGTACAGCATGTATCATAATGTTTTATATTACAGAACATATAGGGCAAGCTTATTGACTTACCTCAGACATATTTTATAGATACCAGTTTTACAGCAATTGTGTAATTTTTAGACGGAAAAGTTTAGAAAAACCGATGTCAACCGAGCAAGGTAGTTCAACATTACTTGCTATTTCTCCAAGGTCATAAAAGAGCCATTGGACAATATACATCAAGTAAGAAAAACCTTTAAAACTTAACAGTGATTGATAGCGATACCTTCGATTTATACACTACAGTATCTTCCTCATTGTCTTTTCTCTGTAGGATGCTCTTTTTACACAGTTCTGACAAACTGAATCTAAATTTGTCACCCGTAGCACAAACCAATTTTATTGAATCAAAGCAGGTAATTTATGGATAGCGCGGCTTGCGTAAATAAGATTACAATCAACAAGGATAAATGACTTCAGCTTTCACAAACCACAATTGATGCCATTTAATCAAAGTTAAATAGCCCGTGAATATTAAAAGACAACGTAACCTTCATATAACATTTACAGAACTGAGTTATTTGTGATAATATTAACACAGGACGTTACTAATTAAATAGTTAACCTGTACGTCACAACCTGAATTCGATTAACATTTTTGACTAAAATTGTTTTGGTAAACAAAAAGCAGTTCCAAAGTATTTATAGCATTTAAATCAATATAATACGATTTCAGGTGGGCTTTTATCTTCAAGGCTTTCGGGAAAAAATCGTCCGTTTAGACGACTAAAGCCTTTAAATCAATGTAATTTACATTGTTTATTTGTAAGAAACGTATTTCTACCAGTTTAGCTTCAGCTAGTTTTCAGCTAGTTTTCAAGAGTGATGTTTTTAACTACGAACATGGCTGGAGTTATTGCTTTCTCTCAGTTGTCATAAATATTATTGTATTACACACATACTTATACGGATGGATTGAGGAGTTTAAATGATAGCTCGAAAATCTCAGGTCGCAATACTGTTACTCTCACTGGCTATTACCAGTATTACCAATTCTAAGCCCTATCCACATCTAAACATTCTTTATTATCGATGGATAGCTTACCTGTCGCGTTCAGTCCTGCAAAGCCTTGGAACTCTGCAATAGCTCGTCGCCACGAGCTCTCATCCATGATGTGGCCACTTGAAGGATTCCTTACAGAAGGACTCAGGTATCCATACTGCGCTAAGTACATCTGAAAGTACACATAACATTCAGTCGGCGGTATCCAAACAGTAGTATCCAATCGGCCTCTGTTCTCAGACGAAAGATGTCTAACTATGTTTGAGTATGTGCCTTCAACTAATGTGCGAAATATATAATTTTATTACATTTATGATAACGACTTGCATAAAACACGTGTTATTAAACTCGTTCGACTAAGAACAGAGATACGTAATGTATTTTTAATTTTGCAAAGAATATAAACATATAATACTTGAAATGGATTTCTAAATGGATTTTTTAATATTTTCTGAATGTTTCACTGATATTATTATATATATAAATATATACTTAAAATCAATTCCTAATTAATTTTAATAAAATTAATAACTAAATTTAATAAAATTCCTAATTAAATATATCAGACAGCTCCTGACATGGACCATACAATGTAGGGAGACTGGCCGAAAGTTTCAGTCTTCAACAGTCAGTTGTTTTTACAAGAAGCTGTGTAGAAAAACATTGTAATTTGACTACTTATGAAGTAACATTGATTTTTGCCAAGGACGTATTAACTTGAAGGACGTACTCACTACACATAAATTGCCTTGATGAAGGGCCGTATAGTGTAAGCGGTTCGGTGTATTATAAGTATAATTCAGTTAACTCTTTTATTATCACGTTTACAAAGCATTATATTTGGATAAAACGAAATTTTCGGAGCAATAGTAGCCATTATGTAAATAAAAGTTTTGTTTTTAATTGTTATCCATCAGACGGACCTATTTTCAATGAGATGAACATATGCATAAAAAGTAAAAGAACCTTTTTATGGTATGACAATTGATGCCATAAACACGTCATGTATTGTCCCACTAAGCTAATAAGTTGCTTGTTGAGCCTTCCTTATCTTTTACAATGTACTTGCAAACGTTATATTATCTTTCATCATCGCAAGGTTATCCACCCATTGTTTATTATATCCCCTTTGATAAAAAGAAACGTATTAGAACCTCTAATAAGTCTTTAGAGAGACTAAAAACTATTCAAACTGGGAGTTTCTATTGTAGCATTATTTCCGTCCCGAGCAAAATATTTTTATGTGTATTATTTCTTCCCGCTTAAATCGTTGAATGAATTTGGAGAATACTAGGCTCATGGTTAAATCGCATTCTGCGTGGAGGCTGAGATTCTAAAGTTCGTAATGTTACATATGTAGAAGTGTTTCTTTGTTTCAAATTCAAACGAAATAAATACTTTCATAAGATTACTATTCAATTTACTTAACGTAACCTCTTGATTATGTTTTCAATCCACAAGAGTTTTTTTCTCTTTCAATCAAATGTTTTTCTCACCTACAAAACTTTAATAACATATGTATATCTGTTGGATATTGGTGCATGTTTAGAAAAAAAATGACTGCATATCAGCAACAAAATTAGGTACAATTCTTGGCAATCCGAAATGTTTTAAAAGGAATAGGGATTACGAAGATCAGTTAAATTCAAAGATATGACTAAAAATTATGTTGGTCTAAGCAGTTAAGATGAGAGCTCGAGGTATGACAACCTTGAGCATTGGCAGTGGCAGTGGCGGGAGCGTGCTCTGCATCACAATGCGTATGCGCACATATCTCCGGCTGGCACCGCGCACGACGCAGTCGCCACCGCTCTTTGTTCCCTCTTACGCCGGGGAATATTCAACAATATGACTGTTAATCCTCCCAGTAAATGGTCGTAAAAGCCCATGTTTACTATTGTCCATACAAGATAATACTAAATATAAATAATATTTTCAGAGAGTTTGTTAAGCAAATCATCGTTTAATTCGAAGAGATCGCCATGAATGTGTGATTGACCTCTCGGAAGCTATTCATTACATTATTAGTAAATACCTACTGATTGAATTTAATTTAAAAAAAATATGTAAATCACGTTCACGCTCACATTATTATAGAAAATGTGTAACTTTCTAAAACATAACTTAATTCTAAGTGGAAATTAAGTTACATCAACTAAGAACTCTCTTCTGTTACTTTAGTACAGAAATGCACTACGCTATTTGACTAATAGTGAACTGAATGAAACTGAACAAAAACGCGAATAACGTATCAAGCATATAAATATGGAATAAGTGGAAAAATAAAATAAAAAATGCTAACCATTAGAACTACAGTCGCGTTAGATATTCACAGTGGGTAGGTACAGTTAGTATTCATAAAACTTTAAGTACAATTTTAGAGTGATGACGCATTTTTTTAGTCAATTCAATATGAAATCATATTCCCAGCACGATCGATCTCGAGTTTTTTAAATATATTCTGATTAAAATAAATTCTTCCTAATTACATATTGAATGCAAATAACTCCACGTTCACGTCAATGAGTAATCGTTGGTAGATTTTGGGTGCGCTCAGGCCGCTGGCCAGGCCATTGACACACACGGATACAATACTGAGGCCATTGTTTGTTACACAAACCAAAATGTAGTACATGTACAAATGTAAATTTACCTGCTACATTTAGTCTACATATCGCACCGACCGTTTCCGTGCAAATCATTGTTTCATTTAAGTAAGATTTCTTCGAAAACGCGAGGTCTAAACGCTAACACAACATTGTAAATCAACTGTAAAAAGTAGCAAGTCAATATTGTTTGTTTTAAGCTTTTTGTAAAAATGAAATAAGAAAGCTCTTTACGATACACAAGGATTGTTGATGGAGGCGTTTAAATAATGGATCCGCGTGAGCATATCGGGGTCAGTGTGTCCTAATGACTAACGGGTACTGACGGAGTCTGCGATCGCACAAATCTCGCGGCAGAGCCTGAGGCGATGCTCCACAGACCTACTTAGCTCATGCAAATTTTACCGCCTCAGGGGACATCGAACGGCAACATATCACGCTTCACTGCTATGTAACAATACTAATTGGAAAAAACATCGCGCTGGGCACATGTTTAACTTTTCAAACCACTACTTACCTCTACAAACATAGCAGATAGGCGATTATAATTCCTGTCAAACTGGTCTATCAAGATTAATTGACTTAGTTACATGGAAAAAACTGATATAACTTTTTTTGAGTTACTATTTCTAATATGAGGTTTAAAATAATAAATAAATAAAATAATACTAATAACGTTTCGATGATGAAATGGCGGGATCCTACACAAATCTTTTATTATTTATATATTATTTTATTAGTTATTATTGTAAGATTCTTAGGGAGTACAGCTTCTTTAACTTTCAACTCTTAAACGTTTTAGGGGTATGATATAGGTACCTACTAAACGTAATCCGCATCATATTCATACATCACCTGAAGATTGACTGGAAGATTGACCGGAGAGAATGCCCCATGGCATTAAGTCCGCCTTTCTCCGCCTATAATGCACTTGTTGTAACATGTGCATTAAGTTTCAAATAAATAAAACATACTACAATGTAAGGTTCATTACATTGCACTAAAACTATGATTTATGATTAGTTGATGTGCCACTTGCCACGTGCCCTATTGATCCATTAATAATTAATGCGCTATAACATTGCTTTGCGGTCTCGTTGAGCTTTGTACGATAAAAAGTTGATAATCTTTAGTAAATAAACAGATATATCATTTTAACATTAATACTCAATTTAGACGGTTGTTTAAGTAGTTGAAAGTTTGCCATTAAACACGGTACTCAGAATACTAATTAATTTAAAAAGCTAGGAATAGATAATCGCTTTTTTTCTTGAGGTGTTTTTATTATGAGGTGTTAATATAAGAAATGAATTTCGATAATGCTAAATTTTAAATACGTTCATGTATATATTTATATAAATTAAAATATGTCGAAAGTTCAATTAACTACCGTGTATTTGTAAGTGAGAGTTACAAGTAAGTAAGTGTGTGTGTAAGTGAGTAAGTTTACAGTTTTGAGACATTGTTTGCTGTCTTTTTTGACAAAATAGATAGAATATTTAATTATTTTTTGAAATTATTTATTGGCATAAAGATTTAAGAATTAACGACACATATTAAAACGATAAGTTCTCACTAAAATGGTTTTATTACTTCTGAAAAAGAAAAACATTGTCAGTTTCATAGTTCCTGAACGTAATAAAAAAACGAGGTAATTACTAGGATTTTTACTTAGTCATGTTGCGTCTACAAGTACCTTAGTTCCGGCCAGAGTAACCTTATGTTTACTTAATGTCATTATGTAAAATGTATGAAACATGGATATGACCTTATTAACTCATTAGTGGTTCTTTAAAGGCTAAGGACAATTGGACCACAGAGTGACCAAATAAAATATGAAATGCTATCCTTTTTTTTTAAATTTCCATAATAAAAACTTGAAACATTTCACTTACGGCAGTCTGATACCAAACTAGACAGAGCCTGTAATACTGTAGACATATTGCTGATGAATACATACATAATTTAAAACATAATAATATAATCACACCTAGACATAAAATAAATAATCGACCTTATAACAGCATTATTTGTCCTCGAATTAGAACTCACGATTTCTAGCTTAGCAGTCAAGATTACTAACCACTAGACATCACCTCAGTCGAACGAGTACGTAAATAGAAGAATTTGTAGTAATCAATAGTTTTATAGTAATAGTATTTACATACACGTGTTAATACATAATTACTGTTAATATTCAAAGAGGCAGAACAAAATGCCTGCAGTACAGCTTCATTTGCAGGACAGTATGGGACGATTATCTGTCGTTACACGATTACAATGTTAAACATGCGGGCATTTAATGCCACCTACTGTATGATTGCGTACATGATTCACTATTGTTTGATAGCTGCTGACATTGGCTCAGTTTCGCGTGGATTATCATCAGCCATTACCTCCGCGTTATAAACGCTGTTGCATCTACCGACCTGGATTGGACGGGCTACACATCGCATAGTGCTTAATAATGACATTTAAGGCCAGATGGTCTAATAAAAACGTTTTGTGTAAATTTATCAAAACGAACCTTAAAACTTATTGTGACGCTTGCATGTTGTTTATTTTTATCTTTGAAATTGGAATTGGTTAGTTTATCATTCGGTATAAGAGTCTCGAATTTAACCAGCTATTCTCAATTTTTGCTTTAGGACTATCGGGACTCAGTCATACTTCATACTGTGAGTTTTAGGAACGTTAAACTGTCTTAGTATTCCCAAACAATTTCATAAGAAGGAGAATAGAAGAGGAGGGATTATAATAATTATACTTTTTTGTACAACAAAAAAAGCCGTGTGGTGTCGTCGGACACCCGATAGGAACGAAGTTGTTACGATCGAGTAAAACTGATTAGACACGATTTTAATTACAACGCCATCTATGAAAGCGGCTATTACCTACATATTTTTCAGTTGGTTTCTAATTAAAACAATTTATACATTGGTAAAATCTCCTTGAGAAATGATATCGAATACAATATTTTTTGCTCAACCTAAGAACATAAATTTTAATTTTACTATTCGATAGATGGCGCTGAATGACTGACAAGTGACAATTCAAAATAAAAAGTGTCGTGACCAATTTTCGTAAGAATTTTTTCCGTCTAGCCCCCTTTCACAACGCGCGATAAGGAACTTCGTTCCAATAGATAAACAGCCTATAGGAAAGACAAATCATCTCTCGCTATAATATTACGAGTATATATGGATGCTAGTCCATCAGGCACAACGTTTGCTAATTTGTATAAAAACAAACTTACAACAAGACATAACGAACATTAGTCTTTGCATATGGGGTATTTTATGTTAAAAATGAAATCTCTTACCATAAGACCAGTTAATTGATTTTAATTCATCCGCAATGACTCCATTCTCAGAATTAAAACGTGAAACAATCGGTCATAATGTTGTCTCGTTTCGCAATCAGACCGGTAATTATCATGATATGGGGCTTCCCTTGCAATCTCTTTAACGAACTTTTTATGGTTTTATTCATACAATTCAATGAAAAAATAAATAAATATTAGTAAAAAACTGTCCTAAACAAGAAGATTACATTAATTATACTAAATTTCACAATGACTTTAATATTCGCAATGTAAAAAAAAGTTATTTTAAAAATTAAAAGAAAGTAAAAGTACTTATTCCCTTGGGGGTAGTCACATATTATATTAGAGGCCTAAGATCACAGAAAGGAATCATTGCAGTTTTGTCAATTTTACACCATCACAAACTCCTTAATGCACCCTTAGTAACCAAAAATACTGTTAATATGCAGCAGCACTTGGCATTTGAATACTTTAAAGGAAAATATTCGTAACATTTGAATTTATAAAATTTTATTCACTACGCATAATTTTATAAAAACCAAAAATAAAGTGCTTCACATCACATCATCATCATCACATGTACTATACTAGTTCTCATTTTATCGAAGTTAGTACAACACTTAAAAGGGCAACGAAGGCACAATAAACATATAAATGAAAAAAAATAATGAGAATCCGTTAATTACATTAATTGTGCACACGTGACAAATAAGTAAGGCAGCAGGTTGTATGTATAACTTGCTTATCATCACAATAGCCAGGTAATCATAATGGGTTATCCGAAGTACTTAATAGGAATTGTTTTAAATATGATTTAAACGGTCACGCGACTTCTAGGAAGTATATCTATGAGACGGTCATTCTGATATGCCTTACTGGGAACAGGGTCTGCCACGTGCAAATATTCGTAAACATTACCTCAGGTTAGTGATGATTTCACTATCCGTTGGCAGCGGCATTTTTGTCCATAAAAGGATTGCACCAAGACACAAAACAGGTAGTAAAATATAGTCTGGAGCCACAGTGAGAGTAGACTATGCTGTTGTGGTAGATTAAGTTCACAGTTCAATAAACATGAATTATCCCTATGTATAAATTCATAAGCTGGTTTTACCCGATCAGTTCAGTTCAGTCAAGAGTTTCAGCCAGGAAGGTATGTTTTCTTGATATATCTATAATAATAGGTTAAATTATTTTTCGAGCTTCCTTAGGGTTAGCCGCATAAAACATATACGTTTATAGCTTTATAGATTCATAAGGTACGCCTCCATAAGAATTCCCTCAGATGGTAAATACAGAAATTACTAGGTAGATCCGAGAAAAAACAAAGATTAAAGAATTGAACAAACTTTTCAAGAAAAACATTAAAATTGATTTCTAAACATCGAAAGCATTTAAAGAATTTAAGTCGTTGTATACATAATGGAATAAGAAAAAAAATAAAGCTTTGCAATCAACAAAGTCTGTGGCCACAGATTTTAATTGTAAGTTTTCTTATTATTTTTTTCATCACAAAGACAAAAATGACTAAGTAGTATTTCGTTCCCAAGATTATAGAATAATAGAATAGTAATAGAATATATAATAATGTTTTAGGCAAATATTGCTGTAAGTTGTTGTTAAGAAAGTTAACTACTAATGACATAATGATTAATCAATATCCATAATGTTTTTGTTGAACATAAAATAATCCAAGATTTTTAAACAAGGACCATTCGATTGCTTTTTATTTTTACATCTCCTTCGTCAATAACAATTAAAATCCCACGAGAGCTAAGCATCTGTACTCTAGATTAAAACGCATAATATGTAACGATATCAAGGCATGGTACAATAAATAAGATAAATATGTCACGCAATTGCATTAATTTTAACAAATTATTGTCGAACACGTTTAACCCACCACGGGGCAAGAAGATGACGTTCTTTTCTCCGCTACGCCACCAACAACTCGTGGACTAAATAAACATTTACTTACAGCGTCATATTTAGTAATTAGAGCAATATCATAAATTATTTATTTACCTATTCAACTTATAAACCACACCAAGTATTAAACTATTGCGTACCTGAAAAATTGACACTAATGTTATTCATATGAGTATAACGTGCCAGAAATTGCATTCAAGAAAATATAAACAAAACTGCACAATAATGATAGGTATTAATTATTTCAACAAAATATTTTATATTTATTTAAAATAGAGCTACTTTTTTCATTTCTATACTTAAACACCTTAAGTTTAAATTTGGAATACCAAATTTTAAGTTACGGAGTTCCTTTAAATTACGGAGACATCTTTTCACGTATTCATATCGAGTATTTTTACGTTTACTTTACTCGTAGATAAAAAGTATTCCTATTATTTAGTGAGAAGTTTTATACAGGTATTGTTGCCATAATAATAAACATTATTTATTCACGTGTGTATATTTACCAGAGAACGTGACTCGTTTTAGAAATGTTAAAATATATTTACAATACAAGCAAGCAAACACCTACACTACACAGTTTTAATAAAAAATACAATTGTTGGGAATACATCATTTAACACAAACATAAATGAATATTTAATTTTAGATTAAGGCATGTTATATAAGTTATATAAACGTGTTGTTTATCTATGTGATCGTATTATGTTAATAAATCAGTTGAAACGCAACAGAATTTGTTATTGCGTATACTGATAATGTAGTTGCCATTACGGTAGAATTAAATTATAAAACAGGTACTTGGTTTTATGAAAGGCTTAAATGCATTTTGTCTGCCCATAAGGCCAAATAAAAACTTTACTGTATTGACAATTGAAATCTTTCCATTTTTAAACTTAAACAGTTCAATTTTGATGGAATTGCACAAAGCAGCGATAATATATCCCTTTAAATATGAAATACAATAAATATGTGAACAACGTCATTATCTCTAAAAAACTGTCGTATTATAGGGGCTTTAGTTTTCTTAAAAAGAGAATAGAGTGGTCTTAGAACTAAGCTAGTTATCCTGGTTTAGATAGATATCACTGAGATAAGCGACTTATCGATGAGGTAGTAGCGTAGCGTCATCGCACCTCGATGCTCGCTTTTTCATCCGCACAAGATAGATAATTGTCCTGTAATTGCTTTCAATTATGTAGTGATTGTCGAAAGGTTAAAATAGAATTTATCGCGTGTGAAACACCACTTTTCTGTATTAGAATGTAGAAAATACTTTTTGCGATAAAATAACTCGTCCTTTGTCTACCTTTGGCACGTGTAGACTTTGTTCTGATGATTGCTCGTCAGTCATATGTGACTGTACCTACCTAAACGCGAATGGAGTCATGCTCTTATCATTAATTCTTATTACATGTACAATATAAAAAGTGAAGAGATAATACTTGATTACTTTTTATCCAACTGAATACCACTTGACATACTTGAGTTTGTTAAAAAAAATAAATCTTTAGGCCGTATGTTTAAACATATCTGTACACATATATTGTAATAAAATATTTAGAAAAACGAACTTTATAATTTCATTAAAACTGACACTTAAGATATGCATCTCAAATTGTTGAAATACTCGTAATATCACGATGTCTTGATCGTGCTGGCAATACTAGATCAAAAGATTTATATCTGTTACTTGTGTATATAACGAGAATAAAATAGAGGCTTCAAAAAGTATTTAGTATGTCTAACGCACAACCGTACTTATGTTTAAGATGATGATATGATGTAAAAAAAATCCGCGCCTTTTATACAGTATCATCAAATATAAAGCGTTTAATTTGCTACTCAGAATATTAAGCGTATCGCAAGTTCATTATACAATATATTTTCGGTATGTACCTACCTAATTAATTCGAAGTTACAGTATTATAGCACAATGACATCAAACAAATAGTAACAATCAGATGTTGGCGTCTTAGTGATGAACAATAACTAGTAGCAACCAGAGGATGGTGGCCGTGGCGCGCGTGTTGAAGGTCGTCGCGCGCTTCCTGCGTGCGTGACGCGCATGCACACCAAGACAACTCCTCGACACCACTATAGTCACAAATAACAACCCGTCACATACGCTATGACACATCCTTCAAAATCACCACCACAGGTGCATTGTATGCAACAGGACCATAAAAACACCGTTACCCAAAACGAAATCCATTGAGATTACTATAACGGTCAGGTGACCGGGTCGCTTTTTGTCTCTGACGACCACGCCAGCCTATTGTCTGAGCTTTGTGTTCACAAAACTTGTCTAATTCATATCATTCATCGGCAAGCTTCACTGTGTTTTACAAACTTCTAACAAAACAAATGTTGATCAGTTTAGACAATGAATTTATCTTAGCACGTTCTGGTTAAAATAGGCTGACATCCAGTTACATCTCGCATTTCATAATCATACTCTTCTGTGAAAATCGAAGAAAAAAATTTTTATTCTCGAAATCGTGACTTGAAATAGACAAAATAACTTGTTTTTGGTATGGTCTTTTTTTTGTTGTTTTCCATAACGTTTATTTTGATTACCAACGTCAACTACCTCTAGTCAGGAACATAAACAACAAATAACTATACACATAAAGGTAATCGACACCTTCTCGACAGTTACGTATGTCTTTAACATTAAAAGTGGTAAATGTTATACCACCAAAATACCGCACAATAAAAACAAGTGGTTTATAAAAGTAAACTCCATTCCTTAAGCGTTTAAGTAAATATTTGAATTATTAATAAAAGTCGTTGAGCAGTACGGTAATGTTGTCACAGTTCATTGTTCTAAACACTCAAATGAAATTTTCCGAGAGTTGGTCCCTTGTCGTGCGAGGGACACGTCTCGAATTTTTATACCACATTAATCGAGTCAGGTAGATGAAAACAAAGAACATCACAGGTTCTTCACACTTTCTGTCAGGGCTATTGTTCTTTGCTGAACCATTGGTCATGAGAATGACCCTCTGTATAAGGCTCCGTTTATCATAACAGTACCAGTATTAAATGCCAGGAAATGCCTTGCCCATGACAATGTGCAGAGTGCGAACCTCAGCCTCACGTGACCAAAAGGACAACGACCTACAAAGTGAAGCCGAAATTGCTTGCATAACAGGGTAGGTGCGTTAAAATGTACTTATAACTTTGTAAGGTTGCTATCGTGATAGGAGCCCATATTCGTCACACGGCATTTCTCGTATCCTAGTTACCATTTCTGCATTTCAATATTCAGTTTCTGACTGGTTACAGGGCTAACATTTGTTGATTTTGATTCATTCTTGTTTTGGTAGATAGATTTATCTTTTGAAGCTAAACTTTACACAAATAAGCAATTGAATAATCGAATTTCAATTTCATAAGTATTGCATTACAAAAAATGTAACTAAATCAATATACATTTGATACTTTACCAATATGCATTTTTATATGTATACACTTATCTAGTGACTATGAGATGAGGTAGTGATTGAGAATATCTCATTAATCACACAACGTAGTGAACGTTGTGTGATTCATTTCTAACCCACTGCAAAAGCACAAAAGAGGAGGTTATTAATTTTGTACAACTAAACAGGCAAATAAGACTCAATTTCCATAGAACTGAGCTGCAATTATATTGTTCAATCAGTTTAAGATATTTTTCAGGTTTTAGCAATAGTTCGCCATATGTATTTGACAGGGAATATATAACATGCACTACCGCCGCGCCACAGATTATATTATGTCATTAATAATTAAAAAATAATAATACGAAACTGTGATCAAAAATTTAAAATTGAAAAGATATTAGATATTAGATTGACATAGAAAGCACATTGTTAAGAAATATTTTAGTGACTGTCTATTTATTGTGGAAATAGATAGTCAGTAAAATATGTCTTAAAGTTTTAAATTTGGAACCGGTTATGGAAATTGTAAATGACCTATATTAATAAAAATAATAAAATATAAGGACCATGTCAAACAAGTTAAAACTTTTATCTACATTTCTTTATGGAGGTAGACCTAAATAAAAGGATGTTGTACTCGTACTTCATTGTGTGCAACAAACAGCGACGTTATGAAACCCCCTATCGGTGAAAT
Source organism: Arctia plantaginis (assembly GCA_902825455.1). Classification (NCBI taxonomy): domain Eukaryota; kingdom Metazoa; phylum Arthropoda; class Insecta; order Lepidoptera; family Erebidae; genus Arctia; species Arctia plantaginis. The sequence continues at coordinate 3,983,021 of CADEBD010000303.1, forward strand.
AAAATGAAGTACCTACTTGACAACACAATCAATTCCTTACCCAACTATTGCAAAACATTTAGACAAAGTTCGATATTTTCTTCTCACTTTGTTTTTTTTGCTTTCTGATATTTGTATATTGTGTCATTCTGCACAAATATTGTAAACGGTCACAACAATTAAAAACAAGTCTTTAGTTACTTTACTAATTCAAAATAGGTACCTCGTGTTGTTTGTTTATTTCATTGAAATCTTCAGTTTAATAATTGTAATTACTACACGCGGAAGTTATTTTGCTAATTCGAAAAATTTGTGTGAATCACAGTGATCCCGGCGTTCTTTATATCCATTAATAAGTACCTCGCCATATAGGAATAATTCGATAATTTGGGATATGGAATTACAAAATAAAAGTTTCTAATAAATAAATATCGTTATTTGTAAATAGTTAAACTTGCTAAAAACTCAAAATCAAACTCACTTTACTTCATAACAAATTTAAAATTGTTTGAAATCGTCGGTTATGTAGACTCTCAAGTCATATATCAACACACACAATATCAACAATCTCTGTTTTGTCAAATATAATAATATTCTACCACATTCACACAACGCCATCCAGTCCCAAGTATTAGTTGTCTAGGACCCATAGTACAACTGATATAAATACATATATACTTTTTTTGTAAATACATACATATTATACATAGAAGACATACATATTATACATATAGAAACTCCCAGACCAAATCAAACATTAAAAGTTCATGCACACAAATGTTTGACTTGAGCGGGAATCGAACCGGCAACCATTAGAATAGCAGTCGTTACACAAAATAATACGCCATCCGGTCGTCTAAAATAGTAAGCAAATAAATTTAATAAAAATTTAACTTAAACAAGATCTATGATATGCCTGTGCCGATCTACAACCGCCCGTTTCCAAGGAGTTGAGCCTTAGGAGAAGAAAGGGCAAACAAACTCATTGGCCACTCTTATGCAATTCACAGACAGATACAATGGCATTATTAAATATAGCACAACATTTTTCGATGTGTGCCAATAGTCCTAAGAACTAAAAGGTAAAAACTCAATGAGGTGAAAACAAGATTAAGAAAAAAAACGAATAAAAGAGAAAATGAAGTGAAACATAAAAATAGAAAAAATAATAATAATAAAAAACACACTACACCACATTTTTACTTAAGAAATAGCCTGCGCTAATTAATCCCAAGCGTTTTTTTCTTCTATGTAATCCACAATTGAGGAATGGGCCCTCTGGCACGTTTTATTGCGGATTTAATTTTTTTAATACAATAAGTCTTGAATATTATTTGGGGTTTTATTATAAAATTGGATACATTGACCTCGAAAAGACTTCTTTATCTTTGGAGCCTAGAGGCGGATACTACAAGTTTATTTCTATTTCTGGTATTTATAGAATGTACATCACTTCTTTTCAAATAGCTATCTTTGATTTTATGAACATATATTACATTTTCATATATTTATTGACTTGCCACTGTCATTATATTATATACGAGTACTGTCATTATTTAGTTTATTTCTTTAAATTTCTGCCTTAATGAACAACGATAACCTAAATTATAAAGTGCTCGAATCGCTCTCTTTTGCAGTACAAAAATAGTTTGAATGTCGGCAGCATTCCCCCTAGTAGTATACCGTACGACATTATGCTATGAAAATAACTGAAGTAAACAAGTCGTCCAGTATCAACTCTTGAATTTTTCTTACTGCGTATGCTGCTGAGCTGAGTCTACTCTATAATTTATCAATATGTGGGCCCCACTGTAACTTAGAATCTAGTGTTATACCTAAAAATGCACTTAGCTTAATCTTAGATGATCAATAAGAATAGCGAATGCGTGCAAATAGTCCAATACAAACTCAGACTTCTCACCCTTTAGTTGATTTTTTTGAATAATAAATAGGCGCTATACAAATAGTAAGCAGAAAAGTAGAACACATTGGCCTTGACACCGTTACAACTATTTTACACCCTGTTTAGAAGTTATCAAATATAATTGATTAGATATCCGTCAAAAATATGTGAGAATTCAATAATTCGTGTAATTACAATAAAACTACTTTTGAAGATATGATATTAATCATAAATAGAATTTACTTGCAAAATCGTGTTGTGTAGATATGAAGACCTAAGAACTATTTATCTTTGTCTACGCTTTCTCAAGAAAATAAGGCAAGTATAAAGGTGATTTTGTATTTAAATATATGTATATATTAACAGACCTCTTTGTAATTTACTATTAGGGAAATATAAATACTAAAAATCCTATATTGCATCACCTATAACGGTGTTAATAATTATTTAATGTTTTAATGGTTAATTATGACACTTGTGAGATTATGTGGACAATTAGATATACATATATTCTGAGCAATAAATATTGCTGGCTAATTAACTTAACATTAAATCTCAAGACATCAATAAAAGCCTTTTATTGCAAAATCATTGGTGCACTAGACATACAGTCTTGTGTCGCATTATTTCTTTCGGACTTTTTGGCATCGCTCCAATAGAGGCGGTTGAAAGATTAGGCAATCCGGGTATATTAAAGACATATTTGCGATATTGTATTAGTTATAACTTTTTTTTTGTTTTACTAAAAATCAAAAGTTATCGTATTGTGGAATGAAGATCAAAGGTTTAAAATGCGATGGCAAAAAAAGTCAACAGTACTGAAGAGCTACCTACCAACATCTTGGCTGTCCTGTAGCAGAACCGCTTTGCGACAGCATTTATTCACAGTATATCCTTTGGTCCTTGGTACACTTAGCACACAGAATACCTTTTTGTTGTCTAGTTACATCATTATAACAACTTAAGTAACTCAAAAGTTATTGCGACTTGTTAGTTGTACTAAGGAAGTAAATGTGTTGTATATTTTATATGCCGCCGGAATACGGTAAGTGGACGATTGGTCGGTGCACTATGACCTAGAACTTGGCGGTGAACGAGATGACGAGTCAATGCGGCCCGAGCGAACGAATGAGTCACACTTGATTCCGAGAAACATTCTGATTTTATTACTTACATGTTCTCAAGAACCCCTTGAACGATAAATTACTTAGTTACTATATGTTATGTGACTCAGAAGTGAATAACAGTGGTTTGCTGAAAAAATTGTAACAGAACGGTGTTTTTATATTTTATGCACATTCTTAGATTATGATGACGGGATTGTAGCTGGGCTTAGTAGAAATTAACTTTAAAATCCCTAACTGTCTTTACCTTTAAAAATAAAGGAATCTCTGATAATCTCTGAATATAATCTCTAAATTTTCTAACCTGCTCGAATTAAAGGTGTTTTAAGCATGTGGATATAGTTTCGATTATTTTATTTACTATCCGAAACTTTAAAAAAATAATTTAACAACAAGCAATTATACAATATTGATTACACATATTCACCTTAATAATAAAGATCTATTTCTATATCGGCATGCACTATTTTTGACTTATGTATATGTTAATAGATTCCTTTAAATATAACTAACCTCTATTACAGGTAACGCAAGACACGTTCTTTCTAAAACTTTGTTTAATATTAAAATAGACGTCTCGTATGTCCGTGTGGTGACGGATTAGTCCGTGTGGTGACGGATTAAGAATACAAATTGTCACCACCCCAATTCATCCCGTGGGTGTCGTAAGAGCCGACTAAGGGAGCAAACTAAGCAAGACAACAGCACTGCAAAGAGAAGGAAAACTTGAAACAAACCCTATACCAACCCGTCTGGCCAGCGTGGTATAGTAGGCCAAAACCTCCTTTCTAAGGAGAGGCCTATGTCCAGCAGTGGACTAGTATAGGCTGTTGATGTTGATGATGATGATGATGTCTCGTATGACAAAACTAAGAACTCCTATCTTAAAGATCGTCTGAGATAATATGTACTTATTGTTCACAATTCTAAAATATAAACTAGACTGATGTTGATTAAATATGATAAACTTTCTACTTTGAATACCAACTAAACATGTAAATATGCAAACGTACAACTTTATTAGAAGAATAATGATAAGGTAAAAAATATGGCATTTAAATTTATATGGTTTATGTGGTTTTACTCAAGTGTACATTACGGAGTAAGCTCCTGGGAGCAGGAAAAGTGCAGAGTAAGCGGTCGAGAGGGAGAATACCTACGCGATAGACAGATCAGATCTACAACGGTGAAATCTGAGGGATGATTTGTAGAGGTCACTATCGTTAGTACTGAGGGGAACGACAGGAGGAATTTCAGATATAACCAATTAGATTTGGACCGTTAGACCTTTATCAAGGTATAATCCTCGACATAGAGACACTATTAATACCATAAATTCTTCATATTCTTATACAATTAGCACATACAAAATACAATACATTCAGAAGAATATTTGCATTGAACAAATGGTTGTCCCAGTTTCGAGATCAATCTTATTATACTCGACACAGTAACAGTTAATATGTGACCGCTTAAACAACTGTACATTTAAGTAGTCAATCAATATTTACTTGTCATGTCTACATTAACAGAAAACAGAAGTGAAACCCTAAATTTTTTATCCTGTATTATAATGAGAAAAATCTACACTGCTTGTAGTACTAGTACCGCACTAGAGACTTATAATTGACACTGTTATTGTAAGCTCATTTAAGTCAAGTAAGCTTTGTCCAGGTTTATTAATTCAATTTTAAACAAAAAAGGTACAAAAACTCAAACAGGATGTTGCTGATTAATTAATAGCCATTGATTCATTCACTACAGCTTAACGTATTTTACAAATACTACAGAACTGACGTAACGCCCATTGAAAAGTATAATTACCAATATCTTACTACTCCTATACACACATGTTTGTGACTCATATTGTACGTTAAACAAACAATTTAAGAACACAATCAAAATGTTCTGGTGCCGGTGTAAAAGGCAACCTCTTATCTTGGTTGGACTAACTCGTTTTATGAATGAATTGAATACTACATACGCCTACGAGTCTATACCTAGCATACTCAGTTTCAATTCATGTTTCGGAGAGGCGTTGCGGAGGTAAGCGGCGATCTTTTCTCGGAGAAACTTGACTCAACTGTTGATTGTTACATCGTATGCATTATACATGATACACAATTTCCGTTTCCGATGGCAATTATCGATTACGATGAGAATAAAGGAAATCCTTAAAGCGAATAAGACGCGAATAAGGTACGGTTACCTCAAGTTACACATTCTTTGTTACTTTTTAACTAAGCACATATGAAGTTATCAATAATATTGAAAACAAAAAAAATGATTTTAAATCTTTATATCAAGTATTATATAGAAATCCATTTCAAGATTTGACGTATTAATAAGGACCAAGGAAAGAAAGAGACTCACCATCGCTTTGTCGGTTCCACCGAAAGTTGGCGCAGCGCTACTCCTCGTGAGGAACACCAGAGCCACTGTCGCCGTCCATAATATCCTCAGACTACTCTTCAAACTGACAAACGCCATGTTTTCTGATAATCTATTGCTTGATATGCTCATTTGATACTTTCGTATATATTATAATTCTATAAAAAATATATAAATATCGAAATAATTGTCATTACTCTTATATCGTAAGTTTAAGCTAAGTTGTAGTTTGACTTTCGTAAATCTTGAGCACCGTGTTGATATTTTATCTGAAATAGAAAATTAACTCAACTATAATATACGTTATGCAGATATATACGTATCTTTGTATATATGGATATAGTCCTGTTTGAATGTGTGTTCTTGTTGCTTATTTGTGTCAGGAAAGACAAGAGAGCAAGGATTAATATCACTAAGAAAATAAAATGTGACACACCGATTCTAATAAATAAATATCATATGAATCATCAGGTAAGAAAATAGTTCGTTATCGTGAGTACTATGTAATCAACTACCACGATTTCTCCATTACAAGTGCTTTCATGTGTAAATATAACACTTTGAAAATAAAAAAAAACACCTCAAAATTCAAACGGATTGCAACCGGCTATAGCACATTTTTTTTTGTCTTTGTACAAATAAATAATTATATTTGTATCAATGTTCTTTGAGAAGAAACCATTGGATTTTTTTATATTTCTGTGGAGGTCACGTTATGTGCCAGTATCGCGTGTGTCATATCCGCCACTTTTTTAATTGCTCTGACTCACCGATCATCTGTATAATTATATAAGATCGTTATGGATCAATACAACTATACATAATATTATTCGTTTATTTCTTGATAAATATTATACGAGTATATCAATATGTAATAATTTTATTCAACATAAACTTATCTGCGTTTTGGAAAAAACCGGTCTTCTAAAGAATTAATGTTTCTAAAGATGTTTTTTCATAATTTAAGAAAGGTGTATATAAAATATACACATCTTTCTAATATATAGATATTAGGACGGTATGTATCTAAATATATAGATATAAACATAAACTCTCTTAAAATTTTCACTGATACTGTTCTACCTTATTTCTATGTTTTCACTCAATGTTTTATAATTAAAGTTCATGTCAGAACTCAGATATAGATTGTAAATATGGCTATAAAAAAAACTTGACATCGATTTACTTTCTTTAATCCTGATTTAGTTAGAATCAAGTGACTGCGCAATTATCGACCTACATATTTTTGAGGTGAGTAGGGATGCCGAGCCGTGCTGTGGGCTTGTCTACAAACACTATTATCTTTGTAATGATAAATTCCAACTCACAACCGAGGGACCGTACGGACACGATGCGGGGAACTGATTAGATATTCAGCCGTCAGTGTACTCAAGAGGTTTGTAAATAACTTTTTCTTTTAAACGAAACAACTGTATTATACTACACATCAACCTTGTAATGCATGTATTAATTTCCGTATGATATGGATAAACTACACATATAACAATGTTTATGTTTGAGAAATGCCCTTTTTTTTTCCGTGCGGAAATCCCCTCGGATACCACCTGTCGGTGGCATGTCGGACTCGAACCGACTAAAACCGCACGCCGTCTCGGGTACTAATAGCCGGGGAACCAGGTATACCCTAGAAAGGAAGTCCCTGGTACCCCGACATACCTCGGGTCATCTACAGACGAGTAGACGACCCCCCCCCGTGTGGGAACCCCATGTTCCCGGTGCTCCCTGGAAGCGAGCGCGCTTCGCAACGCGCTTGCCGCCACCCCGGCCTGCGAGAAGAGAGAACTCCCACTCCGATGGCCGCCACGAGGTCTCGCCTCTGCTCAACCCACGCCGGGCACTCTGCCAGCGTGTGGAGAGCCGTGTCCACGGTCTGGCCATCGCAGTGGTGGCACTCAGGCGTTGGCTCCTTGCGGATCAGACACAGGTGATCTCCGAAACATCCCTTTCCAGTGATCACCTGCGTCAATCGGTATGAGAGGGTCCCGTGACGCCTCTCGAGCCAATCCTCCATAACGGGTCTTACCGCCTCGATGACGGCGTGCCCGTTGAGAAATGCCCTAAAGGTGAAATCCTGAAATGGTAAATGGCAATCTTTTGTTTATTTATTTTAAGTAAAGCGTCTTTACTTTCTTAGAAACTGTCAAGCTATATGAAAATGGGTAAATGTTTAGCCTTGCTGTACTGTGACATAACCATGATAGCGAGTACAATAATAGTTCAGTATATAGTCGCAATGATTAGGTAAAATTACATTTAAGTGGTGGACCAATTTTGAGCACCCAGCGCTCTAATGTACCTGTATAAATACAGGAATATTCAGTCATTTAAGTCCGTTTGCCACCCAGGACATGTAATTGTGTTATGACTACGATCGTTTGTTCTGTGTTTAAGTGTTTTTTATCTATGATAAACATGTATTTAGAAATATATAAGTATTTTTAATCAGCGATCTCTGGTCACCATAGCCGTATAGGCATAGGCTGTGTATGACATGTGTAAGAATATTATTATATTAATAATTAAATACAAAAGTGTAATTGAAAAAAGGCTTTATATAAATTTAATTAAAACGATTGAGATGTATCTATACGGCCACAAAACCAATACAAATGACCAAAACTGAAAGTCGGTGTCAGAAGTGTCGCCAGCAATGTTCCGCTCATCGAAGCGTGTCGGGGCGCGAACTCAACGCCAGTTTCACCGACATTGGAACCAGATCTCTTACCTAACATCACTTTAATGACGATTTTTTTCAGAGAATCGATTAAATTTAACTGTTTATTCGCTTTGGCCCCGTGATAAATTTGCAATAGATAACTGGTAATTGTCTTAATAATGTTGGGATATAAAAGTTTTTTCGGTCTTAAAATATTTGGATGTGGTAGGAATTAGTGAGTTTATTAAATATCTTCCCAAGTATTAGAAAAAAAAATGTATTGTAAATGTCTTATACATTAATATTTATGCCTATCTTAGGCTAACATTTTAACAACAAGAACATGTATTTTAGTTGAATTGGAGAAAAAATTTGCAAGTCCTGTAGTAACTATTTAATCTCAATTATTTTGCTGGTTGTTTCATTTTTCTTTGAATATTATGATTTTATTACATTTTTCAATTTCAATATTCGAAAGATCAGGGCAATTAAAAATTAAGAGGCAATGTCTGACAACTTTTTAATTTTTATCACTTATCATTTAATGTTTGTTAGCTTAGAAGAAGAGCCTTAGAACTTTAACGTCTAATTTTATACAAACAAACCTTTCCAATGAAATAAAGGTTTTATATTATTTTGACTACAATAGCTCGTATAAGAATTCAATAGCACAAAATCTGAAGAAAATGTATTAAATATAAATAACAAAAGCTTTACTTTATTCCTTAAATGTTTCTCAATACTAAAATATTTTTTTTACTAAATCATATCACAAATTTATTTATTTTAAAGTTTGTACAAGTATTTACTGTAGGAATAGCATAAAAGGTTTATCAAAATAAGACATTGTTTCCATACTATTTGTGTGCAATTCTAGTGACTTATGTGCAATAATATGAGACTTTTATTCAGCCTATAAATGATTAGCATTCGTCCTCGCCGTTGTTAATAAAAAAAAACAATAAATGTATGCTTATTCCGTGTCCTATAAAACCTATAAAGTACATGCGGAATTTCGCGATTGGACTCCCAAGTGAGTTTAAATTAAAGCAGCTGATTGACATCATCGGTTCATTGTACATGCGAGGTGTCGTGACACACTGTGATCTCCTGAGATGCATCTCAATGAGTGCGCAGTGTGCTCCGTAGGTGACTAGCGCACGCGCATTTCGCATTGACACGACATTGGCACGCTTCCTGCTTCCGGATACCCGCGGGCAATACTAATTACTATTATCCATGTAATGTACTATTACCCAGTTATTATACTTTGTTGCTATACAATTATAAAATTACATTGAAAACAGTAAACAGATACATCGGTACTGTTTGTACATTAGTCACGTCACTTTTCACATTGATTCCCTAACAATTCTTACACTGCATAGATTTATGATACTCAATTTTGAGATGTAATTTCCTTATTATATACAAAAAATCATTTTACTTTCTAACATCGTTAATTTATAATATAGATTTTTGTTTTGTTCAACAAATAATATTTGCAGTCATATTTGTTGTATGTACCTGATCATCGTTTGTTTATAAATGTGCATAAAGAACTAAAAATTGTCTCGTTAATCGATTTTCGAATTCGAATTTCGATCGAAATTGAAACCCAAAAATAAATTTACCGCCATAGCCATATTCATTTGTCTTATTTGTATCGGAATTAACAGTAAAAATTTTGGCAAATACATTCGAATTTAATTTCATGTGACTCTTCACTAGAATGTAAGAAACCTAATATTGTTATCTAATGTTCGTCAACTCAAAACACACTTTATAAAAAAAATCTTAAAATCACTTTACTTCATTTGTCATTTGACTGTTTGATGATAACCAACGAAGCATGAGTCAGACAATGTTTTGGTTGAATAAACTTCATGGTCACCGGCGACTTCTAGTACAACCCTTGTACGTCAATTATTACGAATAAACATAATTATTGTACACATTACTAATATACGGCTTGGATCATACAATTAATACCAATATACAATTAATTGTGGTTTTAACATAAACATCCGTTTTACATCCTTCAAAGTACTTTATATATTAGAAGTTTCTTAGAAATGAAAAACTTACCAAAGAAACTGGTATGTTTATTGAACACTAAACGTGTTTAGACTTTTTTTTTCATTTTCATATGAATATAATATGATATGAAAGAATATCGATCGATCAAAAGTTAAAGTTTTACTTGTGAACTGCATTTAAATTACTTGTTGCGTTTAGTCAAGTGCAATTAATAAGGTAATTTTAGAAGTTTGGGATGTAAAACATTCAACTGTCAAAAGTGGCCCTATACTGTTTGCTAACTGGAATGCTTAATTCTATTTCAATACTCCTACACCGGTATTTAAAAAAACGCTAAATTGTTCAAATTGCGTTTTCATCATACATAACGTCGTAATCCATATAAAACATCATAAACATCTATCTGCTTGTTTATTTAATTGTTTTTTCAAAATAAATCGTCGCTGTCGCTGCCGCTTGTCAGACTAATCAATGGGAATGAATGTATATCTTTAGGCGAGATAAAGAAAAAAGGTAAATTGGGGTAAAGAAAATGGATAGGGACTCTCTCCCTATCCATTTTCTTTCAGCTAAGGTTATTGATATCGCAAGTATTATTATTTAGTATTTACCGTTAGAGAACCATGTGTTGGCATAAATGGGCCCGCCCGAATGGAAATATATCACGGTCTTATCGAAAAATAAGCTTAAGCAATTTTCCCGTTGCTTTTCACCGAGTGAGTGGAGTCAACTCTTTCAAACCCCCTCTCTCTAACTCTAGCTGGAGACTCAACAGGCGGCAACGTAATTGTGACTATTGAGTTGCAGGTGTCAGGTCACGGATCACTGATCACTTTCCATGTGGTGACTCGTCTGCCAATTTGCCTCGCACTTCATAAAAAAATATCTAAATAGAAACAGGACTGAGACTGTAGTAGCTTCACGAAATCCCATACCGGTATATCCTGTGATTGAGAGGGGGCAAGGCTTGGGCAGGGTCATCAACAGATCATACTCAAATGTATTTTTGTATACATAATGACACATAATACCATCAGTACTACGTTATTTACACACGTTAGTAAACTATTAACCAAGAGACAAACTAATTTTTTACCTCGTCGATAGCTTTGACTCATACCATGAAGTTATGCAGGACAAAGGATGACTTTCAATCACTTATTGCCTATTTATGCGGATTGCAGTATTTTTACGTTTTATATAAATGTCTATTAAAGAAGTTCAACGCCTTTATTTACAAATCTAAGTCACCAGGTATTAGTTTACCTACGCATTATTGAAATATATTGATAAAAAAGAGTCAATTATTAACTGATATAGGTGCTATTTTTCTTCGTCTCTTATAATAGATATGTTAAAAAATTTCAAGAGAACGCGTTGATATTCTTTTAAGTGAGGTTCACTTACGATGGCGTCTTCATAATGCGTACTTTCGCCGACGTTTCATGTCAAGTTCACCGTCCGGTACGGTATGACTTAACCGTGACTCATTCCGGTTACAGGGCAAGCTAATGTGTTTATATACCTTATACTTAGAAGGCGATAAATGCTCTAATGTATGATACCTTTTTGAATAAATTATTCAAGGTAATAGAAACATAAGTAAGTGCACATACTACACAGTACATAAAAGTTTTTGGTTGGTTCATAATGTTTAAGTATAGATACTTTTCACACTTTATACTTTTCACACTTTGGAGCGGAGTGCTAAAGCATGTGGATGTGAATGTCGGACTAGTGAACGAGATTAGTATAGATGAAGTTAGATTGGCAGTACGAAGTATGAAAAATGGAAAAGCAGTTGGCCCCGACGGTATACCAGTGGAAGTTTGGAAGCTACTGAAAGAAGACGGATATAAGTGGCTGACTCTATTCTTCAATATGTTGTTGCTTGAAGAGGTAATCCCAAAGGAATGGTGTCAAACCCAACTCGTACCCATTTTCAAAAACAAAGGAGATGTTCAGGAATGCAACAACTATCGAGGAATAAAGCTCATGTCACATACTATGAAAGTCTGGGAGAAAGTGATTGAGAGAAGAATAAGAGATGAGAGTCAGATAACCCAAAGTCAATTTGGGTTTATGCCAGGACGCGGGACAACAGATGCTATATTTGCAATGCGCCAACTATGTGAGAAATACAGGAGTGCGCACAAAAACTTGCATATAGTGTTTGTGGATCTCGAAAAGGCATATGATAGGGTACCCCGAGAGGTTTTGTGGTGGGCTTTGAAAGAAGAAAGAGTGCCTGTTAAGTATGTAGAATTGATTCGTGCTATGTACAGAGAGTCTAGCACTCATGTAAGGTCGGTCACGGGAAACACTGATCAATTCAGTGTCTCTGTAGGCTTGCACCAGGGATCAGCTCTGAGCCCATACCTCTTCCTGTTGATAATGGATGCTCTGACATCGGACATACAGGAGGAGGCACCTTGGTGCATGCTATTTGCAGATGACATTGTGTTGGTCGGTGAGGATGGGGTTGAGGTCCAGAGCAGACTGGAAAAATGGCAACAAAGGCTGGAGAATGTTGGCTTGAAAATCAGCAGAACCAAAACTGAGTACATGTTCTGCGATTTCGGCGGTCTCTCCAGTCCTGAAACCATTTCGCTGGATGGGATAGCGATAACAGTCTGCTCCAATTTCAAGTACCTCGGCTCCCTCTTACAATGTGATGGTGAGATTGATCGAACTGTACAGCATCGAATCAATACGGGATGGATGAAGTGGCGGCAGGTAACGGGAACAACTTGTGACCCCAGTTTCCCCTTAAAACTGAAGGGACAAATTTATAAAACTATTATCAGACCTGCCGTACTGTATGGTTCTGAAAGTTGGCCCATTAAGAGAACGGATGAGAGACGCCTGAACGTAGCCGAAATGCGAATGCTGAGATGGATGTGTGGTGTGACTCAGATGGACAAGGTTAGGAATGAGTATATACGAGGGAGTCTGAAAGTAGCGCCACTGGATGAAAAGTTAAGAAGTAATAGGTTATCTTGGTATGGACATGTCATGCGGAGGGATGAGGAAAATGTGGCGAAGAAAGTTTTAGGTATGAGAGTTGAAGGGTATAAGAGAAGAGGCAGACCGAAGAAAAGGTGGATGGACTGCGTGAGGGAGGATATGGCTAGCAAGGGAGTAAACAGTGAGATGACGCATGACAGAGTAGAATGGAAAAATCATACATACTGCGCCGACCCCAAATAAAATTGGGAAAAGGGTAGGCAGATGATGACTTTTCACACTTTGCCCTCCATTTGTTGTACTAAATTATGAGTTCTACATTAAGGTTTATATTTTCGACACATCTTAGCTCTAGTTACAACCGACACCATTTCCATTACTAAAGCTATTTTCTAATCTTAATTTATCAATTAAAAATATCGACTTACATAGTAAATAATAAACAACACTATAATTTTTTTATTAAGTAAAGAATGACACAAAGAATGCGTTCAAACAGATCTCAATGTTATCAGCTAGATACGGCGTTATCCACTAAAATTATCTGATAACAGTAGAGATACAAGTGCCTCGCGTCTTTCTTTCACATTGTTGTATCCGTGTATGCGTTTTTGATAAAAATGTCCTGTAAATTAACGTCAGTATTTATTATAATAAATGTACCAGGCCATAAATTGCTACGAAAGACATCATTACGACAATGTCATTTAGTACTGACCGTGACACAAAACTATGTTAAATGATTGATTTCGATATTGCACTGATTTCATAGTTATTAGAAATAGGCGAAGGGATTACGAAAAACGGAGTTAAATAAAATTGTTGCACGAGGTTAAATATACCACACGAATTCAATATTTACGTCTATATTACCAGTTGCCAAATATATTAAAGTAATCGTTTTTGTAAAGTATTTAGTAGACAGCACAGACTAGTATAGAGAACAATAAACAAATCGTGTATCACGTATGACGTGTTGTTATCATTGATGGTGTTATATGTTCCGTGTCGATCTTATCATTTGTTTGATTCAAATATGGAAGCTATCAACTAACCTGTTAGGTTCGTCCAATGTGAAGTTCAAGCAATCCTCACTACTTGAAACGTTAAGGTCTTCGTCTCACTAGTGCGTTCACGTCTCGTAGCTCTATTATTACAGAATAAAATGATACCGAAAGATAAAAAAACTAGAGTCTATGAATTATAAAACAACAATCACAAGGCACTCTGTGGTCACCGAATGTCCCGCTGCGGTCACTTATTTCTTTGCAGTTACGCGAATTTTCAAAGAAAATGTGTGTATTGTATGGCGGGAACCCACGAACGGCTGCGATCGTTGCGCCACCGCGTGACACGACCTACCGCAGACCGCGAGTTTGAGTAGAGTGAGAGCCGCGGCACCGCACCGCGCTTATAATCGCACGATGCCCGAGAGGCGCCCCGTCGCCCGCCCACCCGACCGACTACCGGCGAAGCCTCCGCTGGCCGCCCGCCCCTACACATTCAACTTTACAGGATAACTTATGCGCTTTCGGTGAATACTTTAACTCGTTTTTTATGACACTACAAGTTTCCTTAAATATTACATTATCTTAGTACATTGTGATGTACCGCGTGATTTGTGATGACCGCCCTTCGATAGTGACTTCAAAGAAATGTCCCAGTAAAAACCAAGCAAATGAAAGAACAGGGAAACTTAAGAATAAATATGCAATGTGTGACATATAGTATGATGTCCCAAATTGACCCTCGGCAGTAACAAGATCTTTCCCTTCGTTTCCCTTTATCATAATTTAAAACTAAAGGCAATGTCCATAGTTTTATTGGAATTGATCTCGATGTTCAAAGCAATACCTGCAACCGAATGGTATCTCTAATAACAAGGTTCGATTTAAGTTGTTAGAACCGAAAGTTTAGCAGTAACTAGAGATCACCTAGTGGTTGAATTTTAAGCATGATTCCTTAAGTTTTACATATTTTGTTTTAAATGGTGCACCGTAACATGAACTGTTCTTACCTGTAAAAGTTTCTAGTACCGTGACAGGTCTATATACAATATATATATTCAGTACTAGCTTTTGTCCGCCGCTGCGCCCTCGTGTATGTCGGTTCTCGCGGTAAAAAGTAGCCTATGTTACTCGCTGATAATGTAGCTTGCCATTAGTGAAAGAATCTTGAAAATCGGTTTAGTCTTCTAGGCGTGAAAGCGTAACAAACAAACTCACTTTCTCATTTATAATATAAGTATGGATGGTCTTCCTAGTCCTCTATAGTGTTTAGTAGTCCTTTTCGAAACAAAAAATGATAATTACTTAGCACAAATTGATTAGAGACTTCATCATCATCATCATCATCATCAGCCTATCGCAGTCCACTGCTGGACATAGGCCTCTCCCATTGCACGCCACTTAGATCGATATTGGGCTTCTCCTTTTTTTAGAGACAAGCTTTTTGCAATCGTATAATCTTAAAATTTTTAATATTACAATTTTCGTAGCAATCCCGATTAAGGTAAAAAGAAGCAGCAATATTTTCCTGTATTAGCATTTTAGGCAGGCATGCAATCGAAAATCGAATGTCATACAATTTTGAAAACTAAATCGTTCTTTGCTCAAAATTATTTAAATTATTAATATTGTTCATCACATGGTATTATGAATTAAAAAGAATATCCAGCCATTCGCACACCAAATACTATTTACTCTTCATTTATAAGAAACATAGTATAGTACTAGAAGTAGCCCTTAACCAGTCTTCTATAGATTACTTCTGTATACGTTCGTCTTCGATTGATTTACATTTTAGGTGTTAAATATGTAATGGAATCTCTATAACTGTACAGACTTATATATGTGTGTGTATAGTTATAGAATTAATTTACAATACTATTACAGATATTAAATCATATAAGGTATTATCTCTACCGACATTGCTACAAACACATGAGTTTAAATTTGGAATTAATATCGAAGAATTGCCCTCTGATAATTAAAAAAACAACTTTGAAATGATAATTGAATTATCACCTAATTGTAAACAATGGAGAGAGAAAAATGTTTGTTGTGTAATTACCTGTAGGTACGTGTCTAACTACATGCGACGTTGAGTATGAGGAAAATCTCTACTCTATAGCTAATCCTACGTCTGTTACGTAAAGAACACTCGTGTAACGGCGACACGTACTTGTCTTAAGATATAATACTCCAATTAAGGTGAACATATTACAATAACAACAATGTACGCACAATTTCATTAATATTTTATTTACCCTGTTTGAGTATATTACATAGAATATATATCCCTCTCGGGGACTTCCTTCCTACGGTATACCGGTATATTGCAATAGACTCACATGGGTTTTAGTCGGAGTAATTCCGACGAAACACACCCGAGGGCGATTTAAAATAAAGGTAACTCGACCCCGGCCTCTTCGAATTACGTTTGAGGTATCCCTTATCCTAACTTCCTAGACCTATCAGTTTTTCTTATACTTTTTTATTTTGTCTATTTTTTTTTGGATTGGCTTTAGACAGACTGCCGGCTAAAAAAGATACCAGCGAAAATCTGACCCCAAATAAAGTCGGCCCAATATTATACAATAATGGTGATTTTTTTTATAATGACGGGTCTAGTGCCACGGTTAGTGACTCAGACTGCTAAGCCAGAGGTCGTGGGTTCGATTCCCACCCACGATAAATGATTATGTGATGAGCACGATCATTTGTTGTGTCTGGGTGTAATTTATCTATATTATGTATGTATTTGGAAATATATAAATATGTGTATCAGCAGTCTGGTTACCATAGTACAGACTCTGCCTAGTTTAGGAAGAGAAAAAAAGTGAGAAGTGAAAAACAGAAAAAATATTAATAATTTAAAATAAAAATAAACCCAATTTTTGAAAGTCTCAGATGATTTTAGAAGTGAATCATTATCTGAGTTTTTTTTTATTCAAACAGAATAATAAGGTAATGTCATTGAAACAGATGCAGTAGCTAAGTGTTTACTAAACTACGCAATATCTGAGCTTCAGATTTCTTATTAGCACTCCTAAGTTAATGCCTAATTTTAGTTCCAAATTAATAAGTTATCGTATTAATAGGGTACGGTAACTTAGCGGAAAAACTTAGTCCATAAGAAATATATAGTTAAACTTAGTTAATAAATACTGCATCAAAAAAATAAAAGAACCATACTTAGTTTGTTTTTAATTTATTCATTGCTGTACCGTTTTCCGATCACATTTTTGCATACACGTGCAGTGATGAGTAAGGTACATTTCATCCAAAAAAATATTACAAAAAATTGCTTTTACTTGAGCAAAAATGGCTGGATGTTGTATTAAAAAAATCTTCCTCATCGATTTTGACTAGTTTATATTATAAACTATAAAAACATTCAGATTAACATTTCACAGTTAACATAACAGTTATGTATATAATGTTATTTTAATCAAATAAAGTTCTTATTTTAAGCAAATAAAATACAAAAGAATTACTTTTGAAATGTTTCCAAAGACGCAGATTTTAGTTACTATTTGCTTCTAAGGGTACCTGAACTGTGCAAATAACCGTATTCAATTCGGTTTAATAGTAATTTACTACGCTTGCGTAAAAAATGTAAACAACTTGGACTTTTGTTGTGCACAATAGTTAAATAGATTTTGTGGAACGTGCCTTTTATTGAAAGCGCGTAATGTTATACCGCGTTCCACAACAGTAATCTTACACTCTGCTAACAGTAGTATTAAAATACCTATTTATTTCCTGAGAATAATAATAATAATAAAACATACTTGATCTCTGTGATAAGCGTTATCAACTTAAAGAAGGTTTTAATATAGTTTAAAAACTATTTCTTAATGCGAATAAATAAGTTTAGTTAACTATAATCTCCACATTACTTTATTTAAACTTTGGGTTAATAATTCATGGAATTAAAATATTTCTAGCTGCTATTATTTTTGCTTTTTTTTTCTCATATAAAAATCTCAATATCCAGTCATCCCTTATTACATTCTCCATTCCTAATGCATATGAAATAACTTCCAACAAATCTGTCAAACAGGTCATAAATAAGCTAACAACTTTAACGTGCTAATGATTACGTCTATTACCGATGAATACAGAGTTGGAATCAATATTTCTCGGTAACAATAGCTATACATTTGATCATTTTCCACGATATCAGTTCAATAAAAAAAACCTTTGGAAAGATGTGTATGCCTTTCGTAGCTTTGACAGCATGAGTAATCATTTTCCAGCGCAATGCATGGCCTACATTCGTTGAATATAAAAAAAGCGTTTTATAATCAATAAAAACGCCTCGAGAGCCGAACTTGACCTTGCGGTATCCCAAAAAAAATGACCGGCTTAAATGTATATCGTATACAGTTATTGACTGTAGAAGCTTATGTCTAAATACTCCTCAGAAAATAATAAGATCTTTATACAAAATCACATGTTAAATACAACAATAAATCATTAGCACACGCCAGGTCTTTTCTTAAATAAAAGATATAATATAATACCTGACTTTGAAAGCATCTATATTTTTAAAAACTATCTTCAAACACTAAGCTTAAACTTTACTTTTCTAAAAGTTGATAGCTTTTACTTGCGTTACAAATAGATTTACGTCAAATGTATTATTTAATATTAAAATCATAAATTCTTATTCAGTGAGATTTTACTTTTACGTATGAATGTACTCAATAAATTACTTGTTAGAAAAAAGTGCTGAAGTTCATTAGAAGCATTATTGGACATACCATACCATTATTAACATAAATATAGATATTAAATAAAAAGAAAATCGAAACGTCACAGTAGATAACTAAACCTTAGTGATAAATTGATTGTGTCCTTTTCAGAGCCATGATTAATGACTCATCTCAGAATTGACTTAATATTCACTTTGTTCGCTCTTTTTTTAATCTAGAAAATTCGGTCTGGTGCTGGACCTCAGGCACTAGCACACCAAGTAAAGTAGCTTAAGCACTTTTACTATCTATTACTCGTACATGTTATCTAAGGTATCGGACAGTGAAAATATTGAGTGAATCGGTTCACGCGTTCCGAAAATTTTCCTGAGTAAGCGACAGACAGATATGCTTTTTTAGTATTGTTCATTGGTAGAACTATCATGTTAACATTCAGATGTATTAAGTATAGTAGAGTAGTATTAGATTCATAGTAAAATATTTTATATAATCCCACTCATACTTCCGCATGTGTCCACTCTTTGTTCTTAATCCAATCTGTCCTCCTCTGGAAAGCTCTGCCTTTGGAAATCAGGATAGCACCCAGTCGCCTCTCATTTAAGACGAAAGTCCGGGCTCGAATTCTCGACACTCTAGCAGACTCATCACATCCCTAAAGTCTTATATGTTATATGTATACGAGTAGATACGTATGTACTATATGTATGTATGTGTATCTCAGTATGTATGTAACCTTATTTTAATTTCATGCACCTACTCAGACATTTCCCTACCACCCAAAGGTAGACTGGGAGAAAATGCCTTTGGCATTAAGTCCGCCATTGTACAATGATTTATTGTTTGTGCAAAAAGAATTAAATAAATAAAAATAAATAAATAATATGAAAAACTTCCTGCAACTTAGAGCACAATATAAATTGCCTTGGGACAATGGCAATAAACGAATGGCTTAAAATACAAATGTATGTGTTTAGGCTTAAAAGCACAACGATCCTTAAACAATGCAAATTTCCACGACAAACACACATTGCTGTCGAATGAATGGATAACAAATACCAAAAACCCCTCCTACAAAATGCAAAGGAAAGAAAATCAAATGCAAATATATGATATTACAACTGATTATGAATCGAATTATAAATCATGTACGACCACAAAGACGTGACCAAACTGTTATAACTCTTTTGATATATGTACATTTCCTACACCTGATTACAAAGGAAATCCTCGGAAATAAACGCGAAGACATGGTGACGCCGTTGGCTGGCAGGCACATGGCTGTCATGATAAAAAATAGAAGGTAATAAGTATTAATTTATTTGTTCGTTACTTAGTTGTGGAAACAGTTTTCTTAAACATCTTATCAGATCTACCTTAATTTTATATAAATGTATATGTGTATATAAATATTTATAAATTGTGTGTGTGTTAGTATAATTATTACTTATTGTAAATGTATTTATTATTAGAAAATTATTGTATTGAAATTTCTATAAGTACTCTGAGTATATGATATGTGATTTTATGAAAAATATAGTATAATATATAGAAATATATTATGCTATATTTTTTAGATACCAAGACTACTGGCATAGACAAGAAAACTGTAAAGAAGACTATATTTACTTAATAGCAGGTTAGATCACATTTTAAAAGGTGTATTCAAGTTAAATTTACTAAAAAAAAAGTAGGTGTCTATGATATGTGAGGGCTTTCATCGTTACCATAAAACCACCTCAGATACCGTATTACTGCATTATCCTCGAGGTAATATAATTATTTTAAGGTCAATAGGTCAATAGGCTTGGGGTGGATAAAGTTGAAACTCATAATGAAAAAAAACTATTAAAGAAAAGAAATGAGCTCAAAATATTTCAGTTCTTTAATTGAATCTTCAACGTTTTTCAAGGAAGTGCTATAAAATCTGTCTCACTTTGATATTGCAGCGGTCACCGATTTCAGAAATAAAATGTTCGCTAAAATAATCTTAAGAGTACACAAACAAGACGGTACCAAGATGTACCCCCTTTGTACAAGTACGAGCTCTTTAAATCAAGACCTTGGTGGCTAACTTTAAGTATAGTCTACCTTGAAGCTTTACGACTTCTCTACACCTCACATTTCTATAGCCCTCAGATTATTTAGTTACTAGTAAAATATTTCATTGGTTAAGTACATATTATATTCATATTTCTATCATAATTTATAGTAATATTACAATATATTACATTACAATACCATAAACTATAATATATTACAATACCTTTGAGTACTAAAAATTGTCTACTATTTGATAACTCACAGTTAGATTAAAAATTTAACATACCATGGATAAAACAAAAAAAGTTATCCTTTTTAACTTGTTTTACATATAATTTACTTATTTATAATCCTAATTTTTGTGTTATAGCAGAAGCAGGTACTAAAAAAACCTCTGAATCATAAGCAACACTGAATGTGCATAGGGCGATATATTACAATGAAAATGATAAAACCGCAGGTTTACTGTTATACTTCAATTATACCAGTCACGTAAATGGTTTTTGAATATAAACAATCTATGCAACCCCATTTTCCCGGTAAGTAGACTGTCAGCTATCGATTCCGGCAACGATATTACCTCACCAGCAGCGTGACAAAGCCAGCCTTGACGGATGACAAAGCTTTTGTATGTGGTGGGTATGACTAAAAGAGGGGTGGTAATAGGTTCCTTTATGGTGTAGCCGTACGGTTGTGGAGTGAGTAGCCGCCGGAGCGGGGTGAAGGTCAACGTGGCTGTGTGGCATGTACCTCTGTACTGTCTGCAGGACCATGTGCGCTCGTCGCTTTTGATGTCGTGCCAACTTTCTTCGTCAGTATGTCTTTATTCTTTATTGTGTGTTGTGTTCATATCCTCATATTATAATCACGATCACAGCTGGTTTTATGCAAATGTATGCTCGATTACTAAACATATTCTTATTTAATCGTATTTTTCTTACCATAATAGGAAAAAACGATAATCGAATAAATTATAATATTAAAAACTTGTTTACAAAACCATATGTCAGTATATATTCAACATCAACGGGAAATATATACCTGCCTAACATGTTTTAAATGTAGAATATCGAATTTAATTAAAATACTCATAAAATGACTCATGGTTTGCTCCTATAAAAGTTCATTTAAGCGCATGGTTTTCCATGAAAGTGTAACCGATATGTAGGTTATGCGTAATGATTTGGGGATATACCCGTAGTATCGAATTTCTTTGAACACCGAAAAATTTCTCAAGGCTATCGTAATAAAGCAAGCTTAAAGTTGTTCTGGGAAACTATTCTTGAATAAAGCGAGTTACGATCGAGCCTGATTACAGTGGAGGTCGGTGATTCAATCCGCTCTGGCTTCACAAACTCTAGTGAATTTTTTCTTAAGACCCTTTTTACCAAGCCCACCTTTCCGAAGGAATGAAAATAAAATGTACTGCTTGCTATGTTTTTTTTACAATGAGGTTGTCCTGATAATGATTAGTACCTTCACATAACATTGGATTTTGATGTATATATTGAACATTGTAAAACCCTAACACCCTTAGACCGATCTATGGATAAAAAAGTTATTTTCAAAAAAGAGTATAAACTTAACTGATGGTTTACAGTCGGATAGAGTCAATTAAAACGACCTACCAACATAAACAAACAACTAGTACGAACTATTTTCAACCTTTGAATTGAACCTTGTTTACCAAAGAATAAAGTACATTACTTAACGTGGGGCCTTAGGCCGCTGTGTTAATGACTATAAATCGACTGGTAGTTTTACAAGGGCGTTATGGACCCTATGATTAACCTTTAAGGTCAACAGGTTCAGGTTTTTTAAATATTAATAAAATACTAACCTCATCACAATAAAATAGAGCTAAAAATCATATGCAAATATTAACTTTTAAACTTTCGCCTTTAATTATGTAAAATGATGTACATTAATTAAAAGGGAATTGGTGCCTACATTTCTATACGATTCTTATGTTTTCAAGTACAAGAAGAGATCTGGTGTACTGTAGCTCTCTTTTCAGTAATCTTTAAATAATTAATTGATGTAATTAATATCATCGTTTAGCCAAATAACGTCTGCTGGTTTTGCCCAAATCTTTATTTTATCTCTCCCTCTCCTTCCACTGCGTCGTCAGGCCTCTGAAGAGTTGACCTATCCTCTCCCTCCGTGAGGTCGGCACTGGAACATGGATGACATTGACATTGTCTATTGTCTGACAAGACAACGTAAGTAGTAAGTTAATATTTTGATGGAAGCAAAAAAGCCATTTATCACTGAGAGAATTACCCATTTCTTGCGATTCTGTAGTCATTAAATAGAAATTAAACAAAAAAAAATGGTTAAAGCATGTAAGTAATAATTATATAGCAGCGTAATTATGGTTTCAATAAAAGGCTGCAATTATCAAGTTCCTACGTTATTTAATTACAATAGCTTGCCTTAGATACCGCTAAGGTCAGTATCAGAAGTAAAGTTATGCTTTTCAAGTATTTGTATTTATATCGATAGTGTTTGATCGGGCATCTAACTAGACGTCTAGGTTTCAGTTACTTTACAGTACAACAGTTAATTTACGAATCCTGAAGATTTGCAGTTCGCAAAATTATCATCTGTAAAAATCATTTAAAGGCACTTAGCCTACATTGTATTCCGAAAATACTGAAATTGTGGAAAAAAATCCAAATTGTAAACCAATACTTCGATTTCAATTTCAACAGGAATGTTAAAGTTTAAGTTTTTATACAAACTAATTAACTAGTATCAATGTGTCAAGACGAGTGATCCTGAAGAAAACTAACAGAGAGCTTGAATATTTCATTTTATTTTAATTGAAGCTAATTCTAGAATACTATAAGGGGTTCTTTCTACTGGAAAAAGTGTACGGGTTCATCCATAAAACGTTTGTTTTTGTTCAATTTTTCCCTGTCGCTCATGTGTATCAAAGTGGATGATTCAGGGTTGATGCATACCTAAGCCTAATCATTATTTATGACCTTATTTGCTTGGGTCACTAAACCATTCATTATATTTATGTTAGGTAGGGAAACTTTAGTTTTTTGTTAGCTCATGTGAAGAATAGGCTGCCTAATTCTTTTGATATCACTATTAACGACGATCATAAATCCTTTAAATAAGTTAAAAAAATATTACATATATACACTATTGAATGTAAACAGAGGCGTACACATTTTGCGGAATATAATTTTAATCTCACTTATGTAATAGGGCACAAGCATATTGCTGTAAACCGGGCAGTTTAGGAATTGGACGAGAAAATTGATATATGTATTTTGAATGTAAAAGAATAAATTGTAAGATGAAAAGGTAGGAAAGATAGATACTCTTTATTGCACACCATAATTAGGATACATGCGATGATATGCGGTACATCAAGCTTAGTTTTTCTCACAAGAAAAAAAACGCTTGCCTAGTTTTACATATTGACTGCAGAAATGGCGTAGGTAGTAGTTTAAGCGGTAACCTGCGGTAACCGGATACATTTGTAGGAGTGAAATTGCTAAAGCTTAAAGAGTCATAATTAAAGCATGGCGTTACTGCACTTAACGAATTGCTCCAGATGCATTCAACATACAACAAAACATTCAACGAAATATGATCAACCGTACGTTCAAAGAACTACAGAGTCGAACACGTGGAACTGTACGTGTACTCACGTCAAAAAACGTCTGAAAATAACATACGTGTGTGCTTGAGTTGAGTGAGTGAGTGTATGTTTTAAAGTTAAATTGAAATAATCAAATGCCCTTATAAATTTATTATCTAAATTTAGGTTTAGGTATAATAGTTTTAGATAAAGTTTTATTTTATTTAAAACATTTTGTGAAAAAAATGTTTCATTCTATATCAGCAAACGAAAAAAGATTATAAATCTTTCAAATTATCAAGTTTACCAACAAAAGAAAACGGGGTTTTATACACGCGTGTAGATGCATAATAGAAAGTATACATACACATTTATACAATTTAGTTGACAATTCTTAATAGCCTATAAATAAATTAAAGCAATTCAGCCTAATCCATTCTTTTCATTTTTTTCTATAAGTTACACAGACAAGAAGAGTATTTAAACTTTTGAAGCATAAATTTTTTGTTATCAAAATGTACACAATAAATTCGTTGAGGTAGTTTTTATTTATTTAAATAAAGTTGTCGTGTCTTGTGGTAGACGATTTCAAGTGAATGTGAACCTTAAAGTGAGCCTATCATTATATAACTTGATACATTGTCTTTTATTGAAGTGTTGTTTGAGTATCTCGCACAATTAATGATTATCATGTGTATATTCTATAGTTGAAGTATGTATGGGTTAGTAACTTATAGCATTTGGTTTAATGCTCTAAGGTTAGTTACTTTGTTCAGTACATTGCAAGGTTTAATGGATTGGGTTGCAATTTACAAATATATTTAAAGTATATTAAAAGTCATTCATTGACTTAAGATGATTAATGCATATTGATAAAAAAGGTTTAACAATTAGGGCAATAGATTGTTTAGCAATAGTTTGTTTTAGCGGACGGAACGGATGCAATTCATCCGTAGTGACATTAGCCAACGACCTTTCCGGTACCAAGTCAATGAACTTTGTTTAATAGTTGTAATTGCAACTGTTAATATTTGAGTTGTGGATTTAAAACCTTACCTATTGGTCTAAATGTAATGACCAATAAATAAATTGTGACTCACGACAGAATGTCTCAGTACAATGCTTATTAGTTTATGTAATGTAGGTATTTAGGGAACTCTTCAATAAAACGCGCCCAGCTTTGACCTCGTTTATTGCAAACTGACAACTAAGGTTACACAAAATATTATTAGTAACTACTTACACACCATAATCCCCCTCCCCCTTATAAATCTCCCCTTTTAAAAAAATAACAATCTTAATGCTAGAACAATGAATAACAAATACTTAAAGAATAGGATTACATAATTACAACAAATACTTAGAAGAAATTCACACTTAATATTTATTTTATTTATTTATTGATTGCTACAGCATAAGGTACACAGTTTAAGCAGTAAGATAGTAACATTCGAGTTTTTCCGTGCATCAGTGTCATCACTAATACATATTTATACATACTTAAACAGTTAATTATTCTAAATTAATAAGACAACAAAATCACACACATCACAACATCATCTATCACGGGTGTACTTACATATATCGTAGAAAAGAAATAATTAAATTGAGTGGATAGTCATTATAGGTTGTAGGTTCATTTGGTTCGATTTCTGTGTGTACCAATTGTTGGTTCCTCATTTACTAAAGTGCCGGTCTGTAAATCATCAAAAACTGCCCTAGCGGAGACCGGCGGTTTCGTTATGTTCGCATGGCCCGAGGCCGCGCCTTTCGACAGCAATTGGTTTGAGTGACGAGACCAGCGTAGGCCATCCTCAGACTCCTACATACTGCACACAGCACGACAGCGTTTCACCTGTCGTGCTATGTAAAGTATTGCGATAATCCATCAAAAATCTTTGTAAGAACGTGTGAAGTGGTATTCTCAACACATCCGCTTTTATAATGCCCTTTTCGTTTTCGGCTTCGCCATTCGGCGATGAATGATACGGTGCTGAAGTTACTTGCTTAACGCCATTTTTTTTTTAAAATGAGTAAATTCGTCTCTAGTGAATGTTTTTGAACTGTGTTTTTTCAATGAGTGAGTTTTTTTGGTAGACCAAAACGTGAAAATATTTCTTTTAATTTGTTTATCGTATTACTAGCCGTAGTCTTAATCATGTGAATGACTTCAATCCACTTTGAATGACCATCCGGCATCCACCAATATCAAGTAAGTATTGTTAGTATGGCTAAAAAATTCAATATTAATTATCTCAAACGGTTTCCTAGCGCACGACCACGGAACGATGATGGACTTTGGGGGCATGTCACACTTTTTACATGCCTCGCACATTCTTTCAATATCTTCATCTATCCGTGGTCACCATACACATTCTCGCCGCCGCCACCACGCATTTAATTCAACGTCATCTTTAGCCCCCAAACACATCGATGTGGGCCACCAGTGCTTAGTAAACTCCAAAACCTTTGATATCGTTTTATCTTTAGTCGATTCAGCTCGGATAGCCGCCAAATCAATAGGAAAGTTATCCTCGTTAAACCTTTCCATATGCTTCCTTATGCAAATAAATAAGTTGGATTCTTTGGGCGTTTAATGTTGATCGAAATTTCCTTTTACAGCGTATCATTGTAATGAATATCTTAGTAGATATCATAGATTTATGTCGCCGTGTTGAGCAGTACTTCCGTCTGGCCTGTAAATATTGCACATAAAAATGTCCTGTAGTATATCCTTATCAGAATAATAGTATAATTAATTACACCAAACTGACACCACATTAGTAATATTAGAAGTATCCTTTATCCTATCCTATATGACCTTGCAACTGCTATAAAAGCTGATAGTCACTAAAAATCAAACAAGAGGTCAAAGGAGCTATCGTTATTATGACTCACAAATGGATCGCACATGTGATTCACACACGTGTCATAATTGTGCGTATATCTGCAAGAAACGTAACAACCGGGGTTTGAAGCGTGTCCTACCTAGTCTTTTAAACTGTGAACGACAATTTAATGTTATTAATATCTATAACTCTGATATTCAATCTTTGCACTCAAATCAGTTTATGATCCGAATAGTTGTGGTCATATTTAGCTAAAAAATATTTATCGTAATATTGAAACACATAAAGTATTATCATTTTATCAATAACAAAATTACTGTTTTGTGTATTAAATTATACCTATTCATCGTTTACCTTCTACCGACAGAGGAGAACTTATAAATTAAATGATGCCAATGGTCGCCGTGACGCCGAAAGTTCTCGAACACATTAAACCTTTTTATTTATTTTTTCTGTAAAGGTATCAGGTAAATTTCAACGAAACTGTAATCTTGTGACGTCATAAACATTTTTTTCTAACACAATTGATACCTATTATGTAAGGAATGTGAGAGGCCTATGTCCAGCAGTGTACTGCTATAGGCTGCATGATGATGATATAGGAAGAGATTCTTTATTTGGCTTTATGTATTTTTTATGTATGTACTGATATTTTCGTTGATTATGGGCCGATTATAATTTTTTTTTTTTTTTTTGGGTGATGTGATATGCTCCCATGATGGTCCCGTTGTCACTAAGTCCGAATCTGATGATAGTGTCCTAAGAAAAACAAGTAAAAAGCACATGTATTGTGTTTGTTGATTTTTCAAAAAATTAAGCTACATTAACGTTCATAGTTATTATTGGGCTCTACCTTAATTAAGGTTTCTTTCCGTAGAATTAACCCTTATAGGATCATTGCGCTGTCCGTTTGTCTTATATATAGTATTAACATTTAGTAATAATTATTATTATTACATACACAAATATTTAATGTTAGGTCAATTTCATACTTCAATTAAAAATTTATTGTAAAAAAAGTAAAATGAATGTAAAAGAATAAATTGTAAGATGGAAAGGTAGGAAAGATAGATCCTCTTTATTGCACACACTAATTAGGATACATGCGATGATACATACAAAAAAAAACAGTGAATCAATGGGCGGCCTTATCGCAGTCTTCGATCTCTTCCAGGCAACCTTTAGATGAACTATACTGTATAGGTTATAAGGTTATACAGGTTGACTTGAGAAATGTAAGCAATAGCTTGAGTAGGTCTGTTACTTATCAAGTAATTCCTCCTTTTTGCCTTCTGAATCCGAATCAAGCTTAGTTTTTCTCACAACCTAGTTTTACATATTGACGGCACAAATGGGGTAGTAGTTTAAGCGGTAACCTGAGGTAACCGGTTACATTTGTAGGAGTGAAATCACTAAAGCTTAAAGAGTCATAATTAAAGCATGGTGTTACTGCACTTAACGAATTGCTCCAGATGCATTCAACATATAACAAAACATTCAACGAAATATGATTAACCGTACGTTCAAAGAACTACAGAATCGAACACGTGGAACTATACGTGTACTCACGTCAAAAAACGTCTGAAAATAACATTCGTGTGTGCTGGAGTTGAGTGAGTTAGTGTATGTTTTAAAGTTAAATTGAAATAATCAAATGCCCTTATAAATTTATCATCTAAATTTACGTTTAGGTAAAAATAGTTTTAGAAAAAGATTTATTTTATTTAAAACATTTTGTAAAAAAAAAATTTCATTATATATCAGCAAAGGAAAAAAGATTATAAATCTTTCAAATTATCAAGTTTACCAACAAAAGAAAACGGGGTTTTATACATGCGTGTAGATGCATAATAGAAAGTATACATAGAAGTATATAATATTTATTTAAATCAACTATTCTTCTCGTTATTTTTATTTAGTTACACCCCACATTTATACAATTTAGTTGTCAATTCTTAATAACCTATAAATAAATTAAAGCAGTTCAGCCTGATCCATTCTTTTCGTTTATTCTATAAGTCACACACACAAGAAGAATATTTGAAGAACTTTTGAAGCATAGTTTTTTTTTATTAAAAAGTACACAATAAATTCGTTGGTTTTTGTTATGTTAGAGGGGACAGACGGGTCACCTGATGGAAAGTGACTATCGCCGCCCATGAATGTCTGCAACTCACGAGTCACAAACGCGTTGCGGGCCTTACCTTGCGTTGTATACTATTAGGTCTGTTTTTTAACACCAAGGATAGGTAAGTTTCTATGGTGATCTTGATCATGACCATGATATCTAACCATGATATCTTATAATTGTATTATAGCTGAAGATAAAAATGTATCTCAGAAATCTTTAGATTTAAGAAAGCGATTACATACGAGATATGCAAACCAAGCCTAAGATAGGACAGAGAGGAGATAATACAGATATGGAATTCAGAATATAGATTTAAATATGGATGCATGAATAATATTATACCGGCTTCGATATCAGTTATGGATATAATAATGTTACAGATTATCCGATGGCTTCGGATCCGAAATAACGTTATTTGATAGTAAACCCGCAAAAAGTAAGAGTGCTTTAGAAGTATGCATTGAGTTCAAAAACAGAATATCTTGAAATACTCTGCTCTGATTACTTGCTAGATGCGACTATAGATTATGTGAATAGCACTAAAAGTTTCTAATCACTGTTCAAAGTTACAATTACTAATAAAATGCTACTTTAAATTTTGTGCAGCCCTTACTTTTAAACACCACGAATGATTACAATGCTGGCAACTTTTAACAGGGTTTAATCTATTAATACGTCATAATTTTTACATCTCAAAAATATCTCAGTAACTTGGAAATACCTAGGTGTCGAAGGAATGTCCTTATTTATTAAATACACATACTTTGAGTTCATTAACCCACCGAAGCTTATAATTGATTATTATAGCTGCCTTTTATAAGTGTATCTTGTGTATACACTTATACGTAATTTAAACAAAAACAAAATGAAATACCAATATCGGCCACGGAGAAATAACAAAAATCTTTCATAAGGTGTCTTATTTAGACGAAATCATCCGAAATTATTCGTAATTTTTATATTGGTCATGGTTTCGTATATAATTTTATTGTCGATATCCGATAGTTTCTCTCCTAAAGGTAATCTTCTTTATTCCACCATAACTGCTAAATGCTCGAAGAGATTTGGATTAAAGGTATCGTTAGAATCGAATCTTTACACCATCCTGTCCCTAGTCATACTATGTTTTTTTTTGGTAATCAATTTAAGCATTCATTTCGTAATTTAGGAGAGAAGTTGTGTTTTTTCATTTGTCATTTTATACTTACCCTCTTTTTAAGGCTAATATAGGTTATACTTGAACTTCTGAAAATGCTGTTCCATACATCGATGTATATACAAAATTTTAAAAAGTATTAACCACAAAATATACGAGAACAAATAACAAATTAACGACTGCCGAATGCTTTTTTTTTCATTTATAAAACTAAAATGAAATGTTGTTTTTTTGTTATTTAATTTAATGAGTAGTGAGTTGAGCAATTGCCGCATTTTGATGCAGATGTATTACATACATGAGAATGCAATATGCTTAAATAAATAATGACTAAGATCCATATAAACTACTTAAAAAAATATTTTAAGAACTGTTTTCTTAGATTGTGACGGAATCCATGCAGAACACCTTAGTAGTATTAGTCAACCATCTAATACTTAAGAAAGTCACCGAATTCCTGCACGATTTGAAAGGTTCTTAACACGAAGCCCCCGTCCATTTAGTTGTTTACTGCGCAGCCCCAACCAACGTTCGAACAAATCACACAGTTAATATCAAAACGTGATATTACACACCCGCAAATATTGCTAGGATTCGAACATTAAAGAATTTCAATTTTTTAACTTAAATAACACGTATTCAAGTAACATTCCTTTCATTTTTCAAATCTGTTTTGTAGTAATGTGATGGCCGGGGCATAAAGCGAACGATAGTAAATACGGCGGCGACCACGATTCGAATTTTAAATCGATGTGTGCTGTGAATGCTTGAAAAAATATTTTGAATTGTTACTACATATCGTAAATCTCACAAACAGGTAATATAAATCAGTTTATCTGAATAAAATCTCTTTCATTTAGTCAAAAGTATCACTAAATTTATTGTAATAGGTTGTCGGTCACTCACCGTAACGAAGTGGAATAAACAGGATTAAACTAATCATGAAAATGTACAATACTTAAATAAGTACGTCAAATTTTATTTTATTGCTGCAAACAACCAAAATCAATTGTAAGTTATTAACATTCAAATACGTACGTTTAAATACATAAACAACCAAAATCAATTGTAAGTTATTAACATTTAAATACGTAATAATTTTAAAAATAAAAATAAGCAACGGCGTACAGGGAGCAGTTTCTACTGCTGCAGCAATTCTTTTTTTAATGGAAGAATGGGCGGAGAGGAGACGGGTCACCTGATGGAAAGTGACTACCGCCGCCCATTAACGCCTGCAACTCAGGAGTCTCTAACGCGTTGCCGGCCTTTTAGGAAGGAGTACCCTCTTTTCTTGAAGGTTTTAAGGTTGGTCCGGAATTACTGCAGACGATAACTTTTTTCACAGATTAAAAGCACACACAGTGTTGGAGCGCCAATAATCCAAGTGATGGGAATGATATAAAAAGAAATCTATTAACGGCATATTATTGCAGCTAGACTCAGTATACATATATACAAGGTGTATAATAATGTGTATGTATAATAGTATGTCACAAGAAGGGTTCAAAAGTAAATTACCTCAACTATCGGCCGATAACTTTATTATCTTCTATAGATAAAATAGTGGAGAAGTCTGTGTGTCTACAGGTACGGCGATTCTATGAAAAACATGACATCCTATACCATAAACAGTTCGGATTTCAAACTGGTAAAGGAACAAACGAACTGCTATCGAAGTTTACAGATGAAGTAAACATGTTCCTAAATAACAGAATGCATGTCCTAGTTATTTTTATAGACTTTTCCCGCGCTTTTGACACACTAGACCACAAACTATTAATCAGTAAATTAGACAAATGTGGGATACGCGGTCCACTACTTTCTTGGTGTGAAAATTATCTCCTCAGCCGCAAGTTCACCGTAAAGGTAGATAACACGTACAGCGACCATATTACAGTTACAGAAGGCACGGCGCAAGGATCTGTATTGGGGCCTCTTCACTTCACTTCACAGCCAAGTGTGTTAAACGGAGTTCTTGTTATCAATTTGCCGATGATACCTGTCTCGTTGCAGCACACCAGAATGCGCAAAAGGCCGCAGAACTCTTACAGTCCGACTTCGATACGGTTCTAAAGTGGTGCCATGATGCCGGTCTGGTGTTGAATGCTGATAAAACCTAACTACTGCATATTAAATCTCCATACCTGGATAAATCTCAATTCAAAGACATACGTGCACACAACCACAACTGCTTACACACGTCATTCAACGATCCATGTAACTGCACCACCATACAAACCGTAACGACACATACATACGTACACATACTTATGTGGGGTTAGTTATTGACAGCAAGCTAAATTGGAGTAACCATATAGAACACGTATGTGATAAACTCAGACTGTTCCTTGCAAACATCACGCTGCTCAAAGACCGAATACCCTTTAAAGTCAAAAGAATGTTATACAACTCAATGGCTGAATCCTATATCCAGTATGGATTGAGTAGTTATGGTCGTACCTTTAACACATATTTAAAAAAAATGTATAACTTACAACGAAAAATTTTGCGAACTATCGTTCCAGCAAAAATTAAAAAGCAATTTTATAACGATGACAGTGGGCTTTTTAAACACTGTCAAATCCTCCCGATCCAAACACAATTTAAATATAATTTACTGAAAGAAAACTTTTTCACCATTACATTTAACAAAAAAAAAACACACGATGTATATACAAAGGCTGCTGCTCGGAATCTTGTGTGCGAAATCAGTCGAGCGACAACAAATAATATATACGGTGAAAGAACAACCGAATACTTAGTTCCCAGATTTATTAACAAACTACCCTCCGAATTGAGAGATATTCTGACGCCGGTGAACTTTAAATCTAAAGTACGGCCATTACTTTTTAATCAAAATTAATCATATCTATTTTATTTCTTGTTTTTATCTGTTCGCTTTTTATTTATAAAATATTGTTTTATACTGTATTCAGAACTTTATTATTATTATTCTTTTGTTAGTATTTTTTTTGAAAATTTTTGTAACGATCGAGACTAACCCTTAGCATTCGTTATAAACCTTCGTGGCTTAGGAAATGATATGTATGTTAAAATTTTCTCATTAATATGTTTACACTTTGAAAGAATAAATAAAAAAATAAAAAATAAAAAAATAAATTTTAGTTTTAAAAAATGAAAAAACAAGCTTTTATATTTAGCCGAACTAGCAAGTAGGAAATAATTTTCTATGAGTTCAGAAAGAAAAAAGCGTGGGAAGCTATGTATATATCAATATTTGTAAAAATATTTCACTGACAGATATTGGAAAAAGTAAAGTTTTTAAATTATAAAATACCTGGAGATGAACCTTTTTTACGACAAATGATGAAATGATTTTTCTTTTTGAACCTATAGATAATTGTTTCCTACTTTTTAGGTCGGCTAGCTACAAAAGCGTGTTTTTTCGTTTTTTTCCTAATGATTTGTCGGTCAGGTACGAGTCGAACTCGTGCGCCGAGGGTTCCGTACCTACCCAGATTTTACGTATATTTTCGCGAAAATTTGTGAGTGCCAAAATTTATCTTAATTTTCAACTTTTTGCAATTACTCCTTGATTTGCGCTGTAAGACGTTTCTTTTTGCCAACTTTCGTGATTCTAGGTCAACGGGGACTACCATATAGGTTTTCGACCCAAAACCTATAGGGTACTTGCGGTTGACCTAGAATTTTCAATTTTGGTTAAAAGCAAGGTCTTACAGCACAAGTAAAGAGAAAATTCTGAAAAATAAAAAAAGTTGAAAATTAAGGTAAATTTTGAAACTTACAAGTTTTCGCGTAAATCGAAATTTGCCCATATCTTTTTATCGTGTTGACTCAGGGCCTTGATTTTTATACACCTAATAGGGACCCTAGATCTCAGTATCTGGTATAAATTTCAACTTGCTAGTTCTACCCGTTCCTCAGAAAATCGGTGGTGACACACGGACAGACGGACAAGAAAGTGATCTTATAAGGGTTCCTTTTTTACCTTTTGAGGTACGGAACCCTAAAAAGTAACAAGTAAGTTTATCACATATGCTTCATCACACGCCTTAATACGTGGTTAAAGACACTACCAGGTATGGAAAAACCGTTATGCCTGAAGGTCCTGATCAGGATAATGGAACAAACTATTTAAATTATTGCACTGTCATCGGTCCTCCAAATTAAAATCGACGAAAATACCGTTACATACAATCATACATACATAATCAGCTAATAAAAGCGTGTTAAATGCAGTCGAGACGGGTCCTCTCTAATACACCCATTGACCAATTGAAATGGTTTTCCTATTAGAGTGAGAGCAAATCAAGTCATTATCTGCGTTAGTGAGGCCCTTACACAATGATAATACGCGTACTATTCCGTACATCAATCAGAGATTTCCATTGTTATTATCAAATTAAGTTAAATTGTTTGCAATATAATTGCACGCTACACAATATAAAAGTACAAAACATTTATTTATGTGTGTCGTGCACAGTTAAACCTGGATAACAGAAACAAAAATGACCTCGAAAACTGTACAATGGATCTTGTAGTTTGTTTTCAGTGCCATGTATTGCTGAAACAAAGGGGCCCGATATTACACTATAACTGTAAATTTTGTAACAGTTGCGTTACATAAAGAGGTGAATATATGCGCTCGTTTGGGCACTTGTGAGTCATAGGGAGCCGTTAGTAAAGTTTACACGGGTAACATCTAATTAATAATATAAATAATATTATCAACTACATTTTCCACCACAATATTAAATCCACCAAATTTGGTGTTCTAAAATACAGACTTTGGCTAAGCCAAACACTACAAATCCCTTAGATTTTTTTTTTATATGAGAGGATCATACTATTTTTGTCTGTGTGTATACTTGTCATTTATTGAGATAAATAAAATAATATGATTACGTATATTTTTGTAGAGACTTTCCATCTGTATAGGTCATGTCATAGGCGTTGGTATTATGTAAGTATAAATTTGAGCGAGATTGAATAAGAACTTTATTTCAATGGCACATATATGTACATCTGTTTTGTTGAACTAACGGCTACCAAGCGATCGACAAGTGCAACTAACATTTTTATAAATTATTTGTCTTTGTTACAAGGTGACAATACCATTACGAGATTAATATAAGAAGAATCATTTACCGAAAGATTTCTTCAACAGCACACTAGCCCGCATAGTTATAAATAAATATATTATTTTCGAAAATATTGAATCAACTCAGAGCAAACAGTTATCATTGCCGGAAGACATGCTAGCTGCTGTAGTTCGAACAGACTATAAAGAAAGTGTTTGAGGCAGATTAAAAAACTTTAAAAAATTGTGAAGAGGTTTTAAATTACGCTAGTTTAATGCCCTCTTTGAATCGATGAGTAATTATTGCACACTATGCATATCAAACCTTTGAGTATTAAATCAAATGCAGTTTACCACAAATTCTGAGCAATTTTACCTCCTCTAAATACTTTATTTAGACTGTAACTAACATTTGGAGAAAAAACCGATTCCTCATAGATATTTTTCAGTTACGTCCTTATCCATCAATAGCATTCCAGTTTTATTTATAGGTACAGAGTATTACTGAAACATTTGGTAAAATTTTGAGATCGTCTAGGAGAAAGTAAAAGTTTCGAGTATATTTAGCTCCTATTATCAAATTACACAGTCTTTATTGGCTTTTTAAATCAATAAGTCTCAAATTCTTATTAAATAAAACTTTTGAGTTTGACGATACATTAAAATCCTGTTTGTCTCGAATAGTTTTAAAGAATATGTACAAAATTATTTTAATATTTTATTTGCATGGTCACTATGATAAAAATATGTAACACAAACCCCGTCACCATTTTACAAAAAGATTTATCTGATGCCGTTCTGAATAAAACGTCCTAGAATTTGGGACAAATGTCAGTGAGTCATGCCCATTAGACTTGAATTGAAGAGAGCACACAAATATAATAAATTACTTCTGCCTACATTTATAGGTATATCTTCATATTGATGACTTGTAGATTTAAATGTTGCAGTTTAAAATTTAATCAGTATGACTTCATAATGTACTTAATAGGAAAAAGCTTAGAAATAAATAAAATACAATGGAAGCGCACTGCGTTTTACCACGTTTCCACTCGCTTTCCTCTATTTAACATTTTTTTCGAAATTCTGCAGGTGTACCCGTAATATTTAATACAGGTTTAGATATTTTAAATTTACTCTAAGACGTTCAGTTTTTATATAAAATGTTAAGATGTGTTGCTGAGGAACGAAAAAGGATGAAGTGATGCATTTCACTATCACAGAGAAATAAAAATTGTTTTTCTTTAGCTGTGGAAAGCAAAGGTTAAATAAATAAGTTTTCCTTTACGTATTATATAAAATACCTATTTGTAACATATTACTTAATAAAACAGATATTTTCTAGACCCCTTTAGCTTCGTCATATCAATGTTGCACTGTACTACGAAGTATGGTTAGTTGTTTTTTTTACTAACTACTAACTCACTAACTTCGTAAAAATTAAGCCATACAATATTGTTGACTTTTTTGGTGGTCCACAAGCCGAAACTACAACTACGAGTAAAATCCCCCGCGACACAGGATACATTCCTAAAAAAAAAAAGTTCTCTTATAAATCCGGGCTTCGTGGCTAAGTGATAACCTGGTAGTTTAGCACATTGCAAAGTTAAGCAATCCTAGCCAGGACAGTCCATGGATGGTTGACCAGTCTTAATGCATTGAGACCTCTCCAAGGCATGGAGTTGCATTGTGGAGCTCCGATGGTAGTCGCTTCACATAAAAAAATAAGTTCAGCAGTATCAAAGCCAAAAGGAACCTGAAAGCCGACTCCAACATAATGATTAAAAAAATCGATATTTTGCAAAAATAAATGTTTAATGAATGTTATTGGCTCTTCATAAAAGGAGAAAGTTTTCCGTTCGGCTGTATTTTTAATGCTTGGGCTTAATTTTATTATTATAGTACAATTTAAATTATTATTTTATTAATATATTTTTTTGTGGCATTGTGTGTGGCAACCATGTACATAGATCACTTCATTGTGTATGTGTCATTAAATGAACAGAGTATACATACTGAATCAGAGTGATATCTAATTATTTAATACTGTGATACTAATCCCTCCCACACGCCCACTGTAACTCCTGTACACCAGGATCCACAGCAGTGACCCACGAACACACCGAGTTATGACACTCGGCAAGTCCCAGGAAGAAATTAAACTGTCTTGGAACCCGCAATGAAATTAATCAGAAGAAAATTGGAGGAGTTGGAAATATAGTAAATCCACTTCCCTCCTTAGCAAAGCCGGAGACAAAATGAAGTAAAATGGGCATACACCCTTTTAAACAGGGAAGCACCACGGCCACAAAATATTACGGGTCCTGCGTGAGCTATATTTGATTTCTATAATATGTATGGCAGAATCGCCTAAACGCACGGAAATTCACCCTGGTTGATACAAGATCCCCATAGTGTACCGCCCCAGATGTCACCTGCAAGCTTTTCAGCATTATATTACGTTCATTATACCAAAGACTACATTCCCAGAGGATATGATGAGCAGACTGTTCATAGTGAGGTGTTGAGCATTGACACAATGGTGACTCGACTAATTTAAATGAATACAACTTGCTCTTAAAGTTACCATGACCCGTAAGAAATTGAGCGACACAGTGATCCACCTCAAGCCATGTCCTCGACAACCGTTCGCGAACAGATGGAAAGAATTGTTAAAGATACTAATAGATTAATACTGTGATAAAGGGAATACCTATCCTTAATATGTAGGAATTACTTAGTGTGATGTCTTGACGCATACTTGGACTTTATTCACCTAATTTTGTTTCCTGGATCGAACACGTGCGCGCATTTCATTAATTAATTGTTTTATTGTTGACACATATTGTTAATATTTACATAATAAACAAGTAAATTTCCTTCTTTAACTTAGCGATATTTTATGGGATTTGTGGTTTCTGTTTATTCAGAAATCTTCTGACGCCAAGCGCTCTATAGAAGGGCAATTAGAATCGCAAAATATACACTAATTAAAACGGCGAAGAGTCTCGTGCGTCAATGTCAACCTAAAAATTTCACATGAGTCAGTGCACTATTAAATTGTGAATCATATTAGGACTGATTAATGGCCATGTGGTATTCAATTTGTGGGTATTTACTAAAGGTATTGCAAGTACCTTTTACCACAATACACTCAGGGTTAATTGTACATACAGCAACATAGGCACATACATACAGGATATTTTCCTTACATATTCTCTTACATAACATAGTTAATCACTCAAAACCAACCAATTTCAAGATTTATATGTATAATTTCATACGTATAAGTTGGTAATTTATTATGAGATGCGCATGTTGTTGGCAGAACAAAGCTTTGAAACCTTCAAGTGTCGTCAAGGGCAATTTATAGTACTTGTACTTCATTATAATCAACTACTTCCGTAGCTCTTGCCTTCTGTTTTGTACCTAATTGTATAAGGATCTTAGTCAAATGTAGCTTCTTTGTTCTAATTTTACTAATCACCCACCCTCATCAATATGGCAGTTACACCTATTACAATACACTCGATAACCCAACAAATCGGCTCAGGAAATCAAGTGTAAAAAAAAACTCGATATATGTAAATTTATATTATTGTATTCATCAAATACCTACTACTGATAAATAATAAAACCCGATCTTCAACATAACACGGTAGTTTTAACGTTAACTAAAAACGGCACTAACAACGCATGACGTCAAAGCTTAGTGTTGTCAAATTGATGGTTATAAAATAAAATAAACCACCAATTAAACATGGACAAACAGGACAACTTTGATAGTATCTCAATGAATTTGCCTAATTGACCTATTGCCTAATTGACTTTTGATTTTGAACATAGAAATAAAACGGTTTCATAATACAAAAGGTTAGATTTACTTTTATAGTCAACTATCGTATTGCAGAGGATGATATATGCTGTTACTACAATGTGAGTCTTTTACTGAATTAGCACATTTGATGAAGCTAAAATAAAGACACAAGTCATTCACTAATTCAAGACAGTGAGTCACTGGTAAACATAGTTGTAACGGTGAAATGGACCGGTTCTCTGCGCCGAGATCATGGATAATGGACCTCAAATGTTCTGGGAACCTTTTTTTATAAAAATGCGTGTAATACTTAACTGACATTTTGGGAAATACTGGGAACTTATAGCATTTCATAAACAACATAAGTTAAACAACAAGTTGAGGGCAAAAGTAGCATAGGTATATGTCATCGTATATGAACGGAAAATATTTAATTCTTCGACCAACAAAATCTTAAACTTTTGAATTTATCGAGGTATATAAAACACATTAGCTGCAATGTGAGCATCAATAATATAATTCTAAAGACTAGTACCCCAACTGTAAACGGAATTTTGATTGCAATCTTTTACATAATATGTGTGTAGAGTAAAAACTTCACTGGTGGCTTGTAGTATTATTCAATAAACGTTGCCAGGATGGATATATGTAATTAAGCTGTTACTATGTATTTGTGGCAGCTGGATCGCAGCCAGTGTGGCCCCTTGGCTTGTATTAGGCACATGTCCAGCGCTTCCTAGTATACTGATACATTACCTTCATATGTTTACGGAATACCCAGTGCCTTAGTACAGCCGGGATGTATCACGCCGCCTTACATTAGTAGCAGTATTCTTTGAAATCCCCAAAGGCAATGACCTAAAACACACCGGTAGCCGTAACCAGTGTCAAAGTACAATGCATAAGGAAAATAAGTGTTGTTAAAAATCATTAAATAAGCTATGCAAGTTTCTGATCATTATTAAAATATCCGCTATTTGATACAAATGCGTGTGGAATACAAACATGGTAGTTGATGATTCATGTGTAGTTGTTGCGAACTTTGTACGAATCAACAGAGATGAGCAACGAAGGACGAATTGATGGTCTATTCTGAACAACTCACGCTTCACTTAAAAAAATATGACTAGTGATAGTTTAGATGGTTCATTGTGCTAATATAATCGTACGCGTTTTGCTTACAGATTGTACACTGACTTGTTATGACGCAATTTAATATTTTTATTTCTCATTTTATCAATCTGCAGTTATGAGAACATAACAACTAATAATAACAAAAAAAAAACTGTCTGTCTAGTCAATTTACCAACAGGTTGTAAATTAAATAAAAATTTGATCGTGGAGCCCGGAAAAGAATACGAGTACATTCTATTTTCCATCGTGATAATTTGATAAAGTTGCTACTACATTCTCATAATATCAAGGTAGCACTCAGTTACTCTGCATAATGATCAATAACAATCATACTACTCAAAATATAAGGGAAATTGTCCTGTAACACCTCCACCTAGAATTCCACCTTTTGATAATCGAGCATCTAATTAATAACACTTTTTTTATTTCATTTTCTTTCACATTTAACTATTCATAGCAGATATAACTAAGGATTTTAACGGTTTTCTCATCGTTTTTACGTTTTAAGACTACATTTAAATTTCGTCCCAATCTGGAATTTACTAATTTTATGGAAACTTGCGTGTAATGCTCACATTTTAATAAATTCGGTCAATATTAAAACCTCATTTCAAAAACTTGCCTCATATCGAATGTTCTTCAGCAATGAGGTACATTATTATCTTAAGTCCTTGGTGTGATCCATTCCCAGATCATTTAAAGAAAATGTGTGTTTGTAAAAGTCCTGCAAAACATCGATGCCGACATGTTAAAGAATTTAGATTTCGACTCTCACAATGTCAGTTTATTGTGAGATTCGTCAGTTGCCCATTCTGGACAATACTAGACAACTGCATCGCCACTCATTGTTTTTTTCGCAGTTTCTTTATCTCGCAGGATCCGTATCGCACTCATCCTGCTACTAACTGACGTTGGGAACTGATTAAATTACATTCGGCGCAGCGTAAGGTCGATAATACTTTACTTGTACGAGGTGTATTTACCTGCTCCGCATCTTGGACATGGCGCGCTAATTCCGCACACTCACACTGAATCACTAATCATGAGAGCACAACACATATCTGCATTCCGGTAGCAATACCCGCTCTGTATACTAGCAAATCGCTAAAAATACAAGATGAACAAGGGCATTCCATGGCCGTCATGGCCTGATTTCAACCATCAAAATTACAATACCATTTACGCGACCATTTCCTGGTGATGCTGTGGAATTTATAGTACTGAATTTTATTTATTAATTAAACTGTCAGTGTAATCATTCCTATTATATTATACAACGAGTAATTGGTATCATACGGTCGTTTCTAAAGAAGGATATCGCTGCAAACTTACAAACTTTTTGAAAATACACGAAAGTATAGTAGGTGAGATAATGGGTACTTTAACTTTACTTGAACTGAATCTAATCAGTAAATTATAATAACTAATTTAAAACTAGCTTTAACTGCTGATTTTGTCAATAAATTTTTCCAAGATAAAATAAAACAAAATAAACTGTCCCATATTGTGGTTTTCGTGGTAAGTAATTTTTCTACAATTGAGCATATCGTTAGTATAAGCTTTTTTGTAATTGTTTAAGAAAAATCACAACGATCACGAAATAGAACACCTTGTATCTAGTAATGAAATCAGCAAGAGTGTTTACATATCCTATACGTTCATGACCCAGGCGTACTTTTTGAATAAGCAAAGCCCTTCCTGAGATTATGTAGATTACAATACATACTCTTAGGAAGGACTGAAGTATAAAAAGAAATAAATAAAAAAACTGTAAATAACAATTTGAAATAATCATATAGTCAAATAACAAAAAATAAAAACATTATTTGGGCAGTCCATTGATCCATAGGTAGGTCCATAGGTAATTGTACATTTTATATGATTTATTTGAAATTCCCCTGTGTGTGTTCCTTTCGTTTCGCTCCCTAACCTTTTAATCAGCGAAGTGAAGGCACCCATTTATAAGTATGTGATTCCTGTAATAATTTAGTTTTTGTATGTTACATAAAGAAATCACACAGTACTTAATCTTTACGGTATTCTTTAAAAAAATCTATAAGGAGTCTTTATGGCTAACGGAGAAAATTACCTAAACAATTCGTTTTAACTTTGGACCTATTAAAATAGCCGACGTGAGTCACTGTAGAAATCGCAGGTATCGGTACCGATTTAATTAGTTCTAAATTTGAAGATCTCACATTACAATAATATATTTGTATGCATACATTTTGTTTGTCTAATAATTTGATAGCCCGCTTGGAGAAATTACTTGTTTAATTAACATTAACTTCTTATGCCTTGAGAACGTAAAGGGCTGCAGGAACAGTTATGTGCTGCTTAAAATAAACTTTGATTTTAATAATACAAGTAGCTTAATAGTTAGTATATTTTGAAAACTTAAAAATGAAATTTAATCAAACAAATG
The DNA here is from genome assembly GCA_902825455.1 of Arctia plantaginis. NCBI lineage: Eukaryota > Metazoa > Arthropoda > Insecta > Lepidoptera > Erebidae > Arctia > Arctia plantaginis. The sequence continues at coordinate 4,026,039 of CADEBD010000303.1, forward strand.
TATTCTAAAATCTTCTATTTTATTTTTACAAAAGCAACACAATTTAATATTTTAAGCTACTTAGTTTATACGTAGACTAAATAAATTAGGCACCTTAAATTATATTTGGGAAGACATAATATTTGTGATATCTTACTTGCACTAAATAATCATGACTTTGCAAAAATCACAGAAACCTAGAATTATCTTATATCATTATAGTTAAGTAAGTATTGTCTGTGTAAGTTAATAATGACTTATATACTATCTTAATCGTTAAACTTCGAACGGCTTTGCAAAAATGATTATTAACGGGCCCAAATTAAAGGGTTAATGTCAAACCTCAAAAGAAAAAACACATTCATATAGTTTTGGATTATCCCGAATTGATCATTTTTTCAAATAGAGACCCAGTCAAAAGTTTTACAGCAATATTCAAAATTGGGCAGTTGTTAAATTTAATAACTACACAACACGGTCCACTTAAAAAGTAATAAGCTTAGACATTCACTTAAATATCAAGTGTCATCAATGTTCAACATATTTAAAAAAAAATATGTCAAAATCAACGCCTGTGTTATCTTGCTGTTTATCAAATTAAATATTTGATAAACAGCAAGATATTAAAGTAAAAAATAAAAAGGTTTTAGGTCAATTCTCGAATATTATTTGGAAAAGGAAAAAAATATTGCATGTAAGTCCTAAAGATGAAACACTAATTATAATAGGTTAGCTTTTTCTAGCTATTAGAATCATATGTGATCCATAGTACCGAGACACGTCACTGAACCATTCACGTTAATGAGTTGTTAACAGTGATCTCTAAAGGCCTAGTATGACGTTAAATCACATCTACTCCATCGCCACGGTGACCGCGTTCGTCGTTGCGATTGGTCCACAGTGAAATCTTCACCAATCGCAAATTAAATCGCACACCACGGTCGTTGTCACATCCTGCATATTAAGAAACTGCAGTCTATTGACAAGTGACGGTATTAAAACCAGGTATGTCTACAAAGCCTCTTTGGAAGACATCGACATCTTCGTTAGTTCGTATGCGTTCTGCAAGTGCCTTCTCATGCGCGAGTGGATGCCAGGCGCCGAACGTGCATGCCACGTCATCGCGTGCCACGTGGTAATGGCACCGCCGAGTCGCTCGCGCTGATGGCACGTACTCAAACATGCGTACGCGCATACATCGGTGCATCGAGAACCACAGTCCTGCAGATAAATTACATGCAATTACATGTTTACTAAGGCATAATATGCTCCATCTATAGTATATATATATATATATACATGTTCATGTGTACATGTATTATTTGTTACGCTGAAAAAAATACAAACAACTTTATTTTCCTTATATATCAGACCAGACAGGTATCGAATTTCTTTTAATTTATTTAAAACTAGCTTTGGCGCGCGGCTCCGCTTGCGTGTTTGTCGATTATTGCGGTAAAAAGTATTCTATAGCACTCAGGGATAATATTCCTTTCTAACAGTGAAAGAATTTTCAAAGTCGGATTATTAGTAACGGAGGATACCCAAAACATACATTAATTTATGAATCGAACCTACAAATTACTACTCAGCAGTCAGCTTCCTGACTAACGACCAAATAACCAGGTGTAAAAAGAAATTGCTAACAAAATAAAAAATATTTAAATAATAATATTAACTTCACACTTCTCACACGCGGCCGTCTGATCCCAAACTAGGCAGAGCCTGTGCTATGGTAATAAGACTGCTAATATACGTACCTACATACATATTTCTAAATACATACATATAATATTATAGATAAATTACACCCAGACACAAAACAAATGATTTTTGGAAGAGGGGGCAAACTAGCGAACGGGTTATGGCCGGTATTCGGAGCACTCTCCATGATATGTACGATTGAGAATGAAGAGTGAATATCACACAATATTTGTCCTGGGTGTGAATCGAACCCACGACATGGCTCAGTCAGGATCACTAACCACTAGGCCAACGTGCCTGTCAAAATCGTTATTCAATGATTCTAATGAAATATTATAATTAGCTAAAGTCTAAACAGACCTAGAAAACCAGATGAGGGAGGGTTCCGCCTTAGACGATAACCAGATGTATCTTGCAGCACTGCCCATAACTCCCAAAGTACTTGAGGATTTAATATGTGAACATCTGCCTCATTCCGCTCTTCAAGTAATCTGAAACATTTAATATAGAATGTCAAGTCTAAGAGATGCGTTTATCTACAGTATAAAGTTATTTGGTAACGTTAAAATCAGTACACAGTACATTTGTACTTATCAGTAGAATCATCAGTTTAAAAATATCTCGACCATGTGTTTAAATAGTTTTATAAGTCATACAGTACTCAGTACATGCAAATTTAAGGTTTTTGTTATTTTAAACGCAAGCAATCGGAGTAGCTACATTAGAATGCAGTTTTTTATTATTTAGCAATACATCCTACCTTCAAAGAAACATGGTGTAGCTACTGTGAAAAAGCCCGCGTTGCCATATAATGAAGTGGATTAGTAGTAATTTAAATTTATTTAAAACTCTCCTTATCTTGGTTAGCAGAGCATTATTTACTAACTACTAAGTAACTTTAGAAGCGGCGGCAGCGTAATGTTTAACGTCTCGGGCACTTGCGATCTAGTGGTTGCAGATTCAAACCCTGTCAGTCTACGAAAGTGAACTCAATACTAACACGAGCATTTATCTCTGCTAGAGGGACTAACAAAAATATTTTTAAACTTCTTTGGCAGGAAAGGCTACTTACTCACCTCTTGTAAACAGGGAAGAGATTATAATCAGGGTGGTTATACCAATTTTCCAATGTCGACGAAAAATTTGCCGGATCCCAAGCGAGGATTGAGACTCCGCGGAATAGTGGGTCTTCTAAAAACTTGAAGTGGGGTTTTGTCACTACCTGAAATAAAAATATATTACTGCCTTCAAACATAGGTATACATTCCTCGTGAACACGTAAGAATGACCTCTGAGAACAATGAGCAAATTTCTTCGGCGTTTTACGAGCATCATTACCGTGTGTTATATTTCAACTGACTTGACTGCTCAAGATTACCAGATCATCATGACGGTAAAAAACAGTTGGTAACGAACTAGAGATTCTACTCATCCTGCAAGTAATTATATATACCGGTATTCAGCTTTTTTTTTATTTAGTCGCAAATAATGTACCTATCAAACATAAATATATTGCGGTCTGCTTAAATGTATTTTTTTTTCATATAACTAATGGAACTCAAAAAAATCCCCGATAACCTGGCAACACGTAACACTTTAGCTCTGTGCGCATGAGTAAAGCCCTTAATGCCAGGTCGCGCAAATAGTGCTGACAACTGAAAAAGAATAAGATTTTAGGTGAATGAACAATTGCACCATTGGAAAAATGATAATCATAGCCACTGTTCCTTTTTTACATACCTACACATTTTTTTACGTAAACACATACTGTGAGCTTACCTGTGAATTAAGCACCCGGAAAGTTGTTTTACTGCCTACATCTTCTGTATAATTCTCTGTTGGCGCGTTGTTGAATCTTAATACCATATCGTGAGAATCTGTCGGAATACATAAGTTTATTTTGTACATTTGCTGAGAAATATGCCTGATGGTCGTACATTTCACATGTCTGTACGAAAGTTACGACGAGTAGAATTACTATTTGCAAATATTTTTTTCTTGAGTAAAAATGTGAAAATGAAAAATAAATACAGAAATATGAAGCGTCGTTGAGATTATCATATGTCTATAATATTTTCGAAACAATTTTTATAATATTATCAGCAGTTGAAAAATATTCCTAGAAAAATAAAAATAATTAACTGTAAAAATATCACCCCATGTTTTTAAATCGTGACAATTTGTAATAAACTATATTCTTTATTCCTTATTTTTTACCCTTAGTATTGGATTTTTATTTAATAACCTATTATTATTACTTATAAATTTTGAATATATATGCGTAACTGAATATTGTTATAACTAACTGAATCAGATTCCTAATTTTAGCAGTTTATTCGAAGTATTGAAAATCGGAATGTCCTTTTTCGGACCAAGAACCCATCGAGCATTTGATTCTTCGTATGTATAAAAATCGGAAAAGAAACAATTCCATTTACAACTTTCGGTAAAATAAATTTCGTAAATTTTAATAATAGCTATTATATTTCTTAGGTATTATGAAATTCGGATCATCGAAATTCGGAATAAAATATTTCGGAGTATTTGAGTGTTATTTCGGACTCGAATCGTAGTAATTTCAATTATTTAATAATACATATGTAGCGTGACTAAGTTGGTTACCTAAAATATAACTGGCAAAGCAATGTCATATTACCATAAATGCTTCAATTTCCAAAGGTACAGCACCAAATCAATTTTACCTAAAAGGTTTTGCGGCATTATGATTAACCAACCATTGTCACAGTTATTGTCAGAATAGGTAAATACTATCTTGTTAAAATTATTACAAAATGTACAAGGTTCTCTCTTCACAAATGAAACTTAATAATATTAAAATATTGTTGATTAGACCTTGATATAGTTTCTGGTCTATTTCGATTATTTTGAGGTGTTGCATAATTGATAACAAAAGAATATTTAGAGAAATCTTTTTTTTAAGCGCTTTTATTTGATACTGAGTATCTGTGTTGCAATAGCCCAACATAGAAAACTTACACCTGGCCTAGGTATATAAAATAATAGTTATAACCCACTATCATATTTTGTTATAGCATGAAGCAGCCTGCAGCATCAGTGTCTCACATAATATAGGCATCGATTGCGCCTGATACCCACGTCTCTTCAGTCCTGGTAAGCTAGCCAGGCATCTCCAAAATACAACTTATTAAACTTGAAACAAGAAGTCATTTTGAACCATTGATTGAATCACAGGAATAAATCTTCAGATTCTTGTGTCGTCCACTGCTGGAAATAGGCTTCTCCTTAGAAAGGAGGATTTGGCCTACTACACCACGCTGGCCAGACGGGTTGGTACTATGTTAGTTTCAAGATTTCCTTCTCTTTCCAGTGCTATTGTCCTGCGTAATTTGATCCCTTAGACGACTCTTACGAAACCCGCGGGATGAATAGGGATGGTGGTAGTGGGTGACACTCGGGCACGCCATTATTGCGGCGGTAAGACCCATTATGGAGGATTGGCTCGAGAGAATGGCAGAATGCCCGGCGTGGGTGGAGCAGAAACGGCCATCAGGATGGGGGTTCTCTCGCTCAGTAACATAATTGCGGCCATGGTGCGAAGCGTGAGTGCATGGAACTCCGCCGTCTCCTTCTGCGAGCAAGTTATGTGTGCGAAGGAGATGGCGGAGCAGGACCGGGACCGAGGTTTGGAACTCTTCGAACTCTCAGAATAATCGGTCAACCTATATGATGGTTTTTCTCAAATACTACCTTCCTATGCAAAAACTCTTAGTTTTGGTGGTCTACTATCTCATATATATGGTATGTTTGGTATATTTGTACACATAGATGATCATGTATTTGTACAATACATAATTAGAATCATCAAATGAAAAGGTCTATAATTTTCTACACGATTCGCTCTATACTTATAAGAAAGCGGAACAATGGAAGTCATCAACATGATTGGTAATAAGCTTGATAATTACATCTATTCTTCCTCCGTTATAAAATAATACGGGCTTTTTTTCTTTACTAAATTATCCTCAAACGACAACACTTGTCATGTCATCTTTTTATAAATAAATATGGACGTGGAGTTCTAAGATTGTCAAGAACTGCATAATATTTTACTTGCAGGTTGTTTTTTTAAATAAACATTTACTACGTTTCATATAATGTATAATAAAATGCGACGATTAACGTTCAAGAAAAATGAATCCGATTTGAAACAACTGCATTCTTAAACGGATAGTAAAGATTGACCATGTCAAGAACCAGTTACTATACTTCGCCTAAGGAGAAGGCTGGTCATTCCTAAAGGTGTATGTTAACAAACTAGCAAAGGTGTAATTGAACGTGACAAAATGTATCCGGAAATCTACCGATCAAAATGATATCTGACCTTAAATTTCAATTCAAGTCATCATCAAATAATATATCAAGCCCACCCTTATCCAAATAGTTTACGTGAAGTAAATTTAACTATTCATGTTACACAAAAGTCGACTGCAAATTTGGTGATTAACTGAAGATCAGAAAATGTAAGTAGCAAGACTTATTTTTTTGGGAATTGAAGATGTCAAATAGGCAGCTCGAGGTTATCAAATTGGATTATAGAAGTTAACTAGTTATTAGTGTACGAGTATTATTGCTACTTTCTGGCTCCGGCCTACTGCAACATGATTCAACCCTTATTCGTGCAGTGATAGGCATGCATTTGGTCACGCACAAATGTATCATCCTAATCACTCATATTTTAAATCTTTTAACAAAATGTATTGTTTTATTTAAAATAAAAATCAGTGAATCACTTATGTATTAGCCGCGTGACGTACAGTTTTAGTGAATCGGCATGTAAATAAGATGCAGTAATATGCTAGTGAAAGTAATTTTAACAAGGAACACTGGGTAGAAGTGTTGTAGACGACCGTAGGGTATAATATATGGTACCTCCGCGACCTCTTTTCTTCGTAAACTAATTATTCTCCACTTAAACTAACACATTTTAACGTACCTACATATTTTTGACCCAGTGTTAACTGACCGATAATTTGATGCGAGATAGATAGATTTACTGGTAAGCTTAAAGTGAGGCAAAGTTGTTAGAACTCACGAACGACATTGTTTGAAACAAGAAAAGCTACTCATATAATAATATAGTAATACTTCGGACATCTGACACACAACGCCTAGTTTCAAACTAAGCAGGGCTTGTACTATGACAGCTAGATTGTCTGATAGAATACTTAACATTTTTTTTTCGTAAATACATGCATATTACACATAAAAAACACCCAATACCTGACATCACCTGACAATACATATTTTATGGTGACTACTGGCTTTTACTGTGATGTATCTACAATTATAGAGACTATGGGGCTAAAACTTCGAGAATCTCTATACTTTGCCATATGTAGTTATTTTTTAAAGACTACTCAAGTAATGGGAATATATTTTGGACGTTGACTTTACAGATATACATGAAACTGACACAAGGAACACTCAGACTCAGTGCAACAATTTGTGGATCACACAAAGTGTTGTCCCATGTAGTGATCGAACCCGCAACACTCAACGCAGAAGGAAGCGGCGAGGTAGCCACTACGCCCACCAAGTCTTTACTCATAAACAATTTAAAAATATTTAGTCCCAAACTACTCCAAGGGTCAAACTAGTTTAGTTTAGTTTAGATTAAATATTCATATAGATTCGGTGACAATGTCATTGAAAGGGTTGAAGTCGTCAGAGATCTTGGTGTAATGCTAGATTTCAAAATTGCTGTTTTCCGAGCAATTCAATAGTATCATTAATAAGGCATAACAAAATCTTGGCTTTATAATGCATACCCTGTAAACCCTGGTGAAACTCACAGTTTCAAAATTTGTTATTACGCCTATGTCTGTAGCGTTTTAGAGTATTGCTGTCTTGTTTGGTCACCGCAATATACTGTTTATATTTTATGAATAGACAGTTTACAGAGAGAATTTAAAACTTTCGTAAGGTTCCTTAACTTTAAATGTAAGGAGCGCCATGATTCCTACTCCATTGACAGTAAACACTACCACCTACTTTCCGTCAATGATAGGAGTATGATGCGAGATATGTTACTACTGACGGGAAGGGTAAACTGAGACTTATTCATATTAAAGATTCATTCATTCATTCATACAAGAGATATAAGCTAGCCAGACACGGAACAAATGATCGTACTCGTCGCACAATATTTGTGGGAATCGAACCAATGACCTCTGGCTTAGCAGTCAACATGGCTAACCACTAGATGAACAGGCGTAATTAGGTAATTTTTAAACCAAAATAATACAAGTATTAATATATAAGTCAATTTATATTCAACTTTTATTTAAAACTCTTAAACAATAATGGTTTTAATTTTACCATTTTACAGCTTGGGGTCCCATTTATGTAAAGTCGTAGATCTCCTTTTGATTTAATTAGAGTCAATACTCCTATTAAGAAAAATAAACATAAAACCCAGATGTTAAAGGCGCAAGTGAAGACTGCCCCATCCGTTAGTTTCGTTCGTAAATTCTTACTTGACAGCTCACAACTAAACAATCAAACACACACTTTTTTTAGATAATTAAAAAAGTACAACATATGCAATGCATGCTATAATAAGCTTCAATCATTGCACAATTATTTATTTTTAAGTTTTTATGTAAAAACTCGAAACTCGTGTCTAATAAATTTAAGAAAGTATGAGAGGAATACTTTAATAACACAATCCAATTAAGATCATACTAATTTAAAAAAAGATAATTACGAAAAATAAACTACACTTTTTTTTACTTTCATTAAAATCTGAAGAGAAAAATAGGTATCCAGTAAATATTACCAGATGTAGACATGTAAATGTAAATTAGAATAGTCATATGCCAAGTGTTTGAAACTTAAAAAAAATGGCCGACGATACAATTAAATGGAAAATGAAACTGTTCAATAATGTATGTGGTGCAAACACGTCGTTATTGTTAACAAACAGTTTAAAGAATACGTAGAGCGTGTCGTGAATTCTGCTATTCCTTAGCTTGTTGTTATATGTTACAAAAAAATAGGGTTTTCTCTCTCTGTAGTCAGAGACTAAGATATGCCTGACCTGCCTGCCCATTTTTCATGCCTAAGCCCCCACAGGGAGCGTAAACCATCTCTCCGGGCAATAACTCTAAAATCAGTTTCAGGTGAACATTTTAAGTAATTATCTAAAATGAATCTTCCTCTTGCATCGCTCTCTCTTAATCTCAGAGGCTCTCACACATTGGACAAAAACATTATTTTGTAGCTATATATAAACTAAAAAACATCAGAACTAAGAGGATCATTTGTTGAAACCAATTCAAAACAATCGATTAAACTAGTACAGTGTCATGTAAATTGATTTGAATTTAAACTATTTTTGATTTTGCAGTTTACCACTAACTAATAATCGTTTGCTATCAACCATTTCCTCAGTTAGCTGTCTATATCCAATTTTGTAAACTCAACCAAAACATAACAGAACCGTTAGTTTTTGCATTAAATATAAACATTATAAAATATCCATCGGCACGTTATGTTAGTTTTGTGGTATGTTAGGATCGCACAATGGTGAGCAGTATGAATTATGCACGCCCTTAGCACAGCACACGGGTTGATGACACGAAGCGAAACACTCGCTGTCGCGCGGCGAACAATAATGCACGTATCCCGGACACATTTTCTTTCATGTGCTATACCTATGTATACATGTTTACTATATGTCTTACAATTTTACAATGCTTACGGTATTTCAGAACCTTTAGTTTGTGTCCTATGTTGTTTTTAAGTCCTTATATCGCCAAAAAAATGTTGGAAAATGTTACAACTTCGTATGTTTGACTACTTTTTTTTTTAAATACTATAGGGCTCAACACACACATTGGTTTACCCGAATTAGACAGGTACCATTAACAAAAACGAATTCTAAAAATTCCTACTGGAGCAAAAAAAAAATTTTTAAGATTTAACTATCAGGAATTGATTGCAATAAAAATTATAACAAAATATAGTCAGAAAGACGGTGCCAAAAATAATGTAAAATATTGTAAAAACCAGTTTTGCGCGTCTGGAGCGAAAACTAAAGCTCCTACGAAAAAAAGTTGAATGTAACAAATGTGCGCAATAAAAAACAAAGAGAACCCCCTGAGAGCAAAATCGGACCATCAGATCGCACAAACATCACAATTTTTTAGCAAAACTTGGATATGTTTTCAATGTTGTAGTCTTGTAACTACAGTCAAATTTTCGGGTCAAAATGTTGTAAAGTTTTTGCAAACCGTTGACTTTTGCAAGTGACCTTTTTTGAAGCGATTGGGAGGCGGTTGTAATTTTAAAAAAAAGTTATAATTTTGCACCTGTGTTTTATGGAGAAGTTTGACTAAAAATATCAAAATTTTCAGATCATTTGATAAATATACATTTGTTAAAACAGTCAATAACGGGTACGTTTTGCGCGTGCGGTGGCAGCGCGAATTGAATCTGCTAAAAACTTAACAAAAACCCAATAGCAAAAGACAATTTTAAAGTAATGCACTAAAAAGACCAAAACAGTACGAGGTACGAGAATTTAGGATAGTAGTAGTAGGTAGTAGGATTACATCGTGTATCGCGGGGGACTTTACAAATATTCATTGAACGGAATTTACAAAGATACATTCACAAAGAACTCAGAACAACAATTTGTGTATCACACAGTGTTGTTCCATGTGTTGATCGAAAGCACAACACTCAACGCAGAAGAAAGCAGCGAGGTGGCCGCTTTAACCACTATGCCATCCGTGCAGTCTTTTTATATAATGTATATTTGTGTATTTTGTGTGTATAGTAGGCCAAAACCTAATTTCTAAGGAGAGCAAAACCTCTTTTCCAGCAATGGACTATTAAAGACTTTTGATGATATTTGTGATGTCTCTTTTAATTTTCTTGATTTTGATACCTTACTCGATAGGTTTAGTTATTTTTTATTATTATTCGATTACTATTTTGCGCCAAAAATCCGCTATTTTGTTTTTGTTCTTTCAAAAATCCATCTTGGGACACTTGGATCTTTGAGATGGATAAAACAATAGCTTAACTGTGGAAATTCCATGCATTTGGAAGATACGAGGTAATAAAAAATTACAAACGTAACCCTAAATTATTCTTTGGGCTCGCCATAAATAAAGCGTGTTACGGACAGTCAGGGACTCCGCCCACACAGGTGCGCCGTAGAGCGCTATAGACCGAACCACTCCAGTAAAAAACATACGACTAGCAAAAGCCTGATCTATCTCCAACCTATGTAAATGTGAAGATATATTGTTATCTTTTAATAAAAATATATCAATTATAAAAATATTAATACTTAACGTAAACAAAACAATATTCATAGTACACCGGCCGTTTGCCAAATATTTGAACATGACACAGCGGTACCGCTACCACTTTCTTTACTGCCGGCAATAAACATTCCAAGGAAAAATGTGATGATGCGATTACCTAGTAACAACATAAACAAGTCATAACTGAGGTTACTCTTTGTAGAACTTGAGAGCTTTTATCCCTTTTTTGATTTGACTTTCATGATATTTTGTTCTTTATATAAGTTTAACTTCAGTGACAAAAATAACTTTTGTAATTCTACAGAGAACAACTTTGTCTACACAAATATTCATTCTCTTCACCAAGAAAACTGCGTATTTTATGCAATTCAACTTTATAAATAAGGCTATCCCTATGACGTTAAATTTCATAAAATATGCAGTTTTCTTGATTAAAAGAACTTTGTCTAGTATTTTATCAATTTGAACACAGATGAACAAAGTATAATTTTGAGAGTGTACAGTGTCTTAAAAAACAACTAAAATTATAACTGGAAAGTAAAACACAAAAGAGCACTGGAAAACAAACAAATCTTCGCCATTTCCTAAAGATTTAAACGTGTCAAGAAAAAATTAAAAGTCACTAATTAAAAGGGAAACCCGGTCCAAATTATTAAAATATAATGCATTTGTTAGTGTGGTGTCACCGCCACACTTTTTTCTCCCCTTTAAACCAGTTGTCGACCGAATCAACGATGTGACCCAGATAAAATTGTCTATATGCCGTAGTATTAATAAAAAAATGATTTCAGTAAATTCAAATAAAGTCACTGAAGTATTGTAGGCCTGATCTGTACCTAACTTTAAATTCGGAATCTAACTTTGTTAAACAATATACATACAAGAAGCGAAAAAAAATTATTATAATTACGAGTATTTGTTAACTGGTCTGTCCTAAAATTTTCGAAATAAAAGGTGAAATAAGATTGCCATAGTCAACAAGGTTCGAGCGAAGTATTTAACGTCCTGAATTAAAAATAAAGTGTAGAATGATTAACCCATAGAAAGTAAACAATTTATGTTATTCATCTTTGTTATTTAAAGTTTGTTATTTGCACACTATGTGGCACTTAATTCCAGTTACTAAAAGCTATTACAAAATAACATCAAGATCAAGCGAATGTTCGTAATCTAGTAAAAAGATATAATCATCGCGGGTCCAAACTAAAGTCAAAGTAATCACAAATGGAGCGCGAGATTGTATCGACGGTCCGGTAGCTTTATGCCTCCATAGAAAAAACACCAAAAAATCGTTGTGGGGTTAATTTTATTACAGTTTTGGCAAAAAAAGTCACACCTCATTTTCTTTGCTTTCTTTCTCGACACCACCTTAAAGAATTGCGCTCACTTTTGTGTTACTTGGCTTGCAGTCCATGGCGCTGTTTTTTGAGTTTAAAAGGATAACTATCACATTGTTTATTAAAAAGAGCTATTTATAGTATAAAAATATCTGTGTGAGAACACAATTAATAATTAGCTCCACTAACCCCCTACTTTCCTCTTACTTCAACATTTATTATCAAAACAGTTATAATTTGTCTGTAGTTTAACCACTCTCATACCGAGATCCCCTTTGCAAAATATAGTTAGTGGAGCTGTTTATAAAAGAAAGCAAAGAATTCGTAATAGTTACAACTACCACACATATTCTGCTTTTGTCCACTTTGTACGAATGATTGTACAAAGTAGACAAAAGCGAAACTTAATGTTAATAAAGTTGATAGGTACCTCACACAATCCTATTTAATAAAGAAAAGTAAACGATGTCCTTACACATGCCACCTCAGTCGGAAGCATGTGTCATTGCCTGTTCCAAGTCTGGGTTATAAAGATATCAGCACTTTTTCCAGAAAGGACAAAGACATGGGTTGTGGTTACACAGTGACTAACAAATGCAATAAAATTATATTATTCGTTACACAGATGAATCATCAAACTAGTTTTCAACTTAGTAAGCTAACGTTCTACCAAAATATGAATCAAAAATTAATAATAATAAAAGAAAAACAAATAAAATATCTGGATTTATCTCACGATATTGTCGATATAGTAGTATCTGCTAGATAGTCGTATCTGCTCACGGATTGATAACCAAGAACCTCGACCAACACCTTAAGAGGCTCACGTTAGACGGTTGGCCCAAGGGTCTGATGTAGAAGGCAGTTCACCTTGACACGGCCCCTATAGTGAGGAAGTTCCTGTCTTTGGAGTCCTAACCAGCGGTGTCTTGATCCCTGTACCCGACGTCGGGGGTCTACTATTTTTTATATTTTTTAATGCATTTTTTTTCTTTTGTAATATATTTAAAAATGTAATCAATGTGTTTTTTTAAATGTAATAAAGAGAATAATAATGTTCTTTTTTTATTGTTATTAACAACATAGGTATATATTTTCAATAACAAAGACCCTACAAAACTGTTCTGACAGTTTGGCTGCAGGAAAGAGTCGGTTTTTCATAAACACAGAACTACTAAGTAACAATGAGTATTTGTTATGTTATATCAATACACTAGTGGGAATTAGCATTAGTCCTATTATGAGAGTGTGCTTCACAAATATACCTTTAGTTTTGTCCTAAATTTGATATTTTTTGGCCGTTTCATATGTATTCCTGATATAGTTGTCTTTAAAAAAACAATCAGACATCTGATACACAACGCATTTTAGTTTCAAACTAAGCAGAGCTTGTGCTATCAAAACTAGATTGACTGATAGAATAGCATACCTATATCCTTTTTTTTGTAAATTAATCCGACCCGGGAATCGAACCAGAGACCTCACCACAGCACTCGCATCGCATACGTTAACACTGACAACCCCGAGGCAATCAAATTTGTTGAATGAAGACTAGAACAAAAAGAAATGAAAAAATACCAATGTGTATTTTTTTTAATTCAACCGAATTGATTTGATATCGTATTTGATGTCTCTTTTTTAATACAGTTCCTAAGTAAAAATATCGCCGTTTATACAATCGGTGCAACAATAAAGTAATATTAATAAAACAAGCATGTTCATTGGTATGTAGGAGTAATAATTGAGGCTTGACTGAATATGTACACTAAGTCGGAAATTGGTAATCTCTTGAAAAATTTAAAGGATAATTTGAATGGACTGAAATAAAAGTATGAATTAGAGGTAGGTATATAAAGTTACCTAATACCTAGGCATACCGCATAATTGTACGAAAATTAAATCCAATTTAACAGAAGCACAGGAAAAGCTAAAAGTCGTTTAATGGTGAGAATAATCTTCAGCCCCTCCCTACATCCAGTAAGCATGAGAAATAACTTGGTTTTTCCGGAATGCATGCGTTGGTAATGCAGAAAAGCGGCGCAAGCGCCGGCGCCAGCGCACCCACTTATCGCCAACAACACTACAATGCAATCAGCATATTAAATCACACGCTTCTGTGTAAGGCATAGATCCTATTCAACATAAATAAATCAAACATGTGACAAATGAAAGAACATGTGAAAACAAAGATAACACGCAGAGCACAACATCAAAATAGCTAGCTAGCTTTCATAGTACAAGCTCTGCTTAGTTTGAAACTAGATAACGATGTGTGTCAATGTCCGAAATTATTATTGTTTTTACTTACCTACCTAAACAAAACGTCGCTTATAAATTATCCATCATTTTTTATTCAGTTGTGCACCACATAACAACTTTCAGTTATGTTAAAAAGTGAGACATGATCAATTGCCAGATTGTTGTACTTATTATGTAACTAACGAAAGATATGTAAAATAATAGATTTATTTTAAGAATTATTTGGGATGCTGTCATGACTCTACCTAAAATTTTAGTGAGTTGGGTTGTTCAGTGTTTACATTCACGAAAACAATAAGGCATAAAATTTTATTAGATAGCTTAACTTTTGGCTTAGTCATATTGAAAATAAATTATGTTGCGTCTTAAACAAGTGCCTAACTTAAAAGTGGTTGAGCTTCAGGAAAAATAGGTGAAATGGGTATTAAATTTTTTGAAGCATTTTTTTAAGACTACAAAATGTCCAAGCCTGTAGGCTTTTTTAGTATTTGACTACTTATTTGGTATCATTCTAATTAACTTCAAAGTAAAATAACTTAATTTTGTTAATTAAAGTAAAAATTCTTGCTGCAAGTATAAACATAACAAGTATGTGTATAATTTAAATAGTAAATGAACACCTGTGTCGTACATTACCATGTATATTGCTGCTGCGTATATATTTGTAAACATGCTATAATAATGTAGTCATTTAATTTGTCTCACTGAGTAATCAGTGAAGTCCAATACACAACAATAATAATTCGTGTAATTCGCATACGATTTGGGCCGTTCGGTGAACAGGGCAGCCTACGCATGTCAATGCGTTCGACAAAGCAAAGATCCGATGCGATAAGTGGCACAATACACGGTCGATCACCTGCCCATCGTGACTACACCCGCACTGCATATGCCTATGTATTTACATTATATATATAAATTATACGAATTTTCAATCGTGCTTGACATGAATCCTAACAATAGATACCGTTGTATTAATATTTGATTTAATGTAAATAGAAACTGTGTGGTTTAAGGAGAAGGTTAGGTTGAAAGAAGGATGACGACATCTACAATTATAACAGCTACAGCAGCATCTATCTAAAGATATTATAAGTTATGGCTCATCAAGAGGTGGACCTCAATCAGTCTCAATTTTATATAGTGTATGGTGACCGGGCTCATTTTAGGTTGTTGGCTTATTGCTAAAGTAGTAAAACAAATAACAAATCTTAGTAGCTTAAAGCGCAATCAGGACATTAACTGTACAGACTAAGTAGAATAGGTAGTCGCGCGATTCACGCGAAGAATCAGCACGCGCCAACTCATTTGCGCTGTGAATCATAGCATGAGCTACATGTGGACTATTGATATCCTAATAGTAAAAGAAAAATAAAACAAATTTGTCACAAATCAAGATTGTACGGAAGTATAAGGACTATTGTAAGTCTGGGTACACTGGGTACATGCGAGTATATAATCAGTGGTGTTTGTTAACTCGTCCGTTGAAAAGCTTAATCAAAAAGAAATTCATGTCTATGTCCATCTACCATCCTCCTTACATAGTGATGTGCAAGTATAATATTAATATCAGGTTTTTTTAATACTAATAATATTTTAAAAGATCCCGTACAATAAAGTACCTTGTGCAATAGTAATACATGTGCAATAGAGTTGATTTGTAATCGCCTTTACTTCCAATAAATATTTGAAAGTCACGGTAAAATAATTTGCTATATAAAACTAAAAAAATATTAACATTATTATTTTCATTTTTGTTAACTGCCATACTAAACATTAATTAAAATGACGATAGAAAAGTACTTAGGTAAATATGGTGCGAGATATTATTTTATACGATAAACTTGTCTATCGAATGAACTTTATAAATATTGCTCTGTTATGCGTGTTTAACATATAATTTAACGAATTTTGAAATTAGAATCGAATGGTAATACTTTTACGTCAATCACGCGAATTACACAATAAGTATATTATTTTTTACTTTACACTCGTAATTCATTTTTAGTATATAATATAGTATATAATATGATAGTTTTAGTTTTTGTAAAGTCATATGGTTGAAACGACAATGATGAAAAACTGTTCGTCGTCTAAGGTCATTGGCATTAGTTGTCAATTTACCCATGGAATTAATACGTACACATGATTAAGTGACATAATGTAGGAGTTTATCAATTGCTTAAAAACCGCAACATCCTAAAAAACAAAAAGCTAGCTGAAAATCCTAAAAGATAAAAACTTACCGATAAAGTCTCCTAATCGTGATCCGAGCAATGCACCTGCGCTAGTGACCACCGCACAAGTATTAAAGTGATGACCTTCCTGCAGTGGAGATTTAGGTATTTTATATCCCAGTTTATTAAATGGTTCATCATCTGCCGTTATTGTCCGCACCTTAACACGCTTCAAAGCACACAACACATCTCCTTTTGAATTTTCCTTCCGGTTGCGACTATCATATTTAACATTGTAGGTATTCTGAGCATTCAACCCTGACTTGAACACTTTACTTTCTCCCATTAAGACTCTGTGGAATTCTTTCAACAATAAATCCTTAAATTCTGCCGTACGTTTAGTGCAGTCTGAGGATAATAAGTCATCACAAATATATTTATCGGAGTCAAACTCTAGCAGGGGTGTCTGAATGTTCGGGAACCTGGGACTACCATTGCTCTTTCTCACAATATTGTTGGACGGATTACTATGTGACACAAAAGACTTATTGGACGTTTGTGTTACTATACCGTTACCCCACAATACCGCAATCGCAGATCGCCGGTTTTTGCGTAAAGAATTGACCCTTGAGTTTACATTGTATGAAGTCCCGGACATCAAATTTTCTGGTATGTAAGTTTCCTGATAATTAAGAAAAGGTGCAGACTTTTCAGGTTCAGGAGTCTTGCTAAACAATCTTTGTTTTTCAATGTACATCCAATATTGTGACCATATTAAATACAAATAGCCGCACATTCCAAAGAATAGTAGGTTAATAAACACCCAGACGGACATTGCTGCCGCTTTCATGTTGTTTTTGACACGCGTTGCGTTTGTGTAGAATGATTGAAGAAAACTAGGGACTGCAATGATGTAACGAAGTGTTAAATACAAAAATCACAACCGTAAAGATTCGATCGAGTACTATCAGCTGATAACGTGACAAGTGCGCTTGCGTGAGGTCCTCGCGGCTGCGGGAAAAGCTGTAACGTTCCTTTACGTTATAATTTTGCAGGTTTACTAAGAAACAATATAGATCCAACAAATTTTGATTCTAAGAATTTATATAAAACTGCATTAGAAGCAGCTTCTAAAAGTAAAAGAATTTA
The DNA here is from genome assembly GCA_902825455.1 of Arctia plantaginis. Lineage (NCBI taxonomy): Eukaryota > Metazoa > Arthropoda > Insecta > Lepidoptera > Erebidae > Arctia > Arctia plantaginis. The sequence goes on from CADEBD010000303.1 coordinate 4,043,964, forward strand.
AATTACGCCGATGAGTCACAATATATTTCGGTAACTTCCTATCGATTCGATTAAATTATATTCAACTATTACTACTTATTAGCTGCCTAGTTAGGGATTTTACTCTTTACCTACGTAGATACTTTGTAAAAATAATAATTTATCTATTTATGGAATAGATAAGGCTGATAAGGCTGAATAAGAAAAAGAAATAGAGGCAATCCTTCTTGATACGGCACACATAGTGAGGTTTGTCTCTGGAACTCTAACCACGGATAGCTTGGGCCCTGTACCCGATATCAGTGGTGTAATACTTCTTATAATTTTAAAAGTAATTTCAAATGCCAGAATGTATTTAAGCAATTTAAATAAATAATGAGAAAAATAATAAAAACTGGGACACCGCAATCACGGTCGTCTGAGCTTTAACTAGGTAGAAGCTGTACCAACAAAACTGCTGACTCACACATTTATATTTTTTAGGATTCGGTACCTCATAAGGTAAAAAAGGAACCCTTATAAGATCACTTTCTTGTCCGTCTGTCCGTGTGTCACCACCGATTTTCGCAGGAACGGGTAGACCTAGCAAGTTGAATTTATACCAGATACGGTCCCTATTAGGTGTATAAAAATCAAGGTCCTACACGATAAAAAGATATGGGCAAATTTCGATTTTCGCGAAAACTTGTAAGTACCAAAATTTACCTTAATTTTAAACTTTTTACTTTTCAGAATTTTTCTTTACCTTGCTTTTAAACAAAATTGTCAATTCTAGGTCAACTGGAAGTATTTTATAGGTTTTGGGTCAAAAACCTATATGGTAGTTCCCGTTGACCTAAAATCACGAAATTTGGCAAAAAGAAACGTCTTACAGCAGTTATAAAGGAATAATTTCAAAAAATAAAAAGTTAAAAATTAAGATAAATATTGGTACTTACCTACAAATTTTCGCGAAAATCTGAGTAGGTACGAAACCCTCGGCGCACGAGTTCGACTCGTACCTGACCGGTTTTTTATAAGACAACTCCCGCACTAGGAATATATCCTATGTCGCGGGGGACTTCACAAACTTATATGACACGGACACAAAGAATACCCAGACTCAGAACAACAATTTGTAGATCACGCAAAGTGTTGTCCCATGTGGGAATCGAACCCACAAAACTAAGCGTAGTAGAAAGCGGGTTGTGACCACCTAAACCACTACGGCATCCGTACAGTCGAGATATGAGGAAATACATAAACATAGCAGGTAAATTACATCCAGACATCCAATAAATTAATTATAATCATAAATCATCATCACAAATGTTTGACCATTTTTTTCTGTGCTCAAATCCCCTCGGATACCACCGACTATATTGCCTATGTCGGACTCGAACCGACTAAAAACCGCACGCCGTCTCGGTCAGGTGTACCCTAGAAAGGAAATCCCTGGTACCCCGACGTACTTACCTCGGGCCATCTACGGCATGTAGATGACCCCCTCCTGTGTGGGAACCCCCATGTTCCCTTGGTGCTCCAAAACAGGCGCGCGCGCTCAGCAGCGCGTCTCGCCGCCACCCCGACCTGCTTCTGCTAGGGTGACAGACGGCCTCACCTGTCACCCCCTGTCACCTGTACTATGGAGAACGGAGGTCGTTCTGCGACCTCCGGGGCCTGAGCCGCCTGTGGTGTCGGGCTCGTGCACGGGCCTGGCGGGCCGGGAGGGTTCTAAACCTCTCCCGGTCCCGCTCCGCCATTTCCTTTGCAAGTATAACTTGCTTACAGGAGACGGCGGAGTTCCACGCACTCTCGCTCCGTACCGTACCGTAACCACTAGACATTGTCATTTTGTCACTCGTATACTAGTTAGGACTACAGAAAAGTATATAGCGCACATACCCTTCATCCAGAATGAAAGAATTGGCGCGGGCAAAGTTGCAAACAATTTCTATGTAGCGGCAGGACTTTACATTTACACAACGGACACTGAAAACGCCTAGACACAGCACAACCAATTGAACACAATTTTTTTATTACATGTGGGAATCGAACCCTTATCACTCGGCACGATGTAGAGGCAATCTGTGCACTTGTTAATAAAAGTCCAATTTCTTTAAGTGGTTTTTAAATAATTTTTGTTTCATGAAAATTTCGCCTTTAGAAGCGCCTTTAGAAAAGTAGGCGATTATACGACGTTGTGCTAGAAATAATTTTCGTAGGCTTTTAAGATAGGTAATCTGTGAATTTGTAGAATTGTGAAACTGAAAAGTAAAACAAAATAAAAACACATTTTCTTGATAGTACTTTATTAATATATATATTTAATATATTCTATTATATATATATGTATTTATTATACGGCAAAACATTGATTAAAATAGTAAATTCACAACCTGGGGAAACTTAAATAGTAGTTCAGTATGTAAGTAGGAGTAACACATTAATGTTAAATAACATTATAAGCCTACTCTATATTATAGAGTAGGCTTATAATGTTATTTAACGACGTCTTTTTAATTAATGTAAATGTTATGCTGAAAGGCCGAAAACGCTCATAGAGCGAAATTACAGCTCACAACATTGCTTCTATGCGATTTCGCTTTGTGGTCTTTTTGTAATTGCCACAACGCGACGTGTGCGTTTTCATAAGAACCAAACCATGAATTTCAAGATGTGGATTTTTTACAGTGACTACGCGCGCTGTGACTGCGCTCAATAAGCGTTTCGGTCGGTCTGAGCGTAACATAAATATTAAGAGTTCGTTATACACATACTTATATAACTACACTTAATTAATTGGTTCACTTTTGTACTTTGTACAAGATATGACAAATTCCAAAGCTGAGCTGAGACTCACTGTCTAACATTTTTCAACGAATTATTCAAACGTATGAAAGTGAATAAATCATGTAATACCTTTCTTTAAACTAACAATATTAAGTTTTTTGTTACATGCCGTCTAAGTACCCATCTCAACATTTGTACGCACGGCGCACTTAATGACACCACTGTCGCGTCACTGGGGTGATTCGAATAAAACCACCGTATCGCACTATACTGTATATATTTACACAAATATAGAACCAATACATGTACCTTGAAGGGTTTAATTAACAATAAATCTCTGGTCTATTTACGTCGCCGTGTGAACATAACTATATCGCGATTCAGAATTAGTGTGACACGCCATCTATCGATCGATCGACAAACTAAATTATTGTCACATCTAAACATGCCGCCCGCCATGGACAAATTATGAAGTTATACAATCTTAAAATGATAATTTGTCCATAATTACTGTTTAAGTATGGTTATCACACGGCAGTTAAAACACAAAATTAAAAAACAAACAGTTAAACGGAAAATTATTTAACAATATACCAAAGCTAACCAAGCAAAAAAAATTATACTAGCCGGTGCTTCTTACATAGCAAAAATAAACCTTACAAAAAATTATTAACTACTTAACATCTAAACATATTAATCACTGTACGGTGTTAATAGGTAATACACATAATTTTACAACGGGTCTTTTTATTACGGCGTTTTTACACCTTAGGCTCACAACGCGTGTAACCCCGTCCAAACCCGGATGTTTTTGTTCTACGATTCCAAAAAGCCATTGAGCAGGCGGCAGGCCGTCCTCCTTTACCAAGACCATGTCACCAATTGCTGGTTCGGGAACCTGATACGTCCACTTGTACCGATTTAGGAATTGTGCAAGATATTCGTGCGACCATCGTCGCCAGAAATCTTGCACCATTCGCTGAGTCAGCTGTAATCGTTTCAAGCTGGTGATGTTGGAATGTTCATAATTTAAATCTGGTACAACGATCAGGGGCTCCCCTACTAAAAAATGACCAGGAGTAAGGGGGGCTTGATCTTGACAATTGTCACTCACACGAGACATAGGGCGAGAATTTAGGCATGCCTCGATCTGAGCCAACACAGTAGCCATCTCTTCGTAAGTTAGGGTATTGTTTCCAATAACCCGCTTGAGATGGTACTTTGTGGACTTTACACCAGCCTCCCACAGTCCTCCAAAATGAGGAGCGTGTGGAGGAATAAAGTGCCAGTTGGTCCCATTATCCGCTAACCAATCCCCTATCGCATTAGCTACGCTGGATCTTTCGATAGCTACTAACTTCTTCAATTCCTTGGCAGCTCCGACAAAATTAGTGCCATTGTCACTGTACAAGTCTGCGCAGTGACCGCGTCTGGCGACAAAACGCTTAAAAGCAGCCAAAAAACCTTTAGCGCTCAAGTCACTGACCACCTCGAGATGTATAGCTCTGGTAGCCATGCACACAAACAGGCATATATAGCCTTTGTACGCGTGATGTCCTCTACCCTTTGCAGATCTTAGGCTAATAGGGCCGGCGTAATCAACTCCACTTTGGTGGAAGGCACGACTGGGATTGACGCGTGATTTTGGCAATTGGCCCATGAGTTGGTCTCGGACCTTAGCTGCGTGACGAATGCAAGATATACACTTGCGAACAAAAAACTTCGCCTTATTCTTCACATCGAGAATCCAATATCTTGATCTCAAGAAGTTTACCATCACTTGCGGTCCTCCATGTAAGGTTTTTTTATGGGCGTCGGCTATTACGAGCTCAGTGAAGTGTGACTTTGAGGGGAGAATTATCGGATGTTTCATACCTTCTACAAGTGCAGCTCTGTCCAACCTTCCACCGACTCTAAGTATTCCATCGTGATCGATAAATGGATTCAGTGACGTAAGTACACTTTTCCTTGCAATTACTTTCATTTTTATTAAAGTGTCAATTTCAGGAGCAAAATGTTGCTTTTGGCAATGCTTAACACACACAAGAAGTGCATCATTTAGTTCTTTAGCTGATAACCATGAATTAAATTTGTTAGAGGTTCTCTTAAATTTTAGAAACCGTCTACAGTATGCTATGACTCTAATTAATTTACTCAACGATGAAAACTTCGACCATACTGCCAGTTCTTCGTTACTCATGGTTGCAAGACTGATTACCTTAGCCTTTTGTTCTAGATCTGTTTTGTATTCCTTCCGGTTTTCGTGGCCGATTACCTTGTCCTTCAACCACAAAGGTCCTTCTTTCCACAATGTGCTTGAGATTAACTCTGTTGGATTCATTCCCCGGGATGCATAATCTGCCGGGTTCTCAGCTGACTTAACGTGACCCCATTGACCTCTACCGACCACGGATAATATCTCTGAAACTCTGTTTGCTACAAATGTTTGCCAATTGCAGGGATGTTTGCTAAGCCACGCAAGAACTATTGAAGAATCTGTCCATGCATAAATGAGATGCCCTTCAATATTCAACACCTCTCCAACTTCACGTAATAATTTTACTAGTAATACTGCAGCACACAGCTCAAGACGAGGGATTGAAATTTGCTTAATGGGTGCGACCTTTGTTTTTGCTGTTACCAAACGTGAATGGACACCACCTTGGTCATCGACGACACGGATATATATTACTGCACCGTAAGCAAGACTAGATGCATCACTGAATCCGTGCAACTCTACTGAATCACCAAGTGATGTTCGAAGCCATCTAGGTACTCGAAATGGAACTAGATTTTCAAGTTCATCCCGGTAAGTATGCCATTCATTCAATAATGTGCTTGGCAACTCTTCATCCCAATCTATACCTGACAACCATAATTTTTGTATTAGTATTTTCGCTTTTATGATTACAGGTGCGAGCCAGCCCAAGGGGTCAAACAACATGGAGATGTGGGAGATAATGTTTCTTTTTGTTGCAGGTATCTTCGAAGCAGGTAGTTTCACCGTGTAAGCAAATTCATCAGACTCCCGACGCCAGGTAAGTCCCAAGATTTTGATCACATTATCAATTTTTAGTTCATGGCTTTCTTCTTGTTGCTTATCAATGTTTATGTATTTCAACAATTCTTCGTTGTTGCTTCTCCATTTTTGCAACTCGAAGCCTCCCTTTGCTAATAGTTCCGTCATTTGTTTATAAATTTCCCTTCCTTCAGACACAGTTTGACAACCAGCCATCATGTCATCCATGTAAAAATTCTGCATAACAATAGATTTCGCAACTGGGTACCTATCTCCTTCATCTTCTGCAAGCTGGTGCAACGTTTTGACGGCTAAGTACGGAGCTGCCGCTGTTCCAAACGTTACTCTTAGAAGACGGAAATGTTTAATTTCTTCTGAGCTGTCTGATCGCCATAATAAGCGTTGAAAATCCACGTCTTCATTAGAAACAAGCACTTGTCGGTACATTTTGACTATATCTGAAACAATGCAAATAGGGTATATACGCCATCTCAATATAGTATGTCGCAAATCCGCTTGTAGGGTTGGACCCGTCATTAGTTCACTATTCAGCGACACTCCATTTCTACCCAAATAAGAGGCGTCAAATACTACCCTAACCTTGCTGGTAGTTTTGTCTTCCCTTAAAACAGCGTGGTGAGGAAGATATACCACATCTTCTCGATTCACTTCTTCTGGCGGTATCGGTTCCATATGACCGAGTTCGAGATATTCGTTAATTACATCTGAATATTTCTTTTTGAGATCTAAGTTCTGGGCTAACCTTTTCTCTAAACTAAGAAACCTGCGTAATGCAATATCTTTTGTTCGACCATGTACGCAGTTCTTCTTAGTTGTTTTAAAAGGCAGTTTAACAATATAACGTCCAGAAGAGTCCCTAACAGTAGTCTTCCTGTAAAATGCTTCGCATTCTTCTTCTTCCTCAGTGTAGTGTTTTTTTGAGACTACAGCTTCTTCTATTTCCCAAAACCGACCTAGATAATTTTGGTCATCTTGGAGTGTTAAGTAACAATGGCTCTTGTTACCTGCTATACCTTTATTTTCTGATACTTCTCCCGACAGAATCCACCCTAAGGTTGTATCTTGTGCTATCAAAGAACCTGGAGGTCCTTTACTAAGTCCCTGTTTTATAACTTTACTATACACTGAAGAACTTAGCAACATGTCTATTCTTCCAGGTTTGTTCCAAGTAGGGTCTGCTAGGTTCTTATTTTGCACCTGTGGCCACAATGGACTCCCTATTGTTTGCATTGGCAAAACTGATGTAATTCGTTTTTGAACATGAGCTTTAACTGTTACAATTGAGTTAGGATCATGCATTGATTGCAATTTTGGATAAACAACATATTTTGAGGTCAATGCATTCTTACCTTCCTCGTCTTCTCCCAACCTAAGTGCGGTATTATAGCAATTATGCTTCTTTAACCCAAGGAGTTGTACTGCTGATTCCGTTACATATGAAGCCTGTGAACATTGGTCAAGCAACACACGCAAGACAACTCCTGTACCGGTACCGGTTTTTACCTTAACTAAGGCTGTGGGCAATAAATCTTGGCTGCTACCAGCAGCAGCACAATTGGTAACTGTACTGGTTTGGTTTTCTTTAGTATCAACTGATTGCTTAATATCTTCCTTTGAGTCAGCTGGAACTGTTGACGCATCCTTAGAATGTAATAAGGAGTGATGTTTCCGTTTACATATTCGACATCTTGTCGGCAAATGACAGGCATAAACCGCATGACCTGATCCGAGACAATTAAAACATAACCCGTTTGATTGGACGAAGTTACGACGTGAGGTTACACTTTCGTTACCAAATTTTTTGCAGTGACCGAGTTTATGATCTGATCCACAATAAACACACAACTTAGTAGCTACATGTAAAGTTTTGACAGGAACATTTTTATTAACATGGTTTTTTGAGCTTTTATTGTCCAGAAATTCTAGGGAGCGAAAACGTTGTTCTAGAAATTTTTTGAATTGTTCCCACGTAGGTAATTCTTCTGAAAATTCACAAATTTTCGCTTCCCACAACTTTCTGGAGTCTGCATCTAATTTTAAGCTTAAAATATGTATGACGATAATGTCCCATGAATCGACATTGATGTCTAAATTCCTGAGAGCATTTAAACAATCGCTGCTTGAATCCAATAGTTCTCTTAGTGCTGATGCTGATTCAATGACAATATTTTTCTGACTAAGAAATCGTTTTAAAATGCAATTGGCCATAAACCTTTTATTGTTGTATCGATTGTTTAATTGCTCCCAACATGTTTTATAATTAACATTGCTAATGGGTACATTTTTTAAAAGTTGATCAGCTTCTCCAGTTAAATGACTCTTTAGATATTGCAAACGCTGAACATCGTCCAGCGACTGATTGTTGTGTATTAATGACAAGAAAAGGTCCCGGAAGCTAACCCAATCAGCGTACTGACCCGAAAACATGGGCAAAGAAATTTTCGGAAGCTTAACATTGGAAGTTGGCTTGGGCTTTTCAGTTGAACAGACACTTTTTTCAATTGTATCAGACTTGTTTAATTTTGCCAGAATTTCGTTTAGTTCTGTTTTATAGTCTAAATACAAATCTTCTGTCATCTCATAAACTCCTGCAGTACTATATTGTGATGCATTATATTCAGTTTCATCAATTTCGCTAATAATTTTCTTGTGAGTTTCAATGAAAGATGTCCACTTTACTTCCAGATTTTCCAACCTTACGGTAACGTAGACTTTAGTGATTCTTTCCTTAGGCGATTTTTTAAAGTTCGTCCTATTCCGTACAATACTATTCATTGAATTTATTTGAACTTTATTGTATGCCTCCATGATGAAATTATTCTTTTACTTTCGTAATATTCTTCACTTCAATTCGACTAAAATTTTCTAAGTGTAGAAGATTTTTATGCAAAGTTTTCTAAGTCTTTTTATTTTAAACACTTGGACAAAATTCGGGCATAGCTTCGCCGTCTGTTCACTTTTTAGAAAATTATTCTAAGTCCTAAACACTTGTAATTTTTATTGTTCATGCACTAGAAACTTTAAATTTACTAAGTCTTATTCACTTTATTGCTAAGAAGTAAAATGTTCAAACACTTACAGTTTTACAGCACCTCACTTTAGTTTAAGAATGTTCCAGGATCCCAGTTCAGGTCCGCGCCATCGAAGATGCACCTTGTTGGTATCTGGGTGATACCTCGCCTTCAGTTCCCAGCTGCTTCGTCGTCACATCAGCTCACTGCGACGACTTCCCACCTTGGGAATGTTAGCGCCCCGAGCAGCGATCCACTGCCCATAGGTGCGCGTCTCCGCCGCTAGCGGTTGTCCACCGCTAAAAATGCCCTCTTCAGCCAGGTTCCAATATCCGGCTCGAAGGACCACTATGTACGCACGGCGCACTTAATGACACCACTGTCGCGTCACTGGGGTGATTCGAATAAAACCACCGTATCGCACTATACTGTATATATTTACACAAATATAGAACCAATACATGTACCTTGAAGGGTTTAATTAACAATAAATCTCTGGTCTATTTACGTCGCCGTGTGAACATAACTATATCGCGATTCAGAATTAGTGTGACACGCCATCTATCGATCGATCGACAAACTAAATTATTGTCACATCTAAACAACATTATTATGGTAATTTATCAGTACCTACTAAAACCTATTAATCGAAAGCGAATACAAATTAAGATAAATATTTACCCATGGCTCTACAAGTACAGACCTACTTACATGATAAATTTTACTTCACAGCAAATCAATTACAGTAGACAAGGTATTAAGTAATATAAAACTTTACAATGTATAAAAACAATCACAAACGGACCGTTTTGTGCAAAAATAAGCCAATCCATCAGTATACTTATAAAAATATTATTAATGTAGTAAACCATATTTCTAATCCTAAGTATATGAAGGTGTTCCAATAGAAATGCAAAATACAGTGATCTGTATTTTTCAATGTTATTGGACCGGCTTCATATAATGATTTTTTAAGTTTTTTCTATAATTACACTAATTTAGAAAAGTTTTTGACCTATTTAGAATTCAATATTAGACAGTTTTGCCAATTTATCCTATTTTGTTTTGCGTCCAATCAAACGAGAAACCCGGTACAGACGATGGATCAATGAAATAGATAGATACTATAATACAAGCTAAAAGTCCCGTAGCCAGTGCAATGGCTGTTCTCTTTTTAAGTAAATACATGGTCATGGTAAGCGTAGTTATGATGACCAATAATAACATACGATAACCGTATGTCCGCTTACTACTTTCACTTATACATATACAAACCATTATATTTTTAATGCTTAAGATTATTTTATTATATTTACTGGTGTTTATTTAAAATGGAAATAAAATATTTATTTATATAATAATACAAATTTAATTATGAATACATACAATTTAATTCCAATCATATAACACGCCCCGCAGTGCTCCCGGTGGAAAGGTGACATCCTTTGCACCAGGAACGAGCCGGAGCGGGAATCACCACCTTTATCCCTAACTCGCTGACTAATCTCCGCAATTAGACTTTTAGCTTCCGAGCCTTAACTGCCTAAAGACTCCATTACATCCAAAGATTAATTCCATTTCCATTATTATTATTTAATATAGTATATATATACATATACATATAGGCACTTGAATTTACCGCACATTGCCTCTAATAACTAGGTCACAGACAATTCAATATATTGCTATATTATATTATATAATAAGTGTAATAAGTTAAATGTATGTTGACATATCTTTTGCGCGTTATGCTTGTTATCTATACAAATAAATAAAATTGGAGTGTCTGTTTGTAATATTAAAATAACCGCTTTTTAGTAAATGCATATGTATGTTTACACGATACATATGCCAAAATATCATTTTTTTTTAAATTTTGTCTGTTTGTTTGTTCCGGGTAATCTCTGGAACGGCTGGACCGATTTCACTGGCAGATAGCTGATGACATAAGGAGTAATTTAGGCTACTTTTTTTAGACTAGCTTCGCTCCGCGGCGTTGCCCGCGGTTATAACAACAAACGCGGGTAACACAGCGGGTCTCAGCTAGTTAATAATACAATAATTTAATAATTATAATTATAACCTAACGGTGCTCCGTGGAGTATTATACCTGAATCTATACGAAAATAATACCTACTACGATACCAACTGACAGCTGTTAGTGACGTAGTAGATCTAGTTTGTCTCAAACAATAATGGTGAGTAGTAAGCCTTTTGTAGCCAATTATATTTAAAGCATTACTTTACTAAATAATACTAAACTATACTAAATAAAAAAAGCACGTGTTTTGAAAGCATAATAATAATTTATCTTACGTTCGTGTGTATGATACGACGTAAGATAAATTAATGATTAGTTTCGACATCCCTTTTGTTGCATACACAATACACAGTGGATGTTACTCATAAAGTAGCTGAAATCGATGAGACTCTCCTTACTACTATTACTTCTTGTTTACTTTTATTTACTACAAAACTGTATAAAACTAGGTTTTGCATAAAGCAGCACCTATAGGTATATAATTAAATTTTATAAATATTTCCTTATTTATAGCTTAGACTACCTACCTAATTATGTATTCTGATAAGTAATATCATACCTGTTTCAGTTTTATATAAACTAACATACAATTAGATAAATATTTACTTATGCCAAATATATTACATGATCACCATTTTTTTTGTTTTGCACGGTGTGAGTTTTCAAACTAAACATAATTACCATGTTCAATTCAAATATTGATAGAAAATCACGTAATATTCTCGTACCCTCACACGTCACAGAAAGTACTCACGGTTTGTTTTTTTTAACCTGAGAAGGTAAAACTTTAAAAATAATGTATTCGTGGATATCTGAAGGGATAGAAAAGTAACAACAAAGCAAAGGTGTAGTAGGTACGTAGCGGTATCCGTATTGGCGGAACTACACACTAATGATCCGTATCCCCGGATGTACATTTATAACGGTGTTTTCTTTGAAACTAGGACTCCAAATTGATTCTGAAAATTCTCTGAATAAATGAAATAAATATTTAAACACTTTTTAAGATACTAATATTCTATTAATAATATTCCTCCACCCTAATCTTATTTATAAAATACTGACTAGACAAATAGGGATCTTGTGTATTTTACAAATACAGGAAGACGAACTAGTTAAAAATTAAGATTTGTTGTTTTTTGGTGTATTATCAAAATGTCTACTCTGTAAAAGGTTATCCTTTTACAGAGTTAGACTTTTTAGATTTTTTAGACCAATCATTCGGGCGCCATAAGGCGGTTGGTCTTCACGCTTGGTTTATTTCTTTACATCCATTGATACCTTAAAAAACGCCATGCCACTTACATATTTCTAAAGTTTTTAGTAAGGCATTGCGTTACATAAAATGGTATTATTAGGTATTTATAATTACATTACTTAATCACTTATTGCAGTTTTACAAAGAAACTTTTAAATATATTACAAGTAACAAGATTTCTAGTACAATTAAATCTTTGCAACGCTTTCAAATCGGTAACTCCTGATAATGCCTGGGCTTTGAAAAAAACGGTACTGTCTCCTCTTCGTCTTCGTCATCATTTCTATATACAAATGCTATTAAATGAAAATATTTTGTATTTTATTACGGGTACAATGAGCGTATGTTTCGTTTCATACTTACTACGTAGTGACTGATAATTTGGCATTACAAATAATTATATGTTCAAAGTTGAAATCTATATCTAACACAGATAGAACTCGCTACAAACATCAGGTAAAAGGTAAAAAATATTTTTATGGTGAGCTACTTTATACTTCTTAATGAGTTAGTAAATTATGAAATTAAAAAATATTAAGTACAGTACGACATGAAATTAAATATTTAGGAGCTTAAAGTATTGACAGTAGCTTGCATCATTTAAAAGAAGTACATGGGCTGTCAATTGACGAAAAAGTAAAACTGTTATTTTAAAAATATATTTCTGGTATAATAAAAGTAATATTAACACAGATGTTCATTTAATATAAATGAAAACTTTCATCTATGGATATATTTGCTGCAAGACTTTCAGCCAGATCTAACAGTAGATTTAAAATTATGACCAAATATGTAGTTGCACCTTCCTAGTCTGTTGAATATGAGCTTTATTTAACTTTTTACGTATAACTTATGAGGTTAATACTGTTTTGTTTGTTCTAGGTGTTTCAGTAAGCACATTGCTCAGAAGCGTGGAGCAAGGTGTCAAAAATGGTGGAAAATTCTCGACACTAGCCAAACATAGGCTGGGTCGTCCTTTGAAGGTGTTAGATGACTTTGACACATGTGTAATTCGGCAAAAAATATATTATATTACTCGTATATACGGCAAGTTGTACTAACAATTGGCCAGTAACGAATCACAACAAAAAAAGTCAGAGCCGCTGCAAGTGGATGACACAAACGTCACACTCTGTCAATTAAAGACATTGAATATATATGTTTTAATATTTTAGTGTTACTTTTGGTTATAATTTTTACATTTGAAGCCAGCGTTTTCTTTACACACTTTTTAACCAAATGGTGGGCAATTTTTTTAATACTTTGGTGACGAATAACGTAAGAATTCCATGAAATGGTAAGCGTTAAGTCTGTCTATAACAAAATGCAATGCTGTACATCATTTCAATTCTAAATAGGTAAGTAAGCACTATTGCATTCGTCACCCTCAAATAAAAGCTTTTAAGTGCCTTATGCCCAGCAAAGACTCTGACGAACTGTATAAAATGCTTAAACACTACTAATTGGTGCCAGCAGGGTGCCAACCAGGTGGCAATTAGGTGGCAACAAATTAAGAAATCGATAAGGAATAAAAATTAAAATATAAGGTAATGAACAGTAAATGAAGTATTTCGATGTTGTTGTATGAATGAATGAAGTATGAAGTTGTCGTTCTAGCTCGGTTGCCAAATGAGCGAAGGTAGCGCCCTCATTTATTTTACTCTTTTTTGTCGTACTGTACTACACGGTGGATTCGCGTTAAGAAAATAGTAACGCATCGATGAAGCTTCGCCCCTTCGTTTCGTACGAATGCTTGAAACCTGATTGGTCAGAGTGCGGGGCTTGATCGATGCATCACTATTATTTTAACGCGAATGGACTATATGAGGATTAAAAAGACCCAATTTTAACAATTTGAAAAGACCAACCTATTTACAAAAGGTAGTAATTCTTCAAACATCTCAGATATCTGAAGGCATGCCAATATTCTTTCTGTACCTTCAACAATGTTAATAGCGGGTACTTTCAGCGTGTGTTGTTATTCCATCTGTTGTAGGGCGGCGGCTCTGGGGTTGTGTCCCGCCGGGTCATTACAGTAGAGTAATGCAGGAGCGGCAACATCGCACCGCCCAGCACCAACGCTCCAAATGTCGGTTTGTGTACTAACCTGTAACGAGATGATAAGCATGTAGCAAATACACCCGTAATGCATTTATAGTACTTTTCTTTAAAAAGGGATATTTTTGTTGTAGTCGGTTAATACACTAAATACACTTTTCCAACATATCGCGTTAAATGGTAGTATTAGTTTACTTTAATTGGCCATCCTAAAATTAAGCCAGATACTACAATGAATGACTATGTAATTATTTGTAATATAGTGCGGTCGCGGAGTAGAAAGGATTTCGTACATTTGTTGTTATTATCACATCAACAGCCTTTGATATTCCACTGCTAAATCTATTGCCGTTTATAACTAACCGCAACAGAGGGTATTAGGCTCGTGGTACGTGTTTCAATGCACTACTATGTTCATAGACTTTAACCTCCGACGCGTCGCCGTCACAACAGTTGTGACACCAAATTTTTACGCGGTAGCGTCTCTGTTATTAAGTTTCAAATATGTCAAATATGTTGATTCCAAATATGTTTATTTCATTGAATATAATTATAAAATAACGTAGATATTGAGGTAATAATGACTACGCTCAGCTGTGACTGGGTCACTAGTTCAGGGGCGCGACAGTAACGGGTCATAGGTCATCCGCGCGCCGCGACGTCCTAAGAGATAAAAATTCAAGTTATCATAAAGATATTATGCTTTTCGTAAGTACGACATTTCGAGTCATTTTGCATAAAAGCATTCAATAACAAAAATTCTATACTGTATTGCAATACTTGACAACCAGCAAGTGATATCAGCAGAATTGCCTCACTTTTACAGGTGGCGAAGATTCCACACGTCATGTCTGTTTACCTACATTCTCCAATAAACATTGCTTTATGAATTCGGCTTGCCTCTATATGCATATATCTACATATATATACAGGTATATAAGTAAGTAGAAGGAAGGAAGAACATAGTGTGTATACTTGTCGAAAAAAAAACAGTTTAGTTACTTTCATGGAACTTCAAAACGCAAAATCTTTGCATTTCCTATGACATAATAATAATACTTACCAGGGTATCGATATTATGAATAGGGTATACGAAAATGATAAGACTAAGTTGATCCAAAATCTCGTACATCGCCTTAAATTACTTGATATCCATTGGCACTGTAAGACTGAAAATTTACAAATGAAAACTAGTTATCACTTCAATTGTGATTTAACGATAATATATACATGATAAATGCTTTATGTTAGACGTCATTGTGGACTTAGTTCATGTAAAATATTTAACAATTATATTTTAACTTACATAGTGTCACCCAGTCGGGATGTAAAGTCATTGCTGATGCAAACACTTGTACAAAACCCAAAAGTCTGTATTTCCAAGTATGTAGGTTTGCATCCCGTTTCTCTAGATCATGTAGTTGCTTTAAGCTATACGATCCTTTTCGAAGGAGACATATAGGATCAGCTGTCGGAAATCTTGAAGCACTGTATGCTTGTAGAACACCACTTTCTACCTCACCTACTGCTGTATACTGTAAATAATCAAATAAAAGATATGCGATTAATTTAAGGACAACAAATAAAAAACGTCTGAATTTCAGTTTCAAACAATATTGTTTTTTTTTGGATATTATATAGTTATGAAATTGCCCTTAAATAACAAAACTAACAGAAATAAAATATTTTCTTTTGTAAGAGATCACAAACTGCGATAAGACCACCAAATGTACTATTTCATAAAATATTCTTAGATTATGCAATACTCTGTTTGGTGTGTACTTGGGGCATACTGAAAGTTTCTCGATTCTGGTAAATAAGACTTAGCAGATATAAGACTTACGATACATTTACTGTTTTTCAAATTACATTTCCTTGCAATTAATGCATTTTTGTATTCGCGGAAACCACTGTACAAAGCAGTTGGACCAGTCTTAAATTACTTTAAAAGTTAAGTCATGCGGTATCCATCGAGTGCAAATTTTACGAACCTTCAGATGCACATATAAAATTTTTTGCACTTCTAATGCCTAACAAAGCACGAATTTGTTGGCAAGTAATTTTTTGGTCTGTTTCAATAAGTTGTCGTACGGTGTCAATATTAGAGTCTGTAACCACAGTCGCCGGCCGACCTTCACGTACCTCGTCATGGAGATGATTCTCCAAATCACAAGAAAATCATTGAACGAAAATCTTTACGAGTTAAATTCCTTTTGATAGCGATACACAATTTTCGAAAGGACGTCACAATGAAAAACAAATGAGTCTCGCAAATAGAAAGTAACATGTTCCCAGAAAGAAACATTTTAAATTACTTTTTCATTCTTTGATTGTAAGTGGCCAGATCAGAGACTAAGTATGCCCCACGTTGTAAAGCGTATCTATATATCTAATACCTTTAAACGAGCAATTCTTGTATATATATATATATATAAAACCTGAATCTCGGGAAAGCTCGGTAATCCAGGTACTGTATTTTTCTAAGGCAATGATACTTACGATATCGTCCTCACGACCAGCATATGAAAAATGAACGCGCATGTCGCCAATTTCATGTTCTAACGCACTCTCCCCGTGATAATAGAAACCAGAGTGTAACTTGATGTCATTGCGTTCCGGTCTGGAGTCAGACCAAATTTCATAATAATCATTCACTTTCCGTTTAACATCTATGCCTGCAAATTATTATTAAATACATTGATTTAAAAAAATGATAATTAATCACACTACATTTCAATTTTAGAAACACTTAGAAAAGCATAGACACTGTTACTAACTTCTGAGGGCAGGGCAAGATTGCCCGTCATCCTAGATGAAGTAGGGCCGAAAACGGCGGAGCAACGAGTTCCGCACGCAAATCGGCGGCTGAAAGACCCTCACAAGATAGTGTGTGGTCACTGTTATTGAATTAGCATTCAAAGAATTTTCCCTTTTAAGGTACCCCTGTGGAGTACCTGGCATGGAACACCTTGACTGAAAATCGTGTAGTTTTTGTTTTCTCTAACACAACATAACCCTTTGCATTGAAGTGAAGTAATGACACATAGGGCTTATCAAAATAATAAGGCTGTTATTCACTAGAATACACCAGAAGTATGAGTGTAACTCCTGCTATGGAATATTAGCTAAAAAGGGTTATTCTACTGATATAAGTGGATACACAGCTGCATATTGCAGTAAAATCATAGATTATGAAACTCTTACCTAAGTATAACCATCCAATTTTAACACTCTCAGCAATATGTGTTTCACTGAACAATGGCATAGAGGCTGGGTTTTGATGTCCAGGTCTAATATAGAACAGAGAGGAGTCAACTACATAATCTCTCCAGTCTTTGTGGTACCAGTATGTTTTTCGTGATTCTTCTGCCGGTTCACTTAAAAAGTGTTCTTGTTCCCTATAAGTGGTAAGTGGTAAGTTATTAGACTTCTGCTCAGGTGTACATTAACATTCAAAGTTATGTCATGTTCAAAAATAGCAACATTAATAATATAATAATAAAGCCCTTTTCTTCGAAAAAAAGGAAAAAAATAATTGCAACATTAGTAATTTATTTAAATTTAATATCTTAACCACTATCAACATTTATTTATGTCAAGTAATACAAATATTTCAAATGGTCTATGCTTAAAACCTTTATTAATACCTAAGTAATCAATCTGCAGGAAATGCAATAGATTCAAACCAGTTACTTACGAAGTTTCTTCAATCCACTGATACATTTGTGCCCTTTTTCTCAATTTGACTGCTTGGACCTGTATGTTATAATCTGGTTCAGATATTGGTTCCAAAACTCTTAATGGACCTACAATATGCACCACTCGCCCTTCATAGCGGGCTGCTTCATCGCCTGTGTGGACATCAATACTTTCTGCTGCTGATATCAGTTCTTCTAGCATTAGGTTGCTTTGAATAGTTTGACTCTAAAAAAAATTAAAAGTAAATTAGTGATTCAATCTGATGATATGGCAATTGTTGTTATTGTTGTTAAAGTGGTTTTTAGAAAATTTTGATCTGATTTTCTTAAATTAGTGCTTACCTCAGCCCACACCAGGAAGTAAGTAACACCAGAAAACAAAATAAGACTCAATATAGTAGTCAACCAAGTCTGCTTAAAATGATTTCTGACAGCAGTCCAGTCCATCTACAATAATTTGCTTTAAATAATGACATGTTAAAAATAAAATTATATAAATTCAATTTACTACATGAAAACTGCAATTATTACTCAAAATTAGTGAGTGAGTGTTCTGTAATCAATAATAAACCTATCATCATCAACAACCTTTAGCAGTCCACTACTGGACATAGGCCTCTATTTAGAAATGAGTTTAAAAATATAAATTGTTTAAATCAATCGTTTAAGAAGTACTAAATATTCAAGATCACGTTTTAAATTATTTCTACTTACAATTTTTAATATTGTTAATAAATTAATTATTTTGATTTGTATACACTAGCTGTTTGACAGTTGATACTTTGACAGCAGACGGCAGTGATATAGTCTGAATGTGACTGACAAACATCTCTTAAAAAAAGAAGACACATCTCGCTGTGCAAAATATTCTGTGAATATCCATTTCCACTCTTGAAATATACACCTAGGAATGTAATTTTGATTATATAAATATTTGCCGTTATTTGTACATATGCCAAGTAAAAAAATTCAATTACAAAAAAGTGTGAAATTATTTTTGAACGATTTGGTACATTTACTTTTGAACCTTATCAAAGTTTGTTACTTTGACATTGATAATTTTAGTTTGATTTGAAGTTTCTTCTGTGGTTTGTTTACACTTACAGGAAACATCTATGTTTCCCTTGAGAAGATTGTATCTATTTTGCCTTAACTGTTTTTCTTAATTAAGGAAGACTTATCCACTCTAACTATGCGTTCGCATTTAAAAACTTTAAAAATGTTTAATAATATCCTAATTAATCAGTATTATTCCTTCAAAGTAACCTACAAGAAATATCACAGTGTTCCCTTTTTAGAATTCTATAAAAAAATAACAGGTAATTTTTATGCAGCTTATAAATATAAAACTGTAGCTGGTATTCCCGGACCTTTAAGAAAGGAGTATACTCCCACCTCAAAGACCGGTAACACAGTTGTGACTGTAAACAGTCACAGGTACAGATTTCTAAATAAATAGGTATAGCAATAAGTAAAGGTTTATAAAATAAAAAATATCTGACTTGCAATTGTTACAATCAGTTCTGTTTTAGTATATTTTGATACCAATTAATTTCAATTGAATTTAAATAATAATTTAATTTTCCAAATCAATTTTTTACACACTTCAAGTACAAAGGCACAGATTCACCTTGAATTTTTGCTTTTTAAATTTACAGGTGAAACTATATCGGAACAATATTTCGAAATTTTAAAGAAGAGGCATCCACATATAGGCCACATAAACGATGATCGTTTGCAATGCACATTACAAATATTGCATAAATTTGGCATTACTCCTGAAGAAGCTTGCCAACACCTCCATGTGTTCAGCATGAACCCCATCACAATGGACAACTATGGAGAAATACTTAAAGAATGTGGTTTTGTTACCATTTCTCCACCTCATATAATCAAGTTAGTACTTTAGCTTGGTGTTGTGCTGTATAAATATTTTTTGATTCCTCCACCCTATTTTTTCACACCAAAACTGCACATGAGATTACCTATTTACAGTCTATTTGCCTATCCAAAGGTTGCCTGTAAGAGATTGCTTTTTAAAGAAAAGGCAGCCATTTGTACATGATCATTAACTTGGAATACTAATGTATGTATAATGTTAAAGAAGAGGCATCCATATATAGGCCACATAAACGATGATCGTTTATGTGGCCAGTCACAAGTGCGTTGCTGCTGTAATGTGCATTACATTACAGCAGCAACGCACTTGTGACTTTTGAGTTGCAGGTGTCCATGGGTGGCGGTAGTTGCTTTCCATCAGGTGACCCGTCTGCTCGTTTGTCCCCTTATACCATTAATATAAAAGAAGAATGTCCTGAACTCGTGTATAATAAAGATTATTCTATTCTGGTAAAAATCCAATGCACAAAATTACTGTCAAGTATTACATATTTTTGATGAACTATTTTACGTTTCAGGTATCATACTCTTGCTAGATCACGCACTATTGCTCAGCTAAAAAAAGAAGGGTTTCTTTCTCAAGATGTTATCTTAGAACAAAATGTTTTAGACAAACTTAAGGACTGGCCAGACTCCGATAAGATTTTGCACAATTTTCCTGATTCTCGTTCATCTATATGTAAGTAAGTTTTTCTTTTTCCTACTTTTACAGACTACCAGTATCTGATAGTCACTTTTGATATCTATTCAAAATAGGTTTCAAATAGTTTATTTTTTTAATTAAATTCAATGACTATGGTAATGCGCTCAATATGTGTGAATAAAATAAAATAACCATATGTAACTTGTGAATCAATGTTAAGAAAACATATTTATTTAAAACTACTAAAATTTTTAGTAATGGTGCGCACAAGTGTTTTGGAAAGGTACTTATTCTGGAAATTATCTATATCTACAAATGAATTCCAAAAGTGCTGTAAAAATTATCTTCCTCTTAAACACAAGCCAATGTCTGACATTCAAGAAGCAATCAATATAGCTCTAAATGAAATTAAGTTTGATATTGCGGGTGTAAGAAGAAATGGCTTTATAATATGTGCAGACCCCTTACACACCAAGCTACTATTAGAAAATATTAAAACTCTGGCTGGCATGGACATTCGCGAGGTTATAAAGATGGAACCTGCAATTTTAAAAAACAATTACAACTCTGTTCTACAAATTCGAGATATTCTCGAAGTAAGTGGTGAATTTTCTCTTAATCAATAACATGTCAGTATAAAATGATTGTTTCATAAAGAGTCATTTATAATATATCACATTTCATTAAGTTACACTTATAATTGATTGATTAATTTGAATATTACCAGGAATATAGAATATCACATGAGGCTCAAAGACGATGCTTAAAGGTGTATTGCATGCGACCAGATACCATACGACAGCGTCTTGAAGAATTCAAAAACTCAAAGGAATTCCAAATCTTGTCTACAAACCCAAGGGTAAGTAATAAGTCAATTGTCACGTGTTGAGGTTTTCCAAACAAGAAATAAATAGTAATGGGATTGATTTGTTTTAAACTTTTAAGTTTCAGATATGTTAGGCAATTATTTCAGAAAATTATTTCAGACTCACTTTAGTAATGCCTAAAACCCTATTGATAGAACTACGGCTATTGATGTATAAGGTTTTCTATGATTTACTGTATGTTCTAAGTTACTGAACAACTACAATAACTGTAATTGTAAAATCTATTCAAAAATTATATTAACCTGCTTATAGAGATATCTATTCTATCAACTCGTAATCTGTAATTGATGCAGTCTTGTTATCACACAGTTGTTCAATACATCATGATTACATTATGTTAATGTTTGGTTACAGGTTCTCTATATGGTAATACATAAAAATAAAATGATGGCTCGCCTTAAAAAAATAGAGACTGCAAATAAACAATGCTACAGCTTAAATCACCTTGTGTCCTCTAACAAGGTGTTTAACACGTGAGATTTTGCATCTATTTTAATCTATAAACATTGCAAACTGGCCCAATAATTATTTCAAGAATTCTTTTAATAAATTACAGTGTTCTGCTATCAAATAAAATAGACAGGGCTATAAGGGGTGCATTTTGCAACCCTGGTTCTGCAAAGTGTAGTTACTTATAAAAAGATAATGAAAAGATAAACAACATGTCTTAATTGTTCTGCTTTTTAATTACAGTTACATAAGCAGCTTCGGTGCAAAAGTTTGCAGTAGAGACATCGCCGTTCTAATAACGTCTTCTCTAACGAACCTGAGTAGGGATGCGAAGTGTACGGAATTAAAAGATGTATTGTTAAAAAAATTGAGAAGACACAAATACTGGTTGCATGTTGCCGTTAATGTTATTGATGAGAACATACAGTTCCTGAGACAGAAGTTTCGTGACGAGAGTATTTTAGATAACTGTCACATATTATTGTACCCTGTGTAAGTAAAATATTTGTTCACGTACTCACGTAGTAGTTTGATAGTAAAATAAATTATAATATGACTCATACAAAACAATTGTATCTACTGTAACATCTTATGTATCTGTGTTTCCAAATCCATCAAACACTCAACATAAAGCTCATAATTCTTAAACCTCTTCATTTTTAATCGACTTTAAAGAGAGGAAGAAATTCGCAATTCGGTGGTTTGGTATCTCAAAACTCCGTCATATGAAACGATTTGGATAATTCTTTATTTGGAGAAGTACCTATACCTAAACATAAGTCAAATTTGAAGTACAATAAATACTTCAAATTTGAAGAAAAAATTCAAAATCTTTTATGTAATTCGTGAATTAAAAGATATTCTCGTAGTGAAATATTAATAAGACTGGCAGAATACTAATTCAACTTCGGTCACAATACGATAAAATCACATCGTGATGTAGGCGTATTCAAGTCGGTGATACTTTTTTGAAGTTAATTGTTAATGTTAACATTCAGGACCGAAGTGGAGCATTACATAAACGCGCTACTAAATCTCCGCGAAGGTAAGCGAAGACAGGAAACTTTCGCATACGATCTACATTACAGCAATGTGAGATGTGCATCGCTAACCGATGACCAGATACTGAGCCTTGTGCTGTATGAAATTGAGAAGAAGTACCACTTTAGTGGTGATGGTATCTGGACGAAACAAGAGGGGAATAAAGTAGACACATTGTCTTCGAAATGATATTACTATAAAGTGCAATGGTGAATAGAAAAATGTTTTCAGTATGTTGAAATGACGCATTTGCGAGTGAATGGAAGGCTTACAGGTGGCGGTCGCTAGGTTTCAATGATCATGATTAATCCTTTACTCTTCGCAAACACTATTATTACTCGAGAAAAGGTGAGTTAAGTCGAAGATTAGACAGCTCACTTTTCAATGTGGCCGCTAATGAGAAGCTCTCTCACTAAAATTACATTTAGGTAAGTAGGTATGCTTTGTAAGTATAAATTACAGTCGCATACAGGCATCCGATTAAAGTTGATCCTTAATTGTTTAAATTGACAACTGTTATTTATTTTTGTTGTTATAGATGATTAATTAATGTGTAAGATTGATTCTTATAAGACTATATTATTGTACAACAATATATCTGTTTCTTGTTTGAAAGATTGATTCTTATAAGACTATATTATTGTACAACAATATATCTGTTTCTTGTTTGAAAGACTCTGATAGAAAAAAGGAATTTTGTAAATAAAAAATGAATAAGCACATTTGTATTATAATTTCTTCTCCTCTTAACCTTTAATTTTACAAAATATGAAGCTTATTGCTCTTTAAATTAATAAAAATGTTATTTAAAACAAGCATACACATGCAGCGAGATATAATATAAATGTAACTAATTTTACTATTAATGTACCCTGCTATATAAAGATTATGAACTCAATACATTATTAGCAGGCATATTGTTATGGTATAAGCTTTGGTCCCTTTCATAAAAATACATCTATTGAAAACATGGAGATCAAGAACTAAAAACATATTTAAAACTAATTAAAAACTATATAATCATCAAATTAGATAATTCATAGACATTAAAACGAATTGTGGAATATTATTATTTATAATAAAAGACTATCTAAAAATTAAAACTCTTATAGAAAAAAAATCCTTTTCGACAAACTAACCTATAAACTTTGGTGGCTTATGACGCGTTATTGAATTACGACCGACATCGTTACTTGACGCGAATCCCTGAAAACTAGTCGTCATTGTTGAAGGACAACTTCCTAGACAATTCTTAACCGCATTTCAGAAATAAATACAAACAAAAATTGAAATCCTATTTAACTTATTTAGGTAATGTAGGTAGGCATATAATAGGTATTTTATCGTTCAATTTGGCACCTTAACTCTATGTTAGTATCAAATATGCAATTTACTTATATACCTATTATTGGCACAAACGTTCACGTTCAAAAACTTATTTACAATAAATGTACCGACTGCCTAAATGTAATAAAAAATAACTACCTACTTACTACGATTTACAAAAAACTAAGAAAAAGAAGAAAGAAATATACTATATATACTCGTATATATAGTCTAGGGTAATGGTGAAAATTCAGTACCTACTCGACAAGAGACAATTTCATATCTGTATATAAAGAGATTAAAGCATTTTCTAATTTTCTGACAAAAAAAATGATCATAAAACACTTAAGTGATAAATATTATTGTCTACATATAAGTAAAGAGCTATATCATAATTATAACAAAATACTATACACATTATAAAAATTTACAAAATTATGACGTGGACCTAGGTTTTGGTCACAGTCTTTTATGAAATATAAAAACACAAATTTCTCAGACTGAATCTTGGTATCTGTATATTTCGTTAACATGGACGTATAAAATTATACGTCTATGTTCGTTAAGTAGTGTTTTCTGAATTCCAAAGGATTAGCAAGTAAATGAATGAAATTGGCTTTACAAGCTGTTTGTGAGTATTTGAAGAGTGCTACACTAACATTCCCCTTGCTGTATTATCAGGTGCTGTGCAATAAATGATTTTTGCCGGAACTTCAGCGTAAGATTGTTGCACCTGGTTTAGCAAATATCTTTAGAGTAGTTTGACCACCTTAGTTAGCTTTTTAACAAAAAAGTAAGAATCTTTGCTTCTGTTCAGCACTGTTGAAATAATTATTTTATCAACAATTATAATGGTAAAGAATGACAAACAGATAAATAGAAATAACAGCATACTTAAAGAGAACTAGATTTTTTAAAGGAGAATATACTAACGGTTTATGATTAAATAACCTTAAAAAATATTGAAACATCCCATCATTTCGTTAAGTAAAACTATCAACAGGCACTATCCTGATAAGGCACAAGGAATGCACGAGAAGCGAAGTCTACGATTATGTTACTCAATGAGTAGTCAACTATTCGTACCTAATCACTAAATAATATTCCAAAACTTATAAATTACACAAAACCTATAATAGTACATTACTATTCGGCCTTTAACATATAATTACCTATTTTTAAATAAGTAAATATTTACATGTATTGCAAAAAACTTTTAAAACAACATAATTTAATCTATAAAAATATAAAATTACACCTAACACTAAGATATATTAGAAAGGATAGGTATGTTAGCCTATTAAATTTTGTATTTGTTACACATTGTTTATTTCTTATTCATTTACTTTATACAAATAAATTCAGTTTAGGACCTATGAACAAATTTGTACAAACAAATGCATTACAGAAATATTCATGTTGATATACGCCACTAATATCAGAAGCTCAAACAGGCCCTTACTACCCTCTTTAAACATACATTTTCTAAAACTGTTCATCTAACTCCCATTGCCCTCTAAAAATTCTCTTTTCTCTTCGCATACTTTCTAATACTCCCTTTCGAAATTACTCTGGATTACAGCACTAAAACTAGGGTAATTTCGAAAAGGAGTATTTCAGTTCAAAAAAGGGGGCAGTGTGGTGTATGCTTGGCCGGTGCTAGGTTCCATCTTGACCACAACTGGTTGGCTGAGATCTGAGTGTCTGTCCATCTCGTAGTGCTTATCGTGTGGTACCATCCCGCACTTATCATAGTCGTCTGGTGGAGGAGCATATCGAGGAGGTTCCTCCTGAAGTGCGCACGCTGAATACTTGTCCTCATGATCATGTGTACGATACTCAAGTTTCTCTTCATGTGTATGTGCTTCCATTTGTGGAGAGTGCGCCGCCATCATTGGATAATCGCGAACGCCTAACGGCGGTGGACTGCCCTCCCCATATTCATAAGCGTGTCTGGGAGCAAACATTTGGCCATCATGTCCGTTCAGCACTGTCGTGTATGAATATGCTGCTGGCTGTGTATTGAATCCCGGGTACCCACCACTGCTAGACGACAAAAGTTGATGCGAGGAAAGTTCATAAGAATGCTGATATGACCAATCAGCTGGAGCAGGGAGACCGTTCTGAGGGAATGCTGGTAAATTACCGCCAATACCGGAGAACCCACCGCCTAACGTCGTAGAGCTTGGAGAACTGGAACCTATGTACCCTGTCTTTCGTGGAGGCTCACGTTTGCGCCATTTGGCTCTTCGATTTTGGAACCACACCTTCGATGAAAAAAAATAGACAAATTAATAAAAAAACTTTCGGTTTTAAGATTGAATGGAAGTAATATAATACTATGTTGTTAACCAACCTGTACTCGTGATTCTGACAAGTTGAGTTTAAGAGCCAACTCTTCTCTTGCAAAAACGTCAGGGTAAGGCGCACGCTCGAATGCTCGCTCTAGCTCCTCCAGTTGATACGCCGTGAAAGTAGTCCTGCAAATAAAATAATGTATTTATAAAACTTTGGTTAACCTAATGACAAGTATTGCCAGCCTGAGCACCTAACTATTAAAATAATCCTAGTCTTAGAAATGTTATGGGTACGTATAGGTATTTATAGATAATATAGGTAATAATAATTGTTATTGCATTCCAAATTATGAATTCACAAATACTTAAATTTATTCTTATCGTAATGGGGCACATCTACCATCTGACGCGTGCAATATGGCTGCGGGCTTGCGCACGCGCAGAAATTGATTGAGCGTGAAACGAAATTCACCCCCGTCGCGCCCGAGTACCTATAATTGCCTGCCAATTGACTTTAAACTTATAGTGGCATTGTATTATTAATTGTTTCACCACATTTTACTAGATGTTAATTACGACACCGTGCATTATTTTTCCAGGAGGGGTCTGCATGTCCTCTCACAATGTTTTAAGTTGTTGTACCTGAATGCATCTCTTTATTAACATGTTTCAAATATATTCATATTTATACACATTATATGTACCTTATTGTAACCAATAAGGTTATTGTTTTTTTTGCTTTGGAAGTGAGGGAGGGAAGTTCAAATCTTGAAAACCGCTCTAACTACGCGAACTGTGCAATTATATTACATTAACATCTAATAAACATCGTACCACTGAGAACAAAACGTAATTGGATTTAAAGGTCTTTCTTAATCAACAGCTGCACGGATGACTGCACGGATGGCGTAGTGGTTTAAGCGGTCGCCACGCCGCTTCCTACTACGCCGAGTGTTGTGGGTTCAAACCCCACATGAGATGACACTTTTTTGTGATCTACAAATTGTTGTTCTGAGTCTGGGTGTTCTTTGAATCCGTTTCATGTATGCTTGTAAACCCCGCGACACAGGAGATATTCCTAATGCGGGAATTGTCTTTTTTAAAAATATCATAAAAAAAAAAGCTTGCACGAACCACAAGCAATACGTTTAATGTTTTACAATTAAAAAAAAATAGTCGGTATCATCAACGTAACTTCAAAATATTGTCCCCTTAAAAATATTAGCCCATACGAGTATTTAAAGTCCTAACTCTATAATTATTTAAAGCGATATATTATCTACATAACGATCACTGAGATGGTGTTGCAACTACATTCATTAAACGTCATCTCCCTCCATTCAAGAGATGGTGAGATAAGTCAATTGACTCTCGCAGCCATACGGGTAATTAATCTGAACATATGTACAACTCGAGTCGTCGAGTACAATTCTTTGACGCCGGCATCGAGTGATACAGTCTATTAAAAAAGGGTACACCCGCTGAGGTTTATGTCTTATGGTACATAGGGGTGTTAGGCCGTTAAGAATTAGAAGTTAATCTGATCTGATAGATTGTATTACTTGAACAATTATACCTCTATTTGAAAAAAATGTTAACGGATTTAATGTAACAGTTTTTTTTAAAGATCTAACATACCATGGATTCTCATTTGATTTTTATTAATCTTTCCATTGGTGTCTCTTTTTCTGTATACCTACATTGCAATAGGCTATTGGTCCCGTGTCAAAAGTCTACCTTGCCTTGCTTCAAGCCTTTGTCCAATTACGATTTAGTATTTTAAAGTACTGCAATGAGAACCTATTTAAATTGCAATAGATTCAAAAGACAGCTGGCGAATTGTAAGCACAGGTTGTCTGTACTTTGTTGGTACTTATCCCCTAAAAGACGAGACAATTTAAAAATCAATTTGAATAAATATATTTTTAATATAAGATCGAAAATGAAACAACCTATTTTATGCCGTCGATATAATTATAAACCTACTTAAAAAGATGTTTTGACAACTTATGACTAAGTAAACTTTGAAAATAGGTACTCTAAAACTCCTATAGTTTAGTAAAACTTATAAAAATTGCTCCAATGGCAAATCGAATTAAAATGTGAAAATGAGTTACATAACGTAATTCATTTTCACATTGGTTTATCATCAACGTCGTCACCGAGTCCAAATACTCTGTTGGACTTGTCAAAACTAATTATATGAGGCCAAACATAAAAACAAATTACTAAGTTACTGACAATCCTCGTTACTCCTCCATCAGATACCTAAGCTTCAAGACTTAGTCCAATATTGTATTGTGTATTGTATTGTACTGTCACCCAAACACTACATATCGCTTTTCGCTAAGAAATTAGTGTACTTATGTTAAAATTAATTTTAGGTTTGGTTGACATAGTCGGTCAGTTAATTAGTTACACTTGAAGCTAATATAAACATGATAATAAAAATAAAATGGAATTTTAAGATGATAGCTTCTGATATTTTTGATACTGTGCTTATTATTTATTTGTAAAATAATGACTATAAATTTATATCGCATCACATAAATTAAAACAATTCATCCAAATATGGAAAATATCTTAACCTCTGCTTCAAGCCATATGGTGCTCTTTATCACAATATAAAAATCATCGTATTAGTTATGCAAATAATAAACTAGGGCTGTTCTACGATGATACAGTATGAATAACGCAGCCGGGAGGGTGACGAGCCCACCTGTGACATCGGCACGTGCCGACACATGTGGAACCATCTACCGGAACACAAACAGAATACAAATGTTTATATTTAATGCACTCAAATCTTACTACTTTTAGTAAATACACTGATCGTCCTTTGAAAATATTGGCTTCTCTGAATCCATATGCGAATAAAGGAATAATTATTTTTAACAACTATTCGTTTACATACTGACAGCTTAAAAAGGCTATCAAAAATATTTAAAAAAGTAACATAACTTAAAATAATAATAAAATGTGGCATAATTTTTAATTTGGATAAAATACATATTAGGATTATACTGCTACGAAGACATTGCGTAGCTCCTGCTCTATGCGGAATATCTACTCTGTCTAATAGTACTTTCGATAATGTGGGTCTTCTTATTGTTTTCCTCAATTTAAGAGTTGGATTTTTTTTTTTTTATTCCGAAGTACTTTGATGAAACAGGATTTATAATATTTATTATAAAACTTTAAAAGTAGTGGTAGCTAAGGCGTAGAATATATCTATCTTCTCTCTCGATTAAGACGACTTCCACAGAAGGAAAAAACCCTGAGGTGCGTTAATACTCCTACATACTACGTACATACTCCTAATTTATCTATGTTATTCCTAAATCACACTTATTTCTTCAATGTGTAGATTAAATCTACAATAATTCAAACCGAGTAGCGACGGCCTTCGTAGGATTTTTAAGGAAGTTCAGGTCGCCTTGGACCACTTCTAAGCCTTGGTGATCTTTCTTTTGGAAAAGTAATTGTTGTTGTATAAAATAAAATTTTATCTAAACAGATAGTAAATTTTATTAGATCTTAATGACTGATAATAGACAGAAACTATCAATAATTAAGTTGTGATTACAGGTAAATCAAAGATCAGCAAAGTATATTAGAAATGAAACCAGTATTAATCATCAAATCAATGTACTTAAGTGACTCATAGGAAAATACCTTAACACATATGCGACTTACCTTGTCTTTTTTTTCTTGATGCCATTATTATCATTTTTCTTTTTCTCACTCTTCTTGGTAGTAGATGGTGGCGGAGGTGGCGGTGGATGCGGGGCTGGCGCTGATTCCACTGTCTGCAGTAGGAGCGGTTCTTCTTTGCGTTTGTGGTCCGCGCCAGCAAACACTGGCATCTCATCTCGGTACTGCAACTCGCCGACTTCACCCACGACCACTTGCACGTGGCGATCCTTGCCGAACTCACCGAACATGTGCTCCTCAAAAGTTGGCTGTTCCATGCCTCCTCCAGGCTCGAAGGCGCATTCGTACCGCGGGCCGGGCCCGCCGGCGCTGTCTCCGCACACGTACATAAAGCCGTCGGTGGCGGGCGGGTGCGGGCCCGCTACCTCGGCGCCCACCTCGCTCGACTCCGTTGCGGCGGCCTGCCTGCCGCTGCCGCTGTGCTGCTCTTGACTTCGCCGAACACGACGCACAGATTTATCTATTCCGATATTAAACAATTTGACTTCATTTAAACGAGCCCTCGGGATCGACGAACGCTCGCGCCGTTCGTATCCTCGTGTCCGTCCCGGTTAAATGGCTTTAATCAACTTTAACGAACTAACCGAATTTGCTCTACGGTTGGTCAATTTATATTACCATAATACGTCTGTCGACATAGGTTTTGAACCAATGAGTAGTGCGTCCGAGAGCGTTGAGCTCGGCCGTGTGTGTGCTAATATCAACCGTAGTACATCGTCGGAGGGGATAAATTTGTGCAAGTGGAGCGGATGTTTACGCCAGTGATGCGAGTGTGTTGTTACACCAATCACAGTGCAGTGTGGCCACTCCCTCGGCGCTTCGACGCTCTCCCCTCGCGCCTTCGCACCCTCGGCGAGCCACAGCGCTGCTGCGGGCTGGTGCCACGGGCGTGCTGCCGTCGTCTCAGCACCATGCGGGATTCCCACAAACTGCCGATGTTTGTTCGTATCAATGGTTGTGTAGGGTAGAACACCCACATCATCATTTTGAAAGTCCATAATATTGTATTGTAAATCCGTATCAACACCACTCATATGTCTGTGGCATGATTTATAGCCGTGGGAATATAATATTATCACTTTTGTATCAAATACCTACAAAACGTACAGATATAAAAGGATTTTATATTAAATTAGGAATTCCAAACGGTTAAAAGCACTAGTAGCTTGTAGTACATTTGGTGTTACGACTACTTCTATAACTAATTCTATCCATAACATTAATTCTTCTAATGACAAGTTATCACAATGTGTGTCTTAGCACAATTTAGTTGAAAACATAAGATATTACGAACCGTGAACACTAGAGGAGCCCAGGAGCCCAATATAACAGTATGATGACGGGATGCAGCTGATACGAATGCGCAGCGCACCGGCCGGCGACGCACGCGCACTGATGCGGCTGATCGACGCCGCCATCGCTTAATTATTAATTAACAGTTATTGCTGGATATTATTAATAAAACATTCGCCCTGACTATTGGCACTTAGATTAGCGTCGAGGGAGTAATGGCGCATTTCAACAATTTCGGTTGTTATTTAATTGAAGTCAATTTAGATGATCAGAGTCTATTTAGGTTGGTGCTGGCGCTCGCCTGCGGGATCTCTACTTCATTGGGCTTATTGGTGACTTTCAGACAACACGAATTGCACTCGCTGATGCACTTCTCGTCGCATTTGCAGTTTATAAAACTTGATCTAAGTGAGTCATGAACTTTTCCACTGTTTGCTGATGACACGCGTGTTGACAGTGTTCGAAATCATTGGTCACCTGATAAATGTTTGAAATAAATAAGATCTTGTTTTGTGTTGTAAACTGGTGTCTATAGTGAAGTGCTTAAGGTCCCGTGAGAAGTGATACTAACGTTGCGTGTTGTGTACAAAGATTCTGTGTGCCGCCTATAATATGACGGAATCTTGTCATCAAACGCCGCCGCTGCGCTACCGTTTACGCCTCCAAGCTCCATGTAAAAACTTTAGTGTATCTGTATGTACTATAGCATAAGTATTCAATAAAAAATATCAATGAAATTAAATGTAATCATAAATTAATTCTAAATAAACTAGTTAGATTTAGACCTGTAACGTTATAAAAACATTTTTCAATTTTATCACTATGAGTTACCGAATAAACATTATACTTTAATGCTTGAAAAAGATAGGTACTCACTTTTACATAGAATACGTTCAAATAAGTAGTATTCAATGAAACTATAAGGCTTTTAAAAAAAACAGTGACAAGATTGTAATACAGGCTACCGATTATAAACCATCAAAACGGCATCTATGCAGGTTTTTCTTCTGGCCGTTTTTTTTAATTGCAATTCAAACCACTGTTAACTTAAAATTACCATAATTTTATTATGACAAAATAATCACTTTAGGAAGAAATAAATGTGATATAAGACAATTTAGTGTAAGTTTTATGATCATTAACTGCTCCCGATATTGGTAGAAATCCTTTGAAACACATTGTATCTTACTAACTAATTTCTTTTAGAAAAATAATAAAAAAACTAGTATTGTTTTCAATATAGATTTTTCTATTTATTACTCTGTGAGCTGGTATAACCGTCAGAATAGGTAGTGTATGAAGACTGATTAGTACTACTGATTACAATCGTCATATTTTGATATAAGATACAATTTGTTGGATTATGTAAGAAGAAGAATTTTTATTTAACCACAACTACCAAATAAGAAAGAAAGTGGTTCTGGGTTTAGTACAGTGAACGACAGTCTGGTCCTTGGATAGAATTTATTTGATAAAATGTAATACCTCTATTTTTTAAATACAGTCTTGCATTTTTTCATGAATGCTACCGTAGCATTTTAAAATCTAAACAGTCAACGTAGTTCAAATATTCACATATATTATACACTTACAAAACATTTTTTTTGACTTTCTCAAAACTTATACTGTTACTAAAACTATTGAAAATTTAAAAAACAATCAACCGAAACTGGCTAAGGAGAAATTTTTTAATAACGTAAGTTTTATAGTCTGTTTTTTTAAATTTTGTAATAGGTGTTTGTTTATGATTAAAAGTTTCTGCTAACTATTTGAACATTGTCTTAATTGCTTTTTATAGCTACTTGTCTGGATATTCCACAAATATGACACTTTACAGGTATCCAACCGGTTATATTAACCTGGTTTATTAATAATTAACACCGATTATGCACATAGATCATGGACCACACTTTTAAAGAAGAATACTAGGGTATTAAACTTTAATTTTTCTGTGGTAAAAGTTGCCCGGGATAAATAAATACATGTATATCAAAATGTTAGTAACTATCCATTTCATTTTTCACGTTTTGTAAGCATTCAATAACCAAACGAAAAAAACACAAAACATTGAATAATAACTGTGTACTTAACAAACTTAATAAATGAAAAAACGTCTAAAGGGCTACATCAAGCGTATATTACGTACGCTACCTGTGACGATAATCTCTAGTTATTAAAAAGACGCGACTTAATACTTCATTAAATTTGAAACAATTACAAACTGATATAATTATATACGTCAGACATTCTTAATAAGTATGTTTTGCGACATATTCCTTCCACATTTTTTAGATCAAATCAAATAATTCATTTTGCGAACATGGCCAGGTGTACATATTAGGGTGTTAAAGTATATCAAATAAAACCTTTGCATAAAATGTAACTTTGTAATGACGAATCGTGATGAGTGTACAGTCCCATGATTCGTGTGTTTTTCTATTATTGTACCTATGTTGTACAAGAAAGTTTTATGCATAAGCATGGCCAACGTGTGAATAAAAAAGATATCCTAAATAATATAATATGAAAAAAAAAACCATGCGAAGGTTCTACTATATTTTATACGCTAAGCCTAGGTAATAGATACCTTCTTAAGTACGGTTCGGAAGTTTTTGTTGCTGTTAGACTATTCACGTTTTAAATTATTTTTAAAATATCTTTCTTTAATTATGTATATAAATATTAACGTATATAAGTATTTAACTTCAAAACGAGGAGATTATCAGTTCGGATGTTTATATATATTTTTATGTATTTTCGGGCATAACTCCGTCATATATAGATGGATTTTCAAATTGATTGGATAGGATTGGAAAGGAATCGCGATAGCGGTTTTTAGTGTTCTTTGTTAGTATTGCTTGAAGTCGGTTCAACTTTTTTAAAGGGAGTTTCTTGTATTTGGAACATTTTTGAACGAATGCACATTTTAAGAGCCTTCCAGTTTTGATTTGTTGTTGCTTTGTTCAAAATTGAATACAATTTATATTTACTTAGTAGTTTTAGACGAATGGATATTGCAAAACTGCTATGAAGAGAAATTGAAATTTTTTAAGACTGCGAGGAATCGCTGCAACCAGGTGATACTTAACGCAAAACGCCGTCATATTCTTCATAATATAGAAACCTCTTCGTCTTCCAATATGTGGAAGTTTCTTAGAACATTAGGTATTGGTAAACAAGAGCGCCCTGATGTGAAGATGACAATTGGTTTAGATGATATCAATCGTCACTTCTCATCCACACCTCAGCGGGATCATCATACTAAGAGTCTTGAACTATATTGCTGGTCTAACCCGACATAACATTGTATCCTTTGACTTTTCTCCGGCATATTCCGAGGATATCAAAAAGATCATCCTGTCCATCATTTCCAACGTTACAGGTTGTGACGGCATCAGCCGTCAGATGATTGTCACTATCCAAGACCAAATACAGACTATACGACAATACTTTCTGATCTGCCTATGTTTACTTTACTCTTTGTTTTTGATAGATGTGACAATTCCTATTTTAAAAATGCAAATATTTATGTACCTTGAGTATCCTATAAGCTAAAGCTCTCAGATATCATCCCTTGTCCGAGTTATTGAATACTTCGACCAAAGGATGAAAGTTTTAACTTTTCTAGAGAGACAATTACAAACGATAAAGAAAATCTAGTAAGTATAAAATAGTTAAGAAGGGGGGATCTTAATTTTTACAGCTAAGAAAGAGAACATTTGCTAGTTGTTTAGACTTTTTCTAGTTAGACTTCGATCTTTAGTCATAATATTTTATATAAGTATTTTAAAGAAGGATATTAAACGTCAAATGTATGACTTTAGCTTCACTCTTCTAAATCTCCACTATTCTATTAGTTGTATTTACTTTTAAATGTGCCTTTTAATAATTTAAAAATGATATAATTATTCGGTAAAAATAAATTTTCGTACCCCCAAAAATTGCTTCTAACTTTAAGAGTCCGGTGAAACCGTGTAGTATGTGTACAAAAAAAAATATACTTGAGAGATGATATCTCTAATGAACATGGCTCTCTAAGCAACCTAACTAATTAATTTACTTAAAGATTCTTCCTTTCATTACAAGTATTTAGGATTCCATTTTAAAATAAATTTAGGAATTAAATCAGTAACTCAATTGTTATTCTGTTTATTGGGTCAGTAAAAAGTATTTGAGTTTAAAAAATACCTACGCTTATTATCAATATAAAAAACAAGAAGACGGTTTTAAAATAATAATTAAATTATTAAGAAAACACAAATTTTTACTGTACAAAAATGTTTCAATGCCAAAAACAAGTTGTATCCGAATTGTATAAGGAAGAATAACATTTACCTTCATCATATAAATTATTAACCTGTGCCTATAAATTGTTATAAGTAGACATATTTTATCCTTGTTAGGATCACTAGATGTTAATATTAGGCCCGAAAATTATTGTATTGCAATCGGTGCTTGATACTCAGGTTTGTATCTACTGCAAATTTTGAGGTAAATTGATTTTTTTACCTTAGTTTAAATTAAGTTGACAGACTACAACTACAGTTCAAGCAAAGGTGTAAACTTATATGTGTCAAAATGTGTGAAATTTTAATTTCGTTATTTATTTGGCGCAACACCAAATTCTATTAGGAGTGGTGTCTTCTACGCGTATGGAGCTAAATGAACAAAAGATTCCATAAATTATGATGAAGTACCTACCACTTGATGTGGGTACCGTTACCCTGCACGTAGGTATATATACCTCTATAGTATACTCATACTAATAAATATTTATATATTTATCCTATACTTTATTAAATAATTGGTATTAAGCTCCATAGAGAAGGGATAGGGAATAAGTTACAATTAGTTTTGGTATTGATAACACAAGCTTGTCAATACACACAAAAACACTAAAATGGGAAAAAATATGGCAAACCTGATACATGTAGCATTGTAAGTTGACGTAGTCGTTTTCAGGTGATTTTAGAATGTGTAACAAACATTGTTTAAATATTTTCAATTCTACACATCAATTTGAAGTATGCCAAACAGGATGTTTTTCCTGCGTACGCGATTTTTTTTTAATTGCGTTCAAATGACG
The DNA here is from genome assembly GCA_902825455.1 of Arctia plantaginis. Taxonomy (NCBI): domain Eukaryota; kingdom Metazoa; phylum Arthropoda; class Insecta; order Lepidoptera; family Erebidae; genus Arctia; species Arctia plantaginis. Next base: position 4,080,457 of record CADEBD010000303.1, read on the forward strand.
TAACGTTCATTTACATATTAATTTATACATATGAAAGGTAGTTAAACAGGAACATAACATACATATATAAAACGTTTTTGACAATAACTGCATGAAGTGCACTGTATTTTCTGTAGCTTAATGTACAAATAGACTACTAACTGTCTCTACACGTAAAAGGCCAAGTTTTTGCTCGATCTAATCAATGAAAATATTTTCTAGTCAAACTACCTAAAAATATTGTGACATTATAGAACATACTTAATTCTCAATTTAAATTTCAACAAATCCGATTTCTAATTCCTCATTAGAAACACTCTTCACTTGACTTCTTATGAAATACCAGAAGCATCGTAATAATTAGCTGTTGAATGATAAATGAGCTGTTGAAACCTGAACCTGACCTGAGCTGTTCAAAATGTAACTTATTTGTAGGTACATTCAAATAAATTAAAGTACAATAATTATTTGAAAGGAACATCAAGATGATCATCTGCTCTTTATAAAAGCTTATAAAACGTCGTGAAATGCCGTATCAACAAATTTTCATTTTCTGTTATTTTAATACATTACATTCCAACTTCGAAAATGGGTTAACACTGACTTGTAAGGTTTACAATACTCTAATGAAAATGTACAGCTGATAAGTACACAATAACATTATAAGTAGGAAAGTAAATTAGAGCAATATTGTTGTAACTTTCTGTATTATTTGTCTAATTCTGAATGCCACTTAAGGAGTTGCTGTTGAAAAGTTGTCTAACATTACTGGTCCATTCTATATAAAGCTGAGCGGTCTGTATCTTTGTTTGTGTTTATTTAAGGTAAGGTTTTTTTGGCTTGTTCACGAGATTATCGAAATATAAAGTAATTACGCCCTAATCAAACCAATTGAAAAACAATGCTTGAATAGGTATTTTTGTCCTATTTATTGAAGGTTTTAAATAGGCTGTATGACGTTATATGATCACTGATAGGGTCGCTACAATAAGTGTTAGTATAAGAGAAAGAAACAGTTCAAAAGTGATTTACATAAAAAATGAGCATATACACAAGTCCAAAATGAGTCATGTGATGCGGCTCGGCGCGCCGTGGTGCGCGAGCGTAGGCGCTTGACATAAAATCTCTCTGGCGACGGCAGCGCGACGCAGAATCTGCCGCGCGCTCAATTGAACTAAATTGCTTTAATTGACTTCAATTGAAATGACCTCGTGCACCGGCTCCCGACTCCCGCTTCTAGCCTGACACTTTTACATCTATCTTTTTTGGAGCTGACATAAAAGCTCTAAGATAAATTTCATTGCCCCAATAAAACTGGCCATTTGTTCGGCACTACGGTATCCTGTACATGTAATGTTATGTATCAGACGTGGTAATTGTTGTTCGTAATACCTAATAAATAAGTTGCAAGGAAAGTTCTATTTTTTTTTAATAATTTATTATAATAAAAATAAATAAACCATTTCCTCAAAAAAGTAATATAATTTCAACTACCGATATTTATACCGATGCCAATGGCCACTCGATGGCATCTCAATAGCGTGTCAGTGGTCTGACAGTGGCTTGGCGTAAACATAAAATAGCAGAATTGAGGCCCTGGTCTTTGTGAGACATAAAAGCAATAGGTTTCTTACAAACTCGTATGAAATAATAATTGTGACATCATACTTTGATCCATCATCACTTACCATAACATAACATATCATCACATACTTTGATCATACCATTTTTTTATATCGTTTGGTTTGATTGATTTGTGGTCGTTGTTATAAATAATTGTTAATTTCTCTTCCTTTTTATTTCTGGATATTGTGTCTATAGCAGTACTAGTCAATGCACGGATTTACTAAGATAAATATAATAATTACTACCTTTATAATTTAGATTTATTTATTGAATTTATAAAATCACAATGAAAGAACATGAAAATAGAAAAAACTTAGGTACTTAAGCATATTCCAGAAATAAAGGCTCTGAGTAACTTATGATGTAACTACGTAGGCTTTCTATTTAGGGATATATTTCCTTAAGTGAAAATAAGACACCGTTCAGTGTATCAGAAGTAGGATCTAACAGCCTTAATCAATTAAGTTTTGGACAGTCTCAACTATAAAGTTTCGATAAATAGAAAATGCTTTTTGTTTACTGCTGGCTATAGTCAATAAAGTATTGCTAAGTTGTACTATAATCGGGCAATAAGCTTACCTAATGCTATAACATTTCATTTAAAAAAGTTTCTATTATTTTGAAACCAAACCGGAAAACTGAAATATAAATTTATGATTTTTAATATTTATAATTTAAAGAAAAATCTTTTAAGAATTGACCAAAAAATATCTAAACAACCTAAAGATTATGATCATAATGTTTTGACTTGATTACTAACATGAGCGTGTAAGTCTTTTTGTAAGTTTGATGTTTCTGAGAGAATTCAGTCATAATAACTGGTTTTGTAAATAAGGATATCGTAGAATTTCAGGTTCAATAATATGATCGTAATATTTTAAACGGATGTTTCAATTTAATTAAACAAAAATCCGGACAAGTACGAGTTGGACTCGCCCACTGAGTGGTGCGTTTGTAAGTATATATGTATTATAAATTCAGAAATTCAGTTTTCAAAACCTTTAATTACTTATATTCTTGAGTTTTATAAGAGAAATTTGATGATTGATTACGTACTTTAACGTACTTTATAATTTTTATTTACTTATATACGTATAGTTTTCAGATTTTTCACTATACTTGTAATATAGACGGTGTTACTTTTCAGAGTTATAGGTCAACGGAAAGTACCCTATGAATTTTGATTCCCTTGAGAGTGTCGAAATATGAGTGTCATTTTTTGCGGCATAAACGACCGTATCTTTTTTTACATTAACTTACGACTTTGATTATTTTACAATTACAAGGGACCGTAAATATGGTTTTAATATCAACCCGATACCTCCACACGTTCCCAAGGTAAAAGGTTTTAACAGACAAGCAGACGGCAACGTGATCATATAAGGATTCCGTTTTTTCCTTTTGAATTACGGAACCCTAAAAATTACGATAGTTGATATCTTCTCATCAAAGTTAAAGTACAGGAATGAGGTATGAAAAAAAAAATAAACGTGTTATTCCATACGACAATAACTTTATTTTTATTAAGTATTACAAAAATACATCCACTAACTACATTTTTACATATTCTATTAATATATTCACTTTTGGTACCAAATGTCTTGAAACAAGTGTACAAACTTACACGTCAGCACTAGAATAGTTATTTTCTAGTCACCAAAAGTACACACACGAGCAATAGCCACAACTAACTTAATTTTAATCTTCCCTAATTGTCACTTTGATTGCAACAAAGTGTAATTTGAGATCTGTAGCGACGTCGGTGAGAAGTCACATCACATATCAACAGCCTTTAATAGTCCACTGCTGGACATAGGCCTCTCCTTAGAAAGGAGGTTTTGACCTGCTACACCATGCTGCCCAGATGAGTTGGGTTTGTATCAAGTTTTCCTTCTTTTTGTAGTGCTGTGGTCCTGCGTAGTTTGCTCCCTAAGTCGGCTCTTACGACACCCACGGGATGATTAGGGGTAATGACATTCCGTATTCTTAATCCACACGGTGAGTATGTATATCGCTTTATAACGTTAACTAGTATAAGAAGAAAGCCTTTTATTTGACGCATATTATAACAGAATAAAATTATGTGGCAATACATTACACATTTCTCCAGATAGCATGAAGTTCACTTCTATATTCAGAATACAATAAAGGCGAGCTTTTATGATTATTGTTCAGTACATCATTTTATCTGTTATTTTCCTTGTGTCGCGGCGCTGGTGCAATAATAAAATCATTACATCATTATAACCCAAAAAGTGGCGAAGGTCGCGGAAAGCCGTTGGATGCTGGCAGCACAAGACTGGTATTGTGGCGAACCTTGAGCGACATATATTCAGCAGTGCATACGTCTTTGGGCTGAGAAGATGATCATGAACCCAAGTTAATTGCATGCTATCAAAAAATATAATAATAATATAAATAGTTAAAACTGAACTGAACTAATTATAGTGCTATATGGTGGGGTATCGAACTCGCTATATATGGTTTAGCGGTCAGGGTCACTACCCACTAGACCAACAGGCCAGTCGAACTACTCTACTCTTAAGGTAGAGTAATTTAAAATACATACCAAAAAAATATGTTTACATATATTCTATGCATAGGTACATATATTTTACCAAAATCTTGATTACTTGCAAAACAAAAGCCAACCATTATTAATACATACTTCTATCGCCTTCAATTATTTTCCATACTGTCTATAATCGGTAGTATAACAAAGTGAGTAAATAATACACGTATAGGTATATGATGACGGTATGCCATTAAAAAGACATCACACATTTTGGCACGTGTTCTATCCGGTGCACAATTGATCTTAATTAGGAAATAGCGGCGCGGGACGCAGACGCCGCCGTTGTGACGGCCGTCTTCAACCGATAGCAACACTCACATATAAAAAATACATACAATCACACAATAATTCATGAAAATTGAAAAACATAGCATAATTAATAAACAGTATTTAATTATGTTAGAGGAAGGTACTAAAAAACCTTTTAATACAGTTGACATATCTGTAAAGAAGTTTGAACATAAATTATATTTCTAAATTAAAGCAGTTTGACTACCTGACTAACGTTATAGACCATACAAAAGAATAAGGTTAACTATGACTCCAAGAGTACTTCTTATTATCCAAGTGTCACGACTACTATTGCTATGTTTTATCACTATCAGTGATTTTGTACCACAATACAGGCAGTGTGCTTGTCAGACAATTTAATTTGAAAAAAACTTAAATTGAGTGTTTCTCAGCGCAATAATAGTGAAATTGAACTATGAATACCTTCTTCCATTTATACTATACTAAAATGCACTGTAACTCATTAGTGCGTAACTTTCTACCTCTGGCTCTCTTGGTCACCTCATTAATTCTATTAATATTATGTAATGTTTATTTCTCCTTCGATTTCCTGGTGTCACGGTATGCGCAACCTACTTCTTTTTAGGCTTCTTTTTCTTTTTCTCTTTGCCCCAATTAAAATATGATTTTAACTCTCTGCCACTACTAGTAGCTGATTCTTCAGCATCATTTGAGACTTCCTCTGGCTCTTGTATACGAAATACCTTGTTAACCCCAAATATAATGCTGCGTCTTGGAAATAAACCACGCTCCAGAGTATCATCCTCTGGCTCTTTGGGTGACAAAACTATTGCGTCATCCTGAAACCTCAAATGCTTCACAGTTGGCTTGTCATTTATGTCACAAGACAATTTTCCCTCACTTGTTCGTGGTTGCTCCATTATGCCTTTTTTGTCAATTTCATAGTAATCATGTTCATACATCTCACTTCGAATTTCTTTCTCTTTCGTTGGAGATTCAGTTGACGATTCACCAGGGTTGTTTCTTAACTCATATATATCATTTTGCAAAGTGTCTTGTTGCAAAGAAATAGATCTCACTCTTAGCTTCCTTAAGAATTGTAATATGTTTAACTCATCTGAAGGTTGAGATGAATCTGATTCGACCTGCAAGAGCTGTACAGCTTCCGTTGATGATGTCACGAATTTTCTTGATGGAAATTCGACATCCTTGCTGTAGATAGAAGGAGAAATATCCAGCATCTCGTGTAAGCTGGATCCAGTTTGAACAGCTGTATCCTTTAGAGATTCCACATGTGTTGTCATATTTTGTATTTCTAGTTCAGCAAAAGCCGATAATCTTTCTGAACACAATTGATCAATATCTGCTGTTACAACTTCATCTGCAGACTTTTTACGCCAAAATCGTAAAACCGGGAGGCATCTTGTCATAAATTTTCTAAAAACATTTTGTTTTGTAATTTGATTTTCGTACTCCAGAAGTTCTCGAACCCCGCAGAAAAAGTCTTTACTAACTCGTATATCATGCGGAGACTTCATAATTGAGTCTAAATATAAACTGAAAAAAATCATAAAACATACATTTACAGATTACTTCAGTATGTTACAGAAACGGATCACGGAACACTGTATGAGTATGATGTATGATGATATATATGTAAATAATTAGTGTATATTATAATTATACAATATCATTCAACGACAAACCTTCTAAGGAGAGGCTTATGTCCAGCAATGGACTATTATAGGCTGTGGATGATGCAATATCATTTAAGGGGCTAGAATGTAAATTAAAATAATATTAATATACATACACATTCTCCGCAGCATCTGTATAAATGAAAAACGCGTCTGACACCTTGGGAACACATCGCTTGAGCCAATAATGTATGGTATAAAGTACAGTGAGGAGGACGGCTAGGAATGTTATAGCAGCAAGGCATACGTTGTGACGAAAACCAGATGCTGCGCCACAACTGAGACGGTCTTCGTCATATATGTCTATGAAATGGATATAAAATCAATTCGAGTAGTAGTGTTGTGTTTAAGGAATGAACCCAGTAGCTAAGAGCTAAGGGATTTGAATCATATTAGATGAGCTCGGTTGGAGACTGGACGGTTTGTAATGGACGTTTATTAGAAGATGGGCGTTGGAGGAAAGTACTAATTTTAATCTCCAACTTAAAATTATGCTCTAGACTACACCACTTTTAGGATTTTAGCGATTTTTCGACCACCGACACATATGCCCTTGGCGAGATTAATTACACACATAAGTAATTTCCCCTTATATAGCCCATTTACCATTACTTAACCATAACTTTAATTTAATTGGAAAAAACCCTATCAGATCCCTGGGTACCGGGGGTGGTGATGTAGGAACCAGGAGTATTAGATGTTTAGACTAAAACACCTCCCCGACGGCCGGCCTACATTAACCCGTCAGCCGTCAGTCTTAATTAACCAATATGATACAGCTCAAATGGCAACATACACAACTTATTGCTTTTGAGTAAATGAAACCAATTTGTTTTTTTTTACTAATAAAGTACTCGCCTTGAGCCTAACCCTACTTTTACATGTGGCCCAGCCCTCACAAGTTTTCTAGAAATATTTCGAGTGGACCTGAATATACATGTTCTAAAACTAATATACTTAGGTGATGTAACATACCGAAGGAACCGCAGTTTGGCACTCCATCACAAGCACTGAGGGAGTCGATGCAGACGCGGGCCCCCGAAATTTGACACTCGATGTGTGAGGGTCCACATCTCAATTCGCTATTTTGCAAGGTCCGTGATGGCGTCAATACTACAGTCATACGTTTTATCTATACAACACATCAATTATGTACTTATACATAAGGAATACAAAATGACTTAAAATTAAATAAATTGCTCGTGACCGTGAGCTCCTAATAGCAATGGTGGTATAGTACAAAATCCTAAAATGAAAATTCTTTGAATGTTTTGAAAAGAAATTAATACACAAGGAGTTTTCTAAAACAAAACTAAATATGAGTATTTGCATATTTATTTCATATAGGTAAAATTCAAATTTGGAACATCTGCTCCTGTACTTGTTCCAAATGGGATGAAAGAAATCAGAATAATAATGTACACGTAATAAAATAACGCAAAAAAAACATACTTAGTAAAAAGATGCATGCATTTTTTTATGATATATAGAGTCATACGAGCAAGCAGTTCAGTGATCACTGATTACCCGCCCATGGACACGTGCATTAAGAGTCACCGGCGGCCACGGAGCGCGCTAGTTGTCTTCCCCCCTCCCCCCCCTCACCATTAACGTGAGGAGTTGGGGCTCCGGTAAAATCACTAACTCGATGAAAAGCAACGGAAGCATTGCTTAGCATTTTTGGCAACATTGTTTCTCTATTTTTCAACAAACTATAGCTCCATTATATGTTATGTCAAAACATATGCATAACCATACCATAACATATTTTATGCTATAGAATATGCTGTCAAAACAGTTATGGTAGTATCTTCTTACTAGATTTTTGCTACATTTATTTTATCAAAAATTATTGCTTAAAAATAAATTTAGCCGGGAAGCCGTTAGATGGGGCAGCACAGGACCAGTTCTTTTGGAGAGCCCTGGGGAAGGCCTATGTTCAGCAGAGGTCGTCTTTCGGCTGAGATAATGATGATGATTTATTTATTTCATTTATTTATTTAATTATTTTTATGATGAATAACTTTAGTCCAAGTCTAGTTAGAAAGGTAAGAAATAACTAACAGTGAAATTAGAAAGTGCCAATACAAGTCTGGAGGTATTAAAGAGAAAGACGTATTTAGTGGTAGTCTCATTAAAGTCACAGAAGTCCAGCACTGGCTGTCCCATGAACTCTGGCAGGTACTGCATAGCTACTCGTTCACTCATCTACAATCAAAAACTTAGTCTTATAATAACTGATATTATCATTTTTGAAGTGAAAACTTCTTTAGGCGCGTTGGGCATTTTTGAACAACCAACCATTGAACCCATAGGGAAAACCATTGAACTCGTGACACTGTTACCGTTATCGACACCTTTGTGTAAAGGTATATACATATATTGGCCCCGTTTACACGAGAGTTGAGTTTGGGTTGAAATACATATATAAACGGGTTGAAATATATATATATAACTAGCTGACCCGGCGAACTCTGTTCCGCCTTAAAGGCAATAAATAAGCCGATTTTCGAATTTAGTAAGTTCATTTTTTTCTTAGAAAAAAAAATGAAGTACGTTAATCATTTATTATTGTTTCTGCATTTCAGTACATAGGTTGCTCTTCATTTAAGTACCTTATGATACACGACATTTTTTGTTTTCTTATCAGGCGCAAAAACAAACAACGCAGATGGTCTTCCGTCCGTGAACATGCCACATATAATTGACCATGGGAAAAACCCTGAATGTTCTAGATTTAAACCACAAACTTTTAAGGATTGGCCTTGTGATTTGTTGATGGTCATGGCAAATGCAAGACGGATCGGAAATTGAAGTCTTTTAAATTCAAACGGCAAATCGGTTGGGATCATTGGGATCCTCGGAATGAGAACTTCCTCACCTTTGAATTCAGTATCGTCGCGTAAATTACATTGTTCATCAATTTTCTAACCACCAAACGCGTACCGTTGCACAGTTTTGGTTGGTTTATGTTTCGAAGCATGATTACTACGGAGCCAACCTTTAGGCGTAAATTGTGCGGTGGTAAGCCAGGCACATCCAAGGAGTTTAAAAATTCAATTAGACAGTTGGTGGCTTCATGTTCATTTGTGACGCAGACAATAGATTTGAATGAATGCATTGTTCCAATGATCTTATTTTGAATTATATAGTTCAGGTCGTCTACATCTTTATTCTTAGCCGCTAAAATTGCTCGCTCACTCAACCATTCATTATTTTTGTAGTTAGAAATAATGTCTGGAAATACATTGTTGATAAGTTCGTCTTTTGATGAGACAAAATTACAGAAATTATTTGGAAATGATATCAATCCGCTCGATTCATCGACAGGTACTTGACCATTACCGATAGTCAGCGATTGCTCAGAGAAATGTTCAGCAGATGTATCATTAAGCCATGTAACTCTCATGTTTGTTGTCAGCTGCAGTTTCTTCACATAGCGCCATAGATTCGACGATTTGAGGCAAGCGTTTATTTCGTCGGCAGCCGTAGATCTTGGAATTACTGGCAGTGTTTGGCGGAAATCGCCAAACAGTAAAATCATTGCTCCTCCAAAACATCTCGAGTCATTCCGAAAATCTATCAATGTTCGGTTAAGTGCTTCTAATGCACGTTTATGCGCCATTGTGCATTCGTCCCAGATGATGATTTTCGATGCCGATAAAACTTTGGCCATTGCTGAATTTTTCGTAATATTACACGTTGGTTCTTCAATAGTTTGAAGATTTAACGGTAATTTTAATGCTGAATGGCCGTACGGCATCCTTCTAACAATGTGGCTGCTATTCCAGAAGAAGCAAATGCAACCGCTATGTTGGATCTCGCACGAACAGTGGCTAAAACTACTGACATGAGGAATGTCTTACCTGTTCCAACAGGGGCATCTAGGAAATATAAACCACCATTTCCATCATCGATTGCCTTCATTAAAGTATCAAAAACTTCCTTTTGTTGGGAATTCAACAGGGGTACATTCTTTTGAACTACTAAATCTAATTCCTGGTGATCATATTCACGTTCCCGTTCCAATTCTCGATTAAATGCGTCATTCATTTCACGATTGGGCGCTGGCATTCCTAACCTGATTAATAAACTACCTCACATGAGGTAACACATATCTTCGATCAAGAGTAAAGCACGATTATGTATCTCCTCATTCATCTCAACATCGTGATTTCTGGAAGTGATACGAATTTGATGTAAAATATCTTCTGACATATTATCCTCATATTTGTGCCACAGGTTACATGGGTTTGATGGAAAGCATGTCGAAATTATGATAGCGAATAATGTGCGTATCTGACTTGGAGATGCAGAGATAATGGCTTCAGCGATTGTCGTATCCCAATGGGTATCGTTTTCTAATAAGTTCAGTTCTTCACATGCAGCACGATATGTTGGGAATATTACACCATTAACAGTCCGTAGTGTCTCAAACGACGTTGGCCTACGCACATTTACCAGCAACAACCGCAAATAGAAACATTCATCATTCTTTGGATGAACTGTATATATACGAAAAAGAGCATCAGTAGAACGCACATCCGGATACCCAGGAACCGCATCGCCTTGCTTCCGTCTTTGAAAATTCTTCGATGAAGCATTCCAAGTATAATAACGTGGCATCTCCGAGTAAAGCAAAGTTCGTGCAAACAGATCGCTTTGGCAGATCGCAAAGAAACTGGTCAATGTAGTTGCTGGAGGTGTTTCAGCACGTTGCATAGCATTCGAAGCCGTGAAATATACTCGTTGACCATTCTCCAGATGCACCGCCAAATACACAACAGTAGGATGACGTTCGTGAATAGGGAATGCGAATATACGCCAAATCGCTTCATTACAGTTTACATATCGACCAACTTGATAGCGTGAAATTTCATCGTTGGTATTTGAGGATTGCAATCCAAAAACCGCCATATCGCTGCCTTTCGTGACATATTTGCAAATATGTTTTATGGACTTTACTGAATTGCAATACGCAACGTTGCAATGTGTCTTGAACGTTTTAGAAATAAGTGTCGAATATGGAACAATCCAACTGTTGTCGACAACGAAATCCATTCTTTTCACTTTTGTTGTGACAGTTCCACCGTTGTCATCTGGTGATCGACGCCGATACAAAAAAAAAAAAAAAATACGGAATAAATAGTATCCTATGTCCGTCTCCTGACTCTAAGCTACCTCCTCACCAATTTTCAGCCATATCGGTAAAGCCGTTTTTGAGTTATAAATAGTGTAACTAACACGACTTTCTTTTATATATATAGATATAAACATATATTATGTATACACGTACAACATAGACATCGGAACTTTTCGAATCGAAAAAAACAATAACACAATCCTGTGATAATCAACAATGTTTAAATTTTCACTTCTGTTATCACTCCGGTAGTGCCACTGTCTTTTTTCTTACTCATCTTATTCCTTATTAGTATTTATTGAAATCGGTTTATTCGTTTTTTTAATATTTCTTTTTGAAATATTATAGAAGAAGAGCAATACAGTTTGTATTCTTCAGATGAATCACACTTGAAAGAAGCATAATTCAGCGCTACTTACGCTCACACAAAAGCCAAACTACATTACATCGCTAGCAAATTACCCTTGTTAAGTGCGCTTAATCAAGATATATCCTTTGTATTTATTATTTTACGTATTTTTTTTCTTTTTCATACAGTACAAAATTACTACTTTGTATTAGGCTTGTGTTGTATGAAGTGGAGCTTCTTCACACGAAAGTATCATCTTATTTGTTTGAATTTGTTCATAAAACAATGCAAAATATAAATGTTTATGCAAATAAGTTACAATAATAAAAACGCTTACAAGGTTAAAACATATTTGTGTATTTGTTTGTACCTTTGACCGCAACACAAATATTAAGCTCCGTAACATTTAATTAACGAGGTAATATAAAATATACTAGTTACTAGACTTTAGCAAAAATATTATTACCTCATCATCCTGAAATTCAATAAGCCTCTGAAACTGTCTCTTATTGAACTGTATCCCTGCTTTAGTTGTAGTCATGTGTTTCATTTTATGTCTTTGATGCGGTTTTGCCCCTTTAATTTCAATAGCACTTAGATAACGCTTCTTACGAATTCTACTGAGAACAATAACAGACATGGAAAATAACTAAAATGTAATTAATTAAAAAACAGTTACCTATATGAGACGTAGAACCTACTATTCTTCATTTCATTGATTCTTTGTCTCTAATCTTTAAGTTCTTTTTTTTTTCTTTTTCTCCTAACGTACTAAGAGATCCTAGTCACCTATCCCACTAACTTGCGATAGAACTGAACTTACCACCCATTTACATTATTGTACCCGGCATCATCGTTTATTATTAAATTTCACATGACCTCAAAACCTACCATACGAATACATATACGTCGAAAATAAACCATACCAGAAGAAAACGAATCCATCGCCTCAATTTAAAGGATGATAAGGCTAAATGATCAAAACAACATTTTTGTGACAAAAAATTATATGATGATACTAATATAATAAAATATATAATAAGAACTTTGACAGAGGTGCCGTTTCATTCACCTCGTAATGCGAAAATGAGCTACAGCCAACAGATTCATTTCCACTAATAATTACCTCCGCTGTAGCCTGTGGACCGGTATTTCTTCTTCAGCTGTATAAACATCGCTTACTTTAGTTTGGTTTAACTTAACGGCCATCGCTGAAGCTGACTGAACTATGTTCTCAAAAGACTCGTGATCTACCAAAGAAACAGCCAAAGAATCCAGACTAAAAATAACACAAAATTATACAATGCCAAGTGTACAGGTAGATATTTATACTACAGTAGAAATTGAACTTACTTTCCAGTACCATCTGTGCCATTCAATGGTTTTAATTCTATCTTAGAAGGTTTATCTGACACATGATTTTGGTTTTGACTTGTTACTGAAAAGTTAATAAAAATGGTATTAAGATGATAGTAAATTTATTCAATAACAATGGGCTATTATTTGTATATGGAAAAAACCGAATACTGCTTTTTTAATGGCATGGGGACAAACAAGCAAACACTGCAACTCAAAGACACAAGTGCATTGCCGCCCTTTGAGTTCCAGTTGAGTTGAATTGGGTCTCAGGTAACCTCAGTCAGCAACAAAAAGTATTGCTAAGCACTGGTTTTCTATGAGGCCGGGTGACCATTCTGGTTGAACCGGCACGTGTGGGTCGGTACATATTGCAAATATATATTATTTTATTTAGTATAGAAACATACCATTCAATATCATACTGTCGACATCAAGGATAGGAAGTAATGCCCCTGTTTGTTCGTCATCATTATTGATCGCAAAAACAAGGCTGTTAATTCCAACATTAGGTTTATTAAAATATTGTGATACACTCATGTTTCTTGAAGCATCATTTACATGATCGAAACGTGTTGTTCTAGAACCATAATGTTTCTTGTATTCGCCACAGGGTATGGAACACGAATAACAAGTTTAATAGACATTATTCGTTACTCAGCATTCTGTCAAATTCCAATTAATTGTGTATGAAGTTTTCTTCCTAAAGTCTTAAGTGGTTACAGGTTACATAGTGGTTAGCCTAAGACGTATATCAAGCACAACATTTACATGTTTTTTTAACGATGCATCAAAGAATATTTAATTTCTTAGTCACTTGTTTGAGACTATTCTTACAGTCGTTTCGGCGACTTAGTATTATGGGAATCCCCCAGTCAGTACATATTATTATTAACTTTTATGGTGAAACATATATTTGCTATTAATACATATTATAGTTGCATTGGTGAGAAATTAGGAACAAATTTTTTGTGAAAAATACGAAAAAACTGGCAGACTGTAACGTGTCAAAATTTGAGCTTAATGATGTAGTGTGTTTGTAATAAAATAAATAAATATAAAAAAGCACAATTTAATATTTTTATTTTGACTGTCCTGTTGTCTAGATGTTATAATAATGATCCTGTTTATCTATAATATGTATTTAGTATGTATTTAGAAAAAACATATTAATAAGTAGGTATGTTTATCAGCAGTCAGGTTACCATACCACCGGCTCTGCAAAGTAGAGGTTTATTCCCAGTAGTCCCATGAAGCCAGTTCCACGTGGTATTAAAAATACGATTTTTGTACCATTTGTTCCATGTAATTTTATACTACTTTTACAGCTGACTGGTGTCACCCACCGTAGAGATTGCATCAGATTGAAATGCTTACTACACGGTTACAGATTATTTAGATGACAAATTAGCTTGGTATTGATGGTGCTCACTTGATTGATTTAAAAGTGATGAACATTTTTTTTGTTGTAATTCGTATTTCGTTTGTTTTTTCAAATTGTTCATTTGAAATTGAATTGTATAGTTTTTTTGTGTAAGTATGTAAATGTAAGTATAGTGTAGGCTTATAATGTTAGTTCATATTTTAGTAACTTTCTGGTGGTTTTAAGTGTTTCCACGGCCCACTCAACTCGACACTACCGCCTGCGTCCTGCAGGCGGTAGTGTTGAGTGTTCCGGGTTGTTGATCCTGACTATATCGGTTTAGTTATACAATGGCTGGGGCTCTTATGCCGTCTGTATGGACGGGCCGACTCAATACTATGGTCCTTTCTTCAAAAGGCCAACCCAGACTCTATACTGCACTCACATAGTCTCTTTAGTACACGGACTTAAAAAAAAGACACCTTTGTGGTTTGTTTCGGCGTTTCTTCCCAGAGCGAGTCTTAGGAAATGCCAGCGCCTTCTAGCTGTAAAGTCCGACTTGTAAAAATATCTAAAAGATTTATTTACTTGATTTATTATGATTTATTATATTTACTTGCAGAAATAAATATCATTTCATTTCATTTCAAAATATCATTTCATTTCAGTTATCGATATTACCAATATTGACAGGTTGCTTGATGCCTGTATGCGATCGGTAAAATAAACGAAGATCGGGTCGTCATCACCTTGCGCCTATTTTTGTATTTTATCATGTAATTATGTGAAAACTATTGTAAAAAAATTGATGCAAGCAATTTTCGACCTTATAAAATCACATTAAGGTCGAACTTTTTGAGCACCATAAAATAGACGACAAGGTGATTACGATCTTCATTTAAAAAATAAGTATAGTGTCATCTCTATGGTACAGATGAGACCATACTATCAATGCGGTTTCGTTTTCACCAATAATAGTGCAGACGAAACTAATTAGTCTCCTCTGCACCAATGATGGCACCAAAGCTCAATGGTACATGCTGTACTAGCAGGATTTACGTAACTGGAACTTGATAGAACTATTGGGTATAATTTTCAGCTTCAAATAGCTATTCCCCCTAGTTCCATGTATGGAACTAGTGGGTTGCAAAAGTTCCATATTCCAACTGGCTTAATAAAACTACTGGGAATTAACCAAAGTTTGGGATCAGACGGCCGTGTGTCAGATGTGTGAGGTTATGAGGTATTATTATTATTATTATATATGTAGATTAAAATAGTACCTATATTGAGTTACATATTCTTCTGTTATCGTTGATGTATTTTCTACTAGAAGCGTATTCAAATCTATGTACGACAAGTCTGGATTTAAATGTACTGAAAATGTAATAAGTCACGTTGTATATTTGTAAATAAAGTTAAAGTAAAAAAAAACTGTTTTTTTTTGTTTTTTTTTTAAAACTACTCCCGCATTAGGAAAATATCCTGTGTCGTGAGGGACTTTACAAACATACATGAAACGGACACAAAGGACACCCAGACTCAAAACAACAATTTGTGGATCACACAAAGTGTCGTCCCATGTGGGGTTTGAACCCACACGGAGCGGAGCACACACTGAATAGAATTGAAGACGAAATTGAAAGTATGTATGTAGTTCATGAGAAAAAATAATACTAGATCTTTCTTTTTATTAGATTATCAGGATTGCAATCCACTATTTACCCATCAGGGTATATTTTTTTATTCTCGTGTCGATTGCAACTTCCCAATACCGCGAACTAACGGGATCACCCGTTAGTTCGCGATATTGGGAAGTTAGGTAGTTAGTTTCCCGATTTTATCCTTTGCTAGTCGGAGGATTCTGGCTTTGTGTTTGAGGGATATAACACCCGTTTCCCACCAGTAGTGAACCCACTAGAAGGTATGTGGCAATCGTCACAAGTGTGACTTAAATGATTCAGTGATCAATTTTTTACTGTGTACTGACCATTTTCATTAAATCTGTTATTAGATGCTCCACGTAAAATGTTAGCTAATTCCTTGTGCGGTGGTTGGGTGAAAACTTCGCTACTTTTACTCAGGTTGTTTAAAATGTCATGGATAGCATCCCAATAATGAGACTTCACTTCAGTTTCTTCACTTCTATGAGTAACAGGGTGCCTAACATCTTTTAGTTTAGAGTTTGCTGGAACTATATTTAAGTGTGGTCGCCGATTTTTATACGAGGGCCTAAAATAATATTAAATATTAATGCCTTACAAAAGAAATAAAAATATGCCCTCGCACAGCTAATCTGTGGAAGAAGTTATCGTATGCGGTATTTCCGGACCGGCACGACCTTCAAACCTTCAAGAAAAGAGCACACTCCTTCCTAAAAGGTCGGCAAAGCGTTTGTGACTCTTGAGTTGCAGTTGTTCATGGGCGGCGGTAGTCATTTTCCATCAGGCAACCCGTCTGCTCGTCTGCCCCTATTCATTCAAAGTATAAACAAATTTATAACAAATTTATAAAGCTCAGGAAATGCTATGTATATCAAATTTTTCTTATAAATTTGAACTCCCGTTGTCTTAAATCTAAGTAGAACCATAAGTGTTAATGTATTCTCCATGACTATACCTTTACTAAAATGTATTACGAGCTATTAGTTTACCTTTTGTTGTGTTGTGCTCGTTTTGCTACAAAAAGATTGTTATGTTTCTTGAAGTCTAGTCGTTTAAGTACATTAGGGCGATACTTATGGGATTTTCTCTTAAAAGTGCGTTCACCATAATCGGTAAACATTAATCTGAAACAGACCAAACGATAATTCATCACTTCAAAAAAAAGGTAAAAAAACCCGTGTGGTGTCGTGGGACATCCGATAGGAACGAAGTTGTGACGATCGAGTAAAACTGATTCGACACGATTTTAACTACAACGCCATCTATGAAAGCGGCTATTACCTACATATTTTTCAGTTTGTTTCTAATTAAAACAATTTATGCATTGGTAAAATCTCCCTGAGAAATGATGTCGAATACAATATTTTTTGCTCAACCTAAGAACATAAATTTTAATTTTACTAAAATGAAAAGTAATGATTTCCTATCTATTCGATAGATGGCGCTGAATGAATGACAAGTGACAATTCAAAATAAAAAGTGTCGTTACAACTTTTCGTGAGATTTTTTTTCCGTCTAGCCCCCTTTCACAACGCACGATAAGGAACTTCGTTCCAAAATCAGAAGACTAACAAATAACAATATTTTATCAATGCTTACTTTATTTACAACGTTTTTAGTCAAGGACCCATTTTTAAAATTCATTACTATCAAGATAATTTGCCCGAGTAGCTCATTTCATTTTACTGTCATTTTATTATATTTCATAATTAAAGTATTCATAGCTTACTTACCTTGGGTCCGGTGTAAATATATTGTTTATTTCTATTTGGAACTGAGAAAGGGAGTCATCTTCATTGTAGTTGTTACTATTACGTAAACTGCCTCTAGTTTTATTTAACTCGATTTCAAGCAAAGGTACCTCTTTTGTAATATAGGACTCTCCATTTCTATTAAATGAAAAAATATAATTAAAGGCCTAGCACATTTTTTAAATAAATATACCTCACCTACTCGTACATAACTTTAGTTATAGAGATGAGTACAGACGAGCCTCCCAAACACCATAGATTTCTTGTTAATTTTAAGGCAAACGAATAGGTAGAAAGTTACTAGACATAATACATTTTTAACGAAATCGTAAATTGTACTTTTGAGCAAAAATAAGTTGAGTAAGTTCACATGAACATAGATTCGTTTCATACCGTCCAAAACTGACAACCGAGTTGTCTAACTGAGCATGTTAATTAAAATTAAATATAAATTCTTTTTAATTAAAGGTTGAACCGACTTCAAATAATACTAACAAGGAGCACTAAAAATCTATCTATAAAAATAAAAATGAATCGCCGAAATGTATATACGCGCATAACTTCTGCACGACTGCACTAAATTGAATAATTCTTTTTTTTGTGTTGGTTACAGTTAGGACAGGTTTTGTATAAAAGAAAATTTAAAAAAGTCGAACAGATTCTTTATTAAATCTCATAATATGACAAGTGAGCGAGTGAATGAGACATAAGATTGTGAGAGATAAACTAATATTTATCATCATCAACAGCCTCTAATAGTCCACTGCTGGACATAGGCCACACATAATAGGCCATTATGCCTATAAATACGCTGGCCAGACGGTTTGTATTGGGTTTGTGTCAAGTTTTTCTTCTCTTTGCAATGCTGTTGTCCTGCGTAGTTTACTCCGCTAGTGAGCTCTTACGACACCCCCTGGATGAATACTAATATTATAAAGAGGTAAAGTTTGTGAGTTTGAATGTTGGGGTAATCTCGGCCACCACTCGGTAACCATGATTCGAAGCTATTGTTTGATGTGCATATTAAGCAAATTATTGCCAAAGCTGCCAAGACTTTGGAGTTTGTAATGAGAATTTTCAAATTGCTTTGTAAAAGCTAAAACGCTGAAAATTCTCTACAGTCTTTTGTTAGGGGCCATCTAGAATACCTCGGAATTTTGTAACCCTTGCTGTTATAAATACATCGATTGCATCAAGAATATACAGAAACTGTTCCTGCAGTTCTTGTGTATTCGTGTAAAAATTCCTTATAGCGCAAACAATTACATTGGCCTCTGCAGGAAATTTCATATCCAGCACTTGTAAATCGACCTTGATTAGCCGATTGATCTTTTCTTTTGAAAATTATTTCTAATAAATTGATTGTCCTAGCCTTTTGTAAGAAAAGCAATGTTGTGCATAGTATGCTATACCTCAATTTTTTCCAATTGTAACATTTTTATATTCATTATTATTGATTGTATAGGTGTAGTATCATATTGATAGGTGTTTATGAGGTATATCAAACTGACCAGTATCAGGTTTGTAGCTGTTGGTTTTTCTAACTGCAGTAAAGGTAATATCAGGAACTACGGGTTCGAATTAAAAATTATTTTAATGCTAGATAGCCCTTTTATCGATGTAATATATAGGCTGTATAACATCATGCTACGACTAATAGGAGCCAAATTTATTCCTTTGGAGAGATGCAGACGAAGTTGCGGGGGTCAGATAGTTAAAAAATAATTACAAATCTAATTGAAAATCTAATATAACTGCGACCATAACAGGTAACATTGTAATAGCAACACATACCTTCTAGTCTGTTTGAAGTCGGTGCTAAGCCAAATAAAAAGGCTAGGTACAAAGTAGCGCGGCGGCTGCGAGGGTATTCACACTGCTCAAATTGGTAAAAGTGGTTGCAAAAAGTGGGTTACGCACATCACAAATTACTTATTATTACTATTACTTTAATTACTTATTATTATTATTACTTTTTTAAATGCTTTATTACGTAGTTGAAAAGTTGGCATAGGTAATTGGTCTGGTTGGTCTTTATTAATTAACAAAATCTCCGATGTTTCATTAGTTTTTTTTATTTAATATCTTTACACATCTCACACACGGCGGTCTGATCCTAAACTAGGCAGAGCCTGTACTATGGTAACCAGACTGCTTTTAAACTACACTACAATATACTTATATATTTCTAAATACATACATGCTATTGTTCTGTGGGTGGTGAAGTCGTTGTACTGGAAAAAAAAAGATAAAGTACACCCAGACACAGAACAAATGACCGTGCTCATTACACAATTGTTTGTCCTGGGTGGGAATCGAACCCATGACCTCTGGCGTAGCAGTCAGGGTCACTAACCACTAGACGAACAGGCAAGTCAAATTTAATTCTTAATTCTTTATTGAGCTGATATAAAGCTGACATAGACCCTCAGTATTACTTATTGTGCATCGGGCTTGGCAAAAACTTCAAACAGACTAGGTTTCCTTCGATATATCTAGTATCCTTTCATCAGATCCTGATGTTGTGGTAATGGACCATCACGGGAGTATACCCTTTCGATTACAAGAAGAATTTCGAAAATCGGTCCACAATTGACGGCAATTTCTTTAGTTCAATAACTCAATTAGAATGCTTTCGAAACTAAATGTGATAACAAGGACAACAGTTCGTGGGCTCTTAAACTTAAGCTCTTGATAAACCATGATTTTATCAGAGCGTGTGGTGAAAATAATGCGTGCTGTGCTATCCGTGTGGTGACGGATTAAGAATACAGTGTCATCACCCCTATTCATCCCGTGGGTGTCGTAAGAGCCGACTAAGGGAGCAAACTACCCAGAACAACAGCACTGCAACGAGAAGGAAAACTTGAAACCAACCCTATGCCAACCCGTTTGGCCAGCGTGGTACAGTAGGCCAAAACCTTCTTTCTAACGGGAGACTTATGTCCAGCAGTGGAATGCTAAAGGCTCTTGATGATAATGATGATGTGTCTAAAAGAGCGCTTTGGCTATTTCAAGGGAAAACTAAGATCTTAGTGCACAACACATAAAAGTACTTTAAAAAAATAAACACATATTTTGCTACAGTTATTAATTTAGGTCAGTCATAACTTAGATTTTAAGAGTATTTACCGAGGTGTGACATCAAAAACGTTATCAAAATTATCTTCTGTAGTTAACAAGAAGCCGCTATCTATTTTACCGGGGACTATAATAGCAGAAACATTTAAGATTGGCACTACTATTCCAATGTATCCGTCATCCTGTGCATGCTTGTGTGCGACTGCAGTCTTATTTAGAACAATTTTTTCTGTGGGTGGTGAAGTCGTAGTACTGGAAAAAAACAATTATCGTATAAATGTATTACACTTACATAAACTTTTGAATATAGAGTGAGCTGAAACCAGAATATATACTATTGGGTCTAATAGTGACAAAAGCAAAGGGCCTCGTTATTTTGACACTATTGGGGCCAAACAAGCAGACTGGTCACCTGATGGTAAGTGACTACCGCCGCCCATGCTCACCTGCAACTCAAGAGTGACAAGTACATTGTAATGTCGTCAGTCACCTAGATGAGAATGAAATTTTTGAAATCAAAAACTTTTACTAACTTTTTAGGTTTACCACCTAACTATAATCAATATCAGAAATCTACTTGTCTAAAATATTAGACAAGTATGCCTAATATTTTACATACAATAATTTTTCAAGTACAGTAAAATGTACTTGAAAAATAATTGCATTTATAACAAAATATGATCAGCAATATTTTAATGTGAACTTTCATATTATTTGTTTTTTTTGGTGCCCTCGCAGTGTCCATGAGATAGGAGTCAACGCCCCTCTTACAGTTATAAGAAGTGTCAAGTAACTAAAAATCAAGTGATGAATACTAGTGATATAAAAAGTAAAAATTGTTAAAATTGATTGTTAAATACGAGTATATATTATTTTCACTATGACTACCTTTCAGTAGTAGTTGTAGGTGGCTGAGTGGGACTGGGCCTCAAAGTGTAAGTGTTATCGTTTTTGCTCCTTCGAGGTCTCAACACGCTGTCCGGCATCTGCCCCCAGTATCCTCCAAACGTCTCTCCTACTTCGTGAATACGCAGCTGATGTATACCTTTCTTACAGGATTTTTGCAAATTTATATCAATTACTACTTGAATCACAACTATGATGTTACTGCCCATTTCCGTCCTGTAACAAAAGGACATCTTAATCGTGACTCGAAACTACATTGAGGTCCTTGGCGTTTTTCAATCTTTGAATTTTAACCTTCTCCGGATGGATGTATTTTCGACGGCTAGACGGGTGGAGTGTAGAATCTGTTTTAGTGTAAAAACAAAAAAAGGATGAAATGATATCTATTAGTTTGTAACAACTTTAGCCGTCACCACAAAAAGATAACGAAAAAATTTGCGCAGAGTTGATAATACTAATAGTAATAGGCAAGTATACGTCTCGCCGAGATATTCAAACAAACCTAACAGTTATGAAGCAACTGTACGGCATTTCTAATCGAGAGAAGTGCAATATTTGCGAATTGGCATCCACTACTTGTTTGCCAAGAAACACAGCAGGTATCACCTGACGACGACAATATTCTGACATATCCTTCTGATATACTAATTTTCGGTATGTTAAATCTGCTGTCCCCATTTTTATAGCAATAAATGAAAGTAATAATAATATGGTATTAACAGACATGTTTGTCATTTATTAACATGGCCGTATAGATGTTGAAACGCCAAAGGAAATAGGTCAGCGATAATAATTGCTTGCACACTATTGTATAACCTCCTGCTATATACCTTCTTTATAAATAAAAATGCCTACCTGATGACTGGTTGACTAGTTAAACTGAAACGGGTTACAAACAAACAAACTCACTTTCGTATAAATTATATTAGTAAGGATTAATAACGATTGAGTACTACACAATACACAACATACACATATCATATTATTACTACATCTAGGTATAGTTGTGTTTTCTTTCCAGTTTCTGGTTGGTGATTGGTATTACCACATAAATTTGACTATGGTTATATTACAAACAGGAATAGGATACTCTCAGCTACTCTCAGCAGGATACTCTAAATATTATTTTATTTTATATTTATTTCTGCACAAAATGAGTCAGTAAGTATGTTTTTTTATTGCAGTGAAGACTTGTTTAGGAGCTTTGGTCATTTTTAAACAACAAAACAAAATAATGTATTTTTTGAGATGAGAAAAACCATTGTACTGTTACCGTCACCGATACCTGTGTATATAAGTATATACAGATATTCGCCCCCTTTACACGAGAGTTGAGTTTGGGTTAAAATACATTGATAATATAAACATATATTGTTTAAATAAGTACAACATACTTGTAGATATAATTGTCGGAACTTTTCGAATCGAAAAGAAACAAAAATATTTCCTGTCAAGTAATCAAAAGTTTTTACATTTTCAAATTTTAACTTATGTAGATGCTCCCAGAGTGGCACTGTTTATTTTATTTATTTACCTACTATTTTATAAACCCATTTACAATGATTCATTACTAGCTTTTGTCGGACTACTGTCGGATATTGCGGTAAAAAGTAGCCTGTAACTCGCTGATAATGTAGCTTTCCATTGCTGTAAGAGTTTTTAAAATGGGGTAAGTAATATCCGTGTAGTGACAGATTAAGAATACGGAATGTCACTACCCCAATTCATCCCGTGGGTGTCGTAAAAGCCGACTAAGGGCGAAAAACAACGCAGGACACCAGCACTGCAAAAAGAAGGAAAACTTGACACAAACCCTATACCAACCCGTCTGGCCAGCGTGGTATAGTAGGCCAAAACCTCCGTTCTAAGGAGAGGCCTATGTCCAACAGTGGACTAGTAAAGGCTGTTGATGATGATGATGAAGGCGTGAAAGCGTAACACACAAACTCACTTACACATTTATAACAAAAGTATAAAAACTGCAGTAACTTCACACATCTCACACACGGCGCGGCAGTTGATCCCAAACTAGGCAGGCCTGTGCTATGGTAATCAGACTGCTAATAAACACACTTAAATATATCTAAATACATACCTGTTATATAGATAAATTACATCCAGACACAGAAGAAATGATCGTGCTCATCACACAACTATTTGTCCTGGGTGGGAATCGAACCCACGACCTCTGGCTTAGCAGTTAGGATCACTAACCACTAGACCAACGAGCCTGTCAGAGTATGGAAGTATGGATAGTGCATTTGAAAGCTACAGAGGTTTGTGTTTGTGAAGCGAATTAGATAAAACCAACACTTTACAGTAAACACATACAGTACAAAATACATTAATTAACTGGGTACTTAAAAAATATACCTAAGCGTACGGGCGCAGAACGGTACAGTGAAGTCCGAGTCAGGCAAAGAAAGGAGGAGGAATTACTTGCAAATATGACTGAACCATGTTTTCCAAAAAGAATCTCGTCAAATTAATGTTTTTTTTTGGATGCATTCATTTTCTCGTATATCGGGGGACTTTTTTTATGTTGTTTCGGCGATCTGTTCTCGAAATATTAATTTCGAGTCGATCATCACCCCGAGGTATTAAAGTGATCCCCCCCCCCCCCCCCCCCAGCCGCTATCGTCAGCAAAACCCTTTAGCAGTACTTCTGTCGGTAAATCGAGATCTAAGACGAGCCCTGAGCCGCACTCCCACTAAGTTCCTTCAAGATCTCCCCCAAAGTAGTCTCACACATCTAAAAACGCTCTCGTAGGTAATTGCTTATGATGTTTATGAGATACCCGAAGACACCTTATCTCTGCAGCGCTTCTACAATGTCCGTCCACTTTGCGGTATTAAAATCATTCTTGACGTCGAACGTCATCATTATGCATATGGGAGAGGCCTAAGTCCAACAGTGGACTAGTAAAGGCTGTTGATGATTGATGAAAGTCTAAATGCTTAGCCAATATCGATAATATCATCCCAGACCGACGCAGCGGCGGCGGTTTCATTTCAAAGCGTAGGTACTTTTGGCGCATGTGTTAATTGTTTTTACTTAAACGTTTACCTAACGTTTAAGTAAAAACAATTAAATATAATTTAAACATTTCAAAACGTTAATATAAAATAATTAGTTTGTTTTTAAGTGTTTAATTTATATTTAATTGTTTATTGTATTGAAAATAAATAACAACAAAATTGATTTTATAGTATAATATTGTAGAAAAGAATCAATATTGTTACTATTAATAATTTCTAATATCTACGTACTCGTAGTTATTGTTTATGAAATTGTGGATTTATGTGGTTAGAGCTACGCACCCTTACGTTTTTAGAATGCTTTGATCATGTGACGCGCTGCGGGTCACGCGACCCCTATCATTGGATCGACGTCACGCCACTCTGTTTTTTATTCCTAAATATTTGTGAGGGCATTCCATTGCCGTACTATTAATTATATATGTGTATTTTTATGTAGCAGAGCTTAGTATTGATTTCATCACGACAAAATTCCTTAGTTTTACCATTAACTCACTCACTTACGATCATAAAATTCTAAGGTAAATAAAAATAAATTGCATTGGATATAGATTATGATTATTAACTCAAATTTCCTTTAATGCTTAGTCTGGCCATAAATTCTGCTTTAATTTAAAAGAAAAACATCCGGTCAAAAGAAATAAATTCCCAAGAAGCTGAACGTTAGGGATACCATTATAATGAAATTGTGAAAGTGCCCATCAATCCCAAGGTGCAAACATTTTTATGCTTGGTTAAAGTTAGCAAAAATGGGTATTATGGATTTTTTGCGAAACGGTTAGTTTTATGATAAAAATAGGTCAAACAAAAATGTAATGCTCATGCAATTATCTACAAAATTGTCTTCACACTGTTTCCTCAAGATTCTCAATTTTTGAGAAAAAACCTGCCTATGTACATTATTAGACGCATAATATTAGTTAAACTATTACAGCCTTACTATTAAACTTTTATGCGCGACGTTAACCAGGGTTATAACATAAACGTTACCAATAGAATAGAATTTATCTATAAAATAAACTGACAGACTGATTCACTGACTATAGCCAAGCAAGCTCCTTCCATACGCGCAGAAGCCTCCTAGGGTGTTCACAGACTTCTAGGAGCGATTTTGTACCAGGTATGGTACTTGCCCAATTCCAGGATTACGTGGGCGGCTGTTTCTTCTGCTTTCAGGCATCCTCTGCACAGAGGACTGTCCGTCGCATTTATGATGGATAGTTGTCGGTTCAGGGCTAGGTGCCCTGTCATGGTTCCTGCAACTATTAGGAAAGTAAGTCGTGGCGAGACTTCAGTCAGCACTAGTTTGGAATGTCTGCAGCCGGGTGAGTTTTTCCACCTTCGGTAGTGCGCTTCACGAGTACGCTGTCTAACCCAGGATCAAAGTTGGTTAAAATTCAGTGGCAGGAGTGTGGTTGGGCCGACGGCCGGGGTTGCCGAGTCCCTCCTTGCCAACTCATCTGCAGCGTCATTCCCATGTGAATTACTATGCCCTTTAATTCATTAGAGGAGCACCCCATTTGTTGTGGCAAGCTGCTCCAATGCTTGAGGGCATTCGAAGACAATACCAGAGATCATTGTGTTGCCCCTCCAGTGCCTTTAGGACGGACTGTCCGGCGGTATACGGATATTGTACCTAGTCCTTAATACCCTTTTACATGGCCGTTGTGGCGGCGTAAGTTATTGCCACACATTCGCATTGGAATATGGAACTGGGTTGGCCTAACGCTAGTGATATGTTGATGTTTAGGTCTTGTGAGAAAACTCCGGCTCCAGTTCCTGACCTAGTCTTGGAACCGTCCGTGTAAATTCGGACTTCGTTTATACCAGATTGATCTCGGTCATTTTCTTGTGTCAGAATGTGATATCTCCTTGTAAAGATATGGTGTTTTGGAATCCTGTCACATTGGGCTGCTAACAGTGACTCATATTCCACCAACTGATCCCATAATTTGGAGTGTGATCCCTCGCCTTTGTGCCACAGACCCAGGTGTCTGAGTCTAATGATCGGCATTGTTAGGTGACGTAGGTGAGCACTAAAAAAGGATTTTAAAAAAATCGACCCCTAAGGGTGTAAAATGGGGGTTGGAAATTATACGAAACTTTGTCATTTTTGATAGTAACGTTTTCACAGCAAATACTCTTTGTTACAAGTAATAAAAAACGTTGTCACTTATTTTGTAAAACTACCGTTAAAAAGGGGTGCAAATTTGTATGGAGAATATACCTATAATTTTGATTCATTTTATCTTCTACGATGTCTGATTTAATCCACCACGGGGACGAAGTCGCGGGCACAAGCTAGTAAGACAATATTTGATGTTGCAGTTGTATACGTCTTGACTAAAATTTGTGTTGTATGCAGTTTTTAAATATGTTGCAATTTTGATTCATTTTCAAGATCAAAGCAGTGAATCCTGTGATCAAATAAATATATATAGAATTTAGAACCATGTGGCGTATTTTAAAAAAAGACTTCAGAATTACAGCCTGAACTGGTCATTACTTAACTGGTAATTTAAAAATAAATAGAGTGATAAAATCAAAACAACTTCTTAAGCGGTACGCAAAGGGAGGTCACGGAAAAAAAAACGTACTCAGCAATATTTTAACAAGCAGAATTACCGAGTTCATAGAAGCTCTATAGAAACTCATGAATTAGTCAGCAGAGTACAACGTGTGCATTATCCGACTTCATTGATAGTTTTTTGGGATATTAGCTTTTAAAGAGTGACAGAATTATTAGGTATTTTGTGAAAAAGGTGTCAAAATATTGGCACAAGTGTATCAAGATACGATGCTTGAGAAGATGGTTAAGCCTCTTAATAACACCTTGTAACATAACCAAGAATGGTCCTTTCAGCAAGACTCAGCACCGGGTTATACAGGACGATTAAACTACGCAATGGATTTTAAAACGGTTTTTACCGATAGAGAGAGCAAGTCAAGGGCGAGTTTATATTATAGTAGAGTCCGAGAATTTTGATGATTTGTAATGTGAAGTCGTAAAAAACATGTTTTCGTACGTTGCATCTAGGTATTTAAATGTCTCAGACGTAAGGATGGATATTGGATATATTTAATCACGAAATTCAAATTTGGTGAAAAAAGTCAACTTATTTCTCGATCATTCATAGCTGTTACAAAAAAAGTGTGCGAGCTCTCGTTTATTTATAAATGTTTTTTGTCCGTTGCTTAATCATTTCTTGGAACAGTCCTTTATAGGTACATTTATTTTCCATACAAGTATTTTCTGAAAATAGTTGGATGTTTTATTTTGCTCCTAAAAAAGGCCTGTTTCAAATAAGTTATCCCGTTTTAAATTGAGAAAAACCTTATGTATATAATTATTTACTTTTGTCTTATCACTTTTTTTTTCGTTTTTACAACTGTATTACCAGTGTTATCTGTATTAATTGCCTTTTCTTGTACTTTTAATTATTGTATATATTATAAAATGTATGGCTTTAACAGAATTCGCATCTTTCTTCTTTTATGTTTTAACTTTATTTTTCTGTATATTGCCGGTTATTATTTTTAGAGATATTTTTCTTTTGCTTGTCTGATTATTATACCATTAGTTGCAGGTGAATGTTTGTGTGACTGGCAATAAAATCTTATCAGCTGATTGTCATCTTGACACTGAAAACTACATGTCAAATTGAATAATCAAATCAAAAATCGAAGGGAAAAGATCGAACAGAAGTAGAATAATAAAAGAAATAATATTACCTAAAATAAATTCCATTAAATAGTTTAGTTACAATATTATTTGTAGTCTGGAACCATGACTATTGGTGAATATGTAACGTCCCTTTCAGAAAATCCGTATTTCGGTGCAGGATTTGGTCTATTTGGAATCGGAGCTGGTGCAGCTATATTGAGGAAAAGTTTTCAAACATCTATGCTATTATTCCGAAGACATTGTATGATTACTCTCGAAGTGCCTTGTCGAGATAAATCTTATCAATGGTTATTGCATTGGATTACTGAGAAAGGGGCGAGAAAAACTCAACATTTAAGTGTAGAAACATCTTTTCTTCAGAAAGATACAGGACAAATCAAAACGAAATATGATTTTATACCTAGTATTGGTCAACATTTTTTTAGGTAAGTATTAAAAATTTAGTCTAATATAAATGTTACTAACATCTTTAATAAAATGTAAAAGAATTTTAAATCTAGGTATGGAGACACATGGATTAAGGTTGACCGTACTAGGGAACAACATACCCTAGATCTTCATATGGGAATACCATGGGAGACAGTCACTTTGACAGCATTTGGAAGAGATAAACAAGTATATTATAATATTTTAGAAGAAGGTATGTACATAACAGTTTTCTGTCCTTACATTTTAATTATAAACTTATTTAATTACTTCTTACTAAAAACTTACCATTTTATTTTGTTAGCTAGAACTATGGCTTTAAAGCAACATGAAGGGATGACAGTTATGTATACCGCAATGGGATCTGAATGGCGACCATTTGGTCACCCGAGGCGGCGCCGTCCTCTTCACAGTGTAGTTCTTCGGTCAGGGCTAGCAGACAAAATACTTTCAGACTGTCTGGACTTTATCAATAGTCCTCAGTGGTACACAGATAGAGGAATCCCATACAGACGAGGTATTTATTTTTAGTTTATTATACAACACTAGCAAGATACAAATCAATTAAATACACCATTTATTTTTTTGAAATACTTATATACTCGTACACCTAATTAATACTTTGTAGGCCTGTTTTATTCACTTAATTTTTGTGTGTGTGATTTGTGTGTATCACTAGAACATATATTTACAGGAACATACATTTTAATCCCAAATTTTGTGGCACAGAACAACCAGTTTGGTTTAGCTTAGTTAATTCTCCATTTTAAACACAAAATATTTTTGCAGGGTATTTGCTATATGGGCCACCAGGATGTGGCAAGTCTTCCTTTATCATGGCATTAGCTGGAGAGTTAGAATACAACATATGTGTACTTAATTTGTCTGAAAGAGGTCTTACTGATGACCGCTTGAACCATTTACTAAGGTTTGTTACTATTGTTTTCCTGCTTTTGAATATCTTATAGACTTTGTTTCCATGGGAGAGCCACTCTTTATCACATATGGGCCCGGCTCGACCGGAGTGACAAGACAGAAAAATTGAAATTAGTTATTTTCATTTTTATGTTTTTCAGGAATTTAACATTTCGTAAAAGGGGCCTTACAAAAACTTAATATTAGAAAAAAAAACCTACTGCTTCAGTACAAAGCATTCAACATAATATTATTGATTAATTCGTTCTGTTTTATTGATAAATAATTTTGAATAGAATGTATGTTTATGCTGCCAGCCAAAAAATAACCAACTTAGTACTAGATTAACTTTCTTAAATGAAATATTGCAGTGTTGCGCCTCAACAGTCCATAATATTATTAGAAGATGTTGACGCTGCCTTTGTATCCCGAGAAGACTCACCTACCCAGAAATCAGCATATGAAGGACTTAACAGAGTTACATTCAGTGGACTTTTAAATTGCCTCGACGGTGTAGCTTCCACAGAAGCACGAATAGTTTTCATGACAACCAACTATTTAGAAAGGTAATATGCAATGATATCTAATGCAAGCCCAATGTTGACTATCTTGCATAAAATTGGCTTGACGAAATGACTGTCAATGGGAGCATTGCACACCAAATCAAAGCTTTATATCATTATTAATTGCAAAACATCATTATAAGATTTTAGTTATTTTATTTCAAAGCACCAGTGATAAGCAATGGTGTTCCATGTCATGTGGTGTACTTCTTTGAAGTATTCTTATTGAAGTCGGTATTTCTTCTTCTATTTTTTCTTCAATACATTGTCAAATTTTTTAAGCGTGAAGTTTTAAAGGTAATACCTAATTTTAACCCCAAGGTAAAAAAGATAATAGGAAAGTTTTCACTTAGTTTCACAGTGCGTGATTTGCAAGCCTCAACCTACCAAAAAGAGAAAGACCATGGTTTGTAAATTGGGAAGAAGACAAAATCAAAGTTTGTAATTGGTGTCATAATTAATTTAGGTAGGTTTTGACAATGCTCTGTGATATCTGTGTGCCATATTATTTTCTACACTTTTTAATCCTAGATTGGATCCAGCGTTAATCAGACCCGGACGAGTAGATATGAAGGAATTCGTTGGATATTGTGATCAAGAGCAAGTAGAATTGATGTTTTTAAGGTTCTACAAAGGTGACAAAGCTGCAGAACATGCAAGAACATTTGCAAAAAGGTAAGCTTCATATCACTATTATTGCCATTATTTTATAAAACTAAAGGCTTTTTTACTTTACGAGACATTACGACGTATACTGGTTGCATATATCCCATAAATATGTAAAACTAGCTTTTGCCAGCGGCTCCGCCCGCGAGTATGTCGGTTATCGCGGTAAAAAGTAGCCTATGTCCTTTCTCAAAAATCAAACACCAGACCTATATAATTTCATCTAAATCGGTTCAGCAGTTATCCCACATAAACTTTTCACCCTCTTAAAGGATGATTTCTCGGATAAAAATCCTATGTCCTTTCCCGGGACACGAACTATCTTTATAACAAATTTCGTCTAAATCGGTTCAGCGGCTTAAGTTTGAATAGGAACAGATCGATAGACACACACACTTTCGCATTTATAATATTAGTATGGATTAAAGTGTTCGTGCACGTCATGTTATGCAGTACGTTTCCGAAAAAAAAATCTTTCTTGTTCCTCTTTTTTTCGACCAATCTCCGAAACGGTTGACGGGAAGACCAATTTACTAAAATAATTGAGGTTACGAGCAAAAAAGTTAAAAAATGTAGGTACAGTATTTATACATATTATGCAATTTTTTTTTCAGAGTACTTGAGAAACATAAGGTTGTAAGTCCGGCACAAATACAAGGGTATTTCATGTTCCACAAACATTCACCTCCAGAAGACGTTTTAGTAGATGTTGAATCTATATGGACACTTGGTTGATAAAGTCTATTTCACAACTTTGGCGAATTGGACATGCAAAGACAAAAGTCGTTACTTAATCGCTGTGATATCAATAAAACATACGTTCGTATCTGTAACCTGTGCAATGTGACGAATGATTCAAAAAATGTGACCAATATTGCTGCGATTAAGTTCCTGATTTAGGTCTTCGTTCTTTAAGTCAATATTTTGTGTTAAAATATAAAATAAATAGTAGTCAATAGTTTTAGGAATGAAAAATTAAAGAATTATAATGTTTATTTTTTTTATTTTTTATGTTTAATACAACCTGTATTATTTCTCACCATATGGAACAATGAAAACAGAATAAGGGTTTATTTTATAATACCTAATTACAAAAAAGATTGACAGTAAACATAGCTACCCGTCCCCTGACCAATCAGGTATAAGCAAATAACGATTATTGGGCCTACGTACACACTAAGACCTGGTTCCACTTGTCGGGTGTCGGCTGCTCTAGTGGCAGAACATTTTACTACAACTAAATCTTTCCCTCAGGATTGGAGACTTTCTTTCCTTAGCTGTCTTTATTCGTTTTCTTCTCAATTGACCAATGTTCATTGTGCACAGTCGCCTCGCGTAGAGTTCGAAGAGAGCTCTAACGCAAACAACTAAAGAAAGGTTATCCTCCTTACACAATTTAACGTGTATTATTTCATAATCCAAACTTCAATGCTATAAACAACTAATAAATATTAAAAAGGCACGTGTTTGTCTGAATCATCATATGCAGAAGACAATAACAGAACTATTTGTACATTAGCTAGACGATCATGCTGACAATTATTTCCAGCTAGCTATAGTCATATTGGGTAACAATGGACAACTGGAAAACGTTTACAAAAACTTAAGTTCAAAAAGTAATAAAAAATCAAACTACGATTACTTTTATAAACTTTTATTGTAGTTTCATGTTATTTTTCAGGTAAAAATAATGAAAAGAATATTTAAAGGTATTAAAATTGTTGGTCCAACACAAGATAATGGAATCTTTCCTTTTTTAACACACCTGTTTCTATTCACATCTTAGGCTTCGCACATAATACATTCAATGTATTATGTATTTGTCTCATAAGTGGTCTAGTGTTACCCAGAATGATTGTAGCGACACCATTTAGGCATTTCGTAATATATATTATAATGCTATGGTATATGTATCTTCTAAAGATCATGTCCAATATTTATTTTGTAGCACTCTAATTAGACAAACATATTAAAATCAAGTATGTAACTATTTACTAGTAATTACATGAACTCTTATCTAGCTAGAAGCAAAATTAAATATATATACAATCTAGAGTACAACGTGAAATAAAATTAATAAAAAAGAGAATGGAGCACGAAACAGTCACTTTATGAGATTAGTATAGCCCTGACGTACTGTTTTTAACTAAGGCAATAAAACAATCTGCGCCCCTTGCAACAAAAAAATGGCGCTAAGAAAACAAAATGTTTTTAGAATATTATTTTAAAGTAAACAAATATATTTTTTCTTTAATTTGTATGTTTTATTTGTATTCAATATCAAAGTAAAGCTTTATAAGTTATATTTAGATGATATTGACATTTAAAACATGTCAATTTTAACTTATATACATTACAGTTACAAATATACACTAGAATAATGTTGACAATGTTATACTTAGTTACTAATTGGAAAGACTACCTTAGGTATATTGAAATTTTCAGTATTTTGACAATTTCCTTCAGTGGTAATTTGACCCATTTAGTGGGTCAATCGGCAATATTCATTAATACAGTTGATCGGCACGGCACTTTTTAAATTATCTTGTGCCTACTATTCATATAACAAAAACTATTAATAATTCGAATAGGCCCCGAAAAAAATATAACTAATGTGACTAGGCGCACCAACGTATACAGCGAACTTTAGTCCACGTTGAATAGTCCAGAGTGACGTACGTGTTGCGTACAAATGATCACACACCGTATGAGTTGAGAACGTTGCATGTTTTTGGCTGACATTTTTTTCACGATTCAGGGGGCTTTTTGTCTCTGCGGATAAACGTCCTTCCACTGCCATGCCCTTATGAGTATTATAAAGGGTTACAATAATAAAAAAACAATAATGTAGAATAAAACAAAAATACGAGAGAGCCTCACCTACCACCGGACAGGCAACGGCTCTTTCTACTTAATCCTCTGACTCAATTCCCCAGGGAACTTTCGGGGGATTGAGTCAGGGGACAACACTCATTATTCTACTTCGATCCCTGCGCTGGGGACTCAACAAGTACTAATACATTTATTTCCTTATTGGTCCCCTCTAAAAATAATATAACATAAACTTACTCTCACAGTCCTTATAAACCAAAAACAAAAGGTCGTTTGAATATCAAATATAGTTCAATTTATTTAAACATTTCTAGGAAATGACTGACTATGTTATTATCTACAAGCCGTAGATGGCCCGAGGTACCAGGGACTTTCTTCCTAGGGTAGGTATCTGAGGGAATTTCCGCGCAAAAAAAAAGGGGGTCGGAGTGGAATGTTGAGTGTTGTATTATCCTCTGGGGGATCGAAGTGGAATAGTGAGTTTTGTAAACTGGGGGGGTTACTTATTAACTGTTACTAAATCACTCACGCAGATTGCAAAGTGAGAGAAAAGATATTGTAAATAAAAAATATAGACAAGCTCGATTTAAACAATTTAGTCATTTTTAGAGCGATGAATTATATGGAGACCAATCATGAAAAATTAAGGGTTAAAAAACGAATATGCATCCTGTTCGTATGTTAATAGTATTTGCCTAACATAATTAAAACATGCTAGTATACAACTCTACATTATGTAGAGTTTACTTATTTACATTCACTGTAAGTTAGAAAACGAACAAGTTTCAAGTACGATGATCATCCGATGTCGTATACTACGATAAAACAAGCAAATGAGGTTCATTTAATACATTGGAAATTGGCTTGAACTTGCCGCCGAAGTGCATAGCAATTATCACTTTCTTTCATCCCTATGGTATAGTAACGATACCATATTCCCATTTCTAGATGATTCACCGTGTACCTTACAGTACTATCTTAAATACGCAGTGGCGTACTTTATGGCGTACGCAGAGCAACCTACAAAGATAGTGGATCGACTATCTTTGTGGGTTGATTAGATTATAAAGATCAAAAGCTGGCGGTACAGAGACTACGGAGTTTGTAAAAGGTATTTCAAGTCAACTGTGGCTGTGAGTATAAGAACTTTTCTAATTACAATCCCTACATTAGTACCGGCTTACATAATTGATTGCTACCAATAATATACGTAATAGATATTATTTAACGTATAATAATGTTATACCTATCAATTCGGGAAATATCCACTTGCATTATAACTGTTAAGATAGACCCACTTCATGTTGAACTCTCTTTTGTAAAATGAAGGTTTACGGTTTTTGTAGTAACATTGCGTGGTTGTCTACTAACATTACTAGAAACTTACTACTTGCAATCACGACAACTTTTGAAAGTTAATGGATTTAAGTAAACACAAAAATTTGTTTGTATATTCGTGCGTTTCTTGACTATGTTTTTGAGCATTTTGTAGCAATCTGTCTACAAGATCCCCTCTAAAAATTTTTATTATTTCCCATTGCCAGTTGGGTGATATTTTATTTATATTAATATCCTTTTGATTTCTATCTCTAACTGTAAAACAAAACTTGTTCTGAGAGCAAAATAACGATAAACATAGAACTACCGGTTCATCGATAGGTTCCTGCTTGAATTGTACTTTAAACTTTATGAGACAAATAAAGTCTCGGGATAATGTCTCGTCTGGATCAATTAAAATCAAGTTATGAATCCTTGAAAGATTCTTTAAATAATTAAAAGGTGAATTTGTTTTTGTATTTGGTAGTTCAACGGTATTCAATAAGACAAATTCATCTTTGCTGTTTACGTTGTTAGATGGCGGTGGAGCAATCGCCATAGGTATATTTTGGTATGTCAGTGTTGGTCTAACATTAATTGGATTTACACACGATATTTGAACTAGTTGCATTGGCTGACTAGAACTTTGTATCTGACGCACCACATGAGATGTAAACATATTCGGCACACTCTGTGGAACCCAAACATTAGGGCTGAGAACTATATTTGTATTTTCAATATGAGTTAGTCCTGTATTCATATTGTTTTCAGTGGGGTCAATTTGGGGTATTACTATACTAGATTGATCACTTTGATTCTGTAGCATATTAGTGGTAGAAACAATTGCTGACTGTTCTCTCAGACTATTAAGTGTTCTTTCCGACATCAGCTCAGTGACTGGTTTTACTTTTATTCTAGGTGCAGGTTTTTCTGGATTGGTGTTTATAGGAAGAACAATATCGTTTTGCGGTGGTTCTGTGGGGGTTGGTGTACTGTTTGAAACAGCTAATGAAGTCGTTGATGTTATGATAGGCATACATAGCTCAGTATCTTCATTATTATGGTATGATGTACTCAAGTCTGACATAACTTTATTTATTCTGAATTCAGTGCCCGACGTTAACTTCCGTGGTAGTTGTTTCGGATTTGCTACAGGATTAGCATTAAGAAGTTTGTTTTTAGGATCTGAGGAATTATTAAAATATATTACGGCAGTTTCCATAGATGTTGGTAACGAGGTTGGAATATTTAGTTCATTGTCTATGGGATGTTCCGTTACTGAGCTCAACGATGTGTCAGGATTTTTGTTGGGTGCGATATCGGGTAAAGGATCAGGTGTAGGCACTGGTACCCATCCTTGATTATCGTCCGATGTATCATCCTCACGTAATCTTGTCATAATACGTATAACATTTGAATCTTTACCGTTGTGTATTCCTTTAGTAACCCATATTATACCAAGATTTTTATGTTCCATAAATTTTAACAGACCTGTCCAGTTAAAACCTTGTCTATTAATGATTTTTCTACCAATACCTAAAACTTTACGTCTCAATTGAGATTCAGTACTCATTGACCTTTCGATTGATTCATTTTTTCTGTGAAAAGCATTAACACACATAGTAATGATACCTTGTATAATTTTGTAGTCACCAAGTTTTGCTTCCAGTAGTGGCTTCAACCTATACCTGGACCAAATTTCATTTCTAACTGTGTCGCTGTCTGATGAGTCATCAATGTTTATACATTGATCATTAATTATTTCTGCAATAAGTGGCTTAGTTTCTTCCACTGTTAATTTGGAGTCTTCATTATCAGATATAACTTTGTTGCCATTGCTTTCAATAACAACAGTCTCATTGGAGCTTTTCGATAGTATTCGTCTTTTTCTCCGTTTTACTTTTCTTCCTATCTCTTGTTCAGTATCTCTTCTTCCTATATCTTGTTCAGTATCCGTAGATTCAATATCAACATTTTTCATAGAAGAATTTTGTGATTCGTTGTCTATGCTACTATCTTCAAGTAATTCTTTTTGCTCTTTAGAATATTTCACGTAGTAAAATAATGAGTTACAATATTCAATTATTTTACTGTTGTTGTGTACTACGATATTATTCATACCGGTGTAGTTGGCTTTCTCATCAACTTTTTTTAGGCTTACTGAACATTTTCTATTAAATATGGTAGGGTATGTAGTTTTTAATTTCAAATGTATTCTACGATGATTTAAGAGCGATTTTAATTGAGGCCATTTAGTATTGCAAATGGTACACACTAGTTCTTTTCTAAAACCTGATCCATCCCACGTTAATGGTTTTTTGGCAGTGTTCTTTTTCTTCTTTGATGAAATAACAGTGCTTGAGCTTTCTGAATCTGAGGAGATAACTCTTTTTATTTTTTGTTTAGAGCTTCTCTCCTCTTCTATGTTTTCAGAGGTTTGCTGGCTTGAGCTTACAGTGTCTTGTTGTGGCTGAATTTTTAATATTGCCTGAAAATTTAAAATTTCGGTATCAGTCAATTATATTATTAAATATACAGATTGTGTAAAAGAAAGTTTTTCGTTTCATATCGATAAATAAATACGAGAAATATGAGAGACGCTTGAACGTAGCCGAAATGCGAATGCTGAGAACGATGTGTGGTGTGACTCAGATGGACAAGGTTAGGAATGAGTATATACGAGGGAGTCTGAAAGTAGCGCCACTGGATGAAAAGTTAAGAAGTAATAGGTTATCTTGGTATGGACATGTCATGCGGAGGGATGAGGAAAATGTGGCGAAGAAAGTTTTAGGTATGAGAGTTGAAGGGTACAAGAGAAGAGGCAGACCGAAGAAGAGGTAGATGGACTGCGTCAGGGAGGATATGGCTAGGAAGGGAGTAAACAGTGAGATGACGCATGACAGAGTAGAATGGAAAAATCATACATACTGCGCCGACCCCAAATAAAAATTGGGAAAAGGGTAGGCAGATGATATCGATAAATAAATACATACAAGAACAATGATTCTGCTATACTTATGGGGTTCGGAAGTCAATGTTGAGTAATTATAAGTCTGCTGTATTTTGATGGCATTCACTCTACTTCAAAAAAAGAAAGATGTTTTCAATGTGGTTCTTTACTTCAGAACTCGGTCGTATGTGAATCGTTTTATTTTTTTATTTAAAAGGTATAGTATGCCACTTATATTCGAAGACAAAGGTCCAACATTAAGTAATTAAGAATCTATAATTTATTACAATTCATCCTGAAGTAATCTCGTTGAAGTCTTATACTTATACTTTTTGTTAAAATTGTTGTGATATATTTTTACTGAACATTAAAAAAATTATCTTAATTTAAATCTTGGAGTGTGACAAAAATTAAAAAAACGATTACTGCCGCCCGTGAACTCCTGAAACTCAGGAGTCACAAGTTGTCGGCCTTTGAGGTAGGAGTATGCCTTTTTTTTTTTTTTTTTTTCCGTGCGGAAATCCCCTCGGATACCACCTGTCGGTGGCATGTTGGACTCGAACCGACTAAAACCGCACACCGTCTCGGGTACTAATAGCCGGGGAACCAGGTATACCCTAGAAAGGAAGTCCCTGATGCCCCGACATACCTCGGGTCATCTACAGACGAGTAGGGGACCCCATGTTCCCTGTGTTCCCTGGAAGCGAGCGCGCTTCGCAAGGCGATCGCCGCCACCCCGGCCTGCTTCTGCTAGGGTGACAGATGGCCTCACCTGTCACCCCCAGGCCTGCGCTTATGGAGGACGGAGGTCGTTCTGCGACCTCCGGCGCCTGAGTCGCCTGCGGTACCTGGCCCGTTCCCGGGCCTGGCGGGCCGGGAGAGTCCTAAACCTCTCCCGGTCCCGCTCCGCCGTCTCCTTCGCGAGCATAACTTGCTCGCAGATTGACCTAAATGTAAACCTGACTAATACCCATGTCATTACAAAAATAGCCCTGTCAAATGGTCTATTACTCAAAAAGTTCATGATATTTGCATATCATGATATTTGATATTTGATATATGCATGAAAATTATTCTAGCTCTGACATTTACAAATTTTTATATGAAAAACTTTACATGTTATGAATATTTGAAATAGTGTTTGATCTCTAGTGTAAAATTTGATATTTCGAGATACATCATTTCAATTTTCTGCCATTGATACTTAACTGATTTTAAACAAACATCAAGCTTTAGTTTTCTGTAAACTCTATGTCCAGAGCTATGTAAATTATTTATTTTAACAACAAGAAAGGACCAAAGATTATTCAACATTATATCACAAGGTTCCAAACATTATTATGATAACTTACAGCTGACTCCTTTTTAGGTATCCTGCTTCTCAAATCAGATTGTTTATCACAGAGATTCTTCTTTACTGTGAAGAAGTTGCTTAAAACCTCTTTACATTTCATGCATATCAATTGCGGCAAACCATCAAATGGCTCCACCTGCAATGTTTTGAAATTCAATTACTTTACTGTAAATATAACTTGATTATTATTAAAGTATATATCTTCCCCGTAGTTGGAAAATTAAATAAGTCCGGTTTTGGCGATATTGACTTTTCCCTATTTTCAAAACACCTAAAACATGCCGCATATTTGAGCTTACAGGCATTTTCGTATCTTATTCCATTCCAAAAATATAGCCATTTTGTCGCACAGATGGAACAATAAATATCTTCAGACTAACACTATTTTTTGAAGGAAAAATAAATAACTCAGTAAATAAATCAATAACTGTGGTCAATGATAAGTTAAATGGCAAATAAATTAAATAACATACCTATTTTAAGTTTTTCATAGTTTTACTTAAGTATGTCTTTTGTAATTAAGTCTCTGATTTTAGAGCCTTATTGTTATATTTTGGGTTTAAATTATTTTCTGTTTTGATTTGAAAGAATACTTTAAGTTAATTTTGTTTCCACTTGTTATAATTGCTATAATTTTGTTTATTTTTTTAAGTTTGTGCCTAGATAAATATCTATTTACAATACCCTTTTTTTAAATTTTATTGTACTTTTATATTTCTTCCAAAATATAACTTTATTAATATCATAATACAGCTTTTATTTTATATGAGACCAATAATAGTTAAAAATATTAAAATAATGTAAAATACAAAGCCACTAAGTTTTACATTTAAAAATATTTCGAGTATGAGAAATTCAATAACTGCATTTATTTCACCAAATTTTACTCTACCAAATGGATTTAGCTTGTAGTAAAACTAAATAAATAGCCGAAATAAGTAGCTAATTGTAGTTACGTTATAAATAATAGTTGTGGCAAAATTAAACAACTTGATTTTTAATGTTTTATTTTATTATAGTTAAAGATAGAGTTCAGTTTGTTAAAGCATAAAATAAAAGGTAATCAGGCCCACAAAATATAAAATTAACGACAGTAAATTGTCTCACATTTTTTAACAAATGTACATTAACTGAAAAAGAACCACTGAATAACGTTTATCTCAGAAGTACAAAATCATAGTTATTTAATTTTCCAACTACGGGAACGATATGTATTTACATCAGTTGTCTAGTACCCATAGTACAAGCTCTACTTAGTTTCAGACTAGATAATGTTGTGTGAATGTCGTAGAATATTATTTTTATTAAGACTAAAACAAAACAAATTTCATTTGGAATACAAAATTAAAATACCATAAAAGACAAGGCCAAGGGAATGCAACAAAATAGTAAATCTATCACAATATTAAATAAAATCTTGGGAAGAAAGGTCATACCTAAACCCATAGTTTGTATGTACTTAATAATACTTACATCTATGTCATAACAGTATTTTATTTGCTGTTGAACAATAGGTACTATTTGATACTGTCCCAAATCTTTTAAACACAAACGACAAGTGACAAAGAGTTTTGGATCAACTTCTATCATGTCCATGATTATTGACCTGTAAAACATAAGATTATATTATACTAGCAATTGGCACAGCTTCTCTCTCTCATTTCATGTTTGTAACTTTGAAAATGACGAATTTCCATACAACCGTTCCTCTCTTATTTTAACCCCTTTGGGATAAGCAACTACTTCTAATGTATAAGCACCTTAGAAGTAGTTGCTAAAAAGCATCAACTCCCAAAATTTAAATTTTATAGCCCCAGTGGTTTGGTTTCTGCATTGTTAGATCAGTCAGTCAGGGCAAGTAATTTTATATGTAAAGATTAAGTATGTATGACAGATACTTTTGGCAATTGCTATGGCAACATATCAAATGTGAATTAAGTTCATTCCTGGTCCAAACTGTTTGAAAATATCGATGCTTACAAATTATCTTCTAACAAAGCCTTCTTGATTTCTACTAAGTTCAAACTTCCCGCACAAAACTATTTACATCTACGTTGTCTTTACAATACAAGCTCTTTGACTTATGGGGAAGAGAAAAATAAACACATCGTAACCTCAAAGAACTTAAATTTGAACTTACCTTAAATTTTTAGTGCTTCTCTGAACTGGTCCTCAAATAGTGATGTTCTTGTTTCTTTAAAATAATATTATTTTGTCACTAGAAAAAGGTGAACCGTCAGACGATATTAATTTCCTAGGACGTGGGAAGTAAACTTTCACAATCTTATACCCCAAAGTTATAGAAAACCGATGGATAGTAAGAATCGCAAATTTGCCGTCTTAAATAAACTGTACTGCATCTTGACAGCCACAGAAACAAACATTTATGAGCTTACGATAATGACGACGAAATAAGACAGAATGGTCGTTTGACTCGACTTGTCTCAAGTCAAAATGGATAAAGAATGTCCTTTTAATAGTGCCCTCTATCAGGGGGTAACAGAACTCAATGTGTGCTACTAACGCCATCTTTTGATGAAAACAACTTATAACCAACAAAACTTGTGCCAATCGACAGAGTTCATC
Source organism: Arctia plantaginis (assembly GCA_902825455.1). Classification (NCBI taxonomy): domain Eukaryota; kingdom Metazoa; phylum Arthropoda; class Insecta; order Lepidoptera; family Erebidae; genus Arctia; species Arctia plantaginis. Next base: position 4,122,532 of record CADEBD010000303.1, read on the forward strand.
TACTCGACACTAGATGACACTGATATGGATTTTTCTATCCACTTCCATTTTTCATTTTTTTTTATTATACACGTGGACTCTACGTGGATTTGTCGCGGCTCCTTCTAAATGGCTGCGTCGACTTCGATATTTTTGTGTGTTTTCATTATGTGCACCCACGATCAGTTTCGGACCTAAACCTTATGTACGCATTGTATTACGATAGTCTGTTCCAAAGTTTACAACGAACTGGCTGCTGCCAGAATTGTCTCCATATGAAAAAACTTTTTAGCTTTAGAAAACACTTTATATTATATTCATTGAACTATTAGTCTGTTCAAAAATTCACCATAACCTGCCGGTTGTGCCTAAGATTACCTCTAGACAAACTAACTGTTTAATAGCTAACTGAGGCGAAATTGTATAATTATACTCATAGACCGTATACGAGGTGCTCCACACGTTGGTAGAATATCCGGTGTGTTTTGTGCAGTGGTGTGACCTCATGACGGCCATCGAAGCGAGAGCGTGCAAAACTTTGCCATCTCCTTTGGCAAACTAGTTATGCTAAAGGAGACGACGGAGCGAGACCAGGAGAGGTCTAGAACTCAAGCTGTCCGCCAGGCTGCTGTGCTAGGTTTTGCTGAGGGCTGTGACCGAAGAGGATATGAGCTGTGGCAGCGTGCTGTTGGCGATGTTGCCGGACATCGCCAACGAATTCAATTGTCTACCATTCACCTGCATCAGGGAAGCACTCCACTATCACACACAGAAGCGGCTAATGGCAGACTCATGTCGTTCGATTTTCCACAGAGGTCATTCTCAGGCCCCTCCTATGGAACATTGATGACTTTTTGGTTACAACCCGTGAGGCGAATTTTCAAGAGGCGGCACGCCTGGCCATCAGGGTTGTCTCTCTGGTAGTCGGCCGATTGAGGAGCTGGCTTACGGGTGGCCCCGGATAAAACGAAGACCCTCTTATTACATGGGCCCCGTCGTGGTCCATCCCCTGGCGGCTCAATCGTGGTCAAATCGGTTCCCTACCGTTTTACCTGTTCTGCGCTGCGTCTGCCCTTGGCCGACTTTTGCAGAATTTAGGTTGATCCAGCGTTGCGACAAGACGGCTGTACACGGGGGTTAATAGTACTGTACGGCGCACCAGTGTCGGCGGAGGCCCTCGACTCGGGCGTCCTCAGTGGATATTGGCGTTAACGTACTGTTTCGACGGAGGTGGTGTGCGCATTGACCGGAACTTCCCCGTGGCATTTGGAAATGAAAGTGTTTGCCGAAGTATTTCGCGAATGGCGGCAGTCGACCCCAGCCAGAACAGATAAGCGAAGAAAATTTTAACACACACTGCTGATCGAACATAAAAGCATAAACCAACGACAGTTGACACTGACAATCTGTCGAAATGACAGGCGAAAATGAAACACGGGCATATATTATTTATGGGCATAATATTTTTCTAAAGGGGTTGTTAGGTAAGTCCGCGAGGCCCCTGCTTGAACGATGCTCCTGGCGGTTGTCCAGTTTGCCAGCCCCAAAGGTCGCCTCTGCTAAACGTAGTCTGAAAAAATGTAAAGTTAAAGAGCAATGGATTATCGTGATATCTACTTGCACGTGATCCGCAGAGATAAGTAAAATATGATGAAAAGTGTTTAATATAACGAAAATTGACGGATAACTGACGGCACAACTAAAGAAAGTATAGATGAACTGTGTAAAAGAGGATATCAATAGAATCAGGGAAATGAATCAAAGAAGTATTAGGGTAATACGATTATGTTAATTTAAAATTGATTATTACTTATAATCAGCGCGAATCGATCGAGTTCAAGGCGTACTTTAATTGTTCTTATACTATTCTCCATAAAATTCGGACATCACGAAGTTTGTTTCCCGGTGTAAATGCACACACCGATATATTTTTTAGATGCTCCACCTATCTATGCAGAGAAATTGGTATTCATTCATTTCACATTCAATTCATTTGCGTTGGGTAAAAGTAACTCAAGCGTTGTATTGGATTCATCATTACCATCAAAAACAATTACCTACAATCTATAAACGTGCAACGAATTTATATACATACAAAAAATAAACGACATTGTTTTAGCTGGTTCCGCTGTTTTTGGATCCGTTCGGGTGGATTCGTTTTTGCGACGAGACAGAACGTTCCAAAACCGACAAGCGCCCCTGTCCTGCTATTGATCCTTTTCGGCATTAAACGTATCCTACAGGATCGCCACCAATTTCTGGTCGCTGCTGAGCGAGCAACATCCTTAATTTTCAATAGCCGAACAAAAGGAACTAGTCACATTCGATTTCTGAACTTTTGGATGTAATCCCTGGGACCCAGCGACTCCACGCCAGGCCAGTACTACCTTACTTATTTGGTTGAAGAATCTAAGTACTGGTGAGGAAGATCGGTGCTTGCGATACACACGCACATTCACACACACACCCGCACGCACGCTCGCACACATACACACTATATTCAAATTTCATTGTAATCAATGGAGGTGGAGGTAGCCATTATTTTTTTTAGCGTGCTAGTATTTACATCCCCTACCGTCGCTGCATTTGACCATGCATGGTAACAATCTTGCAGGATTGTTACCATGCATGGTCAAATGCAGCGACGGGGGGGGGGGGGTCAATGATGCATGGGCTGTCTAACCAAGGCGTGGATCTCCCCCGATGGGAATTAATGAAGATGGAACGTATAATTTCATGCCCTGAAGCACTGCACCAGCGACAGAATTGGGACGATCCGGCAAGAAACACACCTGACTCCATGGGTAGCACGCAAAGAAAAAACGCATGAGTTGTACTGTACTCCGGATTACGCAATGATCCAAGGGGTCAAGTAGGGCCTCGGTGAGTTCATAACCGTCCGGATCGGAGGTCAGCAGAAGTCCAACAATGAAGGCACATGACTTTCCACATCTGGGACTCGCGTGGCCATTGATACCAGTTATGACAAGCCTTAGATCAGGGCAAAGTCGTGTACAGATCTCTCCGAGTGATCGGTTTTGCGTGAACCAAGCCATTGGGCGTTATAAGCGTTAAATTCACCTAGTATTACGATCTTTGCGGATGGGATCTGCTGCAGCACAAAATCTGTAACCATTTGGACGTGGTCAATCAGTCGGTCAATTTTGGTATCACCGCTGTGAAACCTGTAGGGGCATGTATAAACGCGACGATGGTCGTCGCTGTCCAAGATAGTAGTAGTAGTGACGGATTAAGAATACGGAATGTCACTACCCCCAATTCATCCCGTGGGTGTCGTAAGAGGCGACTAAGGGCGCAAAACAACGCAGGACACCAGCACTGCAAAAAGAAGGAAAACTTGATACAATCCCTATACCAACCCGTCTGGCCAGCGTGGTATAGTAGGCCAAAACCTCCTTTCTAAGGAGAGGCCTATGTCCAGCAGTGGACTATTAAAGGCTGTTGATGATGATGATGATGATGATGATGATGATGTCCAAGATAGAGAGGTCCTGTCCTTCAAGAATGCCGAGGCGCGATTGCGTATCAAGGCAATAGCCAGGGTAAGAGAGGTAGGATGTGTCCGATGAAGGCGATATCTGTGTCTCGGTTAAAAAGAGCAAGTATTTATATTTCCTATGTGTAATATATATATATTTACAAAAACTATATAAGTAGTCTATTAGTCAATCTAGCTTTCATAGTACAAGCTCTGCTTGGTTTGAAACTAGATGGCGTTGTCAATGTCTGAAAATATTATTGTTATAAAACCTTTCAACGAGCAGCTTCGGCAGTGGTAATCATTTTCCATCAGATGACTGGTCTGCTCGTTTGACCCTTCTCTATAAAAAAATATGTCGGCGGTTTTCCATGGGACTATGACCTGCCCAAGAAATGTCTTCAGGGTAAAAAAAAAATTATTAAGGAATTGTCCGTTTTTTGTTAGGACGTTGGTTTTTTTTATTCCGAGTAAAATCTATATATATAGCAGCTAAAGTTAGGAATTGGGAATAAGTTTTATAACATTTTTTAAAGCCTGCACTTAAGGGTAAATTAAAAGTTATTTCACGTTCATGGATATTTTTATTTGAGGATGGCAATACAAAATAGACTATATAATATTGTTTATTCACAAGATAAATCAATAGTAGGTAACGCTATTCGCCTGAACACTACGTAGTTTATAAAATCTTTAAATTTGTAGAAATCTATTCGTTAATGGGCATCGATAGCAAACGTTCTGTTCGAAATCGGCATAAAAATAGACCCTACTGAAAACGATGTTTTTTTTTAAATTTTATTTTATAAATTATACTATTAGGTCTTAGCAAATCTGTCTAAAAATATATGGTTCATCGCTACCGGAATTTTTCAAGTATTAAAAAACATTTCTAGACAACTCCTTTGTTCTAGGAATAAAAAAGTCATATCAAGAGTGGCTTTGCATTACGTCCGATAAAAATCCGATCCGAACCCGTGAAAATACAGCCCGATGTTGTCGTAGAACTATTTCTGTGGTAGTTTACGCTCTAAATCCGACTTCCGTCATCTGATTTCTTTCTGTTATCCGTTAATCTCCACTCCGAAGAACCAAGGTAACCATACTATTATTTGTATTAATGCACCTAGAATTCTTTACTTCTTCTATGTCGATCGTAGTAGTTCGTACGTACAACAGCATTGCCAGAAGTTGACGCCGAGTCAAAGGACTCATGATCAACGACGTGAACGCACTACTATGGCTCCAGGCAAAATAACATATGCTAAAAGGTGACCGATGAATTGCATGGATTAGAATCAGTGATCTCAATACTTAGTAGCCTTCCAAATCCGTAATTACAGATCAGAAATCGGAGGTAGTGCGAAAAGCAATATTCGAACTCAGTGCGAGATTTCTAGATCCGTATTTTCACGGGTTCGGATCGGACGTAGTGCGGAACCACTCAAAAAGTAAAAGTATTAGAATGTAAGTCAAGAATATTAGGATTTATTGCCCAGAAATATCAAAGCATTTAATTTATCCGCGGACCTCCCTCTCGGACCGCGCCTGGTCACCAGATTTTTATACTTTGTCTATTACTTCAAATTTTCAATATTCCAGAACATACTATTTCCTCCAACTTGTGCCATCTATCATCCAATAGCGGAACTTTTGTGTTTATTGTCTATGTCAAGTGCACAGATTAGAGAAACAAAAGATAGATACGTGTCAAAAGTCGAAAATATTCATTTAGATGTTATTACAGAAAATTAAGTGCCCAGTTTCTGTGATTGTTGAGCAAATTGTTGCACTAATCGTTTTTTAGTTATTTCACAAAATCACTTTCTGCTGGGGTAACGTTATTGCAGCCAGACAATTTGTTTTTTTTGGAATATTAAAATAAAATAAATATTAGCCATAGGTATAAATAGTTATCTAGGCGGGTGCAATGTTGCAACTTATTTTGTATTTTTTTTATCTTCTGCTTCGAAATCATTCGAGATTATGCTGAAGTACCTAACGAGAGTAAGTTTGTGGGTTTGCTGGATCTCTGAAAACGGGCAAGCAGATTCTAATCATCTATTGCACATGACTTCTTAACAATCAGTTTTAATTTGTTGTGATAACAAAAATATTTTTTTAAAAATAATTTAATTAAAATACATTTCAATACTGTGACGTATAGCATTATATAATAAAATATAGGACGCAAGCCAACGGCAACGCCATTCGTTCACTTCCGATCTGACATTCGGAGCGGGCGAGCGTGCTGTGGAGTTGGGTGCCTATGTACATAATTGTGTGGTGTTTTATTACAAGTACCCCTATATAAAAAGTGGATATCACATTGGCGACGAGTAAAAGCGCAGTAAGTAAAATAAATGTTCATATGTACCTGCTTCAGATTCGGTCAACAAAAAAAAAAAAAAAAAAAAAAAAAAGATAGAAGGGAAAACAGAGCCGTTTTGTAAATCACTACCTGTTGAGTTAGGAAACATCTGTAAAATGTGCATTTTGTAGGAGTATAATAGCACAAAATATCTTGTAATATAATGCAATATGTTACTTGAACCGTAATCGACGTAGTATGTATGTAGCATAACTTGCTGTTGACAGTATTACGAGTGTTTATAATTTAGATCGTAGCTACATCTCGATCTAAATATTTACAATGGGTTTGTATATACTATGGGTTTGAGTGTGAATTGTTGACCGAAGCTGGTTGCAAATAAATGCAAACAAAAGACTTGATTGGAATAAATCATCTCTCCAATTTATTCGTCAGTTAAGTATGAATGTACCAACGTTTTTAAAGCGTTAATACTAAAATGAAAATATTATAAGTGATGCTAACGTGCCTAACATTGTCTGTCGGTATATAAACAAAGATTTATAATAAATCAATGCCCACATAGTGGTAACAAAGTATATTGCTGGTTTAACATTCTACAAACATGCTTATTTTACGATATACCTACATCTTATTTATTTAACTTATCTTAAATAGCATATTCAATACAAAATAAATATAAATTTAAAATAAATACAAACATTTGATAAAACATTTTATAATACTCTAATTTTAAAGGGCCTTAAAGCGGTTAATGGATTTAATTTTATATGATATTCCGATCGCTCTTCAGCAGTCATTGATAACGACTATTAATTTAAATAAATATTAATTTTATGGTCATTAATTATAATCAGTCTTTGATAGTATTTATTATATTATGTGTTATCAATATATATCATATTATAAATTGGAGCTCAGTTAAAGTTATAAATACCAATATTTATTTGGTACAATCACTTAAATTAGACCTAGAAATAATTATTAAAGCGTCCTCTTCGCTATTGCAGATCATCCGATATGTCCCAATTACAAATACCAACAATAGAACCATTCGATTGTGAAGGCGATCCAACATCTTTGGGTTCTCGTTGGGAGAGATGGAAACGAGCTCTAGAAATATATTTTATAGCGACTGACACCAACGACCAAAATACAAAACGTGCTATATTACTACATTCCGGTGGCATGATATTACAAGACATATATTTTAATATTCCCGGTGCACATGTAACTGCGACTGACGTTTATGACACGGCAGTTAAAAAATTAGATGAGTATTTTTCCCCAAAACAAAGCTATTTATTTGAAAGACATTTATTTCGGTTAATGAAACAAGAACCCGATGAAAAGTTTGAAAAGTTCTTGATTCGTCTTAGACGACAGAGTTCCAAGTGCAATTTTACTAATGAGGACGAAAACCTCATCGATCAAATAACAGAAAAGTGTAGTTCTACTAAATTGAGAAAGAACATTTTGGTACTTGGTGACAACGCAACCGTAGCGAAAATAATAGCAGAGGCAAATACGTTAGAAACGGTAGACCGTCAATTGAGCGAGTTCCACGACAGACATAACAAATCTGCAACATCTACCAGCATCAACAAAATCGACAATAAAACCGTAAAACGATTCACCAGACGAGAGGAGGTTGATTCCTGCTGCCGTTGTGGCAGTAAAAATCACAAAAGTGATAGCAGTACTTGCCCTGCAGTTAATGCTAATTGCATAAAATGTGGATTTAAAGGCCATTTTCAGAAACACTGCCGAACCAGGGCCAATAAACGAAAAAGTTCTAACTTTCCACCAAACAATAAATATAAAAAACCCAAAGTTGAGTCTTCCCAAAACAAAGGATCTACATCTGTAGATTATATTTTCCACATCGATGACGATGCAATGATAGACTGTCAGGTAGGTGGAGTTCAAATTCAAATGCTCATTGATTCTGGTAGTAAATCCAATATTATAAATGATCGAACCTGGGAGTACATGAAGCAATCTCAAGTTAGAGTCTCTAACCAAGAGAAGCTTTCCGACAAAACGTTCCTGGCATATGGTGCCAAAGAGCCATTAAAGGTACTAGGCTCATTTGAGGCTCCAATAAAGGTGGGGTCAAATTTATTAATTTCAAAATTTTATGTTATTGAAAATGGATCTAGGAACCTTTTAGGAAAGCAAACGGCTATTTCTCTAAAAGTTTTAAAATTGGGTCTGGGTGTCAATTTTATCGAACAAACACCATTCCCCAAATTCAAAGACGTTCAATTAGAAATCATGTTTGACAAAACAGTTCGCCCAGTTTGTCAACCTTACAGACGTGTTCCGATTCCTTTGGAGTCAAAAATAAACAAAAAATTGGATGAACTAGTACGATTGGATATAATTGAACCGGTAAATATGCCTTCTGCGTGGGTTTCTCCGATGGTGCCAGTTTTGAAGCCTGATGGTGATATTCGTATTTGTTTAGATATGAGAATTGCTAATAAAGCCATTATAAGAGAGAATCATCCCTTGCCTACCATGGAACAACTAATTCCTAAGTTTTGTAAAGCAAGTTTTTTTTCTAAATTAGATATTAAAAATGCTTTCCATCACGTTGAATTGTCAGAAAATAGCAGAGAAATTACAACATTTATAACTAGTAAAGGACTTTTTAGGTATAAAAGACTAATGTTTGGAATTTCTTGCGCACCTGAACATTTCCAAAAAATTATAGAAAAAATGTTATTACCTTGTGACGGTGTCGTAAATTTTATAGACGACATCGTTGTTTTTGGACGAGATATGAAGGAAAGTCAGACTAGGCTTGAGCACGTTTTAACAGTACTTAGAGACAACAATGTCTTACTGAATAAAAGTAAATGTGTTTTCAACGGAAAATCTATTCAATTTCTGGGACACGAACTCTCGGCTTCAGGCGTTAAACCACTTGACAAATACATCAAAACAATTTAGACATTTAGATCACCGGAAACCATCGAAGAAATCCAAAGCTTTCTAGGGCTAATTAATTTCGTTGGAAAATGGATTCCCAATTTGTCCACCTTGACAGAACCAATTCGTCAGTTACTTAGGCAAAAAGTACATAAGAATGCTAACATCACAGCATTTTGGCATAATCCGCAAGCAGAAGCTTTTGCAAAATTAAAGGATTGTCTCTCCAAGATTCCAACCCTTGGCTACTATGACCCAAAAGATCGTACCCAAGTATTCGCTGATGCGAGTCCCGTAGGACTAGGTGCTGTACTGATTCAGTACGATAACAATGAGCCCCGTATTATTGCTTTCGGTAATAAAAGTCTATCTGACGTAGAAAAACGGTACTGCCAGACCGAAAAAGAGGCTCTAGCCTTGGTTTGGGCAATCGAGCACTTCCATATATATTTATATGGGAAAAAGTTCGAACTTGTCACCGATCATAAACCCCTAGAAGTCATATTTGGTATACGATCAAAGCCTTGTGCACGAATCGAACGTTGGGTCCTTCGATTACAAACATATGATTATAAAGTAATATATAAACCGGGCAAATCGAACATAGCAGATCCATTATCCCGTCTATGCAGGGCTACCAACTCACAAGAAGGTTCTCTTGGAGGCGAATATCATGTCAACCAGATTGTGCAATATGCACGACCTATTGCATTACCACTTAAGACAATTATTGATGTATCGAATAACGATAAGGAATTTAAATTGGTTAAGGATGGGTTACTGAATGATAATTGGGATCATTCAGTAAATAATTACAAATTATTTCAACATGAACTCTGGTTACATGATGGCGTTTTGTTAAGAGGTACCAAGATAGTAATTCCTACTGAGTTGAGGGGTATAGTTTTGGCAGCAGCCCATGAAGGCCACCCAGGTATAGTCAACATGAAGGCTAGGTTACGTACCAAGGTCTGGTGGCCGAAAATAGACAAGGACGCCGAAAAAACTGTAAAAAATTGCAGAGGGTGTACCTTAGTCTCGGCTCCTAATCCACCATTACCTATGAAAAGGCGTGAACTGCCTTCAAAAGCCTGGATGGATACTGCTGTTGACTTTTTGGGTCCCTTGCCTAGTGGAGATTATCTTTTTGTGATTATCGATTATTACAGTCGATACAAAGAGATTGAGATCATGAAAACAATATCTGCACAAGATACAATTAGAGTGTTAAAGAAAATTTTTTCACGTACCGGGAGTCCTGCTAGCATAACGGCTGACAACGGCAGACAATTTTGTAGTCAAGAATTCAAGGGATTTTGTAGTGAACATGGAATTACACTCTTTAATACGATCCCTTACTGGCCTCAACAAAACGGTGAGGTTGAGAGACAAAACAGGGATATTCTTAAAAGACTTAAAATCAGTCAATGCGAGAAATCAGACTGGAAAGACGATTTGTTAAAATACCTAATAATGTACAATAGTACACCGCATTCATCCACAGGTAAATCTCCATCGGAGCTATTCTATGGAAGGCAATTCAGAGATAAATTACCCTTTTTAACAGATCTTGAAACCAATTATAACGATTTAGAAGTTAGAGACCGGGATAAAGAAACAAAAGACAAAATTAAATTAATCGAAGACAGAAAGAGAAAGGCTACAGACAGAGAATTAGGAATTGGCGAGAAAGTCTATGTAAAGAACTTTGTCAAAGAAAATAAAATAACTCCAGACTACAATCCAACACCTCATACCGTAATAAGCGCTGAAGGAAGTGACATAAACGTAAGGAACGATGAAACTGGCCAGGAGTACAGGCGAAATATTGTACATCTGAAGAAAGTAGAAGGCGAATGGAAAGTTATTAATCAGGGAGATGTATCTAATAAAGATGAATAGTTTTACTTATTTACGGTCATCTATTACCAGCAAAGTTAAGTGTATCTAGTAAATTAGAATAGTGATTTATGATTTAGAAAATTAAGAGATCAAATTAATTATATTAAAAGGAAGAGATGTGACGTATAGCATTATATAATAAAATATAGGACGCAAGCCAACGGCAACGCCATTCGTTCACTTCCGATCTGACATTCGGAGCGGGCGAGCGTGCTGTGGAGTTGGGTGCCTATGTACATAATTGTGTGGTGTTTTATTACAAGTACCCCTATATAAAAAGTGGATATCACAAATACGTCCTAACACTTTGAATAAGACCTAAGTCCTAAAACTTACTTTAAACGTTATTTTGTACAGTCTTATTGTACGAGATTCTAAAGGAAATGCATTATAAAACCTATTCCAAAAATTAGTGCATTAATTCAACTATTCACATGCAACTTTACACTCAATAATTAGCGAAATACAATGAAAATATTGACCATCACCGCAATACCTATTGCGGTGATGGTCAATATTTTAAAATTTTCAATATTTTAACATAACCCAAACGAGTTCGGATGGTTACAATAAGCGGCCGTGCAGTACATTTAGGTATCATTCTAAAATTCACAGTAGGTATAGTATATGGTAATTTTGTACCGTTATGTACACAACAGATTGGTTTAAGATTTATCTTCAAGTAATAATGACTTTTATAGATTGGACTATTAGGTATAGATTTATAGGTAAAAATATAGGGTATCTGAAAATGTGAGAATTTAGAAAAACACTCGTCTGAGCAGAAAACGCATGATGGAATTAGTCTACCTCAACAACAATAGTGGCCTGTTTCCATTGATATAATACTTACATAGATGAGTAATTACCGCCTAAAATCGTTGCTACTGCACATCTGTCCACAGCCATATGCGTAGCAAACGTCAATTCAGTGTTCAATGTGGCGTCAACCGAGTTGAACATAGCGACACATGACAGTAACAATCGCCAAAATGGGTAAATGCGTAGTGAAAGAATGCGATTCAAGGTCACAAAACCATAATAAATCATGCGGAATTACTTATCATGTGTAAGTTTATGGTTTTTGTATTGATAATATCGTAAATAAGGCTATAATTGAAATAAAACATTGATAATTGTAATTTAGAATCAGTGTTACCATTAAAAAATCATTTTGGTTTTCCTACATTAGTGGGAGAATTTATAATTTATGAAATAATATGCTTTATACTGTTTTTAAACATTTTGCCAATAATAACAAAATATAGGAAGAACGGTAGTTGTTAGGGCTGGACCGATCACTTTTTTTAGGGACCCGTTGAACGTTCACCTTCTGCCAAGCTCGCAGTGCTGGAGACTTTTGTACAAAAGAATTAATTAATTAATTCATTCATTTTTCTTAATTAATTATCAATTATAAATAATAATTGTACAAAAAAATAATATATATATAAAAAATAAAAAAGTAAATAAATAAAAATAAAAAAAATAAAAAAAGCATATATATATATTTTTATATATTTTTTTATTTGTATTTTAAAATATTAAAAGAATTTGCAATACACCCTGGGGATTATTTATTATCAGTACAAGTTGATCTTTCACTTTTATTATTAAATGCCATTATTTATACATACGTAAAAATAAGATTGTATCATGAAAGTAAAATATCCACACAAACTTATAAAAAAGAGTCTACAAGACAATTGTATATAATTGTATATTATACAAAACTGATGCTTCATAGCGCAGTTTGATTTTACACTGAATATAACCTTTTTACCTTTTAACCAAATATTCCCAGTTATTTTATTATTTATACCTATTCCATTCAATTCGAAATATATTATTTAAAATATTTAAATTAATTTATTTTATTACAAAATTGTTTAAAAAAAATTGTTTCTTGGTTGTTTGGGTAAAATTTCATACGGTAGTCAACACCGGCCCACCATCGTAAAGTTATGTCTTTGTCTAATCCGAGGGATGGTATTGTTCTTGCCTCGCGTGTAAATGAGACATAAATATGTTTACTTTCAAATGTTTAGTGGTATCAAAGCTACGTCGTCAAAAGTTCAAAATTGGTTACACTTTTTTCGACGAGTGATAATGAGGTTTGCTTCTCTAGTGTTGTTTTAACTCAATGCCTGTTTCATTAAAATGAATGAAAAAAATTAAACATAATTATGACGGGCGATGACAATTTCGTGCTTTACATTAATGTAAAATCAAGTAAAAAGTGACGTAATTGTTGTTTGTGAAAATTTTATCTTTTTATAACTGTATTTCCCATGCCTAGTAAGTGCATAGGTAATATATCAGTATAATCTTACCTCATCGTGTGCGTTAGCCCAGCAAAATAATGTCGAAAATGGTCATTTAAACGTTAAAGATAATTAGTTACTCCCCTTCTGTAATTGTTAGGCACATTTTTAAATTTGTTTCTCTTAAACTTTTTTAGTTATTTCAAAAAAACATTTCCTGCTGGGGTAACGTTTGAAACGTTACCGCAGCCAGACATTTTCTTTTTTAATTGTAATATTGAAATAAATTTTAGCTAAATAATTAGTTATCTGGACTAGGTAAATGTTACAACTTATTTGGTATTTGTAGTTTCTTCGGCTGCGAAGTTATTCGAGATCCTGCTGGAGTAACGTTTGTGGGTTTGCTGGATCTCTGAAACGGGTAAGCGGATTGTAACCATCTTTTGTACATAACTTCTTAAGGATTAGTTTTAATTTGTTCGACAATAAAATAACAAAAATAATATACCGTTTAAAAATTATTTAGGTATGTATGAAAACACTTCAATACGTCCTAACACTTTGAATAAGACCTCTAAAGACTTACTTCAAACGTTATTCTATTGCTTGTAACTACCTTCAAATGTATACGAATTTTTGTAAGTATACTGTAAGTGACTAAAAAGTTATGATGAAATGTGGCTCTCCACGTTCACGATCACAATGTGTGTGGCCCTTTTTGGCCACCGGTAAACCTGTGTGTGGATATATAAACTGAATGTTATGCCAATAATTAGCTGTTTACTTCAGTTGTCTACCTGTAAAATTTCAGCGTAGTACATATAATAATTTACGAGATAATTAAATAAAAGTCATTAGAAGGTGCAAGACCGTGGTAACCCGAACATGTTTAGGTGGTTCAGTTTTTCGTGAATAACTCCGTAATGGTTGGATGTACAAATTTTTACTTACCATACACAATTACGCGACGTCATACACTAAATATCTGTTAAACTCAAATAATGAAATTGGAACTTTTTTCGCTGAGGCATGCACACAAAAAAGAGACACCTCTGTCGTTTGTTTCGGCATTTCTTCCCAGTGTCTAAGGCAATGCCGGCGCCTTCTAGCTGTAAAGAATCTAATCTGAATTGCACAAATAAATATCGTTTTATTTCATTATTATTAATTTCATCATTGTGTTGAATCTGCTGGAGTGTCCCGAATGCGAGCTCAGGCTTTCGTCTTCAAAATTATTGTTTTTTTTAAATGGTTCCATCGAGATTTTTAAAGATTTGTATCTTGATGTTTAATTGTAATTGTTGAATTTTTGTAAACATTATATTTTCTTTAATTCAGCAAGGTGTGCTGTAAGAACATATCTAATTTTCGAAACAAAAAAAAAGCACTGCAAAGAGAAGGAAAGCTTGACCCTTTTTTTTTTTGACCCTTTTTGACCCTTTTTTTTTTTTTTTTTTTTAACGTGTGGAAATCCCCTCGGACCGTCACCCCTCCGGGGTTTGCGGCGGGGTGGTGTGTCGGACTCGGACCGACTAAAACCACACGGTGTGCCACTCTGCGCCTGTAACAGGAGGGATCCGGGAACAGCTGTTGTTAAGACATCCGGACCCCTCCTAGCGCCAGCCCGCTCCTGGTGCGGGCTCCGTCTCAATGTAGATGTTCCTCTCTTTAGGCGACGTCTGGCACACGCGGACGCCGCCCCCTCGCGGCTGGCCGACTAATGCGGGTGGAGGGGAAACCCACCCCGTCCACCCGCGGCCACACTCAGGGCGGCATGAGGCTGTGGTAGGCGGGCCTCCGCCGCCCGGTTCGCCGGCGGCGGATCGGGTCCGAGTGGAGGTCGTCCTCCCGGGCCCTCTCCGCCGCCTCCTTCCGCGAGATTACTACCTCGCAGAAGGTTGCGACCGCGGTAAAACAACTGTCGCTACCGGCCATGGAGCGTACTACGGCCGGTAGCGAGAGATCCACTCCGATGACTGCAGTGAGGGCCCGGCGCTGCGCCGCCCATGCGGGGCAGACCGCCAGCGTGTGCTGGGCCGAGTCCTCACTGCAGTCGCAGTGGTGGCAGGCGGGACTCAGTTCCCTCCTAGCGACCGTGTGCAGGTACTTTCCGAAGCAACCGTGCCCGGAAAGCACCTGCGTCAGTCGGAAGGAAAGGGTCCCGTGCTGCCGCCCTGCCCACTCGGCGATGACCGGCTGGAGAGCCTCCACGGCGGCGAAGCCAGCGCGTGGAGTCTCCAGCCCTTTTTGACCCTATACCAACCCGTCTGGCCAGGTGGTATAGTAGGCCAAAACCTCCTTTTTAAGGAGAGGCCTATATCCAGCAGTAATAAATTTTACAGACTGAGCTAAACGTTGTCCAATACAGTCTAGCCTATTTGAAGATTCTACAGATAACGGTAAAATCTTCAAATACTCACTCAAACTTCAAATAAAAAAGTAAAAAATAGGGGAACTTAAACATAATAATTCGTCGTAGCAAGTGATACCACGGCCTCATAGAAAACCGGTGTTGAACAATTCTTTCGTTGGCTTTCACTGAGTGAGTGAGGTTACCGGCGCCCAAATCCCCCCCTCCCGCTAACTCGAGCGGTAAGGACTCCAAGGGCGCCAACGCACTTGTGACTTTTGAGTTGCAGGTGCCCATGGGCGGCGGTAGTCGCTTATCATCAGGTGACCCGTCTGCTCGTTTGCCCCCTTATATCATAAAAAAAAGCAAAGCATCCTAACATTTCAGAGAAAATGATATTTTTGTTAATATTGCAAACTGATACGGCAAAATTTTCACCCACATCACCTGGATAGTTGGCGCTCCACTACTGTGCGCTTTGTGAGACACTTTGCACACAACCAATCTGTGGATGGGTTATTGCTTGAGGTATTGCCGGACCGATACGACACGACCTTCAAACCTTCAAGAAAAGAGCGTACTTCTTCCTAAAAGGCTGGAACGCATTTGTGACTCTTGAGTTGCAAACGTTCATGGGCGGCGATGGTCACTTTCCATCAGCTGACCCGTCTGCTCCTCTGCCCCCTCTAACATAAAAAAAATATATAAAAGATTTTTATCTATACTAATATTATAAAGCTGAAGAGTTTGTTTGTTTGTTTGTTTGAACGCGCTAATCTCAGGAACTACTGGTCCGATTTGAAAAATTCTTTCAGTGTTAGATAGCCCATTTATCGAGGAAGGCTATAGGCTATATATCATCACGCTAAGACCAATAGGAGCGGAGCACCAATGAAGAATGTTTCAAAAACGGAGAAAATTTATTACTATTGAGAGACGCAGACGAAGTTGCGCGGGTCAGCTAGTTAATAATAAAACATTGTGTTGTCCTATATAGTCCAGCTGGTCTCGAGTTAGAGATACAAGAATGTACCGGGAAAAGATCATTAATACACAAAATGTTTATTATTCATCCATCGTTATGCTCCTTCAGAAACGATACACTTACGCCAAGAATTTTCTTTCCACAAATCTGGCCTTTTTCGTCGAATTTCCGCTCTGAAATGGCGCATAACGCTCAAATAATATTCTTTATTTACCGTTTGACCTTCCGGCAAGAATTTCGAGTGCACAACACTGCGATAGTCAGAGACAACAGTCACATGACTTTGACTTTTGATCGGATTTGGCATGGTTTTTTCGGTTTCGGTTCAGTTGGAAGGCGCCACTCCGAAGCTTGACTAGTTTGTATGAGCATATCGCAGTCCCCGACGAACAAAATCGTAATAGGAAAATAACAATTTTACAGGAGCAAATAAAAACTGAATATCTTGAATACTATCAAGATTAAAAAGAAGATTCTTTTATCAAAAATAAGGAAATATTTTTTTGCACTAGATTTTTACTAAATTTTTATCATAAATTTTCTTTATCAGTAAGAAAATTGTGAAAATGTCCATTACTGAAATAAGCTATGGAAAAAATTAACGCAAACTAACTTTACGATAGTGTTCGACTGTAATCACAAATCGGTGTTGCTGTAGTAATCGTTCATTATGATATTGTTCCATGGTAAATATGAATATACTTTATATTCGTAAAATGACATTGCAATCGTATTCGATGATATAACTGACTTTAATATTACGGTAAACAAAAATTACATGCTTATTCGATGATCATTTTTAGGTGTTATAACCATTTCGGTACCTATGTATAAATTCTGATTCTGATTCTGTCATTTTTCCCTCGAACAATATGGTAATAGCCGCTTACTCTAAAATGTTGACTTTTGAGATTTGGTAATAGGTTTTTGCGTTATTGATCGTGTAAATTTTTCACTTATGTTATACGTCGAACAAAAACATAAAGATCATTATTGAATGGATAAATCCAAAAGTATTCATCGCCCGATCATAAAAAAAATTCAATGATTGTAATAGGGTGTGTAGATAACGAATATCTAATAAACCCGATTCTATCGTAATAGCGATTACCATAGTGTTCGTCGGGGACTGCGATATGAAACTTGTAAACCACGTCTCGTCACCAGTAACAATGCGTTTCATGAATGTGATGCGATTGAGTTTTTCGAGAAAATTCAGGTCTTTTGGGTACTAGCCGAGCGGTAACATGTTTCATACCCAAATGATTAGTCAAAATGGTACGGATCGACTCGTGAGATACAGAAAGATCGGCGGCTATCTCTCCTAAAGTTGAATGAAGTTAACTTCAGTTGCAGACGTTAATGGCCTACCAGAGCGAGGCAAATCTTCCATCACATCTCGACCGTTTTTTGAACGCTTTGTACCACTCATAAGCACGTGTTTTTGATAAAGTCGATTCACCGTACATAAGCCTTCTGTGACTTTTTCAGTGACTCCGAACACGAAATTCCATTGGCGATGTCCATTATGAAATTCGCAATACACACTAGATATGATATAACTAAAACAGCACTATATTTAATATAAATAACAGATGCAACTCAAACTCCGCGGCAAAATGGAAAACAGTTATGCCAATCTAACAACAAAAAAACCGGTCAGGTACGAGTCGAATTCGTGCACCGAGGGTTTCGTACCTACCCAGATTTTACGTAATTTTCACGAAAATTTGTAAGTACCAAAATTTATCCTAATTTTCAACTTATTTTATTTTTTGGAATTATTCTTTTATTTGTGCTATAAGACGTTTCTTTTTGCCAAATTTCGTGATTCTAGGTCAAAGGGAACTACCATATAGGTTTTCGACCCAAAACCTATAGAGTACTTCCGGTTGACCTAGAATTGACAATTTTGGTTAAAAGCAAGGTCTTACAGCACAAGTAAAGAAAAAATTCTAAAAAAAAGAAAAAAAAAGAAAATCAAGGTAAATTTTGGTACTTACAAGTTTTCGCGAAAATCGAAATATACCCAATTTTTTTATCGTGTTGATTTTTATACACCTAATACCTCATAGACCTCAGTATCTGGTATAAATTTCAACTTGCTAGGTCTACCCGTTCCTGAGAAAATCCATAGATAATACGATACATTTTTGACTGAATTTTTTTCCCAAATTAAACCGTACTTATGCTTGCACTCGATTTTTTCTGTTTGGACAACTTGGCAGAGCAACTTGAACGCACACCTAGTACTCACTATAATTTGCCCTTAATGCAGTAAAAGTACTTACGTACGTACTTTTGTATCAGTCTGCGGACAGTTGCATGTCTTAGATCGGTTAATGCTTACCCGTTTTAGTCGGTTTAATTTCGACATACCACTTTACCATTGGTCCTAAGATTATGCATTTTATGATCGCAATTCCGCCGCAAGACCGCCGATTCAGGGCTCGTAAAACCTGTGCCTCTAAATTTGTCTATAAGTTTTGGCAACAAAAAGAAGTCGTAGGGTGGATCCACGCGGTAAGGCGGATGCGTCATCAATTCTACATTTGAAGCCTTCAAATAGCCATCTGTTACCCTAGTCGAATGTGAGGATGCGTTATCGTGGTGAAGGAGGATATTGCTTCGAGGACGCTTTTCGCGAGATTTTTCTAAGACTCTGGGCAAGCAAGTGTTTACGTACTAATCTGCAGTCACTGTTCTTTGATCTTCACGCGATACTGTACTTTAATGTCCTGATTTACTGTAAAAAGAAGAAACCATTTTTTACCGACTTTTCTTAACTTTCGTTGCCAAATCTTAAAAAGAAAGACCCACTTTGCCGACTGGCTTATTCTTTCGGGTTCAAAGCAATACACCCAGGTTTCGTCACCAATGGCTGTCCTCCGTTAAACCTTTGTTATCATTTTACGGCAATACTAGACACAAGGTCGTTTCTGGTTCTTCGTTCGGTATCCATCGAGTGCAAACCTTTTGAACCTTCAGATGTACATATAAAATGTTTTGCACTTGGCTCATTCCAATGCCTAATAAAGCACGAATTTGCTGGCAAATAAGAATCAATATTAGTCTGTAACCGGTCGCCGGCCGACCTTAGCGTACCTCGTCATGAAGATGAACGTTTGAATTCTCCAAACCACGAATACACAGAGCTGCAAAATGGTGCTTCATCAATAAATGAAAATTGAAGTCTCTGGCAACTCTCTTGTTGACTCGAGCCACAACGAAAATAATAACAAAAAAGTTTACGAGTTCAATTCATTATGATAGCGACACACAATTTTCGAAAGGGTCACAATGAAAAACCAAATGACAGTCTCGCACATTAAAAGAAAAAAAGTTCCATATTAGAATGCCAGAATTGTTTTTCATTGTAAGTGGCCAGACCCAGAAACTTTCAGTATGCCCCAGGTACCTCCCGTGGAGGCGGAACATAGCAGATGTCAATAATAGGGAGCTCCTTAGATTAAAAGAAAAAATGTTGTATCTTATATGTTGTAATTATCGCTAACCTGTTATTTAACAGTTATTCATAATTAAACAGTAACGTTATTTCTACAACAAATTCATGATTACATTCAGGATTAAAACAAGCACTTTCATCATTAACTATTAACATTATTCAAATAGATATTCGTAAAATATCATCGTCAAAAATATTTTGCAAAATGCATTTCATTAACTGAAATTATTTATTTATCCTATTTGGGTATCTGTTTAAATCACAAAATACTCTGGGGTTAAGTTAATTGAATGAAAATATTTAAGTAGTTAACCACCATATTGCAAAACTAGCAATATATGTTATCACAGCACTTGTAAAAATTGCAGTTGTCTAGAAGACGAAATATTTACATTATGGACACATAATATTCATTAGGATAGCCCCAGAGGGAAGTCACGAGACTCAAAGAGCAGTCAAATTGATAACATTTACCATTAATAATAATCAATAATAATGAACTTATTATTTTGTTTGCTTATTCATTAATAATGTAACTAAAGAATTACACAGTATATTTATCTACGATGACGTCGCTTCTTCTTGTTCACTCGTCCATTCCCATTTTGAGGCAATTCATTCGAGGGCCCGCTCGACGAGGACGGCGGAGGGATGGGAGGTGGTGGAACTGGCGGAGCGGCCTCAGCATGATTCACAATGTTAGTTGTCGGACCGTTCTGCCTTTGTAGGTTGTGACCACGCTGGGTGGTGGCCCTTGGCGCTGGAACAGGTGGTGTTGGCACCGTCGGAGGTTCTTCCTCATTGAGAGCAGCTCGTAGACGTTGTCGCATACGTCTACGCGCATTACGCGAAATTGTAACGTTTTCAGTGGTATTACCTTGATTGTTTTGAATTGTGGGCGGGGTTTCTACTTCAGCAGAAGTGCCCGTACGCTCACTAGCACCTGAATTGTTTCGGTTTTCTATTCTGGCTCGCATTTCAGCTTCGGAGCGCACTAATGCGTCAGCTTCAAATCCAAGCGTAGCAAATGCTCGGGAGAGTCTGGCCACATCATTCTGTAGATCTTGAAGGAAGGGTTCTAATTCATGAGCCGCATGGTGAGAGTTTTGATTGTTACGATTGTTAATACGGTTGGCGACTCGCAAAACGGCGCGCGGTTGTGTTTGATTGGCAAGTTGATCTGGTGGTGTTCGGCGCACTGACAATTTACCACAAATCGATACTGGCGCAATGAGCGCTCTTGCATCTAAACCATTCACTATCAAACAATGTCCGCGTTTCTTGAGAGAGCCTTCACACGATCTTACAGACCACACCTGTAAAATTGGAAAACGTTTATCATCAAATAACACAAAACACTCAAGAGTCAAACTGCTTTTATTTAATAGCCAGGTCTCTATTTAAATATAAAATGAGTGAAAACGGAAATCTCTTTTCTTTTGGGAGAATGTACTGCTTTATTATTTATTATGATCATGATTTAGGGGCTATTTGCTCTTCGTGTCTTTCTGTTACGCAGATATTAAAATCTAAATCGCGACAAGTGACGATACTGTATTTTCCATAGCAATTAAGTGTAACTAACAACCTATGATCAGCCACCATTCATGAGCATTACGATTACGGTTTCACCTAAAACTTACTAAAATTTAACCGAGGTTTAATGAACTAGCTTTCAAGATATTTTTGGCATAGCCTTATTTATAGACTTATTTGTGATAATTTTTTTAGTTTGTTCCTCAACAGTTTCATATGCTCTGAGGTTCATTTTGTATCATATTCGGTATTTTGTAGGTTGTGTGAGTCTATTGTATGATGACAAAGCAGTGAGATTACTTACACAGTCAGAAAATATTGCTTCTCGATCATTCCCTGAAATAGTAACTGTGTAGCTAAACTCATGAGCCACCCAAGGGGATGCTGCCATAGATAGCCATGCACATACACTGTCATCTAAAAAAAAAAGAGTCATAGTAAGACTTAGTTATCTGCTTTTATAACTGCAGGATAAATTTATCAATATTTTACTTACTACTTATTTCAATTACTAGAAAAAATATGCCCATATCTGATACTCTGACTGCAGTAACAATTCTTCCCGGTACAGCAGAGAACTGCCAGGCTTGCACATATTCGCCATTTTCAGATTTACCCTGCAATTCATAACGTAGTTAACATTGTTGACTAGCAGAATTAAATACTGTAAAACCATAGTAAAATAGGCAATAAGGTATGTATATAATAAACAAAAATTCATGTTGATAATCTTTAATCTTCTATATATAGAGACTGGCATATAATATACTGGGCAAATATTAAAATTCTTTGAGATGAATTTCAAGTTGTACAAAAAAAAAATAGTGTGTATGGTTTGTGTTAGTTGCCTATAAACAGTAAATATGAAAAGCATTTGGTATTATGACAAGTGTCTACAAAATTGTTTATATACCTCTATGAGTTCAGGAGAGTGAAAATAACGTAGATGATTGAGTAATCGAGCTGATGGAAGCCTTATTCCGTTGCCAGTTTTACAGGACAAACAACGAAACAGGCCCTTACATGCTTGAGGGGCTCTAGCTGTAGACTGCTGTAAAAAATAAGGAACACAAATTTTATATTTTTTTTAAACTGAAAGCAATAGTATTTTTATTTTCTGATTGCTCTATAATTAACACTATGTCTAGGTTTGAGAATATTGTACAAGACCTTAGAGGTCCGTATTACAAATCTGTACTTGCACTCGAAAAAAGTTGGACCGATTTGGATGTTTCACAGGTAGAAACATTTTGTATGAGCAAATGAATTGTTGTTTTTAGGGTTCCGTACCTCAAAAGGAAAAAACGGAACCCCTACTAGGATCACTTTGTTGTCCGTCTGTCTGTTAAGACCTTTATCTCTATCTGTCAAGACTTAAAATTAAAACTATATACTCAGGTCTACAGTACCTTGAAGATGTAAAAAAATCAAATTTCTAAGTTAACGTAAAAAAAGATACGGTCGTAACGTAACGTCATAACGTAAAAAAACGCGGTTTTCGAAACTCTCAAGGGAATCAAAAACCATAGGGTACTTCCCGTTAACCTAAAACTATGAAATATGGCAAGTAACATCGTCTTATACTACAAGTACAGGAAAAAATCTAAAAACTATTTTATTTGTAATTCAATCACAAAAAATATAGTCTTTATTTCAAGGTACAATTTCACTCATAAACCACAATAATGTAAGCATAGATTTTGGAAACAGGATTTCGGGAAAGCTCTGCTAAAACTGCAAGACTGAGTGCCTGAACTATTTATAATATATTATGTAAATTTGTACGGAACCCTCAGTGGGCGAATTTGACTCGCACTTGTCCGGATTTTACATTTTTTCATAATTTCTTTAAAAACTTTGTCTGGACTCTCACATATTATAATAATAATATTTATTCATCCAACAAAAATGTGGTACAGCTGATCTATCTTAAACTAATATACCTACTTTAAGACCTTTTGGTATTAAAGTATATGTAAGAATCCAGGGAAAGACCGAGGGAGTACAGGGAAAGTTTAAGATGTTCGAGCCGTCAAATTAAAGAACGTATAAAATCGAAAACATATACACAATATTAGGATTATAGAGTATTTAGATTATAAAAATGCAATTAAGTGTGTAAACAAAGAATCGTCATTTTTATTATTTGACAAATATTTATGAGTGCGTTCAGAATTCTTATTCCATTAAACATTGATGACGACAGTGAACGAATTGATGACGAAGTTGAGTGACGAACTTCTTTTTGGAACTTAACTTGTGCACACTTGATTTTCTTTTGGTAATTTACACTTATTATTTTTTTTTAAAAAGATATACTGTTACATAAATAGGTGTAGGTGATACGAATTTTACCGGGTCATCGAGTACTTTAAACAGATGTATAAATAAAATATATAAAATACCATGATAAAATATATATACCATAATATATAATAAAATAATACAATAATTATAATAAAAAACCATGTTATAGAATTCTGTCTGCATCAGTCATATAATTATTACTGTGAGCAACGGGCAGTGAGCAACGTGAGCAATGGGTGTATTACGTATTAGCTGTGCCCGCGACTTCGTCCGAGTGGAATAGTGACTTTCGGCAGCATTTTTAATTTTTAAGGCTAATTATTTTGCAAATAAACACATACATACATTAAAATAAGCTATTTACAGTATTTTACCGTTAATAGCTTATTTAAGTATACTTTTATACACGACGTTATTAGTTTTTCCATCTTTTGCCAAAACACAAAGATTTTGCTGGTTTGATACACGTCATACACAGTTGCCCATGGGACTGAAAAAAACTAACAAACTGAAATGGCAAATCAGTCGGAATTATTGGGTTACGGGAAATCAAAACATTTTCTCTCTCAAAAGTTTTTTAATTGCGTTAATTTCAGTTTTACATTTTGTAATGACTCCGTAATTCTCTGTATTTCGTCTATATTTTTAAATGATGAAAATGAACTTTGAAATGAGTTTGAAATTCAGATGGACACTTAATTAGGTATCTCAAGAACGCGTTTTAAGTTTTATTCAGTTGAACTAATCTTAAAAATTGATTTGAAGTTACGCTCTGTTCTTGATTACGTTTCCGCATAATCGACAGTACTATTCTGTATTGCGCAGCTTGAAAAGAGTATTCTTACTCAAAAATAATTTCTGTGAATTTGAAGATAATATAGACTATTCACTTGTGTAACAATGTAAACACATTAACAAGCTGGTTGCTCGCCTAAAATTATCCCTTGGGGTGTCTGTTGGGTCTTACTGACCCGTTACTTTAACGAATCGACAATTAACATTAATATTATAACATTAATAAAAAGAATATTACTTTAATATTAATATTATAATTAAAGATATTTAGTGTATGATACCGTGTAATTGTGTATGGTAAGTAAAAATTGTGCATCCAACCATCTAAAATTTACGGTATATTACCGGTATTGAATGGGTACAGGTGGTTACACAATTCTTAAATAAAATTTCGAGATTAAGACATTACAGTGAAATTAGTCTCGAGAAATTTTTGCATATGTAGTGGTGTGTATATTACTCAGATCTTAGAGCGCGTTTCCACTATATCGTTCTGGCCTATATATACAAAAATGTTTCGATATCCTAACATTACTATTTAATTTTATACTTATCCCTAGCAACACTCTGATTTTTGTTTTCAATAAAAACAAGTTTTTATTTTAAAGAAAAAGGTTTTGACTTTATAAAAAAAAAGGTGTGTGTGCGATTCACATACGATAGAAGTGAAACTTCAAAGAGGAGAGACCGATATTTAAATATTTTTTTTTTCTTTTCATCTAGGTTTGTAAAACTCCGGGGGGTCCACGGGGGGGTCAAATTTTTTGTTATTTTTGGCCTAGGACGCACCGTTTCCGAGATATTTCAATCTAAAGCAAAAAATCGTCACTTGATAGTGGAAAGTGGAAACACGCACAAAACCAGAATAAACCAGTTTACGCTGTCCGCACACTACACTACTACAAACGCCAAAATTTCTCCAAGCTAATTTACCTGTAGGTCGCTTGCTTTTTCTGCAACTACTAGTGCCAGCGTATTTGGTTAATGATGTAAGATTCTTAAAACAGATATATTTATGACATAAAAACATACGAATAATCAAGTGCCAAAATTCATAATGGGCAATTCATTGCATAGATAGGTAGACCATAATGATATCTTAGAAAAAATATATAATATACGACATATTATATTATCATAACATCACAATTAGGATAGCACACAGCCGCCTATCATTTCGACATCGACGAAAGTCTGAGCTCGCATTTATTACACCCTAGCAGATTCATCATTTGTATGTGTATTTCGGTATGTATGTATATCTGTCCCACTGTTTCTATCCATCTCCTTAATTTTATTATCTTTTTAAAACAAAAAAAAATGATTTCTAGTGCACCTATTCAGAACTTTCGTTCGAACGTCGGGCGTTTTCAGTGTCACGTGATCGTAATCAAAAGTATGCTATGACGAGCGATTGGCTCCGTTCGGCTGTCGCCGCGCGCGTTTTTGTCACAAATTATCAATCCAGATTTTTCTTTTCCTCTTCTGTGTTTTATATTACTATAATTTTTCCTAATGCAATAAGCTTGCAATACGTCAACTTAAACCATTTAAAAACAATAGAATACGGTCAACACGGTAGGAATGAAACTATTTGATTAGGCGCAGAAACGGAATAGTATAGTGAACCAATAGTAAGAAGATAATAGAAGATAAGGCACGATTATACTAATATACTAGGCATGAGAAATACAGTTATAAAAATATAACATTTTCTCAGAAGTGAAAGTGAAGTATACAGAATATAAATGGGTAGTGAAAAAGCACGACAGTTACATTTATCGATGAAGCTACAAATAACAATTACGTCACTTTTTCACTTGTTTTAATATATAGCATGATATTGTCATTGCCCGTCATATGTTCCTTTTTTTTGCATTAATTGACAATACTCCGTCATGCATTTTCTGCTTAGACGAGCTCTTTTTTCACATTTTCAGATACCCTATATTTTTACCTATAAATTTATGCCTAAAACTCAAATCTATAAAAGTCATTATTACTTGAAGTTTTTGAACGCTTAATGATAAAAAACTTAAACCAATAAACCTATCCGTTGTGTACGCAACGGTACAAAATTACTATATACTAAATAAATAATAAAATTAAATACTGCACGGCCGCTTTTTTGTAGCCATGCGAACTCGGTCGTGTTATGTACGAATTGCAGTGGAAGTCAGTATTTTAATTGCATTTCGGTAACTCTTTGTGTATGCGTGTGTATATCATATATCGCACGATGTACGGAGGTACGGACGTAACTTACGGGTGACGATTAACACGTGTCAGACCATCTCAGGGAGGTGTTAACGTTAGCTTGGCTTCAGAACATTACCCTGAGTGCTGGAAGAGCGGGAAGCTGGTCGGTCAAAACTTCCTTAACAGGAAGAAGGTCGTGTTATGTACGAATTGCAGTGGAAGTCAGTATTTTAATTGCATTTCGGTAAATATTGAGTGTAAGGAAATGAAGTTTTACATGTGAATAGTTGAATTAATGCACTAATTTGGAATGTCTCACAATAAGACTGGATGTGAAACAGTGTTCCAGTCATGGTAAATTATCCCATAGCTTATTAATTACTAAGAGTACATCAATGACACTTGGCAAGACGTTGTAGATGCTTACACGGTATGTATAAACGTTATAAACTAGATCCTAGTGCATAAGCATTAAGTACTAGGACCTAATACCCTTATTTTACGTTTAAATTTATATCTTCTGAATGGTATGTTTTTTTTTTTAATACGTTTTTACAAACTGTATAAACAAATTCAAAACAACGTATGCAAAACATTTACACCTCTCTAGAAAAGCGTTTTATATGAAATCTAATTTTCTAAGTTCATAGGATAAAAAAAGTGCCGCTGGGACAACGGTGTCCCAGTGGAAACAGTTTTTCGTGAATAACTCCCCAATGGTTGGATGCACAAATTTTTACTTACTATACACAATTACACGACATCATACACTAAATATCTGTTAAACTCAAATAATGAAATTCGAACTTTTTCGCTGGGGCAACGCACACATTTTAAAACACGTGCGCTCGGGTTTGAGGGACGGTCCCATCTAGGCACGGCACGTATCTTTGTTTACTCTGTGTATCTTCTACGTAAATATATTTTTTTGCAGGTAAAAATGGCTAAACCACTAATTAGTCGGCACTAGTTGAAATAAGTGAAACTTTAGAATTAGACTTGAATGAAAATGACTGATGCATTCGCAGAATGTCCAGTTAGTAGAATGTAATAATGTGATGGAACTATTAAATTAAAACAAGAAGTAGTTTGAAGACAGGATTACAGCCAGAGCTAATTCAACTTTCCTAAAAAAAAACTTGACAAATACAGATAGATGGACTACAAAGTGATTCATTAAAGATTCCTTTATTCACTGATGAAAATTTTTGTTACATTACGTCATCAAGGCCAATACAAAGAAGAGGAGGTTTTGGCCTATTATAAAATGCTTGCCTGATGGGTTGGTATAGGGTTTCCCCGTCGATGGCCTCCTTGGCCGGAGACGACGGGGAGCACGGGGAGGATAATGTTCCGCCCGTCCGGGAATCGGAGGTAGGGGCGGCTGTTCTACGGATCCGTTCCAAGAACACCGCCCCTGGGCCAGACGGGGTACCGGCCCGAGTGCTGGCCCTGGCCCTCAACCACATGGCAGACCGCCTCGGGGAGGTGTTCGACGCTAGCTTGGCGTCGAGACGCTTCCCTGAGTGCTGGAAGAGCGGGAAGCTGGTCCTATTGAGGAAGCTGGGACGGCCTGCCGATTCGGTCGCGGCCTATAGGCCCATCGTGCTGCTGGACGAGGCGGGCAAATTGTTTGAGAGGGTTCTTTCTGCCCGCATCGTCCGGCACCTCTGCGAGGTGGGCCCCGATCTGTCGGACGCCCAATTTGGTTTTCGGGCGGGGCGTTCGACGGTCGACGCCGTGTTGCGCCTGAGGGCCGTGACCGAAGAGGCCGTGAGCTGTGGCGGCGTGCTGTTGGCGGTGTCACTGGACATCGCCAACGCATTCAATAGTCTGCCATTCAGCTGCATCAGGAAAGCACTCCACTATCATGGGGTGCCAAAGTACCTGAGGCGGCTGGTGGCAGACTATTTAGAGGAGCGTACCGTCGTGTACGAGGACCGAGAAGGTTATTTGAGGTGTCGGCCCATGTCGTGCGGTGTTCCACAGGGGTCTGTTCTTGGACCCCTCTTGTGGAACATAGGGTACGACTGGGCCCTTCGCGCCGATTTCCCCCCCGGGCTGGGTGTAATCTGTTACGCAGACGATACCCTGGTGACGGCCCGGGGGGCAAACTTCCAAGAGGCGGCGCGCCTGGCCACAGGGGGAGTCTCCCTGGTGGTCGGGCGCATTGAGGCGCTGGGCTTACGGGTGGCCCTAGATAAGACGGAGGCCCTGTTATTTCATGGGCCCCGTCGTGGTCCACCCCCTGGCGCCTCAATCGTGGTCAACTCGGTCCTCGTACCGGTTCGGGCCCAGATGAAATATCTGGGCCTGATCCTCGACGGGAGGTGGCTCTTCGACGAGCACTTCCGACAGCTTGCTCCAAAGCTGGTCGGCGCTGCGTCTGCCCTAGGGCGACTTTTGCCCAATATGGGTGGACCCAGCGTCGCGACAAGACGGCTGTACACGGGGGTTGTCCGGTCAATGGCGCTGTACGGTGCACCGGTGTGGGCGGCGGCTCTGACCGCCCAGAATAGGGTACGCCTCTGGCGCCCTCAGAGGGTAATGGCGGTCAGAGCCATACGCGGTTACCGCACCGTTTCTACGGAGGTGGCATGCGCGTTGGCCGGAACTCCCCCGTGGGATTTGGAGGCGGAAGTGCTCGCCGAAGTTTATCGGCGAGTGGCTGACTCCCGGGCGGAGAGCGGATTTCGCCCTCCGCCCGAGGATGTGCGCGAGTGGCGCGAAGCCGCTCGCCGAGCCACGATGGCTCGTTGGTCGTTCCGGCTGGAGACTCCACGCGCTGGCTTCGCCGCCGTGGAGGCTCTCCAGCCGGTCATCGCCGAGTGGGCAGGGCGGCAGCACGGGACCCTTTCCTTCCGACTGACGCAGGTGCTTTCCGGGCACGGTTGCTTCGGAAAGTACCTGCACACGGTCGCTAGGAGGGAACTGAGTCCCGCCTGCCACCACTGCGACTGCAGTGAGGACTCGGCCCAGCACACGCTGGCGGTCTGCCCCGCATGGGCGGCGCAGCGCCGGGCCCTCACTGCAGTCATCGGAGTGGATCTCTCGCTCGTGGCTCTCATGGCCGGTAGCGACAGTTGTTTTACCGCGGTCGCAACCTTCTGCGAGGTAGTAATCTCGCGGAAGGAGGCGGCGGAGAGGGCCCGGGAGGACGACCTCCACTCGGACCCGATCCGCCGCCGGCGAACCGGGCGGCGGAGGCCCGCCTACCACAGCCTCATGCCGCCCTGAGTGTGGCCGCGGGTGGACGGGGTGGGTTTCCCCTCCACCCGCATTAGTTGGCCAGCCGCGAGGGGGCGGCGTCCGCGTGTGCCGGACGTCGCCTAAAGAGAGGAACATCTACATTGAGACGGAGCCCGCACCAGGAGCGGGCTGGCGCTAGGAGGGGTCCGGATGTCTTAACAACAGCTGTTCCCGGATCCCTCCTGTTACAGGCGCAGAGTGGCACACCGTGTGGTTTTAGTCGGTCCGAGTCCGACACACCACCCCACCGCAAACCCCGGAGGGGTGACGGTCCGAGGGGATTTCCACACGTTAAAAAAAAAAAAAAAAAAAAGGGTTTGTTACAAGTTTTACTTGAGAAAACTGCAAGCAGTCTGCTCACTTAATCGGTTCTTACGACGCCCAAGGACGAATAGGCGTGGTGACACTCTGTATTCTTAATCTGTCACCACACAGTATTATCTAAATCTTATGTCATGCATATACCAATAGAGATAGTCTATGTTTGTAATAATTACATTACAATTTACCATATTAAAATTAAATCATTAGTGACATTGACATTAAAATAGGTGAGCAGTTGCAAAATGCTAACTATATATTTTACATAAATTATACAGTGGATTACAACTCACATTAGACTGAACTTCACTTTCATCATCTCCAGCACTTTCAGTCTCAACTACTTCTGGTGGTTTTTCTTTAGCTGGTGTAGTGTTCTCAGGAACAGTATTTGTAGTTACTTTGCCACCTAGTTTCTGAAATACATATTAATATAAATTAAGTTACAATACATATAAGAGTACAGAATTTACTTTACTAAAATTAATTTACTTAATTTAGAGTTACATGCCAATTCTTAATACCAGCGGTCATTCATCTAAGTTTGTTTCTATGAATTTTTATATTCTCTTAGACTATTATACCTTGTTAGATAGCCTACAATACATACATGTTTTTTGCTACATCTGCTTCTTAACTGTCATTTTTTTTTATTTGTTAAGAAAAAATAACCTTTACAAATTAATTTATTTTTGCTATTATTTATCACCTACCCAGTTTGCACCCAGTTTACAAAAATTGCAGCTAACTCATAGCTGCAATTTTTGTAAGGGAAATTATTAAACAATTTATTGACTATACTAAAACTCCATTCTCTGTGAATGCTAACCGGTAGAGAATTTCGTTTTGTGTCCTGTTTTATTTAAAATCACACCTCTCTAAATGTTAACTTAATCCCTAATAATACTGAGGGTGCGATAAAACATTTGCCAATTCTCTTTTACTTAAACTTATATTATTTGTGACTGAATATTCCACTTATGTATAAATATGTAAAGTAGCTGCATTCTAACGTAATTTAAAATAATTTTCAGATATAACATTTCTTATGTTGAATATTGACAGGACTACTAGTTTTATAAGAATTGTCTATAATAAGAAATGTATATAAAATAGGTTTACTTACAAAAGCTCGTAATTTTTTAACATTTGCAATCAATTCCTCCATAGCATAGTTTCGAGTTCCAAAAAATAGAGCTCTACAGACTGGGCACACATCAAGACGCATTTTACAGCGTCCACAAACATGGTGTCCTTCATTGCATTGAAATATTTGACCTGAAGGAATTTCATAACAGACAGGGCACTGAAGTAGGTCATCTAAATCTGGCAGTGCATCAGGCTGTAAAATAAAAGAATATTATAACATTAAAAAAAGGAAAATTTAATTCAGACTAATAAAAGAAGTATCCATGAACATTATTAAACTAGCTGTCTACTGCCCTGTTTATTTTTCAGTAAGTTGTGCTACATTTTCAAGCTGCTTTAATTTAACTTCTATGTACCTATGTTTTTTTTTCTAGTAACAAGATTCATAGTGTTAATAACAAATTGACTTACTATCTATCTTATTTTTTAAGTTTTTTCATAATCAATTTTAATTTCACTTTCCTTTGTAAGTGATGAATGAAATTTATTTACATGAAAATTATGATTGTTTACAAATAAATATTTTTCTTAATTGTGTTATTAATAATGAGAATAGAACTAATATTGTAATAAGTTATTGTTATTTTTAATAATAACTTTATACATCTCACACACAGTTGATCCCAAATGAGACAGAGCCTGTACTATGTGCCTGTGCCAGATTGTTGATAAAAATATGATTTAGATTTACACTATCTGTTTGCCTAACTCAAACTATTTGCCTTAGTTGGGAATCAAATCCATAACCTCTGGCTCAGCAGTTAGGGTCACTACTACTGCATAAGCAGGATAATAAGACTGTCTCGTTGGTGCAGTGGTAGAGTGTGCGACTGCGGTGCTGAGATCTCGTGTTCGATTCCCGGGTCAGAAAAAATGTTTGTTTCGAAGTTTGGGTATTTTCTATGTATAATTTGTATGTATTTACAAAAAAAAACATATAAGTATTCTATCAGTCAATCTAGCTTTGGTAGTACAAGCTCTGCTTAGTTTGTAACTAGATGGCGTTGTTGATGGATAATATTCAGGGCAGTTGTTACTATCATTCAGAAAAATAGGAAACAACAAACAATATTATCAATCTTAACATTTCTGAAAGGTACTGAAACATAATTTATGAATTAATAAATCCTAGAAATGTCTGATGGTATTACTGAATTTGAATATCAGAACTACACATTTAAAACTGTATAATCATTTAAAACATATATTTTGCTAACAATGACTTAGAGGAAAACAGAAAGAAGAATCACCAATACAATTTACCTAAACTGCAGTTTTATTATTGTTTAAATTTGTATAATATATAAAACTTGTATGTCAACTACCCCATTACAAGAGTAACATATTCATAGCTTTTGAGTTAATTAAATGTTTCAGTTTTTATAATAGCAAAAAAGATAGAAACTATAAACAGAAACAAGATCACAAAAAAAAACAGTTTTGGTGAAAGATCTATGCTATGATAAATGCTATATTGTATAAATTACTTTATATGTAGGTAGGTAAACAGCTACAAAAAATATTTGTTATTATCCATGTAGGTACATATATTTAACATTAAAAACTAATATAGACAATTATTATTAGTCCCTTCTTTAACAAGGTTTAAATTTATAAATTTCCAAAACTTATTGGTTTATGTCAATTATTTAAATCTATACTTTCAAGTAAATGATTAGTCTATAAATCATTAAAAAAAATCATGTCTGATGAATAGCAACGCAATTTCGAAAATGCACGTGTGGATTTGCCAGTACCTTTGTTTCACTACCTACTAAAAAGTATACAGAAAAATTGATATTGGAGTACAACTTAAGCTACAATCTGTTAGAGAAGTTTATTATAATTTTAGCCGTTACGTATTCTAAAATCAAACCGTAAATTTATGTAGAATTGCGAAACATAAAATGGTGGAGCGATTTTTATGTGTACATCTACCGTGTAATTGAACGAAAGCATTTTTCACATGCCACGCACACGATATTGCATTTATTATAAACAAATGGAGCTAATTATATAACAGCTTTTACAAACACTCATTAGTTAAATAAACTTATAATTGGGACCGCAGAAAAAAATATCGACCAATGGACAAGGTTGAACAATGGAAGCTTGTCCATTATTGTAAGTAATAAAGGCGATTGAACATACCCGCACCTCCGCTTGTTCCGACATAACGAAAATATTTTCTCAACAGTGAAGAAAATAAAACTTCAATGAGCCCGTGTTCCAAATGAGCTGTGGTTTTATTTTATACGTAAAACACAGCTGTCGTTATACAAATGGCGTCAATAAATATTCTGCTGTGGTTACTAACAGAGTTGCCACCTTAGTTTTAAAAACCAAAAAATGAACATTACTAATTTTTTCTGGTTTAAATTTTACTAGCGATCCGCCCCGGCTTCGCACGGGTGCAATGTAGATACATTAATACTACTAATATGGTGTCAGTATGGAGTCATTATTCATACTATTATTATGATAAGACTATACTATATATTTATAAGCCCGCTCCGCTCCTACCCTACCCGGCTGCTACTAACCGGGACAGACGCACAGCACCCGCATTTTAAATCTCTGGTATCTACTGAGGGGTGTCAGGGGCGAACCACCATCTTTCGCCCCAATCCAACCTCATCTGCCCGCGGTGCATGATGCTGAACGACGAACGAGGCTCTGACGACCGACCGATGGCGGTATATCCATTCCAATAGGCGTAGCTAAATACAACAGGCCGGTGACGGGCAGCAGCGTTACCGGTGCAACAAGCTACGCCCTGCGATCGCCAACCCGCCTGCCCAGCGTGGCGATTATGGGCAAACCTCCCCATGCAGACGCAACAAAGGCCACGGCCCCCAGTTCCCGGTGGCCCCGCTATTCCTGGTCATGGTGGCGACCAATGTAACGGCGGGGCAGGGGTGCGAAGAATCTCCGGGCTACGGGAGGCCACCACAACCGACTGACCCTGGCTACGTACAACGGACGCTCGCTACGGCTAGACTCGCATCTGGCGCAACTTGAGGTGGAACTTGGGAAGATTAGGTGGCATATCCTAGGGCTATGTGAAGTCCGAAGAGAGGGGGAGGACACCGTAACCCTTGAGTCAGGCCACCTAATGTACTTTCGCGAGGGAGAGCAACAATCCCAAGGTGGTGTTGGGTTTCTGGTAAATAAGTCCCTTTCTGACAACGTTGTGGAAATTTCGAGTGGGTCGAACAGGGTAGCGTACCTCATTATCAAGCTCACCGAGAGGTATAGTCTCAAGTTTTTGCAAGTGTACGCACCGATCTTGGCACACTCGGGTGACTTCAACGCTAAAGTGGGAGTACAGAATTGCGGCGAATTGGTAGTAGGATCTCATGGATTTGGAAGCAGGAATCATAGGAATCATAGGGTGCAAATGCTGGTCAACTTCCTCGAACGTCAACTTTCTTCAAGAAACAGCCCCAAAGGAAGTGGACGTGGCATAGCCCCGACGCTATGACCAGAAATGAGATCGATTTCATCATGACGGATAGAAAGCATATATTCAGAGACGTCTCAGTATTCAATAGGTTTAATCCCGGTAGTGATCACCGACTTGTCCGGGGCTCTCTGAATATCAACTTTAAGGCTGAACGTGTCTGTTTAATGAAATCCAGGCTCCGACCGACTCTGCTCCAAGCCATGACAGGATCTGAAACGTTCTAGTCAAAACTGGAAAACCGATTCGCTGCCGTGGAAACCACAGCCGACGTAAACCAGAACCTCGAAAATGTGGTTCGGATCCTCAGGGAAGAAGGTACGAGATTTTGTGAAATGCAGCGTAAGGGCAGGAAGTCGAAGCTGTTAGAAAGGACCCTAAAGGCTGATGAAGAAACGACGTGAAAACCCACCCGTCACTTTGTCGGCAAAGCGGACTCTAAATCGAGAGATCAGTAAACTCGTACGACACGGCCTCCGGTGCTCCAATACTCTTTCAATTGAAAGAGCGATGGAGCAAAAGAATATAATCAGCCCCTGTGTCTAGCATTCGTGGACTATGAGAAAGCCTTTGATTCGATCGAGATCTGGTCTGTTCTAGAGTCCCTGCAGCGTTGGCAAGGTCATCAATATCAATGGCGAATACATCTCTCACTTGCGATTTGCAGACGAAAATGTTATCATGGCAGAGACGTTGCAGGACCTACAACAGATGCTAAATGACCAAGCTGACACTTCTGTACGCATCGGCCTACCGATGAACTTGGATAAAACCTTACGATCTAATGTACAACGTACCTTTTTATTCGTTTTCTTTTGTTTTTTTGGTGACAGGATGGAAAATCCCTCTGGATCTCTTGCTCCTTGGGAACTCAGGAGCCAGGAGTAAATGGTGATGCTACTAAAAACCACCCTGACAGGGCCCTAATTTGAGAGGACCCAGACCATGTGATTTCAGGTCCTCCCCAAATCGTCACCACGTTTGACAGGCTCTATCCCAGGGGAAATTACATTCAATCGCGGCGTGGCAGCCTGATTGCATCTTAATGTGGTAATGGCGCCATCCTATCCCCTTGTTTTTTCTTTTTTTTTCCGTGCGGAAATCCCCTCGGATACCACCTATCGGTGGCATGTCGGACTCGAACCGACTAAAACCGCACGCCGTCTTGGGTACTAATAGCCGGGGTACCAGGTATAACCATTCTATCCCCTACCGAAGGAATTAATCTGCTACCAGAGGTCTCTATCAATTTTACCGGTACAAGAATAAAACGAGAGGTGCAGACACAGGCAAAGACTTTTTTTTAAATCTTGTTAAGATATACAATTTAGTAGCACATTGTTTTGACCTATACCATTAGGTTTAGCCAGCGTTTGCAATGTAAGCGCACAAAAACACTTTTTTTACGACTTCACATAACATAACTTTGAAACTCTCGACTTTCCTGTACTATAATATGCATGCACTAACATGAAAACTCTCTTCACGATCATCTGTATTGATGAGAACCAATTCGTTGCGTAGTTTGAAAGACCTAAGCGTACAGATTAATAACCCCTCATATTCCCCAGCTAACCACAGAACTCGGCTAGAAAGAGATAGGGGGACTAACTATTATCCATCTCTGTCGTTGCACAAATTGCAAGATTAGGGCTCCCTCTAGGTTAAATCCCTATGTAAAATACTGACTTTTGACGTTAGAAAGGCAATGACATTAAGATTGTGATTTGGTGGTACTTCTTCCTAAGTAATGAATACTATAACAGTATTTTAGATCACCATAAAAAATTGTTCAGAATAAGAGTTATGAAGCAATAATGGCATTATCTGTTTGCCAAGTTTTGTTAGTGTTTTTTAGTTTATATACCTGTAAGTATCATTTAGAAAATATAAAAATAACTATTAAATAATTAAAAGTGTGTGTGTGTGTGTGTCAACAGGTGAGTGATGAAGCTAAGATCTAGTCTGAAACCAGATAAAGACAAAACTTAGGCCAAAAGATTGTTTTGTGGTTTTCTTTAATCTTCATCATTAGTTTAAAATGTAGCTGGAATATCTTAATCTCGAATGAATCATGCCCCACGGTATAAGTTTAATATTATATGATTTGAAAACATTTCATATCTAACTCGTTTTACCTCTTTGTTTCATAAGCTATTCGCTCAGAAAGGTTATCAGAACAAATATATTCATCAATAGAAGGAGGTGCAGCATGTTTTCGACGTCTAAATGGAACACACCAAGCAGGATGCTCATGTAAGTATATGAAATGGTCAAAAAAGTTTATATGGCTCTGTAACTATGCAGACTGGTAAGGACTACAATCATAACTGTTTAACACAGTGGTTTGAAAACAATAATAGCAGTAAGACAGCTGTGCTTCTGCTAATAGGGGAGGGCTCGACCAGTGAAAGACCATCACCTCTTAGAAAACTGAAGGGCCTATTCTCATACTAAAATTTCGGTTACAATTCAGTTCCGATCAACTATCGATCTCACAACTGTCATGAAAGGTATTTTCATAGTAGAATAATACTAAGACTAGCAGGTCACCGATTCAATTTTCGTTTACAATATGATATACAATCACATAACTGTCAACGTTGGATGTTTAATACTTTACTATGAAAATACCTTTTTTGACAGTTGTGATATTGGGATCTAAATTGAGTACGAGAATTGGCATTCTGGTGTTAAGCAATTCTTTTGTTGTGCGCAAAGTGACTTGAGGCCTTACCCTGTGCCCCCCTAATTCTGTAATCTAATTCTGAAGGGGGCACTTAAAGACCGGAAATGTGTTTGTGTCCCTTGAATTTTCATCTTTCTTGTCTATTTCTTTGCCCCTATACCATAAAAAGAACTTGGTTAATAACATTGTATCACTTTCATCTATAATTATTGTATTATACAGCTGCTATTAATGGTGCTGTGGGTGTCGTTCAGATGATCAGAGATATTAGTGATGCACAATGGATTATACAAAACTCTACAGTGGGACCACACATGGCTATAGTTAACACTGCTCTGTTTAACGATGTCATTGAGTTGTTTATGGAACAGCCTTCTCATGTTGCTGGAGTGCTTTTGTATGATGTAAACAGGTAAGCATTAGAATTATGGTCAAGTAAAAGAAAATATTTAGAAATACCATAAAATGGACCAACCCACCCTGGCTTTGTGAGAGTATAAGTACATTACTTTGAAATATCTCATAAGTTTTTGATTAGGTAGTAGTATATAAAAAAAAAACCTAACTCATGCTGACTACATACTATGTACTAATATTATCTAGAAAAAGCTTTTAACGACCGAATGGCGTAGTGATTTATGTAACGGACTGCCATCCCAAAGGTCGCTGGTTTGATTTCCGCTCAAGTGAAACATTTGTGTGCGTGAACATTAAATGTTTGATTTGGTATGGGTGTTTCTATGTATATAAGTATGTATTTACAGATAAAAAGTATATATGTAACACATGGGCGGAAAAGTCCCGGGCCTAACAAAGAAAACACAGTTTTTTTGGTTCAAAATTAACTTTAATCATCAATGTAATCTCCATCAAGAGCAACGCAATCATTCCAGCGCCGCTCTAACATTTCAATACCACTTTTGTAGAACGATTTATCTTTTGCCTCAAAATAGGCCTCAGTTTCAGCGATAACTCTTCATTCGTGCGAAATTTCTTACCGGCGAGCATTTTTTTCAGGTCTGCGAACAGCCAATAGTCGCTGGGAGCCAAATCTGGCGAATACGGTGGATGTGGGAGCAATTCGAAATTGAATTCATGTAGTTTTGCCATTGTTTTGATTGACTTGTGACACGGTGCATTGTCTTGATGAAACAAATTTTTTTCCTTTGCCATATGCGGTCGTTTCTTTGCAATTTCGGCCTTCAAACGCTCCAATAACGCTATATAATATTCACTGTTAATGGTATTTCCTTTCTCAAGATAGTCGATGAATATTACATCACGCATATCCCAAAATATCGAGGCCATAACCTTTCCAGCCGATTGTTGTGCTTTCGGGCGCTTTGGACGAGGTTCACCAGTTGCTGTCCACTCAGATGACGATCGTTGTGATCCCGGAGTGAAGTGATGGATCTATGTTTCATCCATTGTCACATATCGACGCAAAAAAATCCAGTTTGTTACGTTTTAACATGGCCAAACACTGCTCAGAATCATCAACATGTTCTCGTTTTTGGTCAACAGTGATTCTTCAGCTTTCTCATAGTCAAATGCTCATGCAATATAAAGCCAACACGTTCTTTTGATATCTTTAACTCACGTAACTTCACTTTTCGATCATTCAAAACGATTTTGTGGATTTTTTTATGTTTTCTGGTGTTACCGCCTCATTTGGACGTCCACTGCGTTCTGCATCATCGGTGTCTCTACGACCACGTTTGAAGTCAGCAAACCAACGTTTTATTGTTGTTTCTGATGGAGCGGAGTCCCCATAACACTTTTCAAGCCATTGCTTCGCTTGAACGGTATTTTTTCCCATCAAGAAGCAGTGTAAAATTAAAACACGAAATTGTTTATGATCCATTGTTTTGAAAATAACAAAAGTAGCGTCATTCTTAGCACAATAACTCACAAACTAATGAATAGAATATCGTGAAATTCTAACAGCTGTCTTTTGAAGGTTAGTATTAACTGAAAAAAAGGTGACTGCAATAAAACTAGCGCGATCTATGTGTTAGGCCCGGGACTTTTCAGCCCATGTAATATTTATATCAGTGGTCTAGTGCCCATAGTACAAGCTCTGCTTAGTTTGTGACTAGATGGCGTTGTGTGACTGTGCCAAAAAAAAATGTTTGTTAGAACTTTTTATCACATTCAAGTAATCCTTTTTTATTGACTTTTGGAGATGACAATGAAATAAAAACATGAGCAAAAGTTTTCAATGAAATCAAAAGCATGCATGAAGTGAGCTTATGAAACTATTAGGTCCTTACATTTGAAATTGGCATTTTGTATGGGTGGAATATAAAGTCATTTTTTTTTGTAAAATATATTTAATTAATCAAAGTATGCACCTTTGTTATCTATGCACTTTTGCCATCTCATAGGTAGTTCATTGATACCTTTACTAAAAAAACCAAGGGGGCAAGAATCAATAAACTCTTTGAAGGCGAATTGGATTGCCGCATCGGAGTTCATTTTTTTTCCTTGTAAGAAGTTGTCCAAAGTCTGGAAAAATGGTAATCTGTTGGAGCAAGGTCCGGGGAGTACGGTGGATTTCGCAGACATTCCAATTGTAGCTCATCTAACTTAGTGGTTGTTTGTTATGCAGTGTGCGGTCTTGCGTTGTCGTGAAGCAGCAGTGGCCTAGAGCGATTGACCAATCTCGGTTGTTTAGCAGCTAGTTTTTCCTTCATGGTTTGCAGTTGCTGACAATAGATATCTGATTTTAGAAAGCTGTAGTGAACGACACCGGCGCTAGTCCACCAAACACTCACGACATGTAACTTTTTCTGAGTCAATTTTCGTTTAGGGCAGGGTGGGTCTCCAGGGTTCAGGCATTGCGACGATCGCTTCCGATTATCGTACAGTATCCACTTTTCATCAAAAGTAATGATTCGATTTAAAATCCCTTCATTATTGTGTCGGTTGAGCAATGTAACACAGCAGTCGAAGCGTGTTTGCAAGTTCGATTCACTCAATTCATGAGGTACACGTCGTACAAGCTTTTTACTTTCCCTATTTGCTTCAAGTGGATTAATACAGTTTTACCACTTACCCCGAAGCCTGCAGCTATCTTTGAAGTGCTTTGTGATGGATCCGCTTCCACAATAGCCTTTAATTCTTCATTTTCCACTTTGGTGTCTGGCCGTACACGGGGTTGGTTCTGAAGGTCAAAATAACCAGAACGAAAATGTTAAAACCAAAAACGTACCGTGCTTTCTTTGCGACACCAGCGCCGTACACATCATTAATCCTTCGAGCTGTTTCTGCAGCACTGGTGCCACGGTAGAACGTCGTAAATAAACCGATATTTCATGTTTTCCATTGTGCGGTAATAAGCGACGCCAAAGAAAGAAATAATGAGGAAAAAACAAATGAATGACTGTTTTCAAAACTCAAATGTACCATCTAAATGAATTTATAAATTTGAATTTAGAATTCTTAACCAAAGAGGAGATATTTCAGATAAAAGTGGTCATTACGACAAAACGCTAATTTTTTTATGTAAGGACCTAATATTATCCTAAACTTTATTTATTTATTTAGCGCAATTTATTTAGTGCAAGTTGCAATTTGTGCATTGCACAATTAGTTACAACCATTAAATTATTTAGCAAAGTGTTTGCACATTTACTTTTGGAAAAGGTCCAATTTCTTTACAAGCAAACACTAGTTATTACCTTAACTTGCTGATGAGGGATGGTGTTGCCAATAAATACAACAGTAACAGTCTCATTAATTATATTTTTTCTGTATGAAAAGTTTCCTGCATGCCTTGCTTTGCTCTGTGTGCTGGATCAACCATGATGATCTATAGAGTAGTTAAGGTTTGAGAGCATAGCTAACCAAGGTTTTAAAGTGCATAAATGTGTGTATGAGATTCGAAATCCCAACTTATTTCTTTTTGTGTTGAATTATTTAATCATTTAAATATATGTATATGATTTTTTATTTTCAGTACTACATCTTTTACACCAGAAACAAAATGCCCAAATGAATATTATTCAGCTGAAGAAAGTACTTGTTCATCTTCTGGAGCAGGAGTTGTATGGAATGCTAAGGGAACTGGCCTCTTGAGACGAGATATTCCTTTTCCAATATTTTATTTACCTCAGTCAAGATTTGATGAAATAACCAAAATTGAACAGTGCTATGACAGGTATGTTTATTTTTGTTTAAAAAAGTATTATAGCACAGTATAAGCTCTGTTTCATCTCTCTTTGAATCTAATGTTCTAAAATAATAGGGCAACCTATCTAACAACTTTAAGGGCCGGTTTTTAATTTATCAGTTGTACTGTCAGTTAACTAACTTGTGAATAAATTTATCTGGCTGTTTATCAAGCGAATAAACTTTTTGTGTTTTTCAATCGAGTGTTAACCAATAGATTTACTTAATGGCCTGATGGTCAGAGCTAAGTTCGCAGTAAACACGCTCAAGCGAGATGCAGCTATACAGTAAGTAATAATAATAATCATTATTGCATTTAAAATTACATTCACTGTTGAATGTAATTTTCAAGTAAGTAACAGGTGAGATAAGGATAACAAGCTATTAGACAAAAGGACATCATTTACGCTCCATACAAAAAGTACCCAAAAAAAACAGTGCCGGCCAACGAAAAAAAATGGTTTTATCGGTTAGAGAATGACATTACTTAGACATACTAAGACCGATTACTTAGGAGTTATATGACTTAGAAATAATAAAAAAATGCATTTATATGAGTTCGTCTGAACAATTTTTACTTCATTACTATAGCGAAAATCAAATAATGATGAAAAAGAATAACTTAATCTCGCTTAATAATAATATAATATGACAAAAGCCTAATTATATACAATCATCATTAGGTACCTAAGTACCTACGTAGGTATTTATGTGTAGGTATTAGTGTTATAAAATATATGTAAAGAAAAGACCTTATTTCGTTACCTACGTGGCTTTATTCATATGTTATAATTCCGCAGGTCTTACGATAACATTTTCTAAACCTAAAGCAGGTGGATTTATGGGAGGTCGATTTATGGCGAACGTCATGTACCACACTATGCACATAGTGTGGGAACAGCAGCCCACCGTTCTTTTGCCAACATTGCATAGCAATAATACTACGGTATGGCATCACGGCCACTCAACGATGTGTCGATGCCAATGTAAACATAATATACTCTGGCCCGAACATGCCGAGATTGTACTCTTCCTCTTATAATTATTATGTTTTCTACCAATTCTCTGACTTGTTCTGTTAAAAGTCTGTCGCCAAGCTCGACCGTAAAAATACCATTTGGATTGATGTGCTCGCCGTAATAGCTTTTAGCTTGTTTTATTTGATAAATACACAAAGTAAATAATATTAAATCCTCTTCTGAGAGCCTTGGAAAATCAACGAACTCATATCGGCGGACATCGGCTGAAATTGTGCTCATTTTATGATTTTCGGAGATCCATTTAGGGTCTAAAAGTTGGTCGTAGACGTTTGTTAAAATAATAAAAACTGTTTAAAAGATCATTTGCTGTAAGATGACACAATTTTTTTTTTACTGGCCGGCAATTTAATTTTTGGGTACATTTTGAATGATGTCCTTTGTGTCACTATTTTCTATTTTCTGTCATTGATATTAGTCAATATAACTTTCATAGTAAAAGCTCTGCTTAGTTTGAAACTAGATGGCGTTCTGTGTCAAATGCCCTAAATATTATTATTGCTTGTTAGATATTAAAACAAACCTAATTTTTTTTTTCTCGTCTACCCTCCGTGAAGTTAACTGTGCTGGAAAGTTAGTCGCGATTAAAATTGTGTATTTATTAATATTTTGTGCTAAATTCTTCCCAAAAACCGTGTTAAAATCAACAATAAGTGATATGTGTGCACTATTATAAATAGTGGAGTGGTTTTCAATCATTAAACATAATATCTTATTTAGTTAAGAAATTTACGAACTTCCTTAAATTCATACCAACGAAAATTACCTAAAATGAAGTGTTTTCAATGCGAAAGTGATGTCAGTAATGACGACAATGCTGTTCAGTGTGATGGGTGCAAGCGCGGTGTGTGCTCGAAATATAGCAACTTGACAAGTAGTGAGGCTAGAGTTATGGGGCTCAAGTCGCGACGCACTCTTTTGTACCTGTGCGCGCCTTGTCGTGAGGCCTTATTTCAAGTACCAAAATTGATAAAGTCTTATGATGCAGTGCGAGAAGAGCTGGATGACATAAAAAAACAACTTGCCCAGCAAACTCCCGGCCAAAGGAAACCGGCGTTTTCGCAGCCGACAACGGGTGCCATTGATGCGAACTCCATTATTGGAGAAATGGCAGAACGTGAGCGTCGAGCTAATAACATTATTGTGGTTGGTATAACAGAATCCGACTTGGATGATAAAGACAGTCGCAGTGCCCATGACGAATCAGGACTTAAAGAAATCTTAGAGGAAATCACTGGGGATAGTGGAGCCTCAGCTAAAGTGGTCAAGATAATTCGCTTAGGTCAAAAAGACAGTTCAAAGCCCTGGCCTATGAAAGTTGTTCTAAAGAGTCGATCTGATGCTGTCCACATTCTAAGAAACAAGGCAAAAGTGCGTAAGGAGGTAAGAATCTATAATGACAGAACACCACAGCAACGAGAAGAACTCAACCAGCTCCGCCAGAGCCTAAAAGAAAGAATGGATAAAGGTGAGATAGATATCACTATAAAATATGTTAGCGGAATGCCAAAGATTATCAAGACAAAAAACTAATAAGTAGTAACACTCCATACACCAACCTTACATTTTATT
This sequence comes from Arctia plantaginis, assembly GCA_902825455.1. Lineage (NCBI taxonomy): Eukaryota > Metazoa > Arthropoda > Insecta > Lepidoptera > Erebidae > Arctia > Arctia plantaginis. The sequence continues at coordinate 4,166,736 of CADEBD010000303.1, forward strand.
ATACCAACTTATGCTCACTACCCGCTAAATTCGACTTATTTCTTCTTGACATAAACGCACAAAAACCCACATTCATAATTGTTACAGAAACATGGCTTAATAATAATGACAGGAACAGTACCTATGCAATACCAAACTACACTCTCTTTAGAAAAGACCGCAAAAAGCGGCCAAGGGCCGAAGGTGGAAAATCAAGGGGCGGTGGTGTAGCAATTTATGTCAGAAGCAATGTTAATGGCATCCCAATAATTGCACGCAAGAATAACCAGTATATGGCTGACATGGTGGAGGCGCTATATCTTGATATACAATTTGTGCATTACCATTTTGTACTAGTTGGAGTCTACCGTGCTGATACTAATATTAACTGGGCAGAAGACGACAAAGTCTTACTTGATAATATATCACATGCTTCTGAAACCAACACCATACTTATCATGGGAGACTTCAACTACCCGGACCTCGTCTGGCCTATGTGTTCACACCAAGACCAAAGACTGAGTGACGCATCACAGTTGTTTCAGACTATGTTTCTTGACTTATGTTTCTCCATCAGCTAGTATCCGGCCCCACAAGATTTCGGCAGAACAATATACCATCACTACTGGACCTCGTTATGACTAACGATGGTTCTATGATATCCAGTATAAACCATCTACCACCTATTGGCAAGAGCGATCACTGTGTATTGCACCTTCAAATGCAGTGCCTCACTTGCCCATCAGATTCCCACCCGCAACAGAAGCGATACTATCAAAAGATTGACTTCAATAAGTTTAACAAGGACCTCTGCGAAGACCTAAATAATATAGTCAGAACTGAAGAAGTGGAAGATTTCTGGAACATTGTAAAAACAATACTGAATGCTAACATAGAAAAACACGCCCCTCCAATGACAGTCAGGCAGAAAAACAAAAATAAACCTTGGATCAAACCGCACATATTAAAACTAACACATACAAAACACAAACTTTGGGATGTATACTCTGCCAGTAAAACAACAGAAGACTACTTGGAATATAGGACCATTAGCAACAAATGCGTTAATGAGTGTAGAAAGTATAGAAGTTACTATGAGGCAGACATACTTAAACATGGAGACAAATGCTTCTATTCATACTTGCGTAGGTGTACATCCTCTAAGGTTAGCATTCCACCTGCTATGCGGAGCCCGCTTGGCAACCTAGTGACTAGTCCACTGGATATTGCTAATACATTTGCTAAGGAATTCAGTAGAGCATACTCTGAGGAACCACCTATAAACAATATACCTAAGATTAGTGGCATTGCACGCGTTCAAGCCTCCCTATGTGATATCCCATTTGAGGAAGAGGAAATTGCAAAAGTACTAAAGAACCTTAAGGTAAACTCATCACCAGGACCAGACAGTATACCAAATATAGTACTAAGAAACAGTGCAGACCTGATTGCTCCTGTATTGGCAGAAATAATGAGAACCTCCTTTACAAACAATAGATTACCCAGGGATTGGAAACATGCCATAGTGACACCTGTATACAAAAACGGTGATAAGACTGACCCGGCTAAGTTTAGGCCTATAAGCCTCACAAGTGCTATAGGTAAATGTATGGAGAAGATCATATCAAACCATATCAGGTCATTCCTCAACAGACAGAACATTATTTCTGTGAAACAACATGGCTTTGTTGAGGGGAGATCCACGGTAACTAATCTACTAACATGTGTTAACACGTGGTCAAGGGAACTTGATCAAAAAAGAAGTATGGACGTCACTTACTTGGATTTCGAACGTGCTTTTGATAAGGTTCCTCACAATCGACTATTGTTGAAACTTGAGCACTTTGGTATGCGTGGAAATCTCCTAAAATGGCTTGAAAACTACCTTGCAAATAGAACATACCAAGTCAGAGTCGGTGACACATTATCTGAGACAATGAAGGTCCTGAGTGGTGTCCCCCAGGGCTCAGTTCTCTCTCCTATCCTGTTCAACATTTTCACTGCAGATTTAATAGCATTAATAGAGTGTGGGTCTTGCTTTTTCGCTGATGATGGAAAGTTCTTTGGTGATCCTGTCATTCGGTCAGGACAACTGCAATCAGATCTGGATAATTTACAAGAGTGGACCAAAGAGTGGATTGCGAAGCTTAATGCATCCAAATGTACAGTATTGCGTCTGGGTAAGAACAAACCTGAAGTACCATACACAATAGGTGACACAATAGTTGCATCTGTCAAGTCGCAAAAAGAGCTTGGAGTAATGATAACCAGCAACTTAAAATGGGCTGACCACATCAATATTATAGTTAAAAAGGCAAATTCCTTCCTATATGCTATACGACGTGCATTCCAACACATGACACCTTCAGTTTTCACCAAAATTTATAAAACTTATGTCAGGCTTCTGTTAGAATACGGTTTTCAAATTTGGAATCCCTACCTTGTAAAGGACGTTGACCTGCTGGAAAGTGTGCAAAGGCGAGCAACTAGGATACCGTATGGACTGCGACATAAGACTTACGAGGAACTCTTAAAAGTGTTAAAATTACCGACATTAAAACATCGCAGGATGAGAGGCGATCTTATTGAAACCTATAAAATACTAAGCTCAAGATATAATCTTCCAAATATCAAGGATATGTTCCTCCTCCAGCGCAAGGCGTACTCATCACGGGGACACAGCTTCGCAATAGATCGCTCACACTCACAGTCGCTGGTAGCCTATCACACTTTGAACAATCGTGTTGTTGCGATATGGAACAAGCTGCCGGAAAATGTTGTGACCGTAAAGTCAGTGAACAGTTTTAAGTGCCAACTAGATACATGGTTAGAAAAGCACAACCCATTGGACTAAACAACCGTTTAATCATGTACACGGGAACTCTTACATCACAAACTTACTCCAGTGCAGTGATGTGGACACATCAGCAAGTTTGCTGCTCGTCCATAATACCCTAATAATAATAATGTTTTCCTGTTATTCTTCCATAAAATGAAATCTATTAGGAATTGAGCGAGAACGAACATTAAATTTTGAGAAATGTGAAATGAATTTGCTAATAATTTGGAATGAAATTCTTCATAATTCCAAGCATATCATATCTTTCTCTAACAACACTTTGGTTCCCGTCGTTGATCGAGTCAAAAACATCAAAATTACATTTATTCACTTCAACAAAATTTAGGTTTTAATGAGAAAATGTACATAAACTTTACCATAACAAATACAAAGAGAATGTAAAGAAATACACAAACGTCAAAATCGTTATGCTACTATCTATCTGAGGCTTGAACTGACACATAAGTTTATTACTCAAATTTAAGCTTTTTTCTCCAGATAACAGTTATCTGATTTGAAAAATCCAAAATTAAGCTATGGGATAAATGCTATTTGACTGTTTATCTGAGAATTAAAAAAATCGGCTTTTAATCTTTTTAATTAATGTTTAAAACAATCTGTGATCCTGATGTGTATGTTGCATGATCGTGATGTGTACATTGCATTTTAAAAGAATTCTTTCACTGGAACAAGATTTACTGTTTTTCAGATTTAATATGAATAAAAACGATCTAGATAATAGACCCCTTTGTGCTTTACAACTGAGTACCTTTATGTATGCCGCAGTGAACAGTGAAGTATGTCTAAGAAGGTTAGTATTTAAAGTTAAATATCTCTCGACTTTTTGGAAAAATACATTTTAAATTACAAAACAAGATGGTATCCCATAGCAGAGTCTAACCCAATTTCTCACAAATGAATTTGCATATATCTGTCAGTCTTGATATTGTTGTGTTTAATGTAGTGGAATAATATTTTTCCTAATGTTCTTATCTTTTCTTGATCCATAATGTTTATAGTTAGTATGTAATAGTCTAGCCTAGGTAGCTCAAAAATTGATGATAATGTTTACTGAATGTCTATTAGCCACATTTTTGTATTTACATCATTATTTAATAAAATAAATCTTTCAGGTCGGCTTCTTCCTCTCTACTGACAGCCGCAAAAGTCTGTGATCCTTTGGGTGGTCACAATGTGTACTACTCCCTTTTTCCCAGGACAGAGGTCTGTAGAAATGTCGTTTATGTATATTTATTAATAATTTTGATATGTCATTATTCAAAAAACTTAACTCCTAAACGGTTCGCTTTTATAGGTATAGTAGCGCACCCCGCAATTGTTTTATTTATAAAGACTAGCAAAAGTATGATGAAAAATTCCCTGTATTCTTTGAAATTAATGTTCACTTACTACATACGTCGTACAAAAAGTGGTTTATAAGTTGTACTGTAATAACTGTCGTAATGTACTTCTCTCTCTATTATATCTGCAACGTGTCATTTTTTATGAAATGTGAGGGAAAGCAAGCGGATGGATCAACTGATATACTATTTTCTTGAAGGTTTAGAGATTGTTTGTTGCTATTGTGTGTGTTGATCTATGACTTTAGAGTTTACATAAAAAACAATTTTATGAAACAAAGATATTTTGAGTTGGTCCGGAAATCCTCCAGGTGACATTTTGCTGCCACAGATTATGGTGGTGGTGGCGAGGTAAAAAGTTTTTTTAAAAACCGCTCAGTGTTTGAGCGCCAATTTATCAGCGGGATGAATGTCTTGCCGCCTTGAATGATGATGGAATGTTCAATTACACCACTTGCAATTACTTAAGATTGACATTATGTATGTTTACTTTCAGGATGAAAAGAAATCAAAACCAGTAACTTTGGTAACTGCTAGAATAGACACAGCATCTTTATTTGATGGTACGTAAATTACAATTATTTTCACAACTTTAGTTGCCCGACACGGGAACAGAGGGCCTAGTGTGAGTTTATTTCACATTTAATCAATCATCATGATGACCGCGTTCAGTGTTGCTATTGGCCCGTACTGAGCTTTTCACCAATCGCTTCACCGAACGCGGTCATCGTGACGATAGAGTTGATATAAAATAAACTGGCCCTCAGTAGACAGGGCCCTCAGTAGTCGCTATGATAGTTCAACTTATCTTCGCTGGTCACTGGCTTACTAGTCAGCTATTAGATGAGTGAGGTGTATTATATTTTGACAGGTGTTTCTCCTGGCGCTGCGAGTTCTGTTGTTGGAATGGTAACTCTGTTGACAGCAGCTACAACTCTGTCACAGTTGATCTCTGTTAAAGATGGACAGTTATACGGTAAGAACAAGTTTTTAGTCAATGTATTTGTAATGAGGCTCTCATTTATAAACAGATTTCGAAAATTCATAATTTTTATTCGTTATTTATGTGTTCTATACAATCCCCTATCTAAATAGTAACAGAGACAAATGTATGTAACAAATAAATAGTAGTAAACTTTAAAATGCTTTAGATCAAAATGTTCTGTGGACCCTGTTCAACGGGGAGAGTTTTGATTACATTGGGTCTCAGAGAGTGGCGTACGACATCAGCAAAGGTAGTTGGCCGGCTGCTGCACCTCTTGCACCGGAAGATATTCGTCTCCACGTTGAGCTAGGACAGATCGGAGGCTCACTGGCGAATGCAAACAATGACAGCTCCTGGAATTTCCAAGCCTTTGTACCTTACAAAGATAGCAGTGATATGCCTGTTGAGGTAAGTCTTCCAAATGTGTATCAGTTATAGACTATAGACAGTTAAATATTTTTTTTTACTTTTATTTACAGTAAAACCAGGGGCAACTAGTTTTATTGTAAAATTGGCTATTTTGTTATTACAGGCCATAGAATTTATCAACGAGATGTCCAATAACACGAATAAGTTGAAAATGAATGTATTCCCGGAATTCACAACAAACTTACCGCCTTCGTCGTTGCATTCGTTTCGCCGTATTCTGAAAAATGTCACAAAGAGTGGAGAATTGCCAGAGTTGTTGCTTGCAGATCACAAATATGCATTCAATAATATGTTCTATAACTCCGCTCTTGATGAATTTAATAAGATTAATTTCAAATACCACAACCTCACTGTGGACAGAAACGGGACATGTAAGTACCTACAATAGTAGTACAGAATACTTACAATGATCATAAGATTGCCTTGTTCAACTAAAATAACTGTTTATCTAGAAGATGCTGAATGAAATATGTTTAAACTATGATTTATACATGCCTTAGTTCTTAAATCCCTTTTATTTCTGAACTGGCAAACTTTTGAAAAAAGACAAACCTCCGACACATCACAGTGTTTAAATTTTTTGATATTTTTGTGTTTGTGATATGTTCCTGTATATATATGTTATTTATAAATTTTAAAATAAAAGGACATTCTTTCCATGACATCAGCTGATCTTGTGCATTAGAAAAAATATTCTTATTGAAATCTATTCAAGACGTAAATAAACCGTTAAGAATAAATTGTACTCAATATTTATATATATATGTTATAGTTATACCTACTGACGACCTCTTGGCCAATGGAACAATGACGGAGTTCGAACCTCAAGTTAAAATTGCCCGGCTTGCAACTGCTTTAGCTCGAACTTTGTATCAAAGAGTTGCTGGAAAACAGTACACAGGCAACGTGTCAGCCTCGGCACATTTAGTGAGTACATTATTTCTGTTTCTTTGTTGAAAATCTGAAAAGTATAAGACTTTATTAAACATAATACATCTATTCTTTGAAGATAAATTCAGGGCAGCCAAATATTGTTCTTTTAAAAAAATAAATACGAGTATTTCTTTAATTGGATTCACATGAACCAATATTGATAGCTCTTTCTGTTGTTGGGTTATGATGATTATTTACTAGTTTATACATGCGGTTTCGCACTCATAGAAGTTATTCTTCTATTCTTAAGGAACAGTACTCATATCTGTAACAAAAATATCTTAAATCGTTTGTGTAACCCTGACCAAGGGAATCCAATATTTCATGCTCAACCTTTTTTGTATTTGATGGGGTGGAAAATCCCTCCTGCTCCTTGGGGACTCAGGAGCCAGGAGTATGTGGTGATTGCACTTAAAAACACCCCGACGGCCGGCCTCAAGTGCCCTACTCTGGGAGGACCCGGACCATGTTATTTCAGGTCCTCCCCGAATTGACACCATGTCTAATCAGGCCCTATCCCAGGGGAAAACACTTCCCCCATAAATCGCGACGTGGCGGCCCACCGCAATCCTATCCCTTACCTCAGCAATCAATCTCTGTGGTGGCACAGAGGTCCCCACTCTCTGGTGGCTCGCGACCCTGTCGACTGCTGGTATCGTCGCCGACGTCCTCTATGGTCGGGATCGGCCCTCTCCCGATCCCACTCAGCGGTCTCTTTCTAGAGCATTACAACTTCACAGAAAGAGACCACTGATGAGTAGTTAAGTAATTTAAGCGTAATAAACAAACAAACATTTTAAAACATAGGTTGATGAGATGCTATACTGCTTCTTACAAAGTCAAGCATGCCGTCTACTAATGGCGTCGGACCACATGTCGAGCAGCGGTTCAGAAGAGAAGCCACCTGAAGAACCAGCACCTTTGTATGTGGGAGTTTCGACGGGTGTTTCCATTCCCCCTATATTCGCGGGACATTTGCTAGCACTGCTGACTGGAATCCATCACGCGGTAAACCGAAGTAGATGTGATGAACTTGACGAACCGGTAAGTGTAGAGACTTACTTTACAGGTTGTTTCCTGTAGAATAAACATGTAATTATGGGTTATTAGTAGGAAAGTTGTTTTCTATATTGCCCAATCTGTTAAATTGATAATGTGGTAATACTATGTTTTTTTTAATAATATGTAAGTACTAAATTGTGACTGTGGCTTCGCCCGCGTACATATCGGTCACGCATTAAAAAGTAGGTAAAAAGATGTTCTTCTTTAAGAATCATTTCCGTTCTAAGTTTTATTAAAGTCGGTTCAGCAGTTTAGCGTAAGAGAAAACCAGAGTTACTTATTTATAATATTAGAAATAGGAGATAAGAGAGCTATAACTTTTCGACAACAGTCAGTTCGAGTTACAGGTACGTGACCCGGACCAGCTCTACCTACTGCTAACACCACCCAATCCATCTTTACCAGCAATATCCTACTATTGCCCTCTCTTCTTACTTATCCTTTCCATAGAATCTAAATTTTCCCATCGGATTTTTAAATGCCCGGTAGCGCAATAGGGTAGTCCCTATAATTAGCAAAATGTGGATATTTTAATATGCTCTTCTGTCTTCCTCTCCGGGGATGTAGGCGTGGCTGTGTATGTATGTATGTTTTTAATTAATTTTTAAGTTTTATTTTAGGGCTTTGCATATTTTTGGCTGAGAGGTTGGAACCACAGCGGAGTGTGTATCCAGACGACTATGAATATAAGCGATGCTGTCAGTCCTGCTTTCATTATTGAAGGTCAGTAACGCCACATTAATTATTTTCTCTATAACTAATACAATTACCTTGGATTCTGTTTAATAAACGTTTGGTTCTTAATTAATTCATCAAGAATATACTATATTACGGATTAGACAAAAATATTCTAAGCGAAAGTTGGGCACTTTGTTGGATACGTTGTGCGTCGACAAACATTAATGTATGAATGGCCCCTTGTTCAAGGGGTGTTTGAAAACAAAATCTTGCATCTGTTTGAAAACAAAAGCATCCCTCTCGAGAATAATCCCTATTTCTGGGATGAAGCATACCTTATCTCCTTTTATTCTGCCTGAAATCATATCATAACAAATAAACAATTATGAGGACTAGGATTAGTAAATAGTGAAACTGTTTGGGTCTAGTTTTAGAAATAATCATATAACAATCATCAACAGCCTTTAATAGTTCACAGCTGGACATAGGCTTCTCCTTAGGCCTACTATACTGGCTGGACGGGTTGGTATAGGGTTTGTTTCAGGGTCTCTTTGCAGTCTCTGATTAAATAAAAAAGTTGAGATGGAACTTTGCGAAGAACGAAGTGACGCTGGTCTTATGTCTGCATGGGCCAGAATAATTTTATTTTCTTGAAAATATTTTGTAAATTATTTGGTATATTGGTTGCTACGTTTACTTACGTGTGAAATGCGATTCAGTCTTGCTATCTATCTCTTTTAGTTTGACTTTTACACCCTTTCACAACACAATTCGGCATTTCTACGTTTAAATGTTGTTCACATCTTTGATGACATTTTGACTAACAAGGCATAGTTTCGTTTGCGGTATCCAACGGCAAACTAGCTTTCTCACACCAAGCGCTTCATGCAAGATCTTTTGAATGGTTGTCCCTGAGATGCCTAATAGAGCCTCTATCTCTCGATACGTCACATGACGATCTTCGAGAATTAGTTGTCTCACAGCAATGATGTTATCTTCAGTGAAGGCGGATTTTGGGCGTCCTTCGCGAGATTTGTCACTAACAATATTTCCACGCGGGAATGCTAAATACCGGCGTTTGACAGTCCGCAGACATGGGGCGGAACATTATCCTCACTGAACACAATTGTTAGCTCTTCAAAACACTGAAGCCGTGTCAGGCCTCTTCTAAAGTTGTAGAAAATTATTGCACGAACATTTTCCTTACAAAGATTCATTTTCGTACGTAACCTGACAGATTCCAATCAACGCTGTGACCAAACAATAGCATTAATCCTAATACTTTCAACTGTTTTGAGATTCAAAATTTAAACACTACAGAATTGAGCGATACGTATAATTCCATGTGTCCAGACTACGACTTGAGGTCGGGAGAGTACTCGACGTGGACGGAGTCGGTGTGGCTAACGCTGTCGGCGCGCGTGTTCGTGCGCGCTAGCGGCGCGGGAGCGCAGCTGGCCACGATGGCTGGCGCCGCCACCACGCTGCTGGCCGCCGCGCTCACCTACTGGCTGCAGAGGCACGCTGCACGAGTCTTCGCCGACGCGCCTGCACGCTCTATCGTCAACGACGACGCCGCTTCTGGGTAAGCAAACCTCGCTCTTTCTTGTGTAACACCCCAAATTCAATATATTTTAGAATTGATATTAAATTAAATACTACTACAGTGTGCAGAGTTATGGTGTACATAGAAATGGATTTAGATGCTAGGTATTCAATTTAAAAAAATATAAAATAATAAAGCCAATGATTTGTTTTATTTTTGCGTGCGTTTGCTCATTTCGAAATGGACATTCGCTATGACCTTTAAGTAAAGTAAATGGGTACGCACGTTCAAACTTCGAGGAACGTCTATTTATTACATATAATATTAAAAGTAATATGTATTGAATGCAATAAATGTAACCTTTTAATCTTATTTTTTTCGTATAAAAATACCACATTACATAATACTAATTGATATTTTGTTTCAGCATATTGAGGACAGTTAATTGTTAAACTAAAGAAAAGACTGCATATTTGTGATTCATTATCAAAGTGTTCTCTCAGTGAGCTGAAGATTGTGATGCATTCCACGATTGCTTTATGGCAAAATTATATTTTTAAGCTAATCGTAATGTCACCGAATGATTTCATTGCAAGATACAGTAACGTAAACTATGATTTTTTTTTATTAATTAACAATGACATTTTAAATCTGTTATTGTGTGCGATCAGTGATTAGTGAAGTCAAAACTATATTAATAGCCGTCTACTAAAATGAATGTAACATAATTAAAAAACATATAATCTGACTTAGCCATTATCAATGCAATAAAAACGAAGTGTGACCATTATTAAAAAATAAAGGTAAGCCATGTCTTTAAGGTTAATAAGCTAACTATTTATTACCTAGTATACAACTGATTTGTAATGAAACAGATATTGGATAAAGGTCTTGTAACAAGAGAAAATATAGATGTAAATTTGTTCATTGAGGTAGACCAGAATTAGGAATATCATTTTATTGGAAATTATTTTTTAATTTATTTAACATAACTTAATTATAGATATTTTAGTCTTATGATGTGTAGTGCTTCGTTGTCAAGAAACACAGTGTATTTAAAAAAAAAGTAGGTACAGTAATTGTTACTTATTTACTATCCCCGCTTAAAAACATCTATGATTTGGTATCCGTTGTTAACGAGTAGGCTTCTTTTGGGCACGGTACAATTATAATACAGTAGTGTAACTCGGCCGCATGATAGAAATAAATGCCTACAGCCGCGCGGTACGTAAACATGCGTTAGGGCTGCCCGTCTCCAGCATTTTAATTATATTTGCCTACTTTCTGTTTCTATTTAGATTTGTGATTGTAAATATCCTTTTTATATAAATAAATGAAATACTTTGTATATTGAATAGGAAGTGTTCAATAAAAATGCGTGTTGTTTTTTGATTCACTCCCTATAAATTTTGATACACTACCTATTTCACTCGTCTCAATAACTTTCCGTTACTCTATTTGCTTTATTTATTAATCCAAACACCTTTTTTTCGTGAGATAAAAGGAAATACTTATCCATTAAAAAGACACACATTATGTACCTACCTACTAGTAAGTAAAATTATTTTATAGTCTTACCTTTCAGAGTTTTCAGGTAATTTAAAAAAACTTATGTCTGGATGCGTTATTGACGAATTCATACAACCAAAAACAGCACAATATTTCCTACTCGTCATATTAACTGATTTTTAGAGAAAAAATCGCGCGGTTATTGTTAAAAAAACAACACACAGTCCGTTCGACACTGCGGTACAGCCGTGACTGTCTGCGCCCCGAGCGCACCCCGAGATCGAGGCGCGTAGGTATAGCTCGCGTTTCGTCCGTTTGTATGAAGTTGGAGTACTGTATTATAATAGTACCGTGTTTTGGGTAATGTTGGAGCGTACCCACTGAGGTAGCTTTTTCTTAGAGTAGAAATGTATGGGCTTATCTCAAAGTAAAACATAATATATTGACTCTACGAAACTTCGCCGCAGTCGGTGTTCTATTACTTAAACTTGTCAGTCGTTGTAATAGTTCTGATAGAATCAAACGTGGTTTGTTCTTAATTTATAATAAAAATATTAATAAAAACTAATTAAATTGATTTTCATTTTGGTGTTTTTGGAACCGTGGTACGTATCTCCAATAATCCTATACAAATAACCATTCTGTATTCGCGCTACATTTCTTCGATAATAGTTGATGCGATGGAGACTTTATTTCTGTATTTACGGGTTTATTTTTTACTTAATATAGATCCATTTTATTTTTGTTGGGTTTTTAGAAATATTTTTCTGTTCTCTCTCAATAACTGTTTCGGGAGACTGAGATAAACTTCTTTTTTGACGTTCATGTTGAGTGTTTACATTTTCCGATAGAATTACTAATTTATTGTATTTTATATATGCCTTTTTCCCTTGTTCTCTTTCTACTACTACTACTATCCAAGTACTAGCAACTATTATCCAAGAAATGACAAAAAGATTGTGAAAGAAGTGACCTCTCTTTGTCCCCCACAACGGCCGGTCACCGCGGGGGTCACAGACCAAAACCCTCCACTCCACCCTACATATATTATATATATATATAAATGTACATATATATATATATATGTACATACAATGCTCGATCATTACTATCGAATGAAAGGCTACTAGAGTTCAAGCATGCGGTATCAACTATTAAATATGACATCATTGGTCTATCAGAAATCAGACGTACAGGTTATAATATTGAAGAAACAAAGACCATATATTATGCTACTTTGGTGAGACTAAAGGTCAATATGGGGTAGGTTTCCTCGTAAAAAAGCACCTCAAAAATTGCATTGAAAGTTTCACTGAACGAATCTGCATGCTATACTTGAATTTTGAAAATACAAATCTATCCATCATCCAGGTCCATGCGCCGACTTCTGACGCAACCGAACTGGAAATAAAAGAATTCTATGACGAAAAACAAGAATCTCTTAAAGATTGCAGTAAAAACCTTACAATCATGGGTGACTTTAACGCCCGAGTTGGTTAAAAAATGAAAGGCAAAGACAGAATATTGGAAAACTCATGCTTTGAAAAAGAGACAAGAGAGGTGGAACTCTACTCCAATTCTGCTGCGAAAACAATTTTTTCGTTATCAACAGCCTTATTAAAAAGTGAAGCGGGAACATTTGGACGTGGCTTTCCCCTAATAAAAATAAAAGCCAGATAAGTATGTACTGTCAAATATAAAAAATAAAATCACTAACATTGAAATGATAAGCAATCTATCGTTCCCAAGCGACCACCGACTTGTGAGAAGTACTCGTGTCATTTATTGTGTAACAATTAATAAAAGAACTAAAAGTCTAAAACGCTTTTTATTTCTTCACTTCATATTAAATATTAAACAGTATATTGCCTAACGATTTTCCAAGATTAAGGAGAGTTATAACAACGAATTTTTGATTCAGAATCGGTTTACAATACTTTTCATACAAATTTACAGAAGTGCCTTCAAACATAGACTCGTTTATCATATTATGGGAATCGAACACATCATGAATATTAATATACATTTTTAGTGCATCAAATTTTTGACGTAGTTCTGCTCCCCACAATTTGCTTTGCATAAAAGAAAAATTAGTAACACCACACGAAAAAAGAATATTGAGCAGTTTGATATCACTTTTATTCAACTCTTCTGTTTCTTTGTGTAAAAATGTTAAGTTCTCTATTGAGCTAGTCCAAGAAGTTTCGTTAACATTTGCGACGTTATCCAATCTGAATAAATCAGAATACTTTTTGTATGGCGTGGGTCGTGGTGGTGGACGTTGCGGCATATTGTTATCATTTTCAGTTAGTGTTAGTGCCAGAATCGTACTATCCCTGTCTTCATGTGATGTAGGGGCTTCTGTATTGTCACCAGGTTCACATTGTGTTTGCTCTTCATAATCTACGACTTGAATCAGGGACTCTGTTTGGGAATTCTCCGTGTTGGCATACTGTATAGCACGCAATAATTTTAATGAATATGGTTCTTCATTATAAGTGTTAGGGAAATGAAACATTGTAGATTTTAAAACAGTTTTGTGATCTTCGCACCATTCAAGTGATTTAAACGAAAATGTGTTTATGAGGAGGGACTCGTGGACGGCTAGTAGTTCGGGTTTTCTCCTGTAGTTTATTTGTATAGTAAGATTTGGGTTAACGTGGGTAATTAATATAAAATACAATTGCATCATTATACTGAGAGTGCTGACATTAACATTACTTAAAAGGAATTTTAGTAAATAACCTTGGCTTACGTTCTGGAAATACCAATATCCAACAGTAACTGAAAATATATTGACAGTTGCAGCATCAAGGGTCAATTGAAAACGCGAATCACACATTTGAAGTAGCGTATAAAAGAGTGGGGGCAATGTATACTTCCATAATGATATCCTGAAATCTATGCCTTGTCTGTCCAATCCACTATCAGAAGGATTTTCTTGAATATCGTTAGAAAATAGGCAAGTATCTCTAGGGTTCAAACGTTCTATATGTATTGATTCTCCATTACACAAATACTGTTTTTTTCTGTAATAAAATAGATTACTTTTATTTGCCGGAATTTGCTTTAAATTTTGCTCATTGCTCACCGAAATGCAAAACTTGGACTGCTGTGATAAGTAAACATTTTCTTTATGCTTATATTCCTTAATATGGAACCTGTACTTTTTCAAGGTCAGTAATCTCTTTATATCGATGCAATATGTGTAGTAGGGACTTACTGTACTTATATAGTTATTGCCATTCCGAGGATTAGTGATGTTTAATTCTGCTGTGTTTACCTGCACAATCACTATTTCGAGATTTTTGTTATGATCTTGGCTTTCTATATTATTAAATAATTGTACGCTCTTGCATGGTACAAAGTCATCAAACTGTACACTGCACTGCACTCTGTAATAATGGCTAGAAAATTGCCTGTAATAATACCAATGACGTAGTAAATCCAGACTATTATATTCAGAATAAAATTTTAATTCGTTTTGTGTGATATGATTTGATGGATCATCTTCTTTTATATCCATTTCATTAAATCACTCGATTCACAAAAGATGATCGTTATGTCCGTTTTTAAATACAGCAGGTACCACAGGCTTATACGGCTTATTTATATATTAAATTTTTGATGACACATGGTGAGATGTTAGCTTCTAGCAAATCATGTTAGAAATCACGAAACCTTTAAAATTGTGATTTTAAACCTAACATTTACTTAAACATGCATTTTATCAATATTTTGTTTTTATGATTTTAGTAGTAAAAAAAAAACCAATTGTTACTCTCCTATCCTTTTTTCCAACTGACTTTAGGTATACGTTTTAATATTTTCTATTGTTTTGTTACCATAGAACCATGTAGGTAGGATAAGATCCCGGTAGACATATTAGAAGTTTCTTATTTAAAGCTAATACTATTATTATTTATACAAAAAACTAGGTAAGATTGAGCCAAATGAACATAAGGCGTAAGGTGAAAATTAAATTCACTGATTCATTACTTTACTGTTTTACAATATTTATTGTAGTAACGAGACGGCCAAGCCAAATTTTGTCTAAGATGTAAAGATCGTGAAGTTAGGGCTTGTAAGAGTTAGATGTTTGGCTCTACATGAGAACTTATATACCTGAATGACAGGGGATCCATGCTAGAACTACTTCAATACCAGACAATAGGCATCTGTGAAGTTGTGGTTAATTTTAAGAATTATAGGGAAATTATTGCAAGCTTTGAAAGGATTTTTTAAAAGATTTTGTGGGCAGCTCAAAGAGTCTGACAAAATAAGGGACTTGTCAAGTTTATGAGATGCCACATAGGAGACCGCTTCTAATAGGGCAATATATTTTCCTGAAAAGATAGAGTTGTAGGAAAAGCATTTATGGCTTCATATAATTTAAAATTTAAGGATCCAAACTGCAGAACCCACGAATGCACCTCTGTTTTTTTTTCCGTGCGGAAATCCCCTCGGATACCACCTATCGGTGGCATGTCGGACTCGAACCGACTAAAACCGCACGCCGTCTCGGGTACTAATAGCCGGGGAACCAGGTATACCATAGGAAGGAAGTCCCTGGTGCCCCGACATACCTCGGGCCATCTACAGACGAGTAGACTACCCCCCCCGTGTGGGAACCCCATGTTCCCTCTGCTCCCTGGAAGCGAGCGCGCTTCGCAACGCGCTCGCCGCCACCCCGGCCTGCTTCTGCTAGGGTGACAGATGGCCTCACCTGTCACCCCCAGGCCTGCGCTTATGGAGGACGGAGGTCGTTCTGCGACCTCCGGCGCCTGAGTCGCCTGCGGTACCTGGCCCGTTCCTGGGCCTGGCGGGCCGGGAGAGTTCTAAACCTCTCCCGGACCCACGAATGCACCTGAAGAAAGTTTTGATGCATCCGCATAAAGCGTAACCCAATCAGACCAGTCCTCTGCAATGATGGAGAAAGATTTGGTTGGCTGCCGGAGAATGTTTTATGATGACAAAGCCAAGGATGACTTTAGGCTGAAAATAAAAGAATTTTAGTCGAGCTCAAAAAGATAATTTAAAGAAGATTGAAAGATAGGATTAGATAGATTTTTCATTTTAATAAAGAATTTAGGAGCAAAGGCAGACTGGTGTCTCCAGTACAATGAGATAGTGGCCAGACTAGAAAGTTGAAACCGAATTGCAAGATGGGGATGGGAATTAATATGGACTGCATTAAAGAGGTATCTGTCAGCTAAGAATTAGCGGCGAAGATGAAGGGGAGATTCCAAGCATTCGACTTGGAGGGCAATTACTGGAGAGCATTTTATAGCACTAGTTATGATTCGAAGGCACTTAAAGTGGAACAGCTTTAGCTTAGACAAAGCAACTCTATTGCATGGTTCCAGAAGGAAAGAACCATAATCAAAGTGACTCCGAACTATGGCATTGTATAAATTTTTTTGGCAAAAGAGATGAGAGCCCCAGCGGACCCCGCTCTTTTTAATAACATGGACTTTTTCTTTCTTTTTAATACTAATTTACTTAGATGGTGAAAAGCGGATACTTTAGAATCAAGAATGTGACCTAAGAACTTTATGGTATCATTAATTGGAATTAGTTCACCTGCTACAGAAAGAGTGCTATCAGGAATATTACGTTTGCGAGTGAAAACAAAAACACTACATTTAAAAACGGACAGAGAAAGATTGTGGTCTAATAGCCAAACCTTTAAATGATACAGAGCGGAATTGAAACGGGAATTGGCAGTAGAGAAGGAGGATGATGAAAAATATATGGTAACATCACCAGCATATTGAAGAATTTAAAAAAAAGAACTGACGGACCGGTCTAGGTCGGCAGTATAAATATATAAAGGATGGGACTAAGCACTGAACCCTGCTGAAGGCTCTTCCATAAAAGACGAGGAGGGAGAAAAGAACCTTGATGACGAATAGAGATAGTTCGACACATGAGCATATTGCATTGATGTAGCATTTTCTGCCTGAGAAGAGAAAGACATACATTGTCATAGGCTGCAGAGATGTCCAAGAAAACACCGATTACATTCTCGTTACGAGAAAATGCAAGGTGAATTTTAGAGGTGAAGATGCTGAGGGTATCTAAAGTGTCTAAACCTTTTCTAAAGCCATACTGATTTTGGCTAATAATTCCTTTTGTTCTAGAAAACATTCATGTCTGAATTTAATTAAGGTTTCCATGATTTTAGCTAGTACTGAGGAGAGCGCAATAGGGCGATAGGAAGACGAACTTGTTAGAGGAAGTGAGGCTAAATTTAGATCTAGTGATGTTATGTTGCAAATTGATCTCAATGGGCTTGGGGAACTCTGTATTTAAGGATGGGATGTAGGGTTTGGGGAACATATAAAGTAGAGGGGAGGTACGGTAATTAAAATAGGGAAGTGATCACTACCAAGGGAGTTTGAAAGGGGAGACTAGGGTAGGAGAAGTTAGTGTTAGATCTAGAACACTAATATTTTTCAATGGAGAAACTCTATGAGTTGCGAATCCATCATTGAGGATGCACAAGTAACAATCATCCATAACGTCAAGTAACACAGAGGAGCATGAGTCGATACAGTGAGATCCCCATAGTGTGAAGGCAGTTAAAGTCTCCTAAAACAATTATAGGCGAAGGGATAGTTGAAAGAATTGTTTTTAATTCAAGAAGAATGTTTGTGTTTGGATGGGGAATTTAGACAGAGACAAAGGAAACCGCCACAATATTTAAGCCAGGAGTGTGGTTTGGTAATAAGATTTGAGAGAATGCAATATTTCTGTTGACCAACAAAGCAAGAGAAACCAGAGATTCTGAAATGGAAGTTAGGTTTCAATAAGGTTTCCGAAACTGCAAAAACAACAGGTTTATGTTGATTGATCAAATAAGAGATATCTTGTTTGTTACGTCGGATACTCCTGCAGTTAAATTGGAGGACCTGTAGAAACATTGGAAGCATTATTTTTAGTGATAACCGAAAGTAGTTGTTCGACAAGAACTGCAACGTCGTACGATAAGGCATCTGACATTTTAGACAGCATGTTAAACAAAGCGCACCTTTATTCATAAACTGAATTAACTTAGAATTTCAATATTGTGGGAAATCGCATTTAAAAATTGACATTCATGTACGTGCGAGTTTGTCAAAAAGAGAACGACGATCTCTTATCTTTGCCATTTTCATGGTATCGAGTCGGCTGTTAGATTGTTCGTGTTCTACTGCTGAAGTTATTTTGGTATTTGTTGAAAACTCGAAAAACGTAAATTTTGAATTAATTCAGTTTATTATTAAAGGTGCGAAAGAGCAAAGAAGGAGCTGTATAAGATTGTCATTAGGAGTAGCAAGAGGATTTAGCAGTAGCATTAGGATGGATACAAGTTGGGAACTGAGTAATTGTATTGTGAGTATGAATATCATATGTCTTCCTAGACATAGATATACGGCGATGGAGAAGGTTAACTGGTTTTTTGTAAGATTTAGAAGGAAAAGCAGAAGAGAGAGGTGTTAGGGATGGATGAGTTTGGGGGTTTAGAGGGAAATTAGCAGGGGACCTGTGAGCGGCAGCAGCCTCAGAATATAGCCGCTTGGCAAACTGTTTAAATCTTGCTGATGCTTCCATGTAGCTTAGGTTTTCACCAACATGATAGACATAACAATTTTGATTGATTTTTGTCTGTTATGTTTGGGACATCTATTATCAGTAGCACAATGGCTACCACCACGACATAAAAAACAAGATACCTCCGAGTCAGAAACCACGCAGGAGTCACCAGAATGCGGTTGAGTACACTTATAGTAGCGGGGCTGGGACTTACATTGTTTAGCAATGTGGCCGAATCGACAACAATTTCTACATTGAATGGTAGGTACCTAACTGGTAGAGAAACAGGCAGAGATGCATTAAAACAAAAAAAAAACTAGAAGAGTCTGTCCCAGAAACGTAAGAACCACGGAGTTCGATGGGACCCAAACGGAGGATCCATCTTTTGTATTTTTAACGTTAAGACGTCTAGCTCGAACAACTTCTATACAATTTTTAGGGACAGAGATTCCAGATACTAGCTCCTCCAGAGTCCACTCAGTAGGGATATCCCTAACAACACCCATACGAAATATTTGGAAGCGAGGAATATTTGCAACAAAGTTATTTTGTCTGACAATTGAAATAAAAAATAAATAAATTCTTAAAGTAACTGCTACAGAACCACACAAAAACTACTTCGAAAGCACAATATGAAATTATTTGCCAAAATACGGTAAATAGCCTACTCTTATAAACTCACTACTCTAGCTTCAACAGACCAGATACAACCGCTAGGTATCGATTGATTAATACATTGGCAAAGTTGAAGTTACACACGTTTCGTTCTACCATTTAATTTTATGAAATACTTGATAGCTTTGACATCTGTCAGGGCTGTCAGTTCCTTCAAATCATGACTACTGCTTTGATTACAAGAGCGATTAGCGTTCTGAGTATAAAGTGTCCGATAGCGAGAAGTTACTCCTCAAAAGGCAATAACTATTTAGATCGTACAGTCCATCGAACTTACACAATTGCAAAAGAAGCCTCTATAGAAATGGCAGAAAAGATGTTACCTCAGATTTTTAAGTTTGTTGACCAGAATGTCAGTTCATATAAGAAACTTTTAAAACAAGCGGTTGCAATTCCTTCTGTATCGTGTGATGTCAAATACCGCCCTGATTGCGTTCGTATGGTCGAATGGATGCAAGAGAAGCTGAAGGAGGTTGGCGCCAGTACCCAGTTACGGGACGTCGGATTTCAAACTATTGACGGTAAAGAGGTGAAACTTCCTCCAGTTTTAGTGGGCGTTTTAGGAAACGTAAGTAAAAGAATTGTTTTTTTTTGTATCATGATACTATGTAAATTATTATATCTTTACATTCAACATAGAGAAATGAAAATGTATCAATCGGTATCTCTTAAGCTTTTATTTTTTAATCAAACAACAACTGTTACAATATCTGCAGCTATTCACATCAGCCATTAACAAGGATTGTTTAAGCTAAATATGACTATTTTTGGTGATAGCATAATGTAGAAGAAAAATTATAAGTGGTGAAATTATTAGTTACTAATAATAGTTAATACTAGCAAAAAAAATTTTTTTCTTAATCTTAAAATCATCCACCATTATGCCATCATACTTATTACGAATAAAGTTAGGCATAATATTTGGTTGGACAATGTAGGAATAATGAAGTGACAAATGAAATTTACTTTTAGTACAATGCACTATCATTAAAATTATAGTCTTTAGTCTTTATTTAGATTTTTTTAGCCCCACATCTACATTTATTACACACAGTTGTACTTTATATTCATGTGGGAAAAGGGTAAAATTTAATGTATGTTTGTCTTACTGAGTGGCTACTGCCTATAAAAAAAACAATAAAACAAATAAATATTTCTATATTTTATTTTAAAATAATAGGTGGCTTAAATTAATTTATAACATAATTATATAGCTTAAACTTAATTATTGTAAATCATTAAGACCTATATCTCCTTTTTTTTTACAAGGACCCGAAGAAAAACACAATCTGTATTTATGGTCATTTAGATGTCCAACCAGCCTTAAAGTCTGATGGCTGGGAGACAGATCCATTTGAGTTGGTGGAGCGCAATGAAAAGCTGTATGGTCGTGGTTCAACTGATGACAAGGGACCGGTACTTGGCTGGCTTCACGCTATTAATGCTTACAAGGGGATAGGTGAAGAGGTATGTTGATGTTGTTTTACAGACCATTGATAAAAATATGTAATGTTTATATTTATGTTTAATTAGAATGTACAAGAGCCATGAAGTTATTTGCATGGCAACAACATTGCAACCTTGAGCAACAAAACACATCTTCTTTTGTTGTTGCTGTTTATCTTTTTGTTCCTAGGTTTGCTTCCAAAAACACTGAACAAAAGTAGATATGGTCTTGTGCAGATACAGTTTTTCTACTTCAAAAAATGTACTTGTTTAACTTTTTTAATGAATAAATATTATTTAGTATGACATTCACTTTTTGTTAGTACTTATAAAATTATTTATTTGTTTTCACTTATATTTTTTAATAATGTACTAACTTTTTAGCTGCCTGTTAATTTGAAATTTGTTTTTGAATGCATGGAAGAATCTGGTTCAGAAGGTCTGGATGCCTTGCTTATAGAAAAATTAAAACCAGAAGGATTCTTCAAAAATGTAGATTATGTGTGCATATCTGACAACTATTGGTTGGGCACCACTAAACCATGCATTACTTATGGCTTAAGAGGTATCAGCTACTACTTTCTGGAAATAGAATGCGCAGAAATGGATTTGCATAGCGGTGTTTATGGAGGAACAGTTCATGAAGGTATGAAGTTTTTATGTGTGTACATGAATCATAGATTGAAAAAAAAGCTAATTTTTGTATGGTCTCCTCAATTGTTTGATTATGGATTGTTAAAATTTGTTGATGCATGCTTTGACTTGGTGACTTGATTAATGATGATAAAGGAATGACATCTAAAATTATATATATATATATATATATATATATATTATACATATATTATATCAGTCTAGCTTGGCTGGTTAGCAAGGTTTTCACTCTTACTGGTGTCTGTTTACCGAAAAGGTGTGAGTTACGCTTATACAGAGTTGTTTCGTCTTGAAAAGTATGAAACATCAAACGGTACCTCTTAGATTAGATGGACTATACTTGGAATGTAATACGAAAAAAACCTTGACGACAAAGCCTGAATATAACTAATGCAACTTTTTAAATAAAACTTATATTATTTTCAAAGTAAAAACTACCTACTGTGTTTATTATAAGAAATTAATTATTTTTGGTGGCGGTTCCTATATAAAGTGTGTTTTTCAAATTGAAAACTGAAATATGGATCATGTACCTATTATAAAAGTCATAAAAAGAATGAACATATTTAGAAAACAAATTAATTTTAATTACGCAACATAATGTCGAAATTCTTGATATAGTTCATAGCTACAAAAATGTTACATCACAGAGTTCTAAATCAAATATTACTAGCAAAATTCAATTGAATAATCATAATAATCATGATAATGATGACACTGAACTGTTGAAATAAAAAAGTAATACTCAAGATTAAATAAAATACCTAATACAAATAATGCTAAGTACTGTAGGTATATTTGCATACTCTGATGTCGTTTCGATTTAACATTAGAATATCTTATGCAAATGTCGGTTTTGGCGTTACATGACACTATACAAACAGATGAGAAAAAAAAAATAAAACAATTGAATAGTGCAGTCAGAAAAACAATTATAATAAAAAGATCAGAGGTCTATAAAGATAACGACCGGGTATACTAGGTATACTATACTAGATACTAGAAAGACACAAACACTTTTGAGACAGGACATTCCTTTTCTAAAATGAACTGATACGTCAGACCCCAATAGCCAAACTACTGCACGCTTATCGACTTGTTGAGTTTCCAAAAAGTTCCAAAGAGTTTCCCCCCTGATTCTGGAAGGGCGGCAAAGCACTTGCGCCTCTTGAATTGCAGGTGTTCATGGGGACGGTTATTTCTTTCGATCAGGTCACTCGTCTGCTCGTTTGCCCTCCTATATGGTAAAAATACCCATTTCTTCTTATATAATACATAACCATCCCGACCGTATCTGGTGATAGTGACTCCTGCGTCTTCAGCTTGGGTTTAACTTAAACAACCCGACTTTTAAAAAAAAGATTAGCTTTGTAAGTCATATCAGAGCCCATTCTTCTTATAGGGTGTGATCTGTTATGACATGACACAATTTATATAATAAAAGTTTCATTCTTTCGCAATGTCTGCTCAGATCAAACTTGATAATACTCTACTATTGTCTTTGCTATTTGTTACAAAACTAATCAATATTACTGTTATCATGCATTTTTATTTATACTATCAATCAAAAAAGTTGTAAACTGTCATATTAAACATAACGTTTATTAAAGTAACGTCTTAACGTTATTGAAACCTAATGAGTAATTGACTAAATACGTAAAGTCATTAGGTTTGGGTACCGTCTTCTCGAGGGGTAAATAGTTTGTCGGAATCTAACGCGCTACTAACTAATTAGTGTCTCCGTTATTGCTGGGGCTCTACCCTAGAAATCAGTACTCTTAAATTTAACGTGATAACTATGTGTGCAAATAGCTCTGTTTTTTTTAAGTAACCAAACTTAGTTTTTATCTGAGTTTTGTAAAGGAATTATTTAATGGTATGAACCGTTCAGCTGGGATTATATGGATATATAGATATGTAGGATTATGTGTTATAATGGCCTCCGCCTGGCAATAAATTATAAATTAGTTATCTAATTTATAGTGGCACTGCATTATTTAACGCTATATATAATGAAATAAAGTTCCCTGCCTTTTTATATGTCTGTCTGTCTGATTTTCATGCGGGTTTAACCAATGGATAGAGTAATTCACGAGAAAAATTAATTTTGAATTCGTTAAGTTTCGGATAAATTACGACACCGAAAAACGTTATAGTAAGGAATAAATGTTTGTGTTGATGGTATAAACCGAACATCTGATAGAATAGGAAAGGTTATGTATAACTGTGAACTTACTCTATATCCGAGTTTTCTTATTTTGTACTTGTAACAACTTTAAACTTATTATCTGCCGCCGTGGTAGGCACAGCTAGATAAGCTTATTCATAAAGACCTTCACAATGAACAATTGTGTAAGACACTATATTATATCTAACACATGTTGTTGATGGTTTATCGTAACATGTAAAAGGTTAAGATTTATGATGTATTTAAGAACCTTTTTTGACAGCACGATTGAAAAAGTTAATGAGTACCAATTGAGAATGATTGTTTGAATTACAGCTATGTCAGATCTTATTTATCTGATGGACCAGTTGGTCGACAAAGACGGCAAGATCTTAATAACGGACATTTACAAATCAGTCGCGCCATTGACTGATAACGAAAAGACACTTTACACTAATATCGACTTCGACACAGAAGCTTACAGGTAGGTACTAAAATTATGCAACATATTCATATAATAAACCCATCGGAATAGATCGCTCAGGTGTAATATTTTATCCTGAAGTTAATAAAACACCTTACAATAATTTAGTTTGCTTCCATACAAACTCAGTTTATTAGATTAATAAAACAGAGATTGTAATCATTATAATAATGTAATTGGCATGTCTTAAAGTGTACTTTTACTATGCTAAATGTTTTATAGCAAATAGGATTTGTAATAATGTAGCACTGACTAACATAAAACTAATTCAAAATCATTTCTACATATAAAGAAGTGAAATTGCCACTTGATGTTTCGGTCGTCCCGTATTATGTCCGTTTTTTATTGTAGAAGCCCGTTAGCTTCTACAATAAAAAACGGACATACGGAAATCTCCGAGCTTCTGCAGTTTCATTCTTGTTTCCTCATCCAAATATTGCGGTATCTCTTATCATAACTTCGCGCCCTCTGTTTACTTGCTTCCTCACCTCCAAACCACGACACGCCCGGCCATAAAGGAAACAAGCAAAACTCCATCTGTTCAATGTTACACCTTGCGCCTAATTTAAATAAAATTGTAAAAAGGGCGAGAAAAATTATAAACGATGATGTTATAAGCAATTCGATTATATAATAGTAATATATTACTATATAATCGAGTTATATGTAACAGGCTGCTAGGCTATTTTAATTGACAACAGCTATGGTAAAGTTCCATTGAAATATCTAGATTATTCTCGTATGAGTTATGATTTCCACTAGAATAACGACCGACTGCACGGATGACGTAGTGGTTTAAGCGGTCGCCACGCCGTTTACTACTACGCTGAGTGTTGTGGGACGGTCCCCACATGGGAATACACTTTTTATGATCAACAAATTGTTGTTCTGAGTCTGGGTGTTCTTTGTGTCCGTTTCCTGTACGTTTGTAAAGTCCCCCCGAAACACAGGATATTTTCCTAATGCAGGAGTTGTCTTTAAAAAAAAATATGAAAAAAATAGTGAGATTAAATAAGTAAAATATTAAGATAAATTAAGATTTCCATAGCAGATTCTGCTGAAATCGAAACGAACTTTTTTAAAATGTCCAAATGTAACCAGAAAGGAAAATCTTATTTCCATTTTAAAAGTGGTTTCATCTTAAGTATTAAAAATTATTTTATTACAATAATAAACCTAATACAAGAATAGTATTTAGTATCGTTTCATTTAATAATTTAAAGTGAATAATCAGCTGTGAAATGAGTACACAGATAAAAATTTATGCCATGTTACATACACTCTTTGCTATGTTATGTTTACTCATGCTTTTGTGCCGGGTCGATGTTCACTTATGTCCTTTGTTCCTAAATATAACATCGCAATCATTATAGGTTTGTTATTACGGAGTCATGTTCTTCATTCTAGTCTCTTAAGTAATTAGTTACATAAAAATTAAGTCAGGAAGTCATTGACCTCATTTTCATATAAGTAGTTTAGTATACTTTAGTTTTATTGGCTATTGAGGACTATCTCTGGAATGATTAAAACTCTACTACTATTAAATAAATACAAATAATTTCGCTCTGAGCACCCGAGTGCATAAAGTGACGAATAAAGGAGTCAATAGGCGTTACCTTGGTCTAGTTTGCTTGCATAGAAATCTACTAGTAAAATTTGACAGTTATAAACTTTAAGCAAGATAATTTGTTGCCTGTAATAACATATATTATACTATTCGTATTACTTTACTAGGAGTAAATCATGTATAGGGTCTCAAAACGTAGTAGTTTATTTGGAGGATTTTGGTATTTTGTAGCGAAACGCAGTTGATTCGCCGCTCGATACAAATATTAAAATTTGAAAGATGTTTATGAAAGGAATATAAAACAAGAAAATTATTTCACATCACATCAACAGCCTTTAATAGTCTACTGCTGGACATAGGCCTCTCCTTAGAAAGGAGGTTTTGGCCTACTATACCACGCTGGCCAGACGGGTTGGTATAGGGTTTGTGTCAAGTTTTCCTTCTCTCTGCAGTGTTGTTTTTCTGCGTAGTTTTCTCCCTTAGTCGACTCTTATGACACCCACAGGATGAATAGGGGTGGTGATACTCTGTATTCTTAATCCGTCACCACACCAGAAATTTATTTAACAAAATCAAATTTTATAGGAAGTGCATTGGAGCTACAAAATTGGCTCACAATGGTGATAAGGAACAGATTCTCATGCACCGCTGGAGGTACCCGAGTCTTTCACTGCATGGTATCGAAGGTACGCTTTTTATTATGACATGACTTCCATTTTACTTATAGGTTTGTAATACTGGCTGCATATTTTTAAGGTGCTGCATTCCAGCCTGGCGCGAAGACTGTCATTCCTGGAAAGGTTATTGGGAAGTTCTCGATAAGAATTGTGCCAAATCAGGAGCCTGAAGAAGTAGAGAAACTCGTCTTTGATTATGTCCATAAGAAAGTAAGTAATGACCACATATCATAATAAAATATTAATAAAATTATATAATCATAATATACTGACTGTGGTGACGCATCGTTTGATATAATGAAGAGATGTAATGATCTTGTATAATCATATGATTACATTTGACGGGCCTCTTGGTCTGGTGGTTAGTGACCCTGGCTGCTAAGCCGGAGGTCGTGGGTTCGATTCCCACCCAGGACAAACATTGTGTGATGAGCACGGTCATTTGTTCTGTTTCTGGGTGTAATTTATCTATATGATGTATGTATTTAAAAATATATAAGTATGTTTATCAGCAGTCTGGTTATCATCTTAGATTAGTTTGGGATCAGACGGCCGTGTGTGAGATGTGTGAGGTATATTATTATACACGATCTTTTGAGAACAATAGAATATAATAAGTATATTTATTAATAAAATGTATTCTTTTGCAAAAATTGGGATCCTGTAGTATCGCCAGTACGATAGATTTTACATCGATCTCTCATGAAACGTATTTAAACTAGATAGAAATCACGACAAATTAATAACGCACTACAAAAACACCCCTCTTTCACAAAAGACCGCCTTCCATTGTCGCTATGAATGCGAGAGGACCTCTAGCGCACTGTTTGCCTGTTTGTTTGAAAGATCCAAGCGTACGACAAAAATAAGCGACTTTATTTTATACTATGTAAAGAAAATACATCAGGAGGAGGACAAAGTGGAAGGAAAAATATTATCGAACGTTATATTTGTTATTAACTATTTATACTTTAAAACAAATATAATTTTATTTTATTGTAAATCATCCTAAGTAACATCGTTTCATTTCGAAAACCACTCTAAAATGCATATAGAACAAAAATAATAATTTAAGACAACAATAAATTTATACATTTGCAAATGTGCACTATAAAGTTCCGTCACAATTCAGTTCCGATCAACTCTCGATCTCACAACTGTCATAAAAGGTATTATCTTATTTTTTTTTTATGTGGGGCAGACGAGCAGACGGGTCAGCTGATGGAAAGTGACCATCCCCGCCCATGAACGTCTTGGAATCGGAATCTCGGGTCCGGAAATACCCCAGACGATAACCCGTTCCCCCAAACCACAGATTGGTTGTGCGGGGCAAAAAGTGTCTCGAAAAGCCCACAGTAGTGGAGCGCCAACTAACCAGATGAGGATGAAAATTTTACCGTGAGGAACGATGGCGGAAAGTTGCGGCTGGTATTAGTTCGAACAATTCCTCGGAGCACTCTCCATGATATATGGGATAGAGAATGCAGATTGAAGTCACATCTCTACGTAACGCCAAGGGATCCAGCCGATCGGAGATGTTTTGGCTATCGACTATTCGAGTCGCTCTTCGTTGGATGCAGTCCAGAGGGAGAAGCTGGTACTGAGGTGCCCCTGCATAGAGATGAGAACAGTATTCCATATGCGGCCGCAAGTCCGGCCTTATGGAGCTGAAGGCGGTGGGCCGGAGTGAAATACTGCCTCGATCTGTTAAGCACACCGAGCTTCTTCGAGGCCAATTTGGCCTAACCTAGAGTGGACCCCTAAACTGAACTTCGCTCGATATGTCGATGCTAAGGATTCCGATACTGGCTGAGGTAGTTAGGGAGGTGCTCTCAAACCGAGGTGATACTACAAATGGTATCTTCTTTACGGTGAACGCACACGGTGTACCCTGTGTCTTTTTTTGGGTTGAACTGGACTAGATTTAATCGGCTAAGGAAATTTCCATGTCAGACACAAGTTTGTTTCGACTCTCGATGACGTTTTCCCGAGAAATATTGGGACGGCCCGGTGTAAAGGGCATCTCCCGTGCTTTCATCTGCAGTTTGCAACATGTCATTGATATGCAGAAGAAAAAGTGTAGGTGCACACAGCTTTGTGGGACACCAGCATTTACGAATTTCAAGTCGGAGCATGCACTGTCGACAACGACCTTAATGCTTCTGTCGGCAAGAAAATGGTGACCCAATTACACAATTTATCGGGAAGCCCAAAGGAAGGGACCTTCGAGAGAAGCGATTTTTGTGTGAACCGGACATCCGGCATATAGCTCTGGCACCGCGGTATGGTCGGCGGTACGTCATCCGTCATCCAAAGTCGAGTTGGATGCAAAGAGTTTTCATAGGAGATCGGCTTTCTCCTTGGCATCATAGGCCAACGAATTATCTCCCATCTGCAAGGTGGAAAGGATTGGCTACAGAAATTCCCCTGGACAGCCTTGGCAAGAGACCGGAATGCACGACTTCCAGAAGGACGTCTCACCAGTCTCTCACCGATCCGGCTGATGTTCTACGATTTCGCCCTAGCAATGGCTCTTTTAAGGGACCTGAAGGCAACGTTATATTGTTTTTTTAACGTGTTGGTATTTACATCGCCGGCCGTCGCTGCATTTGCCCATGATTGGCAGCATTCCCGCTTTCGACGGGACGCCGTTTTGCAGGATCTGTCGACCCAGGGCTTGGATCTGCCACTGATGGGTATTAATGTAGAAGGAACGAATAGTTCCATGCCCTGAAGTGGGGCTTCAACGACGATTTTGTAACCGGGCCGGAGGTCAACAGAAGGTCCAACAGTGAAGGCTCATGACTTTCCACATTTGAAACTCGCGTGGGCGTTGATACCAGTTGTGACAAGCCATAGGTCAGGGCAAAATCGTGAACAGAAAATAATTGCGAGATGGAAAGTTGATCGGAACTAAATTTGAACAAACTTTTATTATTGAGAATTGCCCTTCAGGCTTATCATTTTTACCCGATTGTCAGGAGACTACTCTAAACTAAACAATTTTATTAGCATAGTGTTATCAGTAAAATGTAATATCTTGTTTTACCAGAACAAATTAACATGTAAAGCAAGGAACAATACAAATCTACTAATTAAATTTCAATTATATAGCCAACTCGCTTGAGTCAGATTCTTTACTTGCCAAACGAATAATTTACATTTACGTAGGTATTGTTGGAGTTTGTGGAATTGTTTTTATTACATAGAACAATGCTTTGGCGCGGCTGACATTATATTTACATAATTGGTTTAAATATTGCAAAAATACAAAACATGCATACTGATTCCCAACACTTGGTTTTTAGGATCAGCTGCTAGAGTAGGTAGGGCTTAATATTAGCTGTTATACTACGAAACATATTTAGTAATTATTTTGTTTTTTTACTTACAGTGGGCAGAAAGAGGATCACCCAACAAAATGCGCATCACAGCGCAAAGCGGTCGCGCCTGGACCGAGAACCCGAATCATCCTCACTACCAGGCCGCAGCACGTGCCACTAGACTCATCTATCATGTATTTACATTTCATTATTTTATATATCTATCTACCTATATAATAGTTTTGTGTTAATTTTACTGGACTAACAATGTAAATTACATCGACGGGCCTGTTGGTCTAGCGGGTAGTGACTCTGACTGCTAAGTCGGAGGTCTTCTGTTCGATTCCCACCAAGGACAAATATTGTGTGATGAGCTCGATCATTTGTTGTCTGGGTCTAAAAGTTTATCAGTAGTCTGGTTAACATAGTACAGGCTCTGCCCAGTTTGGAATCAGACGGCAGACGGTGTTTGAGATGTTATTACTATTATTAACCTTATGTTGCGACGATAGTATTTTTACCGAGTAATAATGTTAGGATGTTGATGCTGTGCTTATTTTAAGATTGTCAACCATGATTGGATTATGCACAATAACATCGGCTGGCATGCTTTGCACTATTTTAATAGTAGGTATGTGATATAAAAGACAAAAATAAGTTTTTCTTATTCGTATAGGATTTATTAACGACAACAAAATTAGTTACGAAAAATCGAATCAGAATCAATATTATTAGATGCTAATGGAGTACAAAATGTCATTATTTAAAAAAATAGAAAAAATATAACTAACAACAAAGAGGAGGAAAACTTGATACAAACCCTGTACCAACCCATCTGGACAGCTATAGTAGGCCAAAATCTTTTTTATAAGGAGAGGCCTACGTCCAGCAGTGGACTGTTAAAGGCTGTCGATCGATATATAAGACAATAACTTCTAAATGATTTCGTACAGCAATGCTTTTTTTTCCTACTGCAAATTTAGTGCTCTACGACTTTTTAAGTATTTATTCAATGACTTAAAATCACCATCGGCATTGCTTAGGGTTGCACGTTTCTGACCCGGAAGCCCTTAAGCCAAATCTATTAATCTGTTCTTCTCTGTTTTACTGGCATATATAAACCGTTTTGAGTATCACTTCAAATAACAGTTTATGGTAGGTAGTTATAAAGGCTTGGATTTATTACAAAAAAATATATTTTCTTTTAGTCAAACGTGGTCAACCTATGACACTAAATAACAAAATTAACTATTTACGTAGAGAATAAGTAATGCAAAATAATGTTAACATCTATTATTATCTTTAAAATATCAACAATCAATGTGTTTTAGACGGAGCCGGACATGTCACGTGAAGGCGGCTCTATCCCCGTGACGATCACTCTGCAGGAGGCGAGTGGACGCAACGTGCTGCTGCTCCCCATGGGAGCTGGCGACGATATGGCTCACTCGCAGAATGAGAAAATCAATGTTCGCAACTATATCGAAGGCGTGAGTATTACTATCGATCATTACCCTAATCACAATATAAAGATCTCTCTCTTTGTCCATGGCGACAGGTACCATGCTTTACGTCACGTCACGTCTATATGGTTTACTCTTTTAATAGTTATTTTCTATTCGTGGGTAGTCACAGCACTAGTTGACGCTTTAAGCCGTCAATGGCATCCAGGATGTAACTTTGTAAGTTACTTGTTCAGTCAATATTTTTTTTAACATTACTTGCCCTATAAGAATATAGTTCAGTGCTTTAATGCATGCATATAAAAGTCGAATTCAGGATGAATTTTTTACATAAATGTTCCTGATTCTGAAAGTTAATAATTGCCAAGTTTTATTCGTCCTTAAAAAATGAAGTGTGGTGGACGCTTTAAGACGTCTTGCGTCTTGAATGCGTTCTTGGCGCTCAACGGGTAAACTTCTTAAGTTTCTTGTACAGTCTTAAATATACGAGTACATACAAAAAAAAAAACAGGCCGTCCATCAGTATTGTCATCCAAACATACAAAGTTTCCTTTCAATACGACAATTTTGAAGTAATTTAAAATTGCAGTTCAAGACTTGTTTACATAGTAAAGCGAAGCTAATGAAAATATTTTAATAAAATAGAAACTGACTATCTTAATATGCATGAATTTTAATAAAATGTTTTAATTTTTTACTATCTATCTATTTTCATGAATAATGCAACATGTTTAGTATACACAACACGCGTACACGATTCTGATCGTTACGATGTCTTGAAGGTAATCCCAAAAAGTTCTTACTTGCAGACAGAAGATATTGTGATTCTCATCACGTTTGCAGTGCTATTATAACCTGTTTTCTCATATTTAAAAAACTTGTTATGAAAATACCTACATACCTACATGATATAAGCAACCACTATCCGCGTTTTTGACGGCAAATAATAATAAAATAATAAAAATATTTTCCTTTTCTTTGTGTTATTCTTCTTAATTTCCTGATTATTTAATTTCTTCTTCGAAGTTTACTGTGTTCGATAAACAGTATCTGTAGATGATGGATGATGAAATAAAAAACTATACGAATATTATATAAAATAAAGTACTGATGAGCTTCCAGGTATGTCTTGTGTAAATGTAGTCAGTTTATTTTCTTATATTTTACAGATAAAGCTATTCGCTGCCTACATGTACGAAGTCAGCAAACTCGCAAAGTAGATAGGTACTCAACAATTTGGACCTCGCGATGGCGAAACAGTTTTTTTTATGTATTTGAATTTGCATTATCTGACTTTAAAACCTAGTTTGGTAAACAATGTTGAATGTTGTTGAGTTTGTCAAGCAGCTTTTTTATAAGGGATTGTCATCATTCCTATGTCTAAGTACATTGTATATTGCATAATGACTTTAGTTTGTGCATAATATTTAATAATATGGTGCCTTACATTTTTAATTATAGGTTTTACATATCAAAACGTTGTTTTTTTTTTGGAATTCATAATTTGTGAAATTGTTTAATATATAATTCTTAAGTTTAGTTGTAGTGTTGTATTTTTTGTAACATTATATTATATGGCATAATAAATATTTTTCTTCGAAGAGATCTCTGAATTCACTGTAAACCCTAAATAAATTGTACATACCATTTGGTAAACACATATCAGTAATTGATGACTAGAGAATTACAATTGATCCTGAAACATGTTGCTTAGTAATCTTATTGAACGTCTCAATTATGTTCCGTCACGCGATTACCTTTCGACATGTCGATGAGTGAACATTCGTCATAGTGAATTAATAAAAACACAATAGTGTTGACCTGCGTAATGTACTTACTTAAAGCGAGAAGTTTTGTCAATTTTTATCGATTAATAAATGAATGCATGCGCATTTTGTAAACATTAACGTTTTTTGGCGAATGTTTTTATTTTTAATTGTATTTCAAGAAATCGAGCCAGTCTGTATTATTTGGAGCTGCTCCACTGCTCCAAAAGAGGAAAGATCTAACATGAGTGTAAATAGAATAGTTGGTGGCCTGACATCGAAGTGCTATTCCTAGAATTTTTAAGTTACGTAAAGTTAAAGCATATTATTATGTGAAAAATGTACACAATATAATTACGAAAAACACAAAAGTCTTTAAAAGAGTTTTAAAAAGGAATCCATTCAAAAATAGATTTTTTAAATTAAAATTTTAATGAAGCTTATATGTTTAACTAGCTGAGACCCGCGCTGTTACCCGCGTTTGTTGTTATAACCGCCGTTCCAGAGATTACCCGAACAAACAGACAGACAGACAGACAAAAATTGTAAAAGATGTTATTTTGGCATATGTACCGTGTAAACATACATATGCATTTAGTAAAAAGCGGTTATTTTAATATTACAAACAGACACCCAATTTTATTCATTTATATAGATAGATAGTATCCGTTTCTTCATACACTATTCAGAAAAAGTAATCTGTCGTATAAATTAAGTTAACTTTTAGTCAAAAGAGTTCAGAGAGCATTAAAAACGACTCTGGACGATTTAGGCTGACATTCCCGCCGACAATAATTTCTGACCTATATGTGTGAATTACACTTTTTCGAAATCATCTGACGAAAATCCGATTATTAAAAATCGGCTTGTCAAGGGCATACCCTCATAATGGATACGGAACTTCAGTAGAGCAAAAGCATAGATGACTCACGATTATTTGCATTGGTTTGAATCTGATGAGCTGTCATTTTGAGATGTTTTGGAATACTGGGTAAAACACCATACCTTAAGCTTAAATCTATAGTACCTGTAATTTTGCCCCGTCCGGGTATCGAACCTACTGAGGCAGCCCATTTCAAATGCCACGCTAGTGTTGAAATATACAGAAAGGTTCAGGGAGTCTAGTGCGTTTATCTTTCACATCATCTCGCTCTTGAAGGCGACCGCGTTCGGCGTTGCGATTGGTGAAGAGTTCAGTGCGGGCCAATCGCCTAAACACGGACTAGACCCCCAGGAATGATAAACAAAAGTGCAGAGTCATGTGTAGAGCATGGACTGATATTTATAACAGCGGGCTGGAAACGGCTAAAAGTTACTGTTAAGGATTATCAAGAATCATTTTACCTGAGACCAAAGCTTAACGAACGAGATAAAGCAAGCGTTTTTATATATGTATATATATCTGGACTTGGAACCATAGACAATACAATGTAAAACTATTATCACTTTCTGTGCTGTGAATTTTTTACCCACTAAAAAGTTGTCTAAATTTTGGAAAAAGTAATAGTCGGTAGGTGCAAGGTCTGGTGGTCACATCTGCAACCAGCTTTGGTCAATCGGTCGTCCCCACTGCTCCTTCACGACAAGGCGCGACCCCATACTGCGCAACAGACAGTCTCCAAGCGGCAAGAGCTGGGGTTGGAAGCTCTCCCTCATCCGCCATACTCACCAGACCTTGCACCTACCGACTATTACTTTTTCCAAAATTTAGCCAACTTTTTAGTGGGTAAAAAATTCAATTCCCGAGAGGCAGTACAAAATGCCTTTGAAGAGTTTGTTGCCTCCCGTCCAGCTGATTTTTACAAGAAGGGCATCAATAAACTGCCAATGCGTTGGCAAAGATGCGTCGATTGCATGGGTGATTACTTCGAATAACAGAAATAAAAAAACTTTGAAAAAATAAGTACTTTCACTTATTGCATACAAAACGGCAATTTCATAGGTAAAGACATAATATATAAGGCCGTTTGAAAACAAAGAATCTTCTCTTCTCGCGGAACCCCGCTCAAAAGTTTCGTTTAGATGCTACAATAGGCCCTTTGAAAATATGAGCCCTTCATATTAACATTAAGGTTGCCCGCATCGCGCTTATCGATTTCCCATAAGAATAACACGGGGAAAATAGTTTTTTCTTCTGATTTTTATTATTAATGCACGATAAATTGCACGGAAATGTTCATCATTTTTTTTGTATTATTGTTTTTTACAGGCCCATATATTCTCAAGTTGAAAAACATCGTAACATCGCCCAACATGGTTTTCGTGGCAAACGATGAGTAAATACTAAGTTACTGACTGACATATCTCAGCTCAACTTGATATGAGATGACAGGCGGATGTGTTCTATTTTGATGTCTGCAAGGCCTCCGGCAAAGTCAATAATAACATCTTGCTTCGTAAACTCATTGACAGACATTGGTTTCTGTCCTAACCTTCTGAGATTAATAGCTAATTATCTCCGCGATCCTCAACAGCTAGGCTTGGTATTTATCGATCCAGACCCTATCATACACGTTCCAAGGTTCTATACTTGGGCCTTTATTATTTATTTTAATGATAAAAAATTGTCTCCTTTATGTTAATGACCTGAAACTATCATACAAGTGTTCAAAGTGCGACGGATTGTGATGATACTCACAATGACATGGATGCTATACATGAATGGGGTGTCGTCAATAAAATGGAATTTAATTTCTCAAATTGCTCCGTTGTGACGCTAGGTCAAATGCGACATCCCACCATCTTTCATTACAAATTAAATCAATGCCCGTGACTAGTAATGGGCATATAATACGACTACTATATAGAACACTTGTCCGCAGTAAGCATGATGCAAGCTCATGTGCATGGCACCCGCACGAGACGTCCTACAAAGTAATTAATGCTTCAAAAGCTTCAGAAAGCGGTCATTACCCATAATTGTACCCAACAATTTTTTTGATGAAACCAGGAGAGCTTCTGATCTAGCAGGTACAGTGCTCAAAGCATGTCCAGGTCTAATAGACGTTCCTGATCTTCACAAGTAAGTAAGTAGGTATGTAAATGTGAGTATAGTGTAGGCTTGTAATGTTAATAAATTCATATTTTAGTAACTTTCTGGTGGTTTTGAGTGTTTCCACGGCCTACCCAAATGTCCTGCTGGCGGTAGTGTCATGCTTCGGGTTGTTGATCTTGACCAATATCGGTTTGGCTACACATTGGCTGGAGCCTGTATGCCGTCTGTATGGACAGGCCGATTCAAAACTATGGTCCTTTCTTCAAAAGGCCTACCCAAACCCTATACTGTACTCGCACAGTTGTATTTAACTTTGTTTACGGACTTAAAAAAGACACCTCTGGTGTTTGTTTCGGCGTTTCTTCTCAAAGTGAGTCTTAGGAAATGCCGGCTCCTTCTAGCTGTAAAAATGTCTGATTTGTAAAAATATCTGAAACGATTTACTTACAGAAATAAATATCATTTTTCACAGTGCGCGGATTCGACTTTGTGCCCCTGATAACTATCTCCGTGGCAAAGGATACCGATTGTTGTGTACCCACATGTCGTATAGTTTTGCGCTCCTCATCTATCCCTCACGTACAGTCTCTGTTCAACGGCCTCATGGAATCCTACCCGGACTGCGATCTATTCGGTGATGAATATCACGTAACAATGATTTTGCTGTAGACTTTCTGTGAGTCCTGTATATAATTCGACGGGCCTGTTGGTCTAGTGGTTAGTGACCCTGACTGCTAAGCCGGAGGTCGTGGGTTCGATTCCCACCCAGGACAAATATTGTGTGATGAGCACGATCATTTGTTCTGTGTCTGGGTGTTATTTATCTATAATATGTATGTATTAAAAAATATATAAGTATGTTTATCAGCAGTCTGGTTACCATAGTACAGGCTCTGCCTAGTTTGGGATCAGACTGCCGTGTGTGAGATGTGTGAAGTTAAAAAAAAAAAAAAAAAAATTAATATGTTTTGGTATTATGAATGTGATGATTATGGCATGTTATGTTTAGAATTTATTTTGAAATAATTTTATGTATACTTTTAAGAAATTTTAATATTTACTCTTGATTGATGTTATTGGTTGTAAGCCGTTTTAATCAAATAAATAAATGAAATGAAAAGAGGAGATATATATTTCGAAAGCTTCGCTTAAATATAATTTTTGTGTTTTCTATGAACTTAGTTGAGAAATTAGTGGCCATATGGGTAATTTGCGCTAACTAGTCGTGGCGTAAGTAGCTCATTGTTTAAATTTAACGAGTTAAGCACATTAGGCGGAATAAACTTTTCTTAACTTTCTTTTTCTAAAACAATAAGATCATACTGTCTTGCTTAGGCTACTACTTACTCAGTCCTGATGTAGTAGTAGTACTAGCTTTTGCCCGTGGCTACCCCCGCGTGTATATCGTTGTTTAGGAGTGAAAGCATAAACAAAACTCACTTCTACATTTTTAATATATGTATAGATTTTTATTTGTCTAGTTTTATACTTGTCAGCACTACAACATATTTATGCGTAGTTTTAGTCAATGTTGATGTTATAAAAACATTTGCAGCATGCTTATGCTGTTAACCTCTATTAACAGTTCATGCTGTTTAAAACCGCACCAGAGCCGCAGCTATAAGTGAATTTTAGTGATAGCAGTGGTATCTGTTCCTACGCTTGTCATAATTGCCCAAACACATTAAGGATAAAAAATAAGAAGATATTAAAATTAGAAGACCTAATATAGGTGACTAAATCAAGTTCAGAAAAAATGGACGTCCTGTATTCGCACCAGTCATAGTGTAAGCTACGTCAACGGATCATCACGTTGTATCAAGATTAGACTCATTTTGTAGGTAAAGTGAAAGTCAACAGAGACCCACTGTGCCGCGCCTCATTCAATTTGGTATCGGTTGGGTATCGCTTTTATAGTTTTTTTATAGTTAAAAAACAGATCACGCTCGACAGAATCAGTCTCAGCCAATTACGTCCGAATTCACTAGATCGATTAATTGAAATTCCGTATAAGTACATATACATATTTTAATTCCTCTGAGCCAAATACAGGTTTGCAGTCTTTTGGACCTAAATTGTAAAACTTAAAAAAAAGCTAATGAATGCACAGGGTGATACATGAAATGATAAAAACATTTATTTTTTTAAAATTATTAAGCAACTGATTTCCCAATCTACTGAGCTTAGAATTTATACGCAAAGTTAGTTCTTGGCTTGTAATTTGCAAAAAAATGTAAGAAGTGGTCTTAAGGGTCCTAAAATAATATGGTAAATCTCTTAATATTGACTCACATTTGCTTTAAAAATGTAGAGGAAAAATGATTTTCTGTTGCAATGTTAAGTTATGGTCTTTATCATAGGGAACCAGCTCCCACGCAAGTTTTATCTGTACTTGGCCGCTTTTGGATCGGTCTATATTTTCGATCATTTTTCTTCTAACTAAGTAGTAACAATGATGAATTAATCTTTTCCATGTATCTATCATCGTATATCCTTCAAACAAGGTTGGAAAGATCATGACATTGTGGATGTGCTTGTTCGGTAATTATATTTAATCGTTTTAATTCCTATGAAGCTTTCATGCAAAACTTTTAACTTGTTTAAAAATCGTTATATCGTTTTATACGTATATATAAATGTTATGTTAGTTTGTATATTCTTCAAAAAGTACTGCTCCGATTTAGCTCAGAATTTGACACGATATACAACCCGTTTCAAAGATTGTTTTTATCTAATTTTCGTGTTAGTTTTGTTCCTCATTTCTCATCGATGTGCTATAGCGAAGCTTGGCAGGGTACAGCCAACGCCGTCTATGATCTTTTACTTTTAATGATTTATTTGCAAGAATCAAATATACATATAGTTATACATATTAATTAGATAGATAGACATATAGGTATAACACATATATAGATATCCATATAGGTTTAACAGATATAAATATAGGGTATTCATTAGATAAGCATGCTTGAATGGATAGTTTGAATCGGTTATTATTACGACAGTGATTTTTTCGGGATTTCTGTGGTGCAAAATCTTCTATTATGTCTTTAAAATCTATTTTTTGAGGATATCACTTTCCATGCGCATAACTGACAAAAAAGTTACTCGCTCTTGTAACATAGTTCTTCATAATTCTGTGAAAACTTTCCACTACAATTGATAACCATTTAGCAAGAAAACATTCCTCCGGTGACTTCAAAATTTGTTTTTTTTTCGATTTTATCAGATTTATTGAGATACTTGAATCCGCTGAGTCCTTTGCTAAATTCTTTAAATACAGCCTTAAATGAAAACATTCTGATTTAAACTTAGACGGATTATTGTCTTCGTGATAGTTTTTTTAAAATTCTGAAATATTTATTTTATTATTATATAATATTCATTTTGTAGTCAACTCGTCAGAATCGTTTGTTGTTAATTGAGAAAGAAAACTAAAAGTATTGTATTTATTAAGTTCTTGATATGCTGCCAAACGATTTTACAAATGTACATATACTGTATCGCTTATGGGGAAAAACGTCTACACGAAATTTTTCTTTGTCATGCAATTCTTTACGGGACAAAAATTGAAAATTCTCATTTTTCTTTTATTCTTGACTGAACACTTATTTTCTGCTTTAACCA
This sequence comes from Arctia plantaginis, assembly GCA_902825455.1. Classification (NCBI taxonomy): domain Eukaryota; kingdom Metazoa; phylum Arthropoda; class Insecta; order Lepidoptera; family Erebidae; genus Arctia; species Arctia plantaginis. The sequence goes on from CADEBD010000303.1 coordinate 4,206,479, forward strand.
ACGTTATTACTTCTCAGGTATTCCTAGATGAGAACCTACATGCGCCAACTTAAAAAAAAGTTTAGCAACGTACCCTCTGGGAATATGCTCCAGACCCTTATTTACTAAGTAGGTACTTTTGAGGTATCTCTCGTAACTATTTTTAATTAAACCAACAATTTTTTTTAAGCTGTAGTTATATAAATACATAGAGTTACCGAAAAAAAGATCCAACAAATTTTTAGGAACTACCCATTTTTATCTGGAAAGTTTGACAATGATAAATTTTCTGTCAGATTCGACATTGGCTTGTGATTGCAGCAAAATTGCCCATTTACAAAATTTTCGTTCGCTTATATCGATCTATCATGGAAAAAAAAAATTAAGTGTGAACGAATATATCGCTCTATGTATTCGCTTTTCGGGGCTCCCGTAACGATGAGGACCCTGTACTCTTAATGGTAAAGACGGTACTGGCTACAGCTAGTAACCTATTTTAAAAATGTATGTTGGTTTTTGTATGTTTAAAAAACATCAAAAAAATCTGGATAGAGCTTTAAATTTTGACACGATATACAACTTGCTACAAGTATGGCATTCACAAAATACAAAACAAAGCGCTTTCATTTTTTTTTTTGAGTTAAATAATTATTGTATATTTATATAAGTATCCCTATATGTATTGAACGGGGAAAATTTATTTAGTATTTAATTTCTTCTCTCATTTATTACCTTCTCTAAAGTGCATCTGCTTCGTCTTTCCTCTGCATCGCCCAATCGCAAAAATAACTGAAGAAGTTATTGTTTTTAATTATATACAAACTAGTGAAATTGTTAGCTTTCTTTGAAATACAGTAAACAGGTCCTCCATTTGTCTAGTTACCTTCAACATTTTATTTCTGACAACTTGTACTAGTTACAAATGTGTTCCTCAAAACGAGCGCAGAGATTTGAATATGATAAATCAGTAGAAAGTAACCTACAATTTCATATTTTATCCATCATTATATTGTTGTTTCATCATTTTGTCTAAAGGAGGCGGAGATGACCATTCAAAAACATTGCAGTGAGTCCAGTAGGTTAATAGATCAGTCTCATGATCTTTGAACTTTACGATCCTGAATTGCATGGTTACCTCTTTGGAGGTTTCCTTTGAATTAAAGGGGTGGTAGGAGCGAGAGTTAGAGAGATTTTTTTATTTGGATCACATGGATGAGAGTAGAACATGGCTGAAAAATGGGGATTTATAGCTAGTGCTAGCAAATGGATTCACATTACCTTTAGTCTCAGGAGAGGTGACTGCCCACCTGTGAAACTTGGCGATGACATTCTGCGACAAAAAGTGTCCTAAAGTACCTAGGTAAAAACCAAAAGAGACCAGGCGAACCGGAAACTCAAAGATATTTACTGGCCTATTGGAAGACAGTCGTCACTTAGCTAGGAAAATATACTCCTTCTCTATAAATCCACTCTGAAACCCATCTGGACGACTGGGATAGAGTTCTAGGGATCAGCAAGTCTTTCCTATATTGAAATACTGCAACATTTCAAAAATAAACTACTGAAAATCCTAATTGGTTAAGTAAGGTAAGCACCTTGGTTTGAGATTAACACTGAGGTACATGAGTACTATAATCACCAAAAGTTAATGAGGTTATAGAAAAGTATAACAAGCATTATAAAGAAAAACTCCACCAACATAAAAATCATTTCGAATGAAAGTGTATTTATAAGAAGGGATCCAGGAACACAATTTTTTATAAATATACTTAAATAGCTGGTTTTTTAAGTAATTGTAGGGTAAATATTAATGGAAGTTGGTATAAGCAGCAATAATTTTGAGGGCACTATTACTTCTAAAGGTCATTTCGTATGGAAAAATAGTTAATAATTTCGTTCAAGGCTGGCAAAAAAACTAAAACAAAAATATTTGCAAAAGATAACGAAACAAAGAAAGTTTTAATTTAGATAAGGTGTTATGGTTCCTACAGTTTGCGCAAGCGCAAGTGATAAATCTGCGCTTTGAAATTCTTTTTCTCTTTGAGGGTTTTCTTATATAAATGAACCAGAGGGCCGCTTCATGGTAAATGGCCACTGATGCCGCATGATTATTCTAATATTACATATATGCCAATAATTATACTCCTATATATAAAAGGCAGGTATCTATATGCACTCAAAGCCTTGAGCCACTTAGATATTAGTTTAAACATGAAAGAACAACCTACATATTACATACAATTTGAATCCTAAATCCATGAAAAACATTAATCACTCAACTCGATGTCAAACATAATGATCGATATCGAAAAATCAAATACGGTGATCTTGGTTTTAATGAGATCCACTCCAAAGCTAGTTTTATAAGAAACCCTGTCTCTGTTAGTACTCGCATTCAAAAGCACACAGGCCCAACATGGTTAACGGTTAGACGCATCGATTAATCTACACAAAAGTAAATCTCGTTTATAAGTTTAGAACGCTTTTGGTCGCGGTGGGTATTGTGTGGGCGATTAAATAAGGTATTTTTTCTTGGACTACCTTCCCTTGACTTCGACTACTGCGTGCATACCAGTTTACAATACTAACATAAAAGAGGATAGCGACCGGCCCTCATTCACTCAGTCTGTCTTCGAGTCTCGCTACGGCGCAACGTTACGCTCCGCATGGTACTTTATACCAACGAACCGTGCATAAATTCTTAATATTGAAAAAAATTGTTTAATATTGTGAGTCGCCTTAGATAAAAAAATATATAAATTAAAATTAATACGAACTTAGGAAGTTTTTTGACCACCGCGACGCGTTAAAGTGGACACTGCTTGGTGAGTTGTATATGTTTTATATAATTTGTTCATTGTACCTGCTGTTTGTGTTGATGTTATATCCACCTAAAGGTCCCTTGTATGCAAAGTGATTTAGTATACAAGGGTATAAAAACAGAAGATGTACTCTGTGGTTTTAAATTTGTAGTGTGCAGATAGCTTAACACAACAACATTGTGTAACTTGGATTATGTTGTTGTATGAACCCAGTTCACCAGTTCGTCATCGTTAGGTAGATTATCATGCACGCTTTCTAATTTACTATGACGAATTTTCGCAGCAGTACGCACACATAAACGATCACTTTAATTCGTTTTACAATGCTAAAGGCTTAGTTTTTACTATAATTGTGCTTTAATGGAGTTGTCATCTTTAAAAACCTGTATGTTATTTAACAAGTCCTTATTTAAGTATGTAAACATCATGAGATACGCGAGATATGAGACTTAATAGCTTACGAATTCACATATTTATTATTTTTTAACATACATTAAGCATTTTTATTTGTTGTTGTAACAAAATAAACAAATAAAAATAATATCAATGCAATCGATTATTGAGTGTTGCAGATTAAGTTGAACAATATCCGAAAGGCAGATGGGACAATTGATACTTAAGAAAGTCTAAAATCTAGTCTAAAATCTCTTTGGGCCTTATTTTTTATGTATCATTTTACGAGTAATTAACAAATATTATGCCACATACTTTATACTTTCCTAAGCTCGTCTTTACGAACTCATTGAAATAAGAGCTGGAGTTAATTCCTATAACCTTACTTCTTTAAATATGTACTACTCGTATAAACTTTGCATATTATCTTCTATTTTCAAAAGACCTTCATTTGAAGTTCCTGATTTATAGCACAATTCAGTTTTGTGAATAAACAATCAGTTCAATGTTAAATCCGTGTGGTGACAGATTAAGAATACGTTGTGTCAGCCACCCCTAATCATCCCGTGGGTGTCGTAAGAGCCGACTAAGGGAACGAACTACGCAGCACTGCAAAAAGAAGGAAAACTTAACACAAACCTATAAAAACCTGTCTGGCCAACGTATACGTACGTAACGGTATAATAGGTCAGAAACTCCTTTTTAAGGAGAGGCCTATATCCAGCAGTGGACTATTAAGGCTGTTGATGTGATGTGAAGTTCAATGCGAAGTTGATTAATCTCAGCACTGAATTTTTATTAAAGAAGGTTTTGAATACTCGGGTATTGAATTTTCGTCCTGTATCCTCTGGCAACGAATTATATTGATTAACTAGGTACTTCCCTTAGACACTATAGAGGAGAACCGTGTTAGGAGTTAGTTCTACATTATGTCTCTTAAAGTACCTAAGGTTCTTAGTAAGTAGGGGTCGGATGCTGCAAATACGAGGTCAAAGTTTAACGCTTGTGACAAGTGTAACTCCGTCCGAAAATCTTTAGCAGTTTTCCATTACAGGCTGTTGTCAACACTTCTTTCAACAAGTTTATCATAAATACTTGACAGTACGTACACATTGATGACGATAACTAGGTATGTATATCAATCGATAATGTTATCACTCTTATATCTCTCTAGCTATTAGTTATTGCACTTAAAACCAGTGGATTATGTTTATTATATAGACTTATACGTCTTACACCATTAAAAAACAAATATCTCGTTGCAAAATCTCTTGGATATGAGTAGTAGGTAATCCAATAATAGAAAACCCAAACAACAACAACATTTATAGTATCACATGAGATCACATCTAAACGACTTTTTGTTCTGAGCTAAGGATGTTTGTTTTGGGTATATCTGAATCTAGTTTCGACACGGTTTGTTGAGTTTTTTTGTTTATAAACCTTTATGTACATATCGTGTTTTGTGTTACCTACCTGTCTTAATTTTTATTTTGATAGATTGCATCTGGAGTATAACAAGTTAAATTTCACTTTATCAACAATCAAATTATAAAAAACTATTAATGCCAGTTAAAGAAAAAGAGAGACTAGACACTATTACTCAGTTATGGGAGCTACAGTATGAACTTGAAATTGAAATCAAGATAATTTCATTGTATATAAAGAATATGCGGTTTTTTGTACATTTTATATGTACAGACATTATCTATTGATCTACTAGATGACATGACACATGACATGGCATGAAATAACGGTTTAATTGGTTTTCTATGTATAATATGCATATATTTACAAAAAAGTATACAGGGATTCTAACAGTCAATCTAGCTTTCATAGTACAAGCTCTGCTTAGTTTGAAACTAGGTGGCGTTGTGTGTCAAATATCCGAAAATATTATTATATTCTTATTATCTTTGTTATTTTATTACTTTTTTGTTATTTATTACGTTTGTGAGTGAGTAAAGTTACTCGATGTACTATAGTCTAGCAGTATAAACGGAATATTAACAAAGTTTTAGAATATATGTAATACAATATGCAATATACCTAAAGCAAATATATCAATATTAGAGTAACGTGTTTTATGTTTTGTTTTGACAATGATGAAAAAAAGTTATTTCAAACCGAAAGCAAAAATGCTGACGATGCTGACTGAATGCTTTGACTGCAGTGACTCGTCAAGGTGCATTTCACTTCAGCCGATTGCCTCTTCGTGATGTTTAATGCTTAGAAAGTTTTCTTACTGCCACAATAGGGTGAACTTACCTAATGATCACGGCGCTAATGATCATTAACGGAGACAAGTAATCCAAGATATGAAAACTTCTTCATTGTGTTACTGTTATCAAGATTAGATTTTACTTAATCGTATTTTTTTAAACAAGATAAGTTTTTAATTATTCTTAGCCAAACCTGTTTGCAACTTTGTTATCGAACGTCTACTTTTTGTGCCCCGATTCATTAAACTAAAACTATGCACGATACCATTGGCAATAAAATAATAAAAAGTTATTAGGTACTAGCATATTAAATTGTTGTTAAATGTTGCAATATTTAAAACTATTTAATATAAAAGCACTAATATGCAACGCAGATAGTTAATTATTATTCCAGCAATGTACTGGTTTAAAGCAAGGATCTTATGCAAGCGTAACGTCTCATCGTGTACCTATGTGTGGCCTCTATGGTTCTGAAAACTGAGTTAAATGGGACGAGGTCAATGGAAACACTTGTGGTAATATCCCAAAGTGTAAAGTAACAAATATTTAGAGGACAAGTTCTACTAGTAATGTGTCTTTACAGATTTTCATTACTACCCGCGTATGGCCATATGATGACGACTGCTGTTCTCCAGTGAGCCGTATCGTAATGATGGAACGTTTATAGCCTTCCTTGAAATATATTATCGAATAATCAAAATAATCTAATTTTAATCATTAAATGAATATATTATCGTTTAGTTATATTATTTATCTCTTTATTATTAAAGGAAAATATCTTTTTTAGTAAAAAGTAGATAAATAATATATCTCTTATTAGAGTAATTCACTATAGTCGTAGAATGTAACCAATATTTAGTATTTTAAAGTTTTCCTTGTACATACGAAATGAAACATGTAAACCTTTAAAATTAATGACATCGGAACCGTTATCGGTAACAATATCTCACGCACATCATTGTTAGTGTTAAACTTTAAAGTTAAGTTATTTTCAACTCAATGAAGCCTGTTCTTTATACTTTGATAAACCGTTACCACAGTCGTCAGAAAGTAGGTACGTGGGGCGCATGCAACACGACTTTTGGCAGTCAGCCGATCGAAGATGCTATACCGGCATTACAAAAACTTGTTTTGAAACAAAAAAATGATAAGTTTAACGATGTAATTATAATACTTTTTGGTTTATTTGCTCTTTTATCTGTATTTTTGATGACTATATTCTTAGACATGGTGTTAGACGGATATCGATGAGAGCAAACAAATGCCTCATGAGTACAATATTTACTAATATGACAATACTTTGGTGGCATACATGTTGTTCTGCTTATATTAAACAAAGGCGGCAGGTTTAGGATTTGTTGCCACAATAGTTATTTTGAAATTTTTCCTCAAAGTTTTCATAACGTACGTAAATGACTAAATGACAACACGTAACATATGTAGGTATTTAACTAATAGGTATACGCTCATGTAGAAATTGTTTTTACAGGTTTTATTTCATATAATATGAAAGATAAAACATCCTTACTATGTACAGTGTTTACACTTATTTTTGGCACACTTAATACACACACAATACTATATAAAATTTAAATATAAACAAAAATATGTCTTGAAGTCGGTGAAAAGGGGCACTCAAGTCTGCACAAGTCTACAAATTAAATTAGTAGCTTCTGCCTACTTTATGTATATTATACCAAATTATTTTACTTATATTGGTCTATGATTATAATATATGACCATAATTTTATCAATAAGCAGAGGCTAAATAAAAGTATTCTGAATATAACTTGGGAAAATAAAATAATCCTTAGTTAATTTCAGGCTTTATTTGACTGATTCATGCGCACGGTGAAGGTAAATATGCTAAACTATCTAGTATATAAAATTCTCGTGTCACGGTGTGCGTGGTTGAACTCCTCCGAAATAGCTCTACAGATTTTCGTGAAATTTTGTGTGCATATCGGGTACGATATGCACACAAAATTTCACAAAATCTGAATCACGAATCTGATGAAAACACAGAATCAGCCAACATCTATTTTTCACACATCTAATTTTTTTTCTTTTTTGACAATTTTTTTTTGAAATAATGTATATGGCAAAACAACGTTTGCCGGGTCGGCTAGTATTTTTATATAAACACATATTTTACATAGAAACGATTAAATCAACATAAAGTAGATAAAGTGATGCATACATTTACTTGAACTGAGTGCATTGATCAAATTGATGTCGTGTAGTATAATTTTTCAATTTCCCAATTCCATAAACATATACCGTGATGTCTCCGATGTAGTAATGACATAGTTAACGGACGGTGGTTGTGTAACAAATGAGCGTACGATGACGCGCGGCGTGGCTTTCGCTACAAAATCGATTTCAAAGGGAAATCCAAGTATTGTACATTACTGATCCGCGACAATGAGCGCGGCCATCTCGCGGTGCATTGGGATTCCCTATGATGTACACAGATCAGGTCTCCGAGAATCGCTATGTGTCACTGATATGAAAAATCTTATTCATATTTCATAATGAGGATTGTTCGGTTAAGTATAGCTGTCCATTAATAACAAGAATAATAATTTACGTCTGTAATAGTAAAAAATTCTCAACTGTTAGCGTCTCCCAGAAAATTCTCTATATAAAATGAAATTGGTCTGGAAAATGGCGAACTAGGTAAAAGCTAAAATTGTAGCAGCAAGAAAATGGTAGACAAAATAAAACGTTTAACTTGGTAATTAAATAAATGCTAAGAAGTGTTTGAATACTATAAACTATTATATTAGTGCAATTTAAAACACACAAAAAATTTACGTACAATAGACATAAGTTACTCTTTGTTATGCGTTGAAGTAAAATTTATGCCAAAGAGTTTACGTCCAACGGGTAGACATGTGTCCCTTATGATTATTATCTACATATATCTATTAAAGAAGAAACTGACGGACTGATTCACTCACTGAGCGATCAACGCACAGCTGAAACCCGCTAGGTCTAGAAGCATGAAATTCTGTACAAATATTCCTGTAGGTTAGGGTGCAAAATTTGGGTTTTAAATTTATATGAAGCTTCGTTATTTTTGGTAGTAGCGTTTTCAAACTCATAGTAAATCCTCTTCAAAAGTGATGAAAAACGTTGTTAGTAATTTTTCAAAGCTACCCTTATCCCTTAATTCGATTATGTTTACTGTGAGAAACATATTTAAAAAAAAATGTTTTGCTGATATTTTTTAACTAAAATCGTATTTTTTTATCATTATATCATGGTGCTTAAATATTTTTAATAGTATAAAAATATGTTATGTCTCTGGCAACAATGTAACTGTCACTTACAAAGCAAAATGTCAGCGACTGGCAGATTGTCTGTTCTTCGTAAGGTAATTAAAATTGTTTTCTTGATTTATGCATGTTTTCAGATGTTATAATGCCTTTGCTAATTTCTCTAAACTTTTTACTATTATTTTGGGAGTAAACTGTGTACTTTCATGTGCTCTCCGAACTTGTAGATAACGACAAACTTAATGTTCATCGTGATGAACATAGTCAAATACACTATAAATTAATTGCAATTTGTTGTGTTCATCTCGGTGAACAATGCTAAATATCCAGTAATTTAAAAATGTAAAATTTGTTTCTGGTTGCCGCTATCATTTTGCTTACATTGGTGTTTTTGGTTGCCAGCATGCACCTTCAGAGACTAGTGACAAATCAGACCCAAATAGCGATAACGAATTGATAGATCTGCATTCCCCAAGCTTAGTTTCATCTTCACCACCTTCTCTAGACTCATTTTTAGAGCGCATGCATATACTGAGCAGTTGTGAATCTTCAGATAGTAACAATGATGACGATAACCATTCCGAACCATATCCATCCGTAGCACTTCAATTGAGTCCAGTTTTACGCGATATATGTCCAGCTACACCGACCAGAGAGCCTAATTACGAAAATATCCCATCACTATCTTCTATACTGTCTCTTCCATCTGTAGCTCCTTCCTCAACCCCTGAAACGTCAACTATAAGGAAGCCATGAGCCCAAAAGCAAATTGCCCCAGTTGCCAAGAGAACAAGAAGGGTTCCGAAATTTATCCTTACCTATAAGTGGAAAAAAAGCATCAATTTTCATCACCGAGCCACAATTGAAGAAAATTACGAAGATATAATTGATACCTCCGTACCATCCAATGACGATACTTTTTATTATTTTAATTTATTTTTTTCTCAAGACATATTAACTGATATTACAGAACACAAACCTTTATTCCGTACAACAAACTGGAAAATCCATACAAGTTATAGAAGATGACGACTACGAGATTTTTTAGCCATCCACATCCTTATGGGCATTGTGATATTGCCTTCATACCTCGACTATTGGAGCGGTAGATTCCGGTATGCTCCCATAGCAGACCTAATGACGTTGAAACGTTATTAACAAATTCGAAGATTTCTCCATTTTGCCGACAATGCCTTGGAAGACTCGGATAGATATTACAAAATAAGGCCTGTTGCAGAAAAATAAGGGAAAACTGTTTGAAGCAAGAAAAAGAAAGAAAATTTAGTATAGATGAAATGATGATTCCGTATAAGGTGAGAAAAGCGGGTAGCAGAAAACAATACATGAAAGACAAACCCAACAATGTTTAAAATGTAACATGAGATTGTGTTTCGTCACGGGAAGAAATTCTCGTAATTGTTTCCTAAATTTTCATACTAAAATATAATAATACCCACATAAACTCTTATTTTTCACACTGTTTTTGTCTATTTTTATTTTCTTTTTCTATATAATTAAAAACACTCAACAATAATAAAGCTATTTTATTTGTAACCTAATTTGATCATGTTCATCACAGTAAACATTGCAATTCAATGGTAGTTTTTACCATACTTCGCAACGTTCATTGTAATAAACATTGGTTTCCTGAAAACCTGAAGGGAGTAGATTTTTTTTCTAATTTTTTTCCTATTGTTATGTACACTAGAAATACAAACATAAAGAATTTTGTATAATATATAACACTTGGAACCCGTGCCAAATTAAGGGTTAAACAGGGGTGCAAGAACTATTTTTTTTTAACTGATCGATTTCAAACTCTGAGTATAATTATGTTCTCTATTAAAAATTATAATAATTAGACACCAATTTTATTAACTTTACAAAACGTAAGTGTGTTTGTTACTCAATTACGCCAAAACGGTTTTCTGGATCTGGACGAGATTTGGCATATAGATAGGTTATTCATATGCGAGAAAATTATTTTCTAGTTTTAAATTCCTGAAAAGTAATATACGGAATGTTGTTGGGAAAACCCACAAATTATCGACTTCCTTATTGCAATCTCGAGTTGCAATAAGGATGTTGATGATGTGCGTTGAAGAAACGTAAATACTCAAGTGTCACAAGCAATGTAAAGAGTACGTAATCTCGTAACTGCTGAGTCATAAAACGGTTCAAAATGAACAGACGTGTTCCACTTTCGTTTAAAAGCACGAACCACTATTTACTCTCGCTTAAGGATATCCTTCAAAATGATTCATTGTTGTGAAACTTGTAAAACGTTATAGTATCTGTAGAAAGAAAAGGGTCATGATAAAAAATCAAACTGAGGCTGATGGCAGACGATCAATGGTTTCTAACTAATCATACAAAAAAATTTACAGCCCCGACACGTTGTTTCAGCTTGTGTCTCTAGCTATATAGGCATTGGCGTTTAGTAGTCATTTTGTCATGTTGCTGAGCTGATGATGGAATTGTCCATGACCTTTAGTAGTTAAAGGATAACTCTTCCAAAAATCTAATCATGTATTGACCTGTTTTTATTATTTCAAGATATTTGTTAGATGTTTATGTTAGGAGTTACAGAGGCAGACCTAAATAGAGAGTTTACCGAAGGTGGTGCCCGCGCCGTTGCGGGCAGGCGCTAGGAGGGGTCCGGATCTCTTAATAACAGCTGTTCCCGGATCCCTCCTATTGCAGGCGCAGAGTGGCACACCGTGTGGTTTTAGTAGGTCCGAGTCCGACACACCACCCCGCCGCAAACCCCGGTGGGGTGTCGGTCCGAGGGGATTTACACACGTAAAAAAAAAAAAAAGGAGTTACAGAGACATGTGCACAAGATAAGAATAAATGAGATTACAAAACATTGAGGATTGTTTATTACGCAATTATTTTTAGGTTTGTTACCTCAAAACTCTTTCGTTTGTAAATCGATTTGGAAAATTCTTTTTCTTTTAAGGGTATATTTCTCCTTTGGTTCCATTAAAATTTGAACGAAAAATGCCACTAGTACTAGTAGTAGTGGAAAATGAAGTAATATGGAAAACAATATATTTTCGGGTTCAAATGTAACATCTTACTACCTTATCTAAACGCATTTATTAAGATAACTATATTTAATATAACCTAACATACTACAGTTGGGTAATATACATTACAGTAATTAATGTTTTAGTTTCGTACTTATCTACTCATTACAAACATATCTTACACTATAAATGGTAAAATCAAATATTAAAAAAAAAGTTGAATGACTTCAAACAATGCTGAAAAAGATCACTAAAAATTAAAAAATAATTACAAAATAAGTAAAAAAACTATAATAAATGTGACCCACAATATAACAGGTAACATTATAATAGCAATAGTCCCTTCTGATCTGTTTAAAGTCGGTGCCAAGCCCGATGCATAAATGGTAATGCTGGTCTATGTCAGCTTTATATCAGTACTACAAAGAATTAAGAACTCAATATAATTCCAATGAAACATAGCAGTTTTTGTTAATTAATAAAGACCAACTAGATCATTACGTACCCAAACTTAACAACTACTTAATAAAGGGTTTAAAATAATAATATCATTTGAGATGTGCCTATCACCCTTTGGCTCGTTCAGCTTGTTTTATATCATGCAGCATGAAGACTCTTGCAGATGTCGCGTTACATTCTACCAAGCCTATCAAGCACCTATTTGGCTTGGCACCGACTTAAAACACACTAGAAGGGACTATTGCCATTATAATGTTACTTGTTATATTGAGGGTGGCACTTGTTATGGTTTATTTACTTACATTTGTAATTACTTTTTAAGATTTAGTAGTCTTTGTCAGTATTGTTTGAAGGCGGTTCAACTTTCTTTTTAAAAGAATTTATTAAAGATTCGTATTTGCCAGTGAGCATATCTGTGAGTTCAGAGGTAAAGATTTAGAAATGTCAGATGCATGCAGGTATGCAGCTTGTGAAACTTTAAACATCTGTATAACCTTATTTATGATTCCCAAATAAACAAATAGACAACAGCACTGCAAAGGGAAGGAAAACTTAAAACAAACCCTATACCAACCCGTCTGGCCAGCGTGGTACAGTAGGCTAAAACCTTCTTTCTAAGGAGAGGCCTATGTCCAGCAGTGGACTATCAAAGGCTGTTGATGTGAAATACACAAATAGTACAGTGTTGAGTTTTTTTGTTTTAGCTGATGTTCGGAGGTCGTCGAAATATCAAATTCTTTGTCTTTTTTGTTGTACTAATTCAGTACCATATTCCGATTCTATAAGAAAAACCATAGTCCGATTCTAAAATAAAATCCCAAATAAGGTAAACTATGTCTGAAAGCCTATTTCTCAATTGTGGATTACGTAGAAGACAAGACTGCTTGGGATTAATTTAGCACAAGCTATTGAGCGAAACAAAATAATACAATGAGATATATTAATATTTGCGATGGTTTTGATTCGGAAGCGCGACGACTAATAATTTGCTTTATAAAACACTCCTAAATCGTCAATGTATCACTCAATCTCATATAAACTTGTTTCGTTTCAACTTTATTTCAACTGCTTACAACGAAATAACATGTGTACACACGTACACATGTATTGTATTCATACACATGTACGTACGTATACAAGCACAGCTAAGTTTATTAAAGTATGTTGGCGGTTATCGGGTCAAGCCTTAACAACCATTACATACAGCGCTTGGGTTTTTCCATCCGTGTAATAAATGCAATTGAGAACTACAATGGGGACAGTTACAAGGCTTGAGACCGGTGAGAGTGACGAGGCTATTGATCAATCAGAAATTATGTCCAAAAGACCAGATGATACGATTGATTGACTGATAGATTGGAACGTTAACTAACATTATAAGATTAGGTGGTAACTAAATTAGCTATTACTTTCACTGTTATCATAATCTCGGTCGTGACACCGACTGTTATTTGTTTATGAGAATCATTACTCCTGAAAAATTTATTGCACTATATTTTAATATATATGTTTAGTGACATACATATATAATTATGAGATAGCCAAGAAGATATTAATTAACTTTATTCAGCATATTTAAGTACTACTTAGACTTTCTTGTGCTTCTAGGGTATAATAACTATTTTAGGTGGGTCAAAGTAGATTTCCATATAAGAAAACATAGTATGATGTACGTTGCATTAAATAATAATAAACAATTTATTCAAGAACAGGTAGGTACAGTGACATATGTAGATCGAGCAAGAAAAAGAACAATATAAAGTTTTTCCATGACATGTGGGAAATAATTGATAGCGTGTTTGTGAAGCTGATGTTTCAAATTACTTGTATCACGAGTATCAACTTAGGATCAAACAGGCTGTGGTTTTGTTTTGTAACCTTGGCCTTAAAACAGCCGGACAAACACAGTTTGAATCTAAGTAGAATTTGAACGGTTTTTTAAGTGTAGGTATATAGATAGAAATCATTGTTTTTAACTTAACTTTCCCGTTTTAAAAATAAACGGTTCATAGGTTTACTTTACAACAAAATTAATTACTTTTGGCATTTTCTTGGATTTGTCCTATTTAAGTTATAAATCAAAATGAATTAGAATAAGTATTTATTGCTGCAATCCATTAAAAAATAGGTTTAGTGTGTAAAAAATGGGGTTTAACGGGCGGACAAGCCGACAGAAACAAGAATAACTAGTAAAAAACTTAAAAGAATTAGAGTCTACATATTATTTGTAAATATAAAATAATATGACCTCAATTAATGTAAAATTAATGTAAATATCTGTTGATTGTATAGAAATATATTTTATGAGCGTACTAATCGGTCTTAAAATAAGAAGAATATTATTTACCAGCTTTACTTAAGAGATGTGCTAGTGAGTTTCAAGAAAGTGAACAGTTATGTAACATAGACACAGAAATAAGCTGAAATCAAAATCTTTCTTTGTGTCAGTTAAAATATGAACACATGTTTATCGAGATTTCTGGGCAATTATACTTTTCACTATTTAGGTATAATATAAGGTATTAGGTGCTGTGCTCTTCGCGCCGCTCTCACTTCTCACGTAGAGAAAGTGCAGTAAAATAGCGACGGATCACTTCTCTCTGACTTGGCTTTACACTTTTTATTTCAACTGCATTCATTAAATCGCCAAATCTGTCTGATTCTTAACAATATAAACTGCTATTAGTACTATATACCATATATTCAAGTTATTTTTCTATTTTTAAACCATTTAGGATATCTTATTACCAGTCTTGATACTTTGTTTAAGTTTATCGCACGTCGTGATGATATACGGAGGTTGAACATATAAATCAAGTGAAAATTCTGACTAGGTATTTCATACATGAGTGTAATTAAGATAATCTATAATGTAATGATAGCGGTAAATAAGCTTTTATAATTGTCGCTACACTATTTCAGTTTCTAACTTTGTATAAAAAATACTTGTAATACTTAACTAAAATATAAGAGAAAATATTAACAACTCGTTTCCTTTCAGATTTATTTCTGAATGGTAAAACACTTATTCAAACCTGTATTTTGCCTATAATTATGTGCTATTATCTCTTAAATGACCATGATACTTAAACTGTGTATTGGCATGAGACAATTTCTGTGATTAATTATAGATAATTGTCATTATTGTTTTAAAAAGTAGTAATAATAGGCAGGTTACAATAACGGTTATTTGATTACGTATTTTTTAACAATACTATGTATATCTATTGCGTTCTTAATGCAGTATTTCCTTGTTGCAGATTCAAAATGTTGAAAATCGCAGCGTCATTTCTGCTAGTCATATCGACAGTAAACAGTCAGTGTTTCTACAAAGATGATTCATCGAAGAAGCTTGACCCTGAGGCGCGGTCTTCTCTTTACAGAGGACAGTTGGAGTTTACCTTGAACTTATTCAATATTATCAACAAAGAGGTTCCTGATGACAATATATTTTTCTCACCATTCTCCGTGTACCACGCACTATTGCTGGCTTATTTCTCAGCCGGCGGACAAACAGAACAATCGTTGAAGGAGTCCCTTCGAGTTGCTGATAACTTAGTAAGTAATATTATTTAATAGCAACTCGATCTCTGAATACATCACGGTTATTTTCATAATTTACTGCCGATTTACATAAAAAGTCAATCAATCGATATAAAAATATGTGAATTATGTTTAACTAAGTTTGTTACATTTGTACTAAGAGACTTGATACGAATTGAAATGTAATGGAAGTCGAATTTGTCATTGAATGTTCTCAATTCAATTTTTGTTTTTTAATTTGTTACTCCGTCATTTATGAATTGATTTGAAAATTTATTTTATAATTGAATAAGTATACTTTCTGTTTGGTATCATTCAAATGTAAAGAGAAAATTAAGAAATATTAAAAATAATAATATTTTCGGACATTGACACATAACGCCATCTAGTTTCATAAACTAACTTCATAAACTAAGCATGGCGCGTACTATGAATGCTAGATTGACTGATAAAATACTTATAGACTTTTTTTGTAAATATATATATATATAGAATATTATACATAGAAAACACCCAAACTGCGAAACAAATAAAATTTATTAAAGTTTAGTCGAGTTTGATGGTAACCTGTAAACTAAGTGTTGCTAATCTCCGTATTTCAGGACAAGATTAATTTGATGACTGCATACAAAGTGGATAAACGGTCGCGCAGTGTTAACAACAATAGCGACAGTTACGAGTTCACCAGTGCCAACAAGCTGTTTGTGGACGAGGGGCTGCAGGTGCGCCAGTGTCTGCAGAATTTGTTCCTCGAGGAACTGGAAACATTGGTTAGAATTTTCATTATATCCTATTGCCCAGGCAGATCCATGTATGATGTGTACTGACTGACTTAAATAATACCTATTTGAGGGAACGGATTCCAAACAAAAAATGGTTGTGCTGGTCGAGTGTCGGGTGGGTGTAATGCGCTATGACCGCTATGATTAAGTAGGGGTTACTTATTTATAGTAGATAATATTTATAGAATAGCACAGATAGCTTACAATCATGCTCCTGTGGCTATAGGTACATGTACTTTTATGAGCACCGTTTTCAGTCGTCAACAGTAATGTTAAACAATTTTATGATATACCTAATATATAATACATCACATACCTAAACTTATGCTTCTTTTGTTTAACAGAACTTCCGTGAAAACCCCGGCGCAGCTCGCGAATACATCAACAATTGGGTATCTCGTGTAACGAAGAATAACATCAAAGACTTGCTCCCAGAGGATGGCATCAACTATAACACCAAGTTGGTGCTTGCTAACGCAGCTTACTTCAAGGGCGTTTGGGCCTCCAAATTTCTTAAAGAAAGGACAAAGAAAGAAGCATTCTTCGTATCTGAAACTCGTCAGACCCTCGTACCGTTTATGAAGCAAAAAGGGATCTTCCACTATAGTAAGTACAGAATAATTTAGTTTTGATAGGGTTTGATATTTTGCTACCGACGATGTCGATTTATCATTATTTCCAAAAGTCCGAGCCTCGTGTTTCAAATATTCTTCGATTTAATTTTTATTTAGTCATCAATGTTGTTAATGAACCAATAAGTAGGGAAAACTATTCATAAACGTACTTTGTGGTACTGGTGTACAGTTTTTTATATTTTTGTTAATTTTTATATTGGACTTTGGCAAGAATGTTTCATATTATTAGTTTTACGAATGAATGTTTTTGTAACAACATAAATCCTTTTAAAAAAAAGTTGAACCGACTTCAAACAATACTGACAAAGAGCACTAAAATTAAAAAATAATTACAAATATAAGTTAAAAACTATTATAAGTATCCTCAATATAACAGGTAACATTATAATAGCAATAGTCCCTTCTAGTCTGTTTAAAGTCGGTGCGGTTTACAAATGAAAGAGGTAACAAACATGAAAATAATTGTCTGACAAACATTGTTTTTTGTCTAAATGTTTTGTAATCTTTTTTATTACTATCTTGTGCACATGTCTCTGTAACCCAACACAAACACCTAACAAATATCTTATAAGAATATAACAATGTCAATATATAATTCGATTTTTTAAATAGTTATAATAACTCCTAAAGGTTAAGAATCCTTCCACCATCGGCTCAGCAACATGACATAACGACTACTTAACGCAAATACCTATAAAGCTAGAGAAATAAGTTAAAACACGTTGTCGGAGCTGTACGAGAAAAATTTGAGTTTCTCTCGATTTCTCCAGGATCCCATCATCAGATCCTTATTTGCTGATAATGGGACCACCTTGGGAGCATACCCTTTCGATTACAAAAAAAATATTGAAAATCGGTCCACAATTGACGGAGATATCACGTAACAAACATACAAAAAAATGCAGACGAATTGATAACCACCTCTTTTGTGTTTTTAAAGTTGATTAAAAATAGTTTTAAACGAATTTTTGTTAGGAAGAATAATACACAGATTAAATATAAAACAAATTGTATTGAACTGGGTAAAAGTATTCGTTTTATATATATCTAAAGTATAAAAATTATGAATTATGTATATCTCAATCTTAAAAATGAATATATGTTTGTTCGTATTGTTCATCCGATCATATATCATCAAATAGAGAAGAGACGGAGTGATACTGTCGTCTAGAGAAATTGTACTGTTACCAAGAGATCGGCACATTAATTTTACGTAAGTCCAGATGCTGGCAAAAGCTAAAGGTACATATAATTAAAGTCAATAACATTGTTTAAGTTTAGTTTAAGTCAGTAAGAGTTGTAAAAGTTTCTTTACATTTCATGACTTCGCTTCTAGTAAAAACAATATTATGTAAAAAATGATCACCATGCTAGAAAAATCTATAGCTTCTATTGACGCAGTAGATGCTATATGATTTTTTATTAACAATAATAAATTGCTTTCAATAACATGCAATAAAAGTGATATTTGTTCATATTGCAGTGGTGAACGACGATCTCGGTGCACAGATCCTGGAGCTGCCGTACAAAGGCAATGACATCAGCATGTACATTCTCCTGCCTCCATACTCCATGAAGGAAGGTCAGTTGCAAAGCGTACTAACAGTACAAGTATTGTATATCGAAGTGTCCATTGGTATTAAGTAACGCTGTAAGTTCTTAATTAATGATGATGATGATGACTGAATTTGATAAGAGTAAATTTTATAGACATTGACACATATGACACTTAATATCTATCTAAAGATACACGTATTGCTGAGTTATAACTATAGTTTAAGTAGTTTACGATACAGGTATACGTAAGAACTAAAAAATAATAATTCTATGAGTACTAAGCAAAATAAAAGCCTTTGCAAAAGAAAAAAAGAGGTATTATAATATGGATATATGACTTTCTCTTTCTGGATATATGATTTATGACTTTCTCTTGTTATGCATATATCCCCTCTTCACTCATAGGTTTGCTGGAAGAGAACTCGACTATGGGTTAAGTTCGTATTTGTGCACACTATTCCTTGATGTAAATGTTTGTATTATGTACATAAGAATACAATAAAATAAATAAATGGATAGTATTAAAACGAGTGACTGTAAATTTAAATTTTAAGTGTCAAAGTAAATGAATTTGGGTTACAAAAATACTAAGTGAAGAAATAACTGCAAGTTACTAGAAATCTCTAAAATAGCTACTTATTTTTAAAACAACACATTAATTTGAGTTATTTATAATATAAAACGAGAATTATTTTAATACTGTCTATGTGGGTTCTGCAGTTTGTTTCCTCACTTTTTTAAACATGTTTATGAATAATTATCTATTTAAGGAATCATTATTGGCATAGAAATTTTATCCGCCCGTTTTATTTTTCCTCATATTTGAAGTTTCAAGTTTATTTAAAGCGTCTTATTCTTAATAAATATATATATTAATATTTAGAAACACTTTTGAGGCAACAATACTGGGTAAGGTTGACTGCACGGATGGCGTAGTGGTTTAAGCGGTCACCCCGCCACTCACTACTACGCTGGGTGTTGTGGGTCCGTCCCCACATGGGACGACACTTTGTGTGATCCACAAATTGTTGTTCGTAGTCTGGGTATTCTTTGTGTCCGTTTCACGTAAAGACACAGGATATATTCCTAATGCGGGGGTTGTCTTTTAAGAAAAGAAAAAAAAGGCATAATGCCTTCTTAATTTGGTTTAAAGATTTATATATAATTCATGCAAATTTAATTTAATTAAGAATAAGAATATTAAAAACACTCTCAATACAAATATCTTTGCAAATCTCAATAAATTGACAAATTATAAGTAGTCTAGAATGATATTACTCTGCAGTACGACACAAGGGACTTAAAGAATTGTACATTAAATACAATAGCTATCCAATCACTGTTTTATTTACAGACTTTAATTACGGTCTTAATACTTAATTAAGCTGGTATGAATAGCACATATTACTGTCAGATGAATTCAGACCATTTCGTTAACGGTGCTTTATCTGCTAGGTGTTACCAACATAATCGCTAATTTGACGCCGGAGCGACTCGCAGCGGTGGTCGAAGAGGGTTACATGGGACGTGAGGTCGTCGTTGAAATCCCCAAGTTCACCATGGAGAGGAGCATGGGACTAAGAAATGTAACTTCTTTTAAAACTTCTATTGTTTGACCTACATTTTATTAAATATTTTTCGTTAAAAACCTGTAAAAAAAACTCCTATCTAAGGAGAGGCCTATCCAGCAGTGGACTATTACAGGCTGTTGATGATGTTAAAAATAGCTGATTTTATTTTCCTATATGTGGGTGCGTGTCCAGTGTTTTCTAATGACAACGGATACCGGTTTCTAATTAATTTAATTAATTATCTATATATATATCTAATTAATTAATTCCATTTTTAAAGTTAAAAATTTATTCTTCGTACGAATATATCGTCTTCATACGATTGAATTAATGAGTACCTTCATTAAATGTAAAACAAATTCTGATACGAGTACATCAAAGTCGTACGTCGCGCAACCTTTAAAAAACTTTTTATATTTTTAATAAATCATTGGAGTCGTTTCTAATCGTATACTTTAGTTCTATATTGATTTTTCAATATTTAGATTTTGGAGGATCTAGGCGTTGGTGACCTGTTCAATGCAACGGCAGACTTCAGCACCCTGACAGAGCAACCGGGCATCCTCTTCGATGACGCCGTCCACAAAGCCAAGATTCAAATTGACGAGGATGGTACGTAATATTAAACCTAAAACAATCCGAAATTAGCAAGTCACCCATACCATTCAACATATTCAATTTCTCATTATGGGTATTGTAATTGTCTTACGTCAGTAAATCAATTGGTTTAGAACGGAAATTTTAACTTTCACTATATTATGAAAGATAAATGATGTGTTATCGATTATATCTATTTGACAGTTAGTCTTGAGAAAATTGTTTTAATTAAAATTAAATTAAAAATCAATGAAAAATGAAAGTAGTTGCAACTAAAGTAATTTAGCCACCACAACTTCTAAAAACGCTAAGTAGAATTCGTTCAAGAACTACCGATTAGAAACTAATCCATCATTCTATATATTTGGAACGACCAGAAAATTAATAGACAGATTCTTCTCGGTATTCTAAATATTGATTATGTATATTTGAATATGACTACGCTATAGCTGTGTGTGACTTTGTGAACATGTGTAGGTGAGGCTTATTTCTGTATTATATTTCTTTACGTTCAGAATTGAATGATGTTTAAAGGATCCCAGAAAGAACTCTATCCTTTAATTTGAGTATTTTTGTTTGCAGGTACTGTGGCTGCAGCAGCGACAGCGATCTTCGGCTTCCGATCATCCCGACCAGCGGAGCCTAGTCGTTTTATTGCCAACTTCCCCTTCGTATATATAATTTACGAACGTCCCACAAATTCTGTTCTCTTTATGGGTGTGTACAGAGATCCCAAAAAGTAATGATTTGATTTCACAATTAAGTAGTATGTAATTTTTTTTTAATACATAGTTTTATAATTAATTGACTTTATTTTAATAACAATTAAATGTATTTCATTCTTTGTAAGATGATCTTAAAACTTATATTTACTTGTGGTTCATGTGTTTTACGAGATATGTTTTGTACTTTGTGGATAAGCCTCTAAGTATTTAAAGTTGGATCAGACAGCGGTCAGGGCGAGAGTACATTGGAACCTGCGCACGTCGAATTCACATAATCGTTCCGCCTCGTCCGCTGTTGGACCCAACCTTTATAGAATCTAAAGAATCTGAACGGGAATATAGGGGCTTATGAATGAAGTTTGTATGATTGTGAAAGGAGAACAAAATATTATGTTAAGTAGTCATACAGTTGCGTATGTGAAAATTGAATAATAAAATTCAAGATCTGACGAAGGAAATCTATGTGCTTTTGTCTGCTTTATTGTACTACTTGTTGTACTAAATATAATAACGTCTTCTATTTGGAATTACTTAAAGTTAACCACCGTCGTCAATATGTTTGTTATCGCTCTAAAGTAGGAATTCCACTTACATATTTATTTTAAGAAATAAGTAGTTTATAAGATATTCAATACCATTGAAATTACATGTAATTCTTTGTCTGTACAGTTGTTGTTTATCACGTCTTGTGAGTAAAATAAACAGTCTTTGTCCATGAGGCAAAGTAAACTATTTTTTTGTGTCTCTCTAAAGATTGAAAAGTTGAAGTTAGAGTATATTGGCTGAAATCAATTTATAACTAATCTCCCTTTAATTATATTAGATTGAATAACATTAACCTTTCTAGTTAGATAATCTAAGATGGGTACTATGGGGCGAACGAGCAGACGGGTCACCTGATGGATAGTGACTACCACCACTGTCATTTTTCATTATTATTAATACAATTTCAACATGGATTTAAAAAGTGTTTAATTAGTTCTTTGCTATAATGACTAGAGACAAACAGGGTCCTCTGATCCGAGACCATACAGAGTCTAACGGTAACGAGGCTACTTTTAAATGTATAAACTCATAAATATATATATATATATATACTCCTAAATTTATTTTTAATGAAATATAGCATTCCATTCCTTGGCATAGCGTATTAATCCTTGCGAACGAAAGTTAGAAGAAGTACCTAACTTTCGTCACCAAGTCAATTTATGAAGACAAACGTTGCCGTTTTTAAGATGTTATTTAGATGCTTAGTTTTCGAAATAATAGACTACGAGTATATCAAATATTTTAAAACTTATCT
The DNA here is from genome assembly GCA_902825455.1 of Arctia plantaginis. Classification (NCBI taxonomy): domain Eukaryota; kingdom Metazoa; phylum Arthropoda; class Insecta; order Lepidoptera; family Erebidae; genus Arctia; species Arctia plantaginis. Next base: position 4,229,380 of record CADEBD010000303.1, read on the forward strand.
GTGCTCAACCGTTAGTACGCCAAATCTTTTCTATCATCATCATCAACAGCCAGTTTTAGGTGAGCCATTTGTTTTATCATAGAACAGTGACAATGCAATTCAAAGTCAAGTGTAGTGTAAGAAATTACACAAAGAAATGTAATTCGAATATAAATTATTAATGGATTTAGAGAAAATCTGGTTTTTTAAACCTATACCCTAAAAAACGTTGTCTGTGTAAAGTCCGTTCACGGGACTCCACAGACATGAATATTTTACATTTTGACATGTCACTGGCGAGAGGTTAATAGTCCACTGCTGGACATAAGCCTCTCCTTTACCTTTTTACCTTTTCCATGCTATTGCCAAAATAAACGTTTTTTTCTTTCTTCTTTCTATCATGTGGAAACGCCTACCGGTCATCAACTCAGCGGAGTGAGAGGACAAATTAATATACTTCTTAAAATTTGGCTCGTTTTCTTGTCCTGTATTATTTTTCAGTTTAGAATAGAGTAGAATAGAACAAAAATAAACCTTACTGAACACAATCATAATTTTTATAAAGAATACATCCGAAAAATATGTTAGCCCTTAGGGCTTTATTCCTTAAAGCAATTACTTACAGGTAACCTTTGGGTAGAAAACTCGCTAAAACTCGAAGGAGTTTACGTTGCACCTATGTACATGATTTGTATTTGTATCAGCTAAACAAAAAAAAAAAAAAATACACGAAATCATCTCTGTTATTGAATCTATTCACATCAACAGCCTTTAATAGTCCACTGCTGGACATAGGCCTCTCCTTAGAAAGGCGGTTTTGGCCTACTATACCACGCTGGCCAGACGAGTTGGTACAGGGTTTATTTCAAGTTTTCAGGGTTTATTGAATCTATTAATAGAGGTAAACCTGCAAAAGTAAAGCTGGTAATATTTATTTGATTAGTAACATGTTGTCAGTCGAATAACTATTTTTTATTCTAAATATAATTCATGTAAATTTTAACTTCCATTGTCTAGACGGCAATATACATGCTTCCCTGCTGTTAAAAAAAGTCACATATTTATTGTTCACATGATGTGTTTAGAATATTTATGTCCCGAATTAGAATAAGACATTAGGTTTATTTTTACGAATGCCATCAGGTTGAAAAATACTTAGTTGTATGCTATAAACCAAGAAACTCGTAAATCGGTTTGTATGCAGGTGCATTTTTTATTCCACGTGAACAACATATTAAGAGGTTTGCACAAAAAGGTTTGTGCGTAATTTTATTTTTTTAGGTCCGAAAGAAGAAATAAAAAGTGCAACAACAGATTTTATGAAATGATTAATAAATAAGTAGTCATTGCGCGTTAACGTGCAATAGCCTTTAACATAGGTCACCTAGACGTCTCAGGGAATAAACGAGGCATGCCTTTTAAGTTTTGTCGTTTGAAGAAAAAAACACAATTAGAACCTTATAGTACTTTTTATTGTTTTTCAAAGTATTCACCACGTACCTTAATACACTTTTCCATTCGCTCAAACCAGTTATTATAACATTTATTCTACTCTAAAATGTGGGTGTTCAAAATGGCTGACTTGCTTCTTCACCGGACTGGAACCTTTGACCACGAAGACTTTTCTTAATTTTAGTAAATGTAAAGAAATCGTTAGGGCTTAGGTCAGGACTGTATGGAGGATGGTCAAGAATTTCTACTTTTCCTGCTTTAAATACTCAAGCATTTGACGAGCGCTGTGTGAGCTTGCGTTGTCGTGGTGCAGGATGATGCGTCGCTTTGAGTTAGATTTTCGAAGTTCGGCGATGACTTGTGGTAAACCACTCTGCGTTAACCGCTCTATGATCTTCAAATGCAAAAGTCGCAACATGGCCGGTTTTTCCACCATCTTCTTTGAAGAGCTTCGAGAACGAACAACTTTAGTCGGCTTTGGCTCGTCTTGAAAGACCCAGATTGTAGATTGTTGTTTGGAATCAGGATCGTAGGCATAGATCCAAGATTCGTCACCACTGATGTTGTCGTAGACGTGATTTGACTCTCCTCGGTTGAACCTTTGCAGAGTTTTCTTACACCATCTGACGCGGGCCGCCTTGTGATCGTCGGAAAGCAGATGCGGTATCCAACGGCAAACTTTCTCACATCAAGCGCTTCATGCAAGATCTTCTGAATGGTTGTCCCTGAGATGCCTAATAGAGCCTCTATCTCTCGATACGTCACTTGACGATCTTCGAGAGTTAGTTGTCTCACAGCAATGATGTGATTTCAGGAGATTTGTCACTAACACTAGTATGTCCACGCGGGAGTTCTAAATACCGGCGTTCGACAGTCCGCAGACATGGGGCTTCATCACTGAACACAATTGTTAGCTCTTCAAAACACTGAAGCCGTGTCAGGCCTCTTTTAAAGTTGTAGATAATTATTACACGATCATTTTCCTTAGAAAGATTCATTTTTGTACGTAACCTGACAGATTCCAATCGACGCTGTGACTAAACAATAGCATTAATCCTAATACTTTCAACTGTTTTGAGATTCAAAACTTAAACACATTCGAATATAGAACAGTTCCAAATTCAAAATTGCCGGAAAATATGAAAACGGCATGCCTAGTACTACCATTTATTTTTCCCCAGTAACTCATGTCTCCTCCATATCAACTTCGTTTCTTCAGTAGCTGAGCATGATCTGCAGCGTCGTATTCTATTATCTTCCTTTTATATCAAACCTGTGCTTCGAAAGCAACATTGTAATCACTTAAATATTTTTGAAGTAGAATTCTCGACGATTGACATGAATTCCTTTATCTCGTTCGTTTCTCGTTTTCTCTAAGTTTGAAGAGACTACTAAAAATTTGTGATCCTCACCTGCTAAAGCTACTGCTGCCTTTTTTCAATCCATCCGTATAACCAATATCTCATATATTAATTATTAAAAGGAGAAGTCCATGCAATATTCCCATCAATGTGCATGAACTTCTCCTTTTCTCTACTACTCCTTTTAATAAACTCCCTATTTTCCATTCTAATCCTTAAAGTGCTTGGTAGACCATTAGAGTTCAAGTACAATCAGGCTCCTAGAAATTATCGTTTAGTACTTAGTTTTTTTACTTTACTTAGTAGCTTGGAACCTGATTGGTCACGGTGCGTCACTATTTTCTTACCACTATTTACTTATAGTACCATTACTAGTATTAAATACGCATCTGCCTACTTCTACTTCTGAAATTATAACATTTAGTTATACTTCGTTTCTTCAAACTTTGACGACTTTAATCCGTTTGTAGATAATCTTGATCTTGTGAGACTATTCTGTCAAGAAAGTAAATTTTGAATTTGGAACCATAAACAAATCATCCATTCCAGATACTTTTTTGACTGAATGTACAAAAAAGAGCATAATATCAATAACTTTTAATGTTATAATAAGCTCATATGAAATTCTACCTACGATTTGGCTTTTCTTCAATTATTCCGTATCCAATAGAATCTTTCGCTTTGCGTGGAAATTTCTTCAAATCACTTCTTTCCCTAAAGAGTGTTGATTAAATTTCGTATACCGTTCCTTCGTTCGGTTCTTGATTACCGCTCCATAAATTTATTTTATTTTCTCTTTCTCTAAAGTCCTCGAATGTCTTATCCACACTTAGGTAAACTGATTTCCTAATTCCTCTTAAAGCAGGTTTCTGTGCTGGCCATAGTAATAACACAGCTCTAGTTCACATTACAGTTGTCATCAGGCCAGGCATGGAAGAAAAAGCTGATAGACTGAAGTCCTTTTTTGCTGAAACTATTTTAAACTAGATTTATCAATTTCCGTAATTAGGTGTTCCCTAAGAAATCACTGTGAGTAATAAGTCGTCTATATTTTATTTTACATTATTCTTCATGTATTTTAATACAATAAAAACATTAAAATAAAATAAATATCTTGCCGAATGAGCCATTTTGTAATTGAAGTAAAGGCAAGAGGTAAGAAGGGCTGGAGTGTGGAAAATTGGTTTCATCATCCAATAAAATAAATCACAGGCTCTCTCTATTCAGCGATATTTTATCTGTTTGTATCTCTGCGCTGGCAAACGCGCTTATTCGGTCTTATCGGTCTTATCCCGAGCGCATTGTAAGTTTACTTCATGTACAGTTAATGTTAAATACACATCCTTACTTCTTTTTCACACACCATAGTTACAAATCATTGTATGAAGGAAAATGAAATGCATTTGATTAACATAGTATCATTGAAAATGTTTGACTATTTTGCTAATTTAAAAAACAAAGCTTTTTCTATTAAAATTGGTAACACACGTATATAATGATTAATTGACTTTTTTTTCTCTCTCATTTTATATTAAAATTAACGAATAATATTATTTGCATTATATGTACCTGTACTTTTTCTACTATACGCCAAAACATAGCAGTAACTATATATAAATATATAATATATAACGTATAGAGATAGGATATTCTTTACTCTTGCCATTTCGTATGTTTTCTTATATATTTAGATACGTATTGAGAGAAACACAGGCAGATCGAAAATATAATAATTGGGTATACTTAATGCTTTCTTTTCACTTGTCACAACTACGCCTTTTGGATGATTTCAACCATTCGCATCCCATGTGTAAGGTATGCTTATTGGAACTCGATGAATCTCATGTTCTTGTCTGGTCGTCGTAACCCTCTAAAAAACTAGCTATGAATATAGCACATTAGCTTTCAACTCCAATGTATTGCCTGTAAAGCTCTAAAATTGCTTCTTTATTACAATGTCAAGTAACTTAACAGTGCATTTCTTGTGGGAGCTAACTTACGACAATATATTAGTTTAGTTATAGAGCTTACCTCGACGCGATGTTATCTCTAACTACACTATCTACTTATCTACTCTGTAACTTTCGTATGCGATCTGCTGTAGAAAGTGCACTAATGAAAGGTTCATTTTGTAAGTCGATTTTTTATGAGTAGGTACGTTTAGTACGCAACTTGTGAATCGTAAGGCTTTCACGTCAGACTTATCATATCAAACGCCACACCTTCTAGTTTTCTTAACATAACGTTGATTGATAATCATGTAAATATTTAAGAAAATTCAATCTCATAGTAGGTACTGAGATGTTATTCCGTAAGTGATCTTTCAAAATCATTTTTTTTCTTATTATAGTTATAAGCTTACTTTGACGACCGAATGGCGTAGTGGTTTGTGTAACGGACTGCTATTCCAAAGGTCGCGGGTTCGATTCCCGCTCAAGTCAAACATTTGTGTGCATGAACATTGGATGTTTGATTTGGTCTGGGTGTTTCTATGTATAATATGTATGTATTTACAAAAAAAAAAAAAAAGTATATATGTATTTATATCAGTTGTCTAGTACCCATAGTACAAGCTCTGCTTAGTTTGGGACTAGATGGCGTTGTGTGTATGTGGTAGAATATTATTATTATTATTATTAATACAAAAGACACTCAGGGAGTACTACACTACATTATATTATAGTTACAAGTAGCCTTTTTACAGTATAATGTATTTAATTTAAGTAAATTTAATATTATTTTAGTGAGTCTATCATAAACAAACGGGCCGAGAAATAGAGTAAATCTTTGTTCAAAGATAGTTCTGCATAAAGGGGTTATATATCTTTTCGCCGCTTACTGCCAAGGGTGTATATTTTAGAGTATGTGTGTTTGTATTGGTCTAGGGCCGTATGTCAGATGAACAGTTGTCTTATCGTGTGAGTCGCTGATGATTAGTATAGCTGTGATGTAGAAAATAGAAAGTGCTTATAGTATGTTGCTTTAGTAGGTACGTATTTTATACCATCCTTATACCACTGAAGTGGAACTAAAAGCTGTCGCGTGCCACTAGGCGAGCCGCAATACACCTATAATAATCGGTGATGCTTAGGCTTTTGAAGTTTACTGTTTTCCATATCTAAAGGCAACCATGTACGAGTATTATAATTTGATAAAACTTCACATACTACATATCAGTCTACGCTTTATCAATACTACTATTTTAAGCCGATGAAAATTTTCGCTGACACTTAGTCCAAACCACCAAATAGGTGCACAAGATAATGTACCTAGACGCCGCAAGCGCAATCTAACATGTCGCAAGCCCAATGGCTATTTAAGAGTAATTTAAAAAATGACTGCCACAGATCGGTATCTCTACGTATTTATATTTAACATTAAGTCACTTACAGCCTGCAAGTGAACCACCACCAATGAACTCGCAGATATTTCCTAACAAGTCAGCTACTGAGTGGAGCTTTCTTTGTAAAATACCGTCAGTGTTATAACTTGTAGATGGTCAAACCTTATCCGGGCTTTAACTGTGCTCTATTGACCCTATTCATCCCTTAATTAAAAAGGCTCTGTTTTAATAGGGCTTTCCACCATAGTCTGCTGTAAGTTATCACTTTTTAAAAAAAGTCGTATACACGGAGCACCAAACTGTAGTTTATTAATGGATTAGGATAAAAAAAAAACAAATAACAGTAGCTACACATTATAAATATGATACTTTTAATTAAAAAAGACGGTAAAACAAAGCAAAACAATAACTTTTACAGAGCTAACGGCTGATTGAGACCTTTAAGAAATTCCTATCCAAGTGCGTAATAGCAGGATGACTACCACAATCAGTGGCGCGATTATAGACCACAGAAAGCTACCGCCCCAACAATATGCCGATGCCAGTGCCGGTAACATACCATTGACTATTAGTACAACACTTTACGAGACTTGACCTACGTATCTTCAATGTTCAGTTGAAAATGCAGAGTGCTTAGTTTTCACTCATAATGTATTATTTCCTGTAAGCGCAGCCTAATGACGTCTGGTTACGTTGACCATTTCGTTTGTTGTTTTCACTGCCTATCATTTATCATTTGTTAAGTTTAGTTTTTCAATTTTATATTTAGGCAATAATATTAATGATTTTGCTCCTATTGCAGTTTAATAAGCGTGTTTACATGCCAGTAATGAGTGAACGGCGATTTACAATCTATGCTATTTTTTTTACCAAAGCCTCAATCATTTTATTTAATTATTCTTTTAAGCATTCGATGTATGTACACAGATGTTCTTTTACCTTCTATTATATACATGAGAATTATAGTAATATTTAGTTTTATGTAGTATTGAAAACTTAAGAGAGTCACTATTAAGTATCTAAGATGAATACTTTACTAACTATTTGAACTTTAGCCATGAGTTATATTAAAGTGATAACTGGAAAATTCTCTAATTTATTATGATTGACAACCCATCACTCGGAGAAAGTTAAAGTGCCTCGCAATATTCACAAGTCTGTTTACACTACGACTTGTCGTATTTTCTTTTCATACGTAAGCTATCATGTTGATACAATTTATGCGCTGGACTTTATATCATGTTGTTTTTTATTAGTTGTTGGAACGTACGTAAACAGATAGCTGTGTATATATGAAGTAAGGTCGTCTGCTATACTTCCGTTTTGCCGTCCACTTTCTTGAACTCATAACTTGGTTATTTTGAATTCGTCCGATCGATGTATATGGATTGTCGTTTACCTTTATGCATCGCTTTTCCCTGTTATTATGGATATTGTATCAGTATTTCCATTTTAAAGCACATGGTTTTTTTACTTTAATTATATCGATACTTAAATAGATACACGAGGATGTTGCCAATTATTGCGGTTTAGATACATAATAAGTATATCTCACTATGTAGTCATTTTTTTTACCTATGGTTTTAATGTAGTTGTTCAGTTGTGATCGTTATCCAAAGGTTTTGTTGGTTGACAGTAATGGACCCGTAATTAAATTAAAGATAGAACCTGTGGGGTCGGAATTCTCATTTGATTAGCTCTGCATTGGATCTGTCTCACGTTTACATCCTGTGGGGAAATTAATTCTCCTTCTAACAGTCATGAGGCATAATTTAGTGGATAAACATAATAATAAACTACGGTGTTGGTACTAATTGAGCTATCCACTAAAATCAATTAGTGTGAATCCGATTGACTAGTAATATATCAAAGATTCTGAAAGCATCTCTTAAATATCGCCGGTATTAATACCGGCTTGCCACCCTTGCCACCCGGGTCACGGTGGTTTTGGTTTTCCCATTACACACCACACATCTGACAACAACATGGTCATACTGTTTCGTAGCGTTGATCGATCGCTCGTCTCTCAGTCACGAGTCTTACGTACTGTGCAATTATATAACCAAAATTAATTGGTTGTAATGTTCTTTGTCCGTCCATGTTTTGCTAGATAGACGATTAATAAAGAACATATACGTAAACAATGAGTGGAAAGCAGGTACGTAAATCCATCGGATGTATTTGTAGCGTCGATAGGATCAGCGGACCACAATAGAACTAATTACCGCCTGTGGCACGATGCGTGTGCGCCGGAACCGCAGAAAACAATGCCTTGCAGACGGCGACGCTACCCGCCAACCACTATTTATATGAGCCTTTTGTTAACTCGCCTTAATGTTATCACAATGGCTCCGATGAGGCTCCAACCACTGTAAATTGTTTAAAATTAGCATTAAATGTAGGTCATTATTAATTAATCTTTTTAACCAACTTCAAGAACACAAAAGTATGTTACTTTTGTATGATTTTCAAAATTATTTTTGTAATCGAAGGGTATGCTCCCGAAGTGGTCCCATTACCACCAAATTAAGATCTGGTGATGGGATCCTAGAGAAATGGAGGGAAACCCTCAAATTTTACAGACCCGACAACGTGTTTTAGCTTATCTCTCTAGCTTTATGTGCGTTTAGTTGTCGTTGTGTCATGTAGCTGACCTGATGATGGAAGGATCCTTGACCTTTAGTAGTAAGAAAATAACTATTTCAAATATCTAATCATGTATTGACCTTGTTTTATTCATTCAAGATATTTGTTAGGTATTTGTGTGGGGTTACAGAGATATGTGCACAAGAGAGTTATAAATGTGATTACAAAACATTTATAAAAAAAATGTTTGTTACGTAATTATTTTCATGTTTGTTACTTCAAAACTGTTTCATTTGTAAAGCGATTTGGCATTTTTTTTTTTAATTCTTTTTATAATCGAAAGGGTACGCTCTCGAGGTGGTCCATTACCACCAAATCAGGTTGTGATGATGGGATACTAGAGAAATCGAGGTACAGCCCCAAATTTTGTGTGTGTTTTGAGCCCCAAACTGTGTCGAAGGCGCTTACAATGGGATGTCCTCAGGGATCGGTGCCAGGTCCATACTTGTGGAATATCGGCTTCGACGATTTTCTTGCGATACCAATACCAACCGGATGTACTCTGAACGCGTATGCTGATGACGGCTTATAACTGGTGGAATCTGATACTAGGGCGGGGCTTGAGAGATTAGCCAATAGATGTTTGAACTTGATAACTCAATGGGGTGAACGTAATCGCTTAACTTTTGCACCCAACAAAACCTTAAAGCTACTTTTAAAAGGTAACCTCAAATCACCGCCAAGCATTAGATTTGACAATGTTACTGTAAAAAATAAGGCCTCAGTGTGTTACCTAGGATTAGTTTTAGAAAGAAACTTTTCATTTATCGAACATATTAAAATAGTTAATGAAAAGTCTAAAAAGAGTTTCTGTGCATTGACAAGGATATCAACTGCGACATGGGGTCTATCATTTAATACATTAAAGATCATATACGGAGCTACTTATTTAGGTTCTATGTGCTATGGTGCACCTGTATGGGCCGATAGGGCGACCGTAGGCGCTGTCCGTCGCAAACTGTTACAAGGCCAACGACTTGCACTGATATTCTTGTGCAAGGCATATAGGACGGTTAGCACTGAGGCTTTGCCGGTGTTGGCGGGTGTGCTTCCGGTCGATCTCGAGGTGCAGAGACGTGCAGCCCTGTACTATTCAAGACAACAAAACATGGAATGCGATTTTTTGCGCTGCGATGCGATGCGCGCGGGATCGCGGTAAAATTACAAGATTGCTTCAACAGCAGTCCGATGTCTATAATGACCTTATAGACGAATGGCAACAACGCTGGGATGAATCATCCAAGGGGCGCCATCTTTACCAATTCTTTCCATCTGTTCGCGAACGGTTGTCAAGGACATGGCTTGAGGTGGATCACTGTGTCGCTCAATTTCTTACGGGTCATGGTAACTTTAAGATAAAGCTTTATTCATTTAAATTAGTCGAGTCACCATTGTGTCAATGCTCAACACCTAACTCTCACTATGAACAGTCTGCTCATCATATCCTCTGGGAATGTAGTCTTTGGTATAATGAACGTAATATAATGCTGAATACCTTGCAGGTGACATCTGGGGCGGTATACTATGGGGATCTTGTGTCAACTAGGGTGAATTTCCGTGCGTTTAGGCGATTCTGCCATACATATAATAGAAATCAAATAAAGCTCACGTAGGACCCGTAATATTTTGTGGCCGTGGTGCTTCCCTGTTTAAAAGGGTGTATGCCCATTTTACTTCATTTTGTCTACCGCTTTGCTAAGGAGGGAAGTGGATTTACTGTATTTCCAACTCCTCCAATTTACTTCTGCTTAATTTCGTTGCGGGTTCCAAGACAGTTTAATTTCTTCCTGGGACTTCCCGAGTGTCATAACTCGGTGTGTTCGTGGATCACTGCTGTGGATCCTGGTGTACAGGAGTTACAGTGGTGGGCGGGATTATTCCCAGCTATAGGCCCTTTACCTTTAGGAGTTAGAGGATAACTCTTTGAAAAATCTAATCATGTATTGACCTTGTTTTTTTTTTTCTTTTAAGATATTTGTTAGGTGTTTTGGTTGGGTTACAGAGAAATGTGCACAAAAGAGTAATATAGTAAGTGATGAAGGTTATCACAAAAAACTGAAAACCAGAAAACACGATTCAATATACGTCGGTTAAAATAAAAAATAAAAAAATAGTAAGAAAATACTAAAAAACTAAAAAAGAACTTTACATTCTTATTACCTACCCACTAATCACTTTACTTGCTTTTAAAAATCTTTTTATACTACCATAAAAATACGATTTCATTCATGTGTTTCGGAGATTCAGCTTCGGACCCGGCAGTACGTGTCACTCCTTGAAAAAGTAGGTACTTTGGTTGTCTCGTAATCTTTGTACCGCCCTTACAAAAATTCGGCAGTCCGTAGGACGTACACGATTGATTCCATTCATGAAGGTAACTCACGACATTCTACTATACCGATAAAAAAGACTGATAATTCACTCAGTTTTACACTATACTACACACAGAACCTAATATTGACACTTTTCAAAATAAAATTAGCGGGACTTGTTACAACACAAAGTCTTGTGCACACGATAACATTAATTGTTCACACCCTTGCCGTGTATTATGACGAAAGCAATAAGACTAAACAATTATTAACACAAAAAAACTCTTCTAAACAAATATCTGAAGAACAACAACAATATTGTTATTACGCTAATTTTTCGTGAGCGCAAAAGAAAGGACAAGGACACAGAACAGCATAACACTCGTTGATGGCCTAGGGCCGACTGACTAGACTTACTGGATGAACTAATTAAAAACGAGTGTCCTTCACCCTGATGACGTAATAATCAACAAATTTCCTATTTCTGAACCACTGAATATTTTTTGTTCATATTTTGCAAATCGTTTAGAAATGAAGTACAGAATATGTAGTTAACAGATTCGTTAAAATATACATCACGCGTTGTATTTTTTGTTATTGTATTTGATTACAAACTATTTAGACAAAAAAATGTTTGTTAGCAGGAAACAGCTTGATAACAGTCAGACGGATGGGAGTTGAATATTATAGTCAATAACTAGGATCTTACTCTCCCGAAATATGGAAGGAAGAATAAATCAAAAATAATTTATTTTGTAGTTTACTATGACAGCTTCAGATTTATTTCTGTGGCCATACTTATTGTCCATAATTATAAGAAATGGCAGGAAATTGCACTGTGTCTAAAGAAGATTTGTGTCATGCGTGGAAAATTTTCACTTTCAACCAGGCGGTACCGTTACTATTAAATATTTATAACTAAGGACTTACCACATCAACCACACAAACAGGTACGCTGGTGTCGTTAAATATTTAAACTTCCTTGAAGGACGTGTTTCTAATGATTTCTGGTGAAGAATCAATTTGAGAGAATGACTAGTAAAACTTGATTCGTATTTACCATTGATAGTAGGAACCGGTGTAAATCATTATTTTTTTTAAATTAGTACTGTACTGTTGTAAATTCGCACAACAGTGTTGTTGTATCCGTATTACTTCTTGTGTTGTACAATGAATTAACTACATACCTACTCGTACCGACCGACTCGTCCGCAATTTAATGTGCCCCATTTATGTTGTATAAGTATAAAAAAGGGTGACAACGCACTTATGACTATTGCGTTGCAGGTGTACATAGGCGGCTTACCTTTAAGTGACTCGTCTGCGCCTATACCTTAAAAAAAGGCAAATAGGAGTCTTTAGGTGGAGATTTTTCATTCTAATAGACAAATGGACGCACCCAGTGAGTACAATTTGGAGAAACCGCGAGTAACAGTTAGTAAAACTATATGCTGCATCACGTTAATTTATTAGTAGTACTTACAGTCTACTACTGTACGTACTACTTAAGTACAGTATTAGTAGGTTAGGTAGCTAATACTGTACTAAATTTATGTAGGTTCTTACCCGGTGTATAACGAAGTTATCCTTGTGAATTCAGTCTGTGGTTTTTAAGCTTATAAAAAATATAAAATGTTCTTTACCTTAAAGTATAATTCACTTTAGACAAGATAAAAAAAAGTAACACTTTTCCGACTCAAAAAAAGTTTCTTTGTTTTTTTGCGTTTGTTTCCCCAGAACTCCGTCATTTATAGTTTCTTTTTTTATTTGCAAGAAAGAAACGTCTCGTTTCATCTTATTTAAATTTGAAGAAATAATTTTAACACTAAATTAAGGAATAAAGAATACAATTCGACAACCGGATGGCGTAGTAGTTTGTGTAACGGACTGCTAATCCAAAGGTCACGGGTTCAATTCCCGCTCAAGTCAAACATTTGTGTGCATGAACATTTAATGTTTGATTTGGTCTAGGTGTTTCTATGTATAATATGTATGTATTTACAAAGTGTATTAATATCAGTTGTTATTATCAGTTACCCATAGTACAAGCTCTGCTTAGTTTAGGACTAGATGGCGTTGTGTGAATATGGTAGAATATTATTATTATTATTAATTTATTACAAATCATCAGACGTATCGATAAAAGAAATAAATGTATCAATAAATGCAGATTGCAAATTGCAAATTTCAAGGAAATTTTACGATTGCTTGAAATCGTCTTAAAAAAATATATAATAATATATATCTAGTCTAAATGTTTCTATCTTGAATTCCCAAAGTGCCATTTGGCGGAGATGGGTGTACATGTACGCCACTTTTTAATACGCCTCAACCTACCTTCAACCTAATCCTGGATCCCATATCGAAACACTGCCATCAAACATGTGTATGTTTCTTCATTTTTAATGCAACATGTTCTCAAAATTCTTTGAGATAACAAAGGAAAATGAAAGAAAATATATTAAAAAAAACATTTTATTAGCAAACTAACATAGGAAAGTAAAAATATAAGAAATTCATTATAAAACTGTAAATGTTGTAAAAAATTATGGTAGCTACTTTTATATTACACGTACCTTACGGTTTGATACTGGTTTAATCTGACCAGATCAAATCTTACAATAGGCTCCGTCGTGAAGTACTTTAGCGTCGTTAGTTTGTTTTGAGATTCACAAAGAATCTTATCACATTTTAGCTGTTTTTTTTTATACCAAATCTCCAGAGGAGTAGATAAATAAAGTAACTACACGTCCAACTTTATATTTTTCGGAGTAACATTGTGTGATGCTGCCTTCGAACTTAAGATGGCTGGCACCTATGAAAAGGTCTCTATAGGAGGAAATGAAAACTACATTTCTAAGAGAATAAACTGCAAGGGTACTAAAGAAAATGATCCCAATTAACACTAACGCTGTCGTTGTGTGTACAGTCAGTGCTATGATAGACCGTGGACATCCTGTAAATATAAATAGTGCATACATTTTTTGTTGATGACAGATTTAAGCGTACATGCTAAAAACGAAACGAAATCAAACTGTGTTTTTGTAGCAAGAATAAACCCACCCACACTACTGCAACAACAGACACAGACCAAAACACAGAGAAAGTTCAACAATCTTGGGACACAACGAATTTAATCTGAAGTAGATTGGTTAAAGTATAAATTAATAAAAGTTTTTTTTTCAGCTCTGTATCAAACTAATATTCAATGGTAATAATTCTTTTCTAAGGGATGGAAATGATTTGTTTTTATAACATTAAAACATAATTTTCAGATAACAATATAAATACCAAATTTAGTTTTAGCTTGACCTTAGAAATCTAGTTGTAATATGGCTATTTATAAATAACTGTGATACTAAACAGTTTGCTCTTCAAATGTGGTAGGAGTGACCAAACCGAATTAAGAAATATGTACTCATGACGCTAAAGTACAGCACGTGTCACACTCATATAAAGTTTGGAAGACCTTAGTGATATTGAACCAGCGGGTGACGGCGCTGCACCACGACTTGCACCGACTTCACACTGTATAACAGGTATACAGATAAGCAAAAAATCACAGCTCCGGTTAATCAAAATACAATTATGTTTTTGTTTTCATGTTTTCTTCACCTTAAAATATAATTCTAAAAATAAATAATGAAGTATTGTACAGGACGGCTCAATTTAAGGGCGAAGTGGATGAACACTCTATTCGTACTAATTCAAAAATATTTTTGAAACGATATCCAAACTAAGAAACTGGAGAAGAAAGAATTAAAGAAGGTGTTAGATATATAAAAGAATGATCTGAAATAAATTAAGGATATTTACATGGCATGTGCATTTAAAGAAAATTATAAAAACCGAGTCATCCACGCCCCCCCTAACACAATTCCAATGTCATAATATTAAATTATTCATGCAATTATCTATAGAAACTTACAAACAATACATAATTATCAATAAAATCTAATAATCAACTCAGGAACAAATGCAATAAAAATCGATCAATATAATCCTTTTCAATAATAAACCTTTTCAAAATAATGTAATCAAATACCAACATAATTTAATATATTACGTGAATATATTAACAACCATTTATGCACTCACATAATTTATGAAGGTAGCCATAGTATCTTAAAGTAATGTGGTAAATCTCTCAATGTTTCTTATTTAGGTACTTATTAAAACTATAAATTCGCTAGTAATACAAATACCATCTAATGAGATACAAGTGGTAGAGTATAAAATTTACTTCCAAAGTCATCTTTCCATAAAATCCATCCATGATACATATTTACAAGTTAATGAGTATTGTTAAGAGTTTCCTCTGGCTTTAAAACTATAATTTTTATATTTACGGCAATCTCTACAGAAGCTTCGTTGTGACGTGTACACATTGTGTAAAACTAGACTTTAGGAGACAGTGTAGGTACGAAATTCAGTCTGAAAACAATTATAACAGTCATTTTTGCGCACACTGATGCACTGAATATTTTATTACAAATTATCAACACGATTACATTTAAATCGACAAAAGCATAGTACTAAAGTAATTTAATATCTAACGTTCATATAATATTGATATAATAAACCAAGATACTTAAAGGACTCTGAGTGTGTCATCAGAATCGACAATAACACTTGGCAGGGTCGGTAGCAGGCAGTGTTGTTTACAAAAAAATACTGAATATTCATTCGTTTGAGTCAGTATTGCTAAGGGCAAGATCTTGTTCCTATTGGCAAAATATTATTAAAGAGTAAATTAAGACAGTTAAGTATGAGGAGTTTAGTTTAAGAGTTTAATTTCTATGTATAAATTATTAGTACTGACACTTAAAGATACAAACCCGACTGACAGATAGACGAATACAACACTCATGAAATGTGTATAATTCTATTTAAGGGAAAACCTCATTAATTTTCTTCTTTACAATAATGTTCAAACATTCATCAACACATTTCAGAGTACGTCGAAATTAAATGGAAAACTATAAAATTCTAAATAATGCTCTTAGGCCTTCCAATCAATAATCCTACATGCTCAATCAGAAATATGACAATATGTAATAAAAACGCCGTATGACTTCTAAATTTTTAACCGTTTCAGAACAATGCAGTGAATAGTTTTTAATTAATTTGGAATTCAAATATAGTTTTTCGAAGAATGTTTCAATAGAAAAAAGTGGCTAGGTCATGTCACAATGTCATTGTATGTGATACTCAACAGTTGACGTGCGGAGGCCGACATAATAACTTGACCTTAATTTCGGTGCTTTAATTTCAATCGTGGTACATAATTGAACTATTGAAGCAGACACGACATAGCCTTTTAACATATTTATTGTACTGATACTTCGATCACGTTGCAGATAAAGTATGTGGTCAGGTTAGTTACATTTATATTTTATTTTTCTAAGTATATTTAGTGTGTATGGTATTATCTCCATTTTACTAAAAAATACTTGAAACATGTAAAAATTATGTATATATTGTCTTATTTTACTGTTCTGCTAGTTATCAATGGGTCTGTATAAGCATTGAGTCATAATTAATTTCCCGACAAAATATGCACCATGTTTTGTTTGTACAGGTATCGTATTTATATGTTTTTTATATAAGAATGTTAATAATCCAATTATCATGCTTTTGAACTATTTAACGGTCAATATATATCGAGCCAAATACTTCGAATTAATAACCGCAATAGAACACATTGAGTGCTCTGTTCTGAGAAGGCACTAATATAAATCTTTTATCTTCAAATGAAAGTTCCATATTTTGTTCGTAATGATGGACATTTATGTCGGATAAAAAAAAGAATGTTCTCTCAACTTTTAGAACGAATGTATGAAAGAAAAATAAAACAATCTGTTATAGTCTAAGATTATAGAGAGATAAGTATCTGGAAATGTCAGTAAAACAGATTAGAATGATGTCTATATTAGGTAATTACTTTCACAAAGTAGAAGGTAAGCATGCACAATACTTTCATGCACTTTCATCTTTTAGATTACTGTTTCATAGCTAATAACAGGTACCTAATAACGGCAGGACATAAATAATGATTACCGGCATAGGTGTTTGACGGTAAATAATGTCTAAGAACCTATCTAGGGAGATATATAAATAATGAGAGGGCGAAGCCCTGTGTTATAAACACACGGATAGAACAAAGAAAGGCCAATTTGTTAGACGAGAAAGGGAGCACAATCTTAAAGACCGCGATTGAAACACCACTTGTATTTCTAATTTATAGCAATCTGAGGGCAATCAGGCCTCTCCCAGTATGAGGCGAAAGATATAATATTGGGAATGAAAAACCGTTCACGGCGTCGCATCGTCCAATATGGACAAACGAATAATGGGTCCGCCCGTTCCGAACAAGCGATTACGTTCGAATCACTAAGAAAAACATTACAATAATAACGCCACTATTCCACTTTTTGTATGAAATCCCATTGCGGACATCTCGGAAATGTTTTAGCACGTAGAATCATTGTGTCGGGAACAGTATTTTTTTAGGTAAAAGATAACCGAAAGATAGATAGGCAGATCTACTTTCATATTTACAAAATTATTTAGTATAAATCTAGAAAAAAAAGCAATGTTCGGACTAAGCGGTACAGTGAAGAGGTGCGGTAGATGAGTGGTGAAAGATGGTGGGTTCTGAATACTCGGTCTTTTACTCTTTTTTTATTTTTAGAAAGTTTAGTCGGCCGCACAGCGGCACAGCGGGAGAAATTACTACGGCGCCGAGACGAGCAGTAACACCCGCACTGCACGTCATTGTTAACTATCAAAAAAAAGTTTATTATGTTTAGACATATCGCCTATATTCCACTGTGAAATCAATCAGACCTGCTTTACGTAGAATCAATCGATACACAAGCGGTGGTGGCGTATCAAGGAACTTATGTTAGATATCTACTTATATTTAAAATGCATATCAACACACTGCATATTATACATGACTTCTAAAGTAAACTAATATTTATGACTAATAAATTATATAGAATGTAAGTTGATTTTATAATCTTGTAAAACACTTAAAAGTATCTGTTCTTAGCTAAAGTAAAATGTATACGGTAACGGGCGGAATTACATACAAATTAACAAATAAGTTTAACGGCCGAGAACCTTCACATACTTTTTTTATAACTGTCTTATTTCTCTATAAATTATTACTTTATTAGCACCGTACCAAATTTATCTGTGATATATTCAGCCTTTAAGTATCGATTATGAAAATACATTGTTATCATATATCACCATGATAAAGTTCAATTGACTATGAATGGGGTGTATGCGACTCTCGCGTTTGGGCTGTTACCTCTGTTTGTTGGGTTTGACGGCGCCATTGGCAGCAGCATTTTTCTGAGCAATGTGAGTCTGATAGTGCTTCGCAAGATGTGCCTTCTGTCGGAAACTTTTGCCGCACAACGAACACGTGAACGGCTTCTCACCCGTATGCGTCCTCACGTGTACATTGACTGAATATTTGTCCTTGAAACCTTTCGAACAGATCGAGCAGTAGTGGAGTGATCTCTCCTTTCGTCCTCCGTTTGAAGTAGAGGTAGCAGCTTGAATAGCGGTTCCGGACTGTGTTTGTGATATCGGTGGCGGGTTTTTACTTTGCGGCCGTTTAGAATATTTTTTGTTACCTGTTTTTGTGCTCGTTACGGTTGGCGATGCTGTTACTATTTGTAAGTGTTGATTCAATTGAACTTCTCCTGCAGGGATCATAGTCACTAGTTCACCGTTTACATGATGTATGTTATAGACATTACGCGTTGGATCAATGGGTTC
Source organism: Arctia plantaginis (assembly GCA_902825455.1). NCBI lineage: Eukaryota > Metazoa > Arthropoda > Insecta > Lepidoptera > Erebidae > Arctia > Arctia plantaginis. The sequence continues at coordinate 4,248,270 of CADEBD010000303.1, forward strand.
TACGGTGCAGAAGGATTGCATGGACTCTCCGAGTTCCGTGGCTATCCTCTTCAATTTTTCATAGTCTTCGGGATAGTTTGCATCTAGTCTTGAGAGTAAGATATCGTCTACATTTTGTGTCGATGATGGATTTTCACCGTTTGATAAAACATTGGCATTTGGATCTTCTAATAGTATTGAAATATTTAGACGATTTTGCGGAGCAATTGTCATTAGTAGCTCCGTATCAACGTCTTTGTTGTCTTGGTACATTGATGGTACGTCTGGTTTATTGTTATTGATGGTAATTACTCTCTTAACTTCATTATTGACATCAACTTTTGCAACAGGAATTTTTTGAATAGTGTTATATCTGATCAACGCTTTACCCTGTAAGGCACTTCTGAGCAAAGATTCGTTCGATTCCGGATTTTGGTTTGTAATTTTCCAATCATTATTATTGTTATTGAATTCTACTTGACTGTCTAATAAAGCTGGCGTAGTAATGAGAGAAGGACTATGAGATTCTTCTTTTTTATCAATGCTCGGAAAGTCATTTTCCTCGTAGGGATAAGGTTCCACTTTAACTAATTCACTTGTTGTCAAGTCAGGGTTTTGGCTTTCTGAATCACCTTCTTCATAATTGAAACCTTCTACTTTTGGTAAATCTTGATTAAAGTCATTAGAGAAACCATTCATGTTCAATATAGACTCAAGATCTAAGTTATCGTGTGGTTCTATATCTGCAGGACTAGACATAGAAACATCCTCTTCTTTACCCCAGTATCGATTTGAACTAGTTTCAGACATGTCGTGATTCAGAACTGTTAAAGTGTATATTTGACCGTCCGTGTTATTAATTAATTTGTTAGAAATGGTTGCGTCTGCGCAGGGATGTGTGCTATTAATACCACTTTCTTGGTTCCAATAAAATTTGTTGAGATCCTCTAACATGGCATTATCTAAGCGATCCCGATCGCGATCTACATTCCAAATAGAGTCAAAACTCTGTAACGTCGTAGACGTAGTGGCAGTAGCCATGTTGTTGTTAGCGCCAACCTGTGTGGCAGTTACGCTAAGTAGACTGTTGTTATTTTGTTCCTTAGGCTCTTCTGAGAGCAATGGATTTGACCTAGAATCTGGTGATTCCATGAACACATTCACAGAACGCATCTGTTGTTTGTACTGAGCATCAGTAACCTCGCTAGACGTCACGAAATCAAAGAAATCTGACTTTGACAGTTCTGGGGCAGTGGCCGTCATGACTACCGTTTCATTTACAACCGAGGACGACAACTCGGTTTAATATCGTATCAGTTTTGCTGCATCAAGTTTTTAGTGTTTGCAATCAATTATCTTTGTACTACAATAAATATATCTAAATTTAAATAAGTGAATAACCCGGTATGACTTGTACTTTATTGGCAGTCGCTAGAGCGTCGGTAACTGAAAGTTCAGGTGTGCAGGGCACGGGCTGGGGTGCTACTCGGACGTGCCCAACGTGCTCGAGTCAATCGGCGGACCAATCGAGTGTGCGAACTTGATCCGTACGTTCCTTTTTTCCATTATTCACCCCAACCCTATTCCTTGTTGGTTGAGAACTTAGGCAACGAGAATATCTGCAGAGAACATGCACACCGTCAAATATTCCATGTTTTGTCTGATGATCCTCTGAAGAAGAAGACAATCTGAAAAAAAAGAAAAGTCTATTAAGTTAGGCACATAATTAAAGTAATAAATATGATAGTATAGTTAGTTAGCACAAGTACACAATATTGTATTCTGATATCAAAGTTTCAAACAAGATAAGTATATATCTCAACGTCTAATTAATAAGTCCAGTCAGAGTCTTTAGATCCTGTACGAAACCAGGGCGAACCAGTCACGCGTCGTGCCTATCAGGCATCACGTAGTGCCTGCGCTGGTGGCGGCGCTGCCTTCCAAGCTCTACGATGCGACTTTCAGACCAAATACCAAAATATAAAATTGAACATAAAATTTTATTAAAATGAAAGCAGAAACGAGAACATCACACGGTATATAATTCTACTGGTTGTCTAAATATTTTTACTTTCTACATTATCATACATATTTTAACATCCTTCGTTTAGTTAAATGTAGTCAATTCGTTTAATTTGTGAGTAAAATGTAGACTTTAAGTTATATATTTACACTAGAGGTTTTCGATATACATACGTATAGGTACATGTTGTAAAATGAGAAAGGTCTGTCAAACGACACGAAGAATTGGAGCAAGCGCGAGGAACCGAAACAGACGATATTATGTTTCATCTGACAGTTGATACAATGGTAACACGCTGATATTTGAAGAAATATTATTTACGACCTGTATACTTTACATACGCTAATGATGCCAAATAATTTAATATGGTTATTAGCGAAACAATAAAAATACCGCTATTGTTTCTTCGAGTTCTAGTGCCATGGGAATAAATATATACAGGTATTTTGTAAAATCATTGTAAAAGTTATAAAATAGCAACGGCTTAACCGTCTATTGATACTAATTATTAATTCCGGAAATATAGGACGTTTCGTCCTTTAAAAAGATCATTCATTTAATAAATATGTATAAAATGAAGTATTTCATTTGGTCTGTCTCAAACTGACTGTAACTCTCTATTTTAAATTTAATTTAATGTTAACTATCAATAATTTATTTCATCATCTAGGTCTTTTTAATGTAATTCGTTGATGGAACTCGAAATCCTCGGTGCCTTATAACTGTTATTAAGTTGAAAACGGTCTGTGTTGTACAAATGTTGGTAAGCAATAAAAAAATTAGAAAGAATCTTTAATAATGGTTACTAACGTTGTTGTCTATTTTTGCAGTTTTGGTTAGTTCGTTTTGTAACAATAGATGTATGCATGTGTGCTCAATGTAATCTATTCTTAAAACAAGCAGACATACATTTCTAAAATGTTACGCTTACGCTTATTAATAGTGTATAGTAATTTTCTATTAGTCGCCTATAGAATACCAGGATGTGGTAAGTTGCTACTGGCAGATCATAAATTAATATATTTACTCTCGCGAAAGAAGCTCGTAAAAGTCTAAATTCAATCAGTACTTTGCAATGATTACCACACAAAGATATCTCAAACTGTACTAAACTTTATACAACCTGTCATTATTTTAAGCGAAACACTAAGTTAACATGCGAAATTGTTTTGTAACTAACGGTAACGCTAAAAATAGTGATTTTGGCATTACTTTAATCGTATTTCACAATAGTTAAACGGAGCCAGTGGATTAACCTAAAATTCTGTATAAAAATATTATCTAAAGCTGTTAAGATTTAATTGTACATCCTGAAAGTAGGAATATTGTGATAATGAAAGGTCTACCTTAAGAGCGTCAAAGTGGATAAACCCAGTTGGTTCAGGTTGGTACAATCGCAGGTAACTATTATAGTTGCCTGCTAAGGTCGCTGCAGCGGTTTTTCTGAGAAGCAGGTCTCGTAATAGCTTCATAAGCCATTAACTTTACCGATAAGCGTCCATTACTACAATTGGTTTGTGTCTCGTATTTGCAACACACCAACAAAATAGTTTTTAGCGATCACTGTAGGTATGTTGCGCATACAAACTGTAATTATACTTGAAATTTTAGTCTCATTTTATCGATGACAGACTTTTTTCTTTTAAATTTTAATACTGATCAATTCCAATTCTGAGAAGTGATTTCTGTTTACTTAAACGATTATTAGTAAATTGGTTGAAATGAAGGATTTAGAAGCGATGAAAAATCGATTATTAAGTCTCTAAAAATAATACAAGGTAACGGAGAGTGTTCCTGTAGGTATTGTTATAATAAAGCAGTGAGTAATTAGGTGATAACAGTTTGTCTTAAACGCCAAGTAAGGATATGAATTTGATGAGTTTGTGTGAGAAGTAGCGGTGTGCGGAGGGCGCCGCATGTGGGTTAACGAGCGTGGTTGCGCCACGAACGCTGACTGCGCCTGCGCACTGCGCCAGAACACCGCACACTAGTGATCAAAGTTTGTTTCAAAGTAAAATGTGGCACGAGGAATTTATAAAAACTAAATAAGCAACATTTTTATTTTATGTGTAGCATTTGTGTATGAACACAAATATGTTAAAGGAACATTGTTCTTACAATGTGTTAAAGGAACATTGTAAGAACAATGTTCCTTTAACACAATTGAATGTATGATGTATCCAGCAGATGTATCCAGCAGTTCTGTAACTGCACTGGACAGTGCAGTGCTTTGATCAAGAAAGTTTATGACTTAATAAATAATAGCGTAATTCTACTAATAAGGACGCTAGAGATAAACTTTGGTTGGTACTTGATGATGATGCAACGCTACAAAGGTTGAACCAAAAAGGAAAAGTGATAAAAATGTCGAAAATAAAATCAGATGTGGACAATTCATTATTTAGCAGTTAAAACATATTTTGCATTGACTTAAATGTACGTCATACTTACACTGCTGTTTTCACATTTTTAAGTTCCGCAGCATAATAATCAGCGTTATTCTTAAAGAAAAGTGCAACCATAAACGCGTCTATTTTAGGAAGAGTTCTGCTATCAGCTCGTACAAAATTTGACTCCATTTTGCGATTTGTATAGATATTAATACCACTTCTTTCTGAATCTATTAAAAAATACTTTTAGAAATAACTAAAACACTTAAAAAAAACACATAAATGCGCACTTAACATCGGTTGAAGGAATCCACAAATTAAGATTTTTGTTTTGTTTACTTCATATCTTTTAATCTATGGTTCACTTTTGACACTTGTGACCATTGCGGTGTCGTCACAAATTTGTGTCCAATCACAGGACGTTCCCGTCCGAGATAAAATGATTAAAAAAAATTAAATTTATTTCGCTAAATTTGCTTAAAACTTTACACCAAATAGTGTAAAATAAAATAAATTATGCTTTTCTATCCTTTTATCTACTAGGATGGCCATAATTTAGAGAATATTTTCAATGTTGTCAAATAGCCTATTCAATGATACGAACAGTGACGTCTTAACGTTCTATAATTAATTTGGCAAAAATCTGATAATAAGTCAAAATCGTATACCGATGACAGTTGTAAGCCGTTGTGTTGAAATTTACAATTCGCTTAGTTTTTGACTGACGGTTTTATATTTTGGCGGCTAAAAACCGATATACAAAAACCGAAAATTTTGAAAAGAATTACAAAATTAATTTGCTAAAATTATAAGCTGAATAAAAACAATAAAAAAAAAAAAAAAAACTATCATTTTCCATTAAAACGTTTTCAGATATGGTGTTGCCTAAACTAATTTATTAATATGTTTTAATTACCCTATTATGGATATTTAACGTTCTCCTTTAGAAAGAATACACGTCATCGCTCCCAATGGCCAGGTCGACTTGCGTACTCTTAAGATATAATGTTTGTTAACGCAAATACATATTATGCATTATATCTCCTTGCTTAGTATAAACTGCATAAGGTGAACCTTGAATATTTCTAACATATGTTACTTTTACTAATGATGATTATAGTCCTACTATATAATGCATATTATTTCCTATTTCTAAAATTTATAAACAGGCTCCTTACCTTAGGGTGTTATATCCCTACCTATGTTTTAAATTAATAGTAGATTAAATTTGAGAAAAAAAAAAATAGTAAGCTAATATACATTTATATTTATTCACTAACTCATTGTCAGTAACTAATATTAGTAATTGCTTACATCTTTACATAGTATAAAATAAAGTCGCTTTTCTGTGTTGTGCGCTTAGAACTTTTAAAATAAGAAACAAATTTATTGTGGTTTTTACCTATAAAAAAATCCTGATAGTTTATTTCAATGTCCTAAGGATAACCCACAGTAACCATTTTTATCTTTGAAATATTACAAAAAAATAATGGGTTATTTACGAAGCTATTTTAAACAATACATTATTATCAATTATCACATTAAATACGTTGTGCATTTAATATAGATTAAAATTGCTCTAAACAGCATATCATTAAACTGAATATTTTAGAAGATATTAGAGGTTTAAAATATGGGAGCCCAACGACCGTCGAGTCGTACGTCCATCAAGATGTCCTGTAGTATAGTCCTATTCTGTCCTATCATAAAAATAGTATAATTAATTACTCTACACTGACACCATATCAGTAGTATCCAAGTTGCACCCGTGCGAAGCCGGGGCGGATCGCTTGTTATCTATACTATACGGTCAGTATTATGTCAAATACATCTAAAAGTATTCTTTTTTTTAAATATTACAATTATAAGTGTCACTAAAGTCATTACATTTATGTTGCGTACTTCTGACTTTAGAGCGGTAGGGTATTTTTAATTAACGACCTCAATATCAATACTACAATGCGCGACTTTATCTCTCGAGACTATCGAACGATGTCTACAAATTGCGTCGTATTTACAACAAAAATAAGCAGACAATTAACTGTGAAGTTCCAATGTGGCGATAATGGCTAGTCGCGGGATTCGAGACTGGCCTGTGGTGAGTACTGAGGCCGCGGCCTACTGAGATTCGGATTGCGATAATGCTGCGGCCACAATGTGACGGTTTTAATTGGACGTTTTACATAGAATTGATTTAGAGTGAACCTGTGTATGTTACTGGTCACTTAATGTAATGCAAACCGAGTGTTCTCGTTATGGCAGTGTGCAATGTGCGTACATTACAAGAGTATTTATGCTTTCGTAAGATTTTTTGAAGATCAATGTTGCAATGAAGTGGTGGCAAGGTTCATGGTTGATGAATTTTATAATGATGATCCGATTAAATATCTTAAACGAAAATATTAAGCTATGGCATCTCAGCAGTTTAATAAACTACTATTTATTTAAGGTCATAAGGCCACCAAAAAAAAACTTTTTCCTCTATAGCAAATGCTTGTGGTGAATTATATTGTATAAAAGTTTTAATTATTAGTAGAAACATGTATAAAGTGGCAATAGTTCTGATTAAAACATGTTTCTTATGAATTGTGACATGAGTAATCTATTGACCAAAGTGCACTTAATTACTTTCCTATTAACTATGGTTAAGTACTTGCAATACTACATTCGATTAGTATTTGCGCGAATAGTTTTGCGATTAATATTATCAATATATAACTTATTATTCAGTATATTAGCAAGCTAGACGTAAACGGTCGTTCGTTGCACAGAGCGTTTACATACCAGAGCGCATGCGTCGCCGTTCGATGCCACCTTTGACATTATACGTGAAGATGACCGCCTACTTCATACAGCCTTTGATCTCTTATACTATTGCAATTTTATGCCAGATTATTATTATAATGAGTTAGATAGCTGGAAAAGTAAAATTTGCGTTCCGAGCTCTACCCGTTACCTTAAACACAAATGACATGCGGTTAATTGCGGTAAATATAATTAAAGGTTTTAATTCTAAATGTATTTCAAAGCTCTGAAGGTTATGAAGTTTCACAAAAGTTAATACAGATATGCCATCCTAATTAATACTACTTAGCTTTATGCTATATAAATCGTACTGATTTGAAAAACCGTCGAAAGAAACACACGTTTATTGAAATAATATTTTTTGCTATTCAATTACCTTCAACACTAGCTATTTATAGCTTACCTGTAATCTAGTTGAATAATTTAATTCAGTCATTAATAAAATTAGTGATCTAACACACAGCGTAATCTAGTATCAAACTAAGCAGAACTTGTTTAAAAAAAATTATATTGACCGATAGAGTAGCCGATAGGAGTACCGACACATATTACACATAGGAAATACCAAAACCTAATATAATACTAATCGGAAATACCGAAACAAATATTTGCAGAATATAAAACGATTTAGTCCGAACCCGAGACCTCAGCACAGCAGTCGCATACGCTACCACTGCACCACCGAGGCAGTAAAAGTCAGTATGTAGATATACTATTTATAAATACGAGTACATAATATATAGGTCGATTGCGGTTTACACACTAATTTATAGTAACGAAGAGACCGGTGACTACGTAAAGATGTACAATCTAGTCGTGACATTAATGGCAGAGATTACTTGCTTACGCGCAACTAGAGTGCTTCGAATTTTGACATAAAATATGGTTAAAAGGTATCTATATCGGATACTGGTAGCTCAAGTTTCCCACGCGCAATGCGACTCGAACGTTCAGCTTGACATTGTATATAAAATCATAAGCCACATACAATTTTCAATCATCTAATAATAAATCTTATCATTTTTAGCCGTACATCATCACTTATCTAAATTTTGGGTACACTACAGAATTAAATGAGTATACATGAATTCTTTAAGTAAAAGTGGTTTTTTGAATTTGTTATTTTGAAATGCAACAAAACATGGCATGGCCTATGAAGCCTATTCTTTATTTTATTTTATGTTATCATTGTTAATAAAATGATGACTAATGTACGATCGTTAGGTATAATCAATTAGAAGTTTAGTTTCTACAAGTCCATGAACGGGTGTGCCAACTCGTTGTTCAGGTTTAGCTTGATTAGGAACCTAAATTATACCGTGATGACCGTTTTGTCCTGCACTCCTCAGCGCATCAACCTAATTGGACAAATCATTAGTCAAGCTTACGTACCTAATATAATTGATTTCATTCATAATAGAAATAACTTATTAATTTCAGGTCGTTTAGACTTTATAGCTATAGTATTAATTAAAATTACCTTTGTAAGTAGATGCAGTAAAAAAACTAAAATGTGTATTAGACTATAAAAACTGTTAACAGCGAGTCTTGTATTTAAATAGAATATGTGGGCTGCTGTGCTGAATTGAATGATTAAAATGATTGAATGATTTAACTTTATACTAGTTCAGTACAAGGATTATGTCATTATAAATTAACTTAAAACTAGTGAGTATTGTAAAATAACTGTACCTACCCGGTTTGATATATTTCAACAATTTTAGAAGGAATGAACTTACATCTAATGTTTAAATGTTAGAACGTTCTCGCTAAAATCTGAATATTATAGTTTTGAGACTTCCTTTCCTTTTAAGTTGTCTTTTGACCCATTTTTAGGTTGTATATTGTATATAATGCGTATTAGCAGGCATACACGTAGAAATCAGTACATTAAGGTTTAGCGTCAATCATGATAATATTACGAAATAATCCGCGATTGCCCTACATCGCAGGTGCACTGACAAAAAAGAGAAATTTTAGTGTTGCGAGGTAAGAAAGAAAATCTTATTATCGACAGAAGGGGCGATATTCGAGACGGCCGTCTGCTCCAGTTACAGAAAACGCTCCCTCCGATTTGGATCCGGTTCAATCTGGTTTCGTGCGAACTTGCCTTCACTCTCTTATGGTGTTTTAATCACTGTTATTTGTAGCGCATCTTTACAAACAAAATCGAGACGTTAATCTATATTTTTGGGTAAAAAATAATATGCAACCATGTCCGTTTAACTTAAGCTACCTTTTAGCAGAACACTAAGGATTGCATTTTTGGGAATGCGTTCACATCGATATTGACTTTTTGATAATATAAGAAAAGTGTTCTCACAGTATTTTTTTTAAACTTACTACTTAATTAGGAATTTTAAGAAAATAATATTCCTAATATTTTTGCTAAACGTACCTCATTCATTAGCGCATACTAAGTATGAGTATCAAAATATAAATACTTCATTCGCGCATTTAGACTACTGGATGCGATAAAAAAAAAACACCTGTAATGCAAAGGTATTTGATGTGATGACATTTTGATATCAACACAAAAAGGTTTTTAACTACTGATTGACGGGTATACCTCTATGCTAGCGGAAATAAAATGATTGACTAATTGCTTGTTAGCAAGCAGGTTTGATAATGTTCAAAGCATTCTCCTATAATACGGAGGTTATACGGCATTTAACATTTGACAGGTGGGTCAAGAAGTAAATAGAGAACGAAAGTCGTACATGGTTTATGGCACTATTGCTTTGTTAATCGGATAATTCTACAAATATTAAATTATACGGCCAGGCTTAGATGCCACGGTTCATTGTGGCGCTTTTTGCACGTCAGTGTACATTTCACGCTTAATTATTTTCATAAATATTTCGGATTCACGGTAGGTACTTAATTGGCCACGCGATGTTCGTTAGTACAAGAAAGGTCCTAAATTAATAATAAACTGGATTTTTATTTTTGGTGTTTTCTTGCTAATTTGCTTCTGGAATTTGCATGTGTAAACTGCAGAATGCTGATTGGCTAATCCAATTACAGAGTATAACTGTTACTGACTTCTGGCAGTACCTATTTTTCGATTCGATTCATTTGTTTGTTTTTTTTTTTCGCCTTTATTATCTCTCATGCTTTGTCGTTTATAGACTATTAGTAGAATTTAGGGACAGTTCTGAATTGCATCGTAGTCAACGTAGTCAACCGATCATGTATACAACTAGCAGTCTATAAGTCCGATGTTCACTTCGCATTAGCCAGTAGATTATTTATTTGTTATTTTAACCAAATAAACACAATAGTCTTATCATTGGATTATAGCCAATGATATAGTAGTAGCATGTAACGCAGACATGTGTGCGATAACCCGTCTGATGTGATAACTCGCTAGACCTGCTAACTTTGTGACATTGGCATAGTACCTAAACTATCCACAATTTATTAACTAGACAACAACAAGTTACAGCAGTCATTCTACGATAACTGGTTAGTAGCAGTGAATTCATGATCACTTCCATAGTAAAAACTAAGTGGACGAATGTAAAGAAAAATAATGTTTCCCAGTCATATCATACTGCTTACAGCTAGCAATAAATTATTCCGTATTTTGTTATTATAAAACAACTGAGAGCAAAAGTCAATGTAATTATTCGTACACGTATTGATCTTTGTATAAATAAACGGGTTGGTGCAACTTGTAAGTTGCCATTCGGGAAGTAAAATTATAACATGCATAAACGCTAATGTTTATACGATCACGTACATACATAATTACAATTTTTTGAGAAGTTGTATATGGGTACTTGCTGTATACTTTTTAAGTATGGGACTTTCCGGCATCTGTGGAGAACACTCCACTTGAAGTAATTAAAAATGACGTCAATGCTTCAAGACTGCCTTATCACAAAGGAAAATAAGTGGGTAAAACTAAAAAAAATAACATATATTTTTTATTCAAACAGGGACTTAAAACTTACACTATGTTTTATTTTTACAGTGTTACAAGAATTTTTTGCAGCTTATATGAATTTTAAAACTTGCTTTTCAGATTAGTTTCAATATGCAATAAATTATTACTTACATTATTAGCGTTTTCTACATTGCGATTATTATAACCACTTAATTTAAATAACAACCCACGTCGAAACCTCAATACTGAAATGTAAATGTATTTGATTTAATATCAATCAAGATTTTTATAAGCAATATTATTAGATGGGTACTTAATTACTTTAGATACCTACACGTTTCAGTTTCATTTAAAGATCAACATCCATTTCATCACTATCTAAATCTGAGGCCACAGATTCAGAGAGAGTTTTTTTTACGGAAAAATACTCGGGCTCTCGAAGCAGTAAAAACGGAAACTATCCAAATAAATAATATTGTTTAAATTTCACCAGCTGCTTGCGAGAAACTAATAATATATTTGCAAATAGTACAACAATAATTACGAGTAATTTAGATATGTATGTAACATACAGCGCTTCATAGTGTATTTTATAAATGGGATCTCGGCAGGCAATTACTATCTAGCAGTAACTCATACAGCGACTAGTGATACGTCTAGCACGAATCTTAATGAAGCTCATCTATAGAACAGCAATCGCATGCGTCGAGCTCATTATTTATACGAAAACAGCATCGAAAATCATGATATGTAGATAATAAGCATAGTTAATGTACGTAAGTCAATCAATAGATAAATCAATCAAGTCGAAACAATTTTTTATGCACGCCATCCAATCAGAGAACATTATGCAAATGCAACAAGATAAAAAAATCGCGGAAGCGATGCATCAATTTAGAAATAAGTGGATGTAACTTTTTTGATCAAACATAAATGGTACATGCGTTTTTAGTTTACATAGTTTTGTTGTAGCTAAATTCCAGTTTTATGTCCGTTTTAATTAAAATTAATGTTTTTATTTTGCCAGCCTTACGTCAGAATTGTTTATATTAATGTGTTATTATTTGAAATTGACCATGTTCATGATAAACTGTAACACATACTTGTAAAATTAGACTAGCTGTAAGACACATACAATTCAATTAAATATGGATGTACCAATACATTTATGAGCAGCAGATCGCTTCCCATAGTGCAAACTACTTCAGGTTAATAATTTTCAAATCGTGATCTTACATCAATTTATTTCACCATTAATAGTTTGTCCTTATTTATAGGTATTATCACGTCTATTGGTCGGAGCGGTTTCGTAACGTTGCATTTTAACATCATTTGCATATTCCACGGCGCAGTGTCGAAGTGGTCCCGTGTTGTACATCGAGCGAAACACAAATAATTACAATTCACAGGCTTTATATATTTTATCGTAATCTACTTTATACGGTGTACTATTCCTTATAACTTGATATTTAAAATACTCTTTACATTAGAAATAAGTATGTTCTAACCGATTGACAAATAACAAAGGAATAAAGTAGTTACAGTAAGGTAATTCAATAAAAGAACTTCAGATAGTTTGGTAACTTAAAGTGATAAAAATATATAAGTATGAAAATATAGGGAAAATCATTTTCTAAAAACAACCATCTCTAGCAAAATTTACAGCAGCTAAATCTTTTAAATATAGCTCAAAGCAAGTTAGATCCTAGTTAGAGTCCTGATTTCTAAAATCTAAATTTTGCCGTAAGCTCCCCTAAATATAATAAAATAAAATAAGCTACAAAAATTCATGTCAATAGCAAAACTATAAATCTACGTTAATAGAGTAAGCTTTGCTAAGACTGCAATATTAAATTTTAATCTCTTGTAAATAAATCATTGATAGTCTTTAGCTAGCATGTAATTATTTCATTAGTTTTGAATCTTCGAAACTTAAATTTTCTTCCAGAGCCGTAGAACAATTTAAGCTGCATGGTAGAAACAACTTTATAATCTCTTTCCAAATTTTCAAACGATCATAGCAACACTCAATCATACTTAAAGTATTCATTATATAAACCTTTATTTTAGCTAATTAACCGATGTACGGAGTATTTGCAATGCGCAACGCACAATCAACATTGCGAGGTGCGGTGTGCAGACTCGCTTTACGGATGTCAGGATGATCCAGATTCACAACGAATCCTTTCACCGATCGCAGCCTTGAGCACGCCGTGTCCCAGGATTGACCATTACGTACCGTTGTTAATGTCCCAGCGATTAACATAGATCTGTACTAAAAGATTTAGTGCACCTCGACTATCTAAGTTTATAGACCACACTATTGTGTTCGAATCACATTTACGATATGTTTAGCCGTTAGTAAATTGAGTTAACAAATGTTAGGCCGGTCCCAGGCCATCCGAGTCAATGAAGAAAAATACTGGACATGTCCGCCAATTAAAACGCCAACGACGAAGATATCGGCGGACTTATTACGTATTACGCTCTTTTGTAATTTCAATCAATAACCAAGAGATCATTTTACTATTATGGGTTCACTTTTGTCTTTTTTGAACCTTCATCATTGTGTATATTTATTGCTTGAACTCATATATACCTAAAACGAGTTTAAAATGATTCCAGCCTTACCAAAGGTTGCCTGGAAGAAATTGCTCTAAGCAACAAGACCGCCATTTGTACATTATATATGCTTTATAATGCCCGTAAAATCCCTGGTGTACAAAATTAAGTAATATCTATCTATTCACTTATGTAACACTTAATTTTTTGCTTAATCTTCTTCATAAATTGTTACAAAAACGGTATGACGGTGGCTATTTGCACGTGACACTTTACAAGGAACTTTCGTAATAAATATAGCCAAAAAGCATGCACCAACAACCACTGTTAAAACCTGTACTTTTTAATTGAAGGGTTCATACCATGTAGCGTGTTTATCAAGGTAATTGCGGCAGGTTTTAAGTGAAAATATATTTCATTGCATATTCTGACTTTAAAGTGCTCTACATATTGACATTTCGGTAATAAATTTTTAACCATGGTGTAATAACACATATATACGTATACACTGAGTGGAAGTCCTCTCAAGGGAAACAGGCAGTATTTGTTTACCGTAAGGGGTAGTCAGAGTAGTAAGTAGACACTCACGGCGGGGCCATTGCAAAAATCACCAATCGAAATAAAATTGTGAAAACTGGTATTTGTAATGATCGATAATGGCAATATATTTATATTATCTTATTTATTATTTACAGGATTAGGTTTAGGATAGGATTTACAACAGCAAAATTGAAGATATTTTTTTTTATTTATTCATTCAAAGTATAAACAAATTTATAAGAGTAACTTTCCTAAGCCACGAAGGTTTATAATGAATGCTAAGCGTTAATCTAGATCGATACAAAAAATACAAAAAAGTAATAACATAAAGGAGAACTGAATAGTATAAAACAATACTATCATTGGCGTTAAAATATCTCGCCATTCGAAGGGTAGGTTTCTCTAAATCTGGGAACTAAGTATTCGGTTGTTCTTTCACCGTATTTATTGTTTGTCGCCGCTCGACTGGTTTCGCACACAAGATTCCGAGTAGCGGCCCTTGTATATGCAGCGTGTGTTATTTATTTTTAAATGCACAAAAAAGTTTTCTTTCAGTAAATTGTATTTAAATTGTGTTTGGACATTTAACATCATTTTGACTTTAAAGGATATTCGATCTTGGAACAGAGTGATGTTTGCAAGGAACTGTCTGAGTTTATCACATGGTTACCCCAATTTACCTTGCTCTCAATACTCGTAACTAACCCTATATAAGTCTGTGTCGTTACGGTTTGTATTGTGGTACAGTTCCACGGATCGTTTGATGACGTGTGTAATCAGTTGTGGTTGTGTGCACGTATGTCTTTAAATTGAGGTTTATCCAGGTATGAAGATTTCATGTGCAGTAGTTTTGTTGTGTCAACATTTAAAACCAGACCTGCATCATGGCACCATTTTAAGACTGTGTCGAAGTCGGACTGTAAAAGTTTTGCGGCCTTTTGCACGTTATGAAGTACTATGACGTGACCGGTGTCGTCCGCAAATTGATAACAAGAGCTCCATTTAACACGCTGGGCTAGGTCGTTTTCATATGTCAAAAGAAGAACAGGCCCTAATACAGATCTGATCTCTGTAACCGTGATATAGTCGCTGTTCGTGTTATCCGTCTACACAGTGAACTTGCGGTTGAGGAGATAATTTTCACACCAAGAAAGTAGTGGACCGCGTATCCCACATTTGTCTAGTTTGCTGAACTATTTGTTTGTGGTCTAGCGTGTCAAAAGCTCGGAAAAAACTATAAAAATAACTAGGATATGCATTTTGTTATTAAGGAACATGTTTACCTTAACTGTAAACTTGTATAGCAGTTCGTTTGTTCTATTACCAGTTTGAAATCCGAACTGTTTATGGTATAGGATGTCATGTTTTTCTACTATCTGTGTACATGAATCCATTAGTTATTGTTAGGATTTTATTTAATTAATATAAATAAAAACAGATGGTATAGGAAGCTACAAGAATAAGGAAGAATTACAACAAATGGTCTTATGAACTAACTAAATGTGCACTCACAGCGTAATCTAAAGACTCTATATGAAAGGAAAGAGAGGACAGGAAGGGAGGCATAGAAAGAAGAGAGATTAGGCTTATACGGATATATATAATCACTAGCTGGAATAGCATGAGGTCGTATACTCGCATTGGCTAATGCCAGGAAGTCGGAGTCATCACATGTTTTAATAAGTTTCCAAATTTAGAAGAGAAGAAAAATAAGAACCAATATGCGGCAGTTAGCATTGGCCTTTACTATTGGCCTTTATACCAATGCTGTGGTGCAATTTCCGCTTTATCACTAAATTCAGAACATTTAATTTGTAATGACAGTCGGAGGCAAATAAGTACGTTTATTATTTACAGATATCAATTTATTTATATTACGATCTGTTTTTTTTTTGAGGGCCTTTTGGGCGAGCCTTGAGTTTCTCTGTGTTCCTTCTGTCTCTTTTCAAGAAGTCTTTGGGATTTTTGTATTTCCTGTTTACCTAGAAACTTAAAAAAATCTGTAAATATTCCTTTCAAATTTATGTTATGACGCATACTGAGTAGTACGATGTTCTTTTGATCATTTTAAGAAACGTGATTGACTAAAATATAACTTGCACTATGGTTGCACACTTTATTATTTTTAAATAAATACTTTTTTCCACTGACGAAAAAGGAATTTGATGTTATTAGTTTAAAATATGTATTTGTGTGGCTGTCCATTGCATCATAGCTCCAAAGGGGATCTACTGAATTATTTTTTGGGTCGAAAGGTGATATCGGATGCTTTCTAATCTTTAAAAGAAATAAGATAAAGATAATTAAAAAAATCATTTATCTATATTTGACGACCGACCGACGACCGAATGGCGTAGTGGTTTGTGTAACGGACTGCTATTAAAAAGGTCGCGGGTTCGATTCCCGCTCAAGTCAAGCATTTGTGTGCATGAACATTTAATGTTTGATTTGGTCTGGGTGTTTCTATGTATAATATGTATGTATTTACAAAAATAAAGTATATATGTATTTATATCAGTTGTCTAATACCCATAGTACAAGCTCTGCTTAGTTTGGGACTAGATGGCGTTGTGTGAATGTAGTAGAATATTATTATTATTATTTACAGTAACAATATCAGTGAAGTCAACCCGAAAGTAACCCAACCCAGTCGTTATCAACCCCTCAAAACATCTCCTTTTTCTTGGCAGGGTTTTTGTTGAAACGCTAGCAGAAGCTAGAAGCATTCATCAGTGAGGTGTTAAGGGTAGGGTTAATTCTATAATATGTACATATTAATGGATAAACACATTCCTAAGCACAAAATCTATATTTCTTATTATTGTATCGCTGTATTGTATCGCAAGGTAAAGTGGTCAAGTGGTTTGGTGTTATTGAAGTGTGCTTTTTGGTGGTTTTTGTTATGTGCTTGTGATTTTATTCAAAATATTCTATAAATAAAAAGAAAAGAAGAAAATAATATAAATTTTAGGGCTTTTACAAACAATCTATAACGTTTCTTCTCAAGGGGTAGATTAAAAAAAATAGAACTCTGTTCCATAAAAGAGATAACATTGTACCTGTATATTTGTATTCAGCAGATCATAATATAGTCACTCTTTCAAAAATGATATATTAGATTAGTATATAAAAGTAAAATGAGTAAGATTGATATGTATGTATATATATATGTACATTCATGTGGCAGATATTAATTATCATGTAATAAATTATTAATTTCCATACTCATACTTGACTATCAGAGCTGAATCTAATAGGACACGGCTACGAATGTGACCTGTATATAGCATTATGTAATAATTTCTCCATCCATTATGGTTGAACATGATATAATTTATCATAATATACACTCTCACCTGAATAACCGTCGCGGGATTTGTGGTACTTACTGAATCATTGTAATGTACCGCGCGCTACCGTTGTATAAGATTGGGTACCACTAGGCGAAAATATTTCTTAGCCTAAACGACACATAACACGAATAATGACTTGATTTATTATAACATAACACAGATTTATTATAGCACCTTCACTTTTGCTACAATATGACAACAGTCACTGCACAAGATTTATTATAATTTGTTTTATAAACCGAAATAGATAAAGTCCATGAATGAATGTACACATATTTACTAAGCATTTGCTTGATATCAAAAAAATGCAACATCTATGTTTTTTAGTTTATATTGAACATATCTGAAAGAAAGTGTTCTTGTCATAAAGATATAACTGAAATAAATTGCAATGCGTGTATTTAATAGAACGCTAGTAGCATAAAGCGTACGTACTAATTTACAGTAAAAGTCATGAATTTTAAGCACACGTTAATCAGTTTGTTGCTAAACTCGTCTGTTTCGTGTTCTGACATTTCTTTTGCATAATTCGGTTTGATGTTACATATTTAAATACACACTGACATCAATAAAATTGTAAAATAAAATTACATTCGATGCAAATCTTGAAACGTCTAAAGTATCGCTCATTATTATGCTTTTAACTTACTTGTATCTCGACTTCGCAGTAGTTAGCGTTCTAATGTCCATGTCAGTAAATTATGATTTCTTTGCCTAGTCTACACTTCCTACACGTTATTTTAAAATTGAGATAAATTTTAAATTTCAGTAAACTTTTGAGAATTACTAATGTTTATAAAACCATCTAAATTAAATGTAAATGTTTGCGATAGAAATTGAATTGTTTCCTAAAATTTTAAAGTCTATTGCCGCTTGCCTGCTTTGATCATTCCTATATTGCATTTCAATTAATAATTAAAGTACAGACAATATCGTTACTAAATAAATACACTATATTTTCATATAGGTACTTCGATAAACATCAATTGGAATCTTAAATGTGCGCTAATATTTACGGCATGTGTGAGACATAATTCAATGGAAAGCGGGAAGTTTATCTGAAATATTTATGTGAACAGATTGACACCTGTAACCCGATGGTGTACGATTCATGACGGTCCTGCGTTCGTTCTTACACTGATGCACATTTGTGATAAATTAGATACGCCACACTCGAGAATCCATCTCGACGCTTTGCAATCAGTTTTGCGAAATGCGCGTTTTCTTGTAAATTGTTAGTAAATTAGGCCCCGCAAAATATTACGTACCTACTCGCTAGTGACGTCTCTGCTGGCTTGTATCAAAATATTAAAGCATACGCGTCTATTATTCTTTATATATATAATTATATTACACAAATACCACTAGGCGAAGGCAGAAACTTAAATTTATATTTTATAATTGTATTAAACTTATTGCTTAAGGAATTACACACTTGAGATTTATATCATTTAATTACATGGCCCTGATAAGAACATTAGCTTTTAATCAAAACGTTTTATGTTCATACTGGTAGACAAGTAATAAACTAAATAAAATAGTTCAAATAATTTAAACAATTGATATTTGACAAGCCTGTGGGTCTAGTCATCTAGTGGTTAGTGACCCTAGCTGTTAAGCCAGAGGTCGTGGGTTCGATTCTCACCCAGGACAAATAATTGTGTGACGAGCACGATCATTTGTTCTGTGTTTGGGTATACTTTATCTGTAATATGTATTTGGAAATATTTAAGTATGTTTTTCAGCAGTCTGGTTATCATAGCACAGGCTCTATCTAGTTTGGGATCAGACTGTCGTGTGTGAGATGTGTTATTATTTTATAATTGAACCAAAATTGCGTTTAGCTTTACAGTGATCTGATAGTCGAAAAAGTTTTAAGGAGACTGCCCATACCCCGTGCCATATTGCGTCACACCTACATTATCACCAAATAATGTTTTATTCATGTGTATAATGTACTGATTTTATTCCCTCTTTCTTCATCAATCATCATCAACAGCCTATAACAGTCCACTACTGGACATAGGCCTCTCCTTCTTAACCGTATAATATCAAAAAATGATAATACTTTTACAAATCATGGAATTTCAGAGTCATTGTCGACTTCATTATGGCGTCTCGTTGATGTTGTATTGCTGGTATCGCCTAAATAGTTAGTAATTTTGGAATGTTTTGAAAATGCGGTTAAATATCGACAAAATCTTATTGGTAATAAAAAGTAAAACTAAAACTAGACTCTTGAGAGTGAATTCGTTTTGACGCATTTTGGTATCGATCTTCATCCAAAAATGGACATTCTCCTTTAGTACATTAGCAGATTATAAGTACCTAATATTTATTTGAAATTTATACATATTTACATATTACATACATAAATAAAAAAAAGACAGGTAAACGTTCTATTATTTCACTCACTAGCCACTTTAGACACTCTATTATTTAGTTTTTATAATAATGACAAAAATTGAGCATTGTAAACTCATTTGACGAACGCTCTTTTAAAGTTACATTGTGTTGAACGTTATTTGTATATGTTGAAATTTGTATACGTTGGAATAATACCATACTGAGTAAATAAATTAAGTTATCAAAAGACATGAGTATATGACCGACCTATCATTTTTCATAATCAAAACAATATACTACAAGAGAATAAACTTTATTGCACACCAAAACCCGTTTTTTTAAAGTATACAATAGATTTATACCTTATCGCAATACAGCAATCTCTTACAAGCAATCTTTTTATGGACAGTAAATAGACGAATTCATGCTAGTTTTAGAGTGAAAAGTGTAGAATAATGATAAATAATTTTTAAAATTTAAATTGTTGGTGTAGCGAGTTTATGTTCTTTTAATGAACGATTATATTCTAAACTGGCAGGTAGCTGCGACTTCGTTCGTGGAATTTGAAAAGCACTGCCTTGGTGGTGTAGTACTGTACGCGAGTGCAGTCCATGCCGGTTCGGGTCCGATTCCCCGACCGAGCAAACTTTTTAGGGTTTTTCTGCGAGGGGAAATAGGCTAACAAACTGATACTCCGATTTTATTTATGTGTATAGATAAAACATAAACCAGATATTAAAAAGTACTTAATGGAGCTTTTGGAGTGGTGGATAGTGTTTCTTATAAAAACTAAAACTAAAACTATTCTAAAAGTCAAAGATAATTTAAAATACGAATACATTATAGTCTTGGTACTATATACGAGTATGTAATTGTCACTGAACAAAACTACAGATAACTCATTCATTGACTCTACAGGAAAATGTAATTCTGAGAAATAAATTTTAAACATTATAAGGGCTATAGAGATATGTATATTCTCCTAAGCCCTCATAGTGTTTAAAATATTTCTGAAATCTAGATTTTTGTATACATTAGGATAGATATAAGTATGTAGTTAAAGTTTGAAGATCATTCCTATTAGTAAGTTATTAATAAGACAAGGCAGCTGTTAGGAAACAGTGTGACGTACAACGTATAAAATATGATTATGTACATTAATCATCTTATTTATTATTCACATTTCCGGACAGTTAGCCAAACTTACCCAGTAGAGCTTAAGCTCTTCAGACGAGGAAGTCAGAGAAGGGAAGTGATAATTAAAGAGACAACCGAACGACTTTTAATGAAACTTTCACTGATGTTACCTTTTTATTTTTACATTACTAAATTAAAGCCAATATTACGCTTTTGCAATTTGTACATGTCCACTTTCAAAGGCAACATTCACTTGAAAACATTATTATTAGAATATAATTATATATTTATGGTTTGCCAAACAAACAATCAATTTCTTTATTATAGATTTTAACTTTAAATTCTGTGTTTCATGACTTTGTTGAACCGTTATGTTAAATCTAAGGTACAAAAAACTTTCTATTCAACAACATATAACAGCGTAAAATTGAGAAGCAACAACGTACGCTGGTAAGTCGTGATCAGCCTCTTGCTAAAGCATTGTAAAGGCAAACAAATTAGTTCAATAAGACGTGCTCTAAAACGTGCGTCTGATCAACTGACCTCGGCCCAAGTAATGCGAGAAATTGAAAACACTTACCTAACTTGCCAAACTCACGGGCACATCAACATTTTAATAAATTATTTCTCAGGAAACTATTAAACGAATACGTCCCTAAGTATAAGTTAAGTAACTATGTGACATTTGCCTGCTATAGGTATTACTTTCATATCGGAATTAATATTTTATGATCTTTGCTAATAAGAAACACTTAGGGAGTTGGGTATTCATTTGTTCATGTTCCATTATCGCTTTAAAAATTTACCTTACAAGAGAGAAATTGTTTTTTCACTGAACTATAATATACATTACCATTAATATACATTATGTAAGGAAATATCGCAATAACATAGTAACAAGATGAGAAAAACTTGGTTATTTTACTAAAGAGAAAAAATGTGTTAAAGCAGTATATTTCATGCTGCTAAATAGAACTGAAATATTTTATTGCGAGCAAGTTTTCATATCCGACAAATAATTCGGTGGTTTGCGAATAACGGTTCCAATAAATTTCATATTGGTACTTCGATAAACATCAAAAAATGTGTTAAAGCAGTATATTTCATGCTGCTAAATAGAACTGAAATATTTTACTGCGAGCAAGTTTTCATATCTTACAAATAATTCGACGGTTTGCGAATAACGGTGGCAATAAAAAAAAAATATTTTAGAGATTGACGATTAATTTGTGACTTACGGTAGTATTTTGTGTTAAATAAATAATGATCTCTTTCTAAAGCAAAATGGGCGTTGCTGTGTACACGATGAAATATCAAAAAATTATGATCGTTTTGCATTCTTAGTCCAATTTGATAAAATTTTGCCTTACGTAGGGATTCTCGCCAGACAGCCAATTGTTATTTTTAAAGATCTGTCAAAATAGATCTTTAAAAATTATTTCGGTAACTCTTAGAATATTTCAACAAAATTTTATTCAAATAGTAATATAGGTCGTTGTATATTTCTTTATAAATAAACTTTACGTACTACATTTATAAATAGTAGCATTAAAATATTATTATAATATAATGTTATAAAAATTAATTATTGTTAAGACTTTTATTAAATGGGTCTACACTTGAAATGTCTTTTGATTCTCTTCACGGAGTTAGAAATTACAAATAAATAGAAGCAATTATAGGTTTTTTAGTAGTACCTTGTCATGACAAATAAAACATCCACGTTGTTCTACGTTGACGTCTAATCAGTAGCGTGTGACTAATCGAAGGGGCCTTCTAAATGGATTGCTCTCAAATCTACTATGATCGAATCAATTTTAAGTTATTAAATATTTCAGTTCAATTTCAATTTATTCTAACGTCTTTTTAAGAACAATTTGACATGTAATTAAAACAAAATAACTGTGTAACAAAATAACTATGTAATTAAAATAAAGCAAACATAACGAATCGAATCGAATAAAATCGAATAAAAACACTTTTTGAGACGTTAAAACACATTTGTGTCACAAATCGATATTTAAAACAATCAATTCATTTTTACAGGTAATTTTGGTATGAACTTCTCAAATCAGGGGTTAACTTAAACAGACAAATAGCTAAAATTGGATTTGTGTTTATAAATGTAAATAATACTCTTAGAAAAAACTTGATCTTACGAGTATAATTAGATACAGATGTGTAAAATATTACTAGATTTCTAATAAACCAAACGGTGAAATCAAATGGAATAGATAAGTTACTAAGTTAATAAACTACAATTATATTAAGCTAAGATTTAGTATTAATAATGTAATTTTGATTCTGTCCACTAATAAACAAAAGTTTCCTCTGGGTCGATAATGATTCCACGACTGGAAAACAGGCTATTACATTTCTGTTCTTCCTAATTTTATGATATTATCCTTCCTAATTTTATCATCGATTACAACCTTTGTTTCTTTCCAATATTTTCTTCTTTCTTTTGTTTCCAATATAGATGGTCTCAGTAACAGAGTACGTAAATTAATATATACATTCTAAACATTGGGACATGTGACGTATAAGAGATTGTTGGGATCTATATACTTTACGCTGGTTAAATCTCTGTTAACCTACTGAACTACTGGGTGTCAAAAACAACTATGATCGACCTGGAAAGGGCGCAGCGGGCAATGCTCAAGGTATATCATACTTCAGACCGTATCGTTACCCCACAGTGCAGTTATGTAGTGAGTCAAGAGTATTAACGATGTGCCAACTATTTGTTTTTCACTGTTCGAAAACAACACTCCATGCCAACGTACGACCCTTCCTTAACAAACGGCGATACAGGCCGGTAGACAGACAAATTTTTCATTTTACAATCATGTTTTCGAACCGTTTCTTCTGTCATCTTGGTGGTTTCTTATATAATAGTCATAAGAACGTTGTACAAATATATAGTTTGAATAAAAAGGCATGTAAAGAGAAATTAACAGACTGGCTTCAGACCTAGAATTATGAGGATACTGAGAAATTACTGCATTTTCATATATAATATTTGTATGCATACGCATAAACAAAGGCCCAAGGATACACACAAACATACGCACACAAACACACACACACACGCGCACATAACGTAGCAATATAACACGGGGTGGAGACTTGGTGTCCTGAAATACAAGCCCAGAGCTTCTCCCACATTAATGTGTATAATGTTTTGCCTGATTTAGTCTAAAAGAACTTGTATGTATTCAAAAATGTATTGTGGTGAGAAATAAAGATATTATTATTATAGTTTGTCAAGTGCCCTTAATACTGCATTGTTCAACACCTACATATTATGTGATAACTATTCATGTATTAATTTAAATAGTGTTGTTGATTTGACTCGAAAAACATTATAGCTATTAAAAAAAACATTATGTTAAATGGCTGCCACTGCTATATTTATATTCTAAAAATACATTTGGTCTATGTGGAACGGGTTCACTAAAAAGTGTTTTAGAGTTCTTCATAGATTACTTAAAAAAATCACCCTTACCATACACCAAATTTAAATATCATTGATTTTTTAATCAATAAAAATATAAAAAAATCGGTCCAGATTTTCTGGACACATTCATGAAATTAGTAATTCACATCGAATCGTATATTTTCATAAATATTTTATAGTTCTCCAATGCATAATGACTATTTAAAAAAAACCCTTTTTTTAAAAAAAGGTCTCTGTAACTAAACTAGCAACGTCTTAGACTAAGTAAGAAACTGTAGTTGCTTCGATATTTATACAAATCTATTGAAAAAAATACAAAGTCTATAATATAAAAATATGGGAGACTGGCCACGATGAGATCTCGCTCCAAGGAAATAAATAGCCCACGTTACATGAAAAACAAAAATTGGAAAAATAGTGTTATTTTAGTGCAATACACAAAACAGTAGGAATAATTTTAATTTATAGTTGCTTAAAATATTTATACTTCAGTGAAGTTCATACACTTCGCCGTGGTATTAATAAAAAAGCAATAGGTATGTCAGTCTTTAAACGAACAGTGTCAAAGTATAAATTTCAATATTGGAAATGCCACCGAAAAACGAATGTGCAAGTAAATTTATTTTCTGATTCTATGTTTTTGTATTGCATTTCTGGCCTTCTAGTGATTTTTTTAAGACTTAGATTGAGTTACTACTTTACTTAATTTCCTTTACCTACTGCTTTATGCCTAAAATATTTTACACAAAACAAAACCTGCCAGTGATTCGATTTCATATTTCTGGATTTTGTCATTTTATTTATTTTTTCAGTCTAAAGTTCATATTTTTACCTAACTAATAGGCACTAGTTTGGAAATTGTAAAGATTCATCATGATTTGGGCCCAACGATGTAACATTACTTGCTTTTCTTAAGTTCTGTGGTTCCTTGAAAAGAAGGATGAAGTTTTTTTTTATATGCATATAATTACTCATAATTATGCCTGTTTACTCAGTCAATAAATTAAAAACAATAACAAACATGTATTCAGTATTCAGTATTTCGTTCTTCAAACCACCGTGAATATAAAATGATACATTACTTATTTTTATCTGAATAAAATGTCGCGCGCACGTGTCTTATTCACTTACACACTTAACACATTCCGAGCTCATGCTGTGTCTATAATGAATGAATGAATGAATACAGAAATGACAATCTTCTTATTGAAAATAAATATATTTAGATTGGACTTTTTGGACGAAGTCCGCAATAAGTATACTGTCAAGATTCTGTCAAGGTATTCTGTTAATTGAGGTACACCAGCTCTGTCTTTTGAAAATGTTTGAAATGTGTTACATATCTTCAATAATCTTAGAAATGTTCAAAATAAACATAATGAGTTAGCGAAGTGTTAAAAATTCATAATCATCAATAACAGCCTTTAATAGGCCACTGCTGAACAAAGGCCTCTCCTTAGAAAGGAGGTTTATGCCTACTACACCACGCTGGCCAGACGGCTTGGTATATATATACAAATATATAAATATATATAAAGGTTTGTTTGGGGTCCTGATGTCTTAATATCAGCTGTTCCCGAACTGCAGCAGACCACACGGTCTGCTGCAGTTCGGGAACACGGTTTGATTCCCACACAACGCCTCGCCGCAAACCACAGTGGGGTGACGGCCCGAGAGAATTTTCACACGTCACAAAAAAATGGGTTTGTTTCAATTTTCCTTCTTTTCTGATAAAAGAAGGAAAATTGAAACAAACCTGTGCTGTTGTTCTGTGCAGTTTGCTCCTTCAGTAGGCTCATGCGACACCCACGGGATAAATAGAAGTGGTGAAACTCCGTATCTTAATCCATCACCACAAAGAAACATACTTTATAATAATGTTTAACTTAAATTTTTACATGTAGAAATTTTTTCAAATATATTAAATTTTAACTCTTTTATACGTTACTAGCTGTTCCCTGCCACGCTTCGCTGTGGCATATTGTGGTTGCAATGATGAGAAATGAAGAACAAAACTGACGCGAAAAATACGGTTTGTATATTCTTTCAAAATTTGAGCTCAATCGGTGTAGAACTTTTTGAGTTTTTGGAGCGCACACAAACCAACTTAACATTTATATATATATATATATATTTACGTTATAAAGTTTTATAAGAAAACCGATATATAATATTAGTAAATTGTAATATCTAAAGCATCGAAAAATATGCAAAGAAACATCAAATTTAATTGCTAAAATAGTGATGATTATGTACATTTAAAAAAAAAATATACGCAGACAAACGTGATTTGTGAAGTATAATAATCTTCCGGGTTTCTGTAAAAGGGTATTATTTTGAATCGCGTAATTTAATTATTGTTGTTAACGAAACCAGTCAAGGAAACTTTTCGGTAACTTGTTCTTTAACAATCAATGTATGCGCGACATTATAATAATAAAGTATTAATTACTATTAAGTATACTATGGGACTGTGTAACTAATGAATGATGCCATACCGTATTAATATTATGGGTTTTTATGTAAATTAAATTATATTCTGTTCAATGTATTATAGTTTAAGTGTAGGGTTCACACCTAGTTATTATAGTCTCTGATTTTTTTTACTGAAAATAAGACATTACTTATTTTTAAAGGCCGACTGTCTGTTTTTTTTTGCTGCTGTGTTAGTGGCTGAAGTCTAGTTTATCTTTAATATGTATGTTTTAGTAATAACATAGTAGGCATGCTTATCAACAGTCTGGTTACTAAAAAAATTTTACTAATGAAAAATCTGTAGTTTGAGATCAGACGACCGTGGGTGAGGTGTGTAAAGGTTTTTTATTAGATTTTTAGATTATAGATATATCCTTCTCATATGAGCTTTCGTGTCCTCTTTCCATATACATTAGTGGTTGCCGTCATAGTAGATTCCCTTATTACTATTCAATATTTTAGTATTTGAGACACAAGAAGTACTGACTCCGGACAACCATTTGTTAAACACACAAATTTCTATCGCGTCTGTGATTCGAACCCACGACACACACCATAGAGTAATAGTCGATTGATTATAATATTGTGCAATCAAACATTTTAAAATTGCACGATTTTTTTGAGTTCAGGTATTGGTATACCTTGAGTGTATTTTACTCCATGCATAATAAAAATCGCAACGGTTGTTTAAGAAAAAGCGTTTACAAATTGTAGTATCAGTTCCTAAGTTTAGAAATTCAGTTATATTGTAAACTTTAGAGTCACCAGTACCAATTCTTCATATAGCTATAGTTTTTCTTTCATGATGGATTTTTTTGGCTTTATCCCCGATTTTTTCTTCTGGCAAATTACAGAATTTTCTATCTTAATTTAAAATTATAGTGAGCTACATTCTAGAATACTACATTCAAACTAGTAAGCTACTATTTTCAATTTAATAAAATTTCATTACCAATAACGACGTAATCACGATAGACCACATTGTGCCTAGCATTTTTTATCAACTTACAAGGAGAAATTTAAAACAACCCATAGATTCAATACTACCTTAGTTTAAATTAAATCACTTTTCGAAAAAGCCTCTTACTAAGCACTATTACAGCTATTGTAGTTAATTCCCTTCAATCCTTTTTAGGGAAAACCCTAGCCTACAAATTTAAACGGAATTCCTGTTACTCTGCTCTAAAAAATCTATAATACTTTAGTGACGTAGAACAACGGAGTCAACTTGTGGGCCGAGACCAGCAAAAACTCGCGAACAGGATTTCAAGTACAATTCGAAACGTGATTAATGCGGAAACCATCGATGAAAAAAAATGGCGGTAGACGTTTAGTGAACACGTGTACAAATGCGAACTGGATTGTCACGACACACGCCGGCGCTTGCTAAATATCAGGCTCTAACATCTCAAAAAACTGGTGTTCGTGTTTTTTTTGTTTCTGAATTCTAATCAAATCAGAATCACTTATTTTAATTAAACTCAAAATTTAAAATTCTGAATACATTTTTTATTTTTGCTTTAGGAATTGTGGTAATATTGTGGTGTTACTAGGTAACAAACAACTTCTTATTCTTCTTCTTCTCAACTTCTTATGGACTTATGGATAATTCAATAACTATATAAATGTATGTTTAGCTGCATTTCATACAAATATTGTTATAATTATCTATGTATTTAATTTGCCAAAAAGTATTCTTACAAAAATAGTCCAAAAGTACCAAGCTAATTGTGAATACATTTTAATAATTTTTTTTTTTTTGTATTGTATAGTAGGAATAGTAGTTTAGATGTTATAAGAATTTGTGAGCTAATATCCAACTCCAAGAGTGGCTTAACAGCTACCGATTAATCTTATTTATATCCATTAACTTTTATCGAGAATATTATCGTTTTATATCTTTGTTTCACATTACTATTCCATATAATGTTAATATATTTTCCAATTAACATTGTGCAACGTGTAGCGTTGATGTCTTTCGTATGGACATCAGGTAAATATACTTACTTATTACAAAATATTGAGAGTATTCGAGTGTTAGAGTAGAGTTTAGTCATGGAGATGAACCTCACTGGAAAACGAGAGATATTATGTAAACCTATACAGGTACTTTTAATTAATACGGCGTCTTAAGATTTCAAGAAAAACACTTGAATTATACTTTACTAGTTGTTTCGATGAGGTATGTAGTATGTTACCATATAATAAGAGTATGATATTTCTAATCCAAAGATTTTGATTACAAAGTATTGTTAATATTGGCCATTAACCCTATAGAAACATAATCGTATTATAAATTCTATGAGTGCTCTAAATAGATAAAATGAAATGATACCTGGAAATGTGCTCGGGCTGAAGGTAGTTCCGTATATGTTGACGTCCGGCAAACCTTCGACATTTCCGAACAAACACAGTTGAATCACCCGCTCGGGACACGCGGTGGGTCGCGGAGGTTGTGAGCGCGAAGGCGCGGGGCTAGCGAGGGGTGAGGGGCGCGCGGCGTGCGAACATACACCCGCGAGGTCGCTGTCTTTTTACTCGCATTACCTCCTGACATTCGAACTTAATGGAATTGCCTTATTGAAATTTAAGCAGAACGACTACCGACGTAATGGAATAAAATTAGGTTATCGTAACAAGAAAACGGTCTTCGAGTGGCCATCTTTAAGCTCTCAGCGGCCCAATAGGAATTCGAAACATTTAGCAAACGATGTGCCGTTTGGAAAGCTACTCGTCTCGCTCGCGGTACGGCCGCGGTGCACTTGCAAGAAAAGAATAGATATAGAAATGTACTTCTATCGTGAATAGTTATTGTTCTTGGCCGTAATGGAACAAAATAAAGGCAGAACAGCGGTTTTCGTGGCTGCGAGACATAACTATCGATGTTGGCGCGAGCGAGCAAGAAAGAAAATAAGGTTTTTAGGGTCGATGGCCGACCGAAGGAACTTAAAATTGAATTTTCTTAAGAATTATGGTTCATTTAGTACACGTCTATCATGTCTGTAGTCAAAACTTCTGTAATATGAGTATTGTTATCAAATTATTGTAGTATATATCTCTAGTAAATCTAGGTCGGTTTCTTTTCTTACTAGAATCTTATAAGTTGTAAGAATGGATTTGAAATTAAATTTGTTTTGTGCAAACGAACTGCAGTTTATACTCAGTTTATACTTTTTTACTTTATTGACATACAAGCTCGGCAACAAAGAGACAAAAATACTAGTATTAAATAATGTGAACTATTAAGTACAGATGCTTCCTGTTGCAAAGAATACGTAGCGCAAATGGGGCTGCCCCTCTCCCCTCCCATTTCTTTGAGTAGAGGTAACCCCTCCGCCCCCGGGCCCGTTGCACGGCGCACACGGACCGTTACGCCGGCGTCCTTGGCTGAGTTCTTTCTTGCGCGGGCGCAGCAGGTCGGTCTGAACTCGTTCCGCGCTGGCGGTACCACTGTGCACGTGTGCTTCCCTGTGTTCGTAATGTAACTATACATGTGTGCATTATTGCGTCTGTGTACTCCCAATGTGTGCGTGCATTAGATTAGTCCTAACGGATATTACGGAATTTGTAAGATAAATATTTCAAATATGAAGTAGCGAGAAATATTAACACATAGTTTATATATAGAGAACAAGCTAGAATCGATTGTAAAAATTAAAGACCTCGATTATCGATTAAATTACAGCATCACTCAAATGCATAAATGTGTATTACAAATCGACGTATGTGTATCTAATACTGTAATATGGTTTTGGTAGAAATATATTTGGTGATCTATTGGTAACCTTGGTACAGATGTTCAAAAAAGTGTTAAATATAGCCAATGGGCTAACGATTCTCAAAACAATTGTACATACACAATAAAGACGCAATCATCTCGACCCTTGTGCTATCTGTGGTACAGATTACGATCTGTTTTTATCAAGTCATAAGTGACATTTATCAATAAATTGTATTGTGAGCTTACGCAACATCGCTTTGTTATAACGATGTATCATGTATTTGGTACAGTCAGCGACACAATTAGTATACACGACCTAGATTGTACACGTACATAACTATAGTGACAAGATGAATAGAGATTATAAACTAATTATTGTTACGAATATAATAGTTTTCTATATTGGAAAACGCTATGTATTTTATTTTTTTGCTTTTCTAAGACATTTGCGTAAAAGTTTACCAATCCTACTTTGACAAGCATAGTTACTGCAGTCACGACTTTTGTATTTTTATGACACATTTATTTATTTGCATAACCGAATACTTTAACATGTATTGGGATAGCCCTATTTTGTTGTTTGCCGATAGTTTATAGACAAATAATGTGATATCTAAATGGAATAATTTTAATATTTAGTATGTAAATAAAGATGTTTCTTTCTTAAAATAAAGGTACTCTTCTAAGAATATTTATGTAAGTTATATATATTCTTGTAAGTTATATATATTCTCTATTAAGCTATATATATTCTATATGATGGAGCATGCATACCGCCTTTTTGGATTCGAAGTAAAATACTTTCTTTAAGATCTCATAATTACGGTGATAAAAATTTTATATGATATATGTTTGGCAAACATCGTTAACTAAATAATTTGATTAAAAAATCTGTTAACAAATATACAAAAAATGGCTCTTTGGTACACCAATACACTTGGTCAAAATTTCGAAATACTAACAAGTAAAGGTCGATAATCATAACTAGAAACGTTATAGCGTTGTGTGGCGTCGATCACCACTTAAAACAATTACAGCCGTCTTTAATTACATTTTGATCTTATTACAGATTTTATTTTCATACTCGAAAGCTTTTAATGCGATGAGGCGAATAT
The DNA here is from genome assembly GCA_902825455.1 of Arctia plantaginis. Taxonomy (NCBI): domain Eukaryota; kingdom Metazoa; phylum Arthropoda; class Insecta; order Lepidoptera; family Erebidae; genus Arctia; species Arctia plantaginis. The sequence goes on from CADEBD010000303.1 coordinate 4,280,068, forward strand.
AGCGCTGCACTTATCGAGCGTTGAGCAACGAGCAAGGACGATCACGCGGCCGCTGATCGGTACCACGCAGAGTTGTCGCAATCGCTTCGACGCGGCGACGGAGGCCTCGATTAACCAGCGCGCACCGACATCGAATTTCAACCGCCAGCGTACTCCACGTCCGCGTGTTGTCTACGTCCGCCTCAGTCTTTAACGCGTCACTCGTTCGCTTCTTGTTTACCACACGCATGTAGTATACGGATATTGTTAAAATTAACGTGTACGTATCAGGATTATAAAGTCCTTTGGTCCAGGTATTAATCTATACATAAAAACCGGCAGATGTCTTGTATAGAAAATTTGAAACAAGTATTACGACGATTTAAAGTTTGATGAATACTTGTTTTGTTATAATTTATGTCAATCTCTTAATTTCCATGTAGATTTTGTAGCGGTTTGCTTCCTGTTAAATACATAATTTATTGGTACTCGTCATTTCTATAAGCACAATGTTGTTCAGGTACATAAATAATTATTACGCAACATTTATCATAAAATTCTAAGTCTGTTGGCCCAGTCGATGTAGTTAATCATGTTCTTTCTTTTTTTTCTTTGGGAATATCTCATCAATCACAATCTCAAATAACTTCTATCTGTCAAATTTCCATGGCATTTTGTACCGACTTCGATTTGAGCAATTTGATCGATACGACAAATTTAAAATTAGAACACTCGGTTTCATAATTCGTGTATTAAATTCACAGCAAAAACCTATATGGTCAAACACTCCTGGCCCCGTGGTCATTTGTAAAGGTACTGAGTGCCATTGAATAGTATTGTGTCTCTCTAACTTAAAATCGTTGGTTGTGGTTGTGTCTGTGTTTGCACATTTTCCTCACATCTGCGCATGATATGTCCATACCAAGATAAACTATTACTTCATAACTTTTTATTCAGTGGCGCTACTTTCAGACTCCCTCGTATATACTCATTCCTTGTCCATCCGAGTCACACCACACATCCATCTCAGCGTTCGCACTTCGTCTACGCTCAGGCGTCTCTTATCATTTCTCTTAATGGGCCAACTTTCCGAACCATGCAGGAAGGCAGGTCTGATGATAGTTTTGTAAATATATCCTTTCAGTGTTGAGGGGAAACTAGGGTCATAGATTGCTCCCGTTACCTGCCGCCACTTCATCTACTGCTGTACAGTGCGATCGATCTTAGAAACACATTGTAAGGAGGAGAATTAGATGTAAATGTAAAATAGATAAGGTTATATAAAAAACACGACCAAGTGATCACTTTACGTGTAGAAGAGGTACCTACTTAAAATCATTTTTTTTTTAGATTTTACTGTACCATTCGTTGACGGTCAGACAGGCACTGCGAAACCATAACGATTCCTGGATAGGACTACGAAACCCTAATTAGTAAACAATAACACAAACTTGATTAACCAAATAGGTGTAATCTAGTAAAGTTGTGTTAAAATAATAAATAAATCTTAATTATTGTTATCATTACAGGTATTATTTGGACATAATTCAATAATTTAGCTCATACAAATTTAAAACAATACTAAGAGAGTCTACTCTATGGCGGCCAGTGATAATAAATGAAAATAAATGAAGGAAGTTGTTATGCTAAGATGGTATATTAACGTTAAAGTTAAACGCTGATATTACGCCGGTATATAATTCTTAAACACTAATGTCGTACTAATAAAAATAAATTATGGTCTTAAATTATTCTATGCTTCCCTTCGATAAATATGCATGTAACAAACTTACAGCTATATAAATCTTATTTATGTTCGTACAAAGTACAAATAAGAGGCTCCAGGCAGCGTGCTTTGAAGAGATACTATTAACTCTCAGGCAATTTTGGTTCAATAATTTTCAGTTTGAAACTTTATCAAACAAAGTAATATTTTCTATTTTTAACCTATTTAATATAACTTTGAGCGGACTTAGACAAATGATTTTTTAACAAGAACGACGAATATGACATATTTCTTTAATGCACACGTTACACTCGTTAAGTGTGAAAGGATTTTAATTTTCTATTAGTTTTTTTTGTTTTATTTCTAAGAAACATCATCAAATATCAAAAAACCTTCGACCTCGATTGTTTAATAAAAAAATCATTAAGTTTCAATAGTCATGATAGCCAATCAGCTACAATAGTCAAAATGAAAGCATTTTGCTTTCAGTTCTAGTTCACTACATAATTCATTCAACATTTTTACAGTCGAGTACATTTATATGATTCTATTCAATTGTGGTCGGATTCAGTTCTGGTTGAAATTCCCTGAACAAGTTACGAGGCATTTCTTATTGTATATGAGTAGATGTACATTTCACTGATACAATGTCAAGTCAGCTAAAGAAGTTGCTAAATTTATACTTTCATTAGTAAAGCTCGTAAACGAAAACAATTAAATAGTATTTAACGATGGTGTCAAGTCTTGGGAGAATAAATGAATGAATTTTAACTTACATTATAAATGCGAAAGTAAATTTGTTTATTTATTTGTTACGCTTTCGTGTCTTAATTCGTGGTAGGTATACAACAGATAGATCGTCATGTTCTATAAATGTACAAGTTATAAAGGGGCAGAGAAGAATATATATTGGAACATGATTAAGTACTCTCATCTAGAGTTAGTTTTGAAATCAGTTAATTAATTAGTAGTACAATAATGTATTAGTTAATTCATTATTGTACTACTAATTAACTGATTTCAAAACTTTCAAAATTAAACATGAACAGTGATTTCCAGGAATCAAACCAACAGTAGCCAGCGCGATGACACAAGTGACCACCCGAAACGTTACGCTAATATCAACGTGCAATCAACTTTAACAGATGTAGATACAAATACAGTATTTGTAACAACTTAATAATTCCTTCACGAATCATGTGAGAATTTGATTTCTATAATACAACATTTGCTCGTACTCATTTTTACGTGTTGTTCTATTACAAGCCCTGTGTGTATAATGTTACATTCCAAAATTTAATACGTGCAACTAAAATATCACGCGGCATACCTACCTATCGCTCCATGAATCAGATTAAAGACTTACACACGTTCATTAGACGCACACAAAGGCAGCATGCTGACGTGTGTTTAGTGTGTAGTACAGTGGTATGTATTCATAGGGTGATGTGTGTTTGTGTGTGCGTGCGCACGCGCGTCTGAGCGTACACACACACTAATAGACCCGGGAGGTTCAACGTACCAGTCGCCACTACGAGAGTTCCTTGTTCCACTTTACCACTGACACTATATTATTATTGTTCCAATGAAGTTTCCGAACGAGGCTTTGGAGAGACCTAATTTTTTTTATTTACTTACCCATTAAAACCTTTAAGAAATAATAACGTATCATAGTATTTCTAGGCTTAAAGGATGTAAAAACTGGTGTTGTTTATCGTAATTGATCAATCAAATTAACAAATAATTTCAAAGGTGAAAAAATCATCCAATCATAATACTAAAACTACCTTAATTTGTTTTTTTAATGACATGTTCAAATTTTCATAATACCTATACAAATATCATCTTACTTTATAATAATACTTAATATTAATAAAGAAACTTTGAATATATTCAAGTACAGATATTAAAATGTAATTTGACATTTACGTTTTAAATACTTGAAACAAAATACTAGCGAACAATAGCACCGACTTCCCTATATCCGGTGACCTTCATTTATCGCGAGCAGTTAAATATATCAACCTCGTATTCAAATTAGTTACGCCAGTAACCCTTAATAAGTTACGCGAAATCTGAAATTGTGTAAATAATTTTGAAAACACACAATTTCCGTAAGTCGTTTTGAAAACTCATTACTTTGTGTAAGTAAATTATTGTTGTAAAGCACGCATTCACTAAAAGTTTGTCAGTGTAATGATATCTGCAACTATAAAACAATTTATAGCAAAACAAGAATATTAATTACAACGTTTTTATAAATAATAATTAGTGTCAACCTCTTGATACTAGCCAAATAGATGTTAAAAGCTACGCAATGGAAAAGACATCAACGCGAGACTAACCGCTTACTCGGCATAACGATTTAAGTGAATCTTATATCTTAAAATGTATATAACGCTTTATTTACATAGATATGTGCATTACTTTTATCTGTAACAGACAGATTAAAAATACGTCACCAAAGTGTCACCACCCCTATTCATCCCGTAGGCGTCGTACGAGACTAAGGAAAGTAAATTACGCAGGACAAGACAAGACAAGGAGCCGAAAAGAGAAAAAAAAACCCTATACCAACCCATCTGGCCAACGTGGTATAGTAGGCCAAAAACTTCTTTCTAAGGAGAGGCCTATGTTCAGCAGTAGGCATTAAAGGCTGTTGATGTTGGTGATGATAAGCACCAATGCTGTCATTCAATATCTTGCTTAATCTGTCTCAACCAAACGTGAGGCCCCTGTCCCCCCTTCCTCCTTTTCGTTCGAATATCTTGAACGACTCTACTCACAAGAAGATACGAGTATGAGCACTATAATAGTGCTCGCTTAATGTAATTTATATCTTCTAGGCTATAAAGGCTTAAATACTTTAGGAAATATTTACACCTGTATCCTAGAATGGGTAGGCAAAGACGTACTTAACCTCTATATTGTAGCAAAAAACCTAATGGAATTGTTGATTGAGATCCTTATATGTTAGTATATATGACTAATTATAACATAATGTATAACTAAACAAATTATTGTATAGTTTAACATCAAGTGAAAAGTTTGTTTTCTATAAATATTAAAAAGCACTGATAATTATATATGCACCAACTTTAACTGCACGTTTGGCGCCGTGGCTAAATTACGTGAAAAGAATTACAGTACACGTTTATTTTTTGGTTTGTGAATGGAGAAACTTAAAATTTGGACTGCTTTGAATTTGTATATTAAAAACAGTGCAGAGATCTAAAAAATCGCCGTAAATTACATGTTTCATTCTTCAAGTACTAAGCCTGGGTCCTGTACAGTGCTAGTTCAAGTTAAACTAATCAATTAAATTATATATTAAAAACAAAATTATATGTTAATTAATTACGATTGAAATTCAATGAGCATACGATTTCCAGTATTATTTCATAGACTTTTAGTCAAAAATCTAGGACTTGTTATGTTATGACAATATTCAGACATCGAATATTCAATAAAATCGATCCACACAAATGTCAGTGAAGAAGTACGCTTAAACTAAATAAAATCTGTATGCAATCATACAAAATGTGTCTGTGAACCAACAGACTGGTTAATATTCTTTTAATCTTTAGCGTTCTCCTTTTATATATTGATATTAAAGCATACCTTTGATTTTTTATGTAGTTTTGTGTTTGTTTTGTTGCATTATTATTTATTTTTGGGCCTTAAAAATAAATATAAATTAAAAATAGACTTATAACGCGAATAAATCCCAGACTTTGTTTAATTATTTATTATAAAAAGTAACTGCTGGTATATGATAATCACTTTACAAGAAAAATGTTGGATTTATTTGACTAATATATTTATTACTACACCAGCTACCACACGGACCAACAAGACATAAAAACATACCATTTTACAATCGAACTAATATCTATGGTCTCTTGAAGTAAAATTTTGCGAATTATACACTATATATGTACATTTTATAGTGCCTAACTGTGCGCAATACTACCTCATAAATTTTAAAACCGGTTTTGCAACATGCCAACTTTTTTTTTTCACAGTCGGACAGGACATTTTATCTCTTATTTTATTAACGTTATTAATAGTTTGTACTAACTTAACTGCTATGTTTGTTTCAATTCAAATAATTATGCCTACTGTGCTATCTCGATATTTGTAAATAAGCTTAACAAATGGTTTAATAGCTATTTTGAAATAATATAAACATGACGAACTCTACAGACTGCTAGATATCACCAAAACGTTAGTTGTAACCTCTAAATCAATATCTCTAATACCATAATGAGACAATGCTTTCATTCTTTATGCACTTTATGTATGAGTTGTACAATGCCACAGGCATTTTCTCCTAGTCAACCTTAGGGTGGTGCTGAAATGTGTGACTAGCTGCACTAGACAATGATATGTAAAGTAAAAGAAAATTATTGAGAAGTTAGACAGAAACAATGCGATAAATATACATACATTCATACGTACCAAATACATACACACACATAAATACTTACCTAGTTACATACATACATGAACCCAAAATTAAATATTAATAATATATAAAACTAAGGTTGTAATGAATCTGCTAGGGTATCTAGAATGCGAGCTCGAACTTTCATCTTGAACAAGAGGCGGCTGGGTGCTATCCTGATTTCTAGATGGAGAGCGTTCCAGAGGAGTACGGATTGAATTATGAACAAGGAGTGGACACAAGCGGAATGATGAGTGGGGCATAGCAGAAGAGGATAGTTTAATGAACGAAAGGTTCTATCGTGGTTGGAACACAGAAATTTGAATGAAGATGTGAGGTAGAAGGGAGAAATGGATGAGTTGAGAATGGAATAGAGAGTGATGAGAGCGCGGAACTGACGGCACAAATAGTGAGCCAGTTCAATTCGCGACCAAAGGAGGAGACATGGTCGTATTTACGAAGGTTGAAGACGTATCGAATGCAGTTATTCAGAAGGTGGTCATATTTATTGAGAAGATCCTGCATTCAGGTCATAATAGCATACATCACCATAATCCAAGATGGGGACAAAAAGGTTCTGTACAAGCGTCGCTTTTGTCTCGGAGGGGAGGAAATTCTTAAGCCGATAAAGGGCCCGTAGCGTACCTGTGACTCTCTGGCTGATGCTCGTGATCTGTATTTGCCAGTATTTTTATATTTCTAGCTTGGAGTCGATAATATATATTTTCTTCAAAGTAAAGAAACAACAGAACGTTGCTGTAAAAGAAAAAATATAAAAAAAAAAATACTTTGTTTACACTGCTTTATTTTTTACTTAAATGACCTTAATGCCTAATTTAAATTTTTATAAAAAAATATGCTACGTTTGAATTTTTGCTCACAACCTGTTTTTTAATATTAATTCTGTGATATTAATTAATCAGGAAACAATTGCTGAAAATATTCATGTTATCTAAATGAAGTACTAAGTGATACAGATTTATAATTATTTTTTAAAGCAACTACACGAACTACTGTAATTGGTTATGTCAATGATAATAAAAAGAATCCTAAAAGGCAAAGAGTATAAGGTAAATATTTAAATTGTGATTGGCCTTATGATATCGAATTGAACTATTCGAATATAATTTGCTATTCTATAGGATAAAGAATTTCATTTATAAATCTATATATTTGAACTCGAATTTTGAAAGTTTCAGGGGCTCATACATAAAATTAACATATTGTATGATAATAAGAAAAAAACAAAAATTGTAAGACTTTTTTATTATTCATATGATTCATGGCAAATCACTTTTACCTTTCACTGTTCAATAAACAGACACTTCAAACGTTAAACGCTACCGTTAATTCTTATATTTGGCGTTCCGTTTCTTGTAAGTAAATTAGAAATCCTGATTTTATTTAAAGTTAAATTTAACCTGATTCCTATAATATGAACTAAGTAAAGATACCTTTTGTTGTTACACCTCGACACTAATAATTGTAGTTTTTGTTTGTTTTTTGTTACAAACTAACGGGTTATTGAGTCTTCAAGCACCGTTTGTAAGCTGTAATAATCATAAGAAAAGTCTGCTAAAACAAGTTGTTAATGATTAACTGTTTAATTAATTAATTGAAAAAACAAAGTATGCAAACCAGTAGTGTTATTGTAACTGATCCGTTCGAATCACGTCACTTTTAAAAATTAAAAGCTGTTGATTGGTAGAGCATTGGTGGAGACCCAAGTTTTATTACTTCTTATTCAACACTTTTAAGATTTTAGTGAAACTTGAATGAATGAATGCGTATATTGCAAGAAAAGTTTCCTGAACAGCTACTGGTAAGGTTTGACTCAAAGATTTTGTGTTAGCTACCAAATGAGCGCATAGATACGAGCATGGTACAGAATATCTCGCATTACATGTTTAAAATGTGGGCGTTAAGAAAAGTTTGCATATAAAATATGAATAAATACATTTTATAATAACACTTCTGATGTTAAATATTTTTGCAACATACAAGAGCTCCTCTTTAAAATTATTTGTTTCTTTTATTATAAATAATTATTAAAACGTGATGTCTCGCCGGTACTCTATTATACAAATAATAGACATAATCTAAACATACCTCACTCACTTCAACTGCAATTAGTTATCTCAAATCATTTATAAATCACCATTTCATTTTTGCGTGCACACCGTTCGCATAAAGATTGACAGAATAGATATATCTTAGGATTCTTAAAATGCCGAGGGCAAAAAATATTTAAAAGAAATATGCCGTCTTTATTATTTCAATGGTAATTTATATTAAAACTTAAAAAGAAAATTTACAAAGAGTAAAATCAAGTCAATTTACAAAAGTTAGATACCCCAATTTTAATGTAATGTCAATTAAGATAAACAAAAGAATAAGCTAAAGAATTTCCGAAATTGATTCAATATTCATAAAACTCGTGATACGGAAAGATACTGACCAGTACCTATAGTTTTTATTGGTATTGTCTTTTCAGACATTTTTTTTCTATAATTATGACACAAAAATATAAACAGTATTTTTTTTTATTTAATGAATTAAAGTGTAAGCACTCCCTATTCCTTTTAATTCCTAGTATTTTATTAAGAATGCTGTTTTCCATCAGCTTGCTTCAGCGACTCAAATCATGAAACGCCTGAACAAAAGCAGATCTTGTAATTTGAATTGTGCTTGACATAGGTATATAGAAAAGTATAGTTTTCGAAACAACTATTTTTACATTGGATTTTTTAAGACAATGACATTATACAACACTCTTTTTCTTAATTGATTTTGTCTTACTAATGTTTACTAATGACTGCACAAGAAAACTGTATAATAAATGCATAAACACTAGCTACATCCATTCACTTATGTAAAAGAAGATGCACCATCATCAACTAAAACATCTCGACATTTTTCGTTACAAAAATGATTGACTGGAATTTAGGTCTTATTTGTGTATAAATAAGATTTAAGAATATTGGCTATTATATAGCGAAAGCTGCTAAGGAAAGTAAACGTGTTTTAATTCGTAGATATTATACTGGTGGTACATTATTATTATACCTGACTCAGGTTTAGAAATCATCTAACTTGATGCGTGGGCATTGTTGGAGCAGTCAAATCATTACTACAATTTTATTAAATATTAGCTCAGTAAAAATGTTACAAAAGACATTTGTTTTTTACTGTCCATATGGACTGTTTATTTGTTTTATGGTTTCCAAACTGCTACTTAGATTATTTTATGATTTTATACCCAAAAATTTAATTTTGTGAAAAAGACTGGTTACGAGCGACGCTCACCGCTGAAATACTGAATTAAACGAAAAGGGATAATTCATGAAAATAGAACATTACGAGGTTTATTTTATAAAATTGGAACCATACAATAGTAGTATAGTAGACAACTAAGTACTTTAAAATTTCATGTCTTTTATATTACCTACATATATTACTGCTTACGTATTAACTACCATTTGTAATAACTACAGTTTCCAGTAGAGGTGGTCAATTTTTACCTAAAATTGCTTATATTTTAAACCCAATAGTAACATGAATCGATGGTAAGTTTCCAGTATAAGTTAGACTTAGACTGCATGGATGCCGTATCGGTTTAAGCGGTCGCCACGCCGCTTTCTGCTACGCTTAGTGTTGTAGGTTCGATCCCCACAGGGGACGACATTTTGTGTGATCCACAAATTGCTGTTCTGAGCCTGGGTGTTCTTTGTGTCTGTTTCATGTATGTTTGTAAAATCCTACAATATATACCTAACGTTGCCTTTAAAAACAAAGTTGAAGTTTGTTTGTTGTTCTTTAACTTAAGGAACTGAACTCAAACTTTGACACGATATACAAACCGCTTCAAGAATTGCTCTTATCTATAATTCGCGTCAGTTTTGTTCGTTATTTCTCAACCACAATGTGCGACAGTGAAGCTTGGCAGGTTAAAGTTAGTAATTTATAAATTGCCGCACTTCTGCATTTAATATTAATGTAATATAAATTCTTAAAATTTAATGGCGGTTGTGTTTTTTTTTTACATTTAAATATATATTAGGGGTTAAAATATGAAATTGCCGATTTGTACTGAAAAATTGAAACTTGTTTTTTTCTAAGATTCAACAAACTGTGTGAAAGCATTGGAATGCAAAGAAAATTGTCCAAATTACGAAAAAAATGGTAGTCCGTTGGCGAGTACGGAGGATAACATATGGTTTCTAACTGCAGCTCTTGTAAAGTTACGACGGTTTCTCGTATAGTGTGGGGTCTTGCGTTACCATGGAGCAATAATGGTGAAGATCGATTGACGAGTCGGGGCTGTTTCACAGCCAGTTTCGCCATCATTGTTCGTAGTTTGGCACAGTAAACATCTGCTGTTATGACTGACCAGACCTGCGAAATCTATAGTGAATAACACCACCACCAAACAGTTACCATTACCTTTTTATTGGTAAGCTTTGCTTTAGGACACTGTTGCGCCGTTTGACCTGGTCAGCCATTGCAGTTTTCGCTAACGGTTATCGTAAACAATCCACTTTTCGTCAAATGTCACAATTCGATCCAATATTCCTTCATTTCTGTACCGATTCAACAAGGCAACACAAGTTTCAACTTGATGATTTTGATGCAAATGAGTCAATATTGTAGGTAGAGTAACGTTAAACCATGCTGCTAATTTGTGGGTAGTTTGACTCGGATGAGCTTTCACCATCTCCTTCAATTCAGCGTTATTCACCTATATGGGCGGTCTTAAACGTAGTTTATTCTTCAAGTCAAAGTTTCCATTACGAAAGCGTTTAAACTAGACTTGCAACGAATATTCGGTTACTATTCGGTATTCGGCCTATTCGGCTGCTTTTATTATATTCGGCCGAATACCGAATATCTACATATTATTCGGCCGAATACCGAATACTTAAATAATATATTTTGTCATTGAGAAATAATTGGTAAAATGAAAAATTAAAATCGATTGATTACGTATATATTCATATTTTCATTTCTGTTATAATCATTTAAGTAGTCATTGGTGCATAACACAGGTACATAATCATCTTCTGAATTGGAAAAATGGAGGATTCTATGTATTTGAATTATTATGGTAATCAAAATTTAGAAGGGTAAGGTTCTCATTTCTTTTATAATCATTTATTAAGTAGTCATTGGTACATAAAACAGGTACATAATTTAATTCACGTCTGTACAAGTTTTTGGCGCTAAAATCCAGCCGAATACTTTTGCCTAATATTCGGCTATTCGGTCAGGGGCCTCGCCGAATATTCGGTATTCAGTATACTGCCGAATATACTATTCGTTGCAAGTCTAGTTTAAACCAAAAACGCACGGTGCGTTCATTAGCAGTCTTCTCTCCGAATGTAGCGTTGATTTGTTTGTTCTTGTTTCTGCCGCGTTGTTGTATCTGCCGCGTTAGTTCCGCGTCGGAACTCGTCTTCAAAAATGACACGGATTTTATAATAAAAAAAACATTTAAAAGTCGAAAATCGAATGTTGCACATTTTTTAAAAGAAGAACCTCATAGGTATCATGTGAAAAAAGTTTCACATCAAAATCGGGCACCATGAAGATTTTATGTCAATTCAAAGTATCTATTACTATATGGCAATTTCATTCTTAAACCCCTATTATTTAATTGACTTTAAAAAAATAGATAAATAAAAGTATAAAATACAACGTCATTATCACAAACATGGGTTTGGTGAGTATATATATAAACAATTAAGATGTTTACTGTATGTATATAATTCATAAATTACAAATATCAACAAAAATCAAATGTTTGTAATACAATATAACACAAAGAAGCGTTACATTTGGGATTAACTATCTTAAACATTAAACCTTTAAGCTTATTAATAAAACCAAAACACAAAGAGCGCAATATTGTTGTTTTTATTTTATTAATGCAATAAAGTGGTTTTGAGACGAAGTGATGTGGAAATTGGCGACCATAAATCGACCTAATTTATATATTTTTTGCGTTAACCGAGAAGCCTTAATAAATCGTAATGAAGCCTTACTCACAAGAGTTGTGACAAAAGTGGCTAGTTTGTCAATCATTCAAGAGTATTAATATATAATCCGTCACAAAAGCAATTTCATGTTCAGGAAGTGCTCGATTAAAAAAAATAAGTAAGTACACCAAAATATATTATCATGATACACCTAGAAACGTATATGTACATAGTGTTTAATTTTCTAGACATGGACCGCGCATAATAATCTAAGAGTCAGGTAGAGTAACTACAGGTGTTTATGGTTGTTTGAACATCACTCACACAAATTCTATTCATTAATTCAGTCGTTGCAGATTCTATGAACACCAGCAGCTATAGAGGTGCATACAGACAAGATGACTCCCGATTGACTTTCACCTTCGCTGTTAAGCAGCTCAATTTAGTGTCACGTATAATATAAGATCACGTATGAGATGAAACCTTGGCAAATATCATAAATGACAAAACGACATTTTGTCACAAATATTATAAAGTGGTAAAATTTTACGATGCTCACCTTTTAGTTTGATGCGATTCTCGATGCTTATTATCTGTAATAAAATCAAATAATAATAGGTTATAGCTAAAACGAAATCTTTAAATACAGCTAATTAGATATAAGGACATTTTTTTTTTAATAACTAACTTAACTTAAATATTTCAGTACAACAAAGTGTAGAATTGTTTTCTTGTTATTATTTCTTTTAATAGCTGAATAATAAAGATTCATATTTCCATACGTTTGCGGAAGTAAAACGCAAGTTAACGTTTCATAAAAATAATATATACGAGAACATTTGGAACATTTCGAGCAACAATATTCAGTAGTTTTACAACAAGTAATAAAAAAAAAACTGTGCTAAACCTATTGGTTTTGAGTAAAATTTTCGAAGGTTCTGGGAGGTGCATGTTTTTATTATAAAGTATCTGTGTTCCAAGTGTCAAGGGAAGTTAAGCCAGCTTTCTACTCCATGTTATTATAGCCCATAACTGTGATATTTACGGCCTTGCTCCATATTCAACAAGCAATCAACACATGGATACAGTCGATGGTAAGTTAATTTCTGAAAGAGATTGTTAGTTAACAAAATAAACTTGTTCTTCTATAAAATTGTATTATTATAATTCCCGTAAACTATATTCACCTTGACGTTTCAAGTTTAATATCTCAAATACTTTAAAACATAAAGAAAATATTTAAGGAGTAATATTTCTATTAAATCGGCATACCCAACGTCGAGAACTGAAGCCCATACCACTACTACTAGTAAAAACCAACTCCAAACATATCTACTAAAATTCTGATTATTTATTTGGATGTAAAAAGCTTAAGTAAATAAAAAATACAGTAGGTTTAGTCAAATATTTTATGGTGAACTAAAAATAACAGATTCAATTTTGCACGTATCACAAGTATTTAGGTAGGTAGTTAAATTGCACTCTATTGCGTTTAATTCAGTTCAGTCATAATTCATTCAAAAAAATATTGGTTTAGTTTGAAACTGGTGCTAAACAAAAATAGTGCAAACTACAGAACCAGTCGTACGACAGGAAGCGGTCTCGAGCTCGCCGGGCGGCCCCTCGCCCCTCACCTGCTACACGACCACCTGATCCAGACAAAGCGTGTCCTTCGCGTTGTGACGCATGCAAGTGCATTGCACTAATAACGCCGAACGGGTCCTTTCCACGTCCGGTACGCAACAAAACCTTGTACATGCAGAATAAACACCATATCATATGATACTGTGAGATCTTGCATAAAGACATATCGATGGTAATATGACTTACATAATTATTCGTGTTCGGTCACGGTACACGCTGTTCTAATTTACATTTCAATATCTCATTTCTGTATTTCCTTATTTTCTATCGCAAGATGGATATATTTAAATTATGTGAAAAGTAAAGTAATGTTTCTTTAAAAATTGTTCTAGACATCAACGTCGAGGAAACAATATTTTATTTTTACCGCCGTTTAGAATATAAGAAAATGACAATATGAGGACGTGTGTACAAATTATAAATAAGCCACTTTACAGTAAATAAACTCTTTTCATGTAGAAGTAGGTACCTGATGTCTAATTAATATTAATCAAAATGTGTTTAATCACTTATAAATCATTAAAAAGAAACAAAAATGCAACTCCAAATGTTTTATAGAAATGACAGCTATTTGGAATTCATCAGATGTGGGAGTCATCGAGTGAATATAATATTGTGTTTGAAGATGGTCGACGCGTCACTGTCTCGTCTCGATGTAGTTATGTCATGACAAGATGATTCATCCACACAATGAGCTGTATATGATTTTAACAAACGAAGCTACTTTCTTGGAGATGGTTTTCAAAGCAAATTCACAATAAATTTTGCACATCCCTTAAACGCATCCGTTATAAGCGCAACAAATTTGAATATTGGTCACAGATGTGACAGACAAATAGTCTTATTACTTCCATCGACGCAGTTAAGTTAATTTTCTAAAACAGATTACTAAACTATTGTTATAAATAAGTTTAATGAGTGCAAAGTGATATACTAATAACATAAAAATAGAATAGGTATAGTGGGTGAACTTAGTCATATCAAGAGTAACAACCTCCACAATACTGGAATCAGAATGGATAAATCTGTATTTGCTTATTGCAAATACAGATTTATCAATTCAGTTACCTTAAATTCTAATATTTGGCATTTGCTCACAAAGAATTCGTTTAGTTTCTACATAGCTCGTGACTAAAGCGTATCTTAAAATAGAATTATTATTGTATAGATAGCAAAAGAACAATGTTGTCAATGTGCACGCGGCTGCGCGGCGTTTGTTGCCTTCGAGGCACGAGCGTCTGTCGAAGCACAAAGCCGCTCTGCGTAACAGGCGAGTCTCATCGGACCGCCCAAAGAAACAATCTCATAGAAAGTAGAGCAACTCATTTATTTATTCAGGGCACCGGCGGGTGCGAGCGAGCCACCGCTGCAAAACTGGCTCATTAAAATAAAAATCCGATATTCGAGTGCAGTGCAGTGAAATAAAAGTTTCCGACGAAATTTTGCTCGAGTTATTCCAAAAAAGGCGCGCGAAACGCCTCTGCAACGAGATCACAAGATACAAGTGCGAGGTGAAACCGACCGCAATAGCCTCCGACACACGCGCACTGCGCGTAACCTCACTACCGACGCGTTTACTTTCATACAAACTATACACCCATAAATGTATACATATAAGTGTCCTACTGTAATTAACTAGTGTGATCACAGGGCAGTTAGCCACCAAAATACTGAAGATACCCTATATCTTTTTAAATTTATCAAACTACATTTTACATTTCTTTTCCGCATTAATGTCTGTTTTCACTCTAAGATCCATGCCATTGTGTGAACATTACGCAGTCAGCGTTGCATTAAGCGCACGATATAATGCAGCTCTATAATCATACTCACGAGTTACGTTATCCGAGCCCGCGTTTGCTATGCAAATAACACCATACACGACATTCCGCCATTTAACAAAATATTTCGTTTTTCATTTTGCATCTATCGAGTATTGATCGTTGTTGTCAAGTTCCAGTAAGTTAATTAAGAAAAAAATTTATATATCGATTGCAAAAACGTTCCACTGGTTTGTGTGGGCATTAATTCTGATTCTGCATTCCAATGATGGAGTCTGGCGGGCTGGCAACTGCTTTCATTACTTTTGAGTAATATTCTCATGCGATTTTCTTCATTAACTTTCAGGTTAATCGTATCAATTGACTGATAGTTTCAGAGCACACCCCATCAGAGACGACCCCTGTCAAAAATACAAATGAAATGCCGATTGTGAAAGCTAACCAATCCTATTTAGCTATAACAGATAAATAAATGTTATGATTAACGACCCAATCTGCAATGTATTTTATATTGTGTTGTATAAAACTTACACTGTATAAAATATTAGTCAATAAGGCATGTTTTTGACACCGCTCTCAATTGCGTCAATTATATTTCGGCAAGAAACATTTATTGTAGTAATTATGCACAGTAATTATGATAAAAGCCAATCAATAGCACACATTTTAAAGTTACCGTTCGTTTGACCTCCATATTCAAAAAGGTAGAGAGTATTCTCTGTATGCATTAAATATTGAACTTATCTATAATAAGTGGGCCAAACGAGTTAGAACTGAAACATCTTTAAACATGATTCTATGTTTTATGAAAAACAGTTTGCAGCAAACTATTTTTGAAGCCAATATTATGGGATAGATTCTGACTATCTTACTTGGGTGTACATCTAAAAAAATAGATTTGGTTATTTGATTATTATATTTGTTATCTATTATCACATTTTGATACAGATGAAAATGAATAGGTATTATTTACGCAATGTTTATAAATTTTGAGCAAATATATTTGTATGAGATGTTTAAACAATATTATTTTAAGAATTCAATTAATTTTGTATATCCTCGTTGATTCAGAATATGAAAATTTAAATTTAAAATTTATCAATAAAGCACATTATCTTTTTAGCGTTTACACGAATGAGTACACTTTATCAATTTCAGCAATCGAATATCTTACTCTTATTTCAATAGTATCAAATAACATGACATTTTATGGCGTCGCCTTGGGCGTTGATGCAACAAGTAATATGCCAAAACGGACCAATGCGCTATTTAAATTTTATTCGCGATCAAACTGCAGGCATTCCAAGAACACCTATCATTGGAATACAGGTACAATATAAACAGTGTTTAGTTTTGATTTTTTGATAATATCAGTTGCAAGGTTACAATATAGCACGATTTTCCGGTTTCTTTGTTACATTTTTTAAATTGTTGAATTCGAAGACAATACTTATAAATTACATGTCATATTGGTGCGTATATTTGAAACTGCTTTTAAATGGTATTTACTTAAGGTACGTCAACGAAAGGTACCTAATGTCGGTCAGTCTTAAGAACGTGCGCGCCAAAACTGACCACGCCGAATCGACCCACCAGATCAAGTTGTCACGTCAATCACGCAGAGAAACGGACCAACACTCAACTATTTTTTTAAATTTATTTATGCACCTTTATATTTGTTACACATTGCTCCATCAAATGTACCTAACCATCGTTAACCGAAGAGGTTTCTGCTTTATTGGCATCTTTTCTATTTTGTATTTCTATAACCGATTACTCAAAGATGACTTGACAGATTGGAAATTATCTTTTTTTTTAAGTCTGTCCCATTCATAGTCATCTAGTCAAGATCTGATAATGAAATTCTAAAGAAATCACAGGTACTCTAGGCATAGGCACTAATAATAGGCATACTTAGGTACAGCGATTTGGGTATTCTTGTGATTTGATGTCCAAATGCTATTGGTAAATGCGATTTTGCTATGGAGGACTGTGTATTTCTAGTGTTATTTCTCGTGTTGTGGTGTGACTTGGTTAGATTGCTATCATATCAATTACAAGGAAATATTTCACCTCTAAGAGTGAATAATTAAGGTAGTACTCGTTTGCTGCATACTCTTCTATTCCCGCCGATCTCTATTAAACTGTCTTAAAATACAGATAAACCAAACCTTTTTTAACTCAGACTATTAAAGTCGCCCTAGTGCGTGCTGGTGTGAAAAATTCGCATATGCTTTACACTGACACAATGGTGCCGATTCCGTTGTTCCCTTTACTAAATTAAAAGCTCTCTGGAACTTTCTTGTCTTAGTTTTCGTTACGACAGCAAAATCTAAAAAAATAGGATTGGTCGACAAGGAGTAAAGTAATAAAATATGACTAATCAACAGTGTTAACTTTTTTAAATAAATGGCTTAAATACATAGTACAAGAAGTGACAAAAGCTTAAATCACATAATTTTAAACAAAATTTGATTATACCCTTTTTCTCAGGTGAATCTAAGTGATTCAAATATTTAAAGAAATTTATTTTTTAGTCTAGTATGTCTAGTCAATGACGTCTAGTATTATTGTGACATTTCTAATTTTAGAAAATATTAGGTGTTAAGAACTTACAATCGAATAACAAATAATGTCTACTTTCATTAAATTTTGATTATGTCAAAAGACAATAAGTGTATCCTAAGGTTTCAGAATAAGTACGAAACGGCATTTGGCAACTTCGACAGTTTTATAAGAACAGAATTAGCACTAATCTGCATATATTATCTACATTTACATTTCACGTAGGCAGGCATTGATGCTTGTTCATTTTATAGATATCACGTCTTATTGTTACAAATATGATTCACACTTCAAAATATTATTAATAAAAATATATGTACATATATCTGAAAGCGCCACACGAATGATACCGACGAAAGAGAAACGCTCCAGCATGTTAATATCATAGATAATATGTGTGTTATGTTGCATATATTGCGTAACAAGGCCGTCTGCAACAATGTGTAGAAATTTATAATAGTTAATTAAGTAGGAATATATTACCATCTTATCATTGGCTAATCATATAATTATAACTATATTGACCTTATATGTTTATTTTTTAATTTAGTTGTGTCCGAGTATTAGATACTCTTTGTATCTTAAGTGACATGATTAACATCACGTCGGTGGACTCGATTGCATTAACATTATTTTTTTCATTAACATTTGTAAACTGTGTTATTAAATATGGCAAGTAATATGATGTCATTATTATATTTTTTATCCAGCTTGCTCTTGCGCTTCCCACTTAATCTCCATTCCTATATTATTTCATTCTTTAATCTAGAATAGTAGAAAATATATGTGACCTAAATGTTATCCCAACCGTTCTGCGGTAAGGCCGCGATTGTGTAACAAAATTTTCAAGTAAAGTAGTCTCAAATAAAATTAAAATCACTCTCAGTTTTTTAGCTGAGAACTTTATTGTGTCTATTACTAACTTTTAATAATGTTTACCTAATTTGATCGAGCCGTTTTCACAAACATTACAAACTACACATGCACATGTGAATGTAAAAGATATAAATAGACGTCTGAATAATGGCATTAAAGTGAGTAAAATAATAACATTTGTGAGAAAACATTACATTTGTGTACACATTTTTCTCTAAAATTTAATGTATGTAGGTTTCTTTACTAATTATATTTTTTATTCGACAATATGTTAATTTACACATTATTTTAAATTCAAGTCTTCCTTTTTTTCTTTCTTACATCTTCTTAAGATAAACCTTTGATAAATATAGATTGTTGTAGCATTTAACTGTTAATTGCAAATGAATATTATTGAATAAACATTTAATGACCAGAAGCGTATTACGATAGTGACGAAATATAAAATGAGTTTAGCAACAAAGTCGGTAAGATAGGATGCTTTGCCTACAGAAAGTGATTTAACTGAGTAGTTAAAGGTAAATAGTCATTATGGTGTGTTGCTGTATACTATTAACATTACAATGAACAAAACATAAAATATTATGGATGTGTATACTATGATGACCATTCACATTACGACAGGGCCTACCCCCGTTTGAAATCTTCCTAGTTCTTTATACTATATAGCTATCACAATATAGTAAAATATTTGTCGGACAAGTTTAAGAACAATTGCTAACAGCAAACCGCTTTCAGTTTCACAAGCGCCTATAGTCACTGCTTTGCCCTTAAGTGTCGTATCGTGATGTTAACTACGAGTAAACTATATTGATGTTCCTTAAAAACTGGGCTATCGAATCCAAAACAGACGGATATTCTCAAATCCTACTGATTCACTATACTTACTAAGTTTTTTGGACAATGACAAGGAGTTAACAACTTTGTGACAGTTAAAAAATACTTACTGATATTGACAACAATTTCATAGACAGAGGTTTTCTTTTCGGACTTGCATTTTTTCTATACTGTCAAGTATATTATATATTACAAAAGGACATATGTATAATGACATTACGGACACATCCGCCATCGTCCGATCAGGATTGATCTAGTCACGAAGCGCTTTATATCGTACAGATATAATGCACTTAACATTGTTTTGCGTCCGGCTGATTGCATAATATCAACCGGTAGCTAGGTACTACCTGTCACAGAGCAGGAGTTACGTTAGCTAGCTACTACCGTAATATTAAACAATAATTACTACAGCTAAAAGGTCAGGAAACCGCAAGCAGACTGCTGCACTCTATTATGCGCGTAATAAACTCTCCGACAGAAACTTTAGGGACCATTAACTTGGTCATTGATTAAATCCTTTGTAGGGATACTAAATGGTAATATTTTAAACAACTAACAGTCACTAAGTTACAGTTCCAAATGATTGCAATAATAATATAACGATAATACTAGGATACTTCTATCTAATCTATGATTGCATATTTAATTCCTTTATTTTCTAATTCTAATTGTATACATATATCACAATATGTAAGTTTAATGTTGATTGAACAATTTAAAGACACCGTATGAAATCTATTTGTTTAATTTGAGCCAGTTACATGGCCTTCGGTAAAATGTTCTAAAATACTGCTATTTTTTTTTCTCATATTAAAAACATCATAATTTGCCGTTACAATTACATAAAAAAGAAATATATTACATCAGAAATAAAATGTAAAAGTGCAAGAAAAGTCTACTGATCTTGATCATTCAACCTTCATTCCACGACAAATCCAAATATTTTATTTATTCAACTATTACGAGGGTCTCCTCATTTGGTACTGTGACGATCATTGTGTGGTGCTCTAATCAGGCAGTCACCATTAGTTTACGCTTATTGCCAATAGTTCTATCAGTAATAATAACGATAGATCAATAGTCAGTTACCATCAGGCGACTCGTATGCTTGTTTGGCCCCCATACCAGGGCAGAAAGTGAATCTGGCAAATAATATATCTATGATATCACATCATCACACATCTATAGCCTTTAATAGTCCACTGCTTGACATAGACCTCTTCTTAGAAAAGAGGTTTTAAGCTACTGTACCTCATTGGCAGGATGGGTTAGTGTAGGGTTTTTTTTCCAGTTTGCCTATTCTTTGCAATCCTGTTGTCCTACGTAGTTTGCTCCCTTAGTCCTCTTTTACGACACCCATGGGATGAATAGAGGTGGTGGCACTCCGTATTCTTGATCCATCACCACACGGATAATAAATTGTGTGTAATAATAATATCTGTGATAGAGGACTTCTGAATCGACGTGGTTACAGTTAAAGGTAAGTTGCTGATTAAGCAATCCTGACCATCTATCTTCCATACCTCTCTGAGCTTTCCTTGGTTTGCAAAAGTTGTCTTTACCCAGAGCTAGCTTGATGTCAACTGCTGCTTAATTAGTATGAAGAAAGTTATGCAAGATCTCAATATTTAAGTCTACACTATCCTTAATCTTTCACGGGGTGTGTGTAGAACCTTATTGCCAAGAACGTGGTTGGTGCATTTAAAATGTAGTTATCCTACTATTATTATATCCGAAAAATTAATATTGGAAAATAATGCACTACTGTAACACCAAAAAAGTACCGTGCTTGGTTCGTTTTAGTTTTTTATCCTATAGGTACACTGAGCTTTTATATCACGATTTTCAATCATCAACATCGACACACAAGGCATCGCGTGGCCGTGGGCGTCTGATCGGCTGCTCCGTTTCTGCATAATATCTAGGTGAATCGTAATGACGAATTCCATTACAAGGGAGAGTGAGAGACTTGCGAGCCAGAAGATTTTAAGTATTATTATTAATGCTATCATCACAATTATTTACTTAAATGGAAGTCTAATTTCGCGAAAGCATCTCAAACACAAACATACATAGTTCACTAAAGAATAATATGTAGCATAGCGACCTAAGTTGCATTTCAATTCTATTGATCACATTTTTTTTAATTTTGACAATTAGACAATAAATTTAAACGTGCTAATGATTTAATAATCTAGTTTTCCATGCAAAGCGCATGTTCAACTAAATAGTTATAAGTATACTTTGCACGTAAAGCAAGTGGGCAAATGCCCAATTTAGTTATATTCGTATTATAATAAAAGTTTATAGTTAAGAACCAGCTCCAGTAATTGAATATTCTAGTTTATGTTGATTTTACGATTACTGTAATAAAACATTTTATTAGCCTACGGTTAATAATGCACTGCAATGTGGATTTCTTTCACAACTGACATATTGAATAACCAATTAAAATGGTATGAATAAGATTCAAAATATTGGTAATAATAGCATTTAATTTATGTACAATAGCTTGAGTGTTTGTGTATACGAGTTCAGTTAATATAACACCAAATGTGAAAAAAATATTAAACTAATGTAAGAGGATCGACCACTGGCATTATCACCGTAAATTGTATAATATTGTAATTAGATATACTTTGTTTAGTTAGGTAATAGGTTTCGATATTTTAGTCTAAGGCCCGTATCTTAAAAGGTGTCTCAGTCGTGAATCTAGTCTTAAAACAAATTTAAGTAGAGATATTATTATTGAACGTCACTTAACACAAGATTCAGCGATACATACTCAAGTAAGTGAGAACTTATTTTAGAACGATGTTTATATCGAAATCATTAGGTATAGATTTTGACAATTGTGATCTTTGTTTACGTTAGAAGCTGAAACTAGTCTCAAGCGGTAATTTCTAGGGCATTTTAAGGGAAATGAATGTATTTTACGATAATCTGTTTCTGAATAATTACGTAAGATTTACTTTACATCATTTCCAAAAGAATTACTTATCATACATAATCAATTCACTTTAATTTACCTCAATTGATATTAAATTCACTGAAATTCACATTTTACACTCACAATGCTTGCTTAAATTAAAATAACCACAACCTTTTGGTTTATGTTGAAAGTATTATATTATTCTAGTAATATAAATTTAGAAATAGAAAAAGAAAAACATTGATTGACAATTCAACATGACAAGTGTTGAATTATTTTTAAATTTAATTTTGTTGCAAGCTTGTTAATATGTTTACATTAGTACACTAGCAAATAGTATACTTTATACAAATTTACAGAAATGATGTTAGTGAAAGTTTTTTTGTAATAATTAGCTGCATAATACGGTATAATAATGTCGATCATGAATCAATACTTGTAGTTTCAGCAGAGTAAAACTTAAAACGCGTACTATAATAAGATCGATATTTAAGTTTTGATCTGCACTTAAACTGGTTTCAGGCGATCATAGTTTAACCGATACTTGAGACGTCTTTTAAAATATGGGGCCTGAGTGTGGTAGATATGGGCTTGTGGGGACTTTCGCATACAGCAAGCAGGACTTACGTAGACTTAGTAGTTGCTTTGTCGGTTATTTGGTGAATGAGATTTGTAAAATACTATGACTAATAGCGCACCAAACGACAGTTAATGTTGATTATTCACATTATAATAGTAATAACTTTACACATCTTACACACGGCCGATCTGAAACTCCCCAGACCCTGTACTATGGTAACTAAACTGCTTTAATACATACTTGTATATTTCTAAAATACGTATATTCGTATTTTTAAATGTATACATGTATTGTAATCAAAGTGCTAATAGACATACTACATGTAACATACAGCCTTGGCCAAAAGTATTAGGCACCCTACATTTTACTTAAAATAAAGGAAAAAAACAACTTATACTTTTTGAATTTATTTATTACCATTAAAATTCACAAAAAGGAATGAAAAAAACTTAAAATCTAGACCACCTTTGGATTTAATTACTGCACTAATTCTAGCTGGCATGCTGCGTACAAGCTTCAGTAGCCATGCAGCCCCAGATCATTATGCTGCCTCCTCCATGCTTTACTGTCGGTACGACGCAATCTGGATGGTATTCGCCCCCACGTCGCCTCACTAAGGTCACACCTGGCGTTCCAAATATCTGTTGAAAAAAGAAAAAAAATACTTTTTTTAAACTGCCTTAACTATTATTATTTTAGTTAAATAAATAACTGTCCATGATTATTAATAACAAAAGCAGTAAAATTTACTTACCTCAAAGTTAGATTCATCAGACCATACCACATTGGCCCAATCTTCTTCAGTAAAATGTTGATGCCGTAGAGCCCATTCAAGTCGTTTTCTTTTGTTAGCTTCTGAAAGCCAGGGCTTCTTCCTGGCTTTGCATCCTTTTAAGCCTGCTTCTCCAAGTCTTCTTCTGGTGGTCTGAACACTTATTGGCTTTCCAGCCTCTTCGGACAAAGAAGCAGCAAGCTCTGATGATGTTTTCTTCCGATCTTTCATAGATTTCCGTATGAATTTTCTATCCTCGCGCTTCGAAGTCACACGTTTTCTGCCTGTTCTTGGTTTATTAGCGTGATTGCCAGTCTCAGCAAACCGTTTGATAGCAGATTGCACAGCGCAACGCGAACATTTCACTAACTTAGCAATTTCTTTTTGCGACTTCCCTTGTTCAGGGAAAAGTTGTATTTTTAGTCGGTTTTCCAAACTAATTTCACTTATTTTCGACATTTTTTAATAAATTACGTGTCAATTTAATCACTATGTTAGGAATAAAAGCGTGTTTACTCGTTAGAGTCCTGAACACAAGTGACCAAACATTGACTGATAAGAACGCATACAACAAATCCTTTGTTTTCAGTCACCAGGTGTTTTATGACCATAACAGATAGCTGCTTGCTTTTCTAGGAAGTTATTTGTGACACCGGCATACCATCTAAGATCAGCATTTATTCATTGTTCAATCAGTAAACATGAATTGTGCATTTTTCTGGGGTGCCTAATACTTTTGGCCAAGACTGTACATGTTAATACACATACAATTAAAGACAAATTATACCCAAAGACAACAAATAATCGTGTTCATCCCACAAATTTTTATCCCGCGACCTCTAGCTTAGCAGCCAGTATCGCTAATCACTAGACCAACATGTCAGTCAGTCTGTCAAAAATAAGTAACGTTTCGATAAAACCTACAATCCTACTAAGATTAAGATAAAGAATATGTGTAAATGTTTAGGTTTATCTAGAATTATTGTATTTTTATTGAATGGCTCATGTAATCTAATAAATATTTAGACTCCCAAATTTTATTTAAGAAATCTCTTATCGTAATAGAAAATAAATCAAAGAAATTTCAACGTTACGACTGTATAATATGCTAAATTATTAGTATTGTTATTGCCGAGTAACTAACGTCTCTGTATATTGTAAACATAATCAAATGGATCGCTGTTCATTTTTTTATTACCAATCAATTCTTGTTCGTTAAGTATCAATATGAAATTATATATTTTACTTACTTAGGAGCAGAAGTTAGTTTTCTCAACGATTTATCTAATACACGAGTACGTTCATAATTGTAATTGTAATAACTGTTCAAACATAATTCAACAGTTTTAACTACTCGTAAATTTTATTTAAATAGTTCTTGAATCATTCGCATATTAATGTTTACTATAGCATACCTTTAAAAATTATGTAACAAATGGACTTACTAGTGAAAAAGAGTCTCTTTTCAAATTTTTACATTTAAAAAAATAGGTATTTCATTTCAAAATAGTATCCTACCGAAAGTAAGTAAAAAAGTATTAAATTGTGTTCTTTTGCCATGTCATGTATCTTTATCTAAAGAGTAATGTTTTACTTAAATCTGTGCTAAAGGAAATTAGAAAAAGCTAATGCTTTTTCTAATTTCTAGGACATCAGAAGCAACAAGAAGATATTATTCCCAGTAATCTTATACACACGTCATGAATTACTCGCAAAGATCTTTTATTTTAATAAGCATTTAATATGTACTTATTTATTACATACTATGGAGGATTTACTGCTATGATGATCAGAATAAAAGCAGTTCGACAAACTGATAGCCATTTACAAATCCTCACGAATATAAATTAGAATTAATTTACAGTGCACAAGACAATACAGGGTATTATCAACAGGTATTACGTATGTTACAGGCACAGATACACTTACACATTACACAGAATATAACATCATAAAACAGAATCAAGAATCAACAACATAAAACAGACTGGACTCACAACAGTATTTATTCGGACTCCTCACCATTCCCCCTGAAGAATTTAAGGCTAACACCTTTTCGCACCCCATACACTAACATTAAAAATATTAAC
This sequence comes from Arctia plantaginis, assembly GCA_902825455.1. Taxonomy (NCBI): domain Eukaryota; kingdom Metazoa; phylum Arthropoda; class Insecta; order Lepidoptera; family Erebidae; genus Arctia; species Arctia plantaginis. Next base: position 4,306,275 of record CADEBD010000303.1, read on the forward strand.
ACCAGATCATTCACACACACTATTGAGGCTTCTACCTGCACGAATAATAAAATAATTTCAGCTCTGGGTTATAGCGAGTTCTTGAAGGGATATTAATATTAAACTAAGATAAAAGTTCGCAGCAGTCAATTTCGTTACTAATTTTTTCATTGCTAAGGCACAATCAGCGATCTCACGTCGCATTGTAAGGGGTGAATGGTACTCCTTACAAAGACTAAAGTAAATTTCTGGGTGATACGGTACTTTCTGTTGAAAGCACAAATATTTTATGAACCTTTTCTGGATATTCTCAATCCGGTCTGCATATTTTTATTTAAAATAATAAATCAATAATGTACAATAATTTGCCACGTAAACTCGTTAAAATTTTAAAATGTAACTAGCGCTACTCACTAATTGGAGGTTCAACTTGACGGTACTAAATTAGTCTGTTCTGCTAAATCCTATGCATTTAAGTGTAAATGTCCATATATGATTTGTCGCTCATCCTTCGCAAGTAGTTAGTTACTTGTTCAAGCCGTTAATGGGATCTGCAAGAAACGTTCTCGAAAGTTTTGTTAGTCTCCTCGTAACTCATCGACAGTTGATTATATGTCACATCTAGGTAGAATTTATCCTTGTACAACTTTAGTACAGTCTATATCTACAGTAGATTACTAAACTCTGGTCGACAAAAAGCCATAACAATTAAATTTCATGAAATATGTATGGATAATGTGTTAGTCTCGGATAGTGTAAATGACATAAAATGCAAAACTTTCTATAGAATTTAATGGCTTTACTCCTAAAAAGAGATTAGATTCTGAAGAAATTGGACGAAACTTGAATGAATATGGGATATTTCATAAAAGTAGGGCCGAGATCAATGAAATTCTTGCTACAATATAAGAACGCTAATGAAGTTGGATTAAAAGTAATTGAATTTCACAAAAAATAAATACGTTGCTAGTTGAGAAAAATAAAAGTTAAGTCTTTAAAATCAACTGTTTCAGCACTAAGTTGTAGTCCAGTTAAAACTTTTAAATTCATATTATTTCAACGTCTACCGTAAATGTGAGTGAATTAATTTAAAACGATGACTCACCCGTATTTTTTACCGAATTGTAAAAATATTTTCGGAAAACAAACATGTTAACAGTTAATTGTACAAGTAACGATGTGCCGGTACGTTAAAGCATCTAACGCCTCAGCTCGCCGGTCGCAACCGGATGTCCCTCGCCAAATGCACAATCACACTAACACAAACTCTCACGAATTTTTCTCCCAACGCTTTCACGTCTTCCACTAATTATTATCCACTTTATCGGGCATCTTCAATTTGATTTACGTCTAGCTTTTACACAGCTCAATTGGTACACTTTTTCTTTTCGGCAAGATAATTTAAGTGAACTCGTAGGTACATTAGATACGAGCGGTACCGGCGCGGTTTGGCGGCCTCCTTCCGCCGAAAACTGCCAACTCTTGTTGCACAAAACGCAAACTAATTAGTTAACGCCAAACTCTAACCACTATGTTGCTATATCTACAAAGTAATGAGAATTTTGAGCTTAATTACATTTCTGTAATTATTTTTAATCGTTAGTAAAACTGAGACTTCAACATTATTAACAAAAGTTATGTTTTATTACAACATTAATAGGATTTTTTCTACTTGATTTTGGCAAAATATCTATTATTTAATTTATCTAGACTTCTCAAGATTGGACGATGTCTCAAATTTGCGAAAGAATAGCCCTGTACGGCTGAACATTTATTGAGATGTTCACGCACACAGATAATAAATAAATAAATAGTTTTAAACTAAGCAGAGCTTGTACTATGAAAGCTAGATTGACTGATAGAATACTTTGACGCGTTTTTTTTGTAGATTTATACCTATTATACATAGAAAACACCCAAACTCCGAAACAAATATTTGCAGATCATACAAACATCAAATTTACATACAAACAAGTTAAAACTATTTAAGTATATTACAGGAAGTCGTCTTCAAATTTTAGGCACGTTGTGCTATGTGCTGACAATAGTTAAATTTGCTTCAACCAATTAGAATTATTAAACCAAAACTTTAAAAAATACGAGCATATAAAACATCAAGCATCGGAATGACGGAATATTATTCGCGCTTAGTAAATCCAGTGTTTAATTTCCAACCCGATCTTTGAACATAATAAAATATTTTGTAATATTAGTAACAAACATATTTTGAATCATTATTTTATATTTTCATCATCAACAGCCTTTAATAGTCCACTGCTGGACATAGGCCTCTCCTCAGAAAGGAGGTTTAGGCCTATACTATACCACGCTGGCCAGACGGGTTGGTATAGGGTTTGTGTCAAGTTTTCCTTCTCTCAGCAGTGCTGTTGTCCTGCCTAGTTTTTTTCCCTTAGTCGCTTCTTACGACACCCACGGGATGAATACGGGTGGTGACACTCTGTATTCTTAATCCGTCACCACGCGGTCTATATTTTACAATGCAAAAAATCTAGGTTTTCAATAAATATTCTGATACTATTCTTGTTCTTTCTTTATATTCGTTATATCAAATGCATATACTTTTATTCACGTCAGCTTTCACTCACATAACATAAGTTCTGTAGCCCCCAAGCTTAAAGCCGTATTTGTCAGTTTTGAAACAAGATTTTCACATTAAAAGTCACCTTCTCAATCAATTACCTTAAATATTTTGCACTTTATCTTTTACGAAGTTAACCCTAAATTATGCACACACTTTTGTATAACGCCCTGTATATTTACATGCATATGTGTTTATTAATTAAGCATTGAAGTAATGAATGTAAATTACATATATACTGTTTTATTGATTATTTATAGATTGGTTTAAAATATTAATGCGCTTTTGTAACTAAAACAAGGTTGCTCACAAAGTGTAAACGGCCTAGGCTTTTGTAAAAAAAAAACTTTATTTAGCGCTACCGCACCTAGATTTTCGATTTATTCAAGAAACATAACTTGCCCACGTTGACGATTAATACGGTTCGTTTAAGGTAATGCTCAAACAATGTCTATAATAATGATATTTTGTGCACCTTAAGCCAGCGACTGCACAGACGAACGACAACCTACCCGCTTTCAATAATATTTTATGGTGCTGGACTCATTGAGTTAAAACATTATATCAATGGCTGGACTCAACAAAAATAAAATATTTGTCTCTAATGTCAATTCTTTTTTAAACTACGTCAGTACCATTTGAATATGTATATTTATATATATATATATATATTGATTGATATATATATATATATTGAGCTATACATATTGATACTCAAATGGTTAAATATTAATTTAGTAATTTTAATTATACATCAAACACCTACGGCTGTCTGTTCCTTTTCGAATTAAAAAAAAATCACTTCAAAAAGGAAATTTATAGTTGCCAGCTTAAACATAATATTCTGTTTGTCTTCAAGAAATGTATAGGTAACACTTTATGGTAATTGGGATCTTATCTTTTCTTTAGATTGTGCCTATTTAGGTCAATCTGGCTAGACCCGAAGTTGAATACCATTGAACCTAAAGATAGAGAATGAAGCATTCTAAATAGTTATATAATATAGAAACTAAAGCATTTTCTTTTATATTCATTTAAAATATACATGTCGCGCTATTGAACATGAACTTCGTGTCATGTATATCTGAATAGATCACTTCACTTAAAAATGTTAAGATAAAATCTCAAAAAAGATGTATGTCACAACACAAAATTTTACGCATGCCATGAGGCGCTTAAGTTCAGACGGTCAGCCAATAACAATGAATAAATATGTGAATACGTACATATGCAAGGTTTCGAACAAACATTATTACTCACTCACAAAAAATCCAGTAGCGAGGATTATACATAATGTATTAAACTTTCCTCAAAATTAAAGTTGCGAAATTAAAGATTTATGGATTGAAGTTAATTTTGAACTACTTTTAATTGTTTTAATGCAGATGCGAGTGCTAATGTAAGGTTTTCATAACGACTTTCCTTCGTTGTCTCTTTCGGCGTCATCGTCCGAGCTGCGTGTGATGCAAGCCAACATTAATTGTAACACGAAAGCAGAGTTATGAACCACGCGCCACCGACACGCTGCCGTCGCGCCGCACCAATTTGGAACAAACTTATTATAGGATTAATTTTAAGTATATTGTCATACAAACTTACATTTATATCATTCAAGTTTTTATGTTAATCCTTGTTCTCGTTTTAGTTCCATAATATTCAAGTCGTTCACGTTTATGATGACAACATTAACATAGCAGTATTGACTATGTTAATTTGGCTTCTTGACATAACAATGGTACCAAAGGCGAAGTTCTTTATTAGGTTTACTATCTAAATCTAAATATAACCGTTATTACTCACTCCTAGTCTCATCCCTGTGGTGACAGATTAAGAATACGGAGTGTCACCACCCCTTTTCATAAAACTATATAAGACAAAAGCACTATAAGGAGGAGGTTAACTTGAAACAAACTCTATACCAACCGTTCTGAGGATAGGCCTATGGCCAGAAGTGGACTATTAAAGGCTGTTGATGATGATGATGACTCACTCCTACACACATCCCTTTTTAGAGTTTCGTAGTCCATAGTTTCGCTTTGCATGAATAGATATATGAATCACGCCATCAAAGTCGTTAAATATATATTACACAGTACGAATTCGGAGCAGAGAAGAAACTAATAACAAGAATATCAATATATATATTCATATCTTTATTGTTGTATATCATTAAAATCGAGTCTCTTCTTCAAAACGAGTCTCTTTTGCAAGCTGCTCATACTAAGCTATTCATGTAGAAAGTCTCATATCAGTCGGATAAGCCGATTTTATGTAAATTATTAATAAACAAACTTTTTTGGTACTATTATATTAATCGTTATCAGTAAAATACACTGCGCGGATGGCCTAGTGGTTCAAGCGGTCACCACGCCGCTTACTACTACGCTGAGTGTTGTGGGTCCGATCCCCACATGGGACGACACTCTGTGTGATCTACAAATTGTTGTTCTGAGTCTGGGTGTTCTTTGTGTCCATTTCATGTATGTTTGTAAAGTACCCCGCGACACAGGATAATGTATTCCTAGAGCGGGAGTTGTATTTAAAAAAAAACAAAAACAATGATATCTGTAACTGTCGGTATTTCAAATAATTCATCGGGAAATGATTTCATTTGAAGAAAGTTCCGAAAGAGATGCTTGACCAACATTTGTGGTTCTTGTACCACTCGAATATTATTAGCTGACTTATAGTATAATGAGTATGTATGTATATCTATTTATTTAGTTGCTTCACAATTTCTAATGATTATTTATTTTTTGCTCTCAGTGTTGAATTTAAAAAAATAGATCCATAAAATGTAAAAGAAAGGTGAGGCGAACATTTCAGCCTTTCGCAAACGAAAGAAAGAGTAAGTAAATATATTAAATTCTATTCAAGGAAAATGTAACACAGTTGGATTGTAGCACAAGGTACCGAATAATGTAATGGTACAGAGCGCTGAATGATCATTTTGGCGCGATAATAGAGCAAAACAAGGCGTGGGTAGAAGTGGCGGCACGGTGCCTGCGCGAACCGGATCTAAGCTCACGATAAATCATGTTCCGCGCGAGTCTTACGCTACGCCCCGCGTCCCCCGCATGGCACTGTCTTTAACCGTTCAACGCTGTGAACCAGTCGTGGTAACCCAATACAGTACATTTACTATTTATAATCGAAAAAACGCATGTAACAGTAAGTAGGGGAAAGTATTTAAAAGGTCATATTAAGGTGGCAAACTTGACCGGTGTACTATATCATCTTAAGTGTAAGGTACGGTGTACTATATTTTCGTCAGTTCCCTGTGCAATGTCATACATTGACACTGACTGATTTCTTTTATGGTTGGCTGATAAGAGTTTGATTTAAGATAATGGTGTTAGACAGATACTGCAATAAGCTGCCCTGAGATTGGAAGGGTGACTAGGACAGTGACATCAACAGATCTGTATACACGGTCACATGTTATATTTGACTGAATAAATGGTTTACTTATTATTATTTATTTCTTATCACAAAAAATATTAGAACCAAACAGTTTTTATCCTTTTATTTTACTTAGAACGGGCATCACATTTATGTTCATAAGAAAAGGTTAAATGTCACAAATATCAAAGACTGTTAAAGCCAAGATTTAGCTTAGAATTACCTCTTTATTATTCTCTGCTGGATGGTAAATGGAGTTAAAAATTAATCTAATAAGGTCCATAAAATTTGTAAGATATTGCGTTTCCCCGTCTCATACCCACTAAAAAGATATGCATTATAATATAACTAAAATTGAATAAGAGATTTGTAACAAACGTATTTACATAAAATTACATTAGATAATCGATGAAATATCAAACCGACTTATACGCTTATGTCGTCGTCGTATTATGGTGTTATAATTAATATACAATACGAGTACGTATAATATTCCGTTGTTCCGTTATAATATTGTGGTGACGGATTAAGAATACGGAGTGTCACCACCCCTGTTCATCCCGTGGGTGTCGTAAGAGCTGACTAATGGAGCTGACTATGCAGTACAACAGCACTACAAAGAGAAGGAAAACTTGACACAACCCCTATACCTAGTGTGGCCAGCGTGTTATAGTAGGACCTAAAACCTCCTTTCTAAGGAGAGGCCTATGTCCAGCAGTGGACTATTAAAGGCTGTCGATGATGATGATGATGATAAAAGTCAAAATATTAACTATAGGTTATTAATTTATTAAATCATAATCTCATATTATGTAAAAGTAATTTAGATATTCAACGGATAGCTATTTGTCCAAATACCGGATTTCGGATGTCCGGCCAACTTTAAAACCACCGGACATTTGGCCGAATGTTGTTAATTGCCCATCCTGGATGGCATAAAAAGCAAAATGCATAAAGATAAATCTGAGCAAAGAATTTCTGTTTAGTCAGTCAGTCAGTCTGTGAAGTCCTTTTAGCTTCTTGATGAAGTCAATCTAACTAATCGACACAAACACAACTACAATAAAAATGTCTTGCAGCGAGTCCTTCAGTAACAGTTAACCATTAACACCATCCTAAATATTAAAGATGAAGAGACTGGTTCGAGTACTTTTCTCAGATTTTCCTTTTATGATATATGGGGCTAGGAAGCAAACAGATCACCTGATAGTGCAGAAGACAACTGCGTTACCGGCCTTTGAGGTCGGAAGAAGCACATTTTTTTGAAGGTCGTAAAGGTCCGGAAATACCGAAAGTGAGAATTTGGCTTACGAAACATTCTGTAATTGCTCTAATAGGATACCAAATGAAAATAACAGGTAATTATCCTCACGATCGAGAAAATAATGTAACGTCATGTGAAATTTATTTTTACGTGTAGTCTATGGGAACTGATGGCGACCGTCACACTAATATTTTTAGTCAGCTAATGCTACACAACACATGGACTACAGGAAATTTGACAGAGTTTATATGAATATACTATGCAGCAATGTATACAGCTGAAGACTTTTTTTGGCTAGTTTTGTAAATGCAGAGATATAATTTTATACATTTACTATGCTTTCCTCTCAGTTTCACCATTATTAATGTCATTTTTCTGTGTAACTAAATTTTTGATCTTTTTCTGAAATCTACTTATCAAGCGTTTCACTTAACAAACTTCTACTAAATTAGTTTAGATTTATTTGTTTATTTTGGGAGAAGTAAACAATTAAACACACCTATAGCTTTTAATTTACAGGAATATGTGTTTGTGTTAAGTAATTGACATTTCCATAATCTATATATATATTTATATAAGAGATTTCGACGGAGGACGGAGGTCGCAGAACGACCTCCGTCCTCCATAAGCGCAGGCCTGGGGGTGACAGGTGAGGCCATCTGTCACCCTAGCAGAAGCAGGCCGGGGTGGCGGCGAGCGCGTGGCGAAGCGCGCTCGCTTCCAGGGAGCACAGGGAACATGGGGTTCCCACACGGGGGGGGGGGGGTCGTCTACTCGTCTGTAGATGACCCGAGGTATGTCGGGGCACCAGGGACTTCCTTTCTAGGGTATACCTGGTTCCCCGGCTAATAGTACCCGGCGAAGGCGTGCGGTTTTAGTCGGTTCGAGTCCGACATGTCACCGACAGGTGGTATCCGAGGGGATTTCCGCACGGAAAAAAAAAAAAAAAAAAAAAGGGTCAGCTAGTTACACGTAATTATTATTATCTCTACAAACAAAATTCTCTATGGTCTGATCAATATCATAGAGCACAGCTTAGCTTACTTTGATACTCGTATTTACAAATTTATATTAAACTAACTCATATGGTATAAGTTGCGAGTTGGTATAGGATATAATATAAGTCCTATTAATTTTGTTGTAGATGAAATTATGTCTATTTCGTTATGTGATTCAAATAAAATACCTAAATTCACTGTTTTAACTTTCCTAAGTAGCCGTCGTCCAGCCGGATGGTAAAGTGTACCACATAGGCCGGATAGTTACCGTATCGGCTTTATCTCTAAAAAGAAATTTCAATTTCCAATATTTGAAATATTTATAACTATTTAAATTTCATTCATCTCAGCGGCATTGTTTAGTTCAGATGTAGATATTTGGCTACACAATAGAAGATCACAATAGGTAATTTTATTTTACGTTTTCAAATGATATAGTAATAAGTTAGTTAAGTTTCGACAATTATTATCTATATTATGTTGAGAATTTAATGCTAGTCCGGTAGCTTATCCTACGTAAATTATAATTGAACGCAATAGATTCAAAACACACAGCCAAATACGAGTATATATACTTTTAACTAATACAAGAGTGTAACCTGGCTTAAAAAATAAGTACATTTGCTTTGAATTGAAAAAGATACTAATAAATAAACCAATCTGAAATATGAAATTAGAAGCGAGTGATGCTATAACTGAAAATTTGATGTTGTGTTATTAACTTTTTAATCAAGTCACTGGAAATCTGGAAGAGATAATTTCGTTTCATGAAATACTGAATTATTGGACAAACCTAAAAGAGTCTGGAGCTCTTAAATATTATTTAGGGCATAAAGTCTTATTTTGAAGAAGAAATTACCAAGAGTCCGACTCATTCAAGGAGGTAAATTGGTGAGGTAAAAGAAAACATTTGTTTGGTAGTGTTGAATTCATTTGAAATCAATACAACTTCGTTCTTTAGAGCCCAGGTCTTTACGTGAATTGGATCAAAATAAGAAGAATTGTCACAATTGTCACTGACCAATCTTATATTATCTGATTCATTTGCTCTCATTCCTTGAGAGATATCTAATCATATGTATTCTATATTTTGTGTTTTATTTTTTGGTATTAAATATACGGCTATGATGCGACTTCAGTAGCAATCTCTATTTATTTACTATATACCTTATACGCCCGGTAATTTATTTAATTATTTTAAAATGTTTGATTAGGCAGTCGATAAGAATCGGTGTATATAGAGTACTCACTGCTTTGTAGTAATATTTATACTTTTGAATAAATTAGTATGTTAAAAAAGTACGAAAGTGTTCAGTATGAGAACAAATTTACATAATAAAGACAAGTGTGTAATCCGCCGTGGTCGGAGCCTTCGTGGTGTCGAGTGCCGCCCGCAGCCGTGCGGCCACTGCACTCGCTTCGATTTCACTTTTATTAGCAATTCACTTAATTGGATACCACAGTTGCGGTTTTATTCATTTTGCAGATTCATCTAAAATGCATTCTAGTATTTTTGGAATTATTAAATCAGATAAGCCCATCCAAAAATAAAGACAAAAATGGAACCGAAAAAATCTACGCTAAAATGATATTTTCTACAATGCTTTTCTATTCTATCTGTCACCTTTTATAACATTAAACCTTTGGCCTTAAACAACAGGCCAAAAATAGATAATTTTTGTGTAAAGCTTTTTTCTATATCCAGTAATATAGTAGGATCATCATCATCATCATCAGCCTATCGCAGTCCACTGCTGGACATACGCCTTTGCCATCATCAAATCGATCTTCGGCTTGTCGCATCCAGCTGCTGTCAGCCATCCTGCGCAGATCGTCACTCCATCTGGCTTGTGGGCGTCCTACACTACGTTTGCCTAGACGTGGTCTCCACTCAAGAACTCGTTTACCTCAACGGTTGTTGGTGCTGCAGCTAATATGGCCAGCCCACTGCCACTTCAGCTTGCTAATCCAAACTTAACCAAATTAATATATATTTACATAAATTTCAAATTATATCTGTACACAAAATAAATCGAAATAAACGTAAAAAAAAAACATTTTTAGTAAACATAACCTGAAAAATTCACATTCCTCGATGTGTTATTTAGCTCTGAATTTTCATGGTAATTAGTTAAACTTTAAATAATAACACGTGAATTCAAAATTACAGTCATAGCTATAAACTCTAATTTCTTCCTAATAACTGTAAATATTTTAGCTTACCTAAATTTAATATAGTACTTCAAACAAAGAAATACTTTATTTGGGTAAACTTCCTTGACAAATGCCCCGCTTTTATCATTAAGCATTGAAGGCCAAACAAACTGCTGGAAAAGTATAATGCAAATTAAAATTTAATTTATACCTAAAACTACGCTCGTAATTCCACGCTCGAGAGCTCGATTAAATGACATTAATGGAGTTTTTTCTTCCGCCGCTCGGTGAAACAAACGTATATACGCAGACAGTAGACACTAAATCGGCATCAGGCATTACTGCATGCAAGCGTTACTTAGACACAAGATATCATTTATGGAAGACAGACAATAATAGGAGCAACGAAACTATTACCGCGACCACGACAAGATTCAATTGCAATCCTTATAGTTCTTTAGCTTGAGTATTGTCCTCAAATTCTGTGCGTACATATTTAGACATAATTATTATACAGGAAGCATACTCCAAGGTCGTCTGAGATGTTGCATGCATTATTTAATTTTCCCATATCTAATTCGTATCACGTACTAGATTAGGCCCCTGAAAACGAATGATATATCAATTTTTTTTAACAAAATATAAATAGATCTGACCTCATAGTCAGGGAATTGTCGTTAAGTTTAGCGGGCAAAATTAAATTGGGATATTGCTGGGTATGCATAATGCATACGAGTAATGTGTATATTATCAAACATATTCTGTATTTGCAGTTATGCATTGAGTCGTATTGTACTATTGTAACAAGGCTCGAGCGCCTGTACACTTGAATGTAGGTAGTAATTTAGCCGTTTAATTTCCGCGTCCAAGTGTCATTGAAGGACGTTTGAAATGTCATTATCTCAATCAAGGCGTCCTTTTGTACTTTTATTACTATTTCTTACTTCTGATTTGTCACACGATATATGAATCATCGGGTTTTGACGTGTCAATTAATATATACATTGGTTTTAACATATACTCGTATATTAATTTAGTTTTATTTAGCAGAATATGACTGGATTATCTGTTAAAAATTTAAAGTTCTGTAACAGTTAAGTATATTTTGTGCTAGTTCAAAGTTTAAGAGTTTGCATAGTAGCTATCTGTGTATTTAAACAATGAAAATTCATTATCATAATTTTTTTTCCTTAATCTCATTACTTATTTTTATGTATATTTCTACCTAATGGTTCTGTACGAACTGGTACAAGCTTTTAACCACTGTCTCTTAACATCCATTCTGGTTTATATCTTCATTAAGTTATTTCTACAGTTTTAAAAATGTAATATGTCTAGTGGGTAATTACAAGATCAAGACTTTTTAATACTATAATAAGGAATAAAAAATTACAGTAGTGAAGGTGTTAACTTGCTGAAAGCATTAGACATTGGCTAATAAATGATAAAAACTAAAATAAACCGGAACTATATAAATGTACGTCGATCATGACTTTCACTTGCACTCTATCATCAAATATTTGAAACAAGAAAACCGGTTTTTATTTTGCAACTAGTTAAAAAATTTGCGAGAGCTTTACAATATTTTCGTTGCATATTTATAATTCGCTTATCTTATGACGATAAACTAATAAAAATTTATTCTGATTTCATTATAATAACTAACAGGTTTAAATAAATTATGGTTTAGAAAATGAATACCAAAATTAATTGCTTATGGCAGTGCATAATGTTCTACTGACTTTAGAGATAAACAAAATATTTACTGCACATGTTCGTATTGGCATAGCAAAATTACAGAGAGCTGTCAGTCTTTATTATACTTTCTCAATCGCCATCGATAACTATTGGAATTTATGTCAATTATATGAACTATATCTATCACCGTATTCTTTCTGAATCAAAATCTGTACAGCTGAATCTTTTGCAAGCTCAACATGAATCGCCCGACCAACACGGAGATCTTCACGTGTATGTCCTCGTTAAGTGTCAAAAAGGAGCTACTTTATAACCGTCAAATAAACAATAATAACATAGTGTAAAGTGAAAAACGGAACGACCTCATTCTCATGTCACAAATATGCAACTTAGGTATTGTTAACACACATACAAAACAAATGAATATGATAGTTTTGTATCGATTTAAGAACATGAGTTTAATAAGAATTACATATCGTTTCAATTTAGTTAAAATAATCAGGACTGCTTGTTAGACTGCAGGTTGTACAAAAGAATCATATTTAAAGTAAAATTACTGGGTAAAAAAATGTAGTCGTACCGAATACATGTTAATTTGTTGAAGAATCCGAGAGCAATAACCGACGGCGATGCTAGCGGTATTTGGCGGTTTCTTCGACTCTAATATTCGACAAAAACAACCGCGCGCTGTGTATGTGTGCTTCAGTTTATGCACTACACAGAAAAAATTCACAGGTATGTTTGATTTGAGTAAATTAAGCTTAATGTGAATATTAGTCACGCCAAGGCCTTTAAAACACCCGTGTACTATATACCTATTTAACATTTCTTTATTGTTTACCAATACAATCAATTCAACCTATGTCTACGAGTATAAACTAAGTACCTACTGATGGATAACGTTGAAGTTCATTGTATTACTACTGTCATAATACAGTTTACCTAACTTTTAGCTTAAGAAAAAACTAGTATAACGGGCGACACATTAATGATATTAAGGTATTTAATCAAACCACTAAACCTATTTAGTCATTACATATTGACAAAAATTGCATGGTACAGTTTGTAACATGTAAACACTAAGTACATTATAATTTGGTAAGACTGGAACAATAGCCAAGACTTAAATTGAAAGACCTGCGGAAGAAATAGCAAAGTAAGCTAAAAGTATACAAAACTTGAGTGCATGGATAGCCCATTAGTTAAATTTATCGTCTAGCTACTACGGGGCATCGATTATTGGGTGTCCTTGATCTTTGTTAATTTATTTTATTATTGGAACGAAGTTCCTTATCACGCGTTACACGCTCTGAGCGGATGGGAGCTAGACCGAAAAATGTGTAACAAGATTTTTTCCGACACTTTTGGCTATAGTACGCACGCACTTGCTTAGATCTTCTAAACTAAGAAAAGGATTTTAATGCTGTTTTCACCAATAGAGAGAGTGATTCAAGAGGAGGTTTATATGTATATATATGCATATATAGTAGAGAAAATCCGAGAATTTCAAAGATTTGTGATAAGAAACATGTTTTTGTGCGCTTACATTGAAAACACTGGCTAAACCATACGAGATAGACCAATTGTACATTTTGAACCATGAAATTGTACATCTTAAAAAGATTTACAAAAAATTCTGCGATGGTATATATCTAGCTCCTAAGGATAACCAACAGTAACCATTTTTATCTTTTAAATTTTACAAAAAAATTATGACTTATTTACGAAGCTATTTTAAAGAATACCTTATTATTCCTTATCCAATTAAATAACTTAGATACTTTGTGCATTTAATGTAGATAGTAAAGTTGCTTTTACAGCAAATCAATAAAATGAATATTTTAGAAGATATTAGAGGTTTAAAATGCGGTTTAAAGCGGCCGTCGCCGCATTCGCCATCGGGCCGTATGTCAGCAGTATAATTAATAGCGATCTGTCCCGGCTTCGCACGGGTGCAATGTAGATGCTACTCATACTACTAATGTGGCGTCAGTGTGGACTAATTAATTTTACTATCATTATGATAGGACTATACCACAAGACATCTTTATATGCAATCTTTATATGGGCGCCCTGCCACCCAATACGATGAAAGATAAAAACTGTTACTGTGGGTTATCCTTAGGAGATACCCATATACCATAGCGGAGTTTTTAACCGACTTCAAAAAGAAGGAGGCTGTATGTTCCACTGTTTTTTTTTTTTTATTTTATTAGAAAGAGCATAGACCTGAGGTAATTTCATTGTTACGAAGTCAGGATCTGATAAGGGGATCTCAGGGAAATCGAGGGCAATCCTCAAATTTTCTAGACACTTATTAGGTGTTTCATATTTTTTCTAAAACTATTCTAGTATCTGCGTCTGGTAGTCATTATCTCATGTTGATGAGCTGGTGATAGAAGGTACAACTCCTAAACGGTTAGGAGTTGGAGGACAGTTCTTTAAATACCTTACGTATGTTTAGACTTTTAGTTGTATTCTTTCAAGTCATTCAGTTGAGCTGATGATGGAAGGTGAAACGCCTTAACGGTTAGGAGTTAGATGATACTTTAAGATCCGACATAGTAACCTAAAAAGCACAGGAAAGAAAAGACATGCAAAGCTGAGGGTTGAATTAGCAACCTGCACTACATACCTAGCTTGTCTTAGTGTTCAAATTTAAACATTTACAATTATAATAATAATATAATAATAATAATATAATATATATCTCACACACTCACACACGGGCCGTCTGATCCCAAACTAGGCAGAGCCTGTACTATGGTAACCAGACCGCTGATAAACATACTTATATATTTCTAAATACATACATATTATAGATAAATTACACCCAGACACAGAACAAATGACCGTGCTCATCACACAATATTTGTCCTGGGTGGGAATTGAACCCGCGACCTCAATCAAGTTATTTTTTGTAAGCTTCAAAAACTTATAAAATTCTGCACCGATTGAGTTCAAACTTTGACACGATATACAACAAGCTTCAAATATGGTTTTTATCTATTTTTTGCTACCACAATGTGCCACCGCGAAGCTCGGCAGGGTATAGCAAGTATTTTATAAAAACTCAACTCGTCTGATTCTATTTGATCACGGTGAAGGACAGGTCATTTAAATTTGGATAAGAGAGTGAAAGAGACCAGGCCCTTTGGTAACAGAAATGTTGCGTCTCAACATAACTGTGGAGCCTATGCTCGGTTTCAATACGTGCATCAAACCACCACCGTTATTCGCATCAGCAGGAATAACATTTGAGGGTGGTTGTTTTCCGTAGGTTGTTACCTCGCGCGACTAATATAAAGTAGTTTAACCTGCTACGTACCTATTATTATTTTCACAATAAAAATGGAAAAATAAACAATTTAATAAAAAAAACATGAAGCAAGAACACCCTACCTGAAAACACAAAAAAGCGAAAAATAAATTGAATTATTTGTATAGTTAAAAAATGTGCCACTTTTTCTAACTAATTAAATCAAAAACTTTACCTAATAACTATAACTTACCTTTTCTCAATAACAATCTCAATGAAAATATAATATAGTATATAAGATATAATATCACAAATCAAAAGGAACTTCCGTTTCTTTTTGAAATTCAAACCAAACCCATAAACTCAATATTCTACGTTTACTATCTTTAGTAAAATGAAATGAATTAACATGAGTTATTGTAAAAAATTACTTAAACTAAAAATAAATAAATGATATGCATGTAATACGAATATCATAAAATTATTAAAATTGAGTATGACGAACAATAGTAAAAAATAGGTGTTTTAAATTCTTTATTAAAATACCTTTTATTTTTATTTTACAACAGATGACCATATACTCTTATATTACAACAGCAAATGTACATCCGAAGTTAAAAATTAAAATAAATTGTAATAATTATATGGATATTTGTCGGTGCACGGGACGGAAATATCGTGCGCAACTTTTTAATTACACATCGGCTTATATCATTTAACCTCAAAGAATTCGCATAAAACTTTTATCATGTTTTGACTACGTTTTGTTTATTATTTTATACAGAAGTAATTTACTTCCATAGAATAAGAATAATTTATTTGCAAAAAAAAAATGTGGTACATTTATGGATGTTACACGGAGAACTGAATCACACATTTCGCCAATATTGTCATGCAAATTTAAATTTAGAGCACATCACATTACAAATCAAATTACATGAAAATTGCACTTATAATTAAAAAATTAGGACGCTTAACTAAATTAAAATAATCATTATTATATATATGCAAACATTAAGCACATGGAAATAAAAATAGAATAGTATAAATAATGTCAAATGGTCCAGCATTTAAAATTTAATTATTATTTAATTTACTTAAGATTTCGGACTTTGTGATCGAAAAATTCGTTTGTGCAATAAAAAGTTTGTTGTATCAGTCATTTTTTTTAATTCAGCCTTCATCTTAGACAGTGGCAATTCGCGAATTGACTTAGGCACTTTATTAAAAACTCTTATGCACATTAAATAACAGTTACTATGAAAAAAAGATACATATCAAGAATACATACATATCAAGAAAAGCAAAGTACAAAAAAAAACAAATACCAATATAATTAGGTATTTATCATTTATTGTTCAGTAGTAATTTGAGTATCATGCATCGACCTTGATTAATCGCTATTACGTAGTCAAAAATTTTACAGTTCACTCTTTCTATGACTGACGTTGAATTTTTAGCACTTTGTTTTAGTGAACCGACTTTATTTTTTTACTTTATTACTGTTAGCAGAATGCATGAGGAGTTAGACAAAAACAGTATTTTCTAATATATTAATGAAGACATATACACACACAGAGTAGTAACCAATATCAATGATCATCCTAAACGAGTTTTATAAATTTAATAGAATTGGAAAGGAAACAGAAATGAAGGAGGTAAGAAATAAAAAATCAGATCACTGATGATGAATGTAGAGGCAATCGAAACAGATCAATTAAAAAATAGTAGGCAAATAAGAATGCTTTCTTTGCAATTAGAAGCTATAAAAATCTAAAACGTTTATCGTAAATAAAGTGTCCTTTTTATGAAATTAGAGCACTTTTATAACTTTCCAATTTTTTTGGAAGTTCTAGACTCAGAGTACTAATGGATGAAAGAATAGAAAATACTAGGACTAATTTAGACATGCTGCAACCTAAATATAATAAATTATAGTTTAAAAACTAAAGAAAAAAATATATGACTTCAAAAACAATAATCATTTTATCGTAATCTTCTTTTTGAACTTATAGACAATTATTTCCTAGTTTTTAGTTCAGCTAGCTACAAAAGATTTCTTTTTAAGTTTTTTTTTAATTTAATGAATATTTCCTTTTTCATTCATTAATACTGATTATTATCTTCATCACATCACATCAACAGCCTATAATAGTCCACTGCTGGACATAGGCCTCTCCTTAGAAAGTAGGTTTTGGCCTACTATACCACGTTGGCTAGACGGGTTGGTAGGTATAGGGTTTGTGTCAAGTTTTCCTTCTCTTTGCAGTGCTGTTGTTCTGCGTAGTTTGCTCCCTTAATCGGCTCTTACGACACCCACGGGATGAATAGGGGTGGTGACATTCCGTTTTCTTAATCCGTCACGACACGGACGGGATTATTATCTTACTAAGCCTAAAAAAGTAACAAGTAAGTTTATCACATATGCTTCTGCAAATGCCTTAGTACGTTGCAAAAGAATCATTCTGTATAAAGTAATGGAAAAGATTCCGAACTATTTCTTGTTCGCTTTGTATTACGAATTAGTGAAGTTTGCAATTTGCAGTATTTTTTTTAAACTAGGGAGTATTATAGAATTAAGAACAAGATATTGTCAATATAAGTGCAAAGTAGGCTATTATATTGCAGAATGTCTTACCTATCGTACTTTGCATGAGAACACAATGGGCCCGGTCTCATACCCTGCTCAACTGGACACTTTTGGCCAATCGTCTCAGAGGAACTGCTCTAGATATTCATGAAGTCACAACTAACAAGAAGATGCATTTTCACCCCTCATTCTGCACTTTCTTCCTCATAATAAATGGCACCACTACACACATACACACTAATTATGAAATTCACTACAGAGTTGAATCATTACGCCGTATCATCGCAACTTTACGCCATCATGCGTCACATCGTAGTATCTCATCGACATCGATTTCTAATTTCTATGAACCTCAGCACTCATACCGGTATTCACATTTATTAATAAATTGTCAAAGAAAAATGATGTTTTGTACAAAACTAGTCTATTTTTTATACAGACTAATTTAAATTTTCTGACACACAGTAGTAGAATTTTCATCATATCAAGTCGGGGCGATAAACACAACAATCGTGATGAAATTAAAATTCTTGAAGTTATTTAAAAACAGCTACAAATGGTAGAAGTCTAGTCTAAGAATAGCACACCATTAATTTATTATTCAGAAAAAATATGTTTAAATAGCATTTTAAATTCAAAGAACAGTAATGCAATATCAGTGAATCAGTGTCAACGCCTACATTGGATCACAAACGTAGCAAAAGAATTAATAAAATTGATTCACAATCCAATGTTAACAAAAATCTTGTTTTCAAGGGGTTAGGAGGGTTAAAGGTTAGATAATATACTAAGCAAGGACAAACATTTTCTTCGCACACGTCACGGTCGAACAAACACAAATCTTCCGCGTCGCGCGACGCCGGCTCACCACACGCAAGAGGTCAAGGCCCACTCTGCTCTAATTTACTCTATTAAATTGTTTTCTAGTAATTTGCTTTGCCTCAAATTTTTATCCATTTTTTATTCGCGTAGGTAGGAAGCTTAAATGCACGCGTTTTAAATAATATGTAAACCGAATGAAACTACTGCCTATAAATTTTATGTCTCATTTATTGATTCATTTGTTCATTT
Source organism: Arctia plantaginis (assembly GCA_902825455.1). Lineage (NCBI taxonomy): Eukaryota > Metazoa > Arthropoda > Insecta > Lepidoptera > Erebidae > Arctia > Arctia plantaginis. The sequence continues at coordinate 4,325,289 of CADEBD010000303.1, forward strand.
TAAATATTAATTGGATATTATATAATGTCATTACTTTGATTCATTTGTTCATTTTAAATATTAATTGGATATTATATAATGTCATTACTTTGATATTTACATGTCACTTGACAGACAGTTTTCTTTATTTGAACCAATTATTCAAATAATTTACTTATGTACCCACCACCGCCAGTAAGAACCTAATATTTGGCATATGGAAATTTTAGTAGTTACAGACAATTATAAAACTCAAATCAAACTTTATTACTATCATCTACAATAAATATTCTTGTATTATAAATAATAAACAATTATCTTGGAGAGATTTGTTACTCTGTCACTTTCTCCGAAAATCATAACAACCAGACAGGCGTAGTCGCTTTACATCCGAGTATTTTTCACTTTTAAATTAGCGAGAGTTATTTTTATATTGTATTCAAAATAGTAGGTATTGACATCAAAAAGTTACATCGCAGTCATTCTGTACTTAAGAATTATCTATTTATTTTATTGAATACGGACATAGTCCAACATGGAATTCCTGAACAGGTTTCAACCATAAGCCTATACACCTGTAGGAGATGCCCGACGAATGATATCAAGAATTACGTTAGTCTGAGTTATTCCACAGAAAGGTTACCATTTCACATTACGTCTTACAGATCCTTAAGTATTCTATTTTTTAACCAAGTAGCAAAGAGCGCGCTGTGTAACTATTTTCATTCGCAAGGCTCTTTAATTAATCAATTATAATGTGCACAAGTACATGACGAATAGTGAAGTTCTTCAATTATGTATACTCGTACTACGCATCCAATGGACGACGACTTGATGCAAGTTAATCGTTTTATAGCACTTAATTATCATTACGATCGTAAATATTTAGTGATATTTATACACATCTTCTAATAATTATAAAACGTCTATGCATTTAGCATCTATTACGTTATCGCTTTCCACCACTTTTGTTGAATTTAAACTACTTACTTCCTGCTTATGTGTAAGAAGTGATCGGGTCATCCTCGATTACATGATACAAGCTTACGAACTTTTCGTGTACGATAATATAAGACGTACAAAATATATTAAAAGTGTAAATGATAATACATCCAAATAATTAAAAAATCAGCATAGAAATTATTTAAATTATAAATATATATATTTATTTATATAAAAGCCAATGTTGAAATGTTTTGATAGAGCACTATTACCACACTTATCACTTTTAACCATGAGTTTGAATAGAAAGCATTGGTACCACTAAGTAATTCTAAAATCACTATGTGATATGTCAGAAGCATAAAACTTCCATAAAATTGGTATTTCCAAAATGAAAGAAATAGCCTAAAGGGCTTAAATCCGGGTGGCTAAATACAAGTGTAAGTCGGAGTCCTCACAACGAAAAACTCGTTCCGTAAAGTCGATTCGAAAAATTATAGAATTTGTAAGAACATTCCCAAAGTTAGATAGTAAAAGTTTAATTAACTTTAACTTTATTTTTTTACTACAAATATTATTTAATCTCTTTCACGAAAGGATGCTCATTCTTGATAAAGAGTCAAATAGTGCTTAAAAGTCTTTTGAGCTATTTAAAATACCTAGATATAGTTGTTAGTAATTCTAATGGAGAGATGGAAATAGCACGTGGCAGCAAAAGATGAAGATAATATAATTGTTATTGCCTGGCAGAACAAACCATCATACGAATTGTCTTTTTCTCTCCAAAACTTAGACTTAGCATATTTAAACAGTATTGTGATATTGCCGTTTAAAATGTCCATTGTGATCGCCTATTTAATTCAGATTGGATTTATATCCATGCCCATTGAAACGTAAAGAATTGGAACACAATTAAAAGGACAAAACGTGATGCATTACAAGGTATAGTTAAGAATATCTATTGCGGTGAGATGGCGGCGTGTGGAGCATTGTGATTGCGTAACACGACCACGACGGCTGAACTGCCGACGAGCCACGACCACCAAGCCGCTCATGCACAGCATCCTCGGCGTTATATCTATCCATCCACTTCTCATAACTATAACTCACTAGCAAACCAACGTATAATGAATGAGTTAAATGAAATGAGTCATCGAAAAACACAAAATCTGTCACTCCCCCTATGATCCTACTGATTAGTTGTATCCGTATACATGATAAAAATGAATCAAAGCAAAATAACACTTAACTTTATCAGCAGTTTTAAATATACCATTACTAAGAGTAATACACGCGTTTTTTTTTGTTGTAAAATTATGTAAAACATTCAATACTTATCGTACTATTTTGGTAGGGTATTCTTAGAAATAACTCGTTAAATTTCATTTGGAATAAGTGTAATGAATTTTCTTTACAAACAATACTAAATTCACTGACAAAAATTATATAAAAGAGGCAACTAGAATCTACAAGTTAATTCAGTTAATTTGTCATATTATGGAAAGACATTTAAAGTTATACTGGTCAATGATGTAAAACAACAATTAAAATTTATTTAAGCTCGAAATTTGACTATTAAGACCTTTTATACATATTAATACCTGATAAAAATGTTATGTTAAGTGCATGTTAAAGAATATATTATACGAGTGCCATAGGGTATTAAATAAAAGTCGGTCGGAAAAATTAAAAAATTTGAATCATAAAACTTATGTTACTAAGTTAAAAAAAAATCAAAATTAATAGCCATATCTAATTGTACGTTTCACTATACGTATATGTTGTCCTGTCATTGTTCTTATGTCTGTATAACGACAGATTAACTTATATTAATAAAGAAATAAACAAAAATTTTAAACTTAATGAATTTCAGTAAATATTGCACTACCAAGCGATCTCTAGTATGCATATTGTTATATTGTACTTCGACTTCATTCTGATTTAAAAATTAAAAAGAGCCTGGCCTATGTAAGTAACTGCGATTAACCACTTATACTCTAATATAAACTTCGTTTTTAACTATGTTAAAACTAATAGTTTATTTACATAAAATATTTCCATTTGGGTTTCGTTTCAAATTCACTTTCAGTTTTCCTGCTATGGATCTGGCTGCATATGAATTTAAGGCTTGCGCAAGATTTGTGAATAATTTATTTTTCAGTTTCATTTCCTCTTTTATATGTAAAAACCATTCTTTATAGTTTGTATACATAAGACTGCCGTATTCTACAATACTTAGTCTTGTTCTAAATATATTTACCCAAAGAACTTGGGAAACCTATTTTCTCTCCGTTTCTGTCTCAATGTCTCTTACTAATTTTTACATTAAAACCAAAACCATTTATGTCTTTGGTACCACATGAGGCTCGAGGATTCGATTCTCACTTATAGCAAATATTTTTTTCCAATGAATACTTATGTCTATTTGCTTTTATCTGGGTGTTTATAAAGACAGTATAAAAATATATTTCAAAAAAATGGATCTTTTTTATATTTATCCGTATTCTAGAACACTTTAACTATAGTTTAGACAAAATTATTTTTAGGTTACCCATTTTTAAACATTGTTAAGTTCTATAAAACACTGTTGCCATCAAAAATATTGTATAAGTAGATACATTATTTGTAATTGTTAATTTCTCATGTGAGTAAATATTTATTCTTTATAAGAAATAAACTAATCTTAAACATGTTAAAACAAGCTCTGCTCAATTTGAATTAAGATAACATTGAGTTTTAAGAAATATTATTATATTACTATTAAGTATTCGTATGACTGAGTGTGTTTTGAAAATTATACAGATGTACATTATTGAAACATTTCACAAAGATAATAAAAACTATAATTAAAGAAAAAGAAACCTTGTACACCAGTGCATATTTCCGTTTAACCATATCTAATATTGAGGCTCGAACAATACACTCGCTCCCCTTGCGAGCTAACAAGCTCCATCACCTTCATACCATCTCATTGTACTATCCGTTCGGGCTAATTCGTATTGTGACGTCGCTAATCCTTTGTCCAATTCAATACTACTCTCAAGGTAACTGCCGTCCGCAATAAAATACACAAGACAATAAAACCCAGATATCATAAAATGAGGGACAAAAGCACTCAGTTATTTATTAAGCTCCAATATTGTTATAAACCGATATTAAACTTCCACGACTTTAAAGTCATATAACACGTAAACACTTTGTTTTAGTACATAAAAAGACAAAATATCAAACCACACAGCAAAGAGCCTGTTGTCGGCTGATGGCTTAAACTCGTCGCACCAGTTAAGGGATCTGATACCAGAGCCACTCTTCTCACAGGTTCTCCGGTTCGTCCGTATCTTGTTGAAATTTAGTACCAATTTTTATTTAGATTTGCAAAATATACACAGAGTAACCAGTTCTTATTACAATCTATAAAGATAATTGTGAAACGGATATTATGGTACGACTCTCTATAGAACGTGAGTACTTGTTTGGTACTGTTCGATGTAAACCCCGGTTTTATGTCGTTTGATTTTTCTTCCGTTCGTACCTAACTTATAATTTAGCTTAAATGTTTTATTACTACCGATATAAATTTTGAGTGACACAGAATCAGATCAATGTTGAGTCTGTCCTAAAGAGTGAAAATTAGCAACGGAGGTTAATTAAACCAGTTGACTAACAAGATAAATGGAATACGGATACTGGGAGTCATTGATAGGAAATTACCACACACATGTATATACTTAAACGTATAATGTGTGCATGTCATATATGGCAACAAAGTAATAAACGTATGTTGATTATTTTGCCTGCCTCTACGGTAAATTACATATATACATACGTAGAGTATACGTTGACCATAATAGAGATCTAGATTCGATTTTGGGATGTCGATTCTGTGGAATTAAGTTTTAAGGAGTAAAAAACAGGAATATAAGGTCTTACTATAAGCTATGGAAGCATGTAAATTTTAACATAGTAACATATTTTCACATCTAATTTTTGATATTTAAATTTTAAACGCAAATGTTAGGTATAAAGTAGTGTACTATTTTAATAAAAAAAAATTAAGGTTTGAATGAATGCTCAACATAGGACCTCCCTCATGGTGCATGACACGGTCAACTCCAATTATAATTTCACATGTAATACTCAATTATCTCTTGTTAGTTTTCCTTATTCTAATAACTACCGTAAGGCTTATTTGGCTTCTCTCACGAAATGTGTGTACGTGTCCATTACCTACATTCTGTATGGTCCATCGTGAGAAAAATATAGACAAAATCTACCATACATCTTACTACATTACATAGTGTGCTATTATGTAGTGCGTAATGTTCGCACGAGTTCAATAGGTATTTCTGTAGCGCGTTGATATCTTTTTAACACATAATGGTATTTATGTACTTTGAACGTTATGCCGTTTGTTTTGATGATTTGCCTTTTAGTTTATGCCTGCCTTTTATAAAATTAAAGTATTTAAAATCAAACTTTGAAATTTCAGTTTATTCTTTTACCTATTATTGAGTAGAATACAGTATTTTTGAGCCCAAGACAACAAAAAGATTGACAAAAAGTGTTACTTAGTATGAGAAACGTGCTTCAGATATTTACACCAAAATAATTATGATTTGATCTCTAAATATATTAACCATGCACAATTTGGCAGTGTCATAAATCATACCTGGTGTATCTATCGATTATACTACGCATAGGTTAATAATGTATGAAAATTTTGCCCTGTTGAGATAAAATTTACATACAATTTTTCTTATAGATGAAACCTAGTTACAATGGTTGTTGAGTAGCGATCAGAGCAACCTAGTCCCTTTAGAGTTAGCTATTACAATTATATACAAATGTTCACCGTGGGGTATATAAATAGCATAACTTCATCGTAATATAAAATCAAGTACTGGTTTGATCAAGTGATCCTAACGATAAAATCTTCTTGTCAAGTATTTTCAATCAATAACAATGTCATTGAGACGAATTATAGACTCAATACTCTCGTCAGGGTGGCTGTTCAGAGATATAGCAATCAATTCAACTTATAAGGTAAAATAACTTTACAACACTTGCCACACCGCCCACTCTTGATGTTTTACTTACTTAACTTTTTACTTCGTACGTGTTCATAGATGTCAGTATCATTATCAACGAAATATATATTGCTTCACACGTGGAAATAGTTATAAACAAGAGCTGATTTTAATTTATATAAAATGTTGCGAAAAGCCATTATTATTTTTGAATTAATCTCTTTAGAAAATATAAATATTAATAAAATATTTTTGTTTCAATATTTGATGGTGCAATGAAAATTGAATGAATAAGTTATGCGAAACTCACCTTTGCCTATGATGAAGCGATCCAATAAATAGTTTGAAATCGGTTTAACACTCCAGTGAAATAAACACGAGTTGTAGCACTTCGTCTCTAAGTAAGTGAACAAGACAAGGGTCGAGTTCATAAACACCCGTTAGGGAGCACAAGGGGGTGGCTAGTTCGTAAAGTCCCGATACAGTCCAGGCTGATGAGCTTGGGCAGCGCAGAGCTTCGGGGTGCCGGCGGCGCGCGGGTGGCGGTCCAGCGTCCGGCCGCACAACGCGCCTCGCAACGGTAAACTGGCTGGCAGCGCTTACACAGCCTCTCCCTCGGTTGTATGAGTGCCTCCAACCTCCCTCCCGAACAAATAGTACCGTACGCCGCGCTTATGTCTTGGTAACATTTATTTTACTCTTATTAGTATTCGCTTTTATGTGCGCCTGTGTGCGCCGACATCGACACACTGCTACGTGACGTGCCGAGAGCTGCGCGAGTGTAGGTGTTGGAGTAGGTAAAGTAACTACCTATGCGTGCTTTGATCTTACGATTCGGTATGCACGGGCGCGCGGGCGCACGTAGCAGCGCGGCTATACTTTACTTCTATAATATCTACTCAATAATTTTAGTTTGGGTTTGTGCAACACCACACGTCGTGGCTTGCCAACTATCTAGGCTAGTAACCGGTATACACAACTTTATGTATCTTCACTTTAGAAAATGAAATTAATATTAAATGATTAGCTATCAGATGCTATGTAATTAAAATTGCCATGTAATTTCTGCTGAATGTTGAAATACTTATCAATTTTAAAAATAGATACTATCATCATCATCATCATCATCACATCAACAGCCTATACTAGTCCACTGCTGGACATAGGTCTCTCCTTAGAAAGGAGGTTTAACTAATAGATACTATCAACTCAATTCATTTTCAATGTATTTATACACTATAAGCATGATATTAAAATTTAACATCAAACTAAGCATACTTTATACTATGAGTTCTAGAAATTTAATGAACTTAGTCAGAAGCTTCTTTTATGTTCATAATAAATATAAATGATATTTTTAACCTATGATAGGTTGTTGTTATTTTGTAGGTTGTACCACAATTGTTAGTATATCAGTTTTATACGGTAACAGAATGTTGCAAGTTAACTCACAAACTTTATCACAAGCAATCGCAAATAGCTATCAAAGCTGCTTCAATTATAAGTCAAGATATTGTCACAGTAAAAATCCTTCTACCTATAAATCTTGGAATGATAGGTAGGCGGACGAGATTAGGTCAAATGATTTTAATATCACGTAAGAACTCGGCCTTTGTTTGTTCTTTTGTAGTATTGTTATGTTCGCGTATTTAATAAAAAAGCTTGTTATACTATTAGGGAAGGAGTACTTTCTTTTAGCAGATCGGTGGCAAATACACCGGCTCGCCTGATGGTAGCTTACCATCTGTTACCGTAGTATAAAGACACTAGAAATTCAGGGTGACGCGATACACCTTCACCTAGAAATAATATACCCTCTCATCCTTTTTTTAAACCAGTTACTGTATTGTCTCGAAAAAAGAGCAGGATAGAGAGCTTATTCCCAGCCTTAGCAGCTTGTTCGCGACAGGAAATTCCTCTGGGACCGTTCCTGACCAGCCCATGCAGGTGCCAAAGTGTGTGTAAAAATGCTCTGCCAGCGGAAAGCAGTGAGATTGTAGAATCACATCTCCGGGCTGCGACCCATTACACAAGCGGCAAAACACATATTAGAAAGGATCAGAAATGTTCATACGGCTTATAAAATGGAATAATTGAAAAAAGACCTAAGCTGTTAAAATTATAAAGCATAAAATATTTCAGATTAGAGATTTTAAAAAATATAAACAACAAAAAAACCCTGTTGAGACACCTTTTTTTTTTACGTGCGGAAATCCCCTCGGATACCATACCACCTATCGGTGGCATGTCGGACTCGAACCGACTAAAACCGCACGCCGTCTCGCATACTAAGAGCCGGGGAACCAGGTATACCCTAGAAAGGAAGTCCCTGGTGCCCCGACATACCTCGGGCCATCTACAGACGAGTAGACGACCCCCCCCCCCCCCCGTGTGGGAACCCCATGTTCTCTCTGCTCCCTGGAAGCGAGCGCGCTTCGCAACGCGCTCGCCGCCACCCCGGCCTGCTTCTGCTAGGGGGACAGATGGCCTCACCATCCGGCTATCGTGCGGAGCGAGAGTTCCACGCACTCTCGCTCCGCACGATAGCCGCAATCAGGCTATCGAGCGAGAGAACTCCCACTCCAATGGCCGCCACGAGGTCTCGCCTCTGCTCAACCCACGCCGGGCACTCTGCCAGCGTGTGGAGAGCCGTGTCCACGGTCTGGTGGCACTCAGGCGTTGGCTCCTTGCGGATCAGACACAGGTGATCCCCGAAACATCCTTTCCCAGTGATCACCTGCGTCAGTCGGTATGAGAGGGTTCCGTGACGCCTCTCGAGCCAATCCTCCATAACGGGTCTTACCGCCGCGTTGACGGCGTGCCCGGCGCTCGGTTGCCCGAGTCGTTCCCTCCACTCCCCTATGATGACCTGGCGGAGTTGGGATTTCCGGTCATCGATTTCTCGAATTTCGGGACACCGACCCAACTCCCGCACCTCCTTGCGCCACTGATACAGAGCCGCAAGGGCTCACGCCTCCAGGTCCCACGGTGGAGTTCCGGCCAGGAGACTCGCCGCCTCAAAGGAGATCGTGCGGTACCCCCTTATGATCCTGATGGCCAGCACTCGCTGCGGTCGTCGCAGTATCGCGACGTTGCTGGCCTTCAGGGCCCCCGCCCATACTGGGCACCCGTAAAGAGCCATGGACCGCACAACCCCCGAGTACAGTCTCCTGCAGGAGTCATCGGGTATCTTCATGTTGGGCAGCAGCGATGCGAGTGCATCCTACCGTGAGGCTAGATCCCTCCGGCGGCTTCCTCCGAAGCCCGTGGAAGAACAGGGCCTCGGACTTGTGCAGAGCCACCTCGAGACCCAGCCGCCGGATTCGCTCAACGAATTGGGCAACCCCGGCCGTGGCCCTCAGGGTTGCCTCGTGGTGCGTCTTGCCGCGCGCCGTCACAAGCGTGTCGTCCGCGTAGCACACGACGGCGACACCATCTAAGAAGGCACCACGAAGCAACCAGTCGTAGCCGATGTTCCACAAGAGTGGCCCTAACACCGACCCCTGCGGAACACCACACGACATTTCACGGGGTAGACGACGGCTCTCTCAGACAAATATGCCCCGACTATGCGGCGGAGGTAGAGAGGCACTTCGTGATACACGAGCGCCTCCCTGATGCAGCTCCAGGGCAGAGTGTTGAACGCGTTGGCAATGTCCAAGGACACCGCTAACACCACTTCGCCCCGAGAAACTGCTTCCTCCGCCAGAGCCTTCACGCGCATGATCGCATCCACGGTGGAGCGCCCCTGACGGAAACCGTACTGGTGGTCCGCCAGATCCGGCCCCACCATCACGAGATGCTTGACGAGGCGCCTTGCAATCACTCTTTCAAAGAGCTTGCACACCTCGTCAAGCAACACTATGGGCCGGTAGGCGGACGGTGAGTCCGCCGGGCGCCCATCCTTTCGGATGAGGACCAGTTTCCCCGTCCTCAACAATCTCGGAAACTGGCCCCGCTCGAAGCATGCGCTGAAGAACCCTCGCAGTCGGGGCTCGAGAGCCTCGTCGACTAAAGCCAGGACCCACGCTTGGCCAGGAATGCCATCAGGTCCCGGGGCGGTGTTTTTAGCTTTAAGCCGTAACACCGCCACCCTTAGTTCCACCCCAGTGACCTCAGGCACGTCGTCGTCATTCACGTTAGGCGCTTCAAGCGCCGGAGGCGGAGCCATCTGTGGCGGAATATGCTCCACCACTCGCGTTGGGAACAGGGAGCCAACGACCCTCTCAAGCAGCTCTGGCTGAAGACACCGGGTCAGCGGCGGGGCCCATGGGCGCATCTTGCCCCTAACCATACGGTAGGGGCGTCCCCACGGATCCCGCTCCAGCGTCTCCAGCATCTCGCAGCGGGCCTCGCTCTTGGCCCGCTTTATCGCTGCCTGAAGGGCTCTTTTGGCAACCCTGTACCCCGCTAACAGCTCCGCCTCTCTCGCTGCCGCATCCTCGGGACGGTGATGCCTCCTGCGGAACCTGGACCACCGGCGGCGACCACCAGTAGACCTGGCACCTCGCAGTATTGGGCTGAGCCCTAGGAATCGCCGCATCGCAGACGCTGTTGAGAGACACCTGTTGTGTTTTGTAGGTTTAATTAATAGTATCTACTACCGTATCTTTTTTTGTTAACTGTCAAAAAATTAAAATATTTACTAAGTTTACTAAACTCTAGGTCTTTTCTGTTTAAATAATCTGCTAAGTCCTCTACAGTATGGCTTTAGGCCTAGCCACAGCACTGTTACCACCCTCCTCAAAGTGACTGGCGATATTAGGAGGGGCATGGAAGACACTAAAGTTACAGTACTAGTCTTAGTCGACTTCTCTAATGCCTTTGGTACCGTCAATCACGAAATCCTGCTATCTATCCTCACACATAATGATTCCCACAGAGGCACTGGAATGGTTTTCAATATTCATAAATCTCATTAATAATATAATATTGTACCACATTCACACAACGCCATCTAGTCCCGAACTAAGCAGAGCTTGTACTATGGGTACTAGACAGCTGATATAAATACATAATTGTTCTTTGAGTGAATTCACAATTATAGCACTAAGTAAAATTTGTTACTTTAGTTTGTAATTTGGTTTGGGTTGGCTTAAGTTTAATTAATGTGGCTACAATATCGCCTTGGAAAACTACTGTGAAGATATTGTAAGAAAAAAAAAATCTTTTTTTTTGGAAATTCATACTTATTATACATAGAAACACCCAGACCAAATAAAACATTAAATGTTCATGCACACAAATGTTTGACCTGAGCGGGAATCGAACCCGCGACCTTTGGAATAGCAGTCCTTTACACAAACCACGACGCCATTCGGTCGTCAAAATTACTTTAAGCAATAAATACAAGATATCAGAGATGGTAAAAGCGTAAAGATCAGGTCTAAACTTACTTCCTTGAATCCGTATTTAGATGAATTCGAGACTCTTCGTGTCGGTGGGCGTTTGCAACTAGCTCAGGCAGAGGACGATACAAATCATCCGATAATAATCCCTCGCGAGGCTCTTTTGGCCAAACTTATTATGGCGGACATTACACAACATCTATAGTGAACGTATCACATTTGTGCTGATGATCTGCAGCTGTAATCACAGGTAAGGGTGGACGTAGCGCGGGCCGTTCACGAAGTCAAAAAGGACCTAGAATCCATAAATTCCTGGTCGATGAAATTTCAATTGTCGGCAAATCCAACCAAATGCCAGGGGATTATTATAAGTCGGGGCACCAGGGACTTCCTTTCTAGGGTATACTGGGTTCCCCGGCTATTAGTACCCGAGACGGCGTGCGGTTTTAGTCGGTTCGTGTCCGACATGCCACCGGTGGTATCCGAGGGGATTTCCGCAAGGAAAACAAATTTTATTAGGGATTATTATAGGCAGCCAACATATGATAGGCGATTGAATACTGCTTTAATCTTACCGATCGTCTTCAACGGCTCAGTCATACCTTTCAGCCCCGTAGTCAAGGACCTGGGTCCACTCATTGACTCTTATCAACTCTTGATTGGCGAACTCAGATTACTCATGTGAGTTAGAAAGTAACTGAAAACCTTCGAACACTATATCACCTCAAACATTTCCTGCCTCCCAATACTAAAACTACTCTCATGCAATTCTTAATCATCGCTTTAATCGACTATAGTGGTGTGTGGTATTGCGTACGGAATGCAGACCTCTTTAACAAGACAGGAATCGCCTTCTTCCAGAGCGACTTAATAAACTTATTTACGTTCGATCAAATTCACATTTCATCCAAGCTAAAAAATAAACTTTCGAGTTCGAACCTGCTGAAGCTAATGTTTCTATGGACAGTGAAATTAATCTAATATTTTTTACCTATTTGTTCGATAGAAGAGAGAATCTTGTTTCTTTCCAAAGGAATATTTGTGTTAATTTTTCTATGTAACAGCCAAAAAAAAACGGAAAAATACAAAAAATTAAAGACAAACTTAGAGGCACACGTTTTACGAGCCCTGTATCGGCGAAGAATGCGTTCAATGAAGCAATTGAAGAGGTCCCTAAGGAAGACTGGTCCAGCTGCTTTGTATAGTGGTTTCAGCGAATGAAAAAATGCATTAATTGCAAGTATGTTTTATGGTTTTGCAAAGTATATTCACTTTGAAAAACAATAAAAGTATAGTAAGTCTTATATCTAGTCTTACTTATCAGAATCCAGAAACTTCCAGTATGTAAGTATTCATAGTGTATGTCCTAAAAACTACTTAAGGATTTCTAACATTGTCATCAGAAGCCACTTCTAAATAAGACACTAAGGTAGCCTAAGATCCGTTTATTACAAAACCAAAAGTTCCCCTATATACGCGTTTCGGTAACACATAATATCGACATCTAATTCGACGACAGTGCCATCTATTGGGCGATAGAGAGATACACAAACAAATATTGATTGGCAGCGCTTTAACATTCCCGCCCACTAAGATCGACAGTCCTTGAGTTAGTTTTAGAATAAAACCCAAAAGGAAAACAATAAAACTTATACATAACAATAAAATTATACGATGTAAAGCTATTGAACTGTTTCTAATTTGATAAAGAAGAAGCACTTACTTATCAGATAAAGGCAGAACATAAATTTTTGAAACAGGTCTCTTTATAAACGTACTCTTTTTATTTAAAGTGATATTATCTACGCCAGGTTGAATTTTAACAACTTTACCCATCAACTATCTAGCTGGTGGTAGATCTGGTTCCTTAACCAAGATAACATCACCAATCACTAGTTTCAGAGTTAAGCGATGCCACTTACGTCTTTTCACTGAACCTGTGAGGTATTCTTGAGACCATCGCCTCCAATAATGCTGAACCATACGTTGACACAATTGCTTTCTTTATAAAGTACTGGGGGTAAAATCAGTGGTTCCCCCTCTAAAAAATGACCTTTAAGAGTTAAGGGTGTTATTTCATCTTGCTTCTCCATATAAAATATTGGTCTCGAATTATGGCAGGCCTCAATTTGCGCCAATAATGTTGACAGCTCTTCAAAGGTCAAGGTGGAATCGCCAATAATCCTACTTAAATTATGTGATTCACTAAGGATTTCACCCCGGCTTCCCATAATCTCCCAAAGTTGGGAGCTGTATGGAGCTGTATGGAGCTGGTATGGAGGAATTAAATGCCACTGAGTCCCGTTGGTAACTAACCAATCTGAAATTTCGGGCATAAAGGTTCTCCTACAAAATTACAGTCACTGTACAGAATGCTGCAGTGACCTTGTCTTGCCACAAATCTTTTGAACGCAGATAGGAACCCCTGACTCGTCAAATCACTGACAATCAAGCGAATTGCTCTTGTGGACATGCAAATAAAATTACATATGTATCCTTTATACGATTTATTTCCACGACCCTTCGAAACTCTGATATTCATCGGCCCAGCATAATCGCCTCCGCTAAATAAAAAGGCTCTAGTTGCGGAAACCCTTTCTGCTCGCAATTATCCCAACAATTGGTCTCTATTTTGAATGCGATAACGCGCGCACCTAACACATTTCCGGTAATGCAATTTCAATAAACATATATATATATATATATGTTTAATATATATATATATATATGTATATATATATGCTTCAACTACTACACGATGTGAACATATGTATGTTCACATAACTTCAGTCATTAATTTTTTGGTTAATTGTGGTTCGTTTTCCATTTCCCAGAAAGCTTTTAAATAATCATCCGCTTAAACATGTAAACTAACCATATACCATAGCTGAAAACGACTATGATCTATTTGTTGCAGTTTGAACCCACGTACCCCAGAAAAAAGTTGATTGAGCCACCAACGATCCATATGAACATTTGTGAAAACCCTCCAAAAATATGTTACCACAAACATCGGAACCTAACAAAATATCGATTTTATTAGGTTTATAGAAATTCGGGTCTGCTAACTTAATATTGGTTAAAATGGCCCATATATCTGCTAAAATTTGTCGAGGGGGTAGCAAGCCAGTTAATTTATCTATTTTTTTTTTATCAAAACGTAGGCTGGACGCTGCTTTCTGGATTGAGTGATGAATGCAAAATAACATCTACACTCGGTTCCAAAAATTACGGGTCAGTCACAAAAATTGAAATACCTCCAGAACTGTAAAAGTTAGATCCATGAAATAAAAAACAGAATAAAGACTTTTTAGTTGCGCTTCTAATAGCATATTATTTAAACTGGTTGATAAAAAAACTTCATTAGAAAAACAAAATTTAAAAAAATGACTATTTTTAAAAACAAAATTTTTGTTTCATTTCATTATAGATGCTTTCCATTTCTATTCTGTCACAAAGAAAATTATCGTGAACGTCTTCCACGTGCATAATTATTATTCTGTGAGGCATGGCAGTCACGCTAGAGGAATGTACCAGAATCCTAACTTTTTTGGACCTTGGGCGGAGCCAGCGTGAAACAGCCAGAAACATTGGTGTATCTTTGTCGACTGTTCAGCGGTACCAAGAGACCGGATCACACCTTAGAAGACCAGGAAATGGCAGACCAAGATGCACAACGGCCAGGGACGACAGACAACTGGTGGCTACAATGCTCCGAAATCGTTTTCAAACTGCTGTTGGTCTAAAAACTCACTTTATTCGCTTTGGAGGTGGCAATTTAAGCGCTCAAACAGTAAGAAGACGTCTTGCTGAAGCAAATTTGAAACCATTGAGGCCCGCAAATGGCCCCAAACTAGAACGGGGACATCGAATTGCAAGACAGAGATACGTGCGCGAGTGGCGTACGGTGGAGGCTCCGTACAAGTTTGGGCTGGGATTTCTACTGATGCCCGCACCGAGCTGGTACTCATTCAAAATGGAACTCTAAATGCAGAGAGGTACGTGGTAGAGATCCTCAATGAACATGTAGGTCCTTTCATGGCCAGGATGGACCGTCATGGCATATTAATGCATGATAATGCGCGTCCCCATACCGCCAGAATTGTACACGACTACCTTGAAGAGGTCGGTATCGAACTCATGCAGTGGCCAGCGCGAAGCCCGGACTTAAACCCCATCGAGCACGCCTGGGACGAGCTTCAGAGATGCGTGAAAGGTCGAAACCCCCCACCAATCACGCTTCCCGAGCTCAAACAAGCACTGGTGGAGGAATGGGAAGGTATTCCTCAGCACCGGCGCCGAAATTTGGTGTACAGCATGCCTAATCGCCTGGAAGCTGTCAGAAGAGCTCGTGGAGGCAATACAAAGTATTAAATAAAGAAAGTGATGAAAAACAGCAAAAAAACAATCATAAAAAAAATGTAATCTTAAGAAAAATATGACTTTAGTTTTTTTTTTTTAATTTAGAGATAAGTTAAGAGTTAGAGTTTAGATTTAAGTTTTATTTTATTTTTTATCTGTACAATTAAATTCTCAATCGAACAGTCTTCGTTTCATTAGGATGGCATACGTAGTTCGGGAGATATTCGGGTTTATGTGACTGACCCGTTATTTTTGGAACCGAGTTTATTTGGATCTAGCAACCACCGTGATTTCACCGCCGATTCCAAAAAAATACTCTTAACTGTCTTACATTGCAACCCAAGCAACTGTACTGCGGCCTGTGTAATAAACGAAACATAAGACCCTTGATCCAATAAGGCATGCAATGGCATGATTGCGTTCTTTGAATGAATATAGACGATAGTCGTTTGCAACAACGAAACGTGTTCCGCCCCCTTTGGCTATTTGGGAGCTGCCAACTTGTAGTTCATCTTCCGATACTTGGTGTTCTAATGTAGGCTCCTGCGATAAATTATGTTGTATACCACTGGAATGCGGTAACGCCATGACTGTTGGCTAAACAATTTAATCAAGTCTGTTATTTTGTACCAATGTACGTCTATGATCATCATAGACGTACATTTGTACAAAACAAAATGAAATATATATAAAAATAATTAGACTTTGAAGCCGGTTTATCCCTGTAACTTATAGCTTTAGTATCTAGAAATTATAAGGAATGAAATCTATGTTACAAAAAAATTTGAAACATATTCCAGCACTGTTCATAATTTTTGTTGGTTATTGGAATGTGTCTTATTAATTGTTCCGCCTCGCCAGTTAAATGTCCTTTAAGATAATGGAGTATTTGGGCATTATCTATTTGCTGATTTTTGTGAATCAATGACACGAATCAATCTCTGTCCAGTCGATATAATTTCCAGAAAAGGTTGGAATTATTATTTTCGATAGCCTCACTGTACTGTTTTCTAACGTGTGTATAGCAGTCGTTGTAGTTTGACTATTGGAACAATCTTTCATCACACATCACATCACATCAACAGCCTTTAATAGTCCACTGCTGGACATAGGCATCTCCTTAGAAAGGAGGTTTTGGCCTACTATTATTACTATTATTATTGGAACAATCTTTCAGTTTACCTAAAAGTTCGCCTAGCTCTGATTTAAATTCTAGGTAAAATTCTTCCACTTCACTGTGTACATCCTTTAGAAAATGACTACTTCCTTCGGTCTCCTTTCTTTTTAAAATATCGTTGTTATTTTGTGTGAATTCTTGACATTTATTAAGCTATTGCATAGCTTCTATCGAGGGCCTTGAGCGCGGGGACCGAATCCAGAAATTCCGTAACGAAAAAAAACCTCACGCTCCCCACGTGATACTTTTTAGTTTTGCCATCTATCGATCTTTTAATGAACTTTTAATGACTTTTGAAATATCACGCTTGTCTCTTTAGTTCAGCAACTCGCCTCTAGGTGGAATCGGTTGTATCTTTTCTTTTGAAAATATTGAATTTGAAAATGAATCATGATCCACAAGAATCCACAACAAAATATGGGACCACCTAAATATTCCTGAATAACCTACATGTATTGTAAGATAATAAAAATATTTTGAACAATATTAAGTTCTCATTTACTTAATAAAAGAAAAAAAAATGTTCTCTTATCGGTCACCACGCTCAAAAAGTGTAACCTGAATTAATATCAAAGAAAAAAAACAAAGGAAAAAAATACTGCACAAATAAAATAAATAAATAATTATAATTGCATAAGTTGATAAAAAATGATATGCAATAGCTTTACCGCGGCAGTCCCCGAGTGCCACACGTCTTTTTTATTTATAATTTCTATCCTGTTCTCTATGTAACATTTACATATTCTGTCTTTTGGACTCTTCTTGAAATTCACCTCTACTTTCTGTAGTTGCGAACGAATATCTTCTTGAATTTTTATAAGTTCCATTGTATTAAGTTATTTAACAATTTACAAGTTAGTTAGCCATAGGATTAGGTAAGTTTGAGCTGCTGTGAGGCAGATTGAGTGCTGTGAGTGCTTGAAGTTAAAGCTGCTATGAGACTTGGACACCATGAAACTCTCAAGGACGCCTTGGCTAATGCTTTGAAGTGGATGCTGCGAGACATGACCATCGGTCTCAACAGGTCCGGCAGATTGTGGCGGCACCTGTTGAGACCGATGGTCATGTCTCATGACCTAGATGTTATGAATGCGGCGAAAAGGGTCATCATCGGTCTAGTTGCCCTAAGCGCAGCACAGGGGGTAAAGACGAGTGGGTTCAGAAGATTAGGGTGGCCAATAACACTGCCCACCATCGCAGTAGAAAATTTCTTGGTAACGCAGACACATTATCAAGAAGACCATATCCTAAAGACTACAAGCACTGTACCAAGCAAGAGGTAAAGGAAGTTATGCCTGTAAGGACGCTAAGGACGGACCTAAGCAATGCGTGGAAGGAAAGCCTACAGCAAGCACAGCAGGAGCATGTCAGACAATTGGGCCAACAAATGTCTGTGAAGATGAACACCCGTTATGACCGAAAAATGATCAATAAAGGCTTCGAAGAAAGTTCGCTTGTAAGACTACATAATCCAGTTCGCAGCAAAGGGAGATCTCCGAAGCTATAAACCAAATGGGATGAGCAAACCGAGTGGTGACGAAAATCAATTATGTCACCTACCGGATACAGAAGTGTCCAGGAGACGCCCCAAAGATAGTTCATGTGGATCGATTGGCGAGATATTATGGAACCGATAATGCTCGGGACGAGTATATCTTAGGAGGGGGCAGTGTTGCGCCATAGAATTAAATGGTACGATTGTATGGAATGTGGAGGACAGCGCCATCTAGTATCGACCAAGTACATCTATTAAGATTGTGGTTAATATGAGTAGTTCTGATACTTACAGCGCTAGATGGCGATGAAAGTAACGCGTGACTGATTCTAGAATATTCGTGTTGTATGGAACTGACTAGGAACTTTCTAGTAAAATTCAAAAGCGCTATAAAAAAGCCTTTATGGAAAAACCAAAAGTTCCGTTATAAACGCGTGTCGGTAACAAATAATACTGACATCTAATTCGACGACAGCGCCATCTGTTGAGCGATAGAGAGACACACAAAACAAATATTGATTGGAACTGCCGCCTTAACAGTGTACGAATATACCTAATATAAATATGTATGTTTGTGTATAAATATATTTATATAGTTGGCACATAAAGGACTTCATCTGAACTCATCTTTGCGTATGTATTATTTGGTTCGAAATCACTATGACTTTTGCTAAGATAAACAGCGATTCGTCGCAGACGTGGTGCGCTGGTTGCTCTCTAACGACAAGTGCCGCCATCAGATATATATATATATATATATATATATATATATATATATATATATATATATATAAGTATTGTATATTTATTTGTATATAGATCTAAATATGTTGTGTTGTGTAGTTTATTTTAGCTAAATAGTGATGCAACCTATGTGCGCCTACCACTAACGATTTTTACACCACCCAAAGGTTGAGAATGCCCTGTGAATTAAGCCCGCTGATGTACAAGAGTGCATAAAGTTGTGTAAATTATTAAATAAAATAAATATTTGGTTTAAGACGGTCAGCCCGTACCCGTTACGTTTAACACGCACTGCACAATAAATATAAATGCTTTATTGATAGCATCCGTTGTATTTCCTATGTGGTTCATGTTCATGTAAACTATTCACTAAAAGAACAAATATTTATTTAATTAGAATTATTAAATAAGTAGTGTTAAAGTAGTACTTTGTAAACGGTAGTAGTTAAGTAATGCTAGAATTTAATGTTTTATTACTTTGACCTTACCAAGTTTTATTCGTGCCCGGAATAGGAATTAGATAAAATAAAAAACAAAACCAAGCAACATACGAAAATATTTTTATATATCCTTATAATCGACAGACTTATAAATCTGCAATCATATCCTAATTGTAGAAGTTAATTTAGTTAAAAATCCACTATAAATAAGATTGATCTGTGGCTTGGTTATCGTTTTGCCGACTATGCAAAGAGATTTGCTCAGATTTTTTTTCTGACCAATGGATTTTTACAATCGGCACATTCTCCTAGAAGAATATCAGACATTGAGATCTACATAAGCTCTCTACTGGCCATGTTAATGCACCACTGGGTTCGTTTGACACATTGTCTAAATTGCTGTCATGCCACGAAGTTCATACGCAAAACCGATTTTTAAAATAAGGCCGTATATGACGAGAATAAAGATAATAATAAAATAAAAAAAAAAATATACATACAGCCGAACATATAACCTCTTTCTTTCAAGTCGATTTACTTAGAAGCTAGAAATTATTAACATCGATACATAGTTTTGACTAGTTTTACATATGATGTTACATCCCTAAGTACAATATCAGAAACTTCGCATATGCAGAGTTCACCACGCCTCACTAGGCATTTACCAAAAATGAACAGTGCTGTGACTAAGTAATTAGAATATACAAAATTTATATGGTTATTTTTTGTTATCTCTTGCATAACTTGGTAATTGCGGTACCAGTATGCCGGAGGAAAACTCATCAAATGATACATTTAAATAGGCGATAGATGCTTCCTGCTGCCTCCTGCGCTACACCTTTCAGGGCATCAGCTGACAAGCATTCCACCTAGATATAGCCAGCTGACTTTTAAATTTATTAACAGTAAAATAAAATCATCTGTCACTCTCTCTCATCTCACTCAACAAATCACTGAACACATATATATATTTGCTTCATGTTTGTGTGACCAGCTGTCGTATAATTCACCACTCAAGACATTGGGCTAAAGGCTAAAATGTTTAAAAATATTTTTTTATCACGTGCGTGCGGCTACTTCTGCTCAACCCACCCACGGAGCTGCAGCTGACGATCACTGCGCTTCAGGATACAAATCTCTGAAGCATTTTATGAGTTATCAACTTAGAGGAAATAATTGACGAAATTTTCGCCTGACTGTGACACTACTTATTCCAATTGCATGTAATCACTGCGATTTTATTCGACTCTACCGCCATCTGTGAATATAAAGTTTAAACTTTTCTAGACTCAGTTAACACGTTCTGATGACTGAAAGTTGTTTGCGTCGATAAAGCTATTGCTACTTGCAAAATAAATAATCTACATTTAGAAAAAAAAATTGATGGTAATAGTCGTCGAAAACGAAATGAAGGTTCATCATCAACAGCCTTTAATAATTCAGTGCTGGAGGGACTGCATAGGCTTCTCCTTAGAAAGAAGGTATTGCTTACTATACCACGGTTGGTATAGGGTTTTTGTGAAGTTCTCCTTCTCTTTGCAGTGCTGTTTTCCTGAGTAGTTTGCTCCCTTAGTCGACTCTTACGACACCCGCAGGATGAATAGTGGTGGACACTCCGTATTCTTACTCCGTCACCAGTATTATCATGTAACAAAATGTGGTCTGAAAACATCTTAATTTGTAAGTAAAACTCCTAAATCTGTTATTTTATCTATCTTGGAAATTAGCCTAGACGTTTAGATTAGACAGCCTAAAAGCAATTGAAGGGCGTACTTCAATTCCGATTTGGTAATAATTTTAACATCACGCTACGACCAAGGAGAAAATTAATACCTTTTGAGAGAAGCAGACAGAATGGCGCGGGTCAGCTATTTTCAAAAATTTCCATATTTCATGTTTACGATACACAACACAAGTAACTAGATGGCGCTGTAAGAACATCTAATTTCATTACTTTTTAATCAAACCAAAACCAATGTTAGATATTCTTGTAATACATAACTATAATTTTGCCTAATTATATTATTAAGTTTATCATAAACTACATTGTATTTTTTCAGTAATCATTATAAATATTTTTTATCTATGAAATTATTAATGTGGCATCCCAGCCGGGTGTGTGTAAGCGACGTACCACTTGTGTATCTGTAATTTACTTATTTTAAGTGTAAACAATGAGTTTTATAAATTGTTTAGTGGTGCGATAATAAAAGGAAATCTAATCACTCTGTCAATGTTATAGATTAGGTGTTTTATACGCTTTTTATATTCATGTGAGGGTCCCGTGCTTTGTCTTCGTGTGTGACAATATACTCAAAATGGCGCATCAACTGGCACCGTCTGTAAATTGTTCATTAGACGACATTGATCTCAGCGCTTTAAAGGTATACTTTAAATTAAACCCATAAAATTAAGATCTTATTAGAAAGTTCTAAAATATCGGAGCACCCCGAACTTTAGAATAATAATCAAAGGGCAATGATCTCACAGGGCGTGAATCATAAGTGAAGGTTTACTTTGAAATTGTATAATAACCTTTCTATGCGAATTCATTAAAATAATTTATCATTTCAGGATCCTGCAGGGATATTTGAATTAATAGAAGTCGTCGGCAATGGCACGTACGGACAAGTTTACAAGGTATGTGGTAGATTAAATTAAGTCATTCAATAATAAACTTTACTCATTAAACTTGTGAAGGTAGTTATATTCACTTCTTATAATGTTTCAATCCTCACGCTCTAAATACACAGTGTAGTGCACGAAGTGGCGTTACTAAAAATTAACGTAATAGGCTTCAATGAAAGCATTACAATTAAAGAGTACAGTCTATTAGTGTCAATGAACTTCACTCCTATCAGTGGACTTTTAATATCACGGCCATTCTTTTTTTTCGCCTTACAAACTATTATGATATTTAAAAAAACCTCTTAACAAAACAAGTCAGGCAGTATAGGCAATAATCTTCAAAATTAGTCAACTCACATAGTTAAAAAAAAAAAACTTGTTAAAAATACTGTAATGTGCATAGTTCACATGCAGTGCTGATATTTTATTAAAAACTTTAAAAAAAGTATAACATGGATACAGCAAACCTAATATTTCTTATACATATACTAATTTTTTTGGTTTGTCAACCCATGCAGGAAAGTGAAATTCAATACCTTCAGAACTTATTACCAAAAAAAATTATTGACCTAATTTAATGTACTTTCAATAGGTAGAACACAAATATAGTGCATGCATATAGCATACTGAAATTGGTCATTTTTATAGTTAGAACTACTTAGAACTACATAGAGGTAGAAATATGACACCTTTAATATATATATTTATTACTAGTTTTCCTGCTCTTTACCCGATTTTATTTAGGGTTGATACAATGTGTAACATGGCAAAGAGTTTTGACTGGTTTCTTTTATGTTTGATGATTGTTGATTGTTTTCAACTGTTTTCATGTAGGACAAAGGAAGTAAGGTACATTATGGTAAGGGAAACCACTGGACTGTGTATATGTAATTATTCAATTATGTCTAGTAATTCTTGTCCATAATGTAAAAGATTCACATAAGATCCACCAAAAAGTAACAGATTTTGCTACCTGATATCTAGCATGTCACTGTTACATATCTGCACACAATATTCATAGAATATATATATTTAATATGGCATTATCAATGTAAAATTACAATAGTAAATAAATAAACATGCTATAAAAGTGGTTATCGATAACATTCTAGGGGCGTCACACTAAAACAGGTCAACTGGCAGCCATCAAAGTTATGGATGTCACACAAGATGAGGAGGAAGAGATAAAGTTAGAGATAAATGTGCTTAAAAAGTACTCTAACCATCGAAACATAGCCACATACTATGGTGCATTTATCAAAAAGAGTCCTCCTGGAAAAGATGATCAGCTATGGCTGGTTATGGAATATTGTGGTGCAGGTTGGTTATTTTTGTATCACTATGTAATTTCTATATTAAACTAATAATTGACTAACCTCATGGGTTTGGACTTACTGATGGTTAAAACTTTGAAACAAAGTTAAAATTATGAAATTATAAACTTACTTTTAGTAAGAGGTAGTGTATTTTGTATACACTTACTCATATCAAAATATAGAATAATGTGTTTAATATTATATGAATGAGAATAAAATACATATAAAGTTGTTTACATGACAATGTGAAACTGTCAAATTTCAGGATCTGTGACAGACTTAGTTAAATCAACTAAAGGACAATCCTTAAAAGAAGAATGGATTTCATACATTTGTAGAGAAATCTTGAGAGGGCTCAGTTATCTACACTCAAACAAAGTGATCCATCGTGACATCAAAGGACAAAATGTCTTACTTACAGACAATGCTGAAGTTAAACTTGGTTTGTATTAAAGGAAAATACTGCATATTAAATATTATTATTATTTAGTATTCATTTCACAAATATTTGGCCTTTCTTTAATGTATATAAGTTGGGTGAAAAAGTGTTCTTTAAGCAGTTGTTTTGAATATTCTAAACATGCTATTGAAATGTAATGAAAATAAGTATCAATAATAAAAAATATTTTTGCATCATCAGTGGATTTTGGAGTGTCAGCCCAACTGGATAGAACTATAGGTAGAAGAAACACATTCATTGGTACGCCATATTGGATGGCTCCAGAAGTAATTGCTTGTGATGAGAACCCTGATGCTACATATGATAACAGATCCGATCTTTGGTCTCTTGGCATCACGGCACTCGAGATGGCTGAAAGTCAACCACCCCTTTGTGATCTCCACCCAATGCGAGCACTATTTCTTATTCCAAGGTATGGTTATCTAATCAAATATTATAGTATTTGTATCTTTAATAATAATAATAAAAAAAAACATATTTTAGGAATCCTCCACCTCGTTTGAAGTCAAAAAAATGGGCAAAAAAATTTCATAGCTTCATTGAGACTGTGTTAGTAAAAGACTACCACCAGAGGCCTTATACAGAACAACTTCTAAGGCATGGATTTATTAGGTAATAAACTCATAGTAATGTAAATTTATTAAAGCAGTGTAAACATACATAATGTATAATAAAAAATTAAAATCGTTTTTATAGAGATCAACCAACAGAGAGGCAAGTAAGAATACAACTAAAAGATCATATAGACAGATGTAAGAAGCGGAAGCAAGACAACTCAGTACGAGAAGACTACAAGTACTCAGGATCAGAAGGAGAAGAAGATGATAATGCAGTGGCTGGGGAGCCTTCATCTATTGTGCATAATGCGGCCGCGCATCAAGGCGGTGATACTCTTCGTCGTAACTTCCAACAAATTCAAGAACCAGGAGCCAGGTTTGTCACTATAACTTAGCAATATTAAATAGCTTGTTATATTCTCTGTAACTACTATTTGTGTATTAAACAGACAAGCTGAAGCTCCTCAACCGCAGCCTCCGCCGAAGCGGAACAGTAAACGCGAAGAACGTGAGGAAATTCCAGGTAACTTAACAACCTAACCCTATGATGTGTTTTATCTAATACATGTAAAATTTATTAACCTATTGTCTTTTTGTTGTTAATGTAGAACCAGGCCCTCCTGCGAGGCCTTCTATTCCACAAAGACTGATAGTTGTACCAGACCCCCAGGCGCAACAGCCTAATAGATATAGGTAAATATAATTATCTCAGCTTATTATCATACTTTTTTACATGTTTCTTTTTTATTGTATTATACGAAAATGTATTTTATGAACATATTTAAAGTTATCTTGCACGCTAAACTTACGAAAATGAAACAAGGTTACTACTATTTGCGAATTGCCAAGTGTAAAAAATATAAAATTAATTTTAAATATCTAGATTTGTGCTAAGAAAAAGGCCATAAAATGTAATATACCAGAAAACTTCTTACCAGACCTTATAAAAATATCTGTCACATCTGTCTGTTTAAAATTTTTGTTGCTGTCACAACACATTACATAAGAATTTAATTCAACTGGATTTAAGTTACACCAAGTTACAAAATAATAGTAGTAAACGTGCATGTACAAATTGTTACAGACCTCTACCGCCAACTCCAAAGTCGTCGGGCTCGTCAAACAGTTCAGGCTCTAACAATGGCACTCCTCCCGCCAGCGGTCCACAGCCTCCTCAACGCGGCTCACATCACATTTTCAAACCCATGGTATGGCAAATTATTTCATAAGTAATATCCTGCAAAATTATATCAATATTGTTAAAAATCAGTTTTGCCAAAAAAAATGTTTTTTGTTTAAATTTTATTTTTTGTAATTTTATGTTGCAATTAATATTTTAATTTTCGGTGATTCCAGTTTTTGAGACGCCTTACAAAGAACCCTTCTAAGTTTTTCCATGTCCACCTACATGTTCCTCCTTTAGTCTGCTATGGCAAAAAAAATTTGAGGCATTGCAAAGACTACATAACTCTCATCATAACTTCTTCATCATGTAACTTTTTTTCATCCCACCATAATTTGGGGCTGGCACAGTATGTCTTATTCTTCCATTCTACTCTATCATCCGTTATTTCAGTGTTAATTCTTATCTAAATTAACAAAAAAATTTTTTTTTAACCCTACACAATACAATTTCAAAAATATAAAAATAAGTAGATCAATATACCTATACTATTCGAATAAACCACAGTTCATTTAAATCACTGAACAACATAGAAAACAAACGAAGCCTATACAGTGGTAATGCATAATATTGGTTGAAACTTGGTTACAAAGACAAAACCACAAAGAAATTTAGTTTCGATTCAGGCGTGTGTGCATTGCTTATTAAAGTTTTTAAAATTATTTAAAATCAATAAAAATCGTATCTGCTTAATAATTATAAGTGTTTTATAACTTTTATTTTATTGGCTTTTTGTTTTTATTTTCATGTAACGCTGTTAACTTTGTTAACTTTGTTTGCACATCCGATTTAAACTACAACTGCAGCTTCCACCAAGAAGGCCAGAGGTAGGCTGTTTTTGTTGCATTTAGTTATAGTTTACTTGTAGTAAGGAAGAACATAGTTTATTGTATTGTTTTTTAACCTACTTTTTATATTTATCAGGACTTAGACAAGTTAGCTGCACAACTTAATGAACTTGGCGTTGTTTCTGGTAACGAGCCTCCTAATCGACCACCTCGTGCTCCCACTAATGGACAAGGTATGGATATAAACATTATAATAATTATATTAATCGTCAACTGCTTACTCTTGCAAATCTTAACAGTTTTTATTGTTTATTTCACAAAACTTTCATTTTACAAATTTTTCGCCTTTCTGTTCCTTTCTTTAACATTTTCTTTCTCACAACCTCTGACATCTAAACTTTGATGTATAAACAATAATAGACTTTGACTTATTAAACTGTAACCTCATTTTTTAATATAATTTAGGTCCACCAGTAGAGCGTAACCCTCCAGAACCAGCATTTGATGATTCCGATACCGATTCCGACGCTGAGGAAAGCGGTGGGCGAGTTCGAAACGACGGTACTTTGCTGGCGAGTGATCCACCAAAGCCACTGTAAGTGCTGATTATAGTATACTTTTACTAATCTTGGTGCATTTGTCAGTCTTATTACCCAACCACACGAAAATATCCGATAAACATTCAGCGATGAATAAGTGAAACCTTGTACTTTTTCATAGAATAGTAGTAACATGGTTCGTTACTAGTATTCTTGTTAAGCTTACCAGCTATGCTTAAATGGTTGTGTTAGGAGTGCCTAACACCCGACAGCTTGCTCCAAAGCTGGTCGGCGCTGCGTCTGCCCTAGGGCGACTTTTGCCCAATTTGGGTGGACCCAGCGTCGCGACAAGACGGCTGTACACGGGGGTTGTCAGTTCAATGGCACTATACGGTGCACCGGTGTGGGCAGCGGCTCTGACCGCCCAGAATAGGGCACGCCTCTGGCGCACTCAGAGGGTAATGGCGGTCAGAGCCATACGCGGTTACCGCACCGTTTCGACGGAGGTGGCGTGCGCGTTGGCCGGAACTCCCCCGTGGGATTTGGAGGCGGAAGTGCTCGCCGAAGTTTATCGGCGAGTGGCTGACTCCCGGGCGGAGAGCGGATTTCGCCCTCCGCCCGAGAATGTGCGCGAGTGGCGCGAAGCCGCTCGCCGAGCCACGATGGTTCGTAGGTCGTTCCGGCTGGAGACTCCACGCGCTGGCTTCGCCGCCGTGGAGGCTCTCCAGCCGGTCATCGCCGAGTGGGCAGGGCGGCAGCACGGGACCCTTACCTTCCGGCTGACGCAGGTGCTTTCCGGGCACGGTTGCTTCGGAAAGTACCTGCACTCGGTCGCTAGGAGGGAACTGAGTCCCGCCTGCCACCACTGCGACTGCAGTGAGGACTCGGCCCAGCACACGCTGGCGGTCTGCCCCGCATAGGCGACGCAGCGCCGGGCCCTCACTGCACTCATCGGAGTGGATCTCTCGCTACCGGCCGTAGTACGCTCCATGGCCGGTAGCGACAGTTGTTTTACCGCGGTCGCAACCTTCTGCGAGGAAGTAATCTCGCAGAAGGAAGCGGCGGAGAAGGCCCGACCTCCACTCGGACCCGCCGGCATGAGGCGCGCCTATCACCGCCTCATGCCGCCCTGAGTGTGGCCGCGGGTGGACGGGGTGGGTTTCCCCTCCACCCGCATTAGCTTGGCCAGCCGCGATGGGGCGGCGTCCGCGTGTGCCGGACGTCGCCTAAAGAGAGGAAAATTTTGAGACGGAGCCCGCACCAGGAGCGGGCTGGCGCTAGGAGGGGTCCGGATGTCTTAATAACAGCTGTTCCCGGATCCCTCCTGTTACAGGCGCAGAGTGGCGCACCGTGTGGTTTTATTCGGTCCGAGTACGACACACCACCCCTCCGCAAACGTTGTCATGTCCACACGTTAATAAAAAAAAAAAAAAAAAGGAGTGCCTAACACAGCCATTTAAGCTTAGCTGGAGGGGTTTACGGCGGTAGTACACAACATTTCACAAAAAAAAGTGTAATTGAGAAATGTCTTTTTTGTCATCAAGAAAGTCATGACTGTGTCTGACAAAAATGTTATAATTTTTAGTGTTATTGTAAGAATTACTACACTTAAGTGAGTAGTAATTCTAAAAACGTTATCAGTTAACTCGATAAAAATTGTGTTAATCCACTTCATTAAATACTTACACATCATATTTATTATTCATATAATAACAAAACTACTAATCACGGCTGTAATCTTCTTTTTTATTTGCTAACACATTTTTATTTTTCGTTCATCCCATTGTTCATTTGACCCTCCCGTCCCGTTCGTTTCGATTTGGCTTGTCAGTCCCGAGTTCTGCTACAGGCCGGGACTGAGCGCGGTGTCGGAGGACGGCAGCGGCGGCGGAAACGCAGGCGGCGCGCCCACTCGCCCGCTGCCTCCCACGCCCGACGACGACGACACGCACGGCGACCGCACGCTCGTGAAGAGGGTAAGCTTTCACGATTACATCCCAATCTATCCCTATACACAAATAAGCCTGAACACACTATTTTCATATTACATTCATCTAATGTGTGACTGATCGTCGTTCTCCTGTGAACCAGCAAACATATCGATAAACGCGGACTGCGTTTACTATATAAAATATAGATATATAATGTATCATGTCATAAACCTAAAACGATCCCCACGTGCAATGAGCGCGTTAAAATAAATTTCATATATAATCGTAAAAAAATCTCACACATCGACACAACTGTCATGTCTTTAACTGTGCTAACACTATTTCATTTGGTAAAAATGAATACCATCCTCACCACATTGAAGATTTTAAATGCCATGTTACAGGAGCAAACCATCGCCAATGTTTCTAAGCTAATTACATGCTAAATTTATAAAAAACTGACACCGCATATTTTTCGGAGTTGTTACCCATTACAACAAAACAACTACATATGGTCCATTATATTTAAGAAGAATATAGCAGCTGTTTTGTTGTATAGGATAACATGTGTGGCATTAATGCGTGCTAATATGTGTGGCTTATCGTATCAACGGCTCAACGAATGGTGCCCTAAAGAAATGTTTTTATTTTTGAGAGGGTCTAATAGTTTGGTTTTTCACGCCAAAATAAGATTGGTGAGCATAGGTGCTAGCTCTTATTTTTCATGTTGTATTCCTATTATTTATATGTACTTTTTGTATCGGGCATGTTTGACAAACATCAGAAAGAAAATACCGAAAGCGATAAGAGGCAATCTGACGTGGATGAGGCAGTCTTACTGAAGGACTGGGACTTTGCCCGCTTTTTCCCTCCGAAGAATACCGAGTCCAAAGAAGAGAAAAAGGATTCAACAAAAAATAATGATCCGAAACGCGCACAGTTACAACGTCAGTCTCGCTTAGAAATGGAAGATGCGTGGTCGAAGTATAAAGCCGTTGCTACTCCACCCTCAAGACATAAACAAATGTTTCAAAAAACGAATGAAAAATCAACACAGGATAAGTTATCAGATATTCTGAAGTACAACAAAAAGCCGGAACCGGATACAGAATCAAATTCGCCGAATCGTTTCTTCAGAGGTTTCAGAAGAGAAAATTCCGATCTTTTCCCACTGCCAAGTACTCGACACTCTGCTATATACTTTCCAAAGCATGAAAGTCCAGTAATAGGAGTAAATAAACAGTTACGATCTAGCGGAATTTTCAACAATTCACGTAAGCAAGTTATTAAGCTATCATCCGGAGAACCAATATTAACAGACTTTATTAAAACCAATGACAGTTTGAAAATGAGGGCCCAAGCAGATGCAAGAAAAGGCGAAAAAAAATGTTTCGACAATAAACTTGCAGCTAATAATCCAATAGAGGCCTTAAAGAATGTCGCCGCCTTAATTAGGCAGGACAGTGATAGCAATGGGCCAAGTCGACAAAGCAGTGTAAACAGCGACTCGCCCGCTACAAGCATTTGCTTCACAAGCAGCACATCTTTTGAGAAAGCTGGCACTCCTGACTTAACAGCGAATACTTTTGAAAATCAACTAAGCTCGGATGAAATAGTTGAATCTAATAAGGTCATGAAACCGCGAAGAGAAAAGACTGAATCTGATATAATTTTTCGGAGAAATTCCCAATATAATCGGCATACAGAGCTATTGACAAGTTGTGGGCAGGAAGCGGTACTCGTTCAGGAAAAGGTAATTTGCTCCCAGCTCCGGATAGTTTGATTAATATTTTACTTACATAATGGAATGAGGGTTTGGTTGTCTAACATGGTTTTCACTAACATTTAAATCCATATGGAAGCTTTTATAAAGTTGGTATGTTTTGTATTTAGTATGTAGTGGTTTTGGTTATTTTAACAATTAATTTGGTAAATGTATGGGAATTGTTTTCGTGCTCCTGTTGCGTTTATACTTAATACTAAAATTACATACTTCGTATTTATATATTCTAAGATACATTGGTTTTAGACATTGCTCACACGTCTTACATTTTGGCGTGATTATATATCTTCTAGTGTATAGAAATACTTTAGTGTGGTACATGTATTGGGAAGGCAGAAAGTACTAAGGTAGTACAATTAACAAAGTAGAGGAATCTATCATAATCTGTTAACAGCTTTATCACCTAACAATACACTGCAACTCATTAACGTAAACTAACTGAATTCCTTAAAAATAACGATCTGTACGCGAATACCGTCTTCCTGCCAAGAAATCAACAAATGCAAATTATATTCACGATATCTACTTATGCCATCAACATTTGAAATTTAACCATATTAGGAATGCTGTCTAACGAAATGTCACAGAAGCTGGCAAGAAACAATCATCAATTTGTGAATGTGTTTTACTACTGCATGTTTTGGCTGCCGTGTATGTCAAGCTCTTTTAATGTTGAAATAATTATTAATATTGCTATAATTTTACAAACGTTTGTCTCACTCCTAAATAAGAAAACAATAACACAGGTTTAGAAAAAATATTTTTTCTTAAATACATTGATACATAAAATATTTTTGTGGTTAAATAAACATTAAATACATGTTTTTATGTAATTAAACATGTTTTACGTAACGTTATCAGCTACTATTAAAGAATAGGCATACTAAGAAAGAAATGCTAATGAACCATAACATAATGTTTAATTACGTATAGGGTCGATCGAGCGGTGCTAATGAAGGCAGTGGGTCTCGGACTAGTTCCGTACTGCCCGACTTGTTGAGCCAGGCTGGCCAACCAACCACTCCGCCGCGACACGATAAATCAACGAGTGAAGAGGTAAGTTCGAGAACCAATGCGATCTTAACTTATGCCTAATCTTACCATAATATTATTAAGATAATGATTGGTTACAATTATTAAATTTGATCTTGAAGGAATTACGCATAATCGTATTTCCCAATAAATTTTATACTAGTAGCCCCGGTTTGCTTTTTAATGACACTGGTGGGTAGTCTCATTAAATATAAATTATTGATTTTTTATTATCTGATAATTAATTTGTGAGTGACATTTTCACCCTACTCATGCTTTAATTTATAGGGGTTAACTTAAAAGGGGATTTTTAGCAACATGCCATGATGTGTTCATAATAAAAAGTAACTCAGGTGCTTCCAACTCGAGCGCTGCTTCATATATTGTAGCTTCTATGCCAATATGTAGTAATGCATTTTTATTTGCCATAAGTATAAAACAATTATTACAAAAGATTCTGATAAACCAACAACAATATAGTGTCGATTAAAATTATTGCAATTTACTTTCAATCAATATCAGAAGTAACAATAAAGCTTAAGGTTGGAAGCTCCTGTTGAGCTTATGACTGTGTGGTGTCTAAAGCTTTTGGTTTATCGTATTAATGTGATAATGGTTGTCAATCATGCAAACATCCTGGAGCCACTGCGCGACCGGTTTGCACACACCTGTTACCACTGCGTAAGTACGAAACGAATTGATGCAAGAGGAAATGCTTGAAGGTTCTCATAGATTGTTGTTTGTTGAGAGTTAGAACTGTACCTCACTTCTTCTTTGTATTTATGCATTTTCTAGAAACGCTTTCATTTTATACCGAAATGTTTTATTGATCATTGAATGCAGATCGATATTATCCAAGCTTTTAATTACTTCAATATTATAGGGCAGCTTAATAACAGTTGTAATTAGAACAAGGGTCTTACGAGGGTTTAATTGTTGCTATCATCAGCTCAACTCTTGAAGTTAATTTTAGTATTGTCTATTGTAAAGTGGTCACTAACTGTTTAATATTAAATACACCTTTCATCTGGCATTTTGACCACAGCGTTCTCTTATTCAATCCTGAATATAAATGTATAGATTCACAGTGGTATTCCTTTAAGTCAAATAAAGCATTATATAACCTATTGACATGCGCTCACAGCAAGTTCATGCCTGCTGACATTTCACATAGCATTACATTTTATGTTACAGTCATAAATGTTGATAATAGCCATCAAGCTAATAACTTTCCAACTATATTTGAGATGACAACTAATCTATGGGAAATGGACTTATTTGACTAACAAATCATACATTAATGCAAAAGGTTGATGATGGGCTAAACTTGCTGTAGGAAGATAATAATGAAATAGTTTTGTTTTTACAAGTAAAACACTTTAAAAATTTTCTGTTCCAGTACAGGCAAGCCATTGCCGGAGGCACCCCTTTGTCCCATCATCACCACCACCCACCGTCATCCTCGGTCCAATCCACACCGTCCAAGTCTTTCATCTCGGGCGTCTCCTCCCCCCACCCATTACAGCATTCTCCTTCAAACTCGTCCGTGGGGTCCCAACAACAGTTCCTTCAACAGAAGCAGCGTTCATTCCTGACGTTCGGATTTGGTGCTGGTTCCACTGGCAGCGGCGGCACAGCAGGTTCTGGTGGTAATGCTTCCCGGCGAGAGAGCCACGTCAACGTCAATGTCACACCCACGGGACACGATCTATCTTCCGATACGCCCGAAATACGTAAATACAAGAAAAGATTCAACTCTGAAATCCTCTGTGCAGCATTATGGGGTAAATCTGAACAGAATAAAAAAAATAAAATTTCGTTACAAATTGCATATTTCCTAAACTATTTTTTTTCCAGGAGTCAATTTACTTATCGGCACCGAAAATGGTTTAATGTTGCTAGATCGTTCAGGCCAAGGTAAAGTTTATCAATTGATCTCGCGACGCCGCTTCCAACAGATGGAAGTGTTAGAAGGACAAAACATACTTGTAACTGTTTCGGGGAAAAAGAATCGTGTGCGTGTTTACTACCTTAGCTGGCTCAAGTCCAAAATATTGCGGACTGATGGACTTAGTGATGTAAGTATAAATCATCTAATTAAATTTATTGTTTATTACTTTTCCTGTTAATTCATTCATAAAATTCGTTATACTTTTATTTATATTACATTTACATTAATAGCAAGCCGAGAGGAGAAATGGGTGGATAAACGTTGGAGAATTACAAGGAGCGGTACATTTCCGTATCGTAAAGTATGAAAGGATCAAGTTTCTTGTAATCGCTCTGAAAGACTCGATCGAAATTTATGCATGGGCGCCTAAACCATATCATAAATTTATGGCCTTCAAAAACTTTGGAGATCTGCAACACAGGTAAAATGAAAGGACATGAATTTATTACCTTCTATTTTCTTCCGATTGCAATTTTGGGGAACATGCCACGAATATTCACACACTCCCCTGGTCAATTGTTGTAACCAAATAAAGCTTAAAAATATTTGAGCAAAATTTTCACTTCCTTTTTGAGCCTCATTGTAATGATCGTAGGGACATGAAACAAGTATACCCATTTTTTCCCATTCTGAGGCAGGCATTCGGCGGACCATTTATTTTAGTATGTAATATCCTGGAAGTTCTGATAAAACAAATGTAGAAACACTTTTTACTATAAATATCTGCAATACCTGGGATAAAACAAATAACAAAAACCTTTAAGAAAAGAACGTACTCTACCTCAACGATCGGAAACGCGCTTGTGACTCCTGAGTTACAGGCGCTCATGGGCCAGTAGTCACATTCCATCTGGTGACTCGTCTTCTCATTTGTCCCCCATATCATAAAAAAAGGACTTCTTCATATCCACTACGCACAACGTTAACAAATTACATTGTTGACATCACAATTTAAAATTTCACTTTCAGACCTCTTTTAGTGGATTTGACCATAGAAGACAGCACAAGACTGAAAGTAATATATGGATCTGCTGATGGTTTCCATGCTGTTGATTTAGACACTGCAACTGTCTATGATATTTATATTCCAAAGCATGTAAGTAGTAATGTAAGTGGAATCAACGTTTTATTATTTTTTCTCATATAAATATGCAAACTAATGTATCTAATTATTATTTTTTAAGAATGAGTCCTGATGCTAATTAGTAGCTCCATAAAATATAAGACATTCATTTATGCTTTGAAATTAATGGTTTTTCTATTCATCTGTGTTAAAACAGCATGCACAATACCAAAAATAAACAAAGATATTAACTGCTAGTGCTAGTGCTGCTGGACTCACAGCCTTCATATAATTCATAAAATATTTATCAATATTTGTAATTTACTGTATGTTAACAATTTACAGACACAAGGCGCAATCGTTCCACACTGCATTGTCCCTCTACCAAATTCTAATGGAGTTCAGTTATTGTTGTGCTATGATAATGAAGGTGTCTATGTCAATACTTACGGGAGAGTTAGCAAGAACATAGTTCTACAGGTTGGCAACTAATAACTACAAATATATTTTAATACATCTCAAAGTAAAATGTTAGTGTAACACTTACTTCTTAATTTCAGTGGGGTGAAATGCCAACATCGGTAGCCTACATAGGTACTGGACAGATTATGGGATGGGGTAATAAAGCCATCGAAATTCGTTCAGTAGAGACTGGTCACCTAGATGGCGTATTTATGCACAAGAAAGCACAGCGACTCAAATTCTTATGTGAACGCAATGACAAAGTATTCTTTTCTTCTGCCAAAGGTGGTTCCTCTTGTCAGATATATTTTATGACGCTCAATAAACCCGGCATGGCCAACTGGTAGTGTCAGGGTGCGGCTGGCGTAGAGCACGCTGCTGATCTGTGATTGTAACACGAACGGCGTCCCTATTCAGTGCATGCCCGCACTGTACAAGATAATGCCAGTAGAATAGTCAATACAAAATCATGTGCTTTGGCCACTCGAAATTCAAAGACTTGTGATAGTGACAGAATTAGTATATGTGCTCAAAAGACAATCCACAAAATGTTATACTTTCAAGTATTCAAGGATCTTCTTAGTAAATGTGGCATTTTGTACTGATAAAGATAATTTCAATTTATTACAAGCTATTAAGGAATATATATTATTAAGCAATAACCTCTAGGATAAATGTTTTGATATTGACAATTATGCGTAAGTAAGTTAATGTGCTTAGGTTTTATATTATGTTGCAATTTGATAATTTCTAAAAGAAAATGTAATTGAAATCAACTATTAATTCATATATGCCATATTGTTTATAATGTTAAGCTAGTTGGTGATGATTATTATTAATTGGTTACACAATTATTTTTATGATATTAACAAAGAAAAATGCCATGTCAGACAGATAGATACTTATTATTGACAAATCTTCAACCAAACAATTAGAAGTAATGTAAAATTATTCTTCAATTATATTGTAAGGTTCATTCAATTTAAATTGGCATTTAGTCAAGTCACTTTGTACCATAATTATCACACCAAACTACATTTTTATTAGGGAATAAATTCTTAAAATTTCGTAATACATATTTATTATTTATTTGTTATGTACTATATTATTTACATGTATAAAGATATAACTGTGCATATTGAAAATATATATTTGAAGACTTTTTATTTGAAGTACCTTAGCCCAATAAATTTTTTAAATACATTTTACGTTTTATTAAATATTGATGACTACTCTGCTTCTTCAGCTTTCACTGATTTGGAGGAAGGCACCGCCACGGAGTTAAATCCTGAGTTGGAAACATTATTATCGTTAAGAACTCATACTCATGAAATAGCGAGAAACTAAAATATAATTCAGCCGCACTCGGACAGACTCGACAGAAAAAATAAAGGTGTTTTCAGAGTCTCGGTAGGTAACGTATAAATTAAGAGGGCGTATTAACTGTAGTGTTATGGTGTGCGTTACCCCAGCAAAATAATGTCGAAAATTGTCATTTAAACGTTATAGATAATTAGTTGCTCCCCTTCTGTAATTGTTAGGCACATTTTTAAATTTGTTTCACTTAAACTTTTTTAGTTATTTCAAAAAAACATTTCCTGCTGGGGTAACGTTTGAAACGTTACCGCAGCCAGACATTTTCTTTTTTAATTGTAATATTTAAATAAATTTTAGCTAGATAATTAGTTATCTGGACTAGGTAAATGTTACAACTTATTTGGTATTTGTATTTTCTTCGGCTGCGAAGTTATTCGAATTCCTGCTGGAGTAACGTTTGTGGGTTTGCTGGATCTCTGAAACGGGTAAGCGGATTGTAACCATCTTTTGTACATAACTTCTTAAGGATTAGTTTTAATTTGTTCGACAATAAAATAATAAAAATAATGGACCGTTTAAAAATTATTTAGGTAAGTATGAAAACACTTCAATACGTCCTAACACTTTAAATAAGACCTCTAAATACTTACTTCAAACGTTATTCTATTGCTTGTAACTACCTTCAAATGTATACGAATTTTCGTAAGAATACTGTAAGTGACTAAAAAGTTATGATGAAATGTAGCTCTCCACGTTCACGATCACAATGTGTGCGGCCTTTTTTGGCCACCGATAAACCTGTGTGTGGATATATAAACTGAATGTTATGCTAATAATTAGTTGTTTAGTTCAGTTGTCTACCTGTAGAATTTCAGCGTCGTACATATAATAATTTACGAGATAATTAAATAAAAGTCATTAGAAGGTGCAAGTCCGTGGTAATCCGACCATGTTTAGGTTGTTACAAAAAAGCGATCACCCAGTACATTGCGCTGTCTTTTAAAATGTTTAGTGTAATACACCTTACGATTTCGGTACAGTTGCGTACAGTGTTAAATACATTCAATATTTATTCATTATTATTACCTATTATTTATTTTGTTTTTACCCTAATTGATCTTAAGCACTAGTTTCTTTACTTAAAATTTCTTTAGTCTTTTTTACTACCGGAGCTACAATCAACAGAAAATCTGCACTGGTCCGCTAAAATTATAAATATGTAGATACATGTATGAACGATTCACCTGACTGCAATAAATCGAAAATTTAAACCAATAAGAAATCGTTTCATTTCTTTGATTTTTTTTTGTAAAGAAATAACACTAAAGTAATTGTATTTTATTTTGGGGTGTATAGAGCTTAGACTTGAATGCATCAAAATATTTAAAGCAACAAGTCATCTACAATAAGTTAAAATAGACCGAATAGTAGAAGAATACAGTTGTAAATTAGAATGCATCAACATTGCATCGCCCAACAGTCGTATACCTCGTAAGAGTAGGTAATATTGTTCTGTGGTCTATACCGAGAACCGAGAATTATCTATACCTATGTACCTACCGTTAAGCGTTGAGCCCGTGACTGTTGATTTCTGTTAAAAACGAACAGTTGTTGAATGATATTTTGATATAATAACGGTAATTTAATTTATCGAGTGAAAGTGATACATTTTTATAGATAAAATTATTGGTCAGATAATATTTGTCAATCAAGAATCGCTGATAATACATCCTTCGCTAGAACGCGGGAGGGGAGGGGCGAAGGGATACTTTATTGTTTGCAATTTGCATCTAGTGCACTAAACTTGACCCTTAGGCAGATAATATACGTGTTGTAAAGTACGTGTGCGCTTCCGCTTTCTATTTTTGCAAATATTTATCGTATTCTTGAGAGTTCTTCAATATGTGTGTACCTAATTACTAATAATGGGCATTAATGCTAATTCGATTCAATTTATGTAATTGTCAATTCTTGTCTTAGGATATTAATTACTAATGCTAATATTGAAATTTTGTTCAGGGTGAACAAATTAAAAACGATCATAACTTGTAGGTAGGTATATCACTTATTACTAATTTTACATAAATAATTTATTTTATTATAATTTAACTCACCGCGATTTTGTGATCAAATATTTTATTTTCTCCAACATTATTACAGAAATATTGCAATACAGAGTTTGTTCACGATATGCTAGCCTAAGTCGATTCATCACTTAAAAAAATCCCCATCTATTCACAAAATACCTATTTACAACGCATACGTTACACTCTTCAAAACTTAAATTACCTATACCTACCCTAAAATTAAACTTCAAATAACAAATACTACGCAAGTACCAATTCTATGAACAACTATAAACAATTCACCTAAACATTACGAGAAAACAAAAGCATTCAAAACAATACCTAATCTCCCGGCTGATTACTAATTATATGCAATAAACAATCCTAAATAAAAATTATTTAAAAAACATGTAGTTTTTTGTAACACTTATGTACATATCCGTAGTAAACTTACAAATAATATCCTACATATTTTAAAAGCCAGCACAATGTACTGGGTGATCGCTTTTTTGTAACCACCTAAACATGGTCGGATTACCACGGACTTGCACCTTCTAATGACTTTTATTTAATTATCTCGTAAATTATTATATGTACGACGCTGAAATTCTACAGGTAGACAACTGAACTAAACAACTAATTATTGGCATAACATTCAGTTTATATATCCACACACAGGTTTATCGGTGGCCAAAAAAGGCCGCACACATTGTGATCGTGAACGTGGAGAGCTACATTTCATCATAACTTTTTAGTCACTAACAGTATTCTTACGAAAATTCGTATACATTTGAAGGTAGTTACAAGCAATAGAATAACGTTTGAAGTAAGTATTTAGAGGTCTTATTTAAAGTGTTAGGACGTATTGAAGTGTTTTCATACTTACCTAAATAATTTTTAAACGGTCCATTATTTTTGTTATTTTATTGTCGAACAAATTAAAACTAACCCTTAAGAAGTTATGTACAAAAGATGGTTACAATCCGCTTACCCGTTTTAGAGATCCAGCAAACCCACAAACGTTACTCCAGCAGGATTTTGAATAACTTCGCAGCCGAAGAAAATACAAATACCAAATAAGTTGTAACATTTACCTAGTCCAGATAACTAATTATCTAGCTAAAATTTATTTCAATATTACAATTAAAAAAGAAAATGTCTGGCTGCGGTAATGTTTCAAACGTTACTCCAGCAGGAAATGTTTTTTTGAAATAACTAAAAAAGTTTAAGTGAAACAAATTTAAAAATGTGCCTAACAATTACAGAAGGAGAGCAACTAATTATCTATAAAGTTTAAATGACCATTTTCGACATTATTTTGCTGGGGTAACGCACACAGTGTTATGTATTTACACGGACGGTGACAGAGTAAAAAGTAAATAAAAATTGTAGTCAAAATTAACGTGTGCGTTGCCCCAGCGGAAAAAGTTCGAATTTCATTATTTGAGTTGATTTTGAGTGTATGGTTATTAAAACTTTGTGCATCCAACCATTGCAGTTATTCACCAAAAACTGTTTACGCTGGGACAGCGTTGTCTCAGCGGCATGTGCATTGCCCAGCGGAAAAAGTTCGAATTTCATTATTTGAGTTTAACAAATATTTAGTGTATGACGTCGTGTAATTGTGTATGGTAAGTAAAATTTAGTTCATCCAACCATTGGGGAGTTATGCACGAAAAACTATTTCCGCTTCGGCATTTTTTTTATCCTTTGGATGTAGAAGAAATAAAACGGTATCAAAAATAAGTGTATGACGTGAGGTAATTGTGTATGTTTGAATTTGTGCGTCAATAAACTCGAAGATATTCAAGTTTCCGCTGCGACAACGTTTGGCCATTTGCTAAATTTCATATAAAACGCTTTTCTAGAGGTGTAGATTTTTTCATACGTTGTTTTGAATTTGTTTATACTGTTTGTGAAAACGTATTTAAAAAAAACATACTGTTCAAAAGAAATAAATATAAACGTAAACAGAGGTTATTAGATCCTAGTACTTAATGCTTATGCACTAGGATCTAATTTATAACGTTATACATACCTTGTAAGCATCTACGTCTTGCCGTTTTTCGTGAATAACTCTTCAATAGTTTAATGCACAAATTTTTACTTACCATACACAATTACACGACGTCATACACAAAATATCCGTTAAACTCAAATAATGAAATTGGAACTTTTTCCGCTGGGGCAACGCACACATTAATTTTGACTACAATTTTTATTTACTTTTTACTCTGTCACCGTCCGTATATCACATAACACTACAGTTAATACGCCCTCTTAATTTTTGCCTCTATATTTATACGTTACCCACCGAGACTCTGAACACACCTTTATTTTTTCTGTCGGAACCCCTCGGATACAACCCTCCAATGGATGATTATGTTGGACAGATGCCAGTAGCCGGGGAACCAGGTATACCCTAGAATGGAAAGCCCTGGTACCCCGAAGTACCTCGGGCCATCTACGACTTATAGATGACCCCTCCTGTGTGGTAACCCAAATGTTCCCTTCCTGCCTCCGAAGGGCCTGCTAGTGACAGATGGACCCTGAACACACCTGATGCTAAGATTGGCGTTATGACGCATGGACAACCTTATCTTTACTTCCCTTTTCTCCCTCTCTTATTTATTATTATTATTATAAAGACAGGAAGGCAGTTGAAAAACTGACAAAAGCCTATATCCTCAAGAGATTCCTATTAGTTGTCCTTAGATTCGATTACATATCTATCTGTAGAGTTGATTTTTGAATTCGTTCACATTTTGGGCAGATATAACATCATCTGGAAGCTTATTCCATGCTTTGACTACACGATTGCTTAAGAAGTGTTTGTGAAGATTGATGTTAGAAAAGCTGATACAAAGCTTAAGATTGTGGCCTCTTAGATGAGTAGCCATTTTTTATGAGTATTTTATCAAACTTTAAGGTCACAATGTCCATTTAAGATCTTATATATTTCAATTACCAATGAAGAAACAGTACGGTAGTACTGTAGTGAGATGGTGAAGTAATGGCTTGTATGCATAGAGTGAAGATACTTTCCTCAATCGGCTATTGAAAGGAGCTCTCAAAACTTAAGTACAGGAACAAAAAACCATTTTTTATTTTTTATTTCTATGAGATATCTACACAGAGGTTATAAAAGTTTTGAATTCAACAATAGTCTTTGGAAAAGGTTTCTGTGTGCTAATGAATTAATTGATTACAACTTTTTATTCAGGTGGTAAAAGTTGTTAGTGTACCTACTTGTAGACTTGCTAGTGCTAGTGTACTTGTTGCTAGTGTGTTGTAGAACTCTGTTATCAAATATTTACAGACCAGGCAACAAAACTGTACAACCTACAAGAGAAACATTTTAACTGTTCTCTGTTTGTAACTGTTTCAATATTGCTATGTAGTAGCTAGTATCAATTAATGTGACATAGCAGCGGTAGCATAATGCCTGTAGCCTCAGACTTTGGTTGGTTGGGTTAAAACCCAACACACTAAATGTGTTAAACATTACTTGTACAGGTTGGCCATGAAACTGGAACACCAGCTTTAAACATTTATGGTACTTGCCTTTGGCATGCAATTTTAAAAAGAACTATCCGTTTAAAAGTTATGACTATTCCAAATAAAAGATATGGACAAGTCTTTAAGTGTTAAAGCTAGTATCCCATTTTCATGGACACCTGTATAAGTATTTTTCAAGAACAGAAAAATAAAACAGCATCATTTCACCAACATTGGGTAACTTACATATGGGTATTGATTAATTAATATATTATGAGCTAGTGTTAAATTTAGAAATTATATTTTTTTTCTTTCCATAACTAAAGTCTTAACAAAGGTATAAGTTGGCTATTTAACATTAAAGTACAGTAGGTATGGAGTGTAGAGGCAAAAAGAACCATGTAACATGGGGGAAAAGTTGAAGTGTCCAGCTGTATACTGAAAATAGAGGTTGCATATGAAAAACTACAATATGAACATAGCTGTTGTAAACAGAGAAGTGTGCTGAGTTCAAATATTTTAAAATTTATATAGAGTCGTTAGTGAAATGCCAGAATAGAAAACCTCAACCATTTACATGATTTTATTAGTCTATCTTATTCTTATTACCTTTGATTTCTTTCAAATTTTTACTAGGGTACCGCAGAGCCACCCTTATTGGACACATTTTTAGGAACACTTTCCATACACAGAGAAGGTTCTCCTTG
Source organism: Arctia plantaginis (assembly GCA_902825455.1). Lineage (NCBI taxonomy): Eukaryota > Metazoa > Arthropoda > Insecta > Lepidoptera > Erebidae > Arctia > Arctia plantaginis. The sequence goes on from CADEBD010000303.1 coordinate 4,368,084, forward strand.
CATCTACCCTCAATACCTTTAGGAATGGAGCACTTGTCATAAACATGTATAACATAGACCAGCAATTTTTCCAAATATAAACTACCAATTTTGCTATACAAATTTATTGACTTTTACAGAAAACATGCTTCACATCCATTACCTTCTACTAACTCAGCAATAACTTTGTGGACAATGATGTGGGTTGTATGTTTTGATATGTAAATTCTAAATTATTTGTAAAGAATGCAATGTATAACTCTATTTTGTCTCAAATAAATAAAATAATACATATATTGGACCAATTCACCGCACAAATGTTGATGATCTCAGGCAAACTGCAATTCCAAAACCATTATTAAAGTCATTGCTATTTGTTGCAGATTTAATTATTACTTTTAATAAATTAATTAAATAAAAAGTAACTGCTCAACAGCAAGAACAACATTAAGAATTATATGTAAAAGTTGTCTAGCAAAGATGATACCTATTGCACTCTTCAAACAGATCAGAATATTTGTATCAATTTGTTTAAAAAAAAAATTACTAGACTAGACAGGATGTGAAAATATGTCACAGGTTCCATATTAATAAACTGAAAACTTATAAAAGAGCTACGAAGGCAATAATTTTGAACTAGATAGAGCTTCTGTTTCTTTTGTAGTCATAGGAACTAGCATTAAACCTGGAACAGGTGGCTGCATTTCTAAATCTCGTAAATTATTTACTTTAATTTTAAGATCACTGCGTAATTTATTAATATCTATATTTAATTGTTTTTGATCCGCTTCCAATAACAACTTTGCATCTTGAAATTTATGTTTTATCAAGACAGATCCCACAGTTACCCAGCATTTCTGTTGGTTTGTTTTGGTTAAATCTCGAAGTGCTTCTCGGTTTTGATTTCTTCTCTTATCTAGCATTATAACTTCCCGTTTGTCTGACAGAATTTCCTCGGCCAACTTTTCAGCTGCCATCAAATATTGTAAAACTTTTTCGTGATCTTCCATGGTACTTATTTATTTTTGTTCAACTTTGTCAAAAAATTGCATTTATTAACAATTGGTTTTTGTTTATTTCTAAGTTCCTACTATCGAATTTAACCTTTGGCTTTGTAGAGCAATGCAATATTGTAATTAAATTAATACAAACTAGAGTTGTGTAGTTCCTGAGTGAGTGATCTAAAATTCTAAAAGATATATATATACCTATCATTCACCGCATTCAAGCGGATAAAATGTATCACTCGCTCACACTAGCTCTGAATTAGGCATGGACAAAATCACAGTGAACTGTGAAAGACCGGTGATTTATCATTTGATTTTTTCGTACGTAGGTTAGGGTTACAACTTTTTTTTCCTTATTTTATTATTTAGGGGTTTTTATCCTTTCGGATATGACAACCCCATTGTAACCATTTTAACTTACATCTAATAACATAATTATATATACCAGTAGTCATTTGACAGAGTTTCTTTGCTCCATTAGATGCAGGTGCAGACAGAATCATTTCATCATCATCATCATCAGCCTATCGCAGTAAACTGCTGGACATAGACCTCTCCCATTGCACGCCACTTAGATCGATTTTGGGCTTCTCGCATCCAGATCCTGCCAGCCATCTTGCGCAAATCGTCACTCCACCTGGCCTGTGGGCGTCCTACACTACGTTTGCCGAGACGCGGTCTCCACTCAAGAACTCGTTTTCCCCAACGTTTTCCCCACTGCCATTTCAGCTTGCTGATCCGGTACGCTATGTCGGTGACCTTGGTTCTCTGCCGGATCACCTCATTTCTGATGCGATCCCTTAGAGAAACGCCGAGCATAGCCCTTTCCATAGCACGTTGAGCGACTTTGAACTTGTGGACCAGCCGTACCGTAAGTGTCCACGTTTCAGCTCCGTATGTCATGACGGGTAGGACACTGTGAGATCGACGATGAGAAGACTCAACGTAGCTTCCCAAACGCTGCCCAACCCAACCGAATTCTTCTGTTCACGTCGTCCTCGAAGTTGTTTCTACCTAACTGCAATGTCTGCCCGAGGTACACATAATTTTGAACAACTTCGAGAACGGCACCGTGTACCGCAATCGGTTCCGGTATTACATGTTCGTTGAACATGTCCTTGGTTTTATCCAAGTTCATCCAAAGGCCGATGCATACAGAAGTGTCAGCTAAGTCATTCAGCATTTGTTGTAGGTCGAATCCTGAAACGTCTCTGCCATGATGACGATGTCATCTGTAAATCGCAAGTGAGAGATGTATTCGCCATTGATATTGATGCCACGCCCTTTCCAGTGCAGCGTCTTGAACATGTCCTCCATTGCATTTGTGAACAATTTCGGGGATATAACGTCCCCTTGTCTCACTCCTCGATGCAATGGTACGGACCTTGTTTGCTGATTCTGTACTTGGACGGACATGGTGGCGGCTTCGTAGAGACATCTCATCACTTGGATGTATCGCCAATCTACTTGGCAACGCTGCAGGGACTCCAGAACAGACCAGATCTCGATCGAGTCAAAGGCTTTCTCATAGTCCACGAATGCTAGACACAGGGGCTGATTATATTCTTCGGTCTTCTGTATAATCTGCCGCACTGTGTGGATGTGGTCTATGGTGCCATATCCGCTCCGAAACCCAGCTTGCTCCGGTGGTTGGAATTCGTCGAGTCTTTGCGCAAGACGGTTCGTGATGACTCTCGAAAACAGCTTGTAGACGTGGCTTAGAAGGGATATGGGTCGATAGTTCTTCTACCTGGTCTTGTCACCCTTTTTGAAGAACAAGACGACCACACTCCTACTCCACGCTTCCGGAGTTCTCCCTTCAAAGAGGACAGCGTTGAAGAGCTTTTGGAGCTCCCAGCAGCTCTGTTGCAGAATCATTTGGGGGATTCCTATGTCACATGGGTTTGGCTCCAATGCTTACATGAGAATTACCCTATCCCTACGGTTCTTGACTTTCATCAGAACATGTTGTACATCTTTCTCTACCCCACACACATTAGATTGGAGCATCAATTTTGTCCATTAAGTATGCAAATTTGTTTGATAGAATGTGTCCTGATCTTAATCTTAATATTACCTTAACTAAATCTCTATAAAAATTATATCCTGTAAACCATGGTGTACGGCGTAGCTCAGATTGGATAGACTTATACCAAATTCCTTTGTTTTCAGATCACATCATCACATCATCAACAGCCTTTAATAGTCCACTGCTGGACATAGGTCTCTCCTTATAAAGGAGGTTTTGGCCTACTATACCACGCTGGCCAGACGGGTTGGTATAGGGTTCGCTACCCCTGGCCTATAGGCCTATCGTGTTGCTGGACGAGGCGGGCAAACTTTTCGAGAGGGTGCTCTCTGCCCGCATCGTCCGGCACCTTTGCGAGGTTGGCCCCGATCTGTCGGACGCCCAATTCGGTTTCCGAGAGGGGCGTTCGACGATCGATGCCGTAATGCGCCTTAGGGCCGTGACCGAGGAGGCCGTGAGCTGCGGCGGAGTGGTGTTGGCGGTGTCCTTGGACATCGCCAACGCCTTCAATAGTCTGCCATTCAGCTGCATCAGGGAAGCGCTCCGCTACCACGGAGTGCCGGAGTACCTGAGGCGGCTGGTGGCAGACTATCTTGAGGAGCGAACCGTCATGTACGAGGACCGAGATGGCGTCTTGAGACGCAGGGCCATGTCCTGCGGTGTTCCGCAGGGGTCTGTCCTAGGACCTCTCCTGTGGAACATCGGGTACGACTGGGCCCTACGAGGGCGTCTCCCCCCCGGGCTGGGTGTAATCTGCTACGCGGATGACACCTTGCTCACGGCCCGGGGGGCTAACTTCCAGGAGGCGGCACGCCTGGCCGCCACGGGAGTTTCCCTGGTGGTCGGGCGCATTGAGGCGTTGGGTTTGCGGGTGGCCCTGGATAAGACGGAGGCCCTATTATTTCATGGGCCCCGTCGTGGTCCACCCGCCGGCGCCTCAATCGAGGTCGGCTCGGTCCTCGTACCGGTCCGGGCCCAGATGAGGTACCTGGGTCTGGTCCTAGACGGTAGGTGGCTCTTCGACGAGCACTTCCGACAGCTTGGTCCGAAGCTGGTGGACACTGCCTCCGCCCTAGGGCGACTTTTGCCCAATTTGGGCGGGGCCAGTGTTCCCACGAGGCGGCTGTACGCGGGGGTTGTCCGGTCCATGGCGCTTTATGGTGCACCGGTGTGGGTGGCGGCTCTGACCGCCCCGAATAGGGCGCGCCTCTGGCGCCCCCAGAGGATATTGGCGGTCAGAGCCATACGCGGATACCGCACGGTGTCCACCGAGGCGGCCTGTGCCTTGGCCGGAACACCCCCGTGGGATTTGGAGGCGGAAGTGCTCGCCGAAGTTTATCGGCGAGTGGCTGACTTCCGGGCGGAGAGCGGTTTTCGCCCTCCGCCCGAAGACGTGCGCGAGTGGCGCGAAGCCGCTCGCCGAGCCACTATGGTGAGATGGTCGTTCCGGCTGGAGACTCCACGCGCTGGCTTCGCCGCCGTGGAGGCTCTCCAGCCGGTCATCGCCGAGTGGGCAGGGCGGCAGCACGGGACCCTTTCCTTCCGGCTGACGCAGGTGCTTTCCGGGCACGGTTGCTTCGGAAAGTACCTGTACTCGGTCGCTAGGAGGGAATCGAGTCCCGCCTGCCACCACTGCGACTGCGGTGAGGATTCGGCCCAGCACACGCTGGCGGTTTGCCCCGCATGGGCGACGCAGCGCCGGGCCCTCACTGCAGTCATCGGAGCGGATCTCTCGCTACCGGCCGTAATTCGCTCCATGGCTGGTAGCGACAGTTGTTTTACCGCGGTCGCAACCTTCTGCGAGGAGGTAATCTCGCAGAAGGAGGCGGCGGAGAAGGCCCGGGAGGACGACCTCCACTCGGACCTGATCCGCCGCCGGCGAACCGGGCGGCGGAGGCGCGCTCACCTGCGCCTCATGCCGCCCTGAGTGTGGCCGCGGGTGGACGGGATGGGTTCTCCCCTCCACCCGCATTAGTTGGCCAGCCGCGAGGGGGCGGCGTCCGCGTGTGCCGGACGTCGCCTAAAGAGAGGGTCCACTGAGACGGAGCCCGCATCAGGAGCGGGCCGGCGCTGGGAGGGGTCCAGAAGGAGATAGCTACCTGGACCCCTCCTAAACTAAAAGCGCAAAGAGGGCACACCGTGTGGTTTTAGTCGGTTCGAGTCCGACACACCGCCCCGCCGAACGAGAGCCCCGGCGGGGTGACGGTCCGAGGGGATTTCCACACGTAAAAAAAAAAAAAAAAAAGGGTTCGCTACCCCTGCCCTCGCCGCACGAGCAAGGAACTGGCGTGTCCTGGAAGAGGTTGAGACGCTCTCGGATCACCTGTATATCCGATTTGAGCTCTCCCGGACCCAGGACTCCAGTAGGGGTCACGTGGCGCGGCGTTTATCCCGCTTTCCGCGGTGGGCTGTTGCCAGGCTGAACTGGGACCTACTGGAGGAGGCAGCCATAATTCACTCGTGGCTGTCTCCTCAGGCTCCGACCGAGGAGGTCGACGTGGGGGCTGGCCGCTTTCGCGATGCGATTACGCATGTATGCGATGCGGCCATGCCCCGCGTTCGAGGTCGTCGGCCTCCAAGGAAGGAGGTCTACTGGTGGTCCCAGGAGCTGGCGGACCTCCGTGCGGCCTGTACACGTGCCCGGAGGTCCTACACACGCAGTCGGCGGCGTCACCGTGGAGACGGTGAGGAGGACCGGCTTCATGAGGAGTACCGACGGGCGCGGAAAACTCTGAAGCTGGCCATTAGCCGCGCCAAAGAGGAAAAGAGACAGGAGATGCTGGAGGGTCTTAATCGTGACCCCTGGGGTCGCCCTTACCGCGCGGTGCGAAAAAAGCTCCGCGCGTCGGGCCCCCCCCTTACGGAGACTCTCCAGCCCAGCTTCCTGCGAGAAGTGGTTGAGGGCCTTTTCCCACAACGAGCGGAACACACTCCCCCGTCGATGGCCTCCCTGGCCGGAGACGACGGGGAGCACGGGGAGGACAATGTTCCGCCCGTCCGGGATTCGGAGGTAGGGGCGGCTGTTCTACGGATTCGTTCCAAGAACACCGCCCCTGGGCCAGACGGGGTACCGGCCCGAGTGCTGGCCCTGGCCCTCAACCACATGGCAGACCGCCTCGGGGAGGTGTTCGACGCTAGCTTGGCGTCGGGACGCTTCCCTGAGTGCTGGAAGAGCGGGAAGCTGGTCCTATTGAGGAAGCCGGGACGGCCTGCCGATTCGGTCGCGGCCTATAGGCCCATCGTGCTGCTGGACGAGGCGGGCAAATTGTTTGAGAGGGTTCTTTCTGCCCGCATCGTCCGGCACCTCTGCGAGGTGGGCCCCGATCTGTCGGACGCCCAATTTGGTTTTCGGGCGGGGCGTTCGACAGTCGACGCCGTGTTGCGCCTGAGGGCCGTGACCGAAGAGGCCGTGAGCTGTGGCGGCGTGCTGTTGGCGGTGTCATTAGACATCGCCAACGCATTCAATAGTCTGCCATTCAGCTGCATCAGGGAAGCACTCCACTATCATGGGGTGCCAAAGTACCTGAGGCGGCTGGTGGCAGACTATTTAGAGGAGCGTACCGTCGTGTACGAGGACCGAGAAGGTAATTTGAGGTGTCGGCCCATGTCGTGCGGTGTTCCACAGGGGTCTGTTCTTGGACCCCTCTTGTGGAACATAGGGTACGACTGGGCCCTTCGCGCCGATTTCCCCCCCGGGCTGGGTGTAATCTGTTACGCAGACGATACCCTCGTGACAGCCCGGGGGGCAAACTTCCAAGAGGCGGCGCGCCTGGCCACAGGGGGAGTCTCCCTGGTGGTCGGGCGCATTGAGGCGCTGGGCTTACGGGTGGCCCTAGATAAGACGGAGGCCCTGTTATTCCATGGGCCCCGTCGTGGTCCACCCCCTGGCGCCTCAATCGTGGTCAACTCGGTCCTCGTACCGGTTCGGGCCCAGATGAAATATCTGGGCCTGATCCTCGACGGGAGGTGGCTCTTCGACGAGCACTTCCGACAGCTTGCTCCAAAGCTGGTCGGCGCTGCGTCTGCCCTAGGGCGACTTTTGCCCAATATGGGTGGACCCAGCGTCGCGACAAGACGGCTGTACACGGGGGTTGTCCGGTCAATGGCACTGTACGGTGCACCGGTGTGGGCGGCGGCTCTGACCGCCCAGAATAGGGTACGCCTCTGGCGCCCTCAGAGGGTAATGGCGGTCAGAGCCATACGCGGTTACCGCACCGTTTCGACGGAGGTGGCATGCGCATTGGCCGGAACTCCCCCGTGGGATTTGGAGGCGGAAGTGCTCGCCGAAGTTTATCGGCGAGTGGCTGACTCCCGGGCGGAGAGCGGATTTCGCCCTCCGCCCGAGGATGTGCGCGAGTGGCGCGAAGCCGCTCGCCGAGCCACGATGGCTCGTTGGTCGTTCCGGCTGGAGACTCCACGCGCTGGCTTCGCCGCCGTGGAGGCTCTCCAGCCGGTCATCGCCGAGTGGGCAGGGCGGCAGCACGGGACCCTTTCCTTCCGGCTGACGCAGGTGCTTTCCGGGCACGGTTGCTTCGGGAAGTACCTGCACACGGTCGCTAGGAGGGAACTGAGTCCCGCCTGCCACCACTGCGACTGCAGTGAGGGCACGGCCCAGCACACGCTGGCGGTCTGCCCCGCATGGGCGGCGCAGCGCCGGGCCCTCACTGCAGTCATCGGAGTGGATCTCTCGCTACCGGCCGTAGTACGCTCCATGGCCGGTAGCGACAGTTGTTTTACCGCGGTCGCAACCTTCTGCGAGGTAGTAATCTCGCGGAAGGAGGCGGCGGAGAGGGCCCGGGAGGACGACCTCCACTCGGACCCGATCCGCCGCCGGCGAACCGGGCGGCGGAGGCCCGGCTATCACAGCCTCATGCCGCCCTGAGTGTGGCCGCGGGTGGACGGGGTGGGTTTCCCCTCCACCCGCATTAGTTGGCCAGCCGCGAGGGGGCGGCGTCCGCGTGTGCCGGACGTCGCCTAAAGAGAGGAACATCCACATTGAGACGGAGCCCGCACCAGGAGCGGGCTGGCGCTAGGAGGGGTCCGGATGTCTTAACAACAGCTGTTCCCGGATCCCTCCTGTTACAGGCGCAGAGTGGCACACCGTGTGGTTTTAGTCGGTCCGAGTCCGACACACCACCCCGCCGCAAACCCCGGAGGGGTGACGGTCCGAGGGGATTTCCACACGTTAAAAAAAAAAAAAAAAAAAAAAAACTTGTGTCAAGTTTTCCTTCTTTTTCTTTCTTTTTTTTTCCTTGTTTTCAGATATTTTATTGAAATGCTCTTTCCATTTGTAAAAGGTAAGTGTATTGAATTTGTGTAATATTTCCGCATAATTTGGTGGTACATTAATTTCGATTCCGTGTGAGCACCCTTCTTTTGCCAATTTGTCTGCCACTTCGTTGCCATATACTTCAACATGAGAGGGAATCCATTGCAAGTTTAGAACCCTATCCTTTCTTTGTAGTTATAGTATATTTTCAAGTATCACAGTGTTGCAATGCACCCTTGCTGTCTGATATAACTACAGTATTATTGGAACGTATATTACTGAAACGGACTGTGCAACGAGTTCCGCCGACATTATAGTTGATTCAGTCTTAATATTAAAACAAGCTTTATGTTGCACAGATACTTCATAATAGGCTGCTCCCAGAGTATTAGCTTTCTTTGAACCATCTGTAAAGATTTTATGCCAGTTCGCATATTTTTTGTTTAATTCATGAATAACATTATATTTTAATGAAATGTATTCATACTCCGCTTTACCTTTCGATATACTATCTAGGCCTATTTTTATTATATCTTTGAGGTATATGTAAGTTACCCATGTGTTTAATGAAAACATTAGTAAAGGATAAGTACAATGAACTTTATATACTTTAATATAATATGTAATAGAGTATGTAATAGAGTTCAAACCCATCGCAAATAGAGTTGCGAGACTTGACCTAAACATTAACAACTTACGTATTAGTATTATACAAGTCTATGCTCCAACAGAAAAGGCGCCAGACGATATAATGCAATGTTTTTACACAGATTTAATATCTGCTCTATACAATACAGGCCCAAATATAATAATTATGGGGGACTTTAATGCCAAAATAGGAGCCGCTAGACCTGAAGACAGATGTATAATGGGACCATGGAACTATGCTAATAATGTCAGCAGAAGAGGAAAACTGCTTAAAGAATTTTGCATGGAGAATCAATTACATATTATGAACACGTACTTTAAAAAGAATAAAAAGCAAATGTGGACATGGTGCTCCCCGGATGGTAAAACATATAATGAAATCGATTATATTATCACAAACAGTAAGAATAAAATAAAAGATATAAATGTAATCAATACAACATACCCTACTGACCACAGGCTTCTTCGAGCTAAATTATCACTAAAAAAACAAATAAAATCAAGGAAATCCTTCAAGGGCAGAACTACCCCACTAACACTACAAGAAAAAGAAACACTCAAAAACAAATTCACTGAAGCGTCTGCTCCTCTTACCGCCAGTGAAGACGTCGAAGAATTATATTCAGCTTTAATTAAAACTATCCAAAACCAAATCTTACTACCGAGACAGGACTATACCATAGAAAAAACAAACCAAGACATCACACCAGATATAGCCAGACTCATAGAGAGAAGAACTATCTTAAAAGAGAAGAAAAATAAAACGAAACCTGAAAAGAAAGAGCTCTCTAAGCTGTACAAAACAATCAAGAGGAAGATAAGTAGAAGAAAGCACTCAGATAGACTAAAAATAATTGAAGAAGAGCTAATAATTAATAATTCAACCAAAAGAGGACAGCTACGTCTAAACAATACTCAAAAGTGGATTCCTTCATTATCAACAAGAGAAGGACGGTCGGTCTCTGATAGAAAGGAGTTGGTGGAAGTAGCTACACAATTTTATGAAGAGCTATATCGATGTAGGGACGTAGGTGAGAACTTTGTTACGACAGGATTGAACAGCTCGAGTGCGGAAGAGCCTTTATTGATTGAAGCAGAGGTATATAATGCTATAAAATCTCTAAAATCCTCGAAAAGCCCAGGAGAGGACGGAATTACCAATGACATTCTGAAATGCTTGATTGAGCCTCTGTCTCGTACCTTTACATACTTATTTAATGAAATTCTAAGATCGACAATTATACCATCGCAGTGGGAAACATCAATTATAACACTATTATATAAAAAAGGTGACCCGAAAGATATTGGAAATTATAGACCTATAAGTTTATTGCAAACAACCTACAAAGTATTTACTCAAATAATACTAAAAAGAATTATGCCCATCTTAGAACAAAATCAGCCTAAAGAACAAGCAGGTTTTCGTCCGGGGTTCTCTACAATCGATCATATATTTACTATCACTCAAATTATAGAAAAATACGAAGAATACGGCAAAACGCTCTACATCGCTTTTGTCGATTACCAGAAGGCGTTCGATTCAATAGCTCACTCCGCTCTATGGAAGGCTTTAGACCGGCAAGGTGTACCTATAAAGTATATTAAAATATTAGAAGAAATATACAAACGGAGTAAAGCAAAAGTAAAGCTAGAGAGACAAGGAAGGCCATTTAATGTTCAGCGAGGAGTACGACAAGGTGATCCAATATCTGCAAATCTATTTACTGCCCTTCTTGAAAACATCTTTCGCAACCTAGAGTGGAACTCTGTAGGTATAAATGTAAACGGAGAACTATTGAACCACTTGCGCTTTGCTGATGACATTATACTTGTAAGCGACAACCACTCGCAATTGGAATATATGTTACAAACACTAGACCAAGAGAGCAGAAAATGCGGTTTAACTATGAACCTAGAAAAAACATGTGCAATGACCAACGGAGAACAAAAACCAATTAAAATAGAACCAAATATGATGATGTATGTCGAAGAGTATACTTACTTGGGCCGGAGAATTTCGTTTCGAGAGCAAACGTCGGGCGAGGTGGAGCGTAGAATAAAACTTGCCTGGAAGCGATATTGGGCACTAAAACATATTTTTAAATCCAAACTACCAATAAGATTGAAGAAAAAAGCCTTTGAAACAGTAGTGGCTCCCACATTGCTCTACGGGTGTCAGAGCTGGGCGCTGACGAAGCAAATTATAAACAAACTTCAAGTCTTTCAACGGGCTGCCGAAAGAAGTATGATGGGACTGAAACTAAAACAAAAAATAAGAAACTCTGAAATCAGAAGAAATACCAACCTTGTAGATGTAGCAGAAACAGCCTGTAAACTAAAATGGCGCTGGGCAGGTCATGTGGCACGTTTAAATGACGGACGCTGGAGCGAACGTGTTCTGCACTGGTGGCCGCGAGATGAAATACGTCGCCGTGGAAGACCTAAGCGACGCTGGCGCGACGATATCGTGCGAGCGGCGGGATCTACTTGGACTAGACTTGCGAAAGACAGGAAACAGTGGAGATGCATGGAGGAGGCCTTTGCTCAAATTTGGGTACCCAAAATAGAAACAAGTCAGTAATTATATTATTTTAATTGAAAAATATTACATGTATACGAAATACAATTTTTAATTAACTCATTAACGAATTGTTGATTTGATTGTTTATGGTGGATAATTTGATTGCTTATAATATTGAATTATATTGTTTAAGATTTGATCTACATAAATTTATATTAAATATTAAATACACAAATAAATGAACATAAATTAATACTAATATCATACTAATTATTATATATATATTACATAATAAGTTAATACTAATAAGTATGATATCATACTGAATGTCGATTTGTAAGCACATGTTGATAGTTATGAATAGACAAATCAATATACATGTTAATAAATAAATAATGATACTCAATGTTAATTAATAGTATATAAATGTTGATATTAATCGTTGTTGCTAAAATTATGCATGTAAAGTTAAATAATGATTCTATGTATTTTAAGTTTTATTTTGAAATGTTATTTTGGGAATAAATGGCTTTATTATTATTATATTATTATTATTATTATTAGTGTCTTCATCTGTAGACGCAAGCAAGGGCTTCTTTTTTCTCTGCCATAAGGTATGATATGGTATGCTGCTAAGTTTACATAAAATATCAACATTTACATTGTTGTGCCATGATTGACTCTTTAAGCAAAATTTGTATGCAAGATATTGTCTCCTTGTGAAAAGTGGTGGTAAACCAAGTTCTCTTTCCATAACGTGGATTGGGGTGCTTTTAATAAATCCACCGATAAACCGTAAGGCCTGGTTCTGTACTTCATCTAACCTGAGCTGTGGAGCTGTTATCATATAAGAAACTCGCATAGTCAATTCTACCTCGTATCAAAGAAATGTAAAGTCTTCTTAAGTGTTTCTGATGTACCCCCCCTAAGTGGACCCCACTATCAAAGAAATGTAAAGTCTACTTAAGTGTTTCTGATGTACCCCCCCCCCCCCAAGTGGACCCCACTAAAACTTTCAACAAATTTAATGCTTTTGAAGTTCTTTTAATAATTTCGTTGATATATGCTTACTCCAATAGAGACCTTGATCTAACCACATACCTAGTTATTTAATGCATTTTGATCTTGGCACGGAATATTTTCCACAGTTTACAGTAATATTAGGTACTATTCATCATGACTTTCTTAATTTGATGACATATTTTGTACGTTACTCTATTAAATAACAGTGGTGAAATAGGATCACCTTTTTTTTTTTTTTTAAGTGTGGAAATCCCCTCGGACCGTCACCCCACCGGGGTTTGCGTCGGGGTGGTGTGTCGGACTCGGACCGACCACACGGTGTGCGACTCTGCGCCTGTAATAGGAGGGATCCGGGAACAGCTGTTATCAAGACATCCGGACCCCTCCTAGCGCCAGCCCGCTCCTGTTGCGGGCTCCGTCTCAAAATTTTTTCCTCTCTTTAGGCGACGTCCGGCACACGCGGACGCCGCCCCCTCGCGGCTGGCCAAACTAATGCGGGTGGAGGGGAAACCCACCCCGTCCACCCGCGGCCACACTCAGGGCGGCATGAGGCGGTGATAAGCGCGCCTCCGCCGCCCGGTTCGCCGGCGGCGGATCGGGTCCGAGAGTCCGAGGGATAGGATCACCCTTTTATTTTTTATTTTTTTTTACGTGTGAAATCCCCTCGGACCGTCACCCCGCCGGGGCTCTCGTTCGGCGGAGCGGTGTGTCGGACTCGAACCGACTAAAACCACACGGTGTGCCCTCCAAGGGTGTTCCGGCCAAGACGCAAGCCGCCTCGGTGGACACCGTGCGATATCCGCGTATGGCTCTGACCGCCAATATCCTCTGGGGGCGCCAGAGGCGCGCCCTATTCGGGGCGGTCAGAGCCGCCACCCACGAGGGATAGGATCACCCTGTGCTAACCCATTACTCGACCATCTTCTTAAAATTCGTCGACCGTCTTCATCTTTATTTGTGAGATGTCTTTCACTTAGAAAATTCCATAAGTACTTACAGACTTTCTGACCTACTGTAATCTCATCTAAAATTTGTAATAATGCCCAGATAGAAACATTATTATTAGCACTTTCTATATCGAGAAAACACGCAAGGGTTGGTATGTTTTCTAAACAACCTATATGTATTTGCGAAATCAAACGTGCTAGGCTATCTATACTTGATAATGATTTCCTGAAACCCACAGTGTACCATGAGATAATTTAGTTTTGCTCCACCACCACTCTGTACTTTTACTTAACATACAATGATATACTTTACAAATACGTGACATTAGAGATAATGGACGGAGTTTTTGTTCTTCATTTTGGGTTAAAAGATGGTTTCTTTCCACTGATTTGGAATATCCCGAATGAAAAATTTGGTTATACAATTTTAATAGAAATATTTTCGCTTCCTTTGGCAAATTTTCAATCGTGGAGTATGTAATGCTGTCATCAACAGGTGAGGTGTCTTTTGTTTTTAAGCAACGTTCGAGTTCGTTAATATTGAATTCTTTTTCTAAAGGATAATTTTATGACATTGGGTCCTTAATTCAGACTTTGATCAAGAGTAATTGAACAAAACAAATCTATTTGTTTTCAGACTTTGATCAGGAGTAATTGAACATAACAAATCTATTTGTTTTTCGATCGTATATGCCCTTTTATCCAACGCATTTTATTCCACAACTCTAAAGTTAATGTTTCTCCATCCACGGAGTTACGCAAAGTTTCCCAATTTCGACTGCGAGCCCTTGAAATTGCTTTAGTACACTTTTTTGATTGATCTTGAAATATGATTAGGACTTTTCCTAAAATTTCCTAATGCTAATCTGCGACGCGCTACAGCTAGAGATAAGTTGGGGTTCCAGTATGGCTTTGGTTTGAATTTATTTGTCGGATTTCTATTAATTTTAACTAAAGGAATACTAAAATCTGCAGCCTGATTAATTTCTCGAATAAAATACTCATACATTTCTTGTATATTATGCAAATTATACCTAAATATTAATTCATTATTTTTAAATATTATTTTAAGTTTATTTCTATATTTTGTCCAGTCTGCATGCTTAAAATTACATTTTGTAATAATTCCTATGAAAGTTTGGTGATTCAGAGACAACTTAATCATTAGGTGGTCACTACCCATATTTTCCTGAAGGTTTTGCCATATGAAATTTATGCATATGTAGTGTAGATGCAAATTTGATGTCAGGAGAAGTTTGTCTAAATATACCATCCACCAGCTTAATACGTGTAGCAGCCCCATTATTGAGAGACAAAAGTCTATGTTCTAAAGAAGCGTCAAATAATTGAGTTCCTCTGTTGTCTGTTTTGTATGACCAGTTAGTGTGATGACCGTTGAAATCTCCAGCGACTTACAGATTTACTTTTAAATCTTTCGAATATGCCTTCCCAATCTGAAAGTTCTGGACTTGACGATGGACAGTATATTGAAGCAATGTTCTCCAAATTACTGCAGTTGACTAACTTAACGTGTAATATTTCTATACCTGGATTTGGAATATTAACTGAACATACATAGGAATAGATCGATTTGTGTACAACTATGGCTACTCCGCCATAACCATCCTGCCTACTATTTCTATAAATGTTGTATGAATTGATATTAATTATTTGTTCTCTATCTAACCAGGTCTCACAGATTATTGCAATGTGGATTGTTTCAGTGTTTAATAGTTCCCTAAAACTTAACAATTTAGGCCTAATACTCTGAGAGTTCCACTGTAATATATTTATAACCGAATGATATACAAGATTATTATCCATTATAAAAGGCAGATATTTTATGTCATATATTGTCATTGAATGAAAGATATCAAATATTTATTTAACTTCCCCATAAATTGTTTTTAGACATCTAGATCTAGAAATTATTTCTTCATTATTATTTTCCGATAAAAATATATTTTGTAATTTTAAAAATAATCTTTTAAAGTTAAGTTTGTACTTAACATCATTCCTATCACTGCCTCTAATTTGATCGCAAGTTAAATTTCTCGTTTCCTCAGCCGAACGTAATGACTCATCCTCCAATAACATTGCTTTTTTTCTTTGCTTTCTTCTTAGTCTTTTTCTTCTGATTGGTATCTGTTCCAATTATATTTTGGGTAATGCTTTTCGCTCTATCTGATATGTTTTGTGTTCCATTATTCTTCCTCACCACGGTACTATACGTTTCATGACATATTTTAGAGCATTCTGTTTTCATCTAATTTATCTTGATTATATTCTAAATCTTGGTTTACTAGTTGTTGTGTTTCTTCTTTTTTATTAGTTATGTACATTTGTAAAGCTTTTCTATATGTGACAGTTTCCTTGGCCATAGTCTCTCGAATAATTTTTACTTTAAGATATATAGGACATTGTTTATCACATTTTAGCATTTGTAATCTCTTACTTCACAATTGTCGTGATTTCCGCCACATTTCGGGCATATTATTCTCTTAGATGGACAAAATTTCAAAAAAGGACCAAACTGCCAACATCGGGAACACTGGGTCACTGGAAATACAAACGGGTCTACTGCATATCGGCAACTGTATGCATATACATAAGACGGTAAGGTTAAACCCTTCAAAACACACTCTAATCGTCTCACTGTCGACCCACATTCCACTCGAACTTATCCTCTTCAATCTTTTTACAGATATATTTTTGTATCTGCTTCTAGAATTGCCATAATGTCTGTTTCATTCGGCTCCATATCTACACCTGTATGTGTACCATTCTGTATTTTTTTTAGAGTTAAATCGAATAAGTACCTTAAATGGGCTCTTATATTTAATTCTAATTATATTTTCAATGTTTTCATCGCATAATAACCTTGCTAAAGCTATTTGCTTAGGTAAAACTTCCGTGAATGTAATACAAACTTCATTATATTGGTCATCATTGTTTTGCGTTTCTACCCTCCTTTCCTCATTATTTCTATGTTTGGAATTATCTAAGTTACTGCTAAGAAGCTATTTAGGTTTTCTTCTTGTTACCGTAATAAACTCTTTATCGCTGCTATTTTCTCCTCTTTCTTTTCTCATCTCGGGTATGATATTTGGATTTGGTAAATTTTGCATGTCGTTATCTAAATTTCTCACTATATACAACGTTTCTTCACACCTTCTAAGTACTTCGGAATCACATTTATTGCTCATAGATAAAAAGCCATCGTCCTCCTCACTCTCATTCATTTTTATTAATAATTCTTGTTGTGGATAGTTTAGTATATCATGCAAGCGTAACGAAGCAGTTGTTACCAAACGTGAGGGTTACTACTTACTCATCCGTTGTTGCCAATAAGCTGTTTTCAGACGATGCATAAGACATAAGGCATAAGACGTAGGGTCTTTATGCATCTTCAGAAAACAGCTTATTTACAGTAAATCGAGGACTTTGCGGCTCTGTATCAGTGGCGCAAGGAGGCGCGTCAGTTGGATCGGTGTCCTGAGTTTTGACAAATCAAGGATCAGAAATCCCAACTCCGCCAGGTCCTCGTAGTGGTGTGGAAGGAACGACTTGGGCAACCGAGCGCTGGGCAACCGTTATGGAGGATTGCCTCGAGAGGCATCACGGAACCCTCTCATACCGGTTGAAACAGGTGATCACCGGGAAAGGATGCTTCGGCGATCACCTGTGTCTGATCCGCAAGGAGCCACCTCCTGAGTGCCACCATTGCGCTGGACTCCGCCGTCTCCTTCTGCGAGTAAGTTATGCTTGCAAAGGAGATGGCGGAGCAAGACCGAGAGAGGTTTAGAACTCTCCCGGTGCGCCAGGCATGGCAACGGGCCAGGAACCGCAGACGAATCAGGCGCCGGAGGTCGCAGAATGATCTCCGTCCTCCATAGCGGGCGAACTCTTCCGGGAGCAGAAAGGGGACATAGGGGTCTCATGGCCCGAGGGACGTCGAGGTATCAGGCATTTCCTTCCTAGAACACACCTGGTTCCCCGGCAATTGGTACCCGAGACGGCGTGAGGTTTTTGGTCAGTTCGAGTCCGACATAACCACCGGTGGGTGATATCCGAGGGGATTTCACAGAAAAAAAAGTAAGCAGCACACACACGCGGCCTTATCCTGTTAGATTTTTCTATTTTTCATATAAACACCTAACTGAGGCTCTATTACCGCGATTGTGAACTATTTGTGAAGTTTTAATTGGACTTCAGATTTGAAATTGTACGTTGTTACTTGTTATTTTGTTCTTGTGTGGGACATGATCCAATGTCTATAACTATTCAGTAAAAAATAAAAATAAATACTAGCTTAGGCCCGCGGCTTCACCCGCGTGATAATGTAGCTTTCCATTGATGAAGAGCTTTAAAATCGGTTTACTGGTTTAGGACTTCAAACGTAACTAACAAACAAACAAACTCACTTTCACATTTATTGTACAAGCATTTTTATAGTATGGATTATTATACGCATTATGAATGCACGTTACACTATGCATATCACTAACGTCCAATCAATGCATTTTGACAAAACAATCGAATTTTTTAGCCGACTGCCAAGGAAGGGTTATGTTTTTCTTGTATAACTGTTAACGACTGGTTAAAACTTAATTTATCAATTGTTATCAATATCTACTTGCGTGTGTATATATGTATTCATATACTTTTATACAGTATTTATATAAGGTATATACTTATGTGTAATATTAATATGTAAGTATATGTGTTGTATATGACAGATTTGTATATGTGTATATATTATATGATTTTGTACAAAGTATACATGTAATATAAAATGTCTAAATCAACTGTAACTAAAATGCACCTACTGCCTGTTTTCTCTGCATCAGCCTTGGTTGGCTGGTAGAGAATGCCTTAGGCATTAAGTCCGCCAATGCACCAAATATGCATGATGTGTAAATAAATAAATAAATAAATAAAACTCTACGTGACTGGCTCTAGGTCCTGCCTTCAACGAACAAGTTACGATTTGATTGTCAGCATTAAAAATCAGCATCGATTGTTGCGGCTGATGATGCTGATAATCAGTGGATACTGATACTAATGCTGCTATTCAAAACAACCTTTATACATATATACACATAATCCATATAATATTGGTATTACTCTAATGATAATGTACCTACCTTGTGTGTGAGGAGAGTTGTTACTTTTGCCTTGTGAGGAGAGTTGTTACTTTTGCCTTTGGAAGTATGAGAGGGGCATAGCACAAGAAGATTATTTGTAGAGCGAAGGGTTCTGTCATGATTAGAACACAGGAGTTGGAATGATATCAAGTAGGTGAAGTACTTTAACGTAAATCATCCATAAAGACCCTATTTCGCCTATTTAACTGTAAATTTAGAATGTAATAAAAAAATAGAGTAAAATCTAATACTTTTTGAATAATGGTGTGTTGAAGTTATAGGATCTTTTATAATAGAAAATACACATGGAACTTTTCAATAATCTAATAATGTCAAAGTATTTTTTACAGAGTGTCAGAAAAAACAAAAGAACCTAGTAACCTGACAATAGAAGAATAGGCCACACTCTCAAAGAGGAACTTTACAAAGCACCATAGAGTTTCTATTTCAACATCTTCTCTCTTTGTCAAGTTCAGCCAGTGTTTTCTCTTCCACTAAGCATTCCAATTTTTCCGCACAGCATACTAAGTTTGGTTGATCGTTATACCCTTCTTTTGAGAATACCCATTTATCACCAGTCGCGCTTTATAAGGTTCTATGCTTCCATCTGGATTTGTCTTTACTTTGTAAATAGCCTTTCTTCCCTTCTAGGTAAAGGTACCATTTCCCAAGTTTCGTTTTCTTTCAACGACTTCATTTCATCATCCATAGCTATTTTCCACTTTTCCTTATCTTTGGATTTCATAGCTTCTCTGAATGATTGAGGTTGTTTTACATCTCTCAACTCTGCAACTGTCATCATCACAAAATCATCAAATTTTTGAGGTGCTCTCAACGTTGACCGATCTCTTAGTCTCATACCTTGCTCTTCCTCTGGTTCTGCATTTGGATCCTTCTCTATTTCTGGTTCTACCTCTTGCTGCAACTCTGGTAAGACTTCTTCATTTTCAACCTCACTTTCTATATGTTCAGAGCCACAATCTTCGAATCTTTCATCATCACTGGGCTCTTCTCCATCATTAACTCGATCAGCTGTATCTGGTTTTACAAGTTTAACTATCGCTTCTGGGATTTCTATTTTACCGATAAGACCTTTCTGGACATTTGGTTCTTGAATACTCTCCTTCGTCTCATCCTTAGACTTCAAAGGCTTTTCTTCAAACGTTACATCTCTGGATCGAACTATTTTGTTCTTCTCTTTAACCCAAATTCTATAACCCTCGTCATTATCGTAACCGACCAGCACACCTTTTATAGCTTTCTTGTCCAGCTTCTTTCTCGTTATTTTAGGAACGTGTGCATAGCAAATACTACCAATTACTCTCAAATGCTTAATCCTGGGCTTCTTGTTGTACCAGATCTCGTACGGTGACTTGTCTAGTGGAGTAGGGCCCGTTCTATTCAGTATGTACACTGCGGTATCCACTAACTAGGCCAATAGACTTTCAGGTAAGTTATTTGCATGCATCATCGTTCTCATTGCTTCCACAGCGGTTCTATTATCTCTTTCTACACATCCGTTTTGGTTTGGCGTGTGTGGCATTGTCAATCTTTGCTTTATGCCATACGACTCCAATATTCTTCTCACATTTCCGTTATCAAATTCTCCTCCATTATCACTAAAAAGCTCTCTTACTGTATGTCCTGCAGTCTTTCCTTCAGCTAACATCACTTCAAGCTTCTTATGAACTTCTGATTTCTCTCTCAGAAAGTAGATATAGCGGAATTTTCTGAAATCATCTTTGAAGAGTACAAAATACTTGTATTTGGATAAAGAGTTGGTGAACGGCCCGCATACATCTACATGTATTAGCTCTCCTGGTTCAGAAGCTCTTTCTCTTGTTCCAAATTTCAACTTATGTGCCTTACCATATACACAACCCTCACATAGTTCTTTGTCTAGCTTCATCTTAATGCCAAGTTCTCTCTCAATCACCTTCTTCACATGTGATTTGCTCTGATGAGCCAACCTCTCGTGGTAAAGCTGCAACTGATCCTCTTTTGAAATGTTGTTGACTTCATTTGGACACTCAGATCTGATATTTCTGACTTTCAGCTTAAAAAGACCTCCATCTTTTTTTCTTTCTCCAATGAGTAACACTTTTTCATGCTGTAACAGTTTGCATTCTTCGGTTGTAGACATGAAAAGGCTGTTTGACATCTTATCTTGAGCTGACAGTACTGAAAATAGGTTTCTCTGTATTGTAGGCACATACCATACATCATAAAGTGCTATCTGTTCATTACGACCCTTTACATCAGCTTCTATGTATACAATTCCTTTCCCAACTGCCTTGATTGTATCTCCATTAGCTGTCGTAACGGTGTGTGAAGTGTGAAACCTCTCAAATGTCTGGAATAGATCCTCCCTGTTCGTGACGTGGCTTGTAGCTCCGTTGTCCACATACCAGTGATCTTTATCAGCAGAATCATTTGGATTCACTGCCATAATATGCATATTCACACTCATAGTAGGTCCTTTTGACTTAGATGTTAATGGTTTTGGCTTAGGTGGTCGTCCATCGGATATCCATTTAGAGCATCCTCTTATTCTGTGACCGACCATGCCACAATAGTGACATTTGTCTGTGCTCGCTTCCACCTTACTCTTCTCATAATTCTTACTCACTTTACTCTTCTTATTTGTCGTAACTTTGCTGTATTTCACTGCTAGTGCTTCTATCTTCTCTTCATACTTACTCGATAAAGCTCTTTCGTGGTTACTTAACTGAGTTGTTAGATTTTCTACAGTCCTGTCTTCTTTTGACATCATCATCCAGCTTGACTTAAACGAGAAGTACTCTTCAGGTAAAGTATCCAGTATCTTACAAATTAGGAATAGTTCTGGCAGCTCTTCTTTCAGGTGTTCCTTCTGGAGTTCCCTGGTAAGTTCTGACCAGATATTTTTCAATTTGCTGACATGTGCTGACACGTCACCACCAGATTGCATCTTATAACTAAAGAACTTCATGCATATGTCGTAGGCTTTGCTTTCTGATATACCATCATACAGGCGATGTAATTCCAGCCATACATCTCTTGCAGTAGAATACCTCATGACTTTTTCGCAGTTTTCTTGTGACAAATTCGTTGAGATGAGTAGCAAGGCTGCGCTATCCGCTGACACATACTTTTGCTCTTGTTCTTCATACTTTTTTACATCTGCAGCTGTTGCATCTACTTTTAGTTTCTCGGGCGGCACTAGCTTGCCCTCAACTACATCTTGGATCTTCAAACTATTTTGAATTTCCATGTTGCCCAGTTCGATTCATCAAGTGCTCCTACGTGAATCTTCGCTGCATCAACGATTGAATTTTGCATCTTGAGCTCTCGAACTATCAACACGTAATTTCTATCTGAATTTTATTTCCAGTAACCACGCTCTGCTACCATGTTGAAGTTATAGGATCTTTTATAATAGAAAATACACATGGAACTTTTCAATAATCTAATAATGTCAAAGTATTTTTTACAGAGTGTCAGAAAAAACAAAAGAACCTAGTAACCTGACAATAGAAGAATAGGCCACACTCTCAAAGAGGAACTTTACAAAGCACCATAGAGTTTCTATTTCAACATGGTGTAGGGAATGGTAGCTATATATAATTAAGTAATAACTAGATTTACTGTTAAATAGGCGAAATAGGGTTTTTATGCATCGTTTGCAAACAGCTTATTGGCAACAATGCGTGAGTAACAATCCTAACCTACGGAAGGAAAAATCGAATGATAAATCACCGGTATTCCACAGTTCACTGTGATTTTGTCCATGCCTAAAAGGTAATGTCGCACAAACGGCAACACTATGGTGTACTGACTGACGCCCCTTTAGGGGTATATGTGTTCTGTGGACTGACGCCATGTGTCTTCCTTCCTTCCTGCCACCATTTTGGTTTCATTAAATTAAGGATAGATTACGGATTGTCGGTTGTTGGCTTGTTCTATCGTTATGACTGATTCTCACTGAAACTGAAAATGTGCTTGTAAAATATAACTATAAAAGAACAATTATCACTTCCTGCAAGAGCAGTTTAGTGGTAGTTAAGTAGACTTATTTCGTTTTAGTTTACTAAGAAAGTTCATTGACAATGGAGGGACCGCCGAATCGAGGATTTCGGGGTGGTGGCCGTGGCGGCCCACCTGGTGGCCCCAATTCCAGAGGAAGAGGAGGATTTGACATGCGCGGCCGGTAAGAAACGCTTTACTTTTTTTTACGAGGTTATGTCTCTAATCAGTATTCAATGTGCTTTCCCATTTGTTCTTAATGATTAATTTCATTATCTGGTTTTAGAGGTGGTCCCGGCATGAGAGGTAGGGGAGGTCCACCACGCGGAGGTATGCCATTTCGAGGACCGCGAGGATTTCGAGGTGGGCCTATGAGGGGTGGCGGCGACAGAGGTGGCCGGAGCTTCCCGCCTGGGCCACAAGGACCGGGGCCACATCCGGTTCCAACTATTGAATCACGTGGAGCTCCACCACAAAGTAAGTGATTATGATTGAAAATAACTTTTATTCAAATCTCTATTGTCATTCGTGATATAAATCGCTGGGTTCAATGACTTATTCATAATTTTGAGGTTAGAAATATCAGTGTTAGCGTTATGTAGCAGTAGACAGCAAATTATTAAATATTAAACATTCTTAACTTTGGGGGATCTAACTACTACATTTAATTACAAAGTCACCGACTATTACAATAAAAATGAAGCGGTTCTTTAAAAGTTTTTACGTTTTAGTTCTATTTATGATTATTTTTAAGTCACAGTTTAATATAGAACCACCATTTGTTTTTTCAAGTTTGTACAATTTATTTGTTATATAGGGGGAGCATTTAACAATCGGGGTGGTCCTGGTCTTATGAGGGGCAGAGGAGGTAGGGGCCGTGGAGATTTCAGTGGTCGTGGAGGTGATAGGGGTGGTGGAAGAGGGGGAATGCCCATGAGAGGTAATACATTTTAACTTGTTATGAGGCTTATCATATGTATGAAGAGAACTGATGTGGTTCAGTTCAGTGGTTGTTATTATCAAGTCTACTAGACTGTCCATAATATCATCATAATATTTCTTGGTGGTTGTGTGATGCTTACTCCTGAATTAATTTACCAACAATATAATACTGCTCAACTTAAAATTTGAAGCTTCAAAGCAGGGTTGTCCAAACTTGATAAAATCTAGGGTCATAAAAAAGACTACACAAAGTACTTGAAGAGACAAAAATTCAGGTATGTCATTGTTTTTATAGATTTCATAACTTTTCCATCAACTTGTCTTTCACAATTCTATTAATATCAACATTGATACTAATGATACTAATTTCAAAAGGGGTTATTTTCTTATTTAAAAGTTGATGAAAAACAGTTTGCTGGCTGTGGTTTGGACAGATTTGCTCTTAAGCATATTGAGCACTTGTGGCAAGTAAGTTAATTAAAGGTGAACTGCCACACTTTTTATATGTACAGTCTGGGGGACTGTACCAAAACGGCACTCAGTGCTCTGCAGGTCCAATATGATAATACCTTTAGGGTTCTGCTTGGGCTGCCATGATACTGCAGTGTTGTAAATGATTTCTATTCTTTAATGCATAAAAGAGCAGCACCCATGATGTTAAGGGTACAGGGCAGTACCAAAGAGGCACAGTGCTTGCTGCGCCTTTGTTAATGATAGGAACATTTAAGAAAAAGTATATAGTAGACTAGCTGACCCGTGCAACTTCGTCTGTGTCTCTCAATAGTAATTTTTTTTTTTTTTTTTTTTTTTCTCTTTATTTATTGAGCATTGTCAAACCTGACATAGCTCAATAAATAAAGAGAAAAAAAAAAAAAAAAAATTCTCCGTTTTTGAAACATTCTTCATTGGTGCTCTGCTCCTATTGGTCTTAGCGTGATGATATATAGCCTATAGCCTTCCTCGATAAATGGGCTATCTAACACTGAAAGAATTTTTCAAATCGCATTCAAACAAACAAGCTAACTCTTCAGCTTTATAATATTAGTATGGATATAGCTTGTGTAAATATTACTAACAAAGATTATAAGGAAATTTTTACTACATGGCATGGGTTTGAAATAAAATAGTTTTGAGTTGGAATATTGTAGAAAGAGACATGATTTTCACTCTTTTCAATTGTCATTAATTTTTCTATACTATGAAAATGTTCCCTAACCACATAGCAGTTTCTGAACTCCTGACAAATTTGTACTCAAAATTTTAAATGCCCCCAACTGCCAATCAATATAATATTCTTAATCCTCTTATTGTTTAGTAAATTATTAAGAAATAATTTTTTTACAGATTCTAAATGTTTCAATTCAAACCTTTGACAACATGCTATAAAATTAGAACATCCAGTAAAACAGTTTTGTGTTGGGGTTGCAGTTTTAACCTAACCTACTTTTCTGATAGCTAATTGTTTCTGACGGGGTCGCTATTCTAGCCTAATAACCTAACCTACTGTTCTTGTCATGGCTCGTTTCTGATGGCGAATCGTTTTCTTTTGGGTCACAGTTCTAAACTAACCTAATTTTATAGTTGAAACCGACGTTGATAGGGCTGTAAAGGTATTTATGGACACACTTCTAAGAATCGTAGACAAACACACTTATAAAATTAAGATTAGTCACACTAAATATAACTTAAAACCATGGGTAACCCCTGGCCTAATGCGCTGCATGCGGCACAAAGATCGATTACACTTACGTGCAAAAAATAACCCTAATGAGCCTCTAGCTCAAGTAATCTACACCAGATACCGTAATTATTTTGTGGAATTAATGAGAAAAGTTAAGAATGACTATGATACACACTCAACAAAGGGCAACCTAAAAAGCTGTGGAAGACTATTATAGAAATATGTCATATCTCCACTAGGAATTCAGAACCCAATGACTTGCTCTCCCTTCCTGGAACGAACTATTAGAAACAATCTCTGAACTTAAGCAATGATCACTTCTCCAGTCGGACAAAGACTAGCCAATTCAATATTATTGCTAAATAACACAGATGAGAATATACTAGCTGCTAATACAACAACTATAGACACCCCACGTAACTACTTCTTTCTCGAACCTACAGACACTATAGAAGTGTAAGCTATGATTGTTAATTTAGATAACGATAAAACCCCCGGTATCGACTATCTAAGCAATAGTCCAGTGACTGGAAAACAGCTGTGGTTTGCCCAATTTTTAAAGCCGGTGATGCACTCTCCTGAAAATTACCGCCCAATAACGCTTCTAGGAGTCTTATCAAAACTTCTAGAAAAAATAATAAACAAGAGACTTACTAAGTGCCTTGAAGACAGCAGTATCCACCAATGACGCGGTAACTAAGCTGACTTCTTTTGTAGTTTCTCATCTCGGTAAGTCTGAGGACTATATTGGTGTCTTCTTAGATCTGGCAAAAGCCTTTGATACTGTCTCCGTGCCGATACTATTAAAGAAACTGGAAAACAAAGGTATTAGAGGCGTTCCTTCAAAAGGGTTCAGAAGTTACCTGACGTCACGGAGACAGTGAGTAAGAGTTACTGGCCAACTCAGTGACACCAGAAATATTAATTATGGTGTGCCACAAGGCAGTTTGTTACGACCCCTTTAGTTTATGGATGACATCCACAAACTATCTCTCTCCAATTCAGAAATGATTTGCTACGCGGATGATACCGTTATACTCTTTAAGGGCTCAAACTGGCAAGAAACATTTGACAGGGCAGAAACTGGAATGTTAACAATAGCAAAGTGGCTTTACAACAACCTTCTGACTCTTATTTAAAAAAAAAACAAATTCATGTGCTTCCATAAAACTGCCACCTCTACTTCACCTATTTCATCCAAACTGAAACTACACACATGTCATAATCCATCCTCCACTACATGCGCTTGTAGTTATATCGATAGAACTCCTGAAATTAAATACCTTGGTGTCATGATAGACCAAAAACTTAACTTTCAAACCCACATTTAATCTCTTTCAAACAGAGTAAGAAAAACAAAAAATATAATGAGACAACTCAGACATGCCTCCTCTCCAGAAACACTTAAAATTACTTACTTTGCACTGTGTCAATCGCTTCTTACCTATTACATATCCTGTTGGGGCAGAGCAGCCAAGTCACACATGATTCCATTGGAGAGAGCACATCCCGCTGTATCAAAAACCAATGCTCAAAAAGCCCAGACTAAACCCAACCACTAAACTCTATGAGTCTTAAAAGTCAACTTTTAAGTGTCCACAAACTTTTTATTTACCATACCATATTACTTGTGCACAAAACAGTTATTTCATCCCCGGAATATAACTATATGACCAGACGTCGCCTCTTTAGACTACATGTACCTGCTTGTCGCACTAAATCTGCCCAACGCTTTAATCCGTTTTTATCAGACTACATTTATAAAATTACTTCCAAATTCTGTAACATCCGTCTGAATACAGTACCAGCGACAAAAATAAAAACTTATGAATGGTTAAGTAAACTCACATATGAAGAGACAGAAAAGTTATTAACTACTATAGCATAAAACATATTTAAAAATTCAGTTATTTATGATATTTAGAAGTATATTTTATTAATAGTATTCCTTATGGTTTATATTTATATATGGGATTATATATATTATGATATATAGATAATTTGTTCCTAATTTAAAAGGGATTTCGTAATTATTAAGCATTTATTTTTGTTGAATTGTCTAATTGTTTTATTTTAGGTAGCTCATCATTTTTTTTTTTTCTGTCTTTCTAATATGTTAAAAGTTGTGAAGTGCAGGAGCTCTATACCTTAATGTAAATACGTTTGGCTGGGACCCCACGATACAGGCTTGCCTAGTGTGGGGACCGCGTTTAATATTTATCTGATAAGATCTGCTACACTTATTTTATGTCTTGTTAAGCACTCCTGTCATTTATTTTCTTTGTGTTTCTAAATAAATATGTTGTTGCGGTTCTAACCTAACCTACTATTCTGGTCGCACCTTGTTTCTGATGGCGATTCGTTTTCTTGTCTGGTCGCAGTTCTTACCTAACTCTTAATTAATTTTAGTAAATGTTTATAAGATATTTATTTCCAAAATTATGAATGGCATTAACATCTATTTATTTTTTATTTTTGTTATTTATTATTTATTTATTTATTGAGGCACACAAAACAGAACATAACACAAAGCTTAGTCCTATAGATAGCTAACACAAACAGTTTCGATCTTAGCTATGCTCCTAAATATGTGTACACAACATGGCAATGTAGGTGATACAAGATGAGATTACATGCAACCTAAAGAGCTAAGTATTAACATAAAAATAAAAATAAGTATAAAATTTGAAACATATTTAAAATGTATAAGATGTTTAACATATCAGACCAACGTTGATGACATAATATGCGTAATTGCGTATGCGTAATGCGTACTTTTTCGTTGAAATGGAACACCATGAAACACTTTACACCAAACAAACGATATTCGTTAAAATATAATCCTACTGTTTGATAAATAAAAATGGTGGTTATAAAAATTATCGAATTTTATTGTTTCTGTGAAATTTATTTCATTCAAATACATACTTGTTAAAGCAATAATTAATAATTTTTTTGTAGGTCGTGGGGGACGCGGCGGTCACGGAGGTCCCCCAGGTGGACCACCAGGTGGTGGCCCACCTGGCCCTCCTCACCCAGTAGGTGGACCTCCCCGCCCTGCACCACCACATGCTGCACCTCCACCTGCACCTGTGCCGTCACAGCCATCTGGGCCTTTCAAAAGAGGTGGTGGTCCACCACACTCAGGTCAAGGAGGACCTCCTAAACGACCCAGGTAATTGGTATGCTTGTGTCTATTGTTTGTTTAACACAAGGTTCTGCCAATTTCTATCCATGAAATAGATTGAATTAGCAGTTGTCACTTACATTCTTCCTTTATTTTTTAAATGCATTGATTGTTAGATTATAATATTGTTTTTTTATAATAGATTTGATGGTCCTCGTGGTGGTGGTGGTGGAAGACCCCCTCCACCCGGTGGCTACCAACAGGCACCGCCGTCCCATGCACCACCGCCGGCCAATGGTTATGGACCAGTGTATGTATAATTGCTTTACAATAATACTGTTATATAAATATTTTTAATGATGAACCCCAAATAAGATAGGAATGTGCCGTCTGAAACATAAATGACGATACTCTCGTGGCTGAATTTTTATGTTTCTCATAGAAAATGACTGTATATTTTTGCTTGTGTTAAGTTTATCTGTAATTTACAGGCACACAGGATACCAGCCATACGAACCACCTGCAGCAGATCCATATGCTCAGCCATCCTACAATACACAGAGGTAAGATTTTACAATAAATTCTAACTTAATTGTTTTAATGTTATATTGAACAAATAATTACCTACACCAATGATGATAACGATCTAAAGATAGGAATTGCCGTCTGACACATATATGCAGAAAATCTAGATTCTGAGAAGCTGGATGTGCATATCCAAAATAGGTTGTTAAGGGAAGGCTATTAATTAGAATATTTTTTTCAGTGCATATCAAAGCAGTAATTACTCTGCGCCTGCACCCGCCCAGCCTAGTTCAGGCTATAATTCTGGTAGTTATGGCTCTGGTTATGGGTATTCAACTAGCGCACAGGGAAGTTATGAAAATGAAGGTTACAGGTTAGTAAAATCTCTTACTTCATAAATTCTAAATCCCATTTGCTTTCTCTATAAACTAAAAAAGGGTCTGTCTTAAATGAATAAATTTTGCTAGTCTTGATTGTCTACATTTCTTTTTGTATGTGTAAAATGTCCTAACATTTTTGAATGCTTTATAATAAAAATAAAATAAAAATTATATCATTTATTATCATATGTGTAATAAATACTATTAGTGAGTCAACTCCTCTGATAGACTGCTAAATGGTGCTAATTCTGTTGTTCGAAAACTCTCTAAACTAAAAATCACTAAAAATTTGTTTAGTCCTGTCAAACAACGTTTCCTATTCTAAAAATGTAATATTTGACAGGACAACATTTTTTTATTGCGATTCTTAGTTTAATTTAGAGAGTTTTAGGCCCGTATTTTAAAAGACGTCTCAAGTGTCGGTTGAACTCTGATTGCCTGAAACTAGTTTTAAGTGCAGATCAAATCTTAAGTATCGATCTTATTATAGAACGCGTTTTATGTTTTACTCAGTTGAAACTAGTTTCAAGTATTTATTTGAACTTACAGTCTGTTCTCAATTACGTTTTTGCATGTTTGACATTATTATTCCGCATTACGCAGCTAATTATTTAAAAAGTACTTTTCTTTTACAAACATAATTTCTGTGAATTTGTATATAATGTACTATTGGCTAGTGTAGCAATGTTAACATATTAACAAGCTTGTTGTTCGTTCAAAATCAAATATAATAAATATTAAAATAAAAATGACTAGCTGTATGAATAGGCTATAACGGAACGTTCAAGTTATTTATCAACACTTGTCATGTTGAAATGTCAAACGATGTTTATATTTGATATTTCTGAAATTTACATTACTATACTTTTATAACATAAACCAAAAGGTTGTGGTAATTTAAACTGGTATTGTGTGTGTACAATGTGAATTTTGGTGAATTTCATATCAATAAAGGTAAATTAAAGTGAAATTGATTGTAGTATGACAAGTAATTCTTTCGTAAATGAAGTAAAGTAAATCTTTCGTAATTATTCAAAAACAAATAATCGTAAAACACATTAATTTGCCCTAAATGCCCTAGAAATCACCGCTTGAGACTAGTTTCAGCTTGTCTCACGTAAACAAAGATCACAGCTGTCAAAATCTATACCTGAGTAATGATTTCGACATAAACATCGTTCTAAAATAAGCTATCACTCACTTGAGTATGGATCGGTGAATCTCGTTTTAAGTGACGTTCAATAATAAAATCTCTACTTAAAATTAGTTTTAAGACTAGATTCACGACTGAGACACCTTTTAAAATACGGGCCTTAATCTACAGGACTGTCTCGACTAAAAATGTGCAAGGGTCGTCACAAAAGCGATCACGATTGTAAGTAGCTAGGTAAAAATAGTATTTACCTAATTTAACTATATTTTACCTATATCAGTATCTTGGGTTCCTATTCCGTTTAAAATATTGGATAAAAGGTTGAACAAATTATATAAAACAGTTATATTAAACATAAAATTTTACATGGAGAATATTTTATTTCGTTTCTTTCGTGATTTCCGTTGATGAAAATAAATATTGGGCAAAGATTTTGATAAACTTGAATTCTTACAACTGTGTGATTGCTGCAGCTTTCCATCACAATATTAATGTAATTATATGTTATTAATATTTAATATTATTAAATATATTATTATTTTAAACCACCAAATACATCGAGAGTTTTATTATACACTCTTTCTCTTATATTATTACTAAAGTAAAGAGATAATAGTACTGCTGTGAGTTAATCAAATAATAAAACTATTGCGGGTTATGTTGTGTTCTACCAAACGCGTGCAACATGAACGGGCGTACCGGTTAGCAAGTGAAGTTGGCGGGTACCACCGCAGACGTCGCGGGCAGGAGGGGGACTCCCAGCGTTGCTCTTCTAAGTAGCTGAGTTGACTCACCATTAGTATTTGTTACACATATGGCATTATTTGCCTTTGTAATAAGAAAACTTATACCTAATTTGTTCATCATGTCAGTATTGGCCATATATTAATGAAACAATTGTGGACTTGCACTTAGGCCATTGATATTGGAGATTCTTTACAATTACCAGTATAATTATCAACAATTCGAAATTCACGAGTTATTAATTGATTGAATGTAACAGCGGCGGCGCCGGCGGTGCGGGAGACGCTGGCTACGGCGGGGGTGAGCCTGCGTACGGTGGGCAACCGCCCGCGTATGACTCATACGCGCAACCCTCCTACAATACCTATCAACAGCCCCAGCCACAGTACAATAACAATTATGGTAAGTTTAAAAAGTAATAATCTCTTTAAGTACTCTAAGAAGATATATAGGTTCAAAATATATGTATCAACATGGTGATGTATTTATTTATTAGTAATGCTTTCATAGCCATTTACCTATATCTAAGAATTATTGAGGATTTTGTTATTAGAGATAATGCTAATTTATTGCATTAAAAAGAGTAGGTAAAATATCTTTGCGTTCGGAAATCAATGAACAAACAGAAATTCAACAGAAGTATTATTTATAAGATTTAAAGTTTATTAAGTGTATTAAGTACAGACATATTGATGATGCTCTTTATTGTAGGTATTCTAATACAGGTATATAGACGTTTATAGACGAAATCAATAATTTAATTATCATTTAAGACAGATGCGTCTTAAGCCACAAACTTATTAAAATGAGCAAGTAACAAAGAAAACAATGCAAGTACATAACTACAGAAAATAATATAAAAACTAAGATAAAAATGATAATGATAAACAAAATTAACACCAGAAAGTTATCGAAACAAAGTTAACACTAGAAATTGTGTCAGTGATAAGTGAAACAAGTACTAGGGTTAGGCTGTTACCAGCCTATTATTGTTTTTAATAATTTGCAATTATTAAGTCATAAGTGTCTATTATTATTGTTTGCATTACAGGCAGCTGGTGATCTGTTTGACTATACAGAATATGATTTATGTGTTTACGGTACACATTCAAAATAAAGTATCTGGATCAAATAATTGAAGCTAATGGATATACAACTATACAATGCAGTTTGCTATGTATACGTCACATTTTGTTAGTTGATATTTTGGAGAAAGTAACACATTATGTAAATGACTAAGTGAGTCCACTGAGAAGTGACAATAATGAATGAACATATATAAAATTGATGTATTTACCAATGTAACTGAAGACGAAATAAACCCTCTTAATGATCAAATCTGTCAATTAATCAATGATTGATTCTTGTATTAAATACTTTAAAGCAATTTACATATAATACTTTAATCTATTGGATTGGATTGACTTTCTCTTGGCTCATTTCTTGTAATAATGGTATAGGTAGGTACCATAATGTTTTAGTGTTTAAGGACTATTCACAATAAAATTTAGATAAATTCCATGTGTATACTTATTTCATTACAATTTAGCAATAGTATTGCTACCACTGTACGTTAATTAATTTACGAATTAAAATAAAAAGGAACTTACAATAGTGAAATAGTTTTAACCTAACAATATTTCCACTACTTTATTTATGTCATGATTACTAAAAGGTCCAGATATTAATAATTGTAGAATAAACTCCAATAGGTAGGTTAACCAATGAGGGAGGTGTGTTACCAAATCGTTTCAACGTAACAAGATAGCATAAAAATGGTGTGTAGTTCTTAAGAAAATGATATTATGTAAATGCATTAAAAACCCCTGTAAAATTTGATTTAGGAAATTAAACCGAAAATAGTCAATGTTAAAGAATATGTTAAATTTATTCTTAAATGTTAAATAATAGAGAAATGAATGTGTTAAACAAACATTTTATTGAGATTACTGTTGTTAAATATTTATACTTGTCTACTAAAGACATCAATTTTTAGTAGTTTTTTTTTATAAATCCTGTAGATAATCTACAGAGAAACATTAAGTAATATTTAAAATCCTAAACAGATGAAATTTGAAAAATAGTCGTCTTCTCGTCTTGTACAGACATTGCATTATGGCACCAAGAAGTTGAGGTTCAATGAATTATTATTCATTGGTAATAAACAGCTATAAAGATTTAATAATGTGCACTTCTGAGAAATGCAATATATTACACTACATGTTGTCGTGTGACCGAACATGTTCCCTTTAGTTAAATCTATTTACACAATTATTTTTTTTACTTATTAATACTAGGGAAACTGGTTGGAGTCAATAGATATAATAACAAATACTATGGCGTACTAATAGTCCTAAACTAATATATAAACAGATCTCATCAGATTTGCCTGGTCTTTGGTTACTTGACTCACATATGTGCCTTCACCTAATATTATTAATCTTAGACATCAAGATATGCAATAATTGATTTAGGTAGTTGCACATTATATAAAATTAGTTTAGTCTTGCTCACTCATAGATAATTTTTTATTAAATATCAATGTATTCAACTGAAAAGGAGAATAAGAAGATTTATTGATAATATAAAATGTACTTGCATCTGAAGAGCCACATGCTTATTTAGGATTTTTATACAAGTTAGGAGAACACTTCATGAAGGCAGAATAGAGCATTTTGACAGCTGGCTGAGCTAAATTTAGAAAAAGAATATAGAGGGCAATCTTTGGTATTAGCAATTAATGTGGTCTGATTATGTTATCTCAAATAAAAAGTAAAAATAGAGCACATCAAAAGATTTAAATGAAGCTTGAATATAGGCTAATCATTATACCTTTGGTACATAGGATGCTCATGTTTGTTCAAACAAATAAACAGTAATCCCCCCTATAACAGGGTACTTTTATAACGCATTTTCATATTACGCGATTTCAATCCCTCGTATAGCACGGATATTACCCCATATAACGCGGGAATTTCCCACGTTATATTTATGTACTGTGAAATTTAAATGATTTGTAGAGTTCATCATTAGTTCATAATTCGATTTAAACCCTTTAACGAGAAAAGTAAAATGTGAATCATTTGTATATTTGCCTATAACGCGGAACAAATCTACCTTGTTTTTAGGGGGATTACTGTATTATGAGTTAATTATGATTTAATTCCAAAAATATAAATGGCCAATTAAATTCGAAGTTATTTGTTACACTCTACAGTTTGATTCTATTGTATTTAGTTACTCTAGTTATTGTAGATTTTTAATGTAGTTAGTGTAAATTTACCTTTGATTAAGTCTGGCACACAGTAGATGATTTTTATTTTAGACACATTTTTAAAGTCCTGTATGTAATCAACATATATATATAAATCATGTGATTGGCTTACTTATTGCTTGAAATTTGAGAATAACAAAGTTAACCCAATACCTGTTTGACAACCGAGATCTACTCTGGTTTAGAATAGTTCTCAGATGACAGGTTTCTAAAGCAGTTATACTAACAGGAGACCTACATACTTTGTGATTTTCTACTATTGTTTTTAAGAATGCTCTATTGTTTTTAAATGAATTTAAATACAGAAAGGTAATGACTTCAAATATTTATTTCAAGACCTGTTTTTATGATAAATATTTAGTTCTAGACAGGGAATGAAAACCTCCTATTCATTGTGGTATTCATAACCAAATTTTACAAGCAACAGCTTCATACTAAAGCGAGACATTTTTTTCATGAGCCATATTTTGTGACAAGTGTTTTATGAGAAATAATAATACTTTTATTACAGCAAAGTAAAACAGGAAATATGTGTATAACACATAAAAATGTATCTTTAAGGCTATGATTTTAATTAGGTAGTGGACAGCATTGGAGTTCTAAACATGTCTCAAATTAATTTTGACTACTTGGCTTGAAGATAAAATAAAATATAAGAACTAATGACATACAGGTAACATAATTTTTATTAATAGTATTTTAGGACTAAATATATAAGGTATGCCAAATATCTCGCTAGAGCACAAATACTTGAAGGATGTGTCCACTGTGTTGCCAACTTCTTATTGCCATTTAAAAATCAGAAAAAAATATATTGTCACATGTTAATTCAATGTTATAAAATTTATACACAAAGAAAATCACTAGTAAATAAGATTACTGGGTCTTACAGTAAATATATTTTAGTAGGTAGAACAATATTCTTAGAGCAAAACTGTATAAGAAATAGTGTTATGAGAGAAACACATAATGAAATGCCAGAAGGGCAGGTAAATGTGGCTTATTAGATACATCATTAATAATGAAGTTTTACATGGTAGGACTGAAATCATAGAGGCATCAAAGCTTCAAGTAAACTATATATAAGCACAAAAAGAAATCAGTTCTTTGTCATACAATTACTATAAAAATATAATGTAATGGTTATAGTATCAGATGTTTATCGATATGTCTTTTTAACAGACTTAAAAAAAGGCGGAGGTTCTCACTTCGACTGTATTTTTTTATTGTATAATCTTTACACTTAATTTGTTTACTTTACCTGTATACTTATCTTCCAGGTATCAGATGAAATTGATCCATTCATGTGAACTAATTGATACACTCACGTGACATGATCAAAATTAAAAAGCAACAGTTGGATGCAGTAATAAGCAGGATTGGTTGATTTGAGGTAAATACAAATTGTGACATTTATTACTTGAAGGATTCCATATGCAATGTGCAAGTAAAACCTTTTATTAAAGATTGGTGGCATTCTACCTTAAACCCACCTTATAAATTATTTTTAAAACTTTAAACAAGTTTAGGAATTTAATATTTATTTTTAATATGACTAAAACTTGTACTAATAATTATAAATTAGATGATTAAAACTCATTTAATGCCAATCAATGACTAGTTGCCTAAAATTAAAAATATTTTCCAATAACTTTATGAGAAAAAGATTTTCTAGTGTATTGATTCCTTTGGCGCTGACGAATAAATGAGTTCTCAATTGTTACAGATGTATGGACAGATCAACACAAACATTAATTTTGCTGTCTTCTGGACCGATCGCGTGTTTGGTGGTTTTATATAAAACAACAATGCTATGGAACTGGCTTTAAGGTGGAGCATATTGACATTAACCAATAAAAATGTAATTATTATTAAAAACCTGAAGTATTTTACGAACTCAAATGATCACGAGTAATAAGAAACAAATATAACTTGTTATTAGATGTTAATCTGTATTTATTTAAATAAAACCTCTCCTTTTTTAGGGTTCCGTACCTCAAAAGGTAAAAAAGGAACCATTATGAGATCACTTTCTTGTCCATCTGTCCTTGTGTCACCACCGATTTTCTCAGGAACGGGTAGACCTAGCAAGTTGAAATTTTTAATTTTAATTGTAATATTGAAATAAATGTTAGCTAAATAATTAGTTATCTGGACTAGGTAAATGTTACAACTTATTTGGTATTTGTATTTTCTTCGGCTGCGAAGTTATTCGAGATCCTGCTGGAGTAACGTTTGTAGGTTTGCTGGATCTCTGAAACGGGTAAGCGGGTTGTAACCATCTTTTGTACATAACTTCTTAAGGATTAGTTTTAATTTGTTCGACAATAAAATAACAAAAATAATGGACCGTTTAAAAATTATTTAGGTAAGTATGAAAACACTTCAATACGTCCTAACACTTTGAATAAGACCTTTAAAGACTTACTTCAAACGTTGAGTTGATGACGTTGATGACTTTTATTTAAGTATCTCGTAAATTATTATATGTACCACGCTGAAATTTTATAGGTAGACAACTGAACTAAACAAATAATTATTGACATAACATTCAGTTTATATATCCACACACAGGTTTATCGGTGGCCAAAAAAGGCCACACACATTGTGATCGTGAACGTGGAGAGCCACATTTCATCATAACTTTTAAGTCACTTAGAGTATTCTTACGAAAATTCGCATACATTTGAAGGTAGTTACAAGCAATAGAATAACGTTTGAAGTAAGTCTTTAAAGGTCTTATTCAAAGTGTTAGGATGTTATGCATTCAAAAAAATACAAGTCGGAATATTTAAATACTAAGTAGTCCTTTGTTGGTCTACGATTTGTAATACGAATGAAAGAACTAACGTTAGTACCGTAATAAGCTTAGACCTTTTAGCCCTGGTACTTATGGAAGTTTTTATAATAAGACGGTAGAGGTCTTATTCAGTGTTAGGACGTATTGAAGTGTTTTCATACTTACCTAAATAATTTTTAAACGGTCCATTATTTTTGTTATTTTATTGTCGAACAAATTAAAACTAATCCTTAAGGAGTTATGTACATAAGATGGTTACAATCCGCTTACCCGTTTCAGAGATCCAGCAATCCCACAAACGTTACTCCAGCAGGATTTCGAATAACTTCGCAGCCGAAGAAAATACAAATACTAAATAAGTTGTAACATTTACCTAGTCCAGATAACTAATTATTTAGGTAAAATTTATTTCAATATTACAATTAAAAAAGAAAATGTCTGGCTGCGGTAACGTTTCAAACGTTACCCCAGCAGGAAATGTTTTTTTGAAATAACTAAAAAGTTTAAGTGAAACAAATTTAAAAATGTGCTTAACAATTACAGAAGGGGAGCAACTAATAATCTATAAAGTTTAAATGAGAATTTTCGACATTATTTTGCTGGGGTAACGCACACTGTCAGTGGTATGACAGTGGCTTGGCCGTGAACATGGCCCTGACCTATTTAACCATAACTAGTAGCACGACGCGTGTAGCACTTAAAGCGGCAGCATCGCACTTGTATGCTTAAGTTGCTAGTGTCCTTGGGCGACGGTATCGGGCGTCGGACGGTTATATAGGGCAAAAGAGCATACGCTCTATGTAATATAAAACACGACAACTATAGATTATTCTATATCAGTGTAAGGTTCTGTTGCATTCAACACATTTTAAATTGAGAGGAATTTAAATAAAAAAACAATATTTTTGCTTAATTTATATTAAGATACGTCTACGCCTGCGTCTCGGGCAGAGTGGTGATGATGTCAGAGTCACCAGGATCAGTGATGGCCAGTGTGCATACTCGATAGTATTTTCCACAAGCTGTACCTAACTCAATGTTGTTTCCGCTATAGTGGTGGACGCCAGTCTTAGCCAGGAGTGCGTAGTATTCAATCTCTGATTTCCTGAAGTAAAAAACATGATGTCAATCGTTATTTAATTAAAAATTATACAAATAAAATAGTAATACTTTGACTTAACAAATGACTCCTCTTAGGACATCAGTACTATGTATTGCATCATTAATCAGGCTTTTGGAAATAAATGACGATGGTACAACCAGACTGAACCAAGTATCATTTTTTTCAGATTAGCGTTTTTGTCCTAAAGGCACGAAAAAACAATTCCTTTATATCACAGTGATCCAAGTGCTAATGGTACTATTTTCCTAGAGAACTATAAATCTTTTACAGTAGAATGAATGTCTGTCTGATTGTCACGTCTTACCATTCTGATCTGTGACAAAATAAGATGTGGATCATTTTGGTATTCCAAGTGATTATTTTTGTGTAAAACTTAAGCCTTGTGTTACTATTAATGAAAATTATGGAAGGAAACATGTTATAAGTTCAATTCAACTTGTTAGACATAATTTTAACAAATATTTAAAATAGTAATGAGGTATTAGATTTATCACAACAAGTACAAACATGTTTCCCTATAGTAGAATTATTTTCTCCGTGCAGTTTGGGTCATAAACCATAGCTCGGCCCCGGCCCGGCTAGGGCGGTGAGCATGTTGCGCGGGCGCAACGCCATTATCGATAAGAACAAATGAGTCATCAAAGGCAGGTACACAGCGGCGGGGCGGTATACAAAGGTGGTGAGACATTGTTATGTTATGAGTCATTTGTTGTTCCCCTCTGCAAATTATAGTACATATGTCAAAGAGAAATATGTTTTTGTGCATTCGCTCTCTGAATTTCTTTAGTGACACAAAGGCTACTCCTTTGTTTTGTATTAAAATGGTAGAATTTATTAAAAATAATATTTTCATTTTAAACTTAGGTATAAGTATTTATATTTATTTTTAACACAACTTTTTACATTCTAAACTATTGTACTTATAACAATACATACTAATAATTTATTTTTATATTATTATTATTCTTATTTTAATAAATACGTTGTTTTATCTATTTTTTTCATTAATTTTGTCACTAACCCACAAAATGACAAAACTAAATACACTATCGATAACGCTTATCGACAACAATAATGCGCATCACTATGCCCGCCCATAAGGCTCGTGAGTGAAAGAGAGAACGAAATACTCGCTTCACCGCTCCGACTATTTATGACCCAAACTGCACGGAGAAAATAATTCTACTATAGTTTTCTCAAAAAGACAAAATTGTGATTTAGATCAGTCTGGTTATACCAATGTCAAATATACTCTTTTATAAACACCTTGTTTTCAGTACAGCAGTGATGCAATACTTGGTTATACTCGAGAGGCTAATAGCCCAAAAGACATGCATTAAACTCTAATTAGCACAGCTAAACAAAATTGAAAACTCCAAGTGAACTGTAGTGTGTGTACACATGTAACTTGGAACAAACAGAATCAAGTGTAGCTAATAAATAACATTGTGTCATTGTTTTACATTTATGTTGACAATAAGGTTTTATTTAGTCACCAGTCCAGTAAAATAAATTATTTATTTATAACTTGGACTGACAGCTTTCATAAATTTGCTTAACATAGAGATTTGCATCAGTAAGCCAATTATAGCTTCCGAAGTTTAGTGAAATAAAGAAGACAAACATTTGTTGTCACACTGTTTTTATATTACATGGGGATATAGTTAGCAGTTCAAAAAATTACAATGGCCATACCATGAAGCATTGAATAACACTCATCTGCATAATAATTTTGAAATATTTGAAGTCCTGAACACATTTTTCAAAAACGTAAGTTGACTAAAATAAAACAACTGAATATAAAAACTAAGTAAAGGAAACTTGGCTTTAAAATTCATAGACATTATTACATTTGATAACTGTTTTGCAATAAAGGCCTGCTCTGCTCTACCTAGACTCTCCATACCATCTTTATAGGCAATATACTTTTAAGTAGACAAGTTACACTTTATTAAGTAAAAATAGGACATAATGTAGACTAATACCTGCACTTTAAATTACGTTGACATCTTTTATTTTCAAAGTATCTGTTTAACAACAATGGGCTTACTCATATTAGATAAATACAACCAATAAATATTAGTTGGCTATATGTAGAGGTTTGATACATCTCTGCCTACCTCTATCGGAATATGAGTGTGAATGTATGTAATTTAAGTACTACGAAAGAAAAGAGGGCTAAAACATTGTGCAATCAATTAGTTTGAAATCATATTAATGTACTATATAGTAATACATAATATTGCTTACCCAACTTAAATCAGCACATGAATCAAGACTACTCCATAGGTTTCCCATGTGAATCAAGAAAAGCAGTCATGTAGTATTTAACATGGAAATATCAGTTCTAATTGTATTTTGATATATTTATGAATGGGTATTTACAGTATAGATGTGAGTAGATAATATTTTTTAACTTGACTGTTTCATGAAACACAATAAGGGAATCCATACTTCTTAGTCCTGAGACTCCATATGCTTCCCTTCAAGAGAATATTGGGAAACTCTACTTCTCAGTAGTCTCACCTTAGAGGAGGAGCATTTTTGGCGATGATAACCAGTTTGGCCTTGCCTTGACGAAGAGTTTTCAAAGTCTGTTTGTACCCCAGACAGTATTTGCCAGACTTCATAACCAACGCCAGGCGTGAGTTTATAGACTCGATGGTCTTTTTCTGTAATGATAAAATAGTTAATGTTAGATGAAATTGACACTGTGAATTAAAAATGCAACTAATTTGGTGGTTGTCTTTAAAAAAAGAAAAGAATGATATAACCTAGAAATAATGTATGGAACGTTCTCAACCTTGCAAATTACAAAATGAGCAAGCCTATCTTGTTTCATGAACATTCTTGGACTGAAATAGTTGGATTACTTGAAAACGTATTTCAAATAACCTCATTTAAAGTCCTATGCATTACACGTGTTCTGATTCATAAGCATAATTACCTGTTTCTTGGCAGCCACCATTGTGATTGATGGATTCCCCACAACTTACTGTAAATAATGTTAAAAAAAATATGAAAATAGTCTAAAATAATTACAAGTTTAAAGAAATGACTCTTAGGATACAATTCCGCACCTTCCGTAACAACGCGTGCAAGGAAAAGAATGATTGAATGAAAGAACACAGCAGTGTTGCTATTTTAAAACTATCGTAAAAGTGTAGTCCACAGAGTCTAGGTGTAGTCCTGCCTTTTGACTATTAAAAACTACCAAAAACAATAGAGCGGTATATTAAATTGAATTAAAATGCTTCAATTAAATTGTTTTTATTTTTTATTTTAATGAACTAAGATCTTTATGAATAATAAAATAAATAATTGTAGGTTGGTATTTCATGTTGATGTAAGTCAGATAATTTATGTTACCTATCGGTTAGCATCGCTCTAGTTCAATTAATGCCAAGAAAATAATTATTTTACTTGACTTCTATGTAAATATAATATGTAGCATATTTATTATTTCCCATATATTAAAACAGGGGTTCCCAAACTCTTTTGTCTACTGCTCATTTTGAGAATAATTTTTTTTAGCGTCCCCATTTTTTCACCTACTTAAAACCATTACCACTAATTAAATTAGTGAATTATTGTGAGCTATATTAGCGGAGCTTAAACATTCATTATAAACGAGACTTTTACTATAACCCGCAAGAGTTTACACAACGGCTCAAGTTAACTCTTACGGGCTACACCTGCCAATCAGAATGATTATTGAAACGCAACTTTATAGTATTCAGACAGGGTATCTTTTATTCAAAATAAAACTAATATAATCGATTCCTATATAAAACTAATGTGAAGGATGAATCTGATGCTGTTTAATAAGTTTGTTGATATCAGGTTTCAATTTACTTTTACAAATTTACAGCCGCAAGTCGCCACGTTCAGTGACATGCAAACGATTTCTCTTTTTAGTACCAGTGCCACAGTACTAAATCCACGTTCACCCAAATATAACGATGGGAATGCTGTCAAGAATCGTTGAACGATTGACCACAATCCACGGTACAATTGTGGGATCGGTTTTAGTAGCCAAAATTCTTGGTAGCCATTATTTCCTCGTTTGTTGTCCGTTCTTCTTCCAGCTGAGGTGACATTGCTGTGTTGATATTTGAAAACGTATTCAACACCCAGTACTGCAGGATACTGATAAATTCGGAAAATTAACAAACTCACGTCTGCCCATATTCTTTTTGTGTTTGGCTGAAGAGAAGAAGCAGTTTGGCTGCGAAAGCAGCAACGACATTTTTTGTTTTACTTAAATTTAGTTCATCGCCCTGCAGTTGTAGATTCATGTCGTCGAACAATTTATACAAGTCTGTCATGTAAACTATATCATTCTTTGATGTAATGAGCTTGTTGCGCAATTCTGTGTCTTTAGTTTCCAAGAACTCTATCACAGATTCAAACAGGTTGTAAAATCGAATCAGACAATTGCCTCTTGATAGCCAACGAACTTCAGTATGAAACAACAAACGGTTGAAATCTTCGTCATGAGTACCTAACACAAAGCTGATGAAATAATTTATCATTGAAAGAGCTGTTACGGATGTTATTAACTGCTCTGATGACATATTGCAGTGATTGAAATCATTGACCTAAGAATACATTTACTTCCTCATTGATTGAAATAGTCGTTCACTTAAGTTTCTAGCAACCAAATGTTGTCTATGAATAACGCAATGTACAGCAAGGACATCTGGAATTTTATTTTTTAAGTTCGCTATGAAGCCTTTATGGCATCCTGTCATAGCCGGAGCAACTGATTTTTTGTATTTTTCAAGGCAATCTCTTTCTCATCATAAAACTTTTCCAATGTATTGAATATGGTTTCTCTAAATTTCTAGCAAACAATATTTCTTCACATATTTTATAATTTTTAAGAAACCTCACGTAAGACAGCAACAATGATTAATAATTAGTTGGTAAAGTGGATTCATCGAGCTGAATTGAGAATTTACTAGTCCTCAGATGATTGCACAATGATCCTTCAATGTTTTTAGCCATTTCATCAATTCGTCTTTGCACAGTATTATTCCTCAAATAAAATTTTCGGCCGGTTTATGAAGCACAGTAGTTATTACTTCCTTTATTGCTGACAAAATTAACTCTTCTTCGATGTTGTGTGGTTTGCATTTTTGAGCAATTAACAGAGAGATATTGTACGAAGCTTGAAGTCTGTCGTCATCTTTCTTAGCAGCCGCCGCAAATAGTTTTGCTACACTGGACTGAGTCTTATGCTTCTTCTCTAAGTCTTGAAAATATGCTGCATTCTTGTCTTTCTTATCTGGATGCATTTTATTCAAATGATCTTGCAGTCTTGATGGCTTGATTTCTTCGTTTGAAAATGTTTTTAGGTATAGAAGGCACAAAGCCGAAGACAGGTTTGTGGGATTTTCAATTATTCGGAATTTAATATATTCCGCACAGTATTGCTGTCTCTTCTTTTTTACTTACGACATTGTTTTGTTTTGAGAAATACGTAAGTAAGTGTTGAACTTACCGACACCGACAGGAATAAGATAAACATGCATAAATTCGTTTATCTCATTCGACGCTCAATCGTACTTAACAAGTAAGGACAAGTAGGTATTCTAAGAACCAGCCGATTAATACAGGAATGCACAAGTCGGGTTATTTAACAAAAACTTGTCAAAACATGATTGCCCGCGGTCTATTATCTACGAAAATGACCTATCTAGGAATAATAATAACTATCAAAATGCGAAAGTGTGTCTGTTGCCTTTTTATTTGTTAGTTTGTGTCTACTTTTATTTCGAAACGGAGCTACCGATTGACATGATTTTTATTTTATTTATTCAATAAAACAGGACAGTTATATAAATTACGCGGAGAGAAATATCGAACCGAGTTTGAGCAATCACTAAATTAATATTAGTCGATGTTCACAAGTTGTAGTCGAGAGTCGAGAGCTCAGTCGGTGTCTAAGAGTCCTCCTAACTAGATGAAATTACAAATGGCCCCCCAAGCCTCTACTCAATGCCC
Source organism: Arctia plantaginis (assembly GCA_902825455.1). Taxonomy (NCBI): domain Eukaryota; kingdom Metazoa; phylum Arthropoda; class Insecta; order Lepidoptera; family Erebidae; genus Arctia; species Arctia plantaginis. The sequence goes on from CADEBD010000303.1 coordinate 4,412,417, forward strand.
CCATTTTTTTCTGGGTCTCTTACTGCCCCCCCTTTAGGCCTGCAGCGCCCACAAGGGGGTGTTATCGCCCACTTTAGGAAAGGCTGTGTTAAAATAATATGCCTTTACTCTTTTTCTTAACATAACATATGAGATTATGTCTTTTATTTTTATGCACAATACCTTCTCTAAATTTACACAACATATTTTAAATGAAAAAAAAGGATGGTAAAGAAACATATATATCTTTTTAAACTATTGGTAATATCCAAAATCATTAGACTGCGGCTAGGCCATATGTCTATTAATCTTCAGATTTTCCTAACAACATTTTATCAATGTTACAATGTTATAATATAGATGACACTTCATTTTGACTTACATCAAACATTTTACCTAATACAAGATAAGTTGTATTTCTTCTAAGTTTTATTAATAGCATTGGCAACTGATCTACTAACGCCAAGGAAACAACTCCACTCCAACGTAATATCATAATATTATGGGCTATAGGCAATAGAGACCTAAAAATTAAAAAAATGCACAGTCTCGTCATCGGCAAGTAATAGTTCTGCCGGGAACAATCTTGGTATATTAGATGTTTATGTTCCGCAAATGTTGTGGTTTGGCTTAATAGATTCAGGTATTATAGTTAAACCGCCGTAAGCTTGGCCCTCCTGATGGTTTGCGGGACGCGGGGCGGGTGATTCGCTCGGCTATACATGACACGATGTACTAACTCGATATCTTCAGATTTATTTGTTTGAGATTTAATCTACACACGATGTAAAAAAATCGAATTTATTTCCATGTCTTATAATGTCAGTGTATTGTAAGTTTTTATGATTAATTGTAAAATTTAATAGGTGTAAAATAATTTTAATAAAATCACCTTATCTTCATCATGTAAATTATATTCAGATACAATTTAAAAATTAAGTAAAATAATAAATAATCTTTATTAGAACTTTAACAGTAGAACCTCTGTAAGCCGAACTTCAAGTTTTTAAATCTTTTTGTGACGCAGAGTCGGCAGATTATCCATGTTGCAAAATAATACCGTGTGTAGCAGTCTTAAGAAAAATAACACGTACGGCAATACTTTCACGTCAGTCACTGCCGGCGGACAGCGACGCACTAGGTAATTGGTTGAATGCACCCCCGCCCCGCGTCCCCCAAACCATCAGGAGGGCCAAGCTTACGGCGGTTTAACTATAGTAATAGAAGATTGCAGTCTTGAGACACTATATTATCTCTTTCTAGTGGCAATATATTCAATCCAATACTCTTTTTTCTCTAGTCTTCGCGTGCTCAGAAGTTACTCATGTATAGAAAACGGATGGTATAGCATATGGCAGCTTTCTTAAAGAATTTATGTTGATATTTGTTTTTATGAACAATTTGTGACCTTGTGACATTCCAAAGTAAATAGGCAGGTAAGAAATATTATGGAGTGTAAGAATGATTGAAAACATAATAGTCAGAGCTTTATTTATAAGCAGCGCACTTGTGTATTAACGCATTATTATAAAACCCCTCTCAACATAGTGTTAACTAACAGGCTATCCGCATACCAAATCAGTACGATTGTTGCATGCCCTGGATGTAGCTACGATGGCACTTTCTTGGGTCTGATAAGTGTATCATAACATTATTTGACATAATATAAGAGTAGAGGATGGCCAAAAAAATATACATCTACTGCATAAAAGAGGATTTATCTAGAAAGGGAGTAAGTAGCAACTTAGAAATGATAGACGATTTTGAAAGAAGAAAATCATTACGGCGACCCAAAATAAATTTTGAAAAAAGGGCAAGAAGATGATGAATTACTGTGTGCATAATTAAAAACAAATATTAATTAAAACAACACCAATCAAGAGCGAGCAGTTATCGCTTCGACAATTAATAATTTAATAGGAAGTTTTTAGTTTGTAACAAACTTTCCAAGGTTTAAAATTTACTTTTAAACTAACAAAACTAGAAAGTACTGCTACATAAACGAGCATTTTTTTACTTATAAATATACCACCTATTGTATACTTTCGACAAGTAAAGTCATAATCATCAAATCTTCTATCCATTAAACTTTTAGCAGATTCCTGGAGGCTGCTTTGAATAACTCATCATCCATTTTTTACTGGGAAACAAAATAAATTTCGTTTACATCCACACCTGTGGGGGATCAGTGCAAGTAAAACCCAATAAACGATGATATCGAAACACATTGGGTCCGATCCCCGCATGGGACGACACTTTGTGTGATCCATAAATTGTTGTTCTGAGTCTGGGTTTTCTTTGTGTCCGTTTCATGTATGTTTGTAAAGTCCCCCGCGACACAGGATATATTCCTGATATGGATATTTTATTTTTAACACCTATGACATGTACAATTCAATAGTCAGTTGTTTTTACTTTATGACACATATATTATAGCTTGTAGACAGGCATAGATAGTGGCTACGGAGGTGTGCATTGTGCAACTCCTTACGTTATCAACACCTAACCACGGTACAATTATAATACAGTACTGTAACTCGGCCGCATGATAGAAATAAATGCCTACAGCCGCGCGGTACGTAAACATGCGTTAGGGCTGCCCGTCTCCAGCATTTTAATTATATTTGCCTACTTTCTGTTTCTATTTAGATTTGTGATTCAATCAATAAAAATGCGTGTTGTTTTTTGATTGGTAGATTTAATTAAAAAAACATGTTTTTGTTTGAAAAACAAATCGGGCTTATAAATTTGCGACCGAAAAAAATCCTTCTATAAAATAAAATAAATATGCTTTCTCCTTACGCGTTACAAAACTCCAATCCTTAGAAACTCCAACACCTACCTACTCAACTAGCATGCAAGAAACAGCTGACGAGTAAGTAACTTTTTATCTCAGCTTATTAACGTCTCTATAAATTAGGTACCTACCTACAACTCGCAACTACTCAAAACAAAAATTCTTTGGTCACCAATTAATTAATTATTAAAAAGCTGAACAGCTGACTACGAATGTTTTAAAATCACAACCTAGCTCTAGCTGTTGTTGTTAATACCGAGAAAATAAAACCAGTTTTTAGTTTTATATGTTGTTATAGTAGCAGCAGAAACACTTTGTGAAAATTTCGAAAACTGTCTAATGACACACAGACGGTAAAAATTTTTTTTTAGTATTATTCATACACACAGATAATAAACCAATATTATTAATAATAAAATACCACGTCTTTACTTTGAATTATGCAAAGTAACAAATCACACATGCACCGAAGTTTTAACACAAGCGTAAGTAGGTAGGTACCTACCGTATCATGATTCATTCAGAGCCGCATATAACTCCCTATTTAACTCGTCTCAATAACTTTCCGTTACTCTATTTGCTTTATTTATTCATCCAAACACCTTTTTTTTCGTGAGATAAAAGGAAATACTTATCCATTAAAAAGACACACATTATGTACCTACCTACTAGTAAGTAAAATTATTTTATAGTCTTACCTTTCAGTTTCCAGGTAATTTAAAAAAACTTATGTCTGGCTGCGTTATTGACGAATTCATACAACCAAAAACAGCACAATATTTCCTACTCGTCATATTAACTGATTTTTAGAGGAAATATCGCGCGGTTATTGTTAAAAAAACAACACACAGTCCGTTCGACACTGCGGTACAGCCGTGACTGTCTGCGCCCCGAGCGCACCCCGAGATCGAGGCGCGTAGGTATAGCTCGCGTTTCGTCCGTTTGTATGAAGTTGGAGTACTGTATTATAATAGTACCGTGACCTAACTGACCTAACTTCAAATAGGTCGACAAAATATAGGAGTAACTACTCCATTATGCTGATTGGTTAAATCAAGAGTTTGATAGAGTTTGTGTATATGTTGCTGATTGGTGTATTAAAAGTCGTTTCGTCTCACGTTATTTCAATTAGTAACTTTGAAAAAATAAGATTATTTTACATGTCATTTTTACGACATAGTTTCTATAAATGTTATATATTTATACACATATATCGTCGTTGTTTAGACGTAGTTGGGTCGCAAACCGGAAAACACCTGATTTATGAAAATACGACCTTTTGACGTAAGCATGAAAACGTAATCAGTTAACTGTCAGATTTAGTCGAGTTGCGCGACTGTTTGTTCGATCATGTTATAGCAAACTACAACTTTTCTGTTACGAAGCGCTGATTTGAAGTTGTAGTTTCTAATATTCTTATAAGTAAACGTTATTTCCTCTTCGAGAAATATTGAAAATCAACAATAACAAAAAAACAAACTACCATGACTGAAAAAAAATCTAAAAAAGGAAGAAGTTCGGGTACTTCGGCTTCTGCTAAAGTCTACCTGATACTATATAATAGTATCCAAACTATAGGGTAAGCTTTTAAATACCTTATTAATACAATCAATGCATGTACTAAGCAATTTATTTTAAGGACCTATAGCTTGAATAGTTTTTATTTTTTAATTAAATGTCTTGAGACAAATCCTATTTCAAAACACTCAAATATGCGTTCTCTAACTACTTATTATTTACTACATGAACTTATTAATAGTTTCGCTTAAAAAGGCTTAAATATATTCTTTGAAAACTAGGTAGCATCAATTTCCAGAGTATTCATAAAATTATAAAGGTGAAAGTAGTTGAAACAAAGTTTCACCTTTCGTGTTTACTTTCATTCTATTTCAATTCAATACAGAAGTTTTTTTGTATATTCTTATGCCAAGAAACAAGTACAGCAGCCACCTGTTTATGTTTATTGTATCAAAATGCTTATTAATACTAATGATGAAAGAGATATAATTCCTGAGAACCCTGGGATATGAGTGTCAACACTTCATCTTCAGTATCACAAAACTTCATCATTTATAATCTTATCATGGGTTCTACTATTAAATATTGAATTTTATGGTAAGGATGTGCTTCACTAATCAGGTAGTAAACCTCCTTTCTAAGGAGAGGCCTATGTCCAGCAGTGGACTATTAAAAGCTGTTGATGTGGATCACGTAGTATCAGTTTGAGTGGCTTTGCCTAACCTCTTCCAAGTCTATTTATACATTTTATGTTTCTTTTAAATAAGTAGACTGCCACCTTTCTTAACTGCACTCCTAATTTATATAATAATAATAATAATAGGCTTATGACTCTGTACCGCATACGTGGCTCTTGAGGGTGATGGAGTTGTACAAGATTGATACAACTCTATGCACTTTTATGGAGACATGTATGTGGCAATGGAGAACGGTTCTTTGCTATCCAGGATGTCGGCAATCTCAAGGCGATGGCGAATATATAATGATTAAGCGGGGTATATTTCAGGGTGACAGTTTAAGTCCCTTGTGGTTTTGCTTAGCTTTAAATCCTCTCAGCACTATGTTGGAGGGTTCAGAGCTAGGCTATCGTTTGCAGAGAGATGGTAAGGTTATATCCCACCTCCTTCACATGGATGATTTAAAACTGTTTGCTTCCAGTAGTTCCATACTGATGAATTTACTAGAAATAACTAAAACCTTTAGTAAATGTATCAGGATGGAATTTGGTGTAGTAAAGTGTGCAAGCATGCATGTAAAAAGAGGCAGGGTTGTGGAGTCTGATAGGTTGGAACTCTCAGATTCCACGCACTTTACATGTCTCTCAGCTAACGAAACTTACAAATATCTGGGTATGTCACAGGCGTCAGGTGTAAATGAGTTGACTATGAAATAATCGTTACAGGAACGCTTCTTTAGCCGCCTGAAAAAAGTATTAAATAGTCTTTTATCAGGTGGTAATAAGGTGAGAGCCTATAATGATTCGGTCATACCAGTTCTAACTTACTCTTTTGGCATACTTAGATGGACTCAGACTGAACTAGATAGAAGAGTTCGTACATTGCTTACTGCATACCGAATGCATTATCCACGTTCATCGGTGATGAGGTTATATATTCCACGAAAATGTGGTGGTCGTGGTTTTCTAAATGCCAAGACCCTCCACAATCGTGAGATATGTAACCTTAGGAATTACTTCCTTTCTGTTAATGTGGATATCCATAGGGATGTAGTAGCAGTTGATAACGGACTCACTCCGCTTGGTCTAGGTAAAGAGAACTGGCGCAAATTTGCAGTACTCAACATTACTGATCGTAAGGAGATATGGAAGGGCAAAGAGCTGCATGGACGTTTTTATCGAGCCTTGAACAGGCCTGAGGTGGATCAACTAGCGTCTGTATTCTGGCTTCGATTCGGTGACCTCTTCGGGGAAACTGAAGGTTTTGTCTTTGCAATTACTGATGAAGTTGTTTGACGAATAATTATCGGAAGTATATCCTGAAGGACGGCACAATAGACATTTGTCGGGCATGTCATTGTCCTGGTGAAAGTCTTAGACATATAATTTCCGGTTGTTCTCGTCTTGCCAACGGCGAGTACTTGCATAGACATAACCAAGTGGCCAGAATTGTCCATCAGCAACTTGCTCTTAAGTATAACCTTGTGACTGTAGAGTTACCGTACTACAAATATGTGCCCGACCCAGTTCTTGAAAATGGTCGTGCAACGTTGTACTGGGATCGCCCTATTATCACTGACAGGACTATTGTTGCCAATAAACCTGATATAGTGTTAATAGACCGATTGGAGCGCCGAGCAATGATTGTTGACATAACCATTGCACATGACGACAATCTCTTGAAAGCTGAAAAAGATAAACAAGTGAAGTATTTGGATTTAGCCCACGAGATTGTCGACATGTGGGATGTTGATTCGGCAATCGTTGTACCGATAGTCATATCGGCCCATGGATTAGTTGCTAAGAGCCTCGACCAACATCTTCAGAGGCTCGCGTTAGGCAGTTGGATTAAGGGTCTGATGCAGAAAGCAGTTCTTCTCGATACGGCACGTATTGTGAGGAAGTTTCTGTCTCTGGAGTCCTAACCACCGATATCTTGGTCTCTGTACCCGATACCGATGGGATACTATTTTTTATATTTTTAAATGTATTTTTTTTTGTTTTTGTATATAAATATATTTAAAAATGTAATTTATATGTATAAAGAATGAAATAATTTGCCCATTCATAAACGAAATTTAGATAATAGCGAAGATCTTAGTGATACACATTCTATTCTATACTGTGCGGCTATTGCAGTTTGTCGAGTGGCTGGTGTTAAAATAGCTGACAATGTCACTACTACTCGACCTAAATCTATTGTACCAGCTTGGCAGTATAGAATTGAACGTTGTATTTCTGAGACCAGGACACTCATCGGTAAGCTTATTAGCTACCGATCAGGGAATACGCGGCCGAGAGTGATGCGCTTTGTGAAACAGGCATTCTTGGGTACTACCATTAGTCCTGAGCAGTACATGTCATGTGTCACAGAGCGCATAGACTTTCTAAAGCAGAAAATTTATGCATGGGCAAATAGGATAAGATGGTATAAAAAACGAATAGATCGGTATAATCAGAATCAGATGTTCCAAAGAAATGAGAAGTGGGTGTACCGGAAATGGGAGGAACCGGATCCGTGTGTGGGTGATAGGCATTTGCCTGATGAAAATGTCACAAATACAGTTTGGCGTAACATCTGGTCGGTGCCTGTCACTCATATAGAAGGTGATTGGTTGCAGGATGTCAGATGCTCATGTGAGTCTATAACACCTATGGAACCTGTTATAATTGATAAAGATGATGAAGTTGTGCAGTTCGTTCATTACCGAATTGGAAATCACCTGGTCCAGATGGACTGCACAACTTTTGGCTTAAGTGGTTCCGAAGCTCACATGCGCGTTTGGATTCGGGTTCATTACCCCAATTTTTAACCACTGGCATAACCCACTTACTCTATAAGTCTGGTAGTGTCATGGATCCCAAAAATCTTAGACCTATCACATGTTTACCTACCATGTATAAACTTCTAACATCTATTCTGAGACTCAAAATAACTTTACATATTAATAATACGAGGGCGGGTTAATAAGTCCGTGACTTTTTGAATTTCTGACCTCTTTACTGAAAAAGCAACACTACTCCTGTCAACAGGCATCTGTCAGTTGACTCCTGTCAAAATTTGAACTTGCTGCGTCAGTTCTACCCAGTAATTTGAGGAAAAAATGGAAAAAAGTGAATTTCGTGTGCTTATTAAGCATTATTTTTTGCGAAAAAAAACCATTACCGAGACCAAGGCAAGCTTGATAAATACTATGGGGACTCAGCACCATCGATTTCAATTGTAAAAAAGTGGTTTACTGAATTTCGTTGTGGCCGTACAAGCACTGAAGATGCCGAACGTTCTGGATGCCCAGTTGAGGTCTGTTCACCCGAAACAATCGAAAAAATTCACGATATGGTGTTGGCCGACCGAAGATTGAAAGTGCAAGAGATTGTGGAAGCCGTAGGGATCTCGCATGGCTCAGTCAGTCAGTCAATTTTGAATGATTACTTGGGCATGAGAAAGCTTTCCGCAAGATGGGTGCCGCGATTGCTCACAGTCGACCACAAACGCAATCGTGTAACAACTTCACAGGAAGGTTTGGCGTTGTTTAATCGCAATATGGAGGAGTTTTTGCGCCGTTTTGTAACCGTGGACGAAACATGGATCCATCACAACACACCAGAGACCAAACAACAGTCAAAACAGTGGGTTTCTAAGGGTGAATCGGCGCCAAAGAAGGCCAAGGTGGGTTTGTCAGCCAATAAAGTTATGGCGACTGTCTTTTGGGATGCACGCGGAATAATCCACATTGACTACCTTCAAAAGGGAAGAACAATCAATGGGGAATATTATGCCAACCAAATATTATGACCGATTCAATGACGATTTGAAAAAAAACCGATCTCATTTGGCCAAGAAAAAAGTTCTATTCCACCAAGACAATGCCAGGGTGCACACATGTGCAGTTGCCATGGCAAAAATCCATGAATTGCTCCCTCATCCGCCCTATTCTCCAGATTTGGCTCCGAGTGACTACTTCTTGTTCCCAAACCTGAAGAAATGGCTTGGTGGAAAAAGATTTGACTCCAATGATGAAGTCATCTCGCAAACAAAGGCCTATTTTGAGGACCTCGACAAATCATATTTTTTGGAAGGGATAAAAAAATTGAAGAAGCGTTGGACAAAGTGTATAGAGCTCAAGGGAGACTACGTTGAAAAATAAAATGATTTATTCATCAAAAAATCTGTGTTTTATTCCAAAAGTCACGGACTTATTGACCCGCCCTCGTAATTCGATTATGTCAGTTTCTCAGAATGGATGTAGAAGTGGGACCCGTGGCACTAAAGACCTTATCATAGACATGACCATTAGCCAACAGGTACGTCGTAATCGTAAGAGTTTGGCGACGTGTTGGATAGATTATAAGAAGGCTTATGACTCGGTTTCACACACATGGCTTTTGAAGGTGCTGGAGTTGTATAAAATTGATACAACTTTGTACACTTTCTTGAAGTCATGTATGGGGCAATGGAGAATAGCACTTCGCTATCCAGGATGTCGGCAGACGGCGATACACGATGTACTAATAAAGATCGAGCGGGGTATATTTCAAGGTGATAGTCTGAGTCCCTTGTGGTTTTGTCTGGCTTTGAACCCTCTTAGCACTTTATTAGAGGGTTCAGGGTTAGGCTATAGGTTGCAGAAAGATGATCAAGTTATATCTCACCTTCTTTATATGGATGATTTGAAACTGTTAGCCTCCAACAAATTACAATTGACAAAGTTACTAAAGGTGACGGAAAACTTTAATAATTCTATCAAAATGAAATTTGGTGTAGACAAGTGTGCAGTCATGTATGTAAAGAAGGGTGTGATAGTTGAATCTGAAGGAATAGAGCTTTCAGATTCACCAAAACTCAGATCTCTGTCTGCCACTGAAGTATCTGGGTATATCACAGTCGTTGGGAATACCAGAATCTAACATGAAACAAACATTGCAGGAACGCTTTTTTGGCCGCTTGAAAAAAGTACTTAAAAGTCTTTTGTCAGGGGGCAACAAGGTACGAGCCTGCAATGGTTGGGTCATGCCGGTTGGGACTAATAACCCAACCAACTAACCACCCACACGCCCACCACTGTAACTCCTGTACACCAGGATCCACAGCAGTGACCCACGAACACACCGAGTTATGACACTCGGGAAGTCCCAGGAAGAAATTAAACTGTCTTCTAACCCGCAACGAAATTAATCAGAAGAAAATTGGAGGAGTTGGAAATACAGTAAATCCACTTCCCTCCTTAGCAAAGCGGGAGACAAAATGAAGTAAAATGGGCATACACCCTTTTAAACAAGGAAGTACCACGGCCACAAATATTACGACGGTCCTACGTGAGCTATGTTTGTTGTCTATAATATGTATGGCAGAATCGCCTAAACGCACGGAAATTCACCTTAGTTGACACAAGATCCCCATAGTATACCGCCCCTGATGTCACCTGCAAGCTATTCAGCATTATATTACGTTCATTATACCAAAGACTACATTCCCAGAGGATATGATGAGCAGACTGTTCATAGTGAGAGTTAGGTGTTGAGCATTGACACAATGGTGACTCGACTAATTCAAATGAATAAAGCTTGCTCTTAAAGTTACCATGAGGTCATGCCGGTTCTGATGTATTCCTTTGGTATACTTAGATGGACTCAGACCGAATTAGATGCCCTTGACAGGAAAGTCCGTCCACTGCTGACTGCATCCCGAATGCACCACCCACGTTCATCGGTTATGATATTGTATATCCCGCGAAAGCTTGGGGGTCGCGGACTATTAAATATCAACGCCCTACATAATCGCGAGATATGCAATCTCAGAGAATATTTTCTACATACTGATGTGGGAGTGCATCGCAATGTAGTTGCAGTGGATACCAGATTCACCCCGATCGCTCTGACTAAAGAGAATTGGCGCAGACCTGTAGTACTTAGTGTTAATGATCGCAGGGAAGTATGGAAGGGCAAAGAGCTCCATGGTCGGTTTTATCGGGCCCTAAACGGGTCCGATATAGATTTAAAAGCATCTACGACTTGGCTACGGTATGGTGATCTCTTCGGAGAAACTGAAGGTTTTGTTTGTGCGATTATGGACGAAGTTATCATGACGAATAACTATCGGAAATATATCCTGAAAGATGGTACGGTTGACATCTGTCGGGCATGCCACCGTCCTGGCGAATCAATCAGGCATATTATTTCCGGTTGTTCTCGTCTTGCTAACGGCGAATATTTGAACAGTCACAACCAAGTAGCCAGGATCGTACACCAACAGCTTGCCCTTAAATACCATCTTGTAAATCTAGAGGTGCTATAGTACAGGTATGTTCCCGACCCAGTTCTCGAGAATGGTCGGGCCACGTTGTATTGGGATCGATCTATTATCACAGACAGGACTATTGTTGCCAATAAGCCTGATATTGTGCTGATAGATCGATTAGAGCGCCGCGCAATGATTGTTGATATCGCCGTTCCTCATGACGAGAATCTCGTGAAAGTTGAAAAAGAAAAACAAATCAAATATTTGGAGATTGTCGATATGTGGAATGTTGATTCAGTGATCATTGTTCCGATAGTCGTATTTGCTCACGGATTGATAGCCAAGAGCCTCGACCAACAAACACCTTAAGAGGCTCACGTTGGACGGTTGGATCAAGGGTCTGATGCAGAAAGCAGTCCTCCTTGACACGGCTCGTATAGTGAGGAGGTTCCTATCTTTGGAGTCCTAACCACCGGTGTCTTGGTCCCTGTACCCGATTTCGGTGGTCCAATATTTTTTATATTTTTAAATGTATTTTTACTTGGTTTAGACCCGTAAATACGGTGGAACCAGCTAAAAAGCTGAGAAAATAAAAATTAAAACACAAAATAATAATAATAATAATAAGCCCCTTATTCTGAATTAGTACATACAATGTTAAACAGTTTAGAAGTTAAGTTTATAAAATATATCTTAATTCAGAGTGCCTCTTGGCATAGGCCTCCTCTAGCACTTTCCATTGGGTTCTGTCTCGCTCTACCCTTCTCCAGTGATGTCCAGCTGTTAGCCTCAGGTCATCTGCCCATCTCGCTCGTTGGCATCCTCTGTTTCGTTTGCCATCTCTGGGGTACCGCAGATAGTTGTACTCTATTTGCCATGCCTGTCCCTAATTATGTGTCCGGCCCATCTCCACTTCAATTGATCTATTCTAGTGAGAACAGCAACTCTAGTTTTTTGTCTTATTGTACTGCTTCTTATTTTGTCCATCCTCCTTATTCCTGTCATGCTTCTCTCCATGGCCCTCTGACAACATTCCAGTTTTTCTCTGTGGAGTTTGGTGAGTGCCTATGTTTCACAGCCATAGGTAATGACTGTGTGTTGAAAGCCTTTCTTTTTATAGACATGTTTAACTCGTTTGACTTCATGATTTCTTTCAGCGACCAGTATTTTTTTATCTTCTATTTATTTCTTTAGTTGTAAATAGAAGAATAGCAATTTATATATGTATATCTCAGTTAATTGAAAAAGTTTGAATTAATGGCTCTGATAATGAAAGTTATGGAGATGAAAAAAGTTCTTTAGCACTTTGCGATTAGACATAATAGGTGTTTTGTAATGGACTATTTATATAGAGATACTAGCTGATCCGGCAAACGTTGTATTGCAAACAAAAAAAAATTAGGGATGGGTCACCCTTACCATTTATTGGTATGAAAAATAGATGTTGGCCGATTCTCAGACCTACCCGATGTGCACACAAAATTTCATGAAAATCAGTCAAGCCGTTTCGGAGGAGTACGGGAACGAACTTTGTGACACGAGAATTTTATATATAAGATTTGTCTCTACATTAATATGTGGTTGTTATTCATTCATAATTGTCTTTTCAAAGTTAGCCCTTTTTTATATTCCGTGATTGATTCTAAAGTAAAAATGAATAAATTTTGATTAATTCCTAAAGCAATTCATAAAAGGTGACTGTGCTTAAGGATTGCCTGTAAATATAACATAAACACATATTAATTGTTTCAGATGGACATACATGCTATTACGTTCAGTATTACACTTCCTCGACCGCGGTACTTTGGACAGCTATTGGGGTGTAATCAAATGGACTGTTATAATATTTCAAAATGCTGCGGTACTTGAGGTAAGTGTTAACACAAAATTTGATTTATTAGATATTGATAAATTATTAATTAGTTGCCTGTTTAATAAACTAAACTATAATAAACGGTTAAATTAAGAATACTCAGCCATGAAGTTGGGAAGGTCTCAACTGAAAGAAAAGTTTTAATTTTATCCATGTAATGAATGCTGTGTTGTCACATCGGAAAAAAATATTTGTTCCATATGGTTTTTGTCACCCATATGAACATGATCAATCAGTAATACATACATAGCAAAGGAAACCAACATATAATATTATTGAATCCAAAATTTAAGAATCTATCCTAAAACTATTTATGGAGGAGTGTGGAGTTCTCCATAAATAGTTGAAGAGCTTTAAAAGATAATTGCGGGGAGTTTGAATTATTTTTAACCAACTTAAAAGGCAATTGGTAGAAAAATCAGGAGTAATTTAAACTGCATCCATTTGCATTAAGCATGAGTAAAACTGGACTGACGAATAACAAACGTACACACACATTCAGATTGACCAACTTTTCTTTGAAGTTGGTAAGTAAATAAATTAATGGAGAAAGAGAATTTCTAAATTAAGTTTATTTATGTTTTAGTTTGTGTTCACATATTTGAGTGTACTCATTTTTGTCAATAATTCATAACTCTTTCACAAACTAAATGTTCAATTTGCTATAGCTGATTATTGACGATTGTAACCATCTATTGAGCTACTGACACTGTTGGTATATTAATATAATTTTATAATATTCATTTACCTACACTTCGACACATAGAAAACATGTTACGTACAAAACAAAAGGCATTCAATTCAATTAGGTAAATAAATTGTACTCCATATGTTTGATTTTATTAACCTGAGCTTCTCACATAATTTATAATGTTCGCAAATAGGTACTATTAAACAGGTTCCGATTGGCTCTCAACAATCTTAGGATAAGCGTAGATGGCATAACCTTATTCTTGCTTAACTCGTAACATGTATAATCCCACGATAATACAAACACCACAATATTAAAACAACATAACATGCATTTCTGAAATAAATAGTGTAACACCAAATGAATGAAACAACATAGTCCATAAATACCCCGTTATGAATACTAGCGGTAGTGTCATTGACCATCTTGTTTAAAAATAAAAAAATAACGGCAGAACCATGAAGTTAAAATAGGATGAAAGTGATCTTGTTAAATTAAGATAATATTTCCATATTGTTCTATATCATACTTGGGCTTCGGCTATTTCAATTATATAACCTAAAACCAAAACACACAACCCAAATTAATAATAACTTGGTGTTATTTTAGAACATCCGGTAAATAAATACTAATCATAAAGTATAAACTAGTAGTAGTTAATATGCTGTCTACAATTATTTATGTATTTAACCTAACACTACTTGTTCATTTCAAGCATTTATGTGCATAATTTATCGAACTTTGTACTGAACAAAGTCCATAACTTTGACTGACTAAATTAACACCCACCTCTTACAATAATACTTGAAAAGAACAATTTAGAGAACGTCACACGTCATGTAGTTTAAAACGTACCTACTCATCGTAAAGCCGAAATACAGAGAACTAATAAATTGTAAAGTTCAGATTGAATTTATTCATTTAATAACGAAAATAAATAAACAGTAAAGCGATGTCAATATTTTGTTTAAATTAAATTAGTATATAGCTCAAAGTTGATAATGTTATCAACTTTGAGCACAACTTAGCTTTCCACGCATGTAGCTTTCCATTGGTAAAAGAATTTTCAATATCGGTTTTGTGGTTTAGGCGTGAAAGCACAACAAACAAACTTTCACATTTATAATATACAATTTAACATGATTTAGGCACAGGCATACTGTACGATAGCATTTGTGTGATGTCACGGCCTCACAAAAAAGACAAGTAATTCTTTAGTTGCTTTTCACCGAGTAAGCGAGGTTACCGGAACCCTAACTCCCCCACCCTTGATTCTGGGCGAGGGGACCTTAAGGCCGTCAACGTTTTTTTTTTTACAATAATTACAATATGTTAGTTGTATTACAGACGGATATGCACAATGGGCGGCCTTATTGCTACGTTGACATTGCATACTTAACATTAATAAACAAGTTGATTGTTTCGAACAAGATGGAATGTACCAGAGCGTACCCACGAAACTCAAATTTTAAATAGTTTTTCATTGAGTAGGCCTTGTTAAAGCACTTTCAAACGCCAATAGTGGTAATCATCGATTGCACCTGGTTCATTTAAAATAAAGAGGAGTTAATTTTTAAGTACAAGTTTAAAAAATTGTTATATTACATGTGCTAATATAGATGATTTGGTATTGCTTTCAATGATAAATGTACGACTATACACCATCTATCTATGCGTAGCTGCATTGCAAATAGTCTTCGAAACACACGGTCGTGTTTAAATAACTACTTGTTAAACACTCAGTTCAAAGGTTGCGCAATGCATATAACTTGCTAACTATCTTTAACGATTCTATGGTTTAGTACTATAATTTAATAAATTACTCGTTTAGTATTCAAGCCTCAATTATTCAATTACAAACAAAACGTGGGAGCTCATCAACAACCCATTGTGTGATTAACACGGTACAAAAAGTCAAAGACGCTTTGGCGATTATGTTTATTACATTTAATTATATTCATGTTTCATTAAGAATAGGAGTTTTATAAACATTATATTAAACATATCACAGGCTAAGGTAGTGTCAATAGTGAAGAGTCCGGATGTCTTAATGACAGTTCTCGCATCCCTCCTATTACCGGCGCAGAGTGGCACAGCTTGTGGTTTTATTTGGTCCGATTCCGACACACCACCCTGCCGCAAATCCCGTCAGGGTGACGGCCCGAGGGGGTTTCCACACATGAAAAAAAAAGTGTCAATAGTGACACGGAGAATGAAGATATCCCCTGAGTAGAGAGTCGGCAAGTGCCAAACTACAATATGTCAATAACAAAATATGCCATTCGAAGATTGTTAGTCTGGCTTGCTGGCTGAAGCTTAGGTCTCTCTATTTTAAGTATCAGCCAAACAAATTGTAAAACCTCTTAATTTTTTATTCCAATCTGTAAGCAATAAATTTGTAATTCTGATCTGTAAAATAAACAATAAAATTATAGTTTTTTTATGTTTGTATTTCCTGACAAAGCATCAATGCCGTGTAACTTTTTAAAACTGAACTTATAAATATGACTACATATACTTTGCCTATTACGTTACAATTTCTTTGATTTCTTTTTACAGATAGTGCACTCAATAATTGGCCTCGTCCCGTCAGGTGTAGCGGTGGTCTTGCCGCAAGTGTTCTCAAGGGTCTTCCTAGTGTGCGGTTGTCTAATGGTTACAGAAGCGGCCACCGTAAGCCCTGGCCTTCCTCTTTGTATCTTTGCTTGGTCTATCACAGAAATTATCAGATACACCTACTATACCCTGAATTTGATTAACAGTATTCCACAACCTTTACTGTTCCTAAGGTAAGTCTTTTATTTACAAGTTTGATAACTAGGTACACATAATTGGCACTTATTCATTAACTAAAATAGTAATGTAATAAACAAAACAAAGATACTATATTTCTTAGAGAGTAATCATCTTCCTCGTCCCATTTCGCGTGTGTCTGTCACGCTCCGCAACTTGTGTATAACACTAATTAGGCAATTACCCAATAGCGGTACAGATCTACATAAATCCACGTTTAAATGCTTCAGGTCATTATACTCTTTTTTGGTAAATATTCAGTGCCGTGATCGTGTGACTGGGCTTCTTATAAAACATTCATACGGTTAAACTAAACAAAACTTTCAAAAAGCAAGCCAAGTGTGTTATTACTTTTTTATATGATACTAGCTGGTGCTGGCGACTTCGTTCGCGTGGAATTTGAAAAGCGTTGCCTTTTATAGGGGTTTTCTGAGAGAAAAAATAGCCTAAGTTACTCCTTATATAGACAGCTACCTGGTAGTAAAATATTACCAAAATTGGTCCAGCCGTTTTGACGATTACCCGGAAGAAACAGACAGACAGACAAAAAAATAAAAAAAATTGGCTTTTAGTAATGCAGCATGAAAAAAACCTATTATTTTGACATTACAAACAGACACTTCAATTTAATTTATTTGTAAGGATACTTATGCAAAACAAAAGAAAATTCTAAAGATCGAAACGTTTTCCCTTTCATTTAATAAAGAGTAATTGTTTGATGTGGCAGGCACATGTCGCATTAGTAAATATCAGAACTGAATTATACCTGAATCTCTATGCTTATTAGGTAGGTACTTATAAAAAGCCAAGTAGCTATTTGGCTATAGGCTTTCTTGAGTGAGAATTCCGGTTTAAAGGTTGCAAAGGTTTTTTGTTTTCATCGACTGGATGGAGTGTAACTAACTGATATATGCTTGAAAATATATGAATGTGAGGTGGAAAACCTATTAAAAAAAAACGGTTTTGGTAGTTTTTAGTTTTAAAGCTGTATGAAATAAAAATAAATTGACAAAGTAAGGTAACTGGAAGTTTAAAAATAATATAAAAATAAATTTGTAAGACTAATAAAACACACTCTATAGTATTACAGGTAAATTAGCTTGGAGAAATTTTTGCGTTTGTAGTAGTGTATGGTCACGTGGCACCTGCGGACAGCGTCAACTGGTTTATTCTGGTTTTGTGCGTGTTTCCACTTTCCACTATCAAGTGACGATTTTTTGCTTTAGATTGAAATATCTCGGAAACGGTGCGTCCTAGGCCAAAAATAACAAAAATTTTGACCCCCTCGTAGACCCCCGGAGTTTTAAAAACCTAGATGAAAGGAAAAAAAAAAAAATATCGGTCTCTCCTCTTTGAAGTTTTTATAAAGTCAAAACCTTTTCCTTTAAAATAAAAACTTGTTTTTATTGAAAACAAAAATCAGAGTGTTGCTAGGGATAAGTATAAAATTAAATAGTAATGTTAGGATATCGAAACATTTTTGTATAGGCCAGAACGATATAGTGGAAACTCGCTCTAAGATCTGAGTAATATACACACCAATACATATGCAAAAATTTCTCGAGACTAATTTCACTGTACTATGCTAGGTTTTACCTTACAGCAGTTACCTTACTTTGTCACTTTATTTTTATTTCATACAGCTATCGCGTTGCAATTTAATTTTATTCATACACGGTCATTAAGGCGATCACATAACTGACAGTGATCTGATAAATTTAACTATACTGATAGCGTTGATTTCCGTGTATGAAAATAAATTACAAACAAAACGTGGGAGCAATAGCAATGCGGCTGTGTGCTTTGGTTGAAGTCTGTCACACCGATTATCAATAATTCACTTTTAAAATAAATAAAAAATATTAACATAGAGTTGTGTATGAGAGGGTACGATGGAATTGGCGTATTGTTGTGGATAAAAACCTCTTTAAAAAAGAAACATAATTACATTAAAATAATACTAAATTATTGCTCGTGTGCTGATGGATTAAGAATACGGAGGGTCACCACCCCTATTCATCCCGTGGGTGTCGTAAGAGCCGATTAAGAGAACAAACTACGCAGGAAAACAGCATTGCAAAGAGAAAGAAAACTTGAAACAAACCCTATACCAAACCGTCTGGCCAGCACACACGTAAAGTGATATGATAAAGTGAAATGAGACATAATAATAATATTCGGCAATTATTTTTACAAGTAATTTGTCTATCTCGCACCACGTCATGTGGGAAATCTGACAAAACAGTGAACATCCTTTAACACGTGCCTTTTTTGTTCCAGATATTCGACATTCCTGATCCTCTACCCTATTGGAGTAACAGGAGAACTAATGTGCATGTATCACTCACTTGACGAAATTAATGAGAAGCAGCTTTTCACCATCTCCATGCCCAACGCATGGAATGCAGCATTTAACTATTACTATTTCTTAATCTTTTACATGTTCTTGTACATTCCCATTTTCCCCTTCCTGTTCGGTCATATGTTAGCTCAGAGGAGAAAAATGCTTGGCAATGATGCTAAGAGGGTAAAGTAAAATAATATATTAAAACAAAACATCTACCTCACTCATCACATTGATGAGTTTTAAGTTTAGACGAATCTCTATTTTCAATCAGTCTTTAATTTAGGTAGAATATTTATGTGATGACTTCATAGTACAGCCAAAAATATTTTCTACAACTTTTATAACAAAATTCGTCATTGCACTTAAGTGACGTTATCAAAAAAAAAAGGGAATTGTTTTATGACGCTTTCATTATTGCTACGTAAGCAATGGTGGAGAAATAAATAATATACACAGAAAGTTACAAAGTCTGCTGCTTATTCAACATAATCATTATGTTACCCATAATGCAGCGTTCCGTGAGTATGCTCCTGTGATCTATTGGTCAACCGCTACAAATAAAACGCTTTCGATTTCTAGACACGTTATATTTTTTTCCTGAACTAAGGGGTTCTATTGTGTGTCCCTGGATAACAAAGGCTAATTAGTCCATTGTTAATTCTGAACATTTTTTGATATACGCAAATTAACATTAGTTAATTATATACTTATCTGACGCATTCATTTCCTTTAAATTAGCGATGAGAACAGAAAGAAGTTATTATTCTAAATAAAATACTCGTTTTATCACAGGTACCTAAAATACAACATTATTTTTATTGTCCTAAATCGATGACCAAATTATATTAGGTCTTTGCCTATGAAATTGCCGTTTTGTATGCAATAAGTGAAAGTAATTATTCTTTCAAACTTTTTTATTTCTGTTATTCGAAGTTATCACCCATGCAATCGACGCATCTTTGCCAACGCATTGGCAGTTTATTGATGCCCTTCTTGTAAAAATCAGCTGGACGGGAGGCAACAAACTCTTCAAAGGCATTTTGTACTGCCTCTCGGGAATTGAATTTTTTACCCACTAAAAAGTTGTCTAAACTTTGGAATAAGTAATAGTCGGTAGGTGCAAGGTCTGGTGAGTATGGCGGATGAGGGAGAGCTTCCAACCCCAGCTCTTGCAGCTTGGAGACTGTCTGTTGCGCAGTATGGGGTCGCGCGTTGTCGTGAAGGAGCAGTGGGGACGACCGATTGACCAAAGCTGGTTGCAGATGTGACCACCAGACCTTGCACATACCGACTAAGTATTACTTTTTTTTTTGTACTGCCTCTCGGGAATTGAATTTTTTACCCACTAAAAAGTTGTCTAAATTTTGGAAAAAGTAATAACAAGAAGGGCATCAATAAACTGCCAATGCGTTGGCAAAGATGCGTCGATTGCATCGGTGATTACTTCGAATAACAGAAATAAAAAAGTTTGAAAAAATAAGTACTTACACTTATTGCATACAAAACGGCAATTTCATAGGTAAAGACCTAATATATTTTTTTATAATAACTACGAATTGTGAGCATCCGATGATTTAGGTTTATGATTTAAAAATAATGTTGTAGAAGCATGTATTGGGAATAGTGGTTGAATTAGATAGGTAATTATTTATTTATAATTTTGGGAGCCTGGTGCATTATAATTTAGATAGTTTTATGGATTGGTGCTAATAGCTACAACATACAAGTTAAAGCGAATTTTCATAGTTTTTCTATACTTAATTTTTTCTTTACTGCCGGTTTCGAAAAGATTCTTCAGCTTTGTAATGATAAAAAGATTAATAAACATATTTTTTGGAAGCCCAGTGGAATTAAAAAATCTGAATTCTTCGAGATAAAGTGTGTTTGTACTACATACATAAGTAACGTAAAATAACACGTAATAGATACATGCATGTGGCCAAACAAATCTCTATGCAAAAAGAACTTCTAAAACTACCGTAATGTCTTTATCTAAAGCTTACCTATCGATAACTTAAAGGTAACCAATTCCTTCTACTTAATATATTCTTAAACGTAACTATAGAATTTCAAGTTAAATTAGCAACAGTTCTTAAACTCGTGCTTAATTGTAATATGTAATCATAAGTTTATTTGGTTATGGGCAATGACGTAAATAAATTTTTGAATAAGCAAACTGCGTTTTATTTACATAAGTTGACTTCAGAAAGCCTATGTACTAGGCTAGATATTTAAACGAAGACTGAAGAGAAATAAGGGTACGAGGACCAATTACCGAGGACGCTACTGATTCCAGTCAACAGGTAACGACGAAAACCTATTTTTACCTTTTTAGGGTTTTGTAATAGTACTAAGAACCCTTAAAAATTCGCCAGGTCTGTCTGTCCGTCCGTCCGCGGCTTAGATTAGAGACTTAGTATACATAATTTATTTTATTTTTCAAGGCGTAACTAGATGTCACTGTTCAGTCTTTTTACATCTCATGAGCCCGTTTTAAATAATTACTGACCGTTTAACCGTGAAAATACTCCTCCTAAGTCAGCATTCTGTAACCAGCGGCTACGAAACCCATACACTGCGCATGGCCTGACATGCGCTAGACCGCTTTCTTATATTTTGTTTAGTACCTACTAGTAATATTACTGAATATCTGGTTGCTGTTTAATCCTTGGTATTTTTTTATGTTAGAAGAGCAGATGGGTCACCTGATGGAAGGTGACCATCGCCGCCCATGAACGTCTGCAACTCAGGAGTCAGAAACGCGTTGCCGGCCTTTTAGGAAAGAGTACGCTCTTTTCTTGAAGGTCGTATCGGTCCGGAAATACAGCAGACGATAACCCGTTCCACAGATTGATTGTGTGAGGCAAAAATGTCTTGAAAAGCGCACAGTAGTGGAGCGCCAACTATTCAGGTGATTGGGATGAAAATGTTGCCGTGTAGAACGACGGTGAAAAATTGCGGCTGGTATTAGTCCGAACAATTCCTCGGAGCACTCTCCATGATATCATGATATATGCGAAAGCGAATGCAGAGTGAAGCCACATTTCTACGTTGGATAAAAATCGTTGATCGTTGTATGTGGCTGGTACTGAGGTGCCCCTGCATAGAGATGAGAACAGTATTCCATATGCGGCCGGACTTGCGCCTTGTAGAGCCGACCCCGGTGGGCCGGAGTGAAACACTGCCTGGGTCTGTTCAGCACACCGAGCTTTTTCGAGGTCAATTTAACCTTACTCTCTAAGTGACCTCAAAAGTGGACTTCGCTCGGACTGGTACTTTTTATTATGTTCCACATAATCATTTTTTGCTGGAAATGCAAAGATAAAAAAGTAATGGACTTCTGTACTTAGCATTAATTTACATTAGTTTTGTGATAGTGTTATTAGGTTAGAGACTGTCCACTTGCTACCCATCACATCAACAGCCTGTAATAGTCCACTGCTGGACATAGGCCTCTCCTTAGAAATGAGGCTTTGGCCTACTATACCATGTTGTCGGGTTGATATAGGGTTTGTATCAAGTTTTCCTTCTCTTTGCAGTGCTTTTGTCCTGCAGAGTCTGTTCCTTTAGTCGGCTCTTACGACACCCACGGGATGAATAGGGGTGGTGACACTCCGTATTCTTTATCCGTTACCACACGGACACCGTTGCTACCCATGCATTGCATGCATCCAATGTGATCCGATTCTGGGTAACTGTAGATCTTTTTCCAATTTGTGTTTTAAAGGCTAAATTTATTGTTTAATAGAAAACAGGAGATAGTGGAACAGTGAGCGATAAAACTTGTAGCAATACGACTTAGAAAAATAGTTTTTTGTCTTGCCTTCAGGAAATTATATTTTATAACTAATAAAATTACATCTACCTAAGTATATTACACATTTTTCTAGGTTTAGGTATACACCGCGATAAACTTATTGAAAGACTTACTCATATAAACTCATAAATTTATTACATAAATTAAATGCAGATAATTTATTTTCTTAATTACGCAATTGCGGAAACCATGACTACTTGTTGCTGATATTCGCCTTATTCGAGTAGATAAGAACATATTTGGCAGATTTAAGTTTTGATTTTGATTAACTTTAGGATTTAAGTTTTGATTAAATGATTTTAAAAGACCTAACAATTTAGTAGAACTTAAATTTTCTACGAAAGTGTGTAATGTTAAATATCACTATAGATTTATTATTCGTTGAGGGTTTAGGCCCATAACTGTGTGGTTGGTAGAAAATACTTATCTTGAGACCTGTTATTAATATTATCCTCTATTGTTTAAACTAGTTCAAGTTTTCACCTGAAGCGTGGCTCTAGACCATCATCACCGTTATCACTAGGTGGAAAATGTTGCCTACCTGTGCCTATACCCATAGCTTAAGCACTAATGTTAAACTACTACACTATAATTTTTTCTCGTCTGTGCGGAAATCCGGTCATCCTCCAGCGGTCGTTATGTCGGACATCAACCGACCAAACACCGCAAGCCGTCTCAAGTACCAGCATTCGGGGAACCAGGTGTACCCTAGGAAGGAAATCCCTGGAACATCTACGGCCTGTAAATGACCCCTCGTGTGTGAGAACCACGGTGTTTCCATTCTACAACCTAAAGGGCGCGCGCGCTCCACAGTGCGTGCGACGCCAACCCAGCCTGACTATTATTAACCCTAAAATTAATCTAACATTTAGAGAAGCCGTAGACACATATTACTTTTGTATGTATTAGATCAAAATATTACGCATTATGTAGACATTATTGTACAATACATGGTTTGTATTCCTTAAAATAAATAAATATTAAGACAAATAACGGCGCTGTTTTTGTTTTTTGAAAATTGAGTTTGAAAATTGACTCAAATTTGATCCTAGGTATCGGTGTTAATATTAATTTCGAATGCTGGGCAAGCAGGTTTCGTAATAGGCTTGGTAAATAAAATTATTTCACAAAAAAATATAAATGACGTAGTTTAAGGTAATAACTTAGTTTATTGTATGGCTTTAGAAAGTGCGCGGTAACGGTGTTATCTGTTTTTAGAAATTTCTTCATTTGGATACTTTATGTATACTAAGTATATGTCGGCTTTCGATAACGGAGAATGAACCAAACGGCGCCTTATGATAATATAAAGTGTTTACAAAAACTGTGTAGATTCTATATGATCGATCTTAAGAGTTACTTAGTTTATTGTAAAACTGTTTATTTGAAATCCGTATTGTTTGAACGTCTTTAAGTGTTGTAATAATAAAGTGTCTTTAGTCGTCAGAAGGCTTATTATTAAAAAGCAAGAAACCGGTCAGGTACGAGTCGAACTCGTGCGCCGAGGGTTCCGTACCTACTCAGATTTTACGTAGATTCGCGAAAATTTGTAAGTTCAACTTTTTTATTTTTTGGATTCTAGGTCAACGGGAACTACCATACCTATAGATTTTGGGTCGAAAGTTGAAAATTATGGTAAATTTTGGTACTTACATGTTTTCGCGAAAATCTAAATTTGCCCATATCTTTTTATCGTGTTGACTCAGGACCTTGATTTTTATACACCTAATAGGGACCATAGACCTCAGTATCTGGTATAAATTTCAACTTGCTACGTCTACCCGTTTCTGAGATAATCGGTGGTGACACACGGACAGACGGACAACAAAGTGATCTTATAAGGGTTCCTCTTTTACCTTTTTTTGAGGTACAGAACCCAGAAGGTTAAATTAATGGTTCTTACCCCTAAAAGTATGATTGCATTGTTATAGTTACTCGTACATACAAGACCTATCTATCATATCATGAAAGCCGCCAACGAATAATAAATAATAATATAATCTCCATACGATAACAATTTTAGTAAGTAATCATACATAACATCACTTTGCATTTCGTATATTAAGCAGTTCGATTTGCACACTCTGATTATATTATCAGTGATTAGATTGATATCTTAAAACATTATCACGATAGATGTTGCATACACGTCCGCATATTGAAGGTCATTTGTGAAAAACAACCGACAGACAATATCATCACACACGTCTACTTTGTATCTAAAAAAGAATATACACCAACATATCCACTATTTCAATATCCATATGCATACCGGTCTGCGTTGTCTCACGGCTTACCGCTAAATGAGCTCCGGCTTTTTGAATGGTAGACTAGCTGGTGCCCGCGACTTCGTTCTCGTGGAATTTCAAAAGCGCTGCCTTGTGTGCGTGTTCGATGCCCTGATATGACAAAATTTTATAGGGTTTTTCTTAGAGAAAAAATAGCCTAAGTTTACTCCTTTAGACAGCTACGTGGTAGTAAAATAGTATCAAAATCGATCAAGCCGTTTTGAAGATTACACGGAACAAACAGATAGACAGACACACAGACAAAACCTGGTTTTTAGGCATAGGCGTGTAAATAACCGTGTGAGCATGAAAAAACCTACTACTACTGACTTTACAAACAGACACTACAATTTTATTTAATATGTATACACATAGTTAAATAAACAAGTACATGGGTCACCTGACGATAGGTGACTACCGCCGCCCATGGACACCTGCAACTCAATACTCACGCTTTCTTATCTCTTATATAAAATGTGTGAAACGCAAGCCGAGCATAAATTGATGTTTGTATACATGTTCGAAATAAAAATTTATCAAAAATACTGACGAACTATAAATCAAAATCTAAAGGATTAGGATCAGGACTAGATGACGGCCATCTTCCACTACGACGAAGTCAAAAATGGTCGTTTCCAACGTGGATGGATCCAGCTTTATGACCTGATGCTGAGTTTTGCTGGACGATATTCTATTCATACAAAAAAATACAGACGAATTGATAACCTCCTCTTTTGTGTTTTTGAAGTCGGTTAAAAATTACGCTTTATACCTACTTTGTGTAATCAGAGGCGGATCCCGGACTCCAAAGTTTAGTTGTCATTTCTTTCCAAGAGTTGTTTTTTTTTCATATGGATATGTGGGTACATACTCGTACATGGGCTGTCACCCCACCGGGTTTAGCGGTGAAGCGGTGTATCGGAACCGAACCGACTAAATTAGCTTTGTTATTTATATTGCGACTGAGATAGGAGAGATCAGATAACAGCTATTATTAAGACGTCCGAGCTGCTGTCTCCCCCAGGCCTGCATTTATGCAGGATGGAAGCTATTCAGCGACCTCCGCCGACTAAGACGACTACAGTAGGTACCTGACCCGTTTCCGGGTCCGGCGACCGGGAGAGTTCTAAGTCTCATCAGGTCCCACTCTACCCTGTTCTTCTCGAGCGTAACTTGATCGCAGAAGGAGGTGCACCATCGCTCCGTACCATGGCCGCTATCATGGTACCTATCTAGAGAATCCTCACTCTGATGATCGTCACGAGGCCACGCCTAGAATTACTGCAGCGTGTGGAGGGCCGTGTCCACGCTCATGCCACCCGAATGGTGGCACCCAGGCATTGGTTCCTTGCGGATGAGTCACAACCGGTATGAGAAGATCCCATGTTTCCTCTATAGCCAATCCTCCATAATAGGTCTTAGCACCACTATAATGGCGTGCCCGACGCTTAGTTGCCCAAGTCTTTCCCTCCACTCCCCAATGAGGGCCTAGCAGAGGGATTTCTGGTTCTCGATTTATCGAGTCCCGCGATCCCGACCAAGTACGGGTCCTTGTCTCGTGTGTCTCCAGAAGGCTCGTTGTCGATCGAGTGCCTTCTACTACGAGATTGTGTCACTCAGGTGGCCCTCTTTGAGGCTCATGAAAGAATAAAGTCTCAGATTTGTGCACAGACACCGCGAGCGTGTCGTCCGAGTAGCGCGTGATGGCGATATCATCAAAGAAGGCACCGCGGAGCACCCAGTCGTAGCCAATATTCCACAGGAGCGGCCCTAACACCGACCCCTGCAGAATACCGGATGACATTTCACGCCGACCGAGAACGGTGCTCTTGGGTAGATGACGGCTGCGAATTCCCTGTGGGCATAAACTTTCATTTAGAAGACGTCCACCAAACGAGGACGTCATCTCCTCGCGGTAGGCCTTAGTGGCGAGTGGGAGGGGAAAACCCGGCCACCTGAGACACTCAGGGCGACATGAAGCGCTGGAAGGTACCCCAGCTATGGAGCGTGTAACGGCTGGTATGGGGAAAGCCTCTCCGATGACTGCAATGGACGCAAGATGAAACGTTGACCAGTGTGTGCTGAGTCGAGTTTAAACTGCATTGCAGTGGTGACATACGAAACTCAATTCACTCCTAGCGATCGACTGCTGGTACCTTCCTAAGCAAATGTGCCCAGAAAAGATGTGCGTCAGTCGGTAGGAAAGGGTCCCGTGCTGCCACCCTGACAACTAGACGACGACCGGCTGGACAGCCTCTACAGCGAAAAAGCGAAAATACGAGTCATCATGGCTCGGCAAGCGGCCCTTAGCCTTTAAATCCCATGGCAGAGATCCGTCAGCACCCTCTGAGAGTTAGCACCCTTTATTCTGGGCAATCAGAGCTTCCGCCCACACTGTTACACCGTTTAGTGCCATAGACTGGACAACCCTGGTCTACCACTACAACTTATAGAGTAATCTCTACTACAGCTGCAGTTGTAGCAACAGCATTTTTGTGTAGAATCAATCTTCGTAGTTATCAGAAAATAAAGCAAAGAAGTAGTGGGAATTACGTAATATAAGTTCTAGGTGTTAAGCATCTCTTTAGATATTTTTTTAAATTAATTTTAGGATTTTTATGTTGTGTAAGTAGTTATGTGCATACTTACTGACACAGTTCTTTTTACGTTTTCTTTTTTCTTTGTGAAAAAATCTGCGCGCGCGTCCTTTGTAACCCTGCGCCCATAGGCACGTGCCTACTTTGCCTTAGGGTTAATCCGCAACTGTATGTAATGCTATCACAGTAATTGAGTTCTCTTTATCATCCCACTCCATTTTAATATCACAAAAATATTTAACATTGGCGCGAAAATTAGAAAAACAGTAAATATTCATATTAAAATGATAGATTCTAAAATCAAATGTAAAATTATGGTTATTTTAATTGTAACAGTATTTATGGCCAGATAAGTATATGTAGTATGTACTACATAGTAGGAAAATCTAATAAGATCCACTTTTTTTCTGTTGAATTGTACGTTCTTTGAAATACCGTTATATAGGTATTAGAATACATGGCGTAGCTTTCTTTTTGGTAACTCATTTTTTTGTTACATACCTACTTATTTGTACATTTTTTTTATTCTGTGACTATTCTTAGACAGTCATTTTTTTATGATAGATGGGGCTAACGAGGAGGAGTAGTATGAAAAATATCTTTATTTCAAAGAATAATAATTGAAATAGTCTCTTATGTAGACTATAAAGTCATAGATGACTCCAAAGTCATGGTTATAGACTATGTTAAATAATTACCTACATACCTGCCTTAAACCTATACACTTTGTGTCAAGTGATTACAGTTAAACTTTAGGATTTTTCATATTTTTATTTTATTTCATTCAATAGGTACAGATACAGACAACAGATCGAGACATACAAAGAGTGGCCTTAGTAATAAACAGTGAGCAAACCTGAAGTAAAATTACAACTGTACACAACTTTTAAAACAAACAATGCTTCATTTTTAATGTAGGTTAAGGTTAAATTTAAATGTAAATTTGTACAGTAAAAGATTTAAATGAAATAAAGAAAAAATGGATACCCATATAAAAAATACTGACCGTATTAAAGCGTTAGCTCTACTATTGTATTTAAAAATTATAATAATATAATATTTCAGTTTAAAAAGAAACTACTCACAACAAAAATGAGGTTACTACCATGCTTTGTGACGCCGAGTTTATGAATACGTTAGGAAGTGCGGCAAACTCCAAAGCCTTAATACATTGTTATAGATCTTAATTGATTTTTCTGCTTTATATTTATAAAGCATCAGAGGATTTGGATATGATCTTAGTTTGAGTATATAATAGGGTAGATATCTAATTTGTGTATATTTTATTCTTAATAGTGTTACTAAGAAATTAGAAGCTTAAGGTAAGTTCCCTCCAAGTGCTGAAATAAACTTAAGTTAGTACCTATCAAAGTTTGCATAGACCCAAACTGTACAAATTCCATGTAGGCATGCAGGATAGTCTTCATATGAAAAAACTAATTTAGTTTTGAGCATAGCATAGGCAGGTAAGTCAAGTCAGTCAGAAATAAGACTATAAGTAAGTACCTAAATAAAGTAAAGTAAACGAACTAACTGACAGACAATTCATAAATCCAAAATAAGTCGCTAACTTAAAACAAGGAATGAAGTAAAGAAATGAATATTGTCTCAATCTTTAGTGGTTCACGTGCTATTATGCAAAAGAGATACGAGTACAAGATCTTATGTAATCTTAAAATATAAAATTAAATCATTCCAAAGCATTTTCTTTTTATGGTGGTTTAGATTTTTAAGATCAAGTTAAAATACTTTTTAAAAAGTGTAAAATATATGGTAATAGATTGGGTGTGAACTATGAAAGGTATAGTTTTTGACATCAGCATGTCAATACTACCTGTTTGTGAGAGACACTTACGAATAAACAACCACTGACTACCTAAGTAATTAGACCATATCATAACGACAAGCAGCTGTCTATCAACAGATTATATCTGCAGCACATTTGCTGCTCAATTTATCGTAACTTCATCAATTATGATGTCTATCATAAATTAGGCAGCTGTGTTGATAAATTATTATGAAGTGACGTTTTGGTAGCAATAAAACTACTTAGACGGCTACCAAAAAACCAGTTGGCAAATTATTGTCAATGAAACGACAATGTTCCAAAAATATACAGCTTTGTTTCTTGTTTTCATGGTGGCTGCTTCTGCAGCAAACACCGTCAACTTATTGCAAGACTTGACATTAAGGCAATTCGACAGCGGGTGAGTAAGACACGTCTAATACAACGAAAAAGATGATGTATTGTAGGATTTTGGTCTTATTTGACTCTAGTCTTGGCTACTATGGTCAGGCTAATTACCAGGTCAGGTAATTTAATTAGTAAATTTAGTAAATAATATACATGATTTTTAATTAAAATTATGGAAAATATATTTCTCTTTAGTTGCCTCTAGATTTATCTCTTTAAAGCTCTCTCAGTGAAGGCTGAAGAGGCGTTAACGTTTTTCAATTTCGCTAATAGTGGCATCTGATATATATTATTTGTCAAATTTGACTCTTTGTTTCATTTATTAATAATATATGAATAATACATACTATAATTATATTCAATACGTATGTGTACGTTTTGACTAATGTTCAACAGTTAAAAAATTGACTGTCTTCGTCTCATTTGTTTTATGTAGCACAAGCTTTTCCCCGTGGCCCTGCCCGCGTGTATGTTAGTTTTCGCGGTAAAAAGTAGCCTATGTCCTTTCACAAGAATCAAAGTATCTACATGCCAAATTGCTTTTTTTTAACCGACAGGTACAGTAGTTTAACAGACAGACAAAGTTACTTTCTAGACTCTAATCTTCAGATCTATTGTCATCGTTTACTTGCCGGAGAATTTCAAAGTACCTTAAGCCACTTCAATTCTTCTTTGTAAATATTACCTACTTCATATTTTATGCAATTTTTTTTTTTTTTTGTAATGTGCTTGTTTTAATTAATTGTGCATAGTAGAGAAAACAGTACAAGAGTAAAACATCTACTAGAGAAGGAATGAAAAGGGAGTCTTATGCCATCTTCCAAATTAATAAGATCCTATTAAAATAATTTGTTTTAATGTAACCACTTACAGGCATTTCTGAATTGTCACGATTTTTATGTTAACTCAGAGACACATTGTTTACAGTAGGGCGTTCACTTCATGATCGACAAAGATATTTGAAAATGAATTGTATATCTTTCAATTTATGTAGGCAATAAATGAATAACGCCTTGAGAGTGAAAACACGGCGCTTTAGGCCCAATTTACAACACCGCGGAATGGAATGGAACGGAAGCGTCAATTTCGGCTCATGACACTAGAAGGCGCGCGAATGCCCGCGCATTCCAGCGAAATCGCGTGACTGCGCTTTGCGTCGTACTACTGTGACCGTCCCGTTATGTATGCTATGTACAATTTCGTAGCAAAAAGTCGCTTCCATTCGGCGGCGGTGTAAATTGAGACTTTTCAATCAAGATGAACAGAGATTAACAAAGCCGTCATTAATTTTTCAGAGCTAGATTTTTTTTTTCATCAGGCTGGAAAACTTAAAATCTTACGACAAATATTTTAAAACAATTTTTACTTTCAGTGATATCTTCCAAGAAGGCTTAAGTGCCAATGTGAACCACTATATTGATGAGACTCTTTCACTAATCGTGCCCTTTATCCAGCGGAATGGACTGGACCCTATGCCATTACCAAATGTCCGAGAAGGATTTCAAGTGGTCGGTGTTTTTATTTATTTTATTACGCAGTGGTAGAAAGTAGATCAATACAAATAGATGACTGACGAAATAATAACTACTTAATAGTATCAGTGTATCACTTATATTCGGTTTTATTAATAAAATTAGTTTTATAAGTTTTTATCCTACTTCACTCTAAATCATAAAATACATTTGTAAAAGTTCAATCAGTATCTTTCCTATAATTGAGTATTTACTTTACATTATGAACTGTTGATTCCTTGCAGAGACCCTTATGGGTAACATACAGCGCCTGGCTGAATCTTTACGAAGGTCAGATGTCTGGGTTGGTTAATGTAGCCCGTTCTGGTGACCAGAAAGTATCATACAACGGAAGAAATCTGAGTGTTCGTATTCAGCTTGAATTTACTAATCTTGAGGTAAGTCCTTGAATAATAAGTTTTTGAACATAGTTTCTCGTTTTAAGTTGGTTTTACCTGTAATGGGTAATCCAGCGTTGCGCTTAGGTCAAATTTTAAGATCTGAAAATATATAGCTTGTATTGTATTTGTTCGGACCTATACCGGTTGCAGATTGCCGCTATCGCACGACGTGGCGAAACTTTCAGCCTCATCACCTGAATCATTGACAGTTCAACACTGTGCGCTTTTCAAGAAACTTTTTGCTTGACTACCAGATGTGGAAGAAATTGTCGACTGTGGTATTTTAGAACAAATAGGGCCAACAATGGCGAACCAATGCATAATTTCATGAAATGATCATTGTTCCACTTTAAAGATAGGCAATGTACTTGTGACGCTTGAGTTGTTCGTGGTCGAGGGTAGTAACCCGTTAGTTCGTTTGCCCCCTACAGGGGCGCAACAACCCTCAAAAAGTAGGGGTGTCATTTTTTTTTATTAGTAAAAAAAAAAATAAGGTCATCAAAACACTTTATTTACGTTTTTCAAAGTATTGTAAGGCTTGCTAAATAATTTGGTATTACGATAAACACAATACGATAGACTTTTATTTTTTTTGCAACACTGCTTATGACACAAGCAGGCAAGCAGCTATTCACACGTAACGGACTCCTCGGCGCATCATCTCCGAGCTCCCTGGGCTATGTGGGGATAGCTGTTTGGGGTATAGGACATCCTGGGTTATGTGGGAATATGTGCTTGCCCGTCTGTTCTTGCGACAGACTGGGGATAGACTCTTTGGCGCACCGTCTTCTGTGTTATGTTGGGATATTTAGACACCCTCGAAGAGGGTATCCACAGAATTTTAGGGGTGTTCAGACACACTGGACACCCCCTGTTGTTGCGCCCCTGGCCCCCTATATCATAAAAATGCATTGGGAAAAAAAAGTACACGTGACCTTTAACACTGGAGTCTCGTTGTCATGTTAGGCGAAAATTTTACACTGTTTTCTATTAAAATCTATAAAATGTTTTTGGTGGAATTTCACTTCTTTTTGTAAGTTTCTTATGACATTTTTTTTAATTTACAACAAGGAGTCAAAAGAGCACGCGACCTTCAACACGGGAATGTATGTTGGACGAAAATTGTAGGCTGTTTTCTATTAGAATCTATAAAAAACATCTGTAGAATTAAATGCAACTAAATAAATTATATATGTGATTTCTTTCCAGTTCGTCTACAAATATCTAGTGCAAGTGATGGGTATTGGGCCAAGCGGTGGCATCAATGGCTCACTTAATCGCTTCATCATAGTTTTTGACCTTCTCTTAGACTTCAACGTCGACGAGATCCATGTTCAAGACTTCAGGCTTATTAATAATGGGTAAGTACCTTTACCAAATTTAAATAAAAAACCGATCAGATACGCCGCCGGTAACCGAGGGTTCCGTACCTACCCAGATTTTACGTAGATTTTTGCGAAAATTTGTAAGTACCAAAATTTATCTTAATTTTCAACTTTTTCTTTTTGAAATTATTTCTTTATTTTTGCTGTAAGGAGTTTTTTTTTGCCAAATTTCGTGATTCTAGGTCAACGGGAACCACCATATAGGTTTTCGACCCAAAACCTAGGTATAGGGTACTTCCGGTTGACCTAGAATTGTCAATTTTAGTTAAAAGCAAGGTCTTACAGTGCAAGTAAAATTTTAAAATAAAGAAAATTTTAAAATTATGGTAAATTTTGGTACTTACATGTTTTCGCGAAAATCGAAATTTACCCATTTCTTTTTATCGTGTTGACTCAGGTTGACCTTGATTTCTATAATAGGGACCATAGACCTCAGTATCTGGTATAAATTTCAACTTGCTAGGTCTGACCTGAACCCGTTCCTGAGAAAATCGGTGGTGACACACGGACAGACGGACAAGAAAGTGATCTTATAAGGGTTCCTTTTTTACCTTTTGAGGTACGGAACCCTAAAAAGAGATTGCAATAATTATTTTGTACTTGCTTTCGGGCTATTTATTAGAATGTTTACGCTTATCAGAATATTTATTCTTAAATCAGGTGTCCTTCGGGAATGGCAGTATTGTAAGTTAGTTTACGTATATTTGAGTAATCAAATATAGGCCAATCGTTAGCCGCTGAACTGTTTGGTAGGATCGTTAACAGCTGAGCTGTGGGGTTGATACTTGCTTAGTTTTGTTTAATACCAGGTTTTTCAAACGTTTTTAGAAACTTAAATCAATTTCATGAGTTTTCATTTATATTTATTTTTGGTTCGCAACCGCTAATGTGAAACAAGTTGAGACTAGTGTATTAATAAATAACTAGAGATTACCTGGCGATCGAATTTCGATCGTTTTAAATATATTGTTTACCAGCTGGTACCCGCGACTTCGTTTGCGTGGAATTTGAAAAGCGCTGCCTTGGTGGGTTCGATTCCCGGACCGGGCAAAATTTTAAAGGGTTTTCTGAGAGGAAAAATAGCCTAAGTTACTCCGTATATAAACAGCTACCTGGTAGTAAAATATTATCAAAATCGGTCCAGCCGTTTAGAAGATTACCCGGAACAAACCGGCAGATAGACAGACAGACAGACAAAAAATACTAAACTGGTTTTAGGCATATGTATCCTGCAAATAACCGTGTGAGCATAACAAAACCTATTATTTTGACATTACAAACAGACACTTCAATTTTAATTATTTGTATAGATTTTGATGACGAGTATAACTTAAACTGTCATTGTACAGACTTATGTGCCCCAATAGTTCCTCTATGAGGTGTTTTTTACATAAATTATAACTCTATAGCACAAAAAGTATATAGTATATTGTAGTAGCATATTGTTATAAAGATTAAGTATTCCAAAAATTTCAGTTTTGATGTTGTAAGGTTGTATACCTACTCTCCGAAAATCTAATACCTAATGTTTCTTTACAGAAATCTCCGAGTACGTTTGACTGGCAACTGGCTGACTGACTGGTTGGTAAACCCCGTGGTCAGCCTCTTTGTGAGGATATTTAACTCGACTATCTTGAACACAGTGCAATCCAACATTAGAAACCTAATCCAAAGTACAGTTGACGGCATAAACAGCAACTTAAGGCAAACCATTGAACGCCTCGAATCATATAACTATGCGTAACGTTTTTACGTACTGAATTTATTTGCATTAAATTGTATTTAACATGACTAGTGTTAAAGTTTTATTTATTGAACCATCACATATTAATAATAACTTGAACAGATTTTGTTGGTTATTTTACCAAAGAGGCTCAAAGACAACGCGAGAGAACTAGTA
This sequence comes from Arctia plantaginis, assembly GCA_902825455.1. NCBI lineage: Eukaryota > Metazoa > Arthropoda > Insecta > Lepidoptera > Erebidae > Arctia > Arctia plantaginis. Next base: position 4,447,422 of record CADEBD010000303.1, read on the forward strand.
GTTCTCCCACGTTCCCAACCAGAGGCAACGGACGCCGTAGAGTGCATGATGGTCTCCGGCCTCCTTCGCTGACTCTCTGAGCTAGGGATGTAAGATTGTGGTAAGCCAAAGCTGGTACAGTACTGTCGCTAAAAGGCTCTAAAAGCTTTTATTTGAAAAAAAAAAGTTAGTGTGATCACAATAACGTTATATTAATAAAAATTAGACTTGCAACGAATAGTATATTCGGCAGTATACCGAATACCGAATATTCGGCGAGGCCCCTGACCGAATAGCCGAATATTAGGCAAAAGTATTCGGCTGAATTTTAGCGCCAAAAACTTGTATAGACGTGATTGTTTCGCCCGCGCGCCCGCTGTTGCTCTGCGCGGTATATTGCTAACGCACTGCATGTTTCGACAAGTTCATTTCGTGGATATCGTATTAGCTAGCCATACACGCACAGATCTGCCCGCCGGATCTGTCCGACAGACGTGCCTGGCGGACAGATCCGTGCGTGTATGGTGAGAACGGACACGGATTTGCACGCCCGGTGCCTGCCCGCTGCCCGTGGTCAAATCGAGCGGATCGGGCACGGGGCGGGTAGATCCGAGCTCCCAACTGTGCGTGTGTGCGTAGCGACGGATGTACCCGCCAGATTTGACGTCAGTCGCGCTCTAACACTCGAAGTATGGAGGGTAGAGGTAAGGAGAACCATCTCATATATTAAAAAGTGTCCACTGAAAGGCAGCAAATTAAGATGGCGCCACAATAGCAAGTGGGTGGAAAATTTAAAAATAGCGCCACAGACAATGAAAGTAGGATACGATTAAAGAAGGGAAGAAGCTTTCCCATTGCTTCTACACTAGTTTAAAAAGACTAGTTTGTACAGACGACCGTATTTGCTGGCATTACGATCTGAACTGCTGCCCGTACTCGTGTGTGGCGAATCACGGATCTGCCTGTCGGACAGATCCGGCAGGCAGATCTGTGCGTGTATGGCTAGCTATTACGTTAAGTACAGTTTATTGTGCTCTCTAAGTTTTGATCTGTTTGTAAGTGTGATAGTGTGAAATTTAACAAATAAACAATTAAATAATTACGGACGTACTTTAATAATAAAAAAATCGATTATGGCCTTTAAAAAAAAATCGCCTATATGGATACAAAATGAAAAATCGCCTATACTTCGAGGATGATGTAAATGATCCAAAAAGTGCCGTGTGTAAACTGTGCGAAATAAAAATTTCTCGTGGTGGCGTTAGAAGAAAGGCGACAACATCGGGAATGTTAAATCATTTAAAAAATAAACACAATAAAGACTATCATAAGTTGGTACCCACGTTCCCTAAGGGGCAAGAAACTACAAATCAAGATACGAATGTAAGTAATAAACCTTCAAAGTCAAAAAAAACAATTAACTCTTGAAAAATGTGCAGAAATTAATAACTATGGGATATTAATGACCCCCAAGGCAAAAAAGTACCATGTGTTAATTGCTGAAATGATCGCACTTGATAATGAGGCAGTAAATATAAAGGGCTGGTTTTAGAAGACTGATTAATAGCGCTTTGCCGCGGTACAATATACCAAGTCTCCTTACTTTTCAGACAATGTGATTCCAGAAATTTATCGTAAAGTGGTTGAGAAAATTAAAAGTTTACTTTCAGAGACAGATTATATTTCCGTAACGACCGACATGTGGACGTGCTTGCATAATCATAACAGTTTTTTAAGTTTTACTGCACATTTTATTGACCGCCAATTCAACCTCAAACATGTAGTATTGAGCATCAAGCATTTTGAGGGACAACACACAGCAACGAATATAGCTATGAGTTTACAAGAAATTGCAAATTTGTTGGACATCCGTGAAAAAATTTATATTGTTATTCATGATAATGGACGAAACATAGTAAAAGCTGTTAGTGATGCAGAGTTGGCCTCAGCACGTTGTTTCATTCATACTATTCAATTGATTGTCAATGATTGTCTAAAGGTTCAGTTAGATGTGACTCAAATGATAGCTACAGGTAGAAAAATCGTAACTCATTTTAATCATTCTGGTACTGCACAAGAAAAACTGCATTCTGTCCAAAAAGATTTGGGTCTCCCTCGACATGAATTAGTCCAAGATGTTAGCACGCGTTGTAACTCTACATATTATATGCTCGAAAGGCTAATGCAACACAAACGAGCCATTTCTGTCTATCTGACGGACTGTCATATTGCCAATTTGACTGCTGCACAATGGGAGCTTTTGGAGCATCTTTTAAAATTATTGCAACCATTTGAGGAGATAACAAAACTTATAAGTTCCGGCTACGCTTGCATTTCTGAAATTATTCCGTATGTTGCTACCTTAATGCGATATTACAATAAAATGAGCAAGTCAAAAGAGCTAACACCCAAATTAAGCCAGGCAATACTCGTCATACAACAAGGGTTACAAGAACGATTTGATGACATTACAACGAGTAAAAATCATTTGGTTGCTACCTTTCTCGATCCAAGACTTAAAATGAATGTTTTCACCAATCAACTGCAAAAAGAAAAAGTGAAGCAGTATGTATTAATCGATAGCATAAAAATGAGTTGTGAAGAAACAAGCGACGATAGCGCGAGTTCGTTCCCTACTTTGGCCAAGAGGATGAGAACTGAAGAGCAAAGTCTAAATCAGACTATTCACTCAACTTTTATCGATTGCTTCGAAGAGCTGATAGCAGAAAAAAGCACAGCTTCTGGAAACACATCAACAGAAAAAAATGCAGTTTCAACAGAAATGGATCTTTTCTTAAATATTAGTAATATATCACATCATGACAACCCGTATACATGGTGGCAAGTTGAATTTCCGTGTTTGATTAAGATTGCAGCAAAATATTTGTCGGCGCCAGGAAGTAGTGTTTATTCAGAGCGCCTTTTCTCTGAAGTTGGGATGGTCTACGAGAAAAAAAGAAGTAAACTACTTCCTAAAAATGCAGAAAAGTTAGTCTTTCAGCACCATAACCTTCCCCTTCTAAATTTTGATTATGAAAATAATTCAAATGCATAGAAAAATTCTTAACTTGTTTACAGAAAATGATTAAATTATGTATCTGTTTTATGTACCAATGACTACTTAATAAATGATTATAAAAGAAATGAGAACCTTACCCTTCTAAATTTTGATTACCGCAATAATTCAAATACATAGAATCCTTCATTTTTGCAATTCAGAAGATGATTATGTACAATGACTACTTAAATGATTATAACAGAAATGAAAATATGAATATATACGTAATCAATCGATTTTAATTTTTCATTTTACCAATTATTTCTCTATGACAAAATATATTATTTAAGTATTCGGTATTCGGCCGAATAATATGTAGATGTTCGGTATTCGGCCGAATATAATAAAAGCAGCCGAATAGACCGAATACCGAATAGTAACCGAATATTCGTTGCAAGTCTAATAAAAATACTAATATTAAATCGTTTATTTTGTATGTTCTTTTAAATGAAATTTTGGATTATCGCAGAAATTCTTGATTATTTGAACAAAGAATCATTCCTGATAAAAAATTGACAAAAATAGTTATTATTAATATTTTAACTAATAATAATTCTTCTTACATCTCTTCTTAGATCTTATAAATGTCTGTACATTAAAAAAAAACAACCGTGAGTTTTTATATTATAGAACGTGTGATGTATCTTTTAACGAATCTGCAAACCACATGTTCTACACTTTATTTCTAGACGATTTGCAAAATATGAACAAAAAATATTCAGTGGTTGAATTCAACAGGAATTTTTTTCTGCAATTGCACGTATTTTGAAAAAAAATAATATCAGTAAAATCAGTGAAGTGAAATATTTAAGCCCTTTTAAAATACGCTTCCGATTTGACTGTGAATCGGCTGCTCAAAACCTTCTATGTACGAGAAGCTTTTAGAGAAAGGATGGAGGTTCCAAAAGGCTATGTAGCTGTCTGTTTGCTATAGAATAATTGAAGATGACCTCGATTTAACTGATGACGAGATTCACAAAAATATTTCTTGTCCGGCCCCTGTAAAGCTACTATCTTTTAAGAGGCGAAGTTTTACCTTACGTACACCAAGTGTCACAGTATTCCCAATGTTGGAGGTTAGGTCATGTCCGGAAAATATGCATCTCGAAAAGCGTGGTTTGCCCGAAGTGTGGCGGGCGTCATGAAAATTGCAATACTACAAAATTTACTTGTGTCAACTGCAAAGGTAACCACATATCGCTCAGCAGGTCGTGTCCAGTTTACAAGAAAGAAAGAAAGAAGACTAAGAGAGATGATGTCTGAGTTTGGATGGACATATAAGAAAGCTCTGGAGTGTTAGGTGCCTCCCAATAATTCCGGCCCCCCCGATACTATCATCCCTCCAAAAATTTCGCTTACCGTTGCCTTTCCTCTACCCCTCTTGAAGACATGTCCATACAAACCCAAAATCCCACCTTTGCCGAAGTAATAAAAACAAAGGCTACAGTACACAAGGTACAAACTCCTGCCACGGCTACTCGTAGTAGGGACAATGATACCCCAAAACCACAGAAAAATAAAAAGAGCCCTCTTAAAGAAGACTGGATGTTTTGGACTGCAGATACAGACGAAGGAGATGCTCACCAAGTGTCTCATGATGAAGAAAGTAAAGATAAATGCCCTTCTTTCAAAGAGTTGTGTTCCAGAATAAAGGAAGTTATATATCTCAAAAAGACTGGTTTAACAAGTAAGATAAGGTGTGTTTTTTAGCTGTGCTTAGAATGGTTAACCCTAGTGTCAGTGAGTTTTGTTTCAGAGTGGCCGTGGATAAAAGCACTGTTTAACCTTTTTATCCATTGTGATGGCTAACAAATCACTTAAATTAAATATCTCTCAGTGGAATGCCCAAAGTATAAGGGCAAAGCTGGTATCTTTTTATGAGCTTTTGTGTCAGGAAAAAGTACATATTGCTGCCGTTAGTGAGACATGGCTCCAACCAGAAAGCAATTTTAAAGTCAGTTATTATGATATTTACCATGAGACATGACTCATACGGCGGTGTAGCTATCATAGTACATAAATCTATTAAGTCGCAGTTACATCGCCTTATTGTCAATAATAGCGGTATTAAGGTAGTGTGCGTGCAATTATTTAACTGTGAGCCACTTGAGAATATTGTTACGATTTATTGGATAGTCTGTTTTCATTACTGCCTTCTGAAACATTAATTCTTGGTGACTTTAATGTACATCATGCCAGTTGGTCTTATCGAAGTGACCGCAGAGGCATTCTCATTCACGACTTAATAAAAGATAACAACTTTATTACTTTGAATGATGGAACACATACACGAGTTCGATTAGCTGATAACAACTTACAACAGTCCTCCCCAGATATTTCTCTGTTTTCTATAGATATAGCGTTAAGCTTTAATTTTTACCGTTTTAAATGAGATTCTCGGAGCGACCACTTAATTATTAAAGTTTCATCGTTGTGTACCTCATGCTTTCCTTCAGTTATTAAAAGCAATTTTGGAAAAGCAGACTGCGCCTCATATAAAAAATATTAAGAAGAAAAATTTCAAAACTTGTGTTTATCAAATGACCTTCAAAAAGCGTGTAATTCATTTTTATAAAATCTGCTGCTAATCTGCTAGCTAAAAGCTGCTAGTAAATTCATCCCGATATTTAAATTTAATCAAAACCCTACTTCAAATTTCACTCGGAAACCATACTGGACTGCCGAACTGTCACAAGCTGTGGCTCATCGTAGGTAATCTTTATCTAAATTTAGGCGTAATCCCACAACCTTGACACTCTTAAAAGTAAAATAAATACATCTCAAAAGTTAATCCGACAGGCTAAGAGAATGAACTTTCAAAGCTTCTGTTCCTCAGTTGATTATACTACATCGTACTGCGAAATGTGGCGCTAAATGATGATTTCAGCATCCTTTTACTGGACAATAGTGCTGACACACATTTGATTAAATTAGACAGATTACAAAACATTTGCTTGTGGTTAATTGGTGGGTTTATTAAAAAGTAAGCCCATTCACGTGATGGAATTCGAATTAACATTGCCTCTTCTTTTTAGACGTCGCCGATATTTAGCTTGTAAATTTTATTTAAAATCTAGGTGTTACGATTTACCTTTAATCAATTTACTGCATAAGCTTCATGGTTTTTCTTATAATAAGCCTTATCGGATAAATTAGAAAAAAACACTGTTAATTTTGTTTCACGATGTTCTCAAGCAAGAACATATGCACTGCAGCAATAATATTGGCATGTTCTCAATGGTCGCTTGGGTCAGCAATATGGACTTATCCGAAATTGTAAAGCCTAGTTTAGATTAAATAGATAAACCTAAGCATAGTTATAATGCACATAACCATAAATCAATATGTTGTAAACATTGATATACAAAAAAACCCTTTTTGTAAATCAATGGTTGTAAATCTTTAAATTCACAGTACTCTGGCTTTCACTGTTTGTATACAGATGGTTCTAAAATAAGGTGCTTCTCTTAAATTCCATAATGTATCTTCAAAATAATTAATGCATTTGGAGCTGATTTGCTATAGCTGAAGCTTTGGCTTATGTGGAATCTTTGGACGTTGATTGATTGGTCATTTTCACTGACTCAAAAAGTGCACTTCTCCATCTGATGAAATACACGAGTGCTTCATCTTTCGAACAATAACGAATAATAACTGAATCTGTTGAGAAAGGTAAAAAAAGTATATTACAGTGTATTCCATTTCATATTGGGTTGGCAGGTAATGAGATAGTTGATCGTCTGGCAAAAGAAGCAGGATCTGATGGAGAAATGTATTCTTGTTCTCCATGGTATACTTTGGTTAGAGACAGATGTTTTCAATCATGGACAGAATAATTCGATGAAAGGTCTTTGACTAAAGGTATCTGGTATAGAACTATTCAACCCTGTCTTCCTCGGGTGCCTTGGTTCAATAAGGGTAAGATGAACAGGGAAGAAGTTGTGACAGCTTTGAGGCTCCGATCTGGTCACATACCGCTCAACAGCTTCGGATATATGATGCGCAGAGTTGATTCACCAAGTTGTGATGTATCTTGACGGAGTGTGCTCGTGTGGGAGTCGTAAGGCGTCAATCTTTTGTTAATAGCTCTAATGTGGGATTCTATAATAGCGTTCTGGTTTCACCATTGTTAGATGATCCTAGAACGCTTTATCATATTGTTATTATAGGTATAGGAATGCGGGTAGGCTAGACTAGTATAATTAATTATTTTTGTTACATTGTATGTGTAATTTAATTGTATACAATCATCGGGGTGACATATTCTTCTCAGAAAAAACCCCGAGACATCCAAAGTACCTAATTTTTTAAGGAGCGACACGTACTGCCGGGCCCGAAGCTAGTCGAGCATTCCCAAAAGCACGTGAATGAAATCGTATTTTTAATAAATAGATTTTAAAAAGCAAGTAAAGTTATTAGTAGGTAGGTAATAAGAATGTAAAGTTCGCCGGCGCCGGCAGCGTCACTTTGATGTCGCTGACATTGCAACGCTGCCGTGTACAGGTCACCGACTCATATTAATAACTGTGTTCTAATTCGGCAATTATTTTATTCTATTTATTTTGTTATAAATATGTATTTCTGTATTTTCGTACAATTTTATTTTAACCGGCGTATATTGAACCGTGTTATCTGGTTTTTCAGTTTTTGTGATAACCTTCATAACATACTGTATTGTGATAAGATCATTATTCATGGATAATTCGCTCAATTAATAAAGTTAATCTAAAGTAAGTTACTCAATGTGTCAAAAATAAATATCATTATGAACAGTAAATTTTTCCAATAATCAATGATGTAACTATGACGTACAGCAAGATCTTATATATTGTTAGAACCAAGTTTTTTTTTAAATGTATGATCAATGTCGAAAGTTTGTATTAATGCGTACCAATACAATATTTAGTTAGTGCATGGTAAAATGGACCCTTAAAAATGTACGTATACCTACTTTTGTATATATTACCGTTACTTAGTCATATAAATATAGATGTGCCACAGACTTGCTCGTATAGGTGTCAGTTGCTTTTTGCTACGGGTTTTTAAAAACTGCCTAGGTATTTTTGCTGCCATTAACAGAATGCAGGTTCAATTAAATCTCTGTCACGCTCACCCAGTGTAGATATTGTCTTACTCTTTATATAAAGTTAAGTCTGTCTTGCATAGGGCAATACCACAAAAGTACAAAAGGAACGTTGTAGTTTCTATTGTCTTTTTCACTTTCACATAAAGTTCGATTTTTTTTCTTTTTAATTAGTTGTTATGATGTTAATATGCCTATGCTATTACTCTTCGGGGTAAAACAAGTTTTTATTTGTATGTTGAATGTTATTTATTTACGATTCTTTTAACAACATGACTTTTCTTTTAACAGCATTGGTGTAATAATCTATCTAGATAAGCTTAATCTGTTTTGTAACTGCATTTCCTACTTTTTATCTTAGGTGCATGTCGTGGCAGCCTTTTATTAAGGCTACACTAAAAAATTTAAAAAATGTGGTGACCCTAATATGTATTTTAGTTTATGCTTTATTGGTTGTCCTTAAATAAATAAATAATTACAGTATAAAGTCGAGAAAGCTTGCTCCGCTCGCATGTTGACACTTATGATGGTGGTTATCATCATACTAGCTAACCCGCGCAACTTCGTCTGCGTCTCTCAATAGTAATAAATTTTCTCCGTTTTTGAAACATTCTTCATTGGTGCTCCGCTCCTATTGCTCTTAGCGTGATGATATATAGCCTAGATAAATGGGCTATCTAACACTGAAAGAATTTTTCAAATCGGACCAGTAGTTCCTGAGATTAGCGCGTTCAAACAAACAAACAAACAAACAAACTCTTCAGCTTTATAATATTAGTACAGATTATAAAAACCTGTAATATTTTGACATCAATGCACTCCGCTCCTCCGGCAATAACCGAGATTCACGCATCTCGGTTATTGCCGTAAAAAGCAGCTTATGTTACACGCTGGTAATGTAACATTAAATTGGTGGTGGCTTAGTGTGATAGCATATCAAAAAATAAACAAACAAACTCACTTTCACGTTTATAAAATTATGGATGTAATGTTTGTTAGTTTAAGTCAGATCTTGAATGCTAAATTAAATCGCTTACTCTTTTCATATGAAGTTAAAGTTTTTTAGATTCTTTATCCAGAATTGAAATCTTCAATGGTCAACACTACAGACATAAAACTTAATGTACTTACGTACGTACTTAAGTACATAGACTTCCATGTAACGAACAATTTTTTGAACTATTAAAGACAGCGGAAATCATACTTCAATGTCATCTAATGCTCGTTTTGTTTCAAAAACGAGAAATATAAAACTTGATAAAGACTTTTCAGGGCTTTTGGCTTTTGTATTCAAAGTCGAGAACGTAATAATGTCTTAGATGATTATATTTTTATGTATGGTAAGTCTTTCAGACGAGGCCTTAGCCATTGCGAGGCCCCGGGTAGATAGACAGTAGACAGCCGGAGAATAAGGGTCTTTATAGGGGTGAGAACATTTAAATTATACACATTTAACACATAAGGCTCAATAACGAGACGACCGAGAATTTGTTACTTTTTGTCACCAATTCTCTGTCAGATTTCGATAATAAGACTGATGATCCTTTTGCAACACTTAGTTTGTAGGTTAACGTAAACATTTGTAGGTACATGTTATTGCGCAACCCGTAATTGCTTGTGCAATATTTAAAAAACAACGCAATATTATCAAGTGATAAGTTTACGCGTTAAGATTGTTTACAAATCACTGTAACCATTGTGTGTAAAATTAACACTGATAAGGTTTACATAAAATAATTAAGTATATTGTAAATAAGTTAGGTAGATCTTAAAAAAAAAATTGTTGTGTGAATGGAATGCAATCTGTACGGGGTATATAATTTAATAAAGGTCTACTAAATATTTATTGCTGAAAAGTTTTACCTAGTCTTGTCATAAATATTGTTACAAGGAAACAAAAATCTTTTTTTCTATTCCATAAAAATATTATTACTGCAATTTGTGTACAAAAGTTGTTGTGTTGAGTCTGGGTGTCCTGGACACAGGATATATTCTGTCATATTATTTCGTTCAGTATATGTCCACCGTTAAAAAAAAGATGTCTCCAGAAGTCAAACTTAATTCAATCTTCTAAAAAAATCTATTAAAGCAGACTTAAGCGCATAAAGTGATTGGTGGTGGGTTTCTTTGCTTGACACACCTTCCGAATACATCCCAAGCATGCTCCATAGGGTTGTCGTCAGGACTACGTACTGGCTACTCCATACGTCTTATGCCGACGTCTTGATGTAGGCATTTGGAATCTGTGCCGTTTGTGGACGTGCATTGCCATGCATAAATATCGCATGGTCACGCATAGTGATCATAAAATGATGGACATATTCATTAAGATTTTCTTCAGTGTACCTTTCGGCATTTAAGATACCGAAACAAAACTCTAGATCAATCGTTTAGCGTCCAATCCACATGTTCGCGTGCGTAGCTATGTCATGCGATGAGTTACTTTCTCTCCAATTTTAAACCATTTGAGGTCTTCTTACAGCGTGGAGTGCATTTACTTGGTTTGGTTCTACCAAGACGGATAAACTGATTTATTAGCGCATCAGCCGTTGGGAATCGATTATCGATCAGATATTGATCCTCACACGTCCAAGTACATCTGGTTTTTTCTGTTCCTGGTCTGTGCAGGTTAGATCCAGTTTCTTGGAAACGTTGGACCACTCGTTGCGCAATTGACACTGTTGGTATACACCTCTTGCTGCGTCTGCTGGTTCCACCGGTCTTTCAGCATTATGAGGAGTTGTGAGAGACGTTTCTAACCGACTTCCAAAACACAAAAGAGGAGGTTCTCAATTCGTCTGTTTTTTTTTTTATGTATGTTTGTGCCGCGATTTCTCCGTGGACCGTGGTTTCATTAGAATTATTTTGAATTCTTAATTTTTCATTGTGCTAATATAAAGCTGACATAGACCAGTATTACTTATTGTGCATCGAGCTTGGCACCGACTTCAAACAGACTAGAAGGGACTATTGCTATTATAATGTTCCCTGTTACATTGAGGGTACTTATTATAGTTTTTTACTTAGATTTGTAATTATCTTTTAATTTTTAGTGCTCTTTGTCGGTGTAGTTTGAAGTCGGTTCAACTTTTTTTTTAAAATGGTTTATTGACTTCATTTTAATATCAATAATTAATATTCTATGTAAGGAATCTTTTTCATATCATTATTTGAGACAGATTAAAAAAAATGTAACCGACCTACATTTACGGCCCGTGATTATCTTATTAATTTCTATTTTACTACTAACCAATAGCAAGGTACCCCATGGGCGTAAGCTGAAAAATTTAATTCGGTCACATGGGCGTAAGGTGAAAAAATATTCACTATTCAAAACTTACTTTTCTGTTATACAAAAGTTGTTGTAGTAACGAAACGGCCAAGCCACATATATGTTGACTAAGGTCTGTGAAGTTAGGGCTTGTAGAGTTAAGACGTGTAGAGTTAGAAGTTTGGCTCTACATGAGATCTAATAACTTTTTGATAGTGCGAGTAATAATATGGTCTCGTCTTGACGCCAGGCGCAGGGCGCACGATCGCGTGGGGTGCGGCGGGTGCGTCGTCAAGCCAGCTCGTAACACGTGCTGAATTCTCACCGCTTGCGACGCTGTTCTGTTCGTCTTCCTACGCTGTTACTTCCGCCATGTCGAGTGCTAGCTTCTTCTTTATCAAGTTTTCCTTTATCTGAGCCATCTCGACCTCCGCCTTATATTCGGCACGCATTCGTAGTGCTTTGCGGCTTGCCCGGCTGAGTCTTGTGGACGCGTGGCTAGCACTGCACGGCGCGAGTACTGTATGCACTGAAACCGTCATTATGACCAGTCACCACGGAGTTCCTGGCGGGGTGCTGAGGCATCGTTGGCTGTAAACTCGAGAACGACCAAGCACGCAATCCCGAATCTTGACCGACCGTATTCTTCTTAGCTCTTGTTGCACTCCGTGCCTGTCGCATTGTACTGTTGTGACTCATTGCTACTTACTCTATTCGAGCTCTAAGGACCAATTTTGTAAGTAACGTGCGGGGTTGCTAATGAGGTAAATAGCAGAGAAAGACACAGACACGGGAATGATGGCTATTAAATTACCTTATCACAACCATAATAACTACGCGCGTTGAGCCCGATACAAGATAACAGTTACTAAATCCCATCCCTCTGGAATCGAAATGCTATTGCCGTACACGTGGTAACTACATAGTTACTCGGATGTGACTCGCTCGGGGGTGCGCCAAGACTGCGTAAGGGCTCGCGACGAACTGCCTGGAGGACTGATGCAACGTGCAGTTCAGTGCAGTCCCACGCTTCCTTTTCCCCGCGCCTGTGCGGCGAATAAAAGATACAAATCAATAGTAAAGGATAGAGTCTTACAATACCCTAAAGCCGTGCTCCTTAACAAACTGAATAGTTTTTTGTTAATGAGAAGTTTAATTATAGAGTAGGTATAGGTAATTTAAGTTTTGAAGAGTGTAACGTGTACGTTGTGAATAGGTTTTTTGTGAATAGATAGGAATACTATTTGTAAATCGATAGTGTTAAGTGACGAATTGACGAAGGCTAGCATGACGCGAACGCGAACAAATTTTATTTCTGTAATAATGTTGGAGAAAATAAAATAGCAGCCACTTCTGATCGCGAAAATCGCGGTGCGTTAAAATATAGTAAAAATAAGTTATTTGTGTAAAATTAATACTTAGTGATATATCTACAAGTTACGATCGTTTTTCATTTGTTATCCTTGTACGAAATTGCAATATTAATATATCCAGCTAATATATTATAACCTTCTTTTTTTTAACGTGTGGAAACCCCCTCGGGTCGTCACCCCACCAGGGTATGCGGTGGGGCGGTGTGTGGGAATCGAACCTACTAAAACCACACTTCCCGCCTGAGATGGGAGGGGTCCGGGAACAGCTGATATTAAGACATCCGGACCCCTCCCAGTGCCTGCCCGCAACAGCGCGGGCACCACCTTTAGCAAACTCTCGATTTAGGCGACGTCCGGCACACGCGGACGTCGCCTCCCTGAGGCTGGCCATTATAGCGGATGGAGGAAAAAACCCCTCCCGTCCACCCGCAGCCACACTCAGGGCTGCATGAGGCGCTGGTACGTGCGCCTACGCTGCCCGGTTCGCCGGCAGCGAATTGGGTCCGAGTGAAGGTCATCCTCCCGGGCCCTCTCCGCCACCTCCTTCTGCGAGACGTCTTCTCTCTTCGCAGAAGGATGCTACCGCGTTGAAACATCTGTCACTGCCGGTCATGGAGCGTATAATGACCGGTAGCGAGAGATCCTCCCCGATGACTGCAATGAGGACCCGGCGCTGCGGTGCCCAAGCCGGGCAAATTGCCAGCGTGTGCTGAGCCGAGTCCTCGCTGCAATCGCAGTGGTGACAGGCGGGACTCAATTCAATCCTAGCGACCGAGTGCCAACTTCCAACTGCCACTGCCACTTACAACGAGTGGTACTTCCCAAAGCAGCCGTACCCGGTAAGAACCTGCGTGAGTCGGAAGGAAAGGGTCCCGTGTTGCCACCCTGCCCACTCCACGATGACCGCCTGGAATGTCTCCACAGCCGCAAAGACGGCACGTGGAGCCTCTAGTCGGGATGACCAACGAGCCATCGTGGCTCGGCGAGCGGCCTCACTATCTCGCGTATCTCTTCGGGCGGGGGCCGACTGCCACTATCCGCCCGGAACTCAGCCGTCCGCCGATATACTTCGGCGAGCACTTCCGCCTCCAAATCCCATGGAGGAGTACCGATCAATGCGCACGCCGCCTCTGTCGAAACGGTTCGGTAACCGCGTATGGCTCTAACCGCCGCTATCCTCTGAGGGCGCCAGAGGCGTGCCCTATTCTGGTCGGTCAGAGACGTATTATATATTATAACCTAGCACAGGTACAATGCTTACAACTATTTCTATATTGTTTTATATATTGGGGAGTTAATGGTCAAAATACAGGCTATGCCTGCAGTTAGATTACAGAACCTGAAACTACAAAATATTTATTTTTGCTACTTATATACGCATTACTACGTATACTAATGTGATATACGCGTTACGCATATATCATATTATTTGCAGGTGTACGCTGACTGACAAGTTTTAACGTTCATTACGAGATATGATCTGTAGATAAAATCTTAGAAAAAATATTATTTGAACATGCCTCATCCATTACGATTTCTGTCAACAAATATGTTTAATCCACATTGATTTGTTTTAATCAGATACTAGCGACCGATAGTTTATTGCGTTATTATCTAAAGTGTATCTTGTATGATTTTATAGTTAATAAAAGTATTGAAATGACTGCCGAAATCACATTTGGACAGTAAATAGCATAGAGCCACAATGCTTAATAAGTATACAACTTTCTACTTAGTGGTCTTGGTAGCTGTGGTTTCGGCTCGAGCCGAAAACATCAACTTGTCAAACGCCCTGCAAAACTCCAATGTGTTGAAGGATAGGTGAGACAATCAGTAGCACTACGTAACAAAAAACACTTTTTTATTTCCAGAGAACTGATAAAAAGAAATTAGAAAAGTGAATAAAACATCTCAGTTATTTACAGTTTCCAAAGGAAACTGAGTTTTAAACTTTAATAATTTTTTGTAGGTGTTTGAAAGTAAACCCATTTTTAAGAGTAACTAATAAAGTTAGTAGGTACTTAGCACGCCTAAGTAAATCAAGAAAGTGTTTTTTGTTTTAATTAAACATCCCTTTCCTCAGGTAATAGATATTTTAAATGATTATTTTTTCTGATAATATAGTAAAAAAGTAAAAAGTTATTTTGAATCGAAATGTATGTTCGAGCAAGTTTATGGACTGCCTTAAGCGTGTTTCGCGTATATGAATACCCTCTCCTTATTTTTGAGGTTCCAGTGATCATTTTCTGTCACACGAACTAAAAATAATATTCTAAATTTTAATTTCTTGCTTGTATTGCCTATGTCACAGACACATGAGTAGATAAAGCAGAGGCAAAGCTTCTTAAGAACGTGCAAAATTGTTCCCATTTTTGTAGGGTTGTCACAATAGGTGAAGGCAAATTAAACAAAACATTTCTTAAATAGTTTTATTATTCAGTATGATAGAATACTTTTGAATTACTTACTCTAATACTTTTCTTTTTATCATTTTTAGTTTTTTTATCATTTACTGTTTTTTTTAATGATGTGGTAAATCCTGAATCTAACACAAAGTTTTTTCAAGTAATCTAAATGAATAGAAAATACAGTAATTTGATAAAAGTAACGGGAAACACTTACATGGCATATCAAATTTTTAATCTTTAATACGTTTAAGTATTTTGTTGCTAACATTGACAATATTTATTTCAAGATCGAAATATTCGCGAAACTTTTGCCCGAGCATAATAATAAGAACGATGTAGGTATCAATGATAAGTTTTCAATAAAAATGCTGGCTGCAGCAGCAGTTCATGATAAAAAACGTGTTAGACTATCAAAATTAAACCAACATACAAAATTTCGTGACCGTACTACTACCCGCTGAAGAATTCCATAGTGAGGAGACAATCCTAGCTGCAGTATCAGGTTATATCTATTATATTATTGCATTGTCACTGAATTTAAGCTAAATCAGACATCGGGAAGTGGTTCAAATCTTACTTTAACAATGTTTGTACTTAACACACATACCTACTACATACTAACCCACTCACATACCTACCTACAAATGTTCATTAAAAGCTTGTAATACCAATAAAAAGATAACAACACACCGTGTAGTATGTAGTACCCTCTTCTTATTAAAAAAAGGATCATACAATAAAATAAAGGTACCTAGGTACTTACTTGAAAAGTAATAATCAAATATAGTTAAAGTACGATATATTTCTATTTTTTCTAGTATTATTCATACACATAGTACAATAAGCAACCTAAAAACAACAATTATTAATAATAAAATACCACGTTTTTACATTAAAATATTCAAACTTGCAACCAACAAAACAAACAACGTGCGTCACAGTGAACCTGAGATTGTCCACTGGCTGTGCCAGCATAAACCAGTTTTTTCCAGTGTCGCCGCATGCGTGACAAGCGGCCAGTGGTCACGCACACATGCCCCGCGTGCTTGTAGTAGTGCAACCGATTCGCGCGGTTGTATGAAGCTTTATCTCTGTTCAGTTTATCTACTCATGTGGTCACAGATGCCTGCTCTAATACAGGTAGTAAATAATAATAATAATTAGGTACAGATCAATCAGCCAAACTTACAATAAATATTCAAGACAAAACAAGGCAAACGAGCTTGGCAAATAGTTTTAAAATAAAAAATCAATTTTATTGTTCATTGTCATTGCATAAGCGTCAATTAATACTTGATCCGATGACACCGATTAGGCAATTTACCTATTAATTATTATGATAAGCAAGACTTTTAGATCTTATCGTTATTTTAATATCGCAATGTGAACATATAAATCACGATTGCAATCATAACTCAATGATAATGAGTATATTATTATGAAATTGTACAAAGACGATCAGGGGCGCAAAAAGATACCTACAAATCTACAAAAGCGGACGCATGTTTTAAACAAACTATGTTTATGTAGCGTCATTATTAAAATATAGTATATAGATCTATATATATATATATATATAGTGCAAAGATAATAGATGAAAACTGTAAACAGTGTCTAACTTTTCTTGATATTTTTTCTTCTAAGATTTCTGGCAGAGCCGTCCGCACTAATAGCTTGGGATAACCTAAAAAAACGTTTGGTAGCTTATCCTACCGCTACCTATGGCGCAGGTATATTTTATCATAATCTTATGAAATATGTATGTTTTAAATTTGGAGTGTATTGATGTTTTACCTGACATACAGTTTTATGATCATGGTCTAAGTTATCTAGTTCAGAAACGGAGAGTCGATGTGATGATAATAATAGTGAATACACAAACACATAATTGTATTTAGGCGCAAGCAACTGAAGGAATGTAGTCTTTGGAATGTGACGTCACTTGATATTTTGAAAAATATAAGTATATATTTTCACTCACACACACTCACATTTTGAAAGCTATAATTTTAGTCCTATTTACCATCAAACTAGCATTTTTAGATTTTGGTAAACTTGAGAGGTGGCAATGAAAGGAAAGGAATATTGCTTATAAGGATGGATTAGAGGGTCTAAATAATAACTCTAGTCGAGTCATGGTCTAAGTATTAATCTATTCCTCTAAGAAACCAAATTGAAAATTAATACATTAATATTGTATTATTTATTTCAGCCGTCGTTGGGATGGGCTTGGCCTAACTGCAACCGTGAATGACTATGTTGACTTAACTCTTACATATGTTACTCGCTTTATCGAGTCTCAAGGATTGGATCCTATGCCATTGCCAGACATAGAAGAAGGATTTGAAGTGGTTAGTACATATTTAATTCCTATGTACATTATTAAAGTTTACATTATTTATTTTAGGTTTTTATCACTATTTCATTTATGCAAGGTGGTATCAAGGTGGTAAGGAAAAGTGGTATAAATCTTTATCGTTTTACCGCCTATTTTTTTATTAAGATGACAATACTACTTTTATAGGACATATTACAAAGCGCTACTTAAATGCCCATTAAGCATAGCTTGTATAGCATTTTATAAATCACTAAATATTTTTAAAATTTATATATTTTTTAAATTTATTTATATATTCTGTAGTATTAGTTTATTATTCAATTCCTAGTGCTTCTTATTACTTTATTACAATTATTTTTATCAGTTTTAACCCCAGTTTCTCTTAATCTTAAAAAACCTATTAAATTTAAGCCAGGATACATTTACTAGTTAAGTTTTTTACATTTTTTATAATAATATTATCTCTATAAAAAGTGTGAATTCGTTTCAGAGACCTATATGGGTAACATACAGCGCCTTGCTGAGGGTTTATGATGGCCGCATGACGGGGTTGACAAGAGTATCTCGATATGGTGACCAGCAGGTGTCTTATTTCGCCAAGATGTTGCGTGTTCGTCTTCAGCTACAGTTCAGCAACCTTGAGGTATTTAATAACTTAAATAATATTTCATATTAACCAGTCGGCCTATCCTTTTAAGCCGAATCCTTCTCACGATTAGAAAAGATCGTAGGCAATTATAATGTCGTAGATAGTATATGGATGTTTAACTTAAACTGAAAATAGCATAGTACAGTGCAACCTCGATATAACAAATCGGAAGTCAACAAGTAAATGTTTGTTATATCAAGTAATTCGTTAAGCTGAGGTTTGTTGTAAAGAGAACATTACGTATCTACTCATCTTGTTCTAGCGAACAACTTCTACTAAAAAATAATATCACACTTTTATCAAATTACTGTATGTATTTTCTATTTAAAAACAATTAGGTAGGTAACAACTTAAAGTTCAAAATTAAGTGCAGTAAAATCTGTAGGTATCAAGGTGGGTTTCATACATTATGTAGGTTATTTAATGTTAAGTTTAAAGATTCGCACACGCATGTTGATGATGACGAATCTTAATTTTGTTCATCTTGATTAGAAAAAAAGTCATAGATTGTTGTCTGTTTACCACCGGTAAGAGTTATCACAGTAAAGCGCAATCTAATTTCGTGATGGATTTGACTATATCTTCGCTTAAACCTCCCTTTTTTAGAAACACAGATTTTATTATATTTAAAGCATTATGAGCATCTTTTATTGCAGAGTCAGTTTCATCAATTTCATCCCCTTCTTCCTCGACTTCATCCGCTTCTGCATCACACTTGTTATAATTCTGAGCCACTGCAACTAGAATCTTTAACAATAGTCACGAGCAGCACTGTTTACATTACTTTCCATCAAACAACATTGATTGTTTTACAAAAAAACGTGTCTAAACCTGTCGCGACTGAATCACATAGGTACTATGGGAGTAAGGGTCATATCGGTGGGAACGTTATATGAAGGTTTTGGGTTGACAAAATTCGTTAATTAGAAGTATTTACACTTTTTTTGATAGTTGAAAATTCATTATAAAGAGGTTGTTCGCAAAAAACTTCGAAATGTAAAGGTATATTTACATTGACTCTTATGGATAATTCAAGGGGATAACGAAGAATTTGTTAA
Source organism: Arctia plantaginis (assembly GCA_902825455.1). Lineage (NCBI taxonomy): Eukaryota > Metazoa > Arthropoda > Insecta > Lepidoptera > Erebidae > Arctia > Arctia plantaginis. The sequence continues at coordinate 4,466,639 of CADEBD010000303.1, forward strand.
ATCGAGGAAGTCGTTATGTTGAGGTAGGTACGTTATATTAATAACATGTCTTAATAACAGCTGTTCCCGGATCCCTCCTATTACAGGCGCAGAGTGGCACACCGTGTGGTTTTAGTCGGTTCGAGTCCGACACACCACCCCGCCGCAAACCCCGGTGGGGTGACGGTCCGAGGGGATTTCCACACGTTAAAAAAAAAAAAAAAAGTACGTTATATTAAGGTTGCACTGTAATTTCAAAAATAATAGAGTTAAGAAAGATACACTATCACGGAACTTTATTATTTTTAAACTTTCGCGTTCAATAATATATAATTATGAAACGTACGAGGAAGTATAATAGTAGTTGTCCTAGTTGATTAAAAAAAAGTAAGTAACATGCGATTGTAATAACCATTAAATATATTTCTAGATCATCTACAGATATATAGTACGAGTCATGAATATTGGGCCTAGTGGCGGTATCACCGCTTTGCTAGAACGGTTTAACGTAGTTGTTGACGTGCTCATTGACTTCAATAATGATGAAATCCACCTTCAAGAGTTCAAGCTTACTGATGTTGGGTAAGTATCATTCTTATTTCAGTCATATTTTCTAGAAAACGATATAGAATGTTATGAGAGGGTGGGGAGTTCTTATGATAACCTCCATGTCCCTCCCAGATCTATTCTTCCTTCCCCTGATCATTTGGACTCAGTTACGTGTGTAAATTGGATACAACAAGGCAAGAATTTATTTTGCATTAGTTATACAACTTAACACATACATAAATTAAGAATAATAACTTCACACATCTCACACATGGCTCTTTGATCTCAATCTAAGCAAAACCTGTGCTATGGTAATCCGGCTGCTGATAAATATACTTAAATATTAAATAAATACATATGATAGATAAATAACATCCAGAGACAGAACAAATGATCGTACTCCAATTGTTTGTCCTCTATGGGAATTGAACTCAGGACCTCTGGCTTTGCAGCCAGGGCTACGAATTACTATACCAACGGGCCCGTCAGAAATACCTATTTCTACGTAGTATTTCTACCGTAGAGTGCTTTTTTAAATCAGTTTAATGATTTCTTGTTTATTAAATTAGTTTTCCATTGCACATCTGTCACTGCTATTTGCATCACTAGCGTTAATATTGACATTTATTACCTAATGAGATTGTTGAACGAAGCCACCACAACATCACGGTGCCCGTCCAGTAGATAAGTCTAGTCTTCAATAGCAATAGAAGTTTATATTTTTCTCACGATTGTTACAGACGTCTCCGTGTGCAACTCACCGGCAACCCCCTGGTTGACTGGTTGGTTAATCCCGTTATCAATGTCTTCACGAGGATGTTCAATGGCCCTATTATTAGGGCTGTGCAAACGAATATCAGATCGGCTGTCCAAAGTCAAATAGATGTACTTAATGGCAACTTGCAAGCAATAATTGCGAGATTGGAGTCACACAATTAAAAATACAAGGCACCTACCGTTGTAAATACTTAATGAATTACATTGATGATGAATGATAAATGACATTTTATTAACCGCATTTTATAAGTTTAACGCCCTTTTGAAATTTGTTGATATTTCGTCTGGTAGGACAGATTTATCAACTGACAAATCGTCAGTTTAGAGTTTAGTTAACATTCAAATTGAAGACGTCACGGGACAGCAAAACGAATATTGACATAAATTCTTATAAATATGGGAGTAAAACTTGCCGTGGCCGTGGCCTCAGTCATTCTACTCTCATTAAATGTCTAAGTTTGGATGTCCAGAAAAGTGAATGCAAATTTTTAGCAAACCCCTCCTATGTACTGTAAGTGTACGAAGGACGTTTATTTCACACATACAAATTTTCAAATCAATATAAGTTTTTACACAAACATCGACTTAGGAAACTTATAACGAGTTTGCTGAAAGTAATCACAAAAAAATGAAATAACAGATAACACGGTACTTATAAAAAATAATAGTACGAAAATACAGAAATGCAAATTTATAATAAAATAAATGCAATCAAATAATTGCCGAATTAGAGCACCATTGTTAACATGAGTCGCTGAACTGTAGACGAAAGGGTCACAATGTCGGTGACACCAAAGCGACGCCGCCGCCGCGACGAGCCGGCGAACTTTACATTCTTATTACTTACCTACTAATTACTTCACTTTTTAAAATAAAGTTATTAAAAATACAATTTTATTCGCGTGTTTATTTCGGGAATGCTCGACTAGTTTCGGACCCGGCAGTACGTGTCACTCCTTGAAAAAGTAGGTATTTTTTTTATATTATATTATTTTTTAAATTATTATCGTCAGGATATTCCGCGCACAGCTGATCGCCGCCTGAGGTCTATGTATTATGTCTGCATTTACACATGATGTTGCAAGTTATGAAAACAAAAAAATGTCCTGTTTCTAAACCACTGAATAGTTTTTGTTCATATTTTGCAAATCGTCTAAAAGTAAAGTGCAGCATATATGGGTTCAAGGTTTCTCAAAAGAAAAAAAAGACAGTATATAAGAATACATATACATTCAGTCAAAAAAGAAAGAATTACGTGTTCGGAGTCACTGAAAATGTTACAGAAGGCTTACGGTGAATCGACTTTATCAAAAACACGTGCTTATGAGTGGTACAAAGCGTTCAAAAGCGGTCGAGATGTGATGGAAGATTTTCCTTGCTCTGGTAGGCCATTAACGTCTGCAACTGAAGTTAACATCGCAAAAGTGAAGGAAATAGTGACTGAAAATCCTTATTTAACTTTGAGAGAGATAGTTGCCGAACTCTCTGTATCTCACGAGTCGATCCGTGCCATTTTAACTAACATGTTACCGCTCGTCTAGTACCCAAAAGACCTGAATTTTCTCCAAAAACTCAATCGCATGAGAGTCGCTGAGAACGTGATAGAACGAGTCGATTCCGACCCAACATTCATGAAACGCATTGTCACTGGTGACGAGACGTAGGTTTACGAGTTTGACATGCAAACTAGTCAACAAGCTTCGGAGTGACGCCTTCCAAATGAACCGTAATCGAAAAAGCCACGCCAAAGTCGAGTTGTCAAGTCATGTTGACTGTTGTGCACTCGGAATTCTTGCCGGAAGGTCAAACGGTAAATAAAGAATATTATTTGAGCGTTATGCGGCATTTAAGAGAGCAAATTCGACGATAAAGGCCAGATTTGTGGAAAGAAAATTCTTGGATTTTGCACCACGATAATGCGCCTTCGCATAAGGCCGTCATTGTGAACGAATTTTTGAACCAGAGACCTCAGCACAACAGTCACATACGCTACTTACTGCACCACCGAGGCAGTCTCAGTGGTATTACAGTATTCAGTGGTATTACTTCTACAAAAAGGTAAACTGAAATGTCACCTTATAAGCTCAAGTTCGTTTGAGACAAACGGGCAAATATTGCTAGACACATATTCATCAGCACTATACATGTATACATATAATGACAAAAATCACTCACTCACACAATCAGACACTTTTAATATGACCTACTCATATTACCTGAAGGAACTCGAAATCTTAAGCGAAATCGAACTTTCGGTCCTTGTTTTAGTTTCGACGAAACCGAAACTCTATCATTTTAAAATTTAAATTGTACACTCGTGTATTTTTAGCCCTTTATCTGCTTATACCTACATACATACTATCTTAAACCATTGTAATAGGGTAGACACTAGGCATCAATTCTAAATAAGAGAAAATGTATTTAGGTAGGTAGGTAAAAAGAATACGTAGCCAGCTACTAAGTACTAGAAATTCACCACATCCACCATTCAGCCAGGTGGTCAGTGGAACTCTTCAAACATGGAGCAGTAGGATGACCTAGTGGTAAGTGACTACCGCCGCCCATGGTGACTGCTACTCTAGAGAGACAAGTGTGAAAAAACAATTGCGTAATATCGGTTTTCTGTGAGGCTTGTATCAGTCCGGTCAAGTCGGCCCATATGTGGCGTAGCATTGCTCTTTCATGGTCAAGATGTAATTAATTGTAATTTTGTATTTTGACGATTCAACGCGCTTGTGACTTCTGAGTTGCGAAAGTCACTTTCCATCAAGAGACCCGTCTGTTCGTTTGCCCCCTCTTCCATAAAAAAATAACAAGCCAAGAGAGATTTAGTTTTTCTATATACTATATTTTGTAAAGACTAATACAGTAACTACTTTTTATAAATTATAGTATATAAGTAATGTAAGGCTCAGTGGCCTGTACATTACTTGGGGTATAAATCCTGCAGTCTGCAACGTAAAGTAAGGGCGTCCTAAATAAGGGTGTGTAACGTTTCAAATAATAACAAGTTCTACTCGTATCTATATAATATATATATAAGAGATTTCCACGTATATAGTCACTCATCACGATATCTCTGGAACCATTAGAGCTAAAGACTTGAAATTTGGTAGGAATATTCTTTTTCCCGAGTAGAGGTCAGCTAAGAACGGATTTTAAGAAATTCAAAAATTTTTTTTTTAATTAATGTAAATAGCAAAACAGTTATTTGCAGGGTCGGCTAGTTGATCATAAATATAACCTAATTTCATTTAATATACTTTTTTAATGAAACAATCAAATGAAATAATGAATTATATAGATAGAATAAAATATAATTTAATTTTGGAAGCGGCCGCCGAACGTGTTGCTCTTCTATTGTTGGTGAATCATCTGGATGATGACTCATTAATTACACAAAAACTAGTAAATATTAAAATAAGAACAAATGAAAGTCATATAAAAAAAAGCATTATAAAAATAAAAATTATATGTAATGAATGTTTTACTAACTGTTATTGGGGCAAATAAGGGTTTTATAACATTAGATTATTTATATGAAATAAAGTCACGGTAGGCCCCTGTTTTTAAGTTATTACAACAACATAAACTCAAATGATTATAATTAAACATAGTATTATTTCAGTCAGCGGATTAACACCTAAGCGATTTTCTAGGCGACTAAGGAGTTATTTAGTTATTGTTAAAGTGTGTTTTTCTAAATACAATGCTAATTTTGGTACCTAATTAAACACCTACTTTTATTTGTCGAGTTCCCGGCTCGCAACAATATAATGTGCGCCCTTTTTGTCTGTGCGAAACTGCCCTCGGATACCACCCACCGGTGACTATGTCGGACTCGAACCGACCAAAAACCGCACGCCGTCGCCGTCTCGGGTACCAGTAGCTGGGGAACTAGGTGCAGAGGCGGCCTTACCCATTGCGAGGCTCCGGGCGGCAGGTCTTTGCGAGGTCCTTTGTCCTTCGTGAAAAGTTTGTGATGCGAAAGTAGGTCTGGTTGTTTGGTTTAGGTATTTGTCATGTTTAAGGAAAAATGCTTAAATTATACAAATAAATCAAATTTGAGTTTTAAAATATTTTACATTGAAGGATTTACAAAATTAACAAATACAGAGATGCTAAATTTTAAAATTGATGTTTGCGGCTTTTCCTATGATTAAAATCTTTAATTAAAGCACAATAATCTAACGAATAAGCTACGTCATTTTCGATTGAAAGAAAAGCGAGAGCTGAAAGCCGATCTTGTGTCATCGAATTCCTCAAATATGTTTTAATAATTTTAAGCCTCGAAAAACTCCTTTCAGCAGACGCAACTGTAACAGGTGTGGTAGCAATAATTCACAGGACTATTTCGATAGTGGGGTAAACTTCAGTAAATTTTTTTTCTATTATGTATTTTAGCACCGAGATAATGTCATCGTTTCCTTCATACACACGGATGAACATATTCAGTTCTTCGTACAATTCATGTCCATCAATGTCACATGATTCTCCTACTGTCATAGATATTTGCAAGTCGCTGCATTGCTTTAAAAGTTCACTATCATTAATTTCCTTTATTTTTTTTATATTATACATAAAACCAAATATGCTCTCATGATGTTTAAGAGCCTCAAACCTAGGATAACAGCTTGCGCGCACATTGTCGACAATGACATAAAAATAGTTTATTTTGAAAATTTCTTCCGCTTTCAATTCATGAGCTTCATCTTCCCCTCCATAATCAAAATGCCTTTTTTAACGTCGTCTTCTAACTTCTTTGAACTGTCTGTCAATATCATTTTTCTCGGCTATTTCTCTTGCTGTTACAAGGGATGACCGAAAACCATTTTCTCGATAATTATCGAGCCAATTTGTGAATGCGTCTAGGTGTTGTATAGCCTCATCTAAGTGCATGTTTTCGCTATGCCACATTTTACTTATAACATTTATCTTTGTAAGAATGTCATACCATATGACAAGTGAAACTACAAATTCGTAGGTAGTTAGTTCCTTTTCTATAGAATGGCATTCACTCACTGACCAACTGACAATCTGTTGTGTTTTCTGCTAAATCCTTTAAAGCATCACATATATCACTTAGTTGGTATTTAACAGCCTTCACCGATGCTACCCTGCACTCCCATCTAGTTTCAGAAAGTGGTTTTAGCGACAATGATTTTACATGAGCATTTAAAATAGCCCACCTCTGACTTGAGCCGGCAAACGGAGTGTACAATCTTTGCAGCAAACCAAAAAAAGATTTTGCTTGGACACAAGACGATGCTGCATCTCCTAGGATGAGATTCCATCTATGACTCCCACAAGGTAAAAAATAAGCAAGTGGATTAATTTCAAGAATATGTTTTTGGACACCACTTTTTTCACCACGCTATTGGCACCATTATCATATCCTTGGCCTCTGCAATTTTGCAATGATATACCTAACTGTTCTAATTCTGTGATTATATAATTAGTAATGACTAATTATATAATCACAGAATTAGAACCACCAGATCTCAGCTGTGGTTTTTTTCGACGGCTAAGAAACCAATAAAATGTTCTACAATTTCAGCTGTATTTGTATTAAAAAATCTTATAATAATTGAAAGTTGCTCAACACAAGAAACGTCGCGAGTACAATCAAGAATAATGGAGTAGTATTTATTATTTACTATTTTTTCAACAATTTGAGTCTTCACGTGACTTGCCATTATTTGTATGAGCTCATTTTGAATACTTTTGCCGATATAGTGGTCATTAATCGTCTTATCCTTTACTTCTTTTAGATGAAGTCTCAGCACGGGATCAAATCGGGCTATTAACTTTACTAAATCTATAAAGTTGCCACTTGTCTCACTCGAATCTGAGTCAGTTGTTAACTTCTCTCTATGACACCTGAAGGCCAAATTGTGAGATGCTAAAAAATTTATAATTGCGAGCTATCGTTCTAAAATATCTCTCCAACGTTGCTTTTCTTGTTCAATTTGTGACTGGGCCAAGAAGTCAATAGTGGAACAGCTTTTTAAACCATTCTCTAAATTAATCCATTTCAACATACTGCTTCACGACAACGCAAGACCACACACTGCACAACAATCAACCACTAAGTTAGATGAGTTACAATTTGAATGTCTGCGACATCCACCGTACTCCCCGGACCTTGCTCCAACAGATTAACATTTTTTCCGGAATTTGGACAACTTCTTACAAAGAAAAAAAATCAACGCCGATGCGGCAGTCCAAACCGCCTTCAAAGAGTTTATTGATTCTCGCCCCCATGGTTTTTTTTTAGTAAAGGGATCAATGAACTACCTATGAGATGGCAAAAGTGCATAGATAACAACTTTGATTAATTTAATATATTTTACAAAAAAAAAATGACTTTATATTCCACCCGTACAAAACGCCAATTTAAGATGTAAGGACCTAATATTATCATTATTTAAAATCATCAAGGTAAGACCTGTTATGTAGGATTGGCTCGAGAAGCAACACGGGACCCCCTCAAACCGGCTGACGCAGGTGATCACTGGTAAAGGATACTACGGGGATCACCTGTATCTGAACCTCAAGGAGCCAACGCTTGAGTGTCACCACTGCGATGGCCGGAACGTGTACAGCGCGCTTCACACGCTGGCAGAATGCTCACCGTGTGATCACTTTGTGTGAACCACGAAATATTGTTCTGAGTCTGGGTGTACTTTGTGTCCGTTTCATGTATGTTTGTAAAGGTCTCTGTGCTCTACACTCCATACTAATCTAGTTTCCTTTTTTGTGGTGATTGGTATTTAAAAATACGTTCCGTTTCGCGGTATTTCAATTCTTAAGTATTGTGAAAACCAAAATTAATTACAATAAGACATTTACACTTTTCTTTTCTATCTAATGACACAAATTTTACCCTTTCGCATACTGAATATTTTTGATTCTAGGCTGAGTATTGGTCTGAGTATTATAATCAAACCCAAGGCTGCGCTTTGATAGGTGCCATCGTTGTCATAGTTCATAAACGTCACACACTGGGACCATAGTTCTCTTCAAAAAACAATAAACAATAAATTGATTCACAAAATAACCGAGGTCTAAATAAAACATTGATTTTTCAAAAATCTATTTTTTCGAGTCTGTATTTACAATATAAAATGAATCCATTTTATAAAAAACAAGAAAGGTACCCTAATAACAAGTACCGTCTTTACTATAAGGGCACATGGGGCCCGTGTGCCCTTATGGTTAAGACAGTACTTGAAGAACGTGTGGCTGTTGAATATAGATAAGTCTCAAAGGAAAATAATTTGCAGTTTTTTTTTTGAAAGATCATGAGAGAGTGTACAGTTGAATGGCGAAGAAAAAATTCGTGTAGATACGTTTATCGAATCATTATATGCACATTCGAAAAATCGTTTGCCAGTACATTAAGTAATTGGCAATTGTTTTAGTGTTATTTTTCACTTAACATTAATCGATTCTGATGAGTTGATTAAAAATGCAATGAATTTAAAGATTTTATCATCAAGACCTTAATGCATATGAGCTCAAATCAGAATGTTTTATTTCAGGAAGTATTTAAAGAACATACCAAAGGAATCAGCGGATTTGAGTAGCTCAAACTTAAATAAACTAATAAGTAAAGCCTGATAAATTAGAAGGAACTTTCACTTTTTTAACTTCTTTTTTCTTTTTTTAACAAATTTAGAAATTGCTACTAGAATGTTTTTTTGCTTTATGGTTACTAATTGTAGTGGAGAGCGCTCATTTTCACAGTTAAAGTTTTACTGACCAACAGGGTTTCAAATTCTTGTGTGCCCAGGGGCCCCAGCATAGCCTAAGACGGCCTTACTAATAACCGATCTCTTATCAGGTATATCAAAGAATTCTTTAGTTCAAGGAATTCAATAATTAGATTGTTTTAATAACCAAACAATTTACTTGTCACATTAAAAAGTTCAGAAAATAGATAATATATCTTATAGTTTCCAATGCTTAGTCTAAGTTTCTGAGAAACAACAGTCTATCAAGTCTAAGGAAATCCAAGCAGTTCTGTTCATCACTTGCGATGTTGCCGATACCGGCCATCGAAAAAAGGCACTCACAAGGTACAGATAATCCCACAATACTCATGTATTTCATGGTTATTAAGAGAAAAACAGTTTTTTTCTGTACATGACCTGTTGAGTACCATGGAGAATAGAATAGCTGCAAAAGCGTTTCAAACGGGGCACTTGATATTAACGCGTATTCACAATATTGAGTACATTAAACTAATTGTACATAATTTTATAGTTTCTATCAAAACAGAAAACATCTAATGTCGATTTTCTAGGGTGAAATATTGTTTCACTGAATCGTTCCGTACTACATTTCAATTAATAATTGTTTTGTTTTTGTCCGTGAATCCATCCCTATCGGGAACTGTCAAAAAGATATAATTGACAATTGACATTGTCCATTGACACTTTCTGATCTGACGTTTCGTATCTCACATGTGTTAATTGTGTTATATTTTTGATATTTTAGGTTTGAAAGTGCTTGTTGGTTTGAAAGTATTGCTTTTGAGGAGTTTTTATGGTATAAAATTTAGTCACGATGGGAAAAGTGAAGAAAATAAAGCCGTCGCAAGTAGGAAGGAATCCGGCCTTAGCTGATCAAATAGAGGCAGTAAACGCCGTAAAGATTAAGAACCGCAATAAAGAGAGGAACAGGCATGATGATGATGAAGAGGTAAAGTGGTATTGCTTATTTATAATCGGTGACAACCTCAGTGATGTTTGAAAATCAAGTTTTTGGTTTTCAAATCTTAAAACCACATCCAACCTTTCCAAATAATGTGTTTATTTATCAGTTAAAATTATCACTGAACTGAAACTTACAGACTAATATTTGATTTGCCATTTATAAAAAATGTTAGTCATCCTATCACTTCACAATTTAAAAAAAAAAACAAAATTCTGTGATAAGATTATTATTAACCTAGTACAGCTAATGGAAGTGTTAGTGATTCTATGTAGATGCTTTATGTTGTGTAAGGTTAGGGTGTCAAGCAAAGGCTTGATTAAAGTCACGTTTACGAATAGTGGGACCTTAAATCAAAGTTATCTTTCAGTTTGTTAATTCTGATTTATCCAAAAAAATTCTCAAAGCGGCTCGACGTCAGCAAACTGAATTAGGTGATGAGGAAGGAGGCCCATCACCTGCAAAGCATGTGGTTCTCCATCCAACATTTAAAGGTAAACTTTTATTGATGTCTTCCAGCATATAACTCTTAGTATTTTTAAACTTACGTAATGGGCTAAATGACTAATTTTATAAAATTGTTTTTAATTATTCTTTATGTAATAATATGCATAGCACAATAGTTGATGACCAAAAACGGACCATCAGATTTTTTTATCATGTCACAAACAACGGCCAATATCTGACCTACAGTAGACCAAAAGGTTCCAAATGCAAAGACGTTGCTTTTATCTTACTATTTTAGAATTTTATCAAAAGGAAAGCCATAATTGACTCAAGGCTAAATCATTCAAAATGGTGACCGATTGGGTAGTAGCGCATTGCAGGGTTAAGCAAGCCCAGTCAGGTCAGTCTATGGATAGGTGACCATTCTTAACACATTGAAAACCCTCCGTGCCTCACAAACCATGTTAATCTGTTGTTCCTGGTTGCCATATAAACATCTTTCTAAAAAGGCCGACAATGGTCTATCTCAGAATTTGGATATTACCTAGTACTTGGTTTGTGGAGGTCTGATGGTAGTTGCTACATGTAAAAAATCTAAGTTCAGCCGCATCATAGTAGACTCAAAAGCCAACCCCAACCTAGGTGGGATAAGGCTTGGAGGATGATGGAACGGTATAGTTGACCTACTTCAAGTTAGGCATGGGACAATATCATAGTGAACTGTGAAAGACCATTCAAGTGATTTATCATTCGATTTTTATTTTCAGGTTTTAGGTCAGGGTTACTACTTAAATCTAGTAATTATTATTTATACCTACCATTCCCTATAATACTAGATTTACTGTTAAATAGCGTCTAACCTAAGTACCTAGCAACTGTAACCAACGTACATCACAGTTCACTGTGATTTTATCCCATGTCTGCTTCAAGTACTAACGGCTTATATGTGACAAATGTGCCTCATAATTTAATCAATACTGTTCCTTAACATTTGTGTTTGTAAAATGATAGAAAAAATATTAGCAGATAGGCCTTTTTTTTCTAATTCGAAAATGTGTCAGTCAATTAAAAAAAAATTGTTGTGCCCTTGTTCCTTATGATGGCAGAAATATTATTTTTGGGTTTTCTCGAAGTTCTTAGTATTCTTTTGGAAATTTTTTCTCCTGATTCTGAGTTTACATATAATAACAAATTCTAAAACACAAGGCAAATAATGCTAAAATTACCAAAAATTTTGTCACTGTCTAGCTAGCTAGCTAGCTAGCCCTAAGCCCTTCTCATGTGAGTGACGTCACCAGAGTTGTGTCCAATTATAGCACTTTCCCGTCAGAGATAAAATATTAATCATCATTATTAATTAGTGTGCAAATAAAGTAAATTATAACTTTTTATACCATTATCTATTAGGATGACCATAATTTGTAGCATATTTTTAATGTTGTTAAGTAAATCAATTATTTTGTAGATGTTGATTCTGGTGATGATGAAGAAGCTGATTCAGATAATGATGATTTGGAGCCAGATGCGTACTGTGACAATGTAGACATAGATGAAGAGGATGAGGCAACAATGAGAATGTTTATGTCATCAAAACCAGAGAGGACACGGACATTAGCCGATATAGTCCAAGAACATGTTACTGAAGTACAAACACAGTACTCAGATGTAGAAACATTAAAATTGCAGAATATTGATCCAAGGTAAGCCTGTAATAAATCTGCAATTGTTACAAGAATTTGCTAAGTTTTAGCTGTTACCACCTAATATTATCTTATCTATTACAGAATAAAAGCAATGTATGAAGGTGTTAGAGATGTGCTAAAAAAGTACAGATCAGGGAAACTACCTAAAGCATTCAAAATGGTGCCACATTTACAGAATTGGGAACAAATATTGTATATCACAAACCCTACTACATGGTCTGCAGCTGCTATGTATCAGGTAGCCTTTCATTCATAACTATGCAACTGTTTGGAATTGTCAAAGGCGGTGAATTCACAAAATGTCATTATTTTTACAGGCAACTAGAATATTTGCATCAGCAAAAGAAAAAATGGCACAGCGTTTTTACAATTTGGTATTACTCCCCCGCATCAGAGATGATCTCTCAGAGTATAAACGCCTGAATTTCCACCTATACCAAGCTCTGAGGAAAGCACTTTTTAAGCCTGGTGCTTTTATGAAGGGTATCTTGTTACCCTTGCTTGAGGTATTTTTAATATGCAGTTACTACTACAGATTTAAAGTCACTTCTATGCATGCTTTTATTCAAAGATAATGAGATTTACAAAAAAACTACCAAAAATTTTGTCACTGTCTAGCTAGCCCTAAGCCCTTCTCGTGTGAGTGGACGTCACCAGAGTTGTGTCCAATCATAGCACTTTCCCGTCAGAGATAAAATATTAATCATCATTATTAATTAGTGTGCAAATAAAGTAAATTATAAAAATAAAATTATATTATTATTAAAATTGGATGCTTAAATACAATGAGTTTACTAATGTCTGTGTTTTAACTTTAAAATATGCAATTCTTACTTTAGGACTACTTTAAATATTTAATGGAATTATTTTTTAGGCTGGAGATTGCACGTTGCGAGAAGCAATTATAGTTGGATCTGTGTTAGCCCGTAACTCAGTGCCTGTACTACATTCCAGTGCAGCAATGCTAAAAATAGCAGAAATGGACTATACAGGCGCAAATTCTATATTTTTAAGAATACTCTTTGATAAAAAGTATGCTTTACCCTATAGAGTTGTGGATTCAGTGGTATTTCACTTTATAAGGTAATCTATAACATGTCACATAATATCATCACATCAACAGCCTTTAATAGTCCATTGCTGGACATAGGCCTCTCCTTAGAGGGGGTTTTGGCCTGCTATACCACGCGGGCCAGACGGGTTGGTAAAGGGTTTGTGTCAAGTTTTCATTCTCTTTCTGTTTTGTGTGCTGTTGTTCTGCGCAATTTTCTCCCTTTGTCGACTCTCTTACGACACCCACGGGATGAATGGGGGTGGTGACACTTCGTATTGTTAATCCGTCACCACACGGATAACAACTATAACATGTACCTATTCATAAAATAGCTTTGTATATAAAAGAATGGTATTATGTTTGTGTAAATGTAATTTTTGACAGTAGCTGCAGCAATTTAAATTAAATATTGTGTGACAGAGTCATCTTATTTGGTTAATATTTGAACAGTATTGTTTCCTAACAGTATCTAGTCTATTGGATGCCTATGCATTGCTTTAATAAAATTTTATATTTATTTAGATTTCAAAATGATAAACGGACTCTACCAGTATTGTGGCATCAGTCATTTCTAACATTTGTCCAACGTTACAAAGCTGACATATCTACAGAACAAAGAGATGCATTATTGGAATTGTTGCGAAAGCAGTCTCATCATACAATTACACCAGAGGTATTATTTTTGTGTAAATAGGAAATTAAAATAATAAAACTTTGCTCTAAAATTGAGCAATTAGCAATTGAATTGAATTGCATTTTATAAAAAAAATTGTTGTTAATTTTTATTCAGCGTTTTATTTGTGAAACAGTAACTCCAGATTATCATAACAGGCACTTTGTCTTTCAGATTCGAAGGGAACTACATGCAGCAAAATGTAGAGATGAGGAAGTCAATAAAATAGCAGAGAATGCTATGTTAGTCGAATAAGTGTATTTATTCTATTAAATAAAAGATCAAAAACAAAATAATGTTTTATTTAACCTGAAATCTAATGATACCTATACAATATGCTAGGTCCCTAATATTATTGGCATATCTACATGGCTTGATACTAAATATATCGGTGGTAAAACTGATGCTCTACACGCACATTTGCGACCAGAAATATAGTCGAATGATCCAATCCTGCTCTTACACTTTTCACAATACAATTTGCCTTTAGTCCATTGTTCTTGTTCAACTTTATCTTTTATCCATGTGGGTGCAAGATCTTCACTGATGTAAATAAACTTATTGATGTCATAGCTTTCACAAGCCTTAGGGTCACATGTTAACGAACTATCAATAACACACGTATCTTGAAGTAATATTTGACGGCATTTATGACATTTTATTATTTTAGAGCTCATCATCAGCTCAGATTATAGCAATAGTATAAGTCATTAACATTATTAATTGCTTTTTGGAGGTTATGCAAAATATTTAATAGGTACATTGAATGAGTGACAAGATGAATGAACGACGCGGCGGGCAGTGTTAGCAACTCTTAATAATATTTACCTCTAAAGCCACAGTGAAAACCCCGAAAATTGTCACAACCGCTTCAAAATCCCCCTAAAATAAAAAACCTTAATTAAAATTAAAAAATTGCGTTCAAACGGTTCAACGAAGTTGGTGGTGTCGTTCTGATTGACTGGGTGTTAGTATTATTAGCAGTTCCCGCTAAAGATGAAGAGAGACAAATATAAAATATTAAATTGAAGCAAAAAAACAATTCTTGGTACATAATTTGTGGGGGACAAGATGAAGAAATGGTGAATTCAGCAACTTATTAAATAAGTTGAAACGTAGACGTACACACGTGCAGCTTTCTATCTTGCCACACTCAGTGTGGCAACGTATGAGCGTGCTTTTCTCCTTTGTCCTCGCGCCCCGCTCAGGCTGCACTGCATTCACCGACAACACCGCCATATCCGGTTTAAAAATAATTTCAATTAGGTTAGCTGTAATAATCCTGTAAACTATGTGACTCGCGGCACGCTGCAGCCATCTATCGAATGAAACAGCATGACACGACATGCTGCGGCGTCCTGCGGTATACCAAAAAGTGTCACTATTTAATTGTATCGCAATAAAGTAATATGAATTCTAAACACATTGAAAAAAGAACTTGACCAGAAATAAAATCCTGTACCATGCCGTACCGTACCAAGACGTCACGACAGTTAACGCCGACATTAAAACCGCACGCCCGTCTCGGGTCTGGAAACCAGGCCAGGCAGGCAGGCAGGTTGGGCCTGGGAACTAGGAGTGAACTAGAAAGAAATCCGTGATACCCCGACGGACCTCGAATCATCTATGTCTTACAGATGCGTACCCCCCTCGTGTCTGGTGAGCACAGTTTCCCCTCCCTGCCTTTAAAGGCATACCGGAGCGACTCGCATCA
Source organism: Arctia plantaginis (assembly GCA_902825455.1). Classification (NCBI taxonomy): domain Eukaryota; kingdom Metazoa; phylum Arthropoda; class Insecta; order Lepidoptera; family Erebidae; genus Arctia; species Arctia plantaginis. Next base: position 4,482,253 of record CADEBD010000303.1, read on the forward strand.
CCGCCTGAAAACCCGGCTTGCGCTTATGGAAGACGGAGACTGTTAGGTAGTACAACACTACTATCGTCTCTCGATACTTGTCAGTGGTACGTCACTACACTTAGACTTAGCTATGGCGGACATGCGTATTGCATTGTAATATAACTTATGAAAATAAAGACATACTTACTGGCTATGGTGGACTTCATCATTTAACCTGAAAACTCAACATGGTGTCAGAAGTAGTGAACAACGCGTAACACGCTCCATATTCCAGTCGTGCGCACATTCTACTAGAGAAAAAAGGTAAAAAATGACCGACGACAAGAAGCCGCCAACGCCGACAACGACATCGAAAGTAATCAGTAGCTTCATCCAGCCATTGGACATAAATAATTCAAATATGCCATTGGCATGGAAAAACTGGCTCACACAGCTCAAAATTTATATGCGGGCTAATAATTTAGAACAGGAAAACGACGCTAGAAAAGTCGCCATACTTCTACATTTCTTGGGCACAGACGCACTCACGACATTCTATTCTTTTAACCTGGACATCGACACTGTAAGTTTTGCAGAACTGACAGAGAGGTTCAACCTACATTTCATGCCGCAAGTAAATGTAACAATGGAACGCCACAAACTATTTAACAGACGACAAGGCTTAGATGAATCCATTGATATGTACACAACAGACTTGAGAAATATCGCAAAACAATGTGAATTGAGTACACTAGAAGACAGCATCTTACGTGACATCTTTAGTTTAAACTTGAATGCTAACAATCAGTACATCAAGGAGAGAATACTGACAGACAAGCCAACATCTTTGGACAAAGCAGTAATGCTAGCTAAAAGCATGGAAGCAACAAGGATACAGGTGAAAACACTGGAAGAACCAATCATAGGCCAGGTCTCCAAATTTTCACGTAGCATAAAAGAATATCCGAAGTCGGAATCAAAACGTCCTCAGTCGCTGTCATCAAGTAAGAACAGCATTTGCTCCAGATGTGGTCAGACCCACAGGTTCAGATGCCCGGCAGAAGGCGTTAAATGTAGGAAGTGTGGAAAGTATAACCATTTTGCTCAAGTATGTAAAAGTGTTAACAACATTAACATAGATGAGGCTCATAATAGTAATAATTGTAACAATAACAACTTTTTTCTAGGCACAATTAGTGTAAATTCAGTCAATACTCAGTCATGGAAAATGGTACTCTCAATAAACAATGTAAACATAGATTTTGTTCTAGATACTGGTGCAGACACTAACATTCTTTCGGTGCATACATTTGAAACTCTACACATTCAAACCAACATGATACATAAAAGTACTCATAGGTTATCTTCATTTAGTGGTGACATCATACCGACTATTGGTCAATGCAACTTACCTGTTAAATATAATAACAATAGTTATACATTCAATTTTCATGTTGCTGACCTAAATTGTAAAAATATCATAGGCAGGGACACATGTCAAACACTGAACTTAATTAAAAGGGTGCACAACATTGATTTGGTTCCACAGCTTCCTCATGATTTGATAAATGGTATAGGGTGTATCACAGATCTAGAAGTAAAGCTCAAGCTGAAGCCAGATGCCACTCCAAACGTCGCAGCCTGCAGACGAATTCCATTTCAACTCCGGGAACCACTCAAAAAGGAACTTCAGGAGATGGAAAAACAAAATATCATACAAAGGGTTGACGAGCCAACGGAGTGGGTAAGTCCTATTGTTTTAACTACTAAGAAAGATGGTAAAATTAGACTCTGTATAGATCCAAACAAACTCAATGAAGCTATCATGAGACCCCATTATCCATTACCAACTTTAGATGAAATAAAAACAGAACTGTCTGGGTCAAAGTATTTTACAACTTTAGACGCCAACAAAGGCTTCTGGATGTTGAGATTATCAGATGAGTCCTCAAAGCTGTGTACATTCATAACCCCATTTGGTCGGTACAGGTTCACACGCTTACCTTTTGGTATTACTTCAGCACCAGAAATCTTTCATAATGAGATGGTTAAACGTTTCAATGACATTCAGGGTGTTAAGATTATGATGGACGATTTTTTAATTCATGCTAAAGACATCAATGAGCATAATGCCATATTTAATAAAGTCATAGAAAGAGCACGGTCTATAAACTTAAAATTTAATAATGAAAAGTCCAAAATATGCTGTACTGAAGTCAAATATTTAGGTCACATTTTCAGTCAGGACGGAGTTCGAGTCGATCCTTCCAAAGTTGATGCAATTGTAAACATGCCAAGTCCAACTAATATTACAGAACTCCAAAGATTTTTAGGAATGGTGAATTACTTAGGTCCTTTTATTAAAAATTTATCACAAGAAATTTCACATCTTCGACAACTGTTAGGCAACAAAAATGAATGGATTTGGACACAAAAGCATGAACTAGAATTCACTAAAGTCAAGAGTCTAATAAGTTCATCACCAGTTCTCACATATTACGATCCTAAAAAAGAAATAATACTGTCGGTTGATGCATCCAAAGATGCTCTAGGAGCTGTAATTTTACATGAGCAACAGCCCATAGCTTATGCATCAGCATCACTAAGTACTTGTCAGCAAAATTATGCTCAAATCGAAAAGGAACTTCTAGCGGTTCTATATGGCTGTACCAAATTTCACCAATATATATATGGTAGAAAAGTAACTGTTGAAACAGACCATAAACCACTAATTACCTTATTCAAAAAACCACTTTTCGATATTCCAGCAAGGTTACAAAGAATCATGCTGAGGCTGCAACCATACGATTTAAATGTGCTATACAAACCTGGTAAGTACCTATACATTGCAGACACACTTTCAAGGTCAGCCCTTCCAGCAGGTACACTTACAGATTTAGACGAAGACCTTGATCTTCATGTCAATCTTTTATTTAGAAATCTAGCAGTTAGTCCAGAAAAGTTATTAGAAATTCAGGAAAATACAAAAAACGATTCAACTTTAAGTCAAATTATTTCACTTTGTCAAAATGGTTGGCCAGAACATAAAAAGTCAGTCAGTCAGTTGGTCAAACAATATTTTACTATAAAAGATCAGTTACATGTTGTAAACAATATATTATTCAAAGGCAATAACATTGTGATTCCAGAGAATATGAGAGAGTATGTCATAAAATTAGTTCATGAAGGTCACCAAGGTATCAATAGTTGCATACGCCTGGCAAAATCTACAGTTTATTGGCCTCAAATGAACAATGATATTGAGAAATATATAAACCAATGTCATGTTTGTCTAACTTTTCGAAGAAATAATTCAAAGGAGCCATTGATACACCATGACTATAAAATGCTACCTTTCAGTAAAGTAGGTATAGATATTTTTGAAATAAATGGTAATAAGTACTTAATATTAATAGACTATTTTTCAAAGTATATAGAGCTTGCATTATTAACGTCAGATTCAAATTCAAAGACAGTCATAACTCACTTAAAATCTATTTTTGCCCGTCACGGAATCCCAGAAGTTATGCATTCAGACAATGGACCTCCTTTTAACAGTAAAGAATTTAAAAATTTTATTACAACATGGGGAATAGAACACACAACTTCCAGTCCATACCTAAGCAGATCTAATGGAATGATAGAAAGGGCAATAGGTACTATTAAAACCCTACTAAAGAAATGCAAAGCAGATAATACAGACCCTTATTTAGCACTTTTAATGTATAGGAATACACCAAAACAGACCGGTTATTCTCCATCACAGTTATGTATGTCAAGACAGTTGCGTACAAAACTGCCTACATCAGAACATTCACTCACACCTTGCACTGTTGATATCAGAAGCTTAAAGGAAAACATTAAAAAACTACAATTCAAATCATCACTTTATTACAATAAGGATTCAAAGTCACTATCAGCACTCAAACATGATGACAAAATTTACTTTAAGCACAAACCACAAGATACTTGGATTCCGGGTGTAGTATCACAAAAAGATGTTCATCCACGCAGTTACATTATCAAGTCACCTCAAGGCATCTTCCGTAGAAGCCGTGAACACATTTTAAAGCCTTCTACTTCCAACTCAACCGATTCCATGACTGATACTGTACCTGAAACTGAAAGTCAAATTGGCACACAGGATAACACTACTAACTCTAAGCCTAGTACGAATAATACACAAATAACAACCCGTTCAGGGCGTGTAATTAAAAAGCCAAAGCGTTATTGTTAGTGTTGTCTTGTGTAATTATCCAGTAATTTTGTTATAATTAAGCTAATAGATATGTGTCAATGTCAGAACTGTCTATTGTCATGTTGACAGTCATATAGTGTATTTTGATATCCATAGATTCTTGTTTCTTTTTTTTTATTTTTATTACAGGCAAGAGAAAAGTAAATATAGATTTGTAAAAGTTTTCATGGCTTGAAGAAAACATTACATATTGGTTTTAATTATAGAAAAAAAAAAATTAATTAATGATAGCCATGGAATCTTGTAGGTAATATGTAAAAATTCATTTTAATTATTATAATACATTTAAGATGTTAAAGTTAATCTTTTTTATAAAAAAAAAAGGGAGATGTTAGGTAGTACAACACTACTATCGTCTCTCGATACTTGTCAGTGGTACGTCACTACACTTAGACTTAGCTATGGCGGACATGCGTATTGCATTGTAATATAACTTATGAAAATAAAGACATACTTACTGGCTATGGTGGACTTCATCATTTAACCTGAAAACTCAACAGAGACCATTCACGGACCACCATCGGCACCTGGTCTATTTCCGGGCCTGGCGGACCAGGAGAGTTCTAAGCCTCTCCCGGACCTACATTGTCCTCTCGAGTTAGTGAAGTTCTACGCACGATCGCTTTGTACCATGGCCGCAATTAGTCATGACGTCATTTCCTGTTCCACACACCGAGTATTCGAAATTGTCTCTAAAGCATCCTTTGAGTCAGCTGGTGTCAGAGAGGCCCGTGTTTCCTCCATAAATTCTTATTTCGACAACATAAGTTTTATTATTCTAACGTGAATTAAACCCTTTTATTTTTTTCTGTGCGGAAATCCCCTCGGATACCACTTACCGGTGGCAATGTCGGACTCGAACCGACTTAAACAGCACGCCGTCTCATTTACCAGTAGTCAAGGAACCATGTGTACCCTAGAAAGGAAATCCCTGGTGAGGAAAGTAATCCCTGGTGACGTGAATTAAAGCCTAACATTATAATTTGATAAAACAGGTGTATGCGACTGTACATCTTGACATCAGACCAAGAGAAAGTTTTAATATTTTCAAAGTTTAAGTTACTCTAACCTAGTAATTTCAAACATGAAAACATCTGTTTAATTGAGAATTATCTCTCTGACAATTCTAAGGATGTTAGAACGATAAAACTGGAAGTTTGTACGTTATACATACCTACTTATTAATAGGTTTTTTTTTGGAAATTTTTCGTAAACACTTCAGTCTAGCTCTTAAACTATACCTACCTTAAAAAATTAACTTAGAGTAGTATATACTTATAGTATATCTTCTAAACTAAGACTCGACTAAATCTGTGACAAAAAATGTGCGAAAAATTGCAACTAATTATAATTTAAAAGTCCATCTAAACCAAGAGGTACCGTTTGACGTTTCATACTTTTCAAGCCCAAATAACTTTGTACTGGCATACTTACTTACATACTTTGTACTGGGGCAGGACAGAGGATTTCCTTTTCCTAGAGCTGTGATTGTTTATGTGGTTTCGTGCCAAGAAAGTTCGGAATTGCAAAGTCATCTTTGGATTGTGTACTCTGGCATACCTTAGTGATTTCAGCGTCCACCAGAAAATAAAAAATCCGTATCCACCACCTTCTGCTGCGTCTCGATATGGAATGAGTACCATGTTTTTGGTCAAATCTATCTACACCTCCCTAAATATATCACTCTTCGATCCATCTCTCTGCGTTCTTTTGCAACTCGTTCCTTGCCTAGGATGATAAGCAGAGCTTAGTACATTGACTAATTTGGTGTACTTCCACACGAAAAATGATACATTTTTGTTGATGCGCTACTTATATTGGACTTTATTCAATTTCAGAGCCACATGGGTGCATTTTTTGTTTTCTGTTGCTTTTTACAAAATTAGGCAAATTCGTAAGATCTGAAAGCACAGTTGCTGTCCAGTAAATATTATTTTCAAACAGATGTTGTAATAATTCGAACGAAGCAAAAAAATTATCAAAAATGACATGAGTATTTTCCCTTTTCTGATCAATCAACTGTTTAGTCAGTTCTTTTACCACACTAGCCCCTAAGCCTACCTCTGTGACGTCTTTTTTACCAGTGTATACTTAAAACTGGTATAAATATCTAGTTTTACTATCACAACGTGCCCACATCTTAAAACCGCGTTTTACTGGTTTCATGGGCATGTACTGTTTTAGTGTACTTCGGCCTTTAAATTTAATCATGCATTCGTCAATGCTCTGGGAGGTGGAACATACTGCACTATTTTGGAATGCCTCATTCATAAGATTAGATTTTAAAAAGTTTGTCATACTCCGGTTCACCTCTTTTGGACATTTTACTATTGTCATTTATGTGAATATTAGATAAAAAATTCTTGAACCTCTTTGCTGGCATAACATCTGCAAAATCTTGCACTCGAAAAAGTGGATCAGAAGACCAATAAAGATTAATGTTGGGTAGAATATGTATGCCCATAAATATTAATAAATCGAAAAAGGCTTTCAGTTCTGGGACTGTTAGAGGATACCAATCCCAATCCAATATTTTGTATAAATCTGTTCAACAATATGCGAAAAGACATCGTCAAGTCTGCGAGCGTTTCCTCCGATTTGTTTTGTTTCTCCTGAAAAACCCGGTCAGGTACGAGTCGAACTCGTACGCCGAGGGTTCCGTACCTACCCAGATTTTACGTAGATTTTCGAGGAAATTTACCAAGTTTATAGTACCAAAATTTATCACAATTTTCAACTCTTTTATTTTTTGAAATTATTCCTTTATTTGTGCTGTAAGACGTTTCTTTTTGCCAAACGTGATTCTAGGTCAACGAGAACTACCATATAGGTTTTCGACCCAAAACCTATAGGGTACTTCCGGTTGACCTAGAATTGACAATTTTGGTTAAAAGCAAGGTCTTACAGCACAAGTAAAGAGAAAATTCTGAAATTGGTACTTACAAGTTTTCGCGAAAATCGAAATTTGCCCATATCTTTTTTATCGTTTCACAGGACCTTGATTTTATACACCTAATAGGGACCATAGACCTCAGTATCTGGTATAAATTTCAACTTGCTAGGTGTAGACCTAGCAAGTTGAAATTTATTTTCTCAGGAACGGGTAGCCGTTCCTGAGAAAATCAGTGGTGACACACGAACAGACGGACAGACAGACAGACGGACAGACAGACAAGAAAGTGATCTTATGAGGGTTTCTTTTTACCTTTTGAGGTAAGTACGGAACCCTAGAAATCGATGTAAAGTACATATCAGATAAGTATTATAATATTAACGAATTCATAATCTTAATATGTAGGTATATATCTTAACATCTAAAATGTTCGTCTTGGCGATGTATGGTATTCTTATAGTGCATACTGCAAAAGGACAGTGTCCAATATATGGACACCATTAAATTTCATTGAAAAAGTTTGTAATAAAATTCCAACATAAAAATTTTAGCTCTCATTCAATCTACATTATATTTGGATGACTCATAAAAGAAAACTTACCTTTTTAGCCATTTTTCGCCAAGATTATCTTAGATGTAACCAGAGTTTCAAAAATACACCAATTTTGCACATAACAGCAACTAAGATGACGTTGACACGTGGAAGCCAGTAAACACCATACGGTTTAGATCCGGGGACAGCGCTGGCCATGGAATATCCTTAATATTCGAATATTGATGAAACTATTCACTAATAATACCATCACGGTGTACCGCACAGTTATTTTGAACAAAATGGGTTCACTAAATTCTTCCACGGGATAAACAGGAAACACACACCACTGTATCATTACATCCTTCAAAACGTTGACGTTAGTGAATTCTAGTTGGTTTAGAACCATTCGTTTCACATTTCCTACTAAGCGTCGCTGAGACCGGAGTAGGATACAACATCCTTTTTAAGGAGAGGCCTATGTTCAGCAGTGGACTGTTTTAAGCTGTTGGTGATGATGATGAGACTGGTTAACAAGTGGCGACTGGTTCATAATCTTTTCACTTAACGTCTGACAGCTATTTTCTAAAAAAATATTCTTATTAGACATTTTGACACAATCCATGAAAATAACTTACACTTAAGCGGATTTCATTATATATTTTAGATATTAAGCCCACGTAAGCCCTGGCTTCAATTCTAATATTTACTTGTATTTTGAATACAGATATTCAATATAAGCACCAGAAGTAATGAATAACACAAACGCTCGTAACTAAGTTCACTAACCGGCATCAGTTTTAAATATTTGAGAAGCTTGCAATTCAACAACCACGACTGGTCAATCGCTCTGCCCCATTGCTTCTCCACGACAACGCGCGAGCTCACACTTCACTACGACACTGTACAGTGTACACACCGGACATAGCCCTAACAGATTTCTACTTTTTTTTAATTTAGACGGAAAAATCGGATTAGAGATTTTTCTTTTCTTTGCATTTTCTGAGAACATTTACCATAGTAATGTATATATTTTTATACATTTTCAGAAAGAAGAGATTTCAACGAACAAAAACTCCCCGACTTTTTTTCAAGGCTGATATTTTGACGCGAGAATTTTCGATTGAAAATTAGGGTGCTTTTTCGAAATTATGTCAAAATAAGGTGAAAAAATAAATATTTCAAATCAAAAAAATTACAGTGTCTTTAGGACATAAAAAGGTAAGTTTTCACCAAATTTCGTGAAAAAAAAACTTTTTTACATAAGGATGTGTGGAGTGTTTATTATTTCGTCTCTTTTTAAATAAAATATATATTTCATTAGATAGATACGAAACTACGGGAATCGAAATCGAATACATTACATATTTTGTTTTTAAAAGTTTGAATTGACCGAAGCCAAAACGTTCCAGTTCAAAAAATAAAACTACAAGTCGCATGTGCGTGATATTTTATTTCACTGAACTTATTCCACGAGAATTTTGCGCTGTTCATTGCAATTTAACTATGTGACTAATGTGCTTTGTTTACAATGCTCTAAGTATGCACATGTTAGAATTTAACATGTACAGTTTATGCATAATATTTTAACAATAATGAACAAACGTTCAATAATTTGTATAAAAAGTATACCTAAAGCAAAAATTTGTGGCTTATAAATTAACTGTCATAATATCGTTCCAGTCAGTGCTTAGAATAACGTAGGTGTAAATTAAATTATTAGATCGTTACTACAACGAAAATGTTCTTAATTGTTATTGAGGAGAGGTTTCTGAAAGCAAGCGATGTTAGGCAGAAAATCTATACATTCTAAAAGGTCTCAGTATAAAAATGTAATCTAACAGGTCAAGACAAAATTCTACTTATTTATACAAAAGTAATTTTCAAGTTTTAGAATTATTGGACGACCAGACAATTAATTATACAACAAATTTTATTAATATCCGTAAACAACGAGTGTAGTTTAGAACTTTAAAGTAAGGTCATTAAAGTGGTGCGTAATGTGGTAGGTTATGTAGTAATTGTTTGGTCATTTTATGATGAGAATAATCTCATTCGTTTGCTGCTTATGCCGATATGGTGTTTCTGACTCCAACGTGGTTTTCATGGCCTCAAATAAAAGACAAAAAAGGCACCAATGTGATAACTCTTTTTGGAATTATATATGGTTTAATTACTATGTAGGTAACTGTAGCGAATCAGGCAGATAACATTTTGATGAGCACATGGGGTTGCGAAGCCGGCCCTGTTCTTCACTTGAATTTTGTCTCCAATATGTTCACTTCGCCAAAATATTCTATCATAATCATGTGATCTTTCGAAGAATTTCTTGTTCCTTTGCGGACATAAAGATATTTTTGGTGCATTTAAAATTTACTTTATTAGATAAAAACAGTTAAAAAATTCAATCGTCCATTTTGACTTACAAGGCTTTGAATTTATTTCAAATCATTCCTGTACGTGGAGACTGAACCGTCAAGTTCATGTTAACGCAATGAACTGAAACTTTAAATAGTTTTATATAAATAATAGAATTTTGTCTTATCATAGAGCCGTTAATGATACAGAATTTTGTGAGTAGTAGGGGAAGGTGGCCCAAAACGGGTGGGCCGCCCAAGACGGGTAAGCACTCGTATATTGTTGTATCAAGCATAAGTGTCAATGTGTGCTTGTGTCGAGAGTTGCCGAACATTGACGAGTTTCGATCAGTTTCGCTCAGGCGCCGGAGTCGCGGAATGGCGTAGGTGTGTGCAACGAAAGTTTTAAAGTGATTTTGTTAAAAAAATTCAAGGTAAGTGTCTCGTAATTAGTCGAAAACCTTTATAATTCTCATATTATTAGTAGTACCGTTTCATTCAAGCACTATCTAACTTTAATTTAAGATAAAAAGTTTGCCCCATTTACCTTTCATTTTGAGGTTATTATTAATTTACAAAAAACATGTGCTCTCGGGCAAAATGGGTAGGGCAAAACGGGTACATACTCGTTTTGCCAGGAATCAGTTTTGTATTAAAATATTTCGGATCTTTTTCAGATGGTAAATAAATATAAGCGTAAAACCGTACGTGCATCGTGGAGTGAAACTACTATGCAACTAGCAATGGAAGAAGCGAAGACTACTTCGGTCTCTGCCGCCGCAAAGAAGTATGGCCTTATCCTATCTACTTTTCAACGGCGTATAAAAAAGGAAGTTCTGAGAAGAAGCTACGAAGATATCAGACGGTGTTTGAGCAATAAGGCTCAAGAAAGAGAATTACTAGAATATGTATTTCAGGTCGATGATATTTTCAATGGTTGTACTAAAAACGACTTTTTAGAGCTTGTTTACCAGTATGCAGAACGAAACACCATATCGCACCCTTTTAAAGACGGCCGAGCAGGAAACGACTGGTATTTAGGTTTTAAAAAGCGGCACCCTGACCTTACGCTTAGACAACCAGAACCAACATCAATTGCACGAGCCCGAGGGTTTAATAAACCGCAACTTGATAGATTCTACGACATACTGGAAATAGAAATAGAGAAACATGCCATAGACGGAACGCGGAAATATAATGTTGATGAAACGGGGATACCACCACAAGTAATAAGCCTCCAAAAATTTTGTCGAGAACCGGGCAAAAGCAGGTTGGCGTAATATCTAGTGTTGAGAGAGGGAAACTAACGACAGTTGTCTGCTGTTGCAACGCAGCTGGATCTTTTGTTCCCCCATTTCTCATTTTTGAAAGAAAGAGAATGATTAGCAGATTATTGGATGGGTCTCCACCTGGCGCCTATGCTACTTGCACAGACAACGGCTGGATAACGGGATCTACCTTTTTGGAATGGCTTCGACATTTTGTTGAACTTATGCGTCCAACACTGGAGAAGAAAGTAATCTTGGTTCTGGACAACCACGAATCCCACAAATATGTTGAGGCAGAATATGCATAAAAAAATAATGTGATTTTTGTCTCTCTTCCTCCACATACCACACACCGCATGCAGCCCCTGGATCTGTGTGTATACGGTCCTTTTAAGACCTATTTTGAGCAAACATGTGTTATATGCTAAGTGCCAAAATGTTAAATAAGGTTCAATTATTAGCTTCCTGCCTTTTATAATTATGATTATAGTTTATCTGATCAATGATGACACTTACCCGTTTTACCCTAGACTTACCCGTTTTGCCCAAAGGAGGTTACCCTTTTTAGGCTCATATGCGGGCAAAACGGGTTTTTGGAAAGGATTTGTATTTTTTTTATTAAATTAATATTTAATACAAAATATTTTCAAATAGTGTTTTATTTTTAAGTTCGATAAATACCCTATCCTATAAAGTAAATCCAGCTAATTCCTAACATGATTTAACACTTTTTTTTATCTTCGTTCTTAGCTTACCCGTTTTAGGCCACCTTCCCCTATTAGTAAATACAATATGGTAGGCAAACGTTCTTTTGGTGACCGTTGGGACTGAACTAAACACAAGTTGCACTTGGTCAAATACCTGTGTGTTCCTTTTTATAAATTTTGTGTTCACACGCTTCTTTAAATAGGCAATGGAGCAGTGGAATGTTAACAAATTCATAGGTTAACTTTTATATGTTTATATTATTTTAAGCATCAACGACTGATTGGAATAATAGGCAATATCTTATTAGCTATTTTATAACATTGTTAGACTTATCCAACAATAAGTTCACACACTTTTCAACAAAGCTTCAACAAATACATAATACCTACCTATATGTATGTAGCTCATGTATTTGTTACGATACGGTAGGCACGCAACATGCTTTAGAATACGTTTTGTAAATAACGGAACATATTTATAACAAAATTTTACATTTTACGGTATTAGTGAGATATAAATAATGATAATTATTTAAAAATTTAGGAGATATTTTACACGTGAACATAATCTGTATTTCCTCATACATTCTGTAACGCTATTTGCTTAATTACTCTGTGATTTGATACAGCTTACAATCATAGAAACAGGGAAATATTATTGTCGATGTTTTCGAGTAGATATGTACCATTTCTATAGCTCCATATCAATCCATGATACAATAAATTTTCGACGTATTTTAAGAAAAACGGCACAGCTATTGGTGCGTATGGGAACTTTTCTAATTGTAGAAGTTACTTACCTAATTAAGCACGTGGACTAAGGGTATATATCTATATATTATGCCTAAACATATATTTTTAGAATAAAAAATAATTATTAGTAAAAACGGAGAATGATAAAATTTAATGCAATATTTCAGTTGATTTTTAATGTTAAAGTAAAGGTAACTATAGAGCTGTAAGTCGCGTTATAGTAGCATACAGAATGTATAAAGCAATACCATACAGCATTTAAAATAATTATAATTGCGCTTCATTTCTCAGCTTACCAATATAAAATTTTGATCACAGACAAAATTACATAATACAATGCAATATCTTTGCGCTTATGTTCTTGAAATATAAAATACTTAACTTATTATTACAATATTTTAATATAATAGTGAGATTATTCAAAGCTGAAACAACCAGTTTTCTGTGACTAAAATATTTCAAGGCAACAATTTTCAAATGATTTAAGCGAACATCTTTTCGCAAGGTGGCCTCTTAACAAACTACGCTTATAGCTAAGTAATTCTGAAGGGCGTTTTTTTGCTAAACCGCGAAACCTACAAACTATTTTATTATACAAACATTTTATTACGTAAGTATAGTAAAGAATATGGCTCCGAATTGCTTTTATTTTTGTTACTACATTAAAAACAAATTCAACTTGTAAAACAAGTTTCTTATGGTTCCTTTCACATTAGCTCCAATGTCACCCCATATAAAAAATCCTAGTTCTAGTTGTATAACTTAAACATCCAAAATTCAGTTTTATTGTATACGCATAATTTTGTTTAAGACACTATATTCCGTTTTCGTCTTCATTTATTTGTTGGGAAAGAAATATATTTTTAAGTTACCAGAAAATAATTGCGCACATAAAAGGTGCCTGTTTTGTTTAAAAATCAGTTATAAAGTAACATTTTGGATGGTCAAACGCTGTAGGAATAACAAATAAAAATGGGTCCAAGTTTTTTTTTGTAATGTGGGTAAACAAGTTGAGGAAATACGGTACGACTCAAATTTTAGCCGATAGAGTCCCAATACGTAATTTGTTTAAAAATGGCCATATTTGTAGGCACTTGTAAGTCCTACGTAGCAAATACAGGCTTAGAAATAATAATAGCGTAACGTCAGTTCTGTTTCTGATAAACGATAAGCTGAATCAACACAAGAAACAATGGTTTCAATAATGACCAAGTTTGGGGGGCTCTTTTCCTAGTGCTATCTGATGATATTAGTTTCGGTGCACAAAGCTTTAGAAATTGTATGTTTAATTAGCATTAGTACATAGACAGTAAATCTAAAACTAATTTTATCAATCGTTTTATCATTATTTTAATATGAGATTCAATGTTTTATGTTACCGTTAATTGTCTTATGAACAAAATTACACCCTGTGCTTAAGCGCTATTATTCAAACCACTAAATCATACTAGCGTGAGTAATTTGCACTACACTTATGTAAGTATAACGGCTAATCGGGTATAGGTATTCTACGATCTTATTGCTTTGCCTTAGCTTAAAATAATGATAATTGGAAACGCGGCGTTTAACTCTGGACCAGGTACTCTATGTAGACTTGTGGGTATTATGTTATATTTTACATTTTTATTATTTTGAATGCGGTTTATTATTGGAAAAGGTGTTTTAATGATTTAAATTCGTTGTTGTTGCTATTTTTTTTTGCATTTTAAGCGTTTAATATAACTTTAGTATTTACAGTTTGGCCTGTCTAGGATTGTAACATTTTATGTTATTTAAGTTTTAGTTGAAAATTTTACCTAAATCAATACATTTAGTAGATACTTTAAATGAAATCATCTGGCTTGCAGATACTTTTGAGTTTTGAATTCATAAGATTTAGTTAAACATATAACATCACTTTGAGTATCGTAATATTAGCATAGTTCTTAAATTATTTTATTAGAAAAATAAACTAACTGTTGATTTTACCCATATTCTTAAGTCGAAAACAAATTACCAGTATGAGTGTTTTTACTCGCAATTTTTTTCGTATTAAATAATTTAACATTATTGTTTATGTATTATCTTATTTTGAACAAACACCAACTTAGCTCTTATTTTGAAAAATATGAAATAGTCATAATTTGCATATATTAGTTGTTATAGTGATCTAAATAGATCATTATCACTTCTCGTGGGTTGTTGCTGTAAATACCAATTGGAAGTTACGGAACTACTTGGACGATCTCAATGTTTGTAACAACTTGAAAGTACATATTAACTACTCTGAGATTCATGCAATTTGAAGTTCTACACCTACAAAAGCAAATAACGATTCTTTATAAGATGTAGGCATTTTACAATGATTCGTATATGAGTTATTTAAAGCAAAGCTATTAATTTTGATAAACTAGATAGATTGAAGACAAGTACATTTGGGAATTGACCAATTTATAAATCTAAGACTAAGTACATATTTACATTAAGATCTACTGCGAGCGTAAAATAAAGAGTGTAACATAATATTTTAAATCTAACGAGATAGAGGTAATGGGACTAGATATGGTTTTTGAAAACATCTGGTTGTTATCTTGTCTTTTTAGTTGTCAGCGGAAAATAATTTACGAAATAAATTCAACGGGATTTGGATTTTTTTCTCTTCCCAATTGGTTAAACGTTATTGTGGTGGTTGTATCAGAAAAATACCTAATTTATAAGAATAATATGCAAGAATAATTTTGAAATGATAGTACTCGTACCATACATACCGCGTTCTAAATTCAACTTTGCATTAGCAGCTTTAATGCGACTATATCCAACCTAAGTGAGATTAGGCTCTGCTTTTTGTAAGGTAGTTCTTTGTTACCAAAGTACAGCCCCTAGCCCTGCAGGAGAGAACAATATTAATGGGGTCCCCAATCGCCAAAACTTAATTTATACGTGACAACATCTGAGAGTTATGGTTAAGCGAAGGTGTGGGCGAAGTAGTGCATCGCTACTCACTTTTTTAGAGGAATTCGTAGTGCTTCCGTAACGACCTGACCCACCGAACAGGCCTAGGAAGGTAATTTTTTTTCATATAATTATACAAATAATAGGGAACTGTCAAGAAACGGGCACACTTTCACCGAAACTGTTCATTTCGTCTATTTAGTAAGTTTGATCCAATTAAAAGTACATTCTCATGTTGATATAAACTTGTCTTATGGTCTATTACTGAGAACCTACTCCTACTATCTTGATTTTAGAACTGACTTTTATTAAGTATTAAGTTTTTTTCTGATACTTTCTTGATAATGATAAACAACAAAATAACTCAATAAGTTATTCTATTTAGGCGTTAAATGTTTGTTGTTATTTAAATATAAATAAATGTTTTTATAAAATTGGCAATTTAACTATCCAGACAATATACTGTCAGACATGTTAACAGTATTATGGAATGGATGACGTTATGTTGCCAAAATGTAATAAATCACCTTGCTGTGCAAATGTTCCGTATGCTGACAACTCGTGATGTTCTTCATAGCCACTTACGTAATAATCACAATGTATCCTTAACATATGGTGGGTGTTATTATTGCTAACAATGATATATTGGCGACATCTCTTACTTCATAACTAGAATAAACATTACAACATAAAGTTAGTATTTTGAGCCATAATTATAGTAATTATATAAATGAATATGTGAAAGTAGACAGAGTTTAACATTATTTATCGTCAGGTTCCAGAATAACGTCACGTACCAATGTATACGAATATACTAATAAATAGTTTAGTAAACGAATAGGTACAAGTAACGCATCATTAAAGATAATGCGGCAAGAATGTTCGTGTGTCGAGTGCAGCTCATAAACGCACTTCCATAAGGAGTAGTCAATTTCGTTCATAGTAGTGGAACACATTATCTAGCTACTATGTAAAGGCAAGGAGCAAGGACGGGTAGAAAGCGTTTATCGTTTAGGTACTCTCTTTTGGAAATACAGTTTACGGTAATTACGTAGTCTCTCAGTCTTATAAGCCTCGTTCTGAATTAGCTGAAGTCTAGTATAGAATTGTAACACTAACAAGTAAGTCAATTTAATGTCTTTGGAACCGTTAACATAACCACATTGAATAGAAAGGTCGAGGAATAATGTTCGCAGATAGTGCTATTGTACACATAACCATACGTTATACACAATGTTAAATTTACTTTTTTTAAAAGCCTGTAAATTACATAAAATAAAGCACCCAATATATCCACCACTTATTGCATTCCTTACCACTCATGTCATCATACACTACATTAATAATGTGACGAATAAATGGCTTCGTGCCCCTTCGTCCAAAATAACCGAATCCGGCTCGCTGGACAATCTTAAAGTTTTACTAAAGCGAACATTATTGAAATTTTATTACAAATGGACTCGGCACGGGCGTTGTCACCCGCTCGCGAGAACGCGAGGACGTGTTTATTTAGGCATTAACGGAAGTACAAAATTGGTCCATGCGTCGGGTGAGGGTCGCGTCAGAGGAAGCCCCGGACGTCGGCGTGCCGGGAGCGCGCGATGCGTCGGCAAAAGTGGAAACGCGCACGTGACGGGAGCAGACGCGAGTCACCGAGCTCCGCAGGCGCCGGCGAGCCTGCACCGCTCAGTGAACAGCACGATGCCGACTCGGCGAGCGAGCCCGTCGACGGCCGAGAGCGGGGAGCGCTCGTCTCGCCCGCCTCACACTACCTATAGAACGAGTGCGAATGCGGGGGCGGTGGCAGTGCTGGCGGCAAGGGCGCGTGGGGCTCCGATGCTGAGCGCTGCACGCCGGGCGTGCGATCACCGCGCCCGCAGCGACCTCCTCGTTCACGGTCCCGCTCGCCGTTCCAATTCAACTCCCACTGGTCCACAATGAAAATCTTATTAGGTACGATTTTACATCTCTAATTCGTCATTGTCATAAATATGATCTAAAGTAGCTGACCTCAATTTATTACTGGCAGGGTTAATTCGCACCGAGTGGTAGTGAACGGCAATTTTGAAGAATCAAGCAAGACTTATAATAGTCGCATATGATGTGGAACATCTCACATCCCACCTATTATCTAAAGCTCCCAAATCATTCTCACTGACTGTTAGAAAGCAAGTGGATTGATGTGACACATCAGAAAGTCCAGATCTTTTAAGCTTATCTCAATCAGAAAATGCATAGTGACCCATCCCGTCACTTTGATGAAATATTAGAAACGTTAATATGCATTGACATATATAGAGATACAGCTGAAAATGGTTTGACTGTGTTGGTTGGTTGTGTCGTTGTGTCGTCGATCGCTGCATTTTCGGTGGGTATTAACCCTAAGTATCTTTAGCTATATCAATATCCCTCTTTCACTTACTTTTATCTCAGATGTGATGATTGAAAATGATAAAGTGATACCTAAATAATCAAAATATGAAACTGTTCACGGAATGAAATAAAGTTAAATGCATAGGAACACAAAATCATTTTCAAGTTGGAATACACCTTCTTAATTTGAGTTATAAAATATTGCTACTTCTGGATTTTATGGAGAACTCTGCAAATGCTCTCGATTATTGTGGGTTCTACAGTTGCTGCCATGAGATTAATCTTAACATTTCTTCGAATTTACTTTACCTCGTTCGTCTGGGGTACAGAGAGAGAGGCCTTAGGTAGTACTGTGGAGGGCGTATGCACAGGCTGCGCGTTGTGGTGCGCAGGTACCTCACGCGCCTGCAGTAGTTGCAAAATGCGTCGCACATCGGCCGTGAGGCCAGTCTCTAACACCGCCACTCGACGGCTTAGTTCCTCTAGTCTAGTCAGTACAGTCGCTACAGATGCGGCGGTCGCAGCTGTACCCACGTTTTGATACTGTGGTGATATGCTGTCCTGTATAAAAAATTAAGTATTAATTATGTTACTATCAATTAATTCAAATGAGGGTTTTACTTAATTGCTTAAAATGAATTTATACTTAGATCATACTGAAGAACTACAAAGAGTATTTGATTTGAAGAGTATCATGAAAATACATGAAGGAAGAGGCTCGTTGTAATCTGTAAAATGAACCTGTGCAGCTGCAGCGTTTTGTGTTTTCTCGTTAGAGAAAGAGAGGGCGGCCGGTCGTCCCGTCTGGTGGAGATTGACGGCTGAGTGCGGCGCCGAGCGGCATGATGGGGTGCGCGCAGCAGAGGGTGGCGCAGGAGTCGCGAGGATGTCATCGCAGGAGACGTGCTGGTGAACTGAGGGCGCGGCCGGCGGCGACGGCGATGCATTTGTATAGTACGAGCTTGGATTCGTGCTAAGGCTCGAAACAGGTAGTGTCGCGCTATGCGCCGGCGTGCTCACTGCTGGCTCTCCAGCCGCCGGACATCCCGTTAACGGCGACGTGTCGTTTAATGGACCTACTGACGATTGTCGGCGAACACCTGGACGACTTCTGTATGTTTGAGGAGTAGATTGAGCTGAAAATGATTAATGTCCAGGTTACTATTACAACTCAACACCTAAATAATCATAGTTATAAAAATTTTCAATATAGTATATTTAATATTATTAGTATAATTGAAAATATAATAAAACAAAACTTCTTTGAAACCGTAACCTTTTAATTTTAGTTTAAATATGTGTGGTTATACCATAGTTAAATTAAAGAGTTACTTAACTAGCCTTCTCTTAAAAAATCTAAATGTATTCGTATAATGAACGTGTTTAACAGTATTTGCAGTATCGGTCGACAGTTGGGTGGCCATTTACAGATGAGGCATTTACATGGGACTATTCGACCGACAGTTTTGTTTCATCTAGAGGATAATTTTAAACGTTTTTGAATCATGCACTATATATTAATACATTATGCATACTTACAGTACTTGTTGTGCAGTGGCTGATGTGTTTTATGATGGTAGAGGTCTGGGAAGCTCCGTTTAAGTTGCGCTAGCATGCCTGCACACAAGGGCCGCGCTCAGAGCGGGGCGGGCGGTACCGGGGGTGCGGGGTGTGGTGTCGCAGTGCTAGGTACGCTAAGTGCCCACCGTTCGATAATTCACCATATTTCCGTATATACTGTGACAACATCTACCACACCGCATCCCCTCCCACGTCACCAATAAACAGGAATATAAATAAATAAGGAAACAAGCGTAATACATGCGGCCTTAAACGAAATAAAATTTAAATTATTTTCCATAAATTAGGATAAATACCGATGTATTCATTTAGTCATAAAATCCAATTTTTAATTAATAAATATCGTATATAAATTTTAATTTTGCAAAAAGGTGAAATACAAATTTGCATTTTTACGCTGTTTCAGTTTTAAACAGGATTATACTCAAGATTAATACTTTTTGCAAAATATTAGTAAATTATAGAATTTATTAAAATATCCCAAAACAGTAACTCTCTTACCCGGTGGTAAAATAGAAGTCATAACAAATCCTCATGATATTATAGTGAAGAAGATATTTAAATATGGCAAGGGAAATGCATATTGTTCATTCATTGACTATGTGTAGGTCATCTACTCTATGTATAGAGAGGAAGTTCTACCACAACATGCCGCCCGTGTTCACTTTCATTTGCAGGAACTCTTCACACGGGTGTACGTGGTGTAATTTAAGAAAGGAAGTGAACATTCCACGGCCATGTTTGAGTTAATACCGGTAATAGAGTTAAGCGTGGTGGAGCGCTGTTTGCTGAAGTTAAAGTTGAGGGGGGTGACATCTTGGCCCGCTTTGTCCGCTGAGAATTCTAAGATGCCCCGGCTTGCTGGAGACTCAGTGTCGTCATCGCTACATTGTGAGTCCTAGAAATAGAAACACGTTAATATACTTCAAGAGAACGTAAAATTGTAGGTTTGAAGATTATTATAATGATTGCATAGTTTATAAACTTGTGAAAACAAATAGTACTTTCTTATTTATGGTTCTTGTCGTCAGGTTATACACCTCCTATTTGAAACTCTTTACGGGTAATTTTATAAATCGGAAATTCTGCTTAAGCGTGACAAAAAGTTACAATTGATAATGTTAGGTTAATTTAAAAACAATACAAAGTTCAAAAATATTAGCAAAAGTAAAAAATAAAATTACAAATAATAAAAAAGTAACTGACGATGGATCCCGTTCATAAGTTTGTTTGTTATAATTTATGATTGTTGTATTGAATTGGTTATTCGTATTTATTTTGGCATTCAGTAGGCACATATCGGCATAAATACATTTAGGGCTGTAGTTTCTCCAGGGAGACTTATTTATGACTATATTTTTTTAAATCATTCATTTATCCCCTAAAATTTATATAGTTACATGTAGCGTAGTAAACACTATGCTGCTATGAAATAGAACCACCGGGAGTGGTGCTGAATTGACGCCATGACGTCTGAGGCCATACACTTTTATAATATAACACCAATGGAAAGTAGAAACATTTTTTGAACTAATAACAGTGAAGCTGGGTTCATAAAGTGAAGAGAAAACTTGTTTTTTTACTACTTTATCTTTGGCTATTTATGGGTAGATAAATGTTGGTACGTACTACTTTTTCGGCAAAAGTTTCAGTGTGTGGGCGACGCGTGTTGCGAGCATATGCCTCGCGTAGCAGTCTTGCGTCGTATGGGTTTTCGTAGCGCATTCGGCGCCGCGGTTCTATACCGCAAAGCTCCTCCTGTTTGTAAATATATAGTTTTTAACATATAATAAAAAATACAAATTGTATTATTAATTATACGGGATACAAGGTTTAATTTAAATTTAAAGTATAATGTATATAACTACACTGCAAAATAACAAGATAATATGATTTAACTGTGCTTGTGTACTATGCGAGTGACTCGAGAAATATTTTGAATGACTATACCTATATCAAGATTGAACAATTAATGTATACATAAATATTAAACAATATAACTGGGATACATTTGGTGTGTTGTGTTTATAAAATGCTGTTTTATGTAACAACTGCGAAATTATAGTCAGTTCACTACCGGATTAAGATCGCCGCTTGTACTACAAGCAATCAGTTTTCATAACGAATAATTCATTAAAGTTATATAAATCAGATCGGTGACGGATTAAAAATACGGAGTGTCACCACCCTAGTCATCCCGTGGGTTTCATAAGAAACGACTAAGGGAGCGAACTACGTAGGACAACAGCACTGCAAAGAGAAGGAAAACTTGAAACAAACCCTATACCTACCCGTTTGGCCAGCGTGGTATAGTACGTAAAACCTTCTTTCTAAGGAAAGGGGTATGTCCAGGAGTGGACTAGTAAAAGATGTTGATGATTCTTTTTTTTTTTGAAAAGACAAATCCCGCACTAGGAATATATATCCACATAAACATACATGAAACGGTAACACATACGCCATCCGTGCAGTCAAATTCTATAATTAATATTTGACCTATATCACTATCGATCGAGCTTTTTCATATACTAACTTTTAAACTTTTTCATATACCTACTGGGCTGACGTACTCGCACAGCTATAGTCAACAACTAAATATTTATTTATACCCTGACATAAGATTTGATATAACGTTACTTCAATCATTAGAAATAGCGGGTGTTCACAAAAAATCTTTTAAAAATAATTCGACCAGGTTTGCTATCTTTCACTTTGTCCGTACATAGAGTACGTGATCTTAAACATATCCCCGACGGCTAAATATTTTTTTTATCAATTTGTATACTCACGTCTCTCATGGGATAAGTGATTTCGAGGTTGTTAACGAAGGAGGATCGAAACTCTGGGTAGAAGTCAAGTACATCGAGTAGGTCATCACGATGTACTCGGTGCAAGTCGCAGTAGGTGAGTGCTCGCACTCGGCAGTTGCTGCGGCCCACTGTTGGGTAAATACAGGGATTCTCGCCAAAGATTTCGTCCTTACCTGGTTAGCAAAAAACAACATAACATCAGTTCTTGTGACACGTAGATATGTTTGTTCTAATACTATTTTTGAGTTTATTAAACCACACATATCTATGTAGAATCACATCAATATTAAAGGGTTACCATTGGTCCCTTTTTTTTAAGGTCTTCGAAGATATATGCCAAATAATATATTTTTTACAACGAGAAAAATAATTAATACTCGAATACAATCTATCAATACAAATTACATTAATAAATTATTACCATGCTACTTTGAATCTAATTTGAAAATGTTTTAATAATGTTAACTGATTTTTATCACCTACTTTAATTTTTATAAATCAAAGTTTATTTTCTACTTGTTTCGTTTGATAAGCATATTAAGAAGTCTCTGTTGCCGCTAATGTCTGGGAAAAAAAAAAGAAATTGTGGGAAGAAGCTTACCCAGAATAGCCAAAACGATATCGTCTTTCAAAATTTCAATAGATCCCCTGGAGATAAAGTAGATAGATGTGAGCACGTCACCACGGTGAACGAGCGTCTCACCGGGAGGTGCATGAGTAGTCTTAAAGCGAAGGGAGAGCGCTCTGGAATAAAGAAAATTTTATATTTCTTCTCTTGAAAAACTTTTGATGTGTAACAAATATACTCAATATTAAACTGCAGTCGGTAGGGATTATGTTTTCTGCCTGTAATTTTTAAGAGAATACAAGAATTTATCTTGAACCTTCGAGAGGTCCAAGATATGTTCTTGTATCCTGTGACTCGAACTGAATACAGAGTTATCCATACCTATTACTGCTTCAAGGCCACATAGAATTAATGTAGGGTGTAGCTTAATGTTGCGGTGTAACTATTGTCACGTGCTGGATTTTGTGGTGAGATCAACACACCTATTTATACATATAATTTATCTCGTTTTACTGGCTTTGATAGTGTTATTAATCAATTCATGGTTATATCTCTACTCACCGTAAACAACCGGGACTAGCACCTTCAAAAGCTGAGCAGTTCGTAAGTAAGTTGCGGTTCAGGTGAAGACAGATATCAGCTTGTAGACATTCCGGGAAACCTTTTAGTAAGCTCGATGTGTCGATACCATTAGTGTAACTCCAGGCATGTTGAAAATATTCCTCTAGCCTTTGGCGCAACGGATTGGCAATCTAAAAAGAAATATGTTGGCATGATTGATGGCAAGTTCGTTAACAAAAGAATACCGTCTCAAAATGCGACTTTAATGTCGAAATTTCATTTTATAGAAATATACGTTACCTGATGAAATCTAATGAACTCCCGTACTCTAAGTATCTGTGTGTGATAACGTGCAGTCCCCGAGTATAACCTTTGTATAATAGCCGATACATTGCCGAAGATACTTGCGTACATGAGTGCTACAAACAGAAAGTGTTGTTTAAAATAATGTGACATTTTTAAATTTTGCAAGAACGTTTCTGGTTACTTACATCCGACAAGCATAACAAATATTGTGAACCCCTTTTCCATATCAGTATTAGGTGCAACATTACCAAAACCAACACTCGTGAGTGAGGTACATGTAAAGTATAATGCGGTTATATACCTAGACCTGGAAATCAACGTCGTAGTTGTTATTAGTAATAGTTATAACATAGATGTAATAACAATATTATAAATATATCATAATATGTGTACAAAGTTACCTCATGGATGGACCAGTTGAATTATCATAAGTGGCTTGGACATCATTAGCAAGTGCATCTAGCCATCCTATAGGAGCATGAAGCTGTGGTCGTTCCCAGCTGCCTATAGCGTACCTGGGTGAAATTAATATATCTCATATACGTCCTAACAAATTTCATTTTGGAAGTTATCATTCTTATTTATACGTTTCTATTATAAAAAACTCACCATAAGCAAGCCAACCAATGAGCAATAAGGACAAAAGTAGCCATAAGGAGAAGGAGTACGGCGGTTCCATATTCGGAGTATCTGTCAATTTTGCGCGCCACGCGCACAAGCCGAAGTAGTCGCGCCGTCTTCAGCAGTCCGATGAGAGTCGTTGTCTGCAACCAGCAGAACGACACCTCAGAACGTTCCGACAGCCGCTAGTGCAATGCAACTTAGCCGCAAACCCAACTCAAGCGTTATATGAAACGTTCGCTTAAAACTAAATAGCTTCAACGAGGCCTCGCAGCGAAAATCACGCTAACTAAGCAGAAACTTGTCTATGAATGCTGTTGAGCTCATACTTAGATATAGTTTGCAGAATTAAAAGCGATTATTTCAAAACTATAAAATTAGCTGGCTTCGTACTTAATGCGGTGCATATAATTATACTTTTTGATAACTGTTATAATTTTCCTGAGAGATTATGTTGTCCCTCTACAGTTAATTGACCTGGGCGCGTAACTTCATAGCATTGAATTGTGAATGTATAATGTGTGAGTTGAAAAGTTAAGCAAAATAGATACTAGTACAAGTATTTACAAGAAGTTAATTAATGTTCATCAAACTTAGTGCTTTGACTTGTTAAAAAGGTACATTTTGTAAACACCCAGTTTAAGAAATAATTAGGAACTTACCTACGGTGTTTTATTTTAACCCTTGGCGATTTACTATTCGGAAAGGTTACATTCTGCAAACTGCAACAACCCCTTTCAGTAAGTCTATAGCTAACAAGTAATCGAGATTTTAAAATAAGGTCGACTCTTCTTTTAGCTAGGAACCTAACTTTATATTTCAAGTTAAAAAAAAAATGTATTTAGTAAATAAAGTTCTTTTATATATGACATATAATCGAATTTGACTTTTTAATATAAGCCATGCCTTTGCTTACAATAATGAGAAACCTATTATTTTCAAAAGTATTCTTATATAGAGAGACTTTTCACACGTGTAGATATCATTTTGTGCTGTAACGTTATGATAAGCATTGCTTGTGATGTTGCTTTGGCTGTTTGTCGATGCATTCGTCATAATGAGTGAGAAAATATATGAGAATTTTGATCTTTGAAAGATACTACCCCCTCCCTTTTATTTGTGTGTCATTACACACCGTACATGGCGGCATGTTTTCATTCGTTTTAGCGACGAATTAAAACATTTAAACATCATTTTTAGAAAAAAGGTAAAACAAAAAAAAAAGTTTAAAATCATTTTATTATAAAATCAAAATAATTTAGTCTTATTAATGTATAAAAATAAATAACAATGTTATATGTCAGTTTAAAACCAATCGATAAATATTCACAAACTTAAATAACGATGATCAAATAAATCGAAGTTGGTAATACATTTCCATGGCAGATCCGGTATCGAATATCGATAAATGGTATATTGCTTGATGTAAGGTGGGTGCTTTGGTAGTTATGTTAGTTTGGGTTTGAGATAATAAACATAGTGCTTTTGAAACGTTGTGAATACTGCGATTTCTTGATCGCTACGATTAGGTAGGTAAGTCTGGGAAGTGTGAGCGTAATTGCTACCAAGCTCTGTGCATCTCGTGAAACTTGTACTTATTGTAAGAAAAGCCAATGAAAATGTTTCGCTCATGTTTTTTGTTATTAAAGTCTTATATATCTTGTATATTAGTCAGATTTGTTGCTAAGCAAGGATTCTTTTACATACTTTAACTAAATCACCTATTAGGTGCTTTCTAAAGTTTAATTATAATAGAATCAGTGAATCTAGTTCGTACTAAATAGTACTTATTAATGAGATTTTGAACTACGTCAATAAGTAATTACGTATGCAGATATATTCTCAAAGGAAATTAATTATGCTGCTTGTATGTGCTAGGAAAAAGCTAAAAGATATTACGCTTCAATTTGAATTAAAGATGAAAGTATAATCTTAAGTGGATTATTTCTAAACAGTATGCTTCATAAACAGTTCGACAGTTTTTCGATAGCCAGTACATTTTCAGTTAAAAGGGGAAATGTTAATACGTTAGTGTTCTCGATCTAGGTATTAAAATACTAAGCAGAACCATGTTCCACATTAATCTACCCGTATGTTTTAATATAATCAATCTATTATTTGTACTGCGCACTGGTTGTTGTATCAAACGCACATAAGGTTTGAATTTGTCACATTTTCATTTTATTATTAGCCTGAACTCTTCAATATACTTAGAGCCTAATAACCCTCCCTATATGGTAAATGAGTATGCAAAATGCAAGGACCGAATCCCATCAATGAATTGGTGTTAAAAAAGATCAAAGATTAATAATGTGGATCTTGCCGGTCAATTTTTGGTCCATTTCTTTTTTACCCCTTCTACTCTCACACAGGCCGACAACCCTGAGACCCAGAAACCAGAATATACTTCTCCGAAGATTTTTGGTGCGCTGAATCTGAATCTGAGGTTCAAATTACCGGCTCTCGTTTCTGAAATATCATAACCTAAAAGTGCAAAAATAGCTGTTTTTGGTCATTTTTGAGGCTATGTAGCAACGTAACATAACTTTTTCTGAAGAACTGTTAAAAGTATTTTAAAGTACAGGCCTTAAAATCGCGTTGAGTTTGCTCAGATATATTTTTTTTTGCAGAAAAATCACATTTTAAAGTTTCTTAGTTTAAAAAAATCCTCCTTATGCTCATATAGTATAAGATAGAATCCAAATTCACAAATCCCAAACACATAAAACCTAAACCTAACAAGCTCAAACCTGACAAACCTAAACTCAATAACCTCAAACCCTCATGGACCAAAAAATTGACCGGCAAAATCCACATTATTAATCTTTAACCTTTTCTTAACACAAATCCATTATTGGAATTCGGTCATCACATTTGCATTCTCACTTACCTCTAGCGCCTGTAAAACTTTTAAATACAAACAACTATGTATTTAAAAGTTTTACAATTAATTTGAATTTTGAATTATACTTCTTATTAGTATGAAAACTGTTCATATTGATACCAGCCAGTATTAAAAAACTGCAATAACAAAGGTAAGGACCTAATAGTAATAGTGAAAGCTTTCTTTTTATAATTTAGTGGGCTTTACTGTTTTAATGTCTGTTTTTAATATCTACTATGGTAGCGTGTTGGTTAGGATTTTATAACAAATATGACATATTTAAGGACAGTTGATATTTATTATTTACATAAACTTTTCGATTTCGTTACATCAATTTTTTTTTTTCTGAAACCTTAATTCTAATAAAAGTAAATGTACTTGTGGTAAGGATCTTGGAAAAAGATGCCTTGTCTCTTCATTTTCAATTTTCCCGTTCAAATAAAAAATAGTATGCCTTGAAAATAATGCATAAGCAAAAAAAATACCTCAAATTTCATGTCTTTACGTATTTATACATTTCTGAATGAACTGTGTAATTCGAACTGTACTTAGATGGCAGTATTTCGAAATTAGAACACAATTTAACTCGTTTTCTTAATATTCTTCAGATCTTTTTGTGACAGTCACCCTTAATAAGTACAAATAATAGATTGACGTGTAATACGCTATTCCGCCGGCGGGGGGTTGCGGCCAAGCTCGTGAAACAGCTGCTAGTGAGCCTCATTAGATGGCTGGCACGGTGTACGACTGTAATGATTGACATATTGCTCATGGGAAGCGTCCATATCTTCCATTAACGCATTCACTTAGTGGGTTCAAAATGGTTAGTGGAAATTAATGAATAAAATATGTCAACTAAAATGTAATAAAATTGAGTGGCAGCAACATAAAAATAGTTCACAAAGATGGTATACCTCATCACTTTCCAGCCCCTGCTGTAACAAGAAATGGTATTACAAATTCAATACGCACCCACCTTCGGGCTCTCCACAATGTGGCTATTCGATAAATGATAAAATAAACGACTGGTCAACAAAATTAACGGGTAATAATTAGTAGTATTAAATTAAAATAAAATCACAAATCAACTTTGCTTACGAACAAAACATACTAAATGATATACTAAAACATACTATGGCGGGTTTACAAATTTTGATCGCTTTAAAAATAATATACAAGTAGCTAATTGATTTCGATAGTAAAGTGGATTTTTTAAGTGATCGGCTGTGGTACCCTAATCGATAGTGATACTTGCGTTGACTGCATTCCACAACTACGTGAATCGCTAGATCATGACCAGAACTTCATTTGTCCGAAATAACATTCATACCAAGCGATACGTGGCAAAAAATTTAACTTTTTAAAACAAGTGATAAGTATAAAGGTACATTATTATTGCGTCTTAAAATACTTATCGCAACCCTAAGTTGACCTAGTTTGCTTTTATATTCTTATGACCTATTTTACCCTTCACTATGCGGAACGTATCGTGCTTCGCCACCCTAATCTTGTTGTACTGTATGGCCTCCACTTGTGACCACTGTAATATTTTACACACGAAAAATAACAGCATTATTTGATCGACTAATATACTAAGTTCGGGGTTCCGAGAGCTTATACCGTTTCGGACAACTGATCGTCTGGATATACAAAGCAAACTTTAATTCACGCTCCAAATACAATTTAAATCGATTCTCTCAGTGTTGTGAGTGAACCGGTCGGTCATGCGACAATCGATAAGAATTTGCAAATCATGGTAAGCCCGTTGGTGTTTTTCTTCTATTCAGCCATTCCTCTTTGTTGTCTAATTCTAATTAAAGTTTGTGTTCATAATATCGTATGTGAGATGAAACCAAATGTGGTGTATGTGGGAGGGAATGTCAGCTCACTTCATCGGTGTCGGTGCCGAAGAGAAGAAGGTCGAACGGGATGGCGGCGACGAGATCGATAAGAAACCAACCACGCAAGTAGTGGAGGGCGATTTTCGTAGGGTCAGACTCCACTTCATCCGCCACGTCAACATACGTGGTACGGAAGTTTATTAGGATGTCTATTATGAAAGTCACGTCCACTGAAAGTAAAACAGTACATTAAATTCGTTATTAGTTCGTAACAACAAACATTGTCCTTACATATAGGAAACTTTCTAAAACCGATTAGGTAACATAAGTGTAGGGTACATACGTGCTACCTACTTTATATTATGTAGGTAGATTTAAAGTAGCCCTAAATCATAAACGCAAAACTGTTTTTAGATAATAGACTTAGCGGCTTCAACGGAGTTTTAGGTTATCAAGATTTGATTTGATACTTTGCATGCAGATATAAATATTGTAGCTCCGCTTTCATGTTCACTGAAGTATTATTATATCAATTTAGTATTTATTTATCTGAGACTGCAGGTTGATTCATAAAAAGTAGTTTATAATTACCTATCATATCTATGACAACTATAGGATCTTCGCCGAAGCTGCGAGAACGTTTATCGAAGTCGGGCTCATTTAGTTGAAAGGCTGCCACGTATGGAGTAAATATCGCCGTGTAGATTACCAGTATTAGGATCAACCAATCCCAAGCGGCCTGCAATATCAGAGTTTAGTATTAAAGGGTTTTTCCAGCAATTTTAATATTCAAGGAAATAACGACTTATGAAATTGTAGGCAGTTGCGTGCCGTCTTACAGCGAGGTCATTCGGACGAATGTTAATTTTCTTTGTAAAACATGGCTACTGGTGTAATATTTTATGTGGTGTATTATAATTTAATCCTTCTTAAATATACGACTTACTATAACAGGCATCTCTTATATGGAATAAGATAGAGTAAATTAAAAAAAGAAGGTAATCAGATTTTAGTTTAACGAATAAGTTACCGAGAAATTTGCATTGCAGTTTTCTGATTCAAAGCTATTCAGTTTAAAAAAAAAGGCTTTTACAATTTAGTTAATACAATGTATACAAATATCTCAGTGGCAAGAAAATATTTTTATTTTGTAATTTCATCGATAAGGTGTGAAGGTACCTTTCAAAGCGGATCTATACCTATTATGTAGTAATATAGTATTTCTTGATGAAAGTAAGAAAATACTATTTACGAGTGGATCGTCTGCATTCATAAATTTGTTGTCATAGAGGTATTAGATTAGAAACAAATTTATAGAATTTTGTAAATTAAGTTTGTTTATGTGTGTAAGAGTGCTAAACAAAAAGTCGAAATAAAAATCTAAGACAGCCTCAGAAGCTGGTTGAAACAAAAATATAAGATTGGTTAAGTTTGAAAACTTATATGTTTATATTATGTAATGTTAACCTTATAGATGACGAAATCATACCTTATAAGGAGAATGGTGGAGGATTGTGCAGGGATGAGGAGACTGCGTGGTTCCCTTGTGACCGACCGTCGCGCCCAATGATAGTACCTGTGAATAAGAAAGACATTGGCTCTTTATTCCATGTACAATACAAGATTTGAGCATCTAACGTGCTCGGATCATCATATTTTACATTACTCCTGAGTTTTCAATATATGCCTTCTGTTCTTCTTCTTATATTTATACAATTTGTAAATTAACTATTATTTGGAGCGTTTTCTATACCTTAACAAGCAAGACAAACAATTCTTATTTTTAACACCATTGTTACATAATGATGTCTATTTAAAGCTTAAGGTTGGCATAGTTAACAACAAAATTATTTTTCAGTTCAAGTAATTTTTAGTCGTGCTTATAAATGTATTCAAAAATAATTAGGATGCAATATACGAAAAGCATTCATGGATATATATATAAAAATGCAATAATTATGAAAAAAACATTCTCAAAACTACAGTTAACAAATATGAATGTGAATGAGAGATTCAAGTATATGCAAACTAAATGAATGAATACTATTGAGTGTGACTATGGTCTTTAAGGTTAATTCTTTGGAATATTTCTATTATTTTCAAGCCCAAATAGATTTTGGTTGTGATTATACCTCAATTAATATTTTAGCACATGTATCTGCACAGACACAAAAATACGTATAAATGTGATTTGTAAATAGTCTGCATACTTATTTTTTCGATTTCAGCACGGATGTAAAAGGTCACAGCGGTGTTAACATGTCAACAATACATTGGTAGGTTTATTTCGACCACTATTACACCATTGGTTTTCGATTTAACAAAGATGACATCTCCGTTGTCTCAAACATAAATTGCTCCTGCTCAAAATTTTAAAACAATAGTTTTTAATATTTAAAACTTATCAAACAGTTTTAAAACTATAAGTTCAATATCTACTGATTTTTTTTGTATTATATCTGTATCTGGCAAAGAGATAGGTAAATTACCTCCTTGCCGATGGCAGGCAACCCGTTGAGGCCATTACAGGGCGGTTCAAGACGGACAACGCTTTTGCGAGATCCGCGAAAACCGGTGTCGCGCACACGCACGGAGGAACGCCAAGTGGAGAGTGGAGGGTCATCGCGGGAGCCGCGCGCGGAGGCTGCCCGCCGAGAGGTAGTTAGCGCAGCCCCACCGCCGGCGCCGGCGCAAGCGCACGGCGGGGTCACGATCAATGGCACGTCAGGGGGCCCGCGCTCCTCCATGCCGCAGCCGCGCCAACGTTCTCACCGGAACCCACCGTGCTCCGAAGCTTCTAGGTGATCACATTCCAGTACGGCTCGCTCGAACGCCGTTGCCGACTCGAGAAGCGCGATTGCCGTGTTTTGCATAGATGATCGATTTATTCCCAGGAGCACTAGAAACTATTCCACTCTTCCTGTTTAGTAATCGTATTTAACAGTGTTTGTTTTCGTATTTCAATATTTTCTGAACAGTAAAAATGGAAAATATATACGATGGTATGGTTTTTAGTTATTAAATATTTTTAAAATATCCACTTGATACAAAAACGATAAAGGATCTATCTTTCTATCTATATTACTTAAGTACTCCAAAGCACCAGAAGCTGAAGTCACGATAAATGGCGGCAATGATGGTGATTAAAATGTAGAGAACACTTCCAACAGACATAGGTACCGACATATACGAGCGCCTGAAAGTGGGAAACGAGGCCTACAAGACACTATGTCAATGGGATTCCGGTTCTTTTCATCTTTATGCACAAGTTCAATGTGCGCAAGATGTTTTCCAGCTTGTGAATAACGACGGAGACAACGAAACTGACATCATACTCAATGATAAGTGTCCCATGAAAAGTTTTTTTCAAGTAGAAATAATCTTCTTTGTAAATTAAAATCAATATATCACAGACTATGACTCAAATTCGTCATAAATCGTCATAAATACCCACAGAACAGAGGTTGAATAACATACCTATTAAAGAAATGGATTTCAATTCATTTTATGCAACTGGTAGTGCTGGCTTAGGAATAGCATATCTTTGATCATGAAACGCCAGTAGCGATTTCACCACCAGTAAACCGTAAATAAATATTTCCATTAACGGTTTCTATAAGTTAAGAGATTGCCTTGTAAGAAAAGAAAATACATTCATGATTTGACTAATTTCAATTTTATGATTTTAATTATTATACTATTACTATTTAAAATAAACATTGTCCTTAATCCAGTAAACCTAACAAATTTCCCCCATAACTATTGCATCTTTTGTGTGAGTGCTATACGGGGTCCCCGAGATTCGCTCATTTTGACAGCAAGCATTATGTTGTATTCTTACATAATAATGTTATCAATGCGTAGCTTAAACCTCAAAAAATGTTTTTAACTTAATAAAATAAAGTGATTTAGAAATGTTAAAAACCCTTTTCCTTGTAGGTTATAATACATTCTATTACGACCGTAAAAAGCATGACAGTAAAAAGGATTGTTGTAAATATGTAATGTAAAATTATAATGCAAAAGGTAAAATAGCTGTAATGTATTAGGTTCAAATTAAATATATCTCTGTTTTATGCACAGTTCAGATAAGAAGTGAACCTCTTTTGATGTCAAGTGGTTTTGGCATGTAACCCGGGTACCTGAGTTCCTCAGATAATGAAAAAGAAATTCTCTATTCCAACTGTACGTAAAATTGTAACGTTATGTAATAAGTATAGGTTCAATAGTAGACCAAATCGCATGTACCTACAAATGAATGAAAGCGTTACGCGAACAATGCGAGTTTTGATGGATCATGGATATAGCGCTACGAAAGCCTTCATTCTTTGAGTAAATCCTTCCAGACTATGAAGAATAGTAGGAGGGGCTGCATGCTCTGCGAAATTCTTGTTATTGACGTGTTTATACAACCATTATACAGTTAAATTCATTATAGCATCTGTAACTTTTATAACAATGAAGCTTCCAAAGCGAGAAGCATGGTTTTGGTATAGTTGTAAGACATTAACGACTAAATAAAATATGAAAAAATACTAGATAATAAGATAACAGCTAAGTATCAACTACTCAGTCAGAACCAACAAACCCTACAAGAGATTATGAAAGAAGAATGATATCGATGGTCTTTCATAAAATGTTGTAACATTCGTTTTGTCTAAAAGCATCGATTCAAATATGATTATGTACGTGAGCTACCTTCCTTTACTAAGAAGAGAAAATTAGATAAATAACGTAGACAAAGGAAACCATACCATGGTAGTCATAACTCCAAGCATGGATCGCGTTTTTCCCACAAAAATATCAAAACAAAGCAAGAACAAATTGAAAGAATATATAATGCTAAGCTTGCAACCAAAACGATGTAACGATAACACCTCTTAACAACTGACGCACTGACACTGAGTGAACTAAGCACAGGACGGCACCGCACTGAATATTATTGACTAGTAAGCCTGAGCGATCTAACACCACTTTTTGGTTGAAATAAATAAATAAACGTAACAAACACCTATCGCAATATAACAAAATTAGTAAAGGTGACTGCAAAACGATATTTTTAATTTTTGCTTTTTAATGCAGTCGATCGATTAAGCGGTTGACTCATTTAGGACATGACGACCCGTATTATCGGATATGCGTTAGTTTGGTGTGTCGTGTAATGGATGTAAAAATTAGTTATAAATCGCGGCGTCGTCCTCTAAAGGCGAGTGGCCTAGGAACGATATTAAGATAACAATTCGATGGCAGTGTGAAAAGCGGCAGAGTCCGCAGCGTGGTCGCTGGACTTAAACTCGATGGGGTACTGTAGCGGCGCACGCAAGAGGTCGCTGTGCGCGCGTCGAGACCTGCCTAGCGCCGAGCGCCGACGGGCACTCACGGAGACGACCGAACACAGGCGTGACCTCGCACAACCTCCCCTTCTATTCATCGAATATTTCAGCTGAAACGCATGGTGTCGCCAAACTGGGTGCCATGCGCCACGCCGACTGCCTGTACATGTCGCCAACTGTCGTTGTTAGCATCACGTGACACATCGATATTAAACTCCCCAGCGGCAAAACACTCCTAATATCCAAATAATGTAATTTATTATGTGCTACTATAAACGTACGTTTTGTTATTTTATTGAATATGAACGAAATTTTATTATAATAATGGAGAAATTAATCTTTTATACCAAAGATCATGATAACATTCACATGTCATGAACTAAATTTTATTAGTTTTACATCACGTTGCGATGAAACCCTGTTTTATGAAGCTGGCAATTCGACAACTACGAGTATGTCAAAGAGTAACCAAATTGTAAAATTGTCGCGATAAGGCTGTTTAATAAAAGTGACAACTATGTTGAAAATCGACAGGTAAAATCTTGACATATTTGTCATTTAAAAACGCGTTTCATAAACCTCGACATAAGTATGTCAAAAAACCATAGTCAAATTATTACTGACAATGGTCGGTGACAATGGTCAGATTGTCGTGAGAATTATGTCGACTTTTAACATATTGCAAATTATTTTATTTTCTGAAATATTATTGAATCAATTACTAGTGTAACTTCGATTGTTTGTTTTGAACTTACCATTTTGGGCCTTATTTATACCCGATTGACCCACGATATAAAAATAAAAAAATTGGAAGGAAATAGCCGATCAATTATCAGCATTAATTATTTTCAATAATGACTGAAGATACCTTTGTGTCACTACTTGGCAAAAGACGATGGTACGATTTAGTTCATTTTAACTAATTTGTACATTATCATTTTTTTTTTGTTTTTGTCTCAGCCGTTAACCAACTTTAAATAAAGAAGAAGAATCTTTATAGTGATGCTGTCCTTTGTATTTGTATTGGTGTATTAGGCGTCATAAGCCACATTTTAGAACCATATCCACTGTCTGCCAAGAATTCTGCCTTTGGGAATAGTCTTAATTCTTTCCCATATCTGTGCTAAAGAAGAGTATCTCATCACTCTGGCATCGTGAACAGAACCAGGCCACCTTGCAAATGCGTAGAAAATTTCTAAGTTTGGCCCGCATACCACCATAGTATTAATTGAACGGTTTCCGTTTCTATCTACAAACGCAGATTCATTTTGATAAGGCGCATCTATAGGATTTGACGAAACGTTACCCATTATGCCCGATGAAAAGTGCCCAATTTTACTAATAAACATTCTACGGAAGTTTTACATACCCGAAATTTTTCTATAAAGCAGAAATCTGTAATTGAGAAATATAAATTATTGCTGCTTTTAAGTGATCCTTGTTGCCTCCTCGTTTGTAAGTATCGTTTAGTAGTTATCGTTTATTAGTATTAATCATCATTACTCCCACTGTTCAATTTATGTACATTTTTTTGTAATAAAACTTTTAAAAACATTTTCATACACCTTCATAATTCAAAATATGTTTTGGTGACAGAGGGCAACGTTCCTGTCAGAATTGTCAGATAATTGACAAATAAATAATTATAATCGATCTCTCAAAAATCGCAATATAATGTATCATTATTTGAAGTGTGTGAATCACTGATTTGTCTGATTGAAGGAAGGAAAATACGTTCAAACCAAATCAATACAAACCAATTATTATTAGCATCTAAAGACAGAACTATCTTCAGTTCAAATAAACTTTTTAATAAATAAACTTTAAGTTTATCTCACTATATTTAAATATCCCTTTAACTAATAACTATTATATTTTGTTTTAACTTTAATTTCTTTTGTTTGTTGACCTCTTTTTAATAAAAAAAAGTCCAAAAATTACTTCCTTGGCTATTTACACGTACGTACACTTTTATAAGAAATAAGTGATAATTTATGAAAATTGAAACGGTCATAAATCAACTTGTAATTTTTTTTTTTCACTTTCTTTTTAATATTGAAAGTCAAAGACAAGTACTATAATTGTTTAAAGCTAGTGTCCCATTTTTATGGACACCCTGTATATTATAAAACGTGTGTTGTCTAAAAAAACTTAACAATGATCCATCATCATCAGCCTATCGTGGTCTACTGCTGAACCAAACAAAATAACAGATACCATAAGTACATCGCAATTAAGGAAAACAATATCCTCCCTATATAAATTTAACGCTCTTCAACAAAAATTATTTGTCTAAGTTTTTTGTCGAAATTTTCTAGTAAAATACGAGACAGGATAATCGTATGAATTGACGAAATGAGAGCATTAGAACGTCAGGTGTTTTGTTAGTACACTACTTTGAATTGCAATCCGATTTTTGATTTAATCTAGGTCAAAATCGATTAAAATATTAACGCACTTATCACAAAAATCAATCTTCTAACGATTGAGACCTCTGGACTGTAGAGTTATATATGCCTAGTATACCTATGAGTATTATATATTAAATCCTTAGGTGCACCTTTGACACCTAATTTATTATTTATTCATTACAATAAATTAAATGCATTTTTGAACCCATGCAAATGATGCTTGCATAATTAAATATTGAATACTCGTATATTGCTAAATGAAATAGCAACTAACAATTGCAACTGACAGAGATAGATGTCAACGTATTCGCTTATAGTATAGCAGGCACACTAACACGTATTTTTTGTTAACGAAAAAGTTATTTTTTTTTAATATGTTTCTCGTGACTGATTTTTCTCTTATCTTTTTTACCATAATTAATAATAGAAATAAACTAACCTATCAACTAAGTAACGATGAGGTAAAAATTACACTTTAATGTCACGAAGGAACACAACTAAAAACCTCGTCTTACCCTTTACAGTGAAAGTGTTTGCGATAAATGCCTACCTATATTTAGGCTTGGATTACAGTGCTACGTCACGATGAAGATGGGCGCTAGATTGGCGCAGGCTGGTGAACCTCGCGCGGCGATTAGCACGCGATAGTTCAAGGACTCGCGATAAATACAGATAACTGCACATAGCAGTATATAAACCCTTTCATATTACGTAACTTACCTTCGAGATTTACTAGCTAGTAGTGGTGCAAGTTCGATTTAAAGTTAGAGATCCAATATTTGCGGTTTAAAGTTAATAACAGGGCATTTACTGAGATTATTAATGTCTAGATGGACAGTTAAAGCTGTGAAAACAGGGGAAAAAATAGCGTCCAACTGTTGGCCACTAAATGCTTTGCACGCGTTTAGTATAAAATTACTGTCACTGGATACGCACACTTTGCTTTCATATTTTGTGTTGCTTATTATACGATTTGTGTCATAAAAGTATGTAGAAATTGTAAAGGACGATCTAAATAAAATTTAAAAGTCACCTATCATATGCAAGTACCATTGTTTCGTATCTGTTTAAAAAAAATAAGCCCTTGTATTATTTCTAAAATAAATTATTATTGTGTTCGCCATTTTGTATGTGTTGCTAGTTTATGAACTCAAGTCAAAACTCCCTGAAAAATGTGGCGTACTACGTATTGTATGATTTGTATGTAATGCTTACTAGTTACTAGAATTTCAACTTATTCTGTAGCAATGTATAGTGAATTAGTGATATTCTAAAAACGATAAAAATTAAATGGATATCATTTACTGGGTTTTAATTTTTTAACTAAATACTTTTTAGCTGCGTTAAGTGATTTTTGGCAGGAGTTATAATTCATGGATTAGCGTTGACTGCGATGCGACTGCTGTGCAGATGTCTCGGGTTCTATTCCCGGGTCGGACAAAATGTTTGTACGACTGCAAATATTTGTTTCGGAGTTTGTGTGTTTTCTATATATATTATGTACGGATTTACAAAATAACAGTATATAAGTATTCATTCACTCAATCTAACTTTCTTAGTTCAAGCTTTGCTTCTTTTGAGGGCAAATGGTGACTTGTGTTAAAAAAAAAGCCGCATGTTGATTCAAGTTATTTTCAACCCATATTCATTTTATTCTTTTTTCTTAGAGTATATTTTTAGATTAAAAATATATTCAACACTGGCCTATTTTAAAGAAAATTAATTTTGCCCTATTTTATAGAAAATTTCTACAACTGGTATCATTTATGCACGCACACTAGGAAAGCAGAGTAACGTGACGTGAGTGTAAGACGAAGCTGTCACGCACACGTATATTAAAAACTCGGCTCATTTCTTTTTGTTCTTTTGCAGCGGAAAGCTCTATCTAGACATATTAATAATCTAAGGGTATTTACTTTCTTTCTCTTTTCTATTCTCAACGAATAATATAAACGGTTACTAAAAACTCACGGTGTTCTTCAAAATTATGAAACTAAATCTATATAATACCACTTAGACAGCAAAATAATATAGGGTGATTTTGTAAGCAATGGGCTATCCGGCCCTTTAGCTGTGTGTAAAACTTTGTACATTCACTTAGAATCGGAATTAAAAAACCTTTTTTACAAAATACACGAACTGAATCAATCATCATAAATATATATTAATATCAATTCACATAACATCATCGTCAGCCTTTAATAGTCCACTACTGGACATATGCCTCTCCTTAGAAAGGAGGTTTTGGCCTACTGTACCACGCTGGCCAGACGGGTTGGTATGGGGTTGGTTTTTTTTCTTCTGCCTTAAGTTTTCCTTCTGTTTACAGTGTTGTTTTCTTGCGTATTTTGCTCCCTTAGTCGGCTCTTACGACACGGATGAATAGGGGTGGTGACACTCCGTATTCTTAATCCGTCACCACACGGTACCACACCACAATATCATATGTCCAATGTAATTGTTGTCATCTGTAGTATCAGTCTTTTTTATCGAGTATAAATTCATATCAGCCTTCTTCATTATTTCAAGACTACTCGAACTTCACAGCATCTCTTGAAGTATTGTTAGGTTGATTCGAAAAAAAACTGCTATAAAAATAATGAAAATATGAATAATAGTATCTAGAGTACAGTTTACCTTCCATATAAGCCTTTAAGGGCCTTAAGTATAAGACCGGCCACCAATAACATTGAAATTACTTTTAACGAATTTATTTACTAAATATGTGTTATATTGATTATGGAAGCACGTGATTTAATTGTAAGTGAAGCTGTTTAGTTCCAAATTTAAACTGAGAAAAATATAAGAAATAAAAAAATAAATATTAGAAATAAATAAGAAATGCAACACAAATAAAAACTGTTCACTTGTTTACAAGACGTACAGTGATTATCTTCTACTTGCTTTGTCTTACAATAACTATATTCGCAGACATCCAAAGCCTTTGTTTCGTTCAACCTCTACAGCTGCGGGGAGACAAGTATTGTTCTTACCAGAACCGCGTCGTTCTGCGCGTCCGTTGACATTTCAAATATATTTAAGTACTCTGAAAGAATATCTAAAAGAAACTTGACAAGGAAATCGTAAGCTATACTCAGCGTTTCGTTTTTTTTTGTTCAATAATCAAAGCAAAGCGTACTGCCTGCAGCTGTATATACGAGTACATACATACCCTCACGCCCATATCTCCGAATTGAAATACTTATATTATTCTACCACACGCCATCTAGTCCCAAAAGCCTGTACTTTGGGTACTGGACAACTAATATAAATATACTTCTTTTTTTGTAAATAAATGCGTATTATACCTACATAGAAAAAAAAATGAAAAAAATGCGTATTATACCCAGATCAAATCAAACATTACATGTTTATGCATACAAATGCTTGATTTGAGCGGATATCGAACATACGACCTTCAGCGCAGCAGTCCGTTACCGTGGTGACGGACTGCTAGTTAGGAAACAGAGTGTCACCAGCTCTATTTGTCTCGTGGGTGTCGTAAGAGCCGACTAAGGGAGCAAACTAGGTAGGACAACAGCACTGCAAATAGAAGGAAATCTTGAAACAAACCCTATACCAATCCGTCTGGCCAGCCGACTGTCTAATCATTGTAGTCTAGCATCTTTGGATATTAAACAAGGCAGTTTAATGTTCAAGCAAAATAAATTGAAAGAGTGTTGTATGAATAGATTTTGGATTAAAATATTGCAATATATTTATAACCCATAGAAATGAGCTACTTACAGTTTTTGTTTTCGAAGTAAAAAAAGTGTTTTCTACTTATGATAGTAGAAACTGCACAGCTGATATTTTAATATAAACATTTAACTCTTATATTGTCTTCTCAAATCAATAGCTGTACATATGTGTGTGAAAAAATACATCTGTTCAATTATTAAAGGAATACGAAATGCAATTTGTGCAACTAAAAACTGTCTCTTACGAAAAAGCTCTTGGTCTGAACCCCTAAAGGCTAATGTTAAAATGCCCCAGAGGTGGCAATTAAATTGTAGTTTTTACTATACACTTACAATAAATTTTAAGAAATTAACAAGAGCCCATTTTTGTTTAACTACGTTCAGCCTTGATATTTCTTTGTTTTTTACTTTTTTTAATGCGTAAATATAATCAATATAAAATTCCTTGTTTATATTTT
Source organism: Arctia plantaginis (assembly GCA_902825455.1). Taxonomy (NCBI): domain Eukaryota; kingdom Metazoa; phylum Arthropoda; class Insecta; order Lepidoptera; family Erebidae; genus Arctia; species Arctia plantaginis. Next base: position 4,523,361 of record CADEBD010000303.1, read on the forward strand.
GTTCATTTAGAACTCATACAATTTTTATAGTACACTGCTAATGTTAGGTATTTACCTATGAAGTTGGAGATTTGTATATATATATTTAGTTTGTGTGGCACCCACTTTTCTAGCTTTTTATCTTTACGATTTGACGCAAGTGCTTGAATGTTATTTTAACACTAACTCCAAAGCCCGCAGCAAGCTCAGCCGTAGATTGAGTGGGATCCACTCCCACTATTACCTTCAATTCGTCGTTGTCGACTATAGTTACCGGCCGACCGAGAGGCTCGTTCTTTAACTCAAAATTTCATTCTACCTAAAAAGATCTAAAACGATTGAACCAATAAAAGACCGTGTTTATGCAAGCAATGTTAGGCCCGTATACGTTGGTAATGTTTGGGGTTATTTGCGAAGCGGTATTTCCCCGCAGGATTTTTGTATGAATTTTTAGTTTATCCATGGCACCAAAAACTAATAGTCCAGTCATTTAAGCTTAAATTAGGTAAGAATCTCGGCATTTGAGATACCCAGCTGTAAGTCTGTAAATACTTGTATATTGACACCCTAAAAGTTGTCTCAAAACCCACATATGGTAGGGTGTAAGCAACTATTAAATTTCAAGGTCAAAGGTCACAAAAATCGATTTTTTGCGCTTTTCAACACAACAACAATGGTCGGATGGCTTCAATTCTTGTGCCAAAATAATTTTGTATGGGTGTAGGCCCAAATCCAACCGCAAAATACGCCAGGGCCCTGTTTTATGAAGCTGACATTTCGACATATATGTCAAAAAGTGTCAAAATTGTCGAATTGTCGCGATTAGGGTGTTTAAAAAAAGTGACAAATATGTCAAAATTCGACAGGCATATTCTTGACATATTTGTCATTTAAAAATCGTTTACTAAAACTCGACATATGTCAAAAAACCACAGTCAAATTATTACTGACAATTATTATGTCGACTTTTGACATGTTTGCAAATTAATATGTTTTCTGTAGCTAAATGAGGGTAAAATAGAAAATATATTAACAGAGTAAAAGAATGAATCAATCACTAGTGTAGCTTCGATTGTTTGTTTTAAAATTTCGTGTAAAATGGAAATGCACAAAAAAATACCATTTTGGGCCTTATTTTCGAAAATAGGAATATACTCTTTGGGAAGTTTAGTGACGAATTGACTCACGATACAAAAATAAAAAAATGGAAGGAAATAGTCGAACAAATAACAGGATTAGGTTCTCGTTTGTATTTGTTCCAAGTATTCATCATCACTACTCTCACTACTCGAGGTAAGTACCATTTTTTGTAATAAAACTTTTATAAACACTTTCTACACCTTCAAAATTCAGAATATGATTTAGCGACAGAGGGTAACGTTCCTGTTAGAATTGTCGGACAATTCTACAAATATGTCAATATGTCATGACAATTTTCTGTTTTATAAAGCAGATTTGACAAGTTTTTCACGACAAATTGTCACCTGTCACCTGTCGCTCAAAACGTTTCATAAAACAGAAAAATGTCAGATTGTCGCGACAATCCGACATATTTGTCAATTTTCTACCATGACAATTTTGTCGTAAGTTTGATAAAACAGAAAAATTGACGAATTGTCACTTTTTGACATATGTCGGACTTGTCGGATTGTCAGCTTCATAAAACAGGGCCCAGGTGGTCATTGGAGAGAGCCCCAACTCTTGTGAACGGCGTTGAACTGATCGATTTGAATTCGCATCAACACTGGCCTGAACGGCTGCGATATTCTCTTCACTACGGGCATTTCTTTGTCTCACAGGCACAGCAGTATCGTGGAGAGTGAATTCACTTTCAAATTTTGTTATTATGCGATTTATAGCGCGCACAGAAGGAGCACTATGACGACCGTTTTTTGCGCGAAGCGCTCTTACTGTAGCGGTAGGAGAACGCGAATTTGCGTAATAATTTTCCAAGCGTTGGTTTAAAGTTAAACGTGACATAATAAAATGGCAACACAAATGTCAAGAGACGTCAAAGATCCATCATCAAACATGACCGCTATGAGCTGTCAAAACCAGGTCATCCCTATTGGTAGACCCAGTATATATATATATATATATATATGTGTGTAATCTGAACCTCGGAAACGGATCCAACGATTTTAGCGAAATTTAGTATGCAGAGGGTTTGGGTGCGAATAATCAATTTAGCTAAGTTTCAGTTTTAGAATATTTACTAAAAAAAAAAGAAACCAAGCTAAGCTCGGGCACTTTTCATAAGTGTGCAAGTAAGCATGAGTCACAATGAACTTATTCGACCAATCAGCGACCAGCATGACTTAGGAATGAACGAATATAATATTCGAACGAATATTCTTAATGTTGCCCACATTAAGAATATTCATACTCTGAAACGAGTGGTGAAGTATTTTCCAAACAATTGCTCGATATTGGTAATGGCAAAATTTCTGTTGACACATCATCTTGATACATTAAATCCCCTGCAAATTTTTGTCACTTTACTGAATCAAAGACCGAACTCATCGAGATGGTTTTCCCAAACATTGCTAAAAATTACAAAAATCATTTTCGGTTAAGTGAACGTTCTATTGGCTGCAAAAATCAAATTTAAAGTATGATAGCTGGCGAATTGATGACATAGAAATGGGTTGATTCCGTTACTAACCAAGATGATGTTGTCAACTATCCAACGGAATTTTAAAAATTCCTCGGAATTGCCCGGATTACAACCTCATAATCTGAAACTAAAAATATGTCATAATGTTACGATACATAAACCAGCTACGTCTTTGTAATGGCACCCGGATTCCGGTAAAGAAATTAATGAAGAATGTCCTTGAAGCCACAATTTTTAAAAGTGATTATGATTATGATTCCGAACGACATGCCATTCGACTTTAAACGGTTACAATTTCCAATGCGGCTTGCATTTACAATGTCAATAAATAAATCACAAGGGCAGTCGTTCAGTGTTTGTGGCATTCATCTTGAAAATCCATGTTTTTCACATGGCTAACTGTTTGTCGCCTGTACCCCTGTCGGCAAACTTACAACAATATTTATTTACGCGCCAGGAAATAAAACTAAGAATGTTGTGTATCAACAAGCATTACAATAAACAATATGTTATAGAGATAATAAAAAATTTAAAAAAAATATACAACATCAAAATTTACAACAATAGAAATAATAATTATTAGTAAAGTATTCCAGTTTTAATTAAATGACAGGACAACGTCTGTCGGGTTAGCTAGTTGTTCTATAAAACTAGAAATAAAATTGAAATTTCAGAAGTTCAAGATCAGCGCATAAACGCCAAAGCGGCAAGTTTTTGCAGAGGATTGATTTATGTTGTAAAAGAATATATAAAATACAATAGTTCACATAACGTTTCATAGCTAACACTTTTGAACATAACCGGAAAAAAAAATCAATTTTGCTCCATACATTTTTTCCGTTTCTATTTTTTTTACCATGTTACACGGAAAAACAGCTCTCGCGTCCTCTTACACACATAACCAGCCCAGAAAACTAGTGACAACTTGGGATAGCATGTCGTAGATGACTGATAAAACCCTTATTCAGATAACAAATGTGGTTAAACTTTAGAAGATATAACCGACGAAACAAATTACATATCTTGTGTATCATATGCTTTTATACACTTATAATTCGAAACGGTATTTATTTGAATTCCTTGATCTTGTATTTACGTAAGGAAGTACAGAAACTATAGTTAAGGTTTAGATATCAGTTTCTAACTTTGTAAATTAACTGCTGCTGTCCATTTAAAAGAAATATTATATATATAAAAAAATCTAATTACATACAAACTCGTAGCTTCTCGTGACTTTTTACAACAAAAATACCAGCCTTCCAATTCGCCAGGCCTTCAAATTAGTGTACAAGTTTTCATTATTAAAAGTTGTTCACTAATTTGAAGGCCTCTTTGGCCACCTATTTATATTTATTTACACAGTTCATAGATTCACTTTTAATTATATAATATATTCATTAATTAGTTCGTTAGTCGACTTTTGATAACAATGTTAGTCGTTTTCATCTCAAAGTTGATTTAAATAAAATAATAATTAGGTCACGTTCCTCGTGTTAAAGAATGTTAAGAAAAAAAACATTTGTTTTGACTTGATCGAGGTCGTAGTAATTTTGTTTACCAACTTTATAGTATTAAATTTCTTTTAGGGTTCATGATATTATCTAGAAATATCAAAGTGATATTAATACATAAAGAGAGGGACATCATCTTTGTTAAGTATTGCCAATAAAGTAATTAGGTGTTTATAAATAGTTATCAAATTCCTATAAATATGCGTTAGATAAACAATCTGTACTCGTGACAAAATTGCAAAGCGAATCATGAAGATAGACAGTGAGGTAGGATACCCAAGTCAAAAACTTGTAATCTCTGATGTAAATGTATCATTTTCTAGTTGTGACACCATGACCTGCTTAAGTTTTACTGTACAATATAGTTCATAATGGTTTTCTGTAAGAAATAGCAGACTGTGATTACAATACTTTTTTTGTGTGTAATAAAGAATATCTATCATCTATTTATGTCTATTATTTGTATAGTGTAATAAACTAGGTGTTGTCAACTCGTTGCCCTTACCGATTTATAATATTGTTAGTATATGTAAAGTCTAGAATGGTCTCTCTGCGGATCATTCTAGACTATATATATACTAACTCATGGATAGCGTAGTGGTTTAAGCGGTCGCCACGCCGCTTACTACTACGCTGAGTGTTGTGGTTCCGATCTCTACATGGGACGCCATTTTGTGTGATCCACAATTTGTTGTTTTGAGCCTGAGTGTTCTTTGTGTCCGTTTCATGTATGTTTGTAAAGTGCCCCGCGAAACAGGATATATTCCTAAAGCGGGAGTTGACTTTTTAAAATTAAAAAGAAAATCTCTCTCTAAGCGAATATCTACTAAATCATGGTAGTAAAGAAAATTTTGAGATGGGCCCTTAATACATAAACGGGATTCAAGAGAACAACGTAGACGACAAAAAACATAAAATTTCATCGTAAGCGGTTTAACACTTTATAAAGTATTATAATACATATTTACAACATCCAATAGACGTCTTTTGCTTGTTTAGTGTCATCTATATAAAAAAAATACAAAGATTTTCCTATAGGCAGCGCACTAGAATAATTGTGATAAAATTAGGGGTTATATATTGCTGGCGCTGTACGGTGCACCGGTGTGGGCGGCGGTTCTGACCACCCAGAATAGGGCACGCCTCTGGCACCCTTAGAGGATATTGGCGGTTAGAGCCATAAGAGGGCCCGGGAGGACAACCTCCACTCGGACCCAATTAGCCGCCGGCGAACCGTGTGGCGTAGGCGCGCTTACCAGAGCCTCATGCCGCCGGCCTGAGTGTGGCTGCGGGTGGACGGGACGGGTTTATTAGTTTTAGACGAAGAAGGTTTATAGACGGCCGTTGGGAGGGGTTCGGGTGTCTTAATATCAGCTGTTCTCGGACCTCTCCTATCTCAGGCGCGCCATCAGTGGCACTCCGTGTGGTTTTAGTTGGTTCGACTCCCACACACCGCCCCACCTAAAAAGAGTTTCTGTGCATTGACAAGGATATCAACTGCGACATGGGGTCTATCATTTAATACGTTAAAGATCATATACGGAGCTACTTATTTAGGTTCCATGTGCTATGATGCACCTGTATGGGCCGATAGGGCGATCGTAGGCGCTGTCCGTCGCAAACTGTTACAAGGCCAACGACTTGCACTGATATTCTTGTGCAAGGCATATAGGAGGGTTAGCACTGAGGCTTTGCCGGTGTTGGCGTGTGTGCTTCGGGTCGATCTCGAGGTGCAGAGACGTGCAGCCATGTACTATTCAAGACAACAAAACATGGAATGCGATTTTTTGGGCGCGCGGGATCTCGGTAAAATTACAAGATTGCTTCAACAGCAGTCCGATGTCTATAATGCCCTCATAGACGATTGGCAACAACGCTGGGACGAATCATCCAAGGGGCGCCATCTTTGCGAGTTCTTTTCATCTGTTCGCGAATGGTTGTCGAGGACATGGCTTGAGGTGGATCACTGTGTCGCTCAATTTCTTACGGGTCATGGTAACTTTAAGAGCAATTACTGTATTCATTTAAATTGGTCGAGTCACCATTGTGTCAATGCTCAACACCTAGCTCTCACTATGAACAGTCTGCTCATCATATCCTCTGGGAATGTAGTCTTTGGTATAATGAACGTAATATAATGCTGAATGGCTTGCAGGTGACATCTGGGGATCTTATGATAACTAGGGTGAATTGCCGTGCGTTTCGGCGATCCTGCTATACATATTATAGAAATCTTCCAAGACAGTTTAATTTCTTCCTGGGACTTCCCGAGTGTCATAACTTGGTGTATTCGTGGGTAACTGCTGTGGATCCTGGTGTACAGGAGTAACACTGGTGGGCGTGTGGGTGCGATTAGTCCCAACACCGCCCGGCGCAAACCCCGGTAGGGTGACGGCCCGAGGGGGTTTCCACACGTTAAAAAAACAAAAAAAATGGTAAGTAGAATGCAGATAAGAATACTTATATATTATTGAATACAAAGAAATTATTGATAAATTACACCCAGACACAACAAATGATCGTACTTATCGCGCAATATTTTTAGTAATACTAACACTATCCGTGCAAAGAATTTAAAATATAGAGTAAAAAAACTAAATGTACGGTTGTTTTGTGCTCGATACTAAGCATTGTCAGGTATTTAGGTCGTAAGCCTAGTGACGCAATTGTTGTGAATTTAGGACACCGGTACCACCACAAACCAAGAGTATAATATTACAAAGTCATTTTAATAGTAGTTAATAGATGGTTTAGGGCATAATTAATGCCGGACCTCTAGTAAGTGTAATGATTTATTTACATCATTATTCTTACGTTTCTTCTTTAACGTGGTATGTTCCTTGGATGGGGCAAAGGGCATCCACAGCAAGTCTCCATTTCAATCGGTACCTCTTGCTTGAGTTCGCTTCACGTTTTGCCGATGTTCTTCGCTTCACATGCCACTGTTCGTCATCAAGTTTGTCTTGGCCGATTACGCTCGCGCTTTCACTTGTTTTTGTTTCACTCTAGATTCTCATGATTAGCAATCTTCAGCGATTAGAAACCTGAATCCGAACCTAGCGTTTGTTCTATTTTTAGTTGGTTCGATTCCGGCAACCACTTCACCGATGATGTGATGAGGCGTGGGGGATTCCATACGATAAGAAGATAAAAGCAGCGACAGACAAATCTCCTGGTTTATCGTGACAGGTGACAGTTGATATTAGTGAATGGAAATTACTATTTTTTTTTGGTTAGGCAGTTCTGGTAGTTTAAAATTAACGTTTTTTTTTATTAAAAGTTAAAATTTCCATTGGTTGCGTAACACCAATGAGTACCACCATACAGAATATTATAAACAAATATTTTGTAGAAAATATATGACCAATAGAAATAATGTACAAGTTCAAGCAAACTTTAAACTGAACTGCAAATTGCAACAATTCTGTGTTACATGCACATGCTTCCGAGCAACATCGATATCTCAGCACGTGGTTGTGGTAGAATTAGCAGATCACAGAATAAATTATTTACGAGTACATGACAATATTTTATAACTATTTAGTCTGTTTCTATTATATGGTTTTCATTCAACAGTTTAAGCACAAGTAAGTTGTCCTTGTACCCCTTCTACGGATCAGCTTTAAAATATCAGTGCTGGTTCTCTTCTTTTTTGCCATAATACAAACGCCCGTAACATTTTCTTCCTCTGATAGAAGACATTATTAAATTCAGTAGCATTATAACACATTCTGACACGAAGATATGGATACCACAAAGAAGAGAAGACGAAGAAGTTTTCAGCTCGCTCCATGGCACGACATGAGTATCGGCAACAGGCAACAATAAGGTCAACTGCTACTGCAGAACGCAATATCAACTTAGGCTGCAGTTTGCAGTATTTCGCAGACTTGTAATTTTAATATATTTTCGTTTACCTACTAGCAAAAAAATCTTTTTAATATAATTTTGGCAATCGTATATATTTGGCAAAGTTCCAGTCCTAGTTTGGGTGTTGCAAGTGTTAATAGGTTATGAGAACTACTAAGCTCAATGCATAAAAGGCTCTTACTAATGTGTTATATTTACCTGACACGATTCTTGTGGGCTTGACTTTGAAATGTAGTTGTAGTAGAAATAGTAGTGGAGTAAAAGTACTTCCACTTTCTCAAAAAATATTGATAATCGGTTTATACGTTAATATTAAAAGTAAGGTTGTTTCTACAGAAGACAAATAGGTACTCTTAATTTCCTCACTATCAAAGATAAGAATATAAATTTTCTAAGCAACAAACAAAAAACCTTTAAGTGGTATCTTATAAAAAATAATAGTCGCCAATCGAATTTATTTGGGGCGTGAAAAAGATTAATCTTAACTGTTGTCTCAATCAATCCAATTATTTGTTACATTGTGGTCACAGGCAAAATATTTGATATTAAAATATAAAATTCATTTACTTCATAAGGAAGGAGGAAGAACACATACACTTAAAAGTTGACCACCAAGTATAAAAAAGTACATGGTCTTCTTAGGCGATCTGCATGATCTGCAAATTATAGTAGTAAACTTTGATTTGTTAAACTTAAGTGTAACAAACAAAAAATCACTTTAAGCGCATGTAGGATAAGATTTCGCTAGGATACAGGACAGCACAGGAATTAAAATTAATGCCAGTCAACCAAAGGATCATCTCCTTGCTACAGAGGTCTCCAGCCCTACATATGTAGTATTGTTTTTTTTTTGTATGGTGACAGAACCACTATAGTTCAAATCATCCTTTTTAATACTTTTGACAGTCGCGCATAGTGGTACAATATCCTGATTTCTGAGCCAGCGATTGTGAACTGAATTTCCAACGAGGATATAAAAAAGTCTGTAGCACTGAAATGTAACTTTAAGAAAGTAAAAAAACATTCTCATTCATTCATTCATTTCATTTTTGTTAATTTGTGCATTCAAGTATATCGTTGACACATTTCTCCCTGTCGTTTATTTCAATTATGTTAACGTTATGCATTTTATTTCATGCAAAATGAAAGTTTATCTCAAAATATTTGACTTTACCAATTTTCAACTGTGAAAAAATTTGTTTAAGTTTAACAGACTTTGACTTTTTCACATGTACCAAATACATTAAAGATTTCTCATATACATATATATTTTTTAGTTATTTACTCTCGACTCGGATTTAACTTGGCAGTTATTTATAGCTTCAGACACTAACTGCCTTGAAACTGGGAATACTGATCCAGAAACAGGATAATAACTAAGCACGTAAAGCTAACAGTTATTACTCCTCGTGGACTGACAACGAAATGTCATTATCATTTTAGCCGCTTAACACGCTTATACTCGTAATCTTTTATTACTTGTTACTGTAGTAGTACTTGGAGTAACTTAAATCATGTTTTCATCTGAGGTAATGAAATCAAATATCATTCTTAAAATAATCGTGAATAGTAATCTCGTTCCAAATAGCCGCGGCTTCACGAACTAATTAGTCTTTTGTATTATTCACAATTTATTACGCGTACTGCTTGAGAGGATTAGCTAGTTTACACAATTTTTTTTTTGGTGTAGAAGTATAACAGAAGTTCCGTTTTGGAATCGCAAATCTTAATTGAAAAAGAAAACCTCTTAAAAGCAGGTTTGTTAATGCATGAAAACATTGATTCTATTCTTCGGCATCCATTGTTTTAAGATAACTTAAGTACTTTAATAATTATTTTGTTATTTAAATGTCAGAGTTACTTAGTCAAACGTTTTTCTTGACGGCATTATTAACAAATAAGTACATATAATAAATCACCTACACCATATTTAAGCTTTATCTGATTTCAACTTCATTAGGTTCTATCTGACCTTCACAACATGCGCGATGAAAATGCAGGTTTATTAAAACTTAACCCCACTGTTGGAATTTGCCAAGGATATTATTTGCCAAGGCTGTTTATAACACAACGTGAAAATGCACGATATGCGCATGGGGTAACTGCAGCAACAATATGTACGTTTCAAGCTAACGGATTTCAAATTTCTGTAATTATTTTATCAGTTTATCTTTGATTGGAATGGAAAAATTATTACAATAATCCGGTACCAGTACTTAAGATTCGGGCCCTACTGAAGTTTCGATATTTTAACCAATGAAGGTAAGGTTTCTAAGTTTCTGATCTACCCTGTTGTGGCATGTCCTCACTCTTAAAATCAGTAAGACGTCTTGCAGCAAAATAATAATTATTAATATAGAAAAAGATTGAAATAATCTGGACGGCTATCTTATGTATTATTTAACATAGTAGGTGTGTATTGTTTATTTATTATTTTCTTAACTTGTTTGCTATTGCGTCACACTGAAGCGGCTGTACAAATAAGGGTGTGGGTAAAACAACATGAATAGATTCTATCATTTTATTGACATGTAGTCACGATAAGTGCCAGTGTGTGACTATGTTTTGTTATTCAGTAAAGCTTTTACAGTTGAACTTTTTTGAAATGGCATGCAATTGATTTCTGATCTAAATCAACTTACGGTTCTTTGACTCAAAATCCGGTGAATTTAATGTACTTGTTCTGTTTCTATGCCTGTCTTTCAAGTCTAGGGTGGAAATCATGGACGGAAATAGGGCGTTAGCATATATTTGATTACTCGCATTACTCACATGCATAAGTAAATATAAAGGGTGACTTGCAAAAACACTTTTAACAATGCTGTTTTTCTTTAAATTATTTACTTTACGTACCCACTATACTGCTAAAAGTAATAAACTAATATTATTTTACCAACAATGGGCATCTGTTGGGAGTGTTTATACATGTGATCGATGTAATTTGTTCAAAGATTAATTAATTGAAATGAAAGGCTCGACATCGGTATAAAACAGTTGATCCATTGAAAGCAGCTGACAAATGATTTTCCCGCTATGTGTTTAAGTACAACGGGACACTTTAGTATGGTGATTATATCATAGAAATGTGATAATGTATTTAATAACCGATATTACGTATTGAATATCGATACGGACTCTCAGATCTTTAAACTATCATGACTTGATTATATTAAAAATTAATTCCAAGTGTATAAGTACATATTAAAGGAGCCACGGCGCATCGAAGCAAAGAAGTGACATGTGGCGGCACATGTCGTTACCGACGGCTGTTTTGTATTTGATTTCCGGTCTATTCGAACTTGAGCTACTTTTCATATAGAATGCGGTTTGTGTCAGGTTTCATTTCAAATCTATTATTTTTTGTAAAAATCAATTAATAAATTACAAGAAACAAACCCTAATCAATTGTCTCTGTTATTTTTTTATTGTGCAGCACATTTCTGGCCCTTTTATACCTTAAGTAAAATACCACTTCATATCTCAACATGACACAATCAATATATTCGAACCGAGACGTCATAAGGATTGATACGATAAAATTCTCGTAATCGATTAAGTGTTTTATTGCATTTTTATCATTGTTGTCCAAATATATTTATTTAGTTTTCATTAGATGTTTTAGTGCATGTGGCAGTCTACACAACAGAGATTAATCATTCAGTCAGAAGACCAGTCAGAATTTTTCCTGAGGGTATGGAACGAAATTGAAAATTTATTCACATATAGTGGATATTTCTCATTACACGGAACCTTGTTACAATAAATAGTACGTATACTCCACAAGTTTAAACGGCGTGACAGCTGTAAGGTATCGTACTTGGATAAGTTCTACAACAACTTGAACTTGCCTACGTCATTCCAGGTGATTTTTTTTCCTGCGGGTATGGAAACGAAATTGAAAATTTACTGAGACGAAGAAAGTCGTATATTATATTTCGTTGAAACTTTTTTCAAAGCAAATCTATTTTTATAGATACATAGTTATTAGTATTACAAAGTTGTTACTAAAAAGACTACGAGTAGACACTGCAGTGCTTACAGCTGGATTTTGTTGAAGAAGAATATACTTATTATAATATTCTGATAAACTATCTAGACAGCTATTGATGATGGAAGCCTCATCAATAGCTGTCTAGATAGTTTACTTATGTGTATAAATGTACTATTTAATCATTGTTATAATAAATACACAATAGACGACTTATTCGGGATTTAACTTTATAATAGTATATAAATAGCACTACCTTCAATAGTAATAATTTACTAAATAATTTTCAGTAGTAAGTAATAAAATACTACTAAGATTGTAAAATGAAACTGATAAAAATATTAATTAGTTTTTCACATGAAAGATTCATCCTTGCAAGTCACAACAAAAGGTATATACTCGTAATTTTATTAAAAACATTGATTAAGTATCAACTATCGACGAAGGCCTGATAATATTTTCTAATCCTTCCATTAGACAAAACGTTACCACACGCACGACGCGTGTGTCGCACAACCATTGGAGTATTACCCGATCCTGCACTTCTTTCGCTGATATAGATTAATAAGTATGATTTTTATTTATACACTTTCCTGGACTGTAGCTATCTTGTAACGAATGTTTAAATTGAATAATAATTATAATAACCAGTAAACTTGACTGTTGGACCGGGGCGGCATTACTCAATGAATGAATTACCTTAATTTGGAGTTGGTTGTAAGGCTCTACGTAGCAGATAAAACCAAATCTTTTGAATACGGAAATGGATACTATTAGTGCTTCACATCTTTATATTAGATAAATCGCAATATTGCTATTGATATGTTTTTAGTTACAAAAAATAATATAAGAAATGGTGTTCTGCCAATTGCTATACCAAAATAATTGGTTGGTATTATGTCCTTAAATTATTTTACTTTGTAAATATTATCAAATTTAAGGCAATATATATACTTATACAGAATATGTCAATTCTATTAAGTGAATTGGGGAATGAAATACATCGTTAATATGGCTATCAATTAATGAAATGAATGAAATATCGATGACAGTTTTAAGATCGTACTAATGTTTTAGTATGAATGAAGTTCCATATGGCTTCGTAAAGGTTAAAGAACAATTTATTTAACGCGAATGTTGTTTTGTATAGAAATTAGTTGTTCTGTTGAGACTGCACGTGCAGTGAATGCACTTATAGTACATGTATTTCAAATCTCTGATTTTTTCACAAAAAATGCGTGAAAATACATTGTAGTTATGCGAGTAGTAGTTACTAAAATCAGAACACATATAGTTTAAAAAGGGTGCCTATAATTAAAAACAGTAATTTGTAATAGTCGTGAAATAAACTTTAAATTTGACTACAAACTAGAGTCTTTAAAGTTTTAAGTTTCTTATTAGTTCTCTAAATGAAAAAAAATTTACAAATTAAACATACCTTTTATTGTAATTTGTATTAACAACCAAAAATACAAGTAAATCTTTACTTAAGATGTAGGTAGTAAATTAATAGTCTCAAAACGGACCTAGCTACTTGCTGTTTATCAGGTTGCCCCTATAAAGTTGTGTACTAATTATACTCAATTATATAAAACTAAAGCGTTTTGTTTATTTCACTGATTATCCAATTACAATGTGTTACAGTTGCAAATATTTACAACTAATTTAACGATAGAAACATACAATATGAGATCACATGTTATATCATATAGGTTTGTTTTTTAATATAGAAAAGTTGTTTTGATCAGAGAGACAATATAAATACGAGTTGGTTGCAAATAATGCGCTCTTTTTTCAAAATCAATTTATCTTTGATAACAGTACGAGTACAATAGCTAATAGGCGTCTGGGACATATATTACTTAACCGTAAAAAAGTTCCGGGTGCGATGTAACTAACAGAGGTTAGTCGAATATATTGTTATCGGTAAACAGGCGAGTGATACTCGGAAATAGTTTTCCTTTGTGGAATTTGATCTTTTGTAAAGAAGCAGGCAATTCTCTATTCAACTTTACCCAAGAGATACGATAGTCTGTTGCTAGAGCTAACTGCTGTAATGGACCGGGTATTTCTTACAAGCATTTTCATTTTACTCTTAAAGTCATTTCGCATATTCTTATTAAAAAAGGTGCTCTAAGTATTAGCTTATGAGTGAGTTACTTTCAACTTGCTCAGATATGGGCATGCTTACCTACCTTGTATATAAATGTTAAATATTCGGACTAGTTTAAAAGCCATCTGAAGTAAAAGAGGTTCTAAGAGTAAAGTAAAGCTAACAAAGTACTCACCACCTTCTCCTCGAGGATTTCATTGTTGTTATTGTTGCTCCCATACTTTAAGGCACCGTTTTCCATGACCACAACTGATCGACGTGTATTTAATTTTATTGTTAACACTATGCGTCTTCATTTAATAAACATTTTACTAGTATATATATGTTAAATGATATCGTTAAATACATTGTCCTTATGTTAATAAAAAAATACTCAATACGTTTGATATATGGTTTTGGTTATCTTATTTTCAAATTGTCTGCGCACCTGAAAGTTAAAGTAACGGATGGTTACAAAAATATGATTTATTTAAGTTTCAAATAAGAACTACTTTGTTTGTTTTAGGAGTAAAGTCAACTTATTACTTTTAGGCTTTGGGTATAAACAAAAATAAAAGATGGTTGGTGTCTTTAGTTTTTATACACGATACCTTTTTCATGCAAAAAGTTTTGAAAATTATATAATTATTAGATAAGTTATTATATACATATATACTATAAATTAGATCAGTTTTAAAACAGAGTTCAGTATAAAGTTTTCGTGCGTTTGGTCGTTATATATGATACGTTTTTATTCAAAACCAGATTACCTTCGTTTTTTAGCGACACGCCAGACTGAAATAATGACAGACGTTACATAATTGAACTGATATTTCATATGACATCCGTTGCTACGATACTTTTCTTTGTAAACACATTTCTTTGTTAGCGAAATCAGTAGAATAAAAGTTCTTAGAATTATGTATTAATGAGTCATAAGCCTTTAATATTGCACCAGTGCAACTTTTTAATTTAATTAGTTAGTCTCAAACTTAACTGTTGTACCTACATTCACTTTTGTAAAAGTTTTACGTTCGGTATAAAAAAAAATCCTATTGGTTTATTCTTTTTATATTTAAAGGCACGATTAGATTAGGACACATGATGTATACTTAATAGTATAATATAATGCAGTTTGTTAACATCGTGTCGGGTTATTGCAGCGAAGCGCGCTACGTACGGGGCGGGCGATTCGCGGGCCGCGTCATACTGCGGCGGGCGCGTGGCGCGCGCGGCTTCCAATGCGCCCCGTGTTGCCGCGCGGCGCATACCCGCACTCTGTCACCCGCCATCGCCCACCACACACCGCCATGGTGAGCTGCCGTGCCCGAACCACCGCTACCGATACGCACCATCGTTTATTATTGACAGACGACCTTGCCCCACATTATATTTCCTCCACTAAAGGGATTTTGTGGGTCAATAATGGACGGATGTTGAACATTTGTGTTAAGTGGGAAACAATGACTGGCTTGATTGACCCCATCTAAAATAAAGTGAAAGTATTTTTGCCACTTTGATTATTAATATTTGCTTGTCAATAAGAAGTTTAAATTTGTTTCAACAAAAAGTTTTTCTTCAAGTTTTTGGCCCAAGTTTTGAAAAGCATATGTAACGAATCAAACTACTCCGTAGGCAACTTTAGAATTTTAAAATATCAAATAAAACTTGTGAAACAAAGTAATAGTACCAACAATACAATTCTTAGTCAACAACACATATCAATCAATACATATATGTATAAATACTTCCAGGTCATTTGATAGTGAACCAACCTATAATATGTATAATTGTTTAGGAATGTTTATGGGGTTTTCTTTAAACAATTTGCAAAGTTTTGCTCCGTATGCGAGGTTTTTATTAAATGATATTTAAGTATGCAAACACTACCAACAAATTAATGTACACATTGCAAACGGTTATTAGTTATTGAAGGATGAAACGCATTTAGAGAACTGTAAGTCCTCCAGGGCCAGCTCTTTTTAAGGGCTAATAAATTATTAGTTTATCTTACACATGATTTTTCATCAAACAAGAATTGTGTAATTAGGTAACATAAGCGGATATTAAGTATGTACATCTATCAAAGAATTCGGAAATTGAATTTCTTTGGAAACAATCTTTTAGACAGTTCCTTTCGCGTAATGGCCAAGGAGTGCCTCGCGCCCGACTCTAATCCCTAACCCATTAAACAATCTATGTCAACCGCGTTTTAACTCGTAACAAAAATATTAAGCTTTGTTGTAGAAGGAAATAGTAATGCTGAAGTTATACTTATGTCTTAGAACAATGTTCAAACATGCATCAGTGTCATTGGAGTTTTAGAATTAATTATGTAGGTACCTTGCCAGGGTCAAAATAAAAACAGTCCTTTTAATTTGACGATAAGATAGGACAAGGGTCAGGATAGGGTTAGTCTGTTTTTTTTTTTTTTTTAGGCTGGTAAATTGTTTGAGAGGGTTCTCTCTGCCCCCATCGTCCGGCACCTTTACGAGGTGGGCCCGATCTGTCGGACGCCCAATTTGGTTTTCGGGCGGGGCGTTCGATAGTCGACGCTGTTTTGCGCCTGAGGGCCGTGACCGAAGAGGCCGTGAGCTGTGGCGGCGTGCTGTTGGCGGTGTCATTGGACATCGCCAACGCATTCAATAGTCTGCCATTCAGCTGCATCAGGGAAGCACTCCACTATCATGGGGTGCCAACGTACCTGAGACGGCTAGTGGCAGACTATTTAGAGGAGCGTACCGTCGTGTGCGAGGACCGAGATGGTAATTCGAAGTGTCGGCTCATGTCGTGCGGTGTTCCACAGGGGTCTGTTCTTGGACCCCTCTTGTGGAACATAGGGTACGACTGGGCCCTTCGGCCCGATTTCCCCCCCGGGCTGGGTTTAATTTGTTACGCAGATGATACTCTGGTGACAGCCTGGGGGGGGAACTTCCAAGAGGCGGCGCGCCTGGCCACAAGGGGAGTCTCCCTGGTGGTCGGGCGCATTGAGGCGCTGGGCTTACGATATAAGATAAGACGGAGGCTCTCTTATTTCATGGGTCCCGTCGTGGTCCACCCCTGGCGCCTCAATCGTGGTCAACTCGGTCCTCGTACCGGTTCGGGCCCAGATGAAATATCTGGGCCTGATCCTCGACGGGAGGTGGCTCTTTGACGAGCACTTCCGACAGCTTGCTCCAAAGCTGGTCGGCGCTGCGTCTGCCCTAGGGCGACTTTTGCCCAATTTGGGTGGACCCAGCGTCGCGACAAGACGGCTGTACACGGTGGTTGTCCGGTCAATGGCACTATACGGTGCACCGGTGTGGGCGGCGGCTCTGGCGCCCTCAGAGGGTAATGGCGGTCAGAGCCATACGCAGTTACCGCATCGTTTCGACGAAGGTGGCTTGCGCGTTGGCTGGAACTCCCCCGTGGGATTTGGAGGCGGAAGTGCTCCCCGAAGTTTATCGGCGAGTGGCTGACTCCCGGGCGGAGAGCGGATTTCGCCCTCCGCCCGAAGACGTGCGCGAGTGGCGCGAAGCCGCTCGCCGAGCCACGATGGCTCGTTGGTCGTTCCGGCTGGAGACTCCACGCGCTGGCTTCGCCGCCGTGTAGGCTCTCCAGCCGGTCATCGCCGAGTGGGCAGGGTGGCAGCACGGGACCCTTACCTTCCGGCTGACGCAGGTGCTTTCCGGGCACGGTTGCTTCGGAAAGTACCTGCACTCGGTCGCTAGGAGGGAACTGAGTCCCGCCTGCCACCACTGCGACTGCAGTAAGGACTCGGCCCAGCACACGCTGGCGGTCTGCCCCGCATGGGCGACGCAGCGCCGGGCCCTCACTGCAGTCATCGGAGTGGATCTCTCGCTACCGGCCGTAGTACGCTCCATGGCCGGTAGCGACAGTTGTTTTACCGCGGTCGCAAAATTCTGCGAGGAAGTAATCTCGCAGAAGGAGGCGGCGGAGAAGACCCGGGAGGACGACCTCCACTCGGACCCGATCCGCCGCCGGCGAACCGGGCGGCGGAGGCGCGCTTATCACCGCCCCAAGGCCCCCTGAGTGTGGCCGCGGGTGGACGGGGTGGGTTTCCCCTCCACCCGCATTAGTTTGGCCAGCCAGGAGGGGGCGGCGTCCGCGTGTACCGGACGTCGCCTAAAGAGAGGAAAATTTTGAGACGGAGCCCGCAACAGGAGCGGGCCGGCGCTAGGAGGGGTCCGGATGTCTTAATAACAGCTGTTCCCCGATCCCTCCTATTACAGGCGCAGAGTGGCACACCGTGTGGTTTTAGTCGGTCCGAGTCCGACACACCACCCCGCCGCAAACCCCGGTGGGGTGACGGTCCGAGGGGATTAGTCTGGTTTTAGATTACATCAGATGCTGAAAAATCTTTAGTCTAGAGCAGATGTGAGCTGATAAATAAATCTTATCTTGTGTCCCTAACGTGTTCCAGCGAGAGATTATCTCCTTTTAGTCTAGCGGAGGTACCAGTTGACAAATAAATATTGTCTTGTATACCTCTGTAAACAAATCCTATAAGTCAATTCTAATCTACTTTATTTTTCGTTTCCTATTAAACTTTTTATGTATATGTAGCTTGGATTACGTTACTATAATTTGGCATCTTGAAGCTGATCTAATAATAGAGCTAGGAGGTGAATATTGAAACTTGTTTTTACTATTTATTTTTGATCGATATTAAAGCTTGCTTTGGTAGTTCTTGTATAAGTTGTAATTACACAAGTAAACTACCCGCCTGGTGGTAATCGATTAACGGTGCCTAGAAACATTTGACTCAAACAGCCGGGTGACTTGTAGGTGAATTGCCAACCCTATTTGACATATATATTGAATAAAAGAGCTCTATTGACCCTACTCACAAGCAGAAAAGGGCAGAACTTGCTGGTAACTGCCTCACCCTATTCTTTTTCTCTTTGAAAGGAATACGAATAGTTAAATCATAACCATCTTTATTAGTTATGTTTTAGTTGCCTTCACGTTCTATATCTACAAAGGGTCAGTAGCATGTACAAATACAATGCCGGTGGTTTCTTAGGTGTCCATTGGTTACTATAAAACCCTAAAATTCCACAAATCGAATACATCTATTCTACCATAATAAAAACAAAACTTGAATGTATAAGTCGTAGTTGCGTGTCTGACGTGAGTCACAAATTTAAGTGTCGCTAGTGGGTAGCTTTAGTGGATGCCGTTATTATATGTCAAAAAATTAACTTTCTAATAATTGTGTATCCCGATGGTCAAAATTTATTTACAACCATTATTGAAAATGGTGAAAATCATGTATGAATTCATGTGTTTCTAAGTTCTTTTTCTAATTTTATAACACAAACTCTAAATATTTTCAAGTGCAGATATAGGTAACCCCGATAGTCATATCTGCTCGTAGATTTTTTTCATTAATCATCGAATCGAATACATGTTCCTCATATCTGCAATCTCGTGAGACAAATATTATGTTTTATGTTTATCTTTTTCAACTTACGAGATTTTCGTTATGAGGAACGGTGACATCGAGTCATCATTCCATGGCGTCCATTCCATTCTCCAATCACATTCACTATCTTTCTTGTTCTGCCTGACCTCTCTGTGTTATTATTATTAGCTTATTAATACAGACTAAACAAAAGAAAAACGAACGTTAACAAACAGCGAAAGATAGAGACGCGTTGCCACAACGCATTACGTGATACATGCGTCGCCACTTCATGCGTGGTGACACACGCCGTGGCGACACATCGCTACGCCTACAGCGTTACACATCAATAGTTGTTGTTCCAGAAAGATTATAAATGCGGATCATATTTGATACCTTAGCATTAATACGTTAACTTAGCCTATTTATGGATTACATCATTTTTGCACAACTCTATTTATTACATTCCTTTAACACAACAACTTTAAAGGGGCATGGTATGCAATACGTAGGAGTAGAAGCACTTATAGCGTTATAGTAAGGGATAAGTGTTACTCATCGTTCAGTCTTCGATCCGATTAGGAACGACGTTACATCATTTTATTCAATTACAGTCCTACTTCACGTATCTTTCTATTGCTGTCAGAACTATTATCTTATGATTTCTATTTGATGGTAAATAAACTTCTACAGTATTGCTTCATTTAAATTTGTGATGTACATACATGTTATTATGAATCAAAAGAAACAACTGCCAAAATCATTTTTTGATTGTTTTCAAAAGATTACTGGCAATGTGATTGGAAAAAAAATTAACATAGGGATTCACCCAGTAAACCTGTAAAATCAGGTTTAAAAATACGATATTGGAGAAATGGTTATATTTTTGTCACAACTTATACAACCAGGCATAAATGGAAAGACATTAAGCTATTTTATTGATTTTCACAGACAAGTAGAAATTGAACTAATTTTTGATTGGAATTAAAATAAAATTTTCATGAGCTAACAAAACTACAAAAACACTTTTTAAAGATTAAATTCTGATTACTTAGCAAGTTGTTTGCTTAGTAATCGTAGCTGATGTCGTAGCATATGTTCAAGTTCAAGTAAACGGGGTCGCCAAAGTTTTTTCTTTTAGGCCCGTATTTTAAAAGGTGTCTCAGTCGTGAATCTAATCTTAAGAATAATATGAAGTAGAGATTTTATGTCCCAAAAATACCCTAGACATCATTCAGGGCATTTTAGGTGAAATGAATGTGTTGTACGATGATTTGTAATTACGAAAGATGTACTTTACTTTATTTACGAAAGAATTACTTGTTATACTAAAATCAATTCACTTTACTTTAATTGATTTTAAATTTACTGAAATTCATAAGTTACATACACAATACTTGTTTAAATTAAAATCACCACAACCTTTTGGTTTATGTTAAAAGTATAATATTATTCTAGTAATATAAATTTTATAAATGTAAAAATAATAACATTGATTGACATTTAAATATGACAAGTATTGATAAATAACTTGAACGTTCCGTTATAGCCTATATACTTATACTCTTTTTTTTAACCCATTAGAAGTCAGTGTACCCAATTGAGTACAGCCATATCCCTGAATGTCAATCAAACAACTTGTGAAATTTAAGGGGACTACTTTGTTACTTTATTTATTCATAATACTGTTCAGGTATTTTGAAAAGCGTTACGCGGGTAGTTTTTTAGGTTTTGCCAAAAAGTGTCAGTTGAAGATGTCACCAAAACCCTGTGGAGGTAAGTAAATGATTAGAGATTTTTTAAAGTAATTTATGCTTATAAGTTATTTTTTTATTTCATTGGTATAAAATAAATGACAGTGGAAGTTATAATAAACAATACAATCAATGATTCATTACTAAAATAAAACTGCGGTCATGTAAATGTTACTGTACTCGGTTGAGTACAGTGACAACATAACTAATTGAAATAACGGTTTTTTTTCAGAATGGAGAAAGAGACATAAACATCTCAAACGAGCTACAGGGGCCTTCACGAAGCTATTGTACAGAAAAGCAATGATGATGACTGTGACTTGGCTGTCATACCTCCTGATCCAAGTGCGTTGCCTGATGAACTGATAAGTTGACTGATAGGGATATGGCAGCGTGTTTGATACCGCAAGACGTACCTGGTACTATTGAGGTATTTATGAATCGAGAGGGTAGTGGTGACGAAGATAGTGTGTGCGACGATAGTGGTGATAAGCCACTGGCGGCAAAAAGAAGTCGACAAGATCCATTTATTCCGAAGCCGAACCCAAACTGGCGAAAATGTATCCCTTCATCCCAAAAAATTCTCAGAATACTTCCGAAGTCAGTGATGAGAAAAAATTGTGATGAACTGAAGGTCCTCAACCCTGTACAAATATAGACAAATATCTTGATGCTAATATTGTTGATGTGATTATATCTAATAGTATAATATATGCTAATCAACATAATCGAAATAAGTTTCAATAAGATTTATCAGATCTATCACGGTACCAAACGACAAAATGTTAAAATAAGACCATTTGCAAACTTATGCAGAATTTTTACAGTGGGAAGTGTTTCATGATAGTATCGCTCGCCAAGACTCTATTCCTAAAAATATTAATATTGATCTACTTAATAAACACTTCTCCGCTTCGTCTGATATTAATGACAAAACTAAAGCCAGTACTCTTAAATAGATTTCTTCTACCCCAGACCCTGACTATTCACCATTCGTCTTTGATCAATTGTCTGATTGTGATGTTAAGAAGACCATTCTAGCGATTTCATCGAATGCAGTAGGAGGTGACCGTATTAGCTGAAACATGATTCTTCCTATCTTTGACGAAATCCTACCCATCCTATGTAATATCCTGAATCACTCCATGACAAGTGGTATTCTTCCGTCTACGTGGAAAGATCCTCAAATAATCCCTCTACCTAAAAAAGCTAAACCCTCATCATTTTCTGACTTTCGGCCCATATCTATTTTACTTTTCCTATCTAAAGTACTCGAACGCCTCATCCACTCTCAACTGAGTAACTTCCTATCCAAAAACTTTACTGAACCCCTTCCAATCCGGCTTTCGTCCTGGTCTCAGCACGACTTCTGCACTTTTAAGCTGAGTTATTACTTTTAAGCAGGCAATGACTTTTAAGAATTATATTCTCATAACCACATTTTTTTTCAAGAAGCAGAGACATATAATATTTAAAACCAACCTTGGTAGATTATTTGAAACATTGTACAAGATTATTACATTATCTAGTATTCATATTCCAAAAACTAAATTATACATTTATAATTATAGACTACATCTAGAGGTCGAATTTCGATCGTCGGAATGCCTTGTCTTATTTCGTTTACTTATGATAACTTGAACTCTTACTGTATACCTAAGCTTTTGAATCAAAATAAAAATATTTAATAATTTATAATTGTTTTAGAAAATTATTGCAAAAGCTTACGTAAAACTATATGTTTTGACATGTCATGGTACAAAAACCTAAAAGTATAATGTCAGTTTAAGATATCACACAAAACAGTACATTCAAAATGGTCAAATTTCGACCGCTAGGTAATCTTTAGTTTATTTAAAAAGGGATTCAAAAAGTTTTCTTCACCTCTGACGAGTACGACGTCTTGTACAAAATGAACACTAATAAATACTCAGTACGAGTATAGCTGCCATAAGTACCACCTATGCATGACATGACAAATTTAATATAACTCTAAAGCATGACGAAAATTACAGTGAGTAATCTAATATTTATCATATCAATTAAGGGATAACAGTGCTTACGAAAAACGTGTTATCAATGTCTAAAAGATAAGTCAAAATATCTCTCTATATAAGATATAATAACATGTAATACCTGTAAGAAGACACGATGCTGAAACGTGTATGTTTTTTGTGATAGTAAATATTTAATAGAGAAAATTCCTAGACTTACTAATTTTATAAATATAAAAAATTAGAAAATACAAACTAACTAAAATTACTAGATTTGTGGTGTGAGTAAGACTCCAAATGTTATATACATATACTGTGTTATTGTCTCTTCATCAACAGATGCTTTTTGAACGAGATTCGCGTATAAAATCTGTGATAGCATCCTATACTAGACATACCGTGCAAGAGCACTTTAAATCACAATTAGAAACAGGAGTCTATTTATAACATTTCGACAAAAGTTGTATGAATCGCAGCAACACATCAGAAGTCAGCACAAGGGTATTTTAATTGCAAGACTTAAACAACCCTTTGCAAACGTTCTATATTCGAATTAGCTTCCGAATTCGTATTTACTAATTGTTTTCACTTTCCTGCACCCTTATGTATTCGGCAAAATGAAGGTCGATTACAGGTTTAATTTAAATGCACAAACCATTCAGTTTTATGTTAATACTTATTATGTTTCGTTTTATCTGTTTTATTCGCGAGCTTCGCTTGTGTGTCGCCTTCCTACCGCTGTTATTTTTTCCATAAGTTACGTTATGGTACGGTTACATTCAGTTGACCGTCCCTCGCTTCGCTTTAAACATGATAAAAACAACATACAAAATTAAAGTACTCTTTATGTCCTACCCGTGGAAATTTTTTGAACAATTGGTAGTATCGATTTTTTTACGTATAATTATTTTAGCTTATACATCCTTTAATATGTGTAAACACATAATGTAGTGATTGTGTTGTATGTGACGACACGTGGGTTTACGAGTTTAACATGCAAACTAGTCAACAAGCTTCAGAGTTGCGCCATCCAACTGAACCGAAACCGAAAAAACCACGCCAAAGTCGATCAAAAGTCAAAGTCATGTTGACTGTTTTCTTTGACTATCGCGGTGTTGTGCACTTGAAATTCTTGCCGGCAGTCAAACGGAAAATAAAAAATATTATTTGAGCGTTATGCGGCATTTAAGAGAGCAAATTCGACGAAAAAGGCCAGATTTGTGGAAAGAAAATTCTTGGATTTTGTACCACGATAATGCGCCTTCGCACAAGGCCATAACTGTGAAACACTCAACAAATACCATCGAGCAATCACCATATTCACCAGATATGGCTCCAGCCGACTTCTTTCTTTTTCCTAAACTTAAATTACCACTTCGTGGCACCCGTTTTCAATCGGTAGAAGACATAAAGGAGAATTCGCGGCGAGAACTGAACTCAATTCCGGAAACAGCGTTTAAAAAATGTTTTGATGATTGTATTATGTGTTGGCGTAAGTGTATCGTTTCTGAAGGAGCATACTTTGAAGGTGATAAAATAAATTTGGATGAATAACAAACATTTTGTGTTTTATTGATCTTTTCGCGGTACTTTCTTGACAGAGTAGTATAATCCATTAGTTTGTTTTAATTTTACAGAAGTTAAATTCGTTTTACAAAACTTGAGTAGTCATTTACCTATGTAACAGTTTACTTAATATTTTTACAAAAACATTAAAAGGAAAATATGGAAACCACGATTTCGTAGCTTGGTTAAAAAAATGTAAAGTAGTGTTGTGTGTGTATACGTGTATGTGTGCATGTGCTGCGTACATGTGGGCGTATATGCAGCGCAAACGTTTCTATACTCGCTTATCTGTGTATCTATTTTAATAGTTTTTGTTGTTTTTCGATCATTTTGTAGTTGTAATCATCATGAGAACTTTCGCTCGCATAAAAACCTGAGTGGCTTAATATTTTTTAATAATGTAAATTGGAAGCATTTTGGTCAATAAAAGAAAAAGAAATAACTTAATTTAAGCATATGACATAAGCATAAAGCAATATCGCCTATGTATAAATTTTATAAGTAAGTAAGATGACAAACTTATGAAAATTATAGATAGCCGGTAGTAACCATACAAAACTGTTTAGTCTCACGATTTATTGACATAATTACTTCTAATTATTCCTTCACTTTGATTAACTAACCTGTATGAGGATGAGAAGTTATGCTATTATTACTAAATTACCAAAAATTTACTAACGAAAAATCAGGAGATGTATTAAATACCGTTAGGTACGCTTTTCAACCCCCATGGAAAATCTATGTGTATCACTATGTCGGTGTATCTGTGTACCTGTGTATCTGCTTGTCTGTGGCATCATAGCTCCCGAACAGAAGGACCAATGTGGATTTTGTTGTTCGAAAGCCGATGTGATACGAGATGGTCCTTAGGTATAAATTTTAAAGATCATCAGTCCCTAGGTGGTGAAGGGATCTCATTTAAATCCACAGGTCCGATGGATCTGAAATTTGGTATACTGTTACTTTGATGATATTTCCACGACATGGTAACCTGCAACTTGCTGCTGCATCAAGTAGTCTGCGAAATAGCCAACTTCTCAGAAAATTAAAGCATATATACCATGTTTAGACTTATTAGAACAGTCTTAATGAGCAGTTGTTCTTTTTAAAGGTTTTTTGTGTGGGGGTTTGTTAGTTTAAGTTTAAGTACAACAGACTGTACATTTAAAGTTTTGGTGTCTCTGACATCATTTTAGGAGTGTTGGGTTATTTATAAAATTATATAATATATTATAAAATTATTGAAGTTTTTTTTAAGGTAGTAGTAGTGTTATAAGTATAACGGTTTTAAATGTATGAATCATCCAAATTAATTTTATTCCCGTTCGCGTTGAAATTCAAAATTGGATCCAAAGTTGTGGAACAAGCAGCGGATCAGCGGAACACCGTGTGATTTCAGTTGGTTCGAGGTCAATATACCTACGTATTTAGCACATTGTTCTAGACTCCGGTGAGATAATGACCAAATTAGCGGATTCCAAGCGACAAAAATTTTTATAAAACTAACTGTACCCTTTTTTTTTGTTTTACTGTGCGAAACCCCTCGGATACCACCCACCAGCGGGTGATTATGTCGGACCCGAACCGACCAAAAACCGCACGCCGTCTCCAGGTACCTACCAGTAGTCGGGGAACCAGGTATACCCAAGAAAGGAAAACCCTGGTACCTCGACGTACTTCGGGCAATCTACGCCTTATACATGACACCCTCCTATGTGGGAACCCGGATGTTATTTTTCTGCCACCGAATGACCACCATCGCGCCGCAACCCACCCAGGCCTGCTTCTGCTAGAGTGACAGATGGCCTCACCTGTTACGCTCGGGCCCGCGATTATGGATAACGGGGATTGTACTGCGAGTCGTCTGAGGTACCTGGCCTGTTCTCGGGCCTGGCGGGCCGGGAGAGAAACTGAAACTCTCACGGTCCTGCGCACGTTGTCACGCACTCTAGCTACGTACCATGACGGCAATCACAGTTACCGAACGAGAGAATTCCCACTCTAACGGCCGCCACGAGGCCACGCCTTTGCTCCACCCACGCCTGGCATTCTGCCAGCGTCTAGAGCGCCGTGTCTTCACAGTGGTGGTACTCAGGCGTTGGCTCCTTGCGGATTAGATACAGGTGATCTCCGAAGCAACCTTTCCCGGCGATCACCTGCGTCACCCGGTATGAGAGGGTTCCGTGATGCCTCTCGAGTACTAACTGTACCCTGCCATGCTTCTTAATAGATAGAAACCATCTTTAAAGCGCTTTGTATATCGTGTCAAAATTTGAGCTCAATCGAGGCAGAAATTTAACATTTTTATCTTTACAAAGTATTACAAAGTAATACATGAGATTACAAAATATTTAGATAAAAAAATGTTTGTTACGTAATTATTTTCATGTTTGTTACCAAAAACTCTTTCATTTGTAAACCGATTATAAAACATATTTTTGATTTGGAAGGTTATATTTCCCTTGTAGTTCCATTCAAATGTTAACAAAAAATACCACTCCTAGTTTTGACTGCACGGATGGCGTAGTGGTTTAAGTGGTTGCCACGCCGGTTTCTACTGCGCCGAGTGTTGTGGGTTCAAACCCCACATGGGACAACACTTTGTGTGATCCACAAATTGTTGTTCTGAGTCTGGGTGTTCTTTATGTCCGTTTCATGTATGTTTGTAAAGTCCCCCGCGACACAGGAATATATATTCCTAAAGCGGGCGTTGTCTTTTTATAAAAAAAAAAAAAAAAAAAGTTTTAAAAATTTAGTAATGTGGAAAACATTATATTTTCGGCTTCAAATGTAACATCTTACTACCTTACCTAAATAAAATAACGAACTTATTAAACAATATTTAATGTAATCTAACAGACTACAGTTTGGTACTATATATTACGCTACGTAATGTTTTAAATATCGTACTTATCTACTCATTACTAACACATCTTACGCTAAAAAATACTAAAAATAGTAAAATAAATCCCTTTAAAAAAAAAGTTGAACCGACTTTAAACAATACTGACAAAGCGTCCTAAAAATTTTAAAATAATTACAATATGTCAGTAAAAAAACTATAATAGTACCCTCAATGTAACAAGTCTCTACCTAATAAAACATTTAAAATAATAATATCATTGGAGATGTGCGTAACCCACTTTTGGCGCAGCATGTACACTGTTGCAGCTGTCGCTCTACACTCTACCAAGCCTATCACACACCTATTTGGCTTGGCACCTACTTGGTACTACTACAAACAAAACACAGAGTTGTCTTTTTTTTTAGTCCCGTAATTAAAGGTAAAGAAAATTCTGCGAGTAAAGTTTAGGGTCTGGTGTATAAGAAATAAGTTTGAGTAAGAAACGATGTTGATAAAAACTCGCAAACTATTATATTATTTGATTTAAGAGAGAAACCCGTATTTGAGAGTTAACTATATAAGAATTACGAGAGCTCGGAATAAGCGACTTTTTTTTTAACGACAGCTCCCGCACTGGTGATATTTCCTGTGTCGCAGGGGCCTTTACAAACATTTTTGAAATGGACACAAAGAACACCCAGGCATTATAGCATACCTTATAATATATGAAATAAATATATTTGAGTTTGAGTTTCAAATATATGTTTTTAATTTAATTATAAATAACGTTTCAAATGCCTTTAAAAATCCTCTATGACGAATTGGTGTACATATCGCTTTATATATAAAGGTGAATTTATGGTTTAAGTGTGTGTAACTAGCGACAAGCGGAATCGAACTTAATGTTTATGGCACTATAAATAACAAACACAGGACTGGTAATATGTATATAACATGTTTCCAGTTTTGTGTTTTAAATTATTGCTTACCTTCGAACATATCAATAAAAGTTATTGTATAAAATAATAATATGGCCTCAATTCTTCCGCAATAAATGGTCGATAAGATATCAATGTATAAATTGTGTATCTTTTATAAGTTACTCGAACATAAATATATACAATACAAGAATAGTAAAGATTGCTATGTATTTACACGCATTAGAGTTATGATTGTCATTAAAACTTTGTAGTTTATTATTAAGATACTAAATAGATACTATATGTAATATAATCTTATAAAAATGAGAAATATCGTTGTTTAAATATTTTATGAGCAATGTAGAGTCTACGTTGTTTTTGTACGAGTACATTTGTCCCCAACCTACTTGGCATACAACTTCAACAACAATCTACAAAAGTTGGGTTATTTTTAGTACTTAAAATCAGTAGGAAATTATATTAGTTAGAACAATTCCTCGGAGCACTCTTCTTGATATATACGATAGAGAATGCAGAGTGAAGCTACATCGCTACGTTATGCCAAGGGGTCGAGCCGATCGATTCGAGTAGTTCTCCGTTGGATGCGGTTCAGAGGGAGAAGCTGATACTGGGGTGCTCCTGCATAGAGATGAGAACACTATTCCATATGCGGCCAGACTTGCGCCTTATAGAGTTGGAGGCGGAGTGAAATAATACCTCGATGTGTTCAGCACATCCAGCTTCTTCGAGGCTTATTTTAACCTTACCCTCTAAGTGACTCCGAAACTGGAATTCACTCGATATGTCCAACCTAGGATTTTGATACTGGTTGAGGCAGTTAGGTTAGGTTAGGTTAGCTCTGATCGCCCCAAATAGGGCGCGCCTCTGGCGCCCCCAGAGGATATTGGCGGTCAGAGCCATACGCGGATACCGCACGGTGTCCACCGAGGCGGCTTGCGCCTTGGCCGGAACACCCCCGTGGGATTTGGAGGCGGAAGTGCTCGCCGAAGTTTATCGGCGAGTGGCTGACTTCCGGGCGGAGAGCGGATTTCGCCCTTCGCTTTCCGGGCACGGTTGCTTCGGAAAGTACCTGTACTCGGTCGCTAGGGGGGAATTGAGCCCCGCCTGCCACCACTGCGACTGCAGTGAGGATTCGGCCCAACACACGCTGGCGGTTTGCCCCGCATGGGCGACGCAGCGCCGGGCCCTCACTGCAGTCATCGGAGTAGATCTCTCGCTACCGGCCGTAATTCGCTCCATGGCCGGTAGCGACAGTTGTTTTACCGCGGTCGCAACCTTCTGCGAGGTGGCAATCTCGCAGAAGGAGGCGGCGGAGAAGGCCCGGGAGGACGACCTCCACTCGGACCTGATCCGCCGCCGGCGAACCGGGCGGCGGAGGCGCGCTTACCTGCGCCTCATGCCGCCCTGAGTGTGGCCGCGGGTGGACGGGATGGGTTCTCCCCTCCACCCGCATTAGTTGGCCAGCTGCGAAGGGGCGGCGTCCGCGTGTGCCGGACGTCGCCTAAAGAGAGGAAAAAAAAAAAAAATTGAGACGGAGCCCGCAACAGGAGCGGGCCGGAGCGGGGAGGGGTCCAGAAGGCGATAACTACCTGGACCCCTCCTAAACTGGAAGCGCAAAGAAGGCACACCGTGTGGTTTTAGTCGGTTCGAGTCCGACACACCGCCCCGCCGAACGAGAGCCCCGGCGGGGTGACGGTCCGAGGGGATTTCCACACGTAAAAAAAAAAAAAAAGTTAGGAAGGTTCTCTCAAACCGTGATACGACAAACTATATTTTTTGGGTTAAAATGGACTAAATTTAGCCGACCCCATTCTGAAACCCTTTTCTTTTTTACGTGTGGAAACCCCCTTGGGCCGTCACCCCACCGGTTTGCGGCGGGGTGGTGTGTCAGAATCGGACCGACTAAAACCACACGGTGTGAAACTCTGCGTCTGTAATAGGAGAGATCCGGGAACTGCTAATAATACATTCTCCAATTAGGCGACGTGCGGCACACGCGAACTTCGTCTCCTCGCGGCTCGCTGTTATGGCGGGTGCAGGGAAAAACTCGTCTCGTCCACCCACGACCGCACACAGGGCGGCATGAGGCGGTGGTAGGTGCGCCTCCGCCGCCCGGTTCCGAGTGGAGGTTGTCCTTCTCCAACTCTTTCTTAGAGACGACGTGTTCGCAGAAAGATGCGACCGCGGTGAAACATCTGTCACTACCGGCCATGCAGCGTATACGTTCCATGGCGAGCTCCATGGAGAGGTCCCCTCCGATGATTGCAATAAGGACCCGGCGCTGACCGCCCAAGCTGGGCAAATTTCCAGCGTGTGCTGAGCCGAGTCCTCACTGCAATTGCAGTGGTGACAGGCGGGACTTAATTCCCACCTAGCGACCGAGTGCAGGTACTTTCCGAAGCAGCTGTGGCCGGAAAGGGTCTGTGTTAGTCGGTGCCCTATTCTGCTATTAGACCTGCGCTACTTTATGGTAGCGAAGCCTGGGCATTAAAAAAGGCGCATGAGCAAAAGTTCCACACGTATGCGAGGATGGACAGGAGGAGTCACACTCAAAGACAAGGTTCACAATGAGTACATCAGGGGGAGCTTCAAAGTTGCAAAGATAACGGACAAACTGAGCGAGTCCAGGCTGAGATGGTACGGTCACGTAATGCGTAGAACCGAGGATCATGTCCTGAGGAAGTGCCTTTCTAAGTGCCTTGCTACTACAAAGAGGGGAAGAGGAAGACCTCAGACCTCCTGGCCGACGAATGTCTAGAGGGACATGAAGGAACTGGGTCTGAGAGCGATGGACAACGTGGCGTCGCATGATTAGAAAAGCCGATACTGTGTAGCGGAAGAAGGCGAGGCCAAATAAGAGAAAGATTAAAGGAAAGTTAAGGTGAACAAAATAACTTACTTAAGTTACTTTCTGTATTTTTTAAAGATACTGAGACTGTATATTGTTCAATTAAATTTCAATTATAATTGAGTGATTGAATGATATTTCTAAAATACCACAAAGTTCAATAAATGGTGATTCTGTAAACTAGAGGTGCTTGTCAAATACGAGTATCATTAGTAAACCATCATGTATCAGTTGAAATATAATAAAGGAAACAGTTTTTATTAAACTACAAGAAATTACAAAATAATATTATTTAATGTAAATTGTATGTGTTTAAAGCAAGATATTTCATTAGCATCCATTATGCCAGTGAATGTCATGCATATACCACCTGGCGAGTGCTGACTATGAATATCAAATATAGAGGTTCGTACCGTAATGAGAATGTGAGTGATATGGATGCATTCATACATATATAGGTTGTACATGATCTTGTAGTGGAATGTCACCTAGTTTTTGTGAGGATCAGCCTCCTCAGCTAGCTCAAGCAATTAAAAGGTGAACATCCATGACTATACAATAATTAAATTATCATTAATTATGCTTCAGATAAATCTTTAAAATATATGTTTATACACATTACGAAAATAACTTGATGATGAGTTATGATCCTACAAATTATTATTTCATTCAAGTTTGAAGTAAACCACCGGGCCACCGTTTGAAAGTTTAATACGGAATTGAACGGAAGAGTTAAGTCAGTTGGCGATCAATTTTGATAGCGAACACGTACGAGTAGTTCGATAAAAATCACCATTTAAAAAATTACAGGTTTCCTTTATTTTATTTCAACTGATACTGATATGAAAATCCAATTAACTAAATATAATGAAGTGTTACATTTTCCTGTTTATGGTTTTATAGTTGGAAGATGTATTGTTTCCACGTATTTCCTAAGTATTATGTTGTTTTACAAATATAAATTCCAACATTGTCCATGATGGTGGTCAATAATTTGTTCCTAGTCAGGAATTTTAATACTAATTGTAATAAACTTATAAATGTAATAAGAAACGTAAATAAAAGTAAAATAAAGTTTTCTTTTACATTGTCACATCTATCGGGATTGCCACTCCTAAACTTCTTATTTTTGTTCATTGGGATAAAGGTGTAGTCACCAGTTGCCTTCATATCTACGTATTATGTACTACACATGAAGTATTTTTTTTTAAACTCTCTAGGTTCAGAAAATTATAAGTAATAAGTTTAATATACACATTACAAGCTTTGTAAAGTCAAGCGGTGCGCTACCGAGTAATAATCATGACATGACATGTGTAAAAGCAAAAACCTGATAATCGTGTTTAGATTAATAGATAATAATAATAAACATGATCGGCAAGATGGAGCGCGATACGCACAAAAAATGTTATGAGCGGACAGTGCAGAGGAAACACGAGACACGTGCGCAGGCATTTCACGTTCAACAAATTAATTGTTTTATTTCTTTATTTACTATATGTTTTGTTATTTGAACATAACGTGTAAATAAATAAGAAATTAAGTTAAAAAAATAGAATAATAATTAAAGGATAAAAAATCAAAAGTTAACCATTTAAAATTCAGTGAAAAAATGACAGTTAAAAAAAAAGATGAAGACAATAAAAAAGACCCAATTCCACAACCTAAACAAAAGGGTGTTCCGAACGTTTTCGCAAGATCATTGTTTTGTTGGATGTTGCCTGTGTTTTGGAATGGAAATAAGAGGGACCTAGAAGAGTATGACTTAAGACCTACGAAAGCCATCTATGACTCTCAAGTTGTTGGGGAGAAATTAGAAATGTAAGTGTAATAACATTAATTTTAATCAATTTCTGCGCATCACATTTATAATAACTTTGTTTAGTCGTAGTGTTGGCCGGTAGTGGTGTTTTCGTAATATTCTTTACTCTAAATTTTGATTAGTTGCAGTTTTATAATACAAAACTTAGTCACTCCTTCTGATATTTTTCTTGCTACTGGTCTTAGCTTATGAAATTGAAGATTTGTGTGAAATTTTTAAAATATAAAAATGTTGGCTATCTTTTTATTTTAGCTAATCAAAGTACGCCAGTACTAAATTTTCCATAAAAACATTGCATGTTTGTGGTAGTTTGTTTATCTCTTTACTGTACAAGTCTGCATGACGGGAGGCGATGAAGTCAGCGAAAGCGTATTGTACTGCCTCTCGGGAGTTGATTTTTTTCCCATTTAAAAATTGTCAAAATTTTGAAAACATTATAAATCTGTTGGGGCAAGGTCCGGTGAGTACAGTGGGTAGTGGAAGCTTCCAGCTGTAACTCTTGAAGCTTGAAGCACGTTGTCGTGGAGAAGCACTGGGAAAGAGCGATTGATGAGTCGTAGTTGTAGAATTGCTAACTTCTCCATTATTGTTTGTTAGCAATGGACATCTGCCGTCACTGTTGTGTCAGCTGTGATGTACAAGTCTGGCACAGTTCCACCAAACAGTCACTATCATCTTCCTATGTGTAATCTTTTTTTTTTGCGCACTGATTAAGTGCTGTACCCGGGTCCACCCACTAAGACGAACGGTTCCGGTTGTCGTACAGAAGCCAATTTTCATTGCAGGAAACAATTCGATTCAGATTCCCTGGTTTCAGTAGTGCTATGCATGCTTTTTTATCTTTCCGATTTGATGTAAGTGCTAACTTTAAAGCTTGCAGCAAGCTTAGCCGTAGATTGTGTTGGATGCGCTGCCACTATCACCTGCAATTCGTTGTTGTCGACTATAGTTCCCGGCGGACCACGTCTTCCTTCAACTCAGAATTTCCAGATCTAAAACAATTGAACCAATAATGGACACTGTTTATGCAAGCAATGTTAGGCCCGTACACGTCGTTAATTTTTCGTCATGTTTGTGCAATCATTTAAATTTATTGTGCACTAACTTTCGCCCAAAGAGATTTTCTCAGAGAAATTGACCTTTTTTCGTAATGAAAGTACCCTACATTCCTTTCTGTAACCAAAGTGTTTACAATACTTTATTTTCGTAAAGTATGGCGTGCAAAAAAAAAAAAAAAAGAATCAAATTAACTACCGAGATCTATTGAGATCAATTTATACTGATGTATATTAAACATGTTGTTTTCGACATGATAAAGTTTGATATGTGTTGTGATACGTTTTATTTAGCAGGAGATACAGAGTCTGTGATAAGCACGGTAAAACATATTTTCTCTTTAGTTTTATAACCTAAGTAAATATTACAGTTTGACTTGACTTTGGCTTACATCGTTCAATGTCGCTCAGCCACAAATATGTATAACACCTGACGCGCCCGCACGTCACTTAAGAGTTAAAATAAAAATTACTTTTGATTAGTTTCTCTCTCTTCAACTCTACAACAACTGTTTTCTTTAAAATATTTACATAAATATAAAAACTAGCTATTGCCATATGGCTTTGCTTGCGTGATTATTTTTTATTTCGTGTTTGTAACTTTGAAAATGACGAACTTCTATACAACCGCTCGTCCCATATTTTACCCCTTACATGTAATATTTCTAAAAATCCTTTCTTAGTGGAGGCTTACAACATAAAAAGAATTAGATGTATAAATTTAAATTTGGAGCTACAGCGGTTTAGGCTTTGCGTCGATGAATCAGGGTAGTCAGTCAGTTCCAGTAAATTTATATGTAAAGATGAACAATAATAGGCACACTAACTAAGTTCTGAAAATGGCAAAGCGAGGTGGAATCACAATTTCTTATAATAGTCCGTGGAGATAAGCATTTATTACTTTGACATGAATTGAATATTTATTTCAAAAACGCTTCGTTGGGTTAAGTCTCTAGTAAATAAATATTAACAAAAAAAAAACTATGAGGCACGAACACGATACGTGAGCGAATCTATTGTTTATAATAAAATATTGATGATAATAGGACTATAAATCAAATGTATGGTTTGCATAAGAAAGTAAAATGAAAAACAAAACTGTGTGAAGACTTATTGCTTCAATAAAGAATATTATCTAATATAATATTTTTTTTAAATCTTCTTGTTATGCTTGACTGACACTAATTTCTATCGTAATACCTGATTGAAGTGTCAAAATTATCACGATGTATTTTGATAAATGTTTGGAAAAGAAATGATAACATTTAGATCGACAGATAGATAAATCCTTCGTTTCTACTTTATACAAATTACACACACATGAACATACCCATAATTACAAACAGTTAATACTGAGTAGTAAATACAACGAGTTTTCTTATCAGAAACCCCGATGTCTTTCAGGAACCCTTTGTATCGGACGAATACTAAAAAAAAGCACTAAAAAATCAGCAGCAATCGCAGACATTTGCTGACATTTTTTGAAGAGTTATCCGTTATCTGTCTCCGAAACTCATCGTCAGATCTATATGAAATTTAAATGGGCACCACTTTGGCATAAACCTCTTTCGAACAAAAAAAACAATTTTGAAAATCCGTTTATATGTCATATATAGATGGATCTTCAAAATTCTTTTTAGTTATGCCCGAAGATACATAAAAAAATGAAAACATCCGAATTTGATAACTGAAGTCGGTTACAAAGTAAAATACATGAAGAATTAGCGGAGTTGAACAAGACTACTAAAAATGGTGATAGAGTTTAGAAATAATGTTATAAAAAACTAGAATGTGATGTAATGCTGTTGTGATTTGATTTGCTCTAATTTCTACATTATTACATTCCACAAACGGATTGCAGTTACCATGAAGGACTTATCAAAGAATGAAGAAATCACGAATTTGAACCGTTCTTTGAGATAGTAAAGTGGCCAAACATTGTGTACACTCGGCAAAATGTTAATATGCCGGCGAAGACGTATAAGTAACTATTAGAGTTGTTTTTAAAATTCAGAAATTGTACTGACCAAATATAAATCTAATAGAATTAAACAGCTAATTTCTAACAGAAACACATTTTATTTTACCTTAAGATCGAAATAGCACATTGTATACTGCATAAGTAAAAAATTCAGTTTAAGTATTGTCAAATCAAAATAATATAGTCAACATTTGACGACATCAAACTATGCAAAAACTAATTTA
This sequence comes from Arctia plantaginis, assembly GCA_902825455.1. Classification (NCBI taxonomy): domain Eukaryota; kingdom Metazoa; phylum Arthropoda; class Insecta; order Lepidoptera; family Erebidae; genus Arctia; species Arctia plantaginis. The sequence goes on from CADEBD010000303.1 coordinate 4,559,855, forward strand.
AAAATTATAAAAATAATATTGCAATAGTAGTTTTGATAGTTGAAAGTGGAACCCCCTTTCAAATTTCAACATTACTTACATAACAAGATCACCAATTAAATTAAAAAAATAAAAATAAAACAATTCCTAAATAATTCAGCAAACAAAGGACGGAACCTTATTTAACCACTTTATCAAGATTTTCGATCAGGAAGTCCGTGGTCAGAATACACTAGTTTCTTTTTATAACACTAAATTAGTAGTATGTACTTTAATACGACCTAGGTGTGTAAAATAACGTCATCATAAAGTAATAAGTCATATATTAAGTAATTAAATTCTGTTTCTTATAAGTTTTCCGTAACTAATGGTTTAGTTAAAATAAAATTTAACATTGTCAAAGAGGAACCCACCACCTCCCTGACCCTGTTAGTTGCTTTTCTAATTAAAAACAAATTGATGGAACTCACGAAAGAAGTAAACCATACCTCTTTTTCGACTTACAAACATCAGCATCCAATTTGGCTACACATTTAAATACATGATTCTCTCTAAGCCCAGCTCTCAAATGTTAATATTAAAAATTTAAAAGTGATGGTATTAAACACGCTCGTATCCGCATTGCTTGCATCTTCGCGTGTGCTATATGAAATTTTAATACAAACTTCTAAAGAACAGTTTTATTTAAAAGTGAAAAACGTGTTGCGCTCTACCGAGCCGCCACGTCCGAAGACGTATAAATATTACATGAGAACTACATTGTGCTTTAAAATCTTTTTAAATGGCGTAAAATACCTAATTGTCATGTTGCATAACAGAGTACGAGCTTAAAACTACAAGACTTAAGACCGGACTTTGCTTGTTATATGTATATTTAGAGTTTCTACAAATCTGTACTACACAGCTAATCGAAATCCGATTTTTTGGTATACCGTTATATATGTGGTGTAACCTCTGTTTTAGGTACAATAATATTCTATTTATCAGCTTTTAATGAATGGTGATAACCATGATTATCTCATTTCCTTGCCTCTTCTTCGATCTCTGCTTGTAAAGCGCTATCTAGGAAACGAAACGGTACCTACAACAAAGGTATCCACCAAAAAACAGATCGTTCAATATAAAAAAAAACTAATACGGATATAACAAATAATGAAAATTATTTATTATTAAGTCATTTGATTCATAATAAAGTAAACAAAGCAGTGTACATGGAAAATATTACTTTGTAACAGAATATGTACTTAACAATTGTTGCGCAACCATTAGCTTCTGAAGAGAAGGTGATAAGCTTCCCGTAAGCAGAAGTATCGGGCATGATTATAATTAGAACAATTAATTGGATAAAAAGAGTAAATTGCAAATAAGTTATTTTAATATTTTTATTTAAATTACAAGTTTTTATCTTACTCTTGACAAATACTCGTATGTCATCAAAAACTACAATTATCACAAATAGAAAAAAATAATGTCTGTAATAATTTATGGAGAACAAGATGGAGAATAGCGTAGACTTTCCAAATACTTCATCTGTATTTCTATTTTTAAAGACTCCAAATAAAATACAATCTAAGATGAATCTAAAACTCATTCTAGCAAGTATTCTCAGAGCAAAATATGCCACGAACTTTAATTAGAACCGGAGGATATAAAGAAAGAAACAAATGAAAACATAAGAAATGTGTAGGATAAAGACTAGTTTAAGTATAACTTGTTAGTTGGTAGTTGTCAGTGCCTGATGACAAACCTTTTTTTAACTCATAGAGGGCATAAGAGAAGACGGGTCACCTGATAGTGACGGTCATCTGCAACTCAAAAAGGTCAAGGCTGGCGGGTCTGCGGCCTTGGCTCACTCGGTAAAAAACAAGGAAATAAGTTCTCAATCCGGTTGAGCCGGATGCTTCTAAAAACGTAGTTCTCCTACGTATAATACTAAAAAAAAAGCAAATCGCTTACATAGTATAGCCGGATGGATTCAGAAACGATTTTCATTTTTTTTTAAATTAAATATAAGGATGGAAATATTAAACAAGGTATTTTTGTGATTGTAGTAATAATACCTATAATATATACTACATGGAATTAAATATAGATATTGATATATAAGATAAAATAACAGGAATGACTGGTACTTTTTGCCTTTGTACAGATTAGCACTTAGTATGAGTAGGTTATTAGGAAGTACTTGCACACGTGATATTCGTTGAGTTAACTAATTGAGACTATGTATGACACTGATTAGCTCTCTTTGATCTATTTTTATCTATATGACAGAAACGGCACTCATATCTACGAAAACTCTCGTTTTTTTCACCACTACACTATTAATGCTTACGATCTTTATTTCAGCCTGTAAGGAAATCGAGTTAACGAGCTCATATAAATTCACATAACATACGTACCTACTTAAAATAATAATAAAGTTACGTTTAGTTCATTTACGAGTAGGCTATTCAAATTTTGTTTAAATGGTTTAACTACTGCCAACCTTTTTTTTCTTTTCTGTGCGGCAATCCCCTCGGATGCCACCCACCGGTGGCTATGTCGAACTCGAACCGACTAAAAAACCGCACGCCGCCGTCTCGGATACCAGTAGCCGGGGAACCACAAGTACCCTAGAAAGGAAATCCCTGGTACCCCGACGTACCAGGGGCCATCTACGGCGGGTAGATGATAAGTGAATTTAAATAAGGATTAAGTTTGGAGCACAGAACATGGTCGGCAACGTGGATAGCAGAAGTATGAAATTACATTTCACAAATTATACTGGACCCCTATAATTTTATGAGTCCCCTTTAACTCTTAACTTTGTAGACCATTTTGTCCACAAATTTTATTTTTAAGTTTTTATATGTTACTATTATGTATTCCAAATACGATACGATTAAGAATTTGGATCACTAAATAGTAATATAGAGATAACATAAACTTCAATCTACCTTTAGGTAACGTTAAAAAGCAAACCACCTATTTCGATCTCGTTGGATGAGGGGATAGTCTTTAACGCTCTTGCTACGTTTCATCATAAGCTCGAAATGGATTAATGGATGAATCTAGTCTATTTTTTTCAAAATATTAAAGAATATATATACAGAACAACAATCTTGCCAGTACACTAAAAGTGACAGTAGTTTAAATGATTATCGATAATCTATTTCATTTATTCCAAAACAACAATTAGTTACAAATTTTAATAAACCTATGTATGAATACAATATGTCTCCGATTAAAACGCAGGTTCTATAACAATTAGCAGAATGGTGGAAACCTGAGGTTATCAAATAGAGTAAGTTAACAATTAATGTAAAGTATTTTATTTAAGTATAAAATCTCTACATTGTAAGTTTATGAATGAATTTCAAATAGCCTGAAATTTTGACGTACGTAGTAAGATTAAGGCACTATTTTACGAGAGTTATGCGCATAGTTATATCTACAGCGGCTTTGTAATATTATGGTATGCCAATTTATTTTATGATTAAAATACCATTAGCTTAAATATTCGACATACTGTTCCATTTATTCGGTGCTTTGATTTACTTGTAAGAAAGTTTAGGCTACTTCGTTTCAAATACCTTTGTTATAACAAAACTACATTGCTTCTTTAAGCAGCGTGGAAAGAACTAACATTATAAAAGTTGTTTACGGAGCTTTGAGGGTTGTTCTCTAGGTATTTATTTTGTAAGCAAAATTATGCAATGACACAAGGTTCAAAAATAACTTTAACTTGCATAGGAAATTATCGAGGTAACACACTTAAAAAATAACGTGTACTTTTAACAAATGAATTTTGTAAGCATTGTAAAAAATAATTTACTCCAAAATATGAATAGAGGAGGCGGTGGCAAGGATCGTAATAGTAGATTCTGCCAATGGCCAGCAAACATTAAAAAAAATTAATAATCGTTTGCTCTTTATATACCGTGTAAAGTGTTAGGAACCTTCCTAACACTTTACACATTTGCAATTGCAAAAGAAGTGTAACTAAATTTTAGAATATAATTGATAATTAATGAAACAACTTTTTATAAATTTTTAAGCATATAGCTATGCAGTTTATTACTAAAGAAGGCACTCTTCCGCGTTAGAGTTAATAAATTATACCTTTTTTTACGCGGGGAATGCTTTTTGCACTAAACCCTCTGTTGGGGAAACGGAATACGACCTCTGCCGCGTCCCCTTCGCCGGTTCCTTCGAGCGGGATGGGCCATCCCGGTCCCCCTCTGCGGCCTCCTTCTGGAGCATAACGTCCTCGCATAAGGAAACCGCGGCTGCTCATCCCTCACCACTCGTCAGCATTGCCGCAGCGCCTGCGTATGTGTGTTCCGCCGTAGTATTTCGGGTTCATGATCCGGTGCGGCCTCTACACCATTTCGACCGACAGAGCGATCTCGTCCCTGTGGGCAGCAGGAGATGCAGCGCACCCGCTACCCCCGCACTCGGCGGAAATAAATTATACCTTAAACTAGATAAATTAACGTAATAATAAAATAAATAATCATTACATCAACAGCTTTTAACAGTCTACTGTTAGACATAGACCTTTGCTTAGAAAGGCGGTTTTGGCCTACTATATCACGCTGACCAGACGGGTTGGTATACGGTTTGTGTTGCTTACATTGCATTACAACGCTGTCTGAACCCTAAGAGATAGATAAAAATAATTTACTACAGTATTGTACACCATAAAAAGGTCTACAAATACTCGGTGATGGTATATGTCTATCTCTTAGGGATAACCCATAATAACAATTTTTTATTCTTTACATCTTACGAGAAAAATGGCTTATTTACGGAGCGATTTTAAGCAATACAGCATTAATCCTTATCCAATTAAGTACCTTAAATACATTTTTATGGCCCTTTACAGCATGTAATTTAAATAATTTTTTAAGAAGATATTACAGATTTAAAATGCAGGGACATAGCGGTTACGGCGGTACCGGCCTGGGGGCCAGCGGCGCGTGCCTTTAAATAGCGCATCGAAGGTCGCGCTTCTCCCTGTAGCACTTTGTGATTAGCAGCGATCGCACGCGATTATCGTAGCTTTCTAGCGAGGAAAATAACATTTTATAAAAACGTGCTTAATAAAAAATATATATTCGAAATGGCATGATAGTATTTAATTACTAAAGTGAATTCTTTTTTTAGACAGCACGTGCTTTTCAGCGCGACATTTTTTTTAAAATTGTATGTTCGTACTTTAGTCGGTATTACGGTTAATGTTTAAACCACACTTATAGTAAGAGATGAAGAATCGTAAATGGAACGTGAGGCTCGCCTCAGGAAGCTTCGGGATAGATATAGAGCTGAGATAGAGAGAGAATACTCAGTAGAACGTTAGGTTCGCCGCCGACTTTAAACCCTAATTCTCCATGTATGCGAGATTCTCCAAATTCAAACATCTACTAGCGATGACGGATATCCCAAATATCATCGACAATCGCCAGAACAGGGTAGGCAAAGTGCTACCTTCCGAAACCATGATATTGATAACCGATGGATCTTTCCCTATAATCCACTTCTATGGAAAAAATTTGATGCCCACATCTACGTAGAGTTGTGCAGTTCAATAAAGTCAATCCAAAGATCAAGCCACTTTCAGCATACAATCACCAAATGAAGTGGAAAAATATCAGTCTGGACGTTAAATCTGCAGTTCTGAAGCAGTATGGAGGATTTTTATTCGAAGTGCACGACCGGGCTCCCACTATTGTCCACCTGGCAGTTCATTTAGAAAATGGACAAAGAGTATATTTCACTGAGAACAATATACAAGAAATTGTTAATAACCCGCGGGACACAACATTAAAAATAATAAAAATATATCACTTTATTGTACACCAGATATAAATATACATAATTACCTTAAACTAGTTCAGTACAAGTGGCGGCCTTATCGCCCAGAGGCAATCTCTTACAGGCAACCGTGGTATGGAGAGAAAACATGAAGAGGAGGAGGTATTGGGTAGTTGCTGGTGTGTTAGGAAAGTAGTATATACATAACTATAAAAAGTGATAATTACAGATAATATCTATTTGTTGACCTTAGGTGAATATATAACATACTAGGGGGAAAATATGGTGTTATTAGATACATGTAATTAGATACAACGATTTATAAGTTATAAATACATATATTATAAGAAAAACCTTGTCGACTTAGAAGAAGTTAATTGACGTTGCCGTCTTCAAGGTAGTACTCTTTCACTTGTTTCTTAAAGGAGGCAAGTGATTGTGCCCGTCTGATTGCGACCGGTAGGGTGTTCCACAACCGAACTGCTTGGACAGAGAAGGAGACGTCAAGGAATTTTGTGGAATGTTCCGGCATTTTTAGTTTTAGGTTCTCTGACGATCTCAACAGTTTGGAGTGTGTGTCATTCAAGAACGTAAACCGTGATTTGAGTACTGTGGAGTAGAAGGATTAAATAAAATACTATAGAGAAGAGAAAGAATATGTGCATTCCGGCGAAGGCGAATGGGTAACCACTTAAGCTTTTTGCGAAATTCAGAAACATGATCATATTTGCGAAGTCCAAATATAAATCTTATGCAGAGATTTTGGAGCCTCTCAAGCTTATTCAATTTGTCGTCAGTAAGGACTAGATAGCTGGCATCAGCATAATCAAGGATGGGGAGAAGAAGGGATTGTGCAAGAGTAATCTTGGTAGTAGTAGGTAGAAAGTTGCGAAGTCGGCGCAAGGACCCTGCAGCGGCAAACATTTTGCGACTCAGCTCTTGTAACTGAGGTCCCTAAGATAAGGTAGTATCAATGTAAATGCCCAGGTTTTTTACCCTATCGCTGTACGGAATAAGTGTGCGGTTGCAAGTGATTTGAGGCAGATTAGTCCAGTCAATTTTGAAGATCATTCTCGAACTTCCAACAACAATGACCTGAGTTTTAGTTGGGTTTATTTTCAGACCGTGGGAGTTGCTCCACCTACATATTTTATCTAGGTCATCATTTGTGGTGCCAACAGCATCAGCCAGATTACCTAGTGTAGCCCTAGAATAGATCTGGAGATCATCTGCATACAGGTGACAGGAAGACGATAGATCATTAGTGATAGTGTTGACAAACAGAGAAAAATAGGGGAGATAGCACGCCACCCTGCGGTACACCGGCTGTAGTACTACACCAAGATGAAACAGTGCTCTCAATACTAATGCGCTGCCGGCGACCAAGCAGGTAGTTGCGAAACCAGTCAATCGCAGTTGGAGATATGTTAAGAGTGCGTAATGTATACAGCAGAACGTCAAAGTCAACCGTGTTGAATGCGTTACTGAAGTCCAGCAGTGTTAGAACTGTAAGCTCGCCGTTCTCCATAGCAGATCTGATATCCTCCGTAATATGGACTAGGGTAGTAGTGGTACTGTGACCAGGTCGAAAACCGGACTGGAGAGGATTTAGGAGCACGTTTCTAGATAGGAAATTTTTTCAACGGCGAAAACAAGGTACTGCGGTCGATGGTTTCCTCGGAGAAAAAAACACGGATGCTCTTGGCAAAGTCTACGTGATTCATCAAAACAACAGCGAATGTTTTTATCTGAGAATGTTACTGCATGTTGTAAAAGGCATGATATCCTTTGTGCACCTGAGAATTGTACAAGGTGTTATTTACAATACTTAACAAAGTAAGTCAAGTAACTGATTATGTTACTCTATGGAATAAATTTCAATAAAATATGGCCAGGCGAGAGTTAGTTTCAGATGATGTACAATATGATCAAAACATATTTGACGAAGCATTATTGGAATTGAACAAAGTAGTACAATTACTTTCGGGTAAATCAATAAAGGATTTTGGCTGCCGATGCCAGCTAATACTACCAACTCAGATTTAACGAACAGTGTCGAATACACTGACTACACAGACTGTAAAAGACAAGATGAGCCACGATTGAACATCGATCAAAAAAAAGTATTCACTACATTACTATCATCAATTGATAACAATTAAGGAAAAATATTTTTCCTTGATGGCCTAGGAGGTACAGGAAAAATATTTACAATTAATTTGCTTTTAATAAAAGTGAGATCTACCGGAAAAATTACATTAGCTGTCGCGTCATTCGGCATTGTCACTACGCTTTTAGAAGGAGGCCGAAACCGCACACTCGTCATTCAAGCTCCCGCTGAATATCGCCAACGACGATAATAACAGCGTCTGTAGGCAAATTAATGTGTGACTGGTCATTAATAGTGTGGGACGAAGCCACCATGTCAAACAAGACGTCTGTGGAAGCACTGGATAGAACAATGCGCGATTTGCGCGGTAAAAATTCACCTATGGGTGGATGCACAATTCTGTTCTCAGGAGACTTTCGTCAAATCCTACCAGTTGTGACTTAAGGAACATGTGCCGACGAAATTAATGCTGCCCTAAAAATATCCAATTGGCCACACGTCAATAAATTAGAGCTTAAAACTAACATGAGGGTTTCATTGTCTTCATTGTTTTCATTGAGAACAGGCTTTTTTCAGAGATTCTGCTAAAAGTTAGCAATGGAGAGTTAACACAAAGTGATGGAAGGAATTAAAATAAAAAACCTATGTGTTTTGATAGATAATATCTAAGAGTTGGTCAACAATGTTTATCCCTACATTGATAACATAAGTTGTAACACAATATGTTGGTTTAAAGAAAGAGCGATTCTGTCACCAACTAACGAACAAGTAAATAAGGTATTTACCTTATTTACTTGTACATTAACTTGATTATTTCTAAGATTGATGCGCCGACGTAAATATACCACTCGGTCGATACTGTTCTCGATTTGGTAAAAGCCGTTCATTTTCCTACAGAATTTCTTAACTCTTTGAACCTTATTAATTAATGGTTTAGATTTGAGCGTTGGGGGTTTTTACATGGCCAATTGTATGTCGCTCTTTCAAGAGAACCTCTAAAGAAAACATGTGCAACACAAGACAAAAAGCTGTGAACGTTGTATATATAGACATTCTGTAGTATATTTAGTATCAGCATTGCAAGCGGGGCGGGTCGCCTCGTTCTTAAATGTAATATTGATAAAAAATACAACTTATTAGCATTTTTGTCGTCCACTGCTGTCCTAGTCCTGCTTCAAGTGTGAGGGTGCGTGTACTAAAGTTCTAGTTTCTACCCCAGTGATAAAGTGCATCTATTATTAGTTTGTAACTAAACAAATAAACGAAACAATTATTCATGATTACGTACACTGTCCTATAAAATATCATTTTCGAGTAAAATACTCGGCTTTACGTCAATGCTAGAACATCCTTCTTAATGAGGTACTTTTAGTTATAACCCATTGAACAAACAGATTTAGAAATAATCTACAATTGACGATATTTACACTCTGGATTTACTTATCTTAAAGTATCAACAAAAGAAGCGAACTCGATTCATTGCTTTATAAAGGGATACTGGGTAAGTCTACCTAAATACTTTAAGGGGTTGTAGTTACCATCATTTCCGAGAAATTTCACTAAGAAATACCTTATCCCCATTTTCAAGATATTGAACTTTTAAGATTTTTTATAAAAGTCACCGAAATTTTGCCTAATACAATTTTTTTAGAACTTACACCCTTTATTTTATGTTTTTTTACTGTTTTTGTGTAGTCGATAGTAATGGTTTTATAATGTAAATTACTAAAATTGTAGTTAACTTAACAAACTGGGGCGAAGTAGATGATAGATCGAAGTAGTAGATTAATAATAGGAAAAATAAACAAACGTTTGTAAAAAAAGATATTTATTTGACAAATATTATAAAAAATCTATGAAAGTTAAAGTGCAGATTTGTTAAAAAACATGTACGTATTCTCAGCTATCTAACAAGGTATAATAGTCTAGGATAGTATCAGGATTCACAAAAAAAACTTAGATGAAAGACCGGGGCGGTTAAGAATTAGCATACAACCCCATCTATCAGGAATAATGGCAACTACAACCCCTTAAAGTATTTAGGTCGACTTACCCAGTAACCCTATACTTTTAAAAAGCTCATCATATACAATACTCTGCATAAACCATATGTATTAACAATACAGGTAGAGTAAAATTGGAGTCCTAGTTTTTTCATTGAGAGGTGCTTGAGACAGAGCATTCCCTTTTTCCCGAATCGTTTTACTAGTTTAGAAAGAAAAGGGTCTAAAAATTGATAGGTAATATCTAAGCCATCTACATTTTGGGAACTTTTGTCAGATCACGTTCAAATAATTGATTGAGCTCAGTAAACAAGGCGGCGTAGAAATGAAACTAACAAACACAAATTTTATGAATAGAATATAACGAACTATAACGGATGGCAAGAAAATAGTCAGCAATACAGAAAATACTATACACAATATATTTAAGAAAATTATTTTTGACTAGAAAAATAAGAACATTTAAACAATATATAAGTACATCTTAGTCTTATCAGTCAATATTTAAAGTTAATACTGCAGCAAACTGTATTAAGTAATCCACGTAATATAAATATAAACACATTATAGTACACAACTTAAACATTTGCAAGAAATAAATAGTTTTGTCATATGATACCAATATGACCCTACGACAAAAATTCTAAATCTACAATAATTCCCTTATTGGACTTATATCTATCTAATCAATTAAATATATAGGTACCTACTTAGATTATCATAACTGTAAAATAATAAAGTCAATGTTGTATTATAGGTATAAAGTGTAGTAATCTTATCTCATTAATACTAATTGGGCCCAAAAAATAAGAAATCAGCATATTTTTTATTATATGTATATATCGGCGCGATAGCAATAAATTGTTACTCAGGATATTTTGTTATTACAGTTAAACCTGGATAACTGAGACATTCAGAGACTTGCGAGTTTGTCTCACTTAAAGAGGTATTCCACTTACTAAGTGTCTCAGATATCCAGATATATCTGTCTCATCTACAGAGGGTCCCATTAGAGGTGAGAATAGAGGTTATTTCAGTTAGAGAGGTGCGATTATTAAATAAAATAATGTACTATGTAAACATTATACAACATGAGTTGTAATGTTTATTAGTACAAAATGTCATAAAAAAAGTTAATAAACAAAAATAATTATGCACATTTTTTATAAACAGTACAAAAATTGCAGTCATCAACAGAATGAGTAAATTATAAAAATCTGTCATTTAAATCTGTCTTTTGGAAGTATCTATAAGATATTTTTCAATGCTATAAATTTTATCAAATATGTTTTGTTCACCAATTGTTGACATCTCAAAATAACGGCGCAGTTTCTAGTGCTTTTATTGCTTTACGCTTAGAATTTTTTATTAAATTTATTTTCGAACCCATTTCGTCATCATCTTCTCCATTGTCCAATGAAGAAGGCATGAACAAGGTCGTTTTCAGTAAATTCTCCTGAAACTATTAAATCCACTTCGATGTTTTTAAAATCTTCGAATGTTGGCTGTTGATTATTGTTGTTGTTGGTTGCTAGGTTCCAATCTTCAGGATCAGTTTCAAAGCTATGGAGGTTTCTCACTTATCTAAATTTCAGTTAATCAAGTTTTACTGTATGTGTATATATTGGCGCGCCAGGAATAATATGAATTATTTAAACTTGATAAATCCATAGACAAAAGAAGTAGTTCAGCCATTTACCAATTGCTGCTAAGCTGAGTCATTGGCATAATTTGATAAAATTCTTCATTGTCAATATCTATAGGCACTGCCGCTAATGCCTGATAATATATAATACTCGGTTCGAATGGTGATCATAGATCATAAATAGTTAATTAAAATATACGGCTTATAAAAATAGTCTTACAAGTTTATTTTCTTCAGCTTGTCAAATACTAATCACAGCGGTGAAAAGCACAATAATTACGCTTCATGTAGATAGATGCGTTAGTTTGCCTGTTCCAGCTACCCCTCCTAATGTATCTATCCGTAACATTAGCAGAGATAATTACATTTTATAGTGTCATAGTCTTACTACCAAAGGGACAAATTTTTCAGTTTAATTAAATTAATAGTTTCAATGCAAATGCACACTGATTTTATATTGCTTTCATTATTGCTTATGTTTATTATTATTTATTCACAGAAATTGGTTACAAGCGGAGAGAGAATCAAGACTGACTGGTACTAAACCAAGACTTTGGCGAGTGTTAACTAAGACATTTATATTGTCCTACTGGCTCGGTGGGCTCATGCTGTTAATATCTGTTGTTTTACAGTAAGTTGAATAAAAAAAAAGATAAATCATTTTTGCCATAATATTTATGTTTCATCCAAGTAAAGGAATAATATTTCATCAAGTGACATTTTATACAATATCACTCAAAGAAATATTAGTTAACAGTGAAATAATTGTCAACCCAAGAAATATATTTTGATAAAATTCAAACTATATTGCACTTATAAGGAAAACAATAATAACATGTTGTTGTTAACAATGTATTATGAAGTTAAGTGGGTGTGATATTCCGTCAAAATGAGTCTCGTCTTTTTGAAATCTTTTTCAAATATAATCATATTTACTAAATAAAAGTGAAATTACGATACTAATAATTAAAGAAATACGGGTTTACTCACATCTGCATTTCAATTTCACTGAGAAGATTCGTGCCCAACGGGACCTCTGTATTAAGGGGGGTCGCTAAAGCGTGCGGTGTCTAAAATACACACTCTTCAGTAAATTCGTATTTCTTTGATATATATAAATATCATTCACGAAAGATTTATTTATTTATTATTAGTTTAGTAACACAATAAAATTACGTATAAAAACAAGCCGACTGTCATGTCAGAACAAGATCGCTGCGAGATCTATAATGCTATATGTTTGTCGCACCAATGACTAGAGGTATTAGTATTTTGAAGAGATTTTCACTAGTACCCTTTTTTTTTCCGTGCGGAAATCCCCTCGGATACCCCCTATCGGTGGCATGTCGGACTCGAACCGACTAAAACCGCACGCCGTCTCGGGTACTAATAGCCGGGGAACCAGGTATACCCTAGAAAGGAAGTCCCTGGTGCCCCGACATACCTCGGGCCATCTACAAACGAGTAGACGACCCCCCCCCGTGTGGGAACCCCATGTTCCCTCTGCTCCCTGGAAGCGAGCGCGCTTCGCAACGCGCTCTCCGACACCCCGGCCTGCTCCTGCTAGGGTGACAGATGGCCTCACCTGTCATCCCCAGGCCTGCGCTTATGGAGGACGTAGGTCATTCTGCGACCTCCGGCGCCTGAGTCGCCTGCGGTACCTGGCCCGTTCCTGGGCCTGGCGTCCCGGGAGAGTTCTAAACCTCTCCCGGTCCTGCTCCGCCGTCTCCTTCGCGAGCATAACTTGCTTGCAGAAGGAGACGGCAGAGTTCCACGCACTCTCGCTCCGCACGATAGCCGCAATCAGGCTATCGAGCGAGAGAACTCCCACTCCTATGGCCGCCACGAGGTCTCGCCTCTGCTCAACCCACGACGGGCACTCCGCCAGCGTGTGGAGAGCCGTCCACGGTCTGGCCATCGCAGTGGTGTCACTCAGGCGTTGGCTCCTACTCAAAGGAGATCGTGCGGTACCCCCCTTATGATCCTGATGGCCAGCACTCGCTGCGGTCGTCGCAGTATCCCGACGTTGCTGGCCCTCAGGGCCCCGGTCCATACTGGGCACCCGTAAAGGACCATGGACCGCACAACCCCCGAGTAGAGTCTCCTGCAGGAGTCATCGGGTCCCTTCATGTTGGGCAGCAGCCGCGCCAATGAACGCGCTGCCCCAACCAACTTGGGGACTAGACCTCGGAAATGATATCCGAAGTCCCATCGGCTATCGATTACGAGCCCCAGATACCTGATCGAGGGCTCGATGCCGATGCGAGTGCCTCCTACCGTGAGGCTAGATGTAGGCTGGTGTGCATCGCGCATTCTGTCCGCAATACAGTACGTTTTCCAATCTCAAGTTTTTCAGTCGTCTCACGAAATATTTTTTCCTCGAAAATTATACTGGCATACTAACACAATAAAAGCAAGTATATAAACAAGCCAGCTGTTCTGTCAGAACAAGATCGCTGCTATGTTTGTCGTATCAATGACTAAAAGTGTTAATATTCTGACGATATTTTCACTACAATCTGCTGGTTTGCGTTCGGTTCACCATACGAATTCTTTAAGTAGACATTCATTGTAAATTGTCGTTGAATTACTCAAGATGAATTAACAATACTAATTTTATAATAATATGGATACTTATAATACAATAATGAATTATATTTGTTTTATGGTATTGTATGGAGCCTAACGAGCAGATGCATCACCTAGTGTGAAAGGGAAAGTGGTGAAGTGAGTACCGCTCTCTATGGACGCCTACAATAGATACAAGTGGGTTGTCAACCTTTACGGGGGTGGTTGGGCCTCGGGTAACTTCGCGAACGCACTTACAGGAACTCTGAGTGGTTTTTTATATTGTTGGTTATATTATTGTAAATGTTGTCAACAGAACAGCGTCACCGTTGCTGTTTGCTGAATTGTTACGACATTGGTCGGTAGATTCAACGATGACCCGTGTAGATGCCACGTATTACGCACTCGGTATGATATTAGCCAACTGGCTGGCTTCCTATTTCGTCCACCAAAGCTTTCTACTCTGTCAGCAGTTTGGTATGAAAATTAGAATTGCTACTAGTTCACTGATGTTTAGAAAGGTATGGCATTTTTTTTAATTGTTCGTTATTGTTATATGTATTCATTTATATATATCAGTCTATATTTAATAACGTAAGTTGAAGATAACTCTTCGATTTTAGTTACCAATTTAGCTATGTCCAAATCATACTCGTGCCGAGAGAACTCGGTTGATGTATTTCTCGATATCCAGTAGTAATGATTTAATTTCATATCCAGTTTAAAATTTAATGGGAATAGTCCCGGTGCTAGACTACATAACTTTAAACAAAAAATATAAATAAACTGATATTGCCAAGAAATTACACTGACTTATTTTGTTCTAGGGATAGATATCTTGTATCTTTTATTTATTTATTAATAAGTACTACTACGTCATAAGCATTTTACTTAAAACAAATTTTAACAATATGTGACATTATATCTGATATGTATGACAATTACGGTATACATAGCATTTACTGTAATGTAGTAGTGTAAGAATAGCAAATTACTTAATAGCAATCAAAACAATAAACTAAAGAGCAATATACTAAATATTAACAAATTTTTAAATTACATTAACTCACAAGTATAAGAGCTAATATTGTCTGACACAGCCGCCATGACTATCCCTATAACCTTTGAAAACACATTGTTATACTTATAATTATCCAATAATACACCTAGGGTTATTCGATGCAAGGAGAAAAAAAGATGCAGTAAAATATTTTTTATTTTGTAACTTAAGTATAAACAAATAAATGCAAGTTACTTTTGGTTATTTGTAATTTCATTTGAAACTACTCTGATACCGTGAATACTGTAGTGAAAGCAGCGGTTTTCAGAAACCTTCTATCGGCTTTGAGCTCAAAAAAATAATTTCTTGTTCCCACTTGTCCATCTTTTAACTTATCTTTTAACTGATTATCTCTTCGCATTAGTTTTTTTACCAAATAAATGTTTGCATATCATGATTTCAGATAATGCGTATGGATAATAGTTGCCTTGGTGACACGACTGCCGGTAAAGTGGTGAATTTATTGTCCAATGACATGCAGCGCTTTGATATGACATTCGCCTATCTTCATTTCGGCTGGATCATCCCCTTACAAGTGGCCGTTGTAATATACCTTGCATATAGTCAAGCTGGCATTTCAGCTTTCTTTGCATTCGCTACGTTGGTCATATTTGCACTTCCTATTCAAGGTTAGTTTAAAAATAAACCACAACTAGTTCAGTTTAAAGCTTTTTTCAGTAATGATCATTTTCAAATTTCATGATATAATTTGATCTAGGGTGTGATTTGATTCTGACGTATGTAATACAAATATTTCAGTCAATAAATATCTTAAATTTCGGTTTTGAATCGTCAAACTTGTCTAAATGTAGCTCTAACGGTTGTTAAAATGGCGAGGAGGACATCTGGTATTCCTAACGTACTCGTATGTACATTTTGAATTAATTATATTAACTTCTAAACGGGTGCCTGACCTTGTTGTAAGTACGATAATTGTTTGTTTGATTTAAGTAATACCAATTGTATCCCTGTCGATTAATTTTTACTAGTTACATTTCACCCCTTTTCACCTTTTTCCAAACCTGGGCTTAAAGTCTGCTATGATTCGGCTGAACTTCGATATTTACTTTTTTTATTTTAAAAATGACATAATATATTAGGTATATATGATATAAAATATATTTTAAAATAAAAAAATATATATTGTATTTTTTTATTCATATAACTTTTTAGCTTTCGTGAGTCATCTGCTGGGTAAGGTACGACTCCGTAATGCTGGTAAAACAGATGAGAGAATTAAAGTTATGAGCGAAGTTATCAACGGAATTCAGGTGAGTACAATAATAATTATTAATATGAGTTAATCCAGTCGTTTACAAATATCTTTTCTTTGCGTGCAATAACATTATCTTTTTATTAATTTGCAAACATTTCATCATTTGAAAATAAAATTCGTGTAACAATTTCCACGTCAAATAAATTCAGACTTGTTAAGTATTGATTTTTTAGACTTTATGAGTTTTGGTAAGCAGTTTCTTAATTGTGATGTGTATTAGATATAATCTTTGTATACATTTTTAAACGTATTGTGATCATTTCAGGTTATAAAAATGTATGCGTGGGAGATACCATTTCAGAAAGTAGTGGCAGAGCAACGTAAGGCTGAACTGAAGGAAGTTAGAACAGCTACAATACTAAGGACAATATTCTTGGGTTTCATGTTGTTCACTGACAGACTGTCTCTCTTCTTTTCTGTGCTTGTATTCATATTAACCGGTAACAGTTTGACTGCTAATGTGGTAAGTATTCCGGCATTTTATTCTACTACGCATAAAATATTAGCTTAAAGTTTCTGAGCTAGGCTTAGATTTTTGCCTACATAATATGCATAATGCATATTTTAAACTCTCTTGCTCTTTTTCCATATTCCATATAAAAAAAGGCAATTTTTTTAGTTTTACCCCCTACAACAATTGCTGGCTGCAGTCCAAGTGAACTTAACAAGATTGTTGCCAATGGTGCTGTCTTTTACTGCAGAAATGATTGTCTCACTCAACAGAATCGAGAAGTTTTTGCACATGGGTATGTATTTCTAACATGCCTCATTAGCTTGGTATGTATGTATGTGTGTAACGGAATCTTCGAATGTGATTTTGAACTACTTCAAAATTGAATTAAATTGAAACTTCGCAATAATTTCATAAATTTGGCCGATTATCCTGATCAGGATCTTCAGGAATAGCGGCTTTTTCCATACCTAAAAATACGGTAGTGTAAGTTAAGTAAGTACATAGGTTTTGTTGCGTACTAAGATGCATGTGCTGAAGCATATCTGACTTACTTACTTGTTATTTTTTTTATTCTTAATGAGAAAATAATCACCATTAATGACTAAAAATGCAAAAATAAATAATAGTTTAAAAAAAAAACAATAAAACTTGTAACTGGGCGAACTAAAAAGTAGTTTTCTTTTTCTCTATGATTGACGTAAATAGCGTGGCGTGTTTTTCCATATATTTTATAATATATTAACTTTACTTTTACTGATATGTCAATAAAATATTTTTACAACAATTGAAATCCAGCACCCCACGAATTTTTACGAATAAAATGAATCACACGCATTTCTACGATAAAATAATTTTTTTCTGTTTTTTACTTTTTTTAAACTATAATTTATTAAAATACTAGCGATTTGGCCACGGCTTCTCACGGGTGCAATATACATACTACTAATACTACTAATGTGGTGTCAGTGTGGAGTAATTAATTATACTATTATTATGATAGGGCTATACTACAAAACACCTTTATATGCAATATTTATAGGCTCGCTCCGAACCTGCCGGCTGCTGCCATCCGCGACGGAACGGCTACGGTCTCTAATATCTTCTAAAATATTTTTGTTAATAATATACTGTAAAGAGCAATTTAATCTACATTAAATGCACAACGTATCTAAGGAATTTAATTTTGGATAATTAATACTGATATATTGCTTAAAATAGCTTCGTAAATAATCCGTAAGTGTGGGTTATCCAGGCAATAGACGCATACCATGGCGGACTATTTTGTAGATCTTTTTAAGTGAAAAATGTCAGTGTAGTGACGGATTAAGAATACGGAATGTAACTACCCCAATTCATCCCGTGGGTGTCGTAAGAGCCGACTAAGGGCGCAAAACAACGCAGGACACCAGCACTGCAAAAATAAGGAAAACTTGACACCAACCCGTCTGGCAGGCGTGATATAGTAGGCCAAAACCTCCTTTCTAAGGAGAGGCCTTTGTCCAGCAGTGGACTATTGAGGGCTGTTGATGATGATAATTGATCTGATTGGCGAAAACTGCATTAAAATCCGTTGCATAGTTTAAAAGATCTAAGCGTACAACACAAAAAAGCTACTTTATTTTGTGCTATTTGAAGACAATCGCTAACATTTTTGTTATTTTTATGAAAACCGTGTAGTGAATTCGAAAAACTAAATTATGAACTTATTGTATTGTTAATTTGCGAACGACTAAGACAAGATTATATTTTGAGAAGGTACAACCTTATTTTTTCTAAACTTTAAATGTTTTGATTTCTTTTAAATAAAGTATACTAATAGTAAGTAAGATAACTGATGATTCGATCAGTATGTGCCCCCCAATTTTATATCCGAATTGTCAATAGAAAGTATCCATAATATTTTAAATTGTTGAGAGTACGGGCTGGTCTGTTTGTATATCTATGATCAAAGTCATCTGTATCACACGAGTTTCCACTTAGCTGGCTTGTTTTATTTAATGTAAATTTAGCTTTTTTGTTTAAAAAATTAGCAATGACGACTACCATTACGAGCCTTGCATTCTGATATAAGCGGCATATTTTAAGGTTATGTGGAAATATACCCAAACGTTGAAATACGCCGCCAAATACCTTATACTTAGTACAATACCAAAAGTTCGGGTCGGAGCTGTGTAACGCAAAGTTTATTTAGTAGGATTGTTGAAGATCTTATCTGAAATCGCATTGCAATGTTTTGCTTCTTAATAGGTCTTTACCTATGAAATTGCCGTTTTGTATGCAATAAGTGAAAGTACTTATTTTTTTAAACTTTTTTATTTCTGTTATTCGAAGTAATCACCCATGCAATCGACGCATCTTTGCCAACGCATTGGCAGTTTATTGATGCCCTTCTTGTAAAAATCAGCTGGACGGGAGGCAACAAACTCTTCAAAGGCATTTTGTATTTCCTCTCGGGAATTGAATTTTTTACCCACTAAAAAGTTGTCTAAATTTTGGAAAAAGTAATAGTCGGTAGGTGCAAGGTCTGGTAAGTATGGCGGATGAGGGAGAGCTTCCAACCCCAGCTCTTGCAGCTTGGAGACTGTCTGTTGCGCAGTATGGGGTCGCGCGTTGTCGTGAAGGAGCAGTGGGGACGACCGATTGCCCAAAGCTGGTTGCTTGGTACTCACCAGACCTTGCACTTATTTGATGTTATCTCTTTCAACGAACTGATTTCATATAAAATAAACATTCATGGATTTTAAAGGGACTTCTACTGTCCAACTTCGTTTACATCCTGTTACATTATCTAATTACAAATTTTTAATATGTTAAGACTATACGATTGGAGATTTTCCTTAAATCTAAGTCAAATTCAAAGCTATACAAAAAATATAAAAATAAGTCTAAAGGTTTTTTTTTAATATTAATCATTTAGGCGTAAAAGCGTAACAAACAAGCTTACATTCACATTTATAATATACTAGCTTTTGCCCGCCGCTTACCTCTCGTGTATGTGTGAAAGTCAGTTTGTTAGTTACGCTTTCACGTCTAAATCTTTCACCAATGGAAACCTACATTATCAGCAAGTAACATAAGCTTTACAGACATACATATCCAATAATGTCTTCATTTTTAATTTGCAGACGATCGTTCTGACTTGACTGAAGTTGCTGATGTCATGCAAACATCTCACCTGTTCCGAAATATGTCAGAAAAAAATGGCTCTTTAGGGTCAGAACCTGTTAAGATACTCGCCTATCGTCAGAACCCTGAAACAATTCCACCCACTGGTAAGTTAAGCCCATTTACGAGTATACCCTCTTATTAGGTATATTTGCGAGGGATGATAATTAAATTTTAAAATCCAGCTATCTATAAAAATTAAAAATAATGAGATCCATACATTTTTATAAATTGGGAACATGACCTTCTTTTTTCTGTGCGGAAATTCCATCGGATACCACCCTTCGGTGGTTATGTCGGACCCTAACCGACTAAAAACCGCACGCCGTCTCAGTTACGAGTAGCCGGGGACCAGGTGTACCCTAGGTAGGAAATCCATAGCACGCCGACGTACCCTAGGCCATCTACGGCATATAAATGACCCCTCATGTTGTCGAACCACAGTGTTCTCATTCTACAAATTAAAGCACACGCGGGCGCTTGGAATCGGCCTGCTTCTGCTAGGGCGACAGATAGACTCAAAGAAAATACTGCCCAATAAAAGAAAGAAGGTTGTTGGTGCTTTGATACTTTAAAAGGAATTAAATTAATTCTTACTACGTTAATATCTGAAGATCTAAACTATATACCCAATGTAATCAACACTACTTTTTGTTTTTACATTTCACAGAAAGCAAAGTAGTAGCTACTAGACAGCCATCGATTCGTAAGTTTAGAAAGAGTGTCTCGTGTATAGATGATACAGCAGTAGTTATTCACGATGTATCAGCAAGTTGGGTAGGAGATCCAAATATTTTAGCACTTAAAAACATCTCTGCTCGAATTCGTAAAGGAAAATTGTGCGCCGTCATTGGAGCTGTGGGCTCTGGCAAGGTTTGTGTTTTTGGTTTAATATTCGTGGCTCCTAACTAAAAAAAAAGAAAAGATCTAATCTTCCAAGCTATATTATTTTGCAACTTGTTTAATATAAGAAACAAGACTATAATTATGTTGTAGTTTACGTTACATCCTTGGCCCCAATTTGAGTAATTTGATAGATGTGATATAACTATGTGATATGTACCAGAAGATAAAAAATGATAATTCATACTATAAATGTACTCTTTACGTATTAGATAAAGGGAATTAACGCGATCTCTTATTTAGGGTATTACATACCCTAAATAACAGATCGCGTTAATTCCCGTTAAAATAATATTAATTGCAATTACAGTTAGAGGATTTTCAGTAGATTCATCTGCCTTTTTATTAAACCACACAATATGTTACTCGCTTATAATGTAGCATTCCATTGGTGAAATAATTTTTTAAATCGGTTTACTGGTTTAGGCGTGAAAGCGTAATCCTGATATGTTTTATAATATAATATTTTTGTAAAAGTATACTGAAATAAAAATAAATATAAGTAATTTGTTTTTTAATTTCAGTCGTCAATTTTGCAACTACTACTAAAAGAATTGCCTGCAGCGACTGGCACTGTTTCAATAAATGGCACGATCGCGTACGCCTGCCAAGAATCGTGGCTGTTTCCTGACACTGTCCGAGAGAATATTCTTTTCGGTTCACCATTTGATCCACAAAAATATAAGAAGGTGAATGAAATATCATTTGCATTGCGTATCTTTCTTGGAGTATTTTGGTCACCGATATCCGAGTAGATAGGGGGAAGTGTGTCATCGATCGCTTAACTGACACATTAACTTTTTAAATGTTGAAACTAAACTGATGCAGATTGAATTGTTTTGAAGTACATACGTTATTTATAGGTTCCGTTCCAAAATAAATGTTTGACTTAACGGAGAGTCCAGAGATGTATTTAATAGTAAAGATAATCTTAGAACATAGTATAATTATACGAAGTGTTCCGTTTACTTAAAAGTTAACGTAATAAACATTAATACTAAATATCTTTCAAAATGGATTTACTTAAAAGTACAAGGAAAGTGTAATAGTAATCGCTGTTTAAGAAAGATATATTTGTTAGTAGTTGTGTTAGTGTTCCGTAGTTATTTTTAATTCGTGTTTAATTTTTGTTAATTCTTGTCTAGTAAATACTAACTTTCCATTCTTGGTAGTCTAACTACTCTAAATACTTATGAGATATGTTCTACTTATCTTACATGAATAATGCAATCATTTATTTAATTTACGAAAAATTTAATATACCTACTAAATATTTTATTTATTTTTAGGTGTGCAAAGCATGTGCTCTGGAGAAAGACTTCAAACAATTCCCATACGGGGACCAGACGTTGGTGGGCGAGAGGGGTGCGTCCCTCTCGGGGGGGCAGCGAGCCAGAATCAATTTAGCCCGCGCTGTTTACAGAGAGGTAAATTGTTTTCTGTTTTGTTGCACAAAAATAGACTGTTCTTAAATGAACAATTTGCCTCAGGCAATATTGTAACAATTTATTCAGACAATGCATGAATAAATTGTTACAATAACTTCTTTTGTCACGTCATATCTTTCAATTACAATTCATTTCTATTAAACATTTTTGTTTTGTTTTGAAATGATTTAAAATAATTTAGAGAGTGCTTGACAAACATTACCATTCCTTTAAATAATGATAATACTAACCTAACACATCTCACACATAGCCGTCTGTTTCTAAATAGACAAAACCAGTACTATCGTAACCAAACTGTTTTTAAACATAATTATTATAAACTCATATAGATTATAGATAAATTACACGTAGATCATCATCAACGACCTTTGACAGTCCACTGCTGGACATGAGCCTCTCCTTAGAAAGGTACAATACAACACCTAGGTACAGAACAAATTAATCTTTTCTTATTTTATTGTTAAATATTAAAGCCTAAGATTTTATTTTATTTCGAAAAGAATATTGAGGCAAAATCTCAAGTCTACCCTACATTTATGAATTCAATAAATGGATTATTCAAATAGGACGATGAACAGAATGAAATTAGAAAAAATATTTTAACATTCTAAATTAACACATAATTTTATTCGACAAATTAAATTCGACAGTATAAGCAATAACATTCGTTACTGCTTATACTGTCGAATTTAATTTCGAAGCCATACGTCGAATATATTAAGTTTCCATGTACTAACTGAATGTTAGAACATATTTTTGTCATCATGATCATCATCAGCCTATCGCAGTCCACTGCTGGACATAAGCCTCTCCCATTGCACGCCATATTTTTGTGCTGCATCTAAATTAACGGCGAATACATAATTTATCTTCGATATTTGTTTGTTGTCTTAGACAAATTGATTAAAAATTTGAATAAAATTCTCCAAAATCTGAATGGATTCTCCCATCCCGTTTTAAAATAAACATGGACAAAAAGGTTTAGTCAAATGTAAATGAATCAGAAATTAAGAGATACGCCATCGATAAATACTGATACAGTCGTCTGAGAAAGTAAATTGGAATGGAAATGGGCAGATCGGATAACAAGCAGAATGGATGGCTGATGGACGTCTATCAACCAGATGGGCAGATTAACCTACTAAAGATCACAGAGCTAAAGGCCATACGTGGGTTCAGGCCAATTTCCACTGGGTTCGGCAGTTATTAAAAGATGTTGTTGGACATCTTTTAATGACTCATATGACTGACATAATAATTATAGAAAAAAAGAAGACAACTCTTGCAGATGAATATTAATATGATATTTTAATTCACAAACGCAGTAATTACAAAATTTTGTGTTATATGAAAAAGCGGCTGAAATACATAAAAATAAGGA
The DNA here is from genome assembly GCA_902825455.1 of Arctia plantaginis. Lineage (NCBI taxonomy): Eukaryota > Metazoa > Arthropoda > Insecta > Lepidoptera > Erebidae > Arctia > Arctia plantaginis. Next base: position 4,583,646 of record CADEBD010000303.1, read on the forward strand.
AGTTCAACTGCTATCGTTAGTTTTAGTCGCAATAGCAAAAAAGCTTTTACAAAAATGTGACATTTCATTATATAATATTCATTCAAAGTTAAAGGCACATTCAATGCCATTCACCAACTCATTATAATATTATGTTTGCACAAATAACTTTAAATAACTACTTCACATTTATTTGATACAACCTTGGACGATTATAATTAAACGAGTTCTTTTTACTAACAACGTCTTCATTGTTTAAAATGTAGATATTACGTGACTCCTTACTCTATAAAAAAAAAAATTGAGACTTTTCTTAAATGGAAATTTAATACTTTTTGGACTTAAACTTAGCAGAAAAATATCTATGTAGGTATTTAGTTTGCAAATACTTGTTATTTTGCCGTTTGTTAGTATCGTTCTGGTGGGTGGATCTTCTTCTTTTTAGACTTGCGATTAAATTATAGCGAGTTCGGATCTCCTACCATCTCCAAACCGATGTGATTCCATTTCTAAGACAAGCATGTGATTTATCTGTTTTATCTGAATAAACGATTATTTTTGAGGTTTTTCGTAAAACTCCTTTAAAAATTACAACTCCAAAGTAATTTGCCTAAGGTACTATAATGATTAGCGGTAGGTGTTAAACTTTGGTCTTAAATTGCATCCTTGAAAGTATAAATAAGGGTGTATATATTCAAATAACACATTAAAAATGTATTATAATGTTCCGGAAGCATAAAATACTTAAATTTTTCTCGAGTGGAGTAGTATGTTCCTAATGGTTTTATAAAGTAATTAAATAAAATTCCATCAAAGTATGTTAATATGACGGGCGGCGTTGGTATGACGGGCCTGTTGGTCTAGTGGTTAGTGGCCCTGACTGCTAGGCCGGAGGTCGTGGGTACGACTCCCACCTAGGACAAAAAATTGTGTGATATAATGTATCTATAGTGTTTATTTAAAAATGTTTAGGCATGTTTAACAGCAGTCTGGTTAGTATAGCACAAGGTCTGCCTAGTTTAGGATCAGAATGCACTGTATATGAGATGTGTGAAGTTTTTATTATTTTTATATTAAGAAAAACTAACAAGTAGAAGGGTCTACTAATTAAAAAGTTCTTAATATAACACTTTTAGGTATACTGAATTTAATGAAATAATTAATAATTATAAAAAAATATATTAGGTTAAGCTAACCTCTACAAATATAAATATTTTCAAAATAATATAGAAATATCTAATATATAAGAACAAAACCTAAGTATTGTGGTTAATTCTAGGCATTATTTAGAATATTTTCCTAAAAATACACTAGCGCACCTTATTTTTTTTTTTTTATCTTAAACACTCAGTTTTTAGTTAATCTTCTACTGAAACATCCATAAATTTATAATATTTTTTGAAAATATATAATTTAGTTTTAAAATTTTAATTTATCCAACTAACAATATTTAGCTAATACCTGTAAATATAAAGTTATAACTTTGCAGGCCGATATCTATCTACTGGATGATCCTCTGTCAGCTGTGGATGCTAACGTCGGCCGTCAGTTGTTCGAAGGATGTATCAACGGATATCTTCTAGGCACGACAAGAATTCTGGTCACACATCAGATTCACTTCCTTAAAAGCTGCCGACTATATCATCGTTTTAAATGAAGTTTGTATTAGTTGTACTTTACATTTTCATTTGCAATTTTCTATAAGATAGGCTATCTATGGAAAGAAGAGCTCGATGCCAAACGGGACGAGCTCAAGGCCTGACCAGTGGCGGTCATACATTACAATAATTTGGAGAGGGGGATGGGTGCTGACTTGCAGCGAATGTGGACGCACGTTAATGGCAAATATCGGGTATCTCAGCCACCTGAGAGCACATCAACGAAGCGACGATCGTGCGAACGATCATTATTCAGATTCAAGTCGCCGTGACCGAATATGGTCTGCACGGTATTATTATACAGGCATAAAGTTCTGAGCGATTCAGGGAAGACCGTGTGACATGCTTCACTGTCCATAATAACTTAAAACCTGATTATTTTCTCAGGGGCAGATAGAAAACATGGGTACATACGATGAGCTCGTGTCTTCAGGTAAAGAATTCGCAATGCTGCTGTCTTCATTAGAAGAGGGTAAAGATAAGGACACTGATAGCATGGGGTCAAAGGTGAGCAATAAGATTTCATTTTATAATGTACAGAATGTATTTTATGTATCGTCAGCAATAGATTCATATAAAGATCTAAGGTAATCAAAATCATCTGGTTCTACTACATATGGACCGGTTCGTTTCGTTGCTTTTCACCGAGTGAGTGAGACTACCGGATCCCAAACCCACTCCTCCCATTCTATGAAGATGGTGCACTTAGAGACTAGTAGGGATAGTTAAAGTAGGATATATTTTTACGAGATATTATTAATAATAAAATACCACGTGTTTTATATTAAAATACTCAAACTTGCAACTAACAAAACAAACAACGTGCGTCGCATTTTTTTTCAGTCTCGCCGCGTACGCCATAAGCGGCCAGTGGTTTCGCAAACATGCCCCGCGTGCTTGTAGTAGTGCAACCGATTCACGCGGTTGTACATATAAAGCTTTATCTCTGTTCCGTTCATCAACTCATGTGCCTATACCATAAACAAAATAAGTTTTTTAATCAGGGTTTTCTGTAATGATGCGGTCTGGACAGATCATTGAGTAATAAACTTTTAAACGAACAACATAATAATATGATATGGTAAAAATTTGTGATCATTTCCTAAAATAGTTAAATTACCCACTGCTGGATGTCTCATATTATTTTGTTTATGTAAAACATCACGGAGGCGGATAGCTCTTGTCTTTTAAAAGCGAATAAAATAAAATAAAACTGCAGTGAAGTATGGTTTTACCCAACTTAAGAGAACAATGTATAAGTTCCTAGTTTATTTAGAACTTTCCTTAAACCCTTTGACATCAAAACACTAAATTAATGATAACTATGGATAAACGTTTATGTTTTTTTAAGTATCATATTAACAATAATTACAGAAACCTAATTATACTTGTACATAAGGCATTTATAGAAAACCTTTGCGGCTTGTAATCAATGTACACTGTAAGTCGCAAAATTTACAGTTAGTTATTTAATAAACCATGTAATAAATAAATAATATGATTTGAGTTTGTATTTAATATTATGAGGTTAACGTAAATTAAAACATTTGCACAAGTTGACGTTTAAAAGTTATGGTGAGATATAGCCATATCTTGAAATAAGAATATTTCATGAAATGGTGGACCACATTATGAAGTGATCGATCCTGTGATCTGGCCACGACTTAAATACTAATCGGCGCGAGGACTTTTAATTCACGACACAGGGTTAATAGTTTCTCCGTAGTTCGATATGTTGTTCGTAACAGACAGATAGACATATAACATTTTTAAAATGTGTGAATGTTTGCTTGTTTTAATTAGGGTGAAGAGAAACGACCTCGTCTCAAGGCTCAAGCTAGTATCACTGAGGGAGGAGAAGAGTTACCGAATTTCGAAGCTCAAAAGATGGAAGATGAAGTAAGAGCTTCAGGTAACCTGAAATGGGAAGTCATAGCTTCCTACTTCCGCTCGGGAGGCAGCATTTTGTTTATACTGTACACTTTTCTTGCCGTTGCACTGGCTACTGCTAGCGCCGTAGGTGTTGACTATTGGATTAGCTTCTGGTAAGTGTGTTTAACAAGTTGCTTCCAAAACAGCTACTATAATTTTATTAAAATAAAATCAATATAACATGTATTAGGGATATATTATATAACATGTGAATAAAACCTAATGTTTCTTGAAATAGGCGTAGGATTCCTTGCTGTTCTGAAGCTGTGTTGAAGTGTGTTCTGTGTCGACAATATAGAAAGTAAAAATAAGGGTTCACTTGCATGATGTTGTTACCCAATTTTTGAGATTGTATGTGTTATCTTATAAAGCCCTGTAGCTTTTTTTTAAGGAACTGCCTGCTTTTTTAAGCAGTGGGGTATGCAAACGTATGAACTCCTAACTTTCTTTAATTTCAGCAATATTGAACTTGGTTTGTTTTTGTTTGCTTTTATGAAACTGTGGTATTACTCCGGTAGAGTCGTAAAATCATTGTTCTCAAACAATTATGCTGGTACTGGTAATAGTAGTTAAGTTATGCTGGTTTATGAACAAAACAAGTCAAACCAATCAGACAAAATTTGATCGCAAGGCGATATCTAGTATATAAGTTATATAACACAGCAATCCGAAGTGTCACTTTCGATGTAATATAAGTTTTTTTTATACAAAAATTAATTCACATTTGAGTTACATTTTTTTACAATGTTTCTATTCGCCAAACTGTTCGAACAGTTTGTAGGCGTTCCGCTCAATCTATAATAAACTTAGTACTTAAATGCTAGTTTTTAAATTACTACTACAACGGTGTACTAACAAACAATACAAATATATTCAAGACATAAACAATACATAAATTTAACTGCTCTAATTTTCCCTTCTTTATTACTCACTATGATATGATTCTAATGCTATTAAATACTTAACTTTTTCATTGACTGGCATGATGGCACATTCGGAAAATAACTTATTATAGTCATCTTTATGCGTATTCCTAATTATTTTACCTACAATTATTTTTAAAAATCTTAACTGTATCTTTTTAATTTCCTCTATATATGTTTGAAATGTTAGTCCGTAACAGCAAATACTAGCCCATAACTAATAGCTGAATACGCTAGTGCATAGGATACCACGAACAAAGTACGTCTGTCTAATATTCTTTTGAGGATGTAAAACTTACTTAGAACTGACCTTAATCTATTACATACTATTTCTATGTGTGGTCTCGAGCTAAATCTATTATCTATTATTAACCCCAAGTACTTAATGGTGGTAACTAATTCCAATTCCTTACACTGACAGCTCTGGTTCTTATGTAAACAGTCATATGTGTGCCCTATGATACGTACATTAGCCCCTCCTCTCGTGACTTTATTGTAGGGTGAATATATATTCATATTGAATATATATGAATATTATACTTCAATTTGTTAATTGTTTAAAGGACTAATCAAATGGCGGCATACGAAGAAAGTATGGCTGGTCAACTACCAGGTTAGTAATATAACTACATATATTCTGCTAGCGAGGTAAAAGCAGTGGGTGCAAGAGGTGAGACTAGTGCATTTGAAATGACTACACTTAATTCAAGTCGCGCCTTACTAACACATTTAAAATAACAACTACAATACTTGATCATACAATAATGACCACAAAAAACCGGTTGATTGTAACCGAACCTTTGCCTTTAACCACTATGGATATACCCTGTCCGGATAATAGTCACTTTAAGTTAGCTTGGCTGGAAAAGATAATCGTGGTGCAATTGTTACAATAGAAATGGTGACCTCTCTCTTCTTTTCCGCTTGTTGTGCCAGGAACGGTAATCTATCACTTGATTCGTACTCAGAGAAAGTGGCAAACACATTTACTGCAAGTACATAAAAAACTACAGAAAGTTTGTTTTCCTCCAACTGCACTGCAATGCAATTTTTGCAGGCACTAGACAGTCGTGACGGTTAATAGACAAGTCTCCCGTCTCTAGACAAATTAACTAAAGGGTACATATACCTACCCGCCTCACATATTGCAGTTAGTAACTGCTTTCATTGTAAAAAAAATATAGTCACAATAAAATCATCTCAATGTATTGATGATTTGATGTTCACCTATGTATTTTAAGTGCTTACCTGAATACTAACTTTTATCACCTCTGTCTCTAACACTTGTCTAATAAGATAATGTATTCTTTGTCAGTAAACTTGTTGCCTATTTGTAATATATATGTAAATTAAATATTTCAGACCCTGATTTGAATACACAAGTGGGCCCCTTCACAACCGCTCAATATTTGATGATTTATGGTGGTTTGGTTGGCGCCGTCATTTTCTTTACCAACTTTCGTGTCATCCCTGTCACTCAGCTCTGCGTTTCCGCTTCTCGAAATCTACACAACAGCATGTTTGGCGTCATGTTAAGAGGAATTATGCGATTTTTCGATACCAGCTCATCAGGTAAAGACATTACTATTCCTTAGCTTACATTGTATAGTATAATAATAGTATGAAATTCAATTAAACCTATTGGCTAAGTATCGATCTAACAGTTTCGCACCCAGCAAACCATTGACGTTAATCCACTCCTACATTAAAAAAACACTTCTTGACACTTAACAGGTAATAATAATACAATAAAAAAAGGTAGCAGTTGTTGCCAAAAAAAATACATAAATTGCCTTGCCTACTGCTTTAAAGCTTGAAAATATATTTGATGTTTATAACATCAAATATCTACGTATTTGAGTGCTGTCGCAGGCTTACATACTGAGATTTTCGCAAAATTGTTACAGAATTTTAATCAAGACGCATAACGTTATAGGTCATAATAATAGTACGAGTACCTATTTCGTTGTAACGATCATTAATATCCCAGACGTGAAGATTTTAGCTTTGTCGGTCTATTCAATAGAAGTGCTTGTCAATCGCAGTCCAGAAGAGCTTTCTCTTTAATTCTCACTTTATATTTTTATCCATAGGTCGCATCTTGAATCGTTTCACTAAAGACATGGGTGCCCTTGACGAGATCTTACCAAGAACTTTATTAGACGTGGTGCAGATCTACGGAACATTGATTGGTATTTTAATACTGAACGCGATTGCATTGTACTGGACTCTCATACCAACTGCCGTCCTGCTTACACTATTCTTTTTCATGGTGAAAATATATTTAAAAGCAGCCCAAGGAATCAAGAGATTAGAAGGAACATGTAAGAAAATATTATTTATTGTTAATTACTGTTACTTAAATCATTTTTTAGGTTATTCTATTTTGCATATCTATTTGTGTACTGCTGTTTTAAAAAATTTAAAAAGTTTAGAGAGCTCTAAAAACTCTCATATCCCTCGTCTCTATCGTAACACTGTAGAACATGCATAATAATAATATCGGCAATTTCTTGAAAGTTAGACAATATGTGGGATGTGAATTTGGCAATAATTGTACCAATAGTTGTATCAGCCCATGGATTAATTGCTAAGAGACTCGACCAACATCGTTAGAGCCTCGCGTTGGCAGCTGTATTAAGGGCCTAATGCAAAAAGTAGTTCTCGATACGGTAGGTATTGTGAGGAGGTTTGTGTCTGAGGAGTCCGCACTTTTAAATTAAGTGGAATCCTTTTTTACAAAAAAAATTCATTATATAATTATTACTTATATTAATGTTACATTCCAAACATTTTTAATACCTTTTTTTGCTATTTTGTAGCCAAGAGTCCTGTTTTTAATATGGTGACATCATCTCTAAGTGGTATTTCAACTATTAGATCAGCAAATGCCCAAAATAGACTCATCCAGCAGTTTGATGCATACCAGGTATGTGCATTTATAAAATGTCTTAGAACATCTAAAAAGGTCATAAAGATCCAAGTGGGTGGGACCATTCCGAAGACTAATGAAGTTCATAGTAAACAATGATTTAAAAAAGACAGTAACTTATACACGATAAATATTTATGATATAATCTACAGACATTTATAGTTTTAAAATGAATGTTAATAATATAACCTAGCAATGTACTGTGTGTAGATACTAATGTGATGTGAGTGTGGAGTAAATGATATGTATACTGCTATCGCAGACTATTTTGTACGACATCACATTAGAAATCTTTGATTTTTTTTACTTTCGTCTACTATAATAACATGCATTCATATATATATATTCTGGAATCACTCTCTCTTATGGTGGAAACCGGATTAAAATCTGTTGAGTAGTTTGAAATATCCAAACGTACAGGAACGAAAAGCGACTTTATTTTATACTATGTAAAGAGGATTTGTATTTTTAAACTGCCGAAACCACTAATGCATATCGTTCGTTCCCTTCAACTTCTTAATTTTACTACAAGTTTAAGAAAGGTGCTAAATTCAATTTGTAGTTAGCAAACCCATAGGTATACCAGACTTCCGTATACAAAAAATCTAAAAGCTAGATAAATAATTAATCACTATCACAAACAATGTGAACTTATCTTATAATTTTGAAACGTATTTGTTACAGAACTTACACAATTCTGCATGGAACGGTTTTTTGGCTGGTGGTTCAACATTTGGTTTTTGGTTGGACACACTTTGTTTGCTATACCTCACTGTCGTTATCTTCGTGTTCATCTTTGTTGACTTTGGTACGTGTGAAAATATTATTAATTAATTGTAATTCTGTTGCAGTGGAGTGTTCTGGGGCAGTCATACTAATACCTAATAAAATTATTCGTTTACTATGATGATACTGAGTGTAATTTGTACCACTAAGTACTACTACAAAGGAAAAATATATACATGTGTCCAAATCTACATACCTATTTAAGACTATTGTAAGATTTGCAAGTAAATTAGGGATCTTTGATTCTTCGACTAGGTGTATATCATTTCTTGCAAAAAAGAAATGTTTGTTTTTTAAGTGTCACCTTTTCAACCGATCATGAATAAATTTTCCTAACACGTTGTGAGAGAAAAACGTACGCTTCCCAAGAAATACCAAATTGCTTAGTAAAATCTAGAATACTGCTATAGAAAGCCACGGATTAAAGTTCGAGTCCAATAAATCAATAACGAACCAAAGTCACTAACCAAGGTCGTAACCATACCTCTGTTTCAGAACTACTAGAAAAAACTCTTTCAGTAGCCTATTCTTACCAATAGGCTACTGAAAGAGTAACAACTCTCTCAGTAGCTTGAATAACTAAGTTTCAGCTTTTAGGGAGATATTGGATTCAGAAATACAGGCTAAAAATATATGACAGTGGAGTGAAACCCGCATCAGAATCCTCCAAAATCTTCTTGGTCATTATCTCTAAACTATTTTTAGGTGACCTAATACCTGTTGGCAGTGTGGGTCTGGCGGTATCACAAAGCAGCACCCTAACTGTGATGTTGCAACATGGTGCGAGAATGCTTGTAGAGTTTCTCGCACAACTTACCAGCGTAGAACGTATTCTGGAATACACTAAAGTTGAAACCGAGAAAAATCTCTTCGAAGGACGTGAGTATTACTAGCTTACTTAAATTTGCATAAGTTCACAAGAAAATCCTTCTAAAAAAATGTCGAACCAACTTCAAATAATACTAACAAAGAGCACCCTACAAACTTAGCAGCAATCGCGATTGATTTTCTGACATTTTTTGAAGAGTTGCGTTGTCTGTCTCCGAAACTCGTCATCAGATCTACATGAACTTTAAATGGGACCATTTCGGAATAAACGCCTTTAGAATAAAAAAAATAATCTTGAAATTCCGTCCATTACCCGTTTATAGTCTGACAGAGTTATGCCCGAACATACATAAAAGAATATAAACATCTGAATTGATAACCTCCTCCTTTTTGAAGTCGGTTAAAAACAAATAAATTCAAATAATCGAAGTAACAGCATAGGAAACAATTTAGAAACAGGCGCTCCCTCACGCTTTCTTTTATATGAAGTAAAGATTTTGTCACATACCCTATTTTGAATGAGGAGCCCAAGAAAAGAAAAATTAAGGTTATGTTATAACTGTTATAAATTAACTTATTTTATATCCATTTTTTAATAATACTGTTGCGCCATAGGATTGAATGGTTTTTCTTGTGCCTGGAAGACAGCGCTATCTAGTATCAAGTAGGGCACACACAACGCTACGCATTGTGATTATGGTTTTTAATTCCGATGCTTGCTTGCAGCACCATCTAGTGTCGAATATTGGCAGATTATAGAAATTTGTAGATGCCTTATTGTACGAAGTTCTGTCTGGAACATTCAATAGAATATTCGTTATTACTCTAGTAAATTCAATAGCACTATAAAAGCGGAGCGCGTTGACCGTACGGAACAGTACCTTTTTTTTTATGTTAGAGGGGGCAGACGAGCAGATAGGTCACCTGATGGAAAGTGACCATCTCCGCCCATGAAAGGTATGCAACTTAGGAGTCACAAACGCGTTGCCAGCCTTTTAGGAAGGAGTACGCTCTTTGCTTGAAAGTTATATTAATTTTTTATTTGTTTGTTATTGGAGTGTGAGTGTTTGTAATTAACCAACAACTTTTATTTACTAAATACCCCCCGCTCGTAACAATACGAAAATTACACAAAATTGGCACTAAGTTTTCTTCATGAATGCAGAATAGAAATAGTGTTTATTTTGACTATTAAGTAGCTTTTTGCATTTTTTATAAATATCTAATACGTAGATCGATTTAAATACATTGTTATACTTCTATGATCAGCTCTAGCTATACCACCAAGCTGGCCATCTCGGGGAAATATTATCTTCCAAAATGTTTCACTAAGATATGCGCCAACGGAAGCCCCAGTTCTCAAGAATTTGAACATTGAGATCAAAAGTGGATGGAAGGTATGTAAACGTAGTTAGCATTTTCTATATTTGAGATTAATAAGATTTTTAAGCGCTTTTTAAGGAATGTGAAAATTTTTAAACTAAAGGGTTTTATGCAGAAAAAACAAATAACTAAATAATTAATTTTAATATGAATTTAAGTTTAAATTTAATGCGAAAACGGTTACAAAAGTCCCATAAATATTGATCCGTCACGGAACAGATAGTCGATACAATAACCAATCAAGTTAGACTGATCAATTCTATAAAACAGAAGATTTAAAGATTAAAGAGTTATAGCTGAAATTCTACCACCAGACACTCTAGCATTAATTAGTCAGCACAATATTTACTATTAACTGCAATTTTTTTCAAATATAAATAGGTGGGAATAGTTGGACGTACTGGAGCGGGAAAATCTTCACTCATATCGGCCTTATTCAGATTCGCCTACATCGATGGATCGATAACAATTGATGGACTAGATACATCACTACTTGCGCGTCAGGTATGGATTTTACAGTACTTTTATTCGACATCGCGTGGGCTGAATTTATTCTCAAGTTTATTGTTGTTTACAGGGTCTTCGTTCAAAAATTTCAATTATTCCACAAGAGCCAATTCTATTCTCTGCGACAATTCGATACAACTTGGATCCATTTGATATTTATAGTGACGATGATATCTGGAGAGCACTAGAACAGGTCAGATCATATGTTAATATCTTGTCATGTCATGAGTAGTCTATAGATAAGTTTAACCTTTACCAGTATATTGTTTTTCAATATTGCAGGTCGATTTGAAGTCAGCTATTCCTTCACTAGACTTCAAAGTTACGGAAGGAGGTGCTAATTTCTCAGTAGGACAAAGACAACTAATGTGCTTAGCGCGTGCTGTTCTACGGTCTAACCAGATACTCATCATGGATGAAGCTACGGCGAATGTTGATCCTCAGTAAGTCGGAGTTTATCAAAAGTTTCTTGATAACTTGTGTAAAACTTATAATACTGTTCTTGTTTGTTACAGGACCGACAATTTCATTCAAGAGACTATCAGGCGTCAATTCGTATCATGTACAGTATTAACAATAGCTCACCGTCTCAACACTGTTATGGATTCAGATCGGGTACTCGTTATGAGCAGCGGTGAGGTTGCAGAGTTCGATCATCCTTACGTGCTACTCTCTGACCCCAATAGCCAATTTTCATCTATGGTGAGGGAGACCGGCGAGAAAAATAGTGCAGTGCTCTTCAAAGTGGCACAAGATGCTTATTTTAGAAGTAATCTGCAAGAAAATGCGAGATAACTATAGCATTAAGATACAAAGTGATAGATAATGAATAGAATGTAACTGAGAATTTAAGTCATCACATCATCATCACATCAACAGCCTATAATAGTCCACTGCTGGACATAGGCCGCTCCTTAGAAAGGAGGTTTTGGCTTACTATACCACACTGGCCAGACGGGTTGGAATCGAGTTTGTGCCAAGTTTTCCTTCTCTTTGCAGTGCTGTTGTCTTACGTAGTTTGCTCCCTTAGTAGGCTCTTACGACACCCACGAAATGAATAGGGGTGGTGACATTCCGTATTCTTAATCCGTCACCACACGGATAAAATGTAGAGAAAATTTAAGTATTAGTGACTAAATAAATATGTCCTTAGTTATTGTTTAATAAACACATCTCAAAGCATAATAAAAATAATTATATTTAATTCAACTTTTTACTGATATTTAGAGGCAACAAATGGAGAAAAAATAAAATTCATTTAAACATTATATTTATTGTACTTTTTTAATCATTCTATCCGAAATATTATTATGGAATTTATATACTCGTATTACGGATAGAATGCGAGCAACCCGTCAAGAAACTTATTATGTGGATATTACTTAGTTCTGAGTCAAGATTATCAAACTATTTAAAAGCCTGTTGGTGTAGTGGTCAGCAATCCAACCAGCTAAGCCAGAGGTCCCTGATTCGATTCTAAGGTAAATACGATGATTTGTTCTGTGTCTGGGTGTAGTTGAGCAGGAGGTTTATCGAGCCACAGTTCTAAAATTTGTTTCTTGTTGTGATACTTTAAACTGATTTTGACACAACTGGTCTTACAGCCACAAGATGTGAACTTCTATTTAACAAACCGTTATACCGTTTAATCGTTTCACCGTTCTACCTGTGGTAGAGCTATGCTGCGGCACAATTGAGCCAGCTTGACCTTAGTGATACTGGCTTTACAAAAAACTGATGTTAAGCCATTCTTCCGTTGCTTTCACTGATTAAGTGAAATTAACGAAGCGCTAAGGCCCTCCTCCCTTTATTTATTGGGGGAGGGGGCTCAAAGAACACACAGATTGTGACTCTTGAGTTCTAGCTGTCCATAGGTGTGGTATTCCCTTACCATCAGGTGACACCTCTGCTCCTTTGCCTCTTAATACATAAAAAAGAACAAAATTACTGAGTAACGGAATATAAAGAGCAATGTTGCATTGCTTACCCTTTCTATAAAGCCCTGGCTCTGCTGTCAGAAAGGAGGGCTGATCATGCACGCCAAACGTCTTCTGGGATGGTGACAGCGAAAGAGTGCATATGATAAGTAGAATACCACAAACAATAAAGTTACCAAAAGTACTTGCGATTTGTTGTGCTTTAGGTAGGTTGGAAAGTTCCCTATAGCGTTGCGAATAGCACACAAACACACACCCATCATTTCCTATTCTTTTGTTGCATAGTTACTACAATATAACTACACCCTTATTATTTAGTTCTCCAAATTTCATTTATATTAATGTATCTCATTTTATTATATCGGCACGACTACATTTTTAATTTGATACTTCACTATGTCATGTGTCAAGTAACAAAACACTTCAACAAATGTTATAAGTCTATGAATTCAGTACTTTTTGTCTATTGCGTATGAAGTTTTAACCTATTTTTTTTTTGCAATTTTAGTGAAGTCAACTACTAACACGTAGCCGTTCATACGTATAAGATACATTATGTAAATTATAAAACCTTTTAAGCTGTCAATCGTGCGTTATTTCTAATAAGAAACAAAATAATTCACAAGCGCCTCCTGTAAAATAGAAGCTAATCAACATAAAACCGTCGTTAGTACATTTACGAGAATTTTGTACAGACTTCGATTACTACTCAGTTTTGACATACCGTATGCTTGACAATGGAACCTTATATTAATTAGTTATTATTATATTAATTAGTTTATTTCAAAGGGTCTGTTGATTAAATCGATTCAGGAGTCTATGTAGGCAACTTTACGGCTTTGATCTTGCAAAGCCTAAAGGTTACCTACATAGTGCTTAATATTCATTTCGCTAAAGGTAGAATCACTATTTCTCATTTTATACAGAAAAAGATTCTACCGAAGTTTGATCTCGAAAATTAAAAGCAAAATTTAGAAAATTATTGTGAAACTTAAATGGTGCTTAGAAGCGATTGCCGTCAGTCATGAGGGGATGCCACACAATTTCATTCGTAGTGTTCTAGCCGGCAGTGGAGTTGTACCAATGGCACAAGGCCTACGAAAGTTGCTCCTATGGCCCATTAATCCACCCGAGCGGTACATAAATCCAATATTCGAAGGGCAATGGGCTCAGATTCGCTAGGTCTTAAGGGCTAAGGAAAGACCGACTAATGGAAGGGTAGCCCAAACGGGGATTATGGGATTTACTCAAGCACGGTAGAACTACACAAGAGGGGAAACCTTGAACCCTATTGAGTACTCCCACCATACTTGAGACATTTATATAGTAATTAATAGTCGAGTATATAGGGCAGCTGATCAGATTAGTAAAAAAAAACGATCGTTATAAAAACTCGAGCGCATTCGGCAAGGTTAGTTAATTACATGCAGAAAAGTGTGCTTTTCAATAATCTGAGAATTTGAGCTTGACATAAGGAAAATGGAGAGTGACATGGTAGCAAAAAAAAACTTCACCTGGATATTCACGAGTGTTATTTTCCCACCATGCAAACCAGCAGATTAACATTTCTCCGTTATCGTACACGTGCTTACATTTTTTATATCTGAAGCGCCAGAGTATTTCTTTGTGACTGCTTTTTTCTTTACATTTTTGAAATCCTGTACACGCTCTCCCCACATTCTTTTTAGAATTTAATCTACTTAATTCAATCGGTGGTTCCTCGATGCTCGGGTAAATCTGAGTGCCACAACTGATGATCATGGTTCAAAATGAGAGTTCGTGGGATTCCGCCGTCTCGTTTTCCGAGGAGGTGATGATGGTTAAAGAGAAGGTAATGTTAGCTAAAGAGGAGGTGATGTTGGCTAAATAGGGGTGATGTTGGCTAAAGAGAAGGTGATGTTGGCTAAAGAGAAGGTGCTGTTCGCTAAAGAGCTGATGTTGGGTAAAGGCGGCGGGACGGGTTAAGCTAAGTTTAGATATGACCTTGACATGTAAAACAAGACAAAAAATTAATTGCTTAACGCCCATAGTTTTAAAAATTCACTTACCAATCGCTGCCGCAATTTCTGTGGCAGTAGCGGCAGTGATATAAAGACCAGGAAAGGTAGGCAATCACCAACAGAAAAATAAAAGATAGTACCAAAGTACTTTTTGGCAAGTACAGTGGTTCTGATGTACAGTTTTCACAATAGCTAGGTCTCTTTGATTGTGGGGCTGTACCATAAACTTGATATGTTTTAGGCTCCATAATTTGTAAGGGTTATGTGGAATCCATCGATTATTGGTTTGTTGATGTTTGCTGTTTAATTTGATTACATTGTTCTTAGTGTGACAAATATGTCTAACGTCATAGCTGTCATTGCCTAAACAAAACAAGAACTTTTTTTTCTGCACTCACGGCACAGATTACTTAAAGACAATGCGGCAAGCACACTATAGAGGTCTTATATATCTAGCTAAGCTAAGCTAAAACGAGCCGATATTCTCCGACGGGGCTGGTGATATTCAATAATTCGACGACCGAATGGCGTAGTGGTTTGTGTAACGGACTGCTATTCCAAAGGTCGCGGGTTCGATTCCCGCTCAAGTCAAGCATTTGTGTGCATGAACATTTAATGTTTGATTTGGTCTGGGTGTTTCTATGTATAATATGTATGTATTTACAAAAAAAAAGTATATATGTATTTATATCAGTGGTCTAGTACCCATAGTACAAGCTCTGCTTAGTTTGGGACTAGATGGCGTTGTGTGAATGTGGTACAATATTATTATTATTATAATTTTATGGGATTACCGTCTCAATCTATCATAGGTTAAAGTGTGTTGAAGAGATGTCGCGTAATTAAATGTAAACTGCACAAATAACATTTTTAATAACTTTAAGAGGGCCGTGTAAGCTAATAAACAAAATATTGGTAATAATCTTAGTTTTTGTAAAATGTTAATTGTATCATGTTTTCATAAATTGACAAGTAAAAGCATTAAATCACTTAGCGATTGTTTGGTAGAACTAAAATCGGTTAAAACCTATCAGTTGCATGAGTTATCAACATTGCAATGTAAAATGATAAAATATTTTATGAAAATCAATACTATTTTGTTACTTATTTCTAATCGTATGAGTTAAAGTAATCAAATATTAAATATTCATCCCAGTTAGCCAGTTAACCAATGCAGTTGAAGTTTCTGGCATCAGCTTCTAGTAATTAATAGAGCTTAAGTTTGATTCTAGGTATTCGAAATTTCTGGAAATATAAATGCCATGCCTATGTCCATAGCCTTAGTCGAGTAGATGAGGTTAATGTCTAGGTTATCCTCTACTAGTCAACTAGGATATTTATTACCAACATATCATCAAGAGAAACAACTTTGAGAAAGAAGAAAACTGCGTCGTATTTGCTCAACAAAATGAACAGAATATTAAGGAGCAATACTATGTGCTAATATATTAAATATCACGCTACGACCCCTGAAAGTGGAGCAGTGACTATACTGGTCTGTTGGACTGGTTATTAGTGATCCTGGCTGCTAAGTCAGAGGACATAGGTTCGATTCAGACCTAGGACAATATTAAGCGATGATCATGATCATCATTTGCTCTGTGTTTGGTTGTAATTTATCTATAAAATGTATGAAATAAAAATGTTTTATATGTATGTTTATTAATAGTTTGGTTATCATAACACATGCTCCGCCTAATTTGTAATTAGACGACAGTGTGTGGTATGTGTAAAAATATATTACACACGCAGGACAATAAAAACATTAGTAGATAGTGTTTAATCATCTTAAATTCAAATATCTTTAGTGTAGCAACATTTTGATATGACAACATAATTTAGTCTTAAAAATAAAACTATACAGCACAATACAGAATATGAAATACCTTCATTTTCTCGATTCAAAGAATTATTTTTTAGAAAATACTGCAGGTATATTTAATAAAAATAAAACAGTTGTCGAAATTACGTTTCAAACTGACAATTCAAAATTGTGAGAAAACGGTCTATCAATTCTAAGGAGTCATGTCTCTGTCATGGTCTGTTACTGTTTCTTTGGCTTTTATAGTTTCGTTAGTTCGAACCTTAGAGTATTTTTTGTATAAGTAAGGCGCTATAAAATTTCCCTACCTTGATCATCCGTCACCATCAGATAGTTATATTATTACTTATATGTTCTGAAAAAACTGGTTGAAAAAAAATCATGTTCTTTTTTTCACTGAACTTGCCTTTATAGTTAAAAAATCTCATTTGTGTTTCATCTGATTATAGATATTTTTGTTTATCTAAAGTCTATAATGTAATTGAACGCAGAACTAAATTGTTCATCGGAAGAGAGGAACTAAAGCTGGCGCGAAATAGTGTGTAAATTACAAACCTTCAAGAAATGAGCATACTCCTTCCTCAAAGGCCGGCAACGAGTTTTTGACTCCTGACTTGCAGCTGTTCACGAACGGCGTTAGTCACTTTCATATTGCATATTGCATAAGAGAAAATTTCGATTAAAAATCGATATAATACTTTTTTCCTACAGTTCATGAAATCGCTTGCTAACGTACCTTGCTAACTCTAGAAAATGCTTATAAGTTTTACATTAACTGGTTTAGTCACATTTAAAGAGACTTATATTACTATTTTCTACTTATAGTAAATACATTTTACTACTTATTATAAATTATACTTATAGCAAATACTTAATACAATTTCATTAAGCTTCCTTATTATCACTATCAAATTTATTTTTTGCAATTTCTTGAAGGAGCTTGCTCATCTTTTCCCCAGTTTCATTAACCATAAATCTGAATTTGCTGGAAGGGCTCGATAACAAAACGTGTGGATGGTCAAACTCGGCGACTTCGCCTTTATCCATGACGAGCACACGGTCTGAATCCATGATTGTGTTTAGACGATGAGCAATTGTCAAAACTGTACATGACGCAAATTCACGACGAATGGTCTTCTGAATCAATGCGTCCGTTCTGTAAGTAGTAGATATACATATAATATAGGCAGTTACTTTAATTTGTATTGAGAATGATTTTTTATAAGAAAAAACAGCATGAGGGGTCTATGGACCCCAGGTCGGAACGAAGTTCTGCAAAAAGTGTCCGAAAACAGTCTTGTTACACATTTTCTGGTCTCGCTCCCATCCGCTCAGAGCATGTAACGTGCGATAAGGAACTTCGTTCCAATAAATATCAGAATAAAAAATAGTTACAACTGAATTATGTTAAGGCTTAGGAAACTTACTGAGGATCTACATTAGCAGTGGCTTCGTCCATTATAAGTATTCGATTGGAACGTAGAATGGCTCTAGCCAGACACACAAGCTGCCGCTGTCCCATTGAGAAGTTGCTGCCTCCCTCGGACACTTTAAAATCTAGCGCCGGAATTGCATCTCTCAGTTCCACCTAGCAAGAATTAATCAATTATATCTTTTTTAACTCAAAAGTACAAATTGAATAAGTAATTTAACTTTCATATAAGTGCAAACGCGGTGCACACAATTAAAAAAAATAATTAAAAATTTACCTTAAGCAAACAGAATCATTTATATAAACTGATTTATGGTGAATAAATTAATTTAATTGTGTAACCGGTTAATGAAGAAAATTACCAAGGAGTTTTATAAAATGTACTAAATATAATACAACTGTTGGTAGACATGAGAAACTCTGGGTGTGTTTTCGCCCAGCACACTATTTGCTTGCATGGATAAACACACTATATGGACTTTACAGACATACATGAAAATATAGAACAGAAAAAGAGAAAGAACACCCAGACTCAAAACAACATGGATCACGTAGTGTTGTCCCATGTGGGCATCGAACCTGCTTATACCACTACGCCATCCGTGCAGTCATTGCAATTTTTTATTGCAAAGTTTTGTTATTTTTTGCAAATTTTACAAGCATGGTGTATGTACATGGTAACTGAGGCTTGAAGAAATTACCTGTTCCAATGCTCGCCAAATTTCGTCATCACTATAATTATTAAATGGGTCCAAATTATACCGCAGTGATGCTGAAAATAATACTGGTTCTTGTGGAATAATTGAAATCTTAGATCTGAGATCCTGAAAATAAAATAAAATAGTTCTATAATGTTGAGTGCATGACAATGCAGAGATTCAAGGTACCAAGCCAACGACCACTACTTTGAATGTTAAATTCCGTAATCGATTATAATACACATACGAGTATAAATGATTTGAGTGTAACTAGTTAGTAGAATATATATTTTTACTTGAAATTGTAATTATTGCGAAAACCCATAAAAACTTTAATAAAAAGTATGCAATGTTTTTGAAATTAGTTTTAATGGATTTAAAACAACGATGAACGAAATAAAAAAAATATTTAGATTTAAATGTTTAACTTTAAACATTTCACCTGTTTTTATGAGAAATAAGGGCTATAATATCTGTAAATACCTTTTTTTGAAACAGTCATTTTATACCTTATTATACCTTTTAAGGGATAGTTTGTATACCTACTGTCTTGCTGACGTAAACAATATCCGAAAGGGTTGGTACGAGTCAATTTTTCAAAAACGAATTTCACCAACGAATATTTGGTGTCACCTCTGCGATAAATGGGTTTTGCAATATTTTTTTTTTAATATTGCTTGTTATTGTTGTATAATGTACGTTGTGTTGTACATCCCATTTAGAAAATTAAATATAATTAAGATTCAAATGTTTTACCTTTTTAGCAATACCTTCTGTCTCCAAACCATCGATTTTGATGCTACCTTCGATATTAGACAGTCGGAACAAAGCTGCTATTAACGATGACTTGCCAGCCCCAGTCCTACCGACTACACCCACCTGTAATAAATAGTTTAGTTTTAATATTTTATAACAATATTTTTTAATACTTACTTATTTTATTTAGGTAAGTTTCACTCATAACATAAATTAAAAATATTTAATAATCTTATTTAATCTAGCAAAATTCTTCATATATCTGTTGCAATAGCTTTTCAATAAAAATAACCTACACAATTTAAATAAAAAAATAAAAATAGTACCTTCCAACCGTTTTTAATTTCGAAATTCAAATTCTTTAGTACCGGTGGATCTTCCGGAGAATACTTCAAAAACACATTTGTAAAGAGCACATTTCCTTGAGCTGGCCATTGTTTAGGTGGAACAGTTGCTGAAACATATTTTTATTGACTTACTTTGGTCCGCATTAATTATAATAATTACATTTATAGGCTATTTCTATAATGCTATTATTACATCTTAAATACACCTACGTCCATTTTCCATATTTGGTTCGACAGGGAGTTTGGTGTATTCGAGAACTCTCTCGACAGCCGTCATTTGAGCTAAGAAGTCAGCTGTAAATCGTGCTGCCATCTGAAGTAACATCGTCAGTGCCATGGACTGACTGACGGCTAAACCCACACTGCCCACCGGTATCAAAGCACCTAGATTTAGAAAAAAAAAGACGTTAACACTCAATTCAGGTGTCACATTCCAGAAGTTTCCATTCATTCACTGACAAGCTACGGTATTTGCCTTATCAACCCTTTATTTCTCAAATAGTACTAACCTCAGAGCTAAATAAGTAAGTCTGTGCTACAAAATATTAATTCATGCATTATCAGACTTGTTTCATTAGTCCTGTTTCATAACTAATTTTAAATAAACTTATATTCATTATTAAAAAAATCAAAACAAATTTATACCTTTATGAAATGATCCCGATTCAGATTCGAATTCTGACGCCCCGTATCATTTTTTAGTCAATTTTTTTTAAAGTTTATGTTCTTTTGCGTGGAATATAAAAAGCGCTGCCTTTTAGGCATAAGCATCGTGCAAATAATAATAACCCCAAAAAACCCTTATTTTGACATTACAAACAGACAAGCAATTTTACTTATTTGAATAGATGTATAGATAAAATGCGACATCGCAATCTTCCCGAGATGTGATCAATAGAGAGAGTGCAAACGCTGACTACACCTTAAGAGATAGATTAAAGTAAGTTACTACGGAATTGTTTATCTTAAAAATATCTACAGAAAAGTTTGCAATGGTATATGTCTATCTCCTAAGAAAAACCCACAGTGACCTTTTAATCTTTTTAAAAATTTACAAAAAATAATGGGTAAGTAACGACGCTATTTTAAACAATACGGTATTGTTCAATATCCAAATAAATACGTTAGAAACGTTGTGCATTTAATGAAGCTCAAAATTGCCTTTCACATCATATCGTCAAAGTGAATATCTAAGTAGATATCAGAGGTTAAAATGCGGAGGCAACGCGGCCGTCGCAGCGGCATGCAGGAGCGGAGCGGGCCTATAGTTAAATATACTTATAATCTCTAAAAGTTTTTTTAATAAATATTAAAAAAAAGTGCTACAATAGTCCTATAAATAGGTATAATGAACAAAAAGATGAGTTGAACTACAGTTAAGTATAATAAAATAAAATAAAACTTACTAAAGTCTATTAGGAGGAAGGTAGCCAAGATTACACCAAGGTAAGCCAAACAGAGGGCGTCTAGATACAAACCAAATGCAGTAGAACCTCCGACGAAAGTATAAAATGCGCTTGTATGGAGATCCTAAAATTGTAAAATGGTAATCATTTAATTTAAAATTTTAAGATGTCAGAAATATTCTTGAGTACATAAAATCACCGCAATTGTTGCAATTAAAGTTTCGTATAATACAGCATCTATAAAAAGAGCTGTTGAGATAGATTACGTATTTTGGTTTTCAATACAAAATAAGAAAGTAAAGAAAAAAAATATCTAAAGATTTTACCTGAGCGTTGTCAAATGATCTCAGGAGTCTAGTCTGAGACTGAGAACTTCTTATGGTTGATAGTCCAGATATGGTTGAATTAATCATTCCAAATACGGGACTTTTAGCTGTTGAAACAAAAACAAATATTAAAAATAAATGAAATTATCAGAAAGAAATAGGTAGCTTAGCGTTTTTTCTTACTTGTGTAAACTACGGTGTCGTTCGAGAGAATATTATTTTAAATGTTTGTTCTATTATTATAGCAAACAAATATTTCTTCATAAAATAAAATTCAAATCGATTCAAAATAATTACACAAGTCTCATAGATAAAGGTGTATGAAAAAAATGATGAATGAAAAAACCAACAACATCTTACATATAAATTATTGAACTTTTGATTTTACTTACTCGTGCCTTCCAATCTCTTTACAGCTTGGGCCGCGTTCAGGTACCATTTGAATAAGAAACCGAAAATAATTATAAGTACAAAGGTTGGTATCAAAGTCCAGGGTAAAGCTACAGCATTCAATATGAGGATACTGGTCAAGGATAGATACATTTGAACTGTTTCTAGAATGCTACGGGGTAAAAGTTCATCCATTGCGCCCATATCCTTCGAAAATCTGTTTAGAACGCGACCTGTTAACAATCAAATAGAAATGAAATTACATTAATGAACATGTCAATTCATATTTGATTCTGCGAACACTTAACACGGTCCGTGTGGTGACGGATTAAGAATACAGAGTGTCACCACCCCTATTCATCCCGTGGGTGTCGTAAGAGCCGACTAAGGGAAATAACTAAGCAGGACAACAGCACTGCAGAGAGAAGGAAAACTTGACACAAACCCTTTACCAACCCGTCTGGCCAGCGTGGTATAGTAGGCCAAAACCTCCTTTCTCAGGAGAGGCTTATGTCCAGCAGTGGACTATTAAAGGCTGTTGATGATGATGATGATGAACACTTAATACTAACTAGTTGTATTTATTGTAAAAATATAATAGCCACTAAGAAAATGATCTCATTATTATTTTAAATAACTGATCATTAGTCATAGATTTCCTACACACAAAATGATTCTCAATTTTCACTTTTTAGTTATTACAATCTGAGATTAATAAAGAAAGTAGATATATATTGGATAAATGTCATACCATGTTGTGAAAGTACGACTAAAGAACATGTCTTACGGCTTTGAGCTGATCCTGGTTACAGATGGATCCCGCCAAAGGATACTTGACACTAGTAGAAGTAAAATTCAATTTCATGATTTTTAATTCTTTTTTTCTATCGACATAATACCTTATTAATTTATATATTTATTTAGACATATTGAAAAGTGCTTAAGCCTAGTGCTTAAATAAATGTTGTAACAGAAATTAAGAATAATATAATTTGCCACCTGTAGGCACGAATTAAGAATACAGAGTGTCACCACAGCTATTCATCCCGTGGGTGTCGTAAGAGCCGACTACGGGAGCAAACTACGAAAGACAACTACACTACAAAGAGAAGCAAAACCTAGACCAAATAACTTACTTAAAACCAAAAGTAAACCAAAACCTCCTTTCTAAGGATAGGCTATGGCCAGTAGATTTGTTCTCTATTTTTGAAAATTCATTAATACCTATTACATTTCTAATAAGCTTCGAGGACTCGAGGTCCTACTGCTACTGTTAACTGAGCACATCTTAACACCCTCATCCCTAAACATAGGATTGTATGCTAACGTGTGATGCTTATGTTTATTGCGTACAATAAATTCATAAAATAAATTCACCTGATGGATTCGTATCAAAGAATCTCATAACAGTTACAATCAGCTTTTCGTATATGGTATTGTGAAGATTTTGTGATGCTCGCATGGTCATTACTACAAAACTGATAATCCTAAGTTGAGAGAATAAAATAATTCCTAATATCACAGAGCCATACACTGTCAGGTATTGCGCTGTTGTCAGTAAACCGATTTGGGCATCCAAGCTTGTATCTGCAATAAAATAAACGCACTTTAGTTATTTATTAAACGCTAAATAGCTATCCATGAAAAAAAACAAAAGTGTTTCTTGTTACAAAAAGGTGTAGCCGAAAATAAATACTACATTTTTAATACCTTTTTTTTAAAATAACATATGCTATATCTGCCTTTAGGTAATTGTTAAACTAAATCACACATTAAATTACCACATAGAAGAATGTTATCGCTACGTGCGATAACATTCTTCTTGACACTTCTTCTTTGTATTAAATAACAAGAGGAAAAAGCAACAATTAAGAAATGTCTGCTAATGTAGCAGTTGTTATTTAAGTTCTGTTTACGAGATTTTATTTTAGATTAAAATTATAGATTTTTCTAAAAAAAAATAATGCGTTACGTGCTCCAAGGGTTTAAAATACGACACTAAAATGTTTCTCTCTGTAACAATCTAAAAATGTATTTATTTTTTAGTCTTCTCTCCTTTTTATGTTATGTGTAACCATGTTGTATACTTTAAAAGTTATATAGAATGCAAAATAATATTTTCCACACAGTCCCACTCGTTTATTTTCTTATGTTAAAACTTGAGAGGACGGTTTTCATTGCCTTTTGTCACTTTTGGCACTCTTATTGAATCTTTAGTAAATCATGATAAGACACTACAGTGACGTGACATTTTTGTTATATGCATGCGATAAGTAAACAATGTGCCCAAAAGAAAGAGATATTATTAGGTTAATAAGAGTTAATATATTCATTACCCTGTTCTCGAGATTATAAACGTATTTATAGGTCAGGAAATTTATATAAATAACAATCTTGCCACAAACCTGGTTCTGTTTCAGCAGGTAATGAAAGTAGATAGCCACTTATTTGATTTGTCCTGAAATTTAACATAAATATAATTTATACATTATTATTATCCATCTTCTGTACCTACTATTTCTCAGCTTAAAATATTTATCTATAGAAATTCAACTTAATTTAAATTTTTATTTCAAAATTGCCTTACTAGTATCGTACGCAACCGAGAATCTCTACTGATTGACGTGACTTTTCCACATGAATAACACTGACTTTTTTTTATTAGTTTTATATTCGTTATGCAACAAATATAAAAACATTCCGTCTTTATATTGTAGTATTGGTGTAGATAAAATTTAAGTTGATGTCCTCTGTGGCATATCGGCAGCGGACTCGATAAAAGAGGTAAATTCTGGCTTAATGAATAAAGTCTTTTTGAATATGTCATGGTGTTACTTCTATATATATATACTAGTATAGAATAAAATTCATAGTTCTAACCAGAAACTGAGCCAAAAGTCTGAGGTAGTAGCAGCGCCTTGAGTAATGAGCAATGCAAACAGCGCCAAAAGAACATAGCACCAAGATTGCACAGCTTTGAGGTATTGCCAGATCACTTCAAATTTGAGACTGCCAGTGGCTCTTTCTTCTGCTTCTAAGACTTGCGCCTTTTCCTCGTCACCTTCTTCGCTCTTGACGGAGATCCTCGAAATTCGAGTCATGAATGGGGGTCTATCTTTCTATAATAAGAATATATTGAAAATTAAATAAAAATAAATAATATACTACCACATTTACACAAAGCCCAAACTAAGCAGAGCTTGTACTACACAACTGATACAAAAACATATTAACTTTTTTTTGTAAATACATACATATTATACATAGAAACACCCATCGAACCCGCGACCTTTGGCTTAGAAGTCCGTTACACAAACCACTGCGCCATTCGGCCAACTATTTGTGAAGAGCAAATTTTAATCGATCCAAATTTAATTAATTATATAAATAAACAAAAAAATCATAACTTCGTTTTAAACTTCATTTATGCGGTGTTGATCAAACTGTAGTTAATCAATTATAGGTATTAAAAATGCTGAAATTAGAACTTTTGCTATAGTATTATGCATAAGTAGCACTGCTACTATTTACCACTATTTACTTGAGAAGGGGTGATTATCTGCCTACCCTTATCCCAATCCCTTATTGGGGTCGGCGCAGTAAGCATGACTCTTTCATTCTACCCTATTATTCGTCATCTCACTGTTTACTCACTT
The DNA here is from genome assembly GCA_902825455.1 of Arctia plantaginis. NCBI lineage: Eukaryota > Metazoa > Arthropoda > Insecta > Lepidoptera > Erebidae > Arctia > Arctia plantaginis. The sequence continues at coordinate 4,609,344 of CADEBD010000303.1, forward strand.
TCTAGCCCTATCCTCACTCACACAATCCATCCACCTTTTCTTTGGTCTTCCTCTTCTCTTGTACAACACTTTCTTCGCCATATTCTCCTCATCCCTCCGCAAGACATGTCCACACTAAACTAACCTATTACTTCTTAGCGTTTCATCTTCATCTTTTAGACTCCTTCGTATTTACTCATTTCTAACCTTGTCCATCCGAGTCACACCACACATCCATCTCAGTATTCGCATTTTGGCTACGTGCAGGCGTCTCTCATCCGTTCTCTTAATGGGCCAACTTTCAGAACCATACAGGACGGCAGGTCTGATGATAGTTTCATAAATTTATTCAGACGAGGTGATATAAACATGAATTATGTTACTGTTGCAACAGTTAATAGGTACCGGTAATTGCTTGTTATCAATCGAACGACACGCTATATATAACAGTATATAAAAAATATTGACGGGCCCGGTGGTCTAGTGGTGACCCTGACTGCTAAGCCGGAGGTCGTGGGTTCGATTCTTACCCTGGACAAATAATTGTGTGATAAGCACGATCATTTGTTCTGTGTCTAGATGTGTATTTATGATATGTTTTTATTTAGAAATATATAAGTATGTTTCTCAGCAGTCTGGTTACCAGTGTACAGGCTCTGACTAGTTTGAGATCAGACGGCCTTGTGTGAGATGTGTTATTATTATTATTATAATATTACCCGCCTGATCTATTTCTCATTACTACTTCAAGATAATGTTTAAAAACAGAATTTTGAATAAATTATTACTCAAAACTTATATCTTGCGTATCTTGAGCTATATTCTATCGTATATTCTATCGTATTCTAGAACAATATTGTTAAGTTTAGCTTAAGCTATAATTATATGTAGCTAAAGATACATAACTATCAGAGAACGTAATTAGAAGTTCTCGTTCGCTAAAAAACAAATCGAAACTCATCGTCAAGTTCCGTCAGGTTTAATATATAAATAATTCTATGGGTGAAATAATCTGAACTTGACGAGTTTTGAGAAGCATATCTTTCTTCACACTTAGATCCTTATATCAAAATGATTCAGTCATTCAGTCATTTTTATTAAATTGATAAAGTCGAAGTTTTTTAAAATTTCCGTGTGGTAAGGTTGAAGACCTAAAAATATATGTCAAAAATAGGTCTAAGTACTTTGACCCAAGAGAGCTTGTGCGGGCACACCCTTGCGCATAGAAATTTGGCTCTAAGCCATGCTATTTTCTTTGGTTGCCTTCCAAAAAGCCTTCCAAAAAATATATCTGAATAAATTAATGTAAATACATTATAATATCTTTACAAACAATTTCTTTGCTTTAGTCTTCCAATCTGAAACAGTATCAGAACTACAAAAGATAGTAACTGTACTTACTTTGTCCGATTCAATTTCACCACCTTCGCTTGAACTAGACAGTAGTGCTGTAAATTCAGTTCCAGTCTTAACCAGTTCGTCATATGAGCCCATATTTTCTATGGCACCCTGCAAGATAATGGTAAACATGTATTGTAAGTACAATGTTAATAAAGTTTTGGTCTTTACAAAGTTATGGATCATCAAAGAAGATATCTGTAACGTTTTCAGTTAATATTGTTTATTGCTAATGTTAGTGTATTGATGTCTCACTTATGGTATACAAACGTATTTGTTTGGTTATAAGTAATACTCGTGTAATTAAACATTAGGTTGTTAGAAATTCCATTTCCCAATTACAATAGAAGTAGCCTCTAATAATTCGGCTATACTCCAATAGCAGTTGTAAAGTTTCAGAGTTTTCTAGTGTAGAAATAAAAGAGAGTAACCTACCGTTGATATCTTCAGGTCAGTTACTTTAGCTCAATAAGGGATTTAATTATGAAACAAAGATCAAACTCAAACTCTCTTTATTTCATAAAAAAATTAAAATTGTTTGAAATCGTCTTTTAATGTGACTCTAAAGTCATAGATCAACACACACAAAAGCAACAATCTCTGTTTTGTCAAATAGTAAGTAAATAAATTTAACAAAAACTAAACCCATACAAAATCTAAGATATGCCTGTGCCGATCTACAACCGCCCGTTTCCAAGGGGTTGAGCCTTATGAGAAGAAAGGGCAAACAAACTCATGGCCACTCATGGCCACATGGCCACTCATCGTATTATAAATTTTATTGTCTGATTGGATAGTTGGATTTTCCACTCTTTACACTCCACCAAATCCTGAACTTACAAAATCAATAACAAAAACTTGATTGACATATTTACATATAAAAATGTTAAGTCTGCATTGAATGAAGAATCACAGGATAGAACCCCAATGTAGATTAGACACATTTGCATAAAACATCATTCTCAGAACATTATTGGATGATCAGGAGGGCCCCTTCAAAATAGTTTTTAGTGCCTCATGCAACCTACTTATAGAAAAATATCTCAAATGTAAGAACTAACAAAGTGAAGCCGGAACACTTCTGAACACTATTCATGAATATTGTACTTCTCCATTGTCATTGACAAACGCGAATGACGTCATAGGAGCTTTAAATAAGCTTTTAATTAATTTAAATCTTAAATCCATTTTCGTACGCAACTGTAAGCTGTCAGTTTATTTGGCAATAAATTGCATTTTTGGCAATAAAAGTTTGTTTAAGTTCTAGCTTATACACGTATACATATAGACAAAACAACAATGAATATTTTACATATGTATTTCATTAATTAATGTCTGTTTTTCCTGCAATACTAGACTCGGTATTGTACCTATGTTTGTAAGTAATTACATTGGTACACATTGGTGATAAAACTTCACAAATGGATCAGTTATCTTTGATTATCAACGTTTCCATGTTGTTGTAGTTTATATATGCATAGTAATATACCGCAATAAAATGGGTGACTTAAAATCATATTTGATTTTTGAAAAGTAAGTGCCAATTATAGCAATCAATTTTAAAACTCGAGTAGCTAAACCCAGACAATTCTATGGTAGATACATTGTGTATTGATGATAGTAATAAATACCGGCCAAGTCTCGGTCATCCAGGTACCTGTATCATTATTGGCATTTTTTATGATAAAAAGGTAGTCTCCAAACTTACTTCACTTAATACAACGATGAAATCAGCCGATTTGAGGTAGTGAATTTGATGAGTGACTAGAATACAAGTACTGTTCTTCAGATATCCTTTAATGCATCCCTCGAACAACAACCTTCCTACATTTGCATCCACGGCTGACAGAGGATCGTCAAGCAAATAAATGTCAGCCTGTAAACCAAATAAACGTGTTACAAATAAAAATAAGACTTAAAATAAGTATCTTATCTTACAAGTATTTTTACATTCATTACTAAACATTAAACTAAATCTATGGACGTCCACTTCTGAACACAGGTCTCAACTAAATGCAAGATATTACAATTTGAAACACAACCAGTATCATTAGATGATGTTTTAAAATTATTTAAGACATAAAACACAAATTGTCCAGATGCTCAAACGCCGCTCAATTATAAATTTTCGTTAAGCTAGTACTGATACTCTGTAAAATTTTAAAATACCAATAATTTCTTGGTTATTAAATAACTATTGAACTTATTTGTTTTGCCACTATAAAAGTGAATATTTATCAAGCCAAGTTATTTACTTGAATTTCAAACTACTGAGATGATTGCAGTGATTATTTTATTTTATTTTTATATTTAAGATATTCTTGCGGTTTGAAGCAACTGTAATAATATTTTTTATCAACTGTGGGTTTATGCCTATAGCAAGGTTTAATCAGTATCAATATTAATTGCCGCTTTATTTGTTTTTGATAAAGTAAGTAGTATAATACCTCACGATAGATAGCTCTGGCCAAGTTTATTCTGGCTCTTTGTCCGCCAGAAAGAGACACTCCTCTTTCTCCTACCAACGACAAATCTCCATACGGGAATTGTTTAAAATCCGGCTGTAAGCAAGTTACTCTGCAAACCTGTAAATATAAAGAAAAATGAAAGAAAATGAATAATATAGTATTATGCCTGATTGCGTTAAATTATTTAACAGCGGGCAAATTGACGTCCGCAATAAAAACTTAACGTCCGCTTTGTTCGTTGAAATTACTTTACGTCGTTGAAATTACTTTAGGCTTTGTTTTGTATAGATATAGATTTTTTCATCATTCTTTTTCATCGGTATATTAGCCCGATTCAGGCCTAATGTATGTGCAATAACCTCGGTATTTAGTTTCCAGATCTTATTTATTATAATCTCCAAATTAACTAAAAATCAACATCACAATATCTGTAAAGAATTAGAGTGATCTGTGATGAATTAGAGTGAATATTCTAAATCACTCTATAGCACCTATGTGAATATTAGGAAGGAAAGTTGTAATTATTGTATTTTTATAAAAATAGTCAATTTATGATTGTCCTTCACACACACACTGTTTTACTGGCTGAGTCCTGGTTATTTATACAGGTATTCAGCGATCAAAATAACAATAAATATTATATTTACATTACAAAACAATTTAAGAGGATGTTTTATGATGTTTGATGGATTATGTTTTAAGAGCTCTAAATTATCCCTGGCCATAGTTACATTTTTTTCAAGCTGTTTACAGACATACTATTACAGACAAAAGTGGTCACATTCAGAAAAAAAAGTGTCCTGTTTTGTACAAAGATGATACTGGAATGATGACAATTTTATGCATATTTCTATACAGTTGTATACTGAACCAGCAATAAACCTATTTTTTTTTTGATAGGACACACCCACGTGTCGTAAGATAAGGTCCAATCAGTAACATGATATATTGGACTTGATGCGACTTGATGATTAAAACCAGATAATATTCTGTTACCAATAAGATGAAGACCTAGCAATAGGACCATTATTGCTGGGGCTTCAGATATACCCTAGAAAGGATATTCCTACAAGCCATTGCATGTAAATAGTTAAAGTTCACAAGTAAAAGTAATTCTACTCTAACAAAAAAATTACACTTGTTCTGAATGATAATCTGGCATTATCATTCAGAACAAGTGTAATTTTTAGGGCTTAGTTTAAAATTGAATGAATAAAATATTACCTCCTTATATTTGTCAACATCGTAAGGTAATCCAAACAAAATATTTTCTCGCACCGTTCCCGGGAATAGCCAGGATTCTTGACAGGCGTAAGAAACTCTTCCTTTGACATTTACGCTGCCCGTCATAAGTGGTAGTTCCTTCAACAGCACTTGAAGAAGTGATGACTGAAAAATACTTCTCTGTTAAAACACGCTTCGCTTCACAACTTTTTCCGTTTAGGACGCATAGAGATAAAGACCCACCACTTGACCCTATCCTACATACCTTTACGAGCTTATATGGTCGTTAAACCCTTCCCATCTCACCGGTTTCTTTAATTGTAACTAAAAGTTTTCAAAAGCCTATCCCTTTTTTTGTCTGTGCGGAAATCCCTTCGGATACCACCCACTCGTGATTATGTCGGACATGAACCGACCAAAAACCGCACGCCGTCTTTGGCACCAGAAGTTGGGGGACCAGGTGTACCCTAGGAAGGAAATCTGTGGGACCCCGGTGGACCCCGGGCCATCTACGGCTTGTTGTTGACCCCCTCGTGTGTAGAAACCACGTTCTAAAGCGCGTCAACCTGGCTTGCTTCTGCTAGTGCATGTCGCCGCACGCCGTCACAAGCGTATCGTCCGCATAACACGTGACGGCGACACAATCTAAGAAGGCACCGCGAAGCACCCAGGCGTAGCTGATGTTCCACAGAAGCGGCCCTAACACGGAACCCTGCGGAACACCGCGCGACATTTCACGCTAACCGATACCGGTCCTACTAGGGTAGATGACGACTCTCTCCGACAAGTTTGCTCCGACTATACGGCGGAGGTAGAGAGGCACTTAATGATACACAAGCGCCTCCCTGATGCAACTCCAGGGCAAGGTTATGAACACGTCGACGATGTCCAAGGATACCGCCAACATCAAAAGTCTAACCTAAGTTAAACTGAAAAAATATAAACCCCTAAAATATCTATGTAGGAATTTCAAAACATCGATGTGTGTTGAATTAATCCTCCTTAATTGAGGTTTGATATAATCTTTCTCTTTTAGGTGTTTTTTAAAGGCATACACATACACTCTGTACATTTGTTTTTTTTTTTTGATACTTGTATTCTGAGGCAAGTATCAAAAAGAAAAAAGAAAATGTTTGGTAGAAAAGAATTCGTGTAAAATAATATTACTGTACTCTGTGGTGTAAATTTAACTTTGAAATATGTAGTTGCACATACTTTTTATTCAAGACAAATGATTTTTATTTTATGCTTTAAAAAAACAGTTACATTCTATTGTATAATATGTATTGTATATGTAAATAAATGTTTCTGATTCATATTAATGTATGGATATTATTTTCTTTCTTATTTGGCATAAAAAACCTGTTATGTATAGTTTTCAATCATTTTATTTGCTGTTTATATTGTGTGTGCTTATTTATATTGAAAATCAAATAAAATCCAATAGATTAAACTAACTAGAACAATATAGATTTGAAAGATATTACACACCTAATACATGTACCTGAATTTAGTCCTCCGTGGCATTTATAGTTCTTATCTAAAATAGATTAAACATGAACAAAAAAAAATGAGTTTAAATAGTTTTTATCGATAGCTATTATAATAAGAAGGGAAGAGAAGAGCAAATAATAATAAGATACAAAAAAAAAGGAGCTTACTTTTCCAGAACCTACTGGTCCAATAACAGCACACAATTTGTTCCTTCGTACACGCAGTGATATGTTTTTCAGAGTCATTTCTGCAGGATCTTTAGCATCACTCCATGATGCACTGGCGTTATTCAACTCCACAACATATTCAGACAAGGAAGACTGCTCCACCGATTGTTTATTAGTAGCTGAAATCCTTGGTCTTAGATCTGATAGGTCTTTGCCGTTTTGAGGATTGTTTACTATATTTTCTGATAAATTTGTTTTTGGTGAGACGTGGTCTTCCAACCTCTCATCTGTTTTTAAACAATAATATTTAGAATTATATGAAAAAAAAACTGAAAACATGAACTCACAAGCTCTAGCTTGTGCGATAATAATTGCGCATGAGACCGTATTACATGGAACGAATGTTGATAAATATTGTCTTGCATCACGTATGTAATTAATACAACGTTGTCAGATCGCAACTAAAACCCTTATCACATAAACACTTATCAATATAAAACACATAGTAAATTGTGTTCATCTTTGTTACAAATATTGAAAAATATGTTTATACGACACAAACATTGTTAAAAATTCAGTAGGATTAAGCTTAATTCATTATTAGATATTCATTTTTACTAGTAATATATACCTAAGTATGTATTAGCGAATATAATTATCGTTACATCAGCATTTTATGTATTACCGTCTTTTGTAAAACTCTTCTGACATTGTAGTTATTCTTCTATGTTTGCTACAATAATAGAATGCTTGTTTATATTTCTATTACATTAAAATTAATTTTAAAAAATATAAAAAATTGAAATCAAATCTACTGAAATAAAAATTGCATCATAAAAAGTAGAATCAATTTTGTTTTTCGAGGGAACACCCAAATACGCCGACCTACTACTATACCTACTATTTTATTCCGATCTTCGATGTTCCGATTTTCAAAAAGCCCGAATTTCATAATACCTAAGAATTCCTGACCGAGTGTCATAACTCGGTGTGTTCGTGGGTCACTGCTGTTGATCCCATTGTACAGGAGTTACAGTGGAGGCGTGTGGGAGGGATTAGTCCCATTAAATACCTAAGAATTATAATGTTTATTATTAAAATTCACGAAATTTATTTAACCGAAACTCCTAAATGCTTTTTGTTTGTTTTCCGAATTTCTTTGAAGAAATTGCTGAATTTAGGATTCTGATATATATTCAAAATCTATAAGTAACTTTTAATGTAATTTGAAAACGTGTATTTTGTTATTAATATTTGTGTATTAATATTATTCCTTGGACTTTCTTCTTCTCCTTGTGTATCGTCGCTTCGTATATAGCGTCAGGTACCATCTACTATTATTGATTTTTTGGATTGTTTGGGGTTAGGTTAGGTAGGAGCGGGCCGGCGCTAGGAGGGGTCCGGATGTCTTAATAACAGCTGTTCCCGGATCCCTCCTATTACAGGCGCAGAGTGGCACACCGTGTGGTTTTAGTCGGTCCGAGTCCGACACACCACCCCGCCGCAAACCCCGGTGGGGTGACGGTCCGAGGGGATTTCCACACGTAAAAAAAAAAAGGCTAGAACTGTGACGTCTCTCTACCGGCCGTCATTCGCTCCATGGCCGGTAGTGACAGATATTTTACCGCAGTCGCATCCTTCTGTAAAGACGTCATCTCGCAGAAGGAGGAGGGCCCGGGAGGATGACCTCCACTCGGACCCAATTCGCCGCCGGCGAACCAGGCGGCGGAGGCGCACTTACGAGCGCCTCATGCTGTGTGTGTGTGTGGCTGCGTGTGGACGGGACGGGTTTTCCCCTCCACCCACCATAATGGCCAGCCGCGAGGAGGTGACGTCCGCGTGTGCCGGACGTCACCTAAATAGAGATTGTACCCGAAGGTGGTGCCCGCACAATCCCGGATCCCTCCTATTAGAGGCGCAGAGTAGCACACCGTGTGGTTTTAGTCAGTCCGATTCCGACACACCACCCCGCCGCATACCCCGGTTTCACACGTAAAAAAGAAAAAAAAAGAACTGTGACCATTAAAGCGCGAAGGCCAGCCGCTGAGCGCCACATTTCCTCTATTGTTGGTGAATCATTTGGGATAAATTAGAACTGTGACCAGAGAAAGAAAATATTTTTATTCGAAAAAAAACAGAAAGAATTCGATTTTTTTATGTATGGTATCATCATTAAGTCGGACTTTTTGTTATTCGATCTATTAAACACGATACTTTGAGCATAGTAATTATAAACGTTAGGAATTTTGAAATTTTTGAATAATAAAAATAAGATGAATGATCCATTCGGAGTTCTTATATTAGGAATTTTGAAATTCGTATTTATGTAGTGTACCCGTTTTTCGTATTTATTTTTGTTAATGCAGACAATAACTAGACTGACTGGGCTAGATAATAGGTGAATACCATCATAAAATGTACATCATAATACTGTTCTCGGGTCAGCAGCTGATAAAATTAAAATTGTAATCATCATCATCATCAACAGCCTTCAGTAGTCCACTGCTGGACATATGCCTCTCCTTAGAGAGGAGATTTTGGCCTACTATCCCACGCTGTTCTGACGGGTTGGGTAGGGTTGCAATATGTGTGTGTATGCAATATTTACCCAACATGAGAAATTCCTGGATACGCTCTAAAGAGACCAACATCTCAGATAAACTCGCAATAGCCATCGGTAATATCAGTGTTACGTTCATTTGAATTATTCCAAAGTATTGTTGAATGGGATAAATCTGAAATTTAACAAAAATTGTAATTATAAGAGTAAATAAAGCAAGCAAATAGACTGTTATATGATTATCTTCTGTATCCATTTAGACTCACAGTGTTTCTAATTAACACTCTTACTTTATGTATAATTCATTGCCTTGGAGCGTGATGTTTCAAAAGCTATCAAAACTTCGTCCAAGTATTTTAAAAAGTACATGTACTTTTAAATTATTATTCTAGTAGCTTTGACGAAGAAAGCTTACATAACATAATGGTAATATTTTAATTAGGTGTACAGTTTTGGAACTGTAACTGTAAAATCCTATTTAGATAAGATCCTATTTAGAGAAGTGAAAAGAGCTCTAAATTTTACAGTCTTAGCAATCTAAATTGCAAATACAAATATTCAGGGTTTATCTTAGGTATTGGATTCATCGATATTTTTATGGAATGGACAGGCCATCTGATGGTAACTGACGCGCCTACGGACGCTGCATCTTCTTTCTTCTTCACCATCATTAGAGTGGTGTCCCGAAAGTAAGAGGGGTGAGGGTTGGGCATACGGTAACCTCACACGTTAACATTCACGATTCTACAACTATGTATATCAAGAACAGTATTCACCGTTTCTGCTGTGATCATGTTGTCCGTCAATATAAGAGTCAATATGGTAATAAATAGTATGGACCTTTCGGTAAACAACATAAAATTGAGGAATGTACTGCGAATGAAGACAGATCTCCAGAGGGCGCGCATTTCGTACGCACGAGCTGCTTTAACCACTGCTTGGAATGGCTTCTCCCAAGCGTACATCTTGAGAACCTGTAGTGAAAATGAAGGAATACAACATTTATTAACTTTGTAAGTTTGACTAACTTTGTTTGGCCGACTCTGTGACGTTAACACTTAATATAGTAATAATAGTTGTTATTACAAATGCACGACAACAACAAGCTGTAGAATAAAATTCAGCTATCGTGATCATAAAGTGTTTTTATCGTTGTGTAGTTCTATTACTTTCTGCTAAAGAATATGTATACTTAACGTTTTGATTTCTATATCTAACTAATAAAAAGAAAGAACATTTTAACATCAGACTTAGACTTCAAAATTGAGTGACAGCTAAGAATATAACGCTGACGATTAACGTGTAAGATATTTACCTGTATTCCCTTAATAATTTCAGCCATCAACTTAATGCGCTTATCAGTCCTTTGAGCAGTTTGACGTCTTATAACACTAGTGAGCTTTGTTAAACCGGCTGTAAAGTTATTAGCAAAAACAAAGTTACACATTATGTTGAATTTTGAAACAAAATGTTAAGTGGAAGTTTGCCATTGCTTAAAATGTTTGATTTTCGGACCTTATATTTGTCTCTAAGTTTGACCGTAGTAGTGAGACCTAAATGTAATGAAAAAAATTATAAGCACATATTTTTATTACATGGTCATGTTCAAGAATGTAGGCATATCTATAGAAGATGAATGGTGAGTGATGGCTGATAGTACGTGAAAGCAAAAGCCATATAAAGACAATCCTAAATAATTTGGACATAGACAGAAAGATATTGATTTAAATTTACCTTGAAGAGGAAGAATGAATAGCACGACGCTAAATAATCCCACGAATGGAGCATATCCAGCAGTTATATATAGCAAGTAGAGTACCACGGCAGCCTGTATAGGCACTATCCACAAATAATGTAAAAACATGAACGCGTAGTCGAACCTCGCGATGTCGTTGGATAGAAGGTTCACCAACTTGCCGCCAGCAACCTCGCCCACTGACACTTGACTAATACGCAGCAACTAGGACAGAACCAGTAAAACTAAATGAAATGTTTGTCCATTGCATACAACTTTGTATACTGTTGAAACATAAAACCGATACAACATGCAATTAGTAAACTGTTATTTGTAACTTGTTTCTCTTTAAATGTAAATTTCATAAACGAAACTGTTTTGTTGTTATCAAATTAAAACTTTAGTTTTTTCATTAACCTGCTACTCTTTAGTCTGTTTGGACGAAGGAGACTTTTTTTTTTTTTCACACAGGCCCTGACTATCTATATCTAATACCTACATTTACATTTTGTTAAACTTTTACTTACTTTCATAATAAACTCAAATATTCGTAGTAAAAATGTGTTCAAATGTGATAGATATTTTTAGGAATGGTTTAAAGTGTGTTGAAAAATTAATAGACGAAAATACGTACACAATTATTAAGTAAAATATTTATCTTCAATGCTGCACACATTTATTATCAAAACCACCAGAATATTTGTCGTTAGTAACATTTAGTAAATGTGTAAAATAAATCTGACTGGCTTGGTCTATCCTCGATAGACGCACGCACTGTCACGCCATTGTCATCAAGTCCTTGACTGACACACAAACGAAACCTCGATAAATACACATTACTAAAACCAGTCAAGTCTCAAAAACGACAAGGGATTGTCCATTTTTGAGTCAAATATAAGATTAAACTTCTATGGTATGGTAAAACCATCATCGTCAATATTCTCTCATCAATTGCAAAGATACAAATATTACAAAATGATATTTTGTTACTCACCTTTCTATATAATAAAGATGAGCATGCAACTTTAACCTTTAAACTGAAGCGGGACACGAAAATTGAGTTGTGGTGTTGGAGTAACATGCTGAAGAAATTGATACCCAACATAGCAAATGCATACAGCCCTGCGTCTAAGCGACTCATAGGACTATCCACTGACCAAAAGGATAGCAGTTGCGCGAATAAAATTGGCTGAGAAGTCCTGTGAAAGAAAAAAAAATAGTTTTCCTTTTATCTTCATTGCTAAAATCATCCTCTAAAATCTATAAATATAAATAAATATTTGAATGACCGAATGTTTATTTCACTGTAAGACATACATTCACACACAGTATGTAGTTGTTGAATGTTTCTGGATCTGAAGGCAATTTGTGATGTTGAACTACTTGTTTTTCAACTTACAGGACCACCACCTCCATCTTTGGGCACACTTACTATGGAAAGTATTGTAATTTTTTCAAACTATTTTTTTTATGTGTACCTGAATACCTGTCCCTGGGCGACTGGATGCGTGTGTACCTTTATGTGTAAGTATGTGTGTCTGCAAGCGAAGAAATGTATAAGAAGTGTGATAGTTTTAAGATTATGAAACCTAAATTTGTAATCATATAGTTATGCCATAGGGATAAAGATTAATACTTTTTCAAGACAAATTTATTTTTAACAAAGGTATTATTCATTTATTAATAAACTGTTTAATGTTTTGAAAGGTACAACAGTCGTTGTACCTTTCAAAACATTAAACCAGTGAACATTAAACAGCGAACTCCGGAAGCGTGGAGTAGGAGTGTGGTCGTCGTGTTCTTCAAAAAGGGTGACAAGACCAGGTTGAAGAACTATCGACCCATATCCCTTCTAAGCCACATCTACAAGCTGTTTTAATTAATGTTTTGAAAGGTACAACAGTCGTTGTACCTTTCAAAACATTAAACCAGTGAACATTAAACAGCGAACTCCGGAAGCGTGGAGTAGGAGTGTGGTCGTCGTGTTCTTCAAAAAGGGTGACAAGACCAGGTTGAAGAACTATCGACCCATATCCCTTCTAAGCCACATCTACAAGCTGTTTTCGAGAGTCATCACGAACCGTCTTGCGCAAAGACTCGACGAATTCCAACCACCGGAGCAAGCTGGGTTTCGGAGCGGATATGGCACCATAGACCACATCCACACAGTGCGGCAGATTATACAATAGACCGAAGAATATAATCAGCCCCTGTGTCTAGCATTCGTGGACTTTGAGAAAGCCTTTGAAGATCGAGATCTGGTCTGTTCTGGAGTCCCTGCAACGTTGCCAAGTAGATTGGCGATACATCCAAGTGATGAGATGTCTCTACAAAGCCGCCACCATGTCCGTCCAAGTTCGGAATCAGCAAACAAGGCCCGTACCATTGCATCGAGGAGTGAGACAAGGGGACGTTATTTCCCCGAAATTGTTCACAAATGCAATGGAGGACATGTTCAAGACGCTGCACTGGAAAGGGCGTGGCATCAATATCAATGGCGAATACATCTCTCACTTGCGATTTGCAGACGACATCGTCATCATGGCAGAGACGTTGCAGGACCTGCAGCAAATGCTGAATGACCTAGCTGACACTTCTGTACGCATCGGCCTACGGATGAACTTTGATAAAACCAAGGTCATGTTCAACGAACATTTACTACCGGAACCGATTGCGGTACACGGTGCCGTTCTCGAAGATGTTAAAAATTATGTGTACCTCGGGCAAACATTGCAGTTAGGTAGAAACAACTTCGAGGACGAGGTGAACAGAAGAATTCGGTTGGGTTGGGCAGCGCTTGGGAAGCTACGTCGAGTCTTCTCATCGTCGATCCCACAGTGCCTTAAGACGACAGTCTTTAATGAGTGCGTCCTACCCGTCATGACATACGGAGCTGAAACGTGGACACTTACGGTACGGCTGTTCCACAAGTTCAAAGTCGCTCAACGTGCTATGGAAAGGGCTATGCTCGGCGTTTCTGTAAGGGATCGCATCAGAAATGAGGTGATCCGGCAGAGAACCAAGGTCACCGACATAGCCTACCGGATCAGCAAGCTGAAGTGGATGTGGGCTGGCCATATTAGCCGCAGAACCGACAACCGTTGTGGAAAACGAGTTCTTGAGTGGAGACCGCGTCTCGGTAAACGTAGTGTAGGACGCCCACAGACCAGGTGGAGTGACGATTTGCGCAAGATGGCTGGCAGGAGCTGGATGCAAGAAGCCCAAAATCGATCTAAGTGGCGTGCAATGGGAGAGGCCTATGTCCAGCAGTGGACTGCGATAGGCTGATGATGAACAGTCGTTGAGTTTCGCGTAGGTTGAAAATAAAATTATTTTTGAATTATCATAATCACATCAATGACGTTGACTTGATGAAACTTGACTCTTCAGATTTTAGCCTTCTTTAACGAATAAATACAAGCAAGATGTGCACTCTTCGGTGTATTTTTGTAGCATGGAATTCATGTCAATTTCCTTGTAGGGAATCTGTTAGATTTTTACTAATAATCATTTGTTAAATATTCCCAAAGGCAATCCTAGCTGTATCTCTTATTAGCTATCAGGGAAAACTAGCATTATTACTCGATCAGACAATATTCCTTAACACCCTTTTTTGCATAAATCCCTTCGGATATATAATAATATATAATTACTCCACCGCTAGACCGGTGGACTCCCACCACAGTAATTATATTGGACTCGAACCGACTAAAAACCGTACGCCGTCTCGAGTACCAGTAGCTGAGGAACCAATTACAGCATAGAAAGGAAATTCCTGGTACAATGGTGGACCACGGCCATCTATGGCTTATAAATGGCCCCATCGCCAGTGAGTTCAGACCACGGTGTTCCCCCTTCCTTTTATAGTGCCTTAGTTAAATACTTTTAAACTTGACATTTATTTTGTTAAAAACAAACAATATGTAGGAATCTTAACACATATTTCGTTATCGCTTAATGTTAAGAAAAAATGGAGTATCAATTTATTGCTTATTCATAAAACTACCGGTGGCGTGATCATATGATCACGCCACCGGTAGGTTCCGGACTCGAACCGACTAAAAACTACACGCCGATTCGGGTAACAGTAGCCGGGGAACCAGGTGTAACCTAGGAATTTAAACCCCGACGGACCTCGAGCCACCTACGGCTTACAAATGGCCCCTTCGTGTGTGAGCACCACGGTGTCCCCCATCCTTCTAATTCTATAGCACCCTAGAAGTTGAGCGAAAGTAATTTAAAGCTACCTACTTCCATACCAACCACATGTTAAATATATGATGCTAGCAGGTAAACAATATGTAGAAATTTTAACACATGTTTCGTTAACGCTTGATGATAAGAAAAAAATGTCGTATCATTTTATTGCTTATTCATAAAATTAAATTTATAATATGTGTCGTCATGATGAATTGTGATAAAGATATACCTACTAATATTAAAACAGGATTTAATATAATGAATAAGGACTTGATACCGCTATGTCTCGAAATCGAATCTTAAGTTGTACATAGTATTGAGGTGAAGTTCCTATTCTAGTAAAAAAAAACTGTTGAAAATGCTCCTTAATCTTACTTAAATCCTGCACAAGAGAAGAAATAAACTGATAAACTATGATCTTGAAATAAACATAGAAGAAAACACAGACAACTTGTTGTTACACTTTAAATTTATTGCCAAGATCGTTGAAACTTTTTTATGGTATAGGGAGAACGCATGCAGATGGATCACGACGCACGGTAAGTGAATACCACCACCCATACATATCTGCATCTCAAGAGTCACAAGTTGGCGCCCTTCCCCTTTTTGTTTGGCGCGTTGTCCAATAACATCGTCAACAACATGCTACCACTGTACACTAAATCTTTGGTCTCAGCCCTCAGACACAAGTCGGCACAGCACAGCACCATTAATTAAATCATAAATTTATAGATAGTACTAAAGTTAATTAGTAAGTGTCACAGCTAGTCACACTAGTCAACATAAAATATATATTATAATCAATGTAATCAATAATATCACCTATGAAGTTGGAAATATGCATAAATTTAAAAATGTTGTATATTTTTGTAGCTTTGCAATGGTCTGTCGTGAAGCGTCGTGTGAGCTCGCACATTTTCGTGAAGAAGCAATGGGGAAGAGCAGCGATTGACCAGTCGTATTTGTTAAATTGAGAGCTTCTCCGTTCTTGTATACAATTAATCAATCAACAGCCTACAATAGTCCACTGCTGGACATAGGCCTCTCCTTAGAAAGGAGGTTTTGGCCTACTATACCACGCTGGCCAGACGGGTTGGTATAGGGTTTGTTTCAAGTTTCTGCGAGGGCGTCTACCCCCCCGGGCTGGGTGTAATCTGCTACGCGGATGACACGTTAGTTACGGCCCGGGGCTAACTAACTTGGAGGAGGCGGCCCTGGCCGCCACGGGAGTTTTCCTGGTGGTCGGGCGCATTGAGGCGTTGGGTTTACGGGTGGCCCTGGATAAGACGGAGGCCCTACTATTCAATGGGCCCCGTCGTGGTCCACCCGCCGGCGCCTCAATCGAGGTCAGCTCGGTCCTCGTACCGGTACGGGCCCAGATGAGGTACCTGGGTCTGGTCCTGGACGGTAGGTGGCTCTTCGACGAGCACTTCCGACAGCTTGGTCCAAAGTTGGTGGACACTGCCTCCGCCCTAGGGCGACTTTTGCCCAATTTGGGCGGGGCCAGTGTTCCCACGAGGCGGCTGTACGCGGGGGTTGTCCGGTCCATGGCGCTGTATGGTGCACCGGTGTGGGTAGCGGCTCTGACCACCCAGAATAGGGCGCGCCTCTGGCGTCTCCAGAGGATATTGGCGGTCAGAGCCATACGCGGAGACCGCACGGTGTCCACCGAGGCGGCTTGCGCCTTGGCCGGAACACCCCGTGGGATTTGGAAGCGGAAGTGCTCGCCGAAGTCTATCGGCGAGTGGCTGACTTCCGGGCGGAGAGCGGATTTCGCCCTCCACCCGGCGCGAAGCCGGCTGGAGACTCCACGCGCTGGCTTCGCCGAGTGGGCAGGGCGGCAACATGGGACCCTTTCCTTCCGGCTGACGCAGGTGCTTTCCGGGCACGGTTGCTTCGGAAAGTACCTGCACTCGGTCGCCAGGAGGGAATTGAGTCCCGCCTGCCACC
The DNA here is from genome assembly GCA_902825455.1 of Arctia plantaginis. Taxonomy (NCBI): domain Eukaryota; kingdom Metazoa; phylum Arthropoda; class Insecta; order Lepidoptera; family Erebidae; genus Arctia; species Arctia plantaginis. Next base: position 4,626,519 of record CADEBD010000303.1, read on the forward strand.
ACTGCGACTGCAGTGAGGACTCGGCCCAGCACACGCTGGCGGTCTGCCCAGCATGGGCGACACAGCGCCGGGCCCTCACTGCAGTCATCGGAGTGGATCTCTCGCTACTGGCCGTAGTACGCTCCATGGCCGGTAGCGACAGTTGTTTTACCGCGGTCGCAACCTTCTGCGAGGAAGTAATCTCGCAGAAGGAGGCGGCGGAGAAGGCCCGGGAGGACGACTTCCACTCGGACCCGATCCGCCGCCGGCGAACCGGGCGGCGGAGGTGCGCTTACCTGCGCCGCTGAGTGTGGCCGCGGGTGGACGGGATGGGTTTTCCCTCCACCCGCATTAGTTTCGCCAGCCGCGAGGGGGCGGCGTCCGCGTGTGCCGGACGTTGCCTAAAGAGAGGAAGATTTGAGACGCAGCCCGCACCAGGAGTGGGCCGGCGCTGGGAGGACACACACAGGGACACACCGCCCCGCCGAATAGAGAACCCCGGCGGGGTGACGGTCCGATGGGATTTCCACACGTAAAAAAGAAAAAGGGTTTGTTTCAAGTTTTCCTTCTCTTTGCAGTGCTGTTGTCTTGTAGTTTAGTCCATTTTTGTATACAATTCTTGGCAATAGACATCTGCTGTCACTGTGCTGTGATGTAAAAGTCTGGTCTAGTCTGCTCTGGTCCATCAGACAGTCACCATCATCTTACTATGGGTAATCTTTTTTTAGCTCGGATCTACGCAGTGTGAAAAACGCTTACGGTTGTCGTACAGGGTCCACTTTCCATCGCAGGTAACGATTTGGTGCCGAATTCCCTGGTTTGTATACCGATTCAGTAGTGCTATGCATACTACTACTACTACATATTCTACGCGTAAATCTTGCCGATGGTCACTTAGTTCGTGTGACACCCATTTATGTAGCTTTTTATCTTTCCGATTTGACGCAAGTGCTTCAATGTTGTTTTGGCACTAACTCCAAAGCCCACATCAAGCTCATCCGTAGATTGAGTCGGATTCGCTGCCACTATCGCCTTTATTACGTCGTTGTCGAATATCGTTACCAAACCACTACGCCGAGTGCTGTGGGTCCGAACCCCACATGTGACGACACTTTACCTACACCACTACACTACCAAAAACTATCACAATTTAAAAAAAAAACTTTTTTATAACAAATTACTGAATTTTAAATAAAAATACCATAACTTTTGAATGACATTTATTTGAATTTTGAATTGTTCGCCAATCTACTGATAATTAAATCGGAAAATGCTGGTTTTAAAAATCTCCAACTTCATAGGTAAAGACTTACCATTGGACTTCCACAACCCTAATACTAAGCGATTTCGAAGTTCTGTATAAAAACTGTTGTCAGACTTTTTAGGGGCTCCAACTACCCGTAACGACTGCCAGAAACATTCGTATAGCAACCGGGGCAGACGGCTTAACGTGCTCTCCGAGACATAGGGTCTCAATGTGTAAAGAATTAGGATAGGCTAGGATTGCTTGCTAGGAAATAAAAATAAAAATAAAACAAATACAAATATGTTACAAATAGGACGACTGCACGGATGGCATAGTGGTTTAAGCAGTCACAAATTACGTAAAAATAACGTAGGTAACCTATTTGTGTAAAAATAATGTTTTGTGACTCGAGGATTGCATAAAAAACATAAGCTTAAAGTTACACCAACCTCATCGCGGTAATCACGATGACGTAAAGGGCACCTGGCATGTAAGCTAACCAGTATGCTCTGGTCATGGCCTTCCCCAGCGATGGTTCCCTGTTCTCTTTTGTAGCTCTATCTAGTTCATTGAACCAGTATCTGCAAAGAAACTTAATATTACTAATTGTCCCTGACAGAGAGTTATTTACGGCAGTAGTACTGTGATTTACCATAGTACTACCGCCCTAAATAACTGTTTTATTCATAACACAGGCCAACAAAATTTGACAAAGTTTCTTCCCCAGAAACCAGAGTATATTTTCCCGAAGGATTTTGGTGCGCTGAATCCATATAGAATTGCTCTAGCACGTCAGGTTTTTGAGATATTCTAATCTAAAAGTGCAAAAAACGCAGGTTGGTTTTGAGGTTATGTAACCCTTCAAATTTTATTATGCCTAAAAAAGTACACGGAGTATCTGAAAGTGCAAGTGTTCATCTTTCAAATGACTTTGAGTTTGTTAAATTTTTTTTTTTTCGCTGAGATAGTAGTGAACAGGGTTTGCTTAGTTTTAAGGCTTGTAGTTCAGTTAAAGATTTGCTTAGCTGAACTCGGGGTCGTCAGTATTTGATTGGTTCTGAGGCGAAAAAAAATATGATATTTAAGCAAACTCATCATTTGAAAACTGAAGACTTGAACTTTAACTAGCACTAGGCACTAGGCATTAGGCGTTTAGGCATAATAAATTTGAAGAGTTATCAGAACATGTATGGTCAAAAATGGTCAAAAATGGCCTTTATGTTTATGTAATGTTTCGAATATCTCAAAAACCTGACGTGATAAAGCAATTCTGCTCCCGGATTTAAATTCAGCGCACCAAAATCCTACTAAAAAGTATACTTTTGTTTTTGGGAATTTTTTTATTGGCCTGTGATTAATTAATTTTATTATTTGTGATTTTAGTAGCACGTGTATGTAGCTTTATTTAATTGACTCCAATTAACACTTTGGTATGCCATTTTGTTTGCTTACGTATGATAACAACTATTTGAATCTTTGACGTTCAAATGTGGTCTGTTTAGCGTAGAGTAAAATACATAAATGAGACTTAAAAAATACTGTATGCAATAAAACTATTGTAGACATACATGAAAAAGATTTAAAACATAACACGAGATCCTAGAAAAAATACCTACATTACGAGGATCTGGGGGCACAACGACGGCACAAGAACGCTACCTACCTTTTCTCTAAGCGCTTATTCGTTTTTTTGAACACTTATAACTTGGATTTGGAGTTAACAAACTACTCAGTAATTCAATTACAGGAGCCGCTAGGGCACATCTTAAGGGCCCAGACAATTTATTTGATGTTGTATTGCTAACAACTTTCGCCTTAGAAACATTAGTTTACTAAAATATAACTTTAATTATTAATCAAAGTAGATACATAATACGATTTTGCCAACAAAATTGATTCTAGATATATAGATACTTAACTAGTTGTTATATATATATATATGTACATAACTAGTGGTATAATAGAACAGTTTATGCAGCATACATTAACTAAATGAACCTTTAAATATGCGACTATAAGTAAAAGACAACGTTTAAATACGTGAATCCAGAGATGCACAAACATAGTACTTTCATAAGTGAGCCTACGGGGCTTGTACAAATATTTGTGCAGTTGAAGAAACCTAATAAACTGAAAGGTGGACAAACATGCATGAGTAGGAAACGTGATTGATCAATGGAGTACATTGTTTTCAAACTTTTTGAACATACCTACTGAAATTGCACTCTATTTGTTAATTTCCTGAAAAATATAGAATTGTTATTATGCCACAATCGATTATCGAGCTCAACGCCTCGAGTTAGGCTTCGTATAAGAATATTATATTTTGTATTCATTCATCAGTTCGCTTCACTCCGGGATACAAATACCAATTTCTATCAAATACAACCTTCCATAATAATGCTGATATTTCTAATGGAAACTTACAGAGATTGTTACTGTCTTAATTAAAGATTGTTACTGGGTGATAGCAAAATCATTATTAGATTTATTTTATTATTTTGTCTCAATCTTAGTCTATGATTTTACGTTGTGTAATATTTTGGGAATGTAATCATTTGCGAATATAATATTTTACCAATGTAATATTATGAGAACAAAGGAAAAAAAATCTTGACAGGCCAGCAACTAGTAAACAGCAACCAGATTACGTAAAAAACCTAGTTATTGGTTGTTTTTGGTGAAAAGTTGTTTATTCTGTTGAGAAAAGTTTAAAAACGATGCAATTTCAAATCTTTATAAGAGGTTATAGGTGTGATTGAGTTCTCTATAGTATCGAATTATGGTACTCCCTTTTGAAGTAAAGGAAATCCAAAGGTCATTCATAGGAAGGACAGAAATCCAAAGTGCGAGTGAGCCGTACTTCGGCACATATGACCCGGTTCTACCAGAAAGATAACAGCGGCTTAGAGAAAATTCTTTCGTTGATTTTCACCTAGTTAGTGAGATTACCGTAGCCAAGCCCCTTTCGCTTGATTTGGGGGTGGAATGAAAAAGGCGGCTGTGTATCATCATGCTTTGGAGTAATAAGCACAACCTATTATTTATAAAAATGCTAAACAGTGCTTCTCGCTGACTCAAACTATTATCAGAAGATAAGCTGAAACACTGATTATAGTCAAAGTAACGTCCTAAGTGAATGCCATAATTGACTCTGCAGGCTGAATGAATGTCAATATGCAATGAGAAATAAATTCAAGTCTTCTGAATCACATACCTTACTCGTAATAAACTCTAATACCTATCTTTAGAGAAACTACGTAAAAAATAAAAAATAATTATTACAATTTCGTCAATTTATGTTATTGTTTGACATACTTGATAAGGAGCTAGTCGACTTTGATGCAACCAATACTATCGCGAACTAAAAAAAATTATCGTCCTTTGTAGATACTGATCGATATTTAAACGAATCCTATGGACTCTACTTATATGTTATTGCATTCTTTATTTGCTATTAACATACAACAGCCTCTTTAAAGTACAAAGTTACTTGAATACTTAGTTTTATAACACCTTTTGGTACTCTAAGATGCTAGCCTGCACTGTTTAAAGTACATACATATGGAGTCCTAACTGTAGTGGCGTGAAGAGTGTACAACCTACTTCAAGGTATACCCTGACTTATATAAGAATACGGAACTATTATCTAAATTTGCCACAAGTTAGTGCATAACAAAAACCAATTAAAATAAAAACTCTTCAGATTCATTATATTAGTTTGGACTGTCTTATAGGACTTTCTTGTTTGTTCGTTTAGTTATCAGTTAACAAACCTTTTAAATTCGTTTTTTTTAACAAACTAAGAAACTATTAATCTAAATTTAGAATGTGCTGTAATATATAAAATAATATATATTTAAAGTAAAGTAGCAAGTAAGTAAAGTAAAGCAAGTAGAACAAATAAATTATTAATTTATATTTTATTAAAAAAAACTGTATTTCTTTGTTTCATTTGTGAACAATTAAATATTATGTAAAGTCTGCATTAATCGGAGTAAACAATATAATTTCACGGTTCTTACCTTTCAAAATAGTCTCCTTGCCTTTCAGAATCATAATGCTTATTAGGCACAATAAGATCTTTTTCTTCTACGTCTCTTCTATTACCGGTGACAAGCACGGGACACATCCACCAGAAGAAAAGCCGCGAAAAGATATTAGGACTATATCTCTTTTTACTTTTTCCAATATTTCCCGTTCCATTTTCAGTTTTTATCATATTGACTTCTTGTTTCACTTATCGGTTAATTATTTATTGTCTTTTTTTTTAAATATTAATTATTTATGGAAAAAATGTAAAACTTTTTCATCTGAACGCTAGCAAATAATACTAAGTTATATACTGTTCGACTTGGTGTTAATAGTGAGCGATAGATAACACTCATAAAGATAACTTCACACAGTGTACATTTATCACTATTTAATATCTATGTTTATTAGGATTCCGTGTTAGCTTAACGATTCTTTATCAAAATGATTAGCTTAAATCTATAAATTGGTGAATCGACTCATTTAAGCAAATGTTCGGATGACTTTTGCTTTTTAGATGTAAAAAATACATAAACCATATTTTATTAATTTATTTAAGCATATTTGTTAAATTTTATGCACAAATTGATACATCGGCGAACTTAATGCCTGAGGCATTGTCTACCAGTCAACTAATTCTGCTACACAGACAAAGGTAGGTGGTGCGCTTAAGAAACTAGGTAATTGAAAATTTTAAATAACAACTAAAATTAAACCGTACAATAGACATATAAACGTAGTAATATACACAAATATTTATATAAATATATGTACATATATGAATATCGTCTTATGCACATACATATAAATAACTATGTGAGACATACTTACATGTCATCTTATCATTAAATAAAATATTATAAAGTTCAATAGTTCAAAAATCACGGTTGAAACGAATTAGCATTTCAAACGTGGTTTTTACATAAAACGGTCAACTTTGGCGTTTTTATTCTGAGCAACTATAAAACTTCAATAACTTCATACTTTTGAAAAAATATAGAACAGTTATGAGTATGCACCACTGCGGCTCCTTTCCTAAAGACTACTCCCGAACTAGGAATAAATCCTGTTTCGCGGGGGACTTTACAAACATACATGTAACGGACACAAAGGACACAACAATTTGTAGATCACACAAAGTGTCGTCCCATGTGGGGATCGGACCCACAACACTCAGCGTAGTGCGGCGTGGCGACCGCTTAAACCACTGCGCCACCCGTACATAATGTTATAATTACGTAGACAAAGTCAAAATTCTGAAGCAATGTTTTCGTTCTTAGCACGGTGATACTTTTTGAGCCTATACATTTAACGACAGCACCGCAAATGACATACAAAAAATATAACAATGCTCCTTATATGGTAATATAGTTCATAGCAACCTCATTTTTTTTTAAACAAATATTGTAAAAAAACACAAAAACCACTAAAAACGCTCCGTAACAGTTACACATTTCTCGTTTTAAATACGCTTTTATGACTTTTTATCCATAGTACGGTTCAGTTGTCCGGTCAACCGGACTATGGAAAAAAAATCCATGGTACAGTTACCTGACTATGGAACATTTTTTTACCTATACTCCTGTTGACCGGACCACGGAAGATCTAGTGCTTATACTACATAGATAACCTTTTTGATTAAATTTTATAAAAACATCATTAAATGTATAAATTTAAGAACCGGATGAAGAATAATGTAATAAAAGACGATGCAATAAGGCATATTCTTGCAGTATATTAACGTAGAAATTGTTTTATGCCATGCTTTAGAAAAACTAGCGAATATTAAATAACTTTAAGTTCTTTATAGCCTAAAACCTCATATAACCAGGTTAAACATTCAGTTGAGCCGATGCTGGGTCCATAGCGTAACGAGTCGTGAATGAGAAATTTGTTATGATTAGATTTTCGTTATGATTAAAAAAATGTTAAAACATGTTGCCCACCCACAACCCCTGGTATCATTTTAGTAATATTAAATGAACGTTTCCCTGGAACCCAGAACCACAGTAGCATTTGTCTATTACGATTATTCCCATAAACAAGGCAACCGGACTACGTAAAATACTATGTGTTTCAGTGTCTACACTGAAATTGTGTTTTTAAATCGTATAACCACGGCAAATAAATATTTTCCGTAATTTGGTTGACCAGACAACTGAACTGTACTACAGATAAAAAAAAGTTTTATTACATTATTTTTACAAAAAAAATGTAATGAAAACTTCTAAAATAACATAAATTATATGTTTTGTTGGTCGTTCGAACTCAGTACTACGTGAACGCTTATGGAGGCGCCTACGTCAAATCGTTGAATGGCACATGAAAAATTAAACTTTATTCTACGCCTATGCCTATTTTTATAAAAAAAATATTTTGTATTTTGGAGGTTTTATTTAGTCACAATTATTTGTCCTTTGTCGGGATCATCCCTTGACCTGAAAATGAAACTTGGAGCAGTATTTATTATATGCCATATAAGGCTCTGAATATTCCGATAAGTATTTGACATACATGTATTAGATAATTAATCGTCCGTTTAATGTAGAATCGTGTTGTAAGCTTAGGTCCTTCACGGATCGACAAATAGGCGTTCAATTATTTTCGGAAATATCTCAAAATCGTATCGCACGGTGACAGCCGATTATTAGTGTCAGTTGTCAGTTCCAGATCATCAGCATACAGAAGATACACACTTTCGAAGTTCAAGAAAGCTTAATAAATAAGGAATCGCCTTGAGGGACATCCAAGTCAACATCACAACAGCCCAAGGAGAGGTAGTCAATGCCAATGACATGCTGGCGATAAGAAGAAAACTATTCTATTGCTTTAGGCGAGATCATGGGATAGGAGAAGGTAGATAGTAGAATATCATGACTGACGGTATTAAAGGTATTTGAAAATTCAATCAGAACTAACACTTTTGCTATAACATCATCATCATCATCCTCAACAGCCTTTAATAGTCCACTGCTGGACATAAGCCTCTCCTTAGAAAGGAGGTTTTGGCCTACTATACCACGCTGGCCAGACGGGTTGGTATAGGGTTTGTGTCAAGTTTTCCTTCTCTGTGCAGTGTTGTTGTTCTGCGTAGTTTTTTCCCTTAGTTGACTCTTACAACACCCACGGGATGAATAGAGGTGGTGACAATCTGTATTCTTAATCCGTCACCACACGGACTAACAGCCATAACATTACCATATTACAATGGGCTTAATATGTCGTTTTTGTAAACAAATCCAGATACCAGCCTGTGTGGAAAAAGAGAATTGATATAGGTCTTAATACAGATCTAAAGTCATTAAAAAGTGTGATGTTTCTAATAAAATAAATTTATAAGTTTCCTTTTATCCAATTTTTTTTAACTTTGTAAAGCCACATTTGTACGTTACAAGCTGGCTCGGACCGAGTGCGCTCGTACGAACTTTCTAGTATACGAGTGATTGTAGTTAGAATCTGAGTATCATTTTATCACGTTGTTTCATTACACCACATCAATTTTAAAGTTGTCTGATGATGACGATCGATCTTCTACTGGAAGGTATAGGAATAGTGGCAGATTAGTCTATAAAATAGTGAAGAGAAATCATCATCATCATATCATCATTAAAATTAACACGTAACAAATTGTTTTATTTCACGTAATACACCAATAGTCAGCGGCGGTGTCGTTAATAAAAAAATTGTAAACGTAAACACCACTGAACCACACCCCTGGGGTGTCGTTTACAATACTCGCAGTACACGCCTTCGTATATAGCACAAGACTACCGTGTTTTCAAATATGGAGGATAATCGGCAAACTTATTAAATGATTGCATTGTCATCGATCCTAGATATTCTAGGTATTCATTTCATCATCATTCTTTCACGTTGAAGTGTATGAAAATGACGTTAAAACATGCCATTACATTACATATCATACAGATGAAGCTAATAAAAGTGTGTTAATTACAATCGAAACTTTTAAAAAATATAGAAGTAATTTAAACGTTTAGGTTTTTTTTGAATAAGGGTTTATTTACAAACCATATGTTATTAACTTAGTACATACTAGCGTTTCCTCATTAACGTAAGAATAATAGTAGGGGAACCCTAGAAGGGATTTCGGGATTTACTTGAGCGTGTCAGATTAAGATAGGCGGAATACCTTACACCCAGTTGAGTACCTTGAGTTGAGAAAATTATCGTCAGATTTTTGGCTAGTATGACAGGAACATCAAGCTTTTATAAATTTAGCTGGAGTTTAAATAACATATCCCCAAAATATCTGATGCGCCCGAATATATTTTTTTCAATTTTCTCCCCTTACATTTTTGAAAACCTGTAGAAGCTTTTCCCGCCGCTGAAAGTGGAAGCATTATATGACTTTTATTCATTCTGTTACATAATCTTTCAAATGCAATAGGTCCCCATGACGCTCGAGTAAATCCCATTTAGCACCATGGGGTCCCCTACTATAATACTGAAATATTTGTGTGTGCAGGTTTTAGAAACGCTTGAGTTGTTAGTGTCATTTGAACGTGTCATACGCTCGTATGGATTTCAGGCTCACATCAAAAAAATTTACGAACAATGTACGAAATCGTACGCTCACTACAAAAAAAATGTAAGACAAAGACTTACGAAAAAACAATGATCAAATTGTCACCACTAGGAAGCATTCTTTTTAACGGTAACAATTTATTTAACTATGTAGCAATCAAGTTTTCGACTATCTTATGAATAAAAAAAATTACGAGAAGTATACGTTCAGGTTTTAAAGCATTTTAGGTATATATGTACTTGTAAGTAATTTTATCTCTCTCTCTCTCTCTTAATTGAAGAGCCAATCCCTTGTCGGTGGAGCAAGCGCCACTCATCTCTATTTCCTGCGATTTGTTTGACCTCCTGATAGGCCACAACTCCCACTTTCTCCTTCACTTGCTGTATGTATGTTGATCTAGGCCGTCCTCGTTTTCTCTCGCCTTCTATTTTTACTTCCAGTATTATTCTGAAGAAGTTGTCGTGTCGTATCAGGTGGCCAACCATTTTGCCTCTTCGGTTTTCAATGGCATTCAACAATTGCCTCTCTTTGCTCACCATTGGCAGGACCTCGTCATGGGTTCATCATCATCACATTTTAAATACTGCTAACCTGCCTCTGACTCTTTGGGTCAGCGTCCACGTTTTGCAGCCATAAAGTGCAAAACTTCGTATGCCTTGATGAGTTTCTTATTTCGGTGTTGATCTTGGCCTTGAACAGGTGTTTCTTGCGATTGAAGGCTTGTTTGGCGATTGCTAGTCTCTATACTTTGTCTGGAGAACATCTAGAATCTTAGAATCTACTCTATTTAGCTACCTAAATATTTAAACCTTTATGTAGAAGTAATTTTTTATATTAGTATAAAAATATTTTAATGGAATATTTCTGGTTTGATTCAGTACAAACATAAATAAATACAACACCTAAATTCCATGAAATAGAATATTAGTATCTACTACAAAGTGAACATATTATGTATTAGCTATATATAATATGTTACACTTACAATGAGAATGCAGATAGATGTTTCCTTACTAATCATCACTTCCGCAGGTATGAATATACCAATTAGGAGTGCAAGTATTTATAATTACTTATTATAGAGTTTTTTTTTTTATATTTGCACGTTTTAATGTATAGTACCTGGATGACCGAAGTTTTTTTTTGGTAAATTTTCAAAGAATGAAACCTAGTTTCAGAGCCGTCGGACCTATGTACGACTGTTGGTGAAAACTTGGAATACATCTTTGATTGTATTTACTGTTTGTTATTTACCACAGCTTTTATGAAGGAAAATTACGACAGTGTTAAAAATGATGTCAGCTTTGCTGAGGTCACCCTTTTTAAAAACAATCCAGACACCGTCTTTTATCATAGCCGGGTCTTTTATCATACTTTCCAGCGCTGACATGGCGTCGTACGGGAATCAGACTCACATAAAAAAAAAGAAAAAAAATATGGTTAAATTGTCATCGCTAGAAAGTATGCTTTCTAGCGATGACAATTTATTTCACTCTGTAGCAAGTTTTCGACTTTCTTATGAATCAGAAAAAATGTACGTTCAGGTTTTAAAGCATTTTAGGTATACATGGTTATTAAGTAAAGTCGACCTAAGATACTTTGGGTTGTAGTTGCCATGAAATACCATATCCCAAATCTAACAATTTGCAAGATATTAAGTTAGTTATACAACGGTGTAGTGGTTGTATTCACGGTTATTTTTTTTAACGTTTTAATCCCGTGGACAGGTTGTTTAGCTTACAAAGTACTAATCTATATAATATAATAATATTTTTTTTTGTTTTATTCAAATGTAATGTATACTATATTGTGGTGAGAAATTAAATTATTATTATTATTCTTTTTATTAAATTATATATACATATTAATTACATTTTTAAATATATTACAAAAGAAATAAAAATACATTTAAAAATATAAAAAATAGTAGACCACCGACATCGGGTACAGGTACCAAGACACCAGTGGTTAGGACTGCAAAGATAGGAACCTCCTCACTATACGAGCCGTGTCAAGGAGGACTGCCTTCTGTATCAGACCCTTGATCCAGCCGTCCAACGTGAGCCTCTTAAGGTGTTGGTCGAGGCTCTTGGCTATCAATCCGTGAGCAGATACGACTATCGGAACAATTATCACTGAATCGACATTCCACATATCGACAATCTCGTGAGATAAATCCAAATATTTTATTTGTTTTTCTTTTTCAACTTTCACGAGATTCTCGTCATGAGGAACGGCGATATCAACAATAATTGCGCGGCGCTCTAATCGATCTATCACTACAATATCAGGCTTATTAGCAACAATAGTCCTGTCTGTGATAATAGATCGATCCCAATACAACGTGGCCCGACCATTCTCGAGAACTGGGTCGGGCACATACCTGTAGTATGGCACCTCTAGATTCACAAGATGGTATTTAAGGGCAAGCTGTTGGTGTACAATCCTGGCTACTTGGTTGTGCCTATGCAAATATTCACCGTTAGCAAGACGAGAACAACCAGAAATGATATGCCTGATTGATTCCCCAGGACGATGACATGCCCGACAGATGTCAACCGTACCATCTTTCAGGATATATTTCCGATAGTTATTCGTCATGATAACTTCGTCCATAATCGCACAAACAAAACCTTCAGTTTCTCCGAAGAGATCACCATACCGTAGCCAAGTCGTAGATGCTTTAAAGTCTATATCGGACCCGTTTAGGGCCCGATAAAACCGGCCATGGAGCTCTTTGCCCTTCCATACTTCCCTACGATCATTAGTACTAAATACTACAGGTTTGCGCCAATTCTCTTTAGCCAGAGCGAGCGGGGTGAATCCGATATCCACTGCAACTACATTGCGATGCATTCCCACATCGGTATGTAGAAAATATTCTCTGAGATTGCATATCTCCCGATTGTGTAGGGTCTTGATATTTAATAATCCGCGACCCCCTAGCTTTCGCGGGATATACAATCTCATAACCGATGAACGTGGGTGGTGCATTCGAAATGCAGTCAGCAATGTACGGACTCTCCTATCAAGGGCATCTAGTTCGGTCTGAGTCCATTTAAGTATACCAAAGGAGTACATCAGAATCGGCATGACCCAACCACTGCAGGCTCGCACCTTGTTGCCTCCCAATAAAAGACTTTTAAGCACTTTTTTCAAGCGGCCAAAAAAGCGTTCCTGCAACGTTTGTTTCATGTCAGATTCTGGTATGCCTAACGACTGTGATATACCCAAATACTTGTAAGTTTCAGTGGCAGACAGAGATCTGAGTTTTGTTGAATCGGAAAGCTCTATTCCTTCAGATTCTACTATCTCACCCTTCTTTACATACATGACTGCACACTTGTCTACACCAAATTCCATTTTGATAGAATTACTAAAGTTTTCCGTCACCTTCAGTAACGCTGACAATTGTAATTTGGTGGGGGCTAGTAGTTTCAAATCATCCATATAAAGAAGGTGAGATATAACTTGATCGTCTTTAAGCAACCTATAGCCTAGCCCTGAACCCTCTAATAAAGTGCTAAGAGGGTTCAAAGCCAGGCAAAACCACAAGGGACTCAGACTATCACCTTGAAATATACCCCGCTCGATCTTTATTGGTGCATCAATTACCGTCGTCTGCCGACATCCTGGATAACGAAGCGCTGTTCTCCATTGCCCCATACATGACTTCAAGAAAGTGCACAGAGTTGTATCAATTTTATACAACTCCAGCACCCTCAAAAGCCATGTATGTGGAACCGAGTCATAAGCCTTCTTATAGTCTATCCAACATGTCGCCAAACTCTTACGATTACGACGCACCTGTTGGCTAATGGCCCTGTCTATAATAAGGAGGTCTTTAGTGCCACGGCTCCCACTTCTACATCCATTCTGAGAAACTGACATAATCGAATTATTATTAATGTGTAAAGTAATTTTGAGTCTCAGAATAGATGTAAGAAGTTTGTACATGGTTGGTAAACATGTAATAGGTCTAAAATTTTTGGGATCCATGACACTACCAGACTTATAGAGTAAGTGGGTTATACCAGTGGTTAAAAATTGGGGTAATGAACCCGAATTTAAAGCTGCCTGGAATTGAGATGCCAAACACGCAAAAAGTTAAGCCAAAAGTTGTGCAGTCCGTCTAAACCAGGTGATTTCCAATTCGGTAATGAACGAACTGCACAGCTTACATCATCTTTATCAATTATAACTGGTTCCATAGGTGTTATAGACTCACATGAGCGTCTGACATCCCGCAACCAATCACCTTCTATATGAGTGACAGGCACCGACCAGATGTTCCGCCAAAAAGTATGTGTGACATTTTCATCTGGCAAATGCCCATGACTCACACATGGATCCGGTTCCTCCCATTTCCGGTACACCCACTTCTCATTTCTTTGGAACATCCGATTCTGATTATACCGATCTATTCGTTTTTTGTACCGTCTTATCCTATTTGCCCATGCATAAATTTTCTGCTTTAGAAAGTCTATGCGCTCTGTGACACATGACATGTACTGTTGAGGACCAATGGTAGTCCCCAAGAATGCCTGTTTCACAAAGCGCATCACTCTCGGCCGCGTATTCCCTGATCGAAAACTAATTAGCTTACCAATAAGCACCCTGGTCTCAGCAATACGACGTTCAATTCTACACTGCCAAGCTGGTACAGTTGATTTAGGTCGAGTAGTAGTGACATTTTCAACTATATTAACACCAGCTACTCGAAAAACTGCAACAGCCGCACAATACAGAATAGAATGTGTATCACCAAGATCTTCGCTATTGTCTAAATAATCAGGCAATAACGAATCCAGGGCACCCACAAGCGCTAAATTTCGTTTATGAATGGGCAAACGGGACAATCGGGGTCTATTATTCCAATTCACATACCGGTACTCTAGAATCGCATCCTCCAAAGCGCTCCTTATCCTGTCATTGTATTGGGTACTTACAGATATAACTTCACCCTCCACTAATTCATCAACATCATTGGTATGTGATACTAACTGAGGTGTGCTATTAGCTACCAAATCCACAGTGTGTGACGAAGAAGGGATAATCAAGCTATTCCGTATGTCAGAGCGTATCCTCTCAAGTACTGCATCATCCAGCAGATGACAGCGCTGTATAGCTCGTACTTGATCCGACAATCGTTGTGCTGATACGTTGACAGCAGGTTCAAGCTCCTGAAACAAAGAGACTAGTCGAACACGGTACGCAGTAAGGTTTGTTCCCATCTCTGTAGCCCGATAATATGCCCGCATGACATTCTCATTGATAGAATTTGTCCACTTCATGCGGCGCACATTACCACCGGTGGCGGGGACCCTATTCGAGGTCAGTGGTCCTCGGGATCCTAAGCAGATCGGTGGCCGGCCTCTCCCCTGCCGACGTACAGGTGTTGGCGACGTCGGCGGAGAGAAAAACTCGTCACTTGAAGTCGAGCTCGACGCCTCAGCCACGGCCGGAGCTTCTGTTGTGGTTTCCGTGGACGGCAAGACGGAGCGGAGCGACGAGTCCCGGGATGTTAATTGTGCTTTCGACCTAGCTCTTGTTATCATTAATTATTATTATTATTATAATCATTAATAACTCATTCTGAATTATATCCCTAAAATAAAAAAGAATAAGGAGTGATTATGTAATATTCACAAAGTGCATGCAACAGTAGTGGCGCCACGAGTTAGGTACCTATCTCAGTCTCTATCTATATGAATGGTTAGTTTTTTTCTCTAAAGCTAGAACTATTACAAAAGTAAGAGAAAAATTAATTTTATTTTTACCTACACAAATCGATACTGTTTCATGCACCCTATAATCCTTCCACATGATTAATATTTTTTTAAAGTTACCTACACAGATCGATACTGTTTCATGCACCGTATCATCCTTCCACATAATTAAAATGATCGAAAGCCACAGTATGTATAATGTAGTTTTAGTAAACGGATCCATTAGAAAAATAGAGAAGGTACATTGGGGCCTCCACAGCAACAATATTACACGTAAAATTACAATCAATTTTAACTATAATTTAAGAACTAAAACGTGTCGAGACCAAGTTTCAGATACTAAGTAATGCATATGTTCATCTGGAACAATTCTCTGTTTGCTTAGCATAGATAGACTCTTTTCGACATAGGCTACTCAATCTCAACTAAAGTGAAAACCTTAGACGGAGTTCATCTTATAAAACTCGATCCAAGTCAAATCAGGGCACAAGAAAGTTTTATTGTAGAATACAATCACCTGCGCACGTTATTCCGCCCCGAATTGGCCCAATTAAAAATAAACATAATAACGTGACAACGACGCATATTCTTAATATTGAACTTGGCTCTCATTTCACAATTGTTTTTAATGGGTTTCAATTACTAAAATTGTAGATAACAAACTGGGCCGAAGAAGATGAATAATAGAAATAATTTGTTGTTTTTTTTTATTTGTCGAATATTTATTGACACTGTGAATGCATGTTAGTAGAATACCGATATTTTGACCGAGGTTAATGGCATCTCAATAGCGTGACAATGGAATAACAGTTGCTTGTGTACGTTAACATAAAATAGCAGAATCGAGGCCCAGGTCATCGATATTACTGTGTTGTCATCGATTTACTGCTAGGAAAATCAAAAACATGCTTTATAATACGAAATTGATTTGAGCTTCATGAATAATACACGTGTACACTGTAGGGAACCCAATCATCAATGCGATAAGGATAAAAATGGCTCGGCTAGAAGTCTCACTCAGAATATTAAAGAAAGACGGTCAGCTGTTAATATTATTGCTGGTCACAATGATTGGCAGATATGTGGGCTGAATGAGTGTGAAGAGGAAACGCATAGTCATACAGAGATAGTGAGGCGCGCTCCACAGACCTATCGTGATATCTTGCACAAAACAACAAGAACATACAACCAAGAACACAGTATAGTAAATTGGAAAAAGAATATATGAAGAGGGCTTCATGCTAGGAGACTATTGTAAGAGCCAAAAGAGATCGGTGCACCAAGCCAGGCAGTTTTGTTCAGGTGCAGATATTACATCACTTCTAGAAAATTGGTTACTACCCTGCAGTAAGTTTAATGAACACTATAGAGATAATTTTGTCTGTATGGAAAAGGGTGTTAGAGCGTCCTTACAACCGAGTCAGAGAATATGCAATATTATAATAAATACAAGTTTACTAAGGTAAATGTTGAGTGCTCTAGTGACAAAATACTGGCGATACCAATCAGTGATGATCAGTTTTCTTTCTTAATTTTTAGCTTGTGTGAGATGTGTTAAATTATTATTATTATTTTTTACCAACAAATAAAGTTGAAAATTTAAATCATTTCTCTGATTGTCTGGCTAGTGTAAAGGCTGTGATTTAGGGTAGTGACGTGTCTAATGTTTATATACTGGGAGATTTTATTGCTGACCCGATGGCCTAGTTAGTTTGCAATTATTTATTTTTGTGCAGAGCAAGACTTAACTTACGCAGACGTAAGTTTATTTGTTATAGATTCTGACACCCACACTTTCACAGATTAGGCACACGGTAGTCTTAGATGGCTGGATCACTATGTAGAGACGAGGGCTGCTTTTGATACTGGTCATTCAATTGAGGTTATTCGTGACTTTTTACTTCTGATCACTTTCCACTGCCTATTGTGTGTGATCATTAAGAGCACTTACAGTATTCAGTCCAGTGCGAACAATCAGCAGTTAAAAAGAGGTAATATGGTAGTATGGAGCACAGATCTATGAATCAAGTATTACATTATGCACACATATGTAATTCACATTTAAAAGATGTTAATGATTCAATGTACTATGCACACTGTGAAAGCAAACATTTAAAGGCAAACACTCAAGTATTTGGATTATGTTCTCACTGACAGACTCTCATATGATTCGGACATTAAGGGCAGAGAAGACCACTCCCTGTAAAGTGCAACATAGTTGCTAGAAAGTTTGTGGCTAGTAGTATTGAGGCTAAGAAATCTGTCTTTAACGCCCAAGTACTGTCCGAGATTTTATGTGTCAACTATGGCCCAATTTAATAAATCCTTCTTGATTACTCTAAGTACAACGATGCCTATAGAACACTCATGAAGTATCCGAGATACTGCAGTGCTTCTAACATGTTCGCTGAAGCAGGGGCGCCTGATTTCTTTTTTTTAATAATAATAATTTTAATTAACATTTGCTTATAATTGAATTAAACATATTTATTGACCTATTTATTAATAACTTAAATGTACATTTCGTCATGTTTCTCATGTTTTTGTTATTATTAAAATTATTATTGTTACATGTATTATCATTTTTGGTTTTGTTCTGTAATATTCTGTTTTATTGGTAATAATTATGGGACTCTTTATATAAAAATAAAATATTAGAATACTACTACATTGGGACTATCAGGAATAAGTGTTCAATAATGTCTACATTAAATTTCAAGTAGAATAAAATGAAATAAATTATTTTAATTAAATATTCCAATCAATCACACAATGTCATTCTATGATTTCGTAAAAGTAAAAGCATTTGCAACTTAAACGGTTAAAAACATATAATCTAGAACCCAAATAACAAAAAATAGATACAAGATACATTTAAATTGACAGATCTAGAGTTTTTAAAATTAATATTGTCAGCTTCTGTTGTTATTAATCCCCTCAAAAACATAAATGTGAAATGAGAGCCAAGTTCAATATTCATACGTCATGGCAACCTATTGCATTTGAAAGAGTAGGTAAAAGAATGAAAGCCTTATAATGTTTCCACTTTCATCGGTGAGAAAAACTTCTACAGGTTTTCAAAAATGTAAAGGTAAGAAATCGAAAGTAAAATTCGGGAGCATCAGATATTTTGAGGTAGGATGTCAGAGGATAGTCCAACATGCCGAGTGTCTGCTGTTTGCAGATGACCTTAAGGTGTATTTGTCGATAGCAGACGCGTCGGACGCGGAGAGGTTGCAAGGTGATGTGGATAGGGTAGTGCAGTGGAGCAATACTAACAAACTGCATTTTAACATAGCTAAGTGCGGAGTAATGAGTTATACACGGGCGAGGACTCCTCTGCACTATATCTATAGTATGAACGATGTATTGATACCGCGCTTAGGTTGTACCCGTGACTTAGGGGTTGAAATGGTACCTGAGCTGACGTTTCGTAAACACATTGTAAACATCTGCGGTGAGGCGTTTAGAAATTTAGGGTTCATTTTAAGAAACTGTAAAGATTTTGAGAATACAAGAGCCGTGAGAATATTATATAACGCACTTGTTCCGAGTCATCTTGAGTCGACAGCCATTATCTGGGGGGATTCCAGATAATGGCTGTCAAATAAGGCGAAGTATAGCCTTATGGTGGAAAAAATACAAAACAAATTCGCTCGATTTTTGTATTTTAAATAATATGGAGTGTACCCTTTGTACCCACTGATGTACTCCAGTTTGTTTGTACTCGACATGGTAGGGTACGTGCGGTTGAGCGTGCGGCGCGACGTCGCGCTAGCGTGCTATGTGTGGCGCGTGCTGCGCGGTCAGTGGCACCACCCGGCCGTGCTGGCGTGCCTACGGCTATGTGCCCCCAACGGATGCGTAGGCGAGCGTCGCCGCTTAGCAGCACTCAGCGTGCCGGTGGCGAGAAACAACATGCTCAAATTTGCCCCCTTGTCGCGTGCCATACGTATTATTAATGTTATTGCGGCAAATATAGACATCTATAACTGTAGCCTGTCGAAATTCACAGAAGTAGCACAAACTTGCGTTATTTCTGACATATAAATAATTTAAATTCATTATTTCTATCTATATTAATTTGTTTAAAATCATTTATTAAAATTATGCAATTTAGATTCTTAGACAATCAGATTATTAGTTATAAGCTTGCAATATTACCTTGGGAGTATATTCCCGTGTAATATTGTGAATGTATCTAAATAAATAAATAAAAAAATAAATGTAATTTAAATGCCAAAAATGCAGGTAGCGAATTATCAAAAATGCAAACTAAAAATTCGAAAAATCGCCATTTCGAAATACACGAGCGTGTTAGATTTTATACAGACGGTTCAGCTTGATGTTCTTGTCATACTAGCCAAAAACCTGACGATCATTTTGCAGGGTATTTTATATCTGACGGTTTGAAATATTTTGATTTTTTGCTTTTTTTATAAAATGGCACGAAAAATGATGTAGACATTTAAAGATTGCTAACATTGTTTTTTGCCTAAAAAAAAAAGTTAAGGCAATGGGTTATTTTAGAGCTTTGTGACCCTCCGACCCCGTTTTTCTCATGGACCAACTATGTATGTGTTCCTATGTAAGCACAACTGATTTACTATAATCATTCCTTTTAGCATAACTACAGAAGGAAATAAATGGGATTATTACTAACTAACTAAGATATTGATAATTATGTTCGCCACTTCTGTCGTATCTTTGTACGAGTATATTAACAAATAGAATATTTTAAATGCCATTTCATGTCATTTATTAACAGTGATTATTTAAAAATTATTGATACTCTTATATAATTTTCGTGCATACGCTGGCGTATATCCTGACTTTAAACATGTCTATGTCTATGCCAAAAGACGTAGAACTTATATACGTCGATAAATACGCTGTTAGCAATTCTGACAAACCTATTCCTCAACTATAAAGACAGCGTAGCAGATATGGGTGATATAGGACTAGATTTAATAGATTCTGTTCCTCCTGTTATCTAGTATAAAGACTAGTCTGTATAAGGCTAGGAATGAGTCTGTTGGAGCGAATAAAACAGTATTCAAACGTTTTGAAGAAGTGGAAATTCCACTAAAGTTCAAAGATTTCGTTTTGGCTGAATATACCTGTAACAACACTCGTATTTTTAACCGACTTCAAAAACAAAAGAGGAGGTTATCAATTCGTCTGCATATTTTTTTTGTTTTTTTTTTAATGTTTGACCGATTTTCAAAATTAAGCGAATTATACTTATTACATATGTTGATCATTAACATATGTAATAAGTATAATATATACCATATTAAATGCTTAGGATATACAACGACGAATCTTTTACATCGATTGTTATTAGTTGGGTATCTAGGAACTACTATTAATTGAAAATTGTTTAGTTGTGCCAATGGGAATGATTTAGAAAACATATTCCTCATGACACAACTAGTTGTGTAAACATAGTTGGTCCATGAGGAAACCAGGCGTCCGACTGCTTTGTCACGGTCAAAAAGTCAGATATTTTAAAAACACAATAATGTGTATGTACTAACTTGACTTAATTTACTTTAATCTTACACGCTCGAGTATTTCTGGCCATCGTTTTTTATTTATTATATTATGTAACTTTTACTCATTCTATTACCTACTCTTACAAATGCAATAGTTCCCTATGACGCTCGAGTAAATCCACATCTAACATCATGGGCTCCCCTACTACATAAGACATCTGAAGAAATGAGAACTTTTGATTTGACAGTTAATGAACAATGTAATTGTAATAAAAATGCAAATAGTTACTTATTTTATACAACACACAAATATCGATGCATCGATAGAATGTTTCTCTTTTTTTTTACGTGTGGAAGCCCCCTCGGGCCGTCACCCCACCGGGGTTTGCGGCGAGGTGGTGTATCGGAATCGGACGGTGGTGTATCGCAACTCTGCGCCTGTAATAGGAGGGATCCGGGAATTGGGTCCCTTAGATGTGATCACTATCACATCCAAGTACGGCCTGGATGCAAATCAAATACCTTTAAATGAGCAATTCTTGTATATATATGTGTGTAACCTGAATCTCGGAAACGGCTCTAACGATTTTCATGAAATTTAGTATGCAGGGGGTTTCGGGGGCGATTAATCGATCTAGCTAGGTTTCATTTTTATCTTCGGTCATCCAGGAACTATGTAGCATTCTACATTGGTCCTTTAAGGACCAATGTAGAAATGCTACATCATCAAATAGGAGTCAAGCAGAACATTTCATACTGTCGAGGATAAATGCTTAGCGCGGTGATCTCAAACCTCAACCACCCGCAATGGCCATGGTATTTTAACCTGCCCCAAATCCACACATTCCTTGTCAAGATAGAATACATCAGCCACTTATGAGCATTTAAGAGGACAACATTGAATAGAGTTATACTAAGTCACGATAACCGAAAGCAGTTTTGATACCTTCATACATAATCGTATAGAGGATAGTTTATATTAAAATAAAAATAAAAAATTTAATTTAAATTTTATTTTATTTTTTAACGAACTAATAATATTTTATGTTTAAAGACACGGGTAAACGTTTACCATTAGGCAGGCAAAGAGCTTGTTCCAAATGTGTCTCTTGCATATTCAAGAATCTATCGTAGTACCAATAACTGTTATAACAATGTGCTGTAGGATACTGTTAGTTTACTTAAATAAGAATACTTTGTGTATTCCTATGATATCGCGTATAAAACATACTTGCTTTAGCTAGGGTCACTCACTATGTGATGGTATACCTACTACCGATTAGGAGATATCAAGGTCAAACAAATAAAACTACATTAATATGGTACATATCTTTTTTTAAATGAGATATAATTTAATCCAAACTTTGAGAAAAACTAAACTAATATCTCTTTAAATATATTTGTGCTCATTTCAAGTTTAATGGCCAAAATAATATTTTAACGATTTTTTTTACAATGTACTGGGCAAATTTTAAAGACAGTGTCACATGTACATTTGGATTCAATTAGATTACGTTCAATATTTTCTACTAACATTTTCACATGACATAAAGGCACTTTATTGCATTTACAATTATTTTCCGGTACTGTAATATAATTAGAGGTGTTTGAAGTAGTTTCACTTTTACGGGAATGATTTTCCTCAATAATAGGGTCATATAGAGTGGCAGCTATGTTTTGGCTTGGTATTAATTCAATAGTCCTATTATCAGATGGTATAGATTCGTCAACAGGTTCATAATAGAGTGAAGAATTGGACAATTTGACAGTAATTGATCTTGTTTGAGATTCTGCAGGTTGGGGACAAATAAGCCAGTTCATAGGACCTTTACCATTTGAATCAGTCACCATGTTCGTATAGTTTTCACAGATATTTGCACTATATTGAATTTTCTCGAGCATTTGCTTACTATGTATAGGTGTAAGAATATTTTCAACTTTACACATAGTCTCACGTAGTATTTGATGATCAGTTTCCTTTTGATTGTCGTTTATAATATATGAGAAATTATCTGGACATTTATTACTATGAGCCAGAAATTCTTGCCAATTATTACTATTCTTATAATTACGATCCATGATTCTTGATTTTATACATGTACAAGACTTAAAATTGCTGTCACATATACAATCTATAGTGGATCCATTATGTGGTGTGACATTACCAGCCTTAGAACTATTTATATGTTTCGGATAACGATTCAGATTGTTTGTTTCATTTTTTATGCTGTTTAATTTAAACACAGGCTTTGTAGTCTCTGTGTTTTGTAAGTTAGGTAGTGACTTTATTTTTCTGAGAATATTAATTAGTTCTCTATCTTTTTGTTGATACAATGTTTGAACATTACAGTTCATTAGGAAATCAGCACGAAGATTATAAAGTACTGTTTTTGTATTCAAATCTTTATGGTCTTTGGCAGAATCATAATTACAATTACAAGTGTTATAAATAATTTCTTTGGAGATTTCAGTTGGAATAAAATTCATTCGGTTATTATTTATCCTTTCACTATCAAATTCACTAGTATCACATGATTGTGTGTCCATTTGCAGAGTTTCTGTAGACTCGATAATAGTTATATCATGTTTGTCGACCATAACATCGCAGTATTTATTTTGCATACCTAAACTAGGAGGTGCTTGGGTTGACATATGTTGTAATTGGTTCATAGTATCCGGTATATTTAACCTCGACACTATTTTAACAATCTTATCCGCCTTGATCATAACGTCACAGGATTTAGTTTCCATTTCTAAGTCACGTTGTAATTGACAAAACGCGTGTCGTTGTGGACTAATAAAAATAGCTTCAGTAAGATTTTCCTTTGAAATTTTACTGTTGTTTTGAAACGTTACATTGCACGATTTTGTTGACATCCCTAAATCTATAGGTACTTGAGATGAAATACTTTGTTTAAAGGCATCAGTATCATTTTGTGTAGATACTACATTAACAGTGTGTATATTCTTAAATAAAGCCTCGCAAGATTTAGTTTCCATTTCTAAATCGGAACGAGCATCACATGATTTATTTTCCATTTCTACGTTAAAACGTACTTGCGATGAAAGTTTTTTTGTAAGTACCGTAGGTTTTATGGAACTTTGTTTTGACAATGTTTTATTGGTGTTATTAATTATTTTCATATCATTTTCCTTTAACGGAACGACTTTTTGAGGCATTTCCTTATAAGAATCTGATAGCGATTTAATCTTTGTAATTTTTGTAAGCGGCTTATTATTTTTCTCACATTTACACATGTCTTTTAATTTTTCAAAATCACTTTCAATTAAGCCACATACTTTCTCTAATATATCCGACAAAATGACGTCTTTATCTTCGTTTATAAGTGGTAAACATTGGGCGCGCTTAATTTTCATCTTCAGATACTCCTGCAATAATCCATATGCTCTTTGCCAACTTCCCTTGCTGGTATCTAGTAAACCTCCTGACTCATTATACCTGAGTTCATTTGCACAATCAGATATTACTTGTTTTACTCTTTTTAATATCGTGTGAAATATTTTTTCTTCTTCTTCAGCTGAGATGCACGATGATTGACATGAACTAATCTTGAATTCTTTTATTTTTTCTTTCAGGTGAGCTTCTAGTAAGTCGAAGGTGTTTACCTCTAAATCTTTTGTACAGTCAACTTGTTTTTTATTGCAACAAACACAACTACTCAAAGTGTCAACTTGGCATGAAAGACTCTGTGAGTCAAGAGCTATATCTAGATGATTAGTGTTTTTTCGTTTTATTTGGTCATTAAAAATGCCGATTATAATTTTTTTTAATTCATCAAATTTGGCCTTACATTCGCATTTTTTCAGCTTCTTAGAGGTATCAGTAACTATGTTTCCCATAGCATATTTATTTGTGTCTCTGCTTGATTTTGAGGTTTCAGACTTTGATTTTTCAGATTGCGGTGTTGCAGATTTCGGACGATCCGATTGCGATGCGTCCTTATGGCTATTGTTATAAATTTCTTTACACAGTGATGATTTATCATGACTATTTGTAACAGCATTCTTAGTATTTTTAGACATTGTATCTACTAGAGTTACCCCTAAAAACTTAACATAATAATCCAAATTATTTGGAACTATTTTAGCCTGGTTCTGAATAAAATTTGTTTTATTCACAGTATCTTTTAATGCAACTTCTTTCCTGTTGTCTTCTGTATTAATAGCTCTGGTACTTTTAGAATTATTTATAATGTTTATTATAGTTGCATTATTCGTTTTGTCATATAAATGTTCATTTAAAATCTTTATAGCATCTTTAGAAGCAGGTTTTTCTTTTACCTTTTTAATTATAGGATCGTGCTCCGTCAAATTTATGCAATTAAAAGGATCTGAGCATTTGTCAATAATACAATTTTCTAGATCTTTAATACTTTTACAAGATTCTGTCGTGTCTACATATTTACATGTGTAGTCATTACTTTTCTCTAAATTAACATCTGCCATATATTCAGACATTGTCTTGACAGCTTCGTGGAAGTTAATGGAATGGTTTTGTTTTTCAATCTCAATTTTTTTTCTATTAGTTCCCCCTTCACTATCATCGTTCTTATTTTCCTTTAAATTGTATGCGTTTGAATCAACCGGATTTTTATTTTTCAGTATGCTTTTAGAATTTTTATTCAGACAAGTCCTACTTATAGTTGTTACATTGTTAACTAATTCTGTTCTTGACTTACCCAAATCTGATTTCCATTTAGTTAAAGTTTCAAGCAATTTATCTATTGAAGTGTTAGATGGGATTTTATGAAAACATTGACAATTTTTATCGCAATATGATTCCGTCAAAAACTTGCTGTTAGTGTTGTCACAGTCCGCTAAGGGAAGCTTTATATCTGTAAACCTTGTCTGGTTATCATTAACAGCTGGAGCAGTAATTTTATTCGATAACTTATGCTTCACAGACGCCTTTACATCTACATTTGATTCCTTGTTATGTGCCATTCTATAAGGTTTTTGTGTGGCACATAAACACATATTTACTGCATAAGTTTGATGGTAATTAAATTTTTTTGGTTGTTTTACAGGTTTTTCTTGTAAATATGTTTTTTTAGGCAAGTTATGGATATCAAATGATTTCTTTTTAGTGATACCAGTCTTATTGGAGGAATTGATGTTCAGTAAATCTTCGTTTGTATTTTTTGTGGACTTAGTTTCTTTTTTATATTTATTTTGCTTGTCTGCATTATCTTTAGTAACTACGTCCTGAGGTTCTGGTACCTTAAAAAAATATGACTAAATTCAAATAAAATCAAAATAGTTTTATTTCAATGAACAGCTCACTTACCGCAGTTTTTTGGACTATTTTGGTAATTTTCTCCTCCATTAAAATCAAATCTTCTCTCTTAATAGATTCCTGCATAATTTATAAGGATTAGTAAAAATATGATTGAATTAAAATATACAATTTATTAATACTTAGCTTGCAAAGGAAAAATAACTCACTTTTAGCGAGTTCTACCGTTACTCTACAGTAAAAAAAATAGAAACGTAACGCATACCACTAACCCAGCGGTATATTTAGAATATGCCTTGGAACTGAACAGAATTACCCATTAACATAATGGGTAATTCTGACCTTGGAATATTTTAATGATGTGATGATGATGATGATTTTACACGACTAATTATGGTTTTATTATATTTTTGGTAATATAAATTTATTTATCAAATGTGACAAATATCCATTTAAAGTTACATTTTAATGAGCTGTCTAATTAAATACTATAATTTTTAAAGCATTTAAGAAAAGGTCGGTACGGAACTCTGCACGTTATTTATGTAAGCAGTGGATAAATTTCTGCAGAAACCATTTTTCAAACAACATTTGTGATAGCAATGAGATTTTAACAGTTTGGTTCAAAATACCTTCTTAAGATCCTCGATCTCAAGCCTGAGTTGCGTAACATCCTGATGGGTGCGTTTCCAGTACTTGGGAGGTGGGGGAGATATAGCTTTATCAGACTGTGATGCTTTACGTACGACCTCCGGTAGCTTGGCAGAAAAGGGAGTCACCGGTTCCAACAGGCAAGGAAAAGCTGTAAATATTTAAATAATTTAAATTTAACGTTTTTTACTTACACTTTAAAAAAACACACTATGAACAGAACACGTTTGTACACGAACAGAAATTAAGATGAAGAAATTACATTACTTTGGAGATTCTACTTCTTAGAAATAATTATGATACATTAACATTATTTACACACACCTATCTGATCTCAAATGAGCCAGAGCCGCAGAACATAGAATAATATAGTAATCAGATTTCTGATAAACGTACTTACATGTTTCTGTAAAAAATCTAATTTAGATTAAATATGGGTATATTTTATCTTAATTTAATATAGTCCAGGAGCCACCAATCCTGAAAGCTCCGTGATCACGGATTCTAATATTTTTAATAAAAAATATATCTGTCTGTTGAAAATGACATAATTCAGATGACTGTATTCATCACACAATTATTTGTGATGGGTGGAAATTATAGTTAAACCGCCGTAAGCTTGGCCCTCCTGATGGTTTGCGGGACGCGGGGCGGGTGTTGCGCTCGCCTATACATGACACCATATCTTCAGATTTATTTGTTTGAGATTTAATCTACACACGATGTAATAAAAATCGAATTTATTTCCATGTATTATAAAGTCAGTGTATTGTAAGTTTTTATGATTAATTGTAAAATTTAATACTGTAAAATAATTTTAATAAAATCATCAGGTACAATTTAAAAATTAAGTAAAATAATAAATATTCTTTATTAGAACTTTAACAGTAGAACCTCTGTAAGCCGAACTTCAAGTTTTTAAATCTTTTTGTGACGCAGAGTCGGCAGATTATCCATGTTGCAAAATAATACCGTGTGTAGCAGTCTTTTTTTTTTTACTGGGACTAATCCCACCCACACGCCCACCACTGTAACTCCTGTAGGATCCACAGCAGTGACCCACGAACACACCGAGTTATGACACTAGGGAAGTCCCAGGAAGAAATTAAACTGTCTTGGAACCCGGAACGAAATTAATCAGAAGAAAATTGGAGGAGTTGGAAATACAGTAAATCCACTTCCCTCCTTAGCAAAGCGGGAGACAAAATTAAGTAAAATGGGAATACACCCTTATAAACAGGGAAGCACCACGGCCACGAATATTACGGGTTCTACGTGAGCTATATTTGATTTCTATAATATGGCAGAATCGCCTGAACGCACGGAAATTCACCCTAGTTGACACAAGATCCCCATAGTATACCGCCTCAGATGTTAGCAAGCTATTCAGCATTATATTACGTTCATTATACTAAAGACTACATTCCCAGAGGATATGATGAGCAGACTGTTCATAGTGAGAGTTAGGTGTTGAGGATTGACACAATGGTGACTCTACTAATTTAAATGAATAAAGCTTGCTCTTAAAGTTACCATGACCCGTAAGAAATTGAGCGACACAGTGAGCCACCTCAAGCCATGTCCTCGACATCCGTTCGCGAACAGATGGAAAGAATTGGTAAAGATGGCGCCCCTTGGATGATTCATCCCAGCGTTGTTGCCATTCGTCTATGAGGTCATTATAGACATCGGGCTCTTGTTGAAGCAATCTTGTAATTTTACCGCGATCCCGCGCGCCCAAAAAATCGCATTCCATGTTTTGTTGTCTTGAATAGTACATGGCTGTACGTCTCTGCATCTCGAGATCGACCGGAAGCACACCCGCCAAGACCGGCAAAGCCTCAGTGCTAACCGTCCTATATGCCTTGCACAAGAATATCAGTGCAAGTCGTTAGCCTTGTAACAGTTTGCGACGGACAGCGCCTACGGTCGCCCTATCGGCCCATACACGTGCACCATAGAACATAGAACCTAAATAAGTAGCTCCGTATATAATCTTTAATGTATTAAATGATAGACCCCATGTCGCAGTTGATATCCTTGTCAATGCATCATCATCAACAACCTATACTAGTACACTGCTGGAGATAGGCCTCTCCTTAGAAAGGAGGTTTTGGCCTACTATACCACGCTGGCCAGACGGGTT
Organism: Arctia plantaginis; assembly: GCA_902825455.1. Taxonomy (NCBI): domain Eukaryota; kingdom Metazoa; phylum Arthropoda; class Insecta; order Lepidoptera; family Erebidae; genus Arctia; species Arctia plantaginis. The sequence goes on from CADEBD010000303.1 coordinate 4,655,603, forward strand.
GGTATAGGGTTTGTTTCAAGTTTTCCTTCTCTTTGCAGTGCTGTTGTCCTGCTTAGTTTGCTCCCTTAGTCGGCTCTTACGACACCCACGGGATGAATTGGGGTGGTGACAATTTGTATTCTTAATCCGTCACCACACGCACCACACACCACACAATGCACAGAAACTCTTTTTAGACTTTTCATTACCTATTTTAATATGTTCGATAAATGAAAAGTTTATTTCTAAAACTAATCCTAGGTAACACACTGAGGCCTTATTTTTTACAGTAACATTGTCAAATCTAATGCTTGGCGGTGATTTGAGGTTACCTTTTAAAAGTAGCTGGAAGGTTTTGTTGGGTGCAAAAGTTAAGCGATTACGTTCACCCCATTGAGATATCAAGTTCAAACATCTATTGGCTGATCTCTCAAGTCCCGCCCTAGTATCAGATTCCACCAGTAATAAGCCGTCATCAGCATACGCGTTCAGAGTACATCCGGATGGTATTGGTATAGCAAGAAAATCGTCGAAGCCGATATTCCACAAGTATGGACCTAGCACCGATCCCTGAGGACATCCCATTGTAAGCGCCTTCGACACAGAATGATGACCAAGTCTTAGTTTAGTAGTACCTTGTGAAAAGTACGAAGAGATAAGGGAATAAATATTTTTAAAGTACCCCCGTGATTTTAATTTCAGCAACAGCATGGGCCACCATGCGTTGTCGAAGGCGCCAGATATATCTAAGAAAATAGCCAGCACGTATTGAAATTTTGACTCTGTGACAAACTTTCTAACCGATATAACAGCGTCAGTTGTCGATTTACCAAATGTAAATCCAAATTGTCTATCATGAAATTTGACTCCACCTGGCAGAAGCCGGGGCACTACAAGTCGTTCTAAAAGCTTTCCTAACGATGGTAACAATGTAATTGGTCGTTAGGATTTAGGATCATCCGGTGGCTTGTCGCCACTTTTTGGTATTATACGAATATTACCGCACCGCCATTCCGAGGAAATATTCCTTCAGCAATGCAACGTTTAAAGACAGTGAAAATCGTGTCACCCGAAAGTTTACAAGCTTCTTTTATCATTTTGTTAGATATTTTATCATCGCCCGAAGCCTTGTTTAGCGGCAAGGATCGAATGATACCGAGAAATTCGTCTGAAGATGGTAAATCAGACATTGGAGACAGTGGTGGTTCGATGGCCCACTGCCTGATCTGTCGGTGATGATCAGTGTTGTTTTCCGGCCGATCGTTAGGTACAAGTGATTCTAAAAGATATTCTGATGTTTGTTCTACTCCTGTGGTATATCTGTTATTAATTTTGATGTACTGTATGAATGCAAGGTCGATTGATCTATTTGCCTTAAATTCGTGATACAAAGGTGACCACGGGCCCTCTCTATCGAGTTTATCAACAAGTTTATGAATTAAGTTTCCCTTGGATTTTTCCACAGCAACTCTGTAGTGGGACCTGGCAACTCTAAGAGCAATAAGAGCATTATTGTACAAATCTCCTGTTACGTTATGTTTTTTTAATAGTGTTTAATTTTCTACGAGCTTTCCGGTAGCTTCTACGTAGTTCGGCCAATCTATCATTCCACCAATCACATCTACGAGTGTTAGTGATAGATCCGCGACCAATAGATACATCAGCGCAGTATGTGAAAGTTTCTGCTAGTATTTCTGCGCTTTCCTCACCTGATAAACTACTGCAACTGAAGTCTTTGGTATGAGTTGCAAAGAGTGAACCAAACAAAGCCCAGTTCGCACCTTTAGTTTTATATCTAAAATTATAGGGAGGAGGAGTGTAGCAGTCTTAAGAAAAGTAACACGTACAGCCATGCTTTCACGTCAGTCACTGCCGGCGGACAGCGACGCACTAGCTAATTGGTTGAATGCACCCCCGCCCCGCGTCTCCTAAACCATCAGGAGGGCCAAGCTTACGGCGGTTTAACTATAAACCCGATATAACCACAACAGGACAGCTGACAAAAACAAAACACTATTGTGTAAAATAATTAATGCAAACAGTGATTGAATCATGGAACCTTAACATTAATGAATAAGTCATCAGCTTGCATATACTGACCACACGTAGAGCCTCGCTTACTACATTCACAAGGCGGTGGACCAGAAGTGACTATTGTTTTCGCTCGTTTTGCCAGTTCGTCAGCTCGCTTTTCGTACAATTCCTCTGCAAGCTGAGCAGCGAGCTTCTGAGCTCGTCTCTCAATGGCTCGTTTTTCCCATCCTTCCTTTAAATCATCTTGTGGTCCAGGGGTCATTCTAATATTATCATCCGCACATGAAGTACCAACCCACTGAAATATTTATATATTATATTAATTAATTTTCGTGATATCCCGACTCACATGTTAAAAATTAAGTGATAGAGTAGCCTACATCCTACCGCCATTGGCCAAGTTTATCATGACAAATCTTTATACTTTTAGTCTTTAGCTTTATCTCTTTAGAACAAGAAAGCCATCTTTGAAGAAGTTTACCTTTGCATGATAATTTTCTATAGATGTTGCAATTGCAATGTCCAATTCACCAACTAATAAATTCGAAAAGTAGCTTCGTAAATTGGTTTTAGTTACACTGGCTCGGTCCCAATTATGTTGGTCCTCGAGACACTTTAATAATTGACAAGGCATTTGTGACCCTGTTCCCCCCAACTCGGACTGTAATCCTCCAAACAAGTCTGCTAGTAAGTTCGAAAGAAGTCTTCCTTTCATTGATGTACAAGAACATGAGTCCTGTAAAATTAAAATAATAATGTACGCCAGACCAATTTCAGTTATTTCTAAAGATAATTACTATATTCAGTAAGTTACACTACGAAACAATGTGCCATACATTTAGAAAGACAGAAAAAATACTCTATAGGCAATGAGAAACGAACTACTGGACATTGCTAGATGGATCTTTTAGATTTTCTCGAAGAAGGAAAGAATAATAATAAGCAGATTTCAGTACTCCGAAATTAAATTTAAACCAAAAGGAAGGAAGAAAGGCAGAAGGGTAAACTGGAGAGTACCAGATCGCCCCATCCACCAGTTGCCGTTGAGGGCATAACGATCTCCGAACTCCATGAGCGCTGGCTTGAAATCGGTGGCTGGGTATCGGTGAAATTGCCCGTTACCATTGCCCTTACAGAAGCAGGTCTGAGCCGTGACTGATGTGTTCGATGCGTGGTCCTCTGCATGCAATGGTGTGGCTGCCGGGATTCTCGGCGACTTACTTCCTAGAGTATACTCGAGTCCCTTGCAATAGACTCACATGTGACGGAAGCGTACATTCGGTCGGTACACCGGTACTCCACTCATCACACGCTCGAGGACTGCCCTGCATGGGGGAGTCCGAGCGCCGAGTCTTGGTTCAACAGATTGGACGAAACCTGTCACCACCAGCATTGATAGCTTCAATGCTGAGGAGGGGTGAGGGATGGGTAGTCGCGGTCGCCTTCTGCGAGAACTTTATGCTAGAGAAGGAAACTACAGAGCGGGATCGGGATAGGAAGTGGCAGTGTGCCGCCCTGGTGGTGGCTATGATCACCCCGGGATATACCTCAGTCATGGGGTACGGCAGGGAGGACTCCTGAAGTCGCCGATGCGTTCCTGGAGCTCCTTCCAACTGCCGAGCTAGCCCGCCGCGGAGTTTAGTGGATAGACCTGTTCTCCTTGAGTCCCACATACACCCTCCGTCTCCCCGGCTAAGGATATGGTGCGAAAAGTATTACCCGCGTAAAAAAAAGGTAAGTCAAATACCTATTAAGGATTTTGTGCCTGCATTACAATCATATCGACAAATTATCTTAAATTGGTTTCCTACAGAAAAACTATATCGAAGACCCCTATAATATGTATAATTTCAGTTTACCAATATTCTGTCTTCTGGAGCGCATTTACACAAGGCTGCTAAAGAAGGCGTACGCTTAACCTCCACTGAAGCGTCAACGGGTAGTCTGCACCTGCACTCTATCTCTTTATCTTTCAGCGCCTGGAGTTGTTGCCTCTTTGCCTGTAACTCGTCCATCTGTTTTTTTATTTTACCATCACATAACGCTTTACAACCATCCAGATCTTCAATCATACCCATCTTTTCCTTGCGAAGTTGTTCCAGCTGTAAAGAAATTATATTGACCGCGGCTTCGTATGAAAATGAATTCGCCATCCTTAGGAAACAGTACTTTTTTATGAAAAAATACTTTCTCACTGTCCTTTTCTGTAACTCTGATGACACGTTTGCAAAATTTCATGATGCAATTTGATGATGATGTGTTGTGAGTACTTAAGGCATGAAAGCGTATCAAACAAGGAAACTCATTTTCGCATTAATATTTATAAATTCATATGATTCCGTTTCCCCGAATTTTTCATTTCACTTTTAACATGGGTATCTTTTATAAATTATCTTATATAGAAGATAAATTAAGATAATTCGGACTATTCCAGCCTTTTTCGAGTTCTGTATAGCAACATATTTAACCAATTATTTTTATTCATAATTAGATAATCCAGGAATTAACAGTATGTTTAAAACCTGAAAATAACTATTTAAATCTTTACTAGGCTTTACATATAAATCTATTAATAGAAAGTCTAAAACTCTAAAATAATATAAATGAAGAAAAGATAATTTTTAATTCATTTTATATTCCCTTAAGAAAAATAGGATTTTGTATCAGTGAGTCACTTGACTGCAAACATCAATCAGAAAATGTGTCGTAATCGTGCAATTTTGACAGCCTATTAACCAATCAGCTGTCTTGCTTAAATTGTCTTTCGTTAACGCGAAAAGAGAAATAATAATACGAGTATAATATGGTGTATCTAATGTGTTTTAAAATTTGCGGAAAACTAATCAAGTTTTTAAACATTATTCTATGTGAGCACAGTAATTATATATGGAGGGAGCTCGTGGCTAAGTGGTAACCGAGTAGGTTAACACGTTGCAAAGTTAAGCAATCCTAGCCAGGTCAGTATATCGATTGGTGACTATTCTTAACACATTGAGACAACGCCGTCCTCAAAGAGTACGTTAAGACGTCGGTCCTAGTTGCTATACAAATATCTGTGGCAATCGTTACCGGTAGTTGGAGCCCTAAAAAGTCCAACAACAGTCTCTCTACAAAACTTCGATATCGCCTAGTACTTGGATTGCGGCAGTCTTATGGCAGTAGTTACGCTTAAAAAAACGAAGTTCAGCCGTATCCTAGCACACTAAAAAGCGGCCCCAACCCAGTTTGGAAAAAAAGCTCCGAGGAAGATTAAACTAAAGTCTGTTTTTTAATCTCTTAGACTAAACTGACATTACGAGTGTTGTCAGTTTATTGCAATTCTTAAATAGTGTTGAGGCACACCCGAAACTTAGCGTTAATAAAATCTATTATCGTTTTTTTTACAATAAATTATCCTGAAATAATGTGTTTATCCTGAAATAATGTGTAGGTACTTATTTAAAACGTAATAATACAAAATTAATAATGTAAAACATATATTTTTAATTACATAACTTAATTACAGGTATTCGCGTTAATCTGATTCAGATAATGATTCCATGTCTGAGGAATATTCTGAATCATCAGAATCGCCACCTACTTCTATGATAAACCTATCAGTAATGTCGTCGGTTATATGGCCCAGATGACACATTTGATCTTCAATTTTAATTACATGGACTACACAGTCTTTCCACCGCTGCGGGGTCACTTGACGAAGCCCTTCTTCAAAAAGGCTTCGTACTTCATTCATTTTGAATGTTTTATTATTTTTAGCGATATGCCCCTTTACTTGAGCCTAGACCAACTCAATCGGGTTTAGCTCGCAGTGGTAAGGGGGCAGTTGCAAAATAGTGACACCCCGTTCAGCAGCCATCTCGTCGACGACATACCTTTCATGGGCTTTTTTGTGCTTTCGGGCAATTTCATTTAATTCGGGCTTTAACATTGTCTCGTCATATGAAATATTTTTTGATTTTAGCCAATCTTGGATTTGCCCTTTTCGCCAACTAGAAGTAGGTAACGATTCCAGTTTCCTGGTGTGATATGGAGCATTATCTATTACAAGTACTGCGTTTCCTTTTAATTTCGGAAAAATATTTTTTAACCAGTTTTCGTATATATCAGAAGTCATCTCCTTGTGGTAATCATCTAGCCCCTTTTTCGCTTCGAATATTAATAGACCATCATCCACGAAACCCTCTTCGCTTCCAACATGGGACACTACAAGTCGTCTGCCCTTGCCTGAAGGCCCTTTTAACCCAGTGGTTAACCCTTCTAAGAAAGCCTGACGTGATGATTTCACACTGGTGTCCACCCAGTGCTTATTCTCAGTATGACCTAAAATGAATTAGTATGTGTGTGAAGAAAATAATAAAAAAACATAAATACCTACTAATATAATAAAAACGACAGTCTCGAGAAACAAGTAAAATTAAATGCTTATGTTAGTACCAACCTTCATTAATCCACGTTTCATCTTGATAATATATAGAACGACTTTCCCTACGATACTGTTTTATTTTTTGCAAATATCGATGCCGCCATAAAGTTATGTCATCTCGGTCAATTAATACACTGCGGCGTTTTCTGGTCATGAACTTAAATCGAAGGTGTTTTAAAATTTTATGTAACGTACTTCTTGAAAATGACTGAAGTTCTGGGTCATCATTTACGACTTGAAGAACCTAAAAATTAAATAATTTTGTAGGTAAGTACGAACTTAAAAACTACAGTTTGCAAGCATCATAACAATACCTGCCAAAATTAAAAATATTAAATAAACAGAACTAGCATTACCTTGTTCAAGGATGGTTATTCGTTTCTATAAAAGAATTAGTGGACTTTTCGACGTATAGCCGAAAGAGTGAAATCGTCCAATTTGTTTTTGAAATCTATTTTAGGGCCAGGTATTTTCGGAGTGTTAAAATTTTAATTTTCTTTATGCTCCTTCAGCACGTTGTAGATTGAAGCTCTGGATATGTTTAATATTTCGGCAGTTTTTAAAACACATTCGTTTTTTTCGGCGTCTCGGTTGAAGATTCGGTTTTCTTTTCAGAATTTACATATTTGTAAGCGTTCATGATCATTTCTTTTTCGGTTTGGCTAAATGATTTGAGCTTTCGTTTTTTTCTTGGCGATACGAGTTTCTTCATTACGCCTACGCGACGAAGTTGAAGGCTGAGCGTCCATCATAAATGATTCAGCGAAAACAAACGTAACGTAACAAACGTTTGGTAACGTAACAAACCACAAAACTTAACAAAAAACAAACAAACAGAAACAAACTCAACGAAAATATAACAAATAGCACTTGAAATTGAATCAAGACACAACGGACGCATTCGAACACTTCAGAGGTTGAAGGACGAATAAGGTAAACAAAATGGCATCCAGTGTTGTTCCTGTGAAATTTAGGGTTGCCGTATTCAAAATGTAACATTTTTAAATCTACCATATTATCATAATTATTTTAAAAATTGCAGTTGTTCGTATGGTGTCAAGTTCCATAATTGCCGTATTTTTTAAGTTCTGCCGTTTCGTAAGAGAAAAGGGTTAAGATTGCCGTTTAAACGCGTACGGGAACAACACTGATGGCGTCTATAATTATTTTTTTTTGTTTAATTTAAAGGCATCGAAACATGGTCGGATTACGCATGGCGTTGCGTGGTCAGATTTCCCTGGCAGTTTGTAGCACGTCGTGCAGCCGTGTGTACGTACGTGAATTTAAAATATAAAACTTTGAATGAAAATTAAATTCGTCTATTATAAATAAAAAGTTACGATTCAACAAACCGGTATCGTAGGTACAACACTGCACAAAAGAGCTGGCAACATTATTTGTAAATTTGACATTTGCATATGTCAATTTAGTCTACGAGATTAAAAAACAGACTATACTACATACTTTCTACTATCATACTTATTTTATAAATGTGAAAGTGAGTTTGTTTGTAGCACTTTCACACCTTAACTACTAAACTGATTTTAAAAATTATTTCACCAATGGAAAGCTATATTATTAGCTAGTAACATGTGCTACTTTCTCCTGCGATAACCGACATAAACGCAGGCGCAGCCACGGGCAAAAGCTAGTAAAATATAAAGTACTGTGTCGATTAATGACGACATACGTAGTCACGTGACTATATGCCGCGTTTTAGTGGCCTATTTTTTTTAATAAAAATAGATTCAGGCAAAAAAGTATCGGGAATGGATGATTTGTTTATGGTTCCAAATTCAAATATTTGTTTTTTTTGTTTTTGTTAGATTGGCACCACTGTTTTCCATTTTGGCGCTTTTTCCATTTTTGGGTTATTCGTTGGCGTAAGCGTATCGTTTCTGAAGGAGCATACTTTGAAGGTGATAAAATAAATTTGGATGAATAACAAACATTTTGTGTAAATTGATCTTTTCCCGGTACTTTCTAGTACAAAGTAGTATACCCACTTTATTGTACACTAAAGACAACACAGTTGTGACAGCACATGACTGACTGCAAAGCCAGAGTGGCTTCAATTGCATAATAAATAACTGTTTAGTTAGCACAAAAATTTGTTCCATATATGTATTTGTGGAATTTACCCCTAGTATCTTTTAGCTACATCAGCAGTCTGGTTACCATAGCACATACTTATTTTCATGGATGATTTAAAACTGTTTGCCTGTAGTTGCTTTCAAATGATAAAATTGCTAGAAGTAACTGTAACCTCAATTCTAAGAAAGTATCCTCTGCAGGGTTGCATATCCACTATTTATATTTTATTTTACAATTTAGAAAACTAACAGCTCCATCTAGCGCTGCAAGTATCAGAACTATTAATCACAATCTCAATAGTTGTTTTTCACTTGGTACTAGGTGGCGCAGTCCTCCACATTCCATACTACTCTTGAATAATTAATTATATGTATATATATTCTATTCTATTCTATCTATCTATTTAATTAAATCTAATATGATAGATAGATCAAAGTTTTCACATATAGACTAAAAGTTTAAATAATAGTCGTATCAGTGACGACAATAATACGACATTAGTACTAAAAAAATAGGCATTCATGTGGCATTATTGAGCAAAGTATTCTTTACACATGATCTTCTTTATTTGTATAAGACTTGAGTTAAAAATATTAATATCAACTATTCGGCACGCAGCATTATATGTGTGGCACGCCCTGACCATAAATGAGTTCTGTTATGTGATATATATTATACATTTTGATTCTACAAAATCTTTGATAATATACCAATCTATCTTTCAGAAAAGGTAAACTGTTTATTAATTAACAATCAAAAATAATATGTATACATTGATCTGAAATTACTTTATATAATAATATATGTGAAAGACATTGTCACATATACACATATATAACGTTGTGAGTGTGTAGTATTCACTAATAGTGTTTTGTTTACTTTACTTCGAAGAAAAAGTATACGTAATTTTGACCCAGTTTGAAGATAACATAACTTTGAATAAACATTAGATACCTACTTACTTTTCAAATATTAACGATTAACATAAATTTGCAAATATGTTATCGTTTACATACCCCTAGCTGGAAAACCAGGTGTACCCTAGAAAGGAAATCCCTGGTAGCCCGTCAAACTGACACCCTGAAATATAGACTAAGATAAGATTGTGCCGATATCCTGCATGACAAGGAACCATTCTCCATTGCTGCATATCTGCCTCCAGGAAAGTGCATACAGTTGTATCAATTTTGCACGATGCCATCACCCTTAGGACCCACGTGGATAGTACAGAATAACAAGCCGTTTTATGATATTTCCTGCCTGCGGTACACTTGTTGTCTGATAGTCGAGTGTCTGATAGAATAAGGAGCTTTTTATCCCCACATGACACACTTCTACATCTCTCGTATGAGTGAAGTTGCTGTTGTTGTTGTGTTGTCTTCACTCTCAAAATGGACGGCAGTAATCTATAGTAGAAGACCTGATTTAAGCATGATTGAAAATGGGACGCCAAACATGCATGTGAGCTACGGAAAGTTATACAGTCCATCCGGTTCCATTGATTTCTGATTCGGTAGCGTACCATTTGCATAACACTGAAATTGATTGTATTGATTGACTCACATGATCGTTAGACATTTCGCATCAAATCTACCTTTGTATATGTGACAGGCATCACCATATGTTACGCCAAAATAGCCTAGCTCAGTGCGGGAGTTGTCGTTTTGAGAAAAAAAAAATGTATTTATTAGTTCAACATCTGGAAAATGTTGCCACCACTCACTAAATCAGGCTGCTCCCACTTTCTTTAAACCTACCTCTCGTTCCTTTAGAATGTGCGATTCTTAGTATGATCCAGTCTCTTTTTGTACCTTCATATACGGCTTCCCCTTGCAAACCTTCTGTTTTAGAACTCAATGCGCTCCGTGACATTTGCCATATATACGCGCACCCGAAAAAAGTCGGATTCTCAAGTCTCAGGCCTGTTTTTCCTGACCTAACGAAGATAAACTTGCCAATGACTGCCTTCGTCTCAGTAATACGATGTTCCATCCACTGCTACTTATCATCATCATCATCAACAGCCTATAATAGTCCACTGCTGGACATAGGCCTCTCCTTAGAAATGAGGTTTTGGCCTACTATACCACGCTGGCCAGACGGGTTGGTATAGCTTTTTCCCTGAGTCGGCTCCTACGACACCCACGGGATGAATAGGGGTGGTGACAATCTGTATTCTTAATCCGTCATCACACGGACATTCTGCCACTTATATTTTCACTTATTATTATCCTTTACAAATAACAAACTATGATGAGGTTCAGGGTTTCTTGATGGTCTATTACCATTTGCTATTTCAAATTTGTCAGGCGATAACAAAAAAACATTTCGCATGTAGGGTTTATATAAAACAACGGCAATTTTAATTGAATTGAAGATTAGCAATTAATTGATAATTTAATCCAAAATGTACCCGAAGGTGGTGGATGCGCCATTGCGGGCAGGCGCTAGGAGGGGTCCGGATGTCTAATAACAGCTGTTACCGGAGCCCTCCTATTACAGGCGCAGACTGGCACAACCTGTGGTTTTACTCGGTCCGATTCCGACACACCAATCCGCTGCAAACCCCGGTGCGGTGACGGCCCAAGAGGGTTTCCACAGGTAAAAAAATAAATAAAACAAAAGCTTTGTAAATTAAATCTCCAAAATGTACACTACTCCTAAACATTCGTTACGTTAAATAAACCTAAAGTTTTAGAATTTTTACTAAACTTGAAGCTTAACGCCAGAAATGTATAAAAATAATTTATCTAGTGTAACTACCTAATAATAGGCTTACTAATTGCCAACTTATTTTTAGTTACTGACTCTCAAAATTTTAGTACCTCTTTTTTAAGTTCCTTGTTTACTTTATCTTCCTCCAGCAGCTGATTAGACACATGATTTATTTGTTCACGCAATCCGCTCAGTTCTGCGCGTAAAGCACGTTCTGTTTCATGTGTCAGCGCGCGAGCAGATTCTGTCTCACTTTCCATCGTCATCACTTTTCGACGTACTTGTTCTTCTTTAAACTAGAAACGAAAGTGTCCTAGAAGATGGTGTCCATGAAAATACGAGCAATTTGACGAAGTAATAATAAAAATTAACCTGCACACACCCATTCGTCCACAGTCACATTTGCAAATTCATTCAATCACCGCACACTTTGCCAACATTCATAACACAAGGAATCACATACATGCTACCAAAAGGTTCAGACTCCAAAAATCCTGCAAATTACAGACCTATCACATGCTTGCAAACTATATATAAAATTATTACAAGTTGCATTAGCGAAATTATTTACAGACACTTAAATGAATACAACGTGCTGGCAGAACAACAAAAAGGGTGTAAAAAAAATAGCCAAGGTTGTAAAGAACAATTAATCATAGACTCAATAGTAATGAGACAAGCCCAAACTAAAAATAGGAACATCCATATGATGTACGTCGATTACAAGAAAGCATTTGATTCTGTCCCCCATAGTTGGTTATTATATGTATTGGAACATTATAAAATTCACCCTAGTCTCATAACATTCTTAAGCACAGCCATGCTTCATTGGAAAACTAAATTAAAATTAATAAATAACGAGTTAACCACTGACTTGATAAAAATTAAAAGAGGCATATTTCAAGGAGATGCGCTTAGCCCGCTTTGGTTTTGTATGGCACTCAACCCCTTATCTGAACTGCTAGATAGTACAAATATAGGATTTAAATTAAGATGCAATAACTCATTCCACATACTCTCACACTTACTTTACATGGACGATATTAAAATTTATGCAACTAATAACACTGAACTTAATAAACTAACTGACATTACACAATCATTTTCGACAGATATTCATATGCAATTCGGGGTAGACAAATGTAAAACTCACTCAATCAACCGCGGCAAGACAGAATACAATTTTTATACACTTGATACAGGTGAACAAATAGAACCAATGGATGAACATACGACGTATAAATATTTAGGATTCCGCCAGTCTAGACAGATTCAGCAAAAACAGACAAAATTAGAGTTAACACAGAAATTCAAAGCCAGAATAAGTCAGATTTTGAGAACCCAATTAAACTCACGCAATACCATCAAAGCCATCAACACGTATGCAATACCAGTTCTTATTTATTCGTTTGGGATTTTAGCCTGGTCCCAGAGCGATCTCATTAAATTACAGCGCACAATCAACACACACATGACAACCAATAGGAAACATCACCCCAGATCGTGCACACAACGTCTTACATTACCACGGCAAGATGGAGGGAGAGGTCTCATCGACATACAGAATCTACACAACAATCTTATAGATAAGTTACGCAAATATTTCTACGCCCAAGCCGGACAATCCCATCTTCATAAATTCTTAACCGATATAGACAAAAAATTAACTCCGCTCAACTTAAACGACACAAACATTCAACCAAAATTATTGAGCAAACAGCAGAAAATAGACTTATGGGCACAAAAGTCTCTACACGGCAGACATCTCGCCGATCTCAGCCAAACACACGTCGATAGAAAAGCGTCGAACGAGTGGCTGCGGCGCGGAGAACTCTTCCCAGAAACCGAGGCTTTTGTGATCGCTATTCAGGATCAGGTTATCGACACTCTTAACTATAAAAAACACATAATCCGTACCCCTAACCTTCCTACCGACTTATGTAGACGATGCCATAGCAGTTCCGAAACCATCCAACACATCACTGGTTCTTGTAAATCTATTGTACAAACTGATTATAAACACAGACATGACCAAGTTGCAGCAATAATCCATCAAAATCTAGCTCACAAATACTCATTTATTTCAAATAAAACTGCTTATTATAAATATAAACCCAGTACAGTTCTAGAAAATAATGCATTTAAAATATATTGGGATAGGACAATAATTACCGACAAAACCATACATTATAATAGACCGGATATAACAATACTAGACAAAACTAACAAAATAGTTTTTATTATAGACATAGCAGTATGTAACACACACAATCTCCTCACGACGCACACAGAAAAGATGACTAAATACACAGACTTAGCAACGGAAATAAAAAGGCAATGGCAGGTAGATAGAGTTAAAATAGTACCCATTGTCATATCTACAACTGGTGTAGTACCGAAGACTCTTCAAGATAGCCTCAACACATTGGAAATGCCGAAATCCTCTCTCATACTCTTACAAAAAGCAGTCCTTCTTAACACATGCCGTCTCACACGCAAATTTCTCGCTTCATCCTCATCATCTTAACTTCATATCATCATCCCTTTTTGGCACACTTGGCTAAGGCCCGTGTGTTAGATTTTGTTACCCCTTTAAAATAAAAGGGAGACCAGACAAGGTATAAAATGACATAATAATAATAATAATAATAATATTCTACCACAAACACACAACGCCATCTCTAGTCCCAAACTAAGCAGAGCTTGTACTATGGGTACAAGCTAATTCTAAATTCTATTATTTAGTAATAATATTATTATGATAATAATATTATTATTAAAATATACAGGGTTACTGGATAAGTCGACCTAGATGCTTTAAGAGGTTGTAGTAGCAATTATTAACAATAGATTTCACTTTGAAATACCATATCAAAATCTAACCATTTCCATTCCATTCCCAACCATTAATAATAGCAAATATAAATAAATTAAAAAAAATGTTTTTGACGAATATTAAAAAACAACTGTGACAGCTATGTTGCAGATGTGTTAAAAATGTGTACCTATTGTCAGTTATCTAGCAAGGTATAATAGTCTAGGATAGTGATCGGGGGTCCTAAAAATTAGCGTACAACCCGGTAGTACCTAAGTAAAACATTTGTTTTTATTTTTAGCAGGGCTTTTGGCATTCGCACTACAACCCGAATAGAAAAATATTTTTATTTGAATTTCGCGCCTTACGCGTAACCTACTAGGTCTAGATTTATTTTCGGAGATTTCTTGTGTTTCATTTCGATTGTCATTTTAACAGACTACCAATGTCAGCTGTCGTCGGCATAAGCTTTTTTACTCCAGCTGCAGTATGTGTTGCGTTGCATTTTTTGTTTTGAGTTATATTGTTAAAACTATTTCCACAAAGACAAGAGCCTCGCAATGATCTAATAGCCCGGGGCCTCACATTGATCTACCAGTCCGGGGCCTCGGAATGGCTATGAACGATATTAAGTTCAAGTGTTTGCTTGCGATAACTTTTGATAATGACAACAAACCGAACATATGAATAAATGAATCTATGCTGCTGCTGCTGCATCTAGAAGTTTGAAGAAAGATACTGTGGGCTTAATTGGTCAAATTCAAATTCAAATTCAAATTCAAATTCATTTATTTGCAGAATGTAGTACATACAACAGATGTCAATAATTACAATACTGGTTCAGTACATTCTACCATGACAATGGTGTGCAAAAGGTGTCATAAAGTGCTGCACTAGCAGCTCACAGTCCATACTAGGTCAATTTTATTATTAAAAGTTCTTCTATACCATATGCACGAATTTATAGAATAAGTGAGACAATAAATAAAGATTTGTCAATAAAATCATGTCAGCTTTGAATATTATTATGAATTAAAGTAATTATATTATATTGTATATTAAAATTGAAATTAAGTGATAAAAAAAATAGTAAATATTTGTATAGGGCGGATCGCAATTATGTAAATGTTATGTTGAGGTAGGTTCCAAATATTCTTTGACTGAGTAGAAACATTTTTGTGTGAGATAAAGTTTAATTTTTTTTTGGAAAAGTAGTGGTTTTCTTTCGTTTTTAATAACGTCTGGTAGCTTGTTAAATATTTTAACTGCCATATAGTATGGGCTTTCGTTCAACATTTTTATTCTTGACGGAGGAAGGTAAAGCCTATTTTTGTGCCGGGTGTTTATGGTGTGGGTGTCTTTTACTTTTGTAAAGGCATCAATATTTTTGAACACAAATACGCATATGTCGAGTATATATATCGAGGGCAGAGTTAAAAGTTGAAATTTTTTAAAAAATGGTTTACAACTCTCCGTGTTATTAATTTGGGCTAGGATTCTTATACATTTATTTTGCATTATGAATAGTTCACCGCTGTTAACGCTATTTCCCCATAGCATGATGCCATATCGGAGCCACGAGTATGCATACGCGTAGTAAGCAGACAAAGCTGTCTGTGTGTTAGTAGATCGTTTAATTTGAAGAAGGGCGTAAGAAAATCTAGAAAGTTTTGATTTAATGTGCTCGATGTGTGATTTCCAATTCATATGTGTGTCTATTTTCATCCCAAGTAATGTAAATGTCTCAACTTCTTCTAAACGTGTGTTTCTGTACATTATGTTCAATTTTAAAGGAGATTTTTTATAAGATCTGAATTGTATTATTTTTGTTTTAGTTGAATTTATTTCTAAGTTGTGATCCTTAAGCCAGTTATCTATTGTTTGAAGAGTGTTTTGTAAAAGAAGATTTGGGTTATTTTCACTTTCGCATTTTAATAGTATCGAAATGTCGTCCGCAAAAAGTACCGGCAGAGTTTTTTCTTTGTCTAATGTTTTTTGGCAAATCATTTATATAAATTAAAAATAACACACAACCCAATACACTTCCTTGGGGTATTGAGGAAGTTATTTGGAGTTCTCGAGATCTGAAGGATTTTATTTCATTTTTGTCATGGTTGTAATGATTAATTTGTACTATTTGTGTCCTATTTTCTAAGTATGATTTAAACCATGAATAAGCGGGTCCCCGTACTCCACAGCCATATAATTTGTTGAGTAAAATGTCGTACAGGACCCTATCATACGCCTTTGTCATGTCCAGCAACATTCTTACTACGTGTTGTTTGTCATTTATGTGTTGTAACGCTCTTTGAATATATTTGTACACGGCTAACGTTGTTGATCTACATTTTCTAAATCCATTTTGTGAATCGTCAAGAATATTAAACTTTTCTAGGAACGCATATAGCTGGTTACACATAGCTTTTTCGAATACCTTTGAAAACGTTGGGCTATTGGCCTATAATTTGTAGGAGTGTTTGTATCGTCTTTCTTATGTATTGGTTTGACTAAAGCGACTTTTAGTGCGTCTGGAAATTGAACGTCTTCAAAACTTTGATTTACTAGTAATGTCAGAGGGGTTGAAAGTTCCATTGCACATTGTTTTAATAAGATTGGTGGAATATCGTCGATACCACAACTATGCTTATTTCTAGTTGATCGAATGATATCGATTATTTCTTTTTGATTTACAGGGCGCACGTACATTGAACATGTGGAGGGGTTAACCACTGGTTTTTCAGGGGCGATGTTAGAGCTGGTTGTTTGGTTGTGCCCTACCGTTGCAAAGAATTCGTTAAATATGTTGGCTATATCTGAAGGACATTTGACTTCTTCATTGTTAACATTTAATGATATATTTTTAAGTCTGTCTATTTTCGTTTTACCGGTTTTTGTGTTAATTATATTCCACATTGTTTTGACCTTATTTTCAGAATTTTTTCATTTGCCTAATAAATTCCAATATTTTTGATTTTCTAATAGTGTATTTTAATATTTTACTAAGATTTGTAGTGTTTTTTTTATTACATCACTTTTAGTTTCATTAAAGATGGTTCTTAACACCCTTTTATGCTTGCATGAATTTTTGAGACCTGTAGTCAGCCACCCTTTTTTAGGTTTGCTTTTTATTTTTATTTTTTTGTACCGGGATATGTTTATTGAGATTTTGTTCTATGAATGTCATGAAGGATTCATAATTTTTTTGTACACTATTGTTGTTATTTAGTATACTTTCCCAATTTGTTGTTTTTAACGAGTTTCTAAAACATTCCATCTTATTTTTTGAAAATATTCTTTTCTCCGTTGACCACGTTTTATGATTGTTTTTTATGAGATAGTCTAGGTTTAGTTGAAGAGTTACCGCTTTATGATCTGACAGTCCATAATCACAAACAGCTGGTTTGTTTATGAGAGGCGGGTAGTTTGTAAAGAGCAGGTCAATGCAAGTGGATGTTGTTTTAGTTACTCGTGTTGCCTCGCGGATTATTTGTTGGAGGTTATACGATTTCATAAAGTTTAAAAAATCCAAGGATTGTTTAGTTTTGCTATGTACGTTAATGTTGAAGTCGCCACCTATTACTATGTGTTTATGTGAATGTTTAGTATTTAATTTATGTAAAACCTTGTCCAATTGTTGGTAAAATATATCAATATGGCGATCCGCTCTATATAGTCCTATGAAGATACAATTAAGTCGGGGTATTTCTATCGCACTAAATTCTATTACAAATTCCCTTGAACAATGCACAATATCCAACATCTCAATAGAATACAACGAATTTCTAGTAATAATACAAACTCCTCCATGTTCGCGGGTTTTCCGACAGAAAATAGAACCAATTTTATAGCCAGGAGGCAAAACCGATTGACAATAATGCTCGTTTTTCCACAATTCTGATAATGAGATTATATCTATTTCGTGATCTACAAGCAATTGTTCTATTAAATCCACCTTGTTTCCAATGCTTTGAATATTTTGGAAAGCTATTTTGAGCTTAGGCAGCTGTATTTTTTGGTTTCTTATTCTTTCACCTTGTCTATGTATTTCGTGGCTAAAGAAAAAACTGTGAGCTGTCATCTAGTTCACTCATCGCCTTTAATTGACTGTTTTGTTCACAATTATAATCATAATTTGTTGTGCGGTTTATATTGACGATTTCTTTTATTTGCTGTTTAATATCATCGAAAATCGTATGCATTCCCCTATTATTCAGTCTTCCTGTCAGTTTGTTAAACATTGTACTGTCATAGCTTAAGTGTAGATTGGAGTCCAGCAACCATGCATGTAAATGTGTCATTATGTCTAGGTACAGTAGGTTACTAAAGTTTTCTATTCGCCAGTTATACATATTTGAACTATTGTTGAATTTAAAGGTAGGCAGGCATATGATAATATTTGTATTGTCTACTTTTTTCAAAGTGTTTCTAATATGAACGATTAAATCAAAGTAGTCTCTCGTTTCTGTGAAGTCGTCTTCTCCTATTAATATGATGCAAAAGTCATTCATAGTGTAATCCCTTAGCGTTTCTTCCATGCTTTTAAACAGATGATGGATTCCACAGTTCGTTTTCAAGTAGTGACAAATATTGTAATTATTCAGTTTTTTTTGTGCTATTGACAATACTTTATTGGTTTTGTTGGTACTAATGATACAAACTTTATTTTCATTTCTCTGGATGTGTTGTGTAGTGTTTGCAGTGCTCGTTACCGTTTCGTTATAGTCTATAGATTTAGTTTTCTTATTTTTGTCAATTGGTTGGTTAAATTTTAAAGATTTTATCTTGTTCTTTGGTGTGTGTGTTTTTAATTTTAAGGGGGTACATGTCACTTTCTTGTATAGTTCGTTATTTTTTTGTAACTCCTGATTAACGAGCCTAAGGTTGGTATTTTCTAAAGACAGAGATTCTATTTCATTATGAGCGCTTTCTAATTCTAATTTTAGCTGTTCAAGTTGTTGTTTTAGTTGACTAACTTGGTCGCCTTCATCGTCAGAGATATCAGGTAAGCTAGTTGTGGTGCCATCTATCGGCGATTCAGCTAATATGCTTTCACTGTCATTAGTAGTGTTTGAATCGGACTTCGTGCGGTTGCGCCGAAACGTAATATTTTCTAAGAAGTTCATATTAGATATTATAATAATTATTTTTTTACAAAAATACAATGACAGCAGTTGCTAGGGTTTGAACGCGATATCACAGCGATAGTTTCAATTTCCTCTCCGCAGCCACTCAGCCACGCAGGTATTAGGTATTATTGGTGAACTTGTCCAGTGCTTGCTTCTTCGTTAAAAATTTTTTATCAAGGTAGACCGTTACTATGACTCATGCAGAAAAAATGTCTGCTCTGTAATGTCACTTAACTTTTGTTTTTGTTTTTTAATATTTCAATGTTCTATCACTTTTATTGGTCTTTTTTATGTTCTTTTTTTTAGGTTTTAGTGTTTTTTTTAGGTTTCACTTACACACATTGGGTTTTTTGGCAATTATTAAGCGAGGTTGAAGATGATTGTTATTAGATGTTTTTTTGCAATTTGTCGATGCACACTTCACTCACTAACAATGTCATTAAGGGTTCACAGGTTTAAGCACATTTTCAGACAACATTAATTATAAAAGGAGCAGAATTTACAACTTTAATTTATTTATTCCAGGTCCGCAAAGACAGTGTAACCGATGAACTAAAACATTTGTGTATTTGTTTGGATTCAGCATTTAAGTATCTCCTTTGGCCCGAATTTCAATGGCATTTAAATTACAGCTGCCTAGACTAGAAGATTTACAAACAGATCTTGTTCTTCTGTGGTTCGGACTAGATCATCATCAAGGTTGTGCAGAGGTATCAAGAGGCGATTGGTGCCAAACTTTTAACCAACCGACTTAGCAAGAAATCAGAAAGGCTTAGGATAGGAAACTAACTTCGTCTGCAAAACAGCATTTATTATCGAGTTCTATCTTGATCCTTTTTTTTGCAGAACTTAGTAGCAATATTATTACTTTTTGAGGAAAGGGGACTAAAGGCGCAAAAAGCGCTGCATATGGAAAAAGTAGCTCGTAAGCAAGGATATGCTAAGTCCAAGGTGACGCCTGATCCCATCCGCGGATTTATACATGACTTGTACATTTCTTTAAAAACTACTACCGAGATCCCAATCAAGCACGGATCCCGCTGCCCTCAAGAACGAGCTTGCCTATACACCAATAAATAGCGAAGCTTAAACATGCGAGACATGCATCAAACACAAATTACGGTACTAAGTACGCTATATACGAGTATTTATTACCTGTAAGTCCCTCTGAAGTTGTACAGTTTTGCATTGTTGTTCAGCAAGAGCAGCCTCCACACGAGTCATCTCTTCATTGAGCTTTAGACGCTGGCATGCTAAATGACAAACCTCGGCTTCTACAGTTTTTAGTACAGTCCGATCTCCTTCTGCGACATCGCCTCTCTCTTTTAATTCCTGAGCGAGCGTATTACAAGAATTCTTAAATTCGTTTCTATCGTCCATTGTTTTTCTTATCTAAAAAATAACAAACATTGAAAGTATTTTAATTATTTTATAAACGGTACATTTACCGCTTTTAAACAAGAAAATAGAAATGATTTTAACTTGTCGGGTAAGATCTTCCTCTTTTTCCTGAGCAAGAGTAAGTCTTCTTTGGTAGCCGCGCTCGAGATCTTTCCAGGCAGCTTCAGCGCGTTCTAAAAGTTCAGATCTTTGAGCTTCACGTTTTGCAAGTTTCTCTGCGCGCGATCTAAGTTCAGCCGTCTCAGCATCCATTTTAGCTAGTTTTTCAGAACACGCAGATTCCTTGCAACATGCCTAACAAATTATGAACATAGCTTCAATAATTCTACTTGGTAATGCATATACAAAAGTTAATGTGCCTGATACAATTATGTAAATGATTATGGATAACTACGCAGATGGTTCCGACATTTATTATAACTGGCCTTCAAAAGGAACGTCAAAACGAACCCTCAAATTCAATTTTACATAAACATACTGTGCAAGTACGAACGTGATACTGCGGTTTTTTGTTGGCTAATTAAGCTAATAGTACTTTAGAGACTTGAGTTAATTTAAAAGTTCCTGGCTGATGCTGCAAATATTTATAAAAAAAGACTCCTCAAAAATATAATTTGTTTTATTCTCATTTATATATTCTCGTATATTCTCATTAGACAGACACGTCCATTTAAACCTATAATTCCCTTTTTGTGTGAATAATGTTCCAAGTGCTGTTTCATTCATATCGTTTTAAAGCATGTAACTAAAAGAAATAATTAAATAAACTATTAAAACAATTTAGGATTGGGAGACTTCGTGTTGGAGAAAAAATACATTGCTGATTACAGCCTAACGGAGATATTGTCATTGTAAATGAAATTATATTTTAATGCCTACCGTTTGGCGGTCGACAAAAATAATACAATTGTTGGTTTTAATCTTAGTGATATCAAATTCGATGCCTTTGCTCTTAGAATGAAAAATACTCTTAAAAAAGGCACAATAATAATAACAAAAGGGGAAATAAATAGAGTACCTAAAGATTAACGTCTATTCCACTATTATAAAGCTTACTAGCTACTCACTGCATCTATTCTTTGTGTAGTATCTGTTGATCCTTGCGTTTTCGAAGAGCATTTTGACTCTTGTGATTCTTGACGCATTCTACATCTAAGACATTTTATTTTAGTATCGCGTGAAGATTGATCCATCCTCATAATTATTTTTGTTTCCACAGGCAACTTGATAACCGGACCATTTGAATATGATCCGAATTTTAAAGAATCAATGTCTTTTAATGATTTTGCGTCATTACAATGTATATTAAAGGAATTCGACGTAACGATCACAGTACTGAGAGGCTTTTTATTTTCTGAATTCTTGTTTTGAGTATCTCCTATCTTCTTCGATGCTATAAATCTGTAATAATAAAAAAAAGTAGACACAACAAGCATACTAAACTGAAAATATAAAAATGAATTTAGTACAAGTATATATAATTCATTGCTTGTTATTTTTACAGCCAAATATCCAAATACCATAATAGTCGGATAGAATTAGCGGAAAATTGGTGTAAAAATCGTGAATTTGATAACCTCCATTTTCTTTTTTTATCCGTTAGTTGACAACGTAACGATTAATATATTTCATTTCAACGCGGATCCATTCATGGGAACACTGTTAAAAAAATGTCATAAACTGTCAAAAACGGTTTATCGTGTTTTACAAAAAAAAAACAAATCGGACAAAGAAAGCGTAAATCTATACTAATATTATAAAGCTGAAGAGTTTGTTTGTTTGTTTGTTTGTTTGTTTGAACGCGCTAATCTCAGGAACTACTGGTCCGATTTGAAAAATTCTTTCAGTGTTAGATAGCCCATTTATCGAGGAAGGCTATAGGCTATATATCATCACGCTAAGACCAATAGGAGCGGAGTACCAATGAAGAATGTTTTAAAAACGGAGAAAATTTATTACTATTGAGAGACGCAGACGAAGTTGCGCGGGTCAGCTAGTGTATGATAAATGCGCAATAAAAAGCCAATCAAAATAAGACTTGTAGAGTCCCGATTGGGCCCGATAGTTTCTTTGCAAAATACCGCGTTTTTTTTTACCATTTTTAAACAGCATTACAACTCGCGTTCTAATCAATATTGAGACCCCATATTTAGTGCGGATGTGGGTTTTATAGCCTCTAGTTAGCCCTCAAAATTTCAGCAAGATCGGCTTTAAACTTTTTGCAAAACTTAAAAAAAATATGTAAAAAAGGCCTTCGGGAGAATGGCTTGAAGTTTTGGAACAACTTGGAATGAATTTACAAACGCATTTGTTCGTCCAAACTTCCTCTACAACGAAGTAGAAATACTAAATAAGTCAATTTACAACAATCGCAAATTTGCACTCCGGCCGGCAGTCAGTGGTGGTGGTTACTCGATGGTGGGTACTCGGCTGCCCCAGATCAAAACCTAGTAATGGATTTTTTCTGAAACAGCCTAAACTAAGAATTGGACAATTTACAAGCCTTGGCTACGACAGTGAATAACCCAACAAATGTTATAGAGACGATCACCAGAAACTATCTAACGAAGAGACACACACAATCATATCTGCGGACGCAGTTCACGCTAACATTGAACTAAAAATGAAATGAAAAAGAAATATATTACGATTGCCAGGATTTTAATGATACGGTGAAGCAATCCAGAAAGAATATTAAGATTACAAAAGTTTAGAATAATTAGGAATGGCCAAAGAAAAAGAACCCTCTTTTTCTTTGGCCATTCATAATTATTCTAAACTAATTGCTAATTATTCTAAGCTCATCAAAAGACCCCTTGAGAGATTTGAACCCGCGCGCCCGCGTGAGCTAAAAGTTTTGTTTAGATGTAGTCCTTAAAAGCACTTGTTAAGAAAATCTTAGCAAATAATATGTTAAAATTCCAATGCAATATATATAGCTTGCGTCCGCTACGTAAGAAGCCTAAAGCGCGTCTGCGCCGCGCGGATACCGTACTCATAGACCTAATCCCTCCCTCCCACGGTAAAGAAGGGTACGCAAACGGGTCGTGTATAGCATTTGACTCATGATAACTACGAAATTAAATGTTCCTAATTAAATGATATCTACTTAACGAATTGACCAATTGACTTAACGAAATGATGGAAAGACAAAAAAATATCTGCTTGAAATTATCTCAATGATAAAATACTTATATTCATAAGGATTTATATAATCACACGAAAGAATGCAAATGGATATTTAATATTTAAAAAAATATAAAAACGCTTTTTACAGCTTAGCTGTTATAGATAGATATACCCCCTCGCGAACTTTTTTATGGATCTTTTTAGTCCTACAATTCATTAGCATTAGCATTTCGTCTTTTCTTTAACCATTTAAGCAGTCTATGCGAAGAAAGGAAATTTTTGAGATGATTTTTTACACTTTTGTTAACATAACCTGTTTTTTTGCACATGTTTAGTCTAAGTTTTTTAGAAATAAATTATAGCCTATGTGACTGTAGAATATGAAAGTTGTAGAAAGTTACTTCCTGATAATGTAGCCTTCTATTGGTGAAAAAATTGTTAAAATCTGTCAAGTAGTTTTGGAGCCTGCAAACAAACAAAGAAAAACATCTTTCCTCTTATATTAGTATAAAGAATGTGGTGGAAACATAGAAATCTAAATTAAAAGACACTAGAAGACGAATAGATGCTTGCTTGATATGTAGACGAACTTCACTTACAGAAATTCACAACATTCGTGATTTAGTTGCGCGGAGCATCGTATGTGAAATTATATTGTTAAAATGGTGAAATGCAGAATGGGTTGTGAAAACGCATGAGGGACGTGTATTTCAAACTAATAATGGCATAATATTTCATCGGTAAATTTATTTTTTACTAATAAATCATAGTTTTTACTAATTTACATCTAGACGAATCCTCTAGAATCCTCTAATAAGGTATTTGCCTTTGTAAACATTCATTTATTACTTTTCGTTTTGTAGAATTACCATTGCTGCTTTGGTTCTTATGGCACGCGATGTTGACAAACTAGCCAATCAATGTAATCTGAAGATATCGTTTTTTCGTTGCGTATGTTTATAATACGGCTACAGGCATCGGTCGCCAGTTAGTGATGTAACCGGTCTATTCATTTGAATGAAAGTACAGTTTATATCGATGTTAATATTGAATAATGTTTTACAGGTTTTCGAACGTAAACAAACTAAACGATATATGCAGATTCATATTCTTTATATAAATAATAATATGAACTTGCATATATCGTTTAGTTTGTTTATTGTTTTATATACAATAATTTCTTTAGGAAATTAATTATTTCTTTAAATTTGCATATTAAAGTCTATAAATGTTTAGCATGCTGATAAATGTAAACAAAATGTTATCTTTTAAGAAGCATAAATAGTAACATTAGTATTTATTTTCACATAATTATAATTAATTTCTACATACCCGAAAGATCCTGGTGTTAAGGAAAACATTTTAAATAAATTTCTTCATTTTACGGGTCAATAAACTCATTTTGTAAATTTGCTGATAACATCAACTACCAGAGAAACTTACTTAGTTAACTATATTTTCCAACATAGTGTTAGGAATAAGGGTATTTCACAGTTAACGACTATGTAAATATAAAAAGAAAAGGAAACTGCTCTATTTATTACTTACTTCTTAATAACTTATTTCTACATTAATATAAATGTAATTGTTACGTGAAATAACTATTTGTTCAGTAATAGCTTATTATTTCAATTTTTTGTTTTTTTTTAATATGTAATTTTTATTCTTCAGATTATTTTAAATTATAATAAAATAATAACGCCATCTAATTTCAAACTAAGCAGAGCTTGTACTATGAAAACTAGATAGACTGATAGAATAATTTTATACTTTTTTGTAAACAGATACATATTATATATACACGTAGAAAACACCCAAATTCCGAAAAAAATATTACTGTTACTATAGTATCTATATCTATTATTAGGTATTGTTATTATTTACGATTTCTGTGGATCAATGATCCTACTTTACAAGACCTAATATATTCATTGCTAATACTATCAATGTCAATCTGGTTGTCTATCTGTGTGTCAGCATGTTATATTTTTACGTCTAACTGCTGAAAATGGAGCCTGATTATGTTCTTACTTTTGATTTAATTTTATCTGTTTAATTGAAATTTACAAAAAAGTGATACAGAAATCAATATTTTGTATTTTGCCTCTACGAAATAATATGCACATACTAGAAATTATAATGATCAGAATACATCACACGATATTCAAAATCCCTATTTCAAAACACAGCAAGTGATCACACTAGGTATTGGTTGGTTGCTTGGTATTGGTCAATAGCACACAACATACAACACAACGGAGCACACAACCAATGTTGTGTGCTCCGGTTTCCGCATTTAGACTCAAAGGTCCTTTATGCGTAGATGACAGGTTGGCTAAATGAGCCAACCAAGCTCTTTCCAGAAGCTTAGACGCCTTCTGGGGCGTTCACAGACTTCTAGGAACGATTTTTTATCAGGAACGATACTTGCCCCTTGTGTGTGTCACTCTTTCGCATTCCAGGATTACGCGGGCGGCCTCTTCTTCTGCTTTCAGATATCATCTGCAAAGAGGACTGTCCGTTGCATTAATGGTGTGTAGTTGTCGGTTCAGGGCATGTAGTTGTAGGCATCCTATTATAGTTCCTACAACTATGCGGATTTGTAGGGTGTTAAGACTGATCAATCTGCAGGTAAGTCGTGGTGCGACTTCAGTCAGCACCAGTTTGGAATGTCTGCAGTGCAGTGTGTTGCCTTTCGGCTCAACTACCAGGATCTCTCCAACCCCCTCTTACGGGTCCCCACATACGGCACAAACATGCAGGTGGTTGCCCCCCTCCCTTCCCCCTCACCCTCAATCTCTATTGATGGTGAGGCCGCAGGCACCAATCACTTAGTTCCCGATTAGGGTTGGACGGGATGGAATTGCGCCGGGTTTTTCAGTTATCTGTTTCGTAGGGAATAAGATCTAGAACAGGCGGAGTGCCACCCAGACTTGCCTTGGGGATCTACCCGACCGTTGCGCTCTCCCGCATGACCATTCACCGTGCACGCCCTCCGTTTGGACCTGCTCCAGGCGATCTTGGCCTATTGGAGCACACCCAACCCCGCCCGTTCTGTCTCAATAGTTTATACTAGGTTTTAGACAGAGGCAAAGAATAAAACATTATTATCGAAATATTTTATTCATTTTGTAATCAGTGGTAAGTATTCTATCGAATAAATGACACTTTTTTACTTTAACACTAATACTTACATACAAATCAAATGACTAAGATGCAAATAAATTTTATTTTGTAAGGATAGTCCGTTTTATGTTTTTGCATTCTTCTTTAAAATTTAATAAAATACACTTACTAGGTTTTGATTTGGGGCAGCCGTGATATACGCCCAATTCCGCACACTCCGGCATTACGGCTTGAGCGAAAATTTGCGATTGTTGTAAATACTTCTACTTAACTGAATAAAACAGCGTTTTACCACGTTGTAGAGTAAGTCTCGATGAACAAAAGCTTTGTTGAAAACTCATTCTAAGTTGTTCCAAAACTTTTAAAAGCCATTCTCCCGAAGGTCTTTTTTCAATTTTTTTTTAAGTTGCACAAAAAGTTTAAAGTCGACCTTGCTGAAATTTTGTAGGCTAATTGAAAAACCCACATTCTCACTAAAGCTTTTTTTTAATGGTAAAAAACGCGGCATTTTGCAATTTGCAAAAAAAGTATTTTAACCAATCGGGACTCTTACAAGTCTCATTTCATTCGTCTTCTTATTGCAAATTTTTCGCAACAAAAATTGCAACACTTTCTTTATACGATTTGAGGTTTTCTCACAAAACGCGATATAAACAGTTTTAGACAGTTTTTTACATATTTTTTTTAACAATGACGTCAACTAACGGATAAAAAAAGTAAATAGAGGTTATCAATTTTATTCGTGGATTCGCTAATTCTATCCGCCTAAAATATATAAATTTCTAAAAGTCCGATACACAAAATAAAACACACATTATGATTTTTACTTTTGTAATTTTCGGCACAGATGTCTTGTTGTTAAGCTTACTCATTTTGTGATAGATTTTGAGAACAAAAGTATGTATCTCACTATTCTCACCATATATTTTGTCTTTTATAATCGGAATATGTAATTGGGTCCGTATTGAGATGCTTTAAAAAGCAAATACTGTACCAGACATGAAGAGCACCTTTTATACAAATCTAACTACTTTTGAAACGAATAACTGCTACTAAATAACTGACCGTAGATATACCACTCTTTCTTATCAAGTGCAACACAGGTTTTATTAATGATATATCCATATGTCTAAGCACATAAAGCAAGCACACAGTGCGCCTGAATATATTCAGGCGCACTGTGTGCTTGAATACTACCATTGCTGTTTAAATAATACTCACTCATAAAGACTATCTGCATCGGTATGCCCTAGCTGTTGCCAGGCAAGCAAAGCACACACCAGATGCTCTTCTTCTGGATATTGCGATATGGTTGTATTCCCTTCGCACGAAACCCGCTGTAGTCGTTCCTGTGCTGTTCTTATGCCGGACTAAGTAATAAATATAATTTACACAAATGAATTAGCAAAAATAAACTATTTTTATGTAATTATTTTAATATACTCACATTATTTCAGAATCTATATAGCAAATATATTGTATTAATTAAGATATACATTTAAAGATTGCTGTACAATAATAATAACAGTTTACAAATATAATTGGTAATAAAATATGAGTATCTTTGCATGTAACTCCTTTAGGTATATGCAGTGCACCAACACATTCATTATAGTTTGTTCTTTTCTAAAAGTTTATATCTTTAAGACATTTAAGGTTAATAAAAATACAATTAAATCGTTACCTTTAAGTCCATACAAGGTTTTCTTTCAAGTGCTTTTGAAATGTTCCATATTATTAGACTACTCATAGATCTATTATTCGGCTTAGCGTTTGTTCCTGTTTTTGTTGCATCATTTTCCTGGTTACACAACATGAATGCGCATAATTTCTCAAATTTAAATGGACGAAGTGCAACAAATTCATGGGAGATACTTTTTGTTTTTGTAATTTTTAAATGAATAATGGGAATGAATTTAAACTTTAGGTACTTTTTTAAACCTTTAGCAATAGGCATATGAAGTATCCTATTTTAAACTTACCTTGGTATCAATTTCCTTTTTTGAGGCGTCAATTGATCGACCAGATACGTTTTCCTCGATTGTTCCCATTGGCTTGTACTAAAATTTTTAAATCTTAAAAGATTTCAGGGACATTAAATTACGATAAAAAATATCCCGAAATAAAGTAAAAAATAACGCCTTACATTTGAATTTTGTTAGGGAAAGAAGTAAGTTATCACATTTTAAATTTTACTACAAATCTAAATGACGATTCGGACATTTGTCTTCACAGACTCATAAGACAGAAACCATAGTATTCTCTTTGGAAAAAAATAAACCAAAATCTATCATAGGTTTGACAGGTCAACAAACTTAGTACATTAGAGTTACGTTAGAAGGCTAAGGTAATGGTACAGGTTTTCATGAAACGGCCTAAAACAGTGTTGGACACGCATTTTCCATAACAGAAATAGCGTTTGTTCGAGTTTTGATAAAACTATTATGCCTGAAATCAATCAAATAAAAATATGTAAAAGTGAGTAAATGGTTTCTAAGAGTTGTTACGAGATCGACCAAAATAATGTACTTCGGAATTGTATATTTTATAAAGATTTACAAAAAAGCCGCAGTGGTATATATCTATCTCTTAAGGATAAGTCACGGTGACTATTTTTATCTTTTAAATTTTACAAAAACATGGGTTGTTTACGAAGCAATTTTAAACAATATATTATTATTCCTTATCCAATTAAATACGTTAAATACGTTTTTCATTTAATGTAGATAGAAACTGCTATTAACAGCATATCATTAAAATGAATACTTTAGAAGATATAAGAGGTTTAAAATGCGGAAGCCAAACGACCGTCTGCCAGGTGGCAGCGGCCGGAAGTATTGGAGCGGGCATGCAAATATTGCATTCCTGTAACAGTGGCGTAGCTAGGCGTGGGCGAAGTGGGTCGTCGCCCAACGCCTCACGCTTGGGGGGGCCTCGCGAGACTTAATAAATACGATGCCCCCAGACTTTACCATAGATGACTAATTAATTCGAGCACATTTATATTCTAAGTGTGTTTGTTTCGGGTCTCCCAAGAAGCCCTTAAGTACGACTGCGAGGCTATTGTAACTACCTTTAAAAACCGCGACCGTTAGTTTGACCATATACGAGAGAGACTTGTCAGGCATTAAAAGCTATGAGCAGGGGCGGATAGTGAATCTTTAGGGCTATGGGGGGACTATTTAGGGGCCTTTTTGTGGACGGGTTGGAAAATCCCCTTGGATCTCCAGCGCTTTGGAGACGTAGGAGTTAGGAGAATGAAATATAAAAAAAAAAAAAAAAAAAAAAAAAAAACTATAACATCATAAAATCATATATATATTATCCTGTAAAACCCGCCCGACGTCCGGCTCTTCGGCGTTCAACTCTGAGAGGACCTGGACCATGTGATTTCAGGTCTCTCCTGGATCAACGCCAGACCTAACTAAGTCCTATCCTATATGATCCCTATCCTCAGGCTTCCCCCTCCTTTTGGCCTAATCGCTACCTATGTATTGTGGCCCGGCCATGTTTTGATACATTTGCTGGCGGCGACAAAACTCATCTGATTCAATTTAGCAGGACCTCACGTTTAGAAACCTACGTGAGGTATTTTGCAGCCTTAGACGGCCGCGTAGTGCTTGCATTGCCCTCTATTCGAGTCTGATCGAATTCAGGTACTCACCGAAGCAACCATGCCCGAGGAGTACGTGCATGAACTTTTAGCTGACGCGACCTTCATCCCTATTTACCCACTCTTCGCAGTTACGTTGAATGGCACCATAAAACGTATTGGCGCACATTTCAAGCTGGTTCAGTCGCGCGCCTTTGAAGCAGTGTCTGTGGGTGAGTCCCGGACCTCCCCGCGGACGGATCGCACAAGTCTGGTCATAGACCCTCGTGTCCGTATCTGCCAACATATCTAAAGGCACCAAACGTGCCAGGAACGTCTACGCCTCCGAGGAGATAGTGCGGTATCCTCGTACGATCCGAATATTCGCAACTAGCTGCACTTGATTGAGCTGAGTTTGGCATCGGAAGGAAGCCGATAGACGCTTAGCCCATATCGGCGCTCCGTTAAAAGGCCATGGATCGTATCACCGCACAGTATAGGCGACGAATTTCCTCCCGAGGATCCCCTAGATTGGACAGCAGCCTCTGTAGCGAGCCCGCCAGCCCAAGAACTCGGGGTATTTTCAGCTCACAATGCTTCTCGAAGTTCTAGCGACAGTCCAGAGTGAGGCCGAGGTACTTGATATGCCGTTTGACCTCGACCTCTGTTTACTCCACGCTAATGAGCGACCGGATAAGAGCTGCATCTCAGGCCCAGACCGCTGATCTTTTGGACGACACAAGCTACCACCTACTTGGCTAACTCCGAGTATGTCTCCGCTTGATAGACGACACTCATTCCTAGGGAAAGATTAGCTCTACGGACTGCATTCGCGAGGAAAAGGTCCTAGGACAGACGCCTGGGGACTTAAAATCTTTAATAATGAGCTTTTTAAGCATTGTAACGATTTAGATGTAGTACTTCAAGATGGAGAATAGTCATACAATCTTATTATACCTACAGGCGTATCAGACGCATCTGTAAGTACAGAAAGAAGTTTTTCTAAGTTAAAAATGGTAAAAACCTACTTAAGAAACAGTATCAAGTAGATCCCACTATCTGTTTTAGCAATACCTAAAATCGAAGCAGATTTAGCTGCAAAAATTCATTACAAGTCTTTACCAGAGGTCTTTAGTAAAGCAAAAAGTACTACGGTAAGAAATTAAAATCACGCAAGTTACAAATTAAACCTTTTTTAAATCTAATCTATTAGACACACACACACAATCTAATATATTTTCTAATATTCCGCCATCTCGTTTTTTTTACTATCATGTGTAAGTGTCAAAGCATGTTTGGTAAAATAGATGTGTCTACCTATCGGGCACCTATGTCAACAAATGTGGAACAAAAAAAAAGAGGCCTCGCTGATGTGACTTCGCCCACGCCTATGTTAGTCCACGCTACGCCTCTGTCCTGTAAAATAATCCTATCATAAAAATAGTATCATTAACTACTCTACGCTGACACCACATTAGTAGAATTAGTAGTATCTACCTTGCACCCGTGCGAAGCCGCGGCAGATCGCTAGTATATAATAAAGAATAAACAAACAAGAAATCAATAGAAGAAAACAATTTACAATGATTATATTAACAAAGTATTAAATCAATCATGTGGATTGTTGTTGAGTTCAAGTGTTTTAATAAACCTCTAACTCACAAAACCAAATCATTATAAGTGTAAAAAAATTAAATAATCGCGTAAACGTTAAAATTATAAGTAGTATAAAGAGTCCACGTCGGACCATGGGATGCCATTTCAACTCTATTTCAATAGAGTAAGGTTAGTATTCATTTTTCGTGGGAAAGCCATGTTTCGGTCATATGTTAAGTCATTCTTTCGTTGCTTTTCACCGAGTGACTGAGGTTAGAGGAACCCATCTCAGGTTTGGGCGGTAATAATAAAAGTTCATCCGAGAATGCAAATATTGTATTTACCTAAATACTTATGTTAACACGAAGTAACTAGGTGACCACTTTAACCATTACGCCATCAGTGCAGTCAATGTGTTATGTGCATTATATATGTGAAAATTCTGTGTGTCCTACACATCGGGAATGTTGGGTTGAATCGAGCTTCACGAGGAGCATCAATAGACTCGTGCATTGTGTTCGCCACATTGTCACTCGGCTACACGCCACAATAACACTTCAATAATAGACTGATCACATGCTACCGGAACTGGGCATAAACTCCCTCAATAGCGTTACCCAGCTACAAAGGAAACTAATATTCTATATAATAAAAGGAAACACACATTTAAGACTGCATAAGTTACTGTGTGTATAAATCACCTCTAATCTTTTTGTTATATTAATCAAGCAAGCAGTTTTAACACCAAGTTTCTGCAGTTAATGTATTTAAAAATTTAAAATAAAGGAACTATATGTTATGCATTTTTCGATTGACTAATGCAATATTTCAATAATAAAATCAAGCTAAGTAATTTCATATTTTCGAATCCAATGCTTCTGCATCATATGCGCTATAATCAATACACTATTCTTCAACAAAAGCTATAACGAAAAACTTAAAACCACGGTCTCGACTGTTGCAGTCGAACGACGCACCATCGCACCGCCGCTAATCATTTATATCATTTATTAGATACATTATAAAGTGAGCGTTTGCTGCGCCCGCATCGTCAGTAGGAGACAGGTTAGCGCTCGCTTCGTGTCTTGTCATCTTGACGCTGCAACAGTGAATTTAACGCGAACATTACTGCACCGACAAATATGTCGATACTCGGAAAGCACTGAATGAATCGCAAGATTTTACTTAAAATTACGTAAATTGTAACTTTTTTTATATTTTTATTAAAATGGTTAGTGGCAAAACAGATGATCCAAAAAAAAAATCCACCGAAAGACCGTGTGAAGAAGACAAATAATTATAAAAGAGCAAATTGTTTATCAAAGACATGGTTCACCTGGATGATGCCCACTTTCTGGAGAGGATACAAAAGAGACCTTTACGACGCAGATCTCACGAAACCTAAGGACAGTCATCTCTCCGATAAACTTGGCGATCGTCTGGAAAAGTAAGTTTTATTTTGTCGTAACCACCTTTAAAATATAAACAAATCATTTACATTGTAACCAACCGCACACCTATGCGGAAAGTCAATTCTCCCTCGAAGTAAAACTTTTAACAATTTAAATATAAAACTAGTATAGATCTTGTGTTGGTTGTATTTTAACGACAATCCTTTAGATTTAGTATTTATAAAATATTTAATTATCCAGTATAATTTAAACTGCCGTTGTATAGACTTTTCGTACCATTAAATATTAAAATACTGAACTTCTGTAATTTAAAACAGCCGTTTTCTGATTAATTTCGAAATTATAACATACTGTTTTCAAGTATTTGCTTCCTGCACTTTTTCTATATTATGAACTCTCAATTCTTAA
This sequence comes from Arctia plantaginis, assembly GCA_902825455.1. Classification (NCBI taxonomy): domain Eukaryota; kingdom Metazoa; phylum Arthropoda; class Insecta; order Lepidoptera; family Erebidae; genus Arctia; species Arctia plantaginis. Next base: position 4,689,453 of record CADEBD010000303.1, read on the forward strand.
AAATAAAACGCTGCAAAAAATGGGTGGAAGGTTATTATTTAGCCCATGCCTGTTAGCCAATCGATTAAGATCTTTTAAGAGATTGACTATGCACTGAAGACATTTCTAGGTTTAGTAGAAAATGGTATAAAAATAAAATTTAAGGCTTCTATATACGGATACATAAAATAATACTATAATCCATGTAATGTAAGACGTACCGTTTGACGTTTCATACTTTTCAAGATGAAACAACTTTGTATAGGCGTAGTTCACACAATTTCAATAACCGTTTCTGTAAAACCATGGAGTTTTGTAGCAATTTTTATTTTGTGGCAAGATATACAATTCCTATGTAATGACTAAATCTTTAAAACAAAGCAAAATAACCAATTTATACACAATATATGGTTTTTTTCAAACATCCTTTCAAAGTCACGTACTTAGGTCCTTTACCTTAGTGGGTCTTCAAATTCACTTGATTACGAATAGTATTTAAGTGAATTTGAAGAATCGTTAAAAAGTTATTAATAACGAGTAACAAGTAATTTTCCGCCTGGACTGAAAATTACTCTTAGTGTTTAATAATAATCAAAATTAATGTGACATCCAAATCGGAAACTAAAACGCATAATTAAAATTAAAAGTATGTAAGTTAAAGTATTCATCCCGGATATTTTTAAGATAACAAATATAAAACATTGTACAAAAAAAGTAGGTTAGCTTTAACGTTGAATTGGTGAAGCCACCCTTCACCAATTCAACGTTAAAGCTAACCTACTTTTTTCTTTTAAACCTTTGTCTATCCACTAGTGACAGTATCAATTGTAATACCGCTGATTTAAAAACATGATATTGTTTTTAATCAATGTTACTTAATTTGTACAAGAAACTAATTTAAAGAATATACAACAAGCAACAACATTTTAAAAATGATTTCCACTTTTATCTAAAGAAACGGGTACCATAAATTTTCCACTTACCATCGAACATAAAATAAGCGCTAAAGGCCGAACAAACTGCGGTAAGTTTCCTCTATAGATAATGGAAGCCAAAATGATATTAGAAAAATTCAAGAGATTCATAACTATAATATTAGCTTCCTGTCTTATGAAGATAAAGTAGCCGTAGCTACGAGATGGGGGGAAGGGACAAAAGTATTTAGATCCCCAATGTCACCAAGATGCAAATGCGTGTAAAAAAACTCATAGTGAGTCATCACCTTTGACAGACTGCTAAATACCTACAAGACTGTCTCGGCTAAAACTCAAGGACAAGGGTTGTCAAAAAAACGATCACGATTGTTGGTAGCTAGGTAAAAATAGTACTTACCTAATTTAACTATTTTTTTTATTTACTTAACTTGAACTTTATTTTGACATTACATTCTTTGTCCATCAAACTGGGTTAATGGTTTGAATGGGGCATCGAGTCGCCGTACATTTTATCTTATTTAAGTAATTTAAAAACTATTTTAGGTTATAGCTTATCATAAAAGTACTTTTAAAGTTTATTTTACCTATACAGATTCTCGGAATCCTATTCCGTTTAAAATGTTGGATAAAAGGTTGAACAAATTATATAAAACAGATTAAAGTTATACATTATGGAATATTTCATTTCGTTTCGTGATTTCAGTTGGTGAAAATGTTGGTAAAATTGAATTCTCACAACCATGAACAGCTTTCCATCACGACATTAATGAAATTATATGTAATTATTATTTTAGTATTTATGTATTTAATTAATATATGATTAAACAGTAATACATATAAGTATTTTTGTAATTATATGTAAATGTATATTAAACCACCAAATTCATCGAGAGTTTTATTGTACGCTCTTCCTCTTATATTATATTATTAGTAAAGTAATATATTACGTATTTATTACACATATGGCGTAGGCTTACAACTTGACATTATGGTCATAACAAATAGTAATAGTAACACTGTAGACTACTAACATAGGATAAGAAAAACTGTACACTAAAACTATGGCCTCTGTCCATTGATATACTTTGTATATCAAATAAATAAATAATTATTATAAACATCTGTGTCAATCGAAGCTACCTATATAAACAAATGAAATCAAATATCATAACAAATGTAAAATATTGTTTAAGTCAACGTTGAATAGTTGGTCCAATCACCTTTTTTAACCGACTTCAAAAACACAAAAGAGGAGGTTATCAATTCGTCTGTATTTTTTTTTTGTATGTTTGCTATGCGATTTTGAAATTTATTTTTTTAATTTAAAGGGTGTCAATGCTTCCGAGGTTCCATTACAACCAAATTAGGATCTGGTGATGGGATCCTAGACAAATTGTGGGAAACCCTCAAATTTTACAGCCCCGACAACGTGTTTTAGCTTGTTTCTCTAGCTTTATAGTTATTTCATGTTTGCTTGCTTCATAGTAGTAGTTATTTCATGTTGCTGAGCTGATGATTGAAGGGTCCTTGGCCTTTAAGAGTTATCATCAACAGCCTTTAACAGTTCACTGCTGGACTGTTATAGGGTTCCTGTCAAGTTTCCTTAACTTTACAGTGTTGTAGTCCTGCGTATTTTGCTCTCTTAGTCGGCTCTTACGACACCCACGGGATGAATAGGGGTGCCGACCTTGATATTATTTCAAGATATTTGTTAGGTGTTTGTTTGGGGTTACAGAGATATGTGCACAAAAGTGTAATCTCATATAGATTACAAAACATTTAAACAAAAAAAATGTTATTTTCATGTTTGTTACTTAAAAATTCTTTAATTTGTAAACCAATTATAATTTTTTTTTTTAAGGGTATATTTTCCCCTTTAGTTCCATTCAAATATGAAAAAAAAACCACTCCTAGTTTTAGATGTAATGTGATAAAAGAATATATTTTCGGGTTCAAGTGTAACATCTTACTACCTTATCTAAATAAAGTAACGAACTTATTAAACTATATTAAATATAATCTAACATACTACAGTTTGGTAATATACATTACTATGAAAAGGTGTCTCAGTAAGAGTGCACTTTTTCATTTTAAAATAAAAGCACATATTCCATTAAAGATGTTGTGATGTGTTGTGATATTTTTATTGTATTGTAAAGAAGACATTTTCCAATTAAGTATGGAATAAAATATTCGGCAAATGACCCCCACGGCTCTGATGAAAGGCCATTACTCTTTTCATGAAATTTTCCATGACTTGTACACAGAGATGTGGCTGTATCTCACCGATGACGCGTTAGATCTCTGTTTTGAGCTCAGGAATTGTTTCTGGTTTATTCGCATAAACCCGAGATTTCACAAAACCCCAAATTAAACCCCATTTGACATAAGAATTTCGTGAGATAATGTGTCCTGGAAATCGTTGCTGCAATAAGTCTACTGTTTCTTGCGCGGTGTGGCAGGTGGCGCCATCCTATTGAAACCACATGTTGTCTAGATCCATGCCGTCCAGTTGAGGCCACAAGAACTCCGTTATCATATTCGTGTAACGAATGCCGTTTACAGTCACTGCAATTTCGGCCTCATCTTCAAAAAAGTAAGGCCCAATCACGCCGCCTGATCAAGATCCGCACCAGACAGTTGCTCATTGTGGGTGCATTTGTTTCTCATGGATTGCATAAAGTTTTTCTGAGCCCCAAATTCGTCAATTTTGTGTATTCACGTAGCCATTCAGATGGAAATGCGCTTTATCGGAGAAGATGACTTTTTTTCGAAAAATTGGCATCGACTTCACTTTGCTCCATTACCAATTGAACGAATTTCCGGCGTTTTCCATGGTCTGCTGGTTTAAGCTCCTGAGTTAGCTGAATCTTGTACGCATAAAAGTGGATGGCCTTTGTCAAAATTGCCAAAATTTGAAGTTGTTGAGAACAATACCAAATTGATGTTTTCGGGTTTTCGGCGACGCACTCGTTTACAGCAAAATTTTCAAGAGACCGACCGGTACGTTGACGCAAAGGATTATTCATATCCATAATCTACCCAGTTTCTTCAAATTGTTTGACCACTCTTCGAATGGTTGACACATTAGGTGTCTCGACTAAAAATTTGGCGAAGTTTGCGACCGTTTTCAGCGTATCTTTCCCCATTTTTGTAATGAGTTTTCGCAATTTTAACACGTTGCTCTTTCGAAAAGCGGGCCATTATTTATAATCGGAATAAACATAGGTGACACCTGCCAAATTTCCGAGTTGCCACTTACATGAAAAAAAAAAGATTTTAAATTTAAAAAGTGCACTCTTACTGAGACATCCTTTATGTTACCTGTATGTTGAGTTTTTTAATTAGATTTGTATTTTTTTTTATTTTTAGTGCTATTTGTTAGTATTGTTGGAGTCGGGGTACTTTTTTTAAAAGGATTTTGGAAAGGAAGGAGAAATTGCACCTAATGTATCATGTACATATTGACGAAGTTATGTCACTCTTTACCCCTTTTTTTTTCCTTGCGGAAATCCTCGAACCGACTAAAACCGCACGCCGTCTCGGGTACTAATAGCCGGGGAACCAGGTATACCCTAGAAAGGAAGTCCCTGGTGACTCTTTACCCCTAATAATATATAGCCAATCTCAGTGTCGCCTGTAGCTTCACTCTTATTATTATATACTATTAGCTTGATTAAAGAATCCTAAACTAAATAAAGGTGGATCCTGTATGTCAGTGACCCTTTCATCATTACAAAACCTATGTCACCCTTCTGCATTGACCGTAACCTTTAAATAAAACTGTTGTGTTCATAACTAAAAAACAGGTACACGATGTAATTATTGCCTGTGTAATTATTGGGTGCCATTATAAACGCACGTTTTTATAAGGATGTGACAATCGGAATAATGCAACCCAGAGTCGATAATAGTTTTTTAGATTTGGTTTTCATCACTGTTTAAAATAGCGATGTTAGCATGATAAACACACTCTTTTCGCCAATTCTGAGTTAGAATAATAGAAACTAAAATCCTATGGTTTTAACTTTCTTTATCTATACATATTTATCGAAATCAAAACAAAGCTACTAGGTCTAGTCTCTTAACTGATCTTAAGATACTTGTAATGTTTGCTAAAAAAATCAGTATGTAGGTAGGTATATACTTCAGAGCACCTTGTTTAATATTACTTAAAACTGTGCAAATATTTAAATTGCGCGTCACTAATATATATTGCAATATTTTTATTACAATTTTGTAATGTTGCATGTGGAGGAACGGATGTCATGTCCCTCCAACACAAAGGGAGGATCCTCCGACCAGGCGAGGCGATCATGCCTGGTAGACCGCGGCCTAACGGTTTATGTTGGGAAGTTGGGAGAGAATTGCTCATATCGCAATACAGGATTAGTAGTTACTCCGTAGTTCGGTGTGTCTTCGTTAGATAGCGCTAGAGTATGTTACTTTGTTTCACCATATGTGGAAGTCGGCACATCATTCTTCTCCAAGACCGGAGGTCGGTATATTGATGAGTCAGCTGTCTATGCTCAGTTGTGTGCGTGCCAGTGCCAGTAGTGAGTAGTACCAGTGAGTCGGAACTGAGTGCCGCTAGTCCCAGTGATTCGGGGCTGAAGTCCGCTGATCCCAGTGAGTCGGGGCGGTTGCTGCTTAGTGGCTGGCTGCTGCGTAGACAGAAGAGATATGCTCTTATTGCGTGTACCGTAGGTGCAGTGTGCTAGGCTAATTGCTCATATCGTGATACAGGATTAGCAGTTTTCCGTAGTTCGGTGTGCCTTCGTTAGATAGCGCTGTACTTGTAACACCCACTGTAACATGTACCTATGTGTAAACGAGCTCATGCAGTTGACATTGAGGGATAAATACTTGCACACGATACAATCTACTTATCAAACTATTAAAAAAAAATAACATCGCGCGGTAGCTACTATCGTAAAACTAACCTTGCACCCTTTTATAATACAATTATACAATGTGTATTGAAAACAAATATTTAACAAAGTTAAGAAAAGGAATGGATCAATTCGACACATTTGTTTGTGATACAAGTTATGGGAACCGCAAAACATTCACATTTGACGATCTATTAGCACTTTCAAACAAATATACTTACAATATTTTAAAGATGTATGCTCCTCCAGTTTTCATTCTGAAACTAGTAATCGGATTAGGAGCATTCTTTATTTATTTGCTTACATTTAGTACCTACAGTATATATTACATCCAAACAGTTCACTCGTTTTTGTAATATGGGCTAGTAAGTGTAAAATTGCGAAAATCTTGCTAAATGAAATGAACTCCGAGTCTGGCTTTAAAGAGTTAAAGGGTTAAAAACCTAAATCAATGCTCCTCCAGTTTTCATTCTGAAACTAGTAATCAGATTAGGAGCAGTCTTTATTTATTTGCTTACATTTAGTACCTACAGTATATATTACATCCAAACAGTTCACTCGTTTTTGTAATATGGGCTAATAGATTGCGAAAACCTTGCTAAATGAAATGAACTACGAGCCTGGCTTCAAAGAGTTAAAGGGTAAAAAACCTAAATCAAATTCTAGTGTCAATACACATAGTAAAAATTAATGGGTAATTCAATACGTACAGAAATGTATACTACTACTCATTGTCAGTGACAAACTAGAGGATTTTTAGCAATATGGTTGATGAGTTAATGCAGCACTTTTCAGTTTAGTAGTGCTTTCGTGAGTTTTTTTTATTTCTTAATATCTAATGCATCAAAGCAACAAAAGCTGGATCTTTTGCAAATAGACTTTACCTAAATTGATAATTGTGCTTTAAAGTATTGTTTCCTGTAACTTATACACAGCCTAATTAACCAAAGTCAAAATTTCTTTATTTAATTACCACCGCCAGTTTCGAAAGGCTTGAGTCTTATGCGACGAAAAGTCAAACAAACTCATGGTAACTCTTTTTTAATTAACAACTAGAATCAAGAGTAACTATGTCACTTTATTAAAGTAACTATCTTTAGCTTTAAATGTTACAATTAACGTGATTGAGCACATAACCTTTAGGTTATATGTATATAATTTTTTTGAGAATGATACTAGATTCGTTACGTGTTTTGATGTATTAGGTACCGGAAACTGCGGCCTTATAAAGTACATGCGTTATATACAGTTGCATAAGCAATATCCAAAGACTACGTGCCTGCATTGCATGGCTATCGCGAGGACACCGGACTCCACTCCCTAGTAGGGCTTAGTGCTTGTGTGGCTGCAACCACTGTCTCGACCTCGCGACGGCTGTTACACTTATTTGTGATTCGCCGTACTACTGTGACTGGGCACCCCAATGTAATATAATAAAAAGTATATAAGATTGACTAAACAAATAAAGTATTAAAGCACTTATTCCGGAGGTTGCGTTTGAGCACACTACGAGTATGTGTTAGTTGTGTGGTATACTCGTATAATAGATACCCTTACATGTGCATGAATTTTATATTAGACAGTTAAATAAAAATATTTCGTTGAAGATTTAAATAGTTAGTTGTAGTTTAGTTATTATGGTTTTTATAGACACTATTTCGCGTGTTGAGTCAACGCAGAGATGTTTTAAATTTGAAAAGGTAAAATATAAGCAGCAATTGGCGGCCCAATTGAAATGACAGGTGACAGTTGATATTACCATATGAAAATAAACAACGAGATGAGATTTTTGTGCCTAAGCAATTCTGGTAAGCATGCTTACTAGTTAATTTTGACCTCAGTGATTTTAAGAAAATTGCTTGAATTTTGAATTATTAAAACGTGAAATTATTTAATAGCTGGACTATAAGTAAAAATTAAAAAAAAAATACTAGAGCGCTAATCATTTAGCGTTATCGTCTCCTTCTGAACAAAGCTCCACACCCGAAGAGAGAAAAATTATTACCAAATAATTTATTATCGCTGAACAGTTAGTTCTCCTGGTTTTACCTGTATTTTTTCCTCCTTGGGTCATAACGTAATATTAAAATTTTTAAACGTAATATTAAAAAAGCAAAAAGAATCATTTAAATTTGACTTTTAGTTTAAAAGTTTATTAAATACATCTGTTTAAAAATAGTTATTCTGGAATACAGCGGACATTCTGGCTATTAAAGTCCAAGAAAAATATTGAATCATGCCGACCTTCGACATAATAAACATTACGTGAACTTTTTTGCATAACTCTTGACCCTGACGCTTCTCATATGCATTCACCGAAACAGTACATATTATCATGTTCTTTTAACTGCTTGCGTAAATGTTTATGGTGCAATTATTGAATATTAATTTAACAAGAATAACATAAGAAGCCAAGTTTTAGTAAACCAAACAGCATGGTACGCTTTACTCTTCAATAAGTTAGCTATGTTAGTTAGTTAAATTTACAGTCATTCTTTATATCCTTGGACCAATTTTCTAACAATTTTCTTACATTGATATCTCGGGTGGGATAACTCGATACAATGACTTTAGTGATCTTTAGATTCTGAAATATCTTATTGAGCGAAAACACAGCAATACATGGATTTTCATGGATCTTTGAGCGTAACATAACTCCATCGACATCGGTTATCATTGAACTATCATTTTGTTACATCTTAAACATGAAAAGAGAAGTATTTGAAATAATTTTTTGAAGCAAAGCAAACAACCAATTTTACTTTAAGTTTTCTATTCGTGAGCTTTATAAAAATACAATCTTCATTTATGTAAGATCAAAGACTAATGTTGCGAGCTTTTCTTTGATATCATACACATGTTGTCACTTTGATTATAATGTGTAATGTGTGTTGTACTGTGTCCAACATGTAAGTCAATTAAGTACTTATCACATTATCCATACCTGTTCTTTTTAGTTTTGTCGACGAATTTCTTCAAATCCTCACGACTATTTGATAAATTGGACTTCTAGGTAAATCTTAGTTAATATAAACATGTCATTTAGGCTTTGTATAAAATTAAACTTACCGATTTCTACCTCAAAATCTCAAAATTAAACTAGTACTTTTTTGAAAAAGTAAATAATTATTTCCAACGTATAATGGTGAGGTGGAAAATAAACAGGTCTTTAATTTTACAAATGTAATGTTAAATGTAAAAGTAAAGTTGAAGTCATGGTTACAAAAATTATCATAGATTGAAAAAGAACAACTACATATCCCAATTACATAAAATCAATAATTAAATTGAGCACAATAGAAATAATGAATTTACCCATAAAATACACGCCCACATATGTACGAATACCTTACTCTTGCCATACACATATATTTACACATACAACACACTTTTGGTTTTAAGATTTAATAAGAGAATATTTTGATTGTATGTGTTACGATTGGTCCAAGAGTGAGCCTTGTGATTGTCGTAATTTAGATCTTCCTACTGCATACATCAGCCTCTCACAAGGGAAAGACTTGTTGTACTCATTAATAGTTAAGTCATATACATAATTTAGATCTAGTTACACTGATAAAATAATAATAAAATGGTAATTAATGAGATTTAGTTCCTATAATTTGTTTAATGTCTATTAGGATTAGCTTATTTCACGTTAAGACATTCATCTTCATTATCCTATCGCCGTCCACTGCGGAACATAGGTCTCTCCTTGGAAAGGAGGTTTTAGCCTACTATACCACGCTGGCCAGACGGGTTGATACAGATTTTGTGACAAGTTTTACTTCACTTTGCAATGCTGTTGTCCTATGTAGTTTGCACTTTTACTAGGCTCTTACAACACCCGCGGGATGAACAGAGGTGGTGACATTCGTATTCTTAATCCGTCACTACTCTTTATTTTTTATTTATAATTAGTGGCTGACTAGTTGGTGGTTGTGATCTTGGCTGCGCAGAGGTCGTGGATTCGATTATCATCCAGGGCAAATAATTATGTAATAAGTTTCCAACATTAGGTCTCCTCGTTGGTATAAAACCATACATTTCCTTTTTATTCTTTTTCTTCCTTCTATCAGCGTTTGTTTCACAACAAAAACAATGTTTTAACAAAAAACGGATGAAAGAAGAAAAGAACTTAAGAATAAGAAACTTATTTGCATAACTAAATTATTATTTGAAACTAATACTCGTCATATTCGGCTTAAAGGTTTTAGAATTTTATTTTCTTTGTTTACATTAAAATTAAATGCATACATTTAAAAATATGTAGATTTTTCTCGACGTATATTATGGGCATTCTATTTATCACACGAGAGAGATTGCCTAATAGCTTTTACAAGTCTGTTTCCTGTTAATTCAACCGACGTTCTTGGTAATTGTGATTATGAACTGACCTTCTCATTGGATAATATGGGCAATGACAGCGGCACATCAATAACAGTGCAATACGCCACAGGAACTGAAGTCATTTACCAATTTAAAAGTACTAAACCGCCTGCTGGTCGACTTTTTACCATAATTAAATTTATTTTAAACATACGTATGCCATTTATTGCCAGTTTCAGTGAAACTGTTATTGTATAATCCTTCAGTACCATGACAAGTCAAGATATAATAAGTATAAACTCTGCCGAAGATACTTCATACATATTGTTTTCACAAACATGTTTCTTGGACAAGACTAATGAATACATTAATCGTACAATAAGGATTACAGTAAAACTTATCGGTTTTGCCCTAAAAAGTAGTATATAATACATGTCCAATATGCGACATAACTATTTAACACTTTCAACAAACATAACACTAACATAAGAATAAATACAATAAAGGATATTTAAAGATTACGTACATACGAGTATAAGGTTCCTTTTCAGACAGTAGCCTACATTTCGTCACTACCGTTAAAATACGAATAATTTTTACTGACATGTAGAGTCACTAACCTGCATGGTAGTATAGTTGCATGATGAATAGTATATAGTATAGAGATACCTCACAGTATATAGTATAGAGGACTCCTGTCCATGTTCAACCCCTCAGGGGTAGAACATCATGTCATGTGACATTAGTTTTGAATGTCTTTAATCCATGTTCAACCATCTCGATGGACAGTAAAACACGAAAGGTTTTCTCATCTACCCGAAATTTTTACTATTACCTATAATTTTTAAGTCTGCCTACCCTTTAAATGCCCTAAAGTAACGAAGTATCTGCAGTTACTTTGCAATACAAATTATACATAATTATATTAGAACTGAATGTTTTTAGAATAGCGAGTAAGAAGAGTAAAAATGTATTTAAATTTCGAATTAGAAATTCTTTGGAAATCTGTAGATGTTTTATGATTTTTTCTGACATTTGTTTTTACAAATTGACGGAAATTTAAATTATCGTGCATAGCTATGGAGTTGACTAAAGATTTTTTTTACGCTCAATGATTAATTTCGACTTTCGTTGCGGTTTTACTCAACAATAATATTACGATAGACTTTGATTAGCATTTCATTACGAAGCCCTATCCCGTTCCAGTGTTTACAACTGGTTTAATAAGTTTAAAAGTGGTCGAAGCAAACTCACCGATGACTGACTTTTGACGACGTGCCGAAGGACGTCCTTCTGCGGAGATTACTGAAATATGAGGAGATTAATGTGAATGCTGTGCGGCTAATGATAGAAGCTGATAGAAGGGTAAAATATTACCAGATTCAGGCTAGTCCAGGAATTGGAGATCAAAAACGTTGACGTTTGGATTGGTGCTGCTCAATGCTTGAAAAGTATAACGGAGGCGACTCGAATGTTGTATATGACATTAATGTGATGAAAGCTGGATTAATATATCCACGAACGATTACCAAACCGACACCAAAAGACAATTTGCGCATTGAATTTTTGCATTCAAAGATTTGCGGACAAAGGAAAGAAGGGCAGAATTCAAGGGAAAAAGATGATTGCCACATTCTTTGGATGCAAGGGTCATTTCGCAACCATCATTCTAGAAGATAAAAGGACTATTACTGCAGATAAGTACATCAGTCATTCTATACCAGTTGTCTTGGAAAATGTTAGACAGCAGCGCCCAAGAATCAGGATCCTCCTCCACCACGACAACGCTCCAGCTCACTCCAAAAAAAAAAAAGCTGCGTTTGAAAAAGGCGTTGAAGAGATCCCTAAAGAAAGAGTGGGCTCACTGCTTCAGTCAATGGTCAATGGTTGAAATTAAATGAATCCAATGTATTTCCGGATACCGTCCGCAAGTACATTGAATTGAAATGCTGTTAAACATTAAGACATGGGTTAATTTCTTGGGGAAACTCCACAGAGATTTAAAATGTTTTTATATACCAAAAGAAATGTATTCTGGCAATATGACAGTTAGAAAAGTATGATAGATGTAAACTCTATTTTCAATCACTTAAAGTATTAACATTACTATGTTTTGTATATTTTTCAGAAGTAAATGTTTTTGTTAAAAATTTATTATACTCATACGAAACGCTTCGCAGTAATAGACAGTCACAAAACTCAGGTACAATGTGGTATAACAACTTATTTAAATAGAAGTGTATTTTGTATGGTACCTCAACTGTACAAATACAAATCTTATAAGTAGGAAGTTTACCTACTTGTATGATTTAAATTATTTAGATGATAAATTTTAACAAGATATAAGTTGTTGTTATTGTTTGTTAACATAATTATGTCTACGCTATTTATGCTACGCTATTATATATATTACGCTATTATATATTATATTTTAAACATTAGTACTTTTGTCAAGTTTACTAAATTGTTCTTACTACTGTAAGAATAAACATTTGCATGCCTGTGTACAGCCGTCTCGTTGCGACGCTGGGTCCACCCAAATTGGGTAAGATGCAGATGCAGATCCGACCAGCTTTGGAGTAAGCTGTCGGAAGTGCTCGTTGCAAAGCCACCTCCCGTCGAGTATCAGACCCAGATACTTTATCTGGGCCTGAACCGGTTGAGGACCGACTTGACCACGCTTTAGGCGCCAGGGGGTATTCCACGACGGAGCCCATGAAATAAGAGGGTCTCCGTCTTATTCAGAGCCACCCGTAGCCCAGGGCCTCAATGCGCCCGACCACCAGAGAGACTCCCCTGGTGACCAAGCTCCCTTACCTCCGAATCCACAATAGGTGGAACATCATTCTGATTCTCCACGTTGACTCCGATCAAGGAGGCCATCGACGGAGGTGTGTGTTCCGCCCGCTGAGGGCAAGGTCCTCAACCACTGTCTGCAGGAAGCTGGGCTGGAGAGTCTCCGTAAGTGGGGACGCTGGGAACTTATGTTGCGCCGCGCGATAGAGACGACTAAAGGGGTCACGGTCGAGACCCTCCAGCATCTCCTTTCTCTTTATCTCTATGGCGCGGCTAATGGCCACTTTCAGAGTTTTCCGCGTCTCTCAGTACTACTCATGAAGCCGGTCCTCCTCACCATTTCCGACTGGGTCGATTGCCTAGCAAGCCTGCCGAAGACGATTGCGGAGTAGAGGCTGATTTATTAGCCTTCTTACCCCGCTTTCGGGACTTTTTGGTACCCCCGACTACCATCGTTTGAGGATGGCAGTCGCAGAGGGGACCGTTGTTGCAGGGCCAGGTGCTAGAGTAGTGACCGTGGAAGCTCTGTTCCTGCCTTTGCCACGGTCTTAGGTGGAGGCCCAGCCCTCGGTATGGCTGCCCTTCCCGTTTTCTTGGCCACTCGTCCCGCTTTTGATGCAGTCACCGGCGCGGGTGCCGACACCGCTACCACCGCCGCGTAAGACACGCGGCCACCTGCAACGGAAAGCAGAGTCAGCACTGATGCTATCTTCAGCCAAACTGGCTCCTGTGGCGAGGCTCCTGTGGAGGCATCTTAGAGATGGGCCACATTGGCAATGAGGGCGTCTACCACACCAGATATGGCGACGGAGGAGTCCTTAAGGTCCTAACAAATTGACCCTTAAGGTTCGTAGATTTAGTGGCCACCTTGTTTATGATGGCCACTGCTACGTTCGCCCTCTCTTGCATGAGCACCGGTGCTTGGGGGACAGAACCCCCTTCTGCTGGTTCTCGTATCTTTTGCAGGAGATTAGCGATCTTCTCCTCCGCTACCGTTTCGCCCTCCGCTCTGACCTGAGCGCATCGGAAGCATGCTTAGAAAAGACGCAACGGGACCGGGCCCCGATCGGCGTCCGTGACCGCCTTTGCTGGCTGCTGGCCACCTTAGGTGGCAACATGTCCTGCGATGGGTCGACATCTTTCTCTCTGGAGCTTCCACGCTTGCGACTCTCAATGTCACGGAGTTCAATTTCCATAGTGTTAATTGTCACACTGGAGCTTCCGTCTGATGGAATAACGGTCAAGACGTTCAGATTTTCTTCTGCTCCCAGAAATAGGCCTCACTTCTGGGAGGATATTCGAGATAGGCATCTCTAGGGAAACATCAGGGGACGAGGAATCATCCACCTTCTTAGCCTTGTCATTCTTCCTTCTCTCCTTCCTCACACACTTCTCCTTCTTTTCTTCGGTTTGTTGGTTTAAATTTAAATCTGCCATGATGCCTCACGAGTGGGGGAGAAATAAAGGTCGACTCGGACAGAGATCCCCCAATACCCGGGCAAGCGTAAATTATCACCCAACTGAACTACCTCTATCAGCCATGTATCCCCTGGCCACGCACTAGAACACGGGATTCGGAGTAATGTTTTAAAGAGGTTTTCATCCTCGCAGTCCGGGCGGCTAAGCCAAGACCCTACAGTCACGTGACATAACCACGACACCCCTTCCGGGATTACGATGGGCCAACAATGGCAAGGAGACACAGCCTTCTCGGTGGCAGTGTAAGCGCTCACCGAGCCCGTCGTCGTTCCTCCACTTTGGACAGTAGAGCAACTATCGGTGACAAAAGAAGGGTCCCACCGAGTATGCTTCTTAGTCTGGAGTCTCCCTCTGAGCGAAACCGGCATGAGTGACTCTACCGACATAGCCCCAGAGATCACTGAACCGCGCAAGCCGGACAATGACAGTGGATATATCAACTGCACAAAAATAGTAAAGAAAAGCATAAAATAAAGGATATAAGTTAAAATAATATATTTAACAGGATAAAGGTAAATAATAAAATTGTATACTACAAAATTTCGAGGATTTTTATAAAAAATCTTGACAATCCAATATCTTGAAAATTGTTATTTTTGGGATATGGTATTTCATAGTGAAATCTATCAGGAATGATGGCAACTACAACCCCTTAAAGTATTTAGGTCGACTTACCCAGTAACCCAGTAGTAAGTAAGTTTTATTTGAATAAGTAATTTATACTGAACTGTGTCACGAGAGTACATGTGTGTTGTGTGCCAGTAACGGTACCGTCTTGTAGATATATTGAATCTGGTAAAATAGGTAAGAACCGCTTTCATATACGGTCATCTCACTGCAATACATACATTAGTACATAAAAGTTGCTATTTATTGAGCATATAAATGAAAATATGTGAGACTCATTTTCAAACTAAATGAGTCTCACTCCGCCTCACAGTCAGAATGGAAATGTTAAAGGTACTTTAATATATTAATATTCTATGTATCTATGTTGTCACACAGACAAACCGTCTAAAACGATAAAAAGAAATTATCATTTATTACCATGCCCTATTTTTGATGAAGTATTTTACAAAACGTTAATAGTTGGAGTAACAATACTTTAATTCAACTGAATTGACAAATTATGTGTTTAAAAGTGCTGGTTTTCGCACGCGTCGTTCTCGCACGTCCGTGATGCAAGAGTTGCAGCTGAGTGGAAAATATTAATCAAGACGTTGTTACTCTTGTTAACTCCTTTACACACTCTAATGTAGTATATACTTGCACTGGGACAGCGATGTTTGAAGCTTACTCACCGTTTATGTGTCAATAAAGAGTAATCGTAAATCCAATTTTTCTATTAAAGCATTTTGAAGACCACTGTGTCCGCATTCTTATTCGAGCGTGTTGTTCATGATATACTAAGTGCAGGTTATCTACGTAATGTTATGTTCTGGCTACAACAGTGATACAAAATTGTTAATAATCATGTGTATTTAAAGATTGTCCTACAGTTCCATAAGGTAACAATAATTGCTAAAATCGTAATATTTTTTTCCGATCACTGATCAGTGAGCAGTTATTTTAAGAAACGAGTCAATACAATCTTTTCTCGAAGACACTCGGGGCGGCATGAGACGGTGGTAAGCGCGCCTCCACCGCCCGGTTCGACGGCGATGGATTGGGTCCGAGTGGATGTTGTCCTCCCGGGCCCCCTCCGCCGCCTCCTTCCGCGAGATCACGTCTTCGCAGAAGGATGCGACCGCGGTAAAACATCTGTCACTACCGGCCATGGAGCGTATGACGGCCGTTAGCGAGAAATCCCCTCCGATGACTGCAATGAGAACCCGGCACTGCGGTGCCCAAGCCGGGCAAATTGCCAGTGCGTGCTGAGCCGAGTCCCGAGTCCGAATGCCGCTATCCTTCGGCGAGCACTTCCGCCTCCAAATCCCACGGGGGTGTTCCGGCCAATGCCCACGCCGTCTCCGCCGGATATTGGCGCCAATATCCTTCGAGGGCGCCAAAGACGTGCCCTATTCTGAGCAGTCGAGCGCCGACCAGCTTTGGAGCAGGCTGTCGGAAGTGCTCGTCGAAGCACAGCACACCGCCACAGCAGCATAACTTTGGCCTAGCCTTTAACAGGCATAGCCCTCAGAGTTTCAAGTCATTTCATCCATCTTTTTAGGACACAAGTAGTTACTTTGGCAATCCCCATTATGATAAGGATTTCTAATCATGTTTTTTATCATAACTTACTGCATTAAAGAGCTTAGTAAATTTGTACCTTCTTCCTTTACGAAAACCATATTGGTAGGTAATATTTAAGTAAAAAAGCGGCCAAATGCGAGTCGGACTCGCTCATGAAGGGTTCCGTAGCAGCAAGTAACATAATAAAAAAGTTCTTGAAACTGCCCCCCGCGCGCTAATTATTATTAACTTAGGCACCTATTACAGATTTATTTTTAGAAAATAATGGTTCACGGTTTATGCATAAGGTTTATGAAATTAAATGGTTTTTTTTAAATATATTTGAGTTGATTGAATTAAATATAAATTGCGGTTTACGATTTATGACGTATTGAAAAAAAAAACTACTTACTAGATCTCGTTCAAACCAATTTTTGGGGGATGTTTGCATGAAAAAAAATGTACATTAACATCATATTTTTTTTTTAGTTTTATCATTCTCTTATTTTAGAATTTATAGGGGGGGGACACATTTTACCTCTTTGGAAATGTCTCTCGCGAAAACTATTTAATTTACAATAAAAAGATATAAGAAACCTCAATATAATTTTTGAAGACATATCCATCACGTACCATACCCATACGTGTAGGATATTCAATCCCACACGTATGGGTTTGATGAAAAAAAAGTTGAGTTTCAGTTCTAAGGGGAACCCCCAAAATTTTTTGTTTTTTTTCTATTTTTGTGTGAAAATCTTAATGCGGTTCACAGAATACATCTACTTACCAAGTTTCAACAGAAAAAAGTGGCTGTGACATACGGACGGCCAGACAGACAGACATGACGAATCTATAAGGGTTCCATTTTTTTTCAACCCTAAAAAGGGGGAAAATAAATGTCAAAATAATAATTAAATAAAAGATTCAAAACATTCACTGTAACCACAAAAATTTGACCATGTTGTAGGGAATCACACTCAAAAATCCAGGAAAGTTATTTTTAGATGGTTTGTTTCACGAAATCATGGGAATGGAGGTTTTCAAATATAGCCAGAATAATCTTCCTCCTCCACTATTTTCAAGTAAGTACACAGACTTGAAAAAACTAAATCAAAATCAATATGATAATGGAACCATTTCGGCTAAGTTAGCTCTATTAGTTCTTAGAAAAGTTAGTAGTAAATTCTTGAACAAAAATTAAAAAAATATTAGATTTTTTAGAATTTTTTTTTAGAATTAGAAATTTTTACTTGCTTAGATCGGGGAAGTAATAAACTACATCATACTACTACACGCACTTGGGCGGTTTTTCAAGGATCTTGCTCTGTTCGTTTAATTGTCAGTCTTGAAAAGTTACAGGGTAACCTAAATCTATATAAATGACTGAGATGAGGCCCAAAACGTAATATTAATAGATTAAATACATTTACATTTTCAAATAACACCATTAATCGTAAATCATGTAGTGTGTAGGTACAAGGTTGACGTGAGATAATCATTCAAGTGTCTTTGTCGTACTGTAGTTGAATTAATAATACCATGCGAAAATGTAATTAGATGTTGCATGCTAGTCAATGACCGTAGATGTAAGAGATAATAAAATTGTTATTATCACCACGTATTAAAAGCGAACTGTACGCAGTTGGGTACTAATTGTTATTTATTTATGCCATGATGTAAATCATTTCAATCTCTGTTAGAAATGTATTTCTCCTGGCTCTGAATTATTTTAAAATAAAGCTTAGAGTATAAATAAAAAAAAGGATGTCTTGTTTTTAATATTAGGGGTTAAAGTATGAAATTGCCTATTTGTACTGAAAAAAAAGATTTTTTGGTCTTGCGTTATCATGGAGCAATAATGGTGAAGATCGATTCACGAGTCGAGGCTATTTCGCTGCCAGTTTCACTTTCATTGTTCGAAGTTCGGCACAGTAAACATCTGCTCTTATTGCCTGACCAGATCTGAGAAAGCTATAGTGAATAACACCATGAAGGGACCACCAAACAGTTACTATTGGTAAGATTTGCTTTGGGGCACTATTGCGGCGTTTGACCTGGGGTCAACCATTGCATTCTTCGCTTACGGTGAATATTTGTACCGCTTCAACAAGGCAACACAAGTTTTAACACGCACTTCTTTTTACCAATCACTCAAATCGTGGGGCAAAAAGCAAAATTTTATTGCTTTGATGCATATAAGTCAATATTGTAGATAGGGTAACGTTAAACCATACGGGTAATTTTACTCGGATCGGCTTCCACCATCTCCTTCAATTCAGCGTTATTCACCTGTGTAGGCGGTCTTCCATATGGTTCGTTTTTCAAGTCGAAGTTTCCATTACGAAAGCGTTTAATCCAAAAACGTACGGTGCGTTCATTAGCAGTCTCTTCTCCAAACGCAGCGTTGATATTGCAAGCCGTTTCCGCCGCGTTAGTTTCACGTCGGAACTCGTATTCAAAAATGACTCGGCTTTTCCATGTTTAGATTGAAACGTTGCGGTAGCCGCGTATGGCTGTAACCGCCAGTAGCGTGCCCTATTCTGGCCGACAGATACGCCGCCCACACCGGTGCACCGTACAGCGCCGATGACCGGACAACCCCCGTTTACATCCGACGCTGGCTCCACCCAAATTGGGCAAAAGTCGCCCCAGGGCAGAAGCCACGCCGATCAGCTTTGGAGCAAGCTGTAGGAAGTGCTCGTCGAAAAGCAACCTCCTGTCGAGGATAGGTAGGAGTTATCCGGTTAAACGGTATGCCTGAACCGAGTTGACCACGATTGAGGACCAGGAGATGGCGTAAGAAATAACAACCAGCTCAGAGGGGAAGTCAACTCGAAGGGACAGAGGCTGTTGCCTAACCTAGGGTGTCTAAGGGAGGAAGTTCGACTACTCTACTGTACAGTTATACAATCGATTGCACTCTATGGAGCGCTTATATGGGCCCAGCGCCTATCAGGATATGGACGCGAGGGTTTCGGGTTGAGAGCGGGGAAAACCATGTCGAGCTCGAAATGCGGTGGAACGCTCACCGACTGGCACTCGTGCAGTGGGCGTAAGACTGGAGTATCCGCGGAATGACTGTCAACGCGTTGACGGTGCCGTTCTGCCTAACCTCGAAGCTTGGGTAGATAAGGAGGTCGCATCACCTACCGACTGACGCAGGTACTCACTGGTCATGGTTGCTTCGGTGAGTACCTGAATCGGGTCGAAAAAAACGAGGAAACCACACAATGCCAGCACTGTGCAGCCGAACGATGTTCCAATCAGTACACGCTGTAAGACTGCCCCGCGTCAGCGTCTGAAGGCGAAGTCCGGAAGGCCAATTGTCATAATAAAAGTATTTTTTTGTGTTAGAGGGAGCAGACCGTTCACCTGATGGAAAGTTCGGTCTCAATTCAGTTCCAATCAACTCTCGATCTCACAACTGTCATAAAAAGTATTTTCGTAGTAAAGTATTAAACATCCTACGTTGACTGTAATGTAATTATATCGTATTGTAACCGAATATTGAGTCGGGTAAGCTGCTACTCTTAGTGATATTTACTATTTTACTACGAAAATACCTTTTACGATAGTTGTAAGATTGAAAGTTGATCGGAACTGAATTGTGACCGAACTTTTATTACAAGAATAGTCGACCAAATCGGCCGAGACCTGCCCCCGCCAGCAAACTTTGCTGCCATGCTGGCGGGTGAGGAGGGCTGGGGCGCCGTGGTCTTTTTTGGTGTAGCTGTAATGCTCCAGAAATAGATCGCTGAACGGGATCGGAAGAAGGCGGCGATAACAGCCGTCGACGGGGCTGCGGGCCGACTGAGTGTAGGGACATCTGGTGGTCGATTAATTGCTGCGGTAGGGGATAGGATGGCGGCCTGATCGCATTAAGACGCAATCGGGCCGCCAGGCCGCATTAAAGGGGGAAGTGATTTCCTGCGGGATAGGGCCCAATTCGGATCAGGAGATCCGAAGGGATTTACCACCGCGTCAACAACAATAAAAACTACTAGCTGTTAATACAGAAGATGTTAAACAACGCCCCGATGCGAGTCTAGTTCATAATATCGCCAATCACTACATCGATCGAAACCGTTCCATAGACAGGTTAATGTAGCGAGAGTACGCCATATCGATGGTACGTTACATCGACAGGACACTTTATCGACGGTATGCGTGTCACCGACAGGATACCGTATCGACGGTCGCTGCATCGACAGGGCCCCATATCTCCCGGCTATTAGTACCCGAGACGGCGTGCGGTTTTAGTCGGTTCGAGTCCGACATGCCACTAACACATGGTATCCGAGGGGATTTCCGCACGGAAAAAAAAAAAAAGGGCACCATATCGATAGTACGCTGCATGGGTAGGTCATCATATCGATGGTCGCTACATAGACAGCCCAATTAAAGCTATACCCAAATAAACTTTTAAAGGTTTAATGAGTATTTAAACAAATAAATTTTAAGGTTTTCATTTTAATATATAATCACAACTATATTTTGTTACTGTTGGAAGTACATACGTATTTAGTATATTAAAATAAATCTTAGTAATTATAATAAATGATTAATTTTTAAATACTAATCAGTATTAGAGTTCTTTTGAAAGTTATTGTATAATAACTAGATATAAATAACTGCATACAAATTTACAAATATTACCAACTGTGGTCGGCGGTAGTACATTTGAATCGCTTACGTTACACGGACCTAATCCCGCTGTCTACTCCAAACTTAAATAAATAGTGACCCTTCTAGCATACCAAATAATCATTAATATACACATGCTGACCTCAATATTTCAAACTTACTAGATAAGATCACCTACAATAGACATGCAAAAATCATCACACATTATTTAATAATAACCAGCTATTCGATAGGTGATGTCAAGTAACTTATGTACCTACCTCATAATCGTGATGAGCTGAAATAAGGACAAGGCGAGATGTCGACCACGGCCGTTGCGATGCTGACACCTCTCTGAATTAGTATTGTGTATCTATATATGTATATATATATATATTTTTATATATACATATACATTTTTAATATATATAATATATATATATATATAAGTATATAAATATTAGATCCTTACATATGAAATTAGCGTTTTGTCTTACTGAGCAGTTTGATCTGAAATATCTCCTCTTTGGTTAAGAATTCCAAATTCAAATTTATAAATTCATTTAGCGGGTACATTTGAGTTTTGAAAACAGTCATTCATTTGTTTTTTCTCATTATTATTTTCTTTGGCATCGCTTATTACTGCACAATGGAAAACATGAAATATCGGTATATTTACGAGTACGAGTTCTACCGTGGCACCAGTGCTCCAGAAACAGCTCGAAAGATTAATGATGTGTACGGCGCTGGTGTTGCAAAAGAAAGTATTGTACGTTTTTGGTTTCAACGTTTTCGTTCTGGAAATGTCGACCTTCAGAACCAACCCCATGGACGGCCGGAGACTTAAGTGAAAAATGAAGAATTAAAGGCAATTGTGGAAGCGGATCCATCACAAAGCACTTCAGAGATAGCTGCAGGCTTCGGGGTAAGTGATAAAACTGTATTAATCCACTTGAAGCAAATCGGGAAAGTAAAAAAATTTTGAACGATGGGTACCTCATGAATTGAGTGAATCGAACTTGCAAACACGCACCGACTGCTGTGTTATTTTGTTCAACCGACACAATAATTGAGGGATTTTAAATCGAATCATGACTTGTGATGAAAAGTGGATACTGTACGATAATCGAAATGGCTGAACCCTGGAGACCCACCCAAATCCTGCCCTAAACGAAAATTGACTCACAAAAAAGTTACTTGTGTGTATTTAGTGCACTAGCGCCGATGACGTTCACTACAGCTTTCTAAAATCTGGCCAAACGATTACGGCAGATATCTATTGTCAGCAACTGCAAACCATGAAGGAAGAACTAGCTGCTAAACCACTGAGATTGGTCAATCGCTCTAGGCCACTGCTGCTTCACGACAACGGAAGACCACACACTGCACAACAAACAACCACTAAGTTAGATGAGCTACAATTAGAATGTCTGCGACATCCACCGTACTCCCCGAGCCTTGCTCCAACACATTACCATTTTTGCCGGAATTTGGACAACTTCTTACAAGCAAGAAAATTCAACTTCGATGCAGCAGTCCAAATCGCCTTCAGCCTTCGCCTTAAGGAAGCTCTTTTCTTGAAGGTTTGAAAGTCGTATCGGTCCGGAAATACCGAAGCCTATAACTTGTAACTTCTAAAGATATCATACGTATTTTTAGCGAAAAATAATGAGCTTCTTACAAAATAAAGCCGCATTATTTGACTCGATTTGGTTCCTAAAACATAGGTACTCGTATTATAGAAACATTATAACCAATACAGCTACTCAATTCTTGAGCAAGGAAAATACAGAGCTCTACCTGTGTTTTTAACCGAAACGATTGCGCTCGGTAATGATAATTACTTGTAATCGTGACTGTTGCGAGGCACTGATGGATACTTCCGACGAGAACAACGCACCACAAGTCATACTGAATGGGAGGAAACACTAAGAATTCTAGTTATGGTCGTCCAACATTACAAATTATTGAAGGTTTAACTGTGTACGATGTATTTCTTCAATTCTAAACATCGTCTGTCTTCGTTTTCATGAGCTCATCTCATCCTGTATATAAACATGTACTCATATACAAATTACATATTACAGTATGGTGGTCTGTGTGGTGACGGATTAAGAATACAGAGTATCACCACCCCTATTCATCCCGTGGATGTCGTAAGAGCCGACTAAGGGAGAAAACTACGCAGAACACTGCAGAGAGAAGGAAAACTTGACACAATACCAACGCGTCTGGCCAGTATGGTATAGTAAGCCAAAACCTCATTTTTAAGGAGAGGCTTATGTCCAGCAGTTGGCTATTAAAGGCTGCTGATGATTACAGTAATTGTTGTTGTATTACAAAACGTTAATTTAATAACCACAAATAGAATAATTAAGCTATTAGCTGAACCATTTGATTTATCTCACTCAACACAGCTATCGAAATATTATTAATAAAATCGTGAACGCATTTATTACATAAAATGAATTTAGTATAACAACATTTAATAGCAATAATATTATTTTAGATAATCTGCTGTTGGAAGGGAAATTTCAAATAGCTTCAAAGGCTTAGGATCTATGGAAATGGTATCATCAAATACTGTTTTCTACTGTTTTACTTATTTTCAATCTTTTAAGGTTTGTTCGTTGTAAAAAATCTAAAAAGTGTGTATTGACTGCAATGCCTCTAAGATGCATGGTAAGGAACACTGAAATTATTTCCGGTGGCATAAGAGCATACTGTAGATTGTCAATGATTTCCTGGTCGACCAATTCGGACGAGACCTGTCCCCGCCATAATTGCTGCCCCAGCTGGCGGGTGAGGACGGATGGGTCGCTGTGGTCTCTTTCTGTGCAGCTGTAATGCTTCAGAAACAGACCGCTGAGCGGGATCGGGAGAGGGCCGATCCCGAGCGTAGAGGACGTCGACGGCGCTATTAGCCTTCGACGGGGCCGCAGGCTGCCAGAGAGTGGTTACCTCTGGTGGCAAATTAACTGCTTCGTTAGGCGAAAGGATGGCGGCTTGGTCGCAAAAATGCGATCGGGCCGCAACATTAACATAAGGATTGGCCGATAGGCGGGGAAGCCTTTATTCCCCGGGATAGGGACTAGCTAAGCGCGGCGTCGATCCGGGGGACCTGAAATAACATGGTACAGGTCCTCCTCGGAGTAGGACATTTGAGTCCGGCCGTCGGGGTGGTTTTTAGTGGAAACACCACAACTACAACCGACGACGACACGCTGATGGAGGCTTGACTGAAATTGAAGGTCAATTTTGATAGTAAATAAAGACAGCTTAAAAACAAGTGACGGGTAATGTACACGCATATGTATTTTATTATTATTAAATATCGCTAATTAACTGTATCGAGTGGATCTTAATAAGTTTTAATATAGGGGATCTAAATTCGATGTGATGTTTTAACAGCGAGTTCTAATACCCATGGCATTCCTATGATAATTAACTTTTTATTTTATAGTTTCGTGGACTGCATTTTCGTTGATTCCATATTAACACTCTTCAAGTAGCAAGATTATCGTAAACCATTCGTACGGCCCCTTTAGCTTTTGTAATATGTTATCATCCCATGATTACATGCAGAAGTACAGAATGAATGTGATATTCACATAGCTAAACAATACGTATTACAAATTAACAACAATGGCTGAATAGAAACAGTCGTGAATATGTAAGTAGAATATTCTATTCAATTATTATTTTCTGTCACTTTTTATATGTTCTGTTGGGGGTGTTATAAATTTGACGTGTCTGTGTGTATGTCTGTCTCTGGCATCGTAGCTCCCGAAAAGATGAACCGTTTTTTATTTTGTTTTTTCCTTGTTTGAAAGGTGAATTAGTCGGTAGTATTCTTAGTTGTGTTGATGAAAATCGGTCCAAGATGGCCGCCGCCACAAAATGGCGGCTTACATATTTTTTCACAACTCCCTCAATATGGGTATCAAATGAAGGAGCAAGCAATGAAAGATCAAGTTGACTAGTAGAATACTATACACTATGACAAATTTAAATCCAAGAAATGTGTTGGGGTTTTTTTAATTTTAATTTAATTTTGTTAACAATGTAAAGGAATTTATTTAGTTGTAAATTCAGAATTTTGGACCAGGGATTTATAATGAAGTCTCCTAGTAACTTTATATTTTATACATAGTGCAATAACTGAGTGTAAACTGAGTGAGTAAAATATTAATAACTTAATTTTAGAATAGCTCGATCGAATTATTAGTGTTTGAACTTTTATTACATCTCGAAGGTCTGACCCAACGATTTTCAAACTTATTATTCTGCAGACCAGTATGTTTTTGTTGTTTCAATCCCTTACTTACTTTTCAAAATATTTTCTATATAAATTATTTTTTTAAAAGCGATGTGTTTTTAATATTTATCATATAAATTAAAATATCTGTTCCTCACATTCATTGGTTAATGAATTAAACAAGTTAATGCATGCTCGATTGTTCTTACGATATACATTGTTACACCGAATACCATTTTATGTATAGGTATCGATTATTCATATCTCACTAATTATTTTTTACCCACGTAGACCCTTTTAAATCACCATAACTTGGGGGTTTATGTCGAAGCTTTTGAGCTACACTGGTCTGACCTAATGAGTACGTCTGGCCTACGGATTAAGCGTTAAAAGAATCATTTTCGTCTTGTTTACATTGACCTAACCGGTAGAAGGTACTCACACTAGTAATACATTACGAAGAACGAGTTAGTATGTCAACGATCGACATGGGAAGGGAATGCATACCCGCGCTGGCACGTTAGGTACCGGTTGCACATCGTTTTTATTCACGAACATCTGATGTGCTTTCACTTGTATTTCGAAGGTTGGCCTCACCCAGATAAAATTAACATCACTGGCACTGCAAGCATAGACAAGTGCCAAAAGTTACCTATCTACGAAAATATTTACAACCTATGCAAATGATATTTCCATCAAAAAAATGCGAGTCTAGCAACGCGGTTTCTAAAAAAAAGTTGTTAGATTACATTGCTGTCCAAATCATAAACTAATTTATTGTAACTAATTGTAAACATTTTATAGGGACGAATTAGAGCACATACGTTACGTTGTATGTCGGTTCTACTTGCGTGATGTAATTTGTGTGTGTAAGATTACTTATATTGCTACGGTCGCTATAAAATGTTTTTAGTTACAAATTTATTTGATCTCACAACTTTTTGTCGGTAAATAACTGTGTTGATAGACTTCCAGTTTTTGAATGTTATATTTTTAATGTGATCTCAAATCTTTTTGTAGGTATGTAAGTAAAATTGAAGCTACTTATATCCACTATTAATCTACCTTTCTATGTATTCAGATTGATAGTGACGAAAAATAGTATAATCTGCAGAACTGACTTAAAATAAGTTGAACACTAATTTTATTAAAAATTTAAGTAGTAGTGTGTTTAAAGTTAGTGTGTTTAGTAAAAGTAAGACTTGGTGATGGTCTACAAAATGAAAGTTCGAAATTTTGAGGACTGATTTTACTTGACAGTCAAATACTGTTTAACTTTTATCAATTGTGTATGTCTAGATTGACGTGTTTCTACATTTGGTAATATTAATTAGCCAAATTCATGCATTAAGTTCTTTAAAAAAAAATCTTTTTCTTTTCTTCAAAAGTTCTTTCAACTAGTATGCGATTTTGCTTTAGTTAAAAACATGAAAATAATGAACTTTCACCTAAAATTATTATGACTTATACTATATACACACCTAAAATTATTATCCTTATGACTCCTGAGTATTAAATGTTCATGGGCAGCGTTAGTCACTATGCAAGCCATCCTTTAGGTAAGCCCCCTTCTCATTTGCCCGCTAAATCAATCACAGTACGCCGTTACGCGTTCAGAATGTATTTAGTATGATGGTTTTTTAAAAACCTGATACAAAATTTCTCAACCACAACTATATCATTAGAATAAACCGGTAAAAGGGCCCACTATATTCTAGTTTTTGTATAGCGGTTTGAGTAGAATGAAATTTAAATATTTATTTGACATCACAACCTGTTTTTAACTTTAATAAAGTAACTTTTTTCCTTACTGATGATAAGGTTCATTATCTTTTTGAAGTGCAGTTTTTTGAGATATATCATCACATCATGAGATCACACATATCTACAGTTATTATTTACAGTTGATTATTATTATTGAACCTAACGTATTATTACTGCCCTTTAATTCTTCAATTTAGGTTCTAATATTAGATATCAAATTTATTGAAATTTAATATCTAAAAGCTGCAACTTATATCGTTCGAACAGAATTTGAAGTTAGAATTGCAGTATTAAATGTGGAAGATTATAAAAATAAACAATATTAAATCATATAATATAATAAATTGACTGCACGGATGGCGTAGTGGTTTAAGCGGTCGCCACGTCGCTTCCTTCTGCGCTGAGTGTTGTGGTTTCCATCCCCACATGGGACAGCACTTTGTGTGATCCACAAATGGTTTTTCTGAGTCTGGATGTTTCATGTAGATATGTTTGTAAAGTTCCCCGAAACACAGGCTATATTCCCAGTTAGTCGGTAATAGAGTTATCTTCTACAAAAAAAATGTATAGACTATTGTGTTTTTTGTTGCTATTTTCACATAATTTAGTTTAATTTATTAAGTTTAGTTTAACTCGTGTACCCAAAATTTGCTTTAATAGGAGTACAAACAGTAATACAATGCCCGTGTAATTAAATTTGTTTCCTGTATTATTTCGTTTTTTAGGACTATTTATATGCAAATGCTATATTGAATACGATTTACTTAAGTATATGAAATAGGAAGCCAATCATAGTAATAAGTATTTATTGGGTGACGTCATTTAAATATTCTTAATTTAACAATGATTATATCATAAGTATCTTAAAACAATCGTCTTATTAAGGTTACGCCATTAGGTTAAACATTACGATACGGTAAACATTAAGTGACTCGTGTATAACTTCCAAAGTACAAGGCTCCAAATCTATCGACAAGTAGGTTCGCGCGTTGTTTTTTTCAGTTTTCTTTTCTGTCAATGGTCAGCTTCTCACCACGTTCTCCAGACGAAAATAGTCTAAAATTTAAACCACAAAAGCTGTACCACACCAGAAGCACCCCAACCTAGTTTTATTAAGGTTTATTTTTAATTCCGAACGTATTTATATCAAAGAATTATCTTATCTCATCATCATTAACAATAGTCTCAATTTATCCACTGCTGGACATAGACCTCTCCTTAGAAAAGAGGTCTTGGGGGCTTACTATAAAACATTGGCCAGACAGGGTTGGTGTAGGGTTTCTTTTAGTTTTCCTTCTCTTTGCAGTGCTGATGAATAAGGGTGGTGACAGCCCATATTCTTAATCCGTCACCACACGGTCATGATGTTATCTGACTATGTTAATTGTTATAAGAATATAAAAGGCATAACATAATAATACAAGTAGTAAGTACTGTGATCATTTTATGCATAAACTAAACATAAACTTACCAAAAGATCAAAATAGTCTGGTGAGACAATAGTTTGTCCATAACAAACTTATATACGTTATACCAAGAGCAAATTATAGGTAACTAACCGTTAAACCTAATTAAAAGTAAGATACTTTGTTACAGAAAATGGCTGGAAGAAATTGCACTTGCGAACCAACAGGACCGTAAACCATCCTTACTTCGTGCAATGACCAAGGCTTTTTGGATGAGTTATGCTCCTTCGGGCATTATGTTCCTCATACAGGCCCTCGTCTTCAAGTAAGTGGTCTCATTCATGACACAGATATAGACAGTGGAATTCTGCAATTAATAAATACTCTATTTTTTATTGTGAGCTATTCCCTTTGTTGCGAATTGCCTCCTCCTGCCTTTTTTCAAATGGTCATGTTCTTTGTCAGAATAGCAGAAACATCTACTTTCAGGCTATTTCAGGCAGTTGGTGACTGACTGTATTTTATTTTTTTATTTTTTAAACGTTTAGTTTAGATTTCGGAATTAACAGCATTTTAGTACTCGTATTATAAGCAGATGTGCCCCAGAAATACCTGCGATATTTCTACGCCATAATTTATCTTGGTTTCAATTTCATAAACTGAACCGCAGAACAGTTATGATAACTTATGATGTATAAATTATTAAAATTAATAAATATTTTATTATATTGTATGGGTCCGTGTAGTGACGGATTAAGAATACCGTATATTGTCACTACCCCAATTCATCCCGTGGGTGTCGTAAGAGCCGACTAAGGGCGCAAAACAACGCAGGACACCAGCACTGCCAAAAGAAGGATAACTTGACACAAACCTTATACCAACCCGTCTGGCCAGCGTAGTATAGTAGGCCAAAACTCCTTTCTAAGGAGAGGCCTATGTCCAGGAGTGGACTATTAAAGGCTGTTGATGTGATGTGTTGATGATATTATATGATTATTATTCTTAAACAAATTCATTTTTTTAAAGTACAAAGTTAAAATTCTAAATGAGAAAAGCTCTATTTACTGAAACGAGTGTGTCGCAATGTTAAGATGTCATCGCAATGTCTTACAAAATACATGAGTTTGACTTGAAGACAAATGTATTATACATTTGTGAAAGTATATTACGTATTCGAAAACTTACAGATAGCGCATAAACTAACTTTGAAAACACTTTTAAAAGTTTACACTTCTATGACATTGAAACCAATTTAAAAATGTAATCTTGACTATCTTTTTACATTTTTTGAAGTGAAAACTTCTTTAGCGGCGTTGTACACTTTTTTTGTAATGGGTAAAAAATGTTAAACTCGCGTCAGGACACGTGATCTGATCCAAAATTCGTAAGACGGATGGAGAGTAGACAGCCGGCGCGGCGTAAGGGAGGAAGTATCCCCCTCTCTTTCTACGGCGCGGCGAAAATGTATGCCTGCGCCTGCTGTTTCGTTTAGGCGGCGCAGGGCGCTTGCGCGAATGTTCGTGTACGTTTATGTTACAGCGTGCCACGCGCATCCATGGATGGTGACAGCGTATCGATAAATTGTCATTTTTGTGTACGATAGCGCAATAAATAAATATTGTATTCTACCACATAAATGATAGTACTTTAATACTGATAATTAAAGCAATTCGTGCAAAATTATTCCATACCAATCCGAAATATCAAAAATGCACAACGTTAATATTCAAGTTTTCACTTCTGCCGGCACTCCCAGAGTGCAACCCGTCGTTTCTTTTTGTTTTTTTTATCTTATTTTAGAGCCTATAATAATTTTGCATACTTTTACACAATCTGAAATATCTGATATTTGTTCACTAGACCGTTCCAACCTGTTGCTCTAAGCATGATGCTGGCTTACTGGGAGCCAGGTTCGAACATGACATACGAACAAGCCGTGTACTGTGCAACAGCCGTTATACTCATCTCAATCTTTATCGGTTTTCTGAATCATCACGGGACATATTCCACTCAGCAATTCGGCATGAAAGTTCGCATTGCCGCGTGCTCACTTATTTATAGAAAGGTAAGTTAAAACTTAAAAAAAACACTTACGTACTCTTCAAGACATTAAACTCTTCTAATAAAGTTTAACTTAAAGACAATATAGTGTATAAAAATATCTAAATATCTTCAAAGGAAAACTGATTAACGAGTTAGAACCGATTCCTAAGAGGTAAATTCTTAATGTGAACTGTAAGTTCGCACTTGTTTGTGGGAACCGATTATAGTTTTGAATTTATTATAATATATTAGAATGATTATTAATGATTAAAATAAAATAAAAACAGAATCATAGTTGCTTTATTAAAGCTACTGAAAGTCTCAAATAGTAAAAATAAAAGCTCATTGACTTTTAAAAGATAATTTTGGTATCTCTAAGCCAGGATGTCAGCTTAATTTCTATAAGTTTTTTTTTATTGGTAGGTAATGCGTATGAGCTCCGGTGCGCTGGCGCAGACGACGGCAGGTCAAGTTGTAAATTTGCTATCCAACGACGTTAACCGTTTCGACTATGCTTTTATATATACTCATTTCATTTGGTTATTACCACTGCAAGTGATCGTCGTTTGCTACCTTATATATCTTAAAATTGGATACGCAGCTATCGTTGGTGTCATTGGCATTGTCCTGCAGACTATACCAGTACAGTGTAAGTAATAAGCATTAGATAAATGTATTTAATTATAATAAACTAGCTTTTGGCTTCGGCTTCGATCGCGTAAATGTCATTTTCCATGCTCCTATGATCAGTCAGTGAATCAGTCTGAAGTAATAAGGTTCAATGTTGCGTTCTATTCCATAAACAAAAGTTCTGGAATTTGAAGTTTGTTGCAATCGTTCTATTCGTCTAATTGATTTATAAAGCAATTTTTTCTCTTTTAAAAGTATCAAAATAATTATGACTAGCATCTTGCTTTTAAATGTCAACAGCGACTGCTTTATCATTTACAATTTAAATAATAATTAAACAATAATGTTTATTTTTTTCTATTACATTATAAATATTAACAACATGAGTTAAGTATATAATTTTTTTCGTCTTCATATGTAGCATGGTATTGAGGAAAAATATAATTGTCATTGCAATGAATAAAATTTAATCAATAATATAAAGGACGGCAATTTTAAGAATAATACAACGTCAACATTATATTATTACAATTTATTATATTATGACTACTATGATATTGAACTGTTCCTTTATCGAACAGTGCTACTCAAATTTTATCAGCCTTATTTTGCCAACTAGAGATAAAGCCAAAACATAAGTCAAGAGTGAGCTCCTTCCGGTTTCCAAATCGTACTAAACGCACGTTCAAAATAAGATAAATACGCAGATTGAAATAAATAGTAGGTATCCTTACCTGCCGAGGAAAACCTCTTTTCAACAAAGAATATTTACATATGTATGGATTACTAAAATTAAATGTTATTTACAGCTTACATGAGTAAATTAGCTGCAAAATTACGAAAAAAAACCGCATATAAAACAGACGAAAGAGTGCGCATTATGGACGAAATTATTAGTGGCATGCAGGTATGTTGACTTATATAACATAATAATATTATAGATATAGTTTAGAGGTATGAATATGCATTGGCGTTCATAATATATAATATAAATAGTGTTCTTTAGTTGTCTGTGTTCCAATTCATGTCCGTATATTATTATCATGGAGGGATAGGTGGGCTCAGTTTAAGTAAGACATTTCTGGGTTACTGAAATAACAATTCGTAGTTTGATATTTTAATAGAGTACACTACATTTAATCCTATTTTTACCATTTTTAATTTTAATTTGTCCGGTTAAATGTTTGGTAATGTGGTTGGGTTCAATGGTTTTCATTATTATGTTATTAAAATTTGGACCAAATTATAGTTGCCAAAATATTTCAATACTTGTCTGCTTCTCCCTTTATCGTAAATATACATATGTCAGGTTTTATTAATTAAAATGAAATTGTCTAAGGTCATAAAAATGTACGCGTGGGAGAAACCTTTTGAACAAGTGGTAGTGCTTTCACGAAAAAATGAGATCGACAGCATCACATCAGCCTCATATCTTCGTGGCGTATATCTTAGCTTCATGGTGTTTACGGAAAGACTCTCACTGTACATCACGTTACTAACGTACTCCTTGTTTGGATACCAAGTTACTGCAGATATAGTAAGTAGTCAAAATGCAGAAGCTCTTTTCACCGAAGCTTATTTTTTCAATTCCAAATAGAAAAATGACACTCAATTGAAGTAACAACGGATATAATTATAAATATAGAATATTTTCAGGTATTTCCTCTAGCACAATTTTTTAATACTCTTCAAGGGACATTATCTATAATAATGTCGAATGCAGTATCCTTCCTAGCAGAAGCCTTGATATCAGTACAACGTCTTGAGGAGTTCATGTTGCTAGGTATGTAAGTGTCCATTGCACCTAAACTGACACATTAACGCATCCTAAATTACACAAAATAACGTCTTCCTCATTAACTAAAAAGTCTACTACTTGCTGAACCTCGGTTATATCTTTAGTTGATATAACAGCTTTTAGTGCTTCTTTATGTACATTGTGCAATATTATTTAACTAGAAAGCAGTTAATATTTTAATGTTGTTGTTTTTTAAATATGTTTAATTTATGTGGTGTAATTTGTCATTTATGTGATCTGTAATGAAGTAAATTTACAAAATTTGGACAGCAGCTTATTACAAAATTTACTAGCAGTTTGCATATTATAGGTGGTATATGTTGGTATATGTAATATAGGTAGGTGATCTGGTAGATCTGTAAGGTGATTGTAAAAATGAGATTAAATATTGTACAGTTGCCTGATTTATAAATAAAATATTATCTTAATTAAACCAGATGAACGGGAAGATCTTCGCAGTGTGCCTAATGTTGACATAGCAAAGTTATTGCAAAGTGTGAAGAGTCAAAAAACGTTAAGGCCTTTAGTGACATCGACCTACGTCCAACTACTTTCAAGAAAATTGACGAAGAAGGTATATATAACCCAGGTATGTATCAAATTAAACACTCAAGAAAATTAAAAGAACTAAACAAATACTCATAAAACTGTTTGTTCTTGTACACATTAACCAATTGTACCAATTGACCCGGTTTGCTTATGCAGTGAATCGCTGTTTTGTGACAGACTCCGCTGTATTGTATGTAGCAAATACATACTGCATACACTTATTACAAATATACTAATATTATTTAAAAATAAATACAAAATTTACTTACATCAATCATTACCATCTATATATTAATCCGTGAAGCAAGAACTTTGTGCCCTTTCTTAAGAAAATTGCAACGGATGAACTTAAAATTTGACATAGTTAAAGTTTATATGGAGAAAAAGTACATAAAGCTATTTTTTTTAATATAGGTTTAATCCTTGGAGTAATTTGAAAGAAAAGAAAATGAAAAATTCACAATTAATAAAGGCTTTGTTTCAACGATTGGCAAAGTAAAAAGAAACACAAAATGGCGACATTTTTTTTTTTGTTTATTTCTATCTTTGCATTTTTTTTAAATACTAAAGCAAAAAGGTTTCTAAATTCTGAGATAATGAAATTACAAAATATTCCAAAATGTAGGTTATCTATTTTAGGATTTGACTGCAACGAAAAAGGAATACTGAGTCCGGCCATTTCTCATTTACCAGTAAATAAAGATGTCGGTATACTTATTCAAAATGTTAGCGCCAGTTGGACTGAAGACGGTCCTGTAACTTTGAATAATATAAATCTTACGATACCTAAAGGGAGTTTATGCGCCATTATTGGAGCTGTTGGATCTGGAAAGGTAATGAACTTTTATGGCACATACACACTGCTCTGTAAATAATGTTTAAACAAAAAGTCACTGACCTAAGCGTTCGTGAGTAACGCTTTAAAACTTCGATTATATTTTGCTTCTATTACATGGTAAAACTTTAATATCTAATTCATATAAAGTTAACATGTATTTTTAGAGCTCCATTCTTCAGTTACTGTTAAGTGAATTAAGATCGAGTAGTGGCCGCGTATATCTGTCTGGGCCGCTTTCTTACGCAAGTCAAGAACCTTGGCTATTCGTAGCTACTGTCAGACAAAACATTTTGTTCGGATTGCCGTATAGTGCCAAAAAGTATAAAGAAGTGAGTAACGCCGTTCATAAACTTCAATAATGTATTTAAAAATGACGTATTAATGATACATGGAATTGTTAAACAACAGGTTATAAGAGTGTGTGCTCTTCAAAAAGACTTTCAGCAATTGCCTCATGGTGACCAGACACTGGTCGGAGAAAGAGGTGCTTCGTTATCCGGTGGTCAAAGGGCACGAATCAACCTTGCCAGAGCCGTCTACAGACAAGTACGTACATCTTCTTATCATCATATTATTATTATTGAACTAAATATTTGTCGTTACTTTAGGCAATCTGTCTTGGTCTGAAACATGTACAAATAATATAAAAAGGGAGAAGCTTAAAGATACACTATATTGTTAATGGAAAACTAAGCAGCTGAGTTCTCAGAAGGTACGAGTATAAAAAAAAAGTCCTGTGAATGGCATCAAAATTCATTAAAATGGCGTCGATAATTCATATAATTTTTGAAAAAAGTGTTATGTTTTGACATAACTTTAGCTACGATTATGGCCACAGAAATAGGTATTCTTTGTTCTGTGATAGTGACAGTTTAGGTTAAAATCGTCACTATAGCTATTATTAATTATAAAATTAAACATACCCGAGTATGTGAGTAGGGTTTTGCTAAAAATTTGTTCTGTCCTTCGCGCAAGAGATTATATAACTATCGAATTAGTATTTAAAAAATCTAATCTGAAAGCCTTACACCTATACAGCGTGTAAGGGACGTGTACTGAAACTGTATTCAGACCATCATTCTGAGTCGAAAATCATTGCCATTTTCTGCAGGAGAATTAAACATTTTATGCAATCAGCTGTCAAAGGTTAAGGTAATTCCCCGTAGGTATCGCAGAAAAGTATTAACTACATTTGTATTATGTGCAAATAGTCAACGCACACTAACACAAGTTGACGGCCGAAGGGGGGGCCCTGAGCGCTTCGGCTGTTCGATTAATTACATTGCAGTTTTACCGTATTCTGGGTTCAATTACTTTAATTCATTCACGATTTGCCAAAAGCCAGTGTTAAGAGTTAGGTCTTTAGGCTAAGTGTGTTCAATAGTACGGCCCTCGTAATCCGAATGTCCTCCACAGATTTAGACAGTGCATGTAAGAAAATGGAATCTATAAAACAAACTATGTCGTTATAGGCTGACATCTATCTGATGGATGACCCGTTATCAGCAGTAGACGCCCACGTGGGAAGGCAGCTTTTCGACGAGTGTATTAACGGTTACTTGCGACACACCACACGTGTTCTCGTGACACATCAACTGCACTATCTTAAGGATGCCGACTGTATCGTCATTTTAAACAACGTAATTTTTTTCAAATATTAGTCTAATTTTATAGTTTATTATCAATATTATCAATAAATTCAGCGGTAAAGTCAGCCAATCACTTTCCGTGTAAAAATACATATTTTTTTCTTTAAAACATGTTTTAAAGTAATTTACTAATGATTACCAATAAATTATTTCATTTGTATAACCATTTTATAATTTTAACTGAGATTATTTAATTTCATGTAAGTAAAACGTTTCTACTTAATTTTTTAATACGTGCTTGTGATTATAGGGTATGGTTGAAGCGAAAGGTACGTACGATGAACTACAGACAACAGGCAAAGACTTTGCTAAATTATTATCATCTAGCCATGATGAAAATGAAGATAAAAAGAAACTGGATAAACCTCTTCCTCTATCCAGACGTACTTCAGCCAGGGTACGTGGTATTCTTTTTATTAACTACTAACGAAGTTTTTATTTTTTATTTTTTTTACAATTCTTTTCTAAAACTTTTCTTGTATTAATTCGACTCCCACATACAATAAACAAAGAAAATCAAACTTCAGTGCCATCTAACGCAGACACGCAGAACTACGGAGTATGAAATTTTTTGACGCCGCGCCGTTTAGCATAATGTACAATTTCCTAACATCAACCGTTGGGCCGACGCCCGCCAGGCGCCATCACCGAGCCTGCTCGGAGGATTTTCTTTCATGCTGATAAACTATCGGAATGGTGTTTATTGTATTTTGTTATTCCTTCTGTACCTTCTGTCCTTCTTATTTTGCGTTACATACAGTTTATTTTTTAATTAAGTTACGAATTGAGTAAAGAAGCATTTCTCTTGTGAGTTTAAGTTTGTGAGTTCTTTCACTTAATCTTTTGTACTCACCGACTTACATACCAAAGGTACCTTGAATTAAACCTTTGATATAGAAATGAGTACCATTTCTATATCAAAGGTTTAATTCAAGGTACCTAAAGTAAATAATCGTTAGAAATATGATTGTATTTTTAATTTCTTCATTTTGTTGTTTATTAAGACAATAAAGGTATTCAACATTAAGTTATCACATGTATAATATATATTTTTGCGTTATCACTGGTGTTGTTTCGAGAAACGAGTTTTTTTGATAATGGATACCTTGCTCCATGTGTACTTTTGAGGATATTATAAAATTAAAGTCGTGAGGCATATAAAACTTAATTCATCCGGTAGCAATATCTACTTAACGTGGCCAGACAAACCAATTCAATGTTAAACGTGGAATTCCGAAGAAGTCGCACACACGACCAATAAATTAAACTGAATCTTATTCTATGAGACATAAGTCACCATCTAGTTTCCTCAAGTAGGTCGTGATTGAATATAAATTTATTAATAAACCATCGCAAAGACTGTCACGTATGGAATAAAATTCTTATGAATACTATTTTTAATGTTTAATATTATAGCTTTTCTTAAAGTGCGATACGGTTGTCTTTATTAAAGAATAGCTTGCTAGCTAGCTTAAAGGTTTGTAACGGTGCTTTGCAAAGAGACTTTCGTTATGAAGAAAATAATAAATTAATGATACAGACCTATTTTATAGTTACATACCTCGCAAATGACACAAAGCAATGGTTGAGCATTTTCTTCTGTCTACAGCTATCAACTACCCGGCGTCCGTCTATGACAGACTCAATGACTGGTTTTGAAATACCCGCTCAAGAAATGGAAGAAGAAGAAAGAGAATCTGGCTCAATGGGCTGGCATGTATATGGTGCTTACTTGAGTGCCGGTGGCAAGACGCCGAGAGTAATATTTATGATTTTACTTTTAGTCGTAGGACAATTATCGGCCACGCTTTGCGACTACTGGGTTACATTCTGGTAATTATAATTTAGTACACATTTCTTTGCAGATATAATTAAATCCAGAATGTGACGTTATTTTTTAACAAAAGATTGGCAACTCTCAGAGTGTCTGAACTTTCCTTACTTCTTAACTTTTTTGGATAGTAAAAATTAGTGCCACATTTCAAAATTACGGAGCCAAAATATTGACCTAGAATATAATTTCACGTGCTATGTTATACTTTTGGCATAGTGCAGCATAGTGTTCTCAATGTTCAGATCTGCACTACGCCTACACTGCGACTCCTCTTTTATTATTTATAGGTATATTCGGTGTAACATAATAACATTATAATAACATTATATTATCGAACAGGACTAACGAGGTAACCACAATGAAAGACTTTGAAAATAACAGAACGTCAATCAATAAACAAGATTATCACTTGCAAACGTCGCCACGCACGTTCAACGTATCTAGCTACTTCACCGGAATTAACCAAAAACCAGGTAAAATACAGTTGTTTTAAGGATTGTTCAACTTCAACTTTTGGTTAATGGCTTTGTGGTAGAGTGTAAGCACAATTTCGCCAAGGTCATGTATTTGAAAGATTAAGGATTGTTATCGTTATTCATAGAGGAACAAAAGTCATAATACACTTAGAGTCAGTCAGTAATTATACAGAAAGTAATTCTTAGAAAGGAGTACGTACCTACGTATTTTTACACTGTTTTTATTTTTTTATTAGGGAGCAATATTACTGACATGTTATGACTTTTTATATTTTGAACCAACTTCAACAAATAGAAGATTCTCTATTCGACGCAGTCTACATACTTTCTACGGTGCTATACTGTATACTTTCTAGTTCCATTATCATTCGGCTGACCAAATGATAAATTATCGCATCCTTTTTTTTCTGTGCGGATCTCCCCTCGGGTACCACGCACCAGTCGGTGATTATATCAGATGTCGGCAATTATCGCATCCTGAGATCTGATAATTTAATTGCTCTCGCTTTGCAGTCCAAAAGAACCATTTGGCAAAACAAAACTGATGATAAAAACATCTATTATTATTTCTAAGGTATTTTACTTGTCACAATGCAGTATTAAGAATATTCCTCTACAATTAATGTGCCGGTCATTTATGTCATGAAAGGCACATATTATATTATATTAAAGGATGAAAAGTACAGAAAACAGTTTATCATGAATTACATGTATTGAAATATATAGGTAATACGGTTTATTGTGCCGAAATGCTCTTATATCTTTGTTGCAATTTTTCTGGTCTATGACCTGGGCGAATAGCCCCCTAAAGCTCGGCCCTTTAAATAAAATATACCTACGGCATAATGTACCAATTTGAGCCCTCACATTTTAGATATGCCAACTCGCCCCCTAGTATCACATCACATCATCACATCAACAGCCTTTAATAGTCCACTGCTGGACATAGGCCTCTCCTTAGAAAAGAATTTAGTATCATTAGCTTGAAAATGCAGTCAGAAAATATGACATGACGTAGGCATTGAGAAAAAATGCCTACGTCAATTTAGAGTTTTTTTACGGAGTGGAGAACGATGTAGGAAGTTGCTAATAACTAATTATATTTACAAATTTATGTATGCGTATAAGTCTGTATATAATTATGTATAAAAGAATTAAAACGGCATACTGTTACTGGTACTGTTAAATGTTATATTTAACAAACTAAGAAACTTTGAAATTTCACTTTAAAATTACTGATATCATTAGTAGAATAACATTCACATAGCTAATTAAAAGTAGCAAATAGAAACATAGAGCCTGAAAGACTACGAGTACTTAGTAATATACAAATAGTTTATATCATCATCATCGTCATCATCAATAGCCTTTAATAGTCAACAGCTGGATCTAGGCCTCTTCTTAGAAAGGAGGTTTGGTTTGGACCACGCTGGCCAGACAGGTCGCTATAGGGTTTGTGTCAAGTTTACCTTATCTTTGCAGTGCTGCTGTTGTTCTTCGTTATTTGATCTCTTAATCGGCTCTTACGACACCCACGTGATGATCAGATCATATATATGATCAGGGGTGGTGATACGGAGATACGGAGGGATGATATGATATATATGATATGGGTAATTAAAAAAAACTTTTACAAAAAAATAAGAGATAAAAATATCAAAAAAAAATAATGATAACAATAATAATTTATTTGAAGTCCAGATTTGTGAAATCTTAAACATTTTTCAAGCTATATGACATTAAAAACACTTTTTAGCAAGATAAGGATATCGTTTGTAAATATAATTTATTTATAGGTTGCTGATTGTGAATTGATGCTCTTAATTGCACTCGTGCAAATTATCATTGAAATTCCTTAAGAGTCAAATCGATACACCAAAATTTTTTTTTCAAATTTAAAATTCGATTTGCCCCTAGTCAAGGGTCGAATCGATAAACTAAGGAGTCAGTCGTATATTATATTTTTGATTGTCGAGATTTAGGGGGCGAATAGACAGTATATATTTTTTGAGCTCAGGCTCAGACACACCGGTTAGCCGTATCTACCTTAAATTGCAATCAGTAGGAGACTTTAGGCACATAGCGATAATAAAAAGTATAGTATTATATGTAGTAAAATATAAAATAATATCATTTCCTTTCAGATTTAAACATCCACGATTATATTGGCCCATTAGATACGGCTCAATACCTCTACGTATACTCAGCTCTAATCGTGTGTTGTATATTCTTCATCACCGCCCGTGCTTTTATATTCTTCAAGGTGTGCATGACAGCTTCTCGCAACCTCCACAATAACATGTTCCACTCAATGCTCAGAGGTGTCATGCGGTTCTTCGACACAAATTCATCAGGTTAATTAAATATTATTTTATTTTTCATAGATCTTCCTTGCAGTTTGATTCTTTATTATATTTACGTTTGTAAATAATAAGTAATAAAAAAAAAAGATTTTACGTCTTTACATCTTAAGTAAGCCTTATATTAAATAATATAAGGTTGCTAAGAAGTACATTTTGCTTACAGGACGTATACTCAACAGGTTCTCCAAGGACATAGGTGCTCTAGATGAGTTGCTACCACGTTTCCTTTTAGAATGTATCCAGATTTACCTCGTAATGTTCAGTATATTGGCTTTGAATGCGGCTGCTCTTATTTGGACTCTGCTCCCAACCACGATCATTCTATTATTATTCTACTCCATTCTCCAAATTTACTTGAAGTCAGCTCAGTCTATCAAACGATTGGAAGGCACTAGTAAGTAAACCATTATATAAACTTAGTAAAATTAAGGTAAAGGAAGGCACACGAAATATGTCATTATAAAAGTAAAATCACAAAGAATTTACTTTTTAGCCTTTCTGGCTAAAAAGGATGTAATATTGTCGGGATTCATGTAAATATGTATGTTAAATATTTTATTGCACCCTAACATCTAAACGCCTAAAAAGATTTGGATGTAATATAAGGGGGGTATTGTTTAAATCTTTACTGAGGATCATCTTTGTCAACAGTCTTTAATAGTCCACTACTAGACATAGGCCCCTTATTAGAAAGAAGATTTTGGCCTACTGCTGGCACATCTAACGGAGGATGGGTGACGCAACTGTTAATTTTCTTTTTTTTTAGTGAGAACAGTCATATTTTTATTTTTTTCAAGAAATATATTTAGTTTGTTTATCCTTAAACTAGGTACTTTCTTTTGTCTATGTGACTTCAAGTTACTAACTTATATCAACTGTTTGTTAAATGTGTATAGTCTAAAAATAATTTAAACATTTAAAATGTTTCATGCATTGTTATAAAACTCTCATTAAAATCTACCTCTACTACTACGACTACTACACGTCTTTGCTAAAATTTTAGGTAAAACTGTTCTATCTTCTTTGGAAAAAATAAATGGTGGGTTTGTCTTTTGGATCTAGGTACATGATTTTTTATTTCTCACAGCCTAATTTGTTAGTTTACCTGTTCCGTAAAAGCACATATTCTAATTAATTACAGCTCGTAGTCCAGTGTTCTCTCATATGTCGGCTACCCTTAATGGTATTGGTACAATTCGATCAGCCGGAGCGGAAAAACGACTTATTCAAGAATTCGACCAATTCCAGGTAATTCTCGAAAAATACCCTAACTATCTGTCAATCAGCCTATTGTTAGGTCTTTCCCATCGTGAGTTATAGCATCCTCCTCCTCCGCCTACAGCATTCAATCAGTCGCTAACACCTAAAATAATGTTATTTTAACAAAGTACTCGATTCTGATTGTATTGTTTTTATGAGATATGGGACAAATGAGCAGACGGGTCACCTGATGAAAAGAGACTACCGCCGCCCATGAACTCCTGCAACTCAGGAGTCACAAACGCGTTGCTGGTCTTTGAGGAAGGAGTACGCTCTTTTCTTGAAGGTTTGGAGGTCGTTTCGTTTGTCTTTCTTGTTGTATAATTTAATCATGATACTACAATTACTTCAAGATACTACAATTACAAACAAATTACTTCAAGTACTGAATATTGTAAATTTAAGAGTACCAAGTACCGGTACTGGTGCCACTAGATCTATCCCCTTCCCTAAAGTAAGTCTAGTAACCCTACTCAAACACTACACAAAACACTATGACAAAAGTGATTTCTAAACACGGTCTTTTATATGTCGCATATAGAATGACAATAGTTCAACCCTATCGCAGTAGACTCAAAGCTGACCCCAACCTAATTAGGGAAGGCACAGACATAGAAGACACAGAAGAGCAGAGGAAGAGATTTACTCTCTTCCTCTGCTCTTCTGTGTATGTATGACATTAGTGATGTAGTAAATAAAATAAGCACTGTGATCTTTAATATAATTTTCATCTAAGTACACAAGTTGTTGCCCCAATAAAAACTAACGTACCAATGGGTATTGTTCCAGGATATCCACACATCTACATGGAGTAGTTACCTGGCAAGCGGAGTGACGTTAGGTTTTTGGCTTGACTTCATCTGTGTGCTATATCTGACCATTGTTATAGTTGCTTTTCTCGTCATTGACAGCAGTAAGTATTAATATTGAATTACAGAAATTGTTGCTTTTTCTGCTCATGTCGTTTTCAAGTAAAGGCTCATTACATAATTTGAACTTATTGCAAAAGTACATGTGCTGCATTTTAGAAATCTCTATTCGATTTTAAAAGAGCATGAATCCTTTCAGGTTGATTTAGAGCGCCACTATGGTATGTAAATAGTTAAATTAATATTGTACCACATTAATATTTAAATTAAATGTACTTATGCACAGTAACATTAATATATCGTATTAAACTTAGCGCTTCTGTTTTAAAATGAAACGCAAACGAATGTGTTAATAAAAGTAGTATATACCTAACCGTAATTGGCAACAGAAACCATATTCTCCGGCAATGTGGGATTGGCGATATCACAGACTTTGATCTTGACGGGTATGCTCCAATTCGGTGTACGACAGACTGCCGAGGTGATCTCACAGATGACTAGCGTTGAACGTATTCTGCAATATACGCACATAGAACGAGAACCTAAGTGGGAAAAAGGAGGTTTGTAAAAGATTATTTATGCTTCTATTAGGCATAAATAAAACACACAAAGAGACAGTAATAATGTATCTGAAAAAATCTAAACACACATACACTGACAAAAAAACATATAGCGTACATCGGGATTTTATTTAGCTGTAAAGGGTATATAATAACTTTAACAAACGAAAGCCTAAAAACGGTCAATGTTTTTTTGGGTTTGTTTGAACGGTTAGCATAGGATCAATTACACTGAAATGTAATTTCAGAAATGAAAAATAAAAAATAAATAATTACAGACAAAGAAACTCCTAAAAATTGGCCACTACGAGGTCGCATCGAGTTCAAGAATTGTTACATGAAATATTCTCCAAATGACTTGCCTGTTCTCAAGAATCTCAACTTAGTGATTGAAAGCGGATGGAAGGTATGTATAAACTAAATACGTTTACTGTAGCTCATTGAAGCTATTTTTATTGAAACATAAGATAGCCCCATCCACATACGGAGCTGAGGCTTGCACACTGACGGTGAAGCTAGTCCACAAATTATTAGTCTCCCAGCACTCTATGACCCACAAGCTATACTTGGAATTTACTTCGCCAAACACAGGGAGAAGATGACACGAATTTCCCCCAAGTCGGGGCCAAATCCCGGAGAAGACAATCAGATTTAATAAACTAAGTACAACAGCTTTGCATCGAATCTCCTTTATTTATTTATATTATTAATGAGTTTGTAGATGAATATTGTTATTTATAATTCGCGTAATTGGTTCATATAAATACCTTACACTTATTTATCTGATACTAATATCTGAAGTCGTCAAAAACCTATTCAACTAATAAAGTTCGTCTGATTACATCTTGATTGCAGGTTGGAATTGTAGGCAGAACAGGAGCTGGAAAATCTTCGTTAATATCCTCTTTATTCCGCCTCGCTATTGTTGAAGGAGAAGTGTTAATTGACGGTGTCGATACCAGCTATATAGCGTTACAGGTACCTTTACATTTTAATCTTATCAACTTTATCAAGAATAACATTTTTCTTTCAACTTCTGATTTAAATGAAAACCACTACAAAACGTTACAGGGGTCTAATTGACCTGTCGTATAGTTGAAGTTACATATGTAGGTATTAAAATCATGCAACAATTTGAAAACA
This sequence comes from Arctia plantaginis, assembly GCA_902825455.1. NCBI lineage: Eukaryota > Metazoa > Arthropoda > Insecta > Lepidoptera > Erebidae > Arctia > Arctia plantaginis. The sequence goes on from CADEBD010000303.1 coordinate 4,734,098, forward strand.
AAATGAATTATGTAGTAGTTCGACCACTGAACGAACCACTTTTGATTGAATTATTCCCTGAGGAAACTGTTACCGATAATAAAGAAATTATGGTAAATAAATAATGATCCCTCTAGTGTATTTATATTTATATAGTATTAATAAACGCTTTTACAACAGGACCTGCGGTCGAAGATATCCATAATACCACAAGAACCAGTGCTCTTTTCGGCGACAGTGCGGTATAATTTGGACCCGTTCAATAACTACGACGATGAACAGCTTTGGCGAGCATTAGAAGGTGTAAGTATTCTCTTTTTATATATTTTTCTTAATATGGTATAAGAAACAACTCAACTGAATAAAATAAACATAAGTACATTATAATATTTGTATTAAACGGAACTTAAACGGTTACCTCTGCCAGCGTTGTCCAGTATAATAATAAATTATTCGTAATTACGAGATAACAACGTGGTTATATGAACATATATACTCAATATATGAACTGTTTATTCAGTGTCATTCAGGAGATAATTACTTAAATACATAAGTCGACTTTAAGTCCAATCAGTTTGTCTTGGCTAAACTTTAAAATAACTGTGTTCCTTGTCAAATTGTCGGTAAATATAAAATAACAGTTTTTGATTCATACTTTCATAGTGATTTCTTCAAGATCATCTTATAAATTAATTGCTAAATACGAATATTTTTATAAATGTCTCTTATAGGTTGATCTAAAAAACGCGGTGCCAGCACTAGACTTTAAAGTGTCGGAAGGCGGGGCCAACTTCTCGCTTGGACAGCGGCAGCTTGTGTGCCTGGCGCGCGCCATTCTGCGTGGCAACAAAATTCTCGTGCTAGACGAGGCCACCGCCAACGTCGACCCTAAGTAAATATATACTATATATTTTAATACATATTAGGTCTTTACAGTACGGTAAAGACCTAATATTATATAATTATTAGTTCTGTTCAGAGTAGATTCACGTCCTTCCTTGACCGAGACATACCGTAATTTAACTCGATGTACAACCTGCCAAACGTAATAATAATATAGTGATAAAATCACTATTTCAATTCGTAATTATTATATAACCAATATTAAGAAAATAAAAAAGAACCTTACAGAGACTTCATTTAAATTTGTATATTTTTTTTCATGCTCAACCACTAGCCATTGCAAGTACTCAAGTTAAATCGATTACCATGGACTGCAGCTATATAGATGCAGTTGACTATAACTAACATACGATACTTGTAACTAACATGATAAAAGTAAATACTTGATTTTATCTTTTTCAGAACAGACGAATTTATTCAAAAAACAATAAGAACTCGTTTTGCTGACTGCACTGTCTTAACAGTTGCTCATAGACTAAATACCATAATGGATTCAGACCGAGTTATCGTCATGGATTGCGGCCGCCTGGTCGAGTTCGATTATCCCCACAAACTTCTTAACAATCCAGAGGGATACTTTAGTAAGATGGTGAAAGAAACCAGTGATAAAATGGCCACCCAGCTACATGAAATTGCAGAAAGCACGTACAAAAGGAATAATTAATTAGCTTAGTACAACCTACCTTTTTATATAGATACATAAGTTCATCATTAATATTTATAAATATTAGTGATCGTTGTATTATAAATACATTTTTTACCTAAAATTAATTTGAGAATATTATTTTATACCTAATAATATTTATATTTACAATTTCCGTGCGTATTGAATGAATCACTACTTACTTAATTTGAAATGATCTTTGAACGGTCCAGATTTTAAAAATAGACACCGCTTAACGCCTTTTGGAATTAATAACTGTTTAATTTTATTTTTTTACAAATAATGTAACTCTACAGATTCATCACCGCAGCAGCGGAGCCGAGTTACCTATAAATCTAAAGGAATCTCGGACCCGCTAAAATTCAGATCTTAGAGCATATAGTAGATAGAGCATATAGCATACGCGCAAAAAGCAATTAGCTCTAGCTAAATGGTGAACCCATATTAAAATTAAGATAAGATGTTAAATAAACACGAATGAGGTTATAAAGATAGAATACCACTGTATGCTTTAGGATCTTACTGAAGCATAACATTACCAGGATGAGTCCCAATTGGATTACAAAACACATACTGTCCTATAAAAAATATTTAATTTTAAAGTGTTAAAAAGAACAGTAGGTGGGTGTTAAAAAGAACACTAACAGGTATTGATACTTTGAGGATGTTGCTGGATCGACGTAAGATGAGCGTGAAGGGGACTAAACGAGCAAGGTTGCCTTATATTAAAAATAATTAAATTCAATAGTGAACTAACAGAATTCTTAGAGTAAAATTGGTGACATTCGGAATACCTTAATAAGTTCAATAAATTTTTATACCAATAATCTTTAAAATGAGGCTCAAAACATTGTGGAGAGTTAATGTAAGGATAGCCAACGCTACTCAATTATGATTTTTTGTTATTTTTTCATAATATGAAAATTAATATATTACCTATGTATATTTGTGCATCAAATAAATCTATCGATAGCTACCAAATGGTTTTACATTTTTCTAATGTAACAATTTACAAGTAAAACATTGTTAATTTATTTTATGGTAAAACTGACTTTTCACATTGTGAGCAGAGTTATTATATACATATATACTTTTAGCTTCCACTAATATTGATTAAAACTACATACTATCAAGTTAAACAATCGACTCGCCCACTCAGAAAATTACAACTAAATTGTGCTAGGGAGAACAAAACCACTTATTCCGCCCGGACGGCTCCACCACAAAAATTAAAACCATTTTTGAAAACCTAGTTTTCAAACAAAGGAAATGAGCATTATATGTAACTATAACTATACTACTTCAAACTTTAATCCCCATCACTTGGATAATTGGCAGTGGCACTTTGCGCTTTCAATTAACTTTTGCTTCGTGCAACGAATCTATGGAACAAATTGTCACCTACGGTATTTCCAGACCGCAACAACCTTCAATTATTAAAGAAATAAGCGTAAACCTAACTCAAGTTGCAGGCGTTCATGGGTGCAAATAGTCACTTTCCATCAGATGGCCCGTCTGGTCGTTTGCTCCCCTATTTATATATATCCATACTTCCACACTTCCGCACTTCTATACTTATATTATAAATGTGAAAGTGAGTTTGTTTGTTTATTTGTTACGCTTTCACGCCTAAACCACTAAACCGATTTTCAAAATTATTTCACAAATGGAAAGCTACGTTATCAGCGAGCAACATAGGCTACTTTTTATTATAAATGTGAAAGTGAGTATTCTTATTTTCGATTAAGAAGGCTCCGAAATCAAAGAGGTTGTTAAGATTAAAAGCATAATGTTTCCCCATAAACTTAGTAGTACTTAATAGTATACAGATCATAAATCTTAAATAAGTAGACTAAATTTATAGCCACAAGTAACTACAACTGTTTTTAAAAAGTAACGATGTTTCTCATAAATTGATGATCGTAAATTTGTAATCTGAATCTGTTATTCTACGGCTATGTATGTAGACACTAACTGTCAAAATGCACCCTTTTTATTTGTTTTTTGTATTATTATTTTTCCGTTCGGAAATCCCGTCGGATACCACCATGGGTGGCATGTCGGACTCGAACCGACTAAAGACCGCACGCCGTCTCGGGTACTAATAAGTCAAAATGCACCCTAAAAATTTTCAACGCTAGACGCGATACATTTTTGTATGAGATGCTATTTCGTGACGTCTTACCTAGCTATTCTTAAATCATTTATATTTGATGTTTTTATCAAGATATAAAATAAATAAAAAGATTAATTTGATAATTCAGTCAGAGGACAATTCAGACTCTACTTTAAGATGTTACATTTCATGATGCAAGCGAAATAATTTATTTTAAACCTAGGAATCTATAGATGAAAATGACATTTGGTGGACTGTCGCGTATCATAATGTGAAAATAGTGTTGTATCCTAAAGGATCAAGTTCAGTTAATTTATAAGTTTGAATTTGCATTGATCAGTAGCATGAGTAGCCTGGATTTATAATTGTAGTGGCATTTTCAGAATACAAACTTAAGCCATGAGTACGTATTTCAATATCTTACATCTAAACAAAGCTTCCCTGTCATTATAAATTAGTATTCCCTAATTAGGTTTCCTATTTCCCAAATAAGGTTAGGGTCAGCTTTAAGACCACTACGATTTTATTCCGTGTAACGATCGCCATCAGACCTCCACAACCCAAGTACGATACGATATCGAAGTTCTATAGAAAGACGTTTCGGACTTTTTTTGGGCTGCAACTACTATTGCCAAAGATGTTCGTATGGCAACCGGGACCGACGGCTTAGCGTGCTCTAATAAATTTTCTATTAGTTCAAAGCGAAAAAAGTGATTAAGAAAAAAAATTTGTAAAAAGCGCTTTTACATAAGCATGTTCTTTTAGTTTTTTTTAACTATTTTTTCTAAGGCAGATATTATAAATAATTTATTTAGGAAAACCACCCTTTCCTATTAAGAGTGCGAATCGATAAAGTCAACAACGTTACAACGTTATACTTGCACACTTGCAAGATGAAAAAAATTTGGGTCGATTGGAACTTGGAACTGTCACTTTGGTCTCAGACTATACTATTGATTGAATGTCACCAAAGCGCCATAGCCATAGTTTTATAGAGTACTGACTTCCAAAAATCTGCAGTGTCAAATTGGTGAGTTAAAAACAGTGTTGCCAGATTTTTCTAGTGGTTTGATAGTAATAGTAAGATTGTAGATGACTTAGGAGATGATCTTGAAAGATGAACTGTGAGAACTGTTTGTGTACGCAAACCTCAAGAATGGAGGCTTTCGTACAAAGATGAAAAAAAGAAAATTGATTTCATAAAAACCCATGGTCGTTCGAAACTCGATCCGTTGTTATTTACCAATCCCCGTCGTGTTAAGTGTACCACATACTGGCAGTATTGCACTTCGAAGATGCCCAAGAGAATTCGAAATTTGAGGATTTATTTCAATGCTGATATTGAGGAACTATTTAGCAGTAAGAATGTAATAAAAAACAAGCAGAAGAATAGAATGAAGTAAATTTTTTTATCGGCTATGTTAAGAATACGCTGTGGTTTGAGGTTGGAATGAAAATAGCTGCAACGAATATGAATTTCCAATAAACATTGCAAAACAAATGAAAATGGCTGCAACGAATATGAATTTCCAATAAACGTTGTAAAACAAATCGGTACCAAAGAGTCGTATCAATCTAAAACCGACGATGATGGTGAAATAGAAACGATTTATCTGCAGAGGATGAATTAATTTAAAATTAGTTAACTTTTTTTTTTTTGTTTTTTATATTGTTAATTTACTATTTGCACTTCACGGACAGCAAGGATGGCGTATACTTACGCCATCCTTGCTGTCCTTGGTGGTATACTTACGCGCAACTTACTACTAATATACGACACATTGTGTGATCCACAAATTGTTGTTCTGAGTCTAGGTGTTCTTGTGTCCGTTTCATGTATGTTTGTAAAGTCCCCCACGACACAGGATATATTCGGGAGTTGTCTTTTATAAGAAAAAGAAAAGAAGAAAGAAAAGAATTTGTATATTAATTTATTGATTGTTAGTATAAGTATTACATTATAATCATCATCACCAGACTATCGCAGTCCACTGCTTTACATAGGGCTCTCCCATTGCACGCCACTACGATCGAGTGTCGGCTTCTCGCATCCAACTTCTGCCAACCATCTTGGGCATAATAATAATAAAGTAAACTAATTATTAATATACTTAATGTTTTCCTTCGTAATAACTAACAAAAATGTTTAGTGGAAGATTTAGCGATTATTAGGGTAATTTTCGTTAATGGTTATCTGGCGGTTTTAGACGTTGAATCTTGGGGAAAGTTAATTTAACTCTTGGCAACACCGGTTAAAAAAAATATCGATCCTCTGAATCTTTAATAATATTACTGTTACTGTTACTGTTACTGTTACTGTGTCTGTGCATCTGAATCTGATTAGTTTCTGGTGTTATTAACGATTTACTTTGTGAGTTACTGATAATTTAATCAAAGTATACAACTTCACATTATTTGCAACTATAAACAAAACTAATTAAACTTATACTTACTAATTATATATTTCTAAATTTCAGCTAAAATGAGTACCCAATTATTACCTATCATACCACCGGTTACATGGGCGCAGACAACTGATTCAGTATTTTTGACATTCAATGTTGAATCAGAAAAACCCGAGATTATTATTGAAAGAAGAGCTGTTACATTTGAAGGAATAGGCAATCCAGATAAGAAATATTATGCAGTAGTAATAGAATTATATACAGATATTGATCCTAAAAGAAGTTCATACACAAACAAAGGAAGGTACGTAGAGGTTTTTCTTACAAAGGATAAAGCAAATGAACCTTTCTGGCCATCTTTGACTAATGACAAGAAAAAGCATCATTGGCTTAAAATTGATTTTGAACGCTGGCAGGAAGAAACTGAAGGTGATGATTTGGAAGAAAACATGGATGTTTAAATAACTTGGATATACAGAATGATGATGAAAAATGTAACTCAAGTAAAAAAGTCCTTGCTTATATAATCTGTTTACACTCTTAGATTCTGAGTATTATTCATTAACAACTCACAAATAATACTAGACATGTAAAGCCATTGTTCATCATATTGTAATTACATATTCCTCAATATTATCTGGTATTAGTTTTGCACATGTAGAGTTGTATGATATTTGAAATCATGAAAATTAAATTTCATCATATTTATTTTTTACCAAAATTATTTTATCATATTTATGTGAAAAGAAAATAGTATCTATTCAAGTAACTTAATATACTGTAATTTGCTTAATGTTTTTATGTTTATGTTCAACTGTCACCTCACTTACAACAGTGAAAAATTATAAAATAAATTATCAGTTCTCCCAACTCCATATAATAAGGTAGGATTTGTATTTATGATAGCGTTTTTAATACTTCAAATATATTAAAAAAGTTTATTTCTGCTATATTATTGTTGTGACATTTATTAGACATTAGTTGTTGAAACAGCTTCTGCCACCAGCAATTTTTGATGATCCTTTTTAAGAAATTTAGTCACCAATAGGTTACTAGATTATTCATATGTTAATGTGTCTTAATTATGCACAGCAAAAATGAGATTGATAAGTTAATAGTTGCATAGTATAAAAAGGGGTTTTTATTTTAAATCACTGAGTGTCACAGAGAGAGTTAGCAAACTTTTGTTTGCATTATTGAGTTTAAACTATTTAGTTGTATATGCATAGAATCCAGTTATGATCTCACATCACCCACCACCCTAGGGTTTTTTTTTTTAATTTGGTATAAATTTATATTTTGAGTAAATAAAATAATATTGATGTTAGTGTAGTCTATAAATTTAATGTTATATTATAATTATTTATGTACAACATGTTTAAGAACAATCATTATAATTAGTAATAAGTTTAATAAGATCAATTACATTCCAAAGACAACGGTTGTTTTTTAAATAAAGAATCTCATAACATAACTAGAACTTTGTTTTAATATACTAAATATTACACTTATCGTCGCTGTAGAATGAATACCTTGTATGTCAAAAAATTTATATATTTTTATTTTTGTATAAATCTAATGAAAACCTCGTATCTCATAGCACAGCAAAGCCAAAAATCCAATTAATGGCTACTAATGCCATCTATCAATTTTTTGACATACGAGGTATTCATTCTACAGCGACATTATATGTAAGAGGCATACATTAACAAGAGACAATACATTGAAATTTTTATAAATGTGAATTTGGTTTCCTATTTTGTATTGATTTATATATCGTCTATAAAAAAAAATTTCATATACTTGTCTGTCTTGTCTGCCTAGTTTACATTACATGGCTTATTTTAATGAATTGTTGATGTTAGATTTAACGTTCTGGAATCTGTGGTTTATAATTTTCTTTCAAAATATGATACACCTATCAGTAAATATATATTTGAATGTGTATGTGTGTGCTTTAATTTTTAATCTTATCTTAATAAATCTTTAACATCACCACTGTAAATTATATATCCTTAATTAATAAATATCCTGTCCCTATACCAACCCGTCTGGCCAGCGTGTTATAGTAGGCAAAAACCTCCTTTCTAAGGAGAGGCCTATGTCCAGCAGTGGACTAGTAAAGGCTGTTGATGATGATAATGAATAAATATCCTGCAGGCGGTAACACCTTTACTGCTAAATAATACGCACCTTCTGTTTATAGAAACTTTCGCCAATGTTGTAATCACACCAGTATTTTTTGGATCCACAAGTGCTGGCCACAACTGTTGTGTTCCCGACGAGCGTGCTGAAAACAATTTTGAGCGTATAAATGTTTTTTATTTTCGTTTATTTTGTAATATGTGTTCTATGAATAAATATGAAAATGAAAAAATTTTGCTTATCTTAATATTTCATGTCATTATATATATTTTTTTACATAGTATAAAACGTAATGTACGTTTAGATAATTTAAACTAAGCAACGGATTTTAATGCGGTTTTGACCAATAGAGAGAGTAATTCAAGAGGAAGGTTTGTTGAGATGTTTTTGTGCGCTTACATTGCAAACGCTGGCCAAACTTTACGAGATAGACCAAAATACTGTACTTCAAAATTGCATATCTTAAAAAGACGTGTCACTGACCCTGGCATGGCCACCATCATGGATTTTAATTTTGATAACACAAAAATTAGAGAGAGATATAATGAACTCAATTTTTAAGGTAGAAATAGTCTAAGAGCTAGATCGTAGACTTCACGAAAAATTAAAAGATTATGTATGTGTACCTACTTCTAGTTTTAAGTCCTTAGAAATGTCAGAGAGAGATAAATTCTTAATTAAACACATATTTTTATGTTTTAAATTACTACGTTAGAGTAGGTATTTACTTTTCAATTACAGATTTGCGTAATTCAAAGAGTGATTTGTTAAATGAGATTGAACAGATCGATGTCTCTAAAAAGGGTGGTTATGATGGTGTTCCCCCAATATTTATTCGTATGTGTGCAACTGCTTTCGTTAATCGATATATCGCATAGGAATACATGGAAATCTGCACCGATGGCTCACGTCCTACTTACTAAATCGCTCACAATTGGTCATACTCAGTGGGTATGATTCTGTGCCGTACTTGGCGACAGATTTACTTCATCAACAGCCTTTAATAGTCCACTGCTGGACATAAGCCTCTCCTGAGAAAGGAGGTTTTGGCCTACTATACCACGCTGGCCAGACGGGTTGGTAAAGGATTTGTGTCAAGTCTTCCTTCTCTCTGCAGTGCTGTTGTCCTGCTTAGTTTTTTCCCTTAGTCGGCTCTTACGACACCCACGGGATGAATAGGGGTGGTGACACTCTGTATTCTTAATCCGTCACCACACGGACCAATTTACTTTCAAAATTTAAATTCAATATACCTCACAAATATCCCCGAAAACCAATAATGCTCCTACATCCTCCTTTGCGAAAGTCGGTTTTAGGTTCCAACTCGCCTGTTTCACGGCTAAGCAAGAAATACAATCAAATCAGTAAACAGATAGATATTTTTGGCACAAAATTTCAACGATTTAAGAACCGAGTCCACAAACATACTGTCGATTAGCTATGTACTAATTGTTTTTCTATTTGGCGATAGTACCTATCGTTAATATTAGGTTATAGGTTCTACAACCTTTTATTTTTCTACTTTTTTCACAACCCTTGTTAATAGGTAGGTACTATTATTTTTTTCTTTTTTTTAAAGCCATATTAGATTATATGCATGCGGTGTTTACCTTCATAAGTCATGCACTTAGATTAAGGTCAATACTATGTTTTATTTTTTACAAATGTTTTTGTGTAATAATAACTGGTAAACCAATAAATAAATAAATAAATATTAAAAACCTAAAGCAAAGGGCTATAAATTTCTTAACCTGAATTAAAACTGTTATGATCAAATAACTTATACAAATCACATATCTCAGTCTCTCAATTCATAAACTGATTCATCGCCACCTTTATTAACACGGTCCAAAAAGAGGCATCATTGACCCTATTAAACGATGACGCTACATCGGCCTCATTGGCCAATCGTTGTGTTTTATTTACTAAAAATCTAAGAAATAAGAAATTGGTTTCGTATTCCTTCTTTGTGTTAATGGAAATCCAAAGGTGATAATGGCTTATCAAGGTAGTCATTCATAATTTTCATAAAATATGTCAGTAATTGTAGGGTAACTGGGATAACTGGAAGCGAGCGCGTTGCGAAGCGCGCTCGCTTCCAGGGAGCAGAGGTAACATGGGGTTCCCACACGGGTGGGTCGTCTACTCGTCTGTAGATGGCCCGAGGTATGTCGGGACACCAGGGACTTCCTTTCTAGGGTATACCTGATTCCCCGGCTATTAGTACCCAAGACGGCGTGCGGTTTTAGTCGGTTCGAATCCGACATGCCACCGATAGGTGGTATCCGAGGGGATTTCCGCACGGAAAAAAAAGGGTAACCGGGTAAACATTGGGTCACTTTTTTAGGGCACATATCTCAAAATCTATTGATCAGATTGATTTGAAATTGATTTGAAATCAGTTTGATGTACTGCATATTTCATCAGCTTTCAGAATATTACTAAATCATTGATTGTTTTGTAAAAGAGCATAATTGACCTACATACATTATGTAGGTACATGCGGTGGTGGTGGGTGGTGAATATTGAATCATTTCCTGGTTATCAATGGATCAAGAGGCCTTTTATAGATAATTAAATATATTTCACTATGACATTAAGTCATTATAAGAATTAAAAAAAATACTGTATAAGTAGGTATCATAAATTTTGAAAAGCGTTTAATCAAAAATAATTTGTTTTCAGTATCATAAACTAAATGTACATACTAAACGAAGTATGATTTTTTATTAAGGGACCGCACTTATCAAAAAACGAACATTTATTAGAAAGTAATCGTTTTGAGAATATTTTTGACATTTTGTTAAGAAAAAATTCATGTCGTGTAAAAACATTAAAATCGCCGTTAAGTCTTTAAAATTGCAAGAAAAACGAAACAAAATGACAAACAATTCTGCAGTGTCGTAATATTGATCTCTTGGCACTGCACTTACTAAAAACATTTATTTAAAAGTCGATATTAGTTATGTCATATCTTAAAATAACAATCATTCAACAATAATGAACCAAAATATATTTTCATAACTTTTTTAACAGTAATATTTTTTTTTCGTACCTTATGGTCCCTACTTTTTGAGAATTAGGAACAGGAGATCAGTTGCCAATTAGGTGCTCATTTTCATCCTCAGAGACAAATTTCTGCCTTGGTTTTTTGTACTCTAAGAATATTTGATCTTAATGAATAAGAACTTGGTGATCTTAATCTTTGAGTCACTTCTTATTCTTTCTAAATAATCAGCAATTTTTTTAATACCGACAATATCACAATCATCTGCCGAGTCGCATTGCAGCACTTTTCTAATAGCTTTCTTTCCTCTCGTGGATTGCGTTGTATCTTTTTTCTATTAATTGCCTTTTTATTCGCCTGAATCCTGTAATTTTCCGGTGTTTAGTTGCAATAATACATTTGCCTAATCACCTTGGCTTTCTTTTCTTACTCCTTGCTGCTTTGATGGCATCTAATGCCCTTTGCATGTCATCCTCGGTATTGATTTCCGCAAATTCGGTAATAAAATAATTAAATCGTATTAACGATGCGCATCGCCTTAACAAGTACACAGCGAGTTGCAATCAACTTTGTACACAGTTAATCAGACCCACTCTTGACCATAGGTCTAATTTAAATATAAGCAAGAAATAGCCTTTTTTTTCTGTGCGGCATTCCCCTCAGGTACCACCCACCAGTGGGTGATTATGTGGTACTCGAACCGACCAAAAACCGCACGCGGTCTTCAGGTACCAGTAGCTGGGGAACCAGGTATACCCTAGAAAGGAAAGCCCTGGTACCCCGACGTACCTCGGGCCATCTACGGCTTATAGATGATCCCTCCTTTGTGGGAACCCGGATGTTCCCTTCCTGCCCCGAAGGGCATTTGCGCTCCGTGTCTTTTAAAAGGAGATTCCCGCTCTGTTTACTATAGGCGCGTGGTAGAGTCTAGCAATCTATCTATACTACCCTCAGGCGCGACTCATAATGCCCCAAACTGTTAGATCTTATTATTGTATTCAACACTGAGCATGTGACCAATCATGGCCAGTGCTCCGCGGATGAGTTTTCCCATCATGATCTAATCTATCTGTCCTACGCTCTTCGAGCTCCTTTTCTTTTTGTTGACGGGGTGGAAATAGTAACCAGGAGTATGTAGTGTTTCCACTAAAAACGACGGCCGGACTCAGGCGCCCTACTCCGAGGAGGACCCGGACCATGTTATTTCAGGTCCCCCCCGGATCGAGTCCGCGCCTAGTAATGCCCTATCCCGGGGAAATTGCGGGCTGCCCCCACCTATCGGCACCATCCTTTTAATATGTTGCGGCTTGATCAATTTTTGCGACCAGGCCGCCATCCTATCGCCTACCGCAGCAGTTAATGTGGCCCCAGAAGTCCCCTCCTCTGGCAGCCTGCGGCCCCTTCGACGGCTGGTATCCTCAGACGTCCTCTACGCTCAGGATCGGCCCTCTCGCGATCCCGTTCCGTCTGGAGCATTACAGCTTCAAACTCAAACTCTCTTTATTTCATTTTTTTTTTAAATTGCTTGAAATCAAGAGAGACAGAAAGAGACCACTGCGCCCCACCCCTCCTCACCCAACAGCATGGCAGCAATAATTGCTGGCGAGGACAGGTCTCGTCCGATTTGGTCGACCAAGACTTCGCCTTCAGACGCCCACGCGGGGCAGTCTTCCAGCATGTGCTGGGCGGAGTCCCAATCGTCTACGCAGTGCTGGCATTGTGCCGTCTCCTCGCGTCCAAACCGATTCAGGTACTCACCGAAGCAGCCATGGCCAGTGATAACGTGCGTCAGTCGGTAGGTAACGTGGCTAACGCTCTTCGACCTCCTAATTTAAAACCTAAAATTGACATGCAGCGCAGATTTGGTAGCATGGATCGGGAAAAGCTATGTGCAGATGTTAGAAGCATCGACTAGCAACCTCTGTTATCTTCGGATTGTATTGATACAAAAGTGAACATTTTAAATGAAAACTTAATTAATTTATATAATATTCATGCACCTCTTCGTACTGTAAAAGTAAAGCATTTGTCTGCTCTATGGCTCACCGATGAAATACGAGCCATCATATCTAAAAAATTTGATATGATGGCTGGCCAAACGTCGACCTACTCAAAGTAACTTCGACAAATACAATACTGCAATAAGTTCTGTAGAGAAGCGCAACGCCAACACATCCATAAATCTGTTGAAAACAATGATCCGGTGAAGATCTGGAAATTTCTGAAAACATTAGGAGTTGGAAAATCTAACCAAAACCTATTTCTAAAGGACTGTAATCTTGATTCACTTAACAAGCATTCTTCCTCCTCGTCTGATATTGATGAGACAACAAAAGCTAAAACTTTAAAATATCTTTCATCTATTCAAACTCCTTACTATTTTCCTTTCATTTTTAATCAATTGGCAACTTGTGATGTTAGGAAGACCATACTTTCAATCTCATCTAATGCGGTGGGAAGCGACTGCCTCAGTAATAAAATGATTGTCCCCATCCTTGATGATATTCTCCCTGTTCTATGTAACATTTTTAAACATTCCTTATCCTACGCGTCTTCCCATCTGCATGGAAAGCAACTGAAATTATTTCTTACCAAAAAGATCGAAACCTTCATTCTTCTCTGAATATCGACATATATTATCTTGCTTTCTAAAGTTCTTGAATGTCTTTTTTATAATCAATTCGACAAGTGTAAAAGAACAATCTACTAAATCCTTTTCAGTCTGGCTTCCGTCAAGGACACAGTACATTCTCAGCATTTGTCCACATTACAGATGACATTAGAGAAAACATGGATAGTGGAAACGTAACGGTATTATTCTTAATCGACTTCAGTAACGCATTTAATGCCATTGATTTCCATATTCTCCTTGGCATTCTTCGCTCTCTTAACATATCTCGAGGTTTAATTGATTGGTTCCACAATTACCTGTTTGTTTGTCGGTGTCCCGCAGGGTGGCGTTCTATCTCCATTACTGTTCGCATTCTTTATTAATTCTATATCTAATCATTTACTTTTATCCTACCACCTGTATGCTGTTGATTTGCAGATATACACCAATGCACCTGTCAGTACGTTATGACATAATATTATTAATTTAGATCTGAAGCACATAAGTGCTTGGAGTATGGACTCTCTTGGAACAATGACTATGGACTCAAAATTAATCCCACAAAATCACAGGTATGCGTCATTGGGGGTCCCATAATGTCTGTTAAAATTAATTGGTCACATTTGCCTCCGGTTCAATTTAACTATTATACCAATCAACGGCAAAGTCAAAAACTTGGGAGTTATAATCGATAGCACCTTATCATATGGACCTCAGATTCAGGAGGTAAACCGCAAAGTATTCGCTGCAGCAGGATCTTTGCGAAGGTTACGAAACTTTCTTCCGACTGCTATTAAAACTGCACTTGCACAAATGCCTCTTCTTCTGATTCTTGACTGAAAAATATCAAGTAATATCAAGCTAAATATACTACGTGCACAGATAAACCCCTACGGGGTAATCTGTGATTACGTCTTGCCTTTTTTCTGAAAATATTACATAAGAGATGAATTTATCAATAGACTCAAATGAGGAACCTAGCGCAAGTATGTAGTAGCGATGGCCAAAGAATATTGGTATAATAAATAATTATACTTGTGAGATTATTATAAATTAGTCTGTAAGTTTTTTTCAATAAATAAACGAATTTGATTGAATATTGTATTTTTTTGTCAAATACCGATTTTGAGTACAAATATACCGATTTTAGGTGGCAACTCTAACGATCTGAGCGTTCGAGACTAGTGATGCGCAAAATGTATCACTGAGCTGAAAAGATTGATACATATCATTTCGCTCAAAAGATATATATCACTCATCTAGCTCACTAGCTCATTTAGCTCACTAACTCATTTAGCTCACTAACTCATTTAGCTCACTAACTCATTTAGCTCACTAGCTCATTGATCCGATTCAATTGATTGGTCTCTCAATTAATTCATTTCTTCATCTAGATCGTTTAGCTCAGTATACTCGCATATCACTCACTTTAAGCCTCTCTCGCCATACAAACCTTTCTTTATTTTCATATTAACCTAAATTCAGTTTTTGAAACTACATTCTTAACCTATGTTTTTTCATTTTTTTTTTTTCATTTTCATAAGATTACATAATTATTAACACCCTTTTATATAATAATTAAAAATAAGAAATTATTTCTTGTACTTTTTTTAGGTTGTATAATAGAAATCAAACATAATTTGATTTTCCTTGTACTTGGCAGGCTTAATTCTTAAGTAATATTAAACTTTGATCCTATAGAAATAATGTACATTTTGCATAAAGAAACTTGCGTGAACTCAATCATCATCTATCTCACTCATTTATCGTTAGTCTCACTCGCTCATGAAACAAAGATCGGCGTCGTTGAGCTAGTGATCTAATGATCTAGTGAGCTAGTACTGAGTTACTGATATATTCGGAGCTAGTGTGAGTGAGTGACACATTTTATCGTCGTGAATGATATATATCTTTTATATCACTCACTCAGGAGCTACACAACTCTATTCGAGACCACTGCACTGACTGCACTGCACTGCACTGTAGATTGTAGAATATTATTGATTGATTTTGCAAGTTGAGAGATTTGTGGATTTATATTATTTGTTAATAATCTTATCGACTGAGTGTCAATAATAACTACCTACTTGATACTTATTGCAACATAGGTACTAATAATATTTCTTGTATGTTAACGACTGAAATGGGTTTCTCTCATATAAAAAAATTAAGTTGAACTGTTATTGTTTTATTACGTGAGTGTGACACTTACCGATATTTGCTAAAAATACAATAATCTGACGATCATGCATCGTGATGTACTAAAATCAAATATTGTAACACCTAATCAAATTCGTAAAAAAGATAAAACCCCGCCTGCTAAAGTTCTAAAATTGGAGAAACCCATAATCGTAGGCTATATGAGCGTAGATGTATTGCGGGAATACCACCATGATCTATCACAGTTAAAGTTTTTGACTTCTATTCCGAAAGGACGCCTACATTTTGATTTAAATCACAATATTCATAAGGCAATAAAAAGAACTACTGAAGAAAATAATGAAAAAATCACATTATTATTAAAGTTTATTTTAGATCAAAAACACCGGTTGAAATCTTTAGTTACTGAAGAGATTCTTTTTATTAGTTATCGCAGAACTTTAATAAATATTATGTGCAATATATACAACTGCACACCAGTCTGTATGGTGGCAAGTTTATTCAATAACTGCATATATCTATGTTCATTGGAATCACCACAAGAAATTTTGAGGAGGCAGTCATGCAGTGAAGTAGACAAATTCCGCGCTTGGGGTTATAAATTTGAACAGTATATGTTGTCAGGTATGAAATGTTAATGCCTTGAGTACAATTATTCAATGTGTATGTAAAGTAGTAGTTAGTAAACTGTACATTGTGTAGTTTGTTGAATATCTATTCACCTCATAAGATATTTTCATTAAAGTGAAAATTGTAGGTACATGATTTAAGTATCATTCTGAACTCAATATCCAAAATCATATATGCTGATATTTAAAATATAATCTTCTATACACCTAGAAATAAATATAAGTGATGATTACATATGGAGGATATAGAAGTTTGTGTCAGTATGATAGTTTTGCACAGAATACTTTTAAAATGTAATGTTATAATGTATATATATATATATATATATATATATATATATATATATATATATATATATAAATATGGTGTAGAGATGATAGAAACTAAATAATTATTACATACACATACAATATATTACATATCTGAAATAAGAAATAGAAAGAATAAAATATACATATAAATAATAAGTCTAATACACCTCCTTAGAAAGATGGTTATATAAAGTATTTATTCTTCCTTCTAAGGAGAGATCTACATATGTCCAGCAGTGGACCACTAAAGGATAAATTGACTGATTCTCTATAATGATAGGATAATTAGAAATTTATACAAACAGTAGGCCTGAAGAACATAAACTTGTATTAAAATGACTGGTCACTTCAATTACTATGAGCAAACATAACTATGTCGACTAGTGCTTTGACTGGTAAGTGCACACAAAAGACTGAATGTAATTATAAGTATGTATAATTTATATTTGCTAACATATGCAAAACAAAAGAATATAATAATAAAATGATTTTTTTAATAACTTGTATAAATATTCAATTAAAAATAAAAGTATAGCTTCGTAAATATGAAAATTTTGCTAAGAATTTTTGAAAACTTAGTTGCTGTACTTAAAATAATGTTTATTTTCATTCTCAATTCCTTTCCTGGTGCATAAATTAAAGCAGAACATTTGGACTGTCTGAGATTTACATTAAACAAAATTAAATCATTATACAATGTACCTATGTTATTTTATGTATATAGGTATGTATCCAAATTGAAATTCAAATTGAAAGTTTCTCTTTTTTATGTTATAAGCACCACCACCAACCAACCACCAAGAAATTTCACACCTAAGGCGGTAAAACAAGGGATGAATAGTTGTATGGAAATTCATTTTCAAAGTTAAAAATACGGCAATAAGAAATTATCACGAGAGTAAAGCCGCAATAGCAAATAAAGGGCAATAGCTAGTATTTAATATATCAATATGTAAAAATAATTCTTTGTATCCCATTTTTAAGTGAATTACGCTCACGAATGAATGTATTAATAGAAATACTTTCATCTATCGCATTTTAGCAAAAGGTTCAAGATGCAAGCGGCTGTTTACTCTCAACGTTTTCTGAGTCGAGACCCAAGTGCGAGTTTATTCCACACTAGCTGACCCGCGCAACTTCGTCTGCGTCTCTCAATAGTAATAAATTTTCTCCGTTTTCGAAACATTCTTCATTGGTGCTCCGCTCCTATTGGTCTTAGCGTGATGATATATAGCCTATAGCGTTCCTCGATAAATGGGCTATATAACACTGAAAGAATTTTTCAAATCGGACCAGTAGTTCCTGAGATTAGCGCGTTCAAACAAACAAACAAACAAACAAACTCTTCAGCTTTATAATATTAGTATAGATTTATTCGATCGTCACGGTTAGCGCGTTCGGCGTTGCGATTGGCCGCGCTGAACTCTAGGCCAATAACTCGCACTAGCCCTTAGAGGGCCTAGTGAAGGTTGGTGAAGAGCTTAGTTCCGGCCAATCACAACGCCGAACGCACTCACCACGACGATCGAGTAGAAATGAAATGAACTCACACTAGGCCCTCTGGGTACGTCTCTTTCTGTGAAGCTGTAATGCTCTAGAAAGAGACCGCTGAACGGGATCGGGACAGGCCCGATCTCGAGCGCAGAGGACGTCGGCGACCATACGAGCCGCCGACGGGGCCGCGGGCCAGATTGAATGCTGCGGTAGGGGATAGGATGGCGGCCTGATTGCATTAAGACGAAATTGGGCCGCCACGTCGCGATTGAGGGGGGAAGTGATTTTCCCCTGGGATAGGCCTGACTAGGCATGGTGTCAATTCGGGGAGGACCTGAAATAACATGGTCCAGGTCCTCCCAGAGTAGGGCACCTGAGGTCGGGGTGGTTTTTAGTGGAATCACCACATACTCCTAGCTCCTAGCCCCGAGGAGCAGGAGATCCGAAGGGATTTTCCAGCCCGTCAAAAAAAAAAAAAAAAAAAAAAAAGAGCCCTCTGGGTACTCCATTCTCATCACGTGTAACCTAATCTTGACATGTGACAAAGGCCTGTTGGGGATGTTTGTATGACAGTGATTCACATAGCTGGGTATAATTTGCAATTTTAATACTTTTGAGACTGACATTTCCATCCCATATAATAGTCTTTAAAAAAGTTAGTATAACGTTGGAGATATGTTACTAACTTTAATGGTGATATTCATGTTCCGTTCTAGATTTACCACAGTCAAAACCGGATAAAGAAAAACCTGTAATAGAAAATGAAGAGTTCTCAATATATTACTACTCTCGGTTAGGGAATCACCGATTGTTTTATGGAGCTCAAATTGATGGCATGATGGCAACTGATGATCCTGATATAGTAGTTCCTGACAGTAATGATGTAGATGAAATTTTATCTTTTTTAAGAAAGAACAGCTTCGTTGAATTAAAAACTCAAAAAGAAATGTATAGCGCAACTCAAATAATGTTCTTTAAGTAAGTTCCATATCGCCACATTCCCATATCGCCTTTATTAAACATAGATATTAAATAGTTATAAAGAACTTTAATAAATATTGTAAAATCTATTGTAATGCCGATTTAGTATTATATCTATCTCAGATATTCTGCTTCGATTGCTCTTCGAGATTCTTACCTTGAAGTCACTACGACTTCAAGTTTCTATTAAATTTAACATGTTAAACCAGTTTATGAGATTTCTTCTTAGTACTAATAGTCATTGTTCTTGAAACAGTGAATATTTTGTGTACCTACTAAGGACTTTTGAGTGTTGCCAGCTTTGTAAACTTGTCTGAATGTCAATAAAATTTTCGTAATAAAAATTCAAAATTAAGTCCCGACCTTTCGATCTCACGATTATGTTAAAGGTTATTTTCGTAGTAAAATATTACTTAGACTAGCAGAATAACGATTAACTTTCGGTCACGATACGATTTAATCACACTACAGACAACATTGGACGCTTATACTAGTAAAGTTTACCTTTATGACATTTATATATGAGTAACGAATTTTTATTAAGAAAATTGACCTTCAGGTCAAAGTAATAAAAGGAACTATTTGTACATACGAAGTCCTAAAACTTTACACTCGAAGGTAATAATCCTAGCCTGGTTATGGTTTCAGGAAATACAAATTATTAAGATGTTGGTGTCAATGTTACCTGGCTGGTCTGAAGGGTTTGCTACTGGGATTCCGAAATTCTGATGGCATAATTCATAGAGTACAGTTTTGTGACACAGGTGGCATTCCACGCGTTTGTTCGGTAGGTACCTAACTTATTCTATTAAGACGTTACAGAAAGGGATGGTAAAAGTAATTTACCTATATTAATTATATCTACTTCGCTAATCAGGAATAGTCTTCACGATCCTAAACTATACTGAATGATGATTTCTCATTTCCCGTGCACATCGCTACTAGGCAATAAAGCATTTAGCACTTTAATAAATTAATAAATACCGCAATAAAAATACCTATTATTGAACAGAAAAAACTACTCTGATTCAACATTATTAAGACTATTTTACATCGGTTTGTAGAAGACATTCAAGTGAAAACATGAAACCAAATATCCGTTTGGACCGGCGTCTATGCGATTAAATAACGTAAATCGTTACGTCATAATAAAATCAATTGACTATCTTAATACTATATTGTCATATTTGTCGACATGGGTACAGAGTATTAGGGATAAACTACCGCCGAAGACAGACGATAGTACCTACTAATGATACCTTCGCACGCTGTGTCCGAACCTTTTCCCCAGCTGGGTCAATCGTATACATCTGATGTGATATTAATTTTTGTAATATACATTATGCCGTACTTTTTTAGGACAGTAATGTATTTTTAATGGAATCATAGTTTTATTTAGCTTCATAATATGTATATAGCCTATATATTTTAATAAGAATAAAATAATATAAAACACAAACTAAGACGCCAGTTCACCGCACAGAGGGAAAGAGAGAAAAAAAAATACTTTGTAATGTTTTTTTTTTCAGACAAAATGGTCTTCTCAAAAAACTATTAATTACCTAAACGACGTTTTAAATTTCGTTAAACATGCTTTTGAACTTACGAAGGCGAGACTGGGGGAAAACTATGATTGTAAGGTGCCACTAACACTGAAGTTGGATATCGATCACAGGCACAAGTGGAGAGCATACCAAACGGATGATGAAGAACATATAATTTTACCTAGTTGGTATGTTGAGAATGTCGTGGAACATACATAAGAACTTTAATTACTATGTATTCCATTATATATTACTATGTATTCTCAATTGCTATCTATGTCATACAACTACTTAAATAAATAAAATTATTAACCAATTCTTTTCATTTTTCTTAAACCGCTAGCAAGTCACATCATCATATCAACAGCCTTTAATAATCCACTGCTGGATATAGGCCTCTCCTTAGAAAGGAGGTTTTGGCCTACTATACCACGCTGGCCAGACGGGTTGGTATAGGGTTTGTGTCAAGTTTTCCTTCTCTTTGCAATGCTGTTATCCTGCGTAGTTTGTTCCCTTAGTCGGTCTTACACTCCGTATTCTTAATCCGTCACCACACCGACCACGACACCGCTGGCAAGTAATAGGGGTTAAAGTATGAAATTGCAGTTGTACAGTAATAGATACTTTGAATTGACATAAAACCTTCATGGTGTGATTTTCGTGTGAAACTTTTTTTCACATCATACCTGTGAGGTTATTCTTTTAAAAAATGTGCGACATTCGATTTTTGATTTTCAATAATTGTTTTTTTTTTATTCAGCTTAGAAAGAAAGATGGATACTTCGAAAATCCGAGTCATTTTTTAATACTAGTTCCGACGCGGAACTAACGTTGCAGATACGGCTCATATTATCAACGCTGCGTTTGGAGAGGAGATTACTAATGAACGCACCGTACGTTTTTGGTTTAAACGCTTTCGTAATGGAAACTTCGACTTGAAGAACGAACCACACAGGTGAAAAACGCTGAATTGAAGGAGATGGTGGAAGCCGAGCCGAGTCAAACTACAATCATGACTCATTTGCATCAAATCAATAAGATAAAAAAATATGAAAAATAAGTGGCTCATGATTTGACTGATCTGCAGAAAGAAATAATAATAAAAAATAATAATATTGTACCACATTCACACAACGCCATCTAGTCCCAAACTAAGCAGAGCTTGTACTATGGGTACTAGACAACTGATATAAATACATATATACTTTTTTTTTTGTAAATACATACTTATTATACATAGAAACACCCAGACCAAATCAAACATTAAATGTTCATGCACACAAATGTTTGACTTGAGCGGGAATCGAACCCGCGACCTTTGGAATAGCAGTCCGTTACACAAACCACTACGCCATTCGGTCGTCAAAAAAAAAAAATGCGTAAAAAAAATAAAATTTTAAAATTTTTGCGTATAAATGCGTGTTGAAACTTGTGTTGCCTTGTTGAATCGGTACAGAAATGAAGGAATATTGGATCGAATTGTAACATGTGACGAAAAGTGGATTGTTTACGATAACCGTTAGCGAAAAATGCAATGGGTCAGCCATTGGGTCCCTTTAAATGGCAACAATGTATAGATAATGAGGGTAAATATTTTGATTAAATAAATATGTTACATTTTAGAAAAAAACGAGTTTCAATTTTTTAGTAACAATTTCATACTTTAACCCCTAATACTATAGTTAAACCGCCGTAAGCTTGGCCCTCCTGATGGTTTGGGGGACGCGGGGCGGGGGTGCATTCAACCAATTAGCTAGTGCGTCACTGTCCGCCGGCAGTGACTGACGTGAAAGCATGGCTGTACGTGTTATTTTTCTTAAGACTGCTACACACGGTATTATTTTGCAATATGGATAATCTGCCGACTCTGCGTCACAAAAAGATTTAAAAACTTGAAGTTCGGCTTACAGAGGTTATACTGTTAAAGTTCTAATAAAGAATATTTATTATTTTACTTAATTTTTAAATTGTAAAATTGTATTGTTGTGATAAGGTGATTTTAATAAAATTATTTTACAGTATTAAATTTTACAATTAATCATAAAAACTTACAATACATTGACATTATAATACATGGAAATAAATTCGATTTTTATTACATCGTGTGTAGATTATATATCAAACAAATAAATCTGAAGATATCGAGTTAGTACATCGTGTCATGTATACTGCCGTGCTTATTATAACCGCCGTATCCAACATTTTTTACCAAATTGAGTTAGTTACATATTCGGAATCGCCGTATCGAGATCTATAACTTTGTATTTGACGGTTTGTAAAAAAATGCTTGTTTGATATGATTTTTGATTTGTATAAGCGCAGTAACTACAAAAAGGAAAATAATTTCCTTAATATCTCAGCCGCAAGTGCTGGATACTGCTATAGATTTCTAAAGCGCCAGATTATTATTCATGTAGTACTTATCTTAACCGCGGTATCGGTTAACACTGCTCTGATATTAATGCAATCCCTATTATTGATGAGTCTTTTTCCTTAACATAAGTGCTTTAATCGCCACTTACGGCGATTATAATAAGAAAACTGTATTAATTGATTTCCATTGAGTTACAATAATAACAGCCGTATGTGCACTTACGACGCTTATTACAAGAAATTGGAATGCAATAGATACGTTGTTTTATTTTCATGAGCGACAACTGCGTGTTACTGCGGTAATAATAAGGAAATTTCTCTTATAAGTTAATTGTAACCGTGCGTCGCGCGTCGTGTACAGCTCTTTTGGCAAGGTACTCGAAATTAAATCACTACCCCGTTTGTGTTATTGCGCGGTGTTTTGCATTAAAAATGGGGGCAGAGGAAGCGGAGGAGCGGGAGTCGCGCATCAACGATCTTTCATTTCATTCGTTCAGTTGCTTGTTGACAAGCCCAAGAGCACGTTGTTGCGTGCGGTGATCTGGCGGAATTGGCGGTAAAACATTATTTCGTAAGTATAATCAATACTATTAAAATTAATAAAAATGCATTTTCTTAAAGAAACAACGTATACATAAAATACTCATTTTTGATATTTCTCATAACAAAATTTAATGCGAAACGTATTTAACTATCCACGTTGCATGAGCCACGGTCCCGCCATTTTTGTTTTGTAAAATCTCAAAAATACGCGGTATCTTTCTTACATATTTTTATAAATTCCATAATGACAAATTCTAAACAATGTAAGTATTGAATTGTAATATATATTTTATTAATTTGGGCTTGAAGGTGTGTGTAGTAGAATATTTATGTATTATTCTTTTTTCACGTCATTATTTTTTTGATGCAGGTTATGTGGGCATCTGGTGCTAGACGTGATAAGATACTTGCTCTGACAACAGAGCATCAACCCAGCAGCAAAAACAAGGCTGCTACTATAATGCAACTGCCGCTAACAATAAGACCTAAACCTATAGTGCATGCCAGCCCTACCAACCTGCCAGCTATAATCACAAAACCTAAATTAACTAATATTAATGACTTATGGAGCCGAGAATTGGATTTTAAAGACTTCAGCGTTGTTTTTGATTACTCTAAAGAATATGAAAATTCATTAAATCAATATTTACAAACTTATAACCTGTCAGAATTGAAGTTATCGTTTAATTTTTACGGTAGTAATGAGACAGCTTGTGCTGAGTTTTTGCTATGTCAAGAAGTAATAGAGCTGTCCCCATTTTCAAAAAACAAAAATATTCATGAAGAAGATATTGATATTTTCCATGACTCCGACGATGATAAGGACAAAACATATATTCCCGAGACTTCAGATGCAGATTCAGGCGAAGACGAAATATTCACCAAAAAATCTAGGGAACGTAAACCACATTCACCATTAATATTACATGACATAACAATGGATAACTCAGCAATTGATGACAGAATGACTTTGGGTACCAGTATGAATACAATGTCGCAAATAATTAAAGAAAGCAATTTTATAATGAATGATACTTCAACTTCAATTAGTGTAATGGACTCTAATATTTTAACACAATTTCATATTGAAACAGAAAATAGCACCGCACACTCGCAAGATTTAATAAATGCTACTATCACACCTCATGAATTAACAAATACAGAAGAAAACAAAGGACTTACAAAAGATGGTAGGCCTCGCAAAAGGCAAAAATTCAATGGATCTGTAAAGGAAAGACAAGAAAAAAAGAAAAAGGTCAGAAATGAGCAAAATGATTTGAAAGATCCATGCACTGAAAAATGTATGAAGAAATGTGTAACTAAATTCACACCTCAGGTACGCCAAGATATACACGACAGATATATCGCTCTTGATTACGAATCACAAGGACTATTTATTAAATGTTGTATCGATGTTAAGCCTGTAATGCGCAGATCCCAAGTTACAGAAGACTACAAAAGAAAAACAACATATATTTATAATTTAGAGGGACCTGATAACATTAAAAAAGAAGTTTGTAAGACGTTTTTTCTTTCGACGTTGGGTTATAAGCCTAACAATGATAGAAGGATCACAACTGCTATGAGTAAAGCTATTGATGAACAAAAAACGACTCGAGGATCCTACAAAAGAACCATAATCGATAGACAAGCTATAAAAGATCATATCATGTCGTATCACCCCGCTATTTCACATTATAGACGAGAACATGCACCCAAAAAATTGTACCTTCCCAGTGATATCACTATCACAATGATGCATGAAAATTTTTGCTCTACAAGGCCGGATATAAAAGTTTCTCTTGAAGTTTATAGAAAAGTAGTAAGAAATGACCTGAAAATTTTTTTGCACACCTTGGTAATGAAGAATGTGAAGAATGTGAATATTTTAAGCGTCACAATCGATTAGACCATCAAGAAGAATCTTGCGAGATATGCCAAAATTATAATATGCAACACAAGCCCAGATACATAGAGTCCCGCAAAGAATACAACGAAGATAGAGAGAAAGCAAAGACTGACACAGAAGTAATTTATTATTCCGTTGACCTTCAAAAAATTATTATGTTGCCAAGAATGGATCAATTCAAGACTGCCATTTTTTGCCCGCGGTTAATTGCTTTCAATGAAAGCTTTGTACCACTAGGACCCGCAACTAAGGATAACAAACCGTATGCTGTGTTATGGAACGAGAGTGTTGCCGGTCGTAGTCAAGAGGATATAATTTCTACTTTCAAGGCATTTTTGAACATTAAAAGGGACCAAAAAAATATTGTACTCTGGCTCGATAACTGTTCTGCGTAAAACAAAAACTGGTCACTTCTATGTTTTATGGTACAAATAGTGAATAGTACAGACATTTTAGCTGAGAGTATAACATTAAAATATTTTGAACCGGGACATACATTTATGTCCGCAGACAGTTTCCATCACCAAGTGGAACAATCCCTGACAAAAAAGGGAAAGGTTTATGATTTCGACGATTTTGTGGAGTGTGTCGGCAACGCCAATAAAAGGAAGAATATAGTAAAAGTAATGAATGTTGATGACTTTATCGCCTATGAAGATTTATCTTCTCAGCACAAATGGCTGTAAGTGTTGAACGAGGCCTTTTCAAATTAAAATACAAATTTAATCATGCTGATCAATACAAATCAGAACCTTTAGATTTTCTTCAAGTAAAAATCATGAAAAATGAACAATTCCCTGAAATTCAAAGAAAAACTTTGCCAAGGGGTATAGCTGAAGAACGCAAAGCAGCCATTATTGAAAAGTTAGTCCCGTTAATGCCGGCAAACAGGAAACAGTTCTGGATTAACGTACCAACAAATGAGACTGTTAAAAATCTTTTGGAAGAGGACTAGCTTTATATAACGGCCTAGAATTTCCAAAGACTTATTTTATTTTTTGTTTTTATAAGATATTATAAGAAGTGTTATTTTTTTTTAGATTTTTAAGCGTCGAACAAACTATAAGATTTAACAGATTATTAATATATATTACCGATTTTATAATTATATTCTTGTAAAAGGGAGCCATGCCACGTCCTTAAATGTGTATTTACTAAGCTTATTAAAATAAGATTAATTAGTAATTTCACTGAATACTTTAAAAAAGTACATATATGTAAGACTGCCAAGTTACTGTGATCTCAGAAAGTGCCAATAATAGAATTAAGTCGTTGTTTTTAATTGTAAGATGTACGAGGTAATTTCGTTTCAAAATGTTACTTTAATAAATTCCGTTTTAATACACACATAAAAATTGATTGTTTTATTAGTGTATACAATATTTACAAATGTAATTATTATAATATCAGTCGGTTTATCCATACATTGACAGCTGAAAGTTGGCATATTTGCACTCGGTGCCGTAAACGCACAGAAAATTAGTACTTTGAGTTTCTTACCAACCCGTCTGGCCAGCGTGGTATAGTAGGCCAAAACCTCCTTTCTAAGGAGAGGCCTATGTCCAGCAGTGGACTGTTAAAGGCTGTTGATGATGATGATGATGATGATGAGTTTCTTACCATAAGAGCCCTAAATGTCAACGTTACGGCGGTTATGCTTATCATTACTTATACTCAGTACTCATTTTTCGCTGTCAAAAGCGCATTAAAATAAGTTCCATAGTATAAGCGCACTATCTGTGTTACTTACGACGCTTATTATAAGTATTTGTTTTAAAACATACGTCGCATTTCCTTGTCATATCACATTTTTATATCTTTTTTATTATCAATTTATTACTTAAAGTTCTTAAATAGCAATGAATACAAAATACTACCTTTTAACCACGGTAAGAATACAACAAATTTTAAATAAACAATATTTTTATATCCATAATCGAAGAATTAATTTTTAAAACTTTAGGCGCCATTTTCTAGGAACTTGCTGTCATGCACTTGTCGCTCTTATCTTTAGCACGGCAGTATAGCCGAGCGCATCACCCGCCCCGCGTCCCGCAAACCATCAGGAGGGCCAAGCTTACGGCGGTTTAACTATAAGTAAACTATTCCAACCTACGCAGATTGCCGACTCTTTGCAAACCCTATGATCAGGATAGAGGAAGATTGTCTTTTACTTACATTGATTCCCATCAGTCCGGGCTATAACTACACAATAAATCCTAACTTCGTAATTATGATTATCTAGGGTCAGGGTAACAAGTGCAGTACTACCTGTTCCAGGGATGAACCCTGGAACAGGTAGCGCGGAAGTTTATTTTGACTAAACGTCTAAACAGCCAATGTAAGCAGGCGCGGTCGCAGCCTGAAATTTCGGAGGGGGTCACTAAAAAAAAAATATGTCGAGTAAATTAGAGTTTATTGCACACATTATTAGACAAATTAAATTCTTCTACATTTATTGGCAAATCGGGTGATAATTTTTCAGACGTCAGGGGCTATCTCTGGATGAATATTTAGAATATCTAAATTATAAAATATTCGGCATATTTTACCAAAAAGTAATACAGTGCCAAAATAAAATAAGCTTAACTAACTACCTACCTACTCTAACTCCGTGTTTCTGAAACCACGGAGTTAGAGTAGGTAACGGGAGAATTGGGGTGCTGGCTAGAAAACCTCCCCGTGGTGCACCCTGGAAACGCTGGCGATGGTACTGTTCCCTCCTTGTCCTCTTGGAGGAGAGGATTATCGCCAGCGGCCAATATTCTAGCAGAAGAGGTAGCCGTTCATCGGCTCTCGGGCAAGGCCTGGTCCAGCAGGGTGGGCGTGTCTGCCGGTTGCCCTGCTGGCTCTTCGCTCTTCGGAGCATGGAGGAGGAAACCTCGGTAAAAAACCTGATGGCGGGGCCCTGTAGGGGCCACAGTTTCTCCGCTGATCGCGGTGGAGAAAGGAGGACGGGCTCGGCGTGTACTGACACTACCACCGAGCAGGCAGGGGGACGTAGTCTCCCTGTCAACCGTCGGCATATCGCAATCCCGAGAAGAGCGCTGTGGTTAAGTCTCGCGGCTCTGATCGGGGGCGAGGGTCTTGGCTTAACTGCCCGGACCGCGAGGAAGATAACCTCTCTAAAAAATTCCCCGAATCCCGTGTTCTGGTGCGTGGCCAGGGGATGCATGGCTGATGGGAAGTTCAGTCGCGAGCGCACTCCAAGCCGAGGTACCTGCGGACCCCTCGGTTGGGTTAAAAACTTACGCTTGCCCGGGTAATGGGGGATCTCTGCCCGGGTGGACCTTTAGTTCTCCCCCACTCGTGGGATTTACTATGGAAAATGCTAACAAAAACCAAAAGAAAACGATCGGACAAACACAACGAAAACAGGCAAGCCTAACGGAAAAGGAAGCACAGCGAAGGAAGGAAAAGCAGAACAGTGGAGCGGATGGGTCGTCCACTGAGGGTGAGATGGTGTCAGGAACGCCTATCTCGATGGGGCTCCCAGAGGTCAGTCTGACTCTGGTCACTGGGAGCCGAAGAGCATCGGATCGTATACGTTCTGGATCCGCTGTTTCGTCGGATGGCGCGGAGGCCATGGAGGCGGAACGAAGCGACAGCAGGAAACGCGGACGCTCCAGGGAGGAGGGGACCGACACGTCCGGCGAAATGATGCCACCAAAGGTGGCAAGCAGCCGCCGAGGGAGGGCGCGTAAACCGGCCTCGGCCTCGGTCTCGACCCCGTCAGGCTCCGCGTTCTCAAACGCGGAGTCCTACAGGAGCGTACGAGTGGACGGCGAGGCCGTAGCGGAGGAGGAGATCGCGGATCTCCTGCTCAAGGTTCGGGAGCCGGTGGGGGGAAATGCCCCCCAGGCTCCCGTGTCCGTGCAGGAGAGGGCGAAAGCGGCGGTGGCCGTCATCAACAAGGTGGCCACCAAATCCGTGAACCTTAAGGGCTCGTTTGTGAGGGCCCTTAAGGACTCCTCCTCCGCTTTGTCGGAGGTCGTGGAGGGCCTAGCGGGCGACGTCTCTCGCCTGCAGGTGGCCAACGAGAAGCTGACGGAGCGGGTGAACGAGCTGAGCGCTCAGTTCGCCCGCTTCCAGGCGAACCTCCCCGAGCGGGAAGCCCCGTCCGCGTCCCAGCCTGCCCCTACCACCAACCCAGGGGCATTTGACTCCCAACTGCGAGAAATCCTCATCGCAGTTGGGAATATGCTGGACGGACGCCTGGCTGGCCTGGAGGCGAGACTGCCCCCTGCGCCGATTATGCGCCCCCCGCTCGCGTCGGCACAGCGGCCTAAGGCCACCGCTCCGACCGCGCTCCCCGTTGTGGGAGGCCGCGTTTCTTACGCGGCGGCGGCGTCTGCCCCTACTCCATCGGCCCCACAAAAGCCGACGAGGAGGGGGGCCAAGGCACCGGCCCAGGCGCCGGCCAAGGCACCGGCTAAGGCGCCGGCCAAGGCACATCCCCAGGCGCCGGCCAAGACGGGGCCTAAAACGGCGCCGAGGAGCGGAGTGGCATTCCCTCCGCTCCCCACTCCGACACCCCTGCCGGGCCCCTCCGCACCTGCCCCCTCCAACGAGGGCTGGCAGGAGGCGAGGGGCTCCAAGAAGTCCCGAAGGCGGGCCAAAAAGGCTGCCCAAAGAGCAGCCCAAGCCCTGCCTTCGCCACCGGTGGCAACGGCCTCTGCAAAGAGGCCGCGGAAGCTGCAGCCGCCCAAAACCGCGGCGGTAGTGGTGACCGTGTCCCCGGAGGCGGCTGACGGCGGGCTGTCCTATGCGGCCGTCTTCAAGAAGGCCCGGGACAGCCTCGCTAACGACTTTGGAACGGTGGGGGTCAGGATGCGCCTCGCCCAGACGGGAGCTCGAGTCCTCGAGTTCCCTGGGGCTGAAGGCGCAAAGACGGCGGACTCCTTCGCCGAGAGGCTGCGGGGAATATTTGCGGCCACTGATGGTGTCAGGGTCGCCAGGCCTACCAAGTGCGCGGAACTGCGCATCTCGGGCCTGGACGACTCAGTGACGGCCGAAGATGTCCGCGCTGTAATCCGGGAGAAGACGGGGTGCAGCGTGGACAACGTCAGGGTCGGCACCATCCGCCCCGGTCCAGGAGGGCTTGGCGCCGTGTGGGTCAGCTGTCCCGTAGCGTCGGCCAAGGTATTGGCCGACGCCGGCAGGCTGCTCATCGGTTTCGTGAGCGCCAGGATCACAGTCCTGGCGGCGAGACCGATGAGGTGTTTTAAATGCCTGGCCACGGGACACACGCGCGTCAAGTGCGACAGTTGTTTTGACTGCGGCGGACTGTGTTTCCGCTGCGGTCAACCGGGGCATAAGGCGGCAGAATGCTCTGCCGCCCCTCACTGCCCAGTGTGTGCGGCGGGCAATAAGCCCGCCAATCACCAGATGGGGCAGAGAGGCTGCAAGCCTCCCCGCAGTTCTCGGCAGACGTCGGGGGTTAGCCAGTCGACCCAGGCTGCCTCCGATATAGTTCGTGCGTCGACGTCGTCGCCCATGGAGGAGGTTGTAGAGACGATCCAGTAATGGATCAAGTCTCCAACCTCCTGGTCCAGACGAACCTGAACCACTGTGCCGCGGCGCAGGATCTCTTCCTGCAAACCATGGCACAGTGGTCGATAGGTGTTGCCGTAGTCGCGGAGCCCTATTCTGTCCCTCCCCGTCCAAACTGGATGGGTGACCGGGACGCCTCCGTGGCAGTCGTCGGCTCCACGGCGGCTCATTCCCCGCCCTTGTCGCTAAGAGACAAGGGCACTGGATATGTTGCCGCCGAGTGGGGGGGGATCACCATATATGGTGTTTATTTCTCCCCCAAGCGGAGTTTGAGCGACTTCGAGGTTTTCCTCAACAACCTGGAGACCTCGATGCGGCGACTAACGTCTGGGCACGTCTTTGTTCTGGGGGACTTCAACGCAAAGTCCATTGCGTGGGGTTCCCCCAGGACGGACGCCAGGGGCGAGGCCGTAGAGGAGTGGGCGGCCTCGGTGGGCCTCTGTCTTCTAAACAGAGGCTCCACCAACACGTGCGTGCGACAGCAGGGGGGGTCGATAGTGGACCTCTCGTTCGCTACCCCTGCCCTCGCCGCACGAGTAAGGAACTGGCGTGTCCTGGAAGAGGTTGAGACGCTCTCGGATCACCTATATATCCGATTTGAGCTCTCCCGGACCCAGGACTCCAGTAGGGGTCACGTGGCGCGGCGTTTATCCCGCTTTCCGCGGTGGGCTGTTGCCAGGCTGAACCGGGACCTACTAGAGGAGGCAGCCATAATTCACTCGTGGCTGTCTCCTCAGGCTCCGACCGAGGAGGTCGACGTGGGGGCTGGCCGCTTTCGCGATGCGATTACGCATGTATGCGATGCGGCCATGCCCCGCGTTCGAGGTCGTCGGCCTCCAAGGAAGGAGGTCTACTGGTGGTCCCAGGAGCTGGCGGACCTCCGTGCGGCCTGTACACGTGCCCGGAGGTCCTACACACGCAGTCGGCGGCGTCACCGTGGAGACGGTGAGGAGGACCGGCTTCATGAGGAGTACCGGCGGGCGCGGAAAACTCTGAAGCTGGCCATTAGCCGCGCCAAAGAGGAAAAGAGACAGGAGATGCTGGAGGGTCTTAATCGTGACCCCTGGGGTCGCCCTTACCGCGCGGTGCGACAAAAGCTCCGCGCGTCGGGCCCCCCCCTTACGGAGACTCTCCAGCCCAGCTTCCTGCGAGAAGTGGTTGAGGGCCTTTTCCCACAACGAGCGGAACACACTCCCCCGTCGATGGCCTCCCTGGCCGGAGACGACGGGGAGCACGGGGAGGACAATGTTCCGCCCGTCCGGGATTCGGAGGTAGGGGCGGCTGTTCTACGGATCCGTTCCAAGAACACCGCCCCTGGGCCAGACGGGGTACCGGCCCGAGTGCTGGCCCTGGCCCTCAACCACATGGCAGACCGCCTCGGGGAGGTGTTCGACGCTAGCTTGGCGTCGGGACGCTTCCCTGAGTGCTGGAAAAGCGGGAAGCTGGTCCTATTGAGGAAGCCGGGACGGCCAGCCGATTCGGTCGCGGCCTATAGGCCCATCGTGCTGCTGGACGAGGCGGGCAAATTGTTTGAGAGGGTTCTTTCTGCCCGCATCGTCCGGCACCTCTGCGAGGTGGGCCCCGATCTGTCGGACGCCCAGTTTGGTTTTCGGGCGGGGCGTTCGACAGTCGACGCCGTGTTGCGCCTGAGGGCCGTGACCGAAGAGGCCGTGAGCTGTGGCGGCGTGCTGTTGGCGGTGTCACTGGACATCGCCAACGCATTCAATAGTCTGCCATTCAGCTGCATCAGGGAAGCACTCCACTATCATGGGGTGCCAAAGTACCTGAGGCGGCTAGTGGCAGACTATTTAGAGGAGCGTACCGTCGTGTACGAGGACCGAGAAGGTAATTTGAGGTGTCGGCCCATGTCGTGCGGTGTTCCACAGGGGTCTGTTCTTGGACTCCTCTTGTGGAACATAGGGTACGACTGGGCCCTTCGCGCCGATTTCCCCCCCGGGCTGGGTGTAATCTGTTACGCAGACGATACCCTGGTGACAGCCCGGGGGGCAAACTTCCAAGAGGCGGCGCGCCTGGCCACAGGGGGAGTCTCCCTGGTGGTCGGGCGCATTGAGGCGCTGGGCTTACGGGTGGCCCTAGATAAGACGGAGGCCCTGTTATTTCATGGGCCCCGTCGTGGTCCACCCCCTGGCGCCTCCATCGTGGTCAACTCGGTCCTCGTACCGGTTCGGGCCCAGATGAAATATCTGGGCCTGATCCTCGACGGGAGGTGGCTCTTCGACGAGCACTTCCGACAGCTTGCTCCAAAGCTGGTCGGCGCTGCGTCTGCCCTAGGGCGACTTTTGCCCAATATGGGTGGACCCAGCGTCGCGACAAGACGGCTGTACACGGGGGTTGTCCGGTCAATGGCACTGTACGGTGCACCGGTGTGGGCGGCGGCTCTGACCGCCCAGAATAGGGTACGCCTCTGGCGCCCTCAGAGGGTAATGGCGGTCAGAGCCATACGCGGTTACCGCACCGTTTCGACGGAGGTGGCGTGCGCGTTGGCCGGAACTCCCCCGTGGGATTTGGAGGCGGAAGTGCTCGCCGAAGTTTATCGGCGAGTGGCTGACTACCGGGCGGAGAGCGGATTTCGCCCTCCGCCCGAGGATGTGCGCGAGTGGCGCGAAGCCGCTCGCCGAGCCACGATGGCTCGTTGGTCGTTCCGGCTGGAGACTCCACGCGCTGGCTTCGCCGCCGTGGAGGCTCTCCAGCCGGTCATCGCCGAGTGGGCAGGGCGGCAGCACGGGACCCTTTCCTTCCGACTGACGCAGGTGCTT
This sequence comes from Arctia plantaginis, assembly GCA_902825455.1. Lineage (NCBI taxonomy): Eukaryota > Metazoa > Arthropoda > Insecta > Lepidoptera > Erebidae > Arctia > Arctia plantaginis. Next base: position 4,768,203 of record CADEBD010000303.1, read on the forward strand.
TCCGGGCACGGTTGCTTCGGAAAGTACCTGCACACGGTCGCTAGGAGGGAACTGAGTCCCGCCTGCCACCACTGCGACTGCAGTGAGGACTCGGCCCAGCACACGCTGGCGGTCTGCCCCGCATGGGCGGCGCAGCGCCGGGCCCTCACTGCAGTCATCGGAGTGGATCTCTCGCTACCGGCCGTAGTACGCTCCATGGCCGGTAGCGACAGTTGTTTTACCGCGGTCGCAACCTTCTGCGAGGTAGTAATCTCGCGGAAGGAGGCGGCGGAAAGGGCCCGGGAGGACGACCTCCACTCGGACCCGATCCGACGCCGGCGAACCGGGCGGCGGAGGCCCGCCTACCACAGCCTCATGCCGCCCTGAGTGTGGCCGCGGGTGGACGGGGTGGGTTTCCCCTCCACCCGCATTAGTTGGCCAGCCGCGAGGGGGCGGCGTCCGCGTGTGCCGGACGTCGCCTAAAGAGAGGAAAATGTATTGAGACGGAGCCCGCACCAGGAGCGGGCTGGCGCTAGGAGGGGTCCGGATGTCTTAACAACAGCTGTTCCCGGATCCCTCCTGTTACAGGCGCAGAGTGGCACACCGTGTGGTTTTAGTCGGTCCGAGTCCGACACACCACCCCGCCGCAAACCCCGGAGGGGTGACGGTCCGAGGGGATTTCCACACGTTAAAAAAAAAAAAAAAAAAAAAAAAAAAAAAAAAAAAAAAAAAAAAGGTAACGGGAGAATTATCTCCCGTTACCTACTACTCTACTCTACTGCTCAACTGATGGATAATGATGATGATGATGGTCATATTTTTTGCTACTGATAATTATTGCCACTTTAGGCATTTAATAGCAAGAAATATGACAAAAATTTAAATCACAAGCAAGGTAGGAAAATCTCTAACAATCATTAATGCCCTTTTCTAGTGCAACAGGCTGTGCTTTTTACCCTACCTCTCACCTTAAGCTAGGGTAGATAGGAGTTCCCTCCCTGTCCAAACTGGATGGGTGACCGGGACGCCTCCGTGGCAGTCGTCGGCTCCACGGCGGCTCATTCCCCGCCCTTGTCGCTAAGAGACAAGGGCACTGGATATGTTGCCGCCGAGTGGGGGGGGATCACCATATATGGTGTTTATTTCTCCCCCAAGCGGAGTTTGAGCGACTTCGAGGTTTTCCTCAACAACCTGGAGACCTCGATGCGGCGACTAACGTCTGGGCACGTCTTTGTTCTGGGGGACTTTAACGCAAAATCCACTGCGTGGGGTTCCCCCGGGACGGACGCAAGGGGCGAGGCCGTAGAGGAGTGGGAGGCCTCGGTGGGCCTCTGTCTTCTCAATAGAGGCTCCACCAACACGTGCGTGCGACAGCAGGGGGGGTCGATAGTGGACCTTTCGTTCGCTACCCCTGCCCTCGCCGCACGAGTAAGGAACTGGCGTGTCCTGGAAGAGGTTGAGACGCTCTCGGATCATCTCTATATCCGATTTGAGCTCTCCCGGACCCAGGACTCCAGTAGGGGTCACGTGGCGCGGCGTTTATCCCGCTTTCCGCGGTAGGCTGTTGCCAGACTGAACCGGGACCTACTAGAGGAGGCAGCCATAATTCACTCGTGGCTGTCTCCTCAGGCTCCGACCGAGGAGGTCGACGTGGGGGCTGGTCGCTTTCGCGATGCGATTGCGCATGTCTGCGATGCGGCCATGCCCCGCATTCGAGGTCGTCGGCCTCCAAGGAAGGAAGTCTACTGGTGGTCCCAGGAGCTGGCGGACCTCCGTGCGGCCTGTACACGTGCCCGGAGGTCCTACACGCACAGTCGGCGGCGTCACCGTGGAGACGGTGAGGAGGACCGGCTTCATGAGGAGTACCGAGAGGCGCGGAAAACTCTGAAGCTGGCCATTAGCCGCGCCAAAGAGATAAAGAGAAAGGAGATGCTGGAGGGTCTCGATCGTGACCCCTGGGGTCGCCCTTATCGCGCGGTGCGACAAAAGCTCCGCGCGTCGGGCCCCCCCTTACGGAGACTCTCCAGCCCAGCTTCCTGCAGGAAGTGGTTGAGGGCCTTTTCCCGCAGCGGGCGGAGTACACTCCCCCGGCGATGGCCTCCTTGGCCGGAGACGACGGGGAGCACGAGGGGGATGATGTTCCGCCCGTCCGGGATTCGGAGGTAGGGGTGGCTGTTCTACGGATCCGTTCAAAGATCACCGCCCCTTTTTGTTTTTTTTTTTTTTTTCGGTGCGGAAATCCCCTCGGATACCACTTGTCGGTGGCATGTCGGACTCGAACCGACTAAAACCGCACGCCGTCTCGAGTACTAATAGCCGGGGAACCAGGTATACCCTAGAAAGGAAGTCCCTGGTGCCCCGACTTACCTTGGGTCATCTACAGACGAGTAGACGACCCCCCCCCCCCCCCCCCGTGTGGGAACCCCATGTTCCCTGTGCTCCCTGGAAGCGAGCGCGCTTCGCAACGCGCTCACCGCCACCCCGGCCTGCTTCTGCTAGGGTGACAGATGGCCTCACCTGTCACCCCCAGGCCTGCGCTTATGGAGGACGGAGGTCGTTCTGCGACCTCCGGCGCCTGAGTCGCCTGCGGTACCTGGCCCGTTTCCGGGTCTGGCGGGCCGGGAGAGTCCTAAACCTCTCCCGGTCCCGCTCCGCCGTCTCCTTCGCGAGCATAACTTGCTCGCAGAAGAAGACGGCAGAGTTCCACGCACTCTCGCTCCGCACGATAGAAGAACACCGCCCCTGGGCCAGACGGGGTACCGGCCCGAGTGCTGGCCCTAGCCCTCAACCACATGGCAGACAGCCTCGGGGAGGTGTTCGACGCTAGCGACGTTTCCCTGAGTGCTGGAAGAGCGGGAAGCTGGTCCTATTAAGGAAGCCGGGACGGCCTGCCGATTCGATCGCGGCCTACAGGCCCATCGTGCTGCTGGACGAGGCGGGTAAATTGTTTGAGAGGGTTCTCTCTGCCCGCATCGTCCGGCACCTCTACGAGGTGGGCCCCGATCTGTCGGACGCCCAATTTGGTTTTCGGGCGGGGCGTTTGACAGTCGACGCTGTTTTGCGCCTGAGGGCCGTGACCGAAGAGGCCGTGAGCTGTGGCGGCGTGCTGTTGGCGGTGTCATTAGACATCGCCAACGCATTCAATAGTCTGCCATTCAGCTGCATCAGGGAAGCACTCCACTATCATGGGGTGCCAAAGTACCTGAGACGGCTAGTGGCAGACTATTTAGAGGAGCGTACCGTCGTGTACGAGGACCGAGATGGTAATTTGAGGTGTCGGCCCATGTCGTGCGGTGTTCCACAGGGGTCTGTTCTTGGACCCCTCTTGTGGCACATAGGGTACGACTGGGCCCTTCGAGCCGATTTCCTCCCCGGGCTGGGTGCAATTTGTTACGCAGATGATACTCTGGTTACAGCCCGGGGGGCGAACTTCCAAGAGGCGGCGCGCCTGGCCAGCAGGGGAGTCTCCCTGGTGGTCGGGCGCATTGAGGCGCTGGGCTTACGGGTGGCCCTAGATAAGACGGAGGCTCTGTTATTTCATGGGCCCCGTCGTGGTCCACCCCCTGGCGCCTCAATCGTGGTCAACTCGGTCCTCGTACCGGTTCGGGCCCAGATGAAATATCTGGGCCTGATCCTCGACGGGAGGTGGCTCTTCGACGAGCACTTCCGACAGCTTGCTCCAAAACTGGTCGGCGCTGCGTCTGCCCTATTGCGACTTTTGCCCAATTTGGGTGGACCCAGCGTCGCGACAAGATGGCTGTACACGGGGGTTGTCCGGTCAATGGCACTATACGGTGCACCAGTGTGGGCGGCGGCTCTGACCGCCCAGAATAGGGCACGCCTCTGGCGCCCTCAGAGGGTAATGGCGGTCAGAGCCATACGCGGTTGCCGCACCGTTTCGACGGAGGTGGCGTGCCCCCCCGTGGGATTTGGAGGCGGAAGTGCTCGCCGAAGTTTATCGGCGAGTGGCTGACTCCCGGGCGGAGAGCGAATTTCGCCCTCCGCCCGAAGACATGCACGAGTGGCGCGAAGCCGCTCGCCGAGCCACGATGGCTCGTTGGTCGTTCGGCTTCGTGGTCGTTCCACGCGCTGGCTTCGCCGCCGTGGAGGCTCTCCAGCCGGTCATCGCCGAGTGGGCAGGGCGGCAGCACGGGACCCTTACCTTCCGGCTGACGCAGGTGCCTGCACTCGGTCGCTAGGAGGGAACTGAGTCCCGCCTGCCACCACTGCGACTGCAGTGAGGACTCGGCCCAGCACACGCTGGCGGTCTGCCCCGCATGGGCGACGCAGCGCCGGGCCCTCACTGCAGTCATCGGAGTGGATCTCTCGCTACCGGCCGTAGTACGCTCCATGGCCGGTAGCGACAGTTGTTTTACCGCGGTCGCAACCTTCTGCGAGGAAGTAATCTCACAAATTTCACAAAGTTTTATTTCTTACCCATTTAAACCTATACAATTAAGCTAAATAAGCTCCTTATAATTCAAAATTTCAAATTTTCAAATTTATATATGATTCACATTTATAGTATGGTTATTTGGTTATTTAATGTTTTGTAATAAATAATAATGTTTTTATTACTCAATAAAGTTACATATTATAAAACAGAAATGAGGTTCATATAAATTATGTACTACTGTTAGTAAACGCTGATCTCTAAACTAGGTTTAGTACCTGTATTTTAGAAATCAGTGCCCCTGTTGTTTTTGATAAAATACAAAGCCATATACATATGTTGAGATCAAAAAACAAAAAAGAACAATAACATTTAAGAAAATAGTACGGAAAAGGGTTAGTTGCTGTGTGTGTACTAATGTGTGTTCGAGTTTATGTATGTGTGAGGTGTGGGTGTGTACGCGCATGAGTGTATGTACGTGTATATATGTAAGCGTGATCATGTGTGTATGTGTATGATTTACTATTTCAAGCGTCCCAGCAGAAGATCCTCAGTGTTACGATAATCTAATTTAAGTAGAAATTCTTTGAGTATATTTTTACATTGGTATTTATTCCTATTCCTAATGCGGGAGTTGTCTTTTTAAAAACAATAAAAAAATAAAAAAAACGGACGTGTATGAGGTGAGATATACCTACTACTTATTGAAAAGTGATGCGACCTGACGAACCGCTTTACCGAGAGTGGAGTCGTCATTCAATCCAAACAAACCAAATCAAATAGTTTCATTTAAGGAAATCTCACCTTAGAAATCTAGTCATTTATAAAGATGTTGACAGCCATCTGCATTCTTTTTGTATTATTTCAACAAAAACGGTAGATAGACAATGGACGAGCATTTAATGAATTAAATAAGTAAAATAAAGTTACTAATCTGTAACAGCTCAATAAAAGTTTAGTAAAAAAGATTGTGAAGTGCAACTAAAACGAAAGTAACCGCCTCTCTGCATCATCTTAAAATTAACAAACGTCTAAGAAACACTGCCTGGCTTTTTGTATAATAGTACCTACCTCTAGAATTTATTGCCAACTAAATACTTCGTGTTCTAAGTTTATCATCGGGTGCAAAGACTAAAATAAAGAGATTAACCTACATACTACGTACCTGCTTTAGTCTTTGCTCTGTTATCCAGAATATCGTGGTAATTACTGTAAGGACATGGATGAGTATCAGGGTCTGTCAACTTTGTTCTTAGAACAAGATGTAGGTGGGCTTGAAAACAAGAAAGAGAAAACAACATTAGAGTAAAAGAGATGAATTATAAAATGTTGCCACCAAAAATACAATTTCGTATTCTCCAAAACAATGAGCTAAAAAAGAAAGTCACCCTTAAAAATACATTTTGTGATTATTCTGATACCCAAAAAAATTATTTTGCTAAGAAATATAACATATTTAATTGATCAATACACAAAAACAAAAAAAAGATAAGGGGGAAAATGTGTGGCAACTACTGGCAACACGTTTGACGTCACAAGAAAAATGTCTGCCTGCGGTTCCCGCACCATTTTATCTTGTACCTATGTTTATTTGTAATAAATAAACTAGTTGCATTTAATTCTACATACATTGTTACCGTGAGTCGAGTTTGCTCCTCCGTGGCTGTGTTTTGGTGAAATTAAGTGTGTGTTTGTGAGATATAGACTCGGTGTTGAGATAGTGACTCTTGTTTGATTGTGTGTTTAATTTTCGCAATGAGTTCGCAGAAAGAAAACACTAGAATCTGTTGCATGTGTGGATCTTCACCTTCTAAAGATTCCAGCATCACTTTGCATCGGTTTCCTAAGCCTGGCTCAAAAAATGCTCTGCGGTATGTACCTACCTAAGTACTTTCCATGCTATTCGTTTACATCCTTTAAATCTCTTTCAATCAAAGAAAATACAGAAAGTTTAGATTGTTATTTAGATAAAACTTAATTAAAAATATGATTATTAACCCTTTCCCCCCGGGGTAGTGATTTTTAACAAATTTTCGCTTTTGAACTTTATTTACATAATAAGGTAAGTAAAACGAAACGCACAGATTTTTTTTAGATTTTTATTATACCTAGAAGTACTATTTCCAAGACCTAGACTTAAAAGTGCCGTCAGGAACTTCGTGTTATCACAATGTTAGGAACTTGGATAGAAACTACAAAATAATGAGATCCAATATTGACTTAGTAATAATTAAATTATTAGGTTTTTAATTACAGATTAACCTCATGGTATTCAACAAAACAATTTTTCTTCTCATTTACACACAAAAACACGTTGCAATGCGAACATTTACTATGAGGTTTCGACTGAACCTTATTCAAGCTACAAACTTTACACCTTCCCCTGTTCTCTACGAATGTAGACCAATGGATGCCTCTGTTACCCATACATATAGAATAGTCAGATTTGCGCCTTTTTGAAAGGTCGCCATCCGCAGTATTATCAGTAGAAGTCTTTCTATTCTGACTAGCATTTTTCATTGTCAGTCTCTGGGCATTTGGACATTTATCATTGCAATGCAGATGAGATAAAATAATTTTAATTTCCTTTTTAATTTAAATTTCGTATTTAATTTTTTAATTTTAATTTTTTTTTTAATTTCCAGGTGTGAATTATGGGCAAAGTATTGCTTTCCATATAAAGCCTGGTCTTCACCAAAATTCCAGGATGAACTCCATGCAAAACATAAGATGCTTTGCAGCAAACATTTTGAAAGCACATGCTTTATTGAGAAGAAGTTGTTCAGAACAGCTGTACCTGGTGTTCAATGCCATAAGGTTAGTACAATTAATACTTTAAAAGTGTATTTAAAGCTATTTACATTGCAGAGAAATACAGACTTTATGTTATGTGTAACACATAATATTATGTAACAGAATGATGTTGTTAACATTAAATTTAAGAAAACTTGGGCAATTACAAACATGCAAAATGAGTCATAAATTTAGATGGAATTTGGTATGCAGATACTTTGATTCTTGAGGAAAAACATGCTACTTTTTACCGCGATGACCGACATTTACGCGGGCGGAGCCGCGGGCAGAAGCTAGTTATAAATATTTCTTATATATATAATTTGCTTACCTCAACTATGACTTATATTAATTTAAGGATTTAAATTAATTTATTTAAAATAAATATGTTAACCTTTCATTTTCAGGACACACCAATTTCTAATCTGCCAGATCGACCTGCCATATTTGAACCTGTTGCCGGTCCATCCAGAATTTATCCTTTAAGAGAACATAATGCAAACATTATCACTCCAACCAGTTGTTCAGGAATGATTGTGTGCGAGTCTTCTAAACAAGAAGGAGATAAGAAAAACAAAATGTTGCTAAGGAAACTGAAAAATAGTATGAACAAAGTATATAGATTACAAAAAAACTGTAAAATATTTAAAAAATGAAGCATTTTTAAATGAAATCTCCAACAATGAAACAGTAAAAAAAATCCTCAATAAAAAAATGAGTTCATCATTTGCCCTGTTACTGCAAGGAGAACTGCAGAATTATAAGAGGAAGAAACCTGGACGCAGGTGGAACATGGAAGCTAAAATAATAGCATTGAGGCTCTATAAAAGGTCACCAACATGCTACAAGTTATTGAGGAGAATGATTTGTTTACCAGCACCCAGCACATTAAAATCCCTCTTAAGCAGATTTAGGATGAATGTGGGGATACACAAAACAACACTTACAATGTTGAAAAAGATGACAAAACACTTTGGGCCATCTGAACGAGAGTACATATTGTTGTGGGATGAAATGTCATTAAGAAAAAATTTATGGTACAACTCTAAGTCTGATCAAATTGAGGGTTTTCAAGACCATGCCACACAAGGTAGATCTCCACAGGCAGCTTCATATGCGCTTGTATTTATGGTGGTTGGAGTTAGGAAGCCAATTAAACAGCCAGTGGCTTATTACCTATCAAGTGGATTTGTCACAGCTGACAGACTATCTGTTTTGATTAAGGAGGTATGCATTTCTTCTTCATTTTGAAAGATGATCATGCTTATGTTAAATAAGCTAAGTTACTAATCTGCCTTAAAAAAATTTCAGGTTTTAAATTGTTGCTTTAATGCTGGCCTTAATATATGCGCTTCAGTTTGTGACTTGGATGGAGTCAACAAGAAAGCTCTGTGTCTATTAGGAGCTTCTGTAGAGAATCCCTATATAGAAGTGAGCAATCACAAAGTAGTCACGCTATTTGACACACCACACTTGCTGAAGTGCTTCAGAAATCTGTTCATGAAATATGATGTAAAGTTTATGACCAATATAACATCAGACAACAAACAAGGAATTGGTAAGTCATTGTTATTTAGTTTAAAAAAAAGTGTTTAATAATATGTATGTAGTTTATACTTAACTAGCTGACCTGCGCAACTTCGTCTGCGTCTTTCAATAGTAATAAATTTTCTCCGTTTTTGAAACATTCTTTATTGGTGCTCCGCTCCTATTGGTCTTAGCGTGATGATATATAGCCTATAGCCTTCCTCGATAAATGGGCTATCTAACACTGAAAGAACTTTTCAAATCGGACCAGTAGTTCCTGAGATTAGCGCGTTCAAACAAACAAACTCTTCAGCTTTATAATATTAGTATAGATAATTTTACTTTTAATAATTACTTTACAGGAATCGCTAAATGGAGCCACATCAGACAATTCTATGAACTGGACAATAATAATCCCAATTTTGTTTATGCACCACTCTTAACTAAAGAACACGTTGACCCCAATACCAAGCAAAAAATGAGGGTAAAACTTGCCGCACAAGTTTTAAGCCACTCAGTTGCAGCAGGAATATTTTCCAAAATAGCTAAAGGTAAGAGACATCTTTAATAGTCATGGTCCAACTCATTTATACACACACATCATAATTATTATGCATGATACTTATGCACATTTAGCAACAAGTCTTACAAATTCGTTTCAACAGTATGAAAATGTGGGGTTGTCTCTTTTATAAATGGTGAAACTATCTAATAATTATATTGTCATATTATACTGTACTTATATTGATTTAATTTGTTTATTGTGAATTTTCAGGAGACATGCCGACTGGAGCAGTGGCAACGGGTAATTTAATTAAAGACATGGATGAACTGTTTGATGGAGTAAACGCGTCGACATCAGATTTAAGAAGAGGAAAAAAATTTTCCACAAATATAAAAAAATCCACAGAACATCTGCAAATGTTCAATAAAATGAAATATTTTTTTAAAACCTCTGAATTTTTGGGATGCAGGGGTAATCCACCATCAAAAAATGGGTGGATCTGGACCCTCAATGGGATAGAAACGATTTGGAGAACCCTTAGTACCAAATATAAATCCATCAAAAGTCTGTCTACAAGAAGACTCCAGCAAGACCCGTTGGAAAATTTATTTGGTTGCATACGCTACAATTGCGGGTCCAATAGCAACCCGACAGTTGGACAATTTGTTGCTGGCTTAAAAACTGCTGTAATGAGCAACATGGCACACACTAGCTCAGGGAATTGTGAGCTGGATAGCAACAGTGCTATTATATCAAATTTTAAAAAATTGCTGACATCATCTGCAGACATATGTACTGATACATCCGAACATGTAAACGAAATAGTAAAAGAAATTGAAGAAAGTATAACTTCCTCTCTCGAAGAAAACTTGGAGGAAGGAAGTAGCGAACTACAAGCATGTGCATATGTCTGTGGCTTCATTATTAAAAAAATAAAAAATAATTGTAATAAGTGTATGAAAATTCTAGTCTCCGAAACGCCAGAGGGAGTGCATAATTTTATAGAGTTCAAAAATTATGAAAATCCAAAACAATCGCTTACATACGCCTCAAAGAATTTAATAGCTTGTGTAGAGAAAAGTGCAAGCATCATAAATATATTTTTAGAAAGAGAGGCGTATAAAGAGAATATTAAAGTGAAAATAACACAAACATTAAAGGACTCTATAAATTATGATTTTCTCGAAGATTGCGTGGAGCACAAAGAATTAAATATAACGTACATAATCAATAGTGTCTTCCACATTACAATTAAGAGGTACTGTATCCTAAAAAACAGAATGTTTTCTGAAGAGGCGAGTAAATCAGCATTAAAAAGAAAAATGCACATAATTATGCATAAATAAATGTACAACTAGCACTGCCCATGAATTCATCAGCCTGAATTTTAGACTTTTTCATTTTGAATGATGAAAGAATTTTTTTTTTTTGATGAATTTTATTATATTCTATGATGATCATGCTTATGTTAAATGAGCTAAGGTTTTAATAATCTACCTAAAAAAAATTTCAGGTTTTAAATTGTTGCTTTAATGCTGGCCTTAATATATGCGCTTCAGTTTGTGACTTGGATGGAGTCAACAAGAAAGCTCTGTGTCTATTAGGAGCTTCTGTAGAGAATCCCTATATAGAAGTGAGAACATCAGACAACAAACAAGGAATTGGTAAGTCATTGTTATTTAGTTTAAAAAAAGTGTTTAATAATATGTATGTAGTTTATACTTAATAATTTTACTTTTAATAATTACTTTACAGGAATCGCTAAATGGAGCCACATCAGACAATTCTATGAACTGGACAATAATAATCCCAATTTTGTTTATGCACCACTCTTAACTAAAGAACACGTTGACCCCAATACCAAGCAAAAAATGAGGGTAAAACTTGCAGCACAAGTTTTAAGCCACTCAGTTGCAGCAGGAATATTTTCCAAAATAGCTAAAGGTAAGAGACATCTTTAATAGTCATGGTCCAACTCATTTATACACACACATCATAATTATTATGCATGATACTTATGCACATTTAACAACAAGTCTTACAAATTCGTTTCAACAGTATGAAAATGTGGGGTTGTCTCTTTTATAAATGGTGAAACTATCTAATAATTATATTGTCATATTATATTGTACTTATATTGATTTAATTTGTTTATTGTGAATTTTCAGGAGACATGCCGACTGGAGCAGTGGCAACGGGTAATTTAATTAAAGACATGGATGAACTGTTGGATGGAGTAAACGCGTCGACATCAGATTTAAGAAGAGGAAAAAAAAATCCACAGAACAGAACATTTTTTACATTTTTTTATATTTGTGGAAAAATGATAATCAGGAGATAGTACTATTTGCGGATGACACTTCACTGTTATTTAAACTTAAACGACAGCAATCAGTAACTGATGTCGTGATTAGCACTCTCTCTAAGGTTGTAAACTGGTTTAATGTTAATAATTTACTTTTAAACGAGAATAAAACGAAATGTATTAGATTTTTTACACCTAATGTTAAACAGGTAAAGACCAATGTTCTAATAAATGGAAAGGAGTTGAATCTTGTGGACACCACCAAGTTTTTAGGTATAACACTAGACTCTAAATTGCAATGGGGCCCACACATTGACGGATTGTCGAATAGACTCAGCTCTGCAGCATACGCGGTTTACAAAATTCGTCAATTAACCGATGTAGAAACAGCTAGACTGGTGTATTTTAGCTATTTTCATAGTGTAATGTCATACGGTATTTTGTTGTGGGGAAATGCTGCTGACATTCAAAGTATCTTTGTGTTGCAAAAGAGAGCTATTCGTGCAATTTATAATCTTAGTTATAGGCAGTCACTGAGGGATAAGTTTAAAGAAATTGGTATCATGACAGTCGCATCTCAATATATATATGAAAATTTAGTGTATGTAAAGAAAAATAATCATTTATTCACAAAGTTTAGCGACATGCATAAAATAAACACTAGAAATAAAGATAAACTCGTGTTACCAACCACTAGACTACAAAAAGTAAGCAAGTCTTTTCATTGTCAGGGTGTGCGATTTTACAATAAAGTGCCAAGCAAATTCCATGAATTAAGTATTAATAAATTTAAGTCTTTAGTAAAGCTAAAACTATGTGAAAAGGCTTACTACACTATTACAGATTATTTAGCCGACAAATTTGCTTGGGATTGATGCTGCTCACTCCCACATTTACGTAGACATCTTTGTTGTTAAGTTTGAAAGTGATGGACATTTAATTATTAATTTTTGGTGTATTTCGTATTTTGTTTTCGTATTTTATTTTTCGTTGACTTTGAACTGTATAGTATTTTTTTATTTTTTGTGTAAGTATGTAAATGTGAGTACAGTGTAGGCTTGTAATGTTAATTAATTTTTTATTATCTTTCTGGTGGTTTTGAGTGTTTCCACGGCCTACCCAAATGTCCTGCTGGCGGTAGTGTCATGCTTCGGGTCGTTGATCTTGACCAATATCGGTTAGGCTACACGATGGCTGGAGCCTGTATGCCGTCTGTATGGACAGGTTGACTCAAAACTATGATCCTTTCCTCAAAAGGCCTATCCAGACCCTATACTGTACTCGCACAGTTTTAATTAACTTTGTTTACGGACTTAAAAAAAAAAGACACCTCTGTGGTTTGTTTCGGTGTTTCTTCCCAGAGTGAGTCTTAGGAAATGCCGGCTCCTTCTAGCTATAAAGTCCGACTTGTAAAAATATCTGAAAAGATTTACTTACAGAAATAAATATCATTTCATCATTTCATTTCATTATAGGCTGATTATGCTTTATTTATTATTTTACAACTTGTTTTATTAATGGACGACAGTGTAGCTAAATTGGTCAGATCTGTCTACCTTCAACAAAAATAATAAGTATCTCTCTTGTTAACCATTTCTTTATTTATTTTATTAAACTGAAATAATACATATTATATAATATTATGATATATGTCTGTAAAGTGTAAACTTGTGTTTGACCTTGTCTAGGTTTTTGATGTTAAAATTGTATGCAATAGACCATATGGTCGAAGATGCTTGCTGTATTTTCAAATTGTATGTAGTATCTCATTTTTAGAATATTATGTTTAATTTGTGTTTAGATTAAGCGATAAATTTTGTGATTAATTATCATTACATACACGCCACGTCAGAGGCCTGTGGGATTCCCAGAGGCGACTTAATAAGCTCTGACACTAGAGGGTGGCCACAACACACGCAAAAAAATTACATACACATACTTGTGAACACCTTTTGTCCCAAATGAATATATAATCCAAAAACACATTTATTCATGTAAAATTAGTATATAGTTGCTTATAATATGAATATCTGATAAATTATAATGAATATTATGCTAAATAAAAAAGTCAAATACTAATGTTTCTTTTATTACACTGTTCCATAAATATTGCTTTCAGCATTTTATGCACAAGTACAGTGTGTTTCTCGATAGTGATGTCGTTTAGATGTCAATTGTTTTTGCTGAGAAATAATTGACCATCTTGATGAACACTATCGAGAAACGCACTGTACTTGTGCATAAAATGCAATACAAAGTATCTGTTTTGAATTTCCCGCCCTAGCTTCTACTGTCTAGTTTTGGTGGGCGGAGCATAGATGGCGCCGGCCGGTAAGGAAAAATTTCCTCATAAAAATAGTATGGAGTCGTTATTCTTCCCCTTTAGGGGTATATATGTTCTGTGATGAGTATACAATAAACCTACCAACTTGAAACTACCTTCTGTCAAAGAAATGTCTAAATAAAGAAAAACTGGTAATGTTGATGTGTTACAAAAATATTACAAAATGCCAATATTTCTTACATGATGAAATAATTCAGTAACTATATACCTCTGTAAAAACATTATCTTCATTTATCAAAATGGGGCACCTCGAAACTCAGTCTGGTTCAAAAATGACAAAGAAGCCTAGTTCCATGAGCAAAAAATCTTCAAAAACTGGGAAGCATCGTTCGGACATCACATTAGGAGACCCTTCAGTGCAATTAGGCTTATTCATTGCACTGCTAGCAGTGCTTATGGTTGCATTGTATTATAGCTTCAAATGTTGTAATCGTCGTACTAGAAGACGTTGCTGGTAAGAAGGCACAAACAATATTACACTTGAATTTAGGATGAAATTAGCTCAATTTAATTTATTTATAATAACTATCCTACTAGATTAACTTTGTATACTTACTAATCACTAGCTTGTTTGTTTTATCAAGACAAACATTTTTACATAAATGCCTACTGTTTGTTAGCTACAATAATAAAGTATATTACTTACGTGTAATTTAACTAGTTTGCGTTTCGATTGCTCCGTCACGTTATCGAAACAGAAAAAAAGTGTGTGTGTGTGCATTTCACACACGGCACAAGTGAAACTTTCGAAATATATATTTTTTTCTTTTTTTATCTCAGGAAAACTATTAAATTTTGCCCAGCCCGGGAACCGAACCCATTAATGCAGCGTTTTTCAAATTAAACGCGAACGAATTCACGGGTACCAGCTAGTATTAAATAAAAAGCTAAAAATATTCACACGCAAAATATTATTTTAAAAATAATGTATTCTATCTCATTCTCTCGCCGACTTAATCCTATACATTTGTGTTTGTTTCTTTATCGTGACGCGTTTTCGTTTCATCGACTTTCAAATCACAACAATCTTTCTGAAGAAGTCTCACTTTAACTAATAAGCGCAGTTTAAAAAGTTGTCCTTGACTGTAATCTCTTATTTTCAGTAACTAGAACAATTAATACAAGGGGGAGAAATCATCCTGTGGAAGCAGCCATTCCAATAGAACTAGAATCCAGAAAACAAAGGTACTTATTTGCGTATACAGAATGAATAAATGTCACAACCACTAACTGCTTTGTTTTGGAATCCAAGTTGAAAAAAAACGTTATCTTTCTACTAAGAAGGTTTACAACACAATTCTTCCTAAACGTAGTCCCCATTTATTCGATGTCATAAACCATTAGTTTCAAGTCTGTGGTCACAATAAATGTTTTATAATTTCTTTAAATGTATATTGCCATGCACATTTATTATTATTATTACTACAATTGCAAATGTATGTGCATCACACACCACAAAACCCTTATCTCTAAATTACAATAAGCAAGCGACCTTTTTGTAGTTTGAGTAACTTGAGTAAATAGTTTAAGCTAACTGATGGCCCATTACTGTTTTGTTATTACTGATCTTTGACATTGTTATTACAAGCTTTTATTTAACTTGCAATGTATGTAACTATGTTTGTTCGGGTGGAATCTTGCAACTCAATTTTGAAGCAGATATTTTCAACCGATTGAGCTGACATTTTGTGTACCCGTTTAATTTAGATGACAATGCAAGGTTAGCTGTATAACATCATTATAAATCACACTTTGTTTTAGGCCTCGCTATTCGAGAACCGTTCGGCTCGATCAGCTATCAATTCTTTCACAGCCACTTCAGTTTAGCAATTCTCCAGTCAATGTTGGGGACCCTAGTTCATCTGCGGATCTCCTTATTCCTCATTCGATCACTCAGAGAAACTCTGAGCATTGCCCTCTCCATTATATTATTTTATTATGAGGCCCATTGTGAGCGACCACGTCTGTGTCATAAGTCATCATTGGCAACACACTCTGGTCGAATACTTTTGTCTTGAGATGTTTCCGGAACGCTATCCAGTCAAGTTGGATTCGACGATTCACCTCTTTTTCAAAGTTGGACCTAACTGGATGGTTTGTCAAAGGTACACGTAGTCGTCAACAACTTCGAGCGTAGTCTCTAACTTTAACTGGAATGGGTGCGACGTTAGCGTTCGACATAATTTTAGCCTTCTACGTCTTCATTTTAAGACCCACTCGTATAGAGACTACTAAGGCCATCGAGCATTGTGCTAAGGTCTGGGTGATATCCTCAAGATTGATGATGATGCCAAGTGCATTTTAATCCAGAAGTTTGAAGACGTCTTCCAGTGCCGCGTTGAACATTTTGGAGATATCACATCTCTCTGACTTATTTCTCGCTGTAGTTGAATAGATTTGAAGCTCTGACGGTACTTCTGGCATCTTACAACTCAAAACTGTTTGGTTCTACCAAATGCAATGTCACATAGAAAATGTACGAGTGAACAAAAAAGACAATTTGGCCCTCCCGTACTAAGTTAACTTTAGCCATAAGCATAACTAAATCCAAGTTATAATTGTGATTTTCAAATAAAATATTGGTAATACTTATTAAATGTTTATTCTTGTTACAATACAAATCGAATACAATTATTTCTTTATGCAAATTAAAATAATTCCAGAAAAGCAGTTGCGGCGACTGGAAAGTGTTGAGAAACGAAGAAGCGTGATTTTGAGTCTTACCGTCCCAACTATGTTCACCAAACGTCTGAAAGTAAATTTTTAAAAGTTTAGTAATTTATAATAAACTGTTGAATTATACATCCTTTTTTATTATGATGATGGTACTTTTGCCACAACGTCACGTAAACCAACCGATCCACTCATACACACTAAATGACGAAAATGAAATGTCAGCTAGAGCTAAAGCCCATTTAATTTTCTAGTTAAATGAATTAAATGAATGACCAAAAAAAGTGAGTGATATTTTTATAAGTTATTTGTTTAACTGGAATGGAATACAGTTTAAACTTTATTCCATTCCAATCATATGAAAAGTGATTCCACGTCGACAATATAGTTACCTTATTCTTCTTTTTGTTTCTCTTCTTCCTCCCATGCGCCGCTACCGTTGCCCCAGTCGTATTTGTCGTTTACTTCATCACCTTGTTCCTTGACTGTGGTCTCAGCAACTTGAAAATTTCATTTGTTTTTACATTACTATATTTGTTCAGACAAGCTCATATAGACAATGTGTGTAATGTATAATATTAACCCTACCAATAACCACACATAACCGAGTATTGATTTTTCGATCACCTTATGACTGGTAGGTGTTCCGATGTTTGCCAACCACGAGTCTCACAGTTTAATCAAGCACGTGTGCACTTGAGACTGATCGTTCGGCCAGGCACACACTAACGTACTGTGTGTGTACACAAATAGTATAAGTAAACGTTTACGCGCGCTCGTAAATTGCTGGTCGAGCTAAAGCGGCCCATTGCAGTGGCATGGCTCTACGACTAACATCTATTTGCCTTATTTACATATCTACATATTAAACACATCATGGCTACATACTTATTTAAACAATTCGACAACATACCAACTTCTTCCTTCTCTGCTTTTTCCGCATGATTGTCCTCTTTATCTAAAACATTGAAAAATTGTGTTTTGACAAATTTTAAAAATTAATTTAACTCATTATAACATCAACTTTTAGATGTTTGCATGCAAAATTTTAGTCTTACCTTCATTTTCACTATCACACTTCATCATTGATAGAATGTGATTCTTTTCCCTAGCCAAATGCTTTTTGCCATTCAAATGCATAGTCATCTGCTCGGTACACGTTACTGAAGTCTGAAACAAATATTTATTCATGAACTACCAACATACCAAGCTTTTTTTAAAGGATATCTTTTATGGGGGTTAAAACTAAAGATGAAAGGGATATCTGTTTGGAAGGATACAGGGTATCCGACCAAACGAAATGCCACAGACATATTGGAAAATATGTACAATTATTATTATTTATTTTTAATTTTCCTATTTATGCCATCATTTTTCAGTCTTTCTATATTATTGTATGCCCTAGAATATTACAAAGGTTTTAAATTGTATAACACACTTTTTATGCATAATGTTACTCATACAATAAGATAAATAATCTGCTTGTTTTTCATAATAAAACCAAATATTACCTTACTCTCTCATGATTGAGAAAACAGAGGCTATTCTACCTCAGATATGACACACACACACACACACACACACACACACACACACACACACACACACACACAAAACAATTTGTTTTTATTACATTTATATAAATTCACATGCATGCTTTTTTTAAAATAATAAGTAAGACAACATAAACTGTGTAAATTTAATTAAAAACTTGTACAGGACAAATCGTAATTAAACTATGTGTATCTGTATAAAAACTCAGTGTTAATAGAACCTATGGCTGGTACCTATATCTCAGGATTTAGCTTTTTAGGTACCAGCCGCATTTTATAAGTAATTGTTATAGCTAAAAATATTGTCCTTTTTATTTCTATATTCTGTATAATTTACCTTGATAAAATCAATAAATACTTTAGACTAATCAGTCTTAACAGCCTCTACATTTGTTAAGACTATAGACCAAACGTCATAAACTAGACGTTAGGACGAAATAAACCAGACGGTTAATTTAAAGTTGAGAAAGTGACCGCTTCGCACATTTTCGCACGATTTTTTTAAGAAATGCCGTAATTTATATTCTCAAGTAATGATCAGTGTGAACTATTCAACAAACGGTGGCTGCCCCCTTGCAGATTTACGAAAGATATAACCTACCGCACATATATTACAGTATAATTCTGATTGAATTTTCGCCCGTGTCAGCTCTTCTTCACTTTTTTCTATTTCATATGAGGTTTTAATGAATTTTCTTTCACGGCGAATAAGTTGGGCCCTAAAAAACAAAACGATAATTTAAAATTTCGTATGTATCACGATTTTCGATATGGTAAAGCATTGTGGATGATGAGATGAGGATGATGATCTATAATTTTTTAGCATTTAACATTTTTTAGCGCAATTTGTGAAAAACAGTGTTTATTAAGTTATCACTGATCTAAGTCTTATTTTGCTGCTATTTGATTAAGGTTCAGCAACAGTTGTTACAGATATTATACTGTATACATATTTTTAGTTTTATTTAGTTTTACACATTTTTTTTTCATAGTAGGCCAAAACCTCCTTTCTAAGGAGAGGCTTATGTCCAGCAGTGACTGTTAAAGGCTGATGATGATGATGATGATACATATTTTTATATGTATAATATGGTCTTATGGTCTTCCTTCCAGTTCCTAATTGCTTTTTATTCTATCTGAAGCCGTTCTATAAATACATGTGTAGTTAGCTCTCAACAATATCAAGATGTCCGTGTAATGACGGATTACGAATACGGAATGTCACTACCCCAATTCATCCCGTGGGTGTCGTAAGAGCCGACTAAGGGCGCAAAACAACGCAGGACACCAGCACTGCAAAAAGAAGGAAAACTTGACACAAACCCGACACCAACCCGACTGGCCAGCGTATTATAGTAGGCCAAAACGTCGTTTCTAAGGAGAGGCCTATGTCCAGCAGTGGACTAGTAAAGGCTGTTGATGTGATGATGTGATGAATATCAAAATTATAGATTAGAATCACATAACTTAATGATTACTTACACACGTCCCGCCATGCTTTTGGAAAGAAGAGAACTGTTCTTTGGCTTTTTGTGCCCTTCAACAATCCTATAACAACGGAAAAAAATAATTAAACTTCAAAGCAATCAAGTTTGCATAATTTGTCATTTTTACTTACGCTCGATGGAGTTTTCCATCGTAATGGGAATCCGCGTGAACTTTAGAGGTGATTTGCACATCACATAATTCGCAGTACAAATCGCGAGATTTCAGCGGGGCCTGAAAAACAAATCAGTGGAATATGTAATAACAATAATAATAAAATTACTTGATAATAATAGGCCAATTAAGCTATTTTCTTGTCTTAATGGTCATTACAAAGACAGAAAGGAAAAACTTTGACTTTGCCTATAAAGACACATATTGTAGTATGGTCTTATAAATTAAGGAACATTGGAGTTTGTTTGACTCTATTGTTGTTACGAGTACCTGCAGACGACAACTTATTATCATTAGAACATTGTGCTTGCTTGTCATCAACTCATTAATTGGAAACTTAAATATAAAAGTCTTGGTAGAAAAAAGATACATTTTTCTTAAATATTAAAATATGCAGAAGACACTAACAATGTTTATCTACAAATTGAATATATTACATATGAAAGCAGTTCTAAACAAATACTTTAAAACCATAGATCTATTTTCGTTACGATACTACAGTAAACATATTTCAGTATTATCGTCATCTTATATGCACCGATAAACTTTAAGCAAGGGCGCTAGGTCATTTTATTATGATCAATCAGTTAATAGAGGGTTTAAAATCAGTTATGAATATTTACATGAGTAACATGACAAAAGAATGCCAAGTACATTCTTTTGACGTGATCAACCACTTTTCATTCAGTTTTCAAACTAAGTTAGTATTTTTGAGAATGATTGACTCAAAAAACTTGTCTACCCTAGACATTTTTTTACGAATAACTGAGATTTCGCTTTTTGGAGTCATCGCTAACATTCTAGTACCTTATTTCTAAATGTCGATGGTTATTTTTCTACGACGGTTGGCGTACCTCAAAAACTCTTATCTCGCTCCTTATCCAAAACAGATTTAAAAGCGCAAGCAAGTTCACATTTTACTGCTAATTTAGTTTTTTGTCTTTTTTCAATTCCAAATTGGTAAAGATACAAGGGCAAATGTGAACCCCACGTTATAACAACGTGCAGGCAGGCAATTTGTTCCAATCTATGTTTCTATTCTGACAACAACGTTCACATAACCTCCACTTGGTATTTACTTTCGACATCTCCGTATGCCTAACTATAGATGTCGAGAGCAGCACAAGTGAATATCCTAATCAACTTTTACTGTAAATATTTAATAGTAATTGATATTCAACAAACATTCTAAATTTGTTGAATATCTGTTGGTATACTTTTTGTTGCGGATTTAATTTTCAGAAACCCAAGAAAGCGCTTTACCAAACTACCAATGGCAGGGAGGCCTTCTATGTTTTGTACTTCTGATATTCATGTTTTTGAAACCGCTATTAAGCTTTTCTTAGTCACTAAGTCCTTGTACTTATGAATTATGTGAACCATTGTTAGAATACCTAATGAAACATACATTGTCAAATTGTCCTGTTACCTCATTGTTAGGATGTTGGTACATCATATTTCTGTGTTCAGCCATCCATTTATTTTGTTTCTTGAAATGGCCCTTGGATGCATAATGGGCTCGAGCTGTAAAACAAATTTAAAGCAAAATTGAAATTTTAAATACCTCAGATGATAGCTTGTTCCACAGATTGGTTGTGCAAGGCAAAAAGTAAAACGTATTTTAAAAGTAAACGCACAGTGCTGGAGTGCCAATTATCCAAGTGGTGGGGATGAAAATTATTGTTATAATAGCGAGTATTAGTCAGAACAATTCCTCAGGGGCCCCATGATATATACGATAGAGAATGCAGAGTGAAGCTACATCGAGCCAATCGGAGATCTATTATCTATTGACGATCGAGTCGCTCTTCGTTGGATGCGGTCCAGAGGGAGAAGCTGGTACTGGGGTGCCTCTGCATAGAGATGAGTACAGTATTTCATACGCGGCTGGACTTGCACCTTAAAGAGTTGGAGGCGGTGGGCCGGATTGAAATACTGCCTCGATCTGTCAAGCACACCGAGCTTCTTCGAGGTTAATTTGACCTTACACTCTAAGTGACCCCGAAACTGGACTTCACTCGATATGTCGATGCCAAGGATTCGATACTGGCTAAGGCAGTTCGGGAGGTACTCTCAAACCGAGTTGATACGACAAACGCTATATTTTTTGCCGGTGACCGCGTTAAACCTGTAACTTGTTGACTGATGTGTAATTTCGTAATATTAAAGAAGAACAATAGATACCAATATACCGCCCTAATTTTATAAAATCATTTTTTATTCTTTAAACTATTAATTTATTAATATTAATTTAACGTACATCGTTGATAAGTAAAATCATTTGAACATAAAACTTGTCTCCATAGTGAGTGATAATGATAAATAAATACTAGGAACGAAGCACAAGCCTATGGGTCAAATATGTTATTACCATCCAACCACCAGCGGGATATTTATCGTCCGTATCTACTCCCTAGATTCTAGAGTAAAGCCACTGTACTAAAGCGCTATTAATAGTGATAGTTATGAAAGATTTAATGACTCATATGTTGACCTTACTAGGGCCGTATTTTAGGAGCTTAATTTAGGTATTTAAAATTGGTTTCAGAGTTTGAACTTTAGAACCGTACTTGTTTATTACTAAGTATTTGCGCGTAATCTTTGGAACTACTATACAAATTATTTCACCATTTGAAAGTTACACTATTCCATGAATGGAGGTTGGCTATTTAGTGTGTTCATTGTGCAAATTACCTACAGTTATGACCAGGGGCGGCCTGGGGGCTGGCGAGCATGGCAACCGCCCATGGCCTTGCATATGCAGGGGCCCCGCGCACTCACCCAACAACCCAATTGGTAATATAATTGTTTGGAATTAGCGCCCTATGCTTCACAACATAAAACTAACGTCACGCTACTCGCGCTCGACTTAGGTACGTCCGTCCGGAGTTCCTCTGTCTTTCATTCCACCGATTATTTTGACAGGCTTCGAGTGTCAACTGTCGTCGGCTTATGCTTTTATGTTCAAGCAGCAGTATGTGATCTACCCGCCTGGGGCCTCGCAATGATCTACCTGCCCGGGGCCTCGCAACGGCTAAAGGCGCCTTTGGTTGTAAAAATATTTGTCTACACGGCCTGCAAAAGTCGTGCCTTTTGTCAAAGTGTACGCTGTGTGAATGCTAAAATTTTTACAAAAATAATGTTGTTCCTCTTAAAAAGTTCTATAAAAAGCTCTGGAGAACATATATTTCTGTATCTCTTATGAATATTTTTCTTACTATACAAATTGCTACTTTCCCTTGATGCCTTAAATTCTGTGTAATAGAACCAGATTGCAAATTTAAGCGTTAAAAATAAGACTAGCGCCAGCACATATCCTCCACATTCGCTTGATCCCTACAGATATGCCGTTTTAAATATTAAGAAGTGACAGCTTCCCATATAAATGAATTATTATATTTATTTCAGCTATCCCAATTGAAGAATTATAGGGTCAAACTTTTAAATATATTACTATTAATTTAAGTAAATTACCCATGGACAGGTTGTACGTTGGCCTGTCTACGTCAGGAGATGCCGAAAGTCAATATTAATTCACTTTTGTGAAAGAGGAAATACATCATTCATTCATTCCTTTTTCTATGCCCCTTTTCGAGGGCCTAAGTAAAATATATTTCAGGTCATACAGATTACCTGGATGGGATCGAACACGATGAAAAAAATTAAGAGTTATACGGCAAGCGTTCAAAGTTGTGGCTTTTTGTATTATTTAAAATGACAGTGGGGGTGGCACTTGATATTCCGTAGATGGCCCGGGGTCCGTCGGGGTACCAGGGATTTCCTTCCTAGGGTACATCTGGTTCGCCGACGACTGGTACCCGAGACGGAGTGCGATTTTTGGTCGGTTCGAGTCTGACATAACCAGCGGTGGGTCGTATCCAAGGGGGTTTACGCACAGAAAAAAAAGGTCCTAAATATTGCTTATTTTAATATTTAATTTTGCACGAACAACAAGCTTATTAATATGTTAACATTGCAACACTAGCCGATAGTATACTATATACGGATTCACAGAACTTATGTTAATAAAAGAAAATTATTTTTTAAACAATTAGCTGAGTAATACGGAATAATAATGTCAATCATGCGGAAACATAATTGAGAACAGACTGTAAGTTTAAATCAATACTGTAAACTAGTTTTAACTGAGTAAAACTTAAAGCTTTCTATAATAAGATCGATACTTAGGTTTTGATCTGCACTTAAAACTAGTTTCAGGCAATCAGAGTTCAACCTACACTTGAGACGTCCTTTAAAATACGGGCCTAAGTGTACGTCTATACAATATTCCAAATGAAATGCTGGTCTTCGACAAAATATTTGAAATAGCAGCTGTAGTAGAGTTTCTTGCAAATACGTTCGGAGGTTTGAGTCATTATAAGACTCACTATACAAAAACTAACTCATCGTAACTCTGAATAGGAGTGTTACGACGGTCATGCTTTTCGAGTTAAGAATGACATTGTGCTGAATACCCATCTACTACTTTTCAAAGGCTGGTGAGCTTAATTTACTTCATATACACGGTTCAAGTAGGTCGTTTTTAATCGTTATTAGATGTTGTGGCGACTCCTACATGCAAAGAAACATAACCGTACTAAAGCGCCATCTAACAAATATACAAAAAAGTAGCTTTTATGTGTCCTGAGTATGTGTTGTGGCTCTGCTAGGTAGTATGAGAGTATCATTTTAAAATATAATTGATTGGTATGTTCTTGAATGGCTCTGTGACAGAACACGACACAAAAATTGCCCTGTCAAAAGCAGGTATCAAAGATAAAATATGCATTCAGAATAAAAAAAAAATACTTACATGAATGGAAAGACTCAAGTACTGCACTACAGACACCACAGAATTCAGGAGTTATAAGACGCAAAAAGTCCTTTGGTAGATTATTCAATCGTTCCTTAGGAACACCACAACCTATCAGGACAAAAAGACAATTTTAGAATTAGAAGCTTGACAACCAGTTTATATTTATAGTGAAAGCTTGATTATCCAGTCCTCAGTTACAGTTATCCGAACTACTAACCACAATCAAATAACTTTATATCATATCTTCAAGTTAAATCCATGTCAATCCTGACATATTTGTACATGAAACTTGTCAGAAGTTTTGGTAATAAGTTAAATTTGTTTTTGTGGTTTTTAATAAGTACATATGTACAAAACTGCTTTTCTTCATACATATAATGTGTGATTTGGTCTGGTATCATATGTATATATTGACAAAAAGTACATAAAGTATATATGTATTAATATGAGTTGTCTAGTACAAGTTCTGCTTAGTTTGGGACTAGATGGCATTGCATGAATGTGGTAGAATATTATTATATTTTTTTAATATCCTGTTTTTAGATTATCCTAATGACATGTGACAACAACAATTAGTCCAGTTATTCAATTCTCTTGTATTTAAGAAGTAGTAGGAATAAATCAGGAGTATAATAATAATAATAATAATATTTTATTCTCTTTTCACAAATGGATACCTTAACAAAATAATATAGTACTAGGCTAGCTTCTTAAATCCACATTTGTGAAAGACTAGTGCCTGGTGTAGGTTAAAAAAAGAAACCTGTGTTACAGGTCACCAGGCCCTCCGCGTGGATATAGGAGACAGTCAATACACCGTGTGAGAAAGTTAACAATTAAACAAACTAAAACGATTACAATACCAAAGAGAAAACAAAGAGGACAAACATTATTTACTTACAAAAAATAATTAAAATGAAAATAGAAATGTGTGTGTGTTCGTGTGTGTGTGTTCGTGTGTGTGTGTGTGTGTGTTCGTGTGTGTGTATGTATGGGTGTGTGTACTTCTGAGTGAATCGGAGTAGGCTCTGGTTACCTCACTCAGTTCATGAAAAGCAATGAAAAAATTGCCTGAGAGCAGTTTTCTGTGCAGATATGGCAATGGTCGAATAAACCTGGCTCCCCACTCTCCAACTATAACTTTTTTAATTTTTAAACATCTGGATGTGACTTCATAGTTCACATTACTTATGTCCTACTCTCTCTAGCTAACAGCATCTTTCAAGTTATTTTCCAAAAAGAAACATACTTACGTATAAGGTATGCAATAGGCTTGCTATTTTTTTTAGGATGCTGTATAGGAGGCCCCGTTGGCCCAAACCCTCGCCCCCAAGCATACATATTAGGTAGACTACCGAGAAAATCTAGTGGTGGCCCCCAGTTATTGGGTCCTGGATTGAAAGGTCCCCATTGGCTCTGTGGTGGTCCACCACCTCGTCCATTTTGCCACCCAAACCTATGAAAAAAGTTTGATTCTTAATACAGCTTATTTCCAATAAAAGTTCAGGCTATGTGATGGCTACACTGACTGACCTGTTATCAAAATAATTATCATCCATCTCTTCATAATAACCTTGTTCACGGTAACCCTGATCTAAATTTGAATTCCAACCACCAAAATTGTTAAAGTTGCCTCTTCTATTTCTCCAATTATTATTAGGATTCATTTTTCTATTAATACCTGAAAAAAGAATTCTCTATATCACTACCTAACATAGAAAACTTGCTTTTTAGCAAATATTTCAAAAACTCTCTAAAGTTACAATTACTCCTTAATTAATTAGGAATTTTTTCTATGCGTAGATGAATATGAATGACAATAATAATAAACTTTACTTAGTAACTTCTTGGGATCTGTTTAATTTATCGGGCAACAGTTGATTCAGCAATTTTTTTGTACCAATTGCAATTGCAATAAATATATGTTATTTATTTATGGAGATTGTGGTTACAGTATACAATACCAAAAGCAATGAGTTACACTCTGCAATAAATAATAAGGTCACGCTTCAATAGATATTTCTGTTAAACTGTGTATTACAATCTCTGAGTAATGAACGACGCGTCACCCGGTCAAGTTATGACATTACATTGATAAATTCACTTCACAGACAGATACGGTGCAGATACGCATTGATTACAATACAAGAAGTGGTGTAGCAACTCGACTTGTCAAAACCGGTTTAAACCGGTTTGAACATGAAACGACTTGAATCGGTTTGCCCGTTATTTAAACCGGTTGAACCGTATCATAAGATCGAGTTGCATTCTTATCCGATGATGAACTTAGCCGACGCGACGCGACACTAAATCTTTATCAATTTACTTACAAGCACAAACTATATTATTATGTTCCTACAAAATCAGATACCGTAAGCGAACGTCGTTTTACAATAATTTAACACATAAACCGATTTACTAATCGTTCGGACATTAATTTTTCTCATATCCACCAAATCAGAAAAAAAAGAAAGCATGGTAATCGTGTTACTTGACTGGGTAGTTTGTTGTATTGCCCTTAGCTCTCAACAAACTACCCGTAGGTAATGTCAAGTATTACTCTTGTATGTAAACTCGGTTGCAAACTGTTTGCGTAAAACGAAGATTTAATTGATCTTGTCGAATCATGTTCCTCAACTCGGTCAACTCATCATATGGTTCAAACCACGGTTTACTGCAATTTCAACGGTTCAGTTTAGAACCGATTTACAGGAATTGTCAACAAACCGATTCAACTCGTTTGAATTGATTTGACAATATTCCAGTCCGTACATCTCTAATTAAATTACATACACATAATACACTACATAGAGGCATTTGCTACATTTTACTAATCTGTGGTTGGCATTTGTAGATTTAGTAGGTAGTCAATCCCATCATTAATTCCCTTCCATTCATGTACTACTAGCTCCCACCCAACTAGCTCCATTCAAGCATAATCAACTTCCCGAAAACAAATTAAGACTATAGACAATAGAGTATTTCAGTGATGCAACATATTGTACTCCACAGAAAGAAAGTAATAAATGGACAGTCGACCATAGAGATATAAGCATAGAGTGAGCAAGCATCCCAATCTTGCAAAGCTTGAAATATAGGCAACGTGAGACACAGATAATTAATAAACTCAAACTCAAAATATCTTTATTTCATAAAAATAAAATTGTTCGAAATCGTCTTTTATGTAGACAAAAAATAGCAACAATCTCTCTTTGGTCAAATAGCAAAAATTAAAATTATACTAATACAAAATCTATGAAATGCCGGTGCCGATCTACAAACGCCTGTTTCCAAGGGGTTAAGCCTTATGATAAGAAAGGGCAAACAAGCTCATCAAACATCACCAATCTTTTGCAATTTACAGATAGATACAATGGCATCATTAAATATACTACAACATTGTTTTAATGTGTGCCAGTATGTCCATTATTAAGGACCAAAAGGTAAGCCTTCAGCTTTACAAGCCGCAAGTCCGGTCGCATATGGAATACTGTTCTCATCTCTATCCAGGGGGCACCTCAGTACCAGTTTCTCCCTCTGGACTGCATCAAATGAAGGGCGACTCGAATCGTAGCTAGCCCAAACATCTCCAAACGGCTCGATCCCTTGGCGTTACGTAGAGATGTGGCTTCACTCTGCATTCTCTATCGCATATAACATGGAGAGTGCTTCGAGGAATTGTTCGGACTAATACCAGCCGCAACTCTCCGCCATCGTTCCACACGGCAAAGGCAAAATTTTTTTCATCCTCATCACCTGGATAGCTGGCGCTCCACAACTGCATAACCAATCTGTGGAATGGGTATTTCCGGACTGATACGACCTTCAAACCTTCAAGAAAAGAGCTAATTCTTCCTAAAAGGCCTGCAACGCGTTTATGGGCGGCGATGGTCACTTCCATCATAGCTAGGTACACATAGTACAAAGCTGGCAGGACCTTAATAATAATATTAATATAATTAAGTAACAAGAATTCTAAAATAAAAATTACAATTCATTCACATATAGTCGTAAACGCGTTATTCTGTTCTAAGATTAATTAATAGAACTCACTGATACACCTCGAAATACTGATATCACACTCCCGAGCAATAACCACACAGCCACACTACAACATGTACAATCACATCAGTATGATACTAAAAAACATTGTGATACTAAAAAAACAGCACAGAAAACAACAGAAGTGAACTGTTCACTAATAGCTGGGTATTTATGTATATACAATCCATGATGACTTACGTCCAAGTTAGGCCGAGCCCGTCTTAGACGCCATTTATAGTTTTTATTCGCCATATTTACTAGGAACTTAAGTATATCATATGTATGTATAGTATATGTAGTAAAAACAGATGTGAACATTCAAACGAATACCAAAGCTAGGCACATTGTTTATAAATGTGGGTAAGTTTCACATTGGTAATACAGTAAGTAAGTTTGCGTGGAAGTAAAATACACCGAACCGTCAAACGAATACACTTATGAATGAGAAAAGCCCCCACCATGTATGCGAACTTAGGACATTTTTGAAGTAAACATTTTTATTTAGTATTAAGTAAGTATGCTCCTGAAAGCAATGTTAAGTATAAACAAGGCTCGATTTACTAGTTAAAATGGATTATTATCTTTTCACCTACATGCAATATGCATACATAAATATTCACATACATACACACACACAAGTACATATATATACATACACACAAATTCATACACATACATATACATATACTTTTCTACTTGACAACCAGGAACAAATATACAAATCTATTTCTTCATAATTTTTCGATTTCAGCCATGATGTTAAAGCTTTTTTTAAATACGTTTTCACGAAACGGGTAGATTTTTAAAATTTTATTTACTTTATTGTAAAGCATTGGACCACGGTAGCACTGGATTTTTTAATAAAGGCAGTATTGTACAATACCGTAGGACATATCCTTTCGTCAAACGGACATGCAACTGTAATATTTGACCTTTTAATGTTGTGCTATAATAATGGTTTTAATAAATAACTGCCTGATCGTCAGCTCATCACATTCTGAATATTGGTCGACTGTAGGGTACTGGAAGGGTGAGGGTTGGCTCGAGAGGCATCACGGGACCCTCTCATACCGGTTGACGCAGGTGATCACGGGGAAAGGATGCTTCGGGGATCACCTGTGTCTGATCCGCAAGGAGCCAACGCCTGGGTGCCACCACTGCGATGGCCGGACCGTGGATACGGCGCTCCACACTCTAGCAGAATGCCCGGCGTGGGTGGAGCAGAGGCGTGACCTCGTGGCGGCCATCGGGGTGGGAGATCTCTCGCTCGATAACATGATTGCGGAGCGAGAGTGCGTGGAACTCCGCCGTCTCCTTCTGCGAGCAGGTTATGCTTGCTTATGGCGGAGCGAGACCGGGAGAGGTTCAGAACCCTCCCGCGGCTCGCCAGGCCGGGCCGAGACCGGGCCAGGTATCGCAGACGGCTCGGGGCGCCGGAGGTCGCAGACCGACCTCCATCCTCCATAAACGCAGGCCTGAGAGTGACAGGTTAGGCCATCTGTCACTCTAGCAGAAGCAGGCCGGGGTGGGTAATGGCGCGACGCGCTACGGAGCGCGCGCGCCCTTCTGAGCAGGAAGGGAACATCCGGGTTCCCACACAGGAGGGGTCATCTATGTATAAGCCGTAGAAAGCCTGAGGTACGTCGGCAAGCCTGGTTCCCCGGCTACTGGTACCTGAAGAAGACGTGCGGCTTTTGGTCAGTTCGAGTCCGACATAATCAATGGGTGATATCCCAGGGGAGTTCGTCAAGTGTCTTGAATTTTTGAAAACGTATATTAACCTACGTATTCTTCAGCTAGATAATACTCGATCTAAGTAATTGCAATTGCAGTTTATATTGGTTTTATTTTGACAGCAATGGTATTGTATCTTTAAGTTTTGTGTTGCCCTCAGTGAAATCTCCGTATTACCAAAAGTGATAAATTTTGTTTTTTGAACATTAAGAGTTAGCCAATTTGCGACTCTCTGGAGGCCTAATTCAGTGTAATATCTAACTTCGTCCCATCTAGATTCGTAAAAAAATAATCAGCAAACGTGAACATTTGTTGTTGTTAATACTTAAGTCTAGAATATTATTTGGGATTTTATTAAAACATCCAACATTGACCTCGAAGCCGGAGTCTATAGGTAGGTACTTCAACTTTATTTCTAGTTCTGGTATTTATGAAATGTATGGTCGCGGTCATAAGTCCAGTAGCACTTTTACTAAGTTATAGCATTATAACTAGTTGGACTTCTAACCTTCTTCTATTAACGTATAACACACACATATACACTCTAC
This sequence comes from Arctia plantaginis, assembly GCA_902825455.1. Lineage (NCBI taxonomy): Eukaryota > Metazoa > Arthropoda > Insecta > Lepidoptera > Erebidae > Arctia > Arctia plantaginis. The sequence goes on from CADEBD010000303.1 coordinate 4,799,076, forward strand.
GTGTGATTGATAGAGGGAACTATCCATCTCTCTCGTTGCCTGTATCGCTTACCTTACCTATGCAGTCGACCATCGCTTATGGTACCTGTAAATTACCTTGAAATATCTTGATAACGATGCAAATATAAAATAATAAACGTATTTTTAAAACTATGTAGAATACAACCGTGAAGTACAGGTACAAAGGTATCTCTTTACGGTAATTTAGTTTATTAAAAACAAGAACGATATACCATTTCTATCAACAATGTTGCTTTGACTTGATAGAATTAGTATGGTTAATAGTAATCAGCCTTGGATCGAAAAACAATAATATATACGAATCGTAAACATAAAAAAGCTGTTATTATTAATTATTCTACCTATTCAAGCCATGTCTCTTTTGACGTGTCAAATTCGTTATCTTAGTCGGTTATTTCTCAAGCTTAAAAATGTGCTGGAGCATACATACGATTTTGTAGACAGTTTTTCAAAAAATCTCATTTATTTTTACGATACGGCCTGTAATTCCTGTATAAATACAGATTATTATGATTTTATAATTTAATATTAAGAACCGGAATACGAACTCTTTAAAACTGCAAACAAAATTAGAATCCAGAGCAGAGTATTTTTTAAATGAATTAGGAAGGAATAAAACTGGGTTTTCTAAGAAAACATAAAAGTTCAACTTTTGGATAATACAATAGGGGGTCAAAATGATTGCATAGGACCTCCCCATTAACTTCTTCAAAGGATCCGGTCTAATTACTAATAACGCTATCTGTATAGTGGAGTATAAAATGATAAAATAAAGTACCTATTTGATTTATCTATTCTGAGTATTTTTTTGCTTGAAAACCCATTATGACAATGTGATATTATTATTTTAGTATGTTCCTAGGTCCTAAATTTCAAATCGATTACAATTGTGATTTAAAACAACACTAACAAGAGTGACAACAGTCACAAAATTCTGTACTCGTTCATCGTTGTCAGAGATGTACTTTGCGAATTGACTGAATGTATCGTATTCATTTTGTCGTAAATTGTAATGCTTTTCTTATGCTCTATCTTCGCAATAACAATTTAGAGTATATCGTAATTAGGTAAAGAATATATAAGAACCGAATTGTAAAATTTATGTTTTATATGTGACCTAAGTAAATGAAAGATAGTGACAATGTTTAAAAAATTAAAGGACAAACTAGCTGAAGAGGTAAAATCGTCGCCTCAAAGAATACAACAATTTGCTCAGGCTGCTCAGGTACTCAGTTTAATTCAAAAGTTTTGTTTACTAGTATTAGTATCTACTACGAGTAAATTTATAGACGATGGTTTGCCTTGTGTTCTTAAACTAAAATTATTTACTCACCACTGATTCGCCCATAAACACTGTTTGCGCAAACTCGTTATCGATAGAAAAGTTAAACAGGATAGTGTCTTAATCTGGAATCTGTCTTAGAAATTATTCTTTAAATTTTATGTTTCTGGTCATTTTAACAACTTAATTTATCAGTTATGGTTTTTATTTTTGTGTGTAATATTAAAAATAAAAATAAAGACTATTTATATGTATAATCATAAATCCTAGTTCCCAGAAGAGAGTAGCTTGCTTTAATGATAAATGATTGAGTATGCAGCATTAACATAATTTTACCATGTAAATTGATTCGCTAATTTATTCACAACCAAAAAAAACAAAATGTTGAACACCCAGAATCATCATTGACAGCCTTTACTAGTCCACTGCTGGACATAGGCTTCCTCTTAGAAAGGAGGTTTTGGCCTACATTACCATACTGGTATATCAGTATGGTAATGTATAATCATACTGAAGCTTTACTTAATTTTCATTGTTTACAGGCTGCTGTTACATCTGCATCTAGCAGTATATCTGATATTACAAACAGTGATTTGTTCTCTATAGGTGATAATGGTAAGTTTACCTTGTAGGAAATCAATTATTTTGCAGTGTTGATAGACATATTTATTTTATAATAATTTGTAATGAAGTATTATGAAATGACTGCATAATGAAGAAAATATATATTTTAATTTCAGACTCACAACAACAAGCAGCTAAGTCACAAAGAACACTCAACAGTCAACAGAATACATTCCAAGATGTTTCTCTTGTACAGCCAATTCAACCTTCTTCAGAATCAGCAGACTATAGTACTGCCTCCCAAGATATACTTGTAAGATTTTAATTAGTAACATTCCATATTGGAATGACTTTTTATCCCATGTAATAATCAGTATTAACTTTTTTACAGGATAATCAAAGGCAAAGAAGACTGTCTAACAGCTCCTTTGCTAGTGATGTATCATTCAGATTACCAAGTTATGAGACTCCTTCTATGTATCATTTACAAGTAAGTGACATGACAAATAAATGTGTTATTTTGATAGATACTTTGAGGGTCCTTAATTTTTCTAATAGTTATGAACGAAGCTTAAACAATCATAACATAAGTACATAGCTATAAAACAAATGCTCCTACAGTTAATAGTGTAAAACAGAAATGTAATTCTTCAAACTCTCTTCAAGGTCAAGCATTGAAGCATTATACAGTTACAACCTAATTTAAAAAATACCTACACATTTTCTAAAAAAATTTATTTAGAAAATATAAAACAATTCTCAAATTTGAGGTAAGAAATCTTATCTTCAATACACAAACAATAATTAATCTGCTAAATGATCCAAAGATTTATTAAAATCTTCAATTGAACCTGAGAACCTATGTTCTCAATACACATATATTGTGTAAAAGGAAAAAACAATACCAAACTTATAATAATTGCAAATCTATCAAAGGCCGGCGACGCGCTTGTTACTCCTGAGTTACAGGCGTTCAAGGGCGATGGTAGTGGCTTTCCATCAGGTGGCCCGTCTGCTCATTTGATTCTATTCCATAAAAAGAAAACAATTTATATTGCAACTACTCACCCAATATTACAAACCATCTCTAACATCAGCCGCCGATGGTCATTCAGAAAGACAAAACTATAAGTTTTCTTGTTAAGATAATGTTACTCTAATAAGATCCTACTTTTTATTTCATTACTCCAAAGAGATTTTTCCAAAAAATACAACAAAGGCAACTTCTTATTTTACGATTGAGTTAATGTGATTGTCACATCTTTCTCCATTTATTTCATTTATTTAGCTTAGATCATTGTAAAGGGGCCATCCATAAATTATGACATATGTAAGGGGGGGAGCGGGTCGACTAAGTGTGACATGTGTTACATGGGGGGGTGGGAGTTTTGTGACTTAACATTTTAAAACCTAAGAATATCTAAGTATTAAAACGTGAAATTTGAATTATTGCAGTAATATAATTCATCATTTTGTTTATTTTTTTCAAATGTTTTTCAAATTGTAATAAATAATAATTTAAAGAGAAATACAACTACCAGACATGCCATTGTTTTCCTTAAATATATATTATATACTGTTGAATTGAATATAATATAATATATTAAATATAAGTCACTTCTGGTAACTGTCTGATGCTTTGAGGTATCTTTGCAAGTCACAGTTTTATAAAGTTATATATTTATGTTTTAGTCTGATATGGAAGTATCTGCCAGTGAAGCTGAAGAAAGAGGATTCTCTAGTGGAACAGTAAGTCTGGATAGAGTAACGAAGGAACAACTCTATGCTGCTTATCGCCGCACACAAGAGCGATACACCAAATACAGAACACAATATGGTGACCTTGCACGACACTATAAATTGCTTGAGAGAGAAAATGCTAAAGCGAGGGTAAGAAAAATTCATTAAAATGATTGTCATTAACTGTTTATTTGTACAATCTGATCTTAGAATGTAATTCCTTTACAGAGTGTATTAGTCGAAACACAAGATAAGGCTTTAAGGAGAATATCAGAATTACGTGAACAATGTTCCTTGGAACAAAGTGCAAAGGTATTTTAATTGTTTTTAACAACAATTTCGTGGAATGGAAATAGATCAGCAAGATGTCTACTGTTAAATATAAGTCTCTAGAAGACTCATATTTAACAGTAGTAATCATAAGCATTTTGGCTTTAGTGTATAAAGGTCTCACTGACTTGTAATGTCATGTTGAACATGTGAGGTTCCTTCGTTGATATATGTATATTTAAAAGTTATGTGCTTTAAGCGTCTGGTATATAAAAATAACAAAATCAGTAATGCGTTTGACACAACCTCAACAGAAATAATAATGAATCTGTAACCCCAAACACTGTCTCTTAAGATACAGGTAATTCACCTAGTTTAAGAGGCAAAATTCCACATCTCGAATACAAAATTTGTAAATTTGGATCAACTGTGTATTCACATATTTTACATTTTTGCTTCATCATCATCATCATCATCATCAACAGCCTATAATAGTCCACTGCTGGACATAGGCCTCTCCTTAGAAAGGAGGTTTTGGCCTACTATACCACGCTGGCCAGACGGGTTGGTATAGGGTTTGTTGCAAGTTTTCCTTCTCTTTGCAGTGCTGTTGTCCTGCGTAGTTTGTTCCCTTAGTCGGCTCTTACGACACCCACGGGATGAATGACATTTTGCTTAAAAGTAAAGAATTATTATTATTCAATATGCAAAGTTAAATGTATTATTATAAAACCTTTTAGAATATGATTGCTATATATGGCATAACATGAAGCTAAGTCTTTGAAATTTGATGTTCTTTTATTGATTAAATAGGTACTCATAATTAATATCAAGAAAGCTTAATAAACAAGTACATGGGTACTAATTTGTAAGGAATTAAAAAACTACGTGTACTTTAAATATTGGGAGGTGAAGTAGTCAGATGGAAGGGAAGAGCAGAATTCTTTTGCAAAGTATTAAATGACAGGACTGAAGTATTTTAATTAAGTACGTCTGAAAAAATCGAAAGTCAGTCAAGCCCATAAAAGTACTGCCATCAATCTGCACGGGAGCACTTTCATACCAGCTTGCGCCTACTTCGTTCAAAGACGTGCTGTGCAAACTCAATTCCGTAATCACCAGCGGTATTAGATACATAAGCCTTAGGCGTGACTTTTTCTCGTGTTGTTATCTTGAAACTTACTTATTTGGATTTGCAGGCGTCGAAAGGTTATGATATTCATTTACGAGTAGGCAAGCTCTATGCTTGTTTGCCACCGACGCAACTTAGTAAAATAAATATATAATGTTTATAAAAGTAGTTTCTTCTTTTACATTTTAGTGGTTCTCTATATATATTAAATATAAGGCGTTAAAATACTGTTCTAAATATATGTAGAAAAAGTATTTTGTATGTAGTAAAGCCAATTCTGTTCAATTTTATAAGATAAAAACAAAGTGTTGAGTTTTTTTATTACCCAGAAAACATTCAGTAATCAGTCATATATTATTTTCATGCTTTTTATTATGTTTGAAGGCTCATCTGGAAAAAGCTCTTCGTATAGAAATCGACGAGAAAAACATGAAAATCGAAGCGCTTAATACAAAAGTACTATTATTACAGAGTAGTGCAGATATCAGTTGCAATAACGACAAAAATGAGAGCATACATAAACCGTCTGAAGGTGATGTACAATTAATTAATCTTTCTAATGACAATGAGATACAGCCAATTTCGCAAAAGAGAGAAACAAGTAGCGATTCAGAAGCGGAAATACTTGCATTAAATCATAAGATTGAGAAAATGGAACAGTTATTAAACAAGTATAAAGATTCACTCAAAACGAGTAAAGAGAAAAACTCTCAAATTCATGCGGAACAACAAATGTTGTCAAACGAACTTGAAACTAAAAACAAAGAAATCCACGATTTAAAACTCACAGTTGCGCAACTGACGGAAGCTAAACAGAAAATTCAAGAATTAACATATTTAAACGAAGAATTGCAAAACAAATTAACTGAGTATGAATTTAACAAAACGCGGGAGCGTTCCACACTTGAAGCTGACTATCAAGAAGCACAAGAAGAGATCGCAAAATTGAGTAGCAAAATTGAAGTATTTAGTAAAAGAGAAGAAGAATACGCCATTTCTTTAGCAGAAAATAAATTAAGTATACATAAAGAATTAGAGAGTAAAGAAGCAGAAATAAGGTCACTAAAAGATAATTTAGATATTAGCAAGAAAGAAATACTTTCTCTAAACATAGTTGTAAATGATTACAAAAAAAACCTATCATTATTGGAAACAGAGCGATCAAAACTAATGCAAGACAGTACGGAATTGAATTTAACTAAGTCTAAAATTGCAGACATGGAAGTGCAGATTGAAGAACTTTCTAGGAAATGTCAAGGTTTAGAACAGTTCAAAACAAAAGCAGATGAAGGATACAAATGTCTTCAGTTACAAATGAAACAAGAAACGGCTGAAAAACTAGCAATGATTGATAGAAATGTATACTTAGAAAATAGAAATACTCATCTAAGTGAAGAAAATGCTAAGAAAAGTACCCAAATATGTAACTTAGAAAGTGAATTACAGAAAAAAGAAAAAGCTATAAAAACACTCACAACTGAAGATTCCAAAAATAATGAACTTGTTGCAGAACTTAATGTGTGGAAAGACAAATATTCCAAATTAGAATCAGAAATTCAAGAAGAAAGAGATGAACTAATTAAATTACAATCTGAAATCGAAAAATTATTAGCAAATCATGAATTATTGCAATCACAGAATATTGAGTATAGAAAAGTTGTATCTGATTTAAAATCAGAAAACGCATCTTTGCAAGACAGATTGGTGAAAACCAATAAACTTAAATCAAGTTGTTTAAAACTTGTGAATGAAATCAAATCAATTAAGAATTTAACTAAGTTAATATCGAATGATGCAAAATCTCTACAAATAATAAACAACCAAGCGTTTATATCCCTTGTTGAACAAATAAATTATGCGTTGAACAATGCATCTCAAAGCGACCATAATTTATATTCAGACACACAACTAAAAAATATTACTTTACAACAAGAAATAGAATCCCTCAAGGTAAAATATGATACTCTATTACAACAATTCCAATTAATAGAAAATGACAACAATAATTTTAAATTAACAATTAGTGAATTTGAATCAGAAAAGACCACTATAGCTGAACAAGCGAAAAATCAGTATGAAATGGCCATGCAGCAATTGAACTGTGCAAAAGAAGAAAATGAAAATTTATGTCATAAAGTCAATGAAATGGAAAATAATTTTCAAAATTTGCAAATAGCCATGGAATTTGAGAAGAAACAATATTTAGAGACTCTTGAAAAATTAAAGACATCAGAAAATAAAAAACAAGACTTATTAGCAAAACTTGAAAATATAGAAAAAGAAAACGATTTAGTTAGTAAAGAATTAGATGCACTTAGAGAAATACATAGAGTTTCTGTAGAAGAAGCAAATAGTGTTAAATGTGAAAAATCTGATTTATTAAATGAAATAAAAAACAAAGATGATCAAATAGCGTCAGTCAATACCCTCCAAGAAGAGTACAATGCCCTGACTTTGGAAAATATATCGTTAAAAAGTCAAGCCGAAAGCTTAGCTGACAGTTATAAAACTTTGGAAACTGAGATCAGTGATGTACGCAAGGCACATGTAGAAGTAGTCTCTGAAAAAGATCGATTAAGTAAGGTAATTGAACAACTGGAGAGTAGTGCATGTAAAACCACTCGCGACCAAGATAGTCAGACTGATAATGAAGGTGAACAACCAATAAAGAATCAGATTGTGAATGTTGGCGACCAACGTATAGTCCTCGACAATATAAGTAATGTCATGGATAAGAATTTAGAAAACCTTCGAGAGTCTCAGCTGGTTCAAAACGATGATAATGAACTATCTAATAAATATATTTCGATAAAAACTGAATACGATCTATTGAAAGACGAAAACAGACGTTTCAAATCAGACATTGAAGGTCTCCAAACATACTTGACGAAAATATCTAAAGAAAACAGTATCTTAAATGATAAACTTAGAGAACTGATAGCTACAAGTGAACATTCCATTGACAATACTGACTTCAGTGATTTATCAGAATTGAAAAATGATTTCCAGACAAGCAAAGATAAAATAGATGATTTATTGAGAGAAAATAATTTACTAATTGAAGAAAACTTGGAACTTAAAGACCAATTACAGTTCCAAAATCATCCCCAAACCAATATCAGATCATCTGACAAAGAAGTCGCCTTAATCAACGAAAAGTACAATAATTTATTACAAGTCAACAGTACATTAGAACAACGATTAGCCGATTTAGAACAAATGAATAAATCTTTTAATGGCACTATGACGCAAGTGCAAGATAAAAACGAAAAATTAAGGATATCCAATGAAAAACTTGAGAGGAGGCTGGACGAAGCACTTGTAAGTTTAAGGCACTTACATTCATTGCAAGAAAATACTGAACTCGAATACTTGCGGAACATTCTTTATGAGTACCTCACGGGCTCCGGTATGCATTCCGTTACATTAGCTAAGGTGCTATCTGCCATTGTAAAATTTGACGACATGCAAACAAAACTAGTTCTGCAAAAAGAAAAGGAAAGACAAGGATTCGTAAGTTTTTTTATAATTTATTACTTTTATACTTGGGAATGAACATTTAATATGGGTAAAGTCCAATAGGCCGAGTGTTACTCATCACGATCTTGTGCGATCTAGAGCCACTTCCTTCCCGCTGTCCTCTTAATATCGTCATCCCAACGCGTAGGTGGTCTTCCTGGCGGACGTTTTGACTCCGTGGTCGGCACTCGAGTAACCGCTTGCTCCAAAAATCAGTCTTGTGTGCCATAGAGTTCCCCAAAACACAAAAAAATTGTTAGCTTAAGAACTACCAGGAGGTCAATTCTAAGTTCGGTCAATGTTCGGTCTCAATTCTGTTCCGATGAATATTCGATCTAACAACTGTCCTTTCAAAATACCTTTTATGACAGTTGTGAAATCGAAAGTTGATCGGAATTGGCCTTCTGAACTAATGTTTTTATTAATGTAAAGATATTAGTATAATACCTAAACCACCGTTAAAGTGTTTCGATATTGATTTTATCTACAAGTATTCTTGCTAGAATTTATATGAAATACATCAATAATAGTCCACTGCTGGACATAGGCCTCTCCATGCGAAGGAGGTTTTGGCCTACTGGCCAGACGGATTGGTTTGTTTTAAATTCTTCCTTCTCTTTGCAGTTCTGTTTTCCTGCATAGTTTGCTCCCTTAGTCGGCTCTTACGACACCCACGGGATGAATAGGGGTAGTGACATTATGTATTCTTAATCCGTTACCACATGGAAAAGGGTTGGGCTCTTAATAACGAAAACGGCGTCCCAGTGCTCAGCATTTCGGTCGGCATTCGGTCGGTCATCGGTCGCGTACGGTGGACGGTTAGAGAACTATGCGCCTTAACCAAACTATACCGAATTCAATATATTTTCTTAAGTCAAGTTTGTTCTCATGTTTATTTATTTTTTGTTTCAGCTACGGCAACTGGGCATTATCTGATATTGAGCACATGAGACGCACTTTGTTACCTTTTTAACAAATCAATTTTAAGATATTTCTTTATTAAACTGTAAATTTTATGGAGGTTTATAGATTTCTTATTTTTAAATTATTGTTATTGAATAAATTATGATATGCATAATAAAAATATAAGTTATTGATATTTATTACATTGTTTCTTTTTTTTCGCCACATTAAAACCATCCAAACGTCCTTGCCGCAAACTATCTATTTAATTAAAGGTACTTACATAGCTTTATTTTTCTGTGCGGATATCCCCTCGGATATCACCCACCGGTGGTTATGTTGGATTCGAACCGACCAAAAACCGCACGTCGAGGAAGGAAATCTCTTATACCCCGACCTCGGTCCATATACGGTAAATGACCCTGTGTTGGAAACCCTATGTCTATGTCCCCTTTGTGCTCCCGAAATAGCGCGCCGCTCCGCAACGCGTCTCGTCCCCACCGCTGATATTAGGGTGACAGATGGCCTCACCTACCTACCCCCCAGGCCTGCGCTTATGAAGGAAGGAGGTCGTTCTGCGACCTTCGGCGCCTGAGTCGTCTGCGGTACCTAGTCCGTTGCCGGGTCTGGCGGGCCGAGAGAGTTCTAAACCTCTCCTGGTCCCGCTTAGCCATCTCCTTTGCAAGCATAACTTGCTCGCAGAAGGAGACAGCGGAGTTGGCGGCAATCATGTTACCGAGCGAGAGCATTCCACGAGTCAACGCCTCTGCTCCACCCGGGCATTCTGCCAGCGTGTGGAGCACCGAGTCTACTCAGGTGGCACTCAGACGTTGGCTCCTTGCGGATCAGACAGGTGATCTCCGAAGCATCCTTTCCCGGTGATCACTTGCGTCAACCGGTATGAGAGGGTTCCGTGATGCCTCTCGAGCCAACCCTCCATAAAGGGTCCTACCTCTTATTGTAAAACTATAACGAATAAGATTAGCACGTAAGATCTGTTGTACTTACTTTATGCAAATTAAAACTTATCATTAATTTTACATTGCGGTGGGAGAGCTATGCTTCGGCACAAATGGGCCAGCTCACTGAAAATCACGTTCGTCCATTAATGGAGAGGCCATTAAGACAGGGACATTATCTGGTAAAACATCAACCATCCAAACTAGTATCTATAATTTTTTTATATATATAATTTCTCATAGTGTCCAGTAGTCTACTAGTCAAGCCCTTTCATTTGATAACCTTTGAGGGAGTTGTAAAAAAATATATACTCCGCTATTTTGTGGCGGCGGCCATCTTCGAAAAATTTATCATCAAACATAGCTATGAACACTCCTGACTAAATCACCTTTCAAAGAAAAAAATCAAAATCGGTTCATCCGTTTGGGAGCTGCGATGTCACAGACAGACACACACACACAGACACGTCAAACTTACAACACCCAGTTGTTTTTGCCCATGGATATTATCTTCTATCTTATTAACTAAGATCCATATTATAACAGGTTCCTGCACCCCTGTTCTAGGTATGGAGCTCCGAGCAATTGTCGACAAATAGCAAAGCAAAATATCCCAATGTAATATTCAAGTAATAATTAGTAACAATGAAAAATCAAATAGTTTCTCATGTTTGTAGAAGAGAAATAGAAAACTGAAATTTATTAACTGTCTTATAAAATATGTTTTTTTATCAATTCATTCAAACATTTCACACAACAACAAAAAAAAACTTGTACGAAACGAACTGCTGTTTCAGATGTTCATTCAGTCTGTTTAGAAATTAAGGTTATGTCATTGTCATTGTCACGTTCACAGAGTACGGGGTATATATGTTCTGTGCAGAGTACATTGTAATATACGTCACGTTATGTGAGGTTATATTTTACTTACAACAAAGGGCTACAAGTACCTTTAAAGAATATTGAAAATTTAATTTTTATATATTGTATCCGCAAAAAAGTTATAAATTGCGTTAGACAAGTGTTTATAATGAGTACTTCAAGAGGAAGTAACGTTAGGAAACGCCCTCAAAAGCATCAAAACAGAACTGCATTTAAAAATGATTTACATGACACTAGCCACAAAACTAAATTTATTAATTCTTTAGAAGTAACAGGAGTCTGTAACCGTTGCAAGGATATTATTGAATGGAAGATTAAGTATAAGAAGTACAAACCCTTAACTGCAGCACGGAAATGTGTAGGTTGTGAACAAAAAACAGTTAAATATGCTTACCATTTGATGTGTACTCAATGCGCTAAAGACAAACAAATATGCGCTAAATGTTGCAAACCAGTTACGGTACGTTTTCTAAAATTTACAATAACAAGGTATATTTTTAAGAAATAAAAGTATAACATTATTTTTCATAGGTTGAAAATATTGAATTTGTTGATGGCAGTGAAAAAACAGATTTAAAAGCAATGTTAAAAGACTTACCAGAAAGAAAGCGTCGGACTATCCTCAGGTAATTATTACCTTTCTTTTTCTTGCAGAGTATGGCATGTTAGTAATATAAGTTTCAATATTATTACATATAAATTATAAATAATAATATTAATATATAATCATATAAATGAAAAGTGATAGCTATGAATATTATTACCCTGTTTTTTTTTGGGGTTAGATGCTAATACTTAATATGTAAGAAATTAGTTAGGGGTTTAGTCAGAGGAAGTGACCATGGTCACTGAAAGAATGGCAAACCCCCTTGTGTTTCTTGAGTTGCAAGTCTATGCAGCAGAAGTCACTTCCTAAAAAATTGACAATAGATTTTTACAGTGGAATATGTTTTTATTTTTCCAGACACTTAAACAATCAAGAAGGTGGTCAGGAATATGTTACCCCGGAAATAAAGGCACAAATAGAAGATATGTTAACAAAAATGGAAAATATTGATTTAGATGATGAGCAATTTTTTTCTGATGAGAGCTTATCAGAAAGTAATGAACAGAGTACATAAAGGCAATTTTTTTTTCAATGCTACAATTAAATATTTTCTTCACATAATTGATTCCTCTTTTCTGGAGCAATATAAAAAGCTATGTTATACTAGATGAATTGAAACCACAAGAGCAATCCTGATAACAGACTATCAATACATACTTTTCATTTATAAAACAAGAAATAACCGCTCCTCCTTCCTTCCCTACTGTTTAAGGAACTAGATTGTTTTAGACTGACTCATGGCTGTTGAAGATCACCTGTTTCTGTTCCACCATTGAGGCACACCAACATAATCATAAGAGTCCTGCAATTAAGGCAAAAACAAGCTTTTGTAGTTCCCCATGGAACTTTTGCAACCCACTAGTTCCATACATGTACAGTACTAGGGGGTTTTGTTCCATACATGGAGTTCCATGTATGGAACAAAACCCCCTAATAGCTATTCCCATTAGTAGCTTCGAATAGCTATTACCATTAGTTAATGGTAATAGCTATTTGAAGTGGAGAATTATACCCAACCATGGAGTTTCAGTTACAAAATATATTAGTAGACATGTAGTTATAAGACATGAAACCCTTTTCCATGTTTTCTTGTGCTACAAAAAAAACCCTAGTCAGGGGGTCCTCGTAGATATAATAGATGCCAAAATACGATTTTTAAAATTCTTGTCTGTCTGTCTGTGTGGCTGTTGTACGATTTGGCATAGCGACATGGACAGGATGAGAAATGACAGCTCACAAACTTCCCATAGGTTCTGTAACGTAAAGCACCTAGTTATTACCCAAGCTCAGTCCTCCTAGCTTAGATTAATTTCCTAATTTTTTTAATTGAGTGAAGCTTTCTCATAATTAAATCAAATCAGTTTCAAATCAACCAAAGATATTTTGACATCACATCACTGATTGACTATTTTTCGACTACAGAGGTTAATTTTATTAACTCTTAATGTAGTTTTAAGATCATAGCTCATCAGAAACACCTGACCAACAAACCTATCGTGTTGTTATTCGTCGTTTGACACGGTAGCTGTTGTCACCTGTGAACGTCGCGTGGTCAACCATTGGACATCGCATATTCAAAGAGGACACCGCGTGGTCTACAAATCATCAAATATGCTAGTAGACTGTCAACGCATCGTCTTCGCATGTAAAACTCGCAGGCAGCGTACGGTCTACTAGGGGGGCGGGTGTGCGTTTGCAAAGGCGCAGTCAGCATGCGAGCCAAGAGTTGTCACCAGTGGTGGATTATCCCTAATAGTAGGGGAACCCTAGAAGGGATTTACTCGAACGTGTCAGATTAAGATAGTAGGAATACCATACACCCAGTTGAGTACCCTCACCTTACATGAGCCCGATGTTACAACTTATTTGGTATTTGTATTTTCTTCGGCTGCGAAGTTATTCGAGATCCTGCTGGAGTAACGTTTGTGGGTTTGCTGGATCTCTGAAACGGGTAAGCGGATTGTAACCATCTTTTGTACATAACTTCTTAAGGATGAGTTTTAATTTGTTCGACAATAAAATAACAAAAATAATGGACCGTTTAAAAATTATTTAGGTAAGTATGAAAACACTTCAATACGTCCTAACACTTTAAATAAGACCTCTAAAGACTTACTTCAAACGTTATTCTATTGCTTGTAACTACCTTCAAATGTATACGAATTTTCGTAAGAATACTGTAAGTGACTAAAAAGTTATGATGAAATGTAGCTCTCCACGTTCACGATCACAATGTGTGCGGCCTTTTTTGGCCACCGATAAACCTGTGTGTGGATATATAAACTGAATGTTATGCCAATAATTAGTTGTTTAGTTCAGTTGTCTACCTGTAGAATTTCAGCGTCGTACATATAATAATTTACGAGATAATTAAATAAAAGTCATTAGAAGGTGCAAGACCGTGGTAACCCGACCATGTTTAGGTGGTTACAATAAAGCGATCACCCAGTACATTGCGCTGTCTTTTAAAATGTTTAGTGTAATACACCTTACGATTTCGGTACAGTTGCGTGCAGTGTTAAATACATTCAATATTTATTGATTATTATTACCTATTATTTATTTTGTTCTTTTTTTCCTAATTGATCTTAAGCATTAGTTTCTTTACTTAAAATTTCTTTAGTCTTTTTAACTACCGGAGCTACAATCAACAGAAAATCTGCACTGGTCCGCTAAAATTAGAAATAAACATGTAGGTATCTACAATACATGTATGAACGATTCACCTGACTGCAATAAATCGAAAATTTAAACCAATAAGAAATCGTTTCATTTCTTTGATTTTTTTTTGTAAAGAAATGACACTAAAGTAATTGTATTTTATTTTGAGGTTTATAGAGCTTAGACTTGAATGCATCAAAATATTTAAAGCAACAAGTCATCTACAATAAGTTAAAATAGACCGAATAGTAGAAAAATACAGTTGTAAATTAGAATGCATCAACATTGCATCGCCCAACAGTCGTATACCTCGTAAGAGTAGGTAATATTGTTCTGTGGTCTATACCGAGAACCGAGAATTATCTATACCCATTGATATAATACTTACATAGATGAGTAATTACCGCCGAAAATCGTTGCTACTGCACATCTGTCCACAGGCATATGCGTAGCAAACGTCAATTCAGTATTCAATGTGGCGTCAACCGAGTTGAACATAGCGACACATGACAGTAACAATCGCCAAAATGGCTAAATGCGTAGTGAAAGAATGCGTTTCAAGGTCACAAAACATTAATAAATCATGCGGAATTACTTTTCACGTGTAAGTTTATGGTTTTTGTATTGATAATATCGTAAATAAGGCTATAATTGAAATAAAACACTGATAATTGTAATTTAGAATCAGTGTTACCATTAAAAAATCATTTTGGTTTTCCCACATTAGTGGGAGATTTTATAATTTGTGAAATAATATGCTTTATACTGTTTTTAAACATTTTGCCAATTATAATAAAATATAGGAAGAACGGTAGTTGTTAGGGCTGGACCGATCACTTTTTTTAGGGACCCGTTGAACGTTCACTGCGAGCTGCTGGAGACTTTTGTACAAAATAATTAATTCATTGTTTTTCTTAATTTATTATCAATTTTAAATAATAATTGTACAAAATAATAATAATAATAATAAAAAATGTTATCATAAAAATAAAAAATAAAAATATAAAATAAAAAGGTAAATAAACATAAATAAAAAAAAATATAAAATATAAATAAAAATATATTTTTTTTTATTATTTGTTTTTCAAATTATAATAGAATTTGCAATACACCCTGGGGATTATTTATTATCAGTACAAGTTGATCATTCACTTTTGTTAGTATGTAAAAATAAGATTGTATCATGAAAGTAAAATATCCACACAAACTTATAAAAAAGAGTCTAAAAGACAATTGTATACAAAACTGATGCTTCACAGCGCAGTTTGATTTTACACTGAATATAAACCCTTTTAACCAAATATTTCCAGTTATTTTATTATTTATACCTATTCTATTCAATTCGAAATATATTATTTAGAATATTTAAATTAATTTACTTTATTACAAAATTGTTTTAAAAAAAAATTGTTTCTTAGTTGTTATGGGTAAAATTTCATACGGTAGTCAACACTGGCCCACCATCGTAAAGTTATATCTTTGTCTTTGTCTAATCCGAGCGATGGTATTGTTCTTGTCTCGCGTGTAAATGAGACATAAATATGTTTACTTTCAAATGTTTAGTGGTATCAAAGCTACGTCGTCAAAGTTCAAAAGTGGTTACACTTTTTTCGACGTGTGATAATGAGGTTTGCTTCTCTAGTGTTGTTTTAACTCAATGTCTATACCTATGTACCTACCGCTAAGCGTTGAGCCCGTGACTGTTGATTTCTGTTAAAAACGAACAGTTGTTGAATGATATTTTGATATAATAACGGTAATTTAATTTATCGAGTGAAAGTGATACATTTTTATAGATAAAATTATTGGTCAGATAATATTTGTCAATCAAGAATCGCTGATAATACATCCTTCGCTAGAACGCGGGAGGGGAGGGGCGAAGGGATACTTCATTGTTTGCAATTTGCATCTAGTGCACTAAACTTGACCCTTAGGCAGATAATATACGTGTTGTAAAGTACGTGTGCGCTTCCGCTTTCTATTTTTGCAAATATTTATCGTATTCTTGAGAGTTCTTCAATATGTGTGTACCTAATTACTAATAATTGGCATTAATGCTAATTCGATTCAATTTAAGTAATTGTCAATTCTTGTCTTAGGATCTTAATTACTAATGCTAATATTGAAATTTCGTTCAGGGTGAACAAATTAAAAATGATCATAACTTGTAGGTAGGTATATCACTTATTACTAATTTTACATAAATAATTTATTTTATTATAATTTAACTCACCGCGATTTTGTGATCAAATATTTTATTTTCTCCAACATTATTACAGAAATAATGCAATACAGAGTTTGTTCGTTTGTTGTTGTTTGTTTAAAAAATCCCCATCTATTCACAAAATACCTATTTACAACGCATACGTTACACTCTTCAAAACTTAAATTACCTATAGGTACCTACCCTAAAATTAAACTTCAATTAACAAATACTATGCAGGTACCAATTCTATGAACAACTATAAACAATTCACCTAAACATTACGAGAAAACAAAAGCATTCAAAACAATACCTGATCTCCCGGCTGATTACTAATTATGCAATAAACAATCCTAAATAAAAAATATTTAAAAAACATGTAGTTTTTTGTAACACATGTACATATCCGTAGTAAACTTGCAAATAATATCCTACATATTTAAAAAGCCAGCACAATGTACTGGGTGATCGCTTTTTTGTAACCACCTAAACATAGTCGGGTTACCACGGTCTTGCACCTTCTAATGACTTTTATTTAATTATCTCGTAAATTATTATATGTACGACGCTGAAATTCTACAGGTAGACAACTGAACTAAACAACTAATTATTGGCATAACATTCAGTTTATATATCCACACACAGGTTTATCGGTGGCCAAAAAAAGCCGCACACATTGTGATCGTGAACGTGGAGAGCTACATTTCATCATAACTTTTTAGTCACTTACAGTATTCTTACGAAAATTCGTATACATTTGAAGGTAGTTACAAGCAATAGAATAACGTTTGAAGTAAGTCTTTAGAGGTCTTATTTAAAGTGTTAGGACTTATTGAAGTGTTTTCATACTTACCTAAATAATTTTTAAACGGTCCATTATTTTTGTTATTTTATTGTCGAACAAATTAAAACTCATCCTTAAGAAGTTATGTACAAAAGATGGTTACAATCCGCTTACCCGTTTCAGAGATCCAGCAAACCCACAAACGTTACTCCAGCAGGATCTCGAATAACTTCGCAGCCCAAGAAAATACAAATACCAAATAAGTTGTAACATTTACCTAGTCCGGATAACTAATTATGAAGCTAAAATTTATTTCAATATTACAATTAAAAAAGAAAATGTCTGGCTGCGGTAACGTTTCAAACGTTACCCCAGCAGGAAATGTTTTTTTGAAATAACTAAAAAAGTTTAAGTGAAACAAATTTAAAAATGTGCCTAACAATTACAGAAGGGGAGCAACTAATTATCTATAACGTTTAAATGACCATTTTCGACATTATTTTGCTGGGGTAACGCACACCAAATTATCGTCAGATTTTTGGCTAGTATGAGAGGAACATCAAGCTGAACTGTCTGTATAAATTCTAACACGCACGGGTATTTCGAAATGATTATACTTCGAATTTGCAGTGTGCATCTATAATTCGCTACGAGCTTGTGTCACTTAAATCGTCAGACCTTTCAATAGAAGCATTTTTGGCGTCCAAATAAAATATCTCCAAAAGATCTGATGCACCCGTATATTTTTTTTCGATTTCCTTCCATTACATTTTTGAAGAGCTATCGAAGCTTTTTCCACCGCTGAAAGTGGATATATTATAAAACTTTTATTCATTCTACTACCAAATCTTTCAAATGCAATAGGTCCCTATGACGATCTAGTAAATCAAAACATTTAGCATCAAGAGCCCCCTTCTATAAGACAAAGTAGGCATGTGTCTAGGGGCGCGAATTTAAATGTCTAAAACAGTTTATCGCTTATTTTTACAAAATAAAATACAAATCGTACAAAGAAAGTGTAAATGCACAAAAAAAAACGAATAATAAGACGAACAAAATGGTTTGGTTAAAGACTTTTATTGTAAAATTGCAACATACCGCGTTTTTTACCGATTTAAAAAAAAACTTATAACTCGCGTTCTAACCAATATTAAGACCCGAAATTTGGTGAGAATGTGGGTTTTGTAGCTTCACAAAATTTCAGCAAGATAGGCTTTAAACTTTTTGGCGAAACTTCAACAAAACTGAAAAAGGTTTTCGGAAGAATGGCTCTAAAAAATGTGTGCGGAATTGGGCATCTGCCCTAAATCAAAATCCAGTAGGTGTATTTTAACAAATTTTAAAGGAGAGCGCAAAAACAAAGAACCTCGATAAGTGGCGTTTAAGTCTGTTTTTAAATCGCGATATGATGTTGTTGCTCTGTGGCACATAAATATGCACTGTTCTTAAATAAATTTATCTAGCTCTGAGGTACTCTCAGGTCTGAGGTCTTCAATTTGAAATATCGCTGGGGTAGGGTTTCTTGTACCGAACTTGTACAAGGTCTTTCGATCCGAATGGCGGTTTTGAAGAACACAAGTCAAAGCTAGTGCAGTAGATTAGTAACGGCGATCGTGGTGAAGATTGAGTGGAGTGGCGGTTATACTTGTTGCTGCTGTTGGAGTTGTTGGAGAGAGGCTGTTATAAAAAATTGGACATATTGCGTAAGTGTTAAATGATATTTATTTCTGTAAGTAAATCTTGTCAGATATTTTTACAAGTCGGACTTTACAGCTAGAAGGAGCTGGCATTTCCTAAGACTCACTCTGGGAAGAAACGCCAAAACAAACTACAGAGGTGTACTTTTTTTTAGTCCGTAAACAAAGTGAAATAAAACTGTGCGAGTACAGTATAGGGTCTAGGTAGGCCTTTTGAAGAAAGGACCATAGATGTGAGTTGACCTGTTCATACAGACAGCATACAAGCCCCAGCCATCGTGTAGCTTAACAAAATCAGTTTTCTTATTAGAAATGCCACATACATTTTGGTGAATTATAGATATTTGTGTTAGTTAACGGCGTAACTGTGTATCGCGTTGGCGTCTTTTATAGGCATATTTAAAGAACAATCATGCAAGAAAAAGCTGTTCAGATGGTAAAAACTCAGTTTCTGTCATGGTACTATTTTCACACTATTACATGTACCTAAGAATGAACACAGTCTGAGTTTCTAGTCTTAAGTTCTATTTTATTTCGGTGTCGATTATTTAGTAACTGATTGGTGTACATTTAGTAATTGTATTTGTAATTGATTTGCAAATTTGTCTATGTAACAGTGTAGAAGCTTGTACTTTATTTACATAGTGTGATGACTTATTAAAGTTTTAATCTAGTGAGCAAAAAGTTGCGCCGTTACAGTTATATTACACACCAGCAAAAGAAGATCATTATGTTTTTAATATTTAAATTCTTAGTTTTATAGACATTAGTATTTCTCAATTGAAATAATGTATACTATAAAAATGAGTGCAGATTTAAGGGATTTTTATCATTAGAATAGGCTAAAATTATGACATGGTCACGTTTAGTAAAGTCCTTCTACATACTAATATTGCAGCTTACCTACCTACCAATGGAGCATAATTTTCTATCACAGATGTCACATCATAATTTCCCCCTACGATGTTCTGTATCAATTTTCTTTATCCGTAGTCAACCTGATCTGCTAATAACATAACCCTCTGTAATCAGAGTAACTTTGCTTTGCTGTCATCTACAAAACTTTTGCAATTGACCTTATTTTGAGAAGATGGCATCTCTACTTGAGGAGGAGGTGCCTCTTCTAGTTGACTGCCATTCCTAGTCTTTTCCTCACAAATGTTCAAGTTCCATTAAGTCAGTTGGTAGATAAGTGTGTAATGTTATGCTCGATAATGACAAAAAAAACATACGGACCAAGTAAGTGTCTAAATTTTGCGATAAAAATCTAGTGAAAGCCTCAACTTGGGTCATTTTTTTCTGCAGGCAATATTTTTTTTCTTGAACAACACTTTAAACACTACAATTTGACGTAGGTTTGTAAGTATGTAAATCTTGCAATAAAAAATTGCTTCCCCCAGTCCTGGGGTCATATGGAAATTTTGCGACCGCCTCTCGGTCCGTACTGTAATTATGGAAAAATTTAATGTAATGCTAGAGGATTTAGAACAGGTTACATAATCAATAAGCCATGTACTTATAGGATTTGAATCTACTAAATGCAAAAAACAAAAATTACAAATGAGTTGACAAATGTTCATGAATTAACTTTGTTTAGAGATCGAAAAAGTTTCATCATTATCAGTCAATGGCAGTCCACTGCTGGACGGGTTCCCTCTATCTAGCAGAAACTTGAGTCTCCGAAATTTATTTCGCATAACACTTGGCAGAATCTTCTTTAAACGAATATTTTTAAGGCATAAAAATTATTTAGTGTATTTATTGTTTGGCGGCAAATGTAACATTTGCAAAATTTTGAGATTGAAAAAATGTTTTTTAGTCTTATCAAGGTTGCTCAATATAATTAATTAATTCTATTAATTATTAATTTTCTGTTTAATTAATAATTTTCTGTTTAATTGATAATTCAAGAAATTCAATAATCCATTATTTGTGAATTATAATTTTGTTACTTTTAGTAAGAAATAATAATCAATTTAGTTCCTTGGTGATTTAAAATAATAATGGATTTTTCTATTTTCTGGAATATAAGAAATTTAATTAGATTATTTATGTTGAAAAATTGAAAAAAATATATCTGAATTATTATTGCAATTTTAAAAACATAAACTTTAATCAATCAATGAATTTAAAAAGAATGTTAAATTTTATGGATTGCATCAATTAATTTTAATTTAAACGAAAATCTTATATTTTTGAATTTAATAAACTTGAAAGAGCGCATGCTGCCACCTACAGTCTGGAGATCAGGAGATGTACAACTGTCAGCTCGGGACCATTTCAAAGATAATACTTTTAATGTCATTCTTGACAATCTGGATTCTGAATTGCGCAAAAGATGTGCAGCATATTAAAAAATTTAGGAAAGTTTTCAGTTAACACTGAATTTCGCAACTTGGATAATAGAGAAATTCTTAAACGAGGTGGGCCTCAATTCTGCTATTTTATGTTCACGCCAAGCCACTGTCATACTACTGACACGCTATTGAGATGCCATCGAGTGGCCATTGGCATTTTATCCGTTGTTATACAAAAAAAAAGCCGTGTGGTGTCGTGGGACACCCGATAGGAACGAAGTTGTGACGATCGAGTAAAACTGATTTGACACGATTTTAATTACAACGCCATCTATGAAAGCGGCTATTACCTATATATTAAAAACAATTAAAACAATTTATACATTGGTAAAGTCTCCTTGCGAAATGATTTCCTATCTATTCGATAGATGGCGCTGAATGTCTGACAAAATGACATGAAAATAAAGAGCAAAAAGCCAACATCACGTGGTATTCCCAGGCGGTCACCCATCCAAGTACTAACCACGCCCGATGTTGCTTAACTTCGGTGATCGGACGAGAACCGGTGTATTCAACATGGTATGGACGTTGGCGAACGTTAAAGCAAATTTAATGTATGGTATCCACAGTTAGACGTCAATTTATATTAAAAGTGTCGTTCCAAATTTTCGTATGAATTTTTTCCGTCTAGCCCCCTTTCACAACGCGCGATAAGGAACTTCGTTCCAATAATGTTGTGTCATAAAAAGTTCTATTATAAAGGTAGGCCTCCCCCATTGCACACAACTTAAATTGATTAAAAAAAGATACAGTTTACAAAACATAAACTTGAATTATCTTTGTACCCAATTTTCTGAACTAATCATTCCAATAAACGAATACTTGGAACATAACTGCAATAGAAAATACGTATACATGAATGTCACACAGAAATATTTGGAAGAAATAGATTTGGAATGGTTGGGCTGTTCTACCCATATAGATCTATAAAAATAACATTTCATTAAGATTACAACACAATTACAAATTTTAATTGGTGCATAGCAATAAACTTAATTTTGGGTAGAACAGTTCAAAGACAGATAAAATAAAACTAATTTCAATTTTAAATGAGGGCTACCGACTCTTCGCATCACTAAAAATCGCAGTCGATGCGATAATATTGATGGTATGCACTGGCGTATGTTCAGCTCACTAGCGCCCCTATCGGATCATCGTCATAAAGACTGAAACCCACATGAAATGACGTTTGTTCAGGAGGTACCTATCTTCTTATCTGTACTATGTACATAATATCTCTTAATCTGTGATCCTATTGTATGTATAGTACATGTAATTTTTTACGCCAAATGCAAAGTTCTCTAAAGCTGTTATTAAATCATAATTTGAGAAGTTTGAAGACAAGTTATTTTTTTTTAATTAAAGGAAAATTTAATGTTTGATATACACTCTTACGCAAGGGCAGCTTTTGTGCATAACACAAAACATTCAGGTCACGTTGTGTCGTTGTGGTCACGTTGCAAGTGGCGTGGACAAATTTGACATTTCTATAATTTTCACATTCAGTAGCATAATACACCAGTTTTTGATTGCGTACTCTCTTAATACACGTATAAAAGATTATCCTTTAATTCTTGAAGTTATAGAAGCCTAGTGGGATTGTAGTTTGTCCTTTGCTTAGATACATGTGGAAATATTTTTAAAATATTATTCGATATTTTAATGTTACTTTGTTACTTAATCGTTTAAGTAAAAAAAGGACGTTTTGTGAAACGAATGTCAAATAAAAACTGCACATTTACAAAAGTTCAGTGTTAGAGTTCCTGAAAGTTATTGTGAAGATATTTGGAATCTGAGTCACTAAAAATTTGATGGAGGTGAGTGTTTGATGATACTAATTTAATTTAATACGTACTTGTTGTCACAGTTGGTTAATATGAAAAGTAGTAATGAATCCTTATTTTCTTATTTATTAATGTAACAATAGTACTAGCATTAAAATCCTAAAGTATATGGCAATAAATTGTACAAGGTATATTTTAATGAACTGACTCAAGTTTATCTCAGCACATACTGGATTAATAAATATGCAGAATTTGTTCACAAGGACAAAAGTTTTACATTTCAAATACAACATTAGAGAATACAATGAAGTACAACTATATAACAATAATATTTAAATTGGAACTCATAATATCCTACAGTTGAAATGGTGAAAACTATATAGATAGATTATGTTTTTAATTCCATTTAAAATATAATGCCAAAGACAAGTACTGAGTGTTTAAAGCTTATGTCCAAGTTTCTTGGACACCCTGTATACAATAAAGATAAATTGATGTATATAATTAGGGATCAAATAATATCATCATATTGTTAAAAGAGTAATGTTACAAGGAAAACACTTAAATTAGTTTTATAATATCACTGAAGAAAATTTAGATCTGTAGGTACTGTATGTGACTCTTCAAAGAAATCTTCTTGGCTGCATCCTCTTAAAGACTCAAAACCTCTTATAATAGGTTAACCTATAAGACCATCTACTACAACTAAACATCAGAGGACTTACAATTTGAGAGGTCCAAAAAATCCCATCCTTATTTTCTATTGACACATCTAATTGCCTCCATGCACATTTCAGGAAATATATTCATCACCCAGATTTGTAGTTAATTAAAATATATTATTGTTTTAGTTCTATATATATATAGTTAGCTGTATTGTGTATGTCCATGTAGTGACAGATTAAGGATATGGAGTGTCACCATCCCTATTCATCCCTTAAGAGCCGACTAAGGAAGCAAGCTATGCAGAACAACAGCATTGCAGAGAAAAAAAACTTAACAAACTCTAAACCAGCCAAAACCTCCTTTCTAAGGAGAGGCCTATGTCTAACAGTTTGACATTAAAGGCTGTTGACGTTGATGATGATGATGAAAAAATGAGGAGTTATATCTGAATACCGTTATGATCCTTTGTGGTATTGAGTTATATCAAACAAAATAGCTTTTTATTATTATTTTAAGGACAAAGACTTCAGTTGTGAAACCCATAGACTTGGGATGCAACAGAGGACAGTAAACATGTCCAAATTTAACTACAAATCAATAATGATGTCACTAAAAATATGAATTATTAAGTTATCACTATGTGTGCAGTGTTATGTCATTATGATCTTGTAATATTCTGTATTTGTATTCGTCTTGCTTGGTGTTATATTTTCACTCCATAGTACCTTCAATTTTAGAAGTCTTATTAGATTTTTAGGGTTCCAGTAGAACATTTAATTTTAAAAGTTACTTAGTAAAGATTTTTTCAGACATATCACTGTAAAATTATAATCTTAAGCTAATATTTAATTATAATGTTTCTGTAAAATACTTAATTTTTTTTTCTGTAATATATAAGGAGGAAGTCAAGAATAACAAACTCATTTGTACTAATCTTTAATTAGTACAAAGAAGTTTGTTGATTCTTTAGCAGTCTGTACCTGCATTGTTTTCAATTAGAGAGATATTGCATGCATAATTCTTATACTTTGATATAACTAGCCATTTGCTGGCTAAACCGGGTTAGAAACATATTTTATGTAATGTATGGTGGGCTGTAGAAATGGATGGACATAACGAAACGAAAATAGACAAAACCGATACTATAAATTAATGCCATCTAGTGCCATCATTCAGGAACTTGGAAGACTTACAGCTAAAATAACATTTTAGTGAATGGTAAAACAATGTATCAGCCAATGACAAGTCTCCACTTGTGATTAACATTCTACTGCTTACGCTTTCTTAATAATAGAATACATATTAAATCTAATAAGAAATAATAATAATAATAACATAAAATTATTAAATTGCAAATATACGAAAAACAATAAAAACAAATAAAATTATGTGTATATATTAGAAGAAAATATATAAACATTAATCACTACAAAAAACGGTCTGACTTAAATAACTCTTGACTCAGGTCACTTTTGTGCATAAACTTATTAAGGTCGTTCTGTTTGCACAGGATATTAAAATTGCGGCTCGCTCTCACTACCAAGCTGTTCTGTCTATGGTTGGTACAGGCAGATGCTACTCTCATTGGTGGGTTAAAGCATGTGAATTTGGATAGGACATTTAATGAAAATTTAAACGAGTTCCGAACAGTCAATGTCGTTATTAGTAATCTTTAATAAAAGAGTACAGTCAGCAATCTCACGGCTCTTTCCTAAGTGTAGAACATGAAATTTCTTGTATAGATTAGGATAATTAGCAGAGTCGTAAGGAATCTTTTGATGGAAGCACAAGTATTTTATAAACCATTTCTGAATTGATTCAATATCATACAATACAATGTTAATATGACTAATATAGATTAAATGTGCCATTGAAGTTTATCAACTAAAGTTTTGAGATACATATACTTTGTGCCAAACTTTAGTGAGTGGAGTATAGATATATAATTATATTTTTCCGTCATGAAGACTACTAACACCATCTAGTATAATTTTTATTAAATTGGAATAAAGTGTTCACTGGCTTTAAGCTCTTAAAACAATTCTGATCGTGATTGTTCCTGTACCCAATAATGCCACACTGTATTGTATATTACACTAGCCATAAGCAAAACATACATTGATGGTGTGCTGCACAAATGATAAGTAAAATTCAGTTAGGTTTGCTGCAGCTATTATATACATGAGCTGATTTCTGCAACTATGCAAGCCTGTTGCTAGGAATATGAACCCTCTGCAAACTAATTCCTCAACCATTGCCTCTGCTGCTGTGACTCTTTATACAGGGATACCTTATTACTGCACTGACTGCACGGATGGCGTAGTGGTTTAAGCGGTCACCTCACTGCTTCCTTCTGCACTGAGTGTTGTGCACACAGGGCAAACACTTTGTGTGATCAACAAACTGTGTCTTGCTACCAGGGACTTGAAACGTTATTCATATCGGAATTCATTAACGATACCATAACGTTATAATGGGATCGGTACCTCATCAAACATAATGTTTCGATTTTTGTTTAACTAGTATCAGAACGAAACTATTACTGCAAGTATCGTTATAATAACGTTTTATGAGAACGATAAATACGCGATACATATAACGATAAATATAAAACACATTTGCAAACAATCATTTTTGTTTTTAAAGATACTCCTGCATTAGGACATAAACCGCCTGCAAAGTATTTTAAATAGATATATCGTATGTGGAACGACTTTCGACCGCATTGAAGTTCATAGTTTCCCATTTGAGGATGAATTTAAAAGACGATATCATAGAAGACATCTTATTTGTGCCTTCTTACAAGTTATATATTTAACTGCATAAGGTACATAAAAATCAGAGTCTAATTAATATTATAAACAGAGTTGATATACCTATATTATGTAAATTATTTTAGTTAGAAACTGTAAACCTTATGATAACAAAAATGTGCGAGTATATCTTTACGAAGCCGCCACCATGTCCGTCCAAGTACAGAATCAGCAAACAAGACCCGTACCATTGCATCGAGGAGTGAGACAAGGGGACGTTATTTCCCCGAAATTGTTCACAAATGCAATGGAGGACATGTTCAAGACGCTGCACTGGAAAGGGCGTGGCATCAATATCAATGGCGAATACATCTCTCACTTGCGTTTTGCAGATGACATCGTCATCATGGCAGAGACGTTGCAGGACCTACAGCAAATGCTGAATGACTTAGCTGACACTTCTGTACGCATCGGCCTACGGATGAACTTGGATAAAACCAAAGTCATGTTCAACGAACATGTACTACCGGAACCGATTGCGGTACACGGTGCCGTTCTCGAAGTTGTTCAAAATTATGTGTACCTCGGGCAGACATTGCAGTTAGGTAGAAACAACTTCGAGGACGAGGTGAACAGAAGAATTCGGTTGGGTTCGGCAGCGTTTGGGAAGCTACGTCGAGTCTTCTCATCGTCGATCCCACAGTGCCTTAAGACGAAAGTCTTTAATGAGTGCGTCCTACCCGTCATGACATACGGAGCTGAAACGTGGACACTTACGGTACGGCTGGTCCACAAGTTCAAAGTCGCTCAACGTGCTATGGAAAGGGCTATGCTCGGCGTTTCTCTAAGGGATCGCATCAGAAATGAACCAAGGTCACCGACATAGCGTACCGGATCAGCAAGCTAAAGTGGCAGTGGGCTGGCCATATTAGCCGCAGAACCGATAACCGTTGGGGAAAACGAGTTCTTAAGTGGAGACCGCGTCTCGGCAAACGTAGTGTAGGACGCCCACAGGCCAGGTGGAGTGACGATTTGCGCAAGACGGCTGGCAGGAGCTGGATGCGAGAAGCCCAAAATCGATCTAAGTGGCATGCAATGGGAGAGGCCCATGTCCAGCAGTGGACTGCGATAGGCTGATGATGATATCTTTTATACTAAGTTATTTATTAACATGGAATAAAGTTAAAAATAATCGTACATAATTAGCATGGCGTGGGCCTAAGATACAAATCGACACAAAAACCAAACAACAAAAATTTATTTTTATAAAATTTGTAGGGATAAAATATATTAACTTTGTTTCCATGAGGTTCACAGATGCTAACTGAAATTTAAAAAAAAACATCGGTAATATTGGAGTTATTGGCGATTTCCTTCATTTAGATATGTGCACATTGTAAAGAATCACGTATTATAATTGTAGGTTTTGTTTTAGTTTATTTTTGGTCTGGGCGTTTATATGTATAATATGCATGTATTTACAAAAAAAGTACCTATACAAGTATTTATAGCAGTTATTTAGTACCCATAGTACAAGCGCTCTCTCGGTACAAAATTCAATTCCCGAGAGGCAGAATGCCTTTGAAGAGTTTGTTGCCTCCCGTCCAGCTGATTTTTACAAGAAGGGCATCAATAAACTGCCAATGCGTTGGCAAAGATGCGTCGATTGCGTGGGTGATTACTTCGAATAACAGAAATATAAAAGTTGGAAAAAATAAGTACTTTCACTTATTGCATACAAAACGGCAATTTCATAGGTAAAGACCTAATATTAATTGGGATTTTATTATAAAATCGGACACATTGACCTCGAAAAGACTTGTTTATCTTTTGGAGCCAAGAGGCGGGCACTAAAAGTTTATTTTTATTTCTGGTATTTATGGCATGTACATCACTTTTTTTCAAAAAGCTATCTTTGTTTTTATGAACATATATTACATTTTCATAAATATATTGACTTGCCACTGTCATGATATTTATTTCTTTAAATTACTGCCTCAATCGCTCTCTTTTGCAGCACAAAAATAGTTTGAATGTCGGCAGCATTCCCCCACAGCAGAATACCGTACGACATTATGCTATGAAAATAACTGAAGTAAACAAGTCGTTCTGTATCAACATCAGTCAACTCTCGATTTTTTTGTCTACTCGACAATTTATCAATATGTGTGCCCACTGTAGCTTAGAATCTAGTGTTATACCAAAAAAATGTCGTAGTGTCCACAAATTCCAGCCCGAAATCCTTAATTATCACAGTAGTAGGCTTGATGTTTGGCATAGTGAGACGTATACACTTAGTTTTTGGTTCATTTAATAGTAAATTGTTGACGTCTATCCAATGAACCACTTTCGAAATGGCGCTGTTTACGAATGTGAAATCAGGAAGCGGACACTTCCTGATTTCACATTAGTCTAAATAATAGTGATGTATCATCAGCAAACAACACAATCTCGAGATTGTCCTTGACAAGGTGAGGTAAGTCGTTAATATATACTAAAAACAAAAAAGGGCCGAGAATAGAACCCTGTGGAACGCCCATTTCTACCACAGAGCCTAGAGACCGCTCACCATTAATATCAACTTTTTGAATCCTATTACATAGATATGAGGGAAGAAGTTCCAGGGCTTTATTTTTGATACCATAGTGCTGTAATTTCCTGATCAGCGTTTCATGAACAACACAATCAAAAGCCTTAGATAAATCGCAAAAGATACCTAGAGAATCGTGGGCATCCTCCCAGGCATCAAATATATGTTTTACTAGCTCAACACTGGCATCACTTGTGGAGCGACCCCTTGTAAAACCAAATGGTCTATTGTGTAATAAATTATTATTATTAAAAAAACTTTGCAATTGATCATACATAATTTTTTCAAAAGTTTTGCTAAGTACTGGTAGTACTGAGATAGGTCTAAAGTTAGTTGGGTCAGATGTACTACCAGATTTGAATAAGGGAATAATTTTACTAGACTTCATAAGATCAGGAAATACACCACTATCAACACATTGATTAAATGTATATGACAATTGATTAGGCACAAGAGATATAATTGTCTTAGTAATTAAAACAGAATTTCCCACTAGATCGGTTGTTTTTTAAACATTAATAGTGTTAAAGGCTTTAATAATTTCAAAGGGGGACACATATTGGAACTTAAATTCACTATCAATCCTACTAACATTCTCTTTTAAAATTGATTCTGCAAGGCATGGTGAGGAGTTGAAAGATTTAGTAGTTGATACAGGAATGTTAGTAAAAAAATTCTCAAATGCAGCAGCACCC
Organism: Arctia plantaginis; assembly: GCA_902825455.1. NCBI lineage: Eukaryota > Metazoa > Arthropoda > Insecta > Lepidoptera > Erebidae > Arctia > Arctia plantaginis. The sequence goes on from CADEBD010000303.1 coordinate 4,829,145, forward strand.
TCAGCATTTGATGTGATAAATTTATTGTTTATGTTTAAATTAAATTCATTATCACGGCATTGATTTTTGCCAGTTTCACTATTAATAATTTTCCAAGTAGTTTTAATCTTATCATTGCTACTTTTAATCTTTGAACTTATAAAACGAGACTTAGCCGGTTTACAAAGTTTCCTAAACAGCTTTGAATATTCTTTAACATAATTATGAAACTGTTGACTTTTATTATAATTCCTCTCATCGTATATAATCTTTTCCTACTTTTGAGTAAGCCAGATAGCCCATTCACTAAATGTGGCGTTACCTTTAACCACTAGCGTTTTTAGTGTAAAAATGGTGTTAAATGTTAAAGAAAAAGTTTCAAAACTATTATAATAAGTATTAGGGTTATTCTCCACACAGAGTACAGAATTATCAAAAGCAGCTTTAAGTTTATCCTTAAAGTTTTCACAGGACACAGGCCTCTCCTTAGAAAAAAGGTTTTAGCCTACTATACCACGCTGGCCAGACGGTGATTGTCCATCTAGACCAGAGATGCACAGACCGCGGCCCTCCGGTCGAATACTGGTGGCCCGCCGACAGCAAAAATAATACCCTCGTGTATTCGAAAAATATTGAATTCTATTCCAGAATGAAACCAAAAAAAATATGTTCGAAAAGTAATTTGAATCTCGCGCGCGCTATCTTAAGTGCGGTTATCGGTGCGCCGTGCATGCGTCGATAACAGCGGTCGGTAATGTTCGTGCTGATCTCGGTTAAATTCGTTTCTTGAGGAAGCGCCGCGGCCGGCGGCGCGGCGACGACGGCAGCGCGGCACATTCAACGTAGATTTCCCGTCAAGTGCCGTGTATAATTGTGTTGTGAAATCGTAAGTAAAACTCTCTTATTAATAAGTGTTTCCTTACCTATTTAATCAATTATTTTTGGTAATTTAAAAAAGGATGGGTAATTTAAGTAGGTACTGTAATTATTTTTAGGTGCTGTGTTAATCCTAGCCAGGATTAGAACGCAACATGGACAAGCCAGGACCTAGTAAAAAACGTAAGGTTAAAGATGAAAATCGGCAGTTTCAAGAAATTTGGACTGAGAAATACTTTTTTGTATGGTCGCATAACAAAGTCGTTTGTTTAATTTGCAAAAATTCTGTTGCGATTGCAAAGGAATATAATGTAAAAAGGCACTATGAAACGCAGCATCCTACGTTTACCAAGTTTACAGGCGAATTAAGAAAGCAAAAAATGTTGTCTTTAAAACGGGAGCTTATTGGTCAGCAAGCTATGTTTACAAAACCCATTCAAGATTCAGAAACAGCTACAGAAGTTAGTTATGAAATTTCTCGAATGATAGCAAAGCGAAGTCGCCCCTTCAATGATGGGGATTTTGTAAAAGAATGCATAGAAATTGCCGCTAAGAAAATGTGCCCAGAAGCAGCAAAATAGTTTGAGAAAATTCAACTGAATCGTATGACTATCCAAAGACGAATTATGTCTTTGTCAGGTAATATTGCGGAACAATTAAATGAAAAACTAAGATCATTGAATTTTTTTCATTAGCACTCGACGAATCCACTGATATTAGTTCCACAGCTCAACTTCTCATATTCATACGAGGTGTTACTCAAGATTTTGAAGTCTTAGAAGAGTTATTAGGAATGTGTTCATTGAAAGGTCAAACCAGAGAAGTTGATATACTCAATGTACTTTTGGATGAGCGTTCAAAAACTAATTTGGACTTATCAAAATTAATGGGAGTTGCGACTGACGGTGCTCCTTCGATGATTGGTGTCAATTCTGGGCTAGTTACTTTGCTGAAAAAGCATCTGCAAGAAAAAAACATAATCGCTGAAGATCTCATGCAGTTTCACTGCATTATACACCAAGAAGCCCTCTGTTCTAAAAAAATTGAATTTCAAAAATTGAATTCAGAAATTGAATTTCAATTTCATGTCATGAAAGTGGTAATTTCGACTGTAAATTTCATAAAATCACGAGGACAATCACAGGCAATTCAAACAATTCCTTGATGACATCGAAAGCGAATATGGAGATTTACTGTATTATACAGAAGTAAGATGGCTAAGTCGTGGATTGACACTTGAACGATTTCTAAATTTAATAGGAGAAATTGGAATATTTCTGGCGGAAAAGCAAAGGGATGTCCCGGAACTTAAAAATCCTGATTGGTTGTGTGATTTGGCTTTTTTAGTTGACATTACAAAACATTTGAATGTCTTGAACACACGGCTTCAAGGCAAAAATCAACTGATATCCCAGCTCTACGCTCATGTATCATCCTTTCAATGCAAGCTGACACTTTTCAGATCGCAATTGACTTCTGGAAATTACAATCATTTTCCGAGTTATAAGAAAATGGCTGAAAAATTCAACAAAACTGCGATTAATTTCAGTTATGTAGAAAAGCTAGATATTTTGATTCAATCTTTTCAAGACAGATTTTCGGACTTTAAAAAAGTGAAACCTCTGTTGGACATATTCAGCAATCCTTTCACGATTTCAGTTGAAAATGCGCCAGAGTCAATGCAGTTAGAAATTATCGACATTCACAACGACCAAGATTTACGCAACAGATTCAACGAAGGAGACTTGCTGAACTTTTACCGCTGCATTGATAAAAATACGTACAAAGAGTTGCGCATAAACGCTCTGAAATGTGCCAGCTTATTTGGTTCTACCTATATATGTGAACAAACCTTTTCAATACTAAACATTAATAAAACAAAAAATCGAAACCGCCTTGCAAATGAAAGTTTGGAAGCAGTTTTACGTGTTGCTACAAGTAAATTTGAGCCAAATATTTATCAATTCTTTATTGTCTTTAATTACCTATACTTCTGGCGGCCCGCCATCAGTTCATAATTTGCCCGAGTGGCCCCTAGTCTTAATAAGTCTGTGCATCCCTGATCTAGACATATTAATAATCTAAGGTACTGATATTATAGCTGAAATATTTTTTTTTTGGTTGAATGCGCTCATCTCAGGAACTACTGTACTTAATAATTATTTTACCATGTACATTAAAATTATTATAATATCTTTAACTGCAACAATATCTAAGAATTTTAAGCTTTTTGACGAATGATATCATAGTAAATAAAAAATAGTAAATAAATTACTTTAGCCTATGTACCTATATTAAAGCTATCGATGTACAGTGTCTTATTATTAGCGCTAAATTAAAGTGTTTATGTACCTATCTAAGTGCGACGTTGTCGCAAAGTACGTGTGTGCGAAAGGTGGCGGTGGTAGATACTAGGTAGGTAGCGAAATAATACCAAGTATGAAATACATCTCAAATAAGATTAGGATCGCGCTTGCGACAACTTCACTAACGGCTGGTTCCAAAATTCTTCTGTCCGTGGATTTGGTTACTAGCGATAGATATTTGACATTGTCTCCATTCAGAATAAATAAATAAAATAAATAAATATAATATGTTATTGAATATATTCACACAACGCCATCTAGTCCCATACTAAGCAGAGCTTGTGCTATAGGTACTAGATAACTGATATAAATATATACTCGTATATACTTTTTTTTTAGTTACATACATATTATACATAGAAAGCCCAGACCAAATCAAACATTAAATGTTCATTCACACATTTAAAGATTACATCCATAGTCCATTCGTTATGCGTTATGTAAATAGTGACTCATCGATCAAGCTCTACTACACACATCAAAAAAGTCTAAGCAACATGTACGGTTTTGAACGAGTTTTACTATTGTAATGACTTTTTATTTATTTTATAAATAATAACCAAGCATTCTTTGATGCATTAGAGACTCTTCAATTCTTTCATTCAACAAAATCTTTCATTCAATTGTTAATTTAATCATAATGATTAACAAAATGTGTACCGTAATATACCATTAACAAAATTTGTTAACGTCATTTTTTTTAAATTACTTGGTAATTCAATACAAAGTGTGACCGCCTCTGTTGTTAAAAACTTGTCGGCAACGATTTTTAATTGAATTTATAAGATTGTTTATCTGATCTTACGGCAATCGCTCCCAATGGAATTTTAACAAGGCTTTTCGACAACCCAACAACTGATTGTTGGGTTGTCGAAACTCCGTCCAGGTTTTCTAGAACACGTCTCTGAAACATGTTCCATGCGATGGGATTCGTGCAGCCTTTTGCAGTTTGTTGTATGTCGAGCAGTTGTACTCCTGATGTAACATAACGGCGCCAAAGACTAATCACGCTTCTATTGACAGCAAAATGTCGAGATACCTGGGACTGATTTCTTTCCGCTTGTGACATTCCTACAACTGTCTATATTTTATCAGCAATCAAATGGCATCCAAATAACATAAAAAATTACTTACCATTCAATTATTTTTTTTAAACTTTGTATCTCAAAATGATAAACTGAAATAAATACAAAATTTATCAAGCAAAGAAAACACCTGAAATCAAAAAAATAAAAAACATGCAGTTTCTGTAAACGATGTGTATTGCTTAGACTTTTTTGATGTGTGTAATATCAACTAACTATAATAATTAGAGACCGGATTATATGCAACATAAAAAGCTTGTTATATGCATGCAAATATGATAAATTGTAAAATTAAATGATAAATTGTAGGAACCCCCAAAAAAAAAGAGAAAAGTAATTTTAATTTTTTATTTCAAAATCAGCATACAATGAGTAAATTATTTTTTTATTGACGAAAATATGTACAGTAACATTACATATCATTAAATATATATTTTTTATCTTAACTGTCAAAACAAACCCGCGCGGCTACTGGCTCTGCGTTCCGGGTCGAATTCGCAATATTATCGCTTTTATCGCATTTTGGAACACAGGGTGAATGCACTGCACTCGGAAAAATATTGTATATGTACCGATAATATGCATCATAACTAGATCTTAGGTAAAATATGCTATTACCGTTGAGAATGGCTTGTTGTGATTGGCACCGAGTCTGCTCGCAAAGCCAATAGCCAGATAGCCAACTATTTAATGTGTTGTCATTGAATTTCCTTATGAGGTCAATTATGATCATTGATCATATTCCACAAGATCGGTGTCAGTACATCGCCATGTGGGTTGCCGCCAACTAATTTGGCCACCTGTGACTTCGTTTGCTGAGCATATGGGTAAACCAATATATTAGGACCAGTTTTATTCTTCTCGGCTTGGGCACGAACTTTACTTTTACTGCCCTTCCTCCTTTATAAACGTATCTTAATGCAAGGCAAGGTTGCAACAAGACGGCCAGTATTTTAATGATGAGTAGTCCTCCCCACTGAAACAGTGTAATTAAATACCATCTGGTCCATCCGTTTTGAACCTTACGGGTCGAACCTTCACCAAAGGGGATGCCCCCTTAGCTTATAGTACAAAACCAAAACCCGAAGCCCCAGGCCTTCTTCGATAAATGGGCTATCCAACACTAAAAGATTTTTTTCTTTCCAACCAGAATGACAATTTTCGTAATAAAAATTCGATCACAATGCCGTTCCGATCTACTCTCGATCTCACAAATGTCATAAAAGGTATTTTCTTAGTAAAATAGTAAAGTATTACTAAGACTAGCAGATTACCGATTCAACTTCTAGTCAAAATACGATATAATCACATTACTATGAAAATTTGCTGTTTAAAACTTTACTATGAAAATTTTATGTTAAAAAAAGTTACTTACACGCCTAAATTGGGAAGTTCAAACAATAGCTCGAACAGGTCAAGGACACACTAGCAATTCGAAATGGCAGGTGCCAGAAAATTCTGGCACGCCGTCATCGCGACGGTAAGACCCGTTATGGAGGATTGGCTAGAGAGGCGTCACGGGACCCTCTCATACCGACTGACGCAGGTGATCACTGGGAAAGGATGTTTCGGGGATCATCTGTGTCTGATCCGCAAGGAGCCAACGCCTGAGTGCCACCACTGCGATGGCCAGACCGTGGACACGGCTCTCCACACGCTAGCGGAGTGCCCGGCGTGGGTTGAGCAGAGGCGAGACTTCGTGGCGACCATCGGAGTGGGAGTTCTCTCGCTCGATAGCCTGATTGCGGCTATCGTGCGGAGCGAGAGTGCGTGGAACTCTGCCGTCTCCTTCTGCGAGAAAGTTATGCTTGCGAAGGAGACGGCGGAGCGGGACCGGGAGAGGTTTCGAACTCTCCCGGCCCGCCAGGCCTGGGAACGGGCCAGGTACCGCAGGCGACTCAGTCGCCGGAGGGCGCAGAATGACCTCCGTCCTCCATAAGCGCAGGCCTGGGGGTGACAGGTGAGGCCATCTGTCACCCTAGCGGAAGCAGGCCGGGGTGGCGGCGAGCGCGTTGCGAAGCGCGCTCGCTTCCAGGGAGCAGAGGGAACATGGGGTTCCCACACGGGGGGGGGTCGTCTACTCGTCTGTAGATGGCCCGAGGTATGTCGGGGCACCAGGGACTTCTTTTCTAGGGTATACCTGGTTCCCCGCCTATTAGTACCCGAGACGGCGTGCGGTTTTAGTCGGTTCGAGTCCGACATGCCACCGATAGGTGGTATCCGAGGGGATTTCCGCACGGAAAAAAAAAGGTGACAGAAAATTGCTTTTGATGTTGCTATTAATACACACTAATGCTAAAAGTAGAACATATATTTTTTGTCATAAGGACCAAATTAACATTATACAACATGAAACGTAATCGCTAAACGATTGCTTTTATAAATTTATTTCGGTAAATGAAAGTTTCTATTTTATTTAAAATAACAAAACTTAGCACGTTATATAAACGTACCTTCGTGGAAAATTCTTTCAGTTTCAAAATTTCGTTCGACATTATGAACTTGTAGGCTTTCCCTGACAAATTATGAATTTGGTAACTTGGGAAAACATTTCTTGAGTCTAAAAAGTAACCAATTTTCATGTCGAAATGTTTTGTAGGTATTCATGTTAAACAAAAGTGCATTGAAAACGGTGATGTCAACATCCAGTCTATACCGATGGTTCTAAAGGAGCGAAAGGAGTAGGTTCAGCTGTCTTCGACCCTGTGTCGGGATGTTATGTAATGTTGAGGATCGATTCTAATAGTTAAATTACGCAAATTGGATTAATTGCAATAGCAGAAGCGATATAGTATATTGAATAATATATTGATTCAATTAATTCTGACCGATTTGTCATTTTGACAGATTCAAAAAGTGCTCTGCAACATTTGGCTCGTTCTCTCTCTCACGGGAGAGGTATACCGATTGCCTACCGAATATTGGAATCGGTCTTTAGACTACAATCACGACACAAAGAGTAATCCTACTACAATGGAGTCCATCCCTTATTCAGATACAAGCAAACGAAACCGTTGATGACACTTGCTAATCGGGTTGTTGATATTATTATCATGTCATGGTATTGCGTTGAAAAATTCTTTCGATTCGATCCGCTATTCAATGTATTACAATATGATTTAATGCGTTAATTACTATACTTGTACCTAGTAACTTCCATGGAAATCACTTGGATAGATGACACTCCACCACTTTGTACATTTCAAGAAACTTAATGCGTCGCATCGACCAAATTGTTGCCTGTGTTATGTCTGGACCCATATTTACAAAGTTCAAACCATCAAGATAAAAACATGCTCCCGCCTCAAAGACAGACAATGCATTCGTGGAGGCATGCCGACTGGAAGACGGGCACGCGGGGCTCTCTTATAACCTTGTTTACTCTATTAATCCAGCAACACAAATATGTTGTAAAATTTCAATTCTTGTCTCATACATATATTCGTCAACTTGACCGAGTCTCAAAGTCTTAAGTCCACCGCCGCCTATGAACTTGGTGATGTCATCCCATAAATATGTACTACATTTTTTTAAACAGGTAATACAGTCAAATAGAATAACTCAAATAACTCAAAATAGGTAAACTTTCAAAATAATTGCATACTTTGTATAAATATATATACGAGTATAAATGTTCAGTTACAAATTTGGTGTTTGTAATCTTCTATACTTACACATATACTTATAAATAATACATTGAGAGATTTTTGTACTCTTTTTTTCTAACAAATTTTGCGCTTTATTTGAAATATTTAAAGATTATAATGTAGAAGAGGATCAATATACTACTAATATAGGGTCTACCAATAAGAACGTCCTGGTTTAAAAATTGAATAAATCACAATTTTTTATGAAAAATGCATCCGATTGATTTTTTTGATAGATAATTTTATGCAATTTATGTTTTAAATAATATATCGGCCATATGACCGCCGCGGCTCTTTTTGCAGATGGTCACCCGCTCACGTCAATTTTCGATGACGCGGTGCACCATTTCGGCCGGTATGTCGGCTATGGCTCGTCGAATGTTGGTTTTTAGGTCAGGAATTGTAGCTGGATTATTTCTGTACACTTAAGATTTAACGTAACCCCAAAGAAAATAGTCTAAAGGTGTTAAATCAAACGATTTTGGTGGCCAACTGATCGGTCCATTTCTCGAAATTAACGACTCACCAAACTTTCCACGCAATAATTCCATGTTCACTCGAGTAATGTGAGGTGGTGCACCGTCTTGTTGAAAATAAAGGTCGTCTGCATCAATATCATCAAATTCCGGAAAGAAATATTCGGTTAACATCGAGTCATAGCGCTCGCCATTCACAGTAACAGGGTTTCCTTCGTCACTTTCAAAGAAGTACGGACCAATGATTCCACCGTACCATAAACCGCACTAAACTGTTATTTTTTGCGGATGCAATGGTGATTCATGAACCACACGTGGATTTGACTTACTCCAATAGCGACAATTTTGTTTATTAACAAATCCATTGAGCCAGAAATGGGCCTCATCGGAGAAGATGATTTTACGATGAAAATCGTCATCGGCTTCCATCATTTCCAGTGCATAATCGCCAAATTCACGATGGATACAATGGTCGGATGGCTTCAATTCTTGTGCCAAAACAATTTTGTATGGGTGTAGGCCCAAATCCAACCGCATAATACGCCAGGTGGTCATTGGAGAGAGTCCCAACTCTTGTGAACGGCGTTGAATTGATCGATTTGAATTCGCATCAACACTGGCCTGAACGGCTGCGATATTCTCTTCACTACGGGCATTTCTTTGTCTCACAGGCACAGCAGTATCGTGGAGAGTGAATTCACTTTCAAATTTTGTTATTATGATTTGTTATTACGATTTATAGCGCGCACAGAAGGAGCACTATGACGACCGTTTTTTGCGCGAAGCGCTCTTACTGTAGCGGTAGGAGCACGCGAATTTGCGTAATAATTGTCCAAAATTGTCCAAATTTCCGAGCGTTGGTTTATAGTGAAACGTGACATGATAAAATGGCAAACCTTACTGAACACAAATGTCAAGAGACATCAAAGATCCATCATCAAACATGGCCGCTATGAGCTGTCAAAACCAGGTCATCCCTATTGGTAGAGCCAAAGGTAAAGTAAAGAATAATGTCTTTACTTTCGTAATAGGGATAATTATAGGGAAAGTAAAGACAATGATTCTAGTTCTAGTTGTACCTGTGAATGATATAGGTAGTTGTAGGTCAAATCAAGAGTCACGAGTGTGTTTTCGCCCTTTGTGTGCTTCTTAGAAGTAGGGGAAGGTGTGGTTGGGCACCGGTTACTTTACGCAATTGGTGAGTACACTCCAGAGATACAACGAAAAAATTGTTCAATAACGGGTTGAACAATTTTTTCGTTGCATCTCTGTGAGTGTTTCACTCGGGTCGAGCTGTTCCTATTCAATATATCAGGAACTACTGTTTCGAACTGAAATTTCTTTTAGTGTATGATAGCCCATTTATGAAAGAAGGATATAGGCTATTTAACATCGCGCTACGACCAATAAGAGACGATCATCAATGAAAAACGAGTGTACTTTAGACCACACGACTGAAGTTACACTTCTTGGCTATGAAAGAAAGAGAGAAAGAAAATGTGTGCTCGTACCTCTCTCTCTTGCCCCTACAGTAATATACGAAACGCAACTCTATCTTTTTCTATCTTCACTAACTTATATCTACCTCTCAACTTCCGTTCGCCCCGCCCGATCGCAATTTTCGTAAAGCTCTCGTCACGCATTCACCAGCTTACTAACCAAGTCAAACGTGCCTAAAGAGGTTTTACTTCAAAAAATGGTGCAAAACGAAAAAAAATATTGAGAGACGCAGACGAAGTTGCACGGGTCAGCAAGTGTATCATAAATTATGATCAAAAATTTACAAGCAGACGACCTCTAGTATAAGTTTTAATTCACAATTAATTTAAGCATGAATTGTGTTCATAACAACATGAACTAATTATTTTTTTATTACGCACAACACGACACATAAGACGTAGATAGGTAACTGTGGTATAAATGTAATCCGACACTGTCAGCTCTAATCAGTGCTTCTTTGCGGGTTCCAAGACAATTTAATTTTTTTTCCTGGGACTTCCCGAGTGTCATAACTCGGTGTGTTCGTAGGTCACTGCTGTTTATCCTGATGTACAGGAGTTACAGTGGTGGGCGTAGGGATTAGTGCCATAAAAAAAAACAAGTATCAATGATTTTTATGCATATTCTTGTTAATTTATTGTCACAATAGATTCCACCGTAGTTTAATATCTGTCAAATTTTGTTGAGAATAATCAAGAGTTGATAGTTGCGGCTATGACTAACAATAAGTTTTTAACATTAATTACCGCTGTCAATGTTATCGTCATATATGGCACCCACGAAAAAACTTAAAGAAATAAATAACTAATGTTTTTCGTTTTGTGTATTCGATATAACGAATATCAAAAATAGGTGTGTTATCATCACAGGTACAATGTCGGTAACTACGTGAGAATGTCATCTGCTGCGGAAACGCTTCCGGCGTCAAACACTCGCAGGCACCCACCCGACACGTCGCTACCGCCGCCTGAAAACCCATTTGGTCGTTGCAATGGCGGCAAACATACAGTGCACTGGTTCCGAAAAGGATTACGACTCCACGACAACCCCGCATTGAGGGAGGGTCTAACCAATGCCGTCACGTTTCGCTGTGTATTCATCATAGATCCGTGGTTTGCCAGCTCATCTAATGTCGGCATAAACAAATGGAGGTAATTTTAAAGATTTCTAATATTATCCTTGTTATTCGCTTCAAAATCATGCTACATTATACTGTATTTCCAGATTTCTGCTGCAATGTTTAGAAGACTTGGATAGAAGTTTACGAAAACTGAATTCACGCTTATTTGTGGTTCGTGGACAACCGGCAGATGCGTTACCTAAATTATTTCGAGAATGGGGAACAACTGCATTGACCTTCGAAGAGGACCCAGAGCCTTATGGTCGCGTTCGCGACCACAATATTATGTCAAAATGTCGCGAGGTTGGCATAACTGTCACGTCTCGTGTATCACACACCCTCTACAAATTAGACCAGTAAGTATAAAAAGCATGTTCAAAGTTCCTGTTATTATACAATACGACGACACATACAAAACTGTAATAACTTTCGGAAATAAATAATTACTTGCAAAGAAATGTCGCTATCCACATTCTTGGCAGATAAGAGCTTGTCACGAGTTCCTAATGCGCAGAGGTTACGGCGCAAGCGCAGTCATAGCAAAAATGTGTTAAAGACGTAAAGATATCACAAGCTACGTGTGAATTGTATACTACGCATACGTTCATAAATTGCAACTCGCGCGTGATATAATAGCACTATTACATCGGCCAGGAGACTCGCAGGCTCAAAAGAGATCGTGCGGTACCCTCTTATGACACTGATGGACAGCACTCGCTGCGGTTGTCGTATGCACGCGATGCACCAACCAACTTGGGGACCAGACCTCGGAAATGATGTCCGAACTCCCATCCATCCATCGAGTACGATGATACCTCATCGAGGGCTTGATGCCAATACGAGTGGCTCCTACAATAAGGCTGGCTCCCTCTGGTGGCTTCTGAAAGAACAAGGCCTCGGATCTGCGCAGAGCCACTTCGAGAACCAGCCGCTCGATCCGCTCCACGACTTGGGCAACCCCGGCCGTGGCTCTCAGGGTTGCCTAACGGTGCGTCTTGCCGCCACTTTTCCCGTAATTTCGGAAACTGGCCCCGCTCGAGAAATGCGCTGAAGAACCCTGAATGTAGCATTTGCCAGACATCTGTCCTGCCCATTTTTTTTAAAGCAGGTATCGATTTTGCGCTTTTTAATGTCGACGCTACAAAACAGGATATTTCATAACTTAACAAAGATATTTACATTATTAACGAGAATATAGTTATGCCAAAACCTTAGATCGCGAATATTTCATTTTTGAAATTTACGCGGAGCAGAACATCTTGCGAAAGATGTTTGTCTCTTTTTAAATATGTTTTTTTGGCCATTTGTTGAGTACGGTTATTCAAGTTTAATTTAATATTGATCTTGATTTATCTTTAAGCGTGGCTGCAAGTTTTTGGATGTTTGTGACAATTTTAGGCAAGCTATGTTCCTAGTTGTTCTTACTCATGCATTTATTAAACATGCGTTTTTTTAAGAATATTTTATAATACAGACCGAAATTTAAATCCATTTTAAACTTCTAATTCTTAAAAAACATCATCGCATGGGAGCATGAATTTTCGGGACGAAACCTGTTCATGATCTGCATCTTTTTCCAACAACACATGTTATTTTGAAGGTAGTATTTAAAAGAAGGGAAGACTTATTAGGTACGTCATAGGCGAGTGCATTGTTAGTTGTATTGTTGAGATTTCAAGTTAGAAAATAATATAATTTAATGCATTATATCCTTGAGAGTCGAGATAAATTATTATATCTACAATAAGTGTTTTGTTTGAAGAAAATTTTGCGTTACATGTCTTTATTAAATTTTATAAAATCACGACGAGCTGCTTCGTATATTTCTGGGGGTATCGATGATATTAGATTCACATTTGAATTTGAATCGAATAGTGACTATCATGAAAAAAATCACTGCACTAACACTTAACATGTAATAATTTTGTTAATTAAAAGTATCGATAACTATAATAAATCTATCAACAACCCTGTCTCTTTCACGTTTTTATCACGAAATTTCCTCTCTCCAACGCCATTGACGCCTTAAGCGTCGACTAGTTACGGTAAAATATGGTAATGAGTTAATTGTTTATTGTTACAAAATCAATATTTATAGAGGCATATATAATGTAAAATGAGTAAAGTGTAATTAAAAAAAAATGAATTACACTAAGAAAACAAGGGGTTTCACTTATCTTTATAGACTAGGCCAGCATTAAGTCTTGCGCTTAATACTTTGTTATAGGATGCATCATTCAATTTTTTTTTTCAAAAAACTTGTAACTAAATCCATCCGCCAAAAGTCTAGGCTCTGTTTCCTGTAATTACAGTTCCTTTTTCACGTGTAATTTTATACAAGCAAACAATTTTCATTTAAACAATAAACGTATATTTCGACATGTAGGACAGGTAATCGAAAGCCTGATTATCTAGTATCCGGCCACACAATTAGCCATCTTATTACCTGTAACTTTTTATTTAATCCACAACATGAGCTCAAAAATTATTGCCTATAATTTTAGACTACAAAGTATATATTTAAAGCAGGCAACACTTAGGTAGTGTGACTATTTGCTATTTTTAAGAATGTATATAAATAACCTCAATCATGAAACAAAATTAATATTACAGGATTATAGAACGTAATGGGGGCAAAGCTCCACTGACGTACCACCAGTTTCAAGCATTGATCGCCAGCATGCCTCCACCACCTCCGGCTGAGAAACCGATAACAGCACATATGCTCAATGGAGCTACCACGCCCCTCACTGACGATCATGACGATCGGTTTAGTGTACCTACTCTCGAAGAACTTGGTAAGTGAAACAACCGAATTGTTTGGATAAAATAGAATATGAAAGTATTGCTTAAGTCACTGTCATCTGGACAAATGACGTATTTTATACAAAAGCCTAATTTCCTAGTCTACATTTACCTATTTACTTATTCTTTTAAATAATTTAATATTTTAGTACTTAATGAAGTGGGCACGTATTATTGTACCCACTACACTAATGACAGTCATTCATTAGTGTAGTGGGTACAATAACACGTGCCTACTATTGACTTCTAGGTTGCCTGCTCTAAGCAACCTTAACATCATTATCTTCGTGTAAAAATGCTTCTAACTTTACTTATGTATTGCTAAATTAGATTAAGTCATTACTTCCGAAGTTGCTCGATTCGACGAAATGTATGTTAACATCGCAGGATTCGAGATTGAAGCGTTAAAACCCCCAGTCTGGATTGGCGGAGAAAGTGAAGCGTTAGCTAGATTGGAAAGGCATCTGGAACGAAAGGCGTGGGTGGCGTCATTCGGCAGGCCTAAAATGACACCACAGTCGTTACTTGCGAGCCAGACAGGATTATCACCATATTTAAGGTAAACAGAAACATTTGTTATCAATGTATTCTGATAAATAAGTTACATTACGTCATTTAAAAATATCGTCATTTCAGATTCGGTTGCTTGTCAACTAGATTATTTTATTATCAGCTGACAGAACTGTACAAAAGAGTAAAACGGGTGAGACCACCGCTTTCTCTACACGGACAAATATTATGGAGGGAATTCTTCTATTGCGCGGCAACAAGGAATCCCAACTTCGATCGTATGGAGGGCAACCCCATATGCGTTCAAATACCATGGGAGAAGAATCAAGAAGCTCTAGCGAAATGGGCTAGTGTAAGTCCATTGACACGTAACACTATGGCCCTACAATACTATTGTGATCTTATGTTTTTTCCTATGGTTACTGCCTGCACACACACATTGTGCCTAGCGTATAGTAGAAAATGATGATGATGATGATGAACAGATACCTATATAATATACCTTTTGAATGCAAAATAGTGAAATAATTAATTGAGTGGGCTTATTAAAAGGGGGGTGATAGATTTTATGAAGACATAGAAAGTATTTTAATATTGTCCTTCCAAACATTTTATTAAGGGTATCCACAAACCATCCGTGTGATGACGGATCAAGAATACAGTGTCACCACCCCTATTCTTAAAAGAACTTAAATACGGTGTAATCGTTCCAGTAAATTTATGCTAGCGAAGTTATTATTTTAGGACAAAACTTATAAGTTGATTTCAATCATCTTAGGGAGATCGTCCCTCTCGACTGTACCAGCTTAGAATAATTAACAATATTTCTAGGCAGTGGAGTCCCATATTACCGTGTTATAAATACGATTAATGTCATATTAACAGGGCAAAACTGGATTCCCGTGGATAGATGCAATTATGATACAGCTAAGGGAGGAAGGTTGGATTCACCATTTGGCGCGGCATGCTGTCGCTTGTTTTCTTACAAGAGGTGACTTGTGGATCTCTTGGGAAGAAGGAATGAAGGCAAGGCTTTATTATTTGTTAATATTTGATCGATCAAAATTTCTGAACACACACAGCATTATTAAATGAAATTATTTTCCTTTTTTGCAATGAATAAACAGTCCGTTAAGGTTAGTTGTACTAAAAATCAATTTCAAAGAAATGGTACAGAATCTGTAATGCCTAAATTATACACATTGTAAGTATATTCGTATACAAAAAATTATGAATGATAATAATATAATGCTGTTAAGTTATAAATTTAAAATGCAAACAAAACACACTAGTGATGTCATTTTCTTCATGGTGTATATATAAACGGATTAACGAACGAATGAATGTTGTGCTTGGCGGCTTGGTGTTAATGAGTGGAGGATCCGCGTACCACCAGGTATTCGACGAGCTGTTGCTGGATGCAGACTGGTCCGTCAACGCCGGCATGTGGATGTGGCTCTCGTGTTCTTCATTCTTCCAGCAATTCTTCCACTGCTACTGTCCTGTCAGATTTGGCAGAAAAACAGACCCTAATGGAGATTTTATAAGGTTTGTAAACACACACACACGCACACATATGCAAAGCATTTACACGCACGAACATGAACATTTAGAATTCACGTCTAGTATATTTGTATAATTACAAAATTTTAATAGTTATATAAGGTACTTCATTCACTTTAAATTGCATATGCCTTAATTTAAGTACGTGTCTAAACTTAAAATATTTTTTGTTTGAAGTAGAAATAGTATTATTGTTTATAAAAGTAATTGAAATAAATGTAGACTACAAAATACACTACCATTTGTACTTGCCGATACCTTGCTATCTTGGTATATGGTCCTATCTGACAGGCACGGCCCGGAACAAAATTCATAAAACTAATTGAAATATTTATATTTGTACAGTATTTATTGCATTTTTTAAAATTAATTTAGCTATTGTCTTTTTTTAATTTTCTCGATGTAGTTAGAAGAAAAACATCAGCGGCTACTTCTACACGATTTTAAGAGCAATAAACTACCTTTTCAAATTGTGTCATGTATTTACTAGTCGTGTCAATAGTTATTATTTTAGGACATACTTCACAAGCGCTTTCTATACCCAATCTAAACATAACTTGTACTAAGAGGGGAGGTCCAAAAGTTCGGGGAATGTAGGGGATGGAGTGGGGCCAGGGGCGCTCGCTTAGTTAGTGTCATACTAGTTGGGGACTCATCATTAGTATATAAATTAAGTTTCAGCCCTATTGCTTCATGCAAACCGTTTATGGAGGACAGTGCCCTAGTAAATCAATGATTTACAAGTAGCATGGTCCTTTTAAACATGGTTGGGCGTCGATTGAAAACGACCCTCGCTCAGGAAGGCCAGTTGAGGCCACCACATCTGACATCGTCGAAAAAGTAGAAAAAAATGTAATGGAGGACACCCGTTTAAAGAAAAACAGTTATCTGCATAGTTGGAGTATCAGATACGGGTGGTATCTTTTGCGAATCCTACATGACCACCTGGGTCTGACAAAAGTCAGTGCAAGATGGGTACCGAGAATGCTCACGCCGCTTCAGAATCAACAGCGCGTCGATGCGTCAAAACAATTTTTGGAGTTGTGTGGAGACGAACCTGCACAGATTATGGAGCGGATTGTTACCGGAGATGAAACATGGGTTCATCACTTTGAGCCTGAGTCCAACCAAGAGTCCATGCAATGGCATAAAAAGGGTACACCACCGCCAAAGAAATTAAAAGTGTCGGAGTCGGTCGGAAAGTTGATGGCTACTGTTTATTTGGATTGTGAGGGGATAATACTCATTGATTACAAAGAAAAGTGAAGAACTATTACCGGAGAATACTACGCAACGATACTAGAGAAATTAAAGGAGGCCATCAAAGAAAACGTCAAGGAAAATTAACCAAGGATGTGTTGCTCTTGTAAGACAACGCGCCGGTTCACAAGAGCAGAGTTGCAGTGGCTGCTCTGCATAAGCATGGCTTCGAAACACTGGTCCACCCACCCTACAGTCCAGATCTGGCCCCAAGTGATTTTTATTTGTTCCCCAATTTAAAAAAAGACTTAGGGGACGCAAATTTGCCGACGACCAAGAGGTAAAGGAGGCAATTTTAGCTAATTTTGGGGCAAAGAAAAAAAATATATTTTTACTATGGTTTAAAAAATTAATTCATAGATCTAATAAATGTATTCAGGTTAAGGGTGGTTTTATTGAAAAGGAAAAATAGATTTATTGTTTCATTTTATTTAAAACCCTTTCTTTCCACGAACTTTTGGACCTCCCCTCGTTATAGGTCTGGAAAATTTCTAAACATCGTATACTTAGCGGACAATTATATTTTATTTCAACAGGAGATACATTCCAGCATTGAAGAACATGCCTACACGTTACATCCACGAACCCTGGGTAGCACCCGACGCGGTACAACAGTCAGCTCGATGCCTCATCGGGCGTGATTACCCATTGCCAATGCTCGACCACTCTAAGGCTTCTCAAGTCAATATAGAACGCATAAAGCAGGTTTATGCACAACTTGCTAAATATAAACCACAAGGTAAGGAGATACCTTCAAAAATTTTTTCGATTTGTCATAATAATTAAAAAAAGGTTAATTCAACTTGGGATGACTTTTGCGACATTTAATGTATTGAATTATTATAACATATTTATCTACCTAATTAGGTAACACTGTGTTTAAATGTAATGAAAGCATAGTAATATATAATATAATGAACCCCATGAGGTTAATTATTATATTTCTAAAGAATAGGCCATGCCATATTCTTTAGAAATAAATGTTCCAAATTGTAAAAAAAACATAAAAAATTACGTTTTGATATTTTTTTGTTTATTATAATAAGCTTCATAAATTCTAATATTTCTTCCAGGCACACTAAATCCCAACACTGTACCTCGTCCGAACGTAATGCAGTCCTCGCCGAGCCCTACTTCGATAATAGCCAGCATCAACCAGTCTAATTACTTGTGCAGCCAAACACCAGAACCACCCACAACAACACCTCAGATTATACCGTACAAAGATAATGAAGTGTTCCAAAGACCAATGCAAAACAGCATCAGACCTGACTTCGTAAAACCTTTCAAACGTGTAATAATCGTCCAACAAGAAAACACTAAAGTCACACAGCCTGACAATAACAAAAAGCAAACAAAAGAGAACTACATAGAAAATGAACAATTAGAAGTTTCCTATAAAACTACAGACTCTAGAAATGAGAAACAAGAAAATTACGATTTAAAAAATTTAGTTATCAATAACTATGTTGAAGGATTTCCTACTACTCAGGAAATATTTACAAATCAACAGCCGAACAGAAATGAGTATACGCAGCAAACATTAAAAATGAATAACTTTAGCTACGAAAAGCAAAAATTTTATTTATCTGCATTAAAAGATAGTGAGATGCATGTACATGTAGTGCACAACGATACGCCGCAAACTTTTTCACCGCCTAATCTTAATCGTGAGGCTTCTCACTAGGGATGGCGATCTGAGATCGATTAATCGAAGATTCGATTTCTCGGGGCAATAAAATCGAGTTTTTAATCGATATGTAGCACTGAATCCATTCAGTGGATCGACATTTCAACCTTCGACTTTCGATTTTTTCTGTTTGGAACTGCTGGGATCCCAGTAGACTTGACGGACTAGTTTCTCTCGGCAGTGTCTCTCAAAGCTTAGACATCATGCATTGGGAACTATATTATACTAAAAAAGAAAAGGAATTATATAATAAGCTATAGCTAATTATATAAACTATATTATATAATATATTTTCAAAACTTTAATGTAACAAGTAAAGGACAATGTATGGGACTTTTGTACCGCTTTGCTTATCTAATGGTAGGGATTATTGTTGTATTTATTTGGCTGGTAATATCATAATTACCAGCTATTTAGAACTTTGGGTTCAAAAGTTATTTTAGTTTGTATATATATACCGACTTCAGTACAGTATACACCTATACTGTACTGAAGTCGATACCCATGACAGCTTGGCATTGCTGTCATTAAGTTACCAGCGTTACCATCTATCTCATTAAGTTAGCATAGGTACCATAATATTAAAATCTTATAAACACTATTATGGCTATCTTTGTAAACCTTTCTACTCTTAACCTTTTTAAATAACAAGGATGTTGTTAATGCCAGTTAAGTTACACTTTTTACATAATGTTCATGATTAATCTAATTGATTTGAACAAAAATTACTAGTCACCTCCTTTAGTTTCCTTAAATTAAGTGATTTAAAATATTTCATTCCTTTATGACTTCGTCTAATCTGTACTGTCACCCTTAGTAGTAAAAATTGTTTTTAGCTGCTAAATACATAAGTGAGCTCATTCGTAAGTAGCGATTTAAACATAGTTTTTTATTTTTTATGTAATTTATATTTTAGGCATATGAAGCTTCGAAAACGTAGGAATGCGTTTTGTTGACAACACTTGAGCGTTTAGTTATTGCAGTCGTAACAAGTTTATGAGAAGAATTTCTATACTTTTAGCAAAGTTCTAAAATCTGATAATTACATAAAAAGTTAAGATGATTCACTTTATAAACAGTTTAAATCTTATAACCATCCATCCATCCATCATATCATTAGCTGACTCTCTCAAAAGAAACAAATTTTCTCCGTTTTTGCATCGTTTTTACTAAAAGAATTTTTCGATTCGAACCAATAGTTCCTGATATTAGCACGTTCAAGCAAACAAATAAACAAGCAATGGAATTTCAGCATTATAATATTAGTATAGATAAGAGATCGGTTATTATGGTACTTTTCATGTTTTACATAAAACGGATTTTATTAAAAAAAATACAAAATATATAAATGCAGACAAAAAAACGATTTTTAGGAAATCGACCGATTTTTTTGTGGATCGATTGGAGCTAGCGATTTGAATCGATCTCAAAATCGATATCTCGGAAAGAGTCGCCATCCCTACTTCTCTTAGAGACAGCTAAAACGAAAATGTTAACGCTAAAAGTAATGATTTGCGTCAAATGTCAAATAATGACGAAACATTCTCTAATGATACACATCGGAACAATCCTTCGAATGATTAAAACGAGTTGTAAGATGTTAATTATATATAAAGGCGAAAGCGTGTTAACTATATATCGAAAGGAATAGGTTTTTGATATTTGTTGTATTATAAATGAATTTTTTATTTATTAATCAAGGATAGTGTGTAACTTCGGTGTCATACAACAAATATTTCTTTGTACAAATAATTTGAAGGACTCAAGTGCTTTAAAAATAATGTAGCAAGTAACTATGAATAGTGACGAGGTGGGATGTAAAATATTGTTTAGAATTAGATAATCTTAAAATAACACATTTTTTCAATATAATAAATGTTTATACAGAGTTTATTATCTTAGTATATATTTTCCTTCTACTTTATTCAGTCAAACAATCTGAGATATTAGTGCTAGGAAACATGTTCCAGAGGAATGACGTCTACTCACTCAAATGCTTCTGCATAATTATGTTATAATATATTTTAGTATTCAAAAAGTATTATATAGTGATCTCAACATAACTTGTAATACCACTTTACTCGTACATAATAAATGTTACAATTACAAGTCAGTGCTTCACCATATTATTTAACACAGACTTTATTGCCTACCTTCCTATGTTTGTGGTTTCGAATCACATAAGAAAAAAAATTGAGCTGTAGCAGGACTTTCGGAGGCTCGAAACATTAGAATTATTTTTTCAGAAATAGACAAACTGTATTGCATGTTACATATAACATGACATAACAGCTGGTCTGGCCCTACATTAGAGGTTTCTTATCAATAAACTACTTGAAATGATTAGCCTGAATCGTTTTTTAGGATATGTTAATATTGCTTATTTATTACGAAGATGGATACTACTGGTTTACTCTTTTTGTTATTATTATTACTTAAACCTATGCCTTTTCGAATTCCCATGAAATAACTAACTTCGTGTTAATACAAAAAAAAGAAAGAATAAGTAGCCTGGTTGCATATTTTAGCAGATAAGACGGATAGATTGATTAAACGGATAGATAAATCTTAAAGTTAGTTAAAGTTTAGTAATTTTAGAAAAATATATAGGTATTAGTGATGTGCCGGATCGTTAACATAGCATATCCGCGGATACGGATCCGAATACGGATATTTGGTGTCAAGATCCGCGGATACGGATACGGATCTTAAGTTTCTTACTCAACTTTGATAGTTGTCGCCACTTGATGTTTTGCCGTTGATATTTAAATATTTCATTATTTTAATAAGCTAATACAAAGATCTTTGATTGATCTCATTATAAAGATAGCTCTTTCAGTACCTACGACCTGCCTAGTTGATTTAGTGTAGTACGAATGTAGTATAAATGATTGCAATACAAAGGTGCCAAATATTTGTTTTAAGAAATAAAAAGTAATCTGAACAGTACCTAATAACCATTATTCAGGGTTATTTTAAATTGACTGAAAACCTCTGAAGTGCATATTAGTAACATTATAAACAACAACTTTTCTTCTGGACTAACACCGAAAACGAAAGAAAAAAAATTGTTTCTCCATACAAACTAATAACATTTGATTGGTCATTTGAATGGAGAACCAATTTTTTTTTTCATTTTGACGTTGGCCAGAAAAAAAGTTGCTGTTTATAGTGTTACAAACACATACCTAAGAGTTTTACAGTGAAAACAAAATCACCTATATAGAATTTCATCTATGTATTGAAAGATCCGCCAAAAAAGTCACGGATACGGATCTCTCTTCTCCCTTGGATATCCGCGGATACGGATACGGATATCCGGCACATCACTAATAGGTACTCGATAATTTAACGGGCCTTATCCCTCCCACACGCCTACTAGCTCCTGTAAAGAAGGATCACCAGCAGTAACCTACGAACACACCCGGGCGTGTGCGTTACCCCAGCAAAATATTGTCGAAAATGGTCATTTAAACGTTATAGATAATTAGTTGTAAATTTAAAAATGTGCCTCACAATTATAGAAGGGGTCTGTAATTGTGAGGCACATTTTTAAATTTGTTTCACTTATTTTTCTTTAGTTATTACAAAAAAAACATTTCCTGCTGGGGTAACGTTTGAAACGTTACCACAGCCAGACATTTTCTTTTTTAATTGGAATATTGTAATAAATATTAGCTAAATAATTAGTTATCTGGACGAGGTAAATGTTACAACTTATTTGGTATTTGTATTTTCTTCGGCTGCGAAGTTATTCGAGATCCTGATGGAGTAACGTTTGTGGGTTTGCTGGATCTCTGAAACGGGTAAGCGGATTGTAACCATCTTTTGTACATACATAACTTCTTAAGGATTAGTTTAAATTTGTTCAACAATAAAATAACAAAAATAAAGGACCGTTTAAAAATTATTTAAGCAAGTATGAAAACACTTCAATACGTCCTAACACTTTGAATAAGACCTCTAAAGACTTACTTTAAACGTTATTCTATTGCTTGTAACTACCTTCAAATGTATACGAATTTTTGTAAGTATACTATAAGTTACTAAAAAGTTATGATGAAATGTAGCTCTCCACGTTCACGATCACAATGTGTGCCTTTTTTGGCCACCGATAAACCTGTGTGTGGATATATAAACTGAATTTTATGCCAATAATTAGTTGTTTAGTTCAGTTGTCTACCTGTAGAATTTCAGCGTCGTACATATAATAATTTACGAGATAACTAAATAAAAGTCATTAAAGGTGCAAGTCTGTGGTAACCCGACCATGTTTGGGTGGTTACAAAAAAGCGATCACCCAGTACATTGCGCTGTCTTTTAAAATGTTTAGTGTAATACACCTTACGATTTCGGTACACTTGCGTACAGTGTAGTAGTTTAACATTCAATATTTATTCATTATTATTACCTATTATTTATTTTGTTTTTTTTTCGTGATGGATCTTAAGCATTAGTTTCTTTACTTAAAATTTCTACCGGAGCTACAATCAACAGAAAATCTGCACTGGCCTGAACGATTCACCTGACTGCAATAAATCGAAAATTTAAACCAATAAGAAATCGTTTCGTTTCTTTGATTTTTTTTGTAAAGAAATAACACTGGGGTAATTGTATTTTATTTTGAGGTGTATAGAGCTTAGACTTGAATGCATCAAAATATTTAAATCAACAAGTCATCTACAATAAGTTAAAATAGACCATAATAGTAGAAGAATACAGTTATAAATTAGAATGCATCAACATTGCATCGCCCAAGAGTCGTTTACCTCGTAAGAGTAATATTGTTCTGTGGTCTATACCGAGAACCGAGAATTATCTATACCTATGTACCTACCGCTAAGCGTTGAGCCCGTGACTGTTGATTTCTGTTAAAAACGAACAGTTGTTGAATGATATTTTGATATAATAACGGTAATTTAATTTATCGAGTGAAAGTGGTACATTTTTATAGATAAAATTATTGGTCAGATAATATTTGTCAATCAAGAATCGCCGATAATACCTTAGCTAGAACGCGGGAGGAGAGGGGCGAAGGGGTACTTCATTATTTGCAAAAAAATAATTCGGATAGACGTTTTGTTGCTATGTATGGCATCGCATTTCATTTGTTATTTCATTTTTCGCATTGCATTTTGTTTTAATGGTCTGGTAAATTCGGAATCCAACACAGTTTTTTCAAATAATCTAACGGGAAACACTCACATGGCATATCAAATTACAATCTTTAATGCGTTGAAGTATTTCGTTGCCAACATTAACAATATTTATTTCAAGATCGAAATATTTGCGAAACTTTTGCTCAAGCAATTCAACAAATGCAATAAATCAGGCCAGGGCCTCAATTCTGCTATTACGCCAAGCCAGTGTCATACCACTGACACGCTATTGAGATGCCATCGAGTAGCCAAAACCTCCTTTCTAAGGAGAGGCCTATGTCCAGCAGTGGACTAGTATAGGCTGTTGATGATGATGAGTAGCCATTGGCATCGGTATAAATATCGGTAGTTGAAAATATTTTACGTTTTTTGAGGAAATGATTTATTTGTTTTATTATAATAAATTATTAAAAGAAATAAATAAATTAAAATAACTTATTAAAAAAATAAAATTAAAAAAAAAGAAAGAAATAAATTAAAATAAATTATTAAAGAATAAAATATAAAAATTATAAAAGAAGAAAGAAATATATTAAAATAACATAAAAAAAAAAAAAAAAAAATAAATTAAAATAAAATATAAAAATTATAAAAAAAGAAATAAATAATTAAAATTAATAAATAAATTATTAAAAAATATATATAAAAAAAAGAAATAATTTATTAAAATAAAAAAAGGAAAAAAAAAATATTTAAATAAGTAATTTCCTACAATAAACGTACTCAGAATTTATTTTCATCTTGATACTCACCTATTGCAAAAATCTTATTCATAACTATAATCGTAAATAGTATTATAAAAGTGAAAGATTGTGTTTTTTTTTCCTAGATTTGACCTAATATTTATACATAATATTTTTGAGGGACAACAAATAATAAACAAATTATTATAATGAGTATCATTTTATTTACCTACATATAAAATAAAATTAAAATATTTAAATCAAATTCGGCATCCGAATGCCTAATAAACACCAATCTGAGAAAAATCAACTACACAATGTAAAAAGTGAATAAACACGACTAAAGTCCATTTCACGAAAGAAGTCCCGCGGACAATTGTGGAACTAAATTTGGCAGATGGGGAGATCGGCAATGTTGTCGTTTGTCGATGTTATCAAGGAGCATTTGTTGGTGTAGATATTTTGTGAGTTTATTATGGGATTAGTGCGTTATAAGGTTTATTTACGATGCCAATTGTTGTAAAAAGTGCAGGTCGCAAAATGATATTAAAGGTGAAGGAGTTCTGTGAAGTGGAACACAAGAATCACGGTGTTTTAATACCAATAAACAATGTTCGCAAGAGAGTCGCCGCCATGACAGGTAAATTTTGGGGCTGCCATATACAGATTTTTTCCCCGATTGATTTTTTACAGGTTGGAATTAAGTTTTTTTAATGCATGATTTTTATTACGGAAATTTTTAAAAGGAATTAACACAACACAACAAAAAATTGTAAAGTTATTTTCAACAATAATGTAATTAAATACGAAAATAATAATTCAAACTTGTTCATTTTATTGCAGGTGTGTCAGAGAAAACTGTAACGAGAGTTACAAAAGAAGGCGCAACAGCGGCGAGTACTTCTAAAGTTATCGTCACCCCAGGGAAGAGTCGCCCGCATACCAAAAAGTTCGACTTGGATGGATTTGATTTGTGCGCTATACGGCAAAAAATTCACAGTTTTTATGTTTTGAGGAAGGAATTACCAACATTGGCTAAATTACGTGCAGCTTTGAGAGAAGACATACATTTTCAAGGAAGCATCACAACATTGCACCGTATATTGCAAAGTATCGGTTTCAAGTACAAGCGATGCCAATCGAAACGCAAATTACTTATGGAACGTTATGATATTATCGCATGGCGTTCAAGATATTTGGAGAGAATCCAAAGTGGAGAAAAAACCTGTAGTGTATTTAGATGAGACCCATATAAATAACACTTATCATGCCAAAAGTTGCTGGTAAAGTGAGGAAGAGCCTGGGATGTCCGTGTCAGAGTCATCAAGGAGTCGTTGGATTTTGCTCATGCGGTAACTGAAAATGGTTTGGTTAATGGTGCATTGTTAATGTTCAAATCCCAATCCCAATCCTCAGATTACCACAATGACATGAACTCAACTAATTTTTTGAAATGGATGAGTGAAAAAGTTATTTCTAACCTACCTGAAAGGTCACTTGTGGTAATGGACAACGCTCCATATCACTGCACTCAAATAAATAAAGCACCTACAATGTTAACACGTTGGACGCCATGTGGCCCACCATGTGTGCCAAGAGAGAAAATCAGTTGGAGCCAAAGCAAAATCTTATTTCTGATATTTTTTCAAATGTTGTTTTATTACACTAATCGATGAGAAATATGATATTTGGTACTACTAATTAGAAACAACAGCTTGTGTATACCTAAATCCTTAGATTTAGTAAAAAGGCACACGGGTGGGCCGCGTGGCCTAATTGGAAAAAAATGCGCATTTCGTTCCGCGGGGGCCGCGGGGTCACACTGCGGCCCACCCGCGCACCTCACCGTCGCCCGCACACGTACCCGGCTCACGCGCTGTGAATTGTTTCAACAGTCAACTGTTTTCATTTTTGCTGTGATTATTGCCGTGATTAAGTTTTTTATTGTTCATAATGGATGTAGATGCCTTTGAAGACTTTGTTTTAAGTCAAGAGGACTTAGCCGAAATTGAAAATGTTGAGATAAACCTCCTAAATAACAGTTTTCAACTAAGTTCGGATGATGAATTGAATAACGTTTCATCACGTACAAAGCGTCGACGTATTTTGCTCTCCGAGTCCGAAGAAAGCGACTATGAAAATAGGGTTATTCCTGATACTTCAGGTAAGTAATTATATTTATAATTTTGCTGTTACAATGTATGTAGTAAGATACATCCATACTAATATTATAAATGCGAAAGTAACTCTGTTTGTCTTTAGTTTGTTTGTTTGTATGTTTGTTACCTTTTCACGAGCTAGCGGCTGAATATCGTAACGAAATTTAGCAAGGAAATAGATTACGTCCTGGGACAGCACATAGGCTGTTTTGTGACAAAAAAATACCTAGAAGGGGGTGATAAAAGGCCTTTGAAAAACAAAGTTAATACAAGGTACCCACATGAATTTCTTTTTAAGTAAAACAAACCTAGATTTACTCTTTACGATCCTACCCACGTTTCGTCAAATTTAATGTGTGCAAAGCCGCGGGCAAAAGCTAGTTTTTACTAAAAAAAACTGTGTGCAATGGCTTAGGTTGACCTCGAACCCGGATTTTGCTATCTGGGAGACTGTTCGAAGGTGTCTTGGTAGCTTTAGGCTAGAGCAGTCGCGTAAAAATAAAAATTACCTCAGAGATTAGAAACTAGTAATTTAAAACTGAAGGTTTGAGAATGCGTGCGTGTTTGTGTGTTCTCGTGTATGTGCGCGCGCGCTCGTGTGTGTGTGCGTGCATGTATATGCGTTCATGTGTCTGTGTGTGTATGTTTACTTATGTAATGTAACTAAACTATCAAAAGTACCTATATCAAAATTGAGAGCAATTTGTTTATATTTTTCAGGTAGTACACCGTCTTCGGAAAAGTGGATGAAGCCTGTAGGTAATCAACGAACTATTATACCTTACACTGAAATGCCTGGTCTTCCGCTACTACACCGTAATAGAATGACTAACAAATCCCCGGCTGCTTTCTTTGAGCTTATGGTTTCTAATGAAATATTTCAAGAAATCGTTGACTGCACTAACCAATTTGCTATTCAAAAAATTGCCATGTCCAAAGAAGCTTCAAAATCTGCTAGGCTTAGAACATGGAAGCCAACTAATCTTGCTGAAATTAAAAAGCTTTTCGGTCTAATAATATTCATGGGCATAGTAAAGCTACCGCGAATCGCAGATTATTGGTCGACAGATGAAGTAGTAGGTCACACGTATCCGCGAACGGTAATGTCACGGAATCGCTTTGAGCTTTTGCTACAGATGCTTCATTTTTCCTTTGACGATGAGGCCAACACAGGCAATAGACTACATCGGGTTAATCGCCTTTTAGAATTGTTGAACAGTAATTACCAAACATATTACGTACCAGCCGAAGACTTATGTATCGATGAAAGTGTGGTACCATTTCGGGGAAGAATAATTTTCAGACAGTATAACAAGCAAAAACGACACAAATACGGTATAAAAGAGTTTAAACTCTGTACTATACCTGGATATACCTATAAGGTCAATGTTTATGCTGGAAAAAATGATACTGCGAATACTTCCCCTACCGCTGTGGTAATGGAATTGTGTAGTGGTCTTTTAAATAAAGGCCACACACTGTATACCGATAATTGGTACACAAGTGTTGACCTGGCCCGAAAGCTGTTAGATAGTGAGACACATTTAGTGGGCACCCTCAGGAAAAACCGGAAAAATATTCCGAAAAGTGTTGTATTTAAAAAACTTAAGAGGGGGGAACACATTGCCAAGGAAAGCGCTGACGGTATCACTATAATGAAATGGAAGGATAAAAGAGATGTCCTCGTTTTGTCTACTAAGCACTCTGTACGTTTTCACAATGTTACAAAGCGTGGAAAAGTGATATCCAAGCCGCAAATAATTGTAGATTACAATAAAGGTAAAGGTGCCGTCGATTTATCGGATCAAATGACTTCGTACTCTAGTCCTTTGCGTAAATCCGTAAAATGGTACAAAAAACTAGCAATTGATTTACTCTTGAATACATCGATAGTAAATGCTTTGACATTGTACAAGAACACAACAAAGCAGAGCATTCAGATAGTAAACTTTAGAACACAAATTTTAAAGAATTTATGCAACCAAGACGAAGAAGTTGTGACAGTACAAAGGCCGAGGAGACTAAAGCATATTTTGGCCAAGAAAGATGGTACAGCTAGAGTAGTTAGACGAACCTGTCAACAATGCTACAAGGAAAATGCTAAGATAATGGGTGCAAAACTGGCCAAAAATAAATCAAAAAAGGTGGTAACTTATTGCTCAAGTTGTCTAAATAAACCGTGGTTGTGTTTGGAATGTTTTAACAAAATTCACTCCTAAAATATATTTTTTTCATTTATAGTTGTGTCATATACTGGCGCCATTTAGCAGACTGATTCTGTTAGATATCTTTTGGAGATTTATTTGAATTTTAGTGCAGTTTTTTTTATGTAAGTACTTTTTATTTTGCCATAAATAAATAATTTAACCTTTGTTTAAGAGAGAGAGAAAGATAAGACTCAAGAAACTTGTGTCATACCTATTAAAATGTAAGTTCTTGGTGTTCTTTTTTGAGCCCTATAACAAAATAAGTGTTATACTTTTAAAAACTATTTATACAATATAAATAATAAAAATATTACGTTCAGATTAAATTATTTTTTTCTATAAAAACCCCTTTTACCAGTTTATTGTGTATGAAGTTTAGAATAACCCAGAAAAGTAATGAAAATCGTAAATATATTCTAAGTCTTTTGCAACACACGAAAACCAAGCTGACTAGATTGTTCTATAGGGCCACGCGGCTCACTCTCTAACATTTTTGTATGATATCTTTGCTTGGTGGCCTGTAAAACAGGTTTGAATCGAAGTCCTCCTTTGGGTCACCGGTGACCCCCGTGGCTCCAACAGCTTAACGTGGTTTGGCCCACCGGTGTCCCCCATGGCTCCAATGAAACAACCTGCCTTTTTGTGTGGCGTTCAACGTGTTAAATATTAAACGTGACATGCAGGAATGGCTGCGAGAAAAGGCAGTATATTTTGAAGATACTTTGACAAAAGTTATATTATTTGAATTAATTAAACAAAACAAAGGTCCACCTACATATATTATGCCGTGGATGCATTATTAAAATCTCACAATCATGAATTGCTAAAATTGCCGCCTTATCACTGCGATCTCAATCCGATCGAAAAAATGTGGAGCCTTGTAAAAAGACGGGTAGCTGATAAAAACGTGGGCCAAGATCCAAAAGAAATTGTACGCCTAACAGAAGAGGCTTTTGAGACTGTTACAGCGAAACATTGGGCAGCTCAATGTAAACATGTACAGCATTTGGAGGAAGGATATTTAAAAAATGATGGTCTTATGGATCAAGAATTGGATCGATTTATTATATCCACGGCTAGTGATAGTTGAAACAGAATCTGATTCTGTTTCTAATCACTCTTCTGACAGTGACCATAGTATGACCGATCATAATTATTCAATAAAACTTTGAATAAAACTTTTAAATGTAATTTTATTTTTATAATTTAAAGTTGGTCGCACATCTCCATTTTATATTTTAGAAATTACAGGAAGATTTATTTTTCACTAATCTGATCTCAGCAGTATGGACATCAAGCAGGTACCTATATTAAAAATACATTATATTAAAAATATTTTTTTTCTTATGTAAATATTCGAGTCGTAATAGTTAATAAAATAAAAGTAAGTGAACGATAAATTATTTCCCCTGATTTCCCCATATTTAACCCTGGCAACATTATGTCGCGCGAATGCAGCGCTGCGTCTGCGGGACTTCTTTCGTGAAATGGACTTTAGTCAAAAACTTATGTTGACAGTGCAAGACGAACGCGTGTGCGTTACCCCAGCAAAATAATGTCGAAAATGGTCATTTAAACGTTATAGATAATTAGTTGCTCCCCTTCTGTAATTGTTAGGCACATTTTTAAATTTGTTTCTCTTAAACTTTTTTAGTTATTTCAAAAAAACATTTCCTGCTGGGGTAACGTTTGAAACGTTACCGCAGCCAGACATTTTCTTTTTTAATTGTAATATTGAAATAAATTTTAGCTAGATAATTAGTTATCTGGACTAGGTAAATGTTACAACTTATTTGGTATTTGTATTTTCTTCGGCTGCGAAGTTATTCGAAATCCTGCTGGAGTAACGTTTGTGGGTTTGCTGGATCTCTGAAACGGGTAAGCGGATTGTAACCATCTTTTGTACATAACTTCTTAAGGATTAGTTTTAATTTGTTCGACAATAAAATAACAAAAATAATGGACCGTTTAAAAATTATTTAGGTAAGTATGAAAACACTTCAATACGTCCTAACACTTTAAATAAGACCTCTAAAGACTTACTTCAAACGTTATTCCTTTGCTTGTAACTACCTTCAAATGTATACGAATTTTCGTAAGAATACTATAAGTGACTAAAAAGTTATGATGAAATGTAGCTCTCCACGTTCACGATCACAATGTGTGCGGCCTTTTTTGGCCACCGATAAACCTGTGTGTGGATATATAAACTGAATGTTATGCCAATAATTAGTTGTTTAGTTCAGTTGTCTACCTGTAGAATTTCAGCGTCGTACATATAATAATTTACGAGATAATTAAATAAAAGTCATTAGAAGGTGCAAGTCCGTGGTAATCCGACCATGTTTAGGTGGTTACAAAAAAGCGATCACCCAGTCTATTGGGCTGTCTTTTAAAATGTTTAGTGTAATACACCTTACGATTTCGGTACAGTTGCGTACAGTGTTAAATACATTCAATATTTATTCATTATTATTACCTATTATTTATTTTGTGTTTTTCCCCAATTGATCTTAAGCACTAGTTTCTTTACTTAAAATTTCTTTAGTCTTTTTTACTACCGGAGCTACAATCAACAGAAAATCTGCACTGGTCCGCTAAAATTATAAATATGTAGATACATGTATGAACGATTCACCTTACTGCAATAAATCGAAAATTTAAACCAATAAGAAATCGTTTCATTTCTTTGATTTTTTTTTGTAAAGAAATAACACTAAAGTATTTGTATTTTATTTTGGGTGTATAGAGCTTAGACTTGAATGCATACAAATATTCAAAGCAACAAGTCATCTACAATAAGTTAAAATAGACCGGATAGTAGAAGAATACAGTTGTAAATTAGAATGCATCAACATTGCATCGCCCAACAGTCGTATATCTCGTAAGAGTAGGTAATATTGTTCTGTAGT
Source organism: Arctia plantaginis (assembly GCA_902825455.1). NCBI lineage: Eukaryota > Metazoa > Arthropoda > Insecta > Lepidoptera > Erebidae > Arctia > Arctia plantaginis. The sequence continues at coordinate 4,861,142 of CADEBD010000303.1, forward strand.
CTATACCGAGAACCGAGAATTATCTATACCTATGTACCTACCGTTAAGCGTTGAGCCCGTGACTGTTGATTTCTGTTAAAAACGAACAGTTGTTGAATGATATTTTGATATAATAACGGTAATTTAATTTATCGAGTGAAAGTGATACTTACTAGTTAAGCGTTGAGCCCGTGACTGTTGATTTCTGTTAAAAACGAACAGTTGTTGAATGATATTTTGATATAATAACGGTAATTTAATTTATCGAGTGAAAGTGATACATTTTTATAGATAAAATTATTGGTCAGATAATATTTGTCAATCAAGAATCGCTGATAATACATCCTTCGCTAGAACGCGGGAGGGGAGGGGCGAAGGGATACTTCATTGTTTGCAATTTGCATCTAGTGCACTAAACTTGACCCTTAGGCAGATAATATACGTGTTGTAAAGTACGTGTGCGCTTCCGCTTTCTATTTTTGCAAATATTTATCGTATTTTTGAGAGTTCTTCAATATGTGTGTACCTAATTACTAATAATGGGCATTAATGCTAATTCGATTCAATTTAAGTAATTGTCAATTCTTGTCTTAGGATATTAATTACTAATGCTAATATTGAAATTTTGTTCAGGGTGAACCAATTAGTACCAGGGACTTCCTTTCTAGGGTATACCTGGTTCCCCGGCTATTAGTACCCGAGACGGCGTGCGGTTTTAGTCGGTTCGAGTCCGACATGCCACCGAAAGGTGGTATCCGAGGGGATTTCCGCACGGAAAAAAAAAAAAGGGTGAACCAATTAAAAACGATCATAACTTGTAGGTAGGTATATCACTTATTACTAATTTTATATAAATAATTTATTTTATTATAATTTAACGCACCGCGATTTTGTGATCAAATATTTTATTTTCTCCAACATTATTACAGAAATATTGCAATACAGAGTTTGTTCGCGATATGCTAGCCTAAGTCAATTCATCACTTAAAAAAATCCCCATCTATTCACAAAATACCTATTTACAACGCATACGTTACACTCTTCAAAACTTAAATTACCTATACCTACCCTAAAATTAAACTTCAATTAACAAATACTACGCAGGTACCAATTCTATGAACAACTATAAACAATTCACCTTAACATTACGAGAAAACAAAAGCATTCAAAACAATACCTAATCTCCCGGCTGATTACTAATTATGCAATAAACAATTCTAAATAAAAATTATTTAAAAAACATGTAGTTTTTTGTAACACTTATGTACATATCCGTAGTAAACTTGCAAATAATATCCTACATATTTTAAAAGCCAGCACAATGTACTGGGTGATCGCTTTTTTGTAACCACCTAAACATGGTCGGGTTACCACGGTCTTGCACCTTCTAATGACTTTTATTTAATTATCTCGTAAATTATTATATGTACTACGCTGAAATTTTACAGGTAGACAACTGAACTAAACAACTAATTATTGGCATAACATTCAGTTTATATATCCACACACAGGTTTATCGGTGGCCTAAAAAGGCCGCACACATTGTGATCGTGAACGTGGAGAGCTACATTTCATCATAACTTTTTAGTCACTTATAGTATTCTTACGAAAATTCGTATACATTTGAAGATAGTTACAAGCAAAGGAATAACGTTTGAAGTAAGTCTTTAGAGGTCTTATTTAAAGTGTTAGGACGTATTGAAGTGTTTTCATACTTACCTAAATAATTTTTAAACGGTCCATTATTTTTGTTATTTTATTGTCGAACAAATTAAAACTAATCCTTAAGAAGTTATGTACAAAAGATGGTTACAATCCGCTTACCCGTTTCAGAGATCCAGCAAACCCACAAACGTTACTCCAGCAGGATTTCGAATAACTTCGCAGCCGAAGAAAATACAAATACCATATAAGTTGTAACATTTACCTAGTCCAGATAACTAATTATCTAGCTAAAATTTATTTCAATATTACAATTAAAAAAGAAAATGTCTGGCTGCGGTAACGTTTCAAACGTTACCCCAGCAGGAAATGTTTTTTTGAAATAACTAAAAAAGTTTAAGAGAAACAAATTTAAAAATGTGCCTAACAATTACAGAAGGGGAGCAACTAATTATCTATAACGTTTAAATGACCATTTTCGACATTATTTTGCTGGGGTAACGCACACGACGAACGCTGACAGTATTACTAAAAGCCACGCCCACTGTGATGACGTCAGGAACTAGTGCACAGTTGCTTAGGCCCTCTCCTCCTCATAAAATAAAGTTTTCTTGAAAGTAAATACTCCATCAATATTCAAAGTAGATTTTTATCGCAAGACATGTATTATAATTATAAGAGTTGCAGCTTAGTTATTTGAGAGTTATTTTAGGCTTTGGTTATTTTTCGTTTTTATAAAATTTTTACATTAATAATTTTTCCCAGATTAGTTCAAAGTCGTATTCACAATGGCAACATGCCGTGCGAGCCGGAATTTCGGCGCAATTCATGTCGGCATATATGCAGCGCGCGTGCTGACTTCGTGCTGGTCACAATGACGCCATTTACTGGTCCCGGAGCCGGGGCACCTGGACGTCTCGCATGGCCCATTCGTGCTGAGCACAATGTCGCCATTCTGAAAACAAATTGTTATCGGGGCGGGGTGGGTATACAGTGGTGGATTAACCCTAAGGCAAAATAGGTACATGCCAAGGGGCGCGAGGTTACAAAGGGGCGCGCGCGCAGCATTTCATAACAAAAAAAAATGCCTAAAATAAAAAGAACTGTGTCAGTAAGTATGCACATACTTACACAATATATACAATTCCTTAATTGAATTAAGTTAATTCTATATAGGTGTTTAAGGTTGAGATCTAGGTTTTAAAATACGTAATTCTTTGTTTTCATTTTCAACCTACGAAGATTGAGGCTAGTGCGTGTACACAAAAATGCAATTGCTACAACTGTAGCTGTAGTAGAGATTGCTTTATAAGTTGTGGTAATAGACCAAGGTTGTCCAGCCAATGGCACTATACTGTGCAACGGTGTGGGCGGCAGCTCTGATCGCTCAGAATATGGTGGCCCAGAATCAGAGGATGGTGGCAGATGTCTCCCATGGGATTTAGAGGCGGATGCTTGCCGAGCCACGATGAATCATTGGTCGTCCCGGCTGGAGGCTCCACTTACTGGCTTTGGCGCCGTGGAGGTGCTCCAGCCGGTCATCATCTAGTGGGCAGGGGGGCAGCAATGAACCTTTTTCTACCGACCGACGCAGGTATATCTGACCGACGCAGTCGATCGCTTTTAGTACGAGGGGTGATCAATAAGTAATGATAATCGAGTATTTCTAGAACGCACAAAAACCCAAATTATTTTTTTTCTGCTTGCTTATATATCCACTACTTCAGCTTCAAAAAAATGTATAAATAGGACACCATTACCGGGAGATACATACATTTGAATACGAACTGTCGAAGAGAAAACATCAAAATGGAGAAAAATGAAATAAGAGCTGTCATCAAGTACCTCTGCCTGTAAAAATGTCTACCAAAGACATACACAGCGACTTAGAGGAAACATTGGGGGAGTCTGCTCCTCCATATTCCACAGTCGCACGCTGGGCAAAGGAATTTAAGCTGGGCAGAACCTCCACTGAAGATGAAAATCGCGAGGGACGCCCTTCCACGTCCCTTACTGGAGAAAACGTCAAAAAAGTGGAAGATATCGTGTTGGCCGATCGAAGGGTGACCGTAAGACATGTAGCTGAGGTCACAGGGATCTCCTATGGCAGCGTTCAAAAAATCATTGTCAACAAAATGCATATGAAAAAGGTCTCTGCGCGTTGGGTACCGAGAATGTTAACCGACGAGCAAAAAAAGAAACGAGTCGACATTTCGAGGGTGAATCTTCAAAAGTTCCAGGCCGATAAAGAATTTTTTTTGTCGCGTTTTGTGACCATGGACGAGACCTGGATCCACCACTTTGATCCCGAAACCAAACAACAATCAATGACTTGGAAACGAGCTTCCTCACCAACGCCGAAGAAATTCAAAGTGTCAAGTTCAGCGGGAAAGGTTATGGCGTCTGTTTTCTGGGATGCAGAAGGAATTATTATGGTGGAATATTTGGAAAAGGGGGCCACTATAACAGGCTCTTACTACGCAGGCCAAATAAGAAGATTGCGAGAAGCTATTAAGTCAAAAAGACGCGGTAAACTGCGCGCTGGAGTGCTGTTTCACCAAGACAACGCCCCGGCTCACAAAGCCGCAGTTGCGATGGCTGCCATTGAAGAAACGGGGTTCGAACTGCTCGAACACCCTCCCTATTCGCCAGATCTAGCTCCCAGTGACTTCTACCTCTTTCCTCGGCTCAAAGAACACCTCCGGGGCAACAAATTTGAGGACAATAGTGAAGTGATGGCCGCAGTAGAGGCATTTTGGGAGGGTCAAGACAAAGAATTTTTTTCTAAGGGAATCATGGGCTTAGAAAAAAGATACACTAAATGTATTAACTTGCAAGGAGACTATGTTGAAAAATAAAATACTTTTTTTAATCTAATAGTTCTGTTTCATATTGATTATCATTACTTATTGATCACCCCTCGTAAATTAAGTTGCGCCTGTCACCACTGCAGTGCAGTTTGAACTCGGCTCAGCATACACTGGTCAACGTAGCCTTCTCCGAGAAGATATCTCGCTACCAGCTGGTACACGCTCCGTGGCTGGGGCACCTTCCAGCGCCTCATACGTGTGGTCTCAGGTGGACGGATTTCCTCTCCACTCGCCATGAAGGGCCTACCGCGAGGAGGTGACGTCTTCGAGTGGTGAACGTCTTCTAAATGATTATCCCCGAAGGTGGTGCCGCGCTTTTGGGCAATGGGCAGGCGCTAGGAGGGGCGGAGCCATCATCGCCCTAAGTAAGACCGTGGAATTATGTCGTGCGGTGTTCCGCAGGGGTCGGTGTTAGGGCCGCTTCTGTGGAATATCGGCTACACTGGGTGCTCCACGGTGCCTTCTTGGATGGTGTGGCCGCCGTCTACGCAGACGACACGCTCGTGACGGCCTGCGGTAAGGCGCACCGTGAGGATGCGGACGCTGGGACTCTATACTCTAGTCCTCGATGAGGTATCTGGGGCTTGTTCTGGGTTGGGATCGTGGGACTCGATAAATTTAGAACCAGTAATCCCACCTCTGCCGAGTCTTCGAGAAGTAATAGAAGGAAAGACTTGGGCAATCAATCGCACTATAGGCATATAGCGGCGGTAAGACCTGTTGTGGAGTATTGGCTCGAGAGGAAACACGGGACTCTCATGCCGGCTGACGCAGCAGATCACCTGCGGATGCCAAGATTGAGGTGGCCATATCGTGACGGCTATCTGAGTGAGGATTCTCTATGATGATATAATGATTGCGTCAATGAAATGCTTGCTTATGGCGTTCTATATACTTAATCCGCCTCTTTCTCTATGGGTACAGTTTTTAGGTATTTTTGGGTATTTTCCGATTTGTTAGTTTTACTAAAAAAAAAGGTATGAATCAAAAAATAGAAATAGAAGTATTAAATTAACTTTTTTATTGCAAAGAAGCCACAGTTTCTAAATGTTGTTTGAGAGCTTTCTTGACTTTTCTAGATTCATTGACACCTTTCTTATTAGCCACTGGTTTTTTACTTGAACTTAATTCTTTGTTAATTGTTGAAACAATAGATGTCTAAAATAAAATGTCTGTGTTAAATATAAATTATTAAAAAAAAATGCCATTTCTCAGTAAGAAACATCACTTACTGTTTCTGGGATATGAACATATCGAATGTTACGACCCTGTATGAACATATTTTCAAAGAAGAATTCATTCCCTTGAGGATCACAATAAACAACATTTGTAAATGATAAGTTCATATAACTGCAACAAAATAAAAATATTTTCCTTTTGGATTAAAAAAATTAGAATATAATGAATTGTAATAAATGATAAGATATTGTTAGTTTATCTTTCCATAGTTTATTAAAAACAAGAATAGTCAATTACCTTAAATTAAGTCATTTGATTAATGAATCGAATTAACTACTTCACCATACTTTAGTCAAGTGAAATGCTTACCAACATCCATTTAAATATAAAACTAACCAACATAATTTTTAAATAATTTGTATTTTTATATAGCACTTGTTAAATTGGATTAAGAGGAGGGCAGGTTATACCATGTATTGATCATTGGAAATAGATAACTTTTTCATTCAACTATAGTTAAACCGCCGTAAGCTTGGCCCTCCTGATGGTTTGGGGGACGCGGGGCGGGGGTGCATTCAACCAATTAGCTAGTGCGTCGCTGTCCGCCGGCAGTGACTGACGTGAAAGCATGGCTGTACGTGTTATTTTTCTTAAGACTGCTACACACGGTATTATTTTGCAATATGGATAATCTGCCGACTCTGCTTCACAAAAAGATTTAAAAACTTGAAGTTCGGCTTACAGAGGTGCTACTGTTAAAGTTCTAATAAAGAATATTTATTATTTTACTTAATTTTTAAATTGTATCTGAATATAATTTACATGATGAAGATAAGGTGATTTTATTAAAATTATTTTACAGTATTAAATTTTACAATTAATCATAAAAACTTACAATACACTGACATTATAATACATGGAAATAAATTCGATTTTTATTACATAGTGTGTAGATTAAATCTCAAACAAATAAATCTGAAGATATCGACAGTACATCGTGTCATGTATAGCCGAGCGCATCACCCGCCCCACGTCCCGCAAACCATCAGGAGGGCCAAGCTTACGGCGGTTTAACTATAAACCATTCTGGCGCTCTTCCCAAACCACATCTATACTAATATTATAAGCTAAAGAGTTTGTTTGTTTGTTTGAACACACTAATCTTCCTAAGATTAGTGTGTTCAAACTACTGCTACTGATTAGAATTGAAAAATTAGTGTTGGATAGCCCATTTATCAAGGAAGGCTATTTAACATCACGCTACCACCAATAGGAGCCGATCTTCAATGACAAAAATGTTGCAAAATGAGGATAACTTATTTCTTTTGAGAGACATAGACAAAGTTGTGCAGGTCAGCTGCTGAGTGATCATATGGTTCATTACAATTTAACAATAACACAATTTGGTAAACAATTTTTTGAAGATTTCCTGGTCATAATATGCTTCTTTTATTTTATTCCCCATTATTATTAAATGTCATTTTTGAGTTTTATAGAAGAGGCCTATGTCCAGCAGTGGACTGTGATAGGCTGATGATGATCCATTTTAAACATAAATCATTAATATGGCTCAAGTAGAAGCTATTCTTTAAATTTCCATCATAATAAATTATCCTCTTCACTTAGAAAAATAAATATTTCAAAAAATTTCAATAATTTATTCAAATTTATAAAACATTCTTTCCTTCAAATATTTTAAATGACTGGCTGAGGTACAGTAAAGTAATAATTTGCCTTGTTTACTTTATTCTTGCTTTTAGATAATTAATCTAATACCTTTAAACAACCAAATCAAAACCAATGTATATATGTATATAATCTAAATCTCGGCAACAGCTCTAATGATTTTCATTAAATTTAGTATGCAGGGAGTTTCAGGGGTGATTAATCAATCTAGCTAGGTTTCATTTTAAGAAAATTTACCAAAAAAAAAAATACCAAGCAAAGCTTGGTCATCCAGGTACTACTTATTTACCTGGCTGCTTTAATTTAAATCAAATAAACCAAATATAAATATTGTATCAATTGTCTTACCCATCCACAATGTCCATTTTTCCACAAACATAAGCATCATTACGAAGGTCCACAGTGATATTTTGACCTGTCAAACCCCTTACTAGGCATATCAATGTATTATGATAGAAAAATCTTTCTTTTGATGTTCCAACAAACATTATTAATGAATTATCAATATTTGAAAACAAAATCTAATCCTCTTATTATTCAATAATCATCTTCTGGTACGATTTAATGCAACTCAGTACGAGACTGAAACAAAAATTTCTAACATGTATACTTAATATCTCAAAGGGGAATTTGCTCAATCTTTGAACAAAAAAATTGTCTGCAATAATTAATGTATCACGCTTTAAATTAATTTATTCTATAATATGACTACAATTTCCATTGGTAAGTGATATGTTAAGGCTATTATTTGACTATGAGAAGTCTCGCATCTTGATTTGATTTTAATTCTAATTCAGCTCTAGTTATTTTCCATTCATTGTCTGTATTTTCCGCCCAAAAGTAGTAACTCCCTCTGTCTTTAGGCCCTGAGACAGGTATACAAAATCTTGCTGTTTTACCATCAGAAAAATTGTTTACAGTATCAGTAATCTTGAAATTCTTATCTTTAATTGGTTCTCCTAAATAGAGAACAGCTCCAGGATGAATTCGTAACCTCTTTAAAGCCATTTTGTAGTAATCAAAGCCCTTTATTCTTTCTATTAACCTTTGCTGTAAATAAAACCCTGTTGCACTAACTATTAAGCCGCCCCATGCTGCAATCTGAACAAGTCTTCTGGTCGAAATAGTCATTTAGACAAAACACTTGCCAGTTTAAGTATCGCTGAATGAATTCGACAGTTTTCTTAGCAATACCAGTAATCAATATTTTAATACGATGGAATGAAATTCAAAGACTATCGAAGTGTACAATACAATTCAACTGCAATCACACAATAGAATGAGAAGAAATATAATAATATAAGAAATGTATGTACGGATTATTAATTATAATAGTATTAATTATAATACTTACTATACTATGGCACAGAATACATACAGTATACAGTAATATTGTTATTGGATAGTATGGAATGGAGCACAGATAACTATGTACTAGTGTTGCTATGCTGCTTAGATTGAGCGATATTTACATAACATACATACTCATTGGAACTATGGAGGATTACGTCTATACACTTCATAATGGGCATTTTCTCGAAAAGTTGTCCACGTGACGAAGGTGGAATTTTATTAATAACAGAAAAAATATTGGTATTATATCAAAGAATCATTAAGGCGGGGAGAGTTATTTCGCGTCATCACTCATTTTAAAGGCATTTTGAAATGAAACCATGAAATGATTATAAACTAGGTTAAAAACAACAACAAAAATACATTTTATTAACTACATATCCACATGGAATAGGAACAATCATAAGTTTTGTGTTCGAATTGTCACTATTTCGGCAACCTAGTATCATTACTTTTCTTACAGTTAATTAGTCTTTAACTAATATTTAGTTTCTTCTTTTTTATAATTAAACCTAAATCTACAGAGCTCATTATGACTACAAGTTTTTAAGTTAGAAAATCAACAATTATTTAGTTCAAAAAGTGGGACAGTTACTATGTATAAAAACATCGTCACTTAATGGAATGTAAAGCTGAGTTTACATTAATTAAATTTTTCTTTAGTGGTTCTAGTTGTTTCCTTCTCTGAGTTTGATATCCTAGAGGAGCGTTTTTAGTTTTTCCCTGTAACGTTTTGTTTTTTCAGCTGAAGTGAGATAAGAGCCATAATATTTAATAACTATATATTATGTATATATATAAAAACTTTTTTTTGGTGTTGATGACTATGTTTTTCTTAATTATAACTACATTTTCTTGATTTTACCGAGGTAGGGATATGAAGCAGTACCTATAAACTATGTTAAGATTTTTATATATTTAGTTCTAGTTGGTCCGTCCGACCAAGCGAAGGTATTTTATAAACGCAATAAAATTACGGTTAACATTGATAAATGTCAGTGCATAAGTTTTAGTGGTCGTAGAAGTCCTATCAAGTACACATGCAAATTCTGTGATAATGTTATCACTAGGGTAGATCATGTAAGAGACCTGGGGGTAGTGTTGGATTCTAAAATGCTTTTTTTTCTCGTCATATAGACACCATTACCAGTAAGGCATTCAGAAATCTAGGCTTCGTTATGCGTACGTGCGCTAAATTAAGGAATATCAACTGCCTTAAAACTGTTTACCGCGCATACGTGCAAAGTGTACTTGACTATGGTAGTCCTGTTTGGTCTCCCAAATATGTTACATACACAGATAAAATTGAGAGAGTTCAAAAACGTTTCGTGAGACATCTAAATTTTAAGACAAGGAGACGACATTTATCATATCTTGACGACTGCAAGCACTATGATCTACTGCCTCTATTTAGTAGGCGTGTGTTACTAGACAAGAGCTTTTTGTTCGCTATCATTCAAGGTGAAATTGATAGTATCGACCTTCTCTCTAATATTAACTTGAATGCGCCCGGGGTTCGTACTAAACATACGCGCTTGTTCAGAATTCCTCTGCACCGCACCAATTATGCTAAGAATTCTGTTCTCACTCGTTTGCCTAGCTGTTACAATATTAATTTTGACGAGATTGACATCTTCCACCTCTCAAAAAGACAAATAACTAAAAAGTTGCAATCATACTTGTGAATCCAAATTAAGATTGTTTTTGTAAGTTGCTTTCTTTTGGAATACTTCTCACTCTGCACAATATACCTAATATAAATTAAATTATAGATAGTATATAATACGTACAATTGCCTATGTTTAAGTGGTGCACGCAATTTTCTTTAACTTGTCGCGAAACTTTATTATTGGCTAAGAGTCTAAATAATGTTTAACTTCACCCATGATATATGTAACATAGCTGTTAAGTTTCCAAATAAACAAATTTATTACCTACCTAAGTTAACATTTTTTATTGAAAAGTTGAAAACTCTGTGTTAGTAAGTTGCCATTTTTTATTGTTTTCAAAGGATATAAATAATCAATTTGATTCGGTTTAGAACCAAACTAAAACTCTCGCACTCTTGTTGACAACGTCGGCACCAGCGCAACGTCCTAGAAGACATAACACTGTCTCTTTCATGCGGAACTAAACGGACGGCTTTGTGTTATTGATGTGTTCTAATCTAGTGTGTGTAATATAATATAATAAATAAGTATTTGTAGGTATTCCTACAAACTTAAGTTTTCTTATAGTAAGTAAAGTAAGCAGGTACTTTCTATTGATTTTCTATAAACTAATTAAAACGAAAACCAACGAAGACCAAAAATTGGCAACAACCGTTTTCAACCATTTAAATCGATTTATTTGGGGTTTAAAACGGCAAGGTTTTGTTTACAACGTTTAAAATCAGTTGTTTTACATCTATAGACTCATGATTGTACCGCAAGCAAGCAAACTTATATAACTAGTTTAAAACACACATTGTTATTTATTTTTGTGTATTCGGGTAAAGCACGATGTTGACAACTCTTTAATTTCCTAGACGTCACGATTATTATTCCGCATATATGTCACGTGACGATACGGACGTAACCTTCATTATCTTCTGCAACAATATCTTGATTTTTGATCGTTTTGATGGTCTAATTGTTGATAAATTAGAACATTCATACAAACAATTATTTGAGAGAAGCTTAAATACTATAAAAAATACTTACAGTTGAGAAGAAAGGTCGTGACTATTGCGATACAATATTATTTGCAAAACTTTTGTTACGCATTTCGGCAACAAATAAATGAACATTTGATATGATGGCTTTCGTAGGCAGATAATGTTATTAGAATCAAAATTAGAATAAGTTTTGATAGTTTTCATCACAAAACGCATTTTTACTGTCATGACCATGTAGGATTTTCCACCATTTTTATCAAATATTTATGATCTATACAAGTTTTAAGCATCCAAAGTTGCCTGAGACAGCATAGAACAGCAAAAAATAAAAGTTTTCTTAAACAAAGTAAATTGAATGTAAATTTTATGCTTCATTTTAACGAGGAAAACATCTGACTGCACGGATGGCGTAGTGGTTTAAGCGGTCGCCACGCCGCTTCCTACTACGCCGAGGGGTTTAAACCCCACAAGGGACGACACTTTGTGTGAGCCACAAATTGCTGTTCTGAGTCTGCGTGTTCTTTGTGTCTGTTTCATGTATGTTTGTAAAGTCCCCCGCGACACAGGATATATTCCTAATGCAGTCCTTTTAAAATAAGAAAAATTACTAATTGCAAAATAAAACTACTATATTACAAGTGAGAGAAATAGTGAGCAATGCTTAATTGAAGTTAGTGTTAGTTAGACAACCATTTTTACCCGTGTTCACATTTCGCGAAAATACCCTAATACTATCATCATAATAATATTATCATACAACTAAATTGTCTATCTTACTAATATTAAAATAAAAATAAAAATAAAATAAAATAAATATTATCCACAGATTATTAAATAACACATACAGTTTAATCATTAACTTTGTATACTAGCGTAAAAAAAGTTTGATATTTTTTTAGTAACATATTATATTTTTCTTTTGGAGTGATTATGATTGAAAAGAGGCAAAATTCTAATTTAGAGACGACAAAAAAAAATATTCTTGAGTACAGGTCTGATTTGTTGCTAAATATACATCATTAGATAAATTATAGGTAAGTTGTAAAAAGGGCTGCAATGAGTCACTGCAGATATTTTATTCTTTATGAAAATTATGTGTTAAGTTAAAAAAAAAAGTTTTAAGTTTCTGGAGTTTTTACGGGACGAATTATTTAATGGGAAGTCAGTATTAAAATATTTACACAACCTACTAGTGGGCCCCGCTTGCATCTCTTATTTTTTTCACTGACGTCAATCTTCCATAGGTCGTCAAAGATCCGTGTGTCAATATAGACTACTTTGAATACTTAATTATTTAATCCTTGAAAGGCAATCTTCATTAAAATCATATTTTCACCAGGTATAATCATAATAATAAGTAAAGTGTTTAAACTTCTAACATTTATTCAGAGACTCAAAATGACTTTACACATTAATGATAATTCGATTATGACCGTTTGTCAGAGTTGATGTAGAAGTGGGACCCGTGGCACTAAAGAACTCCTTATCATAGACATGACCACTAGCCAACAGGTACGTCGTAATCGTAAGAGTGACGACATGTTGGATAGACTATAAGAAGGCTAATGACGCGGTTCCATATGTTGATTGGTAATCTCAGATATACTTACTCTTTTGATGTCAACTCTGATCTGTTTGGTTTGTAATGCATAAAGGTTTGAATTGCTTTAAATTTGGAATGTTAGTTTTATTTGGTCAGACTGAATTGATATATTCTTGGCATTCTGTAAAAATATCTTGGTTTTTTTTTCAAAAATTCTGTAAAAAGTTTCCTTTCCCCCTTACAACAATCTCACACACACGCTTCCACTGCGCGAAACATTAAATCCTTTTCCCTTTACACCAGCACTACCTAACTAAAAAGTTTAGAATTAAAACACCTAAAAATTCCAATAACATCCATCACAAGACAACAACACCAATCACTCAAGTGACTTCCCACCAACACCATCACATCACCAAAACTTGAAGACGAAGCCGCAAACTTCCACTACTCCTGCTTCTACAACAACTACAACAACGACTACGACTACTCCCGCTCTGACAACAACTACATCAACTACAACTACCACTACTCCTGCTCCTACAACAACGACAACAACACTCCTGCTCCTACAACAACGCCTGCTCCAATAACAACTATATCATCAACTACAACAACTCCTGTTCCAACAACAATTACAGCAACTACGACTACTTCTGTTCCAAACAACAACTACAACAACGACAAAAACAACAACTACATCAACTACGACTACAACAACTCCCGGTCCAACAACTACTACATCAACTACAACAACTCCTGCTCCAAACAACAACTACAACAACGACAACTACTACTCCTGCTCCAATAACAACTACATCAACTACGGCTACGACAACTCCCGCTCCAACGACTACTACATCAACTTTCTCCACTCTATCCTCACTGGCATCCAAAAAATAATAATCCCTCTATTTTCTATAGCTTCCTCATTCTGACCATCAAGAAAACTCACACTCGTACTTCGTATATTTAAATCGTATATATAGACGTGCTGGGTTTAGATTTATCATCTTCAGTTAAAATAATTGTTCTGGGCCATAACCTGTTGAACGGGGGATGTGGCTAATGAGATCACTTTTAAACCAAATAAGACACAGACTTCTAAACGTATTTATTTTGAACTTTACATTTTTATGGATATAATTTATAGAAAAATACACATGTTACTGTTTTAAGATATTTTTACAGAATACAAAGAATATGACAATTCAGTCTGAACAAACAAAACTAACATTCCAAATTTAAAGTAATTTAAACCTTTATGTATTATAAACCAAACAGATCAGAGTTGACATCAAAAGAGTATATATACTCAGAGATTATCAATCAACACCATATACATGGCTTGTAAAGGTGCTGCAGTTGTATAAAATTCATACAACTCTGTACACTTTCTTGGATTCATGTAATAGGCAATGGAGAACAGCACTTTCCTATCTAGGATGTCGGCAGACTGCGGTAAACGATGTACTAATAAAGATCAAGTGGGTATATTTCAAGGTGATAGTCTGAGTCGCTTGTAGTTTTGTCTCGCTTTGAAGCTTCTTAGCAGCTTATTATAGGTTTCAGGGTTAGGCTATAGGTTGCAGAAAGATGATCAAGTTATATCTCACCTTTTTATATGGATGATTTGAAACTACAAGCCCCCACAAAATTAAAATTGACAGCGTTACTAGAGGTGAGGGAAAACTTTAGAAATTCTTTCAAAATGGAATTTGGTGTAGACAAATGTGCAGTCAAGTATGTAAAGAAGGGCGTGATAGTAGAACCTGAAGGAACAGAGCTTTCAGATGAAACAAAACTTAGATTTTAGTCTGCCACTAAAACCTACAAGTATCTAGGTATATATTCAGTCCTTAGGCATACCAGAATTGGACATGAAACAAACATTGCAGGAACGCTTCTTTGGCCTATTGAAAAGTTCTTAAAAGTTTTTTATCAAGGGGTAACAAGGTGCGAGCCTGCAATGGTTGGGTCATGCTGGTTCTAATGTATTCTTTTGGTACACCTAGATGGACTCAGGCCGAATATGATGCCCTTGACAGGAGAGTCCGTACACTGCTCACTTTATTTCGAGTGCACCACCCTCTTTCGTCGGCTATGAGATTGTATTTTCCTCGAAAGTTTCGGGGTCACGGGGTATTAAATATAAAGACCCAACACAATGAAATATATAATTTCAGAGTATATTTACTATATACTTATGCGGTAGTTACAATGTAGTTGCAGAGGATCCCGGATTCACTCCGCTCGCTTTGTCTAAAGAAGTGAAGAAAACTAATTCTCTTCAGTGTTGCCGTCATGAAAAAAAAGTCCAACCAAAAAATAAAAACAAATCAACTTAGAGTCTTGGCAACATTAATAGGTTCTTTCAAAAGTGTCCGTCTGAGAAATGTACGTAAAATTCTGGGCTGAAAATTTAATCCCGTATTATCGCAATGTGTATTGCAATTTCTTTTCTGAAAACTATGAAATATATAATTCATTTAACTCATCCACTGGAAAGTGGCTGAATTTTTATTTAATGTTACTTGGTAAACTTTCAGTGACGGGACGTAATCATGGGTCGTGTGATTCGTGCTCAACGTAAAGGTGCCGGTTCAGTGTTCGTATCACATACTAAGAAAAGGAAAGGAGCACCTAAACTTCGTTCCTTGGATTATGCTGAACGTCATGGTTACATCAAGGGTGTTGTAAAGGTGGGTAAAGTTTGTGTAACTTTCAAACAACCACACATGCAGTAAAGCATGGATAGTTAAGTTTGGTTTTAACAATACGATGCTATCTAAATATTAGAATGCTTTTTTCTATTATTGTACAAAACACACTTGTGGTTTTCCTAAATCAACGTTTAAAATTTATACATCTCAAGTAAATGCATTTTGTGTAACTTTCTCTAACCTTAACTTTTTCTGAAGGAGCAACATATTAAAGCCTATTTTTCTTTGTGAGAACTTTGAAAATTTTGTGGAATATTCTTTTAGCAAATGCTGCATTTGGAACTCCAAATTGGACAAGAAGTTATAGCAATCATAGTGGCTACCACTATACCTGCCCTAAACAAATTATTATTGATATTATTACTACATACCTATTGAGTTTAAATTCGTTCTCAGTTTGAGTGTTAAGAAATTTCGCTATTAACAATTTCCAATTATTGTTAATAATAATGTTTCGGACATCTGACACACAACGCCATCTAGTTTCAAACTAACCCATATAAGCTAGATTGACTGATAGAATACTTGTATACTTTTTTTTTATAAATGTATACATATGTATAAATAGAAACTGCGAACCCAAACTGCGAAAAAAATATTCAACATTTGGTCCAACCCCTGTATCACACCTAAGACCTTGGCACAGCAGTTCCATATGCTAGCACTGCACCACTGAGGCAGTCAATTATTCTTAACCATATCATTAAAGTTTCTTTCTAGCTTTTTGGAAGTCCATAGTAGCTTATTATTTAAATGGGTATTAACTTGAATAATTTTCAAACTGTAAAATTTAAATAAACACTAAAATAATACAATGAACACTAAAATAAGTATAACTATACTTATATAAGTATAAGTATAACTATACTATACTAAAATAAGTATAACTATACTTATTTTAGTGTTAATTGTAAATTTGTCTTTTTGTTTTAATGACAAGATCATTCTGAACCTTATTGTTTACACTAAAAGTATACAGGCTATGTCAGTACTATGCTTTGATCATGATGACTTTGAACTTACCTACTCTGAAGAATTTTTGATTACACAGAGGCTCTTTCTGATGAAATATTTAGTTAGTTTAGCAATATTTTTTTATCTTATTTCTTTTAATCCTCATTTATATTTTTTTAAGGACATCATCCATGACCCCGGTCGTGGTGCTCCCTTGGCGGTGGTTCACTTCCGTGACCCATATAAGTTTAAGACACGTAAGGAGTTGTTCATTGCACCTGAGGGTCTCTATACTGGCCAGTTTGTATACTGTGGCAAGAAAGCTACCTTAGAAGTTGGTAAGTTACTATGATTTATTGACCAATTACTTTAAAATATGATACTTTCAAAAACTGGGTTCTCCCAATTATAGATGCATGTAAATCCTTTGTTTCAATATATTGTATAGAAATTTCATCAAATACTCTTTCTTGTATCCTAATGTGATTAGCTACAAGTCAACACAAAGCATCATTTTGTCATTATGATGTGATGTGAACGTTGAATGTAAAATGTTTTATATTACAATAAATACTTTGTTACTGCCCTTTATGCAATATTAATTTTTTTATTGTTCGGTCATTCATTTTTCACTTGAAGGGCAACTAATGATCAACTAATAATAAAAATAAATAAAGACTGTTTTTTTTTTAGGCAATGTTATGCCAGTGGGTGCCATGCCTGAGGGTACCATTGTATGTAACCTAGAAGAGAAAATGGGTGACAGAGGCCGGCTTGCTCGTGCTTCTGGAAACTTTGCCACTGTAATTGGCCACAACCCTGATGCCAAGCGCACTAGGGTGAAACTACCATCTGGAGCCAAGAAAGTTCTACCTTCCAGCAACAGAGGCATGGTTGGTGAGTAAAAATTGCTAAAATCTTTTTAATAATAGGATTTAATTAAACTAGGTGTTTAATATTATGCTCCTAAGAGATACATAAGAAAGAAATGGTCAAGAAATCAACCTGTTCCTGAAATATAGGCCAAAACTAGTTGAGGTAGGCAGTTACAAGTCATATATAGGAAGTATATTGCTACTGTTTTTTTAAATATTGTAGAATATGTATAGCATGTCAGTAAATGCATGATATAAAATATCTTCCTAATTGTAAACAGATTCTAATTATGCTCTTTTTATTGAATTGATGATATTCAAGGTTGGTCCCATTTATATTCAGAAGAATATATCTTACAACTAAGAAATGACAATTGAGGGATAAAAACTACAGTTTCTTATAACCTAACGACAGGCCTGTTGGTCTAGTGGTTAGTGACCCTGACCGCTAAACCGGAGGTCGTGGGTTCGATTCCCACCCAGGACAAATATTGTGTGATGAGCACGGTCATTTGTTCTGTGTCTGCGTGTAATTTATCTATAATATGTATGTATTTAGAAATATATAAGTATGTTCGTTTATCAGCAGTCTGGTTACCATAGTACAGGCTTTGCCTATTTTGGGATCAGACGGCCGTGTGTGAGTTGTGTGATATATATATATATATTTTACCTATCAAAGTTCAGGTGCACTAAATTCTAAGGGCCAGTGCAGACAGATGCACTTCATAAAATTTTATTTTCGAGTGTCTTAAAAAAATCCTCTTCCCTGGACTCATCTTGTTCTGCGCTGGCCCTTAAAATTCAGTGGTAATGCTCTACTACTAATAGTTTGAAATTAAATATCTGTAATTTCTATTTTTAAATGTCTAAAAAAAGAATATAATCAGCCCCTGTGTCTAGCATTCGTGGACTATGAGAAAGCCTTTGACTCGATCGAGATCTGGTCTGTTCTGGAGTCCCTGCAGCGTTGCCAAGTAGATTGGCGATACATCAAAGTGATGAGATGTCTCTACGAAGCCGCCACCATGTCCGTCCAAGTACAGAATCAGCAAACAAGGCCCGTACCATTGCATCGAGGAGTGAGACAAGGGGACGTTATTTCCCCGAAATTGTTCACAAATGCAATGGAGGACATGTTCAAGACGCTGCACTGGAAAGGGCGTGGCATCAATATCAATGGCGAATACATCTCTCACTTGCGATTTGCAGATGACATCGTCATCATGGCAGAGACGTTGCAGGACCTACAGCAAATGCTGAATGACTTAGCTGACACTTCTGTACGCATCGGCCTACGGATGAACTTGGATAAAACCAAGGTCATGTTCAACGAACATGTACTACCGGAACCGATTGCGGTACACGGTGCCGTTCTCGAAGTTGTTCAAAATTATGTGTACCTCGGGCAGACATTGCAGTTAGGTAGAAACAACTTCGAGGACGAGGTGAACAGAAGAATTCGGTTGGGTTGGGCAGCGTTTGGGAAGCTACGTCGAGTCTTCTCATCGTCGATCCCACAGTGCCTTAAGACGAAAGTCTTTAATGAGTGCGTCCTACCCGTCATGACATACGGAGCTGAAACGTGGACACTTACGGTACGGCTGGTCCACAAGTTCAAAGTCGCTCAACGTGCTATGGAAAGGGCTATGCTCGGCGTTTCTCTAAGGGATCGCATCAGAAATGAGGTGATCCGGCAGAGAACTAAGGTCACCGACATAGCGTACCGGATCAGCAAGTTGAAGTGGCAGTGGGCTGGCCATATTAACCGCAGAACCGATAACCGTTGGGGAAAACGAGTTCTTGAGTGGAGACCGCGTCTCGGCAAACGTAGTGTAGGACGCCCACAGGCCAGGTGGAGTGACGATTTGCGCAAGATGGCTGGCAGGAGCTGGATGCGAGAAGCCCAAAATCGATCTAAGTGGCGTGCAATGGGAGAGGCCTATGTCCAGCAGTGGACTGCGATAGGCTGATGATGATGATGATGATGATGAAAAATGTTTACTTTGCTGTTTTTGTGCCTACATACTTAATTGAAGTAGTTTCTTATAGAACTAGTTTTATATGAATATAACTTAATTAAATTACAATTTAAATGTAGTAAAGGGTGTATAGACTATCACATCAGAAAAACAAACAATTTAAGCAAGTAATACCTGTGTTAAAAGAGACCTTTAATCACAAACCCAAACTGTTATTGATTTTAGTTATTATCACAAACTACCCAGTTAAGTCATTATGATACCATAATTGACAGATTATGACAATGGAAGGGAATGATGTTGATTCAATATAAAAGCACTAATTTAACTTGACTGTCAACCAACCCCTATTTGTTTAGTTTATCTAGATTGTAAACTTACAAGTTAGTAATATGGACATGATGTTTTTAAACTTACCTACTCTGAAAATTCTTTGATTACACAGAGGCTCTTTCTGATGCTGTCTTAAGGAATATATCAATATAATTTAAAAGACATCTCTTACATGGTAATGGTTTTTGATTGTCAGGTATTGTTGCTGGCGGCGGTCGTATTGACAAGCCCATCCTGAAGGCCGGTCGTGCTTACCACAAGTACAAGGTTAAGCGTAACTGCTGGCCATATGTGCGTGGTGTGGCCATGAACCCCGTTGAGCATCCTCATGGTGGTGGTAACCACCAACATATTGGTAAGTGGAATACAGTGGTACAATATTGTCTATATATATATTATCAAAAAATTCAAATGTAAATGGCATGTTTTGTAATTGAAAAAAAACGAAAAATAGATTTGAATGAAATAGAAATAATTTATATTTTTCATTACAGGTAAGGCTTCAACCGTCAAGAGAGGAACATCCGCTGGTCGCAAGGTTGGTCTTATTGCTGCTCGCAGAACCGGAAGAATTCGTGGTGGAAAGACCGACACCAAGAAGGAGACGTAGACGTATTTTTATTCAAAATAAACAGTTAAAAACCCGTTGTATTTGTTTCATTTCGTGATTGTTGAATACGAAAACAGGCAACAAAAAAGAAAGGCGTTAGAACGAGGCAATCGATATTCAACAAGACTAACTTGACGGGTTTAGTATGCACCGTGTCTCGTAAAGGTAGTCGGATGCGATTTATATTAATAAATCACTATGCCATTGTGTTGTGTTTCCCTTTGTGCCGACTTAACTGAAATATCATACATCTATTCCAGGAGGAAAAACTAGAGCAGTAGTACAATATCAGTAGATTAATATCTAAAGTCCAGCCGCTCAAAGAATGCGCTTCTGATAGATCGTGATCGACTGGGCGATGTAACTTTGAACTGGCGTTCAATTTACGGCAAAAATTTTAAATACCTATCTTTTATTAACCTTATTAACGAGTGATAACATTAAAATTCGAATAATTATGGCAACTTACAATAAATGTATTAATTTTGGGCTAAAATTATTACAATTAATTAACAAAAGCTTTTAAAAGTCAAACGGCGCTGTTTCAAGGTTATGTCAACTGTTTGTTTTTGTAGTGATGTGACAAAATAACGAGGCAATTGTAATCGAATATTTTTGTAGTCTTAATATAATCTGTCGGTATAATATAAAATAAAACGTTATAATATATAATGTACTTAGTATTTAATAAAGTTAAAAAGGTACGCCCAAACAAAACTTAAGAAAATTAGTGTCATACTATCAGTCAGATGAATTTAAAAAAACATTGATAATACTTTATATTTCTGGTAAAAAATGGCAACCCAAAATAGCGTTGTGGGGACCGCCATTTTGTGACATTTAAAAACAGTCGTCTCTTGTCGTCTCGCACGCATAGACTACGTTCTCCAGTGTTTCTCGTTGTGTATTTTCTCGTGACTGTTATTGTTGTTATTTTGACTGTTCTTGATATACTGACCTCTGCGCTAATCTGGACTTTTAGTGTATAAGAGTCATTTTCAAAATATGTGTACATCACGAAATTGTCAGTAAATTGTAAAAGTAAAGTCGTATTCAGAATAACCTAATATTGTTGTAGCTACGGTGTTATTATATTTATTTTCTGACTATAATTTTTATGAGGAATATCTTTATAAACTTTATCGCTATATAGGGTAGGTGATGATTCATGAGTAGAAAGGAAAATAAAAACGAATCATTGTTTTATTTAAAAAAAAAAGCTGCATTGACCATAGGGTCAACTGTAACTAAATACAAAACTGAATAATGTCGGAATACAAATTAAAAAAATATTGTATCTTCCTCGTTGGCTAATATATACTCCTGGCGTTCTTTCGATATTTGTAACAATTTAACATATTTAAAAATACAATCTTGTGGTACTATATCAATATCTTTAGTAACTTTTGTGTAGTGTGGGATGATGATGATGTAGAGAAAAACGACCTTTGTGCATGATGCTCTACTCGCATTCGAGTCCAGAAGTACAAAAGAATACCACGAAGAAATGGATGCAAATAAATTCTTAGAGTGGTTTACTAAGTTGTTAATAAACCTCCCCGAACAGTGCACAAAAATTTAAATTAAATTAAATTTAATTATGGATAATGCACCTTACCATTCAGTTCAAATAGATAAGGCACCTACTCAAGCAAGCAAAAAGGCAGATTTAGTGGCGTGTTTACAAAGAAAAGGCGTAGAAGCTGACATGAATTTATTTAAAGCTGAACTGCTGGAATTAGTAAAACAAATAAACCTGCAAAATTAAGATAAAAAATCGATGAATTGGCACTTCAACATGGTCACAAATTGAAAAGAACGCCGGCGTACCATTGTTAGTACAATACTATTGAATTAATCTGGGCTCAGGTCAAGGGATACGCAGCACGTCATAATACAAAGCCACCATTCTCCACTAAGAATATGATGACATTGTTAAAAGAAGCTTGTGACAAAATAACTAAAGAAGATTGGGCAAAAGTGGAAGAAAAGACGCGAAAAATAATAAAGGAAGATTATGATAGAGACGTCAATATTGATAATATTATAGAAAATGAAATAATTTTATATACAGGCGACGATAGCTCATCTAGCTCGTCATCAGAAGAAAATGATTGATTTCACTTTTCTTGATTTTGTTGTGATTGAGCTAAATTTTTAAATTAAAGACAAATTGACATTTCTTTCCATTGTATCATTTCAAATTGCCTATAACATTAAAGTTTAAGTTATATGTTCTAATTATAACTTAAATCCAATGCACTTTGTGATATGTAGTCAAATCAATCAAATACTCTACAAGCTTGAATCGATTTAACGTAAGTATCGTGCACCGAGTCGTATGGTTAATCACTAGTTACGCCACCATGACAAATGTCAAAACGGGCTTCTTATTTTGTGACGACTGTAATATTTGCATATAAATAAAAGTATTATAGCCACTAGAGCCACTTTAATTAGCATATAGCATAGATAGATTAAAAAATCATTAAATTATTTTCAGGCTTTCCATTTTAAATATTAACAAATTTACATATAAAAAGAAGGTATAAATATTTTATAATATATATATATATGTAATATATTGTAACTAGTGGGTACAGCAAAGTCGTGTAGTATAATTTCGGACCCTTTAATCCGGCAAAGAAATGCGTAGACATAACAGTGGCGACGAGAGAGAAAAAAAGGATATTAGAATATTACGCGTATACGATTGCAGTTAAATAAACAATAAATCGGGTAAAATGTCGATCGGAAAAATGTCCGAGTTCAAAATTAACTGTGACGACTGGCGGTTATATGTAGAACGATTAGAACAGTACTTTCTAGTTAATAAAATTGCGACAGACCTGCAAGTACCGACTTTTATTTAATTTGTGCACCAGGTACTCTCTCTCTCTCTCATACTCACGTCCGCAAGGGGGCGCGGCCGGTGTTTATGCGCGCGCGGCCGATGGCCTACGCGTTGCGCGAGTCCGTCGAGCGTGCGCTCGAACAGCTGGTGCGCGACGGCATTCTATCACCCGTGGAGCGTTCTGACTGGGCGACCCCGATCGTGCCGGTCATGAAGAAGGATCAGAATTTGTGCTGATTATAAGTTAACCTTAAATAAAGTCGTAGAAATTGACCGTTATCCGTTGCCGAGAGTCGAGGAATTATTATTTCGTTTGAAGGGGGGGGGAGGGGGTGGCTTTTTAGTAAAATAGACCTGTCACAGGCATACGCGCAATTTGAATTGGATGACACAAAGAAATACACAGTAATTAATACACAAGGGCTTATTTATGTATAATAGATTAGTTTATGGATTATCGCAGTGACGCGGCAGTCGTCGTCCGAGCAAGACGAATACCACACGAATGAAAGTTGTATATTTACAAGCCCACGCACACATAGGGCCGCGCGCACAACTGAGTTGAACTATCTATAGTAAGATATTAATGCACTATTCGCCTGAATTGCCACTAATATTGACAACAGACGCGAGTAGCGTAGGTATTGGCGCTGTTATATCGTACACGACGACGAGCGGCGAGCGGCCGGTGGCATATGCTTCTCGAGCGCTACCTTTTGCAGAACGCGCTTACTCACAAATTGATCGGGAAGCACTTTCTATTGTTTACGGCGTCCGCAAATTTCATTAATTCTTGTATGGTCGAAAATTTATACTGAGAACGGATCATAAGCCATTAACATATATTTTAGGAAATAAAGTAGGCATACCGATAATGGCCGCATCGAGATTACATCGTTGTGCAGTCTTATTATCTGGGTACAGTTACCAGATAGAATTTGTGTCGTCTAACGGGAATTGCGCGATGCATTATCAAGGTTACCTCATAGCAACAGTAAAGAAATTAAAAATAGGGATGAGAACACATATATTAATTTTGTAGAAAAATTCTTACCGGTAACGAGTGAAGAAATAAAACAGGCAACGGCCGGTGACGTAGTTCTAAGTAGGATTTTAGGGTATATTCAATCGGGATGGCCTTTGTCTTGCCCCGATGATCACATAAAACCCTATTTTGTTAGGCGCAATGAATTGTATACCGAATATGGACGTGTATGGTATGGGTTATTGTATGGTAATACCGGCGTCATTACGGGATCACGTTTTAAAACAATTGCACATCAGCCATATGGGTATAGTAAAAACTAAATCTTTAGCTCGAAGTTACGTATGGTGGCCTAAGATAGATGACGATGTAGAAATTACGTGTAAGCAGTGTGAGACGTGTGCGGCGGAGGCCGACGCACCGCCGCGGTCTCGAATACAGCCGTGGCCGTACCTCACCCGTCCCTGGAGTAGGCTGCATATTGACTTTTTGGGCCCATACAAGGGGTTAATTTTCTTTATTTTGGTAGACTCGACTTCAAAATGGATAGAACTTTTTGAAATGACTCGCACTACTGCGTCAAGTGTAATTAAAATATTAAGATCCACTTTTGCAAGGTTTGGTTTACCGAAAGAATTGGTTTCAGATCAAGTTCCGCCCTTCACAAGTTTAGAATTTAAAAATTTCTTATCCAATAATGGAATAAAGCAAACGTTCTCACCGATATATCACCCGGCCTCAAACGGTGCAGCCGAGAATGCTGTTAAGTTGTGTAAACTCGCGTTTAAAAAAGCGTATAGGGACAATGTAGATATAGATGCAGCGTTACAAACGTTTCTTCTAGCTTATCGAAACACTGTCCATAGTACGACCGGTGAGACACCGGCTATGCGGCTGCAAAAGAGGTCTCTGCGTTCGAGGTTGGATCTGTTGCGCTCCGAGCGGATGGACGAGGATAAGGTTTGGGAAACTCAAAGACGCCAAGTAGAATACGCCGGCGGATTATCACGGAACTTTCGAGAAGGCGACAAGGTATGGGCGCGCGGTTACGGAGGACGAGATAAATGGGTAAAGGGTATCGTGAAAACTGCTGTCAGCCCACGAAGGTATTCCTTGGCAGAGGATGATGGTCAATTACTTAAAAGACACGTTGATCAAATTCGTCGTAGATCGTGCTTGTCTGATGTTACCGTACCTGCCCCCGAAGGCGAAAGTAACTCGTTAACGGAAGGGGGGACGGTTGGGGGGTTCCCGGGTGAAACGGTTAGCATGGAAGACCATGCTGGTGAGGATAGGAGTAGTGATGGACAGACTGTAAATGACACCCAAGACATACCTGATGTTTTGGCAAATAATAGTCCTAAAGTTAATAAGTCACCTTCCTTTCCAGCGCCAACTGGACCCCCAGTGAATCGATACTCAAAGCGAACAAAAACCAATTGACAGATTTCAAATTTAACTATTATGTATAATGTTAGGTTAAGTTAGCAATAAGTTATAGATATTAAGTTTTAATCATAAGTTGTGTTGTAATGAATGTAATCAATTGTTGTTTCGTGGTGGAGGTGTAATATATTGTAACTAGTGGGTAGCAATTAGTGATGCGCAAAATGTATCACTGAGCTGAAAAGATTGATACATATCATTTCGCTCAAAAGATATATATCACTCATCTAGCTCACTAGCTCATTTAGCTCACTAACTCATTTAGCTCACTAACTCATTTAGCTCACTAACTCATTTAGCTCACTAGCTCATTGATCCGATTCAATTGATTGGTCTCTCAATTAATTCATTTCTTCATCTAGATCGTTTAGCTCAGTATACTCGCATATCACTCACTTTAAGCCTCTCTCGCCATACAAACCTTTCTTTATTTTCATATTAACCTAAATTCAGTTTTTGAAACTACATTCTTAACCTATGTTTTTTCATTTTTTTTTTTTCATTTTCATAAGATTACATAATTATTAACACCCTTTTATATAATAATTAAAAATAAGAAATTATTTCTTGTACTTTTTTTAGGTTGTATAATAGAAATCAAACATAATTTGATTTTCCTTGTACTTGGCAGGCTTAATTCTTAAGTAATATTAAACTTTGATCCTATAGAAATAATGTACATTTTGCATAAAGAAACTTGCGTGAACTCAATCATCATCTATCTCACTCATTTATCGTTAGTCTCACTCGCTCATGAAACAAAGATCGGCGTCGTTGAGCTAGTGATCTAATGATCTAGTGAGCTAGTACTGAGTTACTGATATATTCGGAGCTAGTGTGAGTGAGTGACACATTTTATCGTCGTGAATGATATATATCTTTTATATCACTCACTCAGGAGCTACACAACTCTAGTAGCAATGTAGCAAACCATTCGGCCAATATACGTTGTACAGCAAAGTCGTGTAGTATAACTTCGGACCCTTTAATCCGGCAAAGAAGTGCGTAGACATAACAGTCCAGCTAGATTGTTCTACGTTCAAACAGTGTGCGGCGATGGCGATCTGATAGAACGTGCAGACGCACAGATTAATAGATAGTATATATATATATAGAGAGAGAGTAGGGGAGCCCATGATGCTAAATGGGGATTTACTCGAGCGTCATGGGGACCTATTGCATTTGAAAGATTATGTAATAGAATGAATAAAAGCAATATAATGTTTTCACTTTAAGCGGTGGGAAAAGCATCTACAGATTTTCAAAAACGTAAGGGGAGGAAATCGGGCGCATTAGATATTTTGGGGATATGTTAGTTGACGCCAAAAATGCTCCGATTGAAAGGTCTGACGATTTTAAAGTGACAAGCTGGTAGCGAATTATTGAAAATTAATAGGGCAAATTCGAAAAACCGCCATTTAGAAATATCCGAGCGTGTTAGATTTTATACAGGCGGTTCAGCTTTTTGTTCCTGTTACACTAGCCAAAAATCTGACGATAATTTTGAAGGGTATTTTAAATCTGACGGTTTGGAATATTTTGTTTTTTGCTTTTCATAAAATGTGACAAATAAAGACACAAAAAATTAGATATTAAAGTAGATAAAAAAAGATAAAGTAGATACAATTTAAAAAATATTTATTTCATTGTTTGCTTCAAAATAAATAAAATGTCAAGGTCATGTGTATTTTTTGGAACTTTGTGACCCTCCCACTGCTTTGGGTCAAGCTCAAATCGTCAGGTTTATTACACAAAGTGTATGTAATGGACTCAACTTACCTTACCTTACGCGCGAGTATTTCTGACCATGGTTTTTTTTTTACTAATCTGTTGGGCTGCTCTAGACGATCCCCCCTATATGTAGGGCTCATGTATGGTGGAGGCACTCAACTGGGTTAAGGTATTCTTCCTATGTTAATCTGTCACGCTGGAGTAACTCCCGAAATGTCTTCTAGGGCTCCCTTCTAATATGTACATAGTCTAAATAGGTGCATCAGGTGATCAGTCGTCAGAGGTGGTTGGCAACTGCGCACCGCAATTTTCTATAGGTAATCTACTTTATTATAATAATAAATGCAGGAGATTAAATAGATGCAGTTCGTAACCGTTTGAAATAAAAAACATACTTATTACCCCAAATATCTCTAATCTATTTGTATCTAAATTGTGAATTATTAAACCATCGATCGGTTGTAAGTAAGTAGTCGCTCATTGCTGGTCGCCCGCACACCAGTGTTGCCGTTAAATTGAAATAAAAGTCGCTAGCTTGTTTTGTCAAAATAACCGTTCCCTTAAAATCCGCTGGAAGTCGCTAATCGGAAAATTGTAAATAACTTCGCATTTAACCACCAATACATAGCAGCAATCCTCGTCTCCGGCAGTATACTAAGCTAAAGTACACTAAGCTCTTGCTAAGGTTTACAAATCTTCCCTGGTCCTGTGAATAATGTAATTTGCTTATTTATTGAAATCTGAATTTATTTCAAAAATTAAGCTTTTAGCTTTCTATTTTTTAGTTTCTGAATGCTTCTTTAAATCATTATGTTTTACAGACATTTGTTAGTGGCAATAGCTACACACCTGGTACAGGTTTAAACCCACGTTTGAATTCTTCAGATTGATTGATTGGCCATTGAAGTGAGGGCTCTCTCGCTTGGTACCATAATTACGGCCATGGTATGGAGCGAGAGCGCGTAGCGCTCTGCCGTCACCTTCAGTGAGCAAGTTTTGCTTGCGAAGGAGGTGGCAGAACGGGGCCGCGAGAGATCTAGAACTCTCCCGGTTCGCTAGGCTCGGGAATGGGCCAGGTACCGCAGACGACTTAGGCACCAGAAGTCGCAGAACGACCTCCGTCCTCCATAAGCGCAGGCCTCGGGATGAGAGGTGAGGCCATATGTCACCCTAGCAGAAACAGGCCGGGTTGGCGGTGTGACGCGCTGTGGAGGGTGACACACGACACGCATGCCTTTTAGTGTGTGAGTTACATCCGTACACTGCACATGCGCACATATTCCTGTCTACGTACAGTCGAGTCGACTGTAGGTACATGCGCAGACCTGTGTGCTCAGCTAACTTCAGAGCCGCCGTTAAGTTTCAGTTTAAAGATCTTTATTTCTCAAAAAGACAAATGTCACTTACATGAGAACATTAAATTGGACGTAAAAAGTAGTAGATAAACGAAGTAATTGTTGACGACGTTGTGATCTGAGTTCGCTACGTTCAAAGTCAGGTGGTGCAAGGTAAGGATTATAAGCGACTTATATTTCTAATTTTTAACACTACTTAAAATATAAGTGTAAAGCTTTTTTTAATATATTCAGCGAGGTCGCTTCCTTAACGTCTGCTGGAAGTGCATTGTTTAGCTGTGCTCTCACAAATGTCAAAGAGTTTTTGCCATAGTTGGTTCTTACTGTTGGTAATACTAGGTAATTCGCATGACGAGATGAATACTTTGTTGTATTTCCTTTTGTTGTGAAAATTATGTGAGTGTATGTGTTTTTGAATAATTTTGTATATAAGTGCATATGCATATGTTACCTATATGTATGGAGTTGCTGGATATTCATAGGCCCAGTTTCTACAAATATAGTCTTTGTTGGTGATAAGTAGTCATAATGGTATCAGATTCTTATAATTTTATTTTGTAGTATTTGGATTGGTTTTATATTAGTTTTAGTTGCGTTACCCCATATTTCAATAATGCGATCAATGCGGTGTACTTATGTGTGCAATGTGTGCATACCATGTCAGTCCAGTTTTGTCCAGTGTTAGCCAAGGTATTTTCTTGCGTTGTTTCTTCAAGAATTTTGTTCATTTATTGATAAATTATCATAGTTGCTTATTTTTAGCGCAAAATACTATATATGAAGTTTTTGAAATATTGATTGTTAGGAGGTTGTATTGGAACCATTTGTGCAAAATATTTAAATCATCTCGAACGTGTTGTACAATTACGTTGAGATTATGTCTAAAGTAGAACATACATGTGTCATCTGCCTATAGTGAGACTTGTCCATGTAAACTTAATTCGAAGATATTATTGATATAAACTAGGAATATAAAGGTCCGAGTATTTATAAGTTTGCATCGGATTATACCACGCCGATGGCTAAGAAGAAATCCTGGTTCATTTCCAACGAGATCTCACGACTCCTGCAAGAGAGGTTGGCAAGTCCCTTGGAATGTTCTAATTTAAAGTAGGTGTGGAATCGTTCGTATCTACGATAGCGGGTAAAGTTAAGAAGAGATTATAAAAACACTTTTACAGTAGATATAAGTCACATATATTGTTCACAAGCACGGGAGGAGTAAATACAGACATGGGCTGAAAGTTTACAGTACAAAGCAGAGAAGAAAAGTGAGAAATGGAAAATTACAATAAAAACGATTCGATTCGCGTTAGTATCGTGTAACGTAGTGTAACGACTGGCGAGGCAGGATAATCCGATCGCGCACGATTCAATTCCGAGCGCCTCCGTCACCGTCGTCGCTCGGCGCTGCACTTGCCGGCCGCATTTAAAATGATTCTTAACAGACTTCGTTAAAAGGCGTTCGTTATGAGTATTTTTAACCGACTTCAAAAAAGGAGGAGATTCTTAATTCGACTGTTTTTTTTATGTTTGTTACCTCAGAACTTTTGACTAGGTGAACCGATTTTGATGACACTTTTTTTATTTGAAAGCTGGTGCTTTCCGTGTGGTCCCATTTTTGGTCCAATTCGGTTTAGTTCTGATAATGGCATCCATGAGAAAACCATATAAGTCTTAAATTTGCATTTAGTATGTTCGCGACAAATAGACGAATAACTCAATATCACGCAAACCGATTACGATAATTCTTTTTTTATTTGAATGGATGTACTTTAAGGGTACTTTGAAGACACCGACTCCAAAAATAACAATAATTGTAACTACATTATATTCATTTCATTTTACTTAGGAGAACTCAAATAAATATTTTGATCGTTGTTTGTTATTCACAGGTATATGTTAAGTTAGATTTAAAGTGGGTAGGTACCTAGGTACCTACCTTCTTGCGTGGTAAACACATAGATCGTACCTACATATTGATGAGTAGAAAAAGTAAGTTGATTATTAAGTTGTAGAAGAATATGAATTTATTTGTTTACTTTTTAGTGCACATTTATTTGTTTTGGAATAGTCTATTTTGAAATCGGTTTTTTTTTGTTTATGTGTGAACACCACATAGGTATGGCAGGTTGCTCATGAACCTGGACGTCATCCCTATCACTATATTATAGGCTGTAGAGATAAGGAGCACTATCTTGTATGAAAGGCAAATCAAGAAAGTGTCCACCAAAAGGCAGCATGTAATAGTTCTAAAACCAACCAGAGGGTCTAGTGCAAGTTTACTTCACTTCCACACGATCGTATTAATTAATAATATGTATTAATTTAAAAAAAATTAGTAGCGCCCCTAATTTAACGCATTTTGACGGACACTTTTTATACACAGAGATGGTTCTCCTTACCTCTACACTCCTTTCACTATATTATATTAGTTTAAAATCGGTCCGCAGATGACAGGAATTTCGGGAACTAACATAGAATCTCCTTCCGTCCTCCTTTTCAGTCAGCTAAAATTAAATTACAAATTTAAAAAACCCCCGACACTTCTTGGATTTTTATATTGTTCAAAGTAGTAGTAAAGTGTAGTAGTATTCTACTATTCTACTAGTCAAGCCCTTTCATTTGATACCCATATTGAGGGAGTTGTGAAAAAATATATAATCCGCCATTTTCTGGCGACGGCCATCTTGGATCGATCTTCATCAAACGGCTAAGAATACTCCCGACTAAATCATCTTTCAAAAAATGAAACAAAAGCAAAATCAGTTCATCCGTTCGGGAGCTACGATACCCCAGACAGACAGACACGTCAAACTTATAACACCGTTGTTTTTGCGTCGGGCGTCAAAAATTATACATTGTCTGTAATTCGATCAACGTGTAATATTAACGCAAGTTTATTGTACCTATAATAATTGGATTAAGGCACACATCATGTACTTACATAGTAATTTTTTATTTATATCAAATAGTTTTTGTAATAAACTTGAAATTTGCCAACCCAGATAGATTTTTTAAAGGTAACTTAAATTTTCAGCAATGCTCTGTTATGAAATAACTTCAAATAAAACTTTATACCAATGTTTTATTTTTTATTTTACTAGTTTCAAGGTTACCTACTTAAAATTACTTATATTTTATTAACGAATTGCGTTAAGTACCTACTCAAACATATTATTAAAATAAAGAACATTTCTGCCATTTATTACCCTAACCTCTTAGTTACATACTTACGTTAAATGATACGTCTGATGTAATTCAATTTAGGTATATCCATTTTGTATAAATAAGCTTAAAAGGATTCATTTTTATTGATTATATGATCTATACTGAACTCTGAAATTTCTACATCACTATCATCTTTTGTTGTGACCCTTCTGGGTTTTACAACAGTTTTATGATTTCCAATTATACTCTCAGAATCATCTAAAATGGAACTGCCAAGACTTGTATTACTGCCACCACCAGTACTGGCGATTTTTATCAAGTTCCCCGTTAGTACATCCACTCGACCAACCGGAGCCGTCTGGGTCTCATTACGCCGCGCCAACTGTGATTCAATTTTTTTCTTTAATTCAGCAATCTTTGGGCTGGTACGAGTAACATTTTGAATTTTTGTATCGTTCTTCAGAGGTTCATTTTCTATGCTGTAAAAGTAATTCAGCGTGAATTAGATTAAAATAAGCAGTCGACGTTATATCCACTATGTTTTAAGACTACGCCCCAATGTTCTATGTTTACGATCTTCACTAGTGCAGAGTACCTATTCATAGTCAAAAAATAAGGTGATTATTTGTAAAAAAATAATAAAAAAATAAAACGTGACGAAGGAAAAGTTGGACCGAGCCGTGAAGCGACTCGCCGCCCGCAACACCGCCCTGGGCCATAATTGGATCCCGGGCCGATCATGGGTGTGCGCTTTGGTGTCCTAGGGAATAGGCTGAGGCGGCTGTTTACCAGTTGCCTCCATAATAGCGTATTCCCTGCCGGCTGGAAGGAAGCCGGGTTGGTACTTATCCAAAAACCTGGCAGGACTGCAGATTCTCCCTCGGCGTTGCGACTGATATGCCTGCTGGACGAGGTGGCGAACTCTTTGAAAGAGTCACCCGTATCAACCAGCACCAGTCACGAGTGAGCCCCGACACGTTCAGAAGGGGGAACAAAGGTCGAGGTCGGCCTACACATCAAATAGGAGACTGGACAGACGCTGGAGCTTTGACGAGCATTTCGAGCGGGCGAGCCCCCGAGTTCGTGGGGTGGCGGGCTCCCTACAGAGACTGTTGTCTTATCTAGGGGGTCGGCGGGAGGAACTTTGTTTCTACTGTTATATCGATATTTGCCAAGTGCCTATCTGCCTCTTCCCGCTGCCGAACTACGCTCAATCAAGCGCAGCGGGTAGCGGCCACTAGGACCGTAGGAGGTTACCGCACCATTTCGACGGATATGGACGCGAGGGTCTATGACCAGACTTGCTCGATCCGCCGGGGTGAGGGCGGGGAAGACCAGGATAAGCTCAAAATGCGGCGGAACGCTCACCGACAGGCACTGGTGCCGAAACAGCCGCGGATATCAAAAGGCCGGCCAACGCGCTGTCGGTGCTGTTCTGCCTACCGGGTACTCACTGGGCATGGTTTTTTTGGTGAGTACCTGAATGGGATTGGACGCTAGGAGACGGCACAATGACAGCACTGAGCATCAGATTGGAACTCCGTCCAGCATACGCTGCAAGACTGCCCTACGTGGGCTTCTGAACGCAAGGTCCTAGTCGATCAAATCAGACGAGACCTGTCCTCGCCAGCAATCATTGCTGCCATGCTGATGGGTGAGGAGGGCTGGGCCGCAGTGGTCTCCTTCTGTGAGGCTGTAATGCTCCAGAAAGAAGTCGATGAACGGGATCGGGAGACTGCGGTAAGGTACATGGGGGCGGCCTGACTGCATCAAAATGGGATTGGGCTCTTAGATTAAGTGAAAAGCGGGGAGAAGCTTCTGGCTTCCCTCGGGATAGGGCCTAATAGGTGCGGCGTCGATCAGGGGTGGGCCTGAGCTTTTCACCCCCTCACCAAAAAACAACAAAAAAAAGTTACATCTGTTGGAAGCTTACTATGCTTAAGGTACTATGCTTAATAACTTTTTAAAAGATCTCCCGCACTTGAAATGTAATAATATCCTGTGTCGCGGGGGACATTACTTAGATTACTACAGGTCAATATTTCAAGATTATAGATATATTTTCTATACGATGATATGAAATATATTTATTCGTATCCATAGTAATCCATACAAATACCAACCTGGATATGTCCCACTCTTCACCGTCAAGGTTGACAATGCCTAATTCGTATTTTTCGTTACCGTCACTTTTTTCTGTTAGGCTTTGCGATGGGGAAGCACTGACCGATTTCATTTGTATAGCGTCCATATCGAAGAATACTTTCTTTTTGTTTAGGGAAGACGTTGAAGAAGCATTTTTTAAAACACTTTTTGTTTGTTTGGCGGTATTTTCAACATTGTCATTCAAAAAAGCGTTTTTCTCTAGAACATCCGAAAACGACTCTACATCGTCGCTGCTATTATCATTTTCTTTTGGTTTTACCACTGGCTTTGGTGGTGCTTTAGGTAGATTATTTAAATTATTAATATGTGGGAGTAAATTTGTTGCTGATTGTGTACGTAACAAGTTTTCGTTGCTGATAGTAAATTTCTGAACAGTCTGATTATATTCTACCCCGGCAGACGAAGGCCTTCGAGCTGGAGACTTAATAAGAGTTTCAATTGATTTAGATGATTGTTGTACACTTGTTGTATTATAGTTCTTCCGATCAGTTCCCTCCGAAAGTTCTTCAGAACCACTAGATGATATGGATGTTTGTAGGGCGTTGAACGGACTGGGCGTTTTTTTCTCTTCCATCGACATATTTTTGGATTTATGATTTATTTTAACAGTTTCGTTGGTATCTCTGGGCAAATTTTGTGAAATATTATATGCCTTTATTGGACTACGTTTTGTGGTAACAGGGCTAGATGATGCTGATCCAGGAGGGGTCTTTAGTAAAGACAAAGCGCGTTTTGCGACCTCAGCATTTTGTGATTTGTGCTTGTCTTTCACTTGCGAATCACTTAATTTTACAAAGGACAATGCCTTCGATTTGACGTTAGATATAACAGATGATAAGTTTTTTAAAGATTTGGTGACTTTTGTAGGAGATATGTAATCGGGGACTTGAGTAGCTTCTTTTTTAAAACCCATTGTACTTGAATCCAGAAATGTCAAAATTTGATGTCTCACTTTATCGTGATTAGGATTTTTCTGAAAAAAAAAAGAAGAATATGTGTTTATGTAGACAGAACATGTTTAGTTAAATATCTTATAAATATCTCTTGTCTCACGGTATTTGTTGTCGCACTGCTCCGAAACGGCTTGACCGATTTTAATGTTTTGTTTTTGTATAATAGGTATGAGAATAACGACCTATTATTTTTCACCCTTCCAACAACACACCCCAAGACACAGACGAAGTTGCGAGGGTCAGTTATTTTAACTATAAAATTTTTGTACCCATATATAGGTTACCCATGTACATCAAATTTAAAAATCCATAAAAACTAACTTCTAAAATTTAATTATGCAAAGTTTTTCAAATTTGTTTTATGGATTTTATCATTAATGGAAGGAATCATCCCAAAATAAACACTTCGATTTAAAATGTGTCACTTTACACATTTTACCTGGTTTTATGAGAAAGAAGAGGGATAATATCTGAAATAACCTAAATAACCTATAAGTGTTTTTAGCTAGTGTTCCATTTTCATGGACATTCTATACATGTAGATTAAGTATATGGATAACTTTTATTTACCTTCGATTTAAGTTCTTGCAGTTGATGAAGTTGCATGCGTTGTTTTTGGAATATATTTTGAGGCAGTCTCGATTTCTGTATGTCTACACCCGCAGACACTAAACGATTGTTTACTTCTTCCGTTATTTTTGCTCTGACTATTTTCACTGGGCTGTAACAAATCAGTGCAGTTGATCATTATGATATTAAGAGCCTTTATAAAAGCACGAGGTCAAAAGAAATCTTATGTATAAGGATTCTGTGTTTAAGATGCTCAGGTCTGTGCTCAATTAGAAATATATTCGCTTTAAAATAAATTAATAATAATAATAGTATATCTCACACACTCACACACGGCCGTCTGATCCCAAACTAGGCAGAGCCTGTACTATGGTAACCAGACCGCTGATAAACATACTTATATATTTCTAAATACATACATATTATAGATAAATTACACCCAGACACAGAACAAATGACCGTGCTCATCATACAATATTTGTCCTGCGAGGGAATCGAACCCACGACCTCCGGTTTAGCAGTCAGGGTCACTAACCACCAGACCAAGAGGCCCGTCAATTACTTAACTGTATCAGATTATAGATGGCTAGCTATGAACAAAACTCAGTAAATATTTAGGCATAAATACAAACCTGCCAGGCAAAACATTAGGACCGTTTCTCTTCAATGATTTCATTGATTGTTTAGTCTTTGATTTGCCTTTATATTTTGGTCCATTTTTAATTACTGAATTAGAAGCCTTGTTAGGAAATGTGTTCGGAGGTTTTTGTGGTTTATTCTCACTTATTTTAGACTTATTAACAATATCACTATTTAACACTTTACTAGCTTTTCCGAACCGTGTGGTAATATCTTCTGGGCTCAAATCCTTTCTTTGTATTGGCTTTAAATGATCAATACTGGAAGTATCTGAAGAACTTGATGTAACAGAAGCAATATTAAGCAATTCCTGTGCTTTTTGATGAAGTTTTTCTAGACTGTCACGCTCTTTCTCTAATTGATTACCTTTGATATTTTTTGAGAGTTTCAGTGCTTTTATTCTGACATTGGAGTTATGGGTTATTTTTTCAAGAGGCTGTAATAAGATTTGGGTATCAATTTCAAATTATAACAAGAAGTTTAAAAAAAATGATACCTTACCAAAATTACGGAACTTACCACTACATCATCATTACTTTCAACATGTTCATGTCTTTTAGAGTCCAGACTCTGTTGCAATAAGGCTTTCAATTGCTCTGCCCTTTCTTTCTCGGTTTCAGCAAGATTACGAGATTCTTTGGCATCATTAGCGACATCGTTCAATTTCTGAAGCAATAATTCATATTGCTTAGACTGATCTTCGGCGCGATTAGACCAAAATGAAACTTGAGCTTCATATTCTTTGTTTCTATTCGTATTTTCTTTTTCAGCTCTCATTCTCTAAAATGGTAAAAGTTTTGATTAGTTCTATCTAGGTCCTTTAGATTTCGTAAACAAAAACGAAATGTACTAACGGAATCATTCAATTGTTTCGTTAAAGCTAATATTTCATCGCCTTGCTGTTTTATAGTTTCATGTAGTTGTTTTATTTCATTTGGTTCAATAGAAAACTAAGTTTTTACTATCATTATCTTTGATAGTACTAATAGTTTCCATTATTTGACTTCGTAACTTATTCATTTCTTTATTATAATTTGCGTATTCCTCTTTTTTCCATTCTTCTATTTTGTTTATTAAGTATTCTTCATTGCTGGTTGATACTTCAGCGTCTTTCATTTCTTTTTTTATTTCATTGATGTTATTATTTTTATTTACACTTTCACTAACAGATATAGTTGCAATTTTTGTTTCGGCGACACTAAGGTGATTATTTACTTGGTTGGTAGTATTGGCGATAACGATTTCCATTTCTTTAATTTTATTTTTAAGTTCCGTAACTTCGGCACTTAATTTTGTATTTTCATTATTTAAACTGTTTTGGTGAATATCTTTTTGAGGAGATTCTATAACATTGCCATGGCGTCTAGATATGTGACTTTTTAAATAGAGTTGATTTAGAAATACTTTATCACAATAATGACACTTGTTGTACTGCATTATATCATTTGTTGGCAATGGAAAGATATCACCTTTTTGCGAAAGAGTTTTTAAAATCATGGTTGCTATGTTGTCATTGCCATAAGGTAAAGTTGTTTTCATCGGATGGCGGATTCTTTTCCTTAATCTTCGCAATTCATCATCTTTTTCTCGTAAATCTTTTTTACAAGCATTAAGTTCCTATGAAAGTAGAAGGAGTTTGTTACTAAATACACATTTTGAAGTACAAAAAATGAAAAATGACTCTATTTAAGTTACCTGAGCTAGTGACGTTACTTCATCTCGTAATACATACACACTACGGTCTAAATAATGGCGGCAGAATTGTTGGTATTCCACAGCTAGTTGTGCCAATCTAAAAATTTTCATGACTCCTTCGTCAAGAATACGAACATCGAATTCAGACTCGAACACACAGTCTAATATCTGTAGATGTATTAGAAATTAGCAGTTAGCACTAAGTAGCCTTTTTATGATTATAATAAAATTAATAAGCAATAGCTAATACATACTTAGAGCGTCTCATTCAATTCACTAAAAGATAGTCACCCTTGAACTAAAACGTTTATTAAATAGTGATATTTCATAAATTTTATTTCTTTCTTGTTCAAACTAGGTTGGGGTCAACTTTAAGTCTACTATGATACGGCGGAACTACGATTTTTAACGCGGAGCGACTGCGTTCAGACTTCCACACATCAAGTACTAGATGGTATCAAAGTTTTGTAGAAACACTTTATTTGGCTCCAACTAACCGTAACGTAACACAGATGTTCGTATGGCAACGACTAACGGCTTAACGTGATCGCCGAGGTACGGAGGGGTCTCAATGTGTTAAGAATGGTCACCCATCCATAGACTGACCTGGGTAGGATTGCTTAACTTTGTAATGTGTTAACCTACTCAGTTACCACTTAGCCACGAGCCCCGATGTCATAAATTGTATTATACTGTAGTAATACGGCAATAATTACAAGGTACCTAAGAGTAAAAGTAAAAGCATACGAGTAGATAGACGTAAAAAGGATACAAAAAAAAACTTCTACCTCTATATTCTTAATAGGACTCCCGTTCGTGGTGACACAGTTCATTCGATGTGTATGTACCCCGTTATAACTTTACTTTATATACTTTAATACCTATCTGAGGGTTAAGCAGATGAGTGATGTCTACACGGAGCGGCATACGTGAGGTTTCGAAAAAATAAACGTAGGTACGCTATGTCTGGTTCAAACATTTTATTTAGATAAGGGACTGTTATATTACTGTACCTGCTCAGTATAAATTATTAATTAATCGTTGGTTTATTTTCTACAAGTTTATGATCTAAGTGAATAATTTTATCAGTAGGTACCCTCTAGATTCTAGATACCCCTCAGCAGACGGCTCCTTTTGATGATTTGGTTATGTCGGACTCGGACAAACAAACCGCGCGCTGTCTCGAGTACCAGTAGCCGGGGAACCAGGTGTAACCTAGAAAGGAAATCCCTGGCACCCTGACGGACCCTGGGCCTTACGGATGGTACCCTCGTGTAAAGTAGGTTCCCTCCCTCCTAACCTAGTTTACATTCTATTAATTGTATAATTTGTTGCAATGTGTTAAATCTAGCAATATGAACTTACGTCATTTAGATGTTGTTCGATGACATAGAATTTTCTTTCTTTTACCAAACTATCTATATCTATCAGTCCTGTAACAATTAAAGGAATACTTTTAATTTTATGTTTTAATTGGCAAATAAATACATGAAGGAAATATCCTTACTGATTTTATTCCAGTCTATATGAATTCTGGGACGATGTGTGTTGAAAGTAAATCCAGCTTCTTCAGCTAGTTTTGGAAAGTGGTGATGAAGTTCAAACGATGCTTTACACGCCATGGTTCAGATATGATTTTTAATTCCAAGTAGGTATGTAGGCTTATAAAAGCTTTAATATTAACTGAATCACACGTCACAAAATACTACCGATGACAACAAAACAGGTTAAAACATAAATGACGCCATTGTTGTGGTGAACATGGTTGCCTAGCAACAGAAACCCGAAAGATTCACGAACATAAAGCGGGGCTTACAACACAGTGTGACCAAAGAGAATTTATAGCATTAGAATGAGAAATGGGATATATGTTTAGACTCCAACCCACCTAATGATGATAAGTATGGATGAGGTGTACGTTGTTCGTTAATAATTATGAACCAATTATTATTTTTCCTGTATAAATTTCTTAATTAACTCTTTAATTTCCATCTGCATTTCATATCCTTTATCTATTCCTGTACTCTTCAATTCCAATTCCAGTCGTCTTCAAATACCTGTGTAATGTTTTTTGCCTTTTTTACAACAATCTATAGAGGTTACGGATCTATTCATTTATCACGCTTCTTCTTCTTCAGAGTTTAAAAGTAAGTAGCGATATAAGTAAGTAAGTAGCGTGAGCCGTTCAAATGTATCTATTTTATGGTTTATGTGGAGGAACGGATGTCATGTCCCTCCAACACAAAGGGAGGATCCTCCGACCAGGTGGACCAGGTGATCAAGCCTATAGTTGTAAGGTTCAATTGAACCAATCCGTTTAAATCGAAAAAACCTAAAGAAGATTACTACTACCGAAACTACTTTAAAACCGAAATAAACCACTTTTTTCGATTTAAAACGGTTGGTGCTGATGACTATGTTTTTCTTAATTATAAC
The DNA here is from genome assembly GCA_902825455.1 of Arctia plantaginis. Classification (NCBI taxonomy): domain Eukaryota; kingdom Metazoa; phylum Arthropoda; class Insecta; order Lepidoptera; family Erebidae; genus Arctia; species Arctia plantaginis. Next base: position 4,901,548 of record CADEBD010000303.1, read on the forward strand.
TACATTTTCTTGATTTTACCGAGGTAAGAATATGATGGAGTACCTATAAAGTGTGAAAAGATTTTTTATATGTGTGATATTAAACCTTTAACTCCTTTCTAAGGAGAGACTTATGTCCAGCAGTGGACTATTAAAGGCTGTTGATGATGATGATGATGATGATATTAATATACTTAGCGGGTTTAGTTCTAGTTGGTCCGTCCAACCAAGCGTAGGTATTACCTACCTTTTGTTTTTTTTAGGTTATAAAACCTCTATTAATAAGTTAAAACTCTGTGTTGATAAATATACATTTTTTTCATTGTTTTCAAACGATATTAATAATCAATTTGATTCGGTTTAAAACCAAAATCACACTCTCGCACTCCCGTTGACGTTGTTGACTCTTTCATATGCAAGTAAAAAGGACGGCATTGCGTTAATTATGACTTCTAATCTAGTGTATAATATAATAGAATAAAAAGGTATAGGTAGGTATACCTACATACTTAAGTTTTCGTGTAGTAGGTGATTTAGGTAGGTACTTTCTATTGATTTTCTATAAACTAATTAATAACGAAAACATGACGTCATGCGACTAAAAATTGCCCATAATGAAGTGTAAAACACAGTTCTTTTATTTTGGTAGACGGATTTTCAAAAGATATATGCTATATAAATATGCTGAATATGAAATATGCTATATATATATATATATATATATATATATATAACTACTCCGTAGTTCGGTGTGTCGTCGTTAGATGGCGCTGTTGTATGTTTCTGTTTCTTTGTATGTGGGAGTGGCCACAGTCATACTTTAATGTAAATGTATGTGAACAAAACATATTGACAAGCATAAGCAAGCCATACTTTAACCAGTAATCGTTCATTTAAATTATGGTAATTAAATCTGATAATGTTGGACCGGCTTTTATCAGCAAACAGTAGAGTGCAATAATTTAGTTTATTATTTAGTTAACTTTCTAAATGATAATAGGTAGGAAATTTGGTGGGATTATCTTGAATAAAGTATTTTTGCTTAGGAGGACAATGAATGACAATTGTTATGTAGTTATAAACCACTTTGCTAACTTAACTTTATTCGTCCAAATTACATAGCATGTTTCGTCATATTATCTATAGCATTTCCTAAATCTAAAAGGAGCAGTCTCGTGGATAGGGGGTAGCCTGGTGACATACGATTGCGTTGTACAATATACATAGGTTAGGTTTTTTTTTAATTTTTTGTATGCCCTCAGCCGTCGAGATTTAAACAAAAATTTAAGGTATAATAAAAGTGTGCAAGTTCAATTTGATACACAAAACGTGAACTCAAAATACGCAGGTGCCAATTTGTATAGCGAGCATCCTGCATATTTTGCACCTAGCCCACGCTCTGTGGCCGAGTTGTACGAATGTAAATGTTTGCGTATAAAAATAATAATTATCATCGCGTTGGCAGAGTCAAGTGTCCTAGAAATAGCAAGCCCAGGTCATTGGTGTGTCGTCGAGGAGGCCGCAAAAGGTTGCTTAAGCGGCAGGTTTCTCCTTAGAGACAGCAGTGGCTCCAGAAGCGACAGAGCCGGTCTCCTGTGGCGACGTCTGGCATAACAGCGAGGGGAACTTCTTGTACAACTCCGCGCGGTATTTAGGATGGCTGAAAATATCACCATTATTAATCAAAATGCATTATAAAATATCTTTAAGTACACGAGACTTTATTCAGTTGGAACACCTACCTAATACCGTATACAATAGGATTGTAAACGGCGTTAGCCTTTGCGAAGAGTGAGCCCCAGATAGTAGCCAGAGGACTGATAGGCGCACTCTCGAAGACACCGGTGTAGTTGATCACGAGATATGGAGTCCACGCCATGAACCAAAGGGAGATGGTCATTAGAGCAACCTGAAAGGATTTTAGTAATAAGTTTACAAATATTAAAGTTTTTTTTTTTATTAATAAAGAACGTTGTTCACCTTAGCTAATTTGCACTCTGCGCTGGTATTGGCTGCTTCGGATGATCTCAGGGAGGCGACATTCATTTTCTTAGCTTGTTCCCTCATGGCTTTTTCGTGAGCTGCTACAGCCTATAAGGCATTGGTGTGTAAAAAAATTGATTTTGAAATTAACATATTACTTAATAACAAATATTTAAAATATATTTTTTTTACCTGGACGATAAAGAAATAAGAGTAGATGATTAGCAGGAGAGGCATAAAGTATACGAAGACGGAGTAGACCAAGATGTAGCTGCGGCTTAACCAATCTTTTGCCAGATAATCAGTTCCGCATGCAGTCATGTTTCCTTCAGGCACATAACTGTAAAAAAAATATGATAATTTATAATATTATTAATAGGTTATTTGTTAAAGTTTCGATTTCGAGTAACTGCTGTACTTGTTGTAATAGGTAAATCATTATTTATAATATTTTAATAATAATAATTTTTAATAGGTATATTTATATTAAGTATTTGAATATTACCGGTTCCAGCCGAAGAAAGGGGCAAGAGTCCATGCAAGCGAAAAGGCCCAGATTCCGAGTATGCGCAGAAGAGCTCCGCTATTGGTCATGGGTTTGGCGGCGATACCCTTTACAATAACGTTGTAGCGGTCGAAGGCAATCATTGTCATGGTCCATATAGATGCGCATCCGAATAAAGAACCACAGCAAGCGTAGATTTCACATGCTAATGGACCTGCGTAACAGCATACGTTCAAAATAGATTTTCTTGTATTTGAATAACGTTTACGAAAACACATGTCTATACTCACCCCAAACCCATGTTTCGTTATAACAATTGACAACCATAGCCGGAGACATAGCGCACATCATAAGGAAGTCAGAGAAAGCGAGATTTACTACCAGTAAGTTCGAGGGAGTTTTCAGGCTCTACAAAAAGGGAAACGGTCACACGTTTGCTTTATATTAATTGTATTCAGATTATAGTTTATAAAAATAATATAAACCTTGGTAGACATGAAAATATAGATGACCATGCCGTTGCCAGTGATTGAGACGAAGCCAAGAACGCCGATAGTGAACCCCAAGAGACCATGCCAAAGTGGGTTCATGGGAGGAAACTGGTACCTGTAGTTTAAACCAATTCAGATTTATTAAATATAAGATGATTTCGCGGGCTTTTCATCACATCAACATCACATCAATTATTATTTAATTATTTAAGAGTTAGTTAAAAAGCCGGAAAGGGATTTCTAAACATACAATCTTTTTTGTACAATAATAGGTGATATCGATTATCAAACCTTAAGAGGCACGTCCCTAAGAAACGTGCGAATAAGCACTTACCATTTAAAAAAAATAAAGAAATACCCTAAATGACACTATAAAAAAATCTCATTTGCTTAACAGATGAGTCTACATTTTTACCGCGTGAAACTTATAAATTAATACTTTACTTTCCAGAAAAAAATCCTCAACATTGATCAAGATCATCGAAATCGACCTTTAAATTGATTTACTAAGTCGTACCAAAAAGCCATAATCTAAGCTAAACATCATTCATTTTTTAGCGAAAAAGGTCCATACAGACCGTTCACCATAAGATGTCCCCTGCCTTGGGAATTGGTAGCATTGCCAACGGTGTTGCCAACAATATATGTACCTCTTACCCCCCCATTATCTTGTGTGTAATGTAAAATTATTGTTTTGGCTTCCGTTGATCTAATAAAGATATATTTGTTTATCTTCAATATTTTCAAAGTGCAGATATCGACCTGGTTTATTTTTATTATATTTCTAGATAATATACATCTAAAAGATTAGGAAGGTTGTTAATGATGACACAATTTAAATTTTAATTTATTTATTGATTTCATTTTTCCTGACAGTAATTATGGTAGAAAGGAACGATTCCAGACATATCACTGTCACTTGCATAAACGTCGTCATCTGCCGTATCCGAATCTGTGCTGCTGTCATTTCCTAATTCAATTATGAATTTATCCGTAATATTATCCATGCAGCCATCACGTTCATAAAATTTGTCTTCTAAATGTTTTACGTGTTCACACTGTTTTTGCCAATCCTGAGGGGTTATCAAAGAAAAGGCTTCTTCAGTTAACTTCACGATATTACCAGCTTCTTGGCCGACATTATTGCTAGCTACTCGTCTCTTTAAAAGACTCCACATAAAGTCAATTGCATTTAAGTCACAGTGATAGGGGGGCAACCTAACCACTTAATGGCCATGACTTATCAATAATTGGTCAGCCTCATAAATCGGCGCTTCTTTGGGCTCTTTAATTTGATAAAGCTCTGCTTTCAACATTGTTGGTAAATAAGACAATCCCTTATTTGTAATCCATTCTTGCATTTGGAGTTTTGAGGAACTCATAGTAGGTGCTTTATTCACTTGTACTGTATGATAGGGAGCGTTATCCATGACGACTAACGAGTTCGGAAGCAAATTGGGTATAAGTTTATCTGAAAGCCATTTCATAAAATTTGTTCTATTCATATCGTCATGGTAGTCCCCTGATTTACTCTGTGATTTAAAAATTAATTGAGCACTAGAAATGAACCACATTTCTCCACCTGCATTAACAATAATCCATCGCGTTCCAGGAGAATCACTTGTTACCTTTTTGCCAACATTTTTTTTATGCATATGATGCGTGAATGTATGTTTTATCTAAGAAAACTATTGGCCGACCTTCTACACGATTTTGCCTCATAGTATCGATATACTTGCGTCTCCATGCAACTATGTCGTGTCTTTCCATTAAAATTTTCCGCTTCGAACCACACATTTTGTACTGAAATCCGATTCGTTTTAAAATTTTCCACAAAGTCGTTCGACCTCCACCAAAGTTTATATCATTCTTTAATTCAATAAGTAATTTATTCAAGGTAGGAACAACTTTTCTGACAGTATACATTTCATGGATTTTATTTCTTAATGCGCATAAATCGAAATCATCAAGATCTACCGTTTTACGTTTTTGACGATGTTTTCCAGGAGACTTGAGTTTTTGAGACGTAGAGGCAGCAACTTCACCTTTTTTAAATATTCTACTCACGGTTTTCTCCGACATGCCTGAAATAGATACATATATATATAATTAAATATTTGTATAAACACAACTAATGACAATATTATCGAAATAAATTAAATTTACTGAGATATGTACTTTTTTTATTTTAATTCTTTATGTCAGTTAATTCTTATTACCCATACTAAAGACATTGTGTCTGAAGCTGGTATCCCTATTTTACTAACCTGTCATCGCGGCGACTCGTGCTCGCACTTTATTAAGTCGAATTAACGGGGCTTGGTTTGCCTTTTCTCTCTCACAAAAGGCGCACCTTCAACACAATCTCTCTTGCACTGTTTTTAAATGGCTTTGGCATGATTAATTTGAAGGATATTAAATATTATCACAAAAACTAACGGAACACTTCACAACAGACAATCTGACAACAACAGATTGACAAGTAATAGTGCCAACTCCACGGCAGGCGACAACTTACGGTGAACGGTCTGTACATTTTAGTACGTAGAAATTATTTGCCGTAATATGCAATAAATAGTGCACTGGAACGTACATCCGAAAAGTTCGGATAAGCATAAAGGTGGGTTGCGACTTGCGAGTGTCGGACTCGTCTCACTAATGTTAACTTATATTCTTCGAGCAAAATTTAGTGGAACTAGGCACGTGAGTTTTATTTTAATATCAAACACAAATGTTAGTACTTATTATTTATTATATTAAATCGTAACTTATTTTTAAACCTATTTTAGGAAGATATGGAAAAACGCAAAAAAAATAAGGAAGAAATTAAGAAAAACAAAGCAGTAAGTATCCATAATGTATGCACTTTTTTACCCGACTGTACAAAGCCTAGAACGCTGTCTACCGATTCTAGAGCTTCGACGTAGTAACACAAACATCTTCTAAATGACTTTTTTAAAAGAACGAGTTACTGAAAAACGCATTGTACAAAGATATTCCTGTGATGGGCCTGTTGGTCTAGTGGTTAGTGAACCTGACTGCTAAGCCGAAGGTCGTGGGTTCGATTTCCACACAGGACAAATACTGTGTCATGAACACAAGCATTTATTCTGTGTCTGGGTTTAATTTTTGTATAATATGTGTGTATTTAGTAATAGGGTATATATGCACGTTTATCAGGAGATTGGTTACCATAGTACAGGCTCTACCTAGTTTGGGACCAGACTGCCGTGTGTGAGATGTGCGAAGTTATTATTATTATATTTCCAAAAAAACAGTAATAGTGATTGTTTCAGGAGACAAGAAGTTTCAGTACGGGATAGACAGGAACATTGAGGTTAGAGAGCCGATTAAATTGATGGAGGCTATTAAACAAAGAGAAGCTATATCATAAAGTTCTACCCCTTGGAAATAGAGTTTGTTATAGGTATACATTTTTTTGCTAAATATTTGTCAAAACAGATTGCTGTTATGGTGTGTGTAGATCTACGTCTTTAGAGTCTAAATATGAGGTGATTTTAAAATTATAAATAAATAATTTTATGAAATAAAGATACTTTGACTAAATCGCTTGACTTTATTTTAAACTGTGTTTCATCATCACCAACATTCTTTTGTTATAGGATGTTGAAAAAAAGGGTAAACCCTTTTTTCAAATAAATAAATAAGAAATAGAATATCATCTATGAAATCCACATTTCCCAGATCACACAGAATATTAACTTGAAAATTTCTTAGATTACTCCATAAAAACTAATTGTTTTAACTAGACTTGCAACGAATAGTATATTCGGCAGTATACCGAATACCGAATATTCGGCGAGGCCCCTGACCGAATAGCCGAATATTAGGCAAAAGTATTCGGCTGGATTTTAGCGCCAAAAACTTGTACAGACGTGAATTATATTATGTACCTGTTTTATGTAACAATGACTACTTAATAAATGATTATAAAAGAAATGAGAACCTTACCCTTCTAAATTTTGATTACCACAATAATTCAAATACATAGAATCCTACATTTTTTCAATTCAGAAGATGATTATGTACCTGTGTTATGCACCAATGACTACTTAAATGATTATAACAGAAATAAAAATATGAATAAATACGTAATCAATCGATTTTAATTTTTACCAATTATTTCTCAATGACAAAATATATTATTTAAGTATTCGGTATTCGGCCGAATAATATGTAGATATTCGGTATTCGGCCGAATATAATAAAAGCAGCCGAATAGGCCGAATACCGAATAGTAACCGAATATTCGTTGCAAGTCTAGTATTAACATAACATCCACAAAGCGTACACTTGACTAAATCTTTTGTCGTCGGCCAGTACGCAAAAAAATGTATAGCACATTTTTTTGCTAAATATTTGTCAAAACAGATTGCTGTTATTGTGTGTGTTGATCTACGTCTTTAGAGTCTAAATATGAGGTAATTTTAAAATAATAAATAAATAATTTTATGAAATAAATATACTTTGACTAAATCCCTTGACTTTATTTTAAACTGTGTTTCATCATCACCAACATTCTTTTGTTATAGGATGTTGAAAAAAAGGGTAAACCCTTTTTTCAAATAAGTAAATAAAAAATAGAATATCATCTATGAAATCCACATTGCCCAGATCACACAGAATATTAACTTGAAAATTTCTTAGATTACTCCATAAAAACTAATAGTTTTAACATAACATCCACAAGGCGTACACTGGACTAAATCTTTTGTCGCCGGCCAGTACGGGCCTACACACTACGGGCCTGCGAGCTTCGCGATGCGTTACGATGCATTGCGTGTTTTTTGTGACATTCATAATTACTATCTACCTTACTACAATCTACCTTATACGAAAACCGAAAGTATAAAGCTAATAAAAGAATGAAGTGCATGTAAAATATTAATGTGGGTATTCAATCTCGAGTTCTCATGCTTGGGGACTAGTCTTAAGTATTTCCTCTGGTACGTATTTAGATTTAGTAAATATGTATATACAGTACCTATCAAACACTAAGGCAAGGCAAAGGCATAACCTCAGGCATTCAGTATAGAATTAATTGCCTAGCACATCAAGTATTTAATTTTTATATGGTAGCGGATGGAATGTATGTTCTCCCTGTAAAAGCTCGCATATATGTTTCTTATCACACACAACACTGGTGGCAACTTTTGAATAAAATTAATTATTTATCACAATTGTCTTTGGAATTTTGACGTTTGGCATCATGAAATCCTATTTTTTAATTTAATAATCAGGTTATTAAGTGTGTAATTAGTTAGTGGAAGTTTTTAAAAACAACCGCAACTTCTTAAATTTAATGTTGAGTAATGTTTCACGTTCGTACAAGCACGACGAACGATTATGAAATTACTAAACTCATATAGCTATTTAAGAAATACTACAGTGTAAAAAGTTATGTACATTTATGCACTCACCAATGAGGATCGATCATGTGCAGCATATCTGGTGGAACTTTGTCCACGACGGTCTGATTAGATGATCCGTATGCCGAAACTTGACCTCCCCATGCTTGCAGAGCTGCCAATCCTGGCCCAGGATCCAGAGCCAAACCCATTTTCGTTGTAGTAACTTAAACCTTGAAATAATGCAGTTAATTTAAATATTCACAAGATTAACAGCAAAAAATATGATCAAGAAAATATTCTCACTTAAGCCAGGAAATAGGAGGCTAGCTCTGAGATGGTTAAGACTATAATACTGAAGAAAATCGTGTGGCGAACTACTCCAGTCTGAAATGTACTATAACCAACTCGTAATGCGGCAAGACTACCAAGGTGGGGGAGGCTACTCAACGCTTGCTGTTCTCCCAACGTGTTTTATATGCAGGCAGAAGGATTATGAGTCGCGTCATAAGAAAATCAATATTCATAATGAGATATATGTATCTAAGAAGGTGAACACTATGCACCCAAGAGACTACGGCAGTATTTCTACAGGGGTGTAACATTCAGTTCCGGTGTTTTACTCCATTTTGTTGCGTCCGTGTTTTAAACTTTTCGTTTAATTCCTAGTCACTTTAAGGCTTATGTTACTCTATAATTAGTGGTTGTGGGCATTTTTCGCAGTACGTATATATTTTTACCATCGAGGGTAGAATATGTAAATATCATCATCATCATCAACAGGCTATCACAGTCCACTGCTGGACATCGCAGGTCCATTCCGGGTACGGATGCTTTGGGAAGTACACTCGGTCGCTAGGAGGGAATTGAGTCCCGCCTGTCACCACTGAGGACTCCGCTCAGCACACGCTGGCAATTTGCCCGGCTTGGGAGGCGCCGGGTTCTCATTGGGAATGGACGGGAATGGACCCAATCCGTCGCCATCGAACCGGGCAGCAGAGGCGCGCTTATCACCGCCTCATGCCGCCCTGAGTGTGGCCGCGGGTGGACGGGACGGGTTTTCCCCTCCGCACGCCATAACGACGAGCCGCGAGGAGGCTACGTCCGTCGCTTAAATAGATAATGTACCCTAAATGTGGTGCCCGCGCCGTTGCGGCAGGCGCTGGGAGGGGTCCGGATGTCTTAATAACAGCAGTTCCCGGATCCCTCCTATTACAGGCGCAGAGTGGCATACCGTGTGGTTTTAGTCGGTCCGACTCCGACACACCACTCCACCGTAAACCCCGGTGGGGTGACGGCCCGAGGGGGTTTCCACACGTAAAAAAAAATATCTATTGCTGGACACTGGACATAGACCTCTCCCATTACACGCCACGCCACGGTCGATTTTCGGCCAGCCATCTTGCACAAATAATCACTATCACCACACACACATCACACACATATTGCATTAGCTAATTTCCAACCAAATTTTAATTGTCATATCAAAACCCATTCATAGCTAGAAAAAAATAAGGAATTTGGATACCAAAATAATTCAAGAAACCCGTAGAGTGGTCTAATTTACATGTATATTGGTTTACATTGGTTATACAAACCACGCTTTAATAACTCAAAAAAGTTCTGCATCGATTGAGCTCAAATTTTGACACGATTTACAACTCACTTCAAAGATTGTTTTTATCTATTTCGGCGGAGCGGGACCGGGAGAGGTTTAGAACTCTCCCGGCCCGCCAGGCTCGGGAACGGGCCAGGTACCGCAGACGACTCAGGCGCCGGAGGTCGCAGAACGACCTCCGTCCTCCATAAGCGCAGGCCTGGGGGTGACAGGTGAGGCCATCCGTCACCCGAGCAGAAGCAGGCCGGGGTGACGGCGAGCGCGTTATAAAGCGCGCGCGCCCTTCCGGGAGCACAAAGGGAACATGGGGGTTCCCACACAGGGGGGGCCGTCTACCCGCCGTAGATGGCCCGAGGTACGTCGGGGCATCTACGGCGCATCTACGGGGCACCAAAGATTTCCTTTCTAGGGTACACTTGGTTCCCCGACTACTGGTACCTGAGACGGTGTGCGGTTTTAGTCGATTCGAGTCCGATATTGCCACCGCTAAGTATACAGCAAAAACAGGAAAGAAAAGGGTACAGTTAGTGTATTATAAAATAATATGAGTAGAAACGGACGAAAACTTTAAACGGTAAACGGATAAAAATTGAAACGCTTTTAAAATATTGCTATCCTGATTAGAATACATGATTTCACTACACAGGATTTTGGAATACACTTAGTTATGCTATGTCGTCTTGTCTTGTCTTGTCGTCCCCATTAGTTTTATCATAGAGCAATTAGTTATTGTTTGCGATATTGTTTTATGAGAAATTGTTTTATAAAGATATTTATTAAGATGTTGTTAATAAACTGCTATTTGTTCATCCCTGCATTTCTAATGTGTAGTCAACTAATATCGTTATGAGGTCACAAAGAAGTAACTACCAACTTTACTTGTCTGCGCTAACAGGATTATATGTACCTACTAGCTGCCTGCCGTTTTGCCTACTGCGTGCCATCTTAGCGATCCGCCCCGGCTTCGCACGAGTGCAATGTATTACATCACATTACAAATCTTTGTAATTCTCAAATTTTATCTTCTTTGACTACTACCAAAATAACTAAGTTTCAAATAAATTACCCAAACCCCGTTTAGCACCCTTAGCGGTGGAATTTTTTAAATCCTTTCTTAGTGCACACCTACGTCACCTAAAGAACAATTGTACAAAATTTCATGCTTAGACCCAGCGGTTTCAGCTGTGCATTGATTTATCAGTCAGTCTGTCTGTTTCTTCTTTTATAGATATAGATAGAAGACCAATTTCTTTAGTACTCAGCTGAGTAGTTACTCGAAATGTTTAAGTTTGTTGATACTACTTGTCTTCGTTCTGTTCTGTTTATTTGTTTAATATTATTTTATCCCATACCTTTAAATTTTGTCAGCTTCGCCTATAATTCTATCCTTTTCAGGATGCCTTTCATAGCCATATTAATCAGTGCCGGTGCACTTCAAAACCGCTTAGTAGGAAACGGATTATATGAGATTAATCTGTTTTACTAATCGATGTTAGTGGTCAGATTATGAAGATTCATAAAATTATTAGTAAAAATTCTATTCACCAGTTAAGTAATATTATGGATTGACTTTGTTTTTTCTATGGTTTAACTAAGTTTTCTGTATTCTGTCACCTTTATGTTAGTAAGAAGATTGAAGGAAGGAAGCATGAATTGGAAGGCGAAATGATGCCCGCTCTCCTCCTTAGCAATGTTCCGTGAAGATCGTTTAAAATCTGTCAAGTACAAACTTCTTATATTTTGATACATCATCAGTGGTAGAAAATATAAAAAAGTGAAAATAAGTAAGTAAAAATATGTTTATATTTTGTATTTACAATTAATCTTATAATAACTTACATTAAACATAAATAAAGAGTACTTATAATTAAATCTTAAGGAAAACAGTAGGTACAGATTCTAGTAGTAACTTAATAATGTTATTTTTTTCTACGTTATTTAAATGCACAAAACACATCAGAAACATACTGAATATACTACATACGGTATATTTATACCCATTAATTTATATTTAATTAAATAATTTTAACAACAAATAAATTATTTCACTGCAAATAAACCAATTGTTTAACAAAACTAGTTCTAATAATTCGAAAATATACATCAACTGTGTATTACATTTTTCCTCAAATGCGCGACAAAAAAGTTGCTTTGTGTACGAAAATATTTTTTTTTCATATCAAATATACTAGAGGTAATACTCACACATATTACAGAATGTCTATTTTGGCCCCTTCGGTCGCCTACGAAACCAAGTTTCATATTATCTAAAAGAATAATCTGTCTTGTTTCGACACTCGTTTCGATAAAAGAATAATGATTCTTCTTTCAAAACTCTTAAATAAAATCTCTTCTGATTGATTATCTCTTTTATTAACAAACTAGCTGACCCTGCAATCGTTGTTTTGCTATTTACATTATTTTAAATATATATATATTTTTTAATTTCTTATAATCTGTTCTTAGCTGACCTCTACTCGGTGAAAAGAATATTCCTACCAAATTTCAAGTCTTTAGCTCTAATGGTTCCAGAGATATCGTGATGAGTGAGTATATACGTGGAAATCTCTTATATATATATTTGTCTCTTATATATATCTTATATATATATATATATATATAAATGATATCATTATAAAACATATATTAAATATAGCTCAATATTCAAAATTAACATATTAATGAATTTAACTTAATTATATTTGTTTCTTATTCACTAAAAGAGATTTTATTTACGAGTTTTGAAAAAAGAAACATTGTTCATTTATCGAAACCATTTTCGAAATAAGAATAATAATTCTCCTCTCGAAACTAGGTTTGTAATCCACATGATCGCCTCAGCTCTAAAATGCCAAGCTGCAGTATTGTCATCAGAATTACATAATACGACAATTAGAATTGACTTCTTAGACTTATTAAACTGGTTAGTTTGCTACTGTTTGTAAAACTGAGACAAGCGCGATTAAAATGCCTGCGTTCGTCCACCATTAAAAAAACAAAATTTTTAAATACGTTTATTTATATCCTATACTAGCTGACGCGCGCAACTTCGTCTGCGTCTCTCAATAGTAATAAATTTTCTCCGTTTTTGAAACATTCTTTATTGGTGCTCCGCTCCTATTGGTCTTAGCGTGATAATATATAGCCTATAGCCTTCCTCGATAAATGGGCTATTTAACACTGAAAGAATTTTTCAAATCGGACCAGTAGTTCCTGAGATTAGCGCGTTCAAACAAACAAACAAACAAATAAACAAAAACACAAATCTTCAGCTTTATAATATTAGTATAGATTTAATAATACTATGTTGTAGTGTCCTAATAAGTTTTCCCTTTTTTATCGTTATTAGGATCATGGTGTAGCTCATATGCAGCGGCAGCAAGGTCTCTTAAACTTTGTTCTGCCGCAGGCCCAAGCTGTTTCACCATGCGCGTTAAATGTCCTTCGTCTTCCTGTAGCAATTCATGCGGGTGACCACACTCCACTATCTTACCAGCCTCCATCACCTGTTGCAAACAGGGAATTATTGCCATAGAATCCGCTGGACCAAATATTATAGGCATGTATAGTCGTTAGTAAAGTAAAGGAAGCCACTTACAACAACACGGTTAGAATCTGCAACAGTATGAAGTCGATGAGCCACTGTTATGACTGTGCAGTCAGCAAAATTTTTTCGGATAGACTTCTGAATTAGCGCATCCGTACTGTGAAGCAAATGATGAACATAATTTAAGGGTCATACTCAGAAAAAATGTACATTTGGCACTTTTTTTTGTCCCACTACTTAAATAGCAGATTTAAAATTTGAACACTATGGCACATATTTTAAATCATGTTTACTTCTATGTTTAGTCTTTAATAGGATCTTTTTTTTATGAATATAATATTTTTGTCAAATCATAGTATAAATAGCATGGGTTTTTTTTATAAAATATTTCCATACATTTTTTTAATGTCTCAATAACGATTTATCTTAATAAAAGAGTAATTGTTACGACTATTAGTCGACTTACATAAGATTGACTGTAGTCATTTAGGTCTCTTTTAGTCCATCATTTAAATAGTAATACGATTTATTATTTAGAACGTTTAATAAAATTATCAAAATTCATATTAATGTTGTCCCAAACTTATTTCATTTCGTTACTCAGTGTTAGTTACGTGCGTATAATTCTGAACGCAGTTGTTCGAAACTGACGGGCAATAATTTTTCTACTATTGACAAAATTGCTGCTTTTTATAATTCACCGTACATACTACATACAGAGGTCATTTTGTTTTCATCCGTACACGGGAGTCATTGTGTTGAATTCGCATTTGGATAAAAATACTGTCAGGGTGATAAACGATTTGAATTTCGGTAAGCATATATGATTGATTGTACTATTTTTTGCCCACGTGTTAGTTTTAATAATATATAGACAAATAAATTCAGTTATTCTGTATACAATAAGTGGTACCAGCAGAATAATTTTTGGGGTTAGGTATAATATTTCAGAGTTTGTCTTCAGTTTTGTTATATTGCGTTATGTTACGAAACTGAGAAATTGTAAAGCTGAGTTTACGAAGTTACTCTAATTTGAAAAATTAATTATTATCTATTAAAATTTTATTACATTAATTTAGGGAAACAGAAGTGTCATCGTGGTACAATGAAAATGAAGGGCTTGATTCCCGAACGTGACGATATACATATTTTTGTTGAACTAAAAAAAAATACAATTGACTTATTATTTTCCTTTTTGTGTGAATAAGTACTTGAGCAGAGTAGTCAAGTATTTAGGATATTTTTATTTAATTATAATTCTATATTTATTTCTATTTTTATTTAACTATAATCAATAATATTATTATTTTATTAAGTTGATTCTTCAGTTACCAAAATATTTAAATAATGGAGCAGTACGTAACGGTGATATCTTTTTGTAACAAATTTTGTGTATATTATTTTTAAGAAATATTGTTATTACTTTCTTGCTTATTTTTTGCCAATTTGGTCTTAACGGTTCTTGACAACTTGTTTTCTTTAGTTGCTCGAAATATGTGTATGATTGTTCTAGTTATTTTTATGTTTTGAACAATAATTTGTAATTTAACGTGAAATTTATTTTAATTTGTAACTACTACCAAACCTACAATTGCATAGTATACTCGTACATACTGATTCATACAATTGAGTTTTTTTCATTATTTTGTAGCTGGATGGTCCCTCATAATAATTGCAATCAAGCCTTTAGGCGTAATGAGTAATTTAAATTTATTAGCTAAAAAATTATAGTATACTTAAAGAGTGCGTCTATTGGTACTTTTCTTATGGTTCCTACTCCAATGAAAATAAACTTTGTACTTGTTCTTCAAGAGTAGCACTCACTGCACTACGTCACACTAAGTTAACTGAACAACTAAAAAGGCTTAGGGTTCTTTAGTCTTAATGATATATTCGTATCGTTTGAATATTCACTTATTCCCCTCGGGTAGGATGAGCCTGATTAAGATTTCTGAGATATTATGTTTTTATTTAGATTAATTTATTTTTAAAAATATTAAAGAGCTTAAATATCTAAAACTGATGTTTTATTATTTTTTTAGCTTTAGTTCAGTATGTACCCTGCTTTACAATATCAGTTTCGTCACATTGATTCTCCATTTCGTTACTGATCAGTTTATTAACGAATTTTAATGGCAAATGTACATTTTTCTTAGTATGACCCTTAAAGCTATAGATAGATTATCATAGCAACTTTAAAAGATTTTGGTCAAATTTATCAATATATTTCTTTTTACAAAACATTAATATAGGTAGTTGAGTTAAAAATCAATTTTATTGTTATTTCTTACTCATACAAAAATAAAGAATAAAAATTAAAATATGATTAAAAAGATTATGACTATGAATAAAAAGTTATGTATGAGTCGTACTTGGGATCGACGTTCGCGGTAGCTTCGTCGAGAACAAGTAGTTTGTTGCGACCAAGCGCAGCTCGTGCTAAGCAGAGAAGTTGTCGTTGACCAGCACTGTAGTTTGATCCTCCTGATTCTACCATTTCGCTGAGAGAAGTTACGCTTTGCTTTAGCTCCACCTTAAATTACCAACAAATTATCAATAACAGGACCTTGAGTAAGTTCCCGTTGTTTCTTCAAAGATGTCGGTAGCAGTACACCGTGCATGGATTTACCAATGGTAATGCACATGCAGGTAAGTACTGTATCTAACGTTAAATTTCAGTGTATGGTAACTACCTTATGGAACCTCACTTTAGAGTAATTAAAATGTTTTTTTATTTGTTTAAAAAGGTTTATTTTGTGACAAATATTGCCGTGGCCTTGTCTCAAGCTTGTTTTTGGCCTGTTCGGGCCGAGGTTAGTGTTTGATGGCGTCGGAAATGTGTGCTTTTGAGCACCAAATGCGTATTCTGTCTAACAGGAGCGTCCTGAGTGGAGGTTTTGTTTTGTTTTTGTTTTTTTGTTTTTTGAATTAGGTACCTGTTCTAAAGCTTCCCATATTTCGGCATCTGTGTATTTATCGAATGGATCCAGATTGTACCTGAGACTCGCAGAAAACAGAACTGGTTCTTGAGGGATAATTGAAATTTTTGACCGCAGTTCCTAAAAAGTTAAATTATCAATAAGACGAATGATATTTATAATCACGATAAAGCTTTTTCTAGAAAAATTATTTACTTTCAAAGCAATGGAACCTGAATCAACGTCGTCAATAAAAACATGACCCTCAAGAGGAGCCAAGCGGAACAGCGCCGATATTAATGAAGATTTACCAGCTCCTGTACGACCAACTACTCCAACCTGTAAAAGGAGACATTAGGTGAGGTTGCAAATGAAAGGCTCTAAGATGATTATTCTGAGTTTCGTCAAAAACTTCTACTTCGAGTCTACTTCTAATATAAGTATACTCTTTAAAAATAATGTAATATGTAAAATACTAAATGCAATTTAGTAGTAATTTAGCCCAAAATCTATCTAAGTGGCGTGCAATGGGAGAGGCCTATGTCCAGCAGTGGACTGCGATAGGCTGGTGATGATGATGATGATGAAATGCAATTTAACCTTAGAACTACTTTCTATTCTTATATTTAGGCCCGAACATAAGCAGAAACTTAAATGAGTAATGAAAAGATCTCTTTAACCATTTATTAATTAAAGGTCTACATGGTTAAGGCAAAATTAAAATGCTTACTTTCCAACCACTCTCGATCTCAATGTTTAGCTTCTTGAGAACTGGGTCTGCATCCTTATCATATCTCAAAGAAAGGTCTTTAAACGTGAGTCTTGCTTTTTGTGGCCACCCTTTAGGTGGTGAAGGTCCTTCAGTAGACTCTTGTGGTAAACTTGTAAATTGGACTACTCGCTCCACACTTGTCATCTGAGATATAACTTCTGTCGTTTGCTTAATACCGTATTGCACCATAGTAACCAGAATTAAACCTTGACTGAGAGCTAGGCCTACATTACTTGATTGCGTGTCACCTGTTCATAATAAAAACGTAAAATAAATAGTAAATGAACGTCGAATAAATAATGATGAGGAATTATATATATGTATATATATTCAACGTTTTAACAATATTTAGGCTATCTTTCAGTATTCTGAGAGAATAATTTTTCTTATAATTTTTTAAACATATAATATCTAAAACCCGACGTCAAAAAGTGCAACTTTTCCTCAAATTTAAGTCTTGGAATATTGGGAAATAATAGGTATTATTTCCCAACATTCCCTATGAAGTTGGAGATGTTAAAACCAGCATTTTCAGATTTAATTATCTGTGGATTTTCCAAAATTCAAATAAATTATGTTCGAAAGCCATGTTATTTGAATTTAAAATTTAGTCATATCATTTTGTGTTGTTTTTGTGAAATTGCGGTAGTTTTTGGCGCCATGGATTAAGTGAAAATACGTACAATTTTCGAATATGAGTGCCTGAGTGAAAATACCGCTGTGCAAACAACACGAAACATTAACGACGTGTAAGGGCCTTTTTAGCCTTAGGCGCCCTGCCTTAAGAGCCCGGGCCATGTAATTTTAGGTCCCCCCAAAACGACGCCGCACCTAACTAGGCCCTATCTAAGAGAAAGTTAGTGGCTTCTCCCTGCCTATCAGCCTATCTAGGTGTTGTAGCCCGATCACATTTTTAGTGCGATCAGGCCACCATTATACAGGTCACACTGCACGTCAGACCATCGCAATCTCCGTCACCCACTATCTTCACCGAACCTTGCCCAACTGATTCCTACTCTTTTTTCAATTCAGACAATTTTTTCAATTTTTAATTCAACAATGTACTGTATTTTTCATAATTAATTATTTCTAGGACTGCTTTATCTTATTCGTTTTGTTTTTGTTTTTTTTTTTGCCCAAAATCGATCTAAGTGGCGTGCAATTGGAGATGTCCAGCAGTAGACTGCGATAGGCTGACGATGATGATGATGATGGGTTTTGTCTTAGCTGAAACCCTGTTATCGAGACTAGAAAGGATAGTCTGGTAAAATACTGTAAAAACTTACCGTTGTCCAAAAACAGGAAGGTATATGAGGTAATAATGACGTACATTGTACAAATAAGAGATAACCAGACTGAAAATGCTGTATTCGTAATCAGTGTTAAGTACCTGAAATGAAAACAATGTTTATTAGTCGAATGTTTTCTATATGTTGGTCGGTGGCCCGCTAATATTAAAACTAGTCAACTCATCATTCTCAGGTCACCCTTAACGTTACTGACATTTCAAATTTACATTAGAATTTCACTAACAAAAATCTCTTACTGCGATCATGTCACACATTTTTCAGCTTAAATTATCCCATAGTATACTAAGGAGAGGCCTATGTTCAGCAGTGTACCAGTAAAGGCTGTTGATGATGATACGTAAAATGCATGTTATGTAATAATTTGAGTTAAACCAACCAGGCAGAAGTATGCACATCTTGTTTATCGTCGAACTGCGTGCGTAGCATATTCTGTGCTTTGCACGCGCGCACAGTGTTCAACCCGGCCATAGTCGCTGATACGTGAGAGAAGACCGGACTGCGCGTCACACCTTCCACCCTAAAATAGTTTTATAGTAATAAAAACTTTAAAGAAGTTATTTTTATTAATAAAGGTTTTTAAATAAAACAGGAATCCTTACAGCGGTTTCGCATTAAGTCCGATCAGGATCCGATCTGAACACATGAAAATACGGTTCGAAGTAATCGTAGAATTATTTCCATAGTAGTTTACACACTACGGATCTAGACTCTAGACTTCAGTCATCTGATTTTATTATTGACGGGCCAAAGTAGCCATACTAGTATTTGAATGTTAGCACCCAGAATCCTTGATTTCTTCTGTGTCGTTCGTACGTACAATAGCACTGCCAGAAGTTGACACTCACGTGTTTCACTTGATGTTTCGCAAGTGTTACGCTCTGCGTAAAATGACGTTATGCTAAAAGGTGACTCTGAATTTCTTGGATTAGAATCAGTGATCACAATAGTGCGTAGACAATATACGAATTCAGTCAGCCAGTCAGCATTCCAAATCCGTAAGCACGAATCAGAAATCAGAGGTAGTTCGAAAAGCAATATCCGAATTCAGCCCGAGTTTTCTAGATCCGTATTTTCACGGGTTCCTATCGGATTCGGACCGGGCGTAGTGCGAAACTGCTCTTAGTCCTAAAATGTATTCGTACCTTTTAATTGCTTGCGCAGTGCTGAGATAGATGGCGGTCCACAGATACATGAATATAGCACAGACCGATGTAGTTATGACCATGTAAGGATTTACTATTGCTACCATTACTAAAATACCAATCATCACCATGATTACCTAAAATCAAAACAACATCAATTTTGTAATTTCTGTGATACACAGAGGGTAGATAATATTATAACTACAGACATACGAAAAAATTTCGTGTGTAATACGAATTTCAAAATATTGATTTTCATAATACCGAATGGTTCGTTCAATATTCCTAATATATTCATCCTATTTTTATAATTCAACAATTTTAAATTCCTAACGTATGAACGATAATTACTATGCTCGAAATACCACTGAATCAGAATCTTAATCTGAGAAGTTTATTTGAAGTGTTGAAAATCGGAATGTCGTTTTTCGGATTGAGAACCCATGAGCATTTGATTTTTCGAAAGTATTAAAATCGGTAAAAAAACAAACCGCATTTCGTGAATTTTAATAATAGACATTATAATTCATAGGTATTCTGAAATTCAGACTTTTGAAAATCAGAACATCGAAATTCGGAATAAAATATTTCGGAGGATTTGCATATTCCCTATTATTAGATGACTCGATATGAAGGTAGTATTATTAAATGAGATTAAAGTGTACATACTTGTATACTATCCAAGTACATTCTTGGTAATATTTCATCAACTACTCCCATGTCTTTGGAAAACCTGTTCAGGATCCGGCCAGAGGGGTTCGTATCAAAGAAGCGCATCGTCGCGGAGAGGATGTTACTGAATATCTGGTTGTGCAAATTTATAGAACTCCGCATACAGATCCACAAAAACAACATCGATCTGAAATAAATGTTTGATAACGATAAATATTATTCTAATTTAAGTAGGGAACGAATCAAAATTAGGATGTAATTTTTTTACTTTTACCTTGAAGTAGTAAGCACTATACAGCCGAGGATAGCAATTCCCCATACATAAATGTAGAATGAGTTGTTAAAATGTATTGTTAAAGTAGTTTCGATGTCTTGTCCGAAGAGACTTGAATTAAATGCTGATTCTGGGATTACCGTAAAGTTCAATATGTCACTTGTTTTATTATTTCGAATGACGTTTGAGTGTGTTGTTTGATTTAAAAAGCCTGTTTGTAGGATTTGGTGATTATCTTCAACGGTATTCATCCTGAAATAAGTTTCTTTTGGTTATTATCACCAGAGCACTAATATTTAGAACACAGTCATTTATTAAAAAAAGGTTTACCAATATGTGAGCCAGAGGTCGCTGAATGATGTGACGACTTGCGCTAGTATAATGGCGAACATGGTTGTGGAAAAAAGGCAACAACCGGAGCCGGCGCTGAAATAATGTTTGTAAACAGCCCCCGATACACGTCCTGAAAGTAATTTAAATATATAAATTACTTGGGAAAATGATAATCTATAAATAATTTTACTGCAGGGGTTTATGTAAATATTCAATGTGAATACAAGGTCACTGTACGAATAATCTTATAAAAGTGACTTTTTGATGTGTCCGTCTGATTTTTCAGAACGGAAAAATCAATTCCTCATAAAAATGCTAGATTAAGGATCTAGATTGATAACGTTTATTTTGCGCTTCTAAATATACACATACAAGGGTAATCTATTAAAGACAGAAATAATCAGCTCAATTTTTCAGTCGAATCTCCTTAACATTACTTAAATTCACTATAAAACCACTTTTTGTCCACTATTCTATGGGATGCCTTGCTCGGAGGCTGTCGCGTGGACACTGCACTCTACACTTTAGTGGAGTGCTCTATGTGGAACTGTGGACACTATAGCGAAGCAGCCTCGTGATGGCTCTTGATGTAGGTAGCCTCTCGCTAGAGACCATGGTTCTGTCCACGGCCCAAGATGAGAGTGCGTGGGATTCCTCTGTCTCGTTTTTCGAGTAGGTGATGTAAGCCAAAGAGATCGTGAAATGGGAAAGGACAAACACTCTTCTGTCCCGCAGTAGACGCACCAGGCGCCGAAGAGCGAAAAATGATAGCGAGATCTATTGAAAACTATACTTAAATTACCCGGATCCGGGATTCTAGCCATAGAAAAATGTACTCAAATTACCTGATCCGGTCATTTCATCCACTTCTACATCGTCCTCGACTTCAACAAATTCTTTTTCTGACAGAGCAGTCCCGCTCTTTGTACTTCGTGTGCTTCGTATGCTTTGTTGCGACTGTATAGAAATAGTAAGATATTTAAATATCATAAATCAAATCAAAAAATATCATAAACAATTGTCTAAACAAATAATAAATAATGTACTTCAAGAACAAATTAAGTATAGGATGGAGAAATTCACGTAGATTTTTTCAAAGGCCGAACAACCTCTGACTTTTAAACCAGGCTAGACCTAGGCGACCATTATCTCCAAAGATATATAAAAGTCCGGCTAGTAATTGAGCGTTTTCTTTTGAATACGATGTTAGTTTTTTTACGGAGCTAATAATGATGATCATAAACTTTGCCAATTTGATTAAATCATCATCATCATCATCAACAGCCTATACTAGTCCACTGCTGGACATAGGCCTCTCCTTAGAAAGGAGGTTTTGGCCTACTATACCACGCTGGCCAGACGGGTTGGTATAGGGTTTGTTTCAAGTTTTTTCTTTTTTTGATTAAATAAAACAGATTTATTTAAGAGTAAGTTTTATTGGATTTTAACAAGGCCAAGTTGATTTTATTGATTAAAAATATCGAACTTGTTTACTAAATTATATTACCCTCCTTTAAGATAGGTGTGTGGAATTGATTGACGTTACAAGTGATGAATCTACTGAGTTCTTTCATTTCTTCTGAGATTTAACCAAGATTTCAGCCAATAATTTTTTATATCCTTTTTAAAAATTAAACTATTCATAGCAGACTACAAAAAGGTAATATCACAAGAAACCGTGACAATAAAAATAAATGAATCAAGTAATAAAATATCTACGTCTCAAACTGTGTTTGATAAAAAGATCAAAAATAGATGTTTAGTTCGATAAATATTAAGTAAATCTAGTTTACCTTAAGAGATACAGCTCTCTGTCGTAAATACCCGTAAAAGGTTTCATTTTCTGGCTCCTCTTCTTCTTGAAGTAATTCATTGAACAGTGGTGATCGCGATATTTCTTCGAAGCTGGCTTGAGCCTCTACTTCTCCCTTAAAAATATACATACACATACATACACACATTCGTGTCTTTTATCCCCGAATAATTAGACAGGGCGCATTTTACGCCTTGCCAACTATACTTTTAGTCACACTCACTTACCTAATAGGAGGCAAGCGGGAAGCCTATTGCCATATATTGGATAAAATTTATTTCTAAATAAACATACTTATTATTAATTACATAATTCTAAATAAACACAGAGGATATATAAATATACGGTTCACATAAATATTTATTTGTATTAACTACTAACTGAAACGAGAATAAGTGTTAGTGATCTTAGTTAGCGGTTAAATTTACTTAATATTGTCTTAACACAGCTTATTATGTTCAAGAGGTATACAAATACATATTACAAGGTATATTTGTATTTATTATATACTTACGTGACGCAGAATAACGACTTTGTCAGCGGATTTAAGATGGTGCAGCTGGTGTGTGACTAGAATCCGTGTTGAATCGCGCAGCAGTCCTAGCACACACTCCGACACCAGGTGTTTACCCACGTGCGTGTCCACTGCCGACAGTGGGTCATCCAGTAGGTAGATGTCAGCCTAATTAAAACATAATAATTAAATGAACACATGGTCCTTTAAGCCTTTTTAGCTTTCTTTTTAGATTGGTTAAGTGTAAGGAACCGAGTGAGGACCGTAATGAAGCTACGTACGTACGTAAAATACGAGTAGCCTTAGCAAAATTAAGTGTAACCTGCACGGAAAGCGTAATGGTTCAAGAGGTCGCTGTGGGTTCGATCCCCACATGGGACAACACTGTGTGATTTACTAATTGTTGTTCTGAGTTTGGGTGTCCTTTATGTCAGTTTCATGAGTGTTTGTATAGTCCCCCACGACACAGAATATATTACAATGTGGGAGTTGTCTTATTAAAGATAAAGTCTTTGGTCTCAGACAATCCTCGCTACCTCCCAACAACTCTTTCACAATAAAAGGTCATTACGTGGTTGCGCCCGCTGTACTCGAGAAGGAGTGACTGATGTTATGGTTATTAAGTATCTACATCTAGATTCTTGTCTAACTTGGAACGCCCGCATACATCAGTCACTGTTCGAATTAGAAAGTTGAACTGCCTGTTTAAAAAACTGAGACTACGACGCACCCCGATGTTATGAAGATGGTTTACACTGCTCAATGTGAATTTCAGAACAACTAATATATAGGTAGTTAGGTATCCTGCAGACCTTTCTGTAGCAAGCTCTGGCGAGGCCAATGCGAGCGCGCTGCCCACCGCTAAGACTAATACCTCGCTCGCCCACCAAGGTCGAATCGCCCGATGGTAGCTGCTCGAAGTCACGCATTAATGCACAGGCAGTCACCACCTAAATATAGTGAAAAAATTATTATCCTACCATGAAAAAATTATTGCCATACCAACAATCGTTCACATAAAATGTGTGACGAATGTGTAAATAATGCTGTTTTCAATCTAACCTTTTTATATCGTATAGGGTCGTATGGCAACCCGAATAATATGTTCTGTCTCACCGTAGCTACGAATAGCCACGGTTCCTGGCTGGCATAAGAGATAGTTGTACCACCAATCGATACCGTACCCTGGATAGGTGGCAGCTCACCTAGGATTACTTGTAGCAATGAAGTCTGTCAAACAAAAAAAAATATAGTAAAAGTATCTAAGGCACATTGAAGAAAGCTTTTCATGTGATTTGTTACCTTTCCAGACCCAACCTGGCCAGCGATGCCTATAAATTCTCCAGGCAGGGCCGTAATGTTGATGTTCTTCAAAGTTGTATCAACTGTATCAAACTTCCAGCTGGCAGATACTTTAGAAAGTTCTAAAGGTCCCTGCTTGAAGTTTTCTTTTTCAGATATTTTCTGTTTTTCAGTTTTGCTAACGATCATTGTGTTCTTGTCGTCCTCGGATGTTTCAAATTCATCCAATTGAAGAAATTCCTAAAAGCAGAGAGAAAATGATTGGTAACATTGGCTTGTAATTTGTGATGAAATTGAATGTGTTCTTTCTAACTACTGACTTGAAGTTGAAAGCATAGTCATAATGTCCTATTTGTCTTTAATAAAATGGCAAATAAATTGCCATTTTTGTACATTTACCGTTACACAAATTTATTAATAAGGAACGTATTTTGTATATTTGTGTAAATAAGACCTGACAAAGGAATACTTTGTCAGCTAGCCTTATTTATTTCTTTACTAAATACTTTTTCACAATAAAAGAATAATATTTACCTCGATTCGTTTAATTGAAACTTTCGCTTCAGCTAAGGAAGACAGAGCTAACGGAAAACAAATGTTGGCAGCAAGTTGTAGTAAATTAAAGTATTGAACAAGGGAGAATGTAATTTCAGGTCTGATGTCACCTCCCAAAACGACGAATGTTGTGACGGCCGTGAAAAGAATGAACCGTTCCGTGAAGACACTCAACGCTGTCGAGAAACCTTTAATCATGGACGTACGCAATATGTACTTTACTTCCATCCTAAAAGGAAAAAAAAAGTTAGATTCAGTTAAATAATTTTTAGTGGGTTTGATTCTGACTTACCACCACGCCGTTAGCCCTGACGAGTTGATAAGGAGACTTTATTATGTAAGAAAAGAGTTTCGAATATTGCTAAACTGTCAAATTGGTTAATAAGGAAGCCAAAATATAAAGTTATCATATTTTGTCAATTTAGAACATGGGTAAGTGTATTTTATTCCCGTGTGGTGATGGATTAAGAATATGGTGTGTCACCACCCCTATTCATCCCGTGGGTATCATAAGAGCCGACTAAGGGAGCAAACTGCACAGGACAACAGAGAAGGAAGACTTGAAATAAAGCCGATACCAACCGGTTTGGCCAGCGTGGTATAGTAGATCAAAACTTCCTTTCTAAGGAGAGGCCCATGTCCAACAGCAGACTACTAAAGGCTGTTTTTGATAACTATGATGATGTGTATTTCCGTCCCTATTTGTCCCGTGCTATTGGCGGTGTCGTTGGACATAGTCAACGCATTCAAATGTCTGCCATTCAGCTGTATCGCATCAGGGATGATATATGTATGTACTGTCATAAGCTTAATGTTTAGATTTGGTAAGTGGTACGTACAAGTACTGCCGCCTGGTGTTCAAAATTTTAATTAGCGAGAACGGGTCAGTTGTCATTTGAGTATTGTTAATTGTAATGGCATAGTGAACTTTAATAAGCATTTTTTTTTATTGTTGGTTGAAAAACAAAGTAAAATTAAAATGAAAAATATTGTTGATAATTCGAGTGTACGTTTTTCCCCAAGAGAAACTAAAAGTAAAGCTTATTGCTGCATTTATGGGTGTAAGAGTAAAGCTTGTAGGGATTCAGATGTTAGATTTCATTTATTTCCTAAAATAAATAATTTGGTCAAAATTACAAATGCTTTCGATGAAGAAGAAAATGTGACAAATCGTTTTAAAAACAGGTAAAGATGTTACCAATAACATGCAAGTTTGTTCTTTGCATTTTAAAAAAGTCAGATAATTTTTACCAGGTATATTATATTTGTTTTTTAACTTTTTTAATAAAAAAAGTTATTTGCAAAATAAACTAAAAGCATCACTTTGTTGTTTAGATTTAGGTGCCAAAAACACACGATGATTAAAACAAAATACAGTTCCTGCATGTAATTTACCCTACACAGACAAAACACCACGATTAATTAACAATAAAAACAGAGAGACAGAGAGGCAAGAAGATTACGAAGAGATTAGAAAAGTAGGAATGACGTTCTGCCAGCAAAGCCATCTAATCCTCAAGAACAGGAGAGAACTTACATACTAATAATTTGACAGAGTTTCATTAATTCAGTTCAAGCTACACCTCTGTTAATAGAATATAACCAAAAGCGGAGATTTAATTACAGATTTTTGTTATATTTTAAAGACTGACAAAAGCGGAGATTTAATTACAGATTTTTATGATATTTTAAAGACTGACAAAGAGTGGTTTAAAGTGGTGGAATTATTAATTTTAATGTCTTAAACAATATCTACATACTCCGTACTGCGTAACGACGTAGTTAAGGATGGCTTTTCAAAGTATAGATATGAAACGATGAATCTTCGAAGTAAAATTATAATGACATTTATAAAATTGAAGCATAATTTATCGGGTCCCCCTTTATAGCAGAAGTTTTTATATCATAATCATATTTGCAAAACAACGGATAGCATAAACTACATTTTGCAGAAAATCGTTTAGCAGACAATCATTTATTATACATTCAAAACTCTTATAATTCTGTATGTCATAATCATCTTAAGGCATAAACTTCATATGCATAATAATTAAAAAGTAGAAACATCATATAAAAATTCGCCTCACTTAGTTCCTTATGCTTTTTTTATATTAAAACAGGTGTGGTCACTCAAAGGCTTGGATTATATTGTTCCAAACAAGCATTGCGGGGTGCACTCCAAAGACATTTTCTGGGTGACATTAATAAGACTTAAAATGCGGATTTGTTTACATACTATTTACATATGACATAAATAAGCTGACCCGTTTTCGCTTGTTCAAGATAGTCACCAGTTGGTGTGATTGCAACTCCCAGTTACCAATACTTTCTCAATGTATTTAGTTATTGAGAGAAAAGATACTTACTTGCGTAATTTATCAACTAATTTTTCAAATGGTTTTTCCCAAGCGTACATTTTTATCACTTGTACACCGTTTAATAACTCGGTCATCACTTTCACCCTTTGGTCTGTACGTTTAGCAATTTTACCCCTCAAAACTCCTTGAAGATTGCTTAGATAGGCTGAAAATAAATAAGGATTTTGAATTTATTTTGTTGGATACAAGATTATCAAGTTTTTATTAATGCCCGTTTGGCCCCGCGTTTTGTAACTACATAATTCAAACAGTGACATCGTCTTCCTTGAATGCATGCATGTGGTATGTTAAGTATAAAATCGTATTATGATTTATTAAATGCTCTGTCTTGACAACCGAATACAATTAATATATTAAAGAGTACTTAGTACATTGGCTTCGTGATACAGCGATCAGGGTTA
Organism: Arctia plantaginis; assembly: GCA_902825455.1. NCBI lineage: Eukaryota > Metazoa > Arthropoda > Insecta > Lepidoptera > Erebidae > Arctia > Arctia plantaginis. Next base: position 4,929,424 of record CADEBD010000303.1, read on the forward strand.
TATTTTAAGACTAACTCGGGGTTTTATAAAGTTTTAATTAATAGGTTCTCTAGTAAAATAAATAACATGAGTGTCCGTGAGCAGCTTTGTTTGACGACTTTTAAATGTTTGACTTCTCTTGACCGAATGCATGCGGCGTTTACTTAGATAGAGGGTGTTATTCGCAAAATCAGACGTCGAAAATACTTTACGTTACTGTAGTAATTTGTACATTTGTAACATACTGCATTTTGTTGAAAACTCTAATCCTATCAAAAACATAATATGAAACAAATCGAAGAAAAAGAGGTTATGCGGGAATGTACGTACTACGTATGAACGAAATGACACATCTATGTATAAAAGTAGATACGGTACGATTATTATTATAAACAAGATTACTTAGAGAAGAATACATTAGAATTGATTTAAAAGTCGATAAAAAGGTTTTCATACTCCTAATTTTTTTCTATAATGACTAACTTTCGGCTTTACCGGAAGTTTATATCATGTACATGTATAAATCACCTTGGACAAGTATAGTTTGTAAAAAGATTACAGCTAGAGCAGCGAGCGTAGCTATGCCTATATTCTGCCACACAAGGGCGGAAACCACAGGTATCACGACGGGCATTACCCAGAGAAAATTTAGGTACTGCGACGCCACGTCGAACCGATTTACATCGTTTGACATTAAGTTAATTACTTGTCCGGGTTCTGTTTTTGTTAAACCACCTCGACCAAGTCTTAGGATCTAAAACAAAAATAGAAGAATTACATATTTTAATGACATCATTAGCACACATTTTCGTTTGTCATTTTGATAAGTGGCAGGAGGCTGACGTATGCTGCCGGTCATGGGACCCTTTCCTTCCGACTGACGCAGGTCCTTTCCGGGCACTACTGCTTCGGGAAGTACCTGCACTCGGTCGCTAGGAGGGAATTGAGTCCCGCCTGTCACCAATTCGATTGCAGTGAGAACTCGGCTCAGCACACGGCAATTTGCCCGGCTTAGGCGCCGCAGCGCTGGGTCCTCATTGCAGTCATCGGGGGGATCTCTCGCTACCGGCCGTCATACGCTTTATGGCCAGTAATGACAGATGTTTCACCGCGGTCGCATCCTTCTGAGAAGACGTCATCTCGCAGAAGGAGGCAGCGGAGGGGCCCGAGAGGACAACCTCCAATCCGTCCGAAGGTGGTGCCCGCGCCGTTGCGGGCAGGCGCTAGGAGGGATCCGGATGCCTTAATAACAGGAGTTCCCAGATCCCTCCTATTACAGGCGCAGAGATGCACATCGTGTGGTTTTAGTCGTTCCGATTCCGACACAGCACCCTGCCGCAAACCCCGGTGGGGTGACGGCCCGAGGGGGTTTCCACACGTAAAAAGAAAAAATGCTAACACGCGAGAAGTTAGGGTAAAAATCAAAGATTAATGAAGTCGTTAAATCCCACGGGATGAAAAACTATGGCCTTAGTTCGGATAGCTATGGTCAGTCTTTATAACCAAGACTGATATCGATGTTATTATAATAAAACCATTGAGATTAGAGTGAGGATACTTACTTTCCTGTATAGTACGGAGCAACAGGCTATTCTGACTCTCATTCCAATACTAGTTTGAAGCAAAATCAAATGCGACATCATCATAGATGTGGTCAAGCTTAATAAATTCATTAGAAAATTGTGAATATGCGCAGTTCTATATAACTCCTCGGTTCTTTTTTGCGAAAAATAAAATATGAACAAAGACAATGTGTACGGTATAAGTGGCCTGAAAAAATACACCTGAATTAATTATATCATTATATTATATTTATATATATATAAATATATAACACATCATTCGGTAATAATAAAAAAAAACCGGTCAGGTACGAGTCGAACTCGTGCGCCGAGGTTTCCGAACCTACACAGATTTTACGCAGATTTTCGCAAAAATTTGTAAGTACCAAAATTTTTCTTAATTTTCAACTTTTTTTCTTTTTTGGAATTATTCCTTTATTTGTGCTGTAAGACGTTTATTTTTGCCAAATTTCGTGATTTTAGGTCAACGGGAACTACCATATATGTAGGTTTTCGACCCATAACCTATAGGGTACTTCCGGTTGACCTAGAACTGTCAATTTTGATTAAACGCAAGGTCTTACAGCACAAGTAAAGAGAAAATTCTGAAAAATTAAAAAAGTTGAAAATTAAGGAACATTTTAGTACTTACAAGTTTTCGTGAAAATCGAAATTTGCTCATTTCTTTTTATAGTGTTGACTCAGGATCTTGATTTTTATATACCTAATAGGGACCATAGACCTCAGTATCTGGTATAAATTTCAACTTCCTAGGTCTACCCATTCCTGAGAAATTCGGTGATGACACACGGACGGACGGACAAGAAAGCGATCTTATAAGTGTTTCTTTTTTACTTTTTGAGGTACGGAGCCCTAAAAAATTAAGTATAACAATAAAATCGTATTTATATACATATAATATATATAGGTTTGTCATTTACCATAAGACGACGAACAGAATGCCTTGAAAAAATCCATATATCGTGTAGTGGAACCAAAATGTTCGAATGATAGCCCTCGTCAATGAAGGCTTGTAATCTTTGTCTTTGGCTTGTTTGAGTTCCTGTTCCCATGCTTGCTCAAGACGATCGCCCAAGGCACTGGAGCGATTGCTTTCTCCAGTTTTGCTGAGATCTTCTACTGTTAAACCCTTCCTATGGGTTCTGTAAAACAGCTTGAAGCTCCATCTGTATTAATACATACATACAAACCTTAAAATTGTAATAAACGAAATTTAGACTAATTTTTTTATTGAATTGTTCGGCCCCAATAAGTTCAAGCAAACTTATCCTTTTTTTCTCTGCGGAAATCCCGTCGGATACATCCCACCGGAAAACCGATGGTATGCTTATGTCGGACTCGAACCGATTAAAAACCTCACGCCGTCTAGGGTACCAGTAGCCGAGGAACAAAAACCTAGAAACCAAATCCCTAATATCCCGACGAACCCCGTGGCATCTAAGGCTTATACCACGGTGTCCCCTTCCTCCCCGTCGCATAGCCACCCCGGCCGGCGCTTGTGGAGGAAGGACGTCATTCAGGCCCGTTTTAAATCTCTTCCGGTCCCGCTGTGCTCACTCCTTTCGAGAAAGTAAACTAATTCTAAAGAGGGTTAAGCCGGGTTAACAGTAATTACATTTTGTTTGTAGGCGATATTAATTTTATTGTAGATGATATTTTATGTGTACAATAGGGTGGCTACTCATTACTTACGTTAGGAATAACTTCGAAAGTATGTTTGATTTCTCGTGGGGATTTTTCTTAGTAAGAACCACTTTACAATCCATATTTGAAGTTCAGCCTTCGTAAATTACTTTTGTATTATATTTACGTAGTACAATGAACGTTGGTAATTTATAATTACATTTTTATCCCTATCAGCATCTGAAAAAAAGAAAATATTGTAAATAATATATAAATTAAGTAGATACCTAGTACTAACACGCTAAGATACACAGCTTGTAACCGTCACGGAAATACATAATACTCAAATTAAAACCGCTTTTATCATGTGCAAAGAAATATGTAAAGCTTATCTCATGAGCAAATTACACGCAATATTTTTTTCCAGTATCATTTTAATTGCCGCGTTTTGTGATTTCATGAGAAAATGAGAATCCGTTGGGGCGGTTTTTCTTCAATTTTTTATGGTGACACTACTTTTTGCAGTGACGTCTATGTTTATTAGTATTTTTTAATGTAATAACCATTTCGGCATTCGGCGAAAGACAATCCGCTCCTACTTTTACAATAGTTATGGGATGCATGAATTTCTCATAGAATGTTATCAAATAAAGTCAACCCAAGTAAATGTTGTCTTTATACACAAACCACACTTAGTCCACAAATTAAAAGCTAGCTAAATAGCTTAATAACTTTTTAGTACACCTAGATATCTTTTGTTTGTTCGTCGGTGTGAGTTTACAAAGTAGTACAACGATTAACGATAAAATGTATATAAAATGTAAAGAAACAATAAAACATGAAAAAATAAAAGATACTTATTGTTAAATTTTAAAGATTTTCATCAAACTTCAAAAGGCAATAATAAAGCTTATTCAAAAAAAAAGTACAGATTTCCACCTTCTAAAAACACCAATGAACTCAGAGACGTTGTTACCTCTGCTATAAGCTCAAGATTGTTGATATTGACCTTCCTATGAGGTCAATTTTAAATTGATCACACTGGTAGAATTACTCATATATGTTCTATTATTTAAAAAACTTGATTTTTCTGGAATTTTAGCTAAAAACACTCTCGAACAAAATACCTTTTTATTTTCTGTACGTTTAGGATCTATGATGCCACAGACAGATTTAATAATAACCATGATTTCTGTGTCGGATTTTAAATTTAATTCAAAAAAATAAATAAAGACAAAACCCTAAATGAAATACCTTAATAATGTTTAGTCAGCACCAAATGCACGTTACGTTGCTTAAATTTTTTATATTTCTTGCATAAAATATTAATAATAAATCAATAATAACTATAAAATAATATTATTCCTTTAAAGTCATATGGTGAAGAACTTGAAAACACAAAATACAACACTTATTGATAGAATTACAGATACATAGTCCGACCGATATATTTATTCGTTTGAGTACTGGTACTCACGAAGTCGATAACTGAGTGAATGATATTTACAATAATATTACCTAATTAAAAAAATTCGTACTTAAAGGAGATAAATAATACTGTTAGTATGGACAAAAAGGGTAAACTTGGCAAAAACTCGGCGATATAGGTAAATATCAAGTAGACTAAATTTTATTTTTAAAAAAGTGTGATCACGTCAAGTCGTTCCAAACTTAAAAAAGTTGATCTGCATATAAACTACAACTAGCGGTCTAAAGAAGAGCAGCTATTTTATCAAGAAATTAATACATCGAATACTATTGATTGTAGACAAACAAAACTGGTCTCATTTTATTCCTCATCAAATTCTCTAAAAATCATGTCTCGATCTTCGATGCGTTGTTCTCGAGTTATTAAATAAAAAAGCATTGCGCTTTTTTTTTGCGCAAGTAGACGAATTACTTTCTCTCTCTCTCTCGCTCTGCAGGCAGTGAAAGCAGAGCAAGAGAGTTAGCGACCAACGCTTCTTCTTGTCCCATGAGGAACTTCGTTCTAAAAATACAGCAAAAAGTAATATTTTTTTATACAAGTTAGAAAAGCATAAATACAATATTTTAAGAATTACCCTATAATTAATAGTCCAGATGACAGGAAATTCGAATTGTAATAAAGACTAATTGATGAAGTGTTAAGGAAAGAGAAATTGGTCACAGATGAGATATGGTTAACTGCATCATTCTTTCAATGATAGAGAGAAGACAACTAAAATTCAAATCAGTTGATATAAGAGTTTAAAGAAATATACAATTACATAAGCAGATAACACTGAAATTTAGATAACAAGGAAAAACATTTAAAGCAGATATGTAATTCTATAAAAAGCTTTGTTAGCATTGAGATAACAAAACCAAATGATAAAGTGCGACAATTTTAGATGAAATCTTCTACAAATTATTCCTCGATCTTTAGGAGAAGATCTTGTAGAGTAAATTTGATCCTATAATGTTATATCACATTCGATCCAATGTTAAAAAACGCAGGAAAGATTTTTATTCTGTTAAAAATAGAATAATACTAGGTAATGATATCTTTTGTTCGTAGATGTAATTAAATAAGCAGTTTTTTTCATTATTTGACAATCAAATTTACCACTTGATGAAGATGTATATCACCGGTATCATAGCATAAGTTTTGCAAAGGAATAAAATAGGTATTCGAAATAGAATAAGACTATAGTATATATAGTATAGGGGTATAGAACTTAGTAAATAGCATAATTACAAAATAAAACAAACAAAAAGCTTGTTAACCAAATCAAAAGGGGTGTTTAATGGGGAGAATATACGATTCATAAAATTTACAAATGATATGGCAGCAGTAGTCCATGACACAACCAATGCGAAACGTCAGTTTCATTTTAATAAAAAGTTGAATTGACTTTTTCTCAGCGCTTTAAATTTTCTGGAGCTTTATCTAGCTTGGACCTATTCCGTTTGTTTAATAAATTGAATTTTATGTATATACACAAAAAATTTTTGAAATTCGTTCTTCTTTTCTGATTCATATACGTCCAATATAGGTTTCTGATTAATATGTCTTGTTTACAAATTATGTTACAGAGTTTTAAAACTTGAATCTACGGTCTTTTATGGTCTTTTTTTACGTGTCGAAACCTCCTCGGGCAATCACCCACCCGGGGTTTGGGGCGGGGTGGAATCGGACCGACTAATCCACACAGTTTTGAGTACGGTCCTAGCCATCGTGTAGCCTAACCGATATTAGTCAAAATCAACGACCCGAAGTGCGACACTACGGCTAGCAAGACATTTAAGTAGGTCGTGGAAACACTCAAAATCACCAGAAAGTTACTAAATATGAAGTAACATTAGAAGCCTATACTATTCTCAAATTAACATACTTACACAAAAAAATATACCATACAATTTAAATTCAACTACATAATAAACAAAAGAAAACAAACGAAACACAAAATACAACAAAAAAATTAAATGTCCATTACTTTCAAACATAACAACAATAGTCCATTGAAAAGTTGCATTTCAAGTTGCATTTGTCAAAGGACGCATTTTTATAGATATCAATGAGGGGTTAGTGTTAAGTTAAGTCCAAGTTTGTAGGGTTGCAAATCTTGTCCCACGGCCGCCATTTTGGCAAGGGGTACCAATGGTTTTTATGGTTTATATGACAAAAGTCCCACATTTTTTTTTATCAAAACATTTTTTGTTGCAAATAAAATTCTCTACAACTTTGATCAAGTAACTAATCAAAATAACAGAGTTATAAGTGAAAATCGATAAAAAATTTAGAAAATAAATTCTATTGGTCGTTATAACTGTTTTCTGATCCTTCAACAACAACGAACACGAACAAGAAATTTTTAATAAGTTTTTAAATAAGTTAAAATTAAGGCCAACTCTGATTCAACTACGCTAAATATTGACTTTGTTATTGGTACAGAATTACCCAATGGTCAGCAGTTTTCTTAGCACTAAGAACATTGAATGTTTTAACAATATCTCTATCTTAGACACAACTAAGTATAAATTCAGTATTACAAATGTTAATATTTTCGAAACTGGAATGTCTGTGATTTTTTTTAAAAGGCGTGGCAACGTCGTTTAATTTATTTAATTTGTCGGCGTACTATAGTTTTTTTTTTAGATTTTAGTCACAGCATTTGATTTTATACAACACAAATTATATTTATCTGCATAGAAAATTTGGAATTTTAATTTTTTTACCTACGTAGGTCCTTAACTACGTAATTAAGTAATATACTTAACTCCTTATAAAATATTTCTTATAAATTATTAAATTGTATCATAATTACACTTCATCTGATACAAACTTTTGAATACGGTATGCACTTAGTTACAATTGCAATACAATTGCTAATATTTATAAACAAATACACTTCGATATAACTTCAATCAAAACTCGAACCGTGTATGTACAGCGACGATTCCTGTTACAATATAGCCTATCCTATCATACAATTTATATAAGTGTACTGTATGTTAATATACACGGATCTCTCTTTCACGCATATGCTTCTGAGTTTATATTTATATAATATATTAACTCTGGTGTTTATTTAAGCCGTGTGCATAAAACTTTTATGATGATGACGTTATTAAGATAGAAAGAAGAAAGATTTAGCTACAGCCGCTAGGTTTTAACTGTGCAAATAAAGTGTAATTACATAATGAAATAAATTTTTGTCTACTTAATCATGCAAGTATCTCTTATGGATTCTTTAAAAACTGTTTTTCAATAGATACCAGATATTGTGAATATGTGTATTTTTACAAAAGAATGAAATTCTCAATTCAGTTTGCATATTTTTATGTTTGATACCTTAGAACTCTATTATTTAAGAACCACTCCCACTTATACTTTTCTCTCTCCTAACAACTTTTAATAATAATAACAATTTTAACAAGAGTGATGAAACCTTACTTATACATATCTGTGAAATTAAAATATCAAGTAAGAAACAAATTGGTACCTATATATTTAATTGAATGTGATAATGTCATTCCTACATACATGCATGTATATGTCAGGCTCAATCTAGGTACATAATATATTTTTAACATTATTTTTATTGCCAAAAATTCTTTTAATACAGAAATGTTGAAGCTCCGCGTCATTACATTTGATGTACTTACGTAAAATGACGTTCGAGAATTCTGCTGGACTTAGATATGTTTATACGTTGATATGTGTTGGACGTATGTTTAAGACATAAGGGTCACGTCTGGAGCCGACAGGTGACTTTTGCGATTGGGTTCTAGGATTCTTTGTCTTATTCCATTGTTTGACGATTTTGTGTTGTGTGTTTGCGTGACTGACTATACAAATTAGGTGACGATACAAATTATTTTTCGATGACTCTTTTATTTTTTTATGTTTAAGTGGTTCTCGGCATGATTTAGAATCCTTAACTCACTCTCACTCAAGCACAAAAAAAGTGTAAGAAAATAAAAAAATGATGTCTCGATAGTTGCCCTGCTTGTAATTTTTTAAGATTTTAGCATATATATTTATTTGTTAAAACTCTCTTATGACACTATAAAGTGAATCTATTATTGATAGATTTATAATTACGATGGTATATCGTCAAAAACGTCTATCGGATCCGCAAATGCTTATATTTTAATTAAGTATTTAGGTACCGCTTGAAACTAGTGCTTATCTCGGATACGATAAAGTACATGACAAGGCTTGAACGTAATATTTATCTAATATTTAGGCTTACAAATGAATTAACACAATTGTACAATTTTTTATCATATTGTAGTAAGTATGAGATTGTTTATTCTTCCATACATACGGACATCATGATGACTAAACATAAAAATAAAGATTAAATAGAAGACAGACCAAAACAATGTGATTTGAGTTGGAGATAGTCGTTATCAACGAACAGCCACAAATAAGATTTTATGGTATTGTAACTTTGTAATAAAATGTTGAAAAAGAAGTAGTAGCATCTTTTCTGGGTTTTAACACTGGGTTAAAAGGTCCTGGTTTGGAAGTATGGCCTGGCAAGTACAAACGATAAGGGTGGATAACTTCTGCATTTTGAAATGCAAAAGTTTTCCACAGACAATGTCTGATGAGATAAATGTTCACACATACACTTATACTCTGCAAAAGACATTTCGCTTTAGTGTTAAGTAATAGTAGTCGGTCTGAGAAGTTAAATACAAAGGATAAATTTATTATTCTCAATCCGCTCCGGGATGGCTCCACTCAGACACGAGGAAGAAAGCGGCAAGCTGCCTATTCTTTAAAAGGTTTTTATTACCTGAATAAGTTTGCAAGTCTTTGACAACAATCACCTTGACAATAATTGCATCAGTAGATCTAGAAATAATCATTAAATTATCAAATGATTTGAAAATGTTGAAGCATTAAAGTTACTGACAAGCCATCGACGAAATCAACAGTCGATTGCTCGATGAGATTCGGATTATCAGTAAACCCTACCAAATGCCAGGCGATCGTAGTGGGCAGCAAACATATCATTAGCAGATTGGATACTGCATCAGTCCCACCGGTCATCTTCAACGGCTCTGTTATATCCTGGAGTCCGGGAGTTAAAGACCTAGGCCAGACTCATCGACTCAACCCTAGATTGGCATGCTCAAGTTACTCATGTGAGCTATAAAGTAACGGGTAACCTGCGAAGACTATACCGTCTTAAGAATTTCCTGCCCACTAAAACAAAAACCTCTCTCATGTAGTCCCTTATTATTCCCATAATTGACTATGGTGATATGTGTTACTTCGACCTGACTGCAGACCTCCTCAATAAGCTAGACCGTCTTCTCAATAACTGCTTTCGATACATATTCAATCTTCGCAAGTATGACCATGTGTCTGCTTTACGCTCCCAATTAAAATGGTTACTTATTCGAGTGCGTCGCAACCAGCGAGCCTTGACCTCTCTCTTTTCTTTCCTCCACTCCCCATTTTCACCCACCTACCTCGATCCCTACATCCGTTTCTTGTCCTCTAATCACGACTGAAATCTTAGATCAACGAATAATTTGCTTCTCTTTTGTCCCCCCCCACAACTCCGACTTCGTGAACTCCTCGTTCTTTGTGTCCACAAATCGTTTCGCATTTAAAAAGAATGTACATAATTACCTTCTCGACGAGATGGCGGAAGTACCTTAACCAATGGTAAGTACACCTCCTTAAATTCAAGTATACACAGTGTACGAACACAAAGAATATGTATTTATGTATATGTATATTTATTTCTATATAAATGTGTAGTTATACCTATTCGTATCATAATTTATATATGCAATTGTATATTATACAATTGCATTATTGCTATTATTGCTATATTGTAAATTTAAATATAAAAAATATATATTTATAATCAGTGATTAAATTGTAACCTCGGTGCATAGGTGCAGGTGCAGGTGTAGAAATCTTGTAGGGTAGGCCCTACAAGATTTCTACACCTCCTAAAGGTTGGCTGGTAAAGAATGCCTAGGGCATTAGGTCCGCCGATGTACATAAGTGCATGAAGTGTAAAATTAAAATATTTTACTGTAGTTGCTGCCGAAAAAATCAGTAGCGTAACAATGTGTGTGGTGTGCAATAAGAATTATTGTTTATTTACTCATACAGAACAGCCCACTCTAGGTTACATAATTATATGAAATAAGAGAGAAGCGTTCGCTATTCATATTTTTTGTGAGTCAGACAGAACATGTTCCAGTGGAGGTTTTTAGATTTGAGTTACCTCCAACGCGAACGCGGTCTCCGTTGATACGAGTACAGTGTAGTAACCGCGTACGGTTTTAACCACCAACACCCGCCACGCCATTTCATAAAAGTCTTACAACAATACTTAAATATAAGTAAATGTTGTATATATTATACAACATTTACTTATATTTAAGTATAATTTGTAACGAGAAATGTAAAATAATAAACCAAACTAACAATGAAGAAGTTTTTTTTTCAATAAACTCGTTGAGAATACACACATCAAAAAAGTCTAAGGAACTTGTACGGTTTTGAACGTTTTTTACTATTTTAATAAATTATAATAATATATATTTATTCCATAAATATTAAAACTAAACATTCTTCGATGCATTAATGAATAAAGCAACAAAATCCTTACTTCAATTGTTCATTTAATCACAATAATTAACAATCTGAGCCAATAGGTGAACATAAGGCCCAAGGACATCTTCACCGTAAGGTTAAGCGTTCAAATTGCTTTCTACAAAACGAGCTCAGTTAGTCTGTTCTTCATAATATCCGCCCATATAATCACTGTGGAGCCACTATAAAGGTGCACTTTCTCGACGCATCTCAGTCCTTTGAATGACTTACCACTCAATTTTTTTTTTAAAACTGTATATCTCAAAAATCTCTAGTATAGCTCTGTCCTTGTAGTGACGGATTAAAAATACAGCGTGTCAGCACCCCTATTCATCCTGTGGGTGTCGTAAGAGCCCACTAAGGGAGCAAGCTACGCAGGACAACAGCACTAAAAGGAGAAGGAAAACTTGAAACAAACCCGCTAGTAGACTATTAAAGGCTGATGACGATGATGATATATCAAAATGATAAAAGTGAGATAAATACCAAAATTATCAAGCAACGAAAACCCATGAAATTGGGCAAAAATTATTGGCTTTTATTTTAATGAAAACAAAACAATCGAAGTTTTTATTTTTTAAATAGGCAAGTATATATTTATGGAAACAAAAAGATTTCATACCAATCTTCTTTGCTAAGAAGAAATAAAATATAAAAAATAAGTAAAATAATATGCAGTTTTTGAAAGTGATGTTTGTTGCTTAAGACATTAACGCATTCGTTATATATGACAATTTATATAGATGACAATTTTATATGGTCCAACTATATACATATAGCTTTTTATTTTTATTTTAAAGGTATTCTACAATCGATACTACTTTTTTTTTCATGGAATAGCTATTAAAGCCTGAAAAGTCTCGTTTGCCCCCTAGCAAACGAGACTTTTCAGGCTTTAATAGCTATGAGCAGGGGCGGATCGTTATTTTTGGGACCCTGGGCTTAATTTTGGCGTGTGAAAAAATGTGGTGTTTTCTCTAAAAACCCGCCGGACAAACCCGCCCGACGTCCGGCCTCAGGTGCTCAACTCTGGGAGGACCTGCACCACATGATTTCAGGTCCCTCCCGTATTTACACCGAGCCTAACTAGGTCCTATCTCGGGAAATTTCCCAGGATAGGACCTAGTTAGACCGCAAGTTTACACACCTTTTGGCCCAGTTACTACCTATGTGTTGTGTTCCGACAAGGTTTTGTTACTATTGCCGACGGGGACAATCTCGTCCGATTCGATTTACTAGGACCTCCCGCTTAGGCACTAACGCAGAGCATTTCTCTTGCGCACGCTGGCTTGCCTCGTTGGCTGCGCAGTGCTGGGATTGTGCCGTCTACTCATGTCCAATCGAATTCAGGTACTCACCGAAGCAACTATGCCCGAGGAGAACCTGCGTCAGTTGTCCACGGCTAGTCCAGCCTGCCTGTGTGTGTCTACAACCTGAACGTACCTACTAGTACGTGTCTGGTTGTAGACCCTTGTGTCGTATCCGCCAGGATATACAAAGGCACCAAAAGTCACCATGCACCTCCGACAAGATGGTGCGATATTCTCGTACGATCCGAGTCCTCAACCGCGTAACAGACGACTTTACTTCTAGGGAAAGTCTAGTTCTTGGGACTGCATAATGCTCAAGGTTCCACAGAAAAGGTCCTAGAGCCGACGCCTGGAAACCCTACTTGTAAGGAAGTTCCCTTAAACATTCTTCGCCGTCTCGATCTTTATACCATATACTCACGTGCTCGTCGTGGCCACGAGTCGGCTGCCGCCGCGTACGGCACTATAGGTTAGCAGACTGGGATAGGATACGCTCTTTCTTTGCGTCCTACCCATGGAGGCTTGTTTGTTTCCTGCTGGATGATCCCAACGTCGTTGCCGATTCTGTCACTGTTGTAGTGCTTCAGGGCATGGAACAATTTGTTTCATCTACATTTATTCCCGTCGGTGGCAGGTCCGAGCCTTGGTTCAACAGATCCTGCAAAACGGCGTCTTGACGTAATCAGGAATGTTACCAAGCATGGGCTACCATCACGCTAAAAAAGCAATACAACTTTGCCTCCAGATCCCTCAAAAGAGCTATTGCCAGATCGAAATCAGAGCACATCAGATGAATTGGTGAGAGACTGGTGAGACTTAGTTCTGGAACTCGTGCATTCTGGTCTCTTGCCAAGGCTGTCCTGGGGAATTTCTATAACCAATCCGTTCCACCCCTGCAGATGAGCGATGATTCATTGGCTTATGATGTCAAGGAGAAAGCCGATCTGCTAGGCGAACTCTTTGCATCCAACTCGACTTTGGATGACGGGGGAAACGCACCGCCGACCATACCGCGGTGCCAGAGTGTATGAATCAGTGCGTAAAGCACTCTTTTCCCTCGATATTTATAAGCCAAGTGGGAGAGAAGAAATCTGACCTATCGTTTTGAAGACGTGTGCTCCAGAGTTGGCATCGGTTTTGACGCGCCTTTTTCGATTCTTCTACTCCCTATGCGTCGTCCCGAACTCCTGGCAGATAGAGTTTGTGCACCCGATCCCTAAAAAAGGTGACTGCTCTGATCGGTCCAACTACAGAACTATAGCCATAACACCCTTATTCTCTAGCATAATGGAATCTGTAATCAACTGTCAGCTCCTGCATGTGCTCAAGCATGTGGATTCGAAAAAAGGTTTTATTTTGTAACTTGCGTGATTTAATGTTTTACCAAAGTAATTTTATTGGGATTTTTGCTTTACTGAAGTCCTCTGGTAAACTTCTAATTAATTTTTGCAGCTAAATCAGCTTCGAAGGAAAGTATCGCTAAAGTAGGCAGTTGGATCTACTTGATACTGTTTCTTAAGTAGTTTTTAATCATTTTTAACTTGGCAGCAGTACAAGTACGTCAGTTACGTCTCTTTAATAAGATTCTATGTCCTTGATTTCTTCACCTTAAAGAACTACACCTAAATAGTTACAATGCTTGCTCCTCTACCACCGGACTTATTTTCGCAACATATCGCATTTTTTTTTTGGAAGAGGGGGCAAACAAATAGACAGGTCACCCGATGGAAAGTGACTACCACCGCCCATGAACGACTGCAACTCAGGAGTCACAAGTGGCCGGACTTAAAAGAATGAGTACGCTCTGTTCTTGAAGGTTTAAAAGTCGTATCGGTCTGGAAATACCACAGCCGAGAACTTGTTCCACAGGTTGGTAGTACGAGGCAAAAAGTGTCTTGAAAAGCACACAGTGGTGGAGCTCCAATTATCCAAGTGGCGATGAAAATTTTGAGGTGTGGCGGCCGGTATTAGTCCGAATAATTCCTCGGAGTACTCTCAATGATATATACAATAGGGAATGCAGAGCGAAACTACATCTCTACATAACGCCAAGAGATCGAGCCGATAGGAGATCTTTTGGCTATCGACGATCCGAGTCACTCTTCTTTGGATACGGTCCAGAGGGAGAAGCTGGTACTGAGGTGCCCCTGCATAGAGATGAGAACAGTATTCAGAAGTTTCAATTTCAGACACAAGTTTATTCTGTCGATGTCGTTTTCCCGAGAAATATTAGGGCCGGTATAAAAGACATCTTCGGTGGTATCATCTGAATAGAAATGGATGCTACTAGTTCGCAACATATCATTGATATACAAAAGAAACAGTGTGAGATATTTGATATACAGATCATTGATATACAGAAGAAACGGTGATAGCTCACAGCCTCGCGTGACACCAGCATTTACTGACTTTAAGTCAAAGCATACACCGTCGATAACGACCTTAATATTCTGCCATCGCGCTTTTTTTTGTCACTATCATGAGTAGGTTTATTGTGTCAAAGCATGTTTGGTAAAATAAATGTATGGCACCTGTGTCTTAGGAACCAAAGAAAGGGGCCTCGCCCACGCCTATATTAGTCCACGCTACGCCTCTGCTTATATGCATATTATGGTAGAGAAATCCGAGAATTCCAACATGAACAGACATGGTTTTGCGCACTTACATTGCAAACGCTGGCTAATCCTTTTGAGATAGACCAAAATCATATACTACGGAATTGTATATCTCAAAAAGTCAGCGATAGTATATGTCTATCTCCTAAGTATAACCCACAGTAACCATTTTTTTATCTTTTAAATATTCCAAAAATAATGGGTTATTTATCTATATATATATATATATATATATTTTAAGCAATATATTATTATTACTTATCCAATTCAATACGTTAGATACGTTGTGCATTTAATGTAGATTAAAATTGCTCTTTACAGCATAGCATTAAAATGAACATTTTAAAAGATATTAGAGGTATAACATTAACGTACGTCTGTTTATAGTCCTATGATAATAATAGTATAATTAATTACTCAACACTGACACTACATTAGTAGTAGTATAGTAGTTATCTTTATTGCAAAAGTGCGAAGCCGGGGCGGGGGAATACATAAATTGTAACAATAAAATTAAACGTAATGTAAAATTAATTATTACTTAAATTTACTTTAATTGATGAGGTGACTATAAAATAGAGAGTCTGTTTAAATTAAAATTCATCTAAATACTTTTTAAAAAACGACGGGCATCCCTACATGAATGACATGGGTCGTTCTCTTACTTACTTAAAACAAAGCCCGAATACTTTAAATTTCCACGAAACTCCCCAACAACATGTTCTCAAATTATTCGAAAATTATAACATCCAGATGCGCGAGACATTTTAGTTCATATTCCTATCTACTAAAAAAATAGGTGCACGGAGTCGTTACTAGAGCAGAGGTTGGCCGTGGCCATTCAGCGTGGAAACCCAACTAGCTATATTAGCACCTTTGCATCGCGAGCGACCCGGAGTGGATTATTTAAAATATGAGTAATTTTAGTTATATGTAAATCGAGAAAATGAAAATTATTATAAAATATTTTTATAAAAAATAGTTAAATACACGTTTGAGTAATTAACCGCATACAAGATTCAAGACGGTTAACCATAACGTCAACATTTTTGGTGAACTGTCACTAGATTACTAGAGTAAATAAGTTTATACTTTCATAGTGATAGATAAATAAAATGCGCTTGCGCTTCAAAACTGCATATTATTGATTTACTTTCATGTTAACGTCAATTAAGCAGATGACCCGCCCCTAATTGTTCATACGTAAACATCTTTGTTGTTAATGAACATCAAATGGATTTAATAGATACTAACATTGCATTAAGTGATGAGGACGATGAAGAAGAAATTACAGCAGAAGTAGTGTTAAAAACTCTGCAAAGTGCTTGGCAGAATGAACGTTTAGCTCCAGAGATACTCCCACATCGTAATGATATGGTTGAATGTATGCTTGGACAAATACAACACATGGAGCGGAATATCAACAAGTTGCCCAAAATTGATCTTCGTGCCTCTATACACAAAATGGAATTAAGTAGAATAAAATTTATAATATGCAATTATCTTAAAACTAGAATAAATAAGATAGAAAAATATTGTATTCCTATTTTAAATGAAGAAAGGCAAAGAATGGAAACGGGCAGTAATTATTTAACCCCAACAGAATTTAAGTATGCTCAAGAATTTGTAATGAATATGGAGAATCATGTGAAGACAGTGGTACTGAGTAAAATGCCTGGGAATATGCAATTGTTTGAGATGAATAAAATGGCCGAGCATCCCAACTTGCATAGTCATGTGTTTCTAAAAGCAAATGAAACAGTCACTGGCATAGTGTTAGAGGACTTGGCTGGTGAAGATGAAGAAATAGACTTAGAGGGTATGTATGTATACACAATACATGTTATCTACCTAACAAATGCTTTAGAGCCTATGGATATATGTATCAGTATATTTAGTGTCTTGTTTACATTATGAAATTAAAATGTTTATAATTAATTGCAATGCATCTGTATTACATAAAGAACTAATGTAGTCATGAGAAAATATTTGTAATTTGTCATATAAATTTTTCAGAAACTAAAATGATTTTCTCAACGGCTGTACAGTTGTATCAGAAAAAAAACTGTGTTGTCACTATTATATTTTTCGTTATAGCTGTGTGTAAATGTAATTGTGTGCTGGAGCAAAATGATATTGAATTCACTAAAAATATAGTTAACTAGCTATTATATTGTACGAAGCCTATGGCTTCGCTCACATGATTATTTCTTATTTTTCGACATATTTCCATACAAGCGTTCATCTCTTATTTTACCACCTTAGGAGTGAAATAGAATAGAATATTATAGTATAAGCACAGCATACAAAAATAAATCAAAATTTAATAACACGTCTATAAAATGGTACTTATAATAACTATTACTAATCAACCTATGTACCATAAAAAACCATTAATGTTTCTAAGGGTTTTACGCCGTGTTTCAGAAAATAGTTGGACCCTCAGTGTAAAATATCCATCCTTTCTCATAAGTGAAAAGATGCTTAACCTCACAAAATAAAAAGTTTGTAGCCCCAGCACTTAGGCTCTGCTTGATGAATAATCAGTCAGGGCAAGTAATGTAAAATAAAAAAGGTCAAGTATTGGGAGTAGGTACTTGCTCCCAATACTTGCGTCATCTGCACATGAGGTTCGAATACATTGCAACATGTAAAATAGTACTTAAAAATATCTGTTAAAGTTATCAATATCATTCAGAACTGTTTTAATTTCAAGGACCAAAAGTTCTCATTTTTACAAATCTAAATTGTTGCATTAATCTTTTGCAGCTCTCAAGTAGTTATTTGTATAATAACTTTTTGTTGGCCTTTCAGGTAACAAGTATTCATTTCATTTCTTTTTTCAGAAGGATCACAACATATCTTGCAGTACAAACCAATAGCAGACCTTATAAAAAATGGGAAAGTTCAACTGATATAAATTAAACTAATAATTACAGTTTTTGTTTTTTTTTTATAAATGACAACTCCCGCATTAGGAATACATCCTGTGTCGCGGGGTACTTTACAAACATACATGAAACGAACACAAAGAACACCCAGACTCAGAACAACAATTTGTGGATCACACAAATCCCGTGTGGGGCTTGAACCCACAACACTCGACGTAGTAGGAAGCAGCGTGGCGACCGCTTAAACCACTACGCCGTCCGTGCAGTCAATATGAATGCTTTTTATTTGTTTATAATAAAATATCATCACCAAAATTGCAGTAATGAATTCTGATTGACGCATGCAATATGGCTGTCTGAATCCAAAATAGGCTGAGTGTGTATTACGGTAACAAGACTGCTGATAAACACAGTTATCTTTACATAGTATAAAATAAAGTCGCATTTTTTTTTGTAAGCTTGCATCTTTTAAACTAAGCAACGGATTTTAATGCGGCTTTCACGAATAGAGAGAGTGATTCTAGAGGATCTTTATGTATAATACATGCATATATAGTTCGTGTAGTGACGGATTAAGAATACGGAATGTCACTACCCCAATTCATCCCATGGGTGTCGTAAGAGCCGACTAAGGGCGCAAAACAACGCAGGACACCAGCACTACAAAAATACGGAAAACTTGACACAAAGCCTTTTTTTTTTTTTTTTTTTTTTTTTTTTTTTTTTTTTTTTTTTTTTAACGTGTGGAAATCCCCTCGGACCGTCACCCCACCGGGGTTTGCGGCGGGGTGGTGTGTCGGACTCGAACCGACTAAAACCACACGGTGTGCCCTCTTTGCGCTTCCAGTTTAGGAGGGGTCCAGGTAGTTATCGCCTTCTGGACCCCTCCCAGCGCCGGCCCGCTCCTGGTGCGGGCTCCGTCTTCAATTATCCTCTCTTTAGGCGACGTCCGGCACACGCGGACGCCGCCCCCTCGCGGCTGGCCAACTAATGCGGGTGGAGGGGAAACCCACCCCGTCCACCCGCGGCCACACTCAGGGCGGCATGAGGCGCAGGTAAGCGCGCCTCCGCCGCCCGGTTCGCCGGCGGCGGATCAGGTCCGAGTGGAGGTCGTCCTCCCGGGCCTTCTCCGCCGCCTCCTTCTGCGAGATTACCTCCTCGCAGAAGGTTGCGACCGCGGTAAAACAACTGTCGCTACCGGCCATGGAGCGAATTACGGCCGGTAGCGAGAGATCTGCTCCGATGACTGCAGTGAGGGCCCGGCGCTGCGTCGCCCATGCGGGGCAGACCGCCAGCGTGTGCTGGGCCGAGTCCTCACTGCAGTCGCAGTGGTGGCAGGCGGGACTCAGTTCCCTCCTAGCGACCGAGTGCAGGTACTTTCCGAAGCAACCGTGCCCGGAAAGCACCTGCGTCAGCCGGAAGGAAAGGGCCCCGTGCTGCCGCCCTGCCCACTCGGCTATGACCGGCTGGAGAGCCTCCACGGCGGCGAAGCCAGCGCGTGGAGTCTCCAGCCGGAACGACCATCTAACCATGGTGGCTCGGCGAGCGGCTTCGCGCCACTCGCGCACGTCTTCGGGCGGAGGGCGAAATCCGCTCTCCGCCCGGAAGTCAGCCACTCGCCGATAAACTTCGGCGAGCACTTCCGCCTCCAAATCCCACGGGGGTGTTCCGGCCAAGGCGCAAGCCGCCTCGGTGGACACCGTGCGGTATCCGCGTATGGCTCTGACCGCCAATATCCTCTGGGGGCGCCAGAGGCGCGCCCTATTCGGGGCGGTCAGAGCCGCCACCCACACCGGTGCACCATAAAGCGCCATGGACCGGACAACCCCCGCGTACAGCCGCCTCGTGGGAACACTGGCCCCGCCCAAATTGGGCAAAAGTCGCCCTAGGGCGGAGGCAGTGTCCACCAGCTTCGGACCAAGCTGTCGGAAGTGCTCGTCGAAGAGCCACCTACCGTCTAGGACCAGACCCAGGTACCTCATCTGGGCCCGGACCGGTACGAGGACCGAGCCGACCTCGATTGAGGCGCCGGCGGGTGGACCACGACGGGGCCCATGAAATAATAGGGCCTCCGTCTTATCCAGGGCCACCCGTAATCCCAACGCCTCAATGCGCCCGACCACCTGGGAAACTCCCGTGGCGGCCAGGCGCGCCGCCTAACTTGACACAAAGCCTATACCAACCCGTCTGGCCAGCGTTTTTCAAAACCTTCTTTCTAAGAAGAGGCCTATGTCCAGCAGTGGACTATTAAAGGCTGTTGATGTGATGTGATGCATATATTATTATTGTAGAGAAAATCGGAGAATTCCAAAGATTTGTCGTAAAAAACATGGTTTTGCGTGCTTCAAACTAACTCTCTTTATTTCATAAAAAAATTAAAATTGTTTGAAATCGTCTCTTATGTAGACTCTAAAGTCATAGATTAACAAAAGCAACAATCTCTGTTTTGTCAAATAGTAAGCAAATAAATTTAACAAAAATCAAACCCATACCTACAGAATCTATGATATGCCTGTGCCGATCTACAACCACCCGTTTCCAAGGGGTTGAGCCTTAAAAGAAAGGGCAAACAAACTCATGGCCACTCTTTTGCAATTCACAGATAGAAACAATGGCACTATTAAATATACCACAACATTGTTTTGATGTGTGCCAGTATGTCCTTTTTTAGGGACTAAAGGTAAAAAGAAAATGAAGAGAAAACAAGATTAAGAAAAAAAAATCGAATAGAAGAGAAAATGAAGTAAGTGTATAGGGGGCCCTGCTAGGGTCAGTCTATAGATGTAAAACAACTGATTTAAAACGTTTCCAATAAAATGTTGTCGGTTTAAACCCTAAATAAATTGATTGAAAAAAAAGAACTGTGTTTTACACTTCATTGTGGGCTATTTCTGGTCACCTGACGTCATGTTTCGTTTTAATTAGTTTTTAGAAAATCAATAGAAAGTACCTACCTACATTACCTACTACACGAAAACTTAAGTGTATAGGTATAACTACCTATACTTATTTATTAAATTATATTACACATCATTATCACAATGCCGTCTATGAGTCATTCCGTACAAATTTGCACCAATGCAAAAACCACGGTCACAACACTTTCGAAATTATTACTACTAATTGACTAATCCGATATTTTATAGACTTTATTTTAGCTAAAAGATGGATTGATTATCTTTAAAAAAACATATATAAATCAGCAATTACAATACGATTTAATTAAATATAAAATAAAGTTTGCAAAAAAAATGATAATTTTAGTATGTCACACGTAATATGTAAAAATTAAGAAAATAAATTTTCCCTGTAGATTTCAATGTCAGCTCTTTCTTTTGGTGTATTTTTAAAGTTTGTAATGTCTATTTTAATTTAAACTCTAAATATATATATAATTACATTAATTTAGAATCAAATTCTTGTGAAATATCGTCAACCAACATTTGGGTACACATGGACATTCCACTTTAGTCACGGCTCTTACCCTGCTTCCAAAGTTTGAAACTACCCAAACATCTTTATTTTTACATCCAGGCAATATTACCAGTCGAAAACAACCATTTTATTTCATAAGTATACTGTCAGTTGTGTAGAATCTGTGACGACGAACACGTTTCATCAGGAAGCTAAATAAGATATCCAGTTTAGTTGCGAATTTTACGTCAAATTGGTAAGTTACTTTATAAATATTGTATTATTAATTAAAGCTTACTATATTTGAATATGCAATAAAGCAGTGTGATGTTCTTTTTAAGCGCAAATAATGTTGTTGTTAAGCAAATTTGTAGGACAAAACACGATTCGTCACGTCCATTTAGTCACGTGACATATTAGTGGAACAATTTTCGTGACGAAATGGACACGTAAGGCTTAGTTCATAATGTAATTTAACCAACTTTGATAATTATTTTTTTTTGACAAATGTGATGTGTACCACATAAGTACACGTACTTAATTGTATATTTTTTCTTTTTTTTAAGGAACTAAATATAAATATTATCCTATTGTATTAAACGAGCAATTCTTATACGTGGTATTATATAAATATCGAAAACGTCTCAAACGATTTTGATGAAACTTTCAGAATAAATAATTTCGGGCTAAAAAAAATAATGTGGGGTGGGGTGATTTTTAAGAAAATTGGAATTATGACAATTTCAAATTAAGGTTAAAAAAAATTGATCTTAACTATTTGAAGTTTGGGATACGTGTATAAATCTAATTAGTTATTAATATGTCTGAACTGATGTTGGTTCCAAATGGTTACCAGGAGTTCTCCGTTTCTGGTTCACGTAAACCCATCGTGTATGGGTTCTTTAGATTTGTCTCAATAAGCACTTTCATGACAAATGATGTTCAGGGTTTAATGTTGGTTCTCCAATACTAGTACATTTAAATGCACCGAGTTTCAGCTTGTTATTATGTAGGTTAACAAATGGCGTTACTATTTTGTTCTACATATGGTTCAATTCAGCCGTATGTTGAAAAACTTGTAATTTCAAAATTTTGCTAGAAAAAAAAACGCATGTAAATTTTAATGCAGTTAATCTTAACCTTTTAAGATGAATTAATGCTTTGGTGTTATTTTATGTAACTTCTATAATGCTATTTTATACTACATTCGGCTATAAGGCGGGAAAAATATTCTGTTAAGATTCTTCCAATCTAAAGTATACAATTTGTGTGTGACATTCTGCTTACCGCCTTGTGGTTTATTATACCATGGAGCTTCATGTTTCAGATTATTTATTATTACTGTATTTTTTTTATTTCCAGTGATGTATTTATTTTTTCCAGTGATGGTTCTAACAGCTGCTGAGCGTGCTCAACGCTATAGGGATAAATTAAAATTAAATGCAGAAAAATATGAAGAGCTAAGAAAAAAACAAATTGCAAGAGTGAAGAAAGGACAAAAGAAAATAAGAGAATTAAGCGAAACCGAAAAAGATGAAACAAGAAAAATCTGGCGACAACAGAAAAAGAGGCAAAGAGAAGCCAAGAAACAACGTGAACAAGAAGAAATTGCTGCAACACCTCCAAAAGCAGATTCTAGATCCGTCGACTTCTACAAAAAGAAATATGTAAACTTAATAAGAAACTATAATTCAGCAATTAAGCAATTAAGCAAAGCAAGAAAAATCAATCAGCGTCTACGTAAAACTTTAAGTCGAACAAAAAAGACACAAGAAAAAGAAAATAGAGAAAAAGATCTTGAAATTGACAAGTTAAAAGCACGGCACGAAGTTCTGGAAATAGCTTTAACACAAAAATACAAAGACTGTAAAACAAATGAACAAAAAAAAGTATTGCGTTCTATTAGCAAATCCAACAATATTGCATTATCAAAAAAAGGCGTGAAAAAAATTATATCAGAAAGTTTAGGTCTAAAATGTTCCAGGATACGATTTAGCCAAACAAAGAGATTCCTAAGCAAAAACATAAAAGAAATGTTAGAGGCATTTTACAGTCGAGACGAAATAAGCAGAGCGACGTCCGGAAAGCGTGAGACTAGAACGAAACAGAAGAAAAAGATGCAAATAAGGTATCTTACTGATACTTTGTACAACCTTTACCAAATATATAAAGAAGAAGGAGGAATATACAGTTTTTTATCATTTTGCAAATATAAACCTTTTTATATCCTGTCGCCGACCAATGCCTCTCGTGATACATGCCTCTGTGTTAAACATAGTAATTTTAATTTTGTGGTATCAGCTATTAAAAAGCACACTATTTCCGAACTGCAAAATCAATCTGGAAAAGATCTTTTAAAACTAGTGTCATGTGACATAAATTCCAAAAGTTGTATGTACAACGCGTGCGATTCATGCCGGTATAAATCCATAAATTTTACAGCTGATAAAAATACTGTTGTTGAATGGTGCCAGTGGGAACGCTCAAAAAAGTCGTACAAGAAAAATGACAAGGATATGATAGCCAATGTAACAAAAAAAGAAAGAAAAGTTGGCACAATTCAAGAACTAATAGATGAGTTTCAAAAACAATTGCCTTTATATAAAAAACACTTTTACAATATTCAGGAGCAGCAACGTCAATACAGAAAGTGTATTGAAAATTTAAAGCCCAATGAATGTGCAATATTGGTTGATTTTTCGGAAAACTACGACTGCAAGTTGGCACAAGAGATTCAGTCGCTTCATTTCGGAGGGTCTAAAAATTCGATTACTCTGCATACCGGCATGATTTTCTTAAAAACACAGTGTCAATCATTTGTAAGTTTATCAGATAGCAACTGTCATGAACCTCATGCCATTTGGGCACACCTTATTCCAATCATCAAGTTAGCGAAGCAAATGTGCGGTAATTTATCCGTAATTCACTTTTTCTCGGATGGTCCAAGCAGCCAATACAGACAAAAAAAGAATTTTTTCCTACTTAACTTGTTTACCGAAAAACTCAAACTGTCCATGACAACGTGGTCATTTTCAGAAAGTGGCCATGGGAAAGGTGTGGCAGATGGCATAGGTGGTGCCACAAAAAGAGCGTTAGATCGTCGTGTTTGTTATGGACATGATATTTCAAATGCTACTGATGCATTTAATAATTTAAAAATGTGCATGACTTCCACAAAGCCCTTTTTTATACCTAATTCTGATATCGAAAATATTAAAACACTAATACCAAACAATTTAAAAGCAGTTGCAGGCACAATGCAAATACATCAAATAATATCAACAACAAAAAATGAAATACTCCATAGGCAGCTAAGTTGTTTTTGTGAAAGAGGACTGTGTCTTTGCTTGAGCCCAACTAGGCATTATTTTTTCAAAGATCTTGGTTCTGGTCCCGATGTAGAAGTTTTTCAAGTTTTTCAAACGTAAAAGATCTCACCTATGTTCGAAGCAGTCCATTGAGAAAAAGAAGCCTAGCGATGCTATATTATTGATTGATCCTATGACTAACTATAATTATTATTGTGAACCTCAAATTCTGCAACAAGTGGATAAAATAGAAGAACTACCAGAAGCTATTGCTAAAAAGGAAATATCACAAATTATTACAAATGATTACCTAACTACGTATTGAATTAAGACTGTTGATTGAATTTAAAAATATAAATTGTTTTATTTCCCTAGCCCGCCTAACTAACTAACGCTCTAAATAAAAACAATTAGTTTTAGACTATATGACTTAAGTAGGTATAGAACTAATTAACTACAACACAATCTGTTTATTTGGAAGCACATTTTAATGCTATATTCAAGATTTATTTCATCACCTTTTGGCATTGTTATGAACGCTGCCTAAGTATCTATTTAGTCACGATAGTATTTCCTATTTAGTTACAGTCACACTTTTTTGTCCTACCATCGTTATCGATTATGATGGAATATATTATTAAACTGTACTTTAATTTCATAAAATAATTATATCACTAGCATGCTTACATCCCATGCAAGTTTGGTTTCATTGCAAAGCATTTGAAGTAGCTAAAACATGAAAAAAGTAGTCCTTTTCATTCAAAACGTCACGAAATGGTTTTAACATATGAATAGAACAACATTAATGTTGCGAAAGGTAAGTTTATTATTTTTTATAGGTAGAATAACATATTATGTTCACACAGGGAGCGTAAAATAAAATTTAAAAAGACTTATCTTTCCAGAAAAAAGAAATCATTTTGTCACTAAATGGACACAGTTTAGTCATGGTCCCTAATAAAAATAGCAATATCTAGTAAAGAAAACATTTTCCAAAGCAAAGTAAAGTTTTTTCTAGATCTTTAAGATACAGTGCGTCGAATAATAATATAATTCGAAACAATAATTTAAAAAAATGTCCGCTTTGTCCACATAGTCACGGTGCAAATTTTCACGGAATGACTCCTATCTGTTTTACTTGCGCATGAAAGAGACAACGTTATGTCTTCAAGGCCGTGCGCCGGTGCCGCCGGTGTCAACGAGAGTGGAGTGCGAGTGTGAGTTTGGTTTTAAACCCAATCAAATTGAGTTTTTAACTTACACAACTTTTAACAAACACAGAGTTTTTAACTTATCAATAGAGTTTTTATAACTTAGGTAGGTACTACTTACGCTTGGTGGGACGGACCAACTAGAACATATAAAAAATCTACACACAGTTTATAGCTACTACGTCATATCCCTGCCTCGATAAAATCAAGAAAATGTAGTTATAATTAAGAAAAACATAGCCATCAAGAACAACCGTTTTAAATCGAAAAAATAATTATTATCATATTATATTATATTTCAAAACAGAAGTTTTGAAATATAAAATGATTTATTACTTTAAAATTATTGTACTTAAAGTAAAATGATAAAATACCTACTTAATGAAAGGTAATGAAAAAAATTACATTAATGTTTCTTCATTGGACGACGCTGCCCGAACGAAACCGATGCCGATCAATACCTACTCGACGACACTTCACCGACAAGTTCGACAGCTACATTCTTCATTTCGCCAGCGACACGACTGCGACCCGATACGACGCCTCAAATATAATATAAAATAAAAATAAATAAAATATCAAGTTATTCTATAATTTGAACTCACCAAAAGGAAGCTGCCAGGGTCTGTGATACGACTAGCATTTCTTCGAAATATCTAACTGATTACCTAAATTATGTAATATTATATAAGGTAGATATAGAGAATATCAGGTATCAGGAGTCCAAAACGTCATACTCAAAACGAAAGTTCAGTGCTCAATTGCAAATAGGTATGTACCTACCTATCTACTGTTTTAGAAAGAAGATAGTAACATTAAAAATGTATAGTAGGGTAAGAAGTGTTACATGTGTGGCGACTTCTACATACGATGAAACAAAAAAAAAATACTACAGCGCCGTCTAACGAAGACATACCGAACTAAGTACATACCGTAACTCCTGCATGAGAATTGCTTATCCTGTATCGCGATATGAACAATTCTCTCGCCGATTAGGATATATACCTACAACTTCCCAACATCAACGGGTTTGCCGCGGCCCTCCAGGCATGATCACCTCGCCTGGTAGGAGGATTCTTCCTTTGTGTTGGAGGGACATTATACCCGTTCCTCCACACACGACAAGTTTTGACGAGCTCATAGCCGACCATCTATTATTATCATTTATATTAATATAAATTATTAGGTTAAATGAATGTTTGGAGCAGCGCGTGCACTGGCGGGGTTGTTGCTTAACATGAGGGGAGCCGATGACTCCTGCAGGAGACTCTACTCGAGTGTTGTGCGGTCCATGGCCCTTTATGGGGCCCCAGTATGGGCTGGAGCCCTGAGAGCCAGCAACGTCGCACTACTGCGACGACCGCAGCGAGTGCTGGTCATCAGGGTCATAAGGGGGTACCGCCGCAATTTCTTTCCTTCTGCGGCCCGCCAGGCCCGGGAACGGGCCAGGTACCGCAGACGACTCGGGCGCCGGACATACGTCCTCCATAAGCGCAGGCCTGGGGGTGACAGGTAAGGCCATCTGTCACCCTAGCAGAAGCAGGCCGGGGGGTAGTAGGGCGGCGAGACGCGTTGCGGTACCTGATGACCGGTAGATCTTTTGTTAATTTTGCGTGTGCATCAGTGTGTGTGTGTGTTTGTTCGTGTGCGTGTGTGTGTTTGGAACAACAATTTTATAATTTCAATGAATAAAACCAATTTAGATAACTTATATGTCATAATGACATAATGACATATACATAATCTCAGAAAACCAAATTAAATTAAAAACATTTTAAAATATGTATAACTTTATTTGTAATTAAACAGCACATACAAAACATCCATTATACACATAAGACACAATTTCAACCACAGAGGTTATAAACACATTACATTGGACCATTTCAGAACAACATTGACGGCAGCAAGTGGAAATATTAACCACTATAAGTAGCAAATATGCAATTATATAATTTTTTATATTGGTATAGCACCTAAAAAGGATTGGATGGAATGTTTTAGGACTTATGTAGGTACATTATTAGTCCTGCATATTTGTTTTTCGTATTCATTCGCAGTAGCGTTTATTTTACAAAAATATATTTTTATTATTAATTAATAATGGTCGGACTAACTCTGAAAGCTGCCGCACGCAAGTCATATAGCACGTTAATTCGATACTCATGCTTTTAAGGCAAAAGTGTACGGCATAGTGTTCAGCTGCTTAGGTAATGACAAGGATCCAAAACTCAAGTTCTTGCAATTCTAAAGGACATGGATAAGATATAGAAATGCAATTCTGACTTCCAAGAGTGACGAAATAGAAAGAGAGGTGATTAGCGTTGTGTCACCTGGATTGTATCTTTCATGGTGTCGTAGCATGTGTCGCTATTTATTTAAATGCTTTTATCTAGTAAAACTTCCGTACTAGTACTATTAAGTATTCTGTGGCACTGGAACAAAAGTACCTACACCACAGTAGTAACCTTATATTTTTGTCACCTATCACAGCGTATTGTTGTTATCCCTCGATAAACATATAAATTATGATGAAGGCATATTCATAGCAGTTCACTTATGATTACAGTTTGTAAATATTTTAGTAAATAGAATTAATTCGAGATATATATCTATTTACAGAACTATTTTCAGGTCTCCAAGACCTTTTCAAAGATTAGGCGAACTATTTGTACGTATCATTAAATATAAAATATTCTCATGTCGGTAATTCTTAATAAATAAAATGATAATTTTAGTATTCTTCAAAAATATTTCTTAAGTATCCTTTCGCTAAGTAAATATATAAGTAGCTCCAAAGGCATAAAATCACAAAAAAGCTTGGAGCTTTAATACACAGACAACGTTAAAACTAAGTAAATACTCATCTAAGTATTTTTGCCACAAAAAGACTGGCTAGTTAGAAACACAGTTCAAAAAAGTATTGTAGAGATGTAAAGTAATAAATATAATTCCAAAGTGAAGTAAGTACTAGGGCCGGTGGGTGTCGTCAGCGTCGACGTAGCGGATGTGGTGCGCGTGCGCGGCCGCGGCGAGGTCGCGCAGGCTCTGCTCGGCCGCGGGGCTGAGTTGCTTCACCATTCCGGTAAAGCGTCCCTCCTCCATCTGCAGTAGGTCGTGTGGATGACCGTATTCCACGATTTCTCCCGCTTCCATTACCTTAGAACCAAAACGATTTTATCCGTTAATCCGACGTTTCACCTGATTTTTACCATGAACGTTACCATAGTAATCCGACACTTCGTTGTAATCCGATTTGGTTAACTCTTTTCCTTAAATATTAGTAGATAAGAAATTAAAGTGAAACCGAAGGGAACAGCACAGTGAGGTGAGTGCTAATCGATTTTACATATCATTTCATTGCACACACAGATACTACCGGGTTGTAAGTTAATTTTTAATACTCCCGGTCTTCATTTATGTCTTTTTCTATGATTGTTTATACTATTCTAGACTATTATACTTGTCAAATAGCTAACAGTACCTACAGTTTTTTACAGTTTAACTGACAGTTCTTAAAGAAAAGAATAAAGATATTATAATTAAAAGAAATGTATTAGGCAAAATTTCAGCAATTTAAAAAAAGAGTTAGAAGTCCAATATCTTGAAAATTGTTAGGTTTGGCATATGGTATTTTATAGTGAAATTTATCAGAAATGATAGCAAGTACAACCCCTTAAAGTATCTAAGTCAACTTAAGCAGTAACCCTATATATCTTGACAACAAATACTTACAACAACTCTGTCAGAATCGGCAACCGTGTGCAATCGATGTGCGACGGTTATTACAGTGCAATCACTGAAATAATGGCGAATGGATTTCTGGATCAGGGCATCCGTGCTGTGGAATGATAAAATATTATCATTTTTTGCATCTCAAAATTAGATTTTCGTAAATAATTCAAGTATTGGTATCGTTAAACTGACTTAGGATCCACATTCGCTGTAGCTTCGTCAAGTACGAGCAACTTGTTCCGGCCGAGTGCAGCGCGCGCTAAGCAAAGCAGTTGTCGCTGTCCGGCGCTAAAGTTCGATCCTCCCGACTGCACAGCGGCAGACAGTGACGTCACGTGGCGTTTCAATTCAACCTTCAAAACAAAAACTAAGGTCAGTATTGGTATAAAGTGATTTAAAAAATGTGTAGTATATGTTCCACAGTTTGTAAGTAAACTGTCTCAGTGTTTCAATAGACACTTTAAACTATAAAGATAACACGAGTGTTACATTATCCATATAAAACATCATTATAGAAACTTTTAATGAGAACATTATTAATGTTAAACCTACCTGTTCTAAAGCTTTCCATATATCGGCGTCAGTGTATTTATCGAACGGATCCATATTGTAACGTAAGCTAGCCGAGAACAGTACCGGCTCTTGAGGAATTATGGAAATTTTAGATCGTAGTTCCTGTAAAGAAAAGTGTTACAAAACTTACTAATTTATTTCCTTACGAAGAGCGCACTAATCAAGTTGTAGTCTTAACTGTTTGAAAGTTTCGTTTCTTTCGAAGGCTTTCGTTTAGTTTCTAATGAAAATGTTAAACTATAAAATACTCTAACTTTTACTAAGTTAACAAGACTGGTTTAGTTTAGAGAGATTTCATTGTTTGCGTAGGTGGTTTCAGCGAACTGCTACATTACTAAATTAATACATAATAGTTGATAGATATTTATGTATACATGCCTTGAGAGCGATTTCCTCGGTATCGACGTCGTCTATAAAAACATTCCCCTCTAAAGGCGCTAGACGGAAGAGTGCTGATATGAGAGAAGACTTTCCAGCGCCAGTACGGCCGACTACTCCTACCTGGAAAATTACGATACAACATGCAAAAAGAGAGTTAATTCACTTTTTTTATATTCAAATTATAAATTTTTTACCTTCCAACCGCTTTCGATCACAATGTTCAGTTTTTTGAGGACTGGATCGGCATCCTTATCGTATCTTAGTGATAGGTTTTTAAACACAAGCCTAGCTCGCTGCGGCCAGCCGGCTGGAGGTGACGGCCCTTCCGTGTTCTCTCGCGGCAGTGACGTAAACTGCACCACGCGCTCTACGCTTGTCATCTGAGAAATAACTTCAGTCGTTTGCTTTACACCATATTGGACCATGTTCACCAGAATCAGACCTTGACTTATCGCCAGGCCGACGTTGCCAGATTTTGTAGTGCCTGTGAAATTAAATATTAATATTAATCACCTTGCAAAGGAAAATACTTACAATAGATAAATTTACGCAGTAAAACTTGCCGTCATCGAGTAACAGGAAGGTGTAAGCTACGACAGCCACGTACGAAGCACATATCAAACTGAGCCAAATGGAAAAAGCTGTATTTGTGACCATGGTCAGGAACCTAAAACATAATTAAATAAATGCTTATCAATATGTATGCCAATTCAGTACCAAAGCAATGTCTATATAATATAATTCTACCAGGCGGCTGTGTGAATGTCCTGTTTCTCATCGAAGTGTTTAAGTAGCATGTCTTGCGCCTCGGACGCTCGCACAGTCCCAAGGCCCGCCATTGTCGCTGACACGTGTGAGAACACCGGGCTGCGTGCCACCCCCTCCACTCTGAGAAACAATATTGTTCAAAGTAGTACTGTAAATTACTTACGTGCTACGGCTCGTAGTACGCTGATATTGAACCATGATGTAATTTTACACCATTTAAAAACTATTAAAAGTGTAAGTGTAATAAAATAAGTAATACATTAGGAAAAATTAAAAAGATCAGAAACCGTTTTTCTATATACGAGGGACCTTTTTCTGTTTTTTTTCCTGTGCGGAAATCCTCTCGGTTATCACCCACCGGTGGGGTGATTATGTCGGATTCAAACCAACCAAAAACCGAACGCCGTCTCGGGTACCAGTAGCCGGGGAACCAGGTGTACCCTAGAAAGGAAATCCCTGGTACCCCGACGTACCTCGGGCCATCCATGGCGTATACATAACCCCCTCCTGTGTGGGAACCCGCTTATTCTCTTTGCGTTTGCCGCAACCGAGGCCTGCTTCTGCTAGAGTGATGGAGGGTTCCATCACGCCTCTCGAGCCAATCCTCCATAACGGGTATTAAAGCTGCAATAACGGCGTGCCCAGCGCTCGGTGGCCCAAATCGTTCCTTCCACTCCTCTACGAGGACCTGGCGGAGTTGGGATTTCTGTTCCTATATACGAGGGACCTCGAGGGGTCTATTTTAATCTAAATAAGTGATGAACCAATGTGCATCTTATGAGTTTCAGACCCAGACTATCTACTAGACTATCACTACGTTTAAATTACTAGATTATCGCTGATTACTGAAGGTCTCGTAGACAATTGGAATATGTCAATCGAAGTTTATTGTGTATGACTAAAACAACTGACTTGACCGACATGACTTGTGGACTGCATAAAATATTATTTTAGAATTTAAAAAATTATCATTGTCTTCATTTGACTATTTATGAGTATTGAACTTACCTTTTTATGGCCTGCGCTGTACTTAAGAAGATGACTGTCCATATGTACATTAAGACACCACAAACTGCCGTTGTCAAGAGCATGTAAGGGTTGACGATAGCGACCATAACTAAGATACCTAACATTACCATGAATATCTGTAAAAAAAAAACAAAAATATATAAGCGAAGTTATGTAGATCATAGAAAGAATTTTCATAGAAATATGATCATGTGTGCGCATTCAAAGCTTGACAAAATACGTTTATAGGCTCGTTCCGTAATAGTTAAAAGAGATAAAAGTTACGCGATTGAGAAGAGACAACTCTACCAAAATAAGTATTCTAGTAAACGATATATATAAATTTATGTATTCATATTATTCACTGCTCTGTCACATTCAAGCCAGTAATTTGATAATTTTGAAGACGTTCAACATACTTGTATACTGTCCAGGTACATCCTGGGTAAGATCTCATCGACGACGCCCATGTCTTTAGAGAATCTATTGAGGATGCGTCCAGAAGGGTTGGTGTCGAAGAACCGCATCGTTGCTGCCAAGATATTGCTAAACATCTGATTGTGTAGTTTTATTGAGCTGCGCATACACACCCACAAGAATAACATTGATCTGAAAAAAAAAACGCTTTCTATAAACCCAAAGCATTATTATATTTAATTTTTTATCATAGATAGATTAAAATAATCCCTCTGTAAAATAATATTTAGAACTTGGTGAGTTACTTCCAAATAAACAAAATCTTTACGCTATAACGTTTTAATTCTTGTGTCTGTAATTTCTTAAATGTAATGAGAATACAATGTTACTCACCTCCCAGTTGTAAGTAAAATGCAGCCTAAAATTGCACTCGCCCAAACATAAATATAGAACGGATGGCCAAATTGTTCTTGAGTCACTGTTTCAGTAAGATTATGCATGGTAATTGCGGTCCTTAACATAGTGCCAACTATGGTGAGGTTCGGTGCCATTGTACTCGATGGTATGTCTTCCGTAGGTAACGTAATATTTTCAAAGGCGTAAGTTCCATTATCAATACTATCATCTAATGTAGTGTTTCCATTTTCAGTGATGTTTAATGATCTCATGGTATTTTCTAAATGTCTCGTTTCTACATTGTTCATCCTAAAAAGTAGATTATTGTTTAATAGTAAATTCTGATAAAACTTCTTATGGAATGTTATGGCAATAGATCAATTAACAAAATCAGAATAGGGCTCAGGTGGCTCAGTAGCAGTGCGTATGTTCAGAACATACGCACTGCTACTGAGCCTTGACTGAAATCTCAGATTCGAAATCGGGGAAGCTTAATGATTATTATCTTCAGAAAAAATACATACATACATAAACTCACACTTTTTCTCATATGGGTTGGGCAAATTTAGAGCCCGCATCTTACTTAGGTATATGTAAGTCATATGTTATGAGTGATTACACCAATCATACAAGAACGCAAGTTTCTACCTTAGAAACTTAAACTTCTGTTCTAACATATTCATAAAATCACTAATTGATACATAACTATTGTAAGAGTCAACTGCGGCCTTTTGTCTTTAGTTGCTTTATGTTGGAGGTAATTCTTCGGTCATGAGCGAGTCATGGAATAAGATGTGATGGCCATGGGTCACGGCAAGCGCTTTTGGCGTTGC
This sequence comes from Arctia plantaginis, assembly GCA_902825455.1. Lineage (NCBI taxonomy): Eukaryota > Metazoa > Arthropoda > Insecta > Lepidoptera > Erebidae > Arctia > Arctia plantaginis. Next base: position 4,963,567 of record CADEBD010000303.1, read on the forward strand.
TGTTGGTAAAGATTTCAGTGCGGGCCAATCGCAACGCTAAACGCAGTCACCGTGACGATCGAGTTGATGTGAAATTAACTCACACCAGACCCTCTGATCAGCTGGAGTTATTTCTAACAGCCCCCAATCTCTCCATACGAGCAATTTCTCTTACCCACCTTCGTCCCTTCTTATTCCACCTTTTCTTTCAATAGGTTCTTATTTTTCCAATCTAACCCCTAAGGTGCTCGGTTGACGGCAATAGGCTTGCCTCCTTTTACGTAAGTGGGACTAAAATCAAATCTGGCAAAACGTAGGTCTCTAACAGGTCTGTGCCTACCTTTTCAGGAATATAGGCGTGCGCGTATGCATGTATGTCTACCGGACGGTAGCTATAACGAAAGTCGTGTACTTTGTAATTGTGCGTCGTAATAAACTTACGTATACTCGTACCTATAAGCTGCAAATGTTAGAACAAAATTGATTTGAGTTTCTACTACAAAACGACTACATACACATTTTCAATTCAATTCAATTCAATTCAAATTATTTATTTCGGACTATTACATCCATATAGTGTTAGTAACAATGTGTTTTAAAAACTAGTGTTAGTATTGAATGATATTATTATTATGTATGTCAACATTATGTTATGTTAACATTATATTTATTCGTTTATTATTGTTTTTTTATTTTACGAGGATGGAAATCCACCTCTGAATAAGGGCAGAATCCCATCTATCTGAAAAAACATTCAGGATGCGGTTGGAGGAGGAGCGCAAACGCACCAGCATGGAGGCGTAACGTTTCCGCATTATAGCGGTGAAACCGTCGACCTGTGCCTCTGCGAACATGACTGACGCGCTACATCGCCATGGCGACCCCAAAAGCACCCTGAATGCATTATTATACTGGACACGCAGGTCGTTGTAGCCCTCTGCGTAAACTTAGTCCACAGGGTGCAGCATTTTACAGTACATTTTTACTATTTAAAGGTTTAGTGTTGTTGTTTTAATACATGCTTACAGCAGGAACTGCGCACGGTCTCTAAAAGCGTGTTGCACTCGCTTTAAGAGGACGTGCGCAGTTCCTGGCGATTACGTCATAGTGTCATGAAATAGTGTTAACCTAACGGCTATAGATAGATAGATAGATAAGGTTTTAATAGTAACTAAATGAAATAGAGATCTTAAAAGGAATATCATGTGTTTGTGTTCATACGAATAATGTACTATCAGCACTCTTAAGAGCTGCACGGATTATTCAAGTAGGTACGACTTGTCATAGTTATAACATAAATAACTTAAATCCACTGTCATTTCCTATATTGCGATATCTATATATAAAAGTGATAACACGAGACTTAATGACTACCTAAAACAGAGTGGGCTGTGATTACTTCACTGTCAGTAGTTATCATTGTTATTCTAATCACGCGTCATGATAACATAACTATACATTATATAACAACGTTACATAAAAAGATTATACAAATAAAATACATGATTCTGAAGACTGTAGTTGGTTGTTAGATTATAAAAGTGCATACATACTTGTAAAATATACACGTTTATATGGTTTTGATGCCGAAATGTCCTTGAAATTAGTTGGTTACCTACTGTAAATATCGCGTTTGCTATAGATGACTAAATTTGACCTGCGTAATATGATTACAACAAAGTTACATAACATCAAGTTTTATGTTATAAAAACTACTTTTTCACACTAAGGGCTTCATTGACTTATACTTTCGACTAGTAAAAAGACGCAACAACAAAAAAGTACAAAAATATTTCAGGAATTATTTTATGGTAACAAGATCATATGTTAGAGTAAAAATAAATAAATGTAACATAAGTCGAAATATGGCTTTTTGATGCCTGTATAACACATAACGTACTAACCATAATGTCAGCCAAAGATCGCTAAAAGACGTGACTACTTGAGCCAAGATAATAGCGACCGTAGTGCCCAGTATTAGCGAGTAACTACCTCCAGCTCTGAAGTACTGAAGATATACAGCTCCCGGAACTCGGCCTGTCGCAATGAATAATTCAAACTTTATTGTAATGAAAAGTGGGTAACTTTTTATTAAATTAAATTACCGCAATTAGTGAAGTTAAAGAGTTTAGTTCCATTCATCGCGGTAATTTAGTTTACAGGCAAAAAGCAGATGTTAACATTTTCTTCGGAAGCTCATAATAAACGTTAAAACAATGGACAAAATATTTAGGAAAAATAAATAAATATAAGAATAGGATTGGCCAATCATTGTTTTGTAAAGTTTCGTTATCCTATCATTCTAAATCTTTGGAAAGACGTTTACTACTATGCTTATCTGAAATCCTTCTTAACGTTTCATTCAATCCGAAAAACTATAAGATAGATCGTTAGAATAAAAGTTTGGTGGTGATTATTGACTGACTTCAAGAAAATAACATCATCATCAACAGCCTTTAGTAGTTTACTGCTGGACATAGGTCTCTCCTTGGAAAGGAGGTATTGGCCTACTATACCACGCTGGTCAGACGGGATAGTATAGGGTTTGTGTCAAGTTTTCCTTATTTTTTCAAGGTGTTGCGTAGTTTACTGCCTGAAGAGGTGTGAATGAAAAGAAAAAAGTCACCTGTTGCCGTTAGTTCCTCAGTCTCCTCCGGCTGAATCATTTCTGGTCCTCCACCATCTTGTAACGTGCTCGTCGTACTCGTATGTGACTGAAATAACAGGCACGTACAATGTAACGCTATGCTTTTTCCTTCACCGCTACTTCTCACGACAAGTTAACAAATATGACGTGAAAATAACTATTAAAGATTAGTAATCGTTACTATAGATTCTAATATTATATTCCATCAATTTTAACCCTAACTACCTATGTAAGTTTCCATGCATGGATAACAAAAGAGTTTTGCGAACAATTTGATAGTAAAATATTTTACAAAGTGACACAACTAATAACGTATCAATATTAAGTGAGTTTTCGCGTCTATGTGGTTTATTCGTTATTTCTTCTATTAATAACAAACATAGTTTCTTCGGAATAGTTAGCAATACCTTGGCAACATGTAACTACTCTTAGTAGTTTGACGACCGAATGGCGTAGTGGTTTGTGTAACGGACTGCTATTCCAAAGGTCGGGGGTTCGATTCCCGCTCAAGTCAAACATTTGTGTGCATGAACATTTAATGTTTGATTTGGTCTGGGTGTTTCTATGTATAATAAGTATTTATTTACAAAAAAATAAAAAAGTATATATGTATTTATATCAGTTGTCTAGTACCCATAGTACAAGCTCTGCTTAGTTTGGGACTAGATGGCGTTGTGTGAATGTGGTACAATATTATTATTATTATTATTAAAAGTAAAAGAAGAAAAGTGAGGCATTGCCGCAAGTGTTATGATGCAAGCATCTAGTGTTACAGACGTTTATTTAAAACTAGTGATGACCAGTATTTAAGAGAACACCTTTAATTTGTTTAAAATAACAGTGAGGAAAAATTAAAACACGATTAAATAAGAAACTAGAATTCGAAAATTAATTTGAATTCAGTCCTTGAGGATTCAAATGCGGTTTCATACAATCGAAGTGCTACTGCATTGCTTTGTGACGTTTCCGTTGTCTTAGCATTGGACATTATTATTCAAGAAACAAAAATTACGTGATATTTGCCGAAACCCTCCCTTTCCCCAACATGAGATTGTAAAATTCCTTTCAACCCTTTCCATCTTAAGCTCTCGCCTAGTTAATGGATAAGCAGAGAAAAATACATTATTCAATGGATATCAACCTAACTTAATAACTCACCTGAATAGAAAGTGTTCTCTGTCGCAAATACTTCGGCCTAGCAGCTTCCTCGGGCTCGTCCTCTTGTAGTAGCTCGTTGAAAAGAGGTGATTGGGACACCTCATCGAAATTACCTTGAGTCTCCATTTCGCCCTTAACAACAAATGAACATCTAAATATATTCCACCATTACATAATTAGTAAAACAGCTATATCTGCTTGCGAGATAAATGCCCTTATAATTTTTTTTTATTATTATTATATAAAAATATTCTTAAATCACTAACATCCGTTTCAAATAACCGGAACAAATTAGCGATTGATATCAATTCCAGTGTAAATTTGTAATTAAGAGTTTTGTGAAAATTTATAAGTTACTTAGAGACGTTTTAGTAAAATAATAATACCTCATTTTTATTTTAAAAGTTTACTTAAAATACACATGTAATTATTTTTTATGTTTACACATTACTGATACCTTCCTACAGCGAAGATGAATGCTTGTGTTAGTAGTAGGTTCAGGACAGCAGAGTACTGGCTGGGTTCGAACTCAAAGCTACTAGATCGCGTGTCCAATGCCGTGAAGCTATTTGCGCCATTCATTCTGCATTATCACGCTACCAGGACTACGTGGTACGTCAAAATTACTACAATATTTATGCACCCATTTCATTGCAGATTAAACAATATCTATCGATAGATAAGATGCCGTTGTCCATAAATTGTAAGTTTCACACGCTCCTAGTAATCCAATGACATTTTTTATCGCATTCTGATTTCTCATTGAGGTAAAACAACGTAGATGATTTTTATTGTAGGTGATCAGTAGCACGTTTAAATAATTAAAAAAAAAAATAGAGATTTATTGTACCCGTTACAATTATGCAACAAAGGGCTACATGAAGTTACAGGGGCTTTTTTTACGGGGTGGAAAATCCCTTCGGATCTCCTGCTCCTCGGGGCTAGGAGCTAGGAGTATGTGGTGATTCCACTAACCCCCCCTCCCCCCCTCCCCGACGGCCGGCTTCAGATGGCCCTACTCTGAGAGGACCTGAACCATGTTATTTCAGGTCCTCCCCGAATTGACACCATGCCTAGTCAGGCCCTATCCAGGGAAAACACTTTCCCATAAGTTACAGGGGCCTAGAATGACAATTGAAATTACAGTGGTCTATATATGTAAATGGTTTAAAATAAAGTCACCTTTTTGTGTGTTACGCTTAGATCTTTTAAACTAAACGGATTTTAAAGCGGATTTCACCAATAGAGAGAACGATTTAAGTGAAAGGTTTCAATGCCTAATGGATGCGTATTATAATATGAACCTATTATGCATTCTGAAATTTTTAAAATTCTCGGAATTTCTCTACTATACATAGTAGAGAAAATCCGAGAATTTCAAGGATTTGTTGTAAAAACATGTTTTTGTGCGCTTACATTGCAAACGCTGGCTAAACCTTACGAGATAGATTAAAATAATGTACTACATAACTGTATATCTTAAAAAGATCTACAAAAAGTCCATCATCATCAATCATCATCAACAGCCTATACTAGTCCACAAAAAGTCCGCGATGGTATATTTCTATCTCCTAAAAAACCCACAGTCACCATTTATTTTTTAATATTACAAAAAATAATGGGTTATTTATGAAGCTATTTTAAACAATACTTTATTATTCCTCATCCAATTAAAAACGTTAGATACGTTGTGCATTTAATGTAGATTACAGCATATCATTAAAATGTATATTTTAGTGGCTATTAGAGGCTAAAATGCGGGGCCCAACGACCGTCGAGCCGCACGTCCATCCCGAGTGGCAGCATAATATGCATATAATATATAAATATTGCATTTAAAGATTTATAGTGTAGTCCTATCATAATACTAGTATAATTTATTCATTCACACTGACACCACATTAATAGTATTAGTAGTATCTACATAGCACCCGTGCGAAGCCGGGGCAGATCTCCAGTTATAAAATAAACCGTTAACCAAAACCAAACTTACTAAATCATGACCCAAATTCAACGACCACGTAATCTCTAGTACTAGTATGTACAAATGGCACTCAGAGTAATATCTCATTAGTTACAATAGTATACTGTACTGTGTAAGTATACTGTGGACACAAAGCCTAAATTGATGTCACGTGACAAGAAACGAAAAAAAAAGAAAGCCCGTTATAATGTAAAAGATGTAAACGTATAGATACTACATACTTAGTCAGTACCCAAGAAATTGATAAGAACTTTCGTTACAAAAGGCCGCCGCGTCTCGAGTTTATAGTTTAATTTGATGTGTTAAACCTCAATGTTAAATAAAAATGCAATAAAAAATATCACTGGATTACTAGAAGCGTGTGAAACAAGAAATTGCTTCGAAAATCCGAGTTTTTTTTTTAAATACGAGTTCCGACGCGGCACGAAATATCAACGCTGCGTTGGGAGAGGAGAGCGTTGCGTTTTTGGTGTAAACGCTTTCGTAATGGAAACTTTGACTTGAAGAACGAACAACGTGGAAGACGAATAAGGTGGTAGCCGACCCGAGTCAAACTACCCAGGAATGAGCGGCATGGTTTAACATTACCCTACCTACAATACTGACTCATTTACATCAAATCAATAACATAAAAAAATATAAAAAAGGGCCTTGTGATTTGAATGATATGCAGAAAAAAATGCGCGTTCAACTTGTGATATCTTGTTGAATTGGTACATAAATAAATATTTTATCGAATTGTGACATGTGACGAAAAGTGGATTGTTTACCGTAAGCGTACCGTAAGCGATAACCGTAAGCGAAAAATGCAATGGCTGCCAAAGCTTACCAATAAAACGGTAATGGTAACTGTTTGGTGGTCTCTTCATGGTGTTATTCACTATAGCTTTGTCAGGTCTGGTCAGGCAATAAAGCAGATGTTTACTATGCCGAACTTCGAACAATGATGGCGAAACTGGAAGGGAATCATCCTCGACTCGTGAATCGATTTTCACCATTATTGCTCCATGATATCGCAAGACCTCACACTGCATGAGAAACCATTGTAATTCTACCGGAGCAGCAGTTAGAAACCATACGCCCTCCGTACTCACCAGACCTTGCTCCAACGGACTACCATTTTTTCGTGATTTGGACAATTTTCTACGTGATATATGTCAGGGTAATAATTTTCTTTCCCGGAGGCACTACAAAATGCTTTCACACAGTTTTTCGAATCTAGATCCCCAGAGTTCTATCATAAAGGCATAAATGAACTTCCGTTTGGATGGCAGCAACGTATAGATAATTATGAGGGTCAATATTTTTTTATTAAATAAATATGTTACATCTTAGAAAAAAAGCGAGTTTCAACTTTGCAGTACAAATCAGCAATTTCATACTTTAACCCCTAATGCGAAATCATAGAAGTGTTTCATTAACATTTCGTGTGCACTCACTTTGCACTCACTTTGCCATACTGTAGTCTAATATCTCAATGATATTTATAAAATAAAAACTAACAGACATAATGTAATACCATTATGTCTGTTGGTTTTTATTTGCAAAAGATATGATAAACGCATATGATCATGAAAGATAAGTATTCATTTCTTTTGATAACCCAAGCAAAACCTTTTTACTTAGGGCGTGTATGATCGTAGGACCATTATTAACATGTGGGTTCACGAAACTTAAAATTTTATGTTCATGATATCAAACACTAATTAACAGATATTTAATTAAAATTGAAAGGAATTAAAATTAAGCATACCATTATTAATAAAAAATTACTTACATTTCGTAAAATGATTATTTTGTCGGCAGCCTTGAGGTGATGCAACTGATGTGTGACAAGGATCCGGGTTGAGTGGCGCAGGAGGCCGAGCACACACTCCGTTACCAAGTGCTTGCCAACATGTGTGTCCACTGCCGACAGTGGGTCGTCCAATAGGTAGATATCAGCCTGAATAACGACGGGTACATTTAATATTGTGTTCATGCCCCAGAGATTTATCACTATATTGCTAGAAGAATGTAATACAATGTAAATCACAACATACGCTTAGAGATAAAGACAATATGATTTCACTTGCATAACATATGTTATATAATATCGAGACCTCGATTAAGTGCAGCTAATAGATAAAAAAAATCTATGTATTTACAAGTGAGGACCGGTATTGAGAGACCGGTGAGAAATTGATATGTAGGTTATGCAAATGTTTTCACGCGTATTCAATGCTCACTTTCGAAAGCTCTATTTCTGTGAAATATTAGTTAGGGCTCCCCTAACCTCACTCATTAAAAACCCTTAAGTATCTAGTCTACTGGCTGAACATAGGCCTCTCCTTAGAAAGGAGGCCACACTGGTCAGACCTCACTCACTCGAAGGAAAGCAACGAAAGAATTGCTCAACACCGGTTTTCTGTAATGGTTATTACTCAGACCATTTGGGCCTTCTACATGTGCCGAAACATAGCTATCTCACGCAATAATTATATTGATAGGTAACTCGAAATTTTATATATAAACCCGTCATGGCGCAATTGTTCATATCCGAATTAAATTAAATCATATTTTAACTGTTCAGGTCACGTGAATAACATTGTTAGTTTTCTGGTTCTCTTTCCATGTTCAATGTCACTTAGTATTTGTTACAATTATTACAGTAACTTATTTGTCTACAAATTTTTTACTGTAATAATTGTTTCTCTGTGTGATAATGTCAACATATAATTATAATGTAATCAAAATGTCACTGTTTCAATCACTACTACTTATTGTTTGTTTTTACTAATTACTTATTGTTTTTTTTGATAGCCATAATAACTTAGATAATATACCTATCAAGATAGAGTAATCCAAACGAGTACATTACTGTGTGCATGTTCAAAGCCTGATCTAAATTATTTACTGACCTTCTATCTATTATACATGAAGATGAAGAATTCTTAAAATAATGATTTAAAGAGTAAATAATTCATTACAGAATTTTATATGCGACCCGACTCCGCCCTCCGAGAATTAGGAACGGAAGGCAGTCTTAGTTTGTTACGATTAGGAATTATACGAGTATATTTTAACTACGCTTAGTACTGCGTGATGTTTTATTCATTACTTTAAATAATCATTGTTTTAATATGCTTTTCTGGAGTTTATGTTTACCTTGTGTCGATGGTTACCACAAATTTAAATATGTATTTTCAGAATACTAATCTAATATCCTATCCTAATTTATTATTCAAGCCAAATGTCCTTCTCTCATCATATGAAATCGCTTCGTTAACCGAGACCTGGCTGCTGGAGGGTATCTGTGACCATGAGTTGTTTGAGAGATTTGTCGTTTGGAGGCGGGACAGGGATTATGTGGCGACCGGTGAGATGTACGGAGGTAGGGTGCTTCTAGCTGTACGTCGCAGAGAGTTCGCTACTGTTGAGCGCCCTGAATAGCGTTCTACAGAAGAAGATATTTGGGTTACTATTAATTTAAAGCATAGAACAGCTCTTCATAGTTTGATTCGATTACACTTATTGCAAAGAGAAGTCTGGTAATTCTTTTAAAAAACAATTGCAGAACTTTACCTAATACCTTTCGTTAATTGAGAACTCTCATCCAAATGATTTATTTTTGGAAATAGGCGACTTCAACCTAAGTCATATAGACTGGTATGGTGAACCGAGTAACTTGCAGGCAAACGAGATAACTGGTATATTTTAAGCATACTCTTTTGATACCTTATCTGAATGCGGCCTCAATCGATATAATCTTGGCAAAAACACAAATAGTAGAATACTCGATTATATAATATTTAACCACTAAGTAACTGTCGCGTCATGTAGCAACTCCTTATAGTGCCTGAAGACTCTCACCACAAATCTTTAGATGTTACCGTTAAGCGTTCGAAAGCTACCCCGCTATAAATATTGTTATGAAAAAGGGGCTTTGAAGCTATTACATTATCACTGTAAACATACATTGGCATACATGTTTAAACAATATCGCTTTAGAAGACGCAGTAGATACATTGTATAAACACCTTCCAATCGATACCCCAAAAATTATTTTTTTCTAATTCTTTCAAACTATATGAAACAGTTACCTCAATTATAATTTCAGAACGCATGGTTTCCTTAGACAACGATCAACGTTATCAAATTTAATACTTCTTACCTACTTCTTACGGACTTTACGTAATCAAATATGGATGTCGGTGGACAGGTTCATGCAATTTTTACTAACTACAGTAAGGCATTTAACCGCATTGAATAGACCATAAAATACTTTTACAGAAACTGCTTTTCGCGGGACTATTTCTAAACGACGTCAGCCACTGTATAAAATATTCAAAATTTTTGCTTAATGCCGAAGATATGAGGATATTTAAAAACCTAAATTGCTTGAATGGCTGTCTATAAAAAAAATATCTTTTTAAGTTTTATTAGCAATATTTGCGCCCCATCAACTTCCCGATCAGCTATATGATTTTTTTTTTATTGATTTTATTAGAAAAGTGATTAATTCTTTTATGAAATAATCGTTTTATTTACACAAAACGTTCTAGATGATTTTTTTTTTCGTCGGGGTCGATTTTTTTCGGACTCATCATCGCTAGTCCTATCGTATGTCTTCGTTTCCGAGAGCCGTTTATACCTAACATCCTGTATTTTGTGTAATAATATGTGGTTGTTAAATACAATTTACTTCTATCACTATATTTACACATAATATGATGCAGAAAGATTTGATATTTTCATATCACAGAACTGTTTATCACAAAATAGTGTCAATACCACAGCTATTCGTTGTATAGATGCCACTACGGAATCAGTTGTGTACACAACTTTTATGATGGTATTAGATAGTATGTTGCTTAGATAAAAAGCTTACACATAATTTGTTCACGTAAGTAGGCACTTCAGCAATACAAACACGTAATTCTAAAATTATCGCTTTTGTATCTTTATTTAAATAATCAGTTACCTGTGATCAGTAAACACTATGAATTATTTTTATACAATTTTTGGCCCGCTCAAACTTATGTTATTATTGTCATTTATGCATTTGGCACAACTCATTATAAAGATTACAACAAGGGATCATATCAAATCGAAGTTTATCTAACGACGAAAATTGACTCAATTAAAAGCTAGATCGACTATAACCTCAGGGGTTTTTTTTAGGGAATAGGGGGCAAACAAGCACACGGGTCACCTGATGGAAAGCAACTACCGCCGCCTATGAACGCCAGCAACTCAGGAGTCACAAGCGCGTATCACAAAAGATATCTCATGGAAGTTCGGTTCCAATACATGTAAAATTTATTTAGACGTTGAATCAAGAAAGAAGAATGTTTCGTAGAAAAGCCGAAGCCAAGATGCTAAGGCTACGTTGGCGTTTTTCTCCAAAAATGATTTTTTATAATGCTACATTAAGAAACTAAAGTTAAAGCAGAATTTCATTTAAAATATCGACACTTGATGTCGATATTTTAAATGAAATTCTACCTGCGTTACCGAAAATTACAGGGTTAAAAAAGATGACAAATGATATCACAATGAGTTACATTTTATCGAAAACAATTTAATAAATACCAAAAAACTGCAATGTAATTAATCAAACAGCCGAAGCGCGCGGGGCCTTTCCTCCGGCCGCCATTTTGTGTTAGTATGCGTACTGTTTGCACGGAGTACACATGTACTTGTTTCTTTTGTGCGATACCTACGGGGAATGTCCTTAACCTTTGCTGATACACTATTTCAGTATTCGTTACGACGGCCCTTACACCGTGTATATTAATAATAGTTCACAATACAGTATATAAACAATTCTGTATTTAGTTTTTATAAAAGCTTTAGCAACCTGTCTGTAACAAGCTCTTGCCAGTCCAATGCGTGCTCTCTGTCCACCACTGAGGCTGATGCCGCGCTCTCCTACCAACGTGGAGTCACCTGCGGGAAGTTGCTCGAAGTCTCGCACCAACGCACACGCGCTCACTACCTTCAAACCAAAGTTAACGTTCGTTTTTAAAAAAGACAATGAAGTAATATGTCATCACATCTTCCAAAGCTTTATACAATGCTATACATATAGGATTAAGAGTTATCTTGTATTAAAATTCCTGTTCAAATCTCACTTAATTTATTTTAAAATGGGAAAACCCACTTGCAGTTCCTCTGAATTTCCCCAATATCGGATATTTTATTGGGACAATAAAAAGTGGGACACTATTTATTTATCAACATTTTCTGCAATCGATACCCTGTCTGTAAGTCAGACACTAATCAACGTTATTTTAACGGAATACGAATAACTTTTAGGGTAGATAAATAGAAATTCAGGCTTGTAATATCTATTTATTACTACAGCTTTGAAAGATATAGAATCTATAACAATTAAAGACGTAAGTGCTAGCTTACCTTTTTATAGCGCACTCGATCATAGGGCAGACCAAAAAGTATATTCTCTTTTACAGAAGCTACGAACAGCCAAGGCTCTTGGCTGGCGTACGAGACACGTGCATCGCCCAGGGACACCGTTCCTTGGGACGGGGTCAGCTCTCCTAATATGACTTGGAGGAGCGAAGACTGTAAAGTAAAGAAAACATTCAACTTCTTTTCATTTATAACTCACTCACTCGCCAGACATTGTCGAGTTCAAATTACAACACACTCAAGAAAAAAAAACAATTTCAGTTTGCCCAGTTTTCCAATCTTTTTCTACACATTTTTTTTCTCAATTTTTTCTTTTCCTAAAAGATTATGTGAAGGTATTAGGAATATCAACGGGTTTTCATTTGCTCTTTAGAAATTAGCAAACATTACAAAACCAAAGTACGGCATGCACAGCTTATTTTGCTTATGTCGAATCTGTCCTTCGATATGGACATGGGATGGATGGATCGATGGGACAATATCTCAGAGGTTCAGAAGGTTCTTATTGCTCAGAAAAGATGCATAACATCGATAATGTGATCCAGACGTATCATGTTGACATTTTTTTAAAGAATTAAATATAAACCTTTTGACCTGCCTTTATAGTATAACCAACAACCTCAGGTGTTTACTTATTACTCAAGCAACCTAGGCAGGTTCTAGACATGGTACCATAAAGTAGTCGGCTACAGAAAAATCTCCGTTAGTGGTTTATGCAAAACAATTTTCACTCTTAAGGAATTTCTAAAAAATAAGGAGTTGTAAGAATAATAAATGGCAAAAGCAAGAGCCCAATTTAAATTAATTTACATTTTACCTATATACGAGTATTGATTAATAATTTATATGTATAAAAGTAATACGTGTCGTATGTAGGTATTTGATCAGATTTAAATACTTATAAAACGGGTTTACAATTGAGGTCTAAAAGACATTTCCATATTCGACATTTAGCAGATTAGTAGTAACATTTGAAATGGCTAAATAGACTTGTACTTCTTTGTGTAACTTATAAAGCCTTCAGTATACTTTATCCAACTCCGCCAAAGCTCCGCAGTGCGCCAAATGTAGGCCGATAACTAGACATGAAAATTATTGCTACTTTTAAATCATATTCATTTTATGAAATTATTGGTTTTAGTCACACTGATTTCACATTTAATTATGATTTCGTCATGGACAAAGATAAGCGGCATTAAAATCAATCAAAATTCTTTTTATCTAAGATTACGATATATTTTTTATTAGGCCTTTCGCGAGTCTTGCGCTAGCGTTATAAATAATAATTAAGTAGAAGTGGTTTTGTAAATCAGTAACAAGTGTAAAGAAATGCTTTATAAATCGTATGATTTATCACATGTGATTGTGATTTTATTGCATCCCTACTGACAACGCGCAGGTGTTTACACATTGGCGCATAGCTCATTGTTGCCTGGCGCTGGCGCGCCATTTGCGATGGACGTGGAAGTGACTTTTTGACGTGACAACGTCTTATAAATTGGTTTGCCGGGTGATACTTCAAGAAACTGCGTTACGCTCCGCTCACGTTATGCGCTCACAATGAGAGCGAGTGAGAGGCACGCGTCCCTTTTTTAAATATAATTCTTTGTATAAATAAATGTTTTAAATTGTTACTATTATTTCATCCTTCTTCCTACTATACGAATGAATATTCACATTAAAATTATTTTACCACTCAAAGTCGTTGTCACGTAAAACTTTCGCCCGTATACCGACTTTACAGGCAACCAATTTTTTTTTTTTAAATATTAAATTAATTATTTTTAAATCATATTTTATGTAGAACAGAGTAAATAATCGTAATCAAATAGACATTTTAATGTGTATGATATTGAATTATTGCAAAATTACATTATTCTCTAAAACTACAAAGCGAAAAACTTACTGATTTCATGAAATAATTAAAATGGAAATTTTAGAAGTACAACCGCGTTTAAACGACAAAGCAGCACGTGTATGCAAAAGTTTTATTTATGTTGTAGAAGACTACATGAAATACAATAATGCACATAAGGTTTCATTGCTAACACTTTTGAACATAACGAAAAAAAAAATTTTCAATTTTGCTCCATATTTTTTTTTACCATGTTACACTGAAAATATTAAAAAAAATGTACCTAACAAATGTTGTTTTACGTCAGATTTCCTGTCCTATAGATTTTTAAGCCAGTTTGACGACTTTTATGTGTAAGTCCACTATTTTTTAAATCCACTGTGTGGCGTAGTGGTCTAAGCGGTCGCCACACCGCTTCCTACTATGCCGAATGTTGAAAAATTAACTCAAACCCCACAAGGGACGACACTTTTATATTATATTTTTAATTTAATCTACTACAGTGTGTAGTAATAAATTATAAGTAGTTTAATAAACTAAAAACACTCTTGTCTAACTAGCCGAACTGAAAAGTAGATTTTTTTTATAAGTTCAAAAAGAAAAAGTTATTATTAATATTGATATAATATTAACTTTACTTTTACCAATATCGGTCAATAAAATATTTTTATAACAATTCACGCTTTGTGTATTATCGAGTATTGTATTGTAAAGCGTAACATTTAATAAAGCGTAGCAAAGCATTACATGTGCTAATGTACCTCTTTATCGCAAACAAAGATTTCTTTTCTTATACTTATAATAACTAATTTTCACTTTTCGTAAACGCGTAGGTACAAGAATTTAAATAATATTTTCAATTTTAATTGTAGTCTGGCTGTTTAAAAAGATCAAGAACCTGCTAACCTGCTAGATAATTTTAGGTTAACAAATTTATAATTTTAGGTACTTCATTTACTATTTTCGGTTTTTTAATAAGTTTTGTATTTTCTGTCCACGTTGACAGCACTTCAGCACTCAACGCCGCGTGCAGCGATAAACTTATTATTTACGCACTTAGTTCAAGTACCTATTTGCACTAATAAATTAATATATTCCAATTTATTAGACTAAATTACAACTTTGCAATATGTGGCTGATTAGCCAGCTCGGCTTACCTTTAATTTTATTTTTTCTTTATTGCCTGGTAAAATAGGCGTATTTAAATCGCTTATTTTATTCTTTGCATATTCTGTTTCAGTTATACCCTATTCATACATATATGGGATCCCATTATCCCACAGTTATCAAGGAGGAGGAGTAATATAGGCTATAAAACTACACCAATGGACCATTAGGAGGAGACCTAAAATGCAGAGATGTAACCAGTGAGTGACTGTTACATCTCTGCATTTTGCTCTGTAAATAGCTAACTTGTAGCAGTAATACGATTGATTGTAGCATATTGTGTTAAAAATTAGTCATCACTTGCTTTAATGGTGAAGAAAAATGTCGTGAGAAACCCAGCATGAGCATTCTTACCAGATAATGTAATTATTATACTCACTTTGCCAGAACCGACGAGACCAGCTATGCCTATAAACTCTCCAGGCTGGGCGGTAAAAGATATATTCCTTAACGTATTCACAATCGCCTCAGGTTGCCAACTGGCACTCATTCCAGACAGGACTAATGCAGTAGGCCTTGGTTTTTCCTTCTCAGTTCCATTGCTCACAATAGCTTTTGGATCTATAGTCTTCACAACTCCTAACCTTTCTGGTTTCAATTCGTCTAACAGCAAAAATTCCTAAAAAACATATTGATGATACAATGTTAATGTAAACATTTATGGCGCTAGAATTTTGTTAGTTCCGTCACTACTAGACTGTCGAAAACGATACTCATGCCACCTTAGAGAAGGTGGTTACTCAACCAACATTTACCATGTCTTAAAAGTTGTAAACTAAAATACTAATTTAGTGCTTTTAGAGCACTTAGTAAAGACTACAATGGATTTTGTTACTGTTTAAAGTGAAAATTTAAGTGTTATAAAGAAGTTATTAATTTACCTAAATAAAAATAATTAAAACACAACTGAGTTAATTGAATACAATCGCCAATATTCTTTTTTCATCGTTAAAAGAAGTTACGAGAGAATAAAGAAAGTCACATACATACATGATAATAGAAAATATGCCACTTCTTAATTCATTGGGTAGTCACAGTTCAATTTTGCAGTTTAAACGGAAAAGTATTGTAAAAAAATACTATTACCATTTGTATAAAGCACCTTTATGGTAATTTATTCATGTTAATATCGGTTTGGGAATTATCGGGTTTCAAATTAAGAGGTATCTGTTAATTTATTTTTCACTTGATGGCAAATGAATGGCGTTACCCATGCACACAACACATGTAACTCACGAGACACGAGCCCCATAATGGAGTTGAGAGGGGGGTATTTGAGTTCCGGTAATTCCGCTCATTCGGTAAAAAGCAACGAACTTAACAGGTCTTAGATCTAATGGTGTAAAAACTGTTTATTCGTTTAACCATTTATCAGTAAAAACATATGAAAAGCGAGCTCGGCGCATACTGATAACTTTTTAGCGAATGTTTTATGAATTAATGTATTGCAGAATAGTTACACGGAACATACATTAAAAGAAGTAACAGTTTGCTTACCTCAAGACGTCTTATGGACACTTTAGTTTCAGCCAAGTACGCCAAAGCCAGCGGGAAAAATATGTTACAAGCTAGTTGCATCAAATTGAAATATTGAACAAGCGAAAATGTAATTTCAGCTCTGATTTCACCTCCAATAACGACGAATGCCACTACGGCAGCAAATAAAATAAACCTCTCCGTAAACACACTTAAAGCCGTTGAGAATCCCTTGATCATGGACGTTCGCATTACAAAACTCACTTCCATCCTTCAGACAAAAAAAAATACAGTATTAAAATTCCTGTTAAAAGTAAGTAAATTAATGAACTAAGTAGATTTAAATTAAATACAAATAACTGCGCTAAACTACTTTCTGTTAAAAAAATGACAACTATCTGTGAAATTACTAATCTTGTGGATTAAAAAAATAACATTATTGTGTCAATACAAAAACCAGTATCGCATACAACAAAAATTTTGGTGCTTCTATCTATTTAGGAGTAAGATGAGGCATTGGGCTTTTAAATTTTCTGTTATTTATTACTTAAAAAAGGTAATGAACTACTGTCCTAGGTATTTAGTATTCGGGTTAGCATTCAGGTATTGGTTATTAAATTATCATTAATTATTATTATTCATATCGATAGTTGAAACTCACTTGCGCAACTTATCTACTAATTTCTCAAACGGTTTCTCCCAGCTGTACATTTTTATCACTTGAACTCCATTCACTAACTCGCTCATCACCTTAACCCTCTCATCCGTACGTTTTGCTATCTTGCCTCGTAAAACTCCTTGAAGGTTACTCAGATACGCTAAAAAAACAAAGTAATTTATTTACAATAATAATATGTTTAATGACTACTAGTGTTTAAGATTAATTTAAAATCGTATTTTTTATATTACTCTTCCGACATCCGTCGGGCGTCATGCAATTACTAAAATCTTTTGTGTATTAGAGTTAATTTTTTCTTCATTATAATAATAATATTTACTTGGTAGACAATTCACAACAAGAGATGTAATAGTTATAACAACAATCATAATTATTTACCTTGAACGATCACCGTTTGCAAAAATATAACGGTTAGAGCAGCAAAAACCGCCCATTTTACATGCTGCCATACTAGGAAAGAAACAACTGGTACTACGATGGGCATTACCCACAAGTAGTTCAGAAATAGTGACACGAAATCAAAACGATTAACATCATTGGACATCAGATTGATAACTTGTCCCGCCTCTGTTTTGCTTAAACCTGTACGGTCTAGTTTTAATATCTAAAAAGAAAAAATATTACAAAAGAGGTGTATTTTTTTATTCTATATCAAAATATATTATAATTACAGATAAAATCTATTAAATACCTCATGAATCACTATACCCGGATAAATCGCAGCGTATTGTGGTTTTCTCGTGAACATTGAAAAACTTAAACTCGTAAGCGTTTAATGAATAAGATTTGTATACCATAAGTAACATAACATTACTTTTAAAAGATCAAGGATCACGGTCATTTTTTTATCAGATACTTAGGTGTTTAATTCAAACGACCACATCTCGATTATGAACAGCAATGCAGTAAACTTCATCTTTTGCCCCTTTGTTTCCGTAGAAAAATAGCAGATATCTGTCTTATTTTAAATATAGTTCAAAGCAAGTTAGACTGTTCTGATATCCTTTGCAATATTAAACTTAATGTGTTTACCAGAAATTTGCGTTTCCGTAATCTAGGTACTCCACGCTGCATTTTGCTGCAGTAATTATCTGTATAATAGCTACCTACCAAGAGTTTCCAGTTAGTTTATAATAAACCATAATGAACTTATTGATCTATTCTGCAGTAGCAACAAAAATGTTATGTCTTTGGATAATAAATTCTTGCAATAATCCATGTTTATTTTAGCATGTATTCGATTTTACATATCATCACTCTCTTCTTTCTACATGTGGAAGCTTGTAAATGGTACTTAGAAAATTAACATAATACGCATGTTGTAAATTTAGCCGTAAGCTCCCCAAATACATTATTATTTATAATAAAAAAGTCAGAAAAAAAAAACTAATTGACATTAAGTATGTATCGGGACTGATCTGTGAAGCTGTGGCTTCATAGGTCATCATAATATGTTGTATGTAAAAACATTTTATACTCACTTTTCTATACAACAAAGAACAACTTGCTATTCTAACTCGCATTCCAACACGTCCTTGACTTAATCCTACGTGGTTCAGCAACAATGACGTTAGTATACTCAAAAAATTCAATAGAAAACTGTAAATATGTGCATTTCTATACGTCTCTGGCGTTTTATCTTCCGAGAAATAATTAATAAATAAAGCTAATGTGTATGGTATGAGTGGCCTGAAATAAAAACAATTAACAAGTTAGGTCAGTGATGTAAGATCTTGCTGTCGTCACAACTGTTTAAACTTTCAACTTATGACAAGAAGCCCATTTATCGTAATAAAAGTTCTGAAAAGGCCAATTCTGAGAGCTTAGAGCAAGTTTATTTCACTTCTACTCGCTTTCTACAGCGAGCGCGTTCGTCTTGGCGCTTGGGAGGTTGCGATTGGTGAAGATTTCAACTCGGGCCAATCACAGCGCAAAACGCGGTCACCGTGACGATCCCGTAGAAGTGAAATAAACTTGCACTAGGCCCTCAGTTCCGATCAGTTCTCGATCTCACAACTGTCATAAAAGGTATTTTCGTAGTAAAGTATTAAACATCCAACATTGAATGCAATGTGATTAAATCCTAATCGAAAATTGAATGGTTAATCTGTTAGGCTTAATAATACTTTACTATTTTACTACGAAAATACCTTTTATGACAGTTGCGAGATCGAGAGTTAACCGGAATTGAATTGTGATCAAACTTTTATTACGAGAATTGGCCTTCAGGTCGAGATAATAATTTGATTCATGATGTAGCAAAATCCCAATGTCACAAGAATTGTGCTTAGTGCTTGATAATGTTACATCTCCAGTACAGTACCTACATCTATTGCGTAAACGGCGATTTAAAATATTCAATACTTAAATAGAATACAAAAACTTTAATTAAATATATAAAATGTATGTGATGTATGTATTTAATTTAATTGTTGTTTTATATTTATGATTTAATTGTTATTAAAATAAAATATTATTGTTGTTACAAATGATATACTTTAATGTTACATGTAGTATAAGTGTATCACGCACTTGTTAGATATTGTAACATTACGGGTTGAAAACTGTAATGCTCGGTTCTTCTCACTCGCTGTTGTAATGAGCGAATATGAATATTTCAGGCAAATCTGCCCGATAAGAGACCGCCTTTTACTAAATATCCGTCTGCGAACACTAATCCATGCCACATTGTGGTGTTATTGACAACTGAGTGTCACTATTTGTTCTCAGTCTCGTTGTACTTTGTGTTTCTAAACTCGAGTTATAAATATGGATGACCTTTATTTGTTAAAGTCTAATAAACTAAAATCATTACAATGGTATGATTCATTAATGACACTTTAAAAAGATAATCAATATTTCAGTTTTTTCTGTGTAGGTACTATTTGATATTTTATTATTTGTGTTCTATATAAGCAATTTTATAGTCATCCAAGCTTCGGAATTAATTGTCAATTTATTGTGTCCTTCGGGCCTGAAGACGTGAGTGTGTATGTATTTTTGTGCTTCGTTCGGGACTGAAATGAAAGCAGTATACCCATAGCTTACTTACCATAGCACAATGAACAGCAGTCCGACTACTAAACCACAAAGCATGTATTCGTACCAAAACGATCGTACAATTGCTCTAGAAAATGATGGCTTGATGCCTTTTCGTTTAGCTGTATCAAGTTCATACTCCCACGCTTGCTCAAGGCGATCTCCAAGTCGACCTGAGTGGTCGCTTTCACTTGCCCTCCACAGGTCTTCTATTGTAATAGTTTGTTTGTATCCTCGGCGAAATAGACTGAAGCTCCATCTAAAAAAAAATTTAGTTAATGTTTTATTAAATGTACCCAACTTTCTTTGTATCTTGTTTTGTAATAAGAAGACTTCATATCACTTGTTCACCAACAATGCCTGCAAACTCTAAAAGTTTAGGTGTACCATTTGTTTTTTATACTTAACACACAAATACTACTAACTACCTAATTTGACATCCCTTAAGATATCATATCATATCCAAATAAATGAGTGCATCAGGATGAGTGTGAGCAGGCAGAAGTGGCCGGAAGTTGTGCGGCGTATCCTGACAGCTGCCAGAGAAGGAAGATATCATGTGTCCTATGAGGATACACACAATTAGATGCAATCAAGAAATAATATTCTTTATAATGTATATTAGTAAGATTTCATCGTGGTTTTCGTTAAGAGATACTTGTATACTATCCCTTAAGAGACAAAGTCCACTATAGATAAAACCATGCCATAGGTAAAATATTTCTTTATGTAGGTATACCATCAGTCGATAGATTCTTCTTCAGTAGTAGTGGTAGATCGTCATTCCTTATTTTTAAGGCATTTTAGCAAAAAGGAAACTACTGCCAATTTATTTTCACCCAAAATTTGACGTGGCTAGTTTTCACGTACATGCTAAATTATATTTTTCTAATGAACTTATCTTAAGTTAAGTCATACGCAAGTTAGTGTACTTCCTGTTTGTACTGTATTTATACTGTTATGGTGATATAATACCTGTTACTTTTCTGAAATTTGGTTTGTTGGTCAAAACTAGACAAGTCAAATTTTGAGCTTGAATTACATCCCAAGTGAAATTATTGCATTTAGTAAATAATTGTCTATTAAAATTTAAGAATTTATATTACCTATTAATTAGAATATATTGTGGTAGCACCAAGAAACAAGTAATTGTTATATAAATTTATTTTAGAATGTTGTATGTTCTTGTAACAACATTTTAGGATTTTCTACACAGAACTTGGCGCCCATTTAGATCCTAAGGCTCTTGTCAGCGAAGTCGACACCGACGCATATTTAGTATTGACCTTGGCTCTCAATTCACATTTATGTTTTGGAAGGGATACTATTACTTTTTGTACAGAAATTACTCTATTTTCCTACGTTTACGTTGTATAGTTTTCTTTTTTATAATTTTTTCCATATGTTCTTGCACCTTCGAAATATTAGAGTGAATTGTCCATTATCTGCAATTTTTCTTACATGTTTTCTGATTATTTTTAATTTGGCCAAGTTGGGTCGGTATAACGTGCGCAAGTATTAGTTGTATTTTACTTATAGAACTTTCTTGTGCCTTGATTTGACTTGGATCGAAAATAAAATTAAATTGAAAATAAAAAAATAAAATCACCTTTTCTTATAAATTCGAAACAGTTCTCGTTTTAATCAATAAAACTAACCATACACTCACTCATGGCGCTACTACTATTTTCATTTGCTTTACGAATATTACATTATCACTCCCTATTGTTTTTAATTTTAGGGATATAATGCAGAATGAGTACTTACTATTGATGACTAGCACTTTGTAAGTAAAACCACCTGTTCATGGGATTAAAACGATGAAACAATAACCGTGTATTTATCTAACTTTCATGCTTAAATTTGTTATTACTTTGTTGATACTAATTATCAATAATTTTCAGTTTTTAGATTTTTTCCTTTGTATAAGCCCAATAGTCTACCTTGATACCAAATTTGAAGTTTCTAGGTCATTTGGAATTGGGATGGTTTTTTATTTACTCGTAAGTAAAAGTCAGTCATAAAAATGCCGGTTTTAAACGTTAATATATCAATAACTGTTAGAGCAAAATTCATGAAATTTTGAATTCTAGGCAAACTCTTTAATAAGGATCTTTAATAAATGTGCCAAATTTCATATATCTAGGTTAAAAAGTTTCGATTTGTAAAGTGGTCAGAAGTAGCTCGAAATGGTTTGTGTAATATTGTAGTAATATATTAAGTAATATTACACACGCCTTGCGCTTCTAGAGGACTGCGACCGAAGGGTGACGGTCGGACGAGACCCGTCTTGGGTGAGACGGGTCAATGCCTGCCGAGGCCCGGCCATTGTGGCAAGGAGAGGAACACCGAGGTGGTTTTAAGTCGGTAAGAGTCCGACAGACCCCTTCGCCACCTCACACTGGGCGAAGGACATCCATGAGGATCTTCCAGCCCGTTAACAAAAAAAAAAATTACACACGGCTGCTGTGTCGCCAGTTCCTTTGCTTTGAATTTGGCTGGACATGCTGCCGCGTGTCTAGATTATATGAAAGTTATTAATAGCTATCTTACTGGGATAATAACTATTATAACAGAACGTGTAATATAATTTTCTACTAGATTTCTAGTAAAACTACCGTAAAATTAAATTAATTAAGTATTATTAAAAATTGATTGTTATTTTCATTTAATCAATAGAATTGTCAAACAATCACACTTATGACATTCCATCATTATTTTGCTACTTTTAACATCCATACTTGCATACTTATATTATAAATGTGAAAGTGAGTTTGTTTGCGTGTTATTGCTTTCAAGTACTTATAAACCACTACTAGTATGAGTATGCTTATCAGCAACCTAGTTACCATAGCACAGACGTGTGAATTTTATTAGAGAACTACGTTTATTGATCCATACTTGCTTACTTATATTATAAATGTGAAAGTGAGTTCATTAGTTACCCTTTTGTGAAAGCGTAACAAACGAACAAAGAATTTATAAAATCGGTTTAGTGGTTTAGACGTGTTTAAACCACTAAACCGATTTTAAAAATTCAGAAGTCGAAAGCTACATTGAGAGCGAGTAACAAAGCTACTGTTTACCACGACATACAGGCGGACGGAGCCGCGGACAAAAGATAGTAAAAAAGTAATATTAAAGATTAATATTAAAATATTTGATCAATGTTTCAACTTAAATATATAGTGATGGCCGCCTATAATAATCAAAACAAAATGTAATGTTGTTGATAATTTCTAGTTTTCTTATTAAAATGAATAGTTAAGATATACCTATAATAATTAATTAATTAAAAGTTAAAATGCATAACTTAAACTCTCAACTCCCTAAACTTCATAATTAATATGAAATATCACTATGTATTCAATTATTTATATCAGTTTCAGGAAAATGTAATATAGACGACAAATTTATACAATAATAATACTTACAAAATACTCTATAAGTATAATTAATTAATGATAATTATACATGTTATTTACATACACATCATTTAGTAAAAAACTACACCAGCATTCATAATGACAAATAGTGGTAGCGAAAAGCGGCAAAAAGTGAAATCACAATTTCAATTTGTTTCTAAATAGGTGCAGGTGCAAGCTTTTTTTAGCTTATCTAATTGTCACAGGTAAGTTATTCCAAAGCCGAACTGCTTGCATAGAAAAGGCCTTATCTGTGAATTATCTAGAATTGCCAGATGATCTCAGATCTCTGTTTTATATATTCTATAAGAACCCAAAACTTTCTTTAGGATAAGAAAGAATATGGGGATGGAAAAAGTGTTGTACAAAAGATAGAGAATACGAAAGCATGTAGGTAGCCATTGAACTTAGAAAAAAACTTTAACATAGGTATTTGCTTTAACAAAATATGAATGTAATGCATACGGTTTGGAGCTCTTCAATGTGTGATAACATCGAAACAGTTGACATTATGTACCATAGTCAACAGTAGAAATAAAAAGAGGATATACTTGGATATGCTTAACATCTTTCAAACTAATATCAATATATTTTTGATATTATTTTGATATTAAATACCCTTTGGTAATTTTGATATTAGTTTGAAAGATGTTACGAAGACTTCGCAAAGTCTGCTCCAAATATTTTACGGCTAACTTTTTCTATCTTAGTTCCTAAAAGACACAATTATTGAACCATCACAAAAAAATAGCATTTGTTATCCTGTTCACTTTGTATTTCAACCTCATGCCATCATGATCTTCTTCGTAATAGATTAAACAGTTTTGTTATTGTTCTAGTTTCTAAGACCAATATCACCACTAACCATGTAAAATCGAAGCAGTATTTTTATTCATCATAAAATACAGGAATAAAAAATCATTGAACTTAACCGGTTTGAAATCTTCAAAGCCGAAGTCGAAAGTGCGGGCAATAAGTACATACATGGAAGTTATTGCTACTTTTTCATCATATTCATACGATAAAATGATTACACGTGTGATTGTGATTTGGTCATAGAAAAAATAAATGCCATTAAAATGAATCAATTATTTTTTTTATCAAAGATTACGACCTTCTTAGGGTTCCGTACCTCAAAAGCAAAAAACGGAACCCTTATAGGATCACTTTGTTGTCCTTCCGTCCGTCCGACTGTCTGTCTGTCAAGACCCTTTATCTCGGGAACGCGTGGAGGTATCGAGTTGAAATTTAAACGATATACTCAGGTCTACAGTCTCTTGCAGCTGTGAAAAAATATAACTTCTAAGTTTACGTAAAAAAAAAACTGCTATTTATGCCGCAAAAAACGTATATTTCGACACTTTCAATTAAAATTTATAGGGTATTTTCTGTTCACCTGAAAACTATGAAATTTGGCAAGTAATATTGTCATATACTACAAGTATAGGGAAAAATCTGAAAACTATACATTAGTATTTAAATGTGAGGTATGTCATATGGGATATCGTATGAAAGGGCTTTATTGGCACAAGCTTAAACAGATTTTTAATAATTTTTATGATGTATCGTTTTTGATTACAAAGGAGAAATTCGTATTTGGGCCTAACCGTTACACGAATCAGATGTGTAAAAAGAATTCACCAATTATACTAATTAACCCATTGAAATCTTAGGCTTAATTACACTAGCCAAGTGTAGAAAATAAGTAGATTTCTATTTATTGTTTTGAACAACCTTTGTAAATCTTTGCAGCACTTATTTCATTATATGTCACTAACTTCACAAACGCTGTCATAATATCCATAGAGCATCCTAACCTAAGAATATCGATTTATTCGAACTCGATTCCTTTACAAATAAATAATAATTTATTGTTTTACTATAGGTAATTGTTTTTATAAGTATTTAAATCAATGTAAAACAAAAATAACTGAAATCGAATTATTTTTTAAGTAGTAATAATAATTAAAAGAAATAAATAATCGATTAAATCGATTAAACCAGGGATTGAAGTAGTAAATGTCTGTTAACTGTCATTTTGCCAGTGAATGTGTTTTGCCCTATTTCTCTGGTTTTATTATTTTATAAGACCTCTGCTCGAATCCTAGACTCCGAAATTGATTGCCTTCTGACTGACTCGCGCTTGAACATTGGACACCGTACCCTGCCAACCCTGCTGAAGTCACAACCCAAGCACTTCTTATTTATCTAAAACCTAATCGTAATCGTCTGCAGGCGCTGCAGCATAGTAAATGTGCGTTTTAGGTAGGAGACGAAGCCTCAAATGTATCATTTTTATAAAAATAACTCAAATAATAAAAATAACCTAAAATGTAAACATTGTCTGATTTTACCAATGTCGCCAGTGCAGAGAGACATGAAAATTGGGCTCGTCAAACATTACTAAGTGCTCTAATTTATGGCCAAGTTCCAGCCCTGTAACGCCAGGCCAAAGTTTGTATGGACTTTGGATTTCTCCTTTGTACAGAACCCTCGGTGGGCGAGCACATAATAATAATAATAAGTCGCAGTGGTTTTCTAAATCAATTTATATCAGATGATTGTGATTTTATTAAATCCATATTTACACAGCAAACAACACTGACGAGCGTTTCGTAGTCGTTAATTACCACTTTTATCTCAATAATGTCACCAGTACTATAATAATAAATATTATTTGTAGGCATGTACTTCGTTATCTACAAAATTAATATACAATATAAAAAAAACTGTTTAATGTCCCACTTCCCTAATCATACCACAAACGTTTGTTTGAGTGGTTTTATTGCGTAAGAAGTTAAATATGTACAGATATTTCGCCTTAATCATTCATGAAGCTCTGAAAAACTATTCATAACCTTGCTTGCGTAACTACCACAGTAAGTATGTGTACCTACCTATGCGCGTAATTTATGTGACATGTGTTTGGACAATGTACATACTTTTTTCAAGTGAGCATACGTTCATATGTAATAAAGTTATAAACATACATAAAAACATCTACTACTCTGTCAAGAAAATACCGGGAAAAGATCAATAATACACAAAATGTTTGTTATTCATCCAATTTTTTTTATCACCTTCAAAGTATGCTCCTTCAGAAACGATACACTTAGGCCAACGAATAATCCAATCACAAAAACATTTTTTAAACGCTTTTTCCAGAATTGAGTTCAGTTCTCGTCGCGAATTCTCCTTTATGTCTTCTACCGATTGAAAACGGGTACCACGCAGTGGTAATTTGGGTGTAGGAAAAAGAAAGAAGTCGGCTAAAGCCATATATCTGGTGAATATGGTGGTTGCTCGATGGTATTTGTTGAGTGTTTGGTCAATTATTTATTTACCGTTTGACATTCTGGCAAGAATTCCGAGTGCACAACAGCGTGATAGTAGGTAAAAAAAAACAGTTAACATGACTTTGACTTTTGATCAACTTTGGCGTGGTTTTTTTGGTTTCGGTTAAGTTGGAAGGCGCCACCAAGAAGCTTATTGACTAGTTTGCATGTCTCGTCACCAGTAACAATGCGTTTCATGAATGTTGGGACGGAATTGACTCATTCTAGCATGTCCTCAGCGACTCATGCGATTGAGTTTTTGGAGAAAATTCAGGTCTTTTGGGACTAACCGAGCGGTAACATGTTTCATACCCAAATGATTAGTTAAAATGGTACGGATCGACTCGTGAGATACAGAAAGTTCGGCGGCTATCTCTCTCAAAATCAGGATTTTTAGTCACTATTTCAGTTGCAGAGGTTGATGGCCTACCAGAGCGAGGCAAATCTTCCATCACATCTCGACCGCTTTTGAACGCTTTGTACCACTGATAAGCACGTGTTTTTGATAAAGTCGATTCACCGTAAACCTTCTGTAACATTTTCAGTGACTCCGAACACGAAATATATTTCCATTGGCAATGCAAAATTTAAGACAAACACTTTGTTCGATGTTTTTGTCCATTATGAAATTCGCAATACACACTAGATATGATATAACTAAAAACAGCACTGTATTTAATTTAAATAACAGATGCAACTTAAACTAAGCGCCAAAATGGAAAGCAGTTGTGCCAATCTAACAACAACAAAAAAAACAAAAAATTTAATTTGGAACCACAAACAAATCATCCATCGGGAATGGATGATCTGTTTATGGTTTCAACTTCTTGACTCAACTTTTTTGACTGAATGTGTAAATATAACTCGGGTGTCAAAGTAAAGGTAAAGAACTCAAATAGTGTGTGTTCAACTCAGAATTGTTTACATTGACAGACATGGCGGTGACCTACTGGATGATTGATAAATAGTAAAACCAACCAACAGGTCACAGAAAAGGAATAATTTTAAAATAAATAATAAGTTATCAATAGAAATATCTATACAAATAAACAAAATTAAAGTGTCTGTTTGTTATGTTAAAAAAAATGTTTTTTTTCATACTCACACGGTTATTTGCACGATACCCTTGCCTAAAAACCAGTTAGAATATTTTTGTGTCTGTCTGTCTGTTTGTGCCGGGTAATCTTCAGAATGGCTGGACTGATTTTAATAATATTTTGACTACCAGGTAGCCTTCTATATAAGGACTAACTGAGGCTATTTTTCCTCTCAGAAAAACCCTATAAAATTTTGGCCTGTCCGGGAATCGAACCCGAGGCCTCATGGACTAGGTATAGTGGCGTACCGTACTACACAACTAAGGCAGCGCTTTTCAAATTCCACGAGAACAAAGTGGCGGGTACCAGCTAGTATATATATAAATAAATTGTACTGTTTTGTGCTACAGGTATTCAATAAAATACTTCTACACAAATAAACATTACTGATGAATATGTAAAAGTGTGTTTATATTGTCTGCATATAAAATGTTATCATATTTAACCACTGTAGATACGACTAGGTAATTAAACTTATACTTACGCGCAGTGACAAAAACGCAATAATTCTGTATGCCATGGTGGTTTTTGCATTTCTGAATGTACCAAGATTGACTATTATTAGGTGATCTAATAATGTATTTTTATTTCCAGCGTTAAATTGAAACGGTAAATTGTTGACGCAGTGTTGATACTTTTAAATATTTATCAGCATTGGTGCTAATTTGTTGTTCTAAAACTCTCTAAACTAAACTAAAAATCAGTTAAAATTAATTTAGTCCTGTCAAGTACTACGTATTTAGAATACGAAACGTTTTTTGGACAGGACTAAATTAATTTTTAGCTTAGAGAGTTTTCGAACAACAAAATTAGCACCACTGTCTGAATTTTGAAACTTAGCATGATGTAGCAATATTAATCATAATTTGACACATCTCACACACGGCTGTCTGATCCCAAACTTTGTAGAGCCTGTACTAAGGTATCAATATATTTTCAAATACACACATTTTATGGATAAATTTCGTGCTCATTACACAATATTTGTCCTGGGTGGGAATCGAACTCACGACCTCCGACTTAGCAGTCAGGGTCACTAACCACTAGGCTAAACAGGCCCGTCATAATCAATTAGAATAAACCTACGTTTTTAAGTGTAATTATTTAGATAACTTGACAAACATCGAAGCCTAGTCTCCGGATACAGGTAGACATGGATCGAGAGGCAGCCGCAAAATTTCCAGGGTATCTGTTATATTGATGAAACCCATCAGGAATGATGGTATTCACGTTAGTAAAGAAAAAGCACCACGATTGCCTGGATTCCGTATGACCCCAGGAGTGGGGGAAGTAATTTTTTTATTGCAAAAATCACATATTTACTTGGTCCATATGTTATAGTTATCAAACCGACATCAAATTGCAGTTTAAAATGTTATTCAAGAAAAAAAATGATTGCCTGGATAAAAATGACTCAAATTGAGGCAATCACGAGTCTTAATCCTGTTTCCCCATCTTTGACTTACTGTGTCCCTTACCCTAGCTCCCTCTCCGTGTTTCTTACTATAATTAATCTCCCCTTTTTTGTCCGGCCAGAAAATCCATTACATTAGTACTTTCCTAACAAGGGTTAGCGCCAGTCTGCGTCAGGCATGCGGCCGGCCATAGAAGAAACTAGCCAGAACCCTCTGCATTGTTATACGTTACCCAGATTCAAAACAAAATTTGATAAACTTACGAGTCATCATCATCAACAGCCTTTCATAATCCACTGCTGGACGTAGGCCTCTCTTTAGAAAAGAGCTTTTGGCCTACTATACTGTTACGAGCGGGGTATATAATAAATAAAAGTTGTCGGTTAATTACTTTTATTGCACTGTATTTACGAACACTCACTATTACACACAAGAAAATAAACAAATAGGTTTTTAATTTACGAAAAAGTTTCCTTTCAGCGATTTAAATAAGTGTTTCGTTTATTTGTATACCCGATATAATACTTCATTTATAAGCATGAATGAACAACAATTAAAAAAAAAACCGCGGAAGCTTAGATACAGTTTACGGATATAGTTATCGATTTTTAGTATTTAATTTAATAATCATAATTAATTATACATAGTATTGCACAACAAATTGTAATCTTTAATCAGTAGGTTACAAGGAGCTGCGAAGAATCAATTCTGTCGTAGTCGAACATACTGAATCCACGCGGTGTTCCCGTTACCTGATTTAATTTTACAGTTTACTTGACATAACCTTTAACTGATATTATGGTTAACAATTTTATTCTTACAAGCTTATGCACGCGGGCGGAGCCGCGGGCATTTAAAACGCTACTACCAAAAATAACGAAGTTGCATATAAATTTTACACCCTTAGGAGTGGATTTTGAAGTCCTCTCTTAGTGCACCCCTAACGTCACCTAAGGAACATTTTTGCAAAATTTCATGCTTCTAGACCCAGCGGTTTAGGCTGTGCGTTGATCGATCAGTCAGTGGATCAGTCTGTCAGATTCTTCTTTTTTTTACTAACTACTGCTACTAAGCTATTTCTAACATACTTTTTTTAGTTTTTTATTGAATTATATGTTTCTTAAGTTCAGTTTTGAATATAAATGATATCATAATCTATTAGATTTTTCGGCAATATGTTCTACAGAAGCACTTCCTTAAATAATTAATTAATGTTTGACTGACTGTCTCAAAATATTCCTACTGTGTTACACTTTCACCTAAAGGTTCTTAAAATCACACAAGACTTTTATTAAATTAGTTTTCTGCGTGAGGACTCGCCTTTATAAACTTATTAAGAACGTGAATATAAGACATATGTTTTTTGTCTAATTAAAAATATAAATAAATGAAGATGGTTATTGTTTCATTTCGGTACATTTTAAAACTAGGTAATGATATAATAAAACGTATAGAGCTATATATTATTAATTATAAGTATTAAAAAAACATTTAAAACTTAAAAGGTTAATCAGTTAAAGAGCGAGTGCAACGTCTCCTTAATAGGTCAGGCCTATTTGGCTCTCCTCACTTTGTACATATTTATGTCATAACATGTCTTAGGTCATAATTTTCAACCTTTCTTTAACGAAACATACTATTCGGATACTTTGATTTTCTTTACAGTCGGGCCATTTTTTGAATCCTTTCAAGAGAGTGAAAGTTTGTTACAGGACCATTTACTGACTGACTGTAACCATATTTAATAAATATTCTCGATTTCTACGGAGTAAAATGACCAATTTAAAAAATATTTGACAAAAAACTACCTACTTAGTTACGTATTTAAAATGTAAAAGTAACAGTTTTATTTATTCAACCATATAGATGACATAGCTTAATTTTTATGACCTGTTGCTGACCTTATATAAGTAATATTCTAGGTCAATTAAGAGAAAGGCTAGTGTTAAAAAAACCTAAATATGAACATACATACATACGCTACGAATAAACAAACCTGCGCAATGGACTGCACGGATGGCGTAGTGGTTTAAGCGGTCGCCACGCCGCTTCCTACTGCGCCGAGTGTTGTGGGTTCAAACCCCACATGGGACGACACTTTGTGTGATCCACAAACTGTTGTTCTAAGTCTGGGTGTTCTTTGTGTCCGTTTCATGTATGTTTGTAAAGTCCCCCGCGACACAGGAATGTATTCCTAATGCGGGAGTTGTCTTTTTTAAAAATAGAAAAATAGAATAGAAACCTAAAAAGCGCAATCTAAAGCCATCAATGGGTGACGTTAATAATCCTAATCCTTGAATATTTGTAACTATTTTTGAATTTATCTTTGATTTAAGCTTAATAATATGGCGTTCCCGATGGTATTCGTGATCATATGTATAACCAGGCAATATTAACCCAATCGTTTTAACACCAACACACGATGTTACGTCAATTCGTGTTTGGTAATAATAAATATTTATGGTGTCTAAGACAGCAAAAGATTTACTTAATAAAAAATCAAAAGAATTACATTTGGTCTTTAAACATACTTGAATCCCCTGATAAAGTACGATTCGCTGTACGACAGGATCCTTGAGATATTAAGATCCCCAGTTATATTTACAATATACATATCTATTACTTATTTGCATTAATTTAATTGTTGTAAATAAGATAATTATTTGCACACATTTCGATGGTATTGCACAATAAGTTGTAACTTTTTTACAGAAGCCCGAAGATATGGCGAAGAGATTACGTCGCTCATCGTCAAACAAACAGAAATTACATGTGATTCCGATATCAGAATGGCGATGGCGGGGAGATGCAGATGCGATAATCTGTTTAGAGTCGAGTTCCATATTCTCAAATTTGACATAGTTTTGTTTGTTATCTATGCTCTGCTTGAATCCTCTTGTAAATAATCTAGATTCATTTATGACTGATTGACATTTTATAATTTTGTTATTATTGCTAGACATTAATAGAAAATTCTAAAAAAAAATTTTGACTGACGTTTTGTATTAATTAATTACTGTTTTAAATATGTAGTATTATTTTGGATGTAAATCTCTTTCTCGCTTTTTTTTTCTTTTGCATGCCTTATGGTTGAATATGATGAAAGAACATATATAATATTGTATTAGCTTAGAAGATCTGCAAATGTATATTCGGAAATGAATAAATGAATTATGAATTTTATGGACACCTCAAAGGTCTACTCGGCTCTAAATACTTTATTAAAGTCGACAATGTCCCCAAACGATTATAATATATTTTCAGCTAAGATCGACTAATTGGAATTAATTTATTCTATATTTATTGGCATTTTTGAAATTTACAAAATTTACTGAAATTTAATAGTACGACGAAGCAATTGCGTTAAACATACGGAAATCATACATGTTCCCAATATCAGACCTATGGCCCCGAGATACGGTTATCACGTCCTTAATCTTAACATAGAGGCGAATATTTAGATTTCATCTTTTCATGAACTAATAAATTATTATATCAATATCTATATTTATGTTTATTTGTGTCTTGTCTTTCTGTACTTTCACACCATGATTTCACGAACCGTGATGCTGAATGCCTGAAAGTGGTAGATGTAAGGCACTGTGATGTTTCTATGAACGTAATTTGAAACATACGAAATTTTAAGGTCTTTCCAGGGCTTATTTTTGCATTAAATTGCATCATACTATGTACGAAGAACGATAATATTCGAAAGGAGGGTTGGGGTTAGGCAAGCTGCCGACCATAAGAGGAAAACAAAACACCTTTTTGCAATGAAATGAAGGAGTGCGTGAAAAAGGATGTCGAATGATCAAGAAGAAGAATCTACCATCGGTCTGTCATATGCCTGAGGGACCCAAGTATAATTTTCGGTTCAGATCTGCTAATTAAATTTAATTATTTCTTAACCTTTATAATTATGCTACTTAACATACTTGCGTTACTTGAATAATAATAATAATGAACGTCTTGATAGTACGCAATGAAAGTGCGATTGATCCTCGTTACACATGTTTAAACTAGAGTATATTATTATTTTACTGTATTTGCGTATTCTTAATCCGTGTGGTGACGGATTAAGAATATGTAATGTCACCACCCCTATTCATCCCGTGGGTGTCGTAAAAGTCGACTAAGGGAGAAGGAAAACTTAAAACAAACCCTATACCAACCCGGTCTGGCCAGCGTGGTATAGTAGGCCAAAACCTCCTTTCTAAGGAGAGTCCTATGTAAAGCAGTGGACTATTATAGGCTGTTGATGATTATGTATTTCCTACATTTTTACCGCGTGAAACTTTTAAAATAATTCTTTATTTTCGAGATTATTTTTATCAACATTAATGAAAAACATCGAAAGCGACCTTTTTCTATTTTTGAAAATCTCTGCTACTTAGTGGTTCTCTTTGAAATCAGTTTTTTTTAATCGCGAGAAGAAGTATAGATTCATCGTTCAATTTCTTTACTAATTTGGACCAAAAAGCCATAATCTAAGTTAAGATCATCATCATTTTTTAGCAAATAATCTTATCTGAAACTAACTTATTTAACCAGTTTTTTTTGTGGCAAGCAGCATATTCTTATTGCTGAATTGGGATTATATGGTAATATCTGTATCAGATTATATCTGTAAAGTCGGTATACGGGCGAAAGTTTTACGTGACAACGACTATGTCTGTCTCTCTCGCTCTTAGGCGGGCTAACCATGCCGGAGTGGAAGGGACGCGTGCCTCTCACTCGCTCTCATTGTGAGCGCATAACGTGAGCGGAGCGTAACGCAGTTTCTTGAAGTGTCACCCGGCAAACCAATTTATAAGACGTTGTCACGTCAAAAACCGAATATTCAGGGCGTCCGTTCGTAGTTCATAATCATTTGTTTGGACAAGCATAAAGGTGGGTTGCGAGTGTCGGACTTTCACAACTGCAAAATTTAGAGGAAGCAGGTATGTGAGTTTTATTTTGTATTTTTTTCGAAATATTATCAAACACAAATGTTAGTACTCGTTAAAATCGTAACTTATTTTTAAACCTATTTCATGTAGATATGAAAAAACGCAAAGATATAAATACAAAGAAATTTTAAAGGAAGATGTACAACAAAGCAGTAAGTATCTATAGTGTATAAAAACCTCATTTTTACATAAGATTTACTAATATAACAAGGCGTTATTTAAAATGATGTTCAAAAACTTTTTTCAAGTTGGCAATTTGGTTGATATCGAATTGCACGCATAGAACATTTTTTTTATACAACGCAAATTTGAAATCAGGACAATCACATGTTGATAAGTTATCGTCAAATATATTGTATGATTCTATTTTTTAGTTTTCAAATATTACGTCAATGACATTGAGCATAAGATTCACAATACATTACCGTATTGTCTTAGGTGTCAGGTAAATTACAGTGGATTTCAAATAATAATGGCTAGGGCGTACCCTTTTTTTTCCGTGCGGAAATCCCCTCGGATACCACCTATCGGTGGCATGTCGGACGGCTAGGGCGTACCCTTTTTTTTTTTTTTTTTTTTTTCGTGCGGAAATCCCCTCGGATACCACCTGTCGGTGGCATGTCGGAATCGAACCGACTAAAACCGCACGCCGTCGCCGGGTACTAATAGCCGGGGAACCAGGTATACCCTAGAAAGGAAGTCCCTGGTGCCCCGACATACCTCGGGTCATCTACAGACGAGTAGACGACCCCCTCCCGTGTGGGAACCCCATGTTCCCTGTGCTCTCTGGAAGCGAGCGCGCTTCGCAACGCGCTCGCCGCCACCCCGGCCTGCTTCTACTAGGGTGACAGATGGCCTCACCTGTCACCCCCAGGCCTGCGCTTATGGAGGACGGAGGTCGTTCTGCGACCTCCGGCGCCTGAGTCGCCTGCGGTACCTGGCCTGTTCCCGGGCCTGGCGGGCCGGGAGAGTTCTAAACCTCTCCCGGTCCCGCTCCGCCGTCTCCTTCGCGAGCATAACTTGCTCGCAGAAGGAGACGGCAGAGTTCCACGCACTCTCGCTCCGCACGATAGCCGCAATCGGCTATCGTTAACGAATACAGGTATAAAAAATATGTTTTCTTTATAGTTCCTGCAGGTACATTGCAAAATGCGGATTTAATGCCGTGGGCATTTTTTTCAGTCAACCTTTGGGTGATGCAGAGATGCGTGTGGCACGTGTATAATTGAAACTAATCGAGACAAATTACTAAATCAAAAGGTATTACAAAAATAAGAGCTACCTAAAACTTCAAGGTACCTTTATGTAAAAATAATATTTACATGATAAATTATAGTCGAAATTGATGCGTACATAATATCGGTTTCGGTTACGTTTACGGATACGAAATTATCGGATGGGATCTCAGATCAAATAAAAAAGTCAGGATGGAACTTGCGAAGAACGTAGTGAGGCCGGTTTTATAGACATGTGTGCGTAGGATATCATAATTTTATTTTATTAAAAATATTGGTTTCCACGCTTACTTATGTGTGTAATCCAATTCCATACTTCTATCTATCTTTTATAGTTTGATTTAACACCCTTCCACAACACAATATAATAACACACAGTAAATATTGTTGACATTTTTTATGTCTATCAATTCGTAGTTTCGATATACGTATAAATGTGTATGTACACGCCAAGGCGTAGTTTTAATTGGCCTTACTTCTCTGTTCACAGAGTACCATTTAACTTTTTTTATTTGAACTGAGGATACGATATAATAATCCGATAATAATAATAACTTCACACATTCTACACACGGTCGTCGGATTTCAACTAGGCAGAGTTTTTATTTTTGGAGGATTTTATTGATATGTACATATATGGATAATAAGAACATATTTTTAGAATTCTCAAAGAAATAGCAAATAACTATGTATCAATGTGTATCATTTTAAACTCTGCCTAAAAAGGTTTGGCGGATACGGTTGATTTTTATCCCAGATAAAAAATCAACCGTATCCGTATCGGTTACGGTTGCGGAGTTCCATAACACCTCACCCAGTGGACTACCGAAATGTACCCACTCTCAGTACACCTACCAATAATAGCAATTTAGCTTAGTTACAGGGATTAACAAGAATGCTAGTACGTAATGTGTGACTCACGTTGCTAGTATTCTTTAAAATGGTAAATAATTAAGTAGGTAAAAGTACGGTTGATTATCTACCATTATCATTATCTCATCTAGATGTCTTCTGCTGAACACGCTAAACTAAACTAAACTAAACATAAGTAAAAGAATTTTATAAGACACAATCAACAATATAGAAAAAATCAATAATTTTTACGTGAGGAAATTGTAATTAGAATCGTATATAATATGATAGGTGATATTATATTATATTTAAATAAAAATCTTCAGTAAACAAAACATTCACAGTCAGTTTAAGATTATGGTCGTTATGCTTCGTGGCTTATGGGTAAACTGTAAAAAACGCCGGTGGTACAGCTCTCTGCATTGTGAATTAATTACATACCTAACTTTATACTGTCGACTATTATTAATTACTTAGCTAGCCGTTTTCAATTGAAGAGTGATTTTCGACCTTCAACTTTAAATTGATAAAATTTCCAGTCTTTAAAACAATCAGTAATAGTAATTTTTTTGCATAATCTATAGACAAACAAGTAAACATCTAGTAATAGATAGGTATACAGTATACATAACGCATAAAGCAAGTGACAATAACATATTTAGGTATATAATAATTAGCAACACAAAAATCTAAATAAAAAATGTATTTTCTTAAAATAAACTAAAAATATTTAAATCCTTGATAAATAAAGCATAGAACAAAAAAAGACTACTTACGTTAGAAATATTTTTGATATGAAATTCGCCTTATCGTGTGGATTTTTCTCCTTAAGTATAACTTTGGACTCCATAATTCACTGGTTTTCAAATCACTGGGCTTTTTATCGTAAAAATATGTAATTGAAGATTAAATTGATGATAAAATTGTTTTTATTAAAAGCTATTACATACTTAGCAGCACGTTATATATTAGTACTCTTTGTATTTCAATACATAGGCACACTCACTACATTTTTTTCAAAACAGATTGCATAATGTTTAAAGCAACAGGACTGTTTTATTTGGACCTATTCACTGAACACTTCCGTACGAAGTTATTAAGTCGCACAAATTAAGTACTTAAGGTGAATAGGTAATTCAATAAAATCGTTACAAAGTTATAAATAGGTATGCAGTAAAATATAAATTCCTTTTAGTAAGTATCACAGTAAGTAGATTGGTATTTACAACGAGCACGCACAATACACCACGAACGGATAGCTCGGGCGTTGCCGGCACACTGGTTGACCACTGACGGGTAAGACGCCTTTGGAATGAACACTGCGTTACATGAATACCTACATATAAATATAGATTTGCTATCTCATATTTTATCGTTCGTGAATCGTGACAGCGCGTCGCGCAGGCGCGGTTCTCACTAAGTATGCCCAGCATCGGTAAAGCACAATGAATCGTACAATTGGACTGACACGGCTTTCATAAAATATAATTTTACACACAATTTGACGACATTTACATTTACCTACCTACTCATCGAGTTGTGAGTTCAATTCAAGATCATTGTTTAATTATAGTGGTCAAATCGAACTCGCATCGTCCAAACTTGATAATTTCAAATCAAATTGATTTGTGTGGATGTCAATTGGCATA
The DNA here is from genome assembly GCA_902825455.1 of Arctia plantaginis. NCBI lineage: Eukaryota > Metazoa > Arthropoda > Insecta > Lepidoptera > Erebidae > Arctia > Arctia plantaginis. Next base: position 5,001,922 of record CADEBD010000303.1, read on the forward strand.
TTTAGCCATTAAAGAATTTTTGCAAGCTTAGTACTTAGCCAGACAAAGCAGCCATAAGTAGAAAATGTGTTCCAAAATTTGATTTTTGACAGTGATATTTTTATCAGTTTGGTGGATGAGTTTCTTAAAAACTACTAAAAGGGGGAGCCTTAGAACGGATTTCGGTATTTACTCGAGCGCAGGCGTCTCAGGCGCCGGAGGTCGCAGAACGACCTCCGTCCTCCATAAGCGCAGGCCTGGGGGTGACAGGTGAGGCCATCTGTCACCCTAGCAGAAGCAGGCCGGGGTGGCGGCGAGCGCGTTGCGAAGCGCGCTCGCTTCCAGGGAGCAGAGGGAACATGGGGTTCCCACACGGGGGGGAGGGTCGCTTACCTGTTGTTGTAGATGGCCCGAGGTATGTCGGGGCACCAGGGACTTCCTTTCTAGGGTATACCTGGTTCCCCGGCTATTAGTACCCGAGACGGCGTGCGGTTTTAGTCGGCTCGAGTCCGACATGCCACCGGTGGTATCCGAGGGGATTTTCGCACGGAAAAAAAAAAGGAGGAATACCTTACACTCAGTTGAGTATCTCCACCAAGCATAAGCCCTACTTATAAGGGGGGATCGTCTAGGGCAGCCCATCAGATTAGTAAAAAAAAATAGATGGCCAGAGATACTCGAGTGTGTAAGATTAAGGTAAGTTGAGTCAATTACATACACATTAGTGTGTGTTTAAAAAAAACAGTCGATTTGTACATAGACATAAAGCAGTGGGAGGAGGGACATCATTTTTCGTGCCTGTATTTGTCACGATCTAAAAGTAAAAATATTTCAAACCGTCAGATATAAAATATCCAGCAAAATTATGGTCAGATTTTTGGTTTGCATTTTCGATAATTCGCTACCAGCTTGTGTCACTTTAAAATAGGCAGACCTTTCAATGGGATCATTTTTGGTGTTCAAATAACACATCCCCAAAATATCTGATGAGCCCTTACATTTTTTTAAACCTGTAGAAACTTTTCCCACCGCTGAAAGGAATTCATTCTATCACCTAATTTTTCAAATGCAATAGTTCCCTGCAGTAAATCCCTATTTAGCATCACGGGCTTCCCTACTATTCAGTCTAGCACAAGAAAAAAAAATAATTGCCGATTGCCTTTTGTGGCGATCGATCGTGCAATCTGATCAGTAGTAAAATATTATAGTACCAATAGCACATAAGCCGTTTAATTTATTTAATGGTTGGGGGCTATAGTTTTGATAAGTTTGACCATAAACTATGGGTTACCAGATGTCCCGTATTTCAAAGAACGTGCCATATTTAAGGCCTTAAATATGGCACGTTCATTGAAATACGGGACATCAGTTATGCAATTATGCCGGCATAATTTATTTTTACAAAATACTATTTTTTAAGTAAAATATACTACAAAAATGAGTATAATAATGTGTACATTACGCTTAATTATACTTGGTGAACTTCGGGATCCATAATAAGATCGTCACTTTTAAAAGATCTAGAGTATCTTCATCAAGTGCCTTCACACTTTTGTTATATGTTTTCCTAAGGCTGGAAATGTATGGATCTTTCACCGTTAATTAGATTTTTGTGAAGTGAAGATGGCATGTAGTAGGTACTATTCATAATTACTCACATAGATTCTGGCAGTTTCCATGGCATAATTTCGAAATTTTTCAGCATTTACCTGATGAAAGAGCTTGTAAAATTATATACAACCGTTTAATCAAATTTGCATCCTCCCCTGTGATGTTAGCAGAACAGTCTGCGTTGTAAAAAAATCTTCTAGCAGTATTACCGTCATTGGTATTACCACTTACTTGTCGTGGTTTGTCGATGATCAATCCTAGCTCCTGACGAAAACGTTTTTGGACTAGAGTTTTCATTTCGTGCTTTTGTTGTTTCTTTTCTTCACTTGTGGCAGACCAAGTTTGAAAAAAGAGGTTGTATGAAATATGTAATATCATTTCCATACAACGTATCCAGGCGTGTAATGTAGAAAGCCCGTATTGATATAAATTTTCAGAGATCTTTAGTCAGATTATTTATTTGCCGTGGAGTAGGTCAAAATTGTACATGTGGAACCAGAAGGTGTATCCGTTAATAATTGAGCTACTTTGCCATCTACCATTGACATAAAGAGTTCACGATTCACTTTCACTCCTTCACCTTCTTTATTAATCAACGATGGCCCCAAGGAAATGATTTGGTTTTTTATTTCATCCACAACAGCTTTTGTTTTTTGAGGAGTTTCTTTGCAACATTTTATTGATATAGGCCGACAATAACGGACTGACGAAGGCACTGGAGTTTGCCAGATAATATCGCCCGTTATCTCATTTATTAATTTGATAGGCACTAAAGGTGTAATAAACAATTTAGCAGCAGAAACAAGTTCAGACTCCTCTGGAAGTTTTTGATTGTACTGACTTATCTTTTTAGAAAGCATAAATAATTTTATTACTTTTTATTATCACATAATTATAATTAACTTCTAGATTCCCGAAAGATCCTGATGTTAAAGAAAACAGTTTATTATCATTTTTCTTTCATTTTACGGGTCAATAAACTCATTACTATATTTACAAACATATTAACTATATTTTCTTACATAGTGTTAGGAATAAGAGTATTACACAGTTGACGACTATGTAAACATAAAAAAGGAAACTACTCTGTATATTACATACTTCTTAATAACTTATTTCTGCATTAATATAAATCTAATTGTTACGTCAAAGAACTATTTGTTCAGTAGTAGCCTACTATGTCAATTTTTGTTCCTGTGAGTTTTAGTGTTATTTTTTAATAATTTTTTTAATCAGTTTTTTTTTAATTATAATATTTCGGACATCTGACACAACACCACTTAGTTCCAAACTAAGCAGAGCTTTGTACTATGAAAGCTAGATTGACTGATAGAATACTTGTATATATTTTTTTTTGTAAATACATACATACATGGGGTGTGAGGGGCGAACCACCATCTTTCGCCCCAAGGCAACCTCAACTTCCTCGAACGGGAGGGGCTCTTTTTGATGAATTCTTCCTTCTAGAAACAGCCCCAAAGGAAGTGGAAGTGGCAAAGCCCCGAGGCTATGACGAGAAATGAGATCGATCTTATCATGACGGATTGAAACACATTTTCAGAGACGTCTCAGTAATCAATAGGTTTACTACCGGTAGTGAATAGTGATCATCGACTTGTCCGGGGCTCTCTGAATATCAACTTTAAGGCTGAACGTGTCTGTTTGATGAAATCCAGGCTCCGACCGACTCTGCTCCGAGCCATGACAGAATCTAAAACGTTCCAGTCAAAACTGGAAAACCGATTCGCTGCCGTGGAAACCACAACCGACGTAAACCAGAACCTCGAAAATGTGGTTCGGATCCTCAGGGAAGAAGATACGAGATTTTGTGAAATGCAGCGTAAGGGCAGGAAGTCGAAGCTTTCAGAAAGGACCCTAGGGCTGATGAAGAAACGACGTGAAAACCCACCTGTCACTTTGTCGGCAAAGCGGACTCTAAACCGAGAGATCAGTAAACTCGTACGACACGACCTCCGGTGCTCCAATACTCTTTCAATTGAAAGAGCGATCGAGCAGAATCGGGGGTCAAAAGTTCGTACAATCTCTTGGAAGAAGCCACCTGACAAAGTTGACCACAGAAAGTGGAGAAATCGTTGCTTCGAAGCCGGCAGTCCTTTTGGAAGTGGAAAGCTTTTATGGTCGGTTACACGCTTCGCATGTATCTCGACCTGATCCCGAAAATGAGGACTCTAGAGCCACATTAATATGGCACCATAGACCACATCCACACAGTGCGGCAGATTATACAGAAGACCGAAGAATGCCGTAATCAGCCCCTGTGTCTAGCATTCGTGGACTGAAAGCCTTTGACTCGATCGAGATCTGGTCTGTTCTGGAGTCCCTGCAGAGTTGCCAAGTAGATTGGCGATACGTGATGAAATGTCTCTACGAAGCCGCTACCATGTGCGTCCAAGTACAGAATCAGCAAACAAGGCCCATAATACATACATATTATACATAGTATACACATATTAATATGATAAGCTGAACAGCCTACATTGGTCACACGTTTAGAAGTGCTGTAGTAAAATGATTATTAAAAACACACCAACGAAAGGAAAAAAACAAAACAAAATATGAAAGAATACAATTGCCATATCTACACTATCACAAAGCCTTAGGCAGGGACTTAAATACCGATAAAATTCAGTAACGTTATCAGCGCAAGTGCGAGATAACGTTATTTTTGACAGAAACGATATTATGCAAAGCTTTGCATGTGTATAACGTTATAATTATTATGTTACGTTATATTGTAAATTTAACGTTTCTAAGATATTGTTTTCAAAAATTATAATGTTATTGTGCATAATTCTATGCCATCTCTTTTACTCAATACTGTAAACTTTTTAGATCTAGAGTATTCTAGAGCTGCTCTAAAGCTGTTGCAGCGCGCAATGTTTTGGGGTCGTCTTTACGTACCTGTTTTTTTATTCTGAATGGAGGAGCTAATGTCAAATACCTATCGCTAGAAACTAAACACACAGACAGAAGAATATTGGAACAAGCCGTTAGTGAAGAAGTTATTTGAGATTTATTTGGTACTAGGTATTATTTATTTTCGCTACCTACTTAGTACCTACTACCGTTTCGTGTTCTCACATGCGCTCTTGGCGACAACGTCGCACTTAGACAGGTATATAGACACTTAACTTAAGCGCTAATAATAAAATACTATACTTCGATAGCTTTTATGTAGGTATATGGGCTAAAGTAACAATTTTGCTATTTTTACGTTTTGATGTTAAATGCTTTCTTTAACTATATTTCATGCATCAAAAAGTTAATAATTTTAAATTTTTTGTTGCAGTTAAAGGTCTCATGTAGCATAATTTTAATGTACATGGTAAAATAATTAATTAGGACCTTTTATACTAATTAGTTAGAAATAATAAACCTTTTTTTAACGTGTGGAAACCCCGGGGTTTGCGGCGGGACAGTGTGTGGGAATCGAACCGACTAAAGGGGTCCGGAAACAGCTGATATTATAACATCCGGACCCCTCCCAGCGTCTGCTTACAATATCGCGGGCAACACCATTGGGTCAACTTTCTATTTAGGCGACGTCCGGCACACGCAGACGTCACCCCCTCGCGACTGGCCACTATAGCGGATGAAGGAGAAAACCCGTCTCGCTCAGGGAAGCATGAGGCGCTGGTAAGCGCGCCTGCGCTGCCCAGTTCGCCGACGGTGAATTGGGTCCAAGTGGAGGTCGTCCTCCCGGGCCCTCTCCGCCGCCCTCTTCTGCTAGAATGATGCGACCGCGGTAAAATATGTGTCACTATCGGCCATGGAGCGTATGATGGCCGGTAGCGAGAGATCCCCTCCAATGACTGCAATGTGGACCCGACACTGCGACGCCTAGGCAGAAAAAATTGCCAGCGTATGCTGAGCCGAGTCCTCACTGCAATCGCAGTGGTGACAGGCGAGACTCAATTGCCTCCTAGCGACCGAGTGTAGGTACTTCTCGAAGCAGCCGTGTCAACCGGAAGAAAATGGGTGCCGTGCTGCCGCCCTGCCCACTTGACGATCACTGGCTGGAGCCGATGATGACCGGCTGGACAGGAATAATATACCTACACTAGCTAACCCGCGCGAATTCGTTTGCGTTTTTCAAAAGGAATACATTTTCCTATCGCTCCGTAAAGTTATATAGGCCATAGCCTTCCTCAATAAAAGGGCAACACTAAGGATTTTTTCAATTCGAACCAGTAGTTCCTGAGATGAGCTTTGAACCAAACAAACAAACTCTTTAGTTATATAATATTTGTATTTCAGATTATTAATATGTGTAGATGGTCAGTCAAAACTTTTTTTTTTTCTTTGTTTTGACAACAGAGGAAAAAATTGCGTCCAACTGTTGGCCTCTAAATGTTTCTCCTGCGTTTAGTATGAAAAGTACATACTGTCACTCACTACGCACACGTTGCTTTCATATTTTGTGTCGTTTATTAAGACGATTTGTGGGCTAAATGTGTGTATAGGTAAATTTTAAAGAACAATCTCAATAAATTTAAAAAGTTACCTAACATCGGTAAGTACCATTGTTTCGTTGCTGTTTCAGCCACTGAAGCCATTTTTTTATTTCTAAAGTAAATTATTATTGTGTTCGCCATTTTGTACGTGTTAAAGTAAATATTTTTGAGTCATTTTTGGCAGGAGTATAATTCATGGATTCACGTTAACTGCGATGGCCAGTGCAAAGGTCTCGGGTTCGATTCTCGGATCGGACAAAATGTACTACTGCAAATATTTGTTTCGGATTTTGTGTGATTTCTTCATATAATATGTACGAGTTTGCAAAAAATATATATAATATAATAGTTAATTTAGTCAATCTAGCTTTCATAGTACAAGCGTTACTTAGTTTCAGGCCAAATGGTGATGTTAGTGGAAAAAAAAACTAATATCACGTGTTAACCAAGACGTTCAGGTACATTTAAATACTTTGAACCCATGTTTATTTGTTGTTTTTTTTAATGTATTTTTCTAGATTAAAGATATATTCAAAACTGTTTTAGTTTTCCCCTATTTAAAGAAAATTTTCTACAACTGGCATCGTTTATGCACGCACACTAGGATAGCAGAATGATGTGACAAGGGTGTCGGACGAAGCTGTCACGCACACTAATATTGAAAACTCGACTCATTTCTTTTGCAGCGCGATGTTCTATCCAGACATATTAATGATCTAAGATTAGTACATATAGTTTGATAGGCACGTTTCGTATTTCGATTCTTGAATAAACTCGTTTGTTCTGAGGGAAGAGTATGAACACGCATTGTCGTGGTGCAGCATAATTCCAAGGAGACCGGTCTTTGGTCATCTCGCCTGCATAGTCTTGAAAACTTTTGACAATGCCACTGTAATGTACCAGAGTTAACAGACTTACAATTCTCTAGGATTAATGTTGCAAGATATCTCCTTAAAAAAAAACTACACACCATTTTTTGCCAATGTTCCGCGGTCTTTGCAATTTTGTTGGCAACTGGCCATCTGGAAACACCCATACAGAGGAACGCTTCTTGCTTTCCGGATTATATTGATATATCCATGTTTCGTCGCCAGTAATGATTTCAGACGTCTTGACCTCCCATTTTCACAACCTAGACGCATCTCACGACACCATTCCACACGATCTTCTTTTTCCGTTTCGGAGAGCAAAGAGGTATCTAAAGACAACAAAGCTTCCTTATTCTAAGATTTCGTGTAATATGGTGTGAACACCAACCGAACTGATGCCTAAGATTTTGTCCCTGATGATTGATGTCCCTGTATGTAGTCCGTGAGTCATCTCGCACAAGCATCTCAGTAGACCACACATTTTGTAGGCGTTGTTTAAAGTTTAAAGGCATGTTTAAAGTTGTTAAAAGTGACGAAATTCCGAAAATTTTAAGAAAAATTCAAATAAAAAAAAAAACCTAGGGGCTTAGGTGAAATCCTTGGTGTTGAGTAGGACATAGACGACCTCACCTACCCCCCTCCTTGATTTTAATAACAAATAGACTGTTAACACCATTTATTTACACGTAACAACTAGCCCTGGCTTACCATTGTACAGATTCTGCCTAGTTTGGGATCAGGACGGCCGTGTGAGAGATCTGTGCGGTTATTATTATTATAATTCCTTCATCATCATCAACAACAGCCATTAATAGCCCACTGCTGGACACAGGCCTCTCCTTAGAAAAAGGTTTTGGCCTACTATACCACGCTGGTCAGACGGGTTGGTACAGGGTTTGTTTCAAGTTTTCCTTCTCTTTGCAGTGCTGTTGTCCTCCGTAGTTTGCTCCCTTAGTCGACTGTTATGACACCCACGGTATGAACAAATACCCTTGTTCGTATTAAATACGCTCAATATTCTTAATCCGTCACGACGCGGATATTATCATTCCTACTCACTTTCAACTCTATGCAAATTATTCTAACTTTAATGTCTATTTTGACTGGAATCTGTACATACTTAATCCCTCTATGACTTACCAGTCTAAAAAGGAAGTTAATTCCTAAAAACTCTAATACTAAACTCCACTCCTAATACTCTAAATCTATGATAACTGAGAACTTATATGTACCTACGTGTCAGCATTACAGTCTAATAAAGTCTAATTTGTATAATATTTTCACCTATTTATTATAAGTTGACCCGCTTTAAGATACAAACGATGTGTGCATGTCTCCAACATGTTCCATACCAAACGATCAAGGTCTTTTGTATTAAACAGATCCAGTATAATAAAAATTAATTGACGATATGGTACCAAGCGTGTCATTCAGTAGGTACCGTTTACGTACTGATTGTTTGAATGGTTCGTTTGCATAATAATTATATATCTGGGTCTCTGTCTCTATAGGTTAGAAAAAAATCTTATTTTTAACCTTTATAAAAAAAATATTTTTAAAATAAATGGCTTATACTACTAGTTTATGAAATTTGTGAGATCGAATTTTGAACGAAATTTTATTACGAGAATTTGCCCTCTGATCACCGCACCCTCTGCAGTCCCTGCGCTCTCGTGTTTTAAGGCACTGATATACATTTTTAACTATTTATAATGCAGCGATTAGAATAAAATAAACCTTCATAAATCTCGTATCTAGAGATTTGACATTGTCAGATTGCATTGTATCATGAAAATATATTAATTTTTGTATTGTCCTCGACGATATATATCGACAGATTCTTCGATATGATAAGAGCAACACCGATAATAATTATTACATAAAGAACAAGATGTCCAAACGTCTATCAGTCTATAATCTGTAGAAAAGCACTTCAAATACCTTGTGCCTGAAATCGAAACACGAAATCTGCCGTGCATAGACTATAATACCGTTAACCCTCATCAGGTCGATATTTAGTTTTTAGTTCCACCTTAATCAGAAAAAAAAGGTCTATCGATCTGTATTTACGGTTTACTTTTATCTATTTTTGCTCTCGAGATAAAGATACTTAGTTAAAATGCCGTTATAACATTTTTTTTTATATGTGTGCAACTCAAAAACGCAGTTAACTATATTTCATAACCCAAAAAGCGGTTAAGAGCCCTTAGTTTTTTTGTAGTTGTAATTTTTATGTGTTACATAACTAAATTGTTATTAACTGATTTTTGTACTCGGTAGTGTCGTTAAAACACTTATTTTTTTGTAGATTAGCATTCTGTTATTAAGAATGTAGCTACTCCAACGCTATAAAGCCGTTGAATAAAAAAACTACACAAATGCGGTTAAAATCAAAATAAAATTTTGATGAAAACAGATTGAAACACAGAAACCTGTAACAGCGCGATTGTCATCAAAACGTAAAAGATATCCCACTTCTTTACGCCAACGGAGTGAGGGATATACACCATCAGTATGAACCTAGATTGTAAACTTTGATTTTCCTTGGAACGCAAAAAAAACATAAGTAATTATAATATAAGGCAATTATCTGGCATGTCTTGACTAAAAAACATGCAATTGTTCATCATTTAAACAAAGATAATTGCCTTTTTTTTTAAATTTTATTCGTTACTGTTTTTAGCAAAAACAAAAGAATTACTACACTTACAATACTTTTATTTGATGCAATATCTTTGCAATATAGACTTAAAAGTTAGCTTACAGAGATCTTTGTACTTTACGAACATGCTGACTTTTAGATTCTTTTAATGCTTGTTCCAGTTTATTAGTTAAGTGTTGTAAGTTTGGTAAATCACACTGCAATAAAACGTGACTAACAATATTCTGACAATGACTAGCAGCTTTCGCTTCTTGAATACTAGAATCTATATAAATTTCAGACATATTTCTGGCATCTTTCGTTTTACTTAAACCAATTTTGTTACTAGTTTCAATATGTTGTCCATAGTTTTTTGCTTCCATGATCATAAAATCCATTGCTATTACTGGTTTCACATCAATGTCGTGATTTCGTGAGGCTACCTGTAACGAATAAAACTTTTGAGAAAAATCACTAGATGTTTATATAATTCTGATACCGTCATTTAGATATATCTTTGCAGACTACAAATCAAAACAAATTAAACCGTTATAGGTCTAATTAAGCTGGAAAGAGATGTGTTGAATATGCTTAGAGTTACAACGTAATTCATCATTGGTATTTTTTTAATGCAGCAATATACAGACGAACCTGACTATAAGCAATACTTACGTACGAGTTGGTTTGATCAGGTTCTTTCGAATGCTTTCAAGTAATGCAATATAATTCAAGGGTGTAAAACGGTGGTTATCAAATGGCAAATCAAAGCTTTTTATTATCAATTGGTAACCATAGCGTGGAAAAATAAAATTACCGAGAATGAATTAAAAGTTGCGTTAAGAACATTGTTTACATTTATTTTTAAATGATTTTGCTCAATTTATCAGTCACAATTGCCAAACTTTTAAGTAATTGTATTATTTGTTTGACGATATGTAAATTTAATAATTAATTTAATAAAGTTTTGAATTCATGTTCAGTATCTTTTTATGATTTTTTATGTTTCTATCATTATATCTTTCTATCATTTTATTGCAACTGTGTTATTGTAGCGGTGCTGCATTTTTTTCATTACCGTTTAAATTCAGCAGAAACGGCCTGTGGGAAATGAGTTCAAAATCAACTGATTCTGATTCGAAGTCATGGACACGGAATGATAACATGATTTGGGTAACAACAAATGGGAACAGTAGCCCTTTTGGGGCTGCGCGGAAGAAAGCTCTAAAAAATTACCTAGAAGATGGACGAAGTCAAAGTCCCTGCTTCGCAAACAGCAGACGTGAACTGGCATAGATTTCTTTTCATACATACATATGATTACCCCAGTATTACCGATTAGTTAAGCAGAGGTTGTCTATACCTGGGAGATTAAGCACTCTAGAAGACAGGGCTCAATCACTGGGTCGAAGAAGTCAGTGGAAAGTATTCGTCGTCTTCATTTTCGAAGCGAAATAAAATGTTAAATATTCGATACATACATCTGCTCCAGACGAAGAACCAAAAATTTATTTTAAAGGATAAGCATCAATTTGCAATTGCTGCCGAAGTCTCAATAGGAGGCAGGAATATTTCCGGCAAGTACTCGAAATGTGTGAAATATTGTCAAATAACCAGAATATTTAATAGTTTATTACATATTTTATATTTGTATTTTAGATTATATTGCATAATCTTGTGAATGTGTCAAAACTAATTGATTAATGTAGGTACTAAATGTGCATTGTTTTGGTATTTATGTAGAAAACAAGCATTTTATTACTGGATTTGTTCATAAGTGATCAATGTTTCAGTTTATTTTAATGTTTCAGAGAAATATTAATTGTGTTCATTACCCTGTGGTTCCTAAAAGCTAAAAATAGAAAAAAAATGGGTGTCTTTTTTTATTTTCAGAGGATTTAAAAAAAAGGTATCATGGATAACCTGTGTTACCAAGTTCTCGACAAAACTCTTTTATTCTAAACAGATAATATGTAAATAACAAAAACTTTTAAGACAAAATAATTAGCTTATTATAAAGTAGAGAAATCTTCGCTCAGTTAATAAACAGCTCCCACAACTTCGACTTCGTGAACTCTTCGTTCTATGTTTAAGCAGTACTACCCTTTTTTTTTCCGTGCGGAAATCCCCTCGGATACCACCTGTCGGTGGCATGTCGTACTCGAACCGACTAAAACCGCACGCCGTCTCGTTTACTAATAGCCGGGGAACCAGGTATACCCTAGAAAGGAAGTCCCTGGTGCCCCGACATACCTCGGGTCATCTACAGACGAGTAGACGACCCCGCCCCGTGTGGGAACCCTATGTTCCCTGTGCTCCCTGGAAGCGAGCGCGAGCGAGCGCTCGCCGCCACCCCGGCCTACTTCTGCTAGGGTGACAGATGGCCTTACCTGTCACCCCCAGGCCTGCGCTTATGGAGGACGGAGGTCGTTCTGCGACCTCCGGCGCCTGATTCGCCTGCGGTACCTAGCCCGTTCCCGGGCCTGGCGGGCCGGGAGAGTTCTAAACCTCTCCCGGTCCCGCTCCGCCGTCTCCTTCGCGAGCATAACTTGCTCGCAGAAGGAGACGGCAGAGTTCCACGCACTCTCGCTCCGCACGATAAGCAGTACTACCCTGGAATGCACTCTTGCACGAAATCAGGTTGTCCACAAACCATTTTAATTTCACAAAAAGGGATATGATCTCCTCCTTAATGAAATGACAGAACTATCTAATCCATAGTTTACCTTATATTCTGGTATTCATAGTGTATGAATATAATATTTCTGTGTTTCTATATTAATATATGTATGTGTATATATGTGTATTTATGTTGTGTTGTATGTTTAAGTTTAGTATTATATATATATAGTATAGTAGTAAGTATTGAACTGTGTATATTTTCATTGATTATATACATGATATGTAACCTCTGTGCATCTATGTTACAAAATTTCTACCCTACCCAAAGATAAGCTGGAAGAGAATACCCCAGGTATTAAGTTTAACTATGTACAAAAGTGCAAAAAGTTAAATAAATATATGTAGAACATAACACCTTTGTTAGAATATACTTACTTGAATCTCAAATCGCCAAGCTAAGTCCTGATAAGTGGGATCCTTTTGTTGCAACAAATACAAAGCATCTGATAGTTCTGTTTTTTTAGTGTTGTATAACTTTGCCAAAACCTCTTGTTGTTCTGTTGAAAAGCCTGCTATAGCCATTGATGACTTAAAATCCGATTCTGATAACTAAAGAATAAATATTATTAATTAAAATTAACTACATATTAAGTATTATGTTTGGGATTTCAATTTCTATAATTTTTATTTTTATTACTTGCCTTTAATTTGCTATCAAAGTAAACTACTGTAATACTTAAACTTAAAAACTTGATTTTAAATTGGAAGAGTACTTACATTTAATCTACATGCCTCTACTATAAGATACACCAAGGCATGAACCATATTTTGTACAGCTGTTACAGTTATGTCAAGCTTTTCTGAAATATTATAAATAACTATAATCGGTCACAGAGAGCTTACTCTAATAACAAAGTTATGCTATGTAGTGCACACAAAGTTATAATACCAAATTGCTAACCATGCATCTAGAAAAATGTATTCACAAACGTACCTGCAGCTATATTGTATTTCTTATGATTAGCACCATTATTTAAGTAATCCAAAGCCAATTTGCAAAAATCAATTAGCACTGCAAAGATAAAAATATAAACATTTATTCAACTTTGATAACATTTGCCTCACTAAAGTAGAAAAGATACCTTGTGTGGAATGTGGATGTAATAAGCTAAGATGTTCCTTTTGCAACTCGCTTAAAAATATTATCATTTTCTTTTTGTCTTAGTAATCTAATTACACTACAACCTTAAAAACACAATTTCCAACTAACTAACTTATCATTCATATATCTATATTTCACATGTCACTTTGACTGCTGTCATCTTATCTAACCACAGAGTACTATATTTCTTGTTAGTCCTTTATTTGATTAATGATGAGTGAAAGCGATGCGTTTTAGTCGATTATTCCGAGGCTTCAGTCTCTTGATTTCACTCGATTATTTTAACTTGATGTTTGTGATCAAAGTGATGCTTTCGAAGCTCCGCCATCGACACAAGGTCCAGTAAAATCTATTGAAAATTTCATAAAATTTTACCCTATAAATTTAAAAAATTATCTACACCAAAAACAAAAACAATTAAAACTCTAAAATGTATGCATTAGAAGTCACGTTTTATGTCAGTCATCTATCGATTAGATAGGAAATCATTACTTTTCATCTCAGAATTTATTTTGAATTGTCACTTGTCAGTCATTCAGCGCCATCTATCGAATAGATAAGAAATCATTCCTCAAGGAGATTTTACCAATGTATAAATTGTTTTAATTAGAAACTAACTGAAAAATATGTAGGTAATAGCCGCTTTCATAGACGGCGTTGTAATTAAAATCGTGTCGAATCAGTTTTACTCGATCGTCACAACTTCGTTCCTATCGGGTGTCCCACGACACTACACGGCTTTTTTTTTCTCTAAAACTCCACTGTTATTTTAAAAGATAAATACCAAAATTAATAATTTCTCGTGAATGTCTCGTGGGTGTCACTTTTAGATATGATATATTTTCGAACGCAATTTATTATTCTGTGACGTTTCTGGAACGTTACCTATATACAATGGCGGACACACAACGTGTTGCATAATAAGTTTTATTCATCTGTGAATATGAATTAGAATCACTTCTATCCTACTCAGTTGATATTTATTAGATGATCTGATGTAGGGTTTGAGACTAGCTAAATTATAATTACTAGCTGTTGCCCGCAGCTCCGTCTGCAGAAATTGTATTTGCACTATTTTAAAAATTTGCCAATTTGCCATACAATTTTCTATATTTTTCTTTCAGTAAGAACCTTCTACAAAGTATTAAAAAACTTTCAAAAATCGATTAATGATATCGGTCAAGTCGATCTCGAGTTAGTTAGTTTTATGAATGCAGTTGAGAAAAATGCAATATTACATGTAAATAACTGGGTGGGTAAATGAATCAGATGTTCCTTGTTTACACCCAAGGAACACCTGATTCATTTTATAATCCTAATGACTAATACCAGACAGGACTATTAAAATAATTTAATGCATTCCATCAAGAGCATTTTATTGTCAGACAGTGCTTTTAATATTCTGTAGATACTTGGAAGCTTCCTCCGATAGCATATTTCTCAATAATTCACTTGAAAATGAGTTAAGCCGTTAATAAATAATTGTATGATAAAATTATTAATATATACTTGAAACATATTTATTTATTTATTTATTTATTAAAAACAATTACAGTGTCTTTACAGGATTTATCCCAAAACGATACTGTAAGTAAAAACAGTAAGTAACAGTTATTTATATATAAAAAGTTATTTATATGTAGGTGTAATATTGTTTTAATTAATAAAAACCAGGTTATACCCATTGACAACAAAAAATTGATGATAACTTCTAAACATCACAAGATGTGGATATGGTATCTTGTATATAGGGCAGTAGTAGACCCCTATTTAGGTATCTTTAACTTTTCCAAATACAGTGGATTACTTGAGAAAAAAAATAAAAAGCAAAAGAAAAACTTGTTTTTAAACAAATTGCGAGATTAATAATTGTCCTAAAATTTAAAGCCTTTAATGCTATTCCAAATCGCATAGGTTTTATTTGATTCAGTTTTCAGCTCAAATTATTTCTTAACTTTATCCGGGTGAATTATTACACCATGAAAATGGCTTAAACACACTCTAGCTGTTTTTAGTTAGTTTATTAATGAAGTTTATAAAACCGCGTATGCTACAGAGCTGAGTCTATTGAACAATGTGTGGGCCCCACTGCAATTTAGAGTCTAGAGTTTTACCCAAAAAACTTAGTGGTGTCCACAAGATCCAACTCCTTTCCATTTATCAGAACACTGGTTTTTACTAGCTTAACGAAACGAAAGAAAAAGGTTAAAAAAAGGTGAAAAAGAAAAATCTAATACATTAAGTTTTTTTCTCATTTATAAGTAATTATTAACATCGGCAAATAGCACTATTTCCTGATTTTCTTTTATCAGATTGTGTAGGTTATTTATATAAACAAGAAACAAAAACGGCCTGAGTATTGAGTGGCCCCATAGTGGCTCGAACCCGAAGGACCTTTGTCCATTGACTTTCACTATCTCGATCTTATTACCCAAATAAAAGAAAAGAAGATCCAAAGCAATATTCCTTAATCCATAGTGATGCAATTTTCTGATCAATGTTTCATGAAACACGCCATCGAATGACAAAACTTAGACAAATCACAAAACACACCCACCAAATATACTTTCGAGAATTGTTTGATATATAGAATATTGTTTACACTAAAGTGAGTTTGCAGTTGATCAAGTATCATTTTCTCAAAAAATTTACTGAAAGTAGGTAACACTGAAATAGGTCTACAATTTGTAGGATTAATTTATTTAATTTAATTAATTTGTAGGATTCATTAGGTCAGCAAATACACCACATTCAATGCTCTTATTGAAAATTAAGGTCAACTCTGACGCATCTACGCTAATAGTAAACTGCCCTACGAACGTTCGATTTCTGCTGCTAGATAGCTTTAAAAATGATCGGAATGTTTAGTCACTCCGATAAATGAGTAAACCAGGTATTCTTTTGTCTAGCGTTTGCAAATGCAGCTCATGCGTGAAATCACTATGTATATATCTCTTAATCTGTGGTGAAATCTAATAAATGATACCTTTTAAATGAAACACATAGGAATATATTGAGCAAGAATAAAAAATGATGTGGATTTGACGGGTTAGGCGATAGGTCTAGTGTCTCTATGGTTGTCAATTTCTGACTGACGTAGACGTAGTTGCTTACGAGTTTTTCAATTTTGTAATTTTGTTGACATGTTTCTTTAATTTTACTTAGATTAATTGATAACTGGATCTTAATTAATGGTCATTAAAAAAGAAACAGCAATATGGCTTTGAAAAAAGTCAAGGGGAACTTCGAAAGAATGTTCGATAAAAATCTGACTGATTTAGTACGAGGAATCAGGAATAACAAAGATAATGAGGTACGTTTTTCTATCATCGCGAAGTTTTAATATTGAATTAAACGTATAGATTTCTATTTGCCATTCCAAACTCATCTGGTCTTAGTTGAGTTAAGAATTCATGAGACATAATTTTTCATATTTCGTGTCCCTATGCAGACACATCCCTAAGTTCACAAATTAATTTATTAAATTATTGTTACAAATATTATTTTCAATAATATCGTATTTCTGTCGAAAGTCAAACAAATTGTTTTCAATAAAATATAACCAATTTATTTGATACGCATGTAAATACTGCCAAAATAAGTATCTCGATATTCTTTCCTGTTGATTCAGCCAGTATCTGTTTCAATTCTTTATGTTCGAGTGTATATATTATATTTACTTAAGTGACAAGTGTATTTTTATAGACTGAGACTAATTAAAAAATGGTTTTGTAATGTTTTAATTAAAATAAATTAACCAACAGATCATATTATGTATATTACCTACTTGAATTCTTCAATTTTTTTTAGTCCAAGTATATAGCACAATGCATGGAAGAAATAAAAGTGGAATTACGACAAGATAATATAGCAGTCAAAGCTAATGCTGTGGCTAAATTGACATATGTAAGTAGATCTTGATATCATTCTATAGTCATTGAAACTAGTAGGTATGAAACTGATTATCGCATGCAAGCGGCTGCTCATGTAATATAAACATTCCCTTATCTATATTAACAATTTTACAACATTGTTATAAGCTATTAAAAGAATTATAAAACAATTTATTTACTTGCTATAAATGACTATAAAGTAAAATAAAAAAATATGAGGGTTGTTTTACTAAACAAAGATATATTTAAATGTTTTTAATATTGATAAAAACTTCACAAATGATGGTTCTGGAAATTATCAAAAATACTTTTTAACACCCTCATCAATATGTAATTATTTCATATTGAATAAGGAGGCCTCAGCACACTGCTAGCTCAACAATCTCAAGTGGTTTGATGTTATCAGTAATGACATAACACAACATATATAATTAGATGATAATGAGTATTCTATATATGAATAATTTATTTCATCTCATTTTTATATTTAGTTTATGCTGATGAGCCATAATTTATTTCAAACTTGGATCTACTCATTTTTGTAATAGTAAGTTGGCTTTAAAAGAAAGCCTCATTCATTAAATCTACCTCTCTATAAAAATGTATCTAGTTTTAAATAAAAAAATATTTAAATGCGATGTGTGCAAAAAAAAATGTGCAATGATTATTTGGTCATTAATACATTCTACCTTATATTTATTTCAGCTCCAAATGGTAGGATATGATATATCATGGGCCATATTCAATATAATAGAAGTAATGAGCTCCAACAAGTTCACTTACAAACGCATTGGATACTTAGCAGCTAGTCAATCATTCCATGCAGACTCGGAATTATTAATGCTCACAACTAATATGATTAGAAAGGATCTCAATGCACAAAATCAATATGAAGCTGGTTTGGCCCTTAGTGGTCTCAGTTGCTTCATATCACATGACTTAGCCAGAGACTTGGCCAATGACATCATGACTTTGGTTAGTATTTTTACAAGATTGTAAGGAAAATTGTACAGAAATGACAATTGTAGTTATAAGACTTTTGCTTTGCTTATTGTCTCTGTAACACTAAAAAACTTGATGAATAAATATTGTTTAAATGCATGGTGAAACAGAAAGTTGTTAAAATAAACCATTTCACACAAACTCTATTGATGTGTGTATATAAAATTTTGAAAAATGATTTTTGTTATTTAAACAATCACAATAACCTTGCAAGTTTTAGATATAAAGCAGACTGGAAAATGTGTTTTTATTAAAAATGTAATTTAGTCTAAATGTGTATTTTACTATAAAAATAGGGTTTCAAATATCTGCATATACATAGTTTTGTTTAAATTAATTAGTATAATATAATAAACTTAAGTAAGGTGAATCACAGTATATGATTAGGTGATGTGACAATATCTGAAATAGAAATCATTTATTACACACACTACAGTTACTCTATTTATATCTGCGTTGGAGACACCTACTCGAATTACGTTATTTACGCATTTATTATTAACAGAATTTCACATGCTGTATGTATCTAATTTCAAACAATAGAAAGAAGAGGAAAACATTAAAAAAAAATAATAATAAAGTATTTACCTCTATTTAAATAATTTATACATATATTTTTTAGATGAGCTCAACTAAACCATATTTAAGAATGAAAGCTGTTCTTATGATGTATAAGGTATTTCTGAGGTATCCAGAGGCCCTCAGACCAGCTTTCCCAAAGTTGAAAGAAAAATTAGAGGACCCAGATCCAGGTAACTATTATTTTTTAGTCTAATATAATGGGTGTTTGTAGGAGTTAAAAAACATTTCTCAAAGAGATCTCATTAAAAAATGAGATAAGTTATTTATTACGAGGGGTGATCAATAAGTAATGATAATCAATATGAAACAGAACTATTAGATTAAAAAAAGTATTTTATTTTTCAACATAGTCTCCTTGCAAGTTAATACATTTAGTGTATCTTTTTTCTAAGCCCATGATTCCCTTAGAAAAAAATTCTTTGTCTTGGCCCTCCCAAAATGCCTCTACTGCGGCCATCACTTCACTATTGTCCTCAAATTTGTTGCCCCGGAGGTGTTCTTTGAGCCGAGGAAAGAGGTAGAAGTCACTGGGAGCTAGGTCTGGCGAATAGGGAGGGTGTTCGAGCAGTTCGAACCCCGTTTCTTCAATGGCAGCCATCGCAACTGCGGCTTTGTGAGCCGGGGCGTTGTCTTGGTGAAACAGCACTCTAGCGCGCAGTTTACCGCGTCTTTTTGACTTAATAGCTTCTCGCAATCTTCTTATTTGGCCTGCGTAGTAAGAACCTGTTATAGTGGCCCCCTTTTCCAAATATTCCACCATAATAATTCCTTCTGCATCCCAGAAAAGAGACGCATTAACCTTTCCCGCTGAACTTGACACTTTGAATTTCTTCGGCGTTGGTGAGGAAGCTCGTTTCCAAGTCATTGATTGTTGTTTGGTTTCGGGATCAAAGTGGTGGATCCAGGTCTCGTCCATGGTCACAAAACGCGACAAAAAAAATTCTTTATCGGCCTGGAACTTTTGAAGATTCACCCTCGAAATGTCGACTCGTTTCTTTTTTTGCTCGTCGGTTAACATTCTCGGTACCCAACGCGCAGAGACCTTTTTCATATGCATTTTGTTGACAATGATTTTTTGAACGCTGCCATAGGAGATCCCTGTGACCTCAGCTACATGCCTTACGGTCACCCTTCGATCGGCCAACACGATATCTTCCACTTTTTTGACGTTTTCTCCAGTAAGGGACGTGGAAGGGCGTCCCTCGCGATGTTCATCTTCAGTGGAGGTTCTGCCAGGCTTAAATTCCTTTGCCCAGCGTGCGACTGTGGAATATGGAGGAGCAGACTCCCCCAATGTTTCCTCTAAGTCGCTGTGTATGTCTTTGGTAGACATTTTTTTCAGGCAGAGGTACTTGATGACAGCTCTTATTTCATTTTTCTCCATTTTGATGTTTTCTCTTCGACAGTTCGTATTCAAATGAATGTATCTCCCGGTAATGGTGTCCTATTTATACATTTTTTTGAAGCTGAAGTAGTGGATATATAAGCAAGCAGAAAAAAAATAATTTGGGTTTTTGTGCGTTCTAGAAATACTCGATTATCATTACTTATTGATCACCCCTCGTAATTAAATTGGTCATATTGTAGGAGCGACTACTGGAGGATTATGCCTTTGCATTATATTAATCAATTTAAAAACATGGTTTTCGAAAACTATTCATTCTTTCAGAAAAAAAACTACAGAAATCGAAACTTTTTTTAATTAATGATTTCTTTTTATTATAGCAACTATTTTCCATTCCGTTTCCGTTATGTTGATTATCTATATATCTCATGGCCTGATCTTACAATTTATATGTGTCCAAACATTGCATGAAGTGGTTGTATTTTATGGTATATATCCTTTAAAGATGAATGTTTCATTTGACCATATCTAGAGTATTTAAGACATGCTTGATATAATAGATAAAAAATATTATATAAGAATCTTATAATGTATATTGCTCTTTAAGTGGTTGTAAAGACAGCGATATTTTACTGCACTTTCATATGCAGTACACACACAGCACAAGCATATTATACTATTTATTCACCAGTGAATCATAAACATTCTTTATAGTCCCGAAAGTGATTGGAGAAAGATTCGACCTTGACATACTGCATAATGTTGTGATAAAATATGAGATAAATTTATTTTACTTTTTATCTATTTCAGGCGTTCAATCGGCGGCTGTTAACGTAGTATGTGAATTAGCAAGAAAAAACCCCAAAAACTACCTCTCTTTAGCTCCTGTTTTCTTCAAACTTATGACCACATCCACTAACAATTGGATGCTGATAAAGATCATCAAATTGGTATGGTTTTGTACTTCAATATATTATTCATCTTTGTTAATGAACTTGTTCTTGCTACATTAATAATAAAGAATAAAAAAAAAGATAAACAAACATATACTTTAAAATTGTTTAAATTACTATAAAATTGATAAGGCATTGTATTGACATTTTGTATACTAATAATGTTTATTGCTAAATTCTATTCTATTCTAAAAGAATGAGAATACGAACAGATGAATCTGTAATATTTTGACTGTTTTATTAGGAATAAATTAATAAAGCCTCAATTCTTCCCTCAACACCTCATAATATATTATATGAATGTTCCAGTTTGGTTTAATGACTCAGTATGAACCAGATATTGGAAGAAAAATAACCCAAAGCCTCATAGATCTAATTTGCAGGTACAACTAGTGAACTTTACAAAACAGAGTAACAGAAAGAGCTAGTTTCATTCACCACTCCTCACCATCAAAATTTTAAACAGTTTAGTTAGTACTACACACTTACTATACACATACTGGAATACTTAGACCATACAGCTTGTTTATGAAATTAGTGGACTGAAATTACATAAAAAAAATATCCAAATGTGGTTGAATGTCAAAAAATAAAAAAAATATTTTAAATCCTAACATATGTATGATATTTCCCTTCACTCTAAAGTATATAGTACGTACCGACTCGTTACCGCATTAAATAATAAAAAAGTGTAATACGCTATTCTCACTAGACGGTCAATATCAGGAGTGTAGAGCACAAATCCAAACTTTTAGTGAACAACATTGTATTTGATTGTTGTTTGTTAAATAAAATTTAGCATTATTTTTTTCCACATAAAAGTTAAATAGAACAATATTTTTTTCTGCTCGGCCGTTTGATGCCTTGCCGTGCCATCTAATTGCCTAATCCTTACAGAAACTGGGGTTAGGCAGTTTTATATATATATACATATATATACATCGTGAAATTGTAGTCGCCGTCCATATTGACACAGAAGAATCTTTAGTTAAATTTATAAGAAACCCGTATCTTACTTTAGTATCACATGATAAAAAAATATTGAGTAATTTGTCTCAAAAGCTCACAATTTGTAGACACACTGCACTCGGTATGCGCGCAAGTGTCAATCACCTCTCCATCGGTATCGCATACGTCGCTACATTTAATTGATAAATAAAGTATCTAACATAACTTCCAAATACTAAAACTTCACTTAATTAAAGGGCGCTTTTGAAATAAGCAAAAAATACATTAATCTTTAGTGATATGTACAGTAATTAATAAAAAAAACAATTATAGGTTAACTTACCACTACTGTTTTACATGTATTTTAATAAATGTTCAAAATGTAGTCTAGATCTTGTCTAACGACGTGTGGGTTGTGATTTGATCAGCAATGTTCGTTATGTTGGTTGTACAAACCCACACGAGTAAACAAGGCCTCGTCTGTCCATAAAATATTGGCACCAGGTAAGGCATCTGTTTCTTGTAAGTCTTTTACTTTTTGATAACGGTAAGGGTGCAAGCCAGCGGTGTTTATCAGCTTCTATACTGCGTATTGGAGGATCTCGTACTGCTTGCTCGAGGATCCCGTTCAAAGAAGTCGAAGATTTGTTCTTTGACCTCTACCGGGGTCGGAATCACGGTACGTGAAATCGGTATTTTCATTATCCTTTTAAATTGGGTATCTGTCATCCTATTTTCATAATTAGAACATCCATTTATGGATTTAATAATTAATTTTCATTAGCGTATGTGTCTGATATTCCAGAAAAAATAAAAATTATTCGGTATTCCACTTAAACAACACCTATGAATTGGCACATCTAACTCACATTTTTTGTATTTATTTTTGCTGCTGAAAAAAGTATCAACATCAAGTGTATGACTCTTGTATAGGCTGGTGAAGAAAAGAAGTCCTACATTTAAGAATTTTCCAGAAGAATTTCATATCATCATTTAGCTATCGGTTGCTATCACATAAGCTAGTCTTATGTAGTTTCATTGTGTTTGTTGCAGTTTGGTGCCTTAACCCCATTAGAGCCTCGACTTGGCAAGAAACTGATAGAACCATTAACTAACTTAATACATAGGTGAGTCAGTTTTTGTCGAACTACGCCGGGGGCGCCACTGACTATTCTAAACTGTCGATTGCGAATAGTGATGCTTACAATGTAGTTAGTACCTACAACATAGACAGAACTGTGACGTCCTCACTAACTTTGGAATGTTGTCTCTATGGGGTGAAAGGAAATAAATGCGTGTTTCATTGCATAACAATAACTAGTTTGTAAGATGAAAGATATTAGGACTTTACACCTAGCCCAATGGTCTTACTTAACATAAAGGAAGCTTACTGCATTGCTTATTTAAAATTTTGTTGAAATTAGCTTATTTTACACAGTAGCACTTTGTGTCTTATAAACACATTAGAGCTTTGAAACACTAGATAATGCTTTCGATTTAATATAAAAACATATTTGTGTGAGATGGTCACCACTTAGCGATTTGCTAGTCTTAATGCATTGCCCACAGGTCGATCGATTACGCATTCTGTGTAACTATTAAGACGTAAGTCTTTGTGAAAAATGATTTTATTTATATACTAACTTGCATATATTTCAAATGTAGTATTGCCTGTTATACAGAATTGGAAATCCTTGTATTTAATCGATGATATCCTGAAGTCCTATACTAACATATAAACAATTTGACGTCCCAGAAACTAACTTGAAACATTACCATGCAGTACGTCAGCGATGTCGCTACTGTACGAGTGTATCAACACGGTGATCGCCGTTCTGATCAGCATCAGCAGCGGTATGCCGGGACACGCCGCCTCCGTCCAACTTTGCGTGCAGAAATTAAGAATACTCATTGAAGATAGCGACCAGAACTGTGAGTGTTTCATTACATACGTATTTTATAAATCCACTCTTTCGCACAATAGTTCAATGTTCACAATAGTTCACACTAAATAATTCAGTGATGCATAAGTATTTCTAGTTTAATCAACTGACATACAAAATATTGCAACCTAAGCAATAGGCTAATAATGACAACCGAACATCAAGCGGAACAGCCAATAGTGGCAGATACTGACATATCGCTGGACTCATAATAATATATAAACTGTTCTTCAGCGTATAGGGCTAAAACGCATTGCTATAAGGAGAAATGTTGGATCTTTTATTATAGTGTGTATGATATCTTACATCTGCAGGACAAATTGTGTATGATTTAAAAAATAGAGGTTACTCCGACATCAACAACTCGCCACATATACTTATAATAAATAGCTCATTTAACCATACTTGTTACAATTACAGTGAAATATTTGGGTCTACTGGCTATGTCCCGAATATTGAAGTCACACCCGAAGTCTGTGCAAGCTCACAAGGATCTTGTACTCGCTTGTCTGGATGACAAGGATGAATCGATAAGGCTGAGAGCTCTCGGTCTGTTGTACGGAATGGTAAGTGGCGTCGCGTCAAATATTTCCACTGTTAATCTATACAAATAAATAAAATTAAAGTCTTTGTTTGTAATGTCAAAATAATAGGTTTTTTTTCATGCTTACACGATTATTTGCACGATACCTCTGATACCTCTGCCTGAAAACCAGTTTAAATATTTTTGTCTGTCTGTCTGTTGGTGCCGGGTAATCTTCAAAACGGGTGGACCGATTTTGATAATATTTTAGTACCAGGACTAACTGAAGCTATTGTCCTCTCAGAAAAACCCTATAAAATTTTGACCTGACCGAGAATCGAATCCACTAAGGCAGCGCTTTTCAAATTCCACGCAAACGAAGTCGCGGGTACCAGCTAGTCTATGAATATCTCTAATGGCATTATTTCAAAATCTACATCTAAATGTGCGATATGAGCTATACGTACGATTGATATACGTACTATTATAAATAACCATCATTCTCCGCAGTTTCAACCGTGTTTTTACTGTCCGACTAAGAATTCCTCAATTATTCATCTACTCGATACAAAAATGCGAATCCAACCGGTAAATCCACAGATTAACACGTTCAAAGAAACAAAAAGACCCTTAAACTTTATCGTTTAAGTATAGATTGACAATCGACAACATAGTGTGTAGATAACCTTAGTGTTCCTACACATGACAAATAAGTTAACAGGATAGTCATTTATAGCCAGGCAGTCCTTTTGAATGTTTTTGGAGACTGATTTCGTATTTATGCAATATTTTGATAAGATATCCTTTATATATAAGATATGTAATTTCAGGTATCAAAGAAAAATTTAATGGAAATAGTAAAAAAACTCATGGTGCACATGGAACGTGCGGAGGGTACATTGTACCGTGACGAATTATTGACGCGTATCATTGAGATTTGCTCACAAAACAACTACCAACATGTCGTGGACTTCGAGTGGTACATCACCGTACTCGCTGAACTCACCGAAATGGAGACGAGCGCTAAACACGGTCAGTTGATTAAATGATATTAAATATTTATTAATATATCGTGCTCATTGGGTGCCTAAGGCATTCTCTACTAGTCAAGTATTGAGTGATGCAGAGAAAACACTATAAATTATGATTTATTACGGGCTTATGATAATATATAAGTATAGCGATTCGTTCACAAAACTTTCACAAGATATTAAGAAATCTGAAGTCCTTACTCTTCCTGAATGTTACTATTTTAAACCCAAAATAGCAACATGTGACCCACATGAAATATGTCAATTCTGACGGGAGCTTAAGGTGTCGAACAAACAAGTTAGATGTGTAAGTCGGCGGCAGGTCGCGTGGTGGCCGCGCAGCTGACGGAGGTGGGCGCGCGCGTGGCCGAGGTGCGCGACTTCGCGGCGCGCGAGTGCGGCGAGCTGCTCACGCACATGGCGCAGTCGTCGCCCGGCCCCGCCTCGCGCGAGGTGCTCTACGCCGCCGCCTACGTGCTCGCCGAGTACTCTCGGTACGCTATACGTTCTTATTTTAACTCCCGCTGGGGCTATTGTCGTAAGCCGTGACACATGGAACGGCTGCCGGTGCCAAGCAATTCTTTTTTTTTCTTCCCAAGTTTTTTTTCTTTAAAAAGACGCCATCCGTACAGTCAATCCGAGTACCCCCTGAGAGTCAGGGCTCAAAGGAGGCAACGCAGGTGTCGATGGGCGGTTGTAGTTACTTACCATCGGGTGTCCCGTCTGTTCGTTTATCCTCCTCCTATGACTTACATGAAGTCTGAACGAAACGGTGTTCTAGGGACGAGTGGGTGATGCAGGCGGCGATATCCCCGCTGCTGGTGTGCGCGGGGCTGGGCGGGGCGCACATGCGCGCGCGCGCCGTGTGCGTGCACGCCGCGCTCAAGGTCGTGGCCAACCTGCTGCTCAAGTACGAGGCCGCCGGGGACCGACGAAGTGCCATAGACGTTAGTACATGACTCGTCTTAACGTTTTATAAATTTCTGCACTACTATACTACACTACTGCACTAATTACTATACTTACTATTCTTTCAATAAATTGTTTGAAAATTTTGACTTATATAACTACATTCATAGATATTTCCTTCTACTATATAAATGTACATAAATTGTACAGGTAATACATTCGACGCTATCGGGCTTACGTCCGTTGCTGTTAAGTGAAGACATGGAAGTGCAGGAACGGGCTCACAACGCCGTAGCTCTGCTGAATCTCGTTCTTCGGAAGATCAACCCTGATGACCCTGAACTACCGCCGGAACATACTCCATTGTCTGATACGGGATTACTTGTGCAACACGACGAAAGGTAACACACAGAAAATATTAATTCAATAAAATTAAACTCCAATAAAGTTAGTTTTCGTAGCTTTGAAAGAAAAAGTAATTGTGTATATCTAAGTCATATCCCAACTTTATATCTCTTTATGAAGTGATCCACCACCCATTGTGTCAGTATCAGTGAGCATTCAGAACGTCCATTCATAAATGTCAGTAGGAGCAGATAGAACTTTATTGTAACTAAAGCTAAAAAGGCTATCTATGACTTTCAAATAAAACAAAGCACAAAATAATTTTAAATACTGTAATTATTATTGAAATTAAACTTCTGACGTATTATAAAGTTGAGTAAATGCTGAAGACAATTATTGAAAATAACAAGCAGTAGTGCGGACGCGGAGCAGAAAAAATGTAGTACATTGACTTGTCATGTCTCTGTCCCTCTCTCTCCCCTATTGCCGTTGCACCCGTAGCGATACGATGACGTGAGAGATTGTAAACTTTTTGATCGTTAAAAAAGCTCTGCTTTTGTACATGGGATACATTGGCATAAGTATGTTATCTGTATGTAGGTAGCGAACCATACATATCTTCATCGATTATGATGATAATTATGATGCCGAAATCAGGATGCCCACAAACCGCCTTGCATTCAAGAGGAAAGTGTGCGATCTTCTTCGGAGTGAATTAGCAGAACAGTCACAACGCTAGTACCTGACTGAGTATTTATATATTTTATTAAATTTATGTAGGTTTATGTATGTATGTGTGTTTATATATTGTGTATGTCTCTGGACCTAAATTTTGTTAAATTTAATATTTCATTTTGCACCTACCGCATCATATTTCTACATCACCTGAAGGTTGACTGCGAGAGAATGCCTAATGGCATTAAGTCCGCCTTTGTACAACACGATCATTAAGTTAAATAAATATGTATTTGGTTAGCCGTGCCATTGCTTTTCATATTCAGTACGAGCCAATAATGCTCATACAGCTATTTTAGTTTGTTTTTATACTTAATTATTTTATTCAGTCGTAAGAACAACTCCGTCACGCGTGCTAGTATCAGTCACTCAGATTACTGAACATAGCCTAACTTTTATTCATAATAAAAATAACTCTGTCTTGAACTTAATACTAGTTTATTGTGAACTATTTAATAAGTGACACTAAAATAATAATTTTATCATATTTCGTAAGTAATAAATTACTACATTAAATTTTACTAAAATATAATTATAATTAGTATAGTAGCAGTTATTGTACGATAAAGCGTCAGACCGTTGACTTTGTGTATACCTGAGTATAGTATATATAATAATAATAATAATAAAAATTTATTCAAATCAATTGCAGCAGTTACAATAAATTGATCGGGCGACATTTAGTTAGTGATAGTCTTTACATTTAGGGACTGGTGCTTAAGAAAGGGAAACCCTGTGTTATAAGCACCAGTTTCCTTCCAGTTTATTAAGATATGCTATTTTTACTTCATCAAAGTGATTTACAATTTGCCCTGATGTTCTTACAGTTAGATTATATAATTTATAATATTTTAACAGTCTAGAATTTTAGAGTTTATGTGTGTAAATATGTGCGTGTGGTAGTGTATGTATGTGTATATGTGGGTGTGTTTATGTGTCCAGTGGATTTGTGTGATTACGTGTAGGTGAGTGTGTGTGAAAATCATAAGTTTATTAAAGGGGATGTAGAAGAGCTTCTGTCTCTTCGTAAGAGATGTTTTGAAGATAGGATGTTACTATTTTCTTAAACTCATATTTAGTTTTGTTGTGAAAATCAGGAATTTTTTCAAGTTTGTTATATAAGTAGCGTCCAAGAAAGAAGTAGAATTTTTGACCAAAGGATGTTTTGCAACTTGTGGTTTGAGGAATCTTGAATCTACGCTTTGTGCGCATATGTGTGGATAGTCGAACGAGCGTAGATCTAAACTGTTTCAATATATAAGACGGAATCCCATCAACGCCAACTGCGCAGTCCGTTCGTAAACTCATCATCACATGTTCAACTTCAATTTCATCAGTTTCAAGAAAAACAAATGAGTTGGGCGTGGAGAAGTTCATATTACACTCGTGAATACTGTCATTTGGATTTATTACATTTTCTGCTAATTGTTTACCTACATTTACAAAATATTCATTAACCAAGTTAACCGAGGTGACCGGACAGTGACTAGTTGATAGTAATTCTTTAGCGATACTAGTTTCTTCAGAGGTGTATGTTATGCTTTTAATAGCATCCCAAAGTTTTTTAGAATTACTATTAGCTTTCGTTAGTAAGTCTCTATCAAATCGTCGTTTCGCGTTCTTAAGCAAATTGTTGCAAAAATTTCGGTACCTCCTAAATGTTACCTTTATTATCTCGTTGTTGGCGAATTTTTTAAGCTTTTTGTACATACGGTCTCGGTTTCTCATACACCTTAGCAACCCAGGGGTAATCCAAGGCTTTCGGATTCTCAACCGAGATGGTATTATATGAGTAGTAGAGCTCATACGGATAGCTGAAGACAGTGATGTTATAAAATATTTACATGCGTCGTTTGCATCACTGCTTTCGTATATGAAAGAGAAGTCTATAACGCTGATATGTTGTTTTAGGAGGGCAGGGTCAATTTTTGTGGACACTTAAAAAGAAGAATTATTTTGCATATCCATGGCTAATGAAAAAATAACTGCACTATGATCAGTCACGGTGGAATGTAGCACTAATACTGTACTGTTAAGTTTAGTTTTCAAGATTACGTGATCCAAACAAGCTTTAGAGTGAGTTGGTTCAGTATGAGCTGGAAGAAGTCCATGGCTGGCTGTGAGATATAAATATTCCGAAGCCTTACGATCCTTAGAACCTTCTACTATGTCTATATTCATGTCACCGAGAAGCACAATATTCACAAATCTGGAGTTAGTCGTTAAAACATTATCAAGAGACGAGAGAAAACTGTTTATGTCTCTAAAAGAAGGGGGGCGGTAACATACAATAATACAAGTATCCCCACCAATTGTCGCTATTAAACAGTTAGCCTCCTGAAACCGTGGTTCAAAAACATGTATATTAGTGATAGTTTTGCGGACATAGGTCACTATTCCATCATTTTGGTTTATTGTTTTAGCACTGTGGAAACTATTGTAGCCCGCCAATAATGGAATATTTGGGTTGGTAGATAGCCAGCATTCTGTGAGCACTATAAGATCTTGCGTTAGCTTAGTTCGGGTCAGTAGAGAATATGCCCAGCTTGCTAAGCTGGGCATATTCGCTGAGACACTACGAATATTCTGGGTGAGTATAGTAAGTCTTCGCGGTCCATTCAAAAGCGAACAGCATTCCTCAGGTTCACAGGTGTAAGAATTTGAAACCTGCAGTTTGTCTATATCTCCCATAGTTTCAAATAACGGATCGAATGTTATTAGTAAAATTATAGATGTTCATTGCCCTTCGACTAACAAAAGCAATCCGTATGTTCTGAAGTCGTGTGTAGCGTATTTGTGAGTAATTTGAGTTCATGGTTATAGGTGTATAAGTGAGAGTAGCCATAGATACTTCAGTGTGATTGTATTCGTATGAACTTAATATTTAATTAAAGTAATTACCTAATATATAAATATATATATATATATATATATATATATATATATATATATATATATATATATATAATATATGGGGCCTATGTCCAGCAGTGGACTATTAAAGGCTGTCGATGTGTGTGTGATGTGAAATATAAATTAAATTACATACGAGTATATTCTGCAAAATTGTATGCACTTGTACTTGACTTCTGGCAGGAGGAACAAAGATCATCACTCTGTAACTATGACGTTTATATTTCCAGCAATAGCATTGAGAATGAACAGAATGCGGAAGCCATAAACGGTGAAAGTTCACAGACATGGACGGAGAAATTCAGTGGCGGTCTCATCGAAGAACTCGCCGACTTGTTCGACGGAGAACTGAAGCCCGTTGCGCCTAAGGCACAGAAGAAAGTCCCTATGCCAGCTGAGTATGTATTATTTGATCACTCACTAGGGAAAAATATAATATGTAAGCGGCGGTCGCGTTAGAGCCATAAGACCAGGGCTTTGGTTTTGCGATTAAGTGGTTGCTGGTTAGCACCCCGCCCACTGCACTACCGACGTAAATTCACCCGCTCCTAGTTTGTGACCATTCCCATACCTCGCTTGGTCAAAGGGGTTAAATAGAATAATGTAGTGTGCGACCCGTGTCACTGGCATGGCGGTATGGCATTAAAAATGTCAACATTTTTAATTATAAAATTTCCTTTTTTTTTCTGGTCACCCTAGGTACGAACTCCAGGTAGTTCGTTTACGTATCCAATATACAATTCAAATAAAATTAAAATCAATCTATAATTAACTAAAACTCACTAACTTACATAATATATTTTAATAACAAAAGTAAACGGTAATTTTATTTTTTTAATCGCTCATGTGGTAATCGATAAATTCACCATTCGTGTTATTTAAGTGTGGGAGTGTTTCCAGTTTGGATTTGGAGCAGTGGCTGTCGCACTCGCGCTGGTCGTCGGACAGCTCGAGCTCGGAGGGCGAGGGCGAGGGCGCGGTGTTCGCGCCGCCCGCGCACGACCCGCGCCCCACAGCGCAGTTCACGCCGCAGGAACTTGCCATGGTACGCCGTCGCTGCTTTCTCTTGCCACCGCAGGCGAGCCACGTCGTACTTGAGTAAAGCCTCTAAAGCTTACGTACAGCACGTGAAAGACACATATTAACAAAATAATACTATGTCTAGATTGTGGGGAGTCGTACCACCGTCGTTTCGTTTGGACATAGTTTTGCTCATGACATATATTATTAACTAGAAATCGCTTGACGTCAAATGTCTTGTTTTATTTCAATGCGTAGAGTAGACTAGACTTGTTTCATGACGAGTCAAAATAGGTTTTATGTAGTTGTTTTTACGTCGTTTACTAACTTTATAGCACATATTGTGCGAACATTTTTGCTTTCTGCGTTTCTACTTATGAACATTAAGGTATTGTAAATACGATAAGCTTCCGTACGTTATATTTGGTTAAAAACGGGTGCACAGAATTTTCTTTACGTATTAATGTATAGTTACTAAATAGTACGACTATTTTAACCAAACAATTGACTGGCTACGAATATTGGGATAAAAATTAATAGTAGGTTATGGCTTTTGAACCTGTCATACAGTCAAAATTGGTAACATAAGATTTTTTTAACTTTAGTTGCGAGAGGCGCGGAGACAGGAGCAGGCCAACAACCCGCACTACCTGAAGGACGACTCACCTCGCTCCTACCAGCAAGATGACATTCCTGTTGCAGAGATTGCGCTTGAAGTGCCTCTACAAATACACAGTTAGTGTCTTTGCGTTTTCTATATTTTAAATGCGTTTATGATGTAAGCCTTCATTTTTTTGTAGGATAATAGTGACTATAATTTTTAATATCTATATTTACTATCACAATTGTATGAAAATGACCATTACTAAATATTTTTTATCCTTTCTAAGGAGAGGCCTATGTCCAGCAGTGGACTATTAAAGGTTGTTGATGATGATGATGATATTGTATGGAGCAATTGTTTTTGTAAATTATCAAAGTAGACAAAGAATGAATATGACTGTGAAAATATTTTTTTAAGTAAAAATTTGAAAAGACTAAGAAGAGATCTTTCCATAGTGAGAGATAATATTCGCTTCTAGGGTTTATGTTATTCGCTTGATTGTTAATATAACAATATTATTAATTGCATTAATAGTCTTTGACCACCGCCTACACATTTTTTTTTATATACATATAAAGTAACCAAGACAATTGAAATATAACAATATATAATAGTTAAAACGTACCTATACGAGATATGTTAGGATAACATTTTCTATTATAATTTAAACGGAAATTGTGTAATGTTTTCAGCTAAAAGATCTGATAAGTACTTAATGTCCCGAGAGAGTACTAATAAAAAGAAGAAAGAAAAACGCACATCGAAGAAACGGAAAAGCAAAAAACAACAAATATCTAGTGACTCCGAAAGCGAAGGTAAAAAAATGCAGTATAATTATATATGTATTAAGACGTTTATATATACGCCGTAGAACTACTTCTGCTTAACGTCTGAACCTGTAAACTCGATTAGAAATAATTTTTGCCTTCGATGCCCAATTCTGGAGGAAGATTATAAAGTGAACTCAGTATAGAAACGAAACGGTAGGTACTATTGGGATATAACGGTGCGATGGTCGGTTGCAGAGGAGGCGCGGCCGGCGGTGGCGCTGGGCGGCGAGCTGCCCGACGGCGCCGCGCTCAGCGACGACGAGCCGCCCGCGCCGCGCGACGACCCGCACCGCGCGCTCGACCTCGACCTGGACCTGTGAGTACCGACCCGCCGACTTAGTGAGTCTAATCTGTGGCACTAAGATGTGCAATAACTCGTTACACTCGGAATCGACTCCCGACCCTTAACTTTACTCATAGTGAGTACGGTACTCACTGTTCGCAATACTGCAAGACTCATTTTTCGAACTGCTAATTGGAACTCGGTGAAATATATTATACCTTATCCTGTAGTATATAATTGAGAAGCATGCTTTTTACGACAAAAAATATTTTTCCTGGGTAATAATTTGACAAATTTACTTGTTTCCGTCCTAAATAATAATCTATACTAATATTATAAAGCTGAAGAGTTTGTTTGTTTGAACGCGCTAATCTCAGGAACCACTGGTCCGATTTGAAAAATTCTTTCAGTGTTAGATAGCCCATTTATCGAGGAAGGCTATAGTCTATATATCATCACGCTAAGACCAATAGGAGCGGAGCACCAATGAAGAATGTTTCAAAAACGGGAAAAATTTATTACTATTGAAAGACGCAGACGAAGTTGCGCGGGTCAGCTAGTAGTTAGATAAAATCGCTGTTTAAATATGAATTTACATGACTTACTAACAAAATAAATTACAGTTTATGTGAACAACTCGCTAGACGACACAAAAATCAGTAACTCAATTTAATAAAAGTAAGGAAGAAATATTTATCACCAGTTTTCTGTTGGGCCCTGTGTGCCAAAGCATGGCTCTCCCACAGTTATGTTACTTACAAATGAAATTTAGTCATATTATAAAAAAATAAAGTATTATTAATCTAATAACTAAAACAAGACCAATTTCGAACATAATTGTTTTGGCATGAATTTAATGTAATTTGTTTGTTATCATTGGATAGAATCATACTCAGAATGTTGTCTAACAAGTTCTTCTGTGCCGTCGTCTTCGTATTTTATTTTTATTTATTTTTCATTATAGACCTCTACGTGAAGAAGAATTACTCACATCAAGAATCCATCAGTATCCTTCAGCAGAAAGTGGTCTTTTGAACAAAAAGTCAAAATTATCAAAGAAGAGCAAGTCGACCGAGAAAAAGTCAGTTGAAAAATTAGTTAAGAAAAAGAAGGACAAGAAAACTAAGGAAAAATCAGAAGATTTAATGTTACAGGAAACGGACAAACCTCAGGTAAACGAAGATTTTCTTATCGAAGATTTAAGTAAGTCAAACGGTCAGAAGAACATGAAAGAAGCCGTCGGCGTAGATAGCGAAATATTACTCACTGAAACCAACCCAAAAGGTACTAAGACTGAAAAACATAAGAAATCGAAAAAGGACTCTAAGGACAAGGAATCGAAGAAGCCTAAATCTTCCAAAAAGGGTAAAACATACTTAATATGTTAAAATCTTATAACTAATTAGAAATATACTTTGATGCTAACAAATAATTTTCTCCTGTTTTTAGGTAAACATGAAACAAAGACGGGGTATGAAGAAGCGTTAGGTATTTCAACACCTAGCAAAGAAGTCGCATAGTGTACATATTTAAAGAACTTGCTTAGTTTTCTTGATTCATGTCACGCTATTCATGCTCAGTGCAATTGGAACAAGTTAGGCATATTTTTTACTAATTAGTTCAACACAATTACACTGTTCGATGGGTATTTAGTATTTACGAACGCCTAGTTTAGGCAGTATGTTTGACATTACAAGATTCATTTATGGCTACTCTACTTAGCTGCACTACACGTCAAATAGTTGTGTTATTAAAACTCTTGAACACGTTTTTGTCCTCGTCCTCGAAATCTAATTTTACATATATTTCTTAAAAACAAAAAAACTATATACGCATATATTTTAATCCCCAAATGGTCTAATATTATTTACCAGTTGCGCACTGGATGTATTAAAGAGCATAATAAAAGAATTCTCATTTGATCAATATATATATAGAAGAAAATAATAAAGAATATAGTTATAACGTTTCTGTGCTGTACTTAATACGCCCTTAAAACACTATGTCAAACATACTTTATCCCGAAACATCTCTCCGACACAGTGCATGTTATAATTTAACTTCATTTATATTTAAAAGTGAACTATGTCCATTTATTATATGAATATATTATATTTACATAAGTCTATATAGTAACATAAAATAAAAAGCTAAATATATTAATCATGTATAGTTTTATTATTAAAAACGATTATAGAATGTTTTGGTTTTCAATTTGACATGTATTTAAGTATAAATGAACAAACACGAACATTGACATTTCTTCCAGCGTAATGTCTTTAGACTATCGATAGTAGAATATAGATCGGCGGATATTACTATATGCCAATCAGTTTTCTTGCTGCCTCTTATATTCACTGTTCTGACCAGAAAGTAGATCCGGAATATCAAGATTGTTCTCAGCCGGAACCCTATTTTTAATTCAAAGAGAAATTTGTACTCGAAAGTTCTCTCTACACAGTAGTTAATTCATCCTAAAAATAAAAGTGTCAATCGAAAATCGATAACAAAAGGTTAAAATAATTTGTTTACTTAAATGTGTGTGCCGTATATTGTGTATGATGGTGGCGATACTGTTAGCGACAGATCGACTTGCCATG
Source organism: Arctia plantaginis (assembly GCA_902825455.1). Lineage (NCBI taxonomy): Eukaryota > Metazoa > Arthropoda > Insecta > Lepidoptera > Erebidae > Arctia > Arctia plantaginis. The sequence goes on from CADEBD010000303.1 coordinate 5,037,737, forward strand.
TTTGTATTGATATCATATCACAAATTACTAAGGGAGGAAACTGGACAACAGCACTGCACAGCAACAACACAACAAACCCTATACCAAACCGGACTATTAAAGGCTGTCGATGATGACATCACACTGCTTTTTTTTTAAATATGCCTTTAATTCAACTAAACTTTATATCCCCCTTTTATTCAAAGTAAATTGATGTAGTGTAGTTGAAGTAATTAATTGATTTATTCCGGCACTTTTTGGTATAGTACGCACGCGCTTGCTTAGATCTTTTAAACTGAGCAACGGATTTTAATGCGGTTTTCACCAATAGAGAGAGTGATTTAAGAGGAAGGTTTATATGTATAATATGTACATGCATATTATAGTAGAGGAAATCCGAGAAATTCAAAGATTTGTGATACATACTTTACTTACCAGATTGACTAAAGTAATGTACTATGGAATTGTATATCTTAAAATGATCTACAAAAAGTCCGCGTTGGTATATGTCTATCTCATAAGAATAAACAACAGTAACCATGATTACCCCTTTTAAATTTTACAAAAAAGTTATAGCTTATTTACGAAGCTATTTTAAAGAATACATTATTCTTTCTTATCCAATTAAATACGTTAGATACCTACGTTGTGCATTTAATGTAGATTAAAATTGCTCTTTACAGCATAGGCGTTCGCCGTCCGGCAGGAACGGAGCGGTATAATTACCTGCGATCCGCCCCGGCTTCGCACGGGTGCAATGTAAATGCCACTAATACTACTATGTCAGTGTGGAGTAATTAATTATATCATTACCTATTATGATAGGACTATACCACAGGACATCTTTATATGCAATATTTATAGGCCTGTTCCGATCCTGCCTACCGCTGCCACCCGGGACGATAAAAGATAAAAATGGTTACTGTGGATTATACTTATGAGATAGAATATACCATCGCAGACTTTTTGTAGATCCCAGAGAAATCGAGGGCAACCCTCAAATTTTATAGACACGTATTATGTTTCATAGGCTATTCTAGTCAAATACTAGTATGGTAGTAATTATCTCGTGTTGCAATTGGGGGATAGCTTATAATTTTATTTCTGATCAAGTTCTTTTTATCGTTATTTCACCGTGTTTAGAATTCTATTACTTTATTTCGATACAATTATACCGCGGTTGTTCGGTCGGGGGCATCCTAAGGGCGATTTCCTCACAGAAAAAAGGGCGGCCATCAAGAGCCAAGTTGAAAATCCTCAGTCTTTTTTCTAACCTTTAAGTAAGTATGATTGTAACTATTTGTAACATTCTAAGTGTTTTTTTCTAATAAATCAAATAACTCTGCACCAACGAATTGAAATATACGTACTGTTTTGAACATAATTGTTAAGGCTCCAGTACACATTGGCCAGAGCCAGGCTCCGCAATGCGCAATTGTAGGCCAACAAAACGTAGGTGTTTGCACATTGGTATTGGTGCATGGCTCATTGTTGCCTGGCAAAACATTTGCGAAGGACGTGGAACTAATTACGGCTGCAGATATTTGTTTTCTTTTTTTTATTTAAATAATGAAATTTAAAACCCGGTGTTACCCGCGGCTGTTGTTGTACCTCGCTCATCCCACGGGAACACAAAAATCTTTCGTGATAAGTAGCCTATTCCAGACTATAATCTATCTCTGTGCCAAAATACATCCAGATCCGTTCAGCCGTTTTTGTGTGAAAGTGTAACAAACATCCATACAAACTATCGCCTTTATAATAGCAGTAAGATAGTAATATTTAAACCTATGACATATTCTGCCCTACAATAAAGTACTGTAAGTGCATAAACACAGTTCGGAGATAAACGCTGTTAAAATTTCAAATTAAGAAAAAATATACAATCAAACGTGTTTTATATTCTTTTTATTTTTCTAAAGCAAGAATGTGGTCTACATAACAATACATTTTTCGTCTACGTATGGATTGAGGAGCCATTTTAGAATTTAAACGAATTTTAAAAGGAAACTGCCCCCTCATTTAGTAGGTGAGAAAATAATTTTGTAGGACAAATCCTGAAATTTGTAGTAAGATATATCCAAAGTTACGTCAATGTAAAAGTGGCTCCTCAATCTAAACATTTGAATTGAGGAGCCACCTGGAACACGGAAAATATTTAATGAATATTTTTGAAAACTGTATCATTAAGTATTAATTGTGGGTTGGATTTTAAAACGAGTCGCCTGAATTTGAGGGTATTGGTGGTGTAGGGGGCTTAAGGGAGTTAGTCTTAATCCCCTCACAGTAATTTTGGCTGCCGGAGTTGCGTCTAAATATTTTTAAACAATATCCAAAAATTCTTAAATACTCTTGCAATTATGCAAAACGGAACGTAATTTTTATGCTTTGGTACAGTTTTTCAAATGTAATTTTTAGGTTTTATGTGAAAAACGTGAAACGAAACGCAACCCGCCATCTTGGATGGATGATATTGACAGCTAATGTCAAATTTGTGCGTCATTCCTTTGCTTTCGAGTATAATAAGTGAATGTGTTCTTCCGTATCGATTTGTGTTTTTTCTACGACTTGGCTACGTTCTTGGAATCTGTTTGGATTGCTTTACTGTACGACCACGACTTACTCACCTTTGGACACTGAAATAACGCTATCGCAGCTTGCAATGGCGTCTGGAAGTAGTGGAAGTGGACACCCGGAACCGGGACCGTCTATGAGTTCGGGCCTTGGTGGAGAATCGGCAGTATATGAAGATGTTTTCGAGGACGACGGGCCCTTTCTCGATCGACGTCTCTACACAGAAGAGGTTCTTATGATGTGGAATTTGGCGAGAATAATAAAAAAAATTGGGCACCAATGAGCAGTGTGTGGCATTGGCCGAAGAAAACGGATTGGTGCAGACTCAAAAATTATGCAGAACACATCGCACTCCCATGAAAATAGCCAAATCGACCAACAGGTCATTTGGTTCTTGGTGTTGCACCAAAGGCAATTGTAAATCTAAATCTAAAATACCACGTAATAACGGGACATTTTTTGAAAATATAAAAATTGATTTGGTGCATGTTTTCTATCTATTATATGCATATTCAGTACTTTATGTTAAGTTTAAAATCAAAAACCGTTATGTTCTACAGTTTTGATATTTAAGGTATGTTTAATGCAGTGAACTATGTTAAATAAAAACCCGAAAACAAACATTAAACTTGCTATAATCTATAAAACTCGAGTTTCATTTTTAAATTAAATTGAGGTTCTCCATTGAGCTATAGGTTTGGGTCCCTTTTGAGGTATGAAGTAGGACAGGAGAGCAATTAAATCATAACGTCAGCTAGTGATTGGCTCACCGATATTGTCGCTGCTCCTGATTCGGTTTCTCGCACTTAAGTACGAAGAGTACACTTCCGAGCAAATTAATAGGGTATTCTTCTTTATTAATAATTTAATCATTTTTACTTTCGCTATTCATCAATTTAATTTTCTGGTATATAAAAATTGAGGTTTTGATGCGAGTGTATTCTCTAGAAGAAATGGACACCATACCAGTATCAGTTTTAAATAAGAAAGTGATTTGATGGAAGCTGTCACTCCTATTTCACCCTAATAATTTTATAAGAAAAATATTTTTAAACAATTAATTACAATTATTACGATTTTAAATAAAACCCTTTTCTCTTACAATAGAATCAAAAGCCGTGTGGTGTCGTAAGACACCCGATAGGAACGAAGTTGTGACGATCGAGTAAAACTGATTTGACACGATCTTAATTACAACGCCATCTATGAAAGCGGCTATTACCTACATATTAAAAACAATTTATACATTGGTAAAATCTCCTTGCGAAATGATTTCCTATCTATTCGATAGATGGCGCTGAATGTCTGACAAGAGCAAAAAGCCAACATCACGTGGAATACCACGTGATGTTGGCTTTACGCGTTGGGAATACCCAGGCGGTCACCCATCCAAGTACTAACCACGCCCGATGTTGCCTAACTTCGGTGATCGGACGAGAACCGGTGTATTCAACATGGTATGGACGTTGGCGAACGTTAAAGCAAATTTAATGTATGGTATCCACAGTTAGACGTCAATTTATATTAAAAAGTGTCGTGACAAATTTTCGTACGAATTTTTTCCGTCTAGCCCCCTTTCACAACGCGCGATAAGGAACTTCGTTCCAATAAGAAAGTTACGTAGTAACTTTACTACGTAACGTCTTATAGTTTTGATCTATTTTTATTCTATTTTAACTAAGAAAAAATAAATAATAATAAATGGGTGTGCATTTTATTTTGCCGTAAGTGCACGATGCCACTCTGCCGCCGAGCGCTCAAGATCCGTGCCGGTAACTGTACTGCACATTAATTGGTAATCAGAAAAAAACATATCCAGATTTCGAAAGTACAGTATACAACAAAATTACATTTTTAATTAGTATTTTTTTACCATCGTCCCATAAGCTGTTACCAACATGGAGTAAAGATTGGCGAATACTGTTATTTAATTAGTAAATACTTAATTCGCAGAATTTAACTATTTTCAACAAAGTAGACTGACGTATACTGTGAATTAATTAAATTAAAATTATATTTTAATTCACATCACATCATCAACAGCCTTTACTAGTCCACTGCTGGACATAGGCCTCTCCTTAGGAGGTTTTGGCCTACTATACCACGCTGGCTAGACGGGTTGGTATAGGGTTTGTGTCAAGTTTCTCTTCTTTTTGCAGTGCTGGTGTCCTGCGTTGTTTTGCGCCCTTAGTCGGTTCCTACGACACCCACGGGATGAATTGGGGTAGTGACATTCCGTATTCTTAGTCCGTCACTACACGGACATTTAAATTAGTTCTAAGTAAGTAAAAAACAACAGAACTCAAAGAAAGAGAAAAAAATCTCGATTCCATCAAAGTTATAACGTCAATTTGACACTTACTGTACTTTATTGTTTGTGGGGCAGTATAGCACTGTACGTTTGCCTTGTCCAGACTACCCCGCTGTAATTGCGATGTCATTCGAAGAGTTACTGCGGAGTGTTTTGCGGAACACAGAGCCACATGGGTCCCCGCTAATCAAAAGCTGTCGAGAGACCTGAATATTACCTATTAGAAATAAAACATCGACGTTTTACATCTTAAGGATGATGAAAATTAAACGGCAAAATGATTTATTTTACAATTTTTATTAATCACGATTTATAATATTTTTTTTATCAATACCACTTGCAAGCAAGAGAATCGACTCATCCTTGGTCGTGAATTCAGTAATTGCTTTAAAATACACTATACTATACCGTATGAATTCCACATTTCCATGTCTTTGTGTCATATTTCGAAAAGGCAACACTTTTAAAATGTGTGCACATTTCACGATCCTACTCTATAGTAAAATACATTTTTTAAAGTAATAATCCCTATACGATCTTAAAGCTTAAATGTGAACAGTGTGTATAACGAGTTTCTCAGTGAATTTTGGGAAAAATGTGTATGCGAACTCGAGGATTTACTCTATTCACCTGCTTACAAGTGTAGCTATACTGCCGGTAGCTCAAAAGAAAACACATAATTGCAATAACCTATAAATACATTCGGCTTTTTAATTTAAAGCAAAAAAAAACACTACAATCTGGATAACATTAATCAATTTTTAATGCCCTTCACTCTGTTACAAAAATTTCAATACGGCAAGTAAAAAGAAGTAGCTGTGGCAACTGGCGACGAGGAGAAGGATCGACTAATGATGTAATATCGACATTCGGTACACTGTTTTTTACAGCGAATACAGTTAACACGTGCAGGGCTTTCGTGTGTATTTGCTACAGGGATCCTCAGATTTTCCTGTACCTTTTCCACCACTTCCGCCGCCTTTTGACATGGATATGTGAACCTGCAAGATTCAGAAAAAATATTTGTTTCATATTGTAATATACGAGAATATGAAATATTTACCTATTATGTACTACAGATGAAGTTAATAGAAGCTTAAATAAAAAAATATTCTGTCTTTGCCCAAATAAACTGTGCAATTAAAAAAAAGACTGTGCAAAATAAAAAAAAGAAGGAATCGCGGAAGTCTCTTTTCAGTCATAGGGACAAATGGTGAAATGTAGAAATATAACTGAATGAAATGCACACGTGTTCCTTTATAGACCGGCCTTGGCACGCCGGTGTTAAAGCGCGTGCCATTAACTTTCACCCAATATTTAAGTTTTTCTGACCCATCACTAGTAGGTACTATCGTCTGTCTGCGTTTTCGGGAGCGTTTAAACATTCTGCATATCAATGATCTCCCTCACCTTATAAAGAACAGCCATGAGACGGTTGTTTTTAAAGTATTCTTGACACTATAGTGCAATAACTACGTTTTTTCAATGGTTCATTTTGGTCTTCAACGCAAATAATTTCATATTAAATCAAAATAAACTAAATGTATTAGAATTACCTTGCCTAATCTCTAATTACTTAAAACCAGTGGAAATGTTAAAGATGAGGTAATAGGATTGGTCTGGTTGGCCAATTCTATTTAGACTGTATTTCTAGGTATTAGACACCAAATTACAATCGGATCCTCGTATCACTGACACTGGCATGACAACCATCAGATATAATATAATGAATTCAATTTTTTGGGTAGGTGTAGAGCTAGATCGTGGAGTTAAAGATAACACACACGTTGCTTTCATATTTTGTGTGGTTTATTATGACGATTTGTGTAATAAAAGTGTGTAGAAATTGTAAAGGACGACCTAAATAAAATTTAAAAAGTCACCGGTAAGTACCATAGTTTTGTATCTGTTTGAGCAATGATATTTGAGCAAACTCAACGTCATTTAAAAGCTAAAGACTTGAACTTTAAGATACCCTGTGTACTTTTTTTTAGGCATAATAAAATTCGGGCACGCCATTATCGCGGCGGTAAGACCCGTTATCGATGATTGGTTCGAGAGGCATCATGGGACTCTCATACCAGCTGACGCAGGTGATCACTAGGAAAGGATGCTTCGGGGATCACCCGTGTCTGATCCACAAGGAGCCAACGCCTGAGTTCCACAACTGCGGTGTCCGAACCGTGGACACGGCGCTTCACACGCTAGCAGAATGCCCGACGTGGGTGGAGCAGAGGCGTGACCTCGTGGCGGCCATCGGGGTGGGAGTTCTCTTGCTCGGTAACATGATTGCGGCCATGGTGCGGAGCGAGAGTGCGTGGAACTCCGACGTCTCCGTCTGCGAGCAAGTTATGCTTGCGAAGGAGATTGCGGAGCGGGACCGGGAGAGGTTCAGAACTCTCCCGGCCCGCCAGGCCCGGGCCAGGTACCGCAGATGACTCAGGCGCCGGAGGTCGCAGAACGACATCCGTCCTCCTTTAGCGCAGGCCTGGGAATGTTAGGTGAGGCCATCTGTCACCCCAGTAGAAGCAGGCCGGGATTGCGGCAAGACGCGCTGCGGAACATTGAGGTTCCCACACAGGAGGGGGTCATCTTCCCGCCGTAGATGGCCCGAGGTACGTCGGGGTGCCAGGGATTTCCTTTCCAGGGCTACTGGTACCCGAGACAGCATACGGTTTTTAGTCGGTTCTGGGAGGACCTGGACCATGTGATTTCAGGTCTCTCCTGGATCAACGCAAGACCTAACTAGGTCCTATCCCGGATCAACGCCGCACTTAACTAGGTCCTATCCCGACATAAGCCCCAGGCGTCACCCTCCTTTTGGCCCAATCACTATCACGCGGGGTATTTCTCTTGCGCATGGTGGTCGGAGGCCCAGACGGCCGCGCAGTGCTGGCATTGCCGTCTACTCAAGTCCAATCGCAGTCAGGTACTCACCGAAGCATGCAAGCATGAGTATGCACATGAACTAGTAGTTGACGCGACCTGCATCTCTACTTACCTTCTCTTTGCAGTAACGCAGAACGGCGCCATAAAACGCGTTGGCGCACATTTCGAGCTGGCCCAGCCGCGCGAATCAGTGCCTGTGGGTGAATGCTTCGCCGCATTTTGAGCTCGTTCTGAACCTTCCCGCCGAAGGATCGCACGAGTCTGGTCATAGACCATCGTGCCAGGACTGTCACCGCCTCCGAGGAGATTATGCGGTATCCTTGTATGATCCGAATATTCGCAACCAGCTGAGTTGAGTTTGGCAGCGGGAGGAAGCCGTTAGGCACTTAGACCATATCTGCGCTCTGTAGAAGGCCATGGACCGTATCACCGCACAGTATAGACGGTGAATTTCCGCCCGCGGATCACCTAGATAAGACAGCGGCATCTGTAGCGAGCCCGCCAACCCCAGGAACTTGGGGTATTATCAGCTCAAAATGCTCCTCGAAGAGACAGTCCAGAGTGAGGCCGAGGTTTACTGATATGCCGTTTGACCTCGACCTCCGCTTACTCCACGCTAATGAGCGAGCGCTGATCTTTTAGGCAACCTACTCAGCCAGCTCCGAGTATTCCTCCTCGTAATAGACGATACTTATTCCTAGGGGAAGATTAGTTCTCTTTTATTTTAAAGATTAATTTCTAAAGCAGGAACAATAACAAAATCCCAAAATCGCCTATCGCCAAAACGGCTCGATAACTTCTAACTTGTATTCTCGTCAACTTCTATTTTTAAAGTAAAGTAATATATTTTTTTTAATTTGTGAAGTTGTTTATGTACCAATACCACTTGGTTTTTTGTTTTTTTCTAATGAAGCTAAACTGCGTCCTCACATATACGTATCCGCATTAGGCCCTAAGAAAAGTACTCGATACTTTGAAGTATCGATACTTTTGTTTCGAGACTTTAATGAGTACGATACTACTCATGAGTACAGTATCGATACTTTCTATTCAATACCGTGTCCCTTAGTCCTTTTCGCGAAGCAAACCTGGTCGAGTGCCTCAATATGCGCATGCTACTTGTTGACTGCACGGATGGCGTAGTGGTTTAAGCGGTCGCCACGCTGCTTCCTACTACGCCGAGTGTTGTGGGTTCAAACCCCACATGGGACGACACTTTGTGTGATCCACAAATTGTTGTTCTGAGTCTGGGTGTTCTTTGTGTCCGTTTCATGTATGTTTGTAAAGTCCCCCGCGACACAGGATTTATTCCTAATGCGGGAGTTGTCTTTTTAAAAAAAAAAAAAAAAAATTGTGTGGAAGCACCCTAATGACTTTAAACCAATAAAACTAGAAGTACACATAATTTTTCGTAAACTCTTCGATCTAACTCTCAGACTACATCTACCTTATAAATTAAACTCATTGTATCTTCTGGCGAAAAATTCCGACTAATTAACGACTAAATTTGGGAGAAAATATCTTCGCTAGATGCCTTAGTTTTTGAGAAATAAACGTGGCCAAGCCTTCCCAGTTCTGTCACCTAGAAACCCTTATAACTTTTGAATCTTTTGGACTTGGATCAATTTTTGAAAGATTATGATTTTTGGCGATAGAATTACGTAGAAAAGAGATCTTCGCTAGGTGTACTAACTTTTGGGATTCAAATTGGGCCAATCCGGTAAAAGATGCGCCTCAGATCGGTCACCTACGTCTACCTTTCTTATAACTCTTGAACCAGTGACCGACCAATTGTCATATTTGGCAACAAATTTCGACTATTTTTTTGTGTGTTACTATTTACATTAAAATCTCTGGTTGTGGCCATGGTAGTGTTAGTGACACAGGATCCATGTCGGCACCCAGGCCAATCTTGTGAGTATCTCCACAGCTTGGCCTAATTTGAATCTTAAAAGCAGTAGCCAAATGAAAAGTGACACCAATTTTTTGCAATAGATTAATCGTTGAAACGTTCGAAGCGATATTTGGCTCAGTGTTCGACAAATTTCAGAATGGCGAATGCTGGATGTTTGGATACAAGTAAATGCCTAATCTATCCGCACCTGAAGATGGATGGATGAATAAGATTAAGTCAGCAATCTTTTAATGTGTCTGTAATTGAGTTACTTATAATGAATAATTAAAACATGATTCATACATATACCTTGAATAGGTATTTTAATTAATTGATTACATAAACAAGTACACTTACACAACTGAATCACAATTAAAACTAAAACACAGATCTAAAATAAATTTATTCATAATAATGAGGTTTACCCAGAGCTCACAAATAAACTAATATAAATATATTAATCCAACTTACTGAAATGATATTGTACTTTCATATTACATAGAAAAATAATTGTTTTCAACTTATTACGATTACAAGTGCTATTTACAAATAAACATACATAAATAGTACATAATGTACATAATATAAGTTATTGCGCTGATACACGTCTTAATGAACTGCTCCAGGCAGGTGTACATCATAAACAGTATAAGAATATACACTATGTGGTATAAATTAACTTGAAACACTTAGAACTCGATTTCGATCGGGAATATGATAATTAATCGCAATTTTGATAACAACTTGTAGCTTACCGACTTCACTAGAACATCAATAAATTATTTAACAATTTAAACTACAATTATAGACCTGGTCACTTACATCTAAATGTACACAATAAATAGAACAATGAATGAACTAATAAATCTAATTGGCTTTATACAACCAGCATTGCATGTGTAGTATTTCGATTCGAAACTTTATTTTAATACTAACAGAATATGCAAGTAAATAGGAAACGTTACATTCTTTACACTTAAACTGTACAATATCACAAAGCACTTCAGCATATTCCCGTATATAAATAAAGTATACGTATGACATCAAATACGGAATAACTACATAATTAGAGCTATTTTTCAATACTTTTGTCACTGTTATATAAACACATTAGTTATTTACCTTTACGGGTGCCGTGAATAAGTATACCACTTACGAGAATTACAATAAATTCGAAATATATCAATACTTAAAAATGAATAAATGGGATTAGCATAGACAACTAGTTATAACCAATTAGATTGGATAGTAATGGTAAAATGTGAAAATACTGTATTTAAGGATTGGGGTTCATCATGTAGGAAGGAATATCGAACTTCACCTCAACTCCAGCTTTCTTAGCGAGATTAACGATTTCTGCAAGCTGGACGATTAGACGAGCCGCCTCATCCAGGTCGTCACGGGGCACGATACGCAGTCCGGATTCTGCGATTAATTTCCTTGCCTCGTTCACTTTAGTACCCTGCACAAAGTTTACGTATGTAAATTTTCATTACGATATTACACAAAATTGCTAAACTAAGAACATCACTAACTATACTTATATAATTTTTTGAAAATACACATATACCTCGATTAATGCAAATAAGACATTTCTTGCATACAAACATTTGCACTGAGCAGGTATCGAATCAGCTACGTCATATCGTTACAAATCATAGTATTAAAAAAAACAAGCCTTACAATTGTCGCCTATGATGAGTATATATTTCATCGAACACCTGACGACTAACTTTAACACTGCGCGCGGTTACAGCTTAACTCAAGTATACCGAACTCTTGTTAAATTAAAATTTCTCCCACAGATGGTAGGAAAGATGTTACGTTACACATTGCGTACAATACAAAATTAACAAATAAAAAAAAAAACATACCTGGAGGCGAACAATAACTGGAACCTGAATGTTCAAAGTCTTAGCTGCAGTGACAATACCTTCGGCAATGACGTCGCACCTCATAATACCACCAAAGATGTTCACCAACACAGCTGTCACTTTCGGATCAGACAAAATAATTTTGAATGCTTCCTGGAAGATAAAATATTGTTTTTTCTATAAAAATACAACACCCACACTAGGAATATATCCTGTATCAAGGAGGAATATGTACAAACATTTACTAAACGAACACTCAGACACACTAGGAGCAGCACAAGGAACCAGCGAGGTGATCGCTAACACCACTCAAACAGCAGTCAAATGTTAGATATCCATCATCATCATAATCATCATCATCATCATCATCATTAACAGCCACTACTAGTCCACTTCTGGACATAGGCCTCTCCTTAGATGTTAGATATCCAAGGTTGACTTTATTCAGTCAAAGTGATAGTATCACCGTGAGATTTAAACAAGATACGATTAAACCATCACGCCGCTGCATGATATAACTTCGATTAACAAAAGAAAATGTCAACCACAATATCAAATCTGTTTCTATGCACATACCGTAACGGCGGATACTGTAGCACCACCACCGACGTCAAGGAAGTTTGCTGGGTCTCCACCATACAACTTGATTATGTCCATAGTGGCCATAGCCAGACCGGCGCCGTTTACCATGCATCCAATAGTACCTGTAATGTTATTTACAATCAGCTCAACAACCTTAGTGTTGTGGTGTCGCTCAGTGCAAATATTTGTATGCGTGCATTATGTATATATAATATCTGTTTGCATTGGACTGGGTAATTGTATATTCTGTACGTTTTCTTAAAAAGAAACAAGTATATTTATGGACAGCGAAGCCGGATGTGCATTTCTACAATAAATTGTAGTTAATTAGTAATTCAACATACCATCAAGTGCAATGTAATTCAAGTCATTTTTAGCAGCTTCAACCTCTTTGGGATCTTCTTGTGTTGTGTCTCGATAGTCAAACAGTTCTTTTTGTCTAAATTCGGCGTTGTCGTCGAATCTAAACTTAGCATCTAGGCAGAAAACTGAAAAAAAAACAAACACCAGTTCTCTGGTTACTTTTTTGTCACTTCATGAGTTCACATCTATTGCATTAATTTCCCATTCACAATGGTGTTGAATTCTTGTAGTTAGTATTTTTTTAGTAGAGTATTTTTTTAGAATAAACCTTTCGCGAGTATTGAGCTAGCATAATAATAATTAAGTAGCAGTGGTTTTGTTAATCAGCCACAGGTGTGATGAATTGATTTTGAAACCATATGATTTATCAAATGTGATTGTGATTTTATTCCACCCCTATTAGCAAGCCTATATTGTCGTCAACCAGGCACTTATATTTCTACATAAACATACTTTTATTTCTAAATATATACTAAAATAAATGCACGAGACGTAAACATCGTTATAATACCCAAAAATTATAAGTGTTTGATAATTTGTTTACATAACATTATTAATACCATTAATTAAAATACTGTATAGATACATTGCACAAACAAAAACAGTTTCATGAAGTCCAGAAACAATAGGCTTCAATGACATCAGTAATGGTGAAGGTTATTGTAAATGGGCACCAATAACAGTTCGTTAACATAGCTTAGGTATAAACAATACAATCAAATGTTACTTACATTTGCCTGTAAGAGCGTCTTCGGCGAAAGGATTAATTTCAATTAAAAGAGCATCTTTCTTCAAGAACAGGTCGTACATCTGCTTTACCATTGCGTTGGCGTCTGGTGTATCGAGACCAATCTAAAAAAATTGTAAAGAACTCTTTAATAGGGCGTTTACACGCTATACAAGCCTTGACAAGTAAGTGTCCACAAGCACAAACGTGAGTATTTATATAATACTTATTCTTATACTTACACACGATGCTTTGCTTCTTGAGTTTGCTTGGTGTTAATTTTTTATATAAACAGTTCTTAGCAACCTCAAATAAATATAGTAAATCAATAAGGTGTATATTTCGAGATTGTCCAGAGAATCAAGGATTCTTTGGAATGTTTATGAATTTACATTTTTTATTTATTTCAAGAAATGTACTAAATTAATCTAATCTAATAAACAAATTCCGGTATGTTTTTATATTTAAATGTGTTAATTTAATAATCCTAAGGCTTAGACACAATACATACAAACATCCAGAAAAGGATGAGAGTAAAAGAAGTATACGTTTTTAATTGCGTCTAAGTGATTCACTGTCTTCTAAGGTAAATTTCTCGCAACTGCGACAGTTTATAGATGTCACACTTTAATGTCACTTTGAATTGTTATTCATTTTGTTGTATTTCTTTTAATACAAAATAATAAAAATAGTCCTATACCTTCTGGAGAACGCCTTTAATTTGTTCGTCAGTAATTCCCTTGGCAATGTCAATGGGTTCGTAAGTAATTGCGTCAGGATTTTCTGCAGCCACATCTTCAATATTTACACCGCCTTGTGAAGACGCGATGATCACAGGCCCCTAGGAATGAGATAGTTTTGTATACACTTAGGTATAGTATTTACTACAACGTTATAAAAGTTGTTCAGCAGTTCAGAGCAACATGTGCGGTAGCATGTTTAAACTAGATGTGGCCAAAAGCAAATGTCTGTCATGGGCAACTTTTATATCATAAATCATAATAGAATCCGAGTAAATAATAACATAGCCATCTAGACCCAAACTTATAGTTATGTTATTGTAGTACTTATTATAGTTTGTAGAACACGCTTTAATAAACTTTAAACATTTTTTGTAAACAACGCAAATGTAAAATTCGAATAGACATGAAAATTGTACCAAAAAAACACGAAGATACATATTTAGATTGGAATTCGGCCGAAAGCAAAATAAAGCGGCAGGTTTCGAACTACGATCGGACATGAGAATTCTCTCATATTATATTCATTAAAATCATGAATAATGATAATATTCATGAAAATCTGTTCCGTTTTCTGCCATAAAAAAATAGTTTTGGTCTAACACAATTTTAAATTATATATAGATTAAGATTTTATGATTACTCACGTTATTATTACACTTAATGAAGCAACGCAAGTGGTACTGAACTTAATATGCTTAAATAACTACAATAACACTTAATATGGACCGATATCAATTTTTAGAATAAAATAACGTAGTGTAGGTACTACGTCATTTTATTCTAAAAATTGTTTTTACCTACCTACGTTTAAATGTCCTTTTGATATTATGGCAACAAACATCTTAGTATATACAAGTATATACAGCACAGTCACTAGATACATCTTAGTCACACTTAGACAGTATATACAGATACAAAAAGATAAAAAAGGTAATATTACATTGAAGCTACGCTCCATCATGATAGCGATGTAGAACTCTCTGCGTGGAAACTTGCGCTCGGTAACCATTACCATGTTGCAAATACGTCCGGCAGCGCCGGTTTGCTTCGTCACCAGCAACTGCCCCAACATCTTACTGGCTAGATCGCCGGCGATCTGAGGTCTGTGGAATATAACAAAATTAATAATTATAAATACTTTGTCTGTTTTCTATTGTATTCAGTAGAGTTAAAGATATTCTGCTGATATACATACAAATATATATTATATATGACACATATAGCATTTTATTTTGACTAACAAATCGAAAAATAAGTACCAAAAAAATTAATACGAGGGGTGATCAATAAGTAATGATAATCGAGTATTTCTAGAACGCACAAAAACCCAAATTATTTTTTTTCTGCTTGCTTATATATCCACTACTTCAGCTTCAAAAAAATGTATAAATAGGACACCATTACCGGGAGATACATTCATTTGAATACGAACTGTCGAAGAGAAAACATCAAAATGGAGAAAAATGAAATAAGAGCTGTCATCAAGTACCTCTGCCTGAAAAAAATGTCTACCAAAGACATACACAGCGACTTAGAGGAAACATTGGGGGAGTCTGCTCCTCCATATTCCACAGTCGCACCTGGGCAAAGGAATTTAAGCTGGGCAGAACCTCCACTGAAGATGAACATCGCGAGGGACGCCCTTCCACGTCCCTTACTGGAGAAAACGTCAAAAAAGTGGAAGATATCGTGTTGGCCGATCGAAGGGTGACCGTAAGGCATGTAGCTGAGGTCACAGGGATTTCCTATGGCAGCGTTCAAAAAATCATTGTCAACAAAATGCATATGAAAAAGGTCTCTGCGCGTTGGGTACCGAGAATGTTAACCGACGAGCAAAAAAAGAAACGAGTCGACATTTCGAGGGTGAATCTTCAAAAGTTCCAGGCCGATAAAGAATTTTTTTTGTCGCGTTTTGTGACCATGGACGAGACCTGGATCCACCACTTTGATCCCGAAACCAAACAACAATCAATGACTTGGAAACGAGCTTCCTCACCAACGCCGAAGAAATTCAAAGTGTCAAGTTCAGCGGGAAAGGTTATGGCGTCTGTTTTCTGGGATGCAGAAGGAATTATTATGGTGGAATATTTGGAAAAGGGGGCCACTATAACAGGCTCTTACTACGCAGGCCAAATAAGAAGATTGCGAGAAGCTATTAAGTCAAAAAGACGCGGTAAACTGCGCGCTGGAGTGCTGTTTCACCAAGACAACGCCCCGGCTCACAAAGCCGCAGTTGCGATGGCTGCCATTGAAGAAACGGGGTTCGAACTGCTCGAACACCCTCCCTATTCGCCAGATCTAGCTCCCAGTGACTTCTACCTCTTTCCTCGGCTCAAAGAACACCTCCGGGGCAACAAATTTGAGGACAATAGTGAAGTGATGGCCGCAGTAGAGGCATTTTGGGAGGGTCAAGCCAAAGAATTTTTTTCTAAGGGAATCATGGGCTTAGAAAAAAGATACACTAAATGTATTAACTTTCCTTTCAACATAGTCTCCTTAGACTATGTTGAAAAATAAAATACTTTTTTTAATCTAATAGTTCTGTTTCATATTGATTATCATTACTTATTGATCACCCCTCGTAATAGATTAGACCAGAGACTGGCTTCCCTCGCGTTAGTATTTTTTTTTTTTTGGTATTTCTGTAACAAGAAAACTTACAATCGCATTTTTAATATTAAACAAGTTTACAAATCATAGCTTGTGCTCAATAATTGTTCTAAAAAAAACAATATCTATTTAAGGCCAGTATGTACAAATATGGATGAACTAAACGACATACGTATCTACCATCTTGACTCCGCCTTTCAGACCACTTTTGAAAGCACCTTTTCCTCTACCACCTGCCAGTACCTGGAAACAATTTCACAATTATCATTCTTGTCAGATCAATTTAAGGTACTTAAAACACAGCGCAGATAATAATAATTTAGTAATTACCTGGGCTTTGAGTACTATGTCTTTTGAGTTGAGATCTGTAGCAAACTTTACAACCTCTTCTTTGGTCTTCGCCACATTAAATTTAGGTACTGGAATGCCATTGTCACGTAGTAGTGTATAACTTACATATTCGTGGACATTTAGGTTGCGTACTTGCTGCTTGTTCGGCAGATTATTGTTTGCCGCTCCCACCAACAACTAAAACATGTTTAAAATCAATGGTTGACTTTGTACATTTGGATAGATGCAAGATAGATGAGTATCAACTTTAAAGGTCACGTACGGCAGAGGGTAACAGCTGTTACTATTACATAATAATTGACATGTCGGAATGAAATATATTTTTTAAAAGAGTATCTATGATTCAAAGAAATTAATTTACTCGGATACGGTTTTTTTATAGATTTCAGAAATTATAAAACTTATAAGAAAATTTCTTAAAATATGTATGTAAATGTAAAAAAACTTTTACTCTAGATACATAACGTTATTTGGTACCCGACAGCATCACGCAGTGAGCAATTATCTTTTTACTTGAACATAATTTATAAAATACTATAAATTATAACTATCCGTGTAGTGACGGATTCATAATGGACGAATACAGAGTTTCACCACCCCTATTCATCCCGTGGCGTGGGTGTCCTAAGAGCCGACTAAGGCCAGAATCGTTTTTCTAAGGAGAGGCCCCGTGTCCAGCAGTGGACTACCAAAGGGTTTTGATGATGATAAATTTATGAAATAGTTTATTTTCTAGGTACTATTGTTTTTAAGATGCTTAATTGTATGTTATAAATGTTTTCGAGGTAGGTCCTTCACCTCACGTCCTGTATGTGTGCCCGTTACTATCTGATCCGTAGTCAATCACGGAGTCGGCAAGTGCGAGGTACATGATTCTAAGTGTTTTGTAAGGTAATTTATATATTAGTATATATAATTTGGATAGAACGGATCTTAGTTTACTACATACGTTATTAATATGAGGCCCCCAGTGGAATTGGAATTTACTATCTATGGTAGAGCCCAGATACGTATGCTGACACGCACGAGTGTTCATGACCAACAATGACTGGCTCACAGGGCGATGTCAAGTAAGGTGAACGTATATGCATTATTTTAGTTTTTTTTTTTAAATCGGTAATCATTAGACCCACGTCGTGGGCCCAGCCACACAATAGGTTAAAGTTGCGCTGCATAACCCTCTGCGCCTCACGTAGGTCTTTATGCGCAGATATCAAGCATGTGTCGTCAGCAAACTGATACACCGATCCCTCAGTGAATATAACACACATGTCGCTCACACATAGTTATTGTTCGGTCGGTCCCAGAATCGAACTTAGTGCCGTGGCTTTGTCGGTTCGAATCATATCACTTAGTCACGTATACCATTTCCATTTAATTAAGTAAATAAGATTTTATAATCTAATAAATCAAATGCTTTACTAAAGTCAATAAAGACAACAAGTACATGTTCACGGTTGTCCAGATACCCGTTGATCTCATTGCTAAACTTGGATAGTAATTCAGACGTGCTTTTTTTTTTTTTAAACCAAATTGTTTTACATTAATTATACTATTTTCTTTCAAAAACCTACCTATTTACTCGCCTAAATATCTCTCAACTATTTTATCTATACATGACAATATAGTAATTGGCATGTAATTGTTTGTGTGTAGGCGTAACTAACATATATTTACGCTCGGTGACACGCACACTAAGGTACAAGTAAGGTTTCTATCGGTATCAAACTTTCCCCAAAAGTAAGGAAATTGCAACTGATTCTACCTTAGGTCATTAAAAGGTTTCTGCACTCACAAAAATATTTTTTTTTTATTTTATTTTTATGGATGCAAATCTGAAAAAGTAAAATATATGTATACACAACGAAACATTAAAAAAGTCGAATAGGAGAGATCATTTGTAAAGGTATTACGGCATTCCCGAGTTGGACCAAATGTTTGTACGATTGTAGAAATTTATTTTAATACTTATATTAATACTAGCAACCCTGTAACAAGGCATGTAGTGCAAGTGTATTACATTACCTACCTATGCAGTAAGTATTTTTTAATTTTAGAACATAAATGACGACTGGATGGCGTAGTGGTTTGTGTAACGGACTGCTATTCCAAAGGTCGCGGGTTCGATTCCCGCTCAAGTCAAACATTTGTGTGCATGAACATTTGATGTTTGATTTGGTCTGGGTGTTTCTATGTATAATATGTATGTATTTACAAAAAAAAAAGTATATAATGTATTTATATCGGTTGTCTAGTACCCATAGTACAAGCTCTGCTTAGTTTGGGACTAGATGGCGGTGTGTAAAAGAAAAAAATAAAATAAAAAAAAAATAAAAAAAAAATGGTGAACCATTTTAACTTGCAACATTTGTTCATAATGGTCAGTGTTTTTATTTTTCCTTTGGAATATGTTTTACATAAAAATATTAGAATAAACGTAGTTTTTACAGGTGGAATGTTACGTTATAATGTTTCTTATACTTTTCAGATGTGATGTGAC
Source organism: Arctia plantaginis (assembly GCA_902825455.1). Taxonomy (NCBI): domain Eukaryota; kingdom Metazoa; phylum Arthropoda; class Insecta; order Lepidoptera; family Erebidae; genus Arctia; species Arctia plantaginis. Next base: position 5,057,134 of record CADEBD010000303.1, read on the forward strand.
ACGCGTTTATTGCAGTGATTTTGAGTTAAAACTACAATTTGACCTTAAGCACTGACGCCATCGTTCGGGTACTGAGCCAAAATGGCTTAGTTTTACTTGCCTCACTCATCGTGTCGTGACCGCTAAACAAACGTGTATACGCGTTATTATTGTAAGCACCTATATAAAAATTAAATTAAACACATCGATAATCTAAATTTATATTTATTATACATAGAAAAGAAATTCTTAATTCTTTGGAATAGTGAAAGAACAAAATCAACATGACTTGACATGACTTAAAAATTAAGTAACTCCTTACATTTTTTTATAGGTACCTAAAACTCCACCAAGTTATAAGAGTAATATATGAAATGTTATCATTCTTAAAATAGATACTAAACAGTCTGAACATATCAAAACTCTGCGCAGCCGGGTTTTCTACATTTTGTGACTCCGCTTGGGTCTTTTTCCGTTTTTGCCTCCCGAAATCACAATGTTATAATCATACACTATACGCATATGCTCAAGTTATCCTCTTCCTCACTACAAGCATCGACGGGTTCAGAGTCGTCTTCAACCTTTACAAGCTCCAAAATATCGTATCAGCCCTGTGTTCCAGATCACGTCATCGTGTGGATTTATACGTAAACCGAAATTATATCACACGAACTAGAACAAAATAAATAACTATCATCACATACAAAACAGCTGATAAAACATTTGGTTCTGTAAGTTCAAAGTGTTCAAAATAACAAAGTGAATTCATTTTGACTCACAGAGGTGACCTATCTACGTAAATACAAGACTTACCTGTAACACGCGTGCACCATTCGATTCTCCAGCGGCGACACTAAGTTAGTACGAAAAAGACATATAGAAATGGTAAGTGTGTGAGTCGTTTTGACTCACATTATGTATTTAGGGTTAAGAATCTTATGTCAAGAATATGTGTGCACAAAAATGAATCACTCCATATCATAGACTTCTTGTTAAAAAACACTATGATTCTGAATATATCAAGAGACATAAAATATGTTAATTGGGAGCCAAAAATAAAACAAGATTCATTTGGCATATTTAGCAAAACTGCTTTTAAATGCTCCTGTAAATACCGCATAAAGGAAGTACTTATTTTCAGAAATGGAAAAATTAAAACAGAGTAATATTATTGTGCAAGTAAGAATCAACTAAATTGTTCTTTTTCCTTTTGTAAGTTTATTGTACCTGATTCCTGCTAATAAAGGCTGATTATTTACTCCTGACAGTGAATAATCTATATAGGTGTGATGAAGATTTCTTATAAAACAATCTCATCACAACATGAATGTACATTAATCTAAAAACATCTGTTTCAAATACAAATCTAAAAGTCAAACTTTGTTTTAGACAGTTATAAGAACTAATAAAAAATCTTTTTAAAAGATAAGAACTACAATTAAAAATTTAGCAAAAAAATATCAGTTATTTTATATCTATACTGAAAACTGGAAAATATGTTGCTGAAGTAGTCATGAATACTTTTACTCTATTTAAGAAAATTGAACACAAATATATAAAGATTGAATATAGCACCTACTTTTTTGAAGTTGGTTAAGAAGATAAAAAATGTCTGAGCCCTCCGAATAATAAACAAGTACTCATCACATCTCAACTAAAAGTAAATATTGTCTAATAATCTATACTAATATTATAAAGCTGAAGAGTTTGTTTGTTTGTTTGAACGCGCTAATCTCAGGAACTACTGGTCCGATTTGAAAAATTCTTTCAGAGTTAGATAGCCCATTTATCGAGGAAGGCTATAGGCTATATATCATCACGCTAAGACCAATAGGAGCGGAGCACCAATGAAGAATGTTTCAAAAACGGAGAAAATTTATTACTATTGAGAGACGCAGACGAAGTTGCACGGATCAGCTAGTATTCTAATAAGAAGATACAATTTGACTTTACATTCAGCTACCATATTATGAATAGAACACTAAGAAATTTTTCTGTTCTCTAATCACACAAACAAACATTAAAAGGATTATTCTTCTTTTAAGATAATTATTATTTTAGACTTAAACTGAGGATTATTATCTTTGATCTCAAGTCATCTTATTATACATCTCTGGTCTAGCCAATTGATATTGTCTAAGCTAAAAAAAATACAAAATTTAGATTTTTGCTATTTTTGTCTATATTATTTGATTTTTAAACCTCCTTTCTTAGGAGAGGCCTATGTCCAGCAGTGGACTAGTAAAGGCTGTTGATGATGATTGATGATTTGATTTTTGCTATATTATTTTCATTATTTGAAATAATATTAAAAATACATTATATTTACATAATTACACAATATTTTCATCACAGCAAATAACTTATCACAAAACAGAATAATCAGATAACAACATTCACTGGAAATAGTGATTAGGTATTCATGTTATTGATTCATAGAGATTTCTTAAAAATAAAAATCAAGTAAAACGTTAGTTGAATGTAAATCTGCCTGTTATCATGATATTGTTAAAGTCAAATATATTTTGAAGTAGGTATAACAATCAGTTTCTATTTATTGCAGCCAATAAAATTATGACTGACAAGATTAGAGCAAATCAACGAGATTAATAAGTTGTGATTTTATAATCATTAATTACTTTATGTAGGTAGTAATTTATTTATTTAGATATTTAACCCTATAAAGCATCAACCTTAGAATCTAAAAACTAGGCAGCTGGCTTTACTAAAAGATAATATGATGAGTATTACAATTTAAAATAATGAATAGTAGTAGCTAAATAATTTCAAGCAGTTATTATAGTTTTATATATTTAATTAATGAGGTATATATATATATATATATATATATAAATTAGATCGAATCCACGGTTTGGTGCTAGACGATGACGTAAGGTCACAATAGCAGAAACTGACAAGGTCAAATTTATAAATAAATTGCTAAATTACTGTCAAGGTACGCCGCAATTAGAAGAGATAACACATTCTGTAATAAGTTAACGTCTTTATTTAAAGGAACAAACTATAATTATGTTAAAAAATAAATTATTCCGAGACCGCATTCATAATTTAATATTCTCTTAACATTCCTATAGAACAGGTTATTTATAAATTAATGGAGGTTTGCATTAGACAAACTAAGTTAATGGCATACTGCTGTTACCTTAGTTCCATTTTTCAAAATAAGAGTTTGAGTTAGAGTTAAACCAAGAGACCGAGGGAGTAAAGTCGCCATTTTTCCACTACCACCATTTACCACAGACTAAATAAGAAATCAACGAAATACTGACTTTGAGTGACACTAACTGACAATCTAATAGTTGCCACAATCAACAAAACACAACTCCCACAGCAGCTTGTACAGACAAAGTTGAGAAGTATCTCAAAAAAATCATATTTGCAAAAAATCATTGCTTCATCTTATCCTGCCTGGGATATTATTATAGAAGTCTAACGATGTAATATGCTGTTACCTCAGGATATAATATAATATATGCAATAAGTAGTGAATAGTGATCTCATCTCGTGCTCTTCGTCCAACCACTGATGTCTTAGTCCCGTTCCCTATCCAAGAACTGCGTTGTAACCCCCACTCTAGTTTCCGCCCTATATACCCAAGGTAGGCAAACACTCATAAAAAAATTCCCCAAAACCTTGTGTAGTATATTAGAAACGATAGCAGTCACTAGTTTTCGAAATCAAAATAATATGTATAAGAACACAAAGCACAAAAAAAGTCTATCGTGTTACAAAAAACAAGGGGGAAAAGAGGATTAACAAACATGTGAGACGTATGAAAGATAAAGAAGGGAAGGTGTAGGTAAAAGATAAAAGGAAGACTTATTTTAAAATACTTATCAATAAGGAGAATGGTTGTAGCTTGTAGCGCAATGTTAAACGAGATCGTTTAACATTGCGGTACAATTATGATAATTCAATAATCATCATAATAACCTTCAATGAATATTGACACACCTAAATTTAATGAATATTGTAATATATTAACTGGGGAAAATAAAGTGATTGGAACAAATAAGCACTGAATAAAATGTTATTGACAGAGATCGGATTTCAGTGGCTGAATTTATTTTTCAATAAATAAATTGTTAATTCGTGAATCCTGAGGAAATTAAAAATTTCTTTTAAAACGTGTTTTTAGGCATCTATAATTGACTTGTTTGCAACTTTTTTTGTTAAATGTACCTATATGTTTACTACCATAAAATTAGGTGCAAGGTGTATTTTCGACCTATTTTGCCAGTTAATATGCCCATTATTGACACTCATAACTGCCTGAAACTGGACCTTGTGTTATTTATTTGCATTTACTAAAGTGTGTTCAATTGTTTTTTTAGATTGTTCTTATAGAATCTGTAAAAACAATTGAACAAACTTTAGTAAAGGCAAATAAATAACAAGGGTCCAGTTTCAGGAAGTTATGAGTGTAAAACAAATGAACATCTATAATATAGATGTTTGTTTTATCGATCATTATTTGTCTATAGATTTATTAGTAAAACTTAAGATATTATAATATACGGCCTTATGCAGTAGCATACATAAATCTTTGAAACTAATAAATTTGCAAATACAAAGAAATGTTATTGATATCTGTTAAGAATCGGTAATTATAGCAATCGATTTATTTGACCTTCTTATTCTTCAATCTGTCAGAACTGGCATACGATACCTCTTAAATTAGATGAAATAAATATAATATTCACAAGGGGTGATCGATTTTGCAAAAACATCGATGATGCCATCGATAGCAGAACATCGATACTCGATGTTTTTAAGCACAAAACATTGACGTCAGCCAACAGCGATGTTTTTTGAATACACTCGTCAATAAATAAAATAATCATAAAATCATATGATTTTTTAATTCAACGTGTTTTGGGTGCAGTCGATTTACAATTGGAGAAGCACTGTTATGGCAGTTCACAATTTGGTTATTAGCTGGACGCAGTTTTAAAGTAATCAGTTTCAGTTAGGATTGTTTCAATTCAATTCAATTCCCGAGAGGCAGTACAAAATGCCTTTGAAGAGTTTGTTGCCTCCCAGCCAGCTGATTTTTACAAGAAGGGCATCAATAAACTGCCAATGCGTTGGCAAAGATGCGTCGATTGCATGGGTGATTACCTCGAATAACAGAAATAAAAAAGTTTGAAAAAATAAGTACTTTCACTTTCATAGGTAATATATACATAGCAATTTCATAGGTAAAGACCTATTATATACAGCTTTCATAATAAAGAATGTGTGATCATCTTATCAGAATACGTAGGTAAATTTAACGTTGCAGACACAGAAAATGTATTGGAAAATTTCAAATGAGTCTGAAGTAATTTAAATTTAATATTATTTTCTGTTATTTGCATTTATTTTTTCGTACGTGTACACTTTGTAGCATTTTTACCTTTTCTATTGATCTGTTATTTATTTATTTACTTCAAACTTTATGCACTTTTGTACATCGGCGGACTCTTCCAGTCAACCTTTGGGTGGTGTAGAAATCATATAAGGTAGGTGCACAGAGATTACAAATTATGACATGTAATATTTATAATATTCATTAAAAAAATTCATAAAATGAAAACTACTGGGCCTAACAATGTTAAATTTTTATGGAACCAAATGGCAACTATTCCGCATCAAACTAAAGAAGAATCACGTAAATCGGATCATAAATCTCAGAGTAATCGGTGCACATTCATAAAAAAAAATTATACCAATCGAATTGAGAACCTCCTCCTTTTTGAAGTCGGTTAAAAAATATACACGGTTCACTACATACATATACACACACATATAGACATATACAACACATCACATCATACACATAAATATATTAATATATAGATAAATATCTTTATAAATATACAAGTTATATTCGTACAATATGTATACCGGAATATGAGGTGTACTATGGACTGGGTAGTTCTGCCATTTTATTAAGAAGGAGATCATGCACCTTCTTTTTGAATACAAAACGGTTAGTGGACATCCTGATTTCGAGCGGGAGCGCATTCCAGAGTAGTACTGCTTGAATAAAGAACGAAGAGTTCACGAAGTTGGAGTTGTGGGAGGGACATAAGAGAAGCAGATTATTTTCTGAGCGAAGATTTCTGTCGTGATTAGAGGACAGGTAACGCAGGTAGGGAGCGAGGTAAGTAGGTGAGGTCGGTGAGTTTAAGAGTGAAAAAAGAGAGCTAAGTGCACGCTGATGGCGACGCAGGCGAATAGGTAACCAGTTTAATTGGGAGCGCAAAGCAGACACATGGTCATACTTCATACATACTGTTATGTTTATCTTAAATTGCTACCTAATTAATAATTACTTTAAAAAGTCTATGTCAAGCGATCGCCCGAAACACACGTTTACTGGTTCAGGCAGGCAGCGACTACAGTTTTGAATAAAATCTTAATATCTTTATGTGTAAAAAATCATACGATACGAATCATAAGAATAAAATAACACTGCTATAGTTTTAAGCTAGTGTAATTTAGTCTAATTATTGTCTAGGATCTATTATAAACTGATATGCCCTACACTGTAATGTATATTGGTCAAATAAATAATATTTTTTATTAAAAACAAAATTTATATATATATAGAAACACCCAGATATTAAATGTTCATCCACACAAATGTTAAAAATTGAGCGGGACGAACCCGCGACCAGTGGTGTAGCAGCCCATGACGAAACCACTATGCCATGCGGCCTTTAATGAATGCCTTATATTACTGCCAGAATGTATAGAATTAAATCAGTTGTTGGAAACGCCCAACGATTTAACATCTCTGTATGCTTGCATAAGAGATCGGTTCTTAATCCGTATATCCTCCTTTTGATAATGGATGCTCTAACGGATATGTAGCACGAGACGCCTTCGTGCATGCTGTGTGCATATGACGTTATATAACGTTAAAATGGTTGCGAGGCTTGGAGCAGACTGCAAAAATTGCAACAAAGACTGGAGAATATTGGTTTAAAAACCAGATGAACAAAAACTTATTGTGCAATTTTGGCAGTCTCTGTAAGGGACGATTTTAGTTAACTATTGCATTAGATTGACGGCATTGAATCAATAAAAGCGAGTGAAGTGGGCTTGTAATAGTTGTAATTGTAACATCAACTATTTGTGATAACAAGTTTCTTATGACACTAAAAGGCAAGTTTATTAGACAATCATCAGTTCTACTGTCCTGTAAGGAAATAAAAGATGACATACAAATAGAATGTTATGATTGTGACTAGGAACTATGGTGCAAAATGAATGTGCTAGAGGCAGCGTGTAAGTACTGCTACTGGATGGCAAGTGTCTAGTCTATTACTTTATTGGCAAAAAAAAATATCTTAATCTTGATCTTAAAATATTAAGGAAATTAAAAACCAGTAGTATAAGATGTATTTTTAATAATGTAGGTGTTTAAAAAGTTACATATTATTATTAGAATTTTTTAACTGCACTGTCTCTATATTTTTATTCCTTTCCTCAGCCCATATACCATTTCCAGTAAAATAATGGTTTTTCTCTAAAACATATAAAATTAAACTTAACTTCTGGGAATTACTTAAACTATCATAGTTGAAATTTTCATGAAAGATTGAAAACTGTTCACTTAGTTGTCTTCGGTTTAGCTTATTTAAAGTATCTCGTACTTTTTTCCATGGATATAATAAAATAATGCAATTTTCATATATCTCAGTATCACTAAACATTACAGATAATTGTTCATATACATATTTAACTTGAATGACTGGAGTATTAATCCAAAAAGGATGTCTTCTAATAAGATTACCTATCTGAGATACTTTATATTTTCTTCCCAATGATTGAGAAATACAAAAAAGTAGATCTTTTCCTTTACCCAAGCGATCACCAGGAGCTTTTTCAAACACTTCATAATGTGCAGAACTACCTGATAGAATATTCAGGCTTAGGCACTTTTTATTATTTGCATACAATTTACCTAATCTCTTCATTGCAGTCTTATTATAGTGAATCATTTTAAGAAATCTTGGATGGGTAAAGAACATACTAAATTCAGGAGTGCTCTTTGCTTTTTCTAGTCTTTCCCTGACTGTCTCTGGCCCTAAAGTGTATATATCAAAGCATCTTCTTTGCGCCTCATTACTTATATTGTATTCTTCTAAAACCTTTCGAATGTCCAGCAGAGTCTGACAATTCTTTACAGCTAGCTTAGGATGCATTCTGATTACTTCCTTAATATCAATGCCACCTATATTCTTGAAGTTGTAAATAATATTCTTTAAGTTTTCTGGATCAGCATGCAGTAGGTATAAATTAGATTTGATTTTGTGATTTGGTATTGCAATTTGTGACTGTAATATTTTTAATGATTCATTTATATATGCTAATGGCCGATGTTTCGTTGTAGGATATGTTGAGATGCCTCTGTAGAACTCTTCTTTTGTAAGATCTAACACAAGCTCCAAGTATCTTTGAATTATTTTTAAGCGTAAAGTAAATAATGTTGACTTATTAACATCTTCATTAATTAATGTTGTAAGCGATGTTGGCCACTGGGTCATATAACCTGCTAATCTATTTTCAACATTAATGTGTTGAGGTAATATCTGTGATGTTTTCAATTCCTCTATAGATCTTTGTCTTAACAATGTTAAATATGTAGCTACTAGCATAGGTGAAACATTTTCTATTCCACATTCTATAAGAACTTTATAACGGTATTTTAATGTTACAGGCAAGATGCCAAATAATGCAGGTTCCTTAATTAATCCTTCAGAAGTAAATCCTATTTCATTAACTGTTTCTACTAAGTTTTGGATTCTTTCTTCATTTAATTTGGCTACAACAGGATATTTCATTGTCAAATATTGCGCTTTACTTTCATTTAAATTGAAATATTTACACAAATAAGTAACGTTAGTTTGTTTTTCTTGAACATCTTTAGTTATTTGTCTAATGTGATAAAGTTTTCTGTAAATTACACTTATGTTTTTGTATCGTTTGCAAATCATGATGAATTGCATAACATCTTTATAACATACCGCAGTTCCCACAAAACTATTTACTTTTAATTCATAAACTTATTTCAACGGGAAGTTATTAGGGGATAGGAATTTTTGTGATAATAAAGCAAATATAACAGAATGACATATGTAACATATGTCATATTTTACAAATGACAATTTAAAATGGTGCCACTTCTACCACAGCTCTACAAAAAATCCTTTGACTGTTTGTCTTTCAAATACATGACATTAGCGAAATTGTGGTTACACTCCACCACAAAGCCGTCAATCAAAAGCTGAAAATATTACACAGATCAAGGCTTAGATACTTATAATATTACAAATTGTCAACCTGTACTCTTGAAAATATATGTACAAAACTCTTGAATCTGTAATATGTTTTGAAATAAATTGCATTTTTGGCAATACTATAGAATAAACCTTCAGAGTACTAAATATTTTTTAGAGATTTTTGCAATAGGTATATGGAAATAGGGCAGTTTCGCAGTTCTTATCTTAGCATTTCCAAAGCTAATTTCTACTCATAAAGTAGGTGTATGGTTGCAAAATACCAGTTATTTAAAAACAAAAAGAAAAAACCACTGTACTTGTTTTCTAATGTACTTACCTCCTACGACAAGTTCTTTATCTATGACAAGAACTGTTGTGGGACTACCCAGTCACCGATGAAGAACACTACTTACTCTTTTGGTAACCCTCTCTAACTCTGGGTGTCTCCACTTAAGGGGCGGCTACATGCTTCTGTGTCTCTCTTTTCTTGAGTTGCAGGTTTTGAGAAGCGACAATAGTCACTAGTACTCACTTACCATTTTAAGATCAATAGGATAAAAAAAAATATCTAAAAGAAATAAATACATATCAAAATTATGTTGAAATAAATTATTCAACTTCATTCATTTTGTGTTCATTTTGTATCTAATCACAGATCTTTTTTATACCGGCAGTGCGGATAGTCCTATATAGATCCAATGTGTCTCAGAATTTTTCGAAATAAAATGCGCTGTAAAATATCGCTGTGCAGACGGTGTTATTGTTTTGATTTGATATTTGATATACTATATTCTGTGGTGTTATTGTTTTGTCTGTTTTGGGTTCTGTTTAGCTTGCTACAAAATAGTAATCTGTGGTTGGGTTGCAAATCCTGGCAAAGGTCTCTCTCTAATAATATTACTATCAATTACTATACTGAGTACTCTGTGGCGCAAAGCCGCTAACATATTATTATGTACTCTGTGGCCACTAATCAAAAGTTGTAAATGTAGTTTGGGCGTTTTATTGTAAATAGTTTTTACAAAATGAGTGAATCAAGAACAGGACAATTCGCACTTGCCTTCTTTATATTGGGGTCATTATTTATTATAATTGCCTTTGTTAGCCCTCATTGGCTAGTCAACGATGGCAAGTTGAAAGATCCCAAGTTTAAAAAATTAGGTAAGGCCGGTTACGTTACACTGGTGTTGATTGTTTTTGTTATAAGAAGTTACATCTTTTATTAACGACAAACACCTTGTTTATTTATGTCTAATTATGCCTTCTCATTCAATGACCCTTACATTAAATTTCAGGTTTATGGGAAGTATGTTTTGATGGTTTTGGAGATGTACATCATTGGTATGATACTGTATTTACCGGTTGCTGGTGGATTTTCGAGGAAGAATATTACATCATTCATGATCTATTACTGCCTGGTTTCTTTATAGCAACACAGTTCTTCTTTACAATTACTATGTGTTGTGTCTTGATATCTATGTTCTTATCTTACCTGTATATGAAAAAAGATAGAGACGATGACAAGTATCTAACTCTTCTGGTAACTCTTGGCACAGTTCTGGTCATAGGAGGTTTGTAAACTTGAATGTAATAAATTTTGACTTTTTGTAACAAATTTATTTTATAAATCATAATATCTTCTTGATTGCAGTTAAGTATAATAATTTTATTTATTTCCAGGATTTTCAGGTCTTATATCAGTAATTACATTTGGAGCTCGTGGAGATGGAAGAGACTGGATGCCTTATTGGGAACATAATGAGTTAGGCTGGGCATATGCACTTGGTGTTATAGGTGTGGTTTTGTTATTCCCTGCTGGTATTCTCTTTTTAGTGGAGGCCAGAGTACAAAAATATAAAAGACTTCATGAAATGCAGAGCCGAGAACCTTCTTCATATACTATGCATGAAAGAAAAGTAGGATATTCAGGAGGTCATACAGACATTTGAAACAGATAATACAAATATTATTTAGGAATTTACTCCGTCCAATGATAAGGTCTTATATTTTATAGTACCATAGGAATTATTGCCTGTCCACAAGGTTCTTCATAGATTTTAGGAAATACATTACTTAAGCTGGATTTCACAACAAGAATTATATTGTAGATAGGTAGTTAAGGTATTGTCATTGTAATGACTAAATGAACAATGTAATATGTATTTATGTTGATTTAAGCAATTTTATTATTTTTCTTTGTAGTGTATGTGATCACTTTTATATTCATATTGAGAATTATGATTTTATAGCACTTTGTCTTAAATATTATTATCTGTTTATTGTGCCTGCTAAATTATATTTTTAAGTAAAATAGTTTTGACATGTTGCATACATACAAATGTAAGGCCTAGCAATGCTTTAATGTAATGCCTTGGAAATATATTTTTACAAAAAGAATTATTTATTTTATATATCTATAATTTGCTTCTTTAAAATCCATAATGTTAATATTACTTAAGTTGGGTGAGACAGTGTTTTTTGACTTCAGTGTCATTTTTGCTACTCTAAAACCTATTGAAATGCATTGTGATTCTTTAAGTCCAGATAAAATTCCATGTAAAACGCCACTTGAAAAACTGTCTCCTGCCCCTGAAACATTTTCAATAGTTTCAAGAGGATCTGTTGGATACATTTTTACTATGATTCTATTTTTGTATTTGATATCGCTATTTTTATTTTTAATAGTGATTACTCCATTAGCTCCTAATGTAATAATTAGAAAATGTATATAAGGTGACACTGTCTTGGACAACTGTACAATCTCGGTTAAATCACGACTGGTTTTGCTGGATTGTGTTGGATTTAAAACTCTTGCCATTTCCTGTAACTCCAAAAAATTTGGTGATGCATAATTTATAACATACTTGCCGCTTAAAGCTTTCGCTGCTTTTCTTCTGTCTGTAGGTTCGAAAAAAACTGTAACAAAAATTTTTCATGTTAAAGGCTAAAAAATATCATTAACTTAAAAAAATTGGGTGAGTTCTAATCCTCTGCTAGTCCCGGTAGTAGGTTTACTACTTACTCACACATTGTTGCCAATGAGCTTTTTCCAGACGATGCTTAAAGACCCTATTTGGCCTACTAAACAGTAAATTTAATAATTATTTTATTATGGTTATGATACCATTCGCTACAAAATAATTAAAAGCTTAAGCTTAGCCACGTTTATATCTCAAAAAATAGAGCACCTAACCAAGACCTGTTCTCACCTAAATTTAGTCGCTAATCATTCGAAGATTGTTGCCAAATATCAGAATTTGACGGCCACTGGTTCAAAAGTTATAAGCGTTTCTAGGTGGCGTACCTAGGGGGAAGGTTCCCAGGACGGCCACGCTTATATCTTAAAAACGAGGGCACCTAGTGAAGATCTGTTTTCTCCCAATTATAGTCCCAATTTTCTGCACATTTTTTTGTCACAGATTTACTCGGGTCTTAGTTTAGAAAATATTTCAATTTTTAAGAAATAGACAGGTAGAATTATGACCCTCAAAAAATCCGGAAAAAAATCCTATTGGAGCGAAAAAAATATTTCATTTCAGACTCAATTATCAGGAATTGATTGCAATAAAAATTGGTGACAAAACAAATGTCAGAAATGGTAAAAACAAGTTTTTCGCATCTGGAGCGAAATCTAAAGCTCCTACGAAAATAAGTTGCATGTAAGAATTGTGCGCAATAAAAAAAACAAAGAGAAGAATCCCTGGAGAACAAAATCGGACCATCAGATCGCCCCAAATTTGCAGAAAACCACGTTTTCTTTTGCAAGTTCGGACATGCTGTCAATGTTGTAAACTTGTCACTATGTACAGTTAAATTTTCAGGTCAAGCTAAACTAAACTTTTTGCAAACAGACTTTTGTAAAAAGCGACCTTTTTTCAAGCGATTGGGAGGGGGTTTAATTTTTTTTAAACGTTATACTTTCGGCACCTATGTATTAAGGAGGAGTTTAACTACAAATATCCTTTATAGATCATTTGATAAATATACATTTGTTTTTACTTTTTGCGTGGTAACCATCTTAGCTGATAACGAAAACTGGAGACATGTCATACTTGCGAACATTAAAGATAAATCGAATGCAGTTATTGAGTAGACGATCTAACTTGTTGAGAGGATCTGCATTCAGTTCATTATCGCACACGTTATCATAGTCGATTAAAGGGAAATAAGAGACTGCACAGGCGTTTCCTAGTTTTCACGGGGAGAAAGTTTTTTTAGGCGATTTAGTGTTATGAGGACGCCGGTAACCCTCTGGCATACATAGGTAACTTGATCGCGCCAGTTCAGAGTATAGTCGACTTGTAAGCTTAGGTCTTTTACGCGTGCGTTGCCCCAGCGAAAAAGTTCTAATTTCAATTTTTGAGTTTAACAGATAGGTATTCAGTGTATGAAGTCGTGTAATTGTGCATGCTAAGTAAAAATTTGTGCATTCAACCATTGGGGAGTTATAAACGAAAAACTGTTTCCGCTGGGACAACGTTGTCCCTGTGGAAACAGAAGAAACAGAGGTGAATAGAAGAAAAAAATAGTATCAAAAATTAGTATAAGACGTGAGGTAATTGTGTATGCTTAAATTTGTGCGTCAATAAACTGCGAAGATATTCAAGTTTCCGCTGCGGCAACGTTTGGCCATTTGCTAGATTTCATATAAAACGCTTTTATAGTAGGTGTAGGTGCAGTATATTTAGGTAACATTCTTAAAATATACAGTATAGGTAATACCGGTATTGAATTGGTACAGGTGGTTACACAATTCTTTAGTAAAATTTCGAGAATAATACATTAGGTGGCTTGCTTTTTCTGCATCTACTGTTGCCAGCGTATTTGGGTCTTACGATTCTTAAAATATAAAAATTTATGACAAAAAAACGAAAAATAATCATGTGCCAAAATTCATAATGGGCAATTCATTGCATAGATCATAATTAAGTATATCTTGGAAAAATTATATATACGACATATTATATTATCATAAAATCACAATCAGGATAGCACACAGCCGCCTATCATTTCGACATCGATGAAAGTCTGAGCTCGCATTTTAGACACCCTAGCAGATTCATCATATCCGTAAAGTTTTATATATTATTTGTGTATATATGTATGTATGTAACTCTGGAAGAATATATGTATGTGTATTTCAGTATGTATGTATGTATATCTGTCCCACCGTTTCTATCCATCTCCTTAATTATTATCTTTTTAAAACAACAAAAATGATTTCAAGTGTACCTACTCAGAACTTTCTCCACGTAAAGGTAGACTGGGTCCGCCATTATACAAAAAAAAATTGAATTTAACGTAGTTAAAACAAAAATTATAAAACACGATGTATATGTATATGTCAATTTATATATATATATTTATAAATGTGTATGTTCATGTATTCTATGTGTATACTTGAAACCTCTATGTATATAATAATATGTAGTAATGAATACCTATAGTTTTTTATTTATATGTAAGTATGTAAGTTAGATTTATCTTAAATTAATAACTTTAATATAAAAAAGTCAAATTCTCTGTTTTCTCTTGAACCTGCAGCATCATTTTTCTACATCACCCGAAGGTCGACTGGCAGAGAATACCTTGGGCATTAAGTCCGCCTGTGTACAACTTGTGCATTAAGTTAAATAAATAAATAACTATTAATTATGTACTTATCCGCCTACAAAAATAAAAGATGATGAGTTTTAAAACTTTAAATAAAATTCAATATTTCCTAGTCAGTAGTATATATGAAATTAGCGTGTTGTCGTACTGACCACTTTGATCTGAAATATCTCCTCTTTGGTTAAGAATTCCAAATTAAAATTTATAAATTCATTTACATTTGAGTTTTGAAAACAGTCATTCTTTGTTTTTTTCCTCATTACTTTTTTCTTTGGCGTCGCTTATTACCGCACAATAGAAAACATGAAATATCGGTATATATGAAGAAACAGCTCGAAGGATTAATGATGTGTACGGCGCTGGTGTCGCAAAAGAAAGTACTGTACGTTTTTGGTTTCAACGTTTTCGTTCTATAAATAATAAAATAAAATAAATACTCTTAGTACAAACTCTTTAAAACCATTATTTCACAAGTGTACGCTGTTACTACTAGCAACAGTAGTAACAGCCTACACTTGTGAAATAATGGTAGGGAAGAACAAGACTACGTCGGTGGCGCAGTGGTAGTTTGTTTATGCGACTGCTGTGCTAAGGTCTTGGGTTCGATTTCCGGTTCGGACCAAATGTTTGTATGCTCTACAAATATTTGTTTCGTAGTTTGGGTGTTATCTATGTATAATATGTAAGTATTTACAAAGAAACTATACAAGTATTCTATCAGTCAATGTAGATTTCATACTTAGTACAAGCTCTGCGTAGTTTGAAAGCGTTATTATTATTAGAATTAAAAAAATCTGATGAATGAAAAAATTAAAAAAAAAAACACTAAAACTCACACAAACGTTGTACACAATAAGCTATTACATTCCAAAACAATTAGATTTATATTAATGTAGAAATAAGTTATTAAGAAGTACGAGTAAGTAGGTAATAAACAGAGCAGTTTCCTTTTTTTTTATATTTACGTAGTCAACTGTGTAATACCCTTATTCCTAACTGCTATCTCGTGTTGATGAGCTGGTGATGGAAGGTACAACTCTTTAACGGTGAGGAGTTACAGGAAGATTCTTTTAATATCATATGCACTTATAGACCCTTAGTTGTATTCTTTCAGGTGAGCTGATGATGGAAGGTACAACTCCTTAACGGTTAGGAGTTGGAGGAAGATTCTTTAAATATCATATGCACGTATAGACCTTTCATTGTATTCTTTCAAATTATTCAGGTGAGCGAATAATGGAAGTTAAATAAAAAATATCCACAACCGTCAGGAATTAGATGATTGATACTTTAAGTTACTGATGTAGAAACCTCTATTCTGTGGGAAAACACATGTAAAATTGAGGGTTAGAATAGCCACATACACCATACAACGAGCTTGTCTTATTGTTCAAATTTAAATATTTTATTTACATTAGTCTTAATCGTTGCATTTCGCGCAATGCTTTTTCTTCATTAATTTGTTGGGCTCTAAGTCGCAGAGAGCAACACCATCTAGGATCTTAACGCGACTTAGTGCAACATAAACTTAGCCTTTGGCAAAAATTTTTTTGCCAAAGGCTAAGTTCATTGTTTAATCTGTTTCGTATAACATCTAAACGATGTTCACGTTGTTTGAGAGTCTTATTAGTCAATCGGTTTCGTATAACATCTAAACGTTGCTCGCACTGTTCAGTGGACTCACCACTCAAACGTTCATGTATCGATCACGGTCACAGCGAAATACAGCGTAGCGAGAGTCAATAAATTCGTTGTTGTAAATTGCCGGTATCAGCCAGGTTTCTGTTAAAATTATGATGTCATAATCAAACATAAGAATATTTCTGTAAAGAGTATGCAGTTTCGTTCGGATACCCCTGCAATTTTGGTAATACATACATAAATGCTTATCCATCGCTGATCATCTTATTATTACAAACATAGTATATTCCATTTACATGTATAAAGCGTATGTGGCCGCTAGATGAATAATTCCTAAATTTGTATAACAATGCAGTGATAAGCGCCAACTGAAGTTTATTATCCACCCAACGGTGTACGCAGACGAGTAAGAGAGTAAACCGTGCCAAGTTATCCCTATAGAGATCTGTATTTCATTACATAATTCAATGAAATTATCAAGAATTTTATTTTCTTGTTACGTAGAAATCCCCTTACCGGGACAGATCTATGTAACTTACACAGTAAATAAGTCATTTATAGCATGCAAGTAGACAGACTGGTAACAATCAGTAAACAAGCTCTCGAGAGAACAATGATAAATAAAGTTGAGGTGAATTGAATTTGAGAGCAGATATATGTAACACGTAAGTGGTTAAGCGATGATAGTATTACTTGATGCAATATTTGTTTTAGCCTCAGAGTTATGTTTAATTTTGCAAATATCATCTTCGGTACGAACTGCAAATGAAGCGATGCCTTCACGCTCGCGTACCAGAACCGTTGAGTTTTTAATCCACACGTATTTAAAGCTGTGTTCCTTGGCTGCTTCCTTGCATTTTAGAAATAACTGCTTGGTTTTCAGTGTGAGATGTTCGTTTATGTAGATTGTAGCTGGTGAACCTGAAATGCCTATTTGGTCAGTTATAAGAGGAGTTTTATACAAACGGTAGGCGCTTAGTAGATTGTCTCGTATAATGCGTGTTGGAAATTTCACAATTATGTTCTTTGGCCTATTATTAGCTTGATGAGCATGCTGGACTCGATTGATAGATATAATATCTTTCTGTAATATAGGGAAATTTATACTATTTGATATCAGGTCCACCACGTGAGTTAAGTTTTCGCTGCGCCTTTCAGGGATTTTACAAATCTCGAGATTGCAAATCTCCTTGCTTGTTGTTCTAATGCATCGATTTTCTTTTCCAGATTCTTGATTATCCGCGAATGGGCGGAACCATCACGGACAGTGGTCTCGAGACGTTCATTTATGTACTTTGTGTATTCTTCATGCTCTTTTCCTAAAAGTTCAACCTTATTTCTCATTTCCTCGTAATCTTTATTAATGTAGATCATGGCCTCCTGAATGTCACTGTTAGATTTTTGTATTGTAGTGCATTGTAATTTCAGGTCTGTAATATCAGTAACCAATTTGTTCAAAACTAGATTCTGCTCCTCTTTCCATGTGACAAGCATTTCTCTTATTTCGTTTTTGAAGGTTTCCAGTATTTTATCAATGTCTTGATTTGAACTGGTCTTAGGCGATTCAACTCGAGGTCGTTTTTTTTCCTTGTGGTAACACCTGTCGCTTCTTTGTTCGATTCCGCCGCTACTAACACAGGACTAGTATTAGTATTAGCTTTAGGGGTATGTGGTGGTGTACGTTTCAAGGGCATAGCTACATTAATCAAGACGGGCGCACAGTATAATTTGATCAGACAGTATTTATAATTAATATGTAGTATTAAAGAGCACACTAATAAAGGCCCTGGTACAAAATGCTTCATAAAACTATATTAATACTTTCTAGCAAAAGCACACCAATAAATGCCCACTCTGAGTTTTGTGCATTCTATACCGGGCACGTTCCAGCCTGCAGATATTAAAATTTTAAAATAAAAAAAAACTCATTTTATAGATCTCAATTAGCCCTTTCGACCTACGTTAATTAATTTATAAGCCCGTTTTTCGTTTTCCCCGGCAAAATAGAAATATAATTTTCAATTTTCCTCTACTTAAAATAGCCATATCTCTTTGAAAAATGATTATTTTTTACTCTACCAAGCGTGAAAAAATTGCCCTTGCGCTAATTTAATTTGCCCGCGTGCTAATTCTTCAAAATATTCAATAATTATTATTGTAAACAATAAAAAACCGTCGTGGCATTTTTAAGCCAATTATTTGCGCATTGCGCATGCGCGACAGAATAAAGGTGATACTCACATCGTCAACTGCAGATCAGCTGATGCTACACGCACAGAAGGACTTAAAAAGTTATTATATTACTGTTTCGGGAAGTTTTTCAGTACTATTACTATTTTTTCAGTACCCAGAAAATCAAAGGTGGGATAAATGAAAAAAGTTGAAGGGTGAGGGGGAGGTATTTTGTGCGGACCTCAATACAATCATAAAAAAATAAGTCATCCCTCGAAAATACCCCCCTCCCCCCTCTTTAGAAAAACAGACTGAAGTGTAGTTACATGTTACGATACTTTTCAAAAAAAAAACTGTAGGGGCCAGATTGTTCGTCTCCTTTTCTCGGTTCAGACAAACCCAAACATGGGAGTCCAAGTGCTCCAGGTACCGAGAAAATCAAAGATAAATGAAAAAAGTGGAGGGGAGAGAAGTGGAGGTATTAAATTTTTTGGTGGGGGGGGGGGATTGTATGTGGATGTTATTACATTAATAAAAATAAACTGGTCAACCCCCTTTGTCATGACAAAGGAACACCCTACCTTAAAAAAAGTTCTGCTATTCATCGATAGATGGCAAAACTAAAAAGTATCACCGCTGTGCCGGTCGGAGTGAGAGGTGTTAGGTTATTTTCGTTACGGAATTTCTGGATTCGGTCTCCACGCTCAAGGCCCGCGATAGAAGCTATGCAATAGCTTAAAAATAGTTTCTGTGGGTTATCCTTAGGAGATAGACAAATGCCATCGCGGACTTTTTTGTAGATCTTTTCAAGATATACAATTCCGTAGTACATTATTTTGGTCTATCTCTTAAGGATTAGCCAGTGTTTACAATGTAAGCGCACAAAATCATGTTTTTTAAGACAAATCTTTAAAATTCTTAGATTTTCTGTGCTCTATACTATAGTACATACTGTACTTACTATGTATAATACCTACATATAAACCTTCCTCTTGAATCACTCTCTCTATTAGTGAAAACCGTATTAAAATCCGTTGCTTAAAAGATCGTTTTTATAAGTAAGAGGGGGCAGACGAGCAGACGGGTCACCTAATAGAAGATAAGCATTGCCGCCCATGAACGTCTGCAACTCAGGAGTCACAAACTCGTTGCCGGCCTTTTAAGAAGGAATAAGCTCTTTTCTTGAAGGTCGTGTTGGTCCGGAAATACTGCAGACAATAACCCGTTCCACGGAAAGTTGCGGCTGGTATTAGTCCGAACAATTCCTCTGAGCACTTTCCATGATATATGCGATAGAGAATGCAGAGTGAAACCACATCTCTACATAATGCTAAGGGATCGAGCCGGTCTGAGATGTTTGGGCCATCGACGAGTCGAGTCGCTCTGCGTTGGATGCGGTCCAGAGGGAGAAGCTGGTACTGAGGTGCCCATGCATAGAGATGGGAACAGTATTCCAAATGCGGCCGGGCTGAAGGCGGTGGGCCGGAGTGAACTACTGCCTCGATCTGTCCAGCACACAGATTTCTTCGAGGCCAATTTGACCTTACCCTCTAAGTGACCTAAAACTTTACTTCGCTCGATATTTCGATGCTTAGGATTTCGATGCTGGCTGAGGCAGTTAGGGAGGTGCTCTCAAACCGAGGTGATACGAAAAATGGCATCTTCTTTGCGGTGAACGCACAGACCTGTCTTTTTTTGGGTGAACTGGACTAGATTAGGTCGACCCCAATCTAAAACCTCAGGAAGTATCAATTTCAGACACAAGTTTGTTTTGACTCTCGATGACGTTTTCCCGAGAAATATGGCCGGTGTAAATGGCATCTCCCGTGCTATCATCTGCATAGCAATGGATGCTACTAGTTTGCAACATGTCATTGATATGCAGAAGAAACAGTGTGGATGACAGCACACAGCCTTGTGGGACACCAGCATTTACGAATTTGCACAGCATGCACAGTTGACAACGATCTTAATGCTTCTGTCTTAAGCGCCTTATGCCAGACCCGATCGAAGGCCTTTGCTATGTCAAACCAACCGCACAAGCCTCTGTGAAACTGCGGGGAACTACTAGTAATTTATAAAGGGAAAAATAATAAATTATATAATATTAAAAGAATCACTTTATTCTGGATACCAACCAGATCTGCAACTTGCATATAAAATTTAGAAAAAAAAACTTCCGCCCATCGTTATTATGCTTATATTCTGTAAGTTGTATCCACACAGGTTACAGGTATCTGTCTTGCTTCTACTGCTTTCATAGCTTGCTGAAATGCCAGTGCACCTAGTGGACCTTCAAATACACTAGGTAAGTTATTGCTATTTATAACACCATGTGCTCTCAGTGTTAAATCTCTCATAAGAGCTCTCTCCTGCTGCAGCACTTCCTCATTCATAACATTAACAGATCTTCTTTTTAGAAATACACCATGCTTTTTTAAACAGTGTCGATTAAAATCATGTTTATAGCTGTATGGCTGGGAACATATTTCACACTTATAAGGGCGTTCTCCAGTATGGACTCGCATGTGATGATTAAGAAAATATTTAGTGTGAAAGGTCATAGGGCATAATTCACACTGTATCGACTTTTTTCCAAAATTGTGAATCAGCATATGGCGACTCAATGTATATTTTCTTTTAAAGCCTTTGTTGCAAATGTCACAAATATGATTTTTTGTCTCATTATGCACTGCCAAATGTGATTGTAATGATGTTTTGGTAGTAAAAGATGCAATGCATTCATTACATTTAAATTCAGCAGTCGATACATGCTTCCTTTTATGATATTTTAGGAAACTCTCTGTTACAAATGCTTTAGAACACTGGTCACATTTAAATGGTCGTTCACCACTATGGCTTAACATATGAATGTTGACATACTTTTCCCTCAATAATTTCCCACAGTAAGGACATACACTTTTTTTCTCTTTACGCTTGTATTTTGTTTTAGGTACATTAATAGTTTTAACATCAGAATGTGTTATCTTTACATCCTTTAAATAGATAGGTTTTAAAGGCTTTTTTATCATGTTTTTAACTAGTCTGTGATCATTGCTGTTGTGTTTTTTTGTCTTTTCTTTCTTTTTCTTTCTAATATTAAATGGTTTGCCATATATGTAATCACTATCATAAACCGGATCGTAATCTGCATGTATTTCATAGTCCTGATCATTATAGTCATCATTAGATTTTATGTTGACAGAATCTAAAAACTCTTTTACAGTTATCAGAGTTTTCTGATCATTGTTAATATCTCCTACTTTCTTTATGGTGGTTTCCTTGTAATTTATATTATTAATTTGATTTTCAAAAAGATGCTCAACAAATCTATAAAAAGCTGGGACAGAAGGTTTGTAATCAATATTTATTTGAATTTTGATATCATTAATATTGTTAAAACTGATT
Organism: Arctia plantaginis; assembly: GCA_902825455.1. Lineage (NCBI taxonomy): Eukaryota > Metazoa > Arthropoda > Insecta > Lepidoptera > Erebidae > Arctia > Arctia plantaginis. Next base: position 5,079,243 of record CADEBD010000303.1, read on the forward strand.
ATTTTTGAGTTTCTAATTTCTTTTAAAACTATTTCAGACCTTTCAATTTCTAATTTAAAATCATAAGCTTCTTTAAGTTTTTTGCGACAAGATGTACATATTTGATTAGGGAAATTTTCTTCTCTGAGAATCTTCATAGTGGTAAGTGAAGATATCATATCAATGAACGTGATTCCGTTTTCAGCATCGTATACCGATCGTAATCTTCTATTCGACTTTAAACATATCCGACATTTGCCCATCATTGTAGTTCTTAAAAAACTTTTTCTCCAACCTGTACATAAAAAATTGGTTGGAGATACAAATACAAGAAATTGATTGATACGGCAACTGTCAACCAACTGTTTGACAGTTGCCGTATACATAAAATTTCTACTAAGCTCAAAATAAACTAAGAATCTAAATGTTTAATTTTGGAATTTTATTATTTTTTATTTATTTATTTAATTCTTTTTTCACAAACAACAAATCATTGTACAATGGCGGACTTAATGCCAAAGGCATTTTCTCCCAGTCTACCTTTGGGTGGTGGGGAAATGTCTGAGTAGGTGCATGAAATTAAAATTAGGTTACATACATACTGAGATACACATACATATATGTATGTACTTGCTGAGTTACATACATACATATAGCACATACGTATATATACATATAACATATAAGACTTTAGGGATGTGATGAGTCTGCTAGAGTGTCGAGAATTCGAGCTCGGACTTTCGTCTTAAATGAGAGACGACTGGGTGCTATCCTGATTTCCAAAGGCAGAGCGTTCCAGAGGAGGACAGATTGGATTAAGAAGGAAGAGTGGACACATGCGGAAGTATGAGTGGGGCATAACAGAAGTGGATTGTTTAATGAACGGGAGTTCTGTTGTGATTGGCACATAGAAAATGAAATGAGGATGTTAGGTAGGAAGGGGAAATAGGTGAGTTGAGTATGGTGAGGGCGTGCAGCTGATGGCGCTGACCAATCGTGAGCCAGTTCAATTCACGACGAGAGGAAGAAACATGGTCGTATTTGCGAAGGTTAAAGACGAATCGAATGCAGTTATTCAGAAGGCGGTCGTATTTATTGAGGAGATCTGCATTCAGGTCATAATAGCATACATCCACATAATCCAAGATAGGGACAATAAGAGTCTGTACTAGCATCGCTTTTGTCTCGGAAAGAAGGAAGTTTTTAAGCCGATAGAAGGCTCGTAGCGTACCTGTGACTCTCTGGCTAACGCTGGTGACCTGGGTTTGCCAGCTGAGCTTGGAGTCGATAAATAGGCCTAGGGACTGAAGGGAATGACTGTGCCGTTATAAGTAATGGGTGGCAGTTTGTTTTAATCCATTCTTCCAGTCATGCGCGGACTGCCTATGATGATGGTTTGGCATTTCGCTGGATTCACTGCCAAACCAAACCCATCAGCCCAACTGCCAATAGCCTCCAGGTCATTGTTAACCATAGAAATGGCCCCATTTATATCGTCTGTCGAGGCTTGATAATAGAGTTGCAAGTCATCGGCATAAAGATGGTACGCAGATTGAAGATTCGGGGTGATGAGATTGATAAATATTGAGAATAATAGAGGAGAGAGGATGCCACCTTGAGGGACACCACAGTCAAGCTCACGCCAACTTGAAGAGACTTCATCGACGCGGACAGGCTGCTGGCGACCCTGAAGATATGAGGAAAACCATTCCAGAGTATCAGGCGCAATCATAAGAAAGGAAAGGATAGATAGAAGGATATCGTGACTGACGGTGTTGAATGCATTTGAGAAATCGACCAAAGCCAAGACAGTAACTTTGGATTTCTCAATTCCTGGTCGGATGTCGCCGGTCACTTTTAGCAGTGCGGAAGTAGTGCTATGCCCGGGCCTGAACCCTGACAACTTACTAAGCCCCTTCCGGCTTAGTAAGTTGTTGCGGTAAATATGTTGGGACAGTTGTTGGTTCACACAGGCCTCGAGGACTTTGGACAGGAAGGGAAGAATGGAGATTGGTCGTAGGTGATTCAGGAGTGTTGGATTCGGGATCTTGGGAAGGGGTATGACAAACGCCTTACGCCACGATGTGGGATAAGTTCCTGAGTCAAAAGAAAAATTAGTTATATGCGTAAGCACGGGAAGAAGGTGAAGGTCAAAGAGTATCTCGTCTCTATCAGTATAGGAATTACGATGTAACATTAAATACAAATATATAAAATACGCCTACGCCCTACATCATGGTGAGTCGTAATAAATGATATTTTTTAATAACTTAATTTTCCACCCTTAGGCATGGTAATATCTTATTTCTTATTTAAATGGAACCAAATGTAAAGTGTTCCCCTTCAAATATTTTTTTTCATAAGGAATGAATCTCGGAGATAATAAACATAAAAAATAAACCGAACTTCCTCCTTTTTTAGGTCGACATAATTACAATTCCATATTAGTAATTTTCTTACCATACTGTATAATGTGAATAAAATAAAAAAATCGAGAAAGTACGAGAAACCTAATTACTAGAAGTTTTCTAAAGGATACAAACGCTTATGGGTATATTCGCGAAATGTTGCACACGGTTAAACATGGTTGTCCGCTAACTTCAACAAAGCATTACTCACTATTTCTTTCACTTTTAAAACAGTTGTTTTGTTCTGCCATTAGTAAATATATTTTTGTCATAAAATGGAACATAAAATCCACATTCAATTAACTTTTTTAAACAAAACTTTGATTTTAATATTACAAACCATGTAAGCCTGCCCTGTCCTGTCCTGTAATGTCCTGTGCTGTCTCAAGCAATTTTTAATCCTTAAATCTTATGTATCATAAATATAATATAATCATAAATATTTGATAAAAGTAAAGGGTTATGCAGATCTGTCTTAATATGTCAATATTTAGTTTTATTTAGCATATTTTCTAACAAAAATACGAAAATATCATTGATTAAAACCTGTCCACGAAATTGGGATCTGGTAGAAAATCCTGCATAGTGACGATATCACCCACCGGTGGGGTGATTATGTCGGACTCGAATCGACCAAAAACCGCACGCCGTCTCGGGTACCAGTTGCCGGAGAACCAGGTGTACCCTAGTAAGGAAATCCCTGATACCCCGACGTATCTCGGGCCATCAACGGTGTGTATATGACCCCCTCCTGTGTGGGAACCCCCATGTTCGCTTTGTGCTCCAAAAGGGCGCGCGCACTCGACAGCGCGACTCGCCGCCACTCCGGCCTTCTTCTGCTAGGGTGACAGATGGCCCCACTTGTCACCCTTCTGCGACCTCCGGCGCCCGAGTCGTCTGCGGTACCTGGTCCGTTCCTGGACCTGACGGGCCTTGAGAATACAAAATCTCTCCCGGTCCCGCTCCGCCATCTCCTTCGCAAGCATAACTCGCTCGCAGAAGGAGAAGGCGGAGTTCCAAGCACTCTCGCTCCGTACTATGGCGACAATCATACTACTGAGCGAGAGGACTCCCACCCCGATGGCCACCACGAGGTAACGCCTCTGCTCAACCCACGCCAGCCATTCTGGCAACGTGTGGAAGGCCGTGTCCACGGTCCGGCCATCGCAGTGGTGACACTCAGGCGTTGTCTCCTTGCGGATCACACGAAGGTGATCTCCAAAACAGCGGTGATTTTACGGTGATCACCTGCGTCAGCCGGTATGAGAGGGTTCCGTGACACCTCTCGAGCTAATTCTCCATAACGGGTCTTACTGCCGCAATAGCGGCGGCGTTCGGTAGCCCAAGTCGTTCCTTCCACTTCTCTACGAGGACCTGGCGGAGCTGGGATGTCTGATCCTCGATTTCTCGAGTCTCAGGACTCAGACCCAACTCCCGCGCCAAGTTGTGTTGAAGTTATAGGATCTTTTATAATAGAAAATACACATGGAACTTTTCAACATGGTAGCAGAGCGTGGTTCCGGGAAATAAAATTCAGATAGAAATTACGTGTTGATAGTTCGAGAGCTCAAGATGCAAAATTCAATCGTTGATGCAGCGAAGATTCACGTAGGAGTACTTGATGAATCGAACTGGGCAACATAAAAATAATGATTGCGCTGCGAGGTTTGAAGATCCAAGATGTAGTTGAGGGCAAGCTAGTGCCGTCCGAGAAACTAAAAGTGGATGCAACAGCTGCAGATGTAAAAAAGTATGAAGAACAAGAGCAAAAGTATGTGTCAGCGGATAGCGCAGCCTTGCTACTCATCTCAACGAATTTGTCACGAGAAAACTGCGAAAAAGTCATGAGGTATTCTACTGCAAGAGATGTATGGCTGGAATTACATCGCCTGTATGATGGTATATCAGAAAGCAAAGCCTACGACATATGCATGAAGTTCTTTAGTTATAAGATGCAATCTGGTGGTGACGTGTCAGCACATGTCAGCAAATTGAAAAATATCTGGTCAGAACTTACCAGGGAACTCCAGAAGGAACACCTGAAAGAAGAGCTGCCAGAACTATTCCTAATTTGTAAGATACTGGATACTTTACCTGAAGAGTACTTCTCGTTTAAGTCAAGCTGGATGATGATGTCAAAAGAAGACAGGACTGTAGAAAATCTAACAACTCAGTTAAGTAACCACGAAAGAACTTTATCGAGTAAGTATGAAGAGAAGATAGAAGCACTAGTAGTGAGAGACAGCAAAGTTACGACAAATAAGAAGAGTAAAGTGAGTAAGAATTATGAGAAGAGTAAGGTGGAAGCGAGCACAGACAAATGTCACTATTGTGGCATGGTCGGTCACAGAATAAGAGGATGCTCTAAATGGATATCCGATGGACGACCACCTAAGCCAAAACCATTAACATCTAAGTCAAAAGGACCTACTATGAGTGTGAATATGCATATTATGGCAGTGAATCCAAATGATTCTGCTGATAAAGATCACTGGTATATGGACAACGGAGCTACAAGCCACGTCACGAACAGGGAAGATCTATTCCAGACATTTGAGAGGTTTCACACTTCACACACCGTTACGACAGCTAATGGAGATACAATCAAGGCAGTTGGGAAAGGAATTGTATACATAGAAGCTGATGTAAAGGGTCATAATGAACAGATAGCACTTTATGATGTATGGTATGTGCCTACAATACAGAAAAACCTATTTTCAGTACTGTCAGCTCAAGATAAGATGTCAATCAGCCTTTTCATGTCTACAACCGAAGAATGCAAACTGTTACAGCATGGAAAAGTGTTACTCATTGGAGAAAGAGAAAAAGATGGAGGTCTTTTTAAGCTGAAAGTCAGAAATATCAGATCTGTGTGTCCAAATGAAGTCAACAACATTTCAAAAGAGGATCAGTTGCAGCTTTACCACGAGAGGTTGGCTCATCAGAGCAAATCACATGTGAAGAAGGTGATTGAGAGAGAACTTGGCATTAAGATGAAGCTAGACAAAGAACTATGTGAGGGTTGTGTATATGGTAAGGAACATAAGTTGAAATTTGGAACAAGAGAAAGAGCTTCTGAACCAGGAGAGCTAATACATGTAGATGTATGCGGGCCGTTCACCAACTCTTTATCCAAATACAAGTATTTTGTACTCTTCAAAGATGATTTCAGCAAATTCCGCTATATCTACTTTCTGAGAGAGAAATCAGAAGTTCATAAGAAGCTTGAAGTGATGTTAGCTGAAGCAAAGACTGCAGGACATACAGTAAGAGAGCTATTTAGTGATAATGGAGGAGAATTTGATAACGGAAATGTGAGAAGAATATTGGAGTCGTATGGCATAAAGCAAAGATTGACAATGCCACACACGCCAAACCAAAACGGATGCGTAGAAAGAGATAATAGAACCGCTGTGGAAGCAATGAGAACGATGATGCATGCAAATGACTTACCTGAAAGTCTATGGGCTGAGTTAGTGGATACCGCAGTGTACATACTGAATAGAACGGGCCCTACTCCACTAGACAAGTCACCGTACGAGATCTGGTACAACAAGAAGCCCAGGATTAAGCATTTGAGAGTAATTGGTAGTATTTGCTATGCACACGTTCCTAAAATAACGAGAAAGAAGCTGGACAAGAAATCTATAAAAGGTGTGCTGTTCGGTTACGATAATGACGAGGGTTATAGAATTTGGGTTAAAGAGAAGAACAAAATAGTTCGATCCAGAGATGTAACGTTTGAAGAAAAGCCTTTGAAGTCTAAGGATGAGACGAAGGAGAGTATTCAAGAACCAAATGTCCAGAAAGGTCTTATCGGTAAAATAGAAATCCCAGAAGCGATAGTTAAACTTGTAAAACCAGATACAGCTGATCGAGTTAATGATGGAGAAGAGCCCAGTGGTGATGAAAGATTCGAAGATTGTGGCTCTGAACATATAGAAAGTGAGGTTAAAAATGAAGAAGTCTTACCAGAGTTGCAGCAAGAGGTAGAACCAGAAATAGAGAAGGATCCAAATGCAGAACCAGAGGAAGAGCAAGGTATGAGACTAAGAGATCGTTCAACGTTGAGAGCACCTCAAAAATTTGATGATTTTGTGATGATGACAGTTGCAGAGTTGAGTGATGTAAAAGAACCTCAATCATTCCGAGAAGTTATGAAATCCAAAGATAAGGAAAAGTGGAAAATAGCTATGGATGATGAAATGAAGTCGTTGAAAGAAAACGAAACTTGGGAAATGGTACCTTTACCTAAGGGAAGAAAGGCAATACCATGTAAATGGATTTACAAAGTAAAGACAAATCCAGATGGAAGCATAGAACGTTATAAAGCGCGACTGGTGATAAATGGGTATTCTCAAAAGAAGAGTGAAGCAGATCCATGCTTCTTCGTAAGGAAGAGAGAAGAGAAAACACTGGCTGAACTTGACAAAGAGAGAAGATGTTGAAATAGAAACTCTATGGTGCTTTGTAAAGTTCCTCTTTGAGAGTGTGGCCTATTCTTCTATTGTCAGGTTACTAGGTTTTTGTTTCTGACACTTTGTAAAAATACTTTGACATTATTAGATTATTGAAAAGTTCCATGTGTATTTTCTATTATAAAAGATCCTATAACTTCAACAAGTTGCGCCACCGATACAAAGCCGCAAGGGCTTTCGCCTCCAGGTCCCACAGTGAAGTTCCGGCCAGAAGACTCGCCGCCTCAAAGGAGATTGTGCGAGACCCCCTTATGACCCTGATGACCAACACTCGCTGCGGTCTTCGCAGTAGCGCGACGTTGCTGGACCTCGGGGCTCCCACCCATACTGGGGCCCCATAAGGGCCATGGACCGCACAACCCCCGAGTAGTCTCCTGCAGGAGTCATCGGGTCCCCTCATGTTAGGCAACAGCCGCGCCAGTACAACACCAACCAACCAACTTGGGGAACATCGCATGACATTTCACGCCCACAATTTCGGAAACTGGCCCCGCTCGAGGCATGCGCTAAAGAGCCCTCTCAGTCGGGGCTCGAGAGCCACGTCGTCTAGGGCCAGGACCCACGCTCGGCCTGGAATGCCATCGGGTCCCGGGGCGGTGTTCTTGGCTTTAAGCCGTAGCACCGCCAGCCTTAGTCCCGCCCCAGAGACCTCGGGCATGTCATCGTGATCCACGTTAGGCGCCTCAAGCGCCGGAGGTGTAGTCATCTGTGGTGGAGTATGCTCTACCACTCGCGATGGGAACAGGGAGCACACGATCCCCCTCAAGCAGCTCTGGCTAAAGACACCGGGTCAGCGGCGGAGCCTATGGGTGCATCTTGCCCCTTACCATACGGTAGGGGCGGCCGCAGATAATAAGATTACCTGCCTACGAAAGCTGCCATCATGTCAAATATTCATTTACTTGTTTTCGAAAAGCGTGACGACAGGTTTTGCGACTTGGTGTGAGCGAAAAGTATTGTTCCGCAATAGTTAGTGCATTTCTTCTCTTCTTCTTCATTCAAATAATTGTTTAATTGTTTGTAAGAATATTCTAATTGAACAACAATTAGTCCTTGAAAACGATCAAAAATCAAGATATGATGCAGAAGGTAGCCCGTCGTCACGTCCATATCGTTACGTGACAATATATGCGGAATAATAATCGTGACGTTTCGAAAATACCAGTATAAAGAATTATCTACATCGTGCTTTACCCGACTACACAGAAACAAATAATAATGTGAGTTTTAAACTGTAGAGTTATATAAGTTTGCTTGTTTGCGGTACAATCATGACCTTTATATATGAACCCATTAATTCTCGGGTGAGATGAGTTATTGTAGTTTGTTTCTCGGGAAAACTAAGTGACAGTGTGCTGTTTAGATTTATTTTTCACTTGGGTGGACATGACATCCTCACCAAACGCTGCAAACTACCCCATTTAAGTCTAGTGTCGAGAAATTTTACTGAATTTTTGAAAAATTATGTAGAATAATACCATGTTTATGTGTATTTTCAAATTTTAAATATTGTGGCACTCATCTCACTTATAGGAACAAAACGTTATAGGGACAAACTAAAAACGATCCTGTAAGATATGAAACTCAGAGAAGGAAACAACAAGAGCTACTTAAGAAAAACTTAATTAATGTAAACTCAGCAATACATTTCCATTAAGTTACGATATTTTCCTACATAGTAACTGTCCTACTTTTTGAACAAAAGAATTGTTGATTTTCTCAAGTTTAAATGGTTAAAAGTTACCAAACTTGTAGTCATAATGAACTCTGTAGGTTTAGGCTTAATTATAAAAAGGGAGAAAATATACATTAGTTAAAGACTAATTAATTGTAGAAAAGTAATGATACTGATTGCCGAAACAGTGACGATTCGGACACAAAACTCATGATTAACTATTCCATGTAGATATGTAATTAATAAGATATTTTTTTTGTTGTTTTTAACCAACTTTATAATAAAAAATAAAGACATGACAAATTTCATGGTTGCATTACAAAATGCTTTGAAAACTAGTGATGACGCCGAATAACTGGCCGCGCCTTGTGACGAAAAATGACCTTTTTGATTTAATGCATTAAAATGAATTTTAATTACATATTAGTACACTTCAATTATTCTTTGATGTAATAAGATTACTACAAAAAAAACTCAAATGGGATCGATTTGTTGAATGAATTTTTGTTCTTACTAGCAAGACTGATTTGAGATTATCTGTGGTTCACACTTCTCAGTCAGTCGTACAATACTTCACGATCTTCATTCAATCAAAGTCTGTTATTATGTACTAGTACTTTCGAGTTCTGATTTTCATGGGCGTTGTTTGGTTGGTGCGACATTTTTGTTTTACTGGTCCCACAACCTCTAATGAATGGTTAGCAAAGAAGAACGAAAATAACAAAGCTTTCTTGTGTATATATAATAACAGTGACTAAAGGCTGAAATATTTATCGTAAGTACACGTTATTATAAATTATCATTTCGTTGTGATGGTTCTAAAATAAGTTTTGTTAGTGAAGTTATAACTGAAAACTACCATATAGTAATTTAATAAAAAGCCTATTCTTTCAACTTTCTTAGTTTTGTTCACTAAATTAATTTTTCCGACACTCAAATTTAACAATACTGGTCACAATGTTTAGGTTTTAATAAGTGGCATTAATAGTAATACGAATACCATTTTCTAAATTAAGTAGTTATTTGTTAATTGTGTATAAAACTTAGAGGCCTGTTATACCCGATTCATATTTTTATGATATTTGTATTGTTCTATTTTTTTATAAATTCTTAAAACGTGAAAGTTGAAACTATGGTCCATGGCTAATTTTTATTAAATAACATTATTTACTAGTATAGGTGTGCAGTCATTGGAAAAGGTTAGACAGTTTAAAAACCAGTAGTCAATGAAGCATGTTTAAAAACATATCACAAAAAAGATTCAAAGAATTTATGCATTTAGTAATGTGCCACTTAAAGCAGAAAATAGAAAGAAAACATTCTGAATTTCTTTTGTATTTGAGTGATAGTTATTCAATTATGGGAATCTAAAGACTCAACCTGATTTATAGAAGGTTTTCCCTAGAACATGTTTTTCATTTTGAAGTACTTTATAATAAAATAATAATGTAGTCTTTTATAGAAAATTTATAATTTCTATTGAAAAATCATATTGTCGTACCTGTTGGTCTAGTGGTTAGTACTATGACTGCTAAGCTGGAGGTCCTGGGTTCGATTCTTATCCATGCTATATTCTAATTGGATTTTATGAATAAAATATATATATATTGTTGTTGTTATGAATAATATTTTAAATAAAAAGGTTGTCTTAATCTTTTTAAAATATTATCCTAAATTATTTGTATAAACTTTTGCAGAAAGAGATTTTAATTGCTATGATGTCAGAGTATGAAGATGTCATACTAATTGAGGTAAATGGTACTTTGTTTAAAAAAAGCTTTCATTCATGATTCAAATTTTTTTTTATTATTGAATATGTGTATACCCTTTCAATAATGAAAAAAATATAAATTAATGATTGAAACCATGGTTGAAGATAGAAATCTTTTACATTTCCTGAATTAAAGTGCTTAGGTGTATCATGTATTGTATCTAATTCACAAATGGTCCGAACACGTAATATTGATGCTAAACTATCAACAATGTCCTGTAGTTCTAATTATTTTTAAACATTTTTTGTAATAATAGGTATAATTTCATTTAATAACTAGATTAATCTCACACATGACTGTCTGATCGTAAACTAGGCTGAGCATATACTATGGTAACCAAATTACTGATAAATATATCATGTATTTCTAAACACAAACATATTGCAGACAAATTATGTTTTGTATGGAACCCACAACCTTTTGCTTGGCAGTCAATTGCTAACAAATAGACTAACCACATAACTTTAACTGGCCTGTAGTTAAAGTTATTAGAAATCCTTTTATATCACACTATTGCAACTAGAAAATATATAAATGGTTATTTTTGCAAAATTTCCCGACCTCGCACCCTTTCTCTAGTCACCCTGTTTATTATGTGTAAAACATGCTATGCTATTTCAAGAAACAGCTCTCGTTATCAGCAGTCATCGTTCTTCAGATTTTTTGGTTGATCTGATTTTAATAGAATGGAGTTTAGACCTCATCTAACACAGAATCCAAAGACAGCTGATGCTTTAGCCTTCGCCCTTTTGATTTTTATCTGTACCCTATAAAAATCAGAGGGACAGTGTAAAATATCTATGAAGTCTTTAAAAGTAAGTTAGACATAAAGTTTCCTCAAGTTTCATTAATTATTCATCATGATTTATATAGACTTAAAAAATAAAACATAAAAATACGAAAATACGCTTGTCTGGTTTAAAGTTCTCACAGTAATAACGCGTGTGAACTTTTCGTCATTGTATCTGTTGGTGAATGTTATGCTGGATATTACTAACAAAGCCCGCATTTACTGTGTTACGAAACTTACATGGAGGTAGCAATGTTTGTTATTCATCTCAGGTGCTTGACCTTGTTCTTGGTGTTAAGTGACATACCTATATTTTTAAAGTTATTACAAATTGCTCTGACATTGAAATTAATTAATCAAATCAGTAAACATAGACCATGTTGTCCCAAGTTATTAATCCCCATGGTTAGCTTTTTCGTTTGTACTAAAAACGACGTTGTTAATCAAAAAAGTATTTTAACAAAGTTACGTCCAAGTTTAAAGTTATAAAACAATAGTTATAATACAATAGTAGCTTTTAAATATTTGTCATGCATTTGCATAGTTAGTTTTTTTTTTATCGAAAACGCATATATCGCGAATATATCCTGTGTCGCGGGCGACTTTACAAACATACATGAAACGGACACAAAGAACACCCAGACTCAGAAAAACAATTCGCGGATCACACAAAGTGTCGTCCCATGTGGGGATCGGACCCACAACACTTGGCGGCGTAGTAGTAAGCGGCGTGGCGACCGCTTAAACCACTACGCCATCCGTGCAGTCAGTAAAATAAAATAATAGGATGTTAGCGCAGGATGATAATGAAAAGCGTCTTCGTCTGTACGGTAGATATTTTCTTGTGAAAAAATAATCATTGATTGAACAAAACAATGATTGTTAGTTAGGTTAAAGCTGTAGCTTAAAATGGGTACATACATATATTAATGAAAAGACAAAGTGGTAAATGTTTTGTGCAGGCAAACTCACCTACACGTAATATGGGTATGAATCAATCAAGTCGCTTCTTGAGTCTGACGTATTTAATACTCTCAATAATGTAATAAAATGGTTGACATTAAATAACTTAAAAAATAATCTGAACAAAACACTTTAAATAACTTTTAAAAATAGATTCCCTAGTACAGACATAAACGTATCTTATAAAGGCGAAAAACTTCACGAAGTAGAAACAACAAAATTTCTAAAGTAATTCTAAAGTAATTTGAATTTGAAATTCTTATTCTCAACTAAGTCATAGTATGCGTTATCGTTGGTAAAGTTTTCAAAAACATTAAGGGATGTGAAGACTATATTTCAATTCAGTAGTCTGTTTTTTATTAAACTATGAAGTGCTAATTTTCAATAGTGTCAAGTGTGTCCCATTACAAGCTAAACTGTTGCCTTGAGGTGTAAAAAAAAACATTACGAACTTAGAAGGCAAACTATTACGGCTAAGTTGATTCTTTTAGTAAAAGTGCAACAGCAGCTCAATTTATAAAAGTTGGCTACTATTGCTCGATAGAAAGAAAAGTTAGAAACGTATGGAAGCTAAATTAACTCTGCTAGTTTAAGAGGAAATAGTCTTCAAATTTAAAAAATTGACTTGAAAATATTACGTACAAGATATAATACATTAGAAAAAAAAAACTTGTGAAGTAGTTAGTTTTTGATTAGGGTAGTTACAAATTACGGGTCAATACATCCAAGATCCAATAAGTATATAGTTAATTTATTACTATTTATTTCATCTTGTTCCCGTTAATCATCAAATGATACAAGAATATCTTTGCGATATATCTATTGTCCGTCCACTCAAATAAAGTCATAGTATCGATTTCAAGATGGTATAAAGGTTGTTTATAATATTAAGGCTAGGCTATTTATTATATTAAGGGGTCCGGATGTCTTAATAACAGCAGTTCCCGGATCGCTTTTATCTCAGGCACAAGTGGCGGAGTGGCACAAAGTGTGTTTTTCCGTGGTTGGTGCGATTTCGACACCACCCTGGTGGGGTGACGGCCCTAGGGGATTGCCACACGGTGCATATTAAGGCTGTCTGAAATATCACGAATTTTAAAAAATCGTTACATTTTCTTTACCTGAAACAAGGGTGAATCAGTCAGACCTGGAACAGTCTGGGGACTGTGGACTCCCGTGACTCCCGATGAACTGAGTGTAAATAGTACGTTTTCAAGTAGGTAATCAAATCGAAGTTTTTGGTAACTCCTGCCCATACAAAAAAGATCCCCTGTCCCGGAGATAAAAGTTGGATCGGCCTCTGACATAAAGTTATATCCTTTGTCTTTGTTATATTCTGCTTGGCCTTAAAATCTTGAAAGCACATGAGTCAGTACCGTCAGTAATGTAAACCGTATTAATTAATAAGAATTGCGTAGTCTCAAGCTATGATTAATGGATCTGTTTTTGTATGAAAATATCATTCATGTGAAGGGACAAGATTATAAAATATTTTCTGTCTCTGCGACCATCATATACATTTGTTGATTTTTTTGTTACAGAGACAATGAAGAATAGAACTTTGGCCGGCAACTGTGGCATTGGCGTGTTTGTCATTGCCCTTGTTACGGTGGCATTGGCATTCGGTACGCCTAGCTGGTTGGTCAGCGACTCCAGAATAAGAGGCGCTAAATTGGATAGGTAATTATAGTATAGTCTCGGAAATGCTTTAAGTTTGCTTTGCTATTTTTCAACAGTAATATAAGAAAGAACTTGCAACTTAAAATTCTTTTGAAACCTTTTCTTATATTTCGATATGTTAATACACGCAAGTGTCAAATCTTTTACTAGAGTAAAATTAAATTAATAAATAACACATAACTTGTAAGTGCTTCCGTGATGCTTAGAACGAGAATAGATCAGTTCCGGGTTCAATCTCTTATTTGATTAGACTTGATCTAAGTCCAGTTGTATCTTCAATATAAGGCCATAATTTTATTCTATTTATAATTTATTTTTTCATAAATGTCCAACCTATATATATGCCTTTTCAAATGATCACTTCTCAAAGCTTTCTTCATTAGTGCCGCTTTTAAAAATTTGTAAGTGTAAAAATGTGTACATTTTTTATTTGTAAATCTTGTCAAACCATATTAAATTAACAAATTGTGTTTAAGATTGGGATTATGGAGCCATTGCTTCAGATCACTCCCTGATCCTCTCGATCAGTACCAGAGGCGGTTCTTTGTTGGATGCCGTTGGGTGTACGACCCTTTCACAACAGGGTATGATAGAATACGTGGATATTTACTACCAGGTCTGTTATTTTATTTTACAATATACTGTTATATTGTAACTACGTCTTACAATAAACATTTTTCCTTGTATGTAATCAGTATCCTGATTTGGTCGTTCTATAAGAAGAAATAATTAACATGTTGTAATTGTACTACAAGAATACAAAAGATTGTTTCTCATAATTATAATGAAATACAGCTCGCGAATCTTACTGCATGTGTGTTTTTTACTGCAATTATAAGTTTGGTGGTACTCTTTTAAGCCTTTTATATTTAACATTTTATTTTCAATTATACTAATGGAATTTGTGAAGTTATACTAATTTAAATCAGCCATACATTTGATTAAAAGTGAGCCCACAGCTCAATCTTGACATGAGACCACTTTTTTAGTAATAACTTTGTGTGTGTCCGACAATTGTTTTATTTGTGTACTTTAAGGGTAAATTCCCTATTTCGAAATATGTATTTTAATGAGTAAAATATAATAAATAGGTTTTTTAGGGTTCCGTACCTCAAAAGGTAAAAAAGGAACCCTTATAAGGTCACTTTCTTGTCCGTCTGTCCGTGTGTCACCACCGATTTTCTCAGGAACAGGTAGACCTAGCAAGTTGAAATTTATACCAGATACTGAGGTCTATTGTCCCTATTAGGTGTATAAAAATCAAGGTCCTGAGTCAACACGATAAAAAGATATGGGCAAAAATATTCGCGAAAACTTGTAAGTATCAACATTTACCTTAATTTTCCACTTTTTTTATTTTTCATAATTTTCTCTTTACTTGTACTGTAAGACTTTGCTTTTAACCAAAATTGACAATTCTAGGTCAACCGGAAGTACCCTATAGGTTTTGGGTCGAAAACCTATATGGTAGATCCCGTTGACCTAGCATCACGAAATTTGGCAAAAAGAAACGCCTTACAGCACAAATAGAGAAATAATTCCAAAAAATAAAAAAAGTTGAAAATTAACATAAATTTGGGTACTTACAAATTTTCGCGAATATCTACGTAAAATCTGGATAGGTACGGAACCCTCGGCGCACGAGTTCGACTCGTACCTAACCGGTTTTTTTTTAATGGATGCTCTCTCTCTCTCTCTCCTCTTTTAATTTCAATTTGCGTCGATGTAAAGCCCATTTGTCGATTTAGAGATTCTTTTGTGAAATAAATTAAACTGAAAATAGCTAAAAAAATAAAATAAAAATCGTGACGGTTGCAAATATATCACTTCTAAGTGAATTCTGTTAGTTGGAATGCCTAACTTATTTTAGAAAATTTCGTATAAAATACAAAATCTTTAGAAAAATGTTTAAAACAGGCAGTACGGTATCTGGGCTACATGTGACACACATTTCATTTTCGTTTTTTTTTTTAATTTCTGTAAACGTCAGGCTTTAATATTTCTGTAATTCATCTATGTGTTTTATAACTTTTCTCTCTATACACTTTTGTTTTCCAGGTTTTATGATTGCTACACAATTTTTTTTCACTTTGTGTCTGCTTGGGGTACTGATATCAACCATATTAGTATTGATGTTCTTCACTTGCTGTAGTCCTGACCAGAACAGATTTGTGACATTAATCAAAAGTATTGGATATACTATGTTAACTGCAGGTAAGTAACCAGTGTCACTACATATTGCTCAAACTATGAACATATTTATGGTTTTAACTAGACATGGATATTATTGCAACGTTTAAATCATAATCATATGTTGAAATGATTGCTCTTGCAAGTTTGTCACATGCGTGATTATATGGTTTATAATTCCTATGATTTATCACAGGCGATTGTGATATTATACCACCCCTAGTTTTAACATACATTCATGACTTACTTTTAGTTCAATTAATCTAAGCTTTTGCCTGCGGCTCCTCCTGCGTGTATGTCAGTTATCGCGGTAAAAAGTAGCCCGTTGGTGAAAGAATTTTTAAAATCGGTTAAGGGGTTTAGGTGTGAAACCGTAAAAAATAAACAAACTCACTATCACATCCATACTTATAGTATAAATACGAAATTGCGTCACGGGTTCACGCTTAAACCGCTTAACCAATTTATATGAAATGATGAAAGGACAATGGTCCCAATACATAATTTATTTGAACTAAAATGGTAGCGTTTAAATATCAAAAATGCCCAAAATACTTGAGAATTTATTCTTGACTATTCTCATAACAAAATTACTAGCGGAAGAAGTCTAGAAAAAAATATATTGGAATTTGAATGTTTCGAGGTAAAGTACTAACATATTGTCAATGTTTTGTTTGAAACTAGATGGCGTTGTGTGTCATATATCCGAAAATATTATTATCATTACTCATAAGAAAAAACCTTTTTTGCTGTAGAAAGTGTTAGCCGACTCCCTAAAAGGGTGAAGGTTATTTGCTTGGAATGTATTGGTAAAACAATATAAAAAGTCTTCGCTTACTAAGCAGATGTAATACTAGCTGTAAATAAATCAATAAATAAAAAATAAATTAATAATACTAATTAAGGCTTCACATAATGCATAATAGAGTAACACTATATGAAATTAAAAATTGAAAAACATCTATGCGAGTTTAACACTAAATTGAACAAAAATAAAACATGATACGAGTGAACCCGTGGGCAGAAGCAAATTAATAATCATAAAAGATCAACCTTGGGTAGATATTTCAGCTAAAGTTATAAAAATCTATTATCGATAAAACATTCCGTAAAATAATAATGCCATCACGCATCCCTAGTCGATACGTGATGGCGAAAAGCTTTAGTCTACTAAAATATTTACTACGTTTAATGTGAGTCAATTTTAAGTTTTAGGTAAATATGTTTCTGCCATTGTTCTTTAGTATAGAGTTAGTCAGAGTCCCAGGCAAGGGGGTGGAAATTTGTATGGGGAAACAATAACCGCTGAACCAATTTACATGAAATTTGGTATGGACATACTTTGATTGTTGAGGAAAGACAACGGCTACTTTTTACCGTGATAACCGACATTAACTCGGAACCGGGAACAATAGCTAGTTTATAATAATAATAAAAGTACGGATAATAAGTACATCATTATCATATAGGTATATATTATAGATATTTTTATAACTGGTTATATATTTTATAATTTATTTAATGGTTATGAGATCATAAATTGTTATCATAATTATTGTGAGAATTTTTTACATTTTTTTTCTAACATTGTTTGCGTACATAGCTTCCATACCATGACAATGCAACATATATTCTGGACACCATGTATTTATTGTACATAAAAATACTTCTTACTCAAAACCCTACATGTGTTATTTCTAATTTATTTATGGGTATTTCTTTGTTTACAGGCATCTGTGGAGTGATAGCCGTAATAGTCTTTGCAAGTTTAGGAAATACAGATGGTTGGATGCCGGATCATCCAAATAATTATTTAGGTAAACAATATATATTATAGTTTTATTATATATGTGATATACATGGCAGACTAACCTTCCAATAACCCTAAGGATATTACTAGAAATAAATCTGTAAGGTAGACTATAAACTAACTTAAAACAATGGCCCTATTTGTAGATATTAGGTCTTTACCTATGAAATTGCCGTTTTGTATGCAATAAGTGAAAGTACTTACTTTTTCAAACTTTTTTATTTCTGTTATTGGAAGTAATCACCCATGCAATCGACGCATCTTTGCCAACGCATTGGCAGTTTATTGATGCTCTTCTTGTAAAAATCAGCTGGACGGGAGGCAACAAACTCTTCAAAGGCATTTTGTACTGCCTCTCGGGAATTGAATTTTTTACCCACTAAAAAGTTGTCTAAATTTTGGAAAAAGTAATAGTCGGTAGGTGCAAGGTCTGGTGGTCACATCTGCAACCAGCTTTGGTCAATCGGTTTCTAAATTGTGTTACTATAATGTCTGGGAAGGACTCAACTCCAAACCGTAACGTGTCTTTAAATAGAGGCAATAAAAGACCAGCTGTCGCCTCTCCGTCGCCGCCTTCAACTCCATGCGATATAGACGTGATTCGTTTGACTATTAAATATAATATATAATCAATGCTGAGTTTAGTGATATGCTATCGCAATTTAGCAAAATAATTGTAAGTACAATTAGTAAAGAATTGGAACCTGCTAAAACAGAAATACAAGATATAGTAGCGTCGATGTCATTCATAGACATGTCATAAATTAAACAGCATTCACCTTGGATTTAACGGTAACAAGACACCCATTTATGTAGTGGAACATCTCTCACCATCTAACAAAGCCCTCCACGCAGCTTATAGGATCAAAGCTAAAGAATTGAACTACAAATAGAAACGAATTTTTAAACGCACAGGACTGGTACACTACTCTTCGCAAACTAAAGTGATGTAAATGAAATGTTGAAAATATTTTATAATGTTGTGAGAATAGCTTTTGATAAGTATGCACCTAATTGTAAACTATTAAATAACCGATACCCAATCTGGTTTATTAAATCACTAATTAGAGCATTAAAAGAAAAAAATAGACTTATAAAGAAAAGGAAGGTTAACGATAGTTCATCGGAATACCTGGTTGATGATATAAAAATTCAAGAAGTGGAAACAACCAGGGACCTGGTTGTGTTTAAGCTACCTTCTTGCCACAACTAGATAACATAACTAAGAAAGCGTCTAGAATGTTAGGATTTATTTGGTACCTTGCATTCTGCGAGGGGAAAACAAAGCAGCTGCCGTCGTACAACTCACGTCTGCAATACTTCAAGATGCAACCACTGTCGCTGCGGAGGATGATTGCGGATGCATTGTTTGGATTTAAACTTCTGCGTAATCAAATTAGTTGCCCTCGCTTGCTTAATTTGAATAGATTTCAGGCTCCATCTAGATATCCTAGAAACACTCTTACGTTACCCTTACGTAGAACAGTTTTGGGTTCTAACTCTCCAGTTCCTAGACTTCGCAAAGTAAATCGACGGCTGCAGTGACATAGTAGATATTTATAGCGATAATCTTGGGAATTTACAGTACTATTGTCAACTTTTATAATAAGATCGGTTAATTTATTAATTGAATGTATTGATGAAATAATATTGAATTGATTTTATTTAGTTATTGTACTAATTTTCTGTTTGTTATCATCAGTGTGGAGTTTTTAGCGACTTCATTTTATACTAGGTATGTAAAGATGTATGGATTTAAATTGTTAACACAAAAACTAGGCTAAAGCCTCAGATGGCTAAATCGAAAGGCTAAATGATCAAACACTACTTCATGAGAGAATGTCCCTTCACGTGGCAAAATAGCAGAAATACCTGTGTTTTCTTATATTAGTATAACATTATTATATATAAAACTATAACAAATAAACTACTGATATTATTTAACTGTTATAAACCCTAAATATTTCATAAAATGTTTCCGTTTTTGATTACATTCGAAAGAAATTTATCTGCATTTTGAAACCGTACCAATGATGGTTTTTTTTTTAATAAGAGATGCTGCTGATTTGATTTTCATTTTTAATAATTCTTGCGAGTCGTATTCTGGATATTATTGAATTTGTTGTTCACATCTTGGTATTATAAGTACAGTATCAGGTAAATGTAAATTATCAATTATGCGTTGTATTGTAGCATTTCGGGCGTCTTTGTTTTTATATCCATTTAGCCTTACATTCATCAACACTTCCTCCTCTTCATAAAGGTCCTTAAACCTCTGTGTTACGTTCACTCAACTTTTTTTTTCTTGTCGTCATTTTGTTCACATAAAATCATCCGAGTGTACTCGAAAAAATAGAACCGCGTCCGAGTACACTCGGATCAATATACGACGCCCGAGTACACTCGGGTGGCGGTGGTTGCTTGCCATCAGGTGACCCGTCTGCTCGTTTGCCCCTTTATAACATAAAAAAATAATACAAATAGCGTCCGATAAATCATCCGAGCGCACTCGGTCCGAGCCCACTCGTAACGTGTATTCACGTGGCTTTACTCTATCATGGGAAGATACTGTCTTGCCGTATTCGTCTATTAATGTGTTAATACTGATAGGATTGTTAAAATGTTTTTTTTTTATTTTTTAGGTTGGTCTTTTGGTCTAGGTGTAGTGGGTGCTGTCGCTTGCCTTGTCACCGCCTCCTTATTTTTGACGGAAGGCGATATTCAACAGAAGAAACTTACTAAGTTTAAAGAATCTCAAGCTCGTTTTGAAATGGAATACGAATCAAAAGCGTAACAATAGGATAATATAAAAAGTAGGCTAAGTATATAGAGTATTTACTAATTTGATGAATGAAGGAATCAACCTTTTATTAAATAAAAATATTTTAATTGAAGACAACCAAATTATGTATGATATATAATTTTGAAATATTGCTATTGTGTTGTCTACTAGCTCGAAATGGAACATCACTATTAGTAATATTTGTTTGTTGGCAGAATAGAATATTTATGGAACACAAAAAAAAAACTAGTAAATGATATCATATTACTATTTTTTGGCAGCTTTTGTGCCAGCATTACAAAATAAAATGTTAATTCACCCACTTAGTCTTACCCCGTTCACGCCGATCCTTCTAAATCTATCGACTAAAGATATGGCTGTAATTGATTGTAAACGTGATTCCCGAACTTCGATTACTGATATTTGAAGTGTATTATTTCTACCATATTATTGGAGCAAAAATGCACCTGAAAAGTTATTAGTAGTCAGAGTGGGACCCATTATTCAAAGTTGTTGAATTTGCCTATAAACTGCATTTGAAAACAATATAAGTCTTTCAAGAAGGGTGAAAGTCCACAGGCATGTAGAGGTTTAGTAGTTAGTTCAAGAATATGAGTTAATTTTTCCAGTAATTATAAATCTTAAATACTTTTAATCCATCCCCTTAACGGTTTCAAACTTCTCAGTATTTAATAAGCATTTTAATTAAACTCATGTTTAATTTATTTTAACTAGATTTAATAACATTTTATGAGAGTTTACCAAATAATGTAAGCAAAAAATAAGTTTTATGAGAAGTACAACCGACTTCAACCTGAGACATGAATTACTAGAAACTTGCCTTACCCATTTTGTTACCTAAGGTTTTTTTACGAGACTAGTAAAGCCTATTGAATAAAAAGAATGATTAAATTGAGTATATACTTTTTATGAAGTCGGTTAAAATGGTCGTAGATTTGAATCTGTTTTATTTTTGAAATCGTTTGATAACAGTACACTGGCACATTCCATACTAGTGCACCTAAAACTAATGCAATCATATCATTAAAAATGACTGAAGTTGTTTTAGCGTAGCTACCTATAAATGGAATGAATGGTGTGATTATGTCATATATAGTTTTTATGTATTATTTTATATTTTTTAAATATTGGAAGCTTTGCCTCCAATATTTTGTTTAACCAAATGTGTTTTTTAATATATCTTAAATTTATCGCACAGACAAAACGCATGTGAAATTAATAAACAGTTTTAGCTGTACAATGTATGGAATACACTTTTACGAAAGTTGAAAGATTTTAACCCTAATATTATTGGACTAGTGCCTGGTATCTGAAGTTCTTGGTAAAATTTTCTGTTAACTATTAGTTCAATAAATACATCTATTAGATAATCTTCTGTTAGCTGTCATTATATTTAGAAACTGAAGGGACTTTAGTATTTCGATGTTAGTTTTTTACAGACAACGATGTACCTTAATTTATGCCGTCCAACTTATACCTACATGTTTTAGTAAGTAAGCGCAACCGTAATTTATAAGTAATATTAGAATTATATACAAATGTATAAAATTTATAGTGCCTTTTATGAATACATTTATTTTACACAAGAATAATTTGGTATTTTATTTATACCTACAGTCCATCCAAAATAAGAAGTACCGTTTGACGTTCTTACTTTTCAAGCCAAAACAACTTTGTATTGGTATAGCTCACACGATTTCAATAACCTTTTCCGTAAAATGTAACTATGAAGAGTATTTTTATTTTGTGGAGTAATTATATATACTAGGTATTATTATGATAAGACTTAAGACTATACTACAGGACATCTATATATGCAATATTTATAGGCCCGCTCCGCACCTGCTGGCCGCTGCTACCTGGGACGGGCCAACCTTCCTCTTGAATCACTTTCTATTGGTGACTGAGGGAGCAAACGACGCAGGACAACAGCACTTCAAAGAGAAGGAAAACTTGAAACAAACCGTATACCAACCCGTCTGGGCATCGCTGTATGGTAGGCCAAAACCTCCTTACTCAGGAGAGGCCTATATGCAGTGGCAGTGGACTATGAAAGGCTGTCGACGATGATGATGAAGCAGTTTATTTGTGAAAGCGTAATGTTTCCCAAGTAAACTGCTTAATTAATTACTTATTACTTTTACCTATTGAATTTATAACTGACTAGCTGACCCGCGCAACTTCGTCTGCGTCTCTCAATAGTAATAAATTTTCCCCGTTTTTAAAACATTCTTCATTGGTGGTCCGCTCCTATTGGTCTTAGCGTGATGATATATAGCCTATAGCCTTCCTCGATAAATGGGCTATCTAACACTGAAAGAATTTTTCAAATCGGACCAGTAGTTCCTGAGATTAGCGCGTTCAAACAAACAAACAAACAAACTCTTCAGCTTTATAATATTAGTATAGATAGGTTTAAAAGTTTTAGATGAAATTTCGAAACATAATATACCAACCATATTTGAGTGTAGTGCTTTGGAACTTTGGGTTTTTATTTTATTGCATTTGAGAAATTAGAAAATAGGATTAATAAAAGTTATATGTTTCCACTTTCAGAGGTAGGAAAAGCTTAAGGGGAGGAAATCGAAAAAATATTTCGGACGCCTTTATTGCCTGTGTTACTATCAATCAGAGTAGTAGTAACACCGGTAATTTAATTACCCTAACTACTGAAGTTGAAAATTGTTAGAACAGCTATAAGAAATTGCGCGTGTTACTACCGTAAAATTAAAATAACAAAAACAAAACAACGGGGGTGGTCAAGTCAATGGTACCGCCAGGAATAGGGCACGCCTCTAGCGCCCTCAGAGGATATTGGCGGTTAGAGCCATACGCGGTTACCGCACCGTGTCGACGGAGGCGGCGTGGGCGTTGGCCGGAACACCCCGGTGGGATTAGGAGGCGGAAGTGCTCGCCGAAGTATATCGCTGGATGGCGAGTGCCGGGGGGATAGTGGCATGCGGCCCCCATCCGAAAAGATACTTGAGTCGTCCCGGCTGCCGGTCATCGTCGGGTGGGCAGGGCGGCAGCACGGGACCCTTTTCTTCCGGCTGACGCAGGTCTTTTCTGGACACGGCTGCTTTGGGAAATACCTGCACTCGGTCGCTAGGAGGGAATTGAGTCCCGCCTGTCACCCCTGCAATTGCAGTGAGGGCTTGGCTCAGCACACTCTGGCAATTTGCCCGGCTTGGGCGCCGCAGCGCCGGGTCCTCATTGCAGTCATCAGGGGGGATCTCTCGTTACCGGCCTTCATACGCTCCATAGTCGGTAGTGACAGATGTTTCACCGCGGTCGCATCCTTCTCCGAAGTACCTGCACTCAGTCGCTAGGAGGGAATTGAGTCCCGCCTGCCACTGCGATTGTAGTGAGGACTCGGATCAGCACACGCTGGCAATTTGCCCGGCTTCCGGCCGGCAATTTGACCGGCCGTCATACGCTCCTTGGCCGGCAGTGACAAATGTTTGACCGCATCCTTCTGCGAAGACGTCATCTCCCAGAAAGAGGCGGCGGAGAGGGCCTGGAAGGAAAACCTCCACTCGGACCTAATCGCCCGCCTCTGCCGCCCGCGAACCGGGCGGCAGAGGCGCGCTTACCACCGCCTCATGCCGCCGGTGGACGGGACGGGTTTTCCCCTCTACCCGCCATAACTGCCAGCCGCGAGGAGAGGATGTCCACTTGTGCCGGACGTCGCCTAAATGGAGAATGTGCCCGAAGGTGGTGCCCGCGCCATGCGGGCAGGCGTTAGGAGGGTCCAGATGTCTTAAAAATAGCAGTTCCTGGATCTCTCCTGTTACAGGCGCAGAGTGGCACACCGTGTGGTTTTAGTCGTTACGATTGCGACACACCTACCAGCCACAAACCCCGGTGGGGTGACGGCCCGAGGGGGTTTCCACACGTAAAAAAAAGTAGGCACGTACGGCACGTAAAAGAGGCGCGAGGGTAAAAAATATACTTATCATAAAAAGAACTCTGTCAGGACGTATGCACATAATTAGACAATACGAAGAATTCCTTAATTCTATAGAGATGCTTGTGGTTGACATTTAGGATTCGTAATTATTACGTAATTACCACTACTTTGCTTTCACGAAGATAGTGTAGTGTACACAAAAATGCAGTTGCTACAACTGCAGCTGTGGTGGAGATTACACTATCAGTTGTAGTAATAGACCAGGGTTGACCATTCAATGGCACTATACGGTGTAACAGTGTGGGCGGAAAGCTCATCGTCCAGAGGGCAGGGTAGCAGCACGAGACCGTTTCCTTCCAACTGACACAGGCCTTTTTTGGGCACGTCTGCTTATGGAGGTACCAGCAGTCGAACCACATCACCACCAGCACCAACCAGTTTGAACACACACTGGCCAAAGTAGCGTCGGGCGCTCATTGCAGTCATCGGCGAGTATTTCTCACTACCAGCCGTTACACGTTCCATAGTTGGCGTGCCTTCCAGCGCCTCTTGCTTCCCTGAGTGTGGTCTTAGTGGACAGGTTTTGCCCTCGTGGGGCGTGTGGCCTAAATGAGAGTTTATCCATGAAGGTGGTGCCCACGCTTTTCAAAACAGGCGCTACGAGGAGTCCGGAACCGTCATCTACCCAACTAAGACCGGTGTAGGTTGGTGTGAAATGTCGTGCGGTGTGCTGATGCGTCACGTGCATGATGGACGATTCACTCGTGACGGCGTGCGGTAAAGCGCACCGTAAGGATCCTGCGGCTGGGACTTGAGGGAGGGAGGGAGCCTCGGAGGAGAGCGTCTTCACCTCCTTCTGCGAGCAAGTTATTGTCGAGAAGAAGAGGGTGGAGCGGGACCTGAAGAGGCTTTTAGAAATCTCCCAGCCAGGTACTGAGGTCGCTGAATGACTCCCATCCTGTATAAGTACAGGCCGGGGGTGAAGGTGTGGCCATCTATCACTAAAAAAAGAAAGGTCCAGACATCTTAATAAAAGCTGGTATCGGGTCCATACTATTTTAGGCGCAGTGTGTGGTTTTATTCGGGTCGATTCCGATACACTGCCCCACTGCAGTAGTACTTGCATTGATCACGTCATACATAAGTTATTAAGAGGTGAAAAGTAAAACACTAGAGTTAGCTTTATCTGATTACACTGCACAGTATCTTGATTATTTTACAATTTAGGTGGCATACAAAATACACTTTTATTTAAAAAAGTTGTTCTACTCGGTTGTACCTGAATTGTCTGACTATGTCTATTGCTGCAAAGCGTTTTATATTAAAAAAATACCATTATCAAACCATTATTTAAGAACGAGGGTAAATGAAACATGGCCTGCTACCGACCGATAGCACTTATCCCAATACTTTCTAAGGTTCTAGAAAAATAATTTATGAAAATTTGTATAACTATTTGGAAAAAATAAACATAGCTGAAAAACAAATGGGATTCCCTAAAAATAAATTAATCAAAATGACAATTTACATTTTTTTTATGTAATCATCAAAAGTGTATACACTAAAATCCCTGTGTGCGCTTTATTTATGGACTTAACAAAAGCCTTTGATTACATAGATCATAATTTTCCAGAAAATAAGCTAACTCTAAGTATTGTATTAGGGGCAAGGCAAATATAAATTCATATAAAACGCTTTGCAGCAATAGACATAGTCCGACAATTCAGGTACAACCGAGTAGAACAACTTTAAAAAAAAAAGTGTATTTTGTATGCCACCTAAATTGTAAAAAAATCTTCCGACATAAATTATTACAATTCAAAGCATTCCTTTAGTCCAAAGAAAATCAAGACTTCCTAATAAAAAATATTATTATGATGTTAATACAATGCGTATTTTTGTTACTGTTTGTTAATTTATATAAAATGTCTACGATTTATTGTTTTTCAAGTTAGGAGAAAGAACAAATATTTTGCATGACTGTGGCCCCATTATGGTTTGACATAATATATTATGTACTTTACACCTTTATTATGTACACATATTCGCAAAATAAATGATTTGGTTTGACCGAGCTATGATGATCATAGTGTAATTTCATTTTTACTCTGCTGGTGATGTGCTTTTACAAGAACGTCACTTTTAAACGGTCAATAAAACGTCATGGATGTCAAACTTGCTAACAATTAAACCGCTTGTTTTCTTTCTATTTATCTTATTAGAAGAGAATCATTCATAGTTTACATCACTTATTTTAAAAGATAATAAATAAATTAGGTGGTTATTATGACGGCTACCAATAATGAGTATCCAAAAGCTTCAAGTAAGTAGTTATGACTTGGTCACGCCCTGTCTGTTTTACTGTAAATTATTTTTAAAATGTTTTATTTTCAAGCCAATGTAATTGTGTATGATTATTTTTTATTAAAGATGCTACTCTCATTGGGGCAAGTATCACTTACGTGGCCGGTTTATTTCTGCTGCTGTCGTTTGCCGGCCCCTACTGGATAGAATCGTATCCCGAAATGTTTTCAAGTTTTAAACACATGGGTTTATGGGAATACTGTTTCGACCGTTTTCGTTTTCCCTCATACCAATTTGACAAATTATTTAATGGATGTCACTATATTTTCAGTGAGGTAAGCAATGCTTTAATCATTTTAATTCAAGATGGGTAACACATTTTCTATCCCATCTCAATATTCACTTAGGGCACTACCCTAAATTGTACTAATATGCACAGCCCATTGAGTTAAAACAACACTAGAGAAGCAAACCTCATTATCACACGTCGAAAAAAGTGTAACCACTTTTGAACTTTGACGACGTAGCTTTGATACCACTAAACATTTGAAAGTAAACATATTTATGTCTCATTTACACGCGAGACAAGAACAATACCATCGCTCGGATTAGACAAAGACAAAGATATAACTTTACGATGGTGGGCCAGTGTTGACTACCGTATAAAATTTTACCCATAACAACTAAGAAACAATTTTTTTTTTAAACAATTTTGTAATAAAATAAATTAATTTAAATATTCTAAATAATATATTTCGAATTGAATAGAATAGGTATAAATAATAAAATAACTGGAAATATATGGTTAAAAGGGTTTATATTCAGTTTAAAATCAAACTGCGCTGTGAAGCATCAGTTTTGTATACAATTGTCTTTTAGACTCTTTTTTATAAGTTTGTGTGGATATTTTACTTTCATTTTACAATCTTATTTTTACGTATGTAAAAATAATAGCATTTAATAATAAAAGTGAATGATCAACTTGTACTGATAATAAATAATCCCCAGGGTGTATTGCAAATTCTATTATAATTTAAAAAACAAATTAAAAAAAAATATATATACATTTTATAAAAAAAATTATTTATATTTATTTACTTTTTTATTTTATATTTTTATTTTTATGATAAACATTTATTATTATTATTATTATTTTGTACAATTATTATTTAAAATTGATAATAAATTAAGAAAAACAATGAATTAATTTTTTTGTACAAAAGTCTCCAGCACTGCGAGCTTGGCACTTCTGCCAAGCTCGCAGTTAACGTTCAACGGGTCCCTAAAAAAAGAGATTGGTCCAGCCCTAACAACTACCGTTCTTCCTATATTTTATTATTATTGGCAAAATGTTTAAAAACAGTATAAAGCATATTATTTCATAAATTATAAATTCTCCCACTAATGTGGGAAAACCAAAATGATTTTTTAATGGTAACACTGATTCTAAATTACAATTATTAGTGTTTTATTTCAATTATAGCCTTATTTACGATATTATCAATACAAAAACCATAAACTTACACGTGATAAGTAATTCTGCATGATTTATTAATGTTTTGTGACCTTGAATCGCATTCTTTCACTACGCATTTACCCATTTTGGCGATTGTTACTGTCATGTGTCGCTATGTTCAACTCGGTTGACGCCACATTGAATAATGAATTGACGTTTGCTACGCATATGCCTGTGGACATATGTGCAGTAGCAACGATTTTAGGCGGTAATTACTCATCTATGTAAGTATTATATCAATGGCACAGCCACAAGAAAGTCGTGGTATCTAATACGTCATAAATCTTTATATTTGCACAGAGTAAAATATCAGAGCTAAAACAAACAAATAAACAAACACTCCCTCTTTGTTATAGTTTTATTTAAACATCTGTAAGGGTCTTTGATAAAATTATTATATATTTATATAGTTAATATTTTTGTAATGCTTTTTCTAATTACTTTAGTAATTGCGTGCATATTGGATTTTATTAATGATATTTTACAATTTACTTTCAACATTAGATACCATTGGCTATCAAATGTATATCCAAAAGTATCTATTCGAGGGTTGTTTATACAATAAGCAAAAAGTCTAAATATTGTCATTGATTTTAATGTAGATAGGTAATTCAAACAAGACATCAAGGCAGCTATACTATTGATAGCTTTGTAATTTAAAAGGAAAGTGTGTTGGTATAAGGAGTTACTGGTAACCCTAAGAAATATATAAGCTTAAATATTATAAGAAAAATTTAATGGTGGTTCTTTTTAATGGCAGGCAATAGGCTTGTGTCCACTAATAAGAAACTTTTCAAATTGAGTCAACTAGCCTGTTCTCATTATTTGTATCTTCTTTTATATGAATAGATCATACTATTAAGAGTTCTAAAATGACAAACCCTCAAACTTATCACACATATATGTACCTACATTCATTGGGTTAAACTAAAACAGAAATGTTGCAGTGCATGCTTTATCAAACTAAGATTTTGAATATTTATTGCTACTTTTTTGACAAGATGCAGATCATGAATCATCAACAACCTTTAGTAGTCCAATGCTGGAAATAGGCCTCTCCATAGAAAGGAAGTTTTATACCATGCTGGCCAGACAGGTTGGTATAGGATTTGTTTTAAGTTTGCCTTCTTTTTGCAGTACTGTTGTCATGCATAGTTTGCTTGTGTAGTCAGCTCTTACACCCACAGGATGAATTCGAATGGTGACATTCTGTATTCTAAAGCAGTCACCACACATATCAGACGCTGATCAATCTATGAATTGTAGTATACTTATATAATATTGAAAAATAATATTGTTTTTTAGGAATTCCATGTAATCAGAGAATGGCTCCTACCTGGTTGGTTGATGGCTGTTCAGTCCTTTGTCACTTTAGCACTGATACTGTCTTTCACATCTCAAGTACTGCTTGCCTGTGTTATTGTGCGATGGCCTTTACGCAGTGTGCTGCGTTATGAGTGGATTTTTGTTACATTTGCTTTCATCATGGTGGCCACATCAAGTAAGTTTGTTTTTTATTATTTATGAGCTCTTGCCCATAGCTCCGGCCGTATATCTACCGGTTATCGCGGTAAAAAGCAGCTTATGTCCTTCCTCAACAATCAAAGTATCACCATCCCAAATTTCATTAAAATCGGTTAAGAAATTTAGCCATGGAAGCGTAACAGAGAGACAGAATTACTTTCGCAATAATCACGGCGGTCACTTCGCCGCTTCCTATTGCGCTACAACTACAACACTGTGTGATCCACAAATTGTTGTTCCAAGCTTTGTGTCCGTTTCAAGTATGTTTGTAAAGTCCGCTGCAATACAGGATATGTTCTTAATGCAGGAGTTGTCTTTTACAAAACAAAATATAGTTGCTATATAATAATACTTGATATATAATTTTAAAAATCATGGTTTTTTCATGGTCAAAATTCCAAATTCATGGTCAATTATGTTTGTTTTCAGGTGTATTTTTATTTCTGGCAGTTGCTATATTCGGCGGTAACTGCTACCGTCGCGATTGGCTTCTCTATCCGTCCTTTAATGTATTGTCGTGGTCTTATGCGTTTGCTGTGGTGGCATTTATTTTATTTGGTAAGTACTAGAGAATTTTAAGAAATTACCCTACGTTAAATACTTTCAGCTGAAAAAAAAATTAAAACTTATTTCCCGATATAGTTTTACTAAAATAAAATGTATCTGGAATGTCTGACAACTATTTGTAAAAGTGTTTATATATATTGGCACTCAACCACTGTGCGCTTTTCGCCTCGCAGAACCAATCTGTGCAACAAGTTATCGTCTGCGGTATTTCCGGACCTATACGACCTTCAAACCTTCTAGAAAAGAGCGTACTCCTTCCTCAAAGGCCGGTAACGCGCTTGTGGCTCCTGAGTTACAGGCGTTCATGGGCGGCGACATGTTCATCATTCATAAATTGTGTAGATTATTTAAAATATTTTGTTTTTCCAACAGGTATTGCTGCGATTCTTTTATATTTAGAATCACGTAAACTGTATGAATTGCGTTTGGAAGCTAAAAATTTGGTGGCTCAGATGCAACACAGTCAACCGGAACACGCTCTGCATCATTTGCGCGATCAGTTGCAGCAACAACGCCAAATGGGTTACATGTAATCTAATATGTAAATTACATTTGATAACACATTGACTTCAGAAGTCGAACCTTTTTAGTTTTAAATGTTTCGATGGCAGTTTTAACAATTGAATACTATACTTTTGCATGAAACCTTTTTTCGAATATGTTTGTTGTAGTTTAGTGAAAAGACATTTTATGTAGTGGCGGTTTGAAGCACCTACTTACTCGTATATTTTTAAATACGTTTACTTATTGAGATTGAAATAGGAGCGTTTAATTGCATACTTTTAGTGCTTTACACATACATTGGCAACATGGCATTTAATATTGACTGGCATATTTTCTTACTTCGTGATTGATCTTATAGTCAGATAGGGTATAAGGTATGAAATTTTCAGAGATTAAGCCCATTAACTAACTAGCCCATTTATTAACATTCTTGAATAGACTAGCCTATGTCCTTCCTAAACAATCAAAGTATTTTCATTAAAATCGGTTCAGCGATTTAGCAGTGTAACAGACAGACAGAGTTACTTTTGCATATATAATATTAGTAGGGATTATATGTCCCATTCATGAAATATATAATAAGTTTAAATCAGTGCAGCAAATAATATTTGATCGTAGATTAAAGTATAACAAGGAGTAAATTGTTATTTATCAGAGGTATGTAATGGTTAGTAAAATTAAATAATAAATCCCTCCATTTAGTACGTATAAACAAGAACATATTCACATTAAGAATAAGTTCAATTTTATTTTTATCACAATGTAAAAGATTAAATACATTAAAATTTGACGTTAATGCTTACGTAATGGATTTAATGATAGTAAATAAAATATTTCTTACTTATTTTATTTTTTGCTTGTAGTTGTGTGTTCTTAGTAAGTAAGATCTTTTCTCATATATTTTAAGGTGTTTTATTTTAGTTGGACGTAGTAAATTTATGACTGTATCTTTAATGGCATTTAAACATGTTTTAAGAAATTGACATTTTTGTATAGTAAGAGCTCGATTTTATTTTTAAGAAAATTGGTATCTACGAGTACTTTAAGCATAGTTTTATGAATATTGTTTTTTAAGAAAAAAATGTGAAACTTAACCATGTGCCTTGTTCGAGATCTTTTCTTTACATATTAAAAATATATTATCAAATGTACAACAAATCCGTCCAAGCCATAATCTCGTTATATGCAACATTCCAAGGATGAGTACTATTGTATTGATATTTATTAAATAAATTTATATTTTAATGAAGTAACTTTTGTTTTAATCTGCGTGATCGGATTGATACCCATGTATTATTCATTTCTTTGTAAGACTACTCCCGCATTAGGAATATGCCCTGTAGCGAACTTTACACACATTTACGAAACGGACACAAAGAACACCCAGCCTCAGAACAACAATATATAGATCACACAACGTGTCGCCCCATGTGGGGATCGAAACCACAAGGCTCAGCGGCGAGGTGACCGCTTAAACCGCTGCGCCATCCCTGCAGTGCAATTGAGTATTGGTTATGCTTTTAAAATATTGTTATATAACCTAAACAAACATTTAAAACTATCTACGATTGTAGAGCAATATGGCTATAAAGCATCACCTACCTTATTTTCCTCAAGAATATTACGCGGTAACTTAATTATATGTATGTATATGCATTGGTTGTAAACGTTCACACGCATTGGTACCCGCCTGTTAATCGTTACAGTTTTGATGAAATAATAATAATAACCGCACACATCTGACTTACGGCCATCTGATCCCAAACTAGGTAGAGCCTGTACTATGGTAACAAGAATGTTGATAAACATGCTTATAATATATTTGTTGACATACATACAGACTGTGATGTATCTTTTAACGAATCTGTAAATTACGTATTATGCACTTCAGACGATTTGCAAAATATGAACAAAAAATATTCAGTGGTTTAGAAACACGTTTTTTTTTTGTTTTCGTAATTTGCAACATCATGTGTAAATGCAGTCATAATAATTTGACCTCAGGCAGCGATCAGCTGTATACGCGGCGCGGTAATCACATGTTGCCACTTTTACTACACTCGAATCGAAAGAAATTTGTTGATTATTGCGTCATCAGGATGAAGGAAACGCGTTTTTAATTAGTTCATCCAGAAAGTCCAGTCAGTCGGCCCTTGGCCATCGGCGAGTGTTATGCTGTTCCTGTGTCCTTGTAGATGCGCTCATGAAAAATTAGCGTAATAACAATATTGTTGTTGTTCGTGAGATATTTGTTTAGAAGAGGTTTGTTGTGTTAATAATTGTTTAGTCTTATTGCTTTCGTCATAATCCCGGCAATGGTGTGGACAATTAATGTCCCCTTCCCTCTGGACCGCGAAAGCGTTTAGACGTAAACCCCGTTATTAAGTAAATTAATTAAATAAAACAAAAATATATTGTGCAAAAAATCATTCCAAGCTACCAGGAGCGCATAAAACACCTACAAGTAACAACCACACGCAGCGTACGTCAAATCACCAAGTGAGTTACTTCCCTTAATACAATACGGAGGTCAACTTACAGTTGACGGACAGTTGATTTGCTTCAAGACGTCGATCGGCGACCAGTGAAGCAGACCCATAGAACGTTATCGCACAAATATAAGTTTAGTGGGAAAGAGTCATACTACCAAAACCGCAGTTGTACGCGCGGGAGTAAAGAAGACAACAGTACATATTTAATTAAGTCGTTGAAGCTAATTTACGTAAGTGAGAATATGTCTTGCCGAAGGTCGCCGCCCGCAAAGCCGTTACATTCACTACAAAAACCAAGAATTGCAACCCAAGAATCGGACACCGCTTCGGACTGCCTGGGTTCGGATCCCGATCAAGGCAATCAATCAAACATTAGTCGTCGTCAGAAACGTAAACACAGTGATACGACCCTATGTGAGATTAAAGATATGCTAGCTGCTGTGCAGCTTGAACAAAAATTGCAGGCTATAAAATTTGAAGAGGAAATGAATAAGATGTTGCACCAAAATAAAGAAATGATGCAATCCATACAACACATGTCGGACAAGTATGACGAAGTGTTGAAACAATTGCAGCAAAGTAAAGCCGAAAATGTTGCATTTAAAAATCAAATTAAATTTCTTGAACAAAAACTAGAATTTCTTGATCGGAATTCTAAGTCATCGTCGTTGGAGCTGAGAAATATACCAGCGAACCAACCAGAAACTAGAACTACGTTAACAAACACTATCAGATCTATAGGGGACGTCCTCAAGATAGACATACAAAATACGGACATTCGCAACATTTATAGACCAAAAAAAATCTCTGGCAACATCAGTCCCATTTTAGTTGAATTTTCCTCAAGCTTGATGAAAGAAGAAATTATTAAAGCAACGAAAATTTTTAACAAACAAAATAAAGAAAAACTTAATACTATGCATTTAAAACTGGGAGGCGTCCCGCAACCAATCTTCATATCGGAAGTACTTACCACTCGCGCAAGGCGACTGTACTTCTTGGCTCGGGAGTATGTCAAGAATCATAAACATGCTAGCTGTTGGACTTCATACGGCAAAGTTTATATTCGCAAAACTGAAGGTGAGCCACCTAAATCAATTTCGATAGAAGAAGATATTCAAAAAGTTACAAATCTATGACTGGGACTGTCAATAAGCAAGATGTATTTGGTTTTGATGGCTGTGTTTTTCTTTCTTGAGTTTATTTTTGTTCAAACAAATTTGTACTCAGCCATACTGTATGCAGATTTCCATGTCAGAATAATATCTAATATAGTTTCACACAAAATACACGGCACACATTACTACATATTACTTATCAAATTGACTATGTGCGGTTTAATACAAAAATATAAAATACACCTACATATCCAACAATATACATACCTTTATACATTACAACTATCGCTTTTACATAAATATCATCACACTAACAATATTTACAAGGAAACACGGGTAGTCTTTATTCACTATGCTATTTTTTACTTACCCCCACTATATATTATATACATTACAACAACTCAAATAAGCAACACAAGTACATTCATCTATAAAAGATATATATATAGCTACAAAAATATCATGTACAACGCACCAGAGCTACTATCCTACGCAATAACCCAAATATGTTATATATACATAAAGTACCCGACAACAAAATGGCACTCACACATTCACACAAAACTAGGGCCTGTAGTCTTTGGCAATACAGCCCACTTTACATATTCCTATAAAAACATAACTTTGGTCCCATTACATTTTCACAAAAATAATTACCCATCACATTCGATTCTATAAATAACTTAATAAATAACATTGACCATTTTAACATTGCATTACCAGTTTCCTGTGAGCCGGAGGAATGTACATCATTTCTTTCGCATCCGAAACAGTATTTAAAAATTCTACAGCAGAACATTCGTAGCCTTAACTGTAACTTTCAAGAGATATGTATTTTGCTCAAAAGACTGACTCTGACCTGTGATATTGTGGTTCTCTCTGAATGTTGGTTATCTAAAGTAGTAAACTTGCCACAACTTGCTGGTTATAAAGCATATAAAACTACAGACAATTATAACCAAAGCGATGGCGTAGTTGTATACACAAACTGTGACCTTGAATGCACCGTGGAAGAGCCCCCCCTATCGGAAGCAAATTGCTTAACAATCAAAATAAAAAATCACACTGTATTAATCGCCATTTACAGACCTCCTACTTTTAAATCACTCGAAATTTTTTTTGACTCTTTACACGGCTTACTACAGAGTGTCTCAACATTTAAGAATATCATCATAGTTGGCGATATAAATATAGACCTAATAGGAACTGGTCATGAAACATTAACGTATTTGGATACAATATCATTCCACGGTCTTCTTCCTGCCATTAGCACCGCTACTAGAGGTAAATCCTGCCTAGACCACGTCATATTGAAAACGAAACTTAATGCATTTACCTTTTCATTGGGTACTAGTATTACCGATCATGAAGCCATACTATTTTGCATTAAAACTAATGTATCCAATACAAAACCCATAAAAATGAAACAAAAGCTTATAACGGACCGAGAAAAATTAAAATCAGAATGTCTTACATACAATTTCCTCAAAATTTATCAGGAAACAAATTTGAACACTGCTACCAACAACTTTATTAATACTTTACAACACCTAATTGAAAAAAACTCAATAAAACGTTTGATCCCTAGAAGTAAATATATAATCAAACCTTGGATTACTCCTGGCATCCTCCGCTGTATTCGTACGAGAGATAGAATGCACAAAAAAATAAAAACAGACAAGGATAACATCATATTGAAAATAACATATTTGAGATACAGAAATTACTGCAACAATCTAATTAAAAAACTTAAAAAACAATATTTCAGTGATCAGTTAATAACATCAAAAAATAATACAAAAAGGCTCTGGTCTACCATCAAAACAATAACAAATAACAATAAAACAAAACAGGCACCACTTCAACTAATAATTGACGAGGTTCCCAAATCCTCAGTCAACAAAATAAATGAATATTTCTCAAAGATAGGTAAACAATTGTCAGACCAAATACCTTTACACCTCCCTCCCTTCATAAAATCCTCAAAACCTCCGCTAAGATCGTTTGTTCTGTTACCTACGAACAACGAAGAAGTTGAAAAAAACATTAAGCTATTAAGAAGTGATTGCGCTCCTGGGTGGGATCAGATCAGTGCGGAGATTTTAAAAGTAACATCAGAATCTATAACACCGGTTCTCACCCATCTGTTGAACCGTTCTTTTGAGGAGGGAGTGTTTCCTGATGCATTCAAAAGAGCTGTGGTACATCCAATACATAAGGCGGGTGACAGAGGCAGTGTCAGTAACTATAGGCCTATTGCAATATTAACAGCGTTGTCAAAATTGTTTGAACGTATTATTAATAATAGACTAACTCAATACTTAGAGCATAACAATCTACTATCATCGCATCAATATGGTTTTAGAATAGGCCGTTCGGCTGAAAACGCAGTTTTTGACCTCGTCAACTGTATTGTTGGTAAATTAGACAACAAGGGTAAATGTTTAACCATATTTCTTGACCTTGCAAAGGCCTTTGACACTGTCTCTGTCCCCAACCTGGTACAGAGGCTCGAGGATTTTGGTATCAGAGGCACACCGGCATCATTGATATCTGACTACTTAAATAATAGAACCCAATGTGTAAAGGTGGGACAGTATGTCAGTGATGTATTGCCAAATGATTTTGGAGTGCCGCAGGGCAGCACTATGGGTCCAACTCTCTTTCTCTGCTACATCAACGAGCTCAGTAATCTAAAAATTAAAAATTGCCGTATATCAACATATGCAGATGATACTGCTCTTACGTTTTTCGCTGATTCTTGGAATGAACTTTTTGAAATTGCTCAAATTGGATTTAACACTGTGTGTCACTGGCTATTATCAAACTCACTTACCCTTAATGAAAGTAAAACTAAATACATTAACTTCTCAATACAAAACACAATCGATATAACAACCCACAACTACAATATTGTTGCACATAAATGTAACTTCCCACCAATAGCTACTTGCAACTGTCCCATCATTGAACGCACTCAATGCCTAAAATACCTTGGAATCGAAATAGACGCTAACTTAACCTTTGCAACCCACATTCGTACTTTATCACAAAGGATACGCAAACTAGTTTACATCTTTAAAGAGCTCCGATATGTCGCAGAGAAACAAACCATAAGGATGGTTTACAACGCCATGGTGAAATCTATTTTGAGCTTTTGTATTACTGCTTGGGGAGGTGCTTGTAAATCCAATATGTTAATCATAGAAAGAGCTCAGAGGATGATATTAAAGGTGAGTACATTTAAACCTCGTTTATTCCCTACT
Organism: Arctia plantaginis; assembly: GCA_902825455.1. Taxonomy (NCBI): domain Eukaryota; kingdom Metazoa; phylum Arthropoda; class Insecta; order Lepidoptera; family Erebidae; genus Arctia; species Arctia plantaginis. The sequence goes on from CADEBD010000303.1 coordinate 5,116,992, forward strand.
ACTAAACTTTATAAAGAAACTCATATGTTGACTGTACGACAACTATATATCCTGCTAACCGTCCTTCACAAACATTCGAATTTGTCTCCAGATAGAACAAACCGTACAGCCCAATCCCGCAGAAATTATGCAATATGTGAGCCGATACGAACTCGTACTACCTTCGCACAAAGATTTTATATGTTTCGTGGATCTAAGTTGTTTAATAAAATAAATAAATTAATACCCATAGTAAACTGTACAAAGATAGAATGCAAAATCAGAATAGAAAAGCTGCTTCTCAATCTAAACTATTTAGAAACAGAAAAGTTGCTAGAGATAGTGGCGTAGTCAGTCTTAAACTTAATAATTGTATATACACATATATATCTAACACACACACCTACACTTACACACACGCGCACACACACACACACACACACACACACACACACACACACACACATACGCGCATACACACGCATGCATACATAAATATCCACGCTCAAAAACAGCATTGATAATATAACTGTGAATTCATTTTGGGGGGCCTGGAGCTCTAAAATACAGGCCTAGGCTTAGTTTGGACTCCAGATCTCCCACAAATTACCAATTAAGCTAAATAATTGTCAACTTATATATTAAGATTTGTGTAATTTGTGGAGATAAAATAAATAAATTAAAAAAAAAAAAAAAAAAAAAAAATGTGTGCGCAAGAGTCCCGCTAATTTTATTTTGAAAAGTGTCAATATTAGGTTCTGTGTGTAGTGTTGTGTGAAACTAAGTGAATTAACAGTCTTTTTTATTTTATTGGGTTATCGGTATCAACATCCATAATGCCGTGAGCGACCTTCACAGCCGCGGGATATCCTAACATGATGTTAATTTACGGGGAACTCTATCAAAACGCATCTTTAGCTTTACCGGCAAACCGCGGTATGGGATTAATCGTGTATGTCCTACGGACTGCCGAATTTTTGTAAGGTCGGTACAAAGATTACGAGACAACCAAAGTACCTACCTACTTTTTCAAGGAGTGGCACGTACTGCCGGGTCCGAAGCTAGTCGAGCATTTCCAAAATAAACACGTAAATGAAATCGTATTTTTAATGATTAGGTTTTAAAAAGCAAGTAAAGTGATTAGTAGGTAGGTAATAAGAATATAAAGTTCGCCGAATTGTCACGGCGGCGGCGTTGCTTTGATGTCGCCGACATTGCGACGCTGCCGTGTACAGTTCACCGTTTAGTTTTTGTGGTAACTTTCAGGACATACTGTATATTATAGATAAATTACACCCAGACGTGATCATCCCACAGTTATTTATCCTGAGTGGAATCAAACCCACGGTCTCTGGCTTATCAGTCAGTATCACTGTTTAACCACTAGACCAAAAGGCACGTCACATGATATGATTTGATGAAATAATAATATATTTTCAGAAATATTTCCAAGTAAACCCTTACCTGGTTTATTAAGTCGTTTGCACAATGCCAATACATGGTCGATAGTGGCTTGAGGAGCGTTGCCGTCGAGAACTATTAGCGAAGCGTCTTCAAAAACTTTTATGTGCTTGTTTACCTTAAGATTATAAAAAATATATTTAAAACTAGTTCTGATAATGTAAAAATAAAATAAATTGTAATGCTTAAGATTAATGTATGAGCTCAAACTCAAAATATCTTTAATTAATAAAAATTTCAAAGTTGTTTGAAATCGTCTTTTATGTTGACTCTAAAGTCGTAGATCAACACACGCACAATAGTTAGCAAAATAAATTAAATAAAAATTATACTAATACAAATCTTTAATATGCCTGTACCGATCTACAACCGCCCGTTTCCAAGGGGTTGAGCGTTATGAGAAGAAAGGGCAAACAAACTCATGGCCACTCTTTTGCAATTTACAGATAGATACAATGGCATCATTAAATATAAAACAACATTATTTTAATGTGTGGCAGTATGTTCGTTATTAAGGACTAAAAGCTGAAAAAGGACAATAAAGAGAAACATAAGATTAAGATTAAAAAGATCAAATAAAAGAAAAAGTGAAGTGGAACATAAAAATAGAAAAAGATAATAATAAAAACACTCTAGCCCACATCACATTTCCACTCAAGAAATAGCCTTCGCTAACTTAATCCCAAGCATGTTGCCTTCTATGTAATCCACAATTGACTAGGCTTTCTGACATAATTTACGTTTTATTGCGGATTTAAATTTGTTAATACTTAAATATTAGTAGTCTTAAATATTATTTGGGATTTCATTATAAAATCGGACACATTGACCATAGGAGGTACTACAAGTTTATTTCTATTTCTGGTATTTATAGAATTTACATCACTTTTTTCAAAAAGCTATCCTTGTTTTTATGAACATAATAATATATAACATTTTCATATATATGTAATGAAATGAATGACATTTCATTAATTTGAATTTCGCGCATCGAAGTGACATGTGAACTATGATTCAATGGCGGATGACGCTTAGATTATTTTGTGCATTTTATTGTTATAAAAACTTGTAGAGAGATAAACCGAAGGATACGATTGAGGAAGCGATATTAGTGAACTTTAAATGTCGTTTTATAATGTATATTATTAAGGATCTTCAAAATAAGCCATAAATTGTTTCTCTGAAAACACAAAGTTCTGTTTTATTTAATACGCCTTTACAATATTACAACAATTATCAAGTTATGATAATTACACTTCTATCTCAACTGAAAATATAATAATATATTGACATGCCACAGTCATTATGATTATTGCTTTAAATTTCTGCCTCAATGAAAAACAATTACCTAAATTATAAAGTGTTTGAATAGTTTGAATGTCGACAGCATTCCCCCACTATAAAATAACTAAATAACTAAAGTAAACAAGTCGTGCTGTATCAACATTTCTCAACTCTAGACTTTTTCTTACTGCGTATGCTGCTGAGCCGAGTCTACTCGATAATCTATAAATATGTGGGTCCACCGTAGCTTAGAATCTAGTTAGAGTCTAGTTATACCTAAAAATATCATCACAGTAGTTTTCACTGGCTTTACGTTTGGCATAGTGAAGCGTATACACTTAGTTTTTTGTTCATTTGAAAGCAAATTGTTGACGTCAAACCAATGAACATTTCGAAATTTTCGAAATGGCGCCCTTTTTACGTCTGTGAAATTAGTAAGTGTCCGTGTTAGTCTAAATAGTAGTGATGTATCTGCAATCAACACTATCTCGAGATTGTCCTTGACAAGGTGAGGTAAGTCGTTAATATATACTAAAAACAGAAAAGGGCCATTTCTACCACAGAGCCTGGAGACCGCTCACTATTAATATCAACTTTCTGAATCCTATTATTTAAATATGAAGTAATAAAAACCAATAAAATTATCATTTGAGTACTGTTTTACCTTGTCCAGCTTAAGATTCTATATTTTTGGGTAGGTAAGAATTTTGGATTGAAATGCACTATATCTACCTATACCTAAATGCTTCTATATATATTCTCTATATATATCTATACCTATATGCTTATTATAAAGGGCTAAGAAACTAATATACCTCAAGAATACTTTAGGGAGGAAACTCAAAAACCTGTCTCCGATTCATTATTTACATTGCGCTCAAAGACCGACGACTCAAAATAAAAATTGATATTCTAGTCGTTTCTAAAATTTTCTAATGTCCATGTCGTGATGTTATAGTAACAAAAAGTAAAAATTTTGTACGTACGAGTTCTGGAGTGATATGCTTGTGTAGTTCCATGTCTCCTAGACCAATAAGGCACTCTCCACGTGAGTCTAACATGACTGCGTATGAGGGTGTACAACCGTTCTTAATGATACAACCTGAAATTAAACCATTAACACATTATTTTATTTTAATAGTCGTAAGACTATACAACTAAAATATAATACACAAAAATCAAGCGGTATTAGAATAAGACATAAACTGTTGGAGGGTTATCTTGCAATTTGTTACTCCGGTTCGGTGTGACTCCAATCAATGTGTCATGTGGTATGAGGGTCAGGGAGTTCCTTGATAGGATATATTTGAGCTCCCGGCCATATTAACCTGTGACTGGCCTGGCCTTTCTGTAACACTATACTTTTTTGTGTGTTGCCATATCTTTACCACTCGTGAACCGATTCATATACGAGTATTATATAGTTTTTAATAAATTGGTTGAAAATATATCAATTATATTATATTATGTTGAAGACGGTGACACGAAGAATCAGAGAGGAAAGAAAAATCACCAACAATATAACATTGACCTATTCTGTGCTGCTGTATCTTTTGTTGACGGGATTAAAATGTGAATGGGTCACGTGGGGTCGAAGGGGTCCGTCAGACTCTTACGGGCACAAACTACCTACGATGTTCCGCAGTTTGCTTATGATCGGGGAGCGAAAACCGCCATTGCATTCTTCCGCTATCCCGACGGGATTGACCCATCTTACAAAAGACTTGTCTCGTTACTCGGTGTAATAACCACCCATCGGTTGCACTATTTATAACAGATTTTGGAACTCGGACAAAGTTATGGCTAACAGCTCATCCTACAAATTAGCTTAGGTTTCACTCACCATCTAAAAGCATACCAGGTGCAATATTATCAAGGTATTGTCCATCAGCGTCATCACCGATGGCTGTGAGGAGACGTGTTCGTCCACCCCGCAGGCGCCACAAGGCCTCCGCCATGTTACGACCTACGCCACCGCCGCACTGTTGTGTATTGCAAGCGTGCGTGCTGCCATCTAGCTGCAAAGAGCATTTCAAGGCTTAAATGTATTTTTTCTCCTATTTTGCTAAACCAGATGTGAACCTTTTCCAAGGAAGTCATTTCCGCTTAGGTGCTTTCTTATAAGGAAATTGTAATTGATTCACGCTGGCGAGGAGTATACGTGTGGTCACGAATTAAGAAAACGGAGTGTCACCACCCCTTTTCACCCTATGGGCATGGGCACTATAAAGAAAAGGAAAAGTTGAAACCAAAACCTTCTTTCTAAGGAAGAGGCCTATGTCCAGTAGTGGACTATTAAAGGCTGTTGATGAACCTTTACAGACTATAATTACCTTCAATAATATGAGTAATGAATATAAAATTGTTAAATCAATGATTTGAATTTCTGAAACTTTCTAATTTAATTATATATTTTAATATTCTTTCAGTTTTTAATCCTTAACTAAGGTTAAGGATTAAAAAATTTAAACTTATAAGTAAGATAAGATTTTTTTGTACTAATTATACACAAAGAAATTTAATAATGGAAGAAGAACCTAAAGAAGACTGATTTAATTTTTAAATGGTTCCAGTAAATTAAAAAAACGTATAATTGTGAGGCCATATATGTACTTTAATAAGGAATAAAACAATAAAAGTCGTCTATAATCGGCTCTTATTTATTCACCACCACCACAAAATTTTCAGTGTGACCTTTTTAAATTAAAGTACCTTTAGTTTTTTGAAATAATCCTGTAATAGCCATATTAATATTAAAGGTATACAACCTCGTGTTAAAGTACTCTGGACTTAAAAGCGAAATTGCGGGAAATAGTTTAGTAGTAGCTACTAATATCTAATAATTACGGCAAAGCTAACATATTTTTTGACATGATTTATTTTAAGCAAAATACGCTTAGTATTCAAATGCCACAGTAACCTAAAGAAAGTGGTTTATTGCATGTGCATTTTAATTATAGGCCTGTTTATGACAGGGTCGCATGGCAAATTACGTAGCTTGTATGCGCAGGCTAGTGTTGTGTAGCGATCGACATGAAAATTCGATTTACACTATAAATGACGTTAGTGTTACCTCGAGACAAGTTTTCGCTGCGTTCCTGACTAGCTATTAAGTCATTGCTGTGCAGGATGCGACATCCATTAGCACTTTTTATGACACGAATATCTCATGTACCTAAAATAATCTGGGTATATAATGTTCTATTCCGGGAGGTACGCGTGTTCTCATCACATTAAAAACTCATATTTAGTTTATTAAATGTAGGAAAAACTATAATAATTTTAAATTTATAAATTTACTTTAAAGAAAGTATTACTGACTTCATTACGCATACATTCTGATGAATTGTGAAATGTGTTATGAAAACAGCTGTGTATTCTTTCTTCAAAATTTGAATGGGATCAAACGGGAAATATAACCTTTCAAATAAATTAGAATTTTCGAGATTGCTTCATAAATAATGAAGGACTGAGGTAACAGACATAAAAAAGTACAACTGTACAAAAATACAATTGACGACCTCCACCTGCTTTGAAGTCGGATAAAAATAGACATTCCGTTATATTGGTAGCGTACTTATTCAACTTATCTACCCACAAACTAGAAAGTTAGACAAAGAATTTAATCATTTGTGTTTTACTGTTCTTTAGAAACAAATAAGAAAAAAACATTGATAACTGACAGTTAAATATTTTTTCCAATTAAAATAAAGGTCTAACTTGTATTTATCGTAAGTCATAACTCACTCATTCATCATGTTAAATTTTGATTTTATTATTATTGAGAAAATGAAAACAATTCTGAGAGACTTATGTCTGTATTACTGTCTTTTCGACATAGCTTGTTGGCGTAACAAGCTATGTCGAAAAGACAGTAAAACCAAAACAAAAAATAGGTGAACTTGGCCATAAAAACTAAAGAAATTCCTATGAACGCATATTTTAGCTACCTATACCTGGTAGGAATGGTAAAATTTATTATCTATCAGAGAACATTTTAACCATAAGTACTATAAGTATGAAGTATCTAAGCACTTAGAAAGTCAACTTGTACGTTGAGCAGGTAATCCAGCTGGCGCCCATGGCTAAAGAAGTAATATGCTTAACAGACAGCTCGACAGTATCAAACTCGATATTTCCAGAATAATCTCATTGCCCGCTGTACCGTACTTTGTTATTAAAGTGAACGTGCCGCAAGCGTGGGATGTGTTTGTTAGAGCTCCGCCGCCAGATAAGCTGTAAAGTCTACATTGATTATGTGTAGTGAGCAACAATAATATACTATTTCTAGAATGGAAAGCCAGTTGAGATAACAGTGCGAACTTAGAAACACAATACTTTTTCAAAGTAAACAATTGTATATTTTTACCTTGCTAACAGACAAGACTAATTGTATTTAAATTATTCTGTCTTTAAGATACAATAAAATTACCGAAAGTGGCACGTTTGTTTTATTGATTACCTACTCCATGTCTTGTTGATTTTCAAGTGGTTTTGTATGTATTTGGAATTTTTGTCTTGTATGTTGTATCTTTGTTGTATTTCCAAGAAGTTGCCAAAAACTATGAAAACTTTGTCTGACTAAACAATCTGAGAGTAGAACGGATGACGAGAGATATAAATTACAAAGCAGTATTAGGTGTAAGGATAGGACATGAGATTTGAGTTCCTGTTAGCAAAAATATATTATAATCTAAATTTATAAAAATGACAAGTTGGTTTGTGTACGCTTCAAAAACTCGAAAAGTTCTGCATATACAAACCGCTAAAAAGATTGTATTTATCATTTTTTTCGTGTCCCCCATTTTAGTTCCCCATTTCTAATCAATGCAACCAAAATGCGTGACAGGGCACAGCTAGTTGCACCAGGGACTTCCTTTCTAGGGTATACCTGGTTCCCCGGCTATTAGTACCCGGCGACGGCGTGCGGTTTTAGTCGGTTCGAGTCCGACATGCCACCGACAGGTGGTATCCGAGGGGATTTCCGCACGGAAAAAAAAAAAAAAAAAAGGGCACAGCTAGTATATTATAAAAGTCGCTCTGTCTGAATGCGATAAACTCGAAAAGTCATAATTCATTATGGTTTTTTATAAGTTAGATGTTTTTTTACAAATATATTGTTTTCAACAAGGCTTCGGTGTTATTGTTAAAAGCTTTTTGCCCGTGGTCATGCTCGCGTCAGTACAAAAATAAATCATTTGGTTCATGTATAACTCGGGAACAGTACTTTTGTTTCTGATTTTTTCCTCCCAAACAAACTTACACATCCATTGATTAGTTTTTTAAATTACATGTACAATGCTGCCAATGTTTATATTATTATTATTTTATTTCTTGGATTTTTTTATTATGCACATCACTAGTGTAGGGTTGGATCCTGGTTTGGCACAGAGTACTGTGGCCGGTGTTCGTCCGGTCAGTGGGCTGGTGGTCACCGAGCACATGCCGTTGACCGCATTGATGTTATCAGGCCTCGCCGGCCTGTCCTGTCCGCAGTACGCCACTGCATTAGGTGATCCATTTGTTTTTGCCCCCACAACAACACAGATTTATGTGACGCTATTGCCGCTTTTTACGTTTGAATTTATTTAATTACATGCTATTTCATGCTTTCTTGGCTTAACATTATTTCATTAGACCTAGTTTAGAATTAAAGTTATCTTCAGCGAAATTATTTTCAATTCGTAACCGTGTGACTTAACCAGTTATTGTCCATAAAGGTTTACATGCAACCTACTTATATCCTTTTTTCACGCCATACGATACGTGTCTCAAGTGGAGAACTGAGATTCGTTCGCTAACCCATTGCTGAATCCTGATTGTCTAGGAACTTACGCTTCTGATTAAGTGTTATCAAAATTGTATAGCAAATAAAACGTTGAGCACATAACAGTACTAATTAAAGAATGTACTGATATATAATATAACAGTATAGAATGTAGGTACAGAAACGTATTGAAAGCTTTTTAGTTCTCAAGGAGCCTAGGTCTCCTTGAGAACTAAAAAGCTTTTATTAAACATTAATACATAAAAACAATAAAACATAAGCATTAAACATTAATACATAACAACAATAAAACCCTTCTTAAAAAAAGTTGAACCGACTTCAAACAATACTAACAAGGAGCACTAAAAACCCACCAGCAATCATGGTTGATTTGCTGTTATTTTTTTAAAGAGTTCAGTTATCTGTCTCCGAAACAGAGATCAAAATGGGTTTATTGTACACATTAATAAGTAAAATATAAATGTTAAAAATAAACTATTAAAAATGACGTATTAGATCTATTACTACTCTAGATTCTAACTATTCTGTGTGAAGTGAAAAATAAACAATTGCTATTATTAATCCTCATATCATTTACTCAGTAATAGTGTAATATATTGAAGAATGGAGAGAAAATAATAGAATTAGTTTAAGAACTACGGAGCCATTTAGCACAGAATTTATTGATTAAATATCATTAAGATAACTAATTAATAAATTTAACCATTTTATTAAATCCAAAACATTTGACCAAAGTATTTTATGACATTTGCTAAAAGTCATAAAATAGAACAGCTTTTGTTTACCTGACGTGCTTTTTTTAATAAGGTCTACCCCGATTAACTCCCAATTTACACAAATAGGATACTAAAATACGAAAGTCGCGAACTTTGAAAAAAATATATTTTAAATTAGTTTTCCTGACAGACACTGTGTCCAATTCCATAAATTGTTTGTGATCTTTTTAAATGTTGTAGAAAATTGCATTCTCAGTTATTTTAAATTTTTTCTAATCTTCTGGAAAACTTTTTAAATTTATTTTTCTAAAAAGATTTTCAAATCAATATATTGAAATATTAATGGAATATCAAATCATTTTTATTTATGTACATATATATTTATGTACAAAAGTTGCACTTTATAAACTTATGATATATAATTTTACCTACTGCTGGCGATATCAATTTTTTCATACTTTTTTTTCAAACATCATATTATCTACGACCTATCAAAGTACATTTCTCCCCAAGGTATGAATTACACATATATGCTAACTTACAGAGGCGTTATTACTCAGTGATGAGGGCACGACAATTGATGACTGATGATATAATCCATGTGGAGTTATATGGAGTGTTCGGAGTGGAGAATTCATCTCGTGATTATCGTAAGAGTCGACCAAGGGAGCAAACTATGGAGGACAATAGTACTGCAAAGAGAAGTAACACTTGAAACTACCTTAGTAACCCGTCTAGCCAGTATGGTATAGTAGGCTAAAACCTCCTTTCTAAGGAGAGGCCTATGTCCAGCGGTGGACTACTTTAGGCTCATCATCACCATCAACGATGATGAATAATTAATGCTACAATTAATAAAAAGCTAAGTATTTGGTTATTTTTTACTTATAGAATCTTTATTCTCATAAGACCAATTTACAGTTTCCTTTATAGTAGAAGACTTAGATAAACATTATTATAAATATGAGTTAGTGTCGTCTTGTGACGAAGCATGCATATACTAAATATAAAACACAGCTAAGAAAAAATGTACATTTGCCATTTGTTAATAAACTGATAAGTAACGAAATGGATAATCAATGTGACGAAACTGATATGTAAAGCAGGGTACACACTGAATAGAACACGCATCAAAAGTTAAAAAAAAATCAGTTTTAGATATTTAAGCACTTTAATATTTTAAAAAATAAATTAATCCAAATAAAAACATAATATCACAGAAATCTAAATCAGGCTCATCCAACCCGAGGGGAATAAGTGAATATTCAAACTATACGAATATATCATTAAGACTAAATAACCCTAAGCCTTTTTAGTGGTTTAGTTAACTTAGTGTGACGTAGTGCAGTGAGTGCTACTCTTGAAGAACAAGTACAAAGTTTATTTTCATTGGAGTAGGAACCATAAGAAAAGTACCAATAGACGCACTCTTTAAGTATATTATAATTATTTAGCTAATAAATTTAAATTACTCATTACGCCTAAAGGCTTGATTGCAATTATTATGAGGGACCATTCAGGTACAAAATAATGAAAAAAAAATTGTAGGTTTAGTAGTAGTTACAAATTAAATTAAATTACAATTTTCTCGTTAAATTATAAATTATATTATTGTTCAAAACATAAAAATAACTAAGAACAATCATACACATTACTAAAAAATCAATTAAATAATCGGAGTAATATTGTCAAAATTTAATCGGGCACTTCCATATTTCGAGCAACTAAAGAAAACAAGTGGTCAAGAACCGCTGAGTCCAAATTGAAAAAAAAATAAGAAAGAAAGTAATAACAATTTTTCTTAAAAATAACATAATCTTTCACAATGAAAATCAGTCTCGAATCTCCTATACTACAATTTGATGAAAATACTTTATTATTTATAAAAAAAGATCCTATTAAAGACTAAACATAGATGTAAGCATGATAAAAAATTTGTGCCATAATATTCAAATTTTAAATCTGCTATTAAAGTAGTGGGACAAAAAAAGTGCCAAACGTACATTTTTTCTGAGTATGACCCATCAACGATTCGTGATTTGGGAATAGTGCTTGATAGGAACTCAAATTCTCACACCGATAAAACATTATTTATAAGTTAGACCCACTTAGCAAACGACGTAAAATAGCTGATTTAAATATTCTACATGGAATACTGAATAGAAAAATAATTGACTCCGATTTGTTGGGAAAAATAAAATTAAAGATAATATTTCCACCTCCACACTCAGACATCCCATAACCAATATGTTTCTTTGGCCCACATACTAATCTTGAAATAAATACGCCAATTGTAAGAATGTGCAATACATAGAATTATTTAAACGCAAAGAATTTTGGCAACCTGGGTATATTGTGTAAGAAATAAGCACATTTTAAAAGTATCACAAATAAATGTTTGCTACAAATTTTTGAAAATAAATATATATATTAGAGTATTACATCGAGTGAATTGTGCTTAGCATTTGATGTAAACATGCGCTTAAAGAATTTGGTTTAAAGGTAAACTTAAGTACATGTTCAAATTTAGCAATGATAGGAATTATGTAAATTGTTTTATCTTTCAAGGTAACATAAAACAACATATATTAGTTCTTAGACATTATTGTACAATACATTGTTTGTGTTCCTTAAAATAAAAAATATAAAAATGTGCAGACAGACTGGTCACACACATTATTACACAGTATATAAATATAACATCAAAGTTTAAAACGTTAGTTCAAAGTCCGTTAGGCATGATCATCTCGCCTGTTCGGAACACCCGTTCCCCCATAAGACAGAGACAAGACAAAGGATAAGCGAGCTGTCGAAGTCATTTACATAATCCAATTAGATTCAGCTGTATCATAACAAATGTAAGGGGTATAATTAATTAATGTTTAATTAATGATTAATGTTACTGGTTGACACTGAATATTAATAAACAATCTGATTTGGAGGATTTCAACTGTGACATTTGTAAGCCATTGACTGTTACTGTTTTCGATTGATTTGGTGTCTTTCGAATCATAAATCAAGCATTGTCATTGAACGGGCTTGATATCATAAATTTCAAGATTTAATAGAGAATGCTCAATTACAGCTGGACAGCTTTATAAAATATTCATTTGAGTCAGTCTGAGTTACCTTAGTAGTATATTAAAAATAAAATTCCAATTTTTGTTACAGTAATAAAATTTGATAGTGTAAGTTATTTGATACTCGTATGTTTTTTTAACAGCAACCTTTTTGTGAAGCCGTGGTATCTAATTAGTCAGTCAGATCCAGCTCAAAGGAACAGTTGATTGGTCTTTATATATGGGGTCTAATATAATTTTATGCAATTTATGTTTTAAATAATATATCGGCCAAATGACCGCCGCGGCTCTTTTTGCAGACGGTCACCCGCTCACGCCAATTTTCGATGACGCGGTGCACCATTTCGGCCGGTATGTCGGCTATAGCTCGTCGAATGTTGCTTTTTAGGTCACGAATTGTAGCTGGATTATTGCTGTACACTTTAGATTTAACGTAACCCCAAAGAAAATAGTCTAAAGGTGTTAAATCACACGATCTTGGTGGCCAACTGATCGGTCGATTTCTCGAAATTAACGACTCACCAAACTTTCCACGCAATAATTCCATGTTCACTAGAGTAATGTGAGGTGGTGCACCGTCTTGTTGAAAATAAAGGTCGTCTGCATCAATATCATCAAATTCCGGAAAGAAATATTCGGTTAACATCGAGTTATAGCGCTCGCCATTCACAGTAACATGGTTTCCTTCGTCACTTTCAAAGAAGTACGGACCAATGATTCCACCGTACCATAAACCGCACCATTTACTGTTATTTTTTGTGGATGCAATGGTGATTCATGAACCACACGTGGATTTGACTCACTCCAATAGCGACAATTTTGTTTGTTAAATCCATTAAGCCAGAAATGGGCCTCATCTGAGAAGATGATTTTACGATGAAAATCGTCATCGGCTTCCATCATTTCCAGTGCATAATCGGCAAATTCACGACGGATACAATGGTCGGTCGGCTTCAATTATTGTGCCAAAACAATTTTGTATGGGTGTAGGCCCAAATCCAACCGCAAAATACGCCAGGTGGTCATTGGAGAGAGCCCCAACTCTTGTGAACGGCGTTGAACTGATCGATTTAAATTCGCATCAACACTGGCCTGAACGGCTGCGATATTCTCTTCACTACGGGCATTTCTTTGTCTCACAGGCACAGCAGTATCGTGTAGAGTGAATACACTTTCAAATTTTGTTATTATCCGATTTATAGCGCGCACAGAAGGAGCACTATGAAGACCGTTTTTTGCGCGAAGCGCTCTTACTGTAGTGGTAGGAGAACGCGAATTTGCGTAATAACTTTGGACAATTTCCAAGCGTTAGTTTAAAGTGAACGTGACATGATAAAATGGCAAACCTTACTGAATACAAATGTCAAGAGACGTCAAAGATCCATCATCAAACATGACCGCTATTAGCTGTCAAAACCAGGTCACCCCTATTGGTAGACCCCGTATATTAATATTATATCATATTAACCTATTAATAATAAAATAAGTATAGTTAAATTATTATTAAAGTAAGTAGAGTTAACTCTAAATTATCCCACATTTTTATTTCTACATTATATTAACAACGTGCCTTGGTAAGTACAATATCTTAATCTATCACGTGTGTGGGACCATATTGCAATTCACGAAAAAGAGCATCCGCCTGCCAATACAAGAGTATATTTCATTGGTTTAAGAACATTATAAATATGATATGGTAAAGATACACCATCGTTAGTATAAGCTAATCTGTACATATTTGCGTAGTTAAGTATTACTGAATAAGTTTATGTAAGACAAATTAATAGAAAATAGATAAAATACTTTGCCACGATATGCGTTATCTACAGACAGTTTATTCCTAATTTCAAAAACAGAACTATAATAAATAAATATAGGTTGTATTAATTAACGTTGTATAGTGTAGATGTGGTGGTATATGTATTGCTAGTTAATTAACAAGTAACTAGTGTAGTTATATTAACAATCTCGTATACAAAGTTAGCCTGCTACGCATAATCACCATGTCGAGTCGCAGGATCTTCCAATTGTGTCGAAAGGGCTAACCTTTCGTGAAACATTTGTACATCTCTGTGTTACAATTCTTTCGACAAGTTTGCCCTTATTTGTGCACTAACGCAAGTGCGCAAGTTCTGAGAATATACATTATACATGTTAAAAGAATACCCATTTATATATTTAATTTCATTTTTACTGGGTAATTCTTCTCTTCTTTTTACCTTACTACTAACATCAAAAAAGTCTTTAAAATTATCTATTATTTCCATTAGGACTTAACGTTAAGGATTTAAAATGAACCAGAAATATTTAAAAAATTGTAAACGCCATGTGTTTGGTTTAAATCATCATCAAAAGTCTATAACACTCGACTGCTGGACATAGGCCTCTCCTTAGAAAAGAGGATTTGGCCTATTATACCACGCTAATAGGGTGGGTTTCCTTCTCTTTACAGTGCTGTTGTCCTGCGTAGTTTGTTAGTCGACTCTTACGACACCCATGGAATGAATAGAGGTGGTTACACTCCGTATTCTTAATCCATCACCTCACGGACATTTAATCATTTAAATAATAAATTATTTTAGGATAATCACCAAAGATTGATTACATTATTGCAGGAGAACAATAACGCAGAAGTATTAATAATTAATATTAATACAATGTAGTAAAATATGATTAACTTTCAAAAAGTAGGTATCACCGACTGTATTACAAATTCATTAATTTGCCACCATTAGGAGAGGTATCTTTTTTCTTCAGATTTCAAATCACTCGGATCAAACGGGAAAATTACCTAACCTTCTGAATAAGAAAATAATTTTCAAAATCGGTTCACAAATGATATATTTTTTCAGATTGTGGAAATATTTTGTAATCTTATTTATTAATTTCTTGTGTACGTTATTTTTTGTTGTCAGGGTGGATAATACCTTCGGATCTCCGGCTTCTCGAGGACGAAGGAGCTAGGACTACATACTGTTAAATAACATAGTCGTCCTCAGGTCCTACTCTGAGGAAGACCATGTTATTCACCGCCCCCCCGGATGGCCGCCGCCCCTAGTAAGGCCCTATCCCAGGGGAAGCAGCGGGCTTCCCTCAGCCTATCGGCCCAATCACTAAATGTTGCGGCCCAATCACATTTTTGCGACCAGGCCACCATCATATCGCCTGCCGCAGTTAATCTGCCGCCAGAGGTCGCCATCTCTGGCAGCCTGCGGCTCCGTCGACGGCTGGTATCACCGCCGACGTCCTCTATGCTCGGGATCGGCCCTCCCACGATCCCGTTCAGCGATCTCTCTCCCGAGCATTACAGCTTCACAAAAAGAGACCACTGCGCCCCAGCCAGGGCTAGGGAGGGCACACAAACACCTCATAAAAAATTTGGCAGAATAATACGTGATTTATCTGAGTTATCTTTTTACTTCTAAAAGTCCAGGTCCCTTCCACCATAAGCTCAGCAATATGAGGTAATGACTACTAAACGCAAATATCTGACTCCTCTGACTTGGTAACAATGGGATTACCTTATGGTATTGGGAGATACCCGTTTGATTATAAAATTAATAATGAAAATCACGTGAGAAATCGCGTAACAATGACACAAAAAATATACAGTCCAACTGAGAACCTACTCTTTTTAAAGTCGGTTAAAAACTTAAAAAAACAAGGTTACTGAGCTTAACATCTGACCATCGTTACCAAGCCCAATCTGGTGGACCATTCAAAATGAATCATACTTAATGAATAGGTACATTAGTAGCCACTGAAGAGTTCCACCATCAACCTACCAGATCATCAGATCAGCTCCAGAATGCCAAACTATATTATTGTTAACCAAACCATACACACTTACACTGTTACACACACATATAAAATTGAAAGATTGTTAAAAGCTACCAAATTTTTAACACAACGAATGTTCACCCTAGTGCCTGTAGAATCAGTTTTCTCTAGAAAAAATATAATACAGATATATAGAACTACTCCTAAATAAAATACCAAATCCGGAAGCCTCAACATGGACAGTACATAATGAACTATTCAATCAAGGTCTGATTTAAACACAAAATCTTATTATAAATAATCCTACACGAAATCGTGTCACTTGGCCGCAGCAAGCTTTTCACTTGAAGTTTAGTGTTATTGTTAAGCTTCTACATTGTCCTGTACACAAAATATAAGTTTCCCTCAACATTGCATGTCATGATGCCTGATATTTCTTGCAACGTTTACTATTTACAGGATCTGTTAAAAATTTACACTTCATTGTATAATATAGCGTCCGTCTCTCTATATTTATTAACTATGGGTGTTAGTTCTAAATACTTTAGTAAAAATTTAAAGAAACTATAAAATCCCACGAAGTCGCAATCTCAAACCAAGCGAAAGTCGCACAATATGTCCCCTAGTGAATACATGGCTTATTCAATAATTTAATGAACTAGGATCGAATTTTGCCCTTTTGGCGACCAGAACTGATTATTAATTGACGTCGCAAAAGTGGATTAGGTAACAAAGCCACTTTTCCGTCACGTCCATTTATTATTTGAGAGGTTTTAATAGAATATGTTTGTATGCACTGCTTACCTTCAGGCGAGTGATCAGCTTATTTTATTCTTATTTGTAGTATAAAATAAACAATACCAATACACCTGTTCAATTAAAAACATTCTTACCAAGTAAAAAGAGTAATGGTAAGTATAATTTCTATATTGTACAGGCCGAATCTCATATTAGACGTCCTCTAACATGAGATTCGCCTATACAACTTATTTGTAGGAGCGTTTAAAATTGTGCAACCTCAAAACAATAATAAGCTTAGAACATATAATATAAATTGTTAAAAATAATATATATTACGTTAGGAACAGTTTATATATAGTTATCTGGGAGACAAAACTATTTAAAGGGTCTTAAACGGTTTAGGACAAACAAACCATGAATAAACCTTCACAGGGTCATGTTAAAACGTTAATTTAGTTCGACAGACACGCCTCCCACTTGTCAAATTACAAATAAAATTACGTTAAGACACTGAATGACTTCCTTTTCATATGCCTACTGTAAATCTGTCGGGGGTTAAGCGTAATCTTACTTAATATTTTCAAGATGTTAGATATACATTAAATATTATCGGTGATTTTGCAATAGACAGTTGAATTTTTATAAACGATTTAGGTACGTGGGAGGGCGCTGGGAAGGCGGCGGTATCGAGCGTGGGCGCGCCGCCCTAGCGGTATAGAAGCCCTACAGTTGAGTTCGTGGAGAGGCAGAGCGCGCACGCCCGACGCCACGCCGGCACACCGTTCACAGCACTGTGCACATGACAATATACACCACGTACGCATATTCAACGCGATTGCACGTGTATTTATGCAATTGTCGCGGACACCGCGTGTTGTTCACGTACAAAACGCCCGCGAATAAACGTCACGAGTAACCTTCGCGGTTTATAACAATAATTGGCTTCTCGAAAACGATTAAAAACTGATAGAGTGAATATAAATAATATGGTACGTGATAAAAACATAGTGGTTATCGTATAATTTGGGCGGCGTCGACACGTCTACGTCATGCTGCGAGGTAAAAAAAACATTATTTTAAAAGATTCCCATTTACGATGGCATATAAATTATATATACGAAAAAAATCACGGCACCTAACACCTTACTAATCTTTCAGGGCGTTAATGAGACTAATAACTTAATCGTATTAAGTTAAAATTGGAAATGGCTTACCTAATTCGACGAGACATTGCGTGTGTCTATCGACAGTAAAATATTTATGGTATAACATAATTGATTCGAACTTCGGAACATAAAAATGAAACAAATAATTTAAAATTCACACAAAAGGAAACAACGTATATTATTAATAATGGTTATGAATAGTAGAATAGAAGAAAACAATGTGTCAAATTGTGACGTAGAACGATACCTATCTATTATTATTTCATTGGAGTAAATTATATGTTAGACTTTATTGACTGGTTAGGTTTAAGTAAGTGTGGTACACACAAAACTAATTGTTAAAAATAAATTTCAGTGAAGTTTTGATCCGCTTGTAATACTTTGTTTAAATTGCCCCCGGAGAGAGACCTCTATCTATTAGGATCACATTACACATATGTATATATTTTGGGATGACTGAAAAGATAACATTTTGATGTGTTTTGTGTTTTGTATTTTTCAATACCGTTCATTATTAGTTTGTTACCTGTATTTACATAATTATAAATTTGTTTATAAAAATACTTAATGACCATTAGTAGCATGGCAGTAACCCGCTGATTTGAGCCAAAGAAAGCAAAGACATGGACGTACCATTCTTTTTTTTGAAGTCGATTAGTAATTTAGTAACTTTTGACTGCCTGTGAATTTGTTGTGGTTAACGCAAGTAGATACGGACTATTGAACATATAATTTTTGTAGTTTTTTAAAAGACAACCCCCGGACTAGGAATATATCCTGTCTCGCGGGGAATTTCACAAATATACATGAAACGGACACAAAATATTCTTAGGTATGTGATTATTTCTGTGGAAGGAATAAATATGTCTAATGTTGATATGGTAACTATAAAATGTAGTCATGTCAACTATTAATAATTTATTGCCCACTTAAATTGAATAAAACCGATTTAAAGTTGCAAAAGCTGAAATTGAAATGTTAGTTCCAGTAAGTGTTCTTAGACTAAAACGAACTTACAGAAATGAATTAGAATCGAAAATAGAGGAAAACAAATCATAAAAAAATATACGTTTGTGTATAAATTGAGAAGAGTGATTATCAATGCTTGATGACAAATCTATGCATCCATTTTAGCCTGGCAGATTTTAAATAGCTTTTTTAAAAATTAAATATAGATATGTACTAAGTATTGCCGGGTGCTTCGCTTGTGTTAAAGTCGATTTCGTCAATCAATCTTTTCGAGATAAATGTAGTCTAAAAGCTATTCCAGACTATAATTTATCTTGGTGCCAAATTGCATCTAGAAACTAGATCCGTTCAGCCATTCTGATAGGGTTAAGTAAAAATATTGATCTGCCCAAACTTTCACATGTAACTTCCATGCATTTGTCTAGCTGTCTGTTATTTGTTTAGTAATGTAAATTATAGATACCTACACTTGTACTGCGGTAAATTATTATAACTCATTGGTTTTAACAATCAGTTTTAACATAAAAAGCTTTTGGAACCTAATCTTTAAGCTTCTGTTGTAAGTTAACAATCAAAAAGAAAATAATTCTTAGCAATAATCGAGTTCTCATCGGTGCGTATAATACCCATAGACTATGGTGTAATAAGAAGTATGAACCTCTGCTTTTTGGAACCAAAGGAACCTCGCACCCAGCAGGAAAGTTTATAATAAAACGGTTGAAATATCGAACGGGAAAGAGAAATATTATGTTGAACGTTTTAATATTTCCACACTTTAAAATATAGTGACAGTAATAGTACATTTGATTGCCAAACTGCATTTCAATTTAGTGATATTGCCTTCATATTAAATTTATATTTAAGTTGAGTGAAATTGCCTTTGATTTTTTAACTTAGAATTTCACGTACTATCTAATAAATTATGGTCACTTTGAAGGTGGACGAAAACATCGTGGCAAATCTGGTTCAATTAAATGGCCATGTCGAGAAGGTCTGAACAAAGAGTCAAAAGGCGTCTATATCTTTATGTTTATTTTATTTGTTAACTATTATTTTCGACCTCAATAGACGTATGCAATAAGACTCTTAAAGGTTTGGTGTTAACCAATTTATAAAATTATTTCCAAAATTGAACGCTACGTCATCATCGACTACTTTTTATTCAAATACTTTATTTGCCATAAATAGGGTTGGTACATTACCGCGATAACCAACATACATTGGCAATAGCTAGGAGATAAGATATTTGAATGTTTTCATTCTATTTGCTTTAACACTTACACTCTACCTAACGTTAAATTGTAACCTTGGTTTGTTCACATCAAGATCAATCTTAATCCTGATATATTTACCTAACAGACAAGCCATTCTATTTAACTTCTCTACAAATTTAAAATGCGGCTAACTACATAGTGACGTTAATAACGATCTAATGCTTTCTACTGTGTTCGAAATTAAATCGGTAGGTACTTATAAAGATGAGCTTCGGTAAGGGACCCGTTATAAATGTTCTATTTCAATTTAAATCATAATCAGTCCAATCAAACCTTATAAGCACCATCTCTTTCCTTCCATTACCTTCTCTTTTACCTATCTTTCTCCTTTAGTCTCTATTCCCAACTTAACTCCCAATTTTCCAAAAGTCTTTTTAACCGACTTCAAAAAGGAGGAAGTTATCAATTCGGATGTTTATATTTTTATGTATGTTCGGGCATAACTCCGTCAGATACAGAGGTTTTTTTTTAAAAAAAAATTTAGAAAGGGATTTATAACAATATAGATCTGATAATGTGTTTCGGAGACACACAGCGGAACTCTTCAAAAAATGATAGCAAATCAACAGCGATTGTTGCTAGGTTTGTAGTGCTCTTTGTTACTATTGTTTAAAGTCGTATTTTTAACATGTTTTATTTGCTCAAAGCAGACTGCTATTGATTTTAATTGTTTTTAGAGAGCTAGAGATACAAAGTTCACATTTTGAAATGGTTCGGATTTATGTAATGCAAGAAATCAATGGTTCGAACTAAAAGATAACATATATTGTGGACTGTTTTTTGTTGATTAGTTACTGATGAATGTTGATGAATATTTAAATTGACGTGAATCAATGAAAAGAATTGATCATGATATCTAAACTTTATAATACATATATATTTTTTAAATACCCCATATTCATAACAAATTGATCATGGAGGATGGTAGTTTTAAATTCTGTTGATTTCAAATGTAGTTACAGTAGTTGCAGCTCCAAGTATTAACTAAATGGGCATAGGGTGGTAGCCTGGTAACCTCAAAATGCGGTGGATAGGCGGCAGGAAATTAGCAGCTTCCCGCGGGATACTACAGAAATCTTGAGGTCACACGGTTCGGGCCCTCCCCATAGTAGACCTGAGGCCGACCGTCGGGGTGGTTCTTTGGTGAAAACACCATAGTCCTGGCTTCTGCATCACCACAATGGCGTACCCCGGGCGCCGGAGATTCAAAGGGATTTTAAAACCTCATCACCAAAAAAATGTATAAACTAAATAAAATAGACAAGGTAATAACATTGAAGTCACAAAATACTAAATTTCAAATTGATCGGACCCGTAAAAGATAATAACATGCCTTTTAGTAGTGGAAAGAACTAATTTTCTTTAAATGGCTGAACAGATTTGGATGAATAAACACTCGCGATAAAGCCACCTGCCAAACAAAAAACCTAAATTGAACAGACACACACAAAGACAAACAACTTATTACATGTTATCGTGCCTACGCGATAAAGCTACCTATCGTACCATGTATGTCGTACCTCAGTAATTTTAAGTAGCTGGCGACTAATGTTAATAGAACTAGTGGTCTTCTAAAATTATGTTTGATCTATAATAAGAATCTTTTTATAAGAGTCTATGAGTTCAACTCTAACCAAAAGTTCTTGTAAATGCATTAGGTCGTTGTCACTTCATACTGAGATTAGAATGTCTGCGTCAGCTCTAGGGACGTTTTCCAAGAAAAATATGGAAATGACATGCCTAATAACAATGTCAGCTCTGTCTCATAGTCGTCCCTTTTGTAACTGAGAATTTTATATTACAAATTAGTATGGATATTTATATTATATATTAAAGATTAAAAGCTTCCGTGGGTGTGATATGTAACTGGCAATAATTTGTAACTGAGTATGAGATATCGACACTTTCTCTAAATCATATAGGACTGAATTAAATGATAATTTTAACTGCTTTTCCGAAAGATTATAACTAATACTAACTAATTATATAAAAGCGTTTGTAAAGTAAGCTTAGTAAAACTAATCCGTAACATTTTAATTGGTGACGCACGGTCTTACAGGCAACTCAATGCATGCAGGTATGGCTAAGTAAGGAGCATGATTTATTTACAATGCCCCTCGGTAGGTTGCTCATTTCCATAAATTAGAAGCTTTACGTCAGAGGTGTTATTTCATTATTAAATTATATAACGACCTAGGTGTTATAAAGTTCTCACCAAACGTGCTTATATTTAACAAAGGTTAAAGTATATTTCGTTTTCATAGCCGTATTTTGTCAGATCTATGACATTACCAGTACCAGTTGCAATTTATTTAAGAAACTAAATACTTTTTGTTGCCGTACGATAAGTAATTATAAAATAGGCTTTTATTAAAGATAACAGAGCATATAACAAATATGAAATAAAATAAAGTTATTGTTGGTTTTATTTGTTATGCACTGAAATTCTACTACATATCCCAAAATACTTTTATTTTAAGAGTGCCTTCAATTCCACTACAAGTTCCTCTGTGATCCTTCCTACGTAATAAGCGATTATAAACTTAACTAATTCCTGAAATACTTTCGGTAGCTTTTGAAATGTCCTTGAACAAAAGGTACATGGAAGGCAGAAACGATTGACAGATTAAAGTGAATCTTTTTCGTCGTCTTTTATTATTCTTTTGACATCTCTCAGTGTTCTTTTGTGTAAACCTAACAATAGATTTACCAAATTTCATGATGATAGGTTGAGAGGCTGAGACGTTGAAGCGGAACAAACAAATAAATTTACATTCGCATAATTACATCATATACAAATAAGAGGTAGTTACGCCACCAACGCACAAAACGTGTGCTGTGAATTGATAATAATTAGGACCACTACGAGCGAGCGAACGTACTAATTAATTCGAGAAAAATCATAAATGTGTATTCCGAAAGTGCAAGAATTACAACAAAAAGGTAAATAAAGATTAAGGAATATCATATCTCAAGCAAGTGTTTTGTTCTAAAATTCACAGTGTTTCGGATGTGTAACCTGTGTGTGTTCACCTTAAAATATCAAAAATTGAATTCATATTTATAATGTTTTACTTGGGAGAACTATTAATTCATTTGTATTTATTTATTTGTCTCTAAGTAAAAGCAATATTCGTAATTTTTAATAAATATCTCTCATGTTCTAAGTTTAAACATGAATGCTCATAACTGATTTATTGATTAGTTACTAATTTAGTGAGTAATTAGTCACTAGTAATCACTCACAATAGGCCTCAATAATGACTTATTTCCTAAGCCATGTAAAGTTTAAATTTCACTAGTTTTTGACAAATACTAATTCATCAATCTATGTCTGATACGTTGGTATGACGACTGCTAATGATACTATTTTCAACGCATCCATAAAATAGTAATGCGATGTGATAGATAACTACTACATATAAACAACGCAATTTCTACACGTGTTTTATGTACTTCCTCTAACATATAGTCCACCTACTACTTCCTATGAGGTTAAGTTTCCGTTTATTTTAATGATAATTTTCAAAGTTGTTTCGTAGAAACATATTTGGGATAATTTTCATTATAGTTATAGGAATATTAGATAACGCTTTTAAGACCCGATCTATGCAGAATTTGCGCAATTTGTAGTACATAACCTATTTTTTTTCAAAATATCATCAATCTCTACATTAATTAAGTTGTATTCATCTATAACAAAAATGTGTATGTGTATGTGTGTGTGTGTATGATATTTGTGTATGTGTATGTTTGTATATATTTATTTATATCATATATGTTTAAATGTTTTACAGACTACTTCTTTGGATTATAGTGTATCCAATCGTTTATTTAACTTTTGACAAATCACGCACATAAAGTTTTGTAATAATTTTTGATACAATGTACTACAGGGAATACTGTACTTCATGGACGGGCACCGCCCACTTAGAGATGTGTCAAAAACGGTTTTGAAATAAATCGATTATCGAATATATTAAAAAACATACAATAAAATTATTATGATTATATTTTAAATCAAATCACGTAAAAACCTTTATTATTTTGCCTTTATTTTTTAAAATGCCCTAAATGTCTCTGTTTTAATGCATAAATAATTTGCGTAATGAAAACAGTCGTACTCGTACCTAGTAATGGGATCGAATGTATTCGCTGCAAATTAACGAATCTAAAATAATCGTTTAGACTTACTGTAGTTGGTTCAATTAAAAATCATGTGAATGAACTGCGGTACCTACTTGTAATGAACAGGTACAAAATGTTGAAATTCATAGTACTTTAGGGATTGAAAAATAAAGCAACCAAAAGAGGTACATACTGTAATACTATTTTTAATTATAAAGAATCGTCTTTTTCGTATGACCAGGAATCATCATCACTTGAGTTCTCAGTAATATTGATTATCAATTCTTGGACAGATAAATTGTCGAATGCAACATCTCGATCCCAATCCGACATTATCACCTTTTTTGTTTTTTTTACAACACACGCCCAGTTTTCAGGAGTTACTTTTACACACGCATTTTTTAGGAAATCCACCATTTTTCGGCGGTGAAAGGAGGACATGTATTGTTCCTCTCAGCATATCCTTTAACTTGTGCCCAGATAATTTCAATTGCATTATATTGGCAGTGATATGGGGGAATTCTGAGGACGGTATGCCCATGCTCTGCTGCCATTTCATCTATTACGTATCGTTTTAGCAGCTTCTGTTTTTAATATCTTTACTAACTCTACTTTTACTTCCCTTCGCGGCACCGTGCGACTAACGTGTGACTTCATGTGCTAACAATTTAAATATTGTTTTCTGTTTTTTCTGCGACTAGTTTTCGGCTTGCGGGCGGCTAAAGGTTGTGTATAGTGTTTTAAAGAAAGTCAGTAAGTTTTTATTGTTTTTAAACAGTAATATAGTGCTGAATTATTTTATTACGACTATTGGTGAGTAAATTTATTTTCTTTCTAAAAGTGGGTAGGAGGTATCCTTTGTTTATATTGATTTTCCTCTGCGTGTTATTTATTTTTAAACCTGTTCCTTTTGAAATTGTTGTTTGGTGTGTCTTTGTTTGGCTATGTCGGTCGTTAGCGAGTTGCCGGACCCCGGCGGTACAAGTGAATTTCTAACACCAACCGGGAAAAGGACATTTATCGAAATGTCACCTACTGGTTTCTCGCCGAAAGACAGTAGCCGTAGGCGCGTTATTAATTCGGACTTAAGTAGTAATGTTTCGTCTCCTACTGGTCGTGATAACTGTGGGGAGTACAACTACTGTGACTTAGTATCACAGGCCACTGATTATTTAGCAAAAATTAATGAATTAGTTAATGATCAGGGATCTCGGATGAATGTAGGTAATAAAACGGCGATTATGGATATTACTCAACGAATTACCGGTATCGTATCTTTGTTAGCAATAAAATCCTCTAGCAACGAAACGAAGTTAGCGAATTTTGAGCGACAAATGGAGGGTATCGCAACTCAACAAACGAGTTTAACGTACGCGGACAAACTTAAGCTTCGATTACCACCTAAATCTGCTCCGTGCCCGGTACCTACTGAAGCGCGCGTTCCTAGGCCTTGTGTCATTGCCTATCCCACTACGGAACGCCTAGCGGACTATGCGACCTCGTCAGCAACAAAACAAGCTCTCATGAAGGCTATTAAACCGAGCGATGAGGGATTTCAAATTGTAGGCGTTAAAAAAACCTCTAAGGCAGGCGTCGTGTTACGTGTAGCTAACGAACGGCAGCTTAAGAAACTGGAATCTGTGGACGCCATTAAATCAGTAGGGTTGCGCTTAGAAAAACCGAAAGGCCGTAGGCCCCGTATAATTGTAAAAGACGTACCCGGTTCTATGGAAGATCGTGCCTTCCTAACAGCCTTATACCGTCAGAATATCAAGGACGAATTAAAATTAAGTGAGAACGATTTTATTAAGTCAGCCAAAATTGTTAGGCATCGTAAACTAGAAAATGGGCGTCAATGGATAGGCTTAGAATTAGAGGCAGCAGTTCGGAAACATCTAGCCAACACAAAAGATAAACTTTATATAGACTGGGCCACATGTAGATTCATAGACGATATAGAAGTAGTTCGTTGCTTAAATTGTCAGCAATTCGGTCATGTACAAAAGTTTTGCACCATTAAAACCCCTACTTGTGCTAATTGCGCCGCCGCACACGAAACGCGAGCTTGTCCAGATAAAGACACACCAGATTTTAAGCCCACGTGCGCACAGTGTAAGCGGTTCAAAAAACCATCTGACCATCGATGCGGCTCATACGACTGTGCCACATACAAATTAAAACTGGAACAGCTAATATTAAATACCAATTACTGAATAGTTTAACTTAGTTTAAAAAAAAAAAAAAAAAAAAAAAAAAAAAAAGTTTAAAGAGTAACTTACTAAGTAATGAATAATATTTCGATAGGCCAGTTAAATCTTCATAACGATAAAATAGCTACATCAGAATTAGACCGTTTAATTTTAGAACAAAAGTTAGACATTGTCCTTTTACAAGAACAATATCAGAGCGCTCACTTGCGTCGTAATGTAGTACAGCTTGACTGCCGTTCGCAGGCTGGGATATATGTTGCAAGTTCTAATTTTACGGTAACATCTTTGCGTAATCTTATGACGTCACACTGCGCCGTTGCTGAGATCTCATCCTCTACCTGTAAGGTTTACGTAGTGAGCTGCTATTTTCAATATTCACATCCTATTGATCCTCACTTACATCACTTACGTTACGTCTTGCAGTTCCTCGTGGGACATAAAATTATCATTGGCGCTGATGTCAATGCGTCATCTTCATTATGGTATGGCAAGTTGCGTTCAACCGACACGGTTCGACGTTGTGCGGTTGAAGATTTCATTGCGGAAATGAATCTTATTATTCACAATACCCCCGATGCACCACCAACTTTTTGCAACCCAATGGGTGAGTCTTCTATTGACGTGACGCTTACGCGCGGCGACGTCTCGATATCCGGATGGCGTGTCCTTCCGGACGCATCCTGTAGTGATCACCGCTTGATCGTGTACGAATTCATACCAAGGGTTGCACAGGATCCACAAAAGGCTCCCTATAATTTTAGATATAAAACTAAAGGTGCGAACTGGGCTTTGTTTGGTTCACTCTTTGCAACTCATACCAAAGACTTCAGTCGCAGTAGTTTATCAGCTGAGGAAAGCGCAGAAATACTATCAGAAACTTTTACATACTGCGCTGATGTAACTATTGGTCGCGGATCTATCACTAACACTCGTAGATGTGATTGGTGGAATGATAGATTAGCCGAACTACGTAGAAGCTACCGGAAAGCTCGTAGAAAATTAAACACCATTAAAAAACATAACGTAACAGGAGATTTGTACAACAATGCTCTCATTGCTCTTAGAGTTGCCAGGTCCCACTACAGAGCTGCTGTGGAAAAATCCAAGGGAAACTTAATTCAGAAACTTGTTGATAAACTCGATAGAGAGGGCCCGTGGTCACCTTTGTATCACGAATTTAAAGCAAATAGATCAATCGACCTTGCATACATACAGAACATCAAAATTAATAACAGATATACCACAGGAGTAGAACAAACAGCAGAATATCTTTTAGACTCACTCGTACCTGACGATCGACCGGAGAACGACACTGATCATCACCGACAGATCAGGCAGTGGGCCATCGAACCACCACTATCTCCAATGTCTGATTTACCATCTTCAGACGAATTTCTCGGTATCATTAGATCCTTGCCGCTAAACAAGGCTTCGGGCGATGATAAAATATCTAACAAAATGATAAAAGAAGCTTGTAAACTTTCGGGTGACACGATTTTCACTGTCTTTAAACGTTGCATTGCTGAAGGAATATTTCCTCGTATATGGCGGTGCGGTAATATTCGTATAATACCAAAAAGTGGCGACAAGCCACCGGATGATCCTAAATCCTACCGACCAATCACATTGTTACCATCGTTGGGAAAGCTTTTAGAACGTCTTGTAGTGCCCCGGCTTCTGCCAGGTGGAGTCAAATTTCATGATAGACAATTTGGATTTACGTTGGGTAAATCGACAACTGACGCTGTTATATCGGTTAGAAAGTTTGTCACAGGGTCAAAATTTCAATACGTGCTGGCTATTTTCTTAGATATATCTGGCGCCTTCGACAACGCATGGTGGCCCATGCTGTTGCTGAAATTAAAATCACGGGGGTGCTTTAAAAATATTTATTCCCTTATCTCTTCGTACTTTTCACAAGGTACAACTAAACTAAGACTTGGTCATCATTCTGTGTCGAAGGCGCTTACAATGGGATGTCCTCAGGGATCGGTGCTAGGTCCATACTTGTGGAATATCGGCTTCGACGATTTTCTTGCGATACCAATACCATCCGGATGTACTCTGAACGCGTATGCTGATGACGGCTTATTACTGGTGGAATCTGATACTAGGGCGGGGCTTGAGAGATTAGCCAATAGATGTTTGAACTTGATATCTCAATGGGGTGAACGTAATCGCTTAACTTTTGCACCCAACAAAACCTTCCAGCTACTTTTAAAAGGTAACCTCAAATCACCGCCGAGCATTAGATTTAACAATGTTACTGTAAAAAATAAAACCACAGTGTGTTATCTAGGATTAGTTTTAGAAAGAAACTTTTCATTTATCGAACATATTAAAATAGTTAATGAAAAGTCTAAAAAGAGTTTCTGTGCATTGACAAGGATATCAACTGCGACATGGGGTCTATCATTTAATACATTAAAGATCATATACGGAGCTACTTATTTAGGTTCTATGTGCTATGGTGCACCTGTATGGGCCGATAGGGCGACCGTAGGCGCTGTCCGTCGCAAACTGTTACAAGGCCAACGACTTGCACTGATATTCTTGTGTAAGGCATATAGGACGGTTAGCACTGAGGCTTTGCCGGTGTTGGCGGGTGTGCTTCCGGTCGATCTCGAGGTGCAGAGACGTGCAGCCATGTACTATTCAAGACAACAAAACATGGAATGCGATTTTTTGGGCGCGCGGGATCGCGGTAAAATTACAAGATTGCTTCAACAGCAGCCCGATGTCTATAACGACCTCATAGACGAATGGCAACAACGCTGGGATGAATCATCCAAGGGGCGCCATCTTTACCAATTCTTTCCATCTGTTCGCGAACGGTTGTCGAGGATATGGCTTGAGGTGGATCACTGTGTCGCTCAATTTCTTACGGGTCATGGTAACTTTAAGAGCAAGCTTTATTCATTTAAATTAGTCGAGTCACCATTGTGTCAATGCTCAACACCTAACTCTCACTATGAACAGTCTGCTCATCATATCCTCTGGGAATGTAGTCTTTGGTATAATGAACGTAATATAATGCTGAATAGCTTGCAGGTGACATCTGGGGCGGTATACTATGGGGATCTTGTGTCAACTAGGGTGAATTTCCGTGCGTTTAGGCGATTCTGCCATACATATTATAGAAATCAAACATAGCTTACGTAGGACCCGTAATATTTGTGGCCGTGGTGCTTCCCTGTTTAAAAGGGTGTATGCCCATTTTTACTTCATTTTGTCTCCCGCTTTGCTAAGGAGGGAAGTGGATTTACTGTATTTCCAACTCCTCCAATTTTCTTCTGATTAATTTCGTTGCGGGTTCCAAGACAGTTTAATTTCTTCCTGGGACTTCCCGAGTGTCATAACTCGGTGTGTTCGTGGGTCACTGCTGTGGATCCTGGTGTACAGGAGTTACAGTGGTGGGCGTGTGGGTGGGATTAGTCCCAATAACTCTACTTTTAGTAGGTAGGTAGTACAAACCACTATTTTGTAGAGATTGTGTTAGTTTTTTTAAGGTTGGAATCTCTTTTCTTTGGTAATAGTCGTATATATGACGACGAATAGCACCAGCGTCAAAATTGTCAACTGCTGTCACTTTACAGGTCTGACGTTTTTTCTTAGGTGTAGATAGCTTATTCTGTTATTTTTGCCACTGTTGGAGCACTAATACCTAATGCTGCTGCAACACGGTCTCTAACTTGTGTCACTGGTATAAGAGGTCCACCATTACGGCTTTCCTTTTCAAAGTATTCACGAAGTCGCAAGACAAACTCTCTTGTTTGTCCTTTAAGTACTTTATTTTTTGGCATTTTGACAGTAACGAAGGGAGGAACGATACGCTCAACTCAACCAAACGTGAGGATTAACAAATAAATCAATACGGAGGAATATAAATACTCAACTCGACGTATTAAAATGTGGATTAACTCTGACAACAAAATGGCGTCGCGCGTCGCCGCCGCGTCCGGTGTTGCCGTTTAATAATCGATAAAATTACGATTATCGATAAAAGAAATCGAATCGGTAACGGGTCAGGGTATCACTATTTGATTAAGTATTAGAGCTGTCAAAAGTTAAATAAACGATTGGAAAGGGTATAATATGACTGCATAAAATTCATCTATTTTTGTTATTTACTTCTATCGACTTTTGCAACAAAACTACGCATGAATTCGTCTGTAATATACAGTTGTCTGTTCAAAGGCCTATAAGAAATTTATTTATAGCGATAAGGCTACATTTTGTACATTCATTTAGAATGTTCATTTGTTTTGGCATTTGGATAACTTTAACTCATACATACATACACATAAACTACACACACACACACACATATATGCCTGCATCTCATGCACTAATAAAATCAACCGATATATAAACAGGGGTCCGGCACTGTAACTCCTTATCACAGGCTGCTTAGCAGCCTATCTAGGAGTGAAACAATTGAATGAAAATTAACAATGTGAAAATTGTCATCCATTGTACTGAATATATATTTATATATATATATATATACCTAATGTTTTGTATAGTAAATTATTATTAAAAAAAAACTTTCACAGATAATTTCGACGTAATGATGCTGACAGGCACCTTGAAAGAGTTTATTTCCGTTTCGTAGTAGATACTGGTCTGGCCTGTTGGTCTAGTGGTTAGTTACCCTGACTGCTACGCCAGAGGTCGTGGATTCCTACCAAGGATTCATATTTGTGTAATGAGCACGGTCATTTATTCTACGTCTGGGTGTACTTTATCTATAATATGTGTGTATTTAGAAATATTTAACTATGTTCATCAGCAGTCTGATTACCAAGTGTAGGCACTGCATATTTGAGATCATTCGGCCGTGTGTGAGATGTGTGAAATTATTTGAATAAATTGTTAAATCTCAACAAAACGATGCAATTTGCAGCACTGCATATGAATATAATTTTCATTTAAAAGCAAAAGTTTCATACCTTCTAAAATATACAGTGTACAATTTTTAACGAGTATTATATAACTAGGGCTAATGTTTGAAAGTAGCTATCGTTTTATACATATTCGTACTGTTGTCACCTACTATGGTCTGTAGAAGTCGTTCTACGCCATCTATAGTTACGAGCTACGGCGTTACACAATATGTGAATTTGCATAACACTATAGGAATGGATACCATGTAGCGCAACAAGGTCTTAAATGTCAGAACTTCTTTAGTCAGATCTGTCGTGACCAATTACAATCCTGTGCTGTTTATTCTTTTTGCTGTTGCAAAACTGATTTCTTAAAATTCTCTCAGTAGCAAAACCATACATACGCTCGATTATTTCAACGTTAGTTAATTTAATAGTCCCGAACTAAATCCAATATAAAGCAAAATCGAAATATTATTCGAGATTGTTATCGGCGTCGTTAAGGACGCATTTAGAAAATAATGATTGTATGGCTATTAATAGTTCGAGCCGTAAGAATAGGATTATCAGAAAAATAAAATAAAAATACATATATTACAAAAGGTACTTTTTTTTTTTTAAAAGACAACTTCCGCATTAGGAATAAATCCTGTGTCGCGGGGGACTTTACAAACATACATGAAACGGACACATAGAACACCCAGACTCAGAACAACAATTTGTGGATCACACAAAGTGTCGTCCCATGTGGGGATTGAACCCACAACACTCGGCGTAGTGGCGACCGCTTAAACCACTACGCCATCCGTGCAGACTTATATGGGTTTGCTCACGTGTGTGCTAAGAAACGTAATATGTCATATCAATGTACATACATATATATATATAACTGTTAAATTGGTTTGTGTACGCTCCGCAAATTTTAAAATATTCTGCACTGATTGGACTTAAATACTAAACGCTTCAGAGATATATAATATAAGGCATATATAATAAAATGGTAGAATTCAGAAGAAATTCTTTCCACAGGGGTTTAAAATGTACCACGTCGTAATCCTAGTTATCTTAACTAATAAAATATCCAAATGTGAGTTTCATTGTTTCTTTATTGTTTTTACGCTTTCTTGGTTCACGTTCATGCTTCAAATACATTATAAGAGTTAACTTCCATCCATTCCTTCCAGAAAAATATTACTGTTTCCGACAAAATATACATAAATGCGGACGATGCCGATGGCAAAAGTTAGTATGACATAAGCAAAGGCAAGAGTTATTTGCGCTGTAGAAGAATGCGTTTGTGTATTACGTAACTGTATCATGCTGATAACGCAGGTGCCGAGACCGCCTTCAATTTATTTATTCATGCAGCTATGATTCTCCCCGATGAAGTAAATTCCCACTGGTTGATCATGAACCCTATTATTGTTTCATTATTGAATCTTGACTTCTCAAGTTGGGTTGGAAATGTGATAAAAACAGTGGGGATGTTTACTCTCAAGAGTGTGTACTTTATGTTGCAGTCATGAATATAAATCAAATTGTGATGAAATGTAAATAGTGTAAAGAGGATATAATATAGGTATGTGTCAGTTGCAATTTAGATGTTTATGTTTACAGTTTATAATATTAATAAAGATGAATAGTTGAGGCAACGATATGTATATTATGATATCAAACTCAAACTCAAACTCAAACTTTCTTTATTTCATAAAATTTTCAAAATTGTTTGAAATCGTCTTCCATGTAGACTCTAAAGTCATAGATCAACACACACACAAAAGCAACAATCTCTGTTTTGTCAAATAGTAACCAAATAAATTTAACAAAATCAAACCCATACAAAATCTATGCCTGTGCCGATCTACAACCGCCCGTTTCCAAGGGGTTGAGCCTTATGAGAAGAAAGGGCAAACAAACTCATGGCCACTCTTTTGCAATTCACAAGTAGATACAATGGCACTATTAAAAATATCACAACATTGTTTTGATGTGTGCTAGTATGTCCGTTATTAAGGACTTAAAGGTGAAAAAACAAGGAAGAGAAAACAAGATTAAGAAGAACAAACGAATACAAGAGAAAATAAAGTGAAACATAAAAAATAGAAAAAATAATAAAAAACATACTAGCCACACCACATTTTTACTTAAGAAAGAAATAGCCTGCGCTAATTAATCCCAAGCATTCTTGTCCTCCATGTAATCCACAATCGAGTAGTAGGCCCTCTGGCACAAGCCACGTTTTATTGCGGATTTAAATTTGTTAATACTCAACTCCTGAATATTATTTGGGATTTTATTATAAAATCGGACACATTGACCTCGAAAAGACTTGTTTATCTTTTGGAGCCTAGAGGCGGGTACAACAAATTTATTTTTATTTCTGGTATTTATGGCATGTACATCACTTTTTTTCAAAAAGCTATCTTTATTTTTGTGAACATATATTACATTTTCATAAATATATTGACTTGCCACTGTCATTATATTTATTTCTTTAAATTTCTGCCTCAATGAACAACGATTGCCTAAATTATAAAGTGCTCGAATAGCTCTCTTTTGCAGCACAAAAATAGTTTGAATGTCGGCAGCATTCCCCCACAGCAGAATACCGTACGACATTATGCTATGAAAGTAACTGAAGTAAACAAGTCGTGCTGTATCAACATCAGTCAACTCTCGGATTTTCCTTACTGCGTATGCTGCTGAGCTGAGTCTACTCGACAATTTATCAATATGTGGGCCCCACTGTAGCTTAGCATCTAGTGTTATACCTAAAAATGTCGTAGTGTCCACAAGGTCCAGCCCGACATCCTTAATTATCACAGTAGTTTTCACTGGCTTGACGTTTGGCATAGTGAAACGTATACACTTAGTTTTTTGTTCATTTAATAGTAAATTGTTGACATCAAACCAATGAACCACTTTCGAAATGGCGCTGTTTACAAATGTGAAATCAGAAAGTATCCGTTTTAGTCTAAATAATAGTGATGTATCATCTGCAAACAACACAATCTCGAGATTGTCCTTGACAAAGTGAGGTAAGTCGTTAATATATACTAAAAACAAAAAAGGGCCGAGAATAGAACCCTGTGGAACTCCCATTTCTATCACAGAGCCTGGAGACCGCTCACCATTAATATCAACTTTTTGAATCCTATTACATAGATATGAGGCAAGTAGTTCCAGGGCTTTATTTTTGATACCATAGTGCTGTAATTTCCTGATCAGCGTTTCATGAACAACACAATCAAAAGCCTTAGATAAATCGCAAAAGATACCTAGAGAATCGTGGGCATCCTCCCAGGCATCAAATATATGTTTTACTAGCTCAACACTAGCATCAGTTGTGGAGCGACCCCTTGTAAAACCAAATTGTCTATTGTGCAATAAATTATTATTATTAAAAAAGCTGTGCAATTGATCATACATAATTTTTTCAAAAATTTTACTAAATACTGGTAGTACTGAGATAGGTCTAAAGTTAGTTGGGTCAGATGTACTACCAGATTTGAATAAGGGAATAATTTTAGTAGACTTCATAAGATCAGGAAATACACCACTATCAACACATTGATTAAATGTAAATGACAATTGATTAGCCACAAGAGATATAATTGTCTTAGTAATTAAAACAGAATTTCCCCATAGGTCGGTTGTTTTTTTAACATTAATAGTGTTAAAGGCTTTAATAATTTCAAAGGGGGACACATATTGGAACTTAAATTCACTATCAATTCTTCTAACATTCTCTTTTAAAATTGATTCTGCAAGGTATGGTGAGGAGTTCAAAGATTTAGTAGTTGATACAGGAATGTTAGTAAAAAAATTCTCAAATGCAGCAGCAACCTCAGCATTTGATGTGATAAATGTATTGTTTATGTTTAAATTAAATTCATTATCACGGTTTGGATCTTTGCCAGTTTCACTATTAATAATTTTCCAAGTGGTTTTAATCTTATCATTACTACTTTTAATCTTTGAACTAATAAAACGAGACTTAGCCAGTTTACAAAGTTTCCTAAACAGCTTCGAATATTCTTTAACATAATTATGAAACTGTTCACTTTTATTATAATTCCTCTCATCGTATAGCTCGTATAATCTTTTCCTACTTTTGAGTAAGCCAGGGGTAGCCCATTCACTAAATGTGGCGTTACCTTTAACCACTAGCGTTTTTGGTGTAAAAATGGTGTTAAATGTTGAAGAGAAAGTTTCAAAAAAACTATTATAATAAGTATTAGGGTTATTCTCTACACAGAGTACTGAATTATTAAAAGCAGCTTTAAGTTTATCCTTAAAGTTTTCACAACGCTTTGCGGTTTTAGGTATCACCACAATTCTTTTTTCTGACACTTTTTCATACCTATCACAGAAAGATACTAATTGACCACAGTGGTCAGAATGTAATTGATTGATTATTTTCTTGTCCTTAATAACAATATCTGTAAATATATTGTCCAAACATGTGGCAGTGGTGGCAGTGATTCGTGTAGGCTCCAAGAACAAGTTCTTCAGATTGTATGATTGAAAAAGTGCCTTGAACTTGGTTACTATACTTGAATTTTCCAATAGGTTAATATTGAAGTCACCACAGATGATGACCTTCTTTTTTGATCTTGTTACTTTAACTAATACTTCATCCATAACACGTTCAAAACAATCATACATAGCTGAAGGAGGTCTGTATACACATACTACTATGAAACCTTTTAGTTCTAAACAGGCTATTTCTGTAGTTCGCTCAACTGATAAACTAACAATGTCATGGCGCTCTTTAAATTTAAGTTTCTTATTAATGAGTATCATAGTGCCACCATGTATTGCTGTACTTCTGCTGAACGAGCTGCCTACCTGGTGGTGGTCAAAATTGAACATAAACTGATACCCTTTTAGCCAGTGTTCAGTAATACAAAAAATATCAATTGCATTGCAGTTCATGAACAGTTCCACCTCCAAGTCTTTGCCCATCATTCCTCTAATGTTTTGATGCACCAAATTTATATTATTTATCATATTATTTTTAATAAATTTACTGTGATTGAACTTTCTATTAGTGATCAAATTAATATTGCAAGAGGTAGTCTCTATTGTCTTATCAGTAAATTTAAATTATTTGAAATGTCAATCTCATTATTGTGTAAATTATTAGGTATGTCATTTAAATTTTTATTAATGTCTAAAGAAATATCTGCCAACGGATTGGCAAAGTCGCTATGGGTAATGTCAATTTGCTCAATAGAAGCAATAGTTTTAGCCAAGTTCTTGGCTGTAATGGAAAAATAATATGATAGCGAAATTGCTATCTGTCTCTTATAATAATTAGAAAGGTAATATCTACCTTTCGTCAATGAAATATTATTACTAACAAGCTTGTTAGTGTCGATTAGATGTAATATCTATATGTGTGATATAGAATATTATTTATTTCTCTATAAAGTAACATATTGCGATAAGGCTTTTATAAGCTATGTACTATTTTTTTTTAAATAGGGCTAATCCCTCCCTCACGCCCACCTTTGCAACTCTTGACCGTGTGACCCACGAACACACAGAGTTATGACATTCGGGAAGTCCCAGGAAAAAGTAAACTGTCTTGGAACCCGCAACGAAATTAATCAGAAGAAAATTGGAGGAGTTGGAAATACAATAAATCCACTTCAACTTCCACTTCACACAAATGAGGGATCCGGGAACTGCTGTTATTAAGACATCCGGACCCCTCCTAGCGCCCGTCCGCAAAGGCGCGGGCACCTCCTTCGGTTACATCCTCTATTTAGGCGACGTCCGGACGTAGCCTCCTCGCGGCTGGCCGTTATGGCGGATGGAGCAGAAAATCCGTCTCGACCACCCGCAGCCACACTCAGCGCGGCATGGTAAGCGCGCCTCCGCCGCCCCGTTTGAAGGCGGCGAATTGGGTCCGAGTAGAGGTCATCCTCCCGGGCCCTCTCCGCCGCCTCCTTCTGCGACATGACATCATCGAAGGAGGATGCGACCGCAGTAAAACATCTGTCGCTACTAGCCATCTAGCGTAAGATGGCCGGTAGCGAGAGATCCCCTCCGATGACTGCAAGGAGGACCCGACACTGCCAGCGTGTGCTGAGCCGAGTCCTCACCGCAATCGCAGTGGTGACAGGCGGGACTCAATTCCCTCCGGGCACGGGAAGTGCAGGACTCGGTCGCTAAACGAGTGCAGGTAGTAGAAGCAGCCGTGCCCGGACGGACCTGTGTCGGACGGAAGGAAAGGGTCCCGTGCTGCCGCCCTGCCCACTTGACGATACCCGGTTGGAGTGCCTCCACGGCGGCAAAGTCAGCACGTGGAATCTCCAGCCGGGACGACCAACGAGCCATCTTGGCTCGGCGAGCGGCCTCACGCCACTCGTGTACCTCTTCGGGCAGGGGCCGACCGCCGCAACCCGCCCGTAAT
This sequence comes from Arctia plantaginis, assembly GCA_902825455.1. Classification (NCBI taxonomy): domain Eukaryota; kingdom Metazoa; phylum Arthropoda; class Insecta; order Lepidoptera; family Erebidae; genus Arctia; species Arctia plantaginis. Next base: position 5,154,878 of record CADEBD010000303.1, read on the forward strand.
TCAGGCGTCCGCCGATAAACTTCGTCGAGCACTTCCGCCTTCAAATCCCACGGGGGAGTTCCGGCCATCCCGCACGCCAGCTCCACCGACGCGGTGTGGTAACCGCGTATGGCTCTAACTGCTAATACCCTCTGAGACTTGATTCAAACCCGATACCCGTGTCGGTATTACTATAACACCCTGGCCAGACAAATCTATGTTCAGCAGTGGACTACTAAGGCCGTCGATGTTGTGATGATGTTAATATTATACAATTCACTTAATTTTGTCTCGTAAATAAAATTATTAGCGCAGCACTATTTATGCTGAACATAAAATAAGTGGTTGGAAGTGAATTGAAAAATTGAATCCAATCATAGTCATTTAAATAGAACAATTTTCAAATGAAAAAACTTTCAATACAATATTTTTTTTCAATTGGCAATATTTCTGGAGTTTACTTGGCATGGTAAAAAGTTTACACCACATTACGCTAGGCCGTAGTTTTGGCCAACAGCCATCGCTTTTCATCGGGTGTACTATTATTTTCCAATACCAACTTGTCAAATGCACAGTGCAAAACCAAACAATGTAGTTCCAGTTTACTAATGTAATTAATATTCAAGTTATTCATAGAACAAACGTTTAAACGCCTCCTGAATTTGTATGAATGCATTAATTGTTTAAGTTTAATCGTTAAGTTATGTGAAGTATTGTAGTATTCTAAACGTTGGCTTTGTTAAAATAATTGAACATTCGAGTCATGACATTCATGTTTATGCTCACAAATTAAAGCAGTGGTTTACACTTGAATAGTTCATCAACCTCTGTTACTTTTCACATAAATGTTATTCAGCAAAAAGTTAAAACAAATAGGTATATCAGGCGGTGTCGCGACATGTGTGTCCTAATATTTTTAGAAAGCTATTGTGTTTCGTAAATGTGATTAACGAGCAGTAATTAACTCTTGGGTACGTAGTGAAGTGATTTGATTACGTCATTCACGGTTATTAATTATTATTGTCCCTCAAATAGGCTCTTCTTTCAAGTACTTTTGTTTACAACATGTTGGAATTACAAGCAGCGGTCGGTAATAATAACGTTGAATATAGTATGTCTAGTCTTCAGTCAACAGTCATAACCTTTTTTCTTTCGTTTTTAACCACTTTCTTGTCACTCTGTTACTCTGCTATATTTAAAATTAGTTTCCCCATTAATTGTAAATGTAAAGATAAATCTACTGCAACACATGAAACAGTAACACTGAAAAGTGTAATTTTACCTACCAAAGAAACGGAAATATTCAAACTGGAATATTTATTAATGTACGAGCAAACCCGCACATTTGTAGTAGTTAATGAAATTAGCTTGCGTTCACTCATTTGTATTGCACTCGTATTACATAGACACTTACTTTACATACATAATTTTTGTACATAATTTAGTAGCAATAAAATCATCATTCGGTAAAGTTGTCTACTCATTTATCAAACCAGCAATCTATCAGTAATGTAGGGAAACTACCCCTACATTAATGTTTTTTTTTTTTTTTTTTTTTTTTTTTTTTTTTTTTTTTTTTTTTTTTAGTGGTGTCGTTACCGCTCACAATCCAATATTTTTGTCTTATGAACGCCAACGTTAATCGAGCACCGCCATGAAAGGTTAGTCGGTGAGCCTCTTCTATGATCAACTCTGTTAGTCGTCCTTTGTGCGGTATGATTATGGGATGCTGCATATCAGCATGGATGTAAGCATGTCGTAATCTCCCTCCCACACGTAAAAGACCCTTACTGTCTAAATAGGGATTGAGATTTAGAAGTTTACTTTTACTGCTTATCTTGCCTTTTTCCTTGAGACTTCTTATCTCTTCTGTAAACTCTTCTTGTTGCACATGCTTGATAATCGATAATTTGGCTTTTCTGATTTCTTCTAAGGTAAGATATTCCTCTCGCAATTTGCTTTGTTTATATGTTATAAAACGGTACATCCATGCTAGTATGCACAATTTTATTTAACGAGCTATAGTGTATCAATAAGTTTGTAATGATATTGTTACTGGTATCTTGCATCAAAACATTGTTTATATGTTTCTGTTTCTTTAATTCTTCTGTGGTTGTGTAAATGGGCTGTTGCGCCTCGTTATTGCTATTGAATGTGAACAACCACGAAGGTCCTTGCCACCACAAGGGATGCTGATTTAATTGAGATATATGTAAACCTCTACTTGCACAGTCAGCGGGGTTTTCGCTAGACTTCACATGTCGCCAGCAGGCAGACGGTATTGTCTCTGTGATTGCTCTTGTTCTGTTAGCGACAAATGTTTGCCACCGGCCTGGTTCTCCCTGGAGCCATCCTAGAACGGCTGTAGAGTCGGTCCAGCCGTAAACGTCAATTCTATAGTCTTGTAAACATGACTTAACTTTAGCCATGAGATTCGCTAGTAAAAGAGCTCCACAAAGCTCTAATCGTGGTAATGTTATTTTCTTACTAGACGGCACTATTCTTGATTTTCCTGCGACAAGAGTAATGTTTGACTGGTCGTTGTAAACTTTACAATAGATAACACAGGCATATGCCTTTGTAGACGAGTCACAAAAGCCATGTAGCTCAATTTTGTAGGTTGGTTTGGTTCCTAGCCATCTCGGTAATCGAACGTGATTGATTTGTTCTATCTCTGATTTTATTTTGATCCATTCATCGTATATTTCTGCCGGTATTTGATCATCCCATTGTATATTCGATACCCAAATTTTTTGAAATAGAATTTTAAGTTTAGTGGTAACAGGTGTAAGCCATCCTAAGGGGTCAAAGAACTGAGATATCTCAGATAACACGGACCGTTTTGTAACTTTGCTGACTATTGGTTTTATTTTGAAATTAAATGTGAAATTATCTTGTGACGGATTCCAGCGAAGTCCTAAAGTTTTTGTGGACTCCGGTTGTTTACATAGTTATTTTCTCCTGTGTGGGAGCATGTACGAGCAAACCCGCACATTTGTAGTAGTTAATGAAATTAGCTTGCGTTCACTCATTTGTATTGCACTCGTATTACATAGGCACTTACTTTACATACATAATTTTTGTACATAATTTAGTAGCAATAAAATCATCATTCGGTAAAGTTGTCTACTCATTTATCAAACTAGCAATCTATCAGTAATGTTAGGGAAACTACCCCTACATTAATGGTCCTTCGAGTGTAACCGTAACACGGGACTATAACGCGAGTGTTCGATCAAGAATATATCGTGCGTCCGGTTACTGACTATCAGCGTACCTGTGGTCACTATCAGCGTCACTTCACGCTAAGAGCAGCCCCAGGAGTAAGCACAGCAGCACACGTACAGCCTGGCTTCCAGTCAGCAGTATTAAAGTAAGATCTTTCCTTTTTTTTCTGTACATCATGAGCCAAACAATGGAGGATCTTGCAGAAAACCAGAATCAAATAATGGTGGCCATGAACCAGTTGTTAGTTAATTTTAAGAAAACTGGGCATGAGCGTAGGACTCCAGACTATGTCAAGCGACGTCTGGAGACTTTAGATGCCTATTGGCAGGAATTTCAGATGAATCATGTTACTTTGAGCGGTTTTAAGGACGAATCTTTAGAGTATTTCGCTAAAAACCGCTATCAGCAAACAAAAGAATTTTATATATCTACTCACGAGTACATAAAGCAAGCGACTACATCATCAGTTTTGAGACCCGCGACCCCTTTGGCTGGCACATCGGTCGGGGTGAGCGTGGAACAGCATACCAAGGATACCGAAATTAAATCCTTACCCGCGGCTCCAATGTTTCGGTCTCAAGGTACAAATAGCAAATTGGATGACTGGATGAAGAAGCAAACCAGTAACTTTAAGGCTTTTTCACGCGCAATCAGAAACATAAACATAGATAGCATAAGAGAAAGGTGGGAGTTTCAGGATACATTAAAATCTTTAGAGGCGAGATGGTCTGCTATTGACTCCCTTCACTGGGAGTTAGATGGGGAGCTCGATGGTAAAGACCAGTCATACGAAGACGCTTATTCTGCCTATGAAACAGCTTTTAATTGCATGAAAAAGAAACTGAATAGCAAGTTGTGGTCAGTAGCACATAGGGAAAAGTCAACCCCTAAGATGGATGTTCCTACATTTCAAGGCAATTATAATCATCGGGTTTCCTTTAAAGATTTATTCACGGAGACAATACATAACAACCCGTCGCTGTCGAATGCGCAGCGAATGCAATTTCTTAAAAGTAAAGTTAAGGGGGAGGCAGAAGCGTTGATACAACATTTACAGATTAGTTCAGAAAATTACACTACTTGTTGGGAAATTCTGAACCATAGATATGATAACAAAAAGCGTATCTTTATGTCGCACCTAAGTATTCTGTGGAACCTTCCAATCATGCAACAAGCATCCCTTAGCCATATCAAGCGTCTTCACGACACAACATACGAGTGTCTCAACGCGATCAAAAATCTAGGAGTAGATGTGAGCACGTGGGATCCCTTTCTTGTGTTCCTATTAACAAACAAATTGGACCCTGGGACCCACGATGATTATTTAGGCTCTCTGAAACAACCACGTGAATTACCGATTTTACAGGACCTTTTAGACTTTTTGGAAAACAAATTCACGAACATGGAGTCCTCAAAGCGTAAACAGGAAACAAAATCTGTAAATTCTAACTCAAAATTATTACATGAAAATCATTCCAATAACAATCAGAAGTTTCGTAACTTCAGACAAACATATTCAAGTAATAAAGTAGTTTCGCAATTAAATACTAAATCAAATTACAATAAAATCTGCCCATTATGCAAAAATGAACATGGTCTATATCATTGCGAAATGTTTACTGCGATGTCTCCAGTAAATAAAATACAATTTGTTAACAAGCACAAACTGTGCGAAAACTGCTTATACAATCATAACGGTAAGGCATGTTTTTCAACAAAACGTTGTCGTGAATGTACCGGATATCATAATACAATTTTACACGAAGCATTTACGCAATCGCCAACTAAGTCAAAAAATATTGCTCTAGCAAAATATGATACAGCACGGGTATCCGCTGAGCAAGCACATCAAGTTAATTCGCACGTGGCACAAAAACGAGAAGTTCCAGAAATACTTTTATCGACAGCAGTAGTCAAGGTTCAAAAAATGGATGGGTCATACCTTACATTAAGAGCTCTGATTGATCAGGGTTCACAAACTTCCCTCATAACAGAGAATGCAGCACAACTATTATCATTACCGCGACAAAAATGTAACAATGTGATAACGGGTATCGGAGACAAAAATAATGCTTGCAAAGGAGTTGTTACCATAAACTGTAATTCCCGGAATGATTCTTACACTTTCAATACAAATGTTTTTATTATGAAAAACTTGACAAAATGTTTACCGACTCACAGTTTCGCTAAGCCAACATGGGCATACTTAGACAATATATTCCTTGCCGATCCAGATTTTAACATCAGCAGCCCTATTGATTTATTATTTGGCGCTGACATATATTCGAATATAATTATGGATGGCATATGCCGACTAGACAACACCATTCCCGTTGCTCAACAAACGCAGCTTGGGTGGATCTTGTGTGGACATGTGAACAAAACTTTACAATGTAACGTCATACAGGTTGACACTGATCAGTTACGTAGATTTTGGGAAACCGAAGAAATATCCGAATCTACGTCTCTTTCTTCGGATGATGAAAGATGTATACAATTTTACAAGTCTTCCACGCGCCGATTGCAAGACGGAAGATACGAAGTAAGGCTCCCTCTTAAAACGGGCATTAAGGAACAGTTGGGTAAATCAAAGTCGAAAGCTATTGCCCAATTTAGCCACTTGGAACGAAAATTTGCAACAAATCAAAATATCGCCTTTGAATATAAATCCTTTATAAACGAGTACTTAGCGTTAGGTCATATGACACGAGCTTTAGGTAACACGAAACTCGAATGTTTCTTACCGCATCATTGTGTACTGCGTGACTCAACAACAACGTCATTAAGAGTAGTATTCAATGCGTCATCAAAAACTACAAGTGGCCAAAGTTTGAATGATCTAATGTATAAGGGCCCAAATTTACAGCAAGACCTTCAGTTCCTTATACTAAAATGGAGACAATTTCAATTTGCTTTTACGGCAGACATCGAAAAGATGTTTCGCGGAATTTTAGTACATCCAGATGATCAGGCCTTACAGAAGATCGTGTGGAGGGAGAGCCCCACAGATATACTACAGGACTATCAATTAAAAACTGTCACATATGGCACGAAAGCAGCTCCATTTCTCGCTATGATGACTTTGAGACAGTTGGCTAGCGATGAAAGGAGCAAGTATCCAGAAGCAGCAAAGGTCCTAGAAGAGTCATTTTATATGGATGACTTGGTCCATGGGGCTCACAACATATCCACAGCTTATCAATTACAACAAGATTTAATTACATTATTAAAGAGTGGTGGTTTCAACTTACGGAAGTGGGCTTCAAACGAGGCTCAGTTGTTACATGATGAGACATTACAACAGGAATCAATAACTTTTAAACAACCGGAGTCCACAAAAACTTTAGGACTTCGCTGGAATCCGTCACAAGATAATTTCACATTTAATTTCAAAATAAAACCAATAGTCAGCAAAGTTACAAAACGGTCCGTGTTATCTGAGATATCTCAGTTCTTTGACCCCTTAGGATGGCTTACACCTGTTACCACTAAACTTAAAATTCTATTTCAAAAAATTTGGGTATCGAATATACAATGGGATGATCAAATACCGGCAGAAATATACGATGAATGGATCAAAATAAAATCAGAGATAGAACAAATCAATCACGTTCGATTACCGAGATGGCTAGGAACCAAACCAACCTACAAAATTGAGCTACATGGCTTTTGTGACTCGTCTACAAAGGCATATGCCTGTGTTATCTATTGTAAAGTTTACAACGACCAGTCAAACATTACTCTTGTCGCAGGAAAATCAAGAATAGTGCCGTCTAGTAAGAAAATAACATTACCACGATTAGAGCTTTGTGGAGCTCTTTTACTAGCGAATCTCATGGCTAAAGTTAAGTCATGTTTACAAGACTATAGAATTGACGTTTACGGCTGGACCGACTCTACAGCCGTTCTAGGATGGCTCCAGGGAGAACCAGGCCGGTGGCAAACATTTGTCGCTAACAGAACAAGAGCAATCACAGAGACAATACCGTCTGCCTGCTGGCGACATGTGAAGTCTAGCGAAAACCCCGCTGACTGTGCAAGTAGAGGTTTACATATATCTCAATTAAATCAGCATCCCTTGTGGTGGCAAGGACCTTCGTGGTTGTTCACATTCAATAGCAATAACGAGGCGCAACAGCCCATTTACACAACCACAGAAGAATTAAAGAAACAGAAACATATAAACAATGTTTTGATGCAAGATACCAGTAACAATATCATTACAAACTTATTGATACACTATAGCTCGTTAAATAAAATTGTGCACATACTAGCATGGATGTACCGTTTTATAACATATAAACAAAGCAAATTGCGAGAGGAATATCTTACCTTAGAAGAAATCAGAAAAGCCAAATTATCGATTATCAAGCATGTGCAACAAGAAGAGTTTACAGAAGAGATAAGAAGTCTCAAGGAAAAAGGCAAGATAAGCAGTAAAAGTAAACTTCTAAATCTCAATCCCTATTTAGACAGTAAGGGTCTTTTACGTGTGGGAGGGAGATTACGACATGCTTACATCCATGCTGATATGCAGCATCCCATAATCATACCGCACAAAGGACGACTAACAGAGTTGATCATAGAAGAGGCTCACCGACTAACCTTTCATGGCGGTGCTCGATTAACGTTGGCGTTCATAAGACAAAAATATTGGATTGTGAGCGGTAACGACACCACTAAAAAACGGATACGTTTATGCTTAAAATGCAAAAAGATAAGTCCCATTAAACAGCAACAGATCATGGGAGACTTACCCGAGGCAAGGTGTAATCCATCACGTCCGTTTGCCCACACTGGGGTAGACTTTACGGGACATATCCTGCTTAAAGCCAACAAGGGCCGTGGGATTAAGACAACCAAAGGTTACGTGGCCGTCTTCATTTGCCTGAGTACTAAAGCGGTACACTTAGAGCTAGCCTCAGACCTGAGTACCTCGACATTCATTGCAGCTTTAAGACGAATGGCTGCTCGCAGAGGAACGCCTACTCACATATACAGTGACAACGGTAGGAACTTTGTCGGTGCAAACAAATTATTGCAAGCAGAATATCATGACCTACAGCAAATATTCAACAAGGATTTTTTTGCTGAAGTTACAGAAATGGAAATCAGTTGGCATTTTAACGCGCCAATCTGGCCCTCAGCAGGTGGCCTGTGGGAATCGGCCGTTAAAAGCTTTAAATATCATTTTAAAAGAGTGATTGGTGAACAAAAGTTAACGTACGAAGAGTTGTCAACGGTATTAGCCCAAATCGAAGCGTGCCTGAATTCTAGACCTCTGTGCCCACTAACTGAAGATCCACAAGATTTGGCATATCTGACACCGTCACACTTCTTGACTGGTGGATCAGCACTTACATTGGTTGAAACAGAAAGAGACTTGAGAACCAGATGGCAGCTGACTCAGAGAATTTTCAGTGACATTTGGAAACGATGGCGTTCTGAGTATCTAACACAATTAACAACACGTAGCAAATGGCGAAAGCCTCATGAAAATATCAAACTAAATGACGTAGTCCTTCTGCACGACGACAACCTACCAACGGGAAAATGGTCAATGGGTAGAGTGATAGAACTGCATCCGGGTACAGACGGATATGTCCGGGTTGTTAGTCTAAAAACGAAAAACGGAGTACTCAAAAGAAAGATATTTCAAAACGATAAAAAAGTTGTATCAAACACTACTCCTCCCCCACTCACAAGAGAAATGTAAGAAGTTATAATATCGTATCACTGCTTACATCCTTAATATTTTTTATGACTATCATATCAACTGTACAAAGCAGTTTTATTTTACGAAATTTGGTCAAAAGCAAAGCCTTTATTTCGATAAATTATCCGATATGCAGATAATAAGGGACGATTGGAAATTAATTATTTACTACGACATGCAACCTTACTGGGAGGGAATAAAAGCTCTCAATAAATACTATACGTCTCTCGAACAAATGTGTAATACAATAAATCATACAATGAAATGCGATATTATATTACTACAATTGAATCAAGGTGTTGTTGAACTTGAATATTACAATCAGATGTTGCTCGGTCAGCATTCTAGCGCGCGACTGGACTCTCTGGCCAGGCAGCGACGCGGTCTTGTAGACGGCGTAGGATATCTCGCTAACAGTCTGTTCGGCGTATTAGATAGCCGATTCGCCGAACAATATCAAAAGGATATCAGGTTACTGCGTGACAACCAACGGCATATTTCGTCATACTGGCAGAATCAAACATCTATTATCAAAACACAATATTTTACTGTTGAACGTAAAACCTGAGGTATACGCTCCAGTAATACCACCAATAAATCAGATTATCAACATCCCTGTCACACACTTAGTTCCACTGAACGAATCGGAAGTGGAAAGTTATGATAAAGAACATTGAAGAAAGAAAATTAAAGTCATGAAAGATAATGTACATTTATCAGAAAGCATCTCGTATCATGACATACACCACTACACAGCGATCTACTGTATGGTCGGAATCGCAGGGATAGCCGGTTTGATGTTCGCGTGGCGACGAGTGCGCGCGTGGCGCGTACCGCCCGCGAGCGCGCCGACATCGGCGGATCAGCAGAGAAGTAGTGACATTGTGTTTTTCCATTGTGTTAGTGAAATAAACGACAGTGTTCCGTGTGTTAGATCGAATCTGGCTAGTTCTAGAGCACGTGTACTAAATAAAGCCTCGTCGCCCATTCTTATTCGTTAGTGCGCGCGATAAACTAAGGTGAATAATCAATAAAGTGAAAAAGTAACTAGGGACATTAAATGTTAATGTAATAATGTTCCATCCTTTCATATACTTACTTTTTATATTTTTAATTTAGAAGTTATTTACTGCAGATATTGAAATGCTAACATTGTTCTAGTTTATTTCATAAGCTATCATTTTACATAGTTATTTTCTCCTGTGTGGGAGCATGTACGAGCAAACCCGCACATTTGTAGTAGTTAATGAAATTAGCTTGCGTTCACTCATTTGTATTGCACTCGTATTACATAGGCACTTACTTTACATACATAATTTTTATACATAATTTAGTAGCAATAAAATCATCATTCGGTAAAGTTGTCTACTCATTTATCAAACCAGCAATCTATCAGTAATGTTAGGGAAACTACCCCTACGTGCCTAGTGCCTCCACGGCGGCAAAGTCAGCACGTGGAATCTCCAGCCGGGACGACCAACGAGCCATCTTGGCTCGGCGAGCGGCCTCACGCCACTCGTGTACCTCTTCGGGCAGGGGCCGACCGCCGCAACCCGCCCGTAATTCAGGCGTCCGCCGATAAACTTCGTCGAGCACTTCCGCCTTCAAATCCCACGGGGGAGTTCCGGCCATCCCGCACGCCAGCTCCACCGACGCGGTGTGGTAACCGCGTATGGCTCTAACTGCTAATACCCTCTGAGACTTGATTCAAACCCGATACCCGTGTCGGTATTACTATAACACCCTGGCCAGACAAATCTATGTTCAGCAGTGGACTACTAAGGCCGTCGATGTTGTGATGATGTTAATATTATACAATTCACTTAATTTTGTCTCGTAAATAAAATTATTAGCGCAGCACTATTTATGCTGAACATAAAATAAGTGGTTGGAAGTGAATTGAAAAATTGAATCCAATCATAGTCATTTAAATAGAACAATTTTCAAATGAAAAAACTTTCAATACAATATTTTTTTTCAATTGGCAATATTTCTGGAGTTTACTTGGCATGGTAAAAAGTTTACACCACATTACGCTAGGCCGTAGTTTAGGCCAACAGCCATCGCTTTTCATCGGGTGTACTATTATTTTCCAATACCAACTTGTCAAATGCACAGTGCAAAACCAAACAATGTAGTTCCAGTTTACTAATGTAATTAATATTCAAGTTATTCATAGAACAAACGTTTAAACGCCTCCTGAATTTGTATGAATGCATTAATTGTTTAAGTTTAATCGTTAAGTTATGTGAAGTATTGTAGTATTCTAAACGTTGGCTTTGTTAAAATAATTGAACATTCGAGTCATGACATTCATGTTTATGCTCACAAATTAAAGCAGTGGTTTACACTTGAATAGTTCATCAACCTCTGTTACTTTTCACATAAATGTTATTCAGCAAAAAGTTAAAACAAATAGGTATATCAGGCGGTGTCGCGACATGTGTGTCCTAATATTTTTAGAAAGCTATTGTGTTTCGTAAATGTGATTAACGAGCAGTAATTAACTCTTGGGTACGTAGTGAAGTGATTTGATTACGTCATTCACGGTTATTAATTATTATTGTCCCTCAAATAGGCTCTTCTTTCAAGTACTTTTGTTTACAACATGTTGGAATTACAAGCAGCGGTCGGTAATAATAACGTTGAATATAGTATGTCTAGTCTTCAGTCAACAGTCATAACCTTTTTTCTTTCGTTTTTAACCACTTTCTTGTCACTCTGTTACTCTGCTATATTTAAAATTAGTTTCCCCATTAATTGTAAATGTAAAGATAAATCTACTGCAACACATGAAACAGTAACACTGAAAAGTGTAATTTTACCTACCAAAGAAACGGAAATATTCAAACTGGAATATTTATTAATAACCTTTTAATACGACGAATAAAGTCAAGTCCTAAGAGCGCATTTCGCAGCAATTAGTATACAATTTAGTAATGTAAGTACACTTAAAAACTTGTAGTAGCCATAGACAACACTTGTGTGCTGTCTATAATCATCGATAGAAACATGAAGCAATCATTGGTATTTGTGATCATTTAAAAAACCTGCCATATTCTTTATTTGAAAAACTAGTGCTTCGGTATCGTGGTAATATTACATCAGCAGCGACAGAACTGTGCCACGTGGCACCAAAGTGCTCAACGAGATATTGACACGCACACTTAAAGCTGCATAACTTATCTGTTTTATGAAGACAACGTACTGTTGTATCTATCCATATTACGAATATGTATAAATTGAAGCATTAATAATAAACTTAACTTGCACTAAATTATTTTGAAGTAATTTCATTTAATTCGTATTTAAGTATCGTTCTTATATCGCGGTCGCGATAGCGATTAAATGACAAGTTATAATTGAGGAACCGGATAATATTTAGTAATGTAAAGTAAAAAAAAACTCAAAATGGCATTTGACACCACCTAATACTACCGAGACGCCCCTGGCTATTAAGGCCCAGTTTAGGGTAAGTAAAAATGATCCACCATCGTCCATTTTAAAGAACGTTGCAATGATTTTCTTTCTGAAATTATTAGGAACTACGACTGAATCAAATTTAAAAGAGTATTTCTTTATGTCTGGAACTAATCGCTCCGACACGCCCACCACTGTAACTCTTGTACACCAGGATCAACAGCAGTGACCCACGAATACACGGAGTTATGACACTCGGTAAATCCCAGGAAAAATTAAACTGTCTTGAACCGCGCAACGAAATTTAACAGAAGAAAATTGGAGAGTTGGATATATGATAAATCCATGCATTCATATTAATAGATTTAATCTTTAAAGCAAAGTGCGTATACTTCGTGATTTCTTCCGATTTACGTAGAGATTATTAATATTCCTTGCCGAGCAAAATTATTAAACCATTGATTTATTACTGCGATATTAGCTATAAATAAATCTGTGTGCTCATAGATTACGCTGGAGAATACCTACTAAATAATTTCTATTACAATTTTCGCCTGCGGGCGTTGTGGGTATAACAATTGAAGTGAGGCGAGCGAAACGCACAACATTGTTAGAAGGTCAGATCGAATGACGTCATTGAGGAATCGTTAGGATGTTGGCGTCCCGAATTTTTGTTAGTGACTTCGATAATTCTTCTTATACTTGTGTATAAAAAAGGTGTGGTCATGTTTAATCTTTTTTTTTTAAACTGTAATTTATATAAATGAACTTAACTGATGACGGGGATAAAATCTTCGTATGATAAAAAAATAATCGTAAAAATTTTGTTTGTCATTAACGATTATTTTAGTACGCACTGCGCAGACGAATGCTCAATTTAGTGATTTTTATGTATGTAGGAAGTAAACACGGTGGGGTCGTTATCAACCCCAGTAAAGTGCGGCACGACTGGCCAAGCAGCGGAGTAGCGCGGATGTGGCCTGGCAATGTGCCACGTCAAGTAGTGCTGATTCTGCACTCACTACAACTTCACGTCTCAATCCCTACTATTGTTCGCTGTAAAAACTACTTTGTCCCAATTTAACCACGACGATAAGGAAATATTTTCGTCCCTGGGGACAAATAGCTTACACAACCTTTTTAACTTGTTTGAATTAAAATCTTGATTGCTGGCTTAATTAGAAGGACGTTGTTCAAGTTAATTAGAGGATCCAAATTAATCGGAGCATGGGATTTGATTAAGCAGGTTTGTAGAAGTGTTTTATTGTACCTAAATAATGAAGCTTGAATGAGTAAACAAAAAATATAATATTTATTTTGTCCTTGTTTACTTAAAAGGTAGTTACCTAAGTAGCTTTATTAATAAGGGCTTCGAGGTATTTGACATATATCATGTAAAAGTAAATTTAAAAGCTATCCAGCAATGGTTCACAACAATAGCCTTTAATAGTCCACTGCTGGAGATAGGCCCCTAGGCCAAAGCCTCCTTAAATAAATAATAAGTAAATAATATTTTCGGACATTGACACACAACTCCATCTATTTAGTTTCAAACTAAGCAGAGCTTGTAATATGAAAGCTAGATTGACTGATAGACTACTTACATACTTTTTTGTAAATACATACATATTATACATAGAAAACACCCAAACTCCGAAACAAATATCTGCAGATCATACAAACATTTGATCCGACCCGGGAATCGAACCCGAGACCTCAGCACAGCAGTCGCATACGTTACTGCACCACCGAGGCAGCGACCTTAGAAAGGAGGCTTTGGCCTACTATACCATGCTGGCCAGACTTGGTGGTATAGGGTTTGTGTCAAGTTATCCTTCTCTCTGCAGTGCTGTTGTCCTACGTAGTTTGCTCACTTAGTCGGCTCTCACGACACCCACGGGATGAAACCCGTCACTACACGGACACGGACGAGCAATGGTTATCTGATGATTAATGAGACTATACAGCAAAAAAAACTAATTCTTCAGTTGAGGATTTTTTTTCAAGATTAATATTTGTTTATTTCGTAAAAAAAGACAAAATAAAAAAAAAACATACACATTAATTTAATGCACGCCCGATACAGATTTACCGAGCGTATTATATAATTTTGTAATCGTATAAAATCATGTATGTGATAAAACAAACTTTGAGTTTTGTTTTTTTACGCTGTGATATTTTACTCACGAATTTTCATAATTCTAAGTCAGTTTGAAGTACTCTTTAGGTGTTTGATTTACGTACAAAGTATTAAAATTAAATTAAAAGATAAGGCTTGCATGACGGCATCTTTTGATTGCGCTAACTTATAAAAACAAAAATTAGTTTTAAGAGACTCCAGACATAGCTTTTTGATGTTGATTTCAAGTTAGTACCTCCACGAGATACTGAGGAAAAGTGGTACGACAGACCGACAGATAGACAACGAAATGGACCTATATAGATTTCTTTTTCTCTATTGGGGAACAGATCCCTAAAGGATGGGAAGGACAAGTTGTATCTGGTATTAGTGCTACTAAGTCTACCTAATCTGAAAAATTAAATCCCTTGCGAGAGGTCTTTATTTTCGTTACGTTTATATTTCGAGAATGTAACAAAACTTAATTTCATACTTTTAATACCAATATTAGTTTCTTCTATAACACCAGCTATTAGGTCACCCGCACTTTGTAACCGAAATTACCTGCAAAGTCCTAGCTCGAACGAAATTTAATAGATTGCTTTCATGAAATTGCTTTGACCGTTTGAAGTAAGAAAATGCATGGTGTTCGAACTCGATACGAGTTTCGATTATGTGAACCATATAACGGTTCAATAGCGCCTATTTGCTAATATATACATATATAACACTGTAATTGCTTCATTTTAGGTTTTGAGATTTACGGGTATCGAGGTCTTAACGGGAAGCTTTCGTGTATAATGTAAATAGGATACTTCAAATGAATGTATGGGCAAGATTATCTTTATATTTAAACTATAATGTAATTGATTTTGGTTTTCAATACAATAGCGTGTAAATAAATATTGACATTTATTGAGTGTACAAATTTATTTGAATGATGTTTATGCATTTTTAATAACACATTATTTTAACCGACTTCAAAAAGGAGAAGGTTATCAATTCGGATGTTTTTTTATGTATGTTATAGTCATATATAAACGGATTTTTAGAATTATTTTTATCTATTTTACATCGTCATGCACTTATGCCCTGGGCATTCTCTATGTATGTTCGTACACTGTGAATACTTGAATGTAAGGTGTATTATTGGTTAAGGTACTTCCGCCATCTCTTCGGGAAGGTAATTATCTACATTATTTTTAAATGCGAAACGGTTTGTGGACACCGGTTATTTTTTTTATGTTGAAAGAGGTTTATCCGAAATGGTCCTATCTTAATTTCATATAGATCTGATGGTCTAGATGATGAGTTTCGAAGACAGACAACGGAACTCCTCAAAAAATGCTTTTAGTCCTCTTTGTTAGTAGTTCAACCTTTTTTAAAGGAATTTTCTTGTTATAGTTTTTTTGTATATGGACATTTTTTTTTTATTTCATTTAAAAAAGGCAACTCCCGCTTTAGGAATATATTATGTGTCGCTGGGGATTTAGCACACATACATGAAATGGACATAAAGAACACCCAGACTCAGAACAAGAATTTGTGGGTCACAAAAAGTTCCATGAGGTGACCGTTTAAAGCACTACGCCATTCGTGGGATTTTCCACCTAAAGGATCTCCGGTTCCTTGGGGATGTAGGAACCAGGAGTATGTGGTGTTTTCACTAAAAACCACCCCGATGGCCGGACTCAGGCGCCTAACTCCAAGAAGGACCCGGACCATGTTATTTCAGGTCCTTCCCGGATCGACGCCGCGCTTAGCCAGGCCCTATCCCGGGGAAAGGAGGCCTTCCCCGCCTATCGGCCAATCCTTATAATATGTTGCGGCCCGATCGCCGGCAGCCAGGCCGCCATCCTATCGCCTACCGCACCACTCTCTGGCAGCCTGCGACGTTATCAGACGTCGACGTCCTCTACGCTCGGGATCGGCCCTCTCCCGATGCTGTTCAGCGGTCTCTTTCTGAAGCATTAGAGCTTCACAGCAAGAAACCACTGCGCCTCAGCCCTCCTCACCTGCCAGCATGGCAGCAATGAATGCTGGCGGGGACAGGTCTCGTACGATTTGGTCGACCAGGACCTCGCGTTCAGACACCCATGCGGGGCAGTCTTCCAGCGTATGCTGGGCGGAGTCCCAGTCGGCTGCGCATTGCTGACATACTCACCGTAGCAACCATGCCCAGTGAGTACCTGCGTCAGTGGGTAGGTGACGCGATCACCCTCCCTTCCTACCCAAGCTTCGAGGCTACGCAGAACGGCACCGACAGCGAGTTGGAGCGCAATAAGGTCTAATCTTTCGAAATGGGAATTGTTTCGCTCGATAACATGATTGCGGTCATGGTACGGAGTGAGAGCGCGTGGAGCTTTGCCGTCTCCTTCTGCGTGGAAGTTATGCATAAGGAGACGGCGGAATGGGACCGAGAGAGGTTTAGAACTCTCTTGGCTCGCCAGGCCCGGGAACGGGCTAAGTACCGCAGACGATTCAACTCGCGGAGATCGTTCGGCCGGAGGGGTGGCGGGATGCGCTGTGGAGCGCGCGTTGACAAGCGCGCTCCACAGCGCATCCCGCCACCCTTTCCCTGTTTCGGGAGCACGAATAGAACTTGGGGTGCCCACACAGGAGGGGGTCATCTACACGCCGTAGATGGCTTGAGGTACGTCGATGTACCAGGAATTTCCTTTCTATTGTACACCTGGTTCCTTAGCTACTGGTGCCCAAGACGGTGTGCAGTTTTTAGTCGGTTTAAGTCCGACATAACCACTCTACCGGTGGCGAGGATTTGGCGGTGGAGGGGATTTTCCTTTCCATGGATAACGGAGAGAAATACTTAAATCATCAGACTAATCGTTTGAAATTCTTCACGTTTCTAAGCAATTTTTTTAGAAAATGTGACCAAAGCGTGTGGCCAGATTCATAAATAAGGTTGAATACATTTACTAGAACGACAATATCCTACTGGTATACAGACACTATATTTTCATTCCTTTTACGTAGAGAGCTTTAAGTTTCTGTCATACGAAGGACTTTAATATTACGAAGCTATTTTAAACAATACAGTCTTATTATTTATCTAATTAAATACATTAGATACGTTGTTTATATAATGTAGATCAAACCTGCTTTTATTACATCTCATCATTAAAATAAATATCTTAGAAGACATCAGAGCCCGTCGCGGGTGCCTCAGTGTAACCAGTGTAACCTCTAACGAACACATATTTGTATTTTTTATAATTTATTTACATGAAAAAAAAACAATGTTACATAGAATAGAATATGCTCTATTGTACAACAATTACAGTATGTTAGTTAAATATTACAGACGGATATGTACAATGGGCGGCCTTAATTTGTTTTAAGCAATAAACCACTAAAATTGTTTTGAGATTTCAGCGTGATTTAGATTTCAATGTTAGTATTCTTTATGAAAAGTAGATTGAAACCAAATTTTAAATATAATGGTAGAAATTCAATGAGCGAATGAAAAGCCTTATAGACATTGACGGAGTAAAATAAAATAATAATTACTAAGATTGGCTCTAGTGGAATAATTTATGTTGTTTTAAATCGCCATCTATAACCATTATAAATCAATACTTTGCTAACTCCTGTAATAATTATTGTAAATGATACTGTAAATGATCGTTTTAAAAATCTCCAACTTCATAGGAAAATACCTATTATTATAAATGCGAATTAGAGTTTCGTTCTTAAATTTCTACGCATTTGTACAGAAAAGGATATTCACGGAATCTTTCATTGAGTACAATAATGTCAGTACCCATTATTTTATTCATATATACTTTCCTACGAGCAAAAGCTAATCTTAATAGATCAAGCAGTTCTCGAAATTTTGTGGGTAATCTGTAGATAAGTATGGGACTAATCCCACCCACATGCCCACCACCATTGTAACTCCTGTACACCAGGATCCACAGCAGTGACCCACGAACACACCGAGTTATGACACTCGGGAAGTCCCAGGAAGAAATTAAACTGTCTTGGAACCCGCAACGAAATTAATCAGAAGAAAATTGGAGGAGTTGGAAATACAGTAAATCCACTTCCCTCCTTAGCAAAGCGGGAGACAAAATGAAGTAAAATGGGGATACACCCTTTTAAACAGGGAAGCATCACGGCCACAAAATATTACGGGTCCTACGTGAGCTATATTTGATTTCTATAATATGTATGGCAGAATCGCCTAAACGCACGGAAATTCACCCTAGTTGACACAAGATCCCAGGGGCGTGCGCTCCTTGTAGGCAGAAATGCAGTGCTTTACTTGCTATTCACAGACATTTTAATAAAACGTTGGTACGTTTTAGATGACTTTAATTAATAGTAAATAAATGAAAAAACAAAATATAATAACTTAAAAACGCGTACTATTTACAAATAGCATAGCACCACACAAACATTGTTTGCCAGTTGTTTACCGAAAAGCAAGCGCAAAGCAACTCATGCCGTCGCCTCGCGCAGGACATTTGTTCGCATGTGTGTAGTAATTTTGGTGTCCGTGCACAGTTCGCATACGCACACACCCATTTATTTTATATGCCCGACTACAGCGGCAGGATGGCCTTCGGGTTCCCGCGCTAATCTTTGTCGTCAGTATTCGGGTATAATCGGCAGTGTTCGTTGCCTATAAATCCACCCAATTACAATAGTCAGAAATATAATGAATCATGTATGCGGATTATGAATTTTGAATATGGTAAGGTTTTATTTGTTTAATTAGCAGATATGTTTCTTGTTCGCGGGGGCCATATTGATTTTTTCATGAGATAAGCATTGTTTACTATTTTCTTTCCGCCAGTATAATTATAGTTTTATTTGAAAGTGTGTACATTTAACAGTTTATTACTGAGTTCCGTTGATTTTTTTAAAAATGTTATTTGATTGTGAGGTATGTGTGGAAAATTTGTGTATAATTTAAATTAAAAATAGCAAGTTCTCACAATTGTCATTCAGTGAAAAGATTAAAATTGTGTCTAAAGGTCTGTAACTATCACTCACTTGGATAAGATATTTGAGGTGGCCGACATCTTGCGTTTATTTACATTGGGATATAGTAATCTCAAGTCACCTTAACCTTGAATATGTGAATATCTGAAAATTGAAGATGACCAGGTGAGTAGTTATAATATTTTAGCTTATTATTTTACTTATTAGAATTTCCTCCGCCGCGATCTATCGCAGTTTTGTCAGTGTTCCCGTTGAAGATGTACATGAATAGTAGTACATCTAAGACTTGTTCTGTTGGCATGGTTTCCGACTTAGAGATCCATCGCGTGGCTGCCGCATACCTAGTGTCATAATCTTGTAATTTTACCGCGATCCCAAAAATCGCATTCCATGTTTTGTTGTCTTGAATAGTCAGTACATGGCTGCACGTCTCTGCACCTCGAGATCGCCCGGAAGCACACAGTAGATAAGTATGTGAGAATCCTTTCGCTGTTATATTTATTCTGATAGATAATCTATTCTGAGCCCATGGATAACCACGAGCCTCAGTCATGAGATCCCGACTACAAAGAAAGTTTTCCATTACAAGCGAATGTTCTTGGTCCTTTAGGTAAATAACATTGAAGTTCAGCAGCTACATAATTATTTGAACGGAACACTTTGTTACCTTTGGGTCCGTCGATTAATACATCGCGTTAGGCTTTATGGGGTACAGAATCTCTACACCGCATATTTATTTTAATCCCTCCATGGAGTAACTTCGATTACAGATTCGATTACTGGTTTTGGTTCGGTAATATATGTACTAGCTGGTGCCTTAGATTAGAATTAATTGCCTGCTATAACACTTATATCGTAATTATATAACTAACAGTTCTCTAAACAATAGTATGAGTAAAAATCTAGTTTGTTGACGAATTGGTCTGGGTGGCGTTTTCAGTCACGTAGTTACTATATTCTATTTTTTATCAATATCGTATACTAACCATAGCTAATAAATTTAAAAAAGGCGATTTAAATTACCAAAACGTTTAATATGACTATGAATAGTTATAAGGTAACATAAATATTTGTGATTGTGACATCCTTATGGTAACGTCGTAGGTCGAGTGCCAACATTTTCTCTAGTCTTATGGATGGTTATAAAAACTTATTATATTATAAAAAAAATCTTTTACATAAATAAAACTTATAAATTAGAAGGTAGTTATAAAAAAACTATATTCGTCAACAGATATTTAGTGCATGTGGTGTTAGCCTGTAAGTGATTATTGCACTCACACATGTTTAGTCTTTAAGTTAATTCTGTAATGTTTAGTGTATTAATCGTTGGCTGACCAAATAAAAAAATAAAAAAAATAAAAATAAAATGTTAAACTAAGTTGTAGTGATGTTTTCAATCGTTGAGTTGTTAATGAATGGTTAAATCAGCCATATTTCTTGGAGACGAGTAACGATTTTTGTTATCTTTATTTTTTTGGCATTCATCCAATAAGAACATGTGTGGTGAAAGTTTTTTTCGCTCTTTGGTATAGTTTGAATAAAAAAACTTTCATTATTATAGGATCCCGAGATTAAAAACAAAAAAAAAATCGTGTATGCGAATTAAAATATAAACATAATTTGAAATTAGTTCAGGAGTACGACAGTGTAATCAAACTTAAATACAGCTTCGAATCAGAAGCAAAGTTAAACTGAATTGGTTTCAGGAATAGGCAACTAGTGCAAATTACTCGATGAAATGAAGTATGAGAAGTGGGATTTTTGTGTTGTGCTTTTTTAAAGTCATTTAGAGAATAACGTTCAAAGGTATCTTACTCGTAGCTATGAGAAAATGAAGCAAAGCAATTGCAGCGTACCTGTAGGCATCAACTTTTGCAATTATAAAACTGCGTAGCTCGTACCTACTGCCAACTTCAAGCATCGCGTAGAAGTTATTAACAAGCGCAATATTTTTTTAAACGATACTACTTTTCTTAATATATTTTATACCTGACTGTAAGACGTTTATAGAAACGCATTTTTACGAAACGTATTGTTTAGAGAAATATTACGAACGATGACTAGTTACCATGTTTTCGTAAGTGTGGTTGCTAGATCTTCATAGAAATGGCAACGCTATAGGTACAGGTTTCTGGCCTACTGAGTTGCTCAAGCTTCTGATTTTGCGAAGAGCGTATCTGTGACTACAGATACATATACATTGGAATCTCAATCACATACTGATGTATCAAGCCAATTGATGTAGTCTTGGTGCATGTAAATACACTTAAATCAGATAACCATTTCTTCACTCTTTAAAAGTACATATTTTTAGTGGCCCGATGGTAGAGTCTATCAAATTGTCACGATAAGTACCTATTTGATTATTTCATGATATATATTATTTATAACCAATGATTACTGGCTTTTTTATTTGATTATTTAATGTATGTCAATTTGTTTATGAACGTTAATTCAAAATATGTCAATATTAATGTACAGCGCCTAGATCCATAGATTCCAATATATTATTATAGTGAAATTTCAAGCTTTATTGTATTGATTTAACGTATAATAGTAAAATTGATATCAATATATAATTGTTTGGTCAAGCAGTATCGGTCATGATACTATGTTTTTCGCAATTTCATGTCATAATAGGAACGATTATAAAAGTCATTCAATGAGACACGGACATCTGTAGTGTCTGTCATATTTTGGTATTATTACCAGTAGTTAAGAAAAAACAGAATATCTCTATCAATTTTTTGCTTTTGATGGTTTGGCAACAGTTTTGGACAATATCGGACAATCCACGAAAGTGTTTGAAATTAAATATAAATTATTTAACTCATTTCACCTTTCATTCTTCATCTTCATAAATTTTCAAGTACAATTTTTCAGTTTCATATCACATCATCAAATCAACAAGGCCGTCTTACATAACAACAATAACCTTCATTTTAAATTTTGATATAGCAAGCTATAATAATATGTATAATATTGAAGCATGGAGAACGCATTGCATAGTAGCTGTTATTAGTGAAGTGACGAAGTAGTCCGGTCCAATCGATATTACATTATCATGATTGAGTCGCTCGGGAAGCGCGGCCCTGAGGCGCTTGTCTTGCAGCCGCGCACTGATAAACGCCATTGACCTGGGGCACATTAATGACGCGTAAGTCCTCAGATATTCACTAGACTTCAGTCCCCAAAAAATATTTAGTACACTTATAGTCTTTTTTGTGCTTTGAACATCTTATATTCAAGTGACATCTGTTTGGGAGCAATAATGACGAAGGAAAATGTTACGAAGGCATAAATTTCTTTGGTTTTTTACTGTGTCAGATATATATATAAGATGTACAAGTATAAGATGCGACCATAAAATTATAAATGAATACCTACTCTAGGCATCGTTAATAAATTAATTGATATTGATTGTAAGAATACAAATATTCACACTAGACAAGGAAATTATTGCTACTTAAATCAGATTCATTTGATGAAATGATTGGCTTTAGTCACAGCGATTCCACATGTGATTGTGATTTCGTCATAGACAAAGATAAATGGTATTCAAATTAATCAAAATTCTCTATATCAAAGATTACGATTACCTTTTTTTATAGATTTAGACCTTTCGCGAGTCTTGCGCTTGCGTTATAATAATAATTAATAGTGATGCAACAAATAGTGATTTGACCTACTAACGAATATTCGGCAACTGTCTTGGCCGAAGCACCGAATACTCGGCAACACTTAGTACCATTCGCGGGTTTAAACCTATTACAGTAAAATGATCAGGGGATGCAAAACAATATCCTAACCTACCAGAATTTGATAAGATTTATTTATCATCTCCCGGAAGCAGTGAGCGTTGAGCGGCTATTTACCGAAGCAGGTATAATTTATGAAAAAAAGAGCGATCGTTTCCTATCAACAAATGCTGAAAACAATTGTTTTAAGTATTAATATGATAAGTTATTGTTAAAATAAAAATCTTTGTGAGTAATATAATGCATTCTTTTTTTCGTGATTTACTATGTGGTAATCGACACATGTGATTGTGATGTATTATTCCATCCCTAATTTACACACGTACATCAGTTCTCATATTTTTTGGTATTCATTCATAAGTGAGTAAAATATTAGCATTGCTCAGATCAATATCTTTCAAATCTATGATAGAAAATACTATTTTTTTTCTTTCTACGTATTTTCAGGTGATATTTAAAATATATTGAATGTACTAATACACCCGTTGAAGCATATCTTTCTGCACAGTTTAGGCTTCAGGCGCCAATGCAAACAAAGGATCTTTTTTTGTGAACGAAGCTCATAAACTTTTTCATACTAAACTTATTACAAAGTGAGTTGGGTGAGTGTATAAATTATCTCTGAAAAATTCAGATGGACTTTAAAACTGTCTGCAAAAGATTTCATGACTCTTATTAAAACGTTGGAGTCGAGTCGAAAAGAAAACTTTCTCTTAACTAGGCCTTTAGAGGTCTTTAAACAGGCGTACATACAAAGCGCGATGAAGGGACGATTCACAAAGGGAAATTAGGACTCGGGAGTTTACCTGACCCTTTTTTGATCAAACGTTGATGTTAGCCCATCTATTTACATAATATTATGAATGTCACGAATTACAAAAAGTAACACATCTCAGTGAAATAGTTTTATTTATTTATTTATTTAACATATAAAAATATAGGTACATACAAAACTAATTTATTTACATAGCAACAAAAAACCAAGGAGGTTTAATCCCGTGCTATAATAATGGATTTTTGTTGATACAGTAAACAATACTATAATCGCAACGATGTAGTACCTAATAGTAGTAATAGAAATCATAATATTTAACTAACGCGTTGGCGGAACGTCTACGGATAGCGTAGTGGTTTAAGCGGTTCACTCGCCTTTTACTGCTGCGCTGAGTGTTGTGGGTCCGATCCCCACATGGGACAACAGATTGTGGTTCTGAATCTGGGTGTTCTTTATGTCTGTCCCCCGCGACACCGAGTATATTTCTAGGACGGGAGTTGTCTTTAAAAAAAAAAAACAGTTCAATCATTGTCGTCAAACGACTTCGCTCGCGTGATTATTTCTTAATTCGTGTTTCTAACTTTCAAAATGATGAGTTTACATACAACCGTTCATCTCTTTTTTTACCCCTCAGAGGTGCAATTTCCGAAAATCCTTTCTAAGTGGGTGCTTACAACATAAATGTTTCACACAACGCCATCTAGTTTCAAACTCCGAAACAAAATTTTTTGTAGAACATATAAACATTTGGTTCGAACAAGTGGTGCAGTAGTCGCATATGCTACTACTGCACCACCGAGGCAGTTAATGAATCAGTCAGTCAGGGCAAGTAATTTTATATATAGAGATGTTTTACATTGGTTTGATAATGGTGTAATCACAGCTAGATATTCTGATTTTGGGGAGAGTGCTGCGAGGAATGGTTCGGCCTAATACCAGCCGCAACTTTCCGCCATCGTTCCCGTCCCCATCACTTGGATAAATGGCACTCTACCACTGTGCGCTTTTTAAGATACTTTTTGCCTTACACAAAAAATCTGTGGAACAAATTTTCGTCAGCGCTATTTCCGTACCGATACGACCTTCAAACATTAAGGAAAGAGCGTACTCGTTCCTCAAAGGCGGGCTACGCGCTTGTGACTCCTGAGTTGCAGGCGTTCATGGGCGGCGGTGGTAACTTTCCATCGGAGAATCCGTCTGTTCGTTTGCCCCCTCTTCCATAAAAAACAAATCAATATTACTTAATTTGATATCATTTTTAAATTTCACGTTTAATTTTAAAGCTGAATAAGACGTATTGACAAGATTGCGCTGGCCATTGTCAATGGCTGATTGGCGAGTGCAACCTGGTGAAAATATCGAGCAATGGCAGGGTAGGTTTTACATGTTAAGTAATCGTGTTAATTTCTGAATACATTGTTTTGAAATTTAATAGCAACTTACTGACCTATGTGGTATACGTATACGTTTTTAGGGTTCCGTACCTCAAAAGGTAAAAAAGGAACCCTTAAAATATCACTTTCTTGTCCGCCTGTCCGTGTCTCACCACCGATTTTCTCAGGAACCGGTAGACCTAGATAAATACCGGTAAATTCATACCAGACACTGAGGTCTATAATCCCTATTAGGTGTATAAAAATTAAGGTCCTGAGTCAACACTATAAAAAGATATGGGCAAATTTAGATTTTCGCGAAAACTTGTAAATACCAAAATTTTCAACCTTATTTTTCAGAATTTTCTCTGTACTTGTGCTGTAAGACCTTGCTTTTAACCAAATTTGACAATTCTAGGTCAACCGGAAGTACCCTATAGGTTTTGGGTCGAAAACCTATATGGTAGTTCCCGTTGACCTAGAATCAGGAAATTTGGCAAAAAGAAACGTCTTACAGCACAAATAAAGGAATAATTACAAAAAATAAAAATTTAGATAAATTTTGGTACTTACAAATTTTCGCGAAAATGTACGTAAAATATGGGTAGGTACGGAACCCTCGGCGCACGAGTTCGACTCGTACCTGACCGGTTCTTTTGTATTCCAATGATACTACAAAAATAGTGACCAGGGTTGTCTGCATAGCAAACGAGTTGACAAAAGCGAATTTAATGAGTAACAATCGATATTTTGCCCTGTGTCGCCGATTCTGTTATTTATGTGTCTTTTTAATTATTTGCCACGGTTCTATGGAAATCTCCGCGGTTTGTTTTCCATGAAGCAGTATTAATGCCTTTATCAATCTATCAATACTCCTCCGATTGAAACAATTTCAACAAGAAATTGTGTTTTCGATTGCACCATAATTCAAGTTATATAAATAATAGCAAAAGATCAGGGCCTCAATTCTGCTATTTTAATATTGTATCAATGGACTGTCGATGGACTGTTGTCGGAATAGTTTTGCACTTTTTTTATTCTACTAACTATTTAAGACCAATGGCCGATCTACCGTTCACTAAATAATTATAAAGACATCGACAACATTTGTATCAGTTTCAGTTCAGTGACAAGTCATCGGGAAGTAAGTCTTGCTAAGAAAGTAAACTAGTAAAAATATAAATTTGGATGTGTTTTACATGACTGGGTTGGAATGCCTGTCATGGCGAGATCTTAAAATTAAACACTTCATCATGTGTTCGACCATAGTCCCAATGTCTCTTTAATTATCCAAATACGGTTCATCTACATTGTTAAAATAATCAGGAGAACTGACAAGTTAAAACATACGCATTATATGCCGTCCAGGGATGCACATAGGGAATAGTTTCGATCCAATCTAGTTAGAAGTTGGCCAAGTCTCGGTTCCGAGTAGCATAGTTGTGCGTCTCGGGTGAATTGCATCAATTGCTAATACTATGTGGCTTATCCGATAATGGAATCGATTTTGTATTCTATGTTAAAGTTTTCTGTCTTAATATTTTGTTTTTAGGTTATTGATGCATATGAACATTCGTACAACTGACGGTATTACAGAGAAGTACTCTATAAAAGAATTATAGCATTACGCGGGTAACCCAGGGTAACCGCGGTCTTTCTAACATAAAAAAAACATGAAATGAACCCAATTGAAACCTCTCAACGGTGTGAACAGAAACAGTTTGTCGACTTCAATTGGGTTGACCTTTTAATGTTAACTAACGTTCAATGGAAGGCGTCCTAAAAAAATAGCAAATTACTAAAATCTTAGGAATTTTCTACAACGGCTTTATTATTTTATTTTTTAGTAAAAAATTGTGAATCAATATGTAAACAAATACGAATGGGTTAATTAATTATTCCTATTATTTTTCTTATTTATTGATGGTGTAATGCAAGCATTTGATTTTCACTCATCCTATTGACGATAGCTTCTGCAGAATTCATATAACTAATGAGTACAATTACAGGATTATCAATTAGTTTTAAAAACAAACTTAAAATTAGTTTTTAAGGAAATAGTCCAATAATTTTTTTTTAATTTAAATAATCAAAACGATATCCCTTTACATAACTTTGATCGGTACATTTTTTTGTCATAACTGTGGTACTATTTTTTTCCATGATAATCGTTACACTATAGTTTTTATTATTAAATAACAATTATCATTTATTGGTATTCAAATAAATCTTTAAGATCGTGTTTAGACAATTTGTTTTTCTTTTAAAAAAAGACAACTCCCGCACTAGGAATAAATCCTCCGTCGCGGGGGACTTTACAAACATACATGGAAACGGTGTCCGTTTCCATGTATGTTTGTAAAGTCAACCGCGATCCAGACTCAGAACAATAATTTATAGATCACACAAAGTGTGGTCGCTTGAGGGGATCGGACCCACAACACTCAAATCTACCGTACACCATTTCATTACTGTTCTGAATGTGTTGTGGGTTGTGACTACGTGTGGCTAAATTGAGATTTATACAAAGTCTTGTTTATGCCTGTCGAGCTGAGATGGCTGACTCATTTAATTTTTGCCAGTTCCTCACATGATAATACTATTATTCTTCGGCAAAAATTATCTCTTCTAAAATTGCTCTTCCTTCCTCAATTCTAATGCTGGCTATAAGCATAAGCCGTGCGATTTAAGGCTTAGCTATTAAATAAATAAAGAAATAGAATATCGGATGTATAGCAGTCTTTAACTACATATATAAAATATTTGATTGTTTCCATTTTTTTATTTGACCCTGTTTACTACTGTGTTTGTTGTTGTTGTTTGTTTTACATCCTATTCTAAAAAAATGAATGTCCAGGGTATTATGCATTAAGCCTTGAATGTTCTATTTATTTCAAAAAATACTACAACTGTATAAGACTAGGTATGTTTAAATTTTGCGTACCATCATACGATCAATTTATAAACTGCTGCTGTAGCCATTTGTACTACTTAGTTGCCACATTATTAAGAAAAACAAATATCTGATATAAAAAACAGTAATATCACTCAAAATCATCAATGAAATTAAATATAAATATCTATTCGGGAGATTTCGGGGCCGACCGAACGCGGAAATACCTCAGCAGGTTTTAAAAACGTTGAGTTGGTCGTTGTGGTAGATT
This sequence comes from Arctia plantaginis, assembly GCA_902825455.1. NCBI lineage: Eukaryota > Metazoa > Arthropoda > Insecta > Lepidoptera > Erebidae > Arctia > Arctia plantaginis. Next base: position 5,183,381 of record CADEBD010000303.1, read on the forward strand.
TGTAGTATGTTTGCTGAGTTTGCATTAAATATTTATGGAGTAGGGTAACGTTAGACTGTTGCCACATCATCTTCATCAAAAGATGTGTTGGATAAACTAACCAAAAATATAGGAATTAATGCGCATTTATAGCATCTACTGGCACGAGTTGCAATCTAAAACAAAACTTAATTTTCAGGCAATCGTATGTACGTACGTTGTACGGTCAGCAACAAAAGTCCATGAACAGATACTAATTTACAAAACACCTGAGCACTAAAATGAACCAGATATCACTTGCCAGAGCAGAGTACACAATAAGGTTATCATCTCAATGTTACAAAAAGGCTAAACATTAATATGCTGTAAATCGCTAAACATCACAACATAAGACTTTGCAAAACTACTAGATCTAAGCCATTTCAGTAATTGTATAACCTTGTTCTTTTAACAAAACAATCTTATGGTGTTCATGTTCTCCAATATGGATCGAGTTATGGATCGCATTATGGATCGAATTATCTAGTCTTTTGAACTATTGCAGTAATGTTTTTATTATTTTCATCAAAGGCTTTTTCTCCCAGTCATCCTTAGGGCGATGCAGAGCTAAAACAAAGTGGATGCACAAGAGAAATTAAAAATGTGATTTAATGAAAAATAAAGCATATATAGGATATCATATACCCAGAGGACTTTTTAATAGATAATACGCATAAATACAATAAGTGATAATAATACTAACACATACTATACATAAGTATTTATATATACATTTGCACCTATACATACATATAATTATATTATATGTACACATTACATATATACACACACATATATATATATATATCTATCCCCATAATAAATTTTAGAAGAGAAAGTATAAAAAGAAAAAAAAAAATAAGATGGATCTTATAAGGTGTTTGAAAAAATGTTTAATGCCCCGATTAACATGTTATTTAGACGTTGATTAGAAAAAACAAAATAGCATGTAAACATAATTACTATCGTAAACCCGTGCTTTTTCTGTATATATTGTTGTATTTCTTTCTAATATATCTATATTGATGGTTTGTATTTTTTATCTTAATGATAAAAATGGAGTAGCATCATAAGGGAAGTTTGCACACGTCGCAAACGTCCTATTTTTGCTGTTTTTATGACTGAAATTTTCAAATAATAAAGATAAACGTTATTTTTATCTACTTATTTTTATTAAATTGTTAGTATTTATCAAACCTAATTTAATTATTAAAATAGCATGTTTATTTCAATTTAAAAAAAAATGAAAATTACAGGAAAAATATTTTTTTATTCAATTTACAAGAATAATAACCACTCACCGATATTTCTATCGATATCTGGGTAACGAAATAACAAACGCTAAGTTTTAGGTCGCACTATTACCAACGTAGCTATTACGTCACTTACGTGTCTCTTCAAATTAATGGTCACAATCATAATAAGAACACGCGACAAAATAACTGAGGCGGATTTATGTATATGTGTGCAATGATTTCAATGTTATTATAAATATTATTTGATTGATATTCTAATTTGTTGTGTTTATCTGGAAATGTTTTGTTAATGAAAAATGCTGTGCGATGCACTTAGCCTAGGCTCCCCACCTAGAAGCAAAACGTTCTTGATTTAACGAACAGGAAATACAGGAAACTCTTCTTCTTTGTCTTTATTACAGATCATATAATTTTCTCGCAAATTATGTTCAGAAATTAGTGTTTTAACTGAGTTCAGGGCCTCAATGCTGCTATTTTATGTTCACGCCAAGCCAGTGTCATACCACTGACACGCTATTGAGATGCCATCGAGTAGCAATTGGCATCGGTATAAATATCGGTAGTTGAAAATATATTACGTGTTTTGAGGAAATGACTTATTTATTTTTATTATAATAAATTATTAAAATAAATAAATAAATTAAAATAAATTATTAAAAACAGAAAATTATAAAAAAAGAAATAAAAAATTATTAAAAAAAAAAAAAAAAATAAAAATAAAACATTTCCTTATAATTTGAAAATATATAACGTTTTTTGAGGAAATGATTTATTTATTTTTATAATAAATAAATATATTTTTATAATATATAATATATTTTAATAATAAATAAATATATTTTTATAATATATAATATATTTTAATAATAAATAAATATATTTTTATAATATATAATATATTTTAATAATAAATAAATATATTTTTATAATATATAAATCATTTTCTCAAAAAACGTAATATATTTTCAAATTATAAGGAAATGATTTATTTTAATAATTTTTTTGATACTGGCTTGGCGTGAACATAAAATAGCAGAATTGAGACCCAGCTACTTTGCAGTTCAATCGTGACAAGTATGGTAAGTATAAGTTATGGTAAATAATAGGGATTAGGAAATATTGGAAAAACATTATGTTCAACAATTTCTGTAGCTGACTGTACTAATTAGCTTAAAGAGAAAAATAAAATCACAAACGCTTGTCGCTATTCAAGAAACAGAGAAAAGAAAAATTAAAAACTTGAAGGTGGTTAAAAAACTACGTATGTATTTGTAATTAACTAATACCTACAGTACGGTACAGAAGTTTGTAATGATTACGAGATAATGATGAGATACTTTGGTGCCGGGCTTACTAATACTACAATAATAACATAGAATCGTAACACTAACTATAAACCGAAGTATATAACGACTGCACGGATGGAGTACTGGTTTAAGCGGTCGCCACGCCGCTTCCTACTACGCCGAGTGTTGTGGGTTCAAACCCCACACGGGACGACACTTTGTGTGATCCACAAATTGTTGTTCTGAGTCTGGGTGTCCTTTGTGTCCGTTTCATGTATGTTTGTAAATTCCCTCGCGACACAGGATTTATTCCTAATGCGGGCGTTGTCTTTTTTTAAAAATAAAAATAAATGGTATTAATAATGTAACAGATGAGACAAAAAATTACACATTTCCATTAATTTAAAGAATATATTTATACAAAAATATTAACTACACATTAATTATAAAAACAAAAGTGTGCTTTAAAATTTAACACCTTGTCCCATGATAAGTATAATTATTTATCCAATCGCTGTTGGTTTACCAATATTAAATAAATATTCAAAATTTGATAGTGTCGTTTATCGAAAAATATTGACATAGATTGTTAATTAGTTTCAAGACATGATTCTCGTTTTTTAGTAGGAAATTTCCAGTATTTATATTATGAATACCCACTACCACGTAAGTTCTAAGAAGTCATACAATGCCCATGGGAAATCAAAGTAATCGAGCCTTTACATCTTGAAGAGAACTACTAAGGTACTTATACGTTTGTGCAAAAAGTTTATCATTACTCTCTTACCTGGAATTAATGAAGAAAGTCTATTATGCTATTCGTATAATTATAGAGACGATTTTTGCTGCGATAATACAAATTATGATTCTGTGATGTTCTTAAATTAAAAATGAAATAAAGACACATATAAAATAAATATTTTTATTTTAACTAAAATGGAACCCTTAAGATAATAATCTGTGCACTGTGTGAAGAAGAATTTTTGGAGGCGTTCAAATATTATTTGACCGTCCGTACCACAGACATAAAAAAGACAGAAAACAGAAATAAAAACCAGTAACCTCAGAAATAAAAACGATGTTTAAATGATTGGGTAATTAATGTATTTGGGGACTTGGGTAATATAAAACGCTGTGACAAGTCAAGCGCAAGCGCATTATTAAAGTTTGGATCTGCTAAGAAATAACTTAAGATTTGTAACCATATGGGTACATATGGTTACAAATCTCAAGTTTTTTCTTAGTTAAAGCCTATACGCGTGACCTTGAAACGGTAGTGGATGTTCAGGACTTAATAATATGCTTCGTCTTGAACTGCTCGTTATTTTTATGAATAATTGTTAAAATCCACATCTGACAAACATTTCGGGGTTGATCTCGTTATAAAGATATTCAAAGAGTACCTTCATAAGATTCATAATTCACAACTTTATCATATTAATAAAAACTGCAGTATTCGTGGATACGTATTTCTTGCACATCACTGATTAACTAATTTTAGTAAGTCATCACTACATCAGTAATTTTAGTAAGTAGAGATATAGATAGCACTTAACATACACCCAATAAATTATAACAAACAGTACTTTTGAGAAGTGATATTATTTAATATGACATCTATTTGTCACTGTCAATGAATGCTAATCATGTACTTAGAAGAATTAGAATTTCATTTGAAGAGAATACCAAAGCCATTTCGGCATTACGGATGCAGGCAGAGGGTTGTGTTTAAAATTATAATAAATCATACCAAAAACATGCGAATGTGTAGTAGGTAAGTTCTTCTATACTAAATAAGTCTTCGTCACTAAAGCCAGACTGAATTAAAAAAAAAAACAGTGTTTGTGGTCTACTTACACTCTCCACACTTTTTTATAAATGATTTTAATGAAATACCTTTTAAAGGTATGATAATAAGTCGTAAAATATTTTTTCACACTTGTGATTGATTCCTCCTTTTTTTTTTTTTTCGTGCGGAAATCCCCTCGGATACCACCTGTCGGTGGCATGTCGGACTCGAACCGACTAAAACTGCACGCCGTCTCGGATACTAATAGCCGGGGAACCAGGTATACCCTAGAAAGGAAGTCCCTGGTGCCCCGACATACCTCGGGTCATCTACAGACGAGTAGACGACCCCCCCCCCCCCCCGTGTGGGAACCCCATGTTCCCTGTGCTCCCTGGAAGCGAGCGCGCTTCGCAACGCGCTCACCGCCACCCCGGCCTGCTTCTGCTAGGGTGACAGATGGCCTCACCTGTCACCCCCAGGCCTGCGCTTATGGAGGACGGAGGTCGTTCTGCGACCTCCGGCGCCTGAGTCGCCTGCGGTACCTGGCCCGTCCCCGGGCCTGGCGGGCCGGGAGAGTCCTAAACCTCTCCCGGTCCCGCTCCGCCGTCTCCTTCGCGAGCATAACTTGCTCGCAGAAGGAGACGGCAGAGTTCCACGCACTCTCGCTCCGCACGATAGCCGCAATCAGGCTATCGTGATTGATTCCTCCTAGTGTTGATTAACTTGGATAGTTTTTGTCGCATAATTATTTTCATACATATTTATATACAAACTTCGTGCAGTTCACTAGAACTAATTTTTTTAATATTGCAATTTTTGTATTTAGTATGTACACAGTACATACAAAATTGGAAATGGTATAACTTTTAATATATTAATGTAACCCTTTCTACTTACTACGTGTCGTTTGATTACGTATCCAGAATATTGACAGCTATAATGCGTGAAATCAATAAATTTCTACTTCGGTCTTATTGGCAGACAGAGCCAAGTAATCTTAAAATGTTATACATCACTATTCAGTAATCCTGAATAGAATAAAAACGAGAATAGAGAAAATATTAAAATCAATAAATAAAATGTATGACTGCCGTGTAAAAAGTTCAAACAAAAGTAGATGCAGCATATAGAAACTAGCATAAAGCGCAGCCCGTGGGTGTTTGTAGTGTTATAATCAATCACTTGATGGTCTGACAATGAAAAATTGCCGTAACGTTATGCGCTATCAATCTAGCCGCAACTACGTAGGCTAGCAGCTAGCGGAAAAACCTGCCAGTTCACTAAATAAACCACAACAACTCACTTTTACATAATCACAATTGTATTGTCGTTCAGGTTGCCTTAAAAGCAGCGTAATTCAATAATAAAAAATCTAAAACATGTTATATGGCAAGTTGAAATTTAACTAACGTTACTAAATATGTAGTAGAGCAATGTTTTACAGTACCTCTTTACAAATGAGTTATGTTCTGCAATAATACCGCCCAAAAGTTAAGCCAGATCTCAAGATTACAAGACATATACTCTTCTACGGGTTCAAATACATCTTCTGAGATAAACATTAAGGTACATATTTAACTCAGAGAATGTATATACATACATATAATGTTGAGATATATATTATTTCGAGTCAATGCAATGTACCCCTCTTCAACAAAATTCGCAGAAGTTGGAAACTTATATGAATGGTATAACTGTAGAAAGATAAGATTTTTGAACAATATCCATTATAAATTCCATATATCAAGAATACGGTTACATCAAGCTACATGTTATCTTCAACTGTTACCTATACATAAACAACGAGAACTGTGTACACAAAGGCCGTTCTGCTTATACTGGTAATACAATAGTTTCCTTTATTTGTTGCATATTTAAAAGTTACTGGATTAATGTTAGTAGAGGAATAGGCGCTGTTTAGCTAAAATAAATGTAGATAGATTCACAAAATGACTACATTATTACAATATAGAAAGTTTTTAAAGAATTCAACATTACATGGGTCACTACCCCTATTCATCCCGTGGGTGTCGTAAGACCGACTAAGGGAAAAAACTACGCAGGACAACAGCACTGCAAGGGGCCGCGCCAGAGCATGATCCCGGAATGCTAAGGCGAAACGCACATACGCAGGCTCTGCGGACCTGGCAGGCACGGCTCGAAATCCAGGGCTGTGCTAGCCAACGCGCAGTCGGAGCCGTTCTGCCGAGCTTCGAAGCGTGGGTAGGGAGGAACGACTGTGTCACCTACCGATTGACTCAGGTGCTCACCGGGCACGGTTGCTTCGGTGAGTATCTGAATCGAATTGGACGGGAGGTCACGGCACAATGCCACCATTGCGGGTCCGACCGGGACTCCGCCCAGCACACGCTGGAGGACTGCCCTGCGTGGGAGTCCGAACGTCAAGTCTTGGTCGGACAGATCGGACGAAACCTGTCACCGCCAGCATTGATCGCGGCAATGCTGGCTAGTGGCGAGGGATGGGCAGCCGCGGTCTCTTTCTGCGAGGACGTTATGCTCCAGAAGGAGGCCGCAGAGCGGGATCGGGAGAGGGCCGATCCCGCTCGAAGGAGGCGACGAAGGGGACGCGGCAGAGGTCGTTAGCTTCCCAATCGCCGCCTAAAGGTCGCTGCGGCCACATCTTGGGGCTATGTGGCCGCTGCAAACGACCCGAGACAGACGACACTCCGGTGCGGCCGGGGAGTTTTGTCCATGGCGGGGCGCTGTTACGCCTCCTACTGTATAGAGTAGTGAAAGGCGCGGCAGCCTCCCGCCCTAGGGTGACTACAGTCACCCCGGGATGTGCCTCAGACATGGGGTACGGCAGGGAGGACTCCAGAAGCCGCCGATGCGTTCCTGGAGGTCCTCCTGACTGCCGAGGTAGGCCGCCGCGGGGTTTAGTGGGTAGACCGGTTCTCCGGGAGTCCCACACACGCCCTGCGTTTCCCCAACGGAGGGTATGGTGCGAAAAGCATTCCCCGCGTTAAAAAAAAAAAAAAAAAAAAAAAGGACAACAGCACTGCAGAGAGAAGGAAAACTTGACACAAACCCTATACCAACCCGTCTGGCCAGCGTGGTATAGTAGGCCAATCAATCAATCAATCAATCAATCAATCAGTTTTTATTGTGAAACATAGGTATACAAAGGTTGTTTACAGGGGTAGAATGATCTACTATGTTCTGCCATTTAGGCTTACAATAATTAAAGAGAAAAAAAATAATAATTTAAGACATGCAAACAGAATTACATTGAATTGTCGCAATCAAAGCAATATAATACTTCAGTTTGAGTTTTCATACCTTAGAGCTTAAAACATGCAAAATCAATGTCTCTTTTTTATAAATTATGTATAAAATTTTAGAACTATGATGTCAATAAAGTAATTACAATGTCAAATAAAAAATAAAGATAAATAATAAATAAAAATTGTATGTATTTGTAAATTCATTTCTTTTAATAAATTATTTAATTATCCCCATTTACCATCTAAAAATTCTCTTATATCATAATAACATTTTTCAGATAGGCATTCTTGTAGATGTTTTTTAAATGGGATTATGTCTAGATTTCTGATGTGATCGGGTATCTTATTATAGATGACAGGTGCCATACAGAATACACTTTTACGCATTAATTTTGTATTTGCTTTTCTTATTCGCATCCTATTACTGGTGTGGGTTCTTCTATTGCGAGTAACCGTATCAGCTAATGTTTCGAACAGTTCCAGGTTCGACTTTACGAGAAACCTCCTTTCTCAGGAGTGGCTTATGTCCAGCAGTGGACTATTAAAGGCTGTGGATGATGTTGTTTGTAATGTTCTGTAATTTACACCACCAATGGCCGCAGGCCTTATTTCTGGCATACATCTTCAAGTATCTACCTAAAAGCATATAGTTTGATAAATGGAGAGGTCAAACTTCTCCTAAATTAGAAGCTAATCAGATGATTTAAAATGTTGATATGACTGCTTAATCAAATAGATTTAGATATTAAAAAGAGACGCAAAGTTGTGCAACTGCTCATTAAAAAAAGTTAATGAATGTGCCAATGAAAACATATTTTTAAAAAGCGCGTACAAATAAGAAACAATTACAGCAAGCCATAACCGTTGCTACTAATACTCTAACTTTGTAAATTTTTCTCGCGCGGCAAAATGCTGTGTAACTGTGTTACTAATTGTCGTTGTGAAGCGTGCCATTTGAATGTGTCACTTGCGGCCTTTTCCACGGATAGCGTTTACACTTTTTAACTAATCTTCCACGGGCCTTTACAAAAAGGGCTTACGAACTCTTTTTGTTTTTATGCTGATTAACTACTCAGCTCATTCACTGGTCTCTAGCTTTTTTCTCGCAAATCAACACGTATTTCCTTTCTTGGATCTTTTATATTTATGTTTTCCTCTTGATATTGTATACAAATTGCCTACTTTATTATATCTAAAAATGAAATATGTAAATAAAACATAGATCACCTAACAGTACGGTAGGTACAGCAAAAATGTAATGATACGAGTATGAAAAACTGAACTTATCCAAAACTTATACCTATTTCAGCATTGTCAAAATATAATGTAATAGTAATATATGAATGGATGAATTTAAATTCCAATAATTGATTTAATGCTTCATGAATTCTTGTATTAACACTGTTCAATGAATAACCATTAGTTTTTTTTTAAGCCCGATAGATGGCGCTGTGTTAATTTTCTGAGTCGCGATATTGTGAAACCACGGGCTATCGTATATATGTCACTTAAGTTAATAAAAATTATCCTCGCTTGGCCGTGTGTTTCATTCCTAACCACGGTCCTTATAGGCGATTTTTGGGACTAAGGTCCACTTTGGTCCTTCGAGCCGGATATAAGAGTACTTTTACCTACACCTAACTGTGTTGTGACTAAGTTGAGTGTGTGTATATTGGAAAAAGCATCGTGTGTGGTAACACGATTAGGTGGCACCACGGCAATAGTTCCTACAGAGGGCGCTACAAGTACAATAACAAATATTCGGGCTCACGGAGGCACCGGGCTTTTGGAACTGATGAGAGACGAGAGAGGTCGCCACCGAAGTCACCAGGATACGCAAAAGGTCGCCACTGAAGTCATAGGGAGACGTAAGAGGGCGCCACTGGAGCTGACGGATTAGTGAAGTGACAAATGACGTTGTTTTAATTGAGGTTTGGCAGATATAAACTGTGAGTACTTTTGAACCATTTATCGTTACGTTTCAATAAGACATAAAGTGTCAGTAGTTTAACTTTGAACAATTTGAAGCAAATTTGTTGTGTTTTGGACTTAGAAAATATTAGCATTAATTTTGGACATAGTGTAATTTAGTATTAAGTAGTTTGTAGACTTAGAATATTTAAGTAAAAAGTGATATGACGGGGAACCTATGCCCGATTTTTTTTTGAGTTCACAGTTGTCTTAAACACTTGTAAAATATTTTGCTATTTACTGGACTTAGAATAATTTGTGTGCTTTGGGTTGTTTATTTGTACCTAACATAGAATTTGAAAGTTGTTAACTTGTAATATTGTACCTGTAGTTTGCCATTTATTTTGAAATCATAATGGAGTCTTTAGTGAAGTTGCAAGTAGACATTCAAAGGATTATTGAAAAAGGTAGAATTAATTTTAAAAAATCACCAAAAGATAGATTAACTCAGTCATATATTGATACAAGAATAGAAACACTAGAAGAGCAATGGCAACAATTTATACAAACACATCGTAAAATTATTGAAACTGCAACTTTAACAGATACGAAAAACGCGTATTTTACCAATGAAATGTACGACAAAACAGAAGATATTTACATTGTGTACAAAAGTGAATTAAAAGAACTTAAAACTAAACCTAGCACTAGTAAACGGACAGAAACAGGGAATTATAATGTCAAGCTACCTAAAATTTCTCTTCCCACGTTTTCGGGACAATACACTGAGTGGAATACATTCCGTGATTTGTTTTTGTCACTTATCGACAGTAACGAAGGCATCGATGACGTCCAAAAACTTCATTATTTGAAATCTCATCTTATAGGCGAAGCAGAGCAATTGCTGCGACACACTCCTGTCACAGCTTCAAATTATAAGGAATGTTGGTCTATCTTGACAAAGCGGTACGATAATAAAAAATACTTGTCAAACTGTATTTTAAAAAGATTTGTAAATCAACCACCAGTCAAAGAAACGTCAGCGTCTATTAAAAATCTTTTGGACACCACAGTTGACTGTTTACATGGTTTACGTACGCTCGGGATTGATATAAGTTCTTGGGACGTTATAGTCATTTTTATAATTAGTGCAAAGTTAGATGTGGAATCACGTAAATTGTGGGAAAGAGAAATTAGTTCATCTGATAACTTACCTACTTTTAAGGAATTTAAAGAATTTTTAGAATCAAGATTTCGATCTCTAGAGAATATAGATACTAAGCCTTTTAAACAAAATGTTACGAACAATGGTAATCGTAGTAGCACTGCCAAATCATTCCATGTCGCTTCACAAATGTGCGTCCTATGTTCTGAAGACCACAAGTTGTGTCATTGTAAGCAATTTGCAAAGAAAGATTGTGACGATCGCCGTGAATTTGTCCGAGCCAACAACTTGTGTTTTAATTGTTTAGGTAAAAATCATACAGTTTATCATTGCCGTCAGTCCACAAAATGTCAATTGTGTAAGAAAAGACATCACACACTACTTCATCCCAAGCCGATCGCAAAATCTTCGGAACCAGGTAATGGTTCAGCAGATCAGAATGTCGTGGTTGCTACTGCAACTGCTTCTTCTACTCAAAGCGAGTGTATCAACATTTGTTGTTTCACAGATGTTCACAATCAAGGTCTGTTAGCAACGGCCTTGGTAAAGGTCGAGTCAAGGAATGGTACTGCTGTGGTTTTACGAGCTCTAATGGATCAGGGTTCGCAGGTCTCTTTTATTACGGAGTCCGCAGTACAGTTACTTGGCCTTAGAAAAACACCTGCCCGCACCGACGTATTCCGACTAGGCGATGATGAGGGCTCGCCGATGCCCTCTAGGTGGATGGTTAAAATAAAGTTACAATCACGCCTAGATCCCACCTTTGTTTTAGATGTCGATGCTTATGTCCTTAGCAAACTAACATCACGTTTACCTGGAAGAAAAATTGTTCAAGTGTTGTCAACGTTCTCATCCTTCGAACTAGCCGACCCAACCTTTGCTACTCCAGGTAAGATAGACTTACTTTTGAGTACTAGTGTGGTAGCCGAAGTTTTGTTGGAGGGTTTGGTTAAAGGTCCGCCGGGCACGCCCGTCGCTCAAAATACCAAACTTGGCTGGATTTTATCGGGTGAAATCCGGAACCCACCGGTGGCTTCGAGGCCAGTATGTTGCCATGCTATAGCTGGCACAGACGTGAATGAGCTATTACGTAGATTTTGGGAGTTAGAGTCGTATCAATCTTCAAGCGCTAAGGGTATGCTAACCGAAGAGGAGCAGCGATGCGAAGATTTTTATACTGCAACGACTCAAAGAGACTCAACTGGTAGGTACATTGTTAAACTGCCATTTGGGTCCACTAACCCAAAGTCTAGGTATGGTAAGACAGAAATCATAGCTCAGAAACGATTTCACATGCTGGAAGGGAGATTTTTGAGGAATCCTGAATATCACATACAGTATAGCGATGTCATCGATGAGTATCTTCAGCTAGGGCATGCTGAAGTTGTTCCCCAAAGTGAAAGGGGAAGAGATGCCGTATATTTGCCGCATCACGCAGTACTCCGACACGATAAAAGCACGTCAAAGGTTAGGGTGGTTTTCGACGCTTCTTGTTCGGGATGCAATGGAGTTTCGTTGAACGACGACTTAATGGTTGGCCCTACCTTACAACCTGATTTACGCCACATCATTATGCGATGGCGCCGCCATCCCATAACGTTAGTCGGCGACATTGTTAAAATGTATCGCCAAATAAAGGTTTTAGATGATGACACTGATTTTCAACGTATTTTGTGGCGTAAAGACCCAGATGCAGAATTACAGCATTTGCGTTTATTGCGTGTAACTTTTGGTACATCCTCAGCTCCATATCTTGCAGTACGTTCATTGCAGCAACTGGCTCTTGACGATGGGAAGAATTTTCCTTTAGCAGCTAGTCGTGTTCTTAATGACTTCTATGTTGATGATTTGCTCACGGGTTGTGAATCGGTCGTTGAGGGTCAAGGTATTTACAATCAAATGAACGAGTTACTTAGTCGAGGAGGTTTCCAGCTCCAGAAATGGTCTAGTAACAATGAAGAGTTTATGCATAGAATTACGAAAGGGACAGTAGACTTGAAGGAAAAGTTAGAATTTAAATTAGATAATATTGTGAAAATTTTAGGGTTGTCATGGGATAGAAAATCAGATAAATTCAAATATACTGTCCACCTAAAGGAGCTGCAAACACCCGTTACTAAGCGCAGATTAATATCAGACATCGCTCGGTTATTTGATCCTCTGGGATGGCTTGCACCGGTTATTACAACGGCTAAAGTTCTCATACAGCGGGTATGGTTATCAGGTATTGAATGGGATGACGAGCTTCCGGATAGTATATTGAGGGATTGGCTTAATTTTAGAAATGGGTTGCACAACATCAATTCCTTCCATATATCTAGATGGTTTCAGACCAGCCGAACAGACAGACATACGGAGTTGCAAGGCTTTTGTGATGCATCCAATGTTGCTTATGCTGCTGTGGTGTACATGCGATCTGTAGATTATAATGGTACTGTTCACGTCAGTTTGGTGGCCTCCAAAACCAAGGTAGCTCCAGTCAAGGTGGTTTCTATACCACGCTTGGAATTATGCGGCGCAGTGCTGCTCTCAAGGCTTCTTTTAGAAGTCTCGAGCACCTTGAGTATTAGTAAGGATAAAATCCATGCTTGGACTGACTCTTCAGTTGTTCTTGCTTGGTTGAGAGGTCATCCCAGTCGGTGGAACACGTTCGTCGGTAATAGGGTGTCTGAAATTCTTACCGCAATGGAAAGTACTCAGTGGTCACATATTCGATCTAAAGACAATCCAGCAGATTGCGCGTCTCGAGGTATGAATTGTTCAGAATTCGTAGAGTTTACACTATGGAAAGAGGGTCCTAAGTGGTTAAAAAATAAAAATATTAATTATAACAACAGTAACATAGAAGAAACTAATTTAGAAGAAAGAAAATCAAATGTAACATTTAATGTAATAGTTAAGGAAAACCAAGAAAATAGTGTGTTTTCAAAATTTTCATCCCTAAAGCGATTAGTTCGAGTAGTAGCTATTTGTAGAAAATTTTTAAAGTTAAAGCATAGAAACAAAAAACAATCAAACGCCCTCATAACATTTACAGAATTTAATGAATCGCTATTTACATGTATTAAGATGTGTCAGATGGATCATTTTAGGGATGAAATAAAAGATTTGAAGACTACAGGACAGATTAACAAAAAAAGTAAACTCAGCTCACTAAATCCATACCTTGATAAACATGAAATTCTAAGAGTAGGGGGTAGATTACAGCACGCTAACATTCATGAAGAAATGAAACATCCTGTAATTATACCACATAAGTCACATTTCACGACTCTTTTAATAAACGATGCTCACGAACGTACCTTGCACGGTGGCGCACAGCTAGTATTAAATTATTTGCGAAGTCAATATTGGATCATAAACGCTAGAAGCTCAGTTAGAAGTCATATACGTAAGTGTGTTGCTTGCATTAGATATGCTGCCCGAGGTATTGCGCCGTTGATGGGGCAGTTACCAGCTGCCAGGGTCAATGCTAGCCGACCTTTCTACCATAGTGGCGTCGACTACGCGGGTCCTATTAGTGTAAGAGCCACGAAGGGTCGCGGTCATCACTCCACTAAGGGATATATCTGCCTATTTGTGTGCATGGCTACTAGAGCCATTCATTTAGAGGTCGTCAGTGACATGACGTCTCAAGCGTTTTTGGCGGCCTTTAAACGCTTCACATCTCGCCGAGGCCATTGTAGGGAGCTTTGGAGTGATAACGGCACTACCTTCGTAGGGGCTAATAAGGAATTAAAGATTCTTTTCAGCCAAGAAAGGTCTGGTGTAGCACCTGATATTGCTGACTGGTTGGCCACTAATGGAACGGACTGGCACTTTATTCCACCCCACTCTCCGAATTTCGGAGGGCTTTGGGAGGCTGGGGTGAAGTCCACTAAACACCATCTAAGGCGGGTCATAGGTAATAGCACTCTTACGTTCGAAGAGATGACTACGGTACTTACTCAAATCGAGGCTTGCCTAAATTCAAGACCAATTTCCGTTTTAAGTACCAATCCTGACGATCCGTGCCCATTAACTCCGGGTCATTTCTTGGTAGGCGAACCGCTGTTGCTCGTACCCGAGTCTAATTTCGAGAACTCAATTATTAGTGCGTTAAAGAGGTGGCATCTAACACAGCGCTTGGTGCAAGATTTTTGGCGTCGGTGGTCTAATGAGTATCTTGCTCAGTTCCACCAAAGACACAAATGGTCCCGCCAGATTTCAGAGCCAACAGTAGGAAGCGTTGTCTTGGTGATGGAAGATGATCTACCTCCGGCAAGATGGCTTCACGGTCTTATTGTTGAGAAACACACTGGCTCGGATAAAGTCACTCGAGTTGTTTCTTTGCGCTGTAAGGGAACTATAATAAAAAGACCGGTTTCCAAACTAATTGTGCTACCAGTTGCAGAATAAATTACTGCAACATTGATTTGTATTGTGTTTAGTCATGTAAGTTGAGGTTTATAGATACATAATATGTAATGTTTTCAATTGTGTTTAAGTTATACAGTCCATTAGCTTTGATAGTGCCCATCAAGTATTTACATATAATTGTTAGTGTAAGTTGAAACCATATTTGTTTTGATTGGTTGTTAAGATATTATTTTGTGTGATGGCCATTCTGGCCATGGTGGGCGGAATGTTCAATGAATAACCATTAGTTTTTTTTAAGCCCGATAGATGGCGCTGTGTTAATTTTCTGAGTCGCGATATTGTGAAACCACGGGCTATCGTATATATGTCACTTAAGTTAATAAAAATTATCCTCGCTTGGCCGTGTGTTTCATTCCTAACCACGGTCCTTATAGGCGATTTTTGGGACTAAGGTCCAACACTATAACTTTCTGTTCAAACTCAATTTTTTTTCCTTTTAAATTAATAAAAAATGCAAAAATAATATAAATGGTGTACTATGAAACATGAGAAACTGACATAAATAAAATACTGTAAAAGTAGTGAAATGCCAGCGGAGAGTCGAAATTACGGCATTTTTTACTACAACGGTAGCGAGGCTTATCTTTGCTCGTTCGTTCTTAATAAGCCACCCATCCCTGTAAACATACCACAAACAAAAGGAAACGCCCCCTAGTTTTGTTGGGAGATTGACGTCACTAAACTCTAGAACTTTCAGAATATATAATTAGCCATAGAGTATATTTGACCGGTGAATATATTTCACCAAGTATATTCCAACAAGATATTACGCGGCATTGCCAGCAGGCTCAACTGTGTGTATGTGAACCGCTGCTGCAGGCTTTATACCTCTGTGGTGACTTTCTACAGTTGAAGTATATGAGAGACACTCTTCAGCTACAAATTTTAGTTTCTTTTTGCTATAGAATGAAAATCTCTCTACGTAAGATTAATTCCCGCTTGACGGGTTTTTATTTTATTTTGCGATCTTGCGTCTGACTCTGCAGTGACACTTTGAAAATTAGTTTTTACACCGCAGATTATAAATCGTCTTCTTGGAATTATGTACTTATTTTGTGTTACATGAAAAATACATTCAACCGGTTTCAGCGACCTTAGCAAGTGGAAAATATCTTGGTTTCAAATGACTAAAAAGAATACAAAATATTTTATGACAAACAGTTAATAGAGTTATAAGCAAGTGTGATGTGTGCATGTGATTCTCAGTAAAATGTGAAATGCAGACAAAAATGCTTTCTTGTTCATTAATTAACCCCATGACGCACTCTTGAAATTAAAAATTTGTAGTTCAATGAAAATTATCGTACATCAGAATTTAAAGAACGGCCATCAGAACAAATTAGGGACTCGAGGTGTTAACGACTTAAAGTTTATGTTTCACCGATAGAAAATTCTAGAATATTCATTTTTATTTAAGAACTATAGTAATAATAATAACCACACACATCTTACATTGTTACAACGCACACTAGTACTGATATGAAACTGTCTTTTGCAAAGTACCATAGGATAGTAGTTTACGTTCCCTGATTGATACAATGATAATAAAATGTTTATTCATGAACTTATGCCCGGGCCGCCGCCGGCGCCATACGTATTCAAATGACATATGTATTTAAACATTACTTATTTATTCGTGGTTTACTCTGTTGTAGGCGTAATATTCTTAGAGTTGGTTCAAGTCGTTTTATTTTAATTTCACTGTCGCATAAGTTGACTACTTAATGTAAAACAAACAAGTTGTTAAGTATCAAAAAACATTACATACTAATAAATGTTTGAGGTCAACACCGATAGAGGGCGTTGTACCGTTCCGCTGACTCGCGGTATGGTTCTGTTACCGAGTGTACCATATAACCCTAACTAGTTTTTTAATAAAATCGACCAGCAGGACAATCTAGATCAAAATACAGTAGTTTTATTTCTAAACACCTAGTATTTACAAGCTGAGTTCAACAGTTCATAATACCATATTCGATATTTAACACAAGTTATAATGCAGGCGGTCAGTAACTTAGCGATTTGAAAAGATAATTTATTTCTACTAATGGGCTCGTTAGTATTGCATCTGGGTGATATTTAACTATAATATGTATGTATTTAGAAATATAAAAGTATGTTTATGTTCTGCCTAGTTTGGGATCGCCTCGATTCTGCCTAGACGGCCGTGTGTGAGAAATAAGGTTATTGTTTTACTCGATTTTCTGGATACCAGTACTGAACTGACGTTTAAGAAACTGTATTTTTTACTGATAAACTGCGCTTCTAAAACTAAAATATATGATCATTTTTAGGGTTCCGTACCTCAAAAGGTAAAAAAGGAACCCAAGTTGTAATTTATACCAGATACTAAGGTCTATGATCCCTATTAGGTGTATAAAAATCACGGTCCTGAGTCAACACGATAAAAAGATATGGGCAAATTTCGATTTTCGCGAAAACTTGTAAGTACCAAAATTTACCTTAATTTTCTACTTTTTTTATTTTTCAGAATTTTCTCTTTACTTTTTCTGTTAGACCTTGCTTTTAACCTAAATTGACAATTCTAGGTCAACCGGAAGTACCCTATAGGTTTTGGTTCGAAAACCTATATGGTAGTTCCCGTTGCCCTAAAATCGCGAAATTTGGCAAAAAGAAACGTCTTACAGCACAAAGGAATAATTCCAAAAAATAAAAAAAAGTTCAAAATTAAGAGAAATTTTGGTACTTACAAATTTTCGCGAAAATCTACGTAAAATCTGGGTAGGTACGGAACCCTCGGCGCACGAGTTCGACTCGTACCTGACCGGTTTTTTAACTTTCAAGACGCACACGTTACAATATCTTTGTTTGAGTTACATGGCGAAATGGTCCGGTTTCACCAACTCTTTTAGAGAACATGTCTGCTCATTTTCTACTTTTGTTTACTTAAACTGAGTTTGAAAACACTATTGAATAATAAACCCATAGCTTTGTTTTTTTTGGTAATTGGCTTTAGTTACTTTTAAATGTAGAGATATACAGTTAGGCATTAAAAATTCTGTCAGTCACGACATTTTTACATTAAGAATATAATCAGAAACCATTTTTCATTTAATCTTTATCGTACAGTTAGTGTACATTGAAATGATATAGTATTTTTTTTAATTTTTTGTTTGAACTAGTTTTCATTTAATAAGTATTATTAAAGTGGAATGTAAACAATACTTAAGAAATTATTTTGGTCTTATCTCTGGTAAAAACAGGTCGCGTAAAGAATATTTTCTTAGAACATAATTACCTATTCTGTCTGACAATTCAATAATTTTATAGGAAAAATAAAATAGCTGTACCTGGGTAATATTTAGTGTTATAAATATCTGGGATATTATGGCATTAATTCAAATATTGTGACTTCTGTAAACCACCAAGTAAGATAAATGTCGAGTCTTAGAGAATCTTAAACTAGAATCTTAAGACATGGAAGTTGCAACTTATTCGATCAGAAGGAAATTGGAAATCGCGGTTTAATAAAGTCTTTCCAAGAAAATTCTAATGTTGCTATATAGCTGTCTGAATTCATATTTATAATCAAATCAAGTAGCATGCAGCATGGCACAATTAATTAACAATAGATTGTTTCGTGTAACGTATACTTCAGCTACTTATATAATTAAAAATACTTGTCAATTAACATTGAAAAACCTAAAAACAGCATACACAATTTTCATTTACTTAATGGGCAACACTGTTTAAAAATACACCGCTTCTGACGTCGATAGTTAGCAATTCTATTTGTGTAATAATATAAATATAGTGCCTAATGAAACCATTAGGCACTATATTTAAAGTAAAACATGCAATGAATGAAAATAAATCTGAATTTCTAAGCAGACACTTATATCCCTAAATCCGTCAAGTGCGTAGAGGTTGTATTGCCCAAGACGCAGCAGATATTTACCCGATACTTTCCAATAAGTACCTAAAATTTTCAATAACATATCACACAAAAACGAAACGGGAATCGATTGCCGAAATATGTATATTTTTTAAGAGGGAACTCAAACTTCCACTGTGTACCGAACTGATTGTAACGCTACGGTGTGTCATCATCACGGGCTCTATAACCAAAGATGTAGGTATACAACATTGCAAGAAAATGCCTGTAACAATGTAGAACACTGCTAAATTCAAACAAACAATATAGGCTTGAGTACACCAATACTGTATATCAACCACAATTTGGAGTATATATCCGTGCTGTAAGTTAATGTGGACTATCAGTAGATTTTCTGTAATATAATGAGTCTTGCAAATAGTGCTTTAGAGGTTTCGTTGTAGTTTTGTGAATGGCCGTGGGAGTACCACCCCAATGTGCAGGGGGGGGGGGGGGGGGGCGTAGGACGCACTTCTGCATTCATAGCTGCCATGCTCGGTATATGTCTAAATAAACCCGTGTCTTAAATCTTTTAGTAATCTGATAATACCGCCTTTTTAAGAAAACTCTTTCTACGTTTAAACGCCGGTTCAAATACAATTTAAAAGTCGTACACCGAACGAACGAAATTCGAATTTCAAATTGTGTTCAAGTATTTTCAAAGTTTGATTACGTCACTTGATTCATTGATTGAAAATCCTGACAAAATAATTTCATGTCTCGTTTTGTCCCATTTATATAATAATGTTTGGTTATGACAAGATATTTTTCATAACTAATAAAATCGTAAATAACTTTAATCATGATACTGCAGTGGGCAAATTTTAACGCAATAAGTCGTAAAAACGCAGTAAAACATAACAGATTGATGTAGAAGATAATTACTTATTAGGTCACTCCACATATTATACATTTTCTTATCTTTAACACTTTTGAACTCTATTGCTTGATCTATATTACTTTTGATGTGGGTATACAAAATATAAAAAAGAGATTGAAAATGGCGGGCAGCGGATAGATGTAGACTGCCTAAGACCGGGATGGGTGGTACTCCTGTCTTCGTTCAGCAGTGGACGTCAATAGGATGGTGATGCAAAATAATATAAAAAATCTATCTACTAAGTAAAGAAGTTATTTTTTATTAAAACTTTTTATTTAATAAATAAATAAGCGGATACATAACTTTGATTCATATTATTAATTCAATATTATTATTATTCAATCATTCAAACGAAACAGTGGCTATATAGCTGCAGTTACAGTTATGGATTTGAAGGTGAACTGACAAAAGATGAATTTTATTATTTTCTACTCATTCGGAGGGTTTAAATCTTTATATTATACACTGAAAAATAATAAACCACAAAATCACAATATGGTCATCTGAGAGAGCTGAGATTACCTCAGAATCACAGGTATGCCACTCTGACCTGACTCTACTATTGCATATTTAAGCACTACCCCTTTCCTATCAT
The DNA here is from genome assembly GCA_902825455.1 of Arctia plantaginis. NCBI lineage: Eukaryota > Metazoa > Arthropoda > Insecta > Lepidoptera > Erebidae > Arctia > Arctia plantaginis. Next base: position 5,203,840 of record CADEBD010000303.1, read on the forward strand.
TGTCTTCCCTTCTTAACTACCTTTTTTTATATCTACCAAATTATTAAGTACACCATTATAAGTTTATAAGATTTGTTAAGATTTTAAATCTGCAAATGAGTAGAAAATAATAGAGAGATCAGGTATATTTTTATCTTAATAGTGGGTCTGAATAGTACTTCTTCCACAATACTCGGATAGGACTAGGACACTAGCCCCCAGCGTTGATATGTACAGGCAATTGCAATGATAAATAAAAGCACAATAAAATTAAACAAATCATAAGTTCCACCTATCTCCTCTGTAAGCTAAATAATACAATATAACAATACCATAAGCATTAAGGTCGAAAAATGTGTTGAAAGATAGTAGTTCCTACATCGTTTCTTAGGGGCGTATTTACGTTCCAGTAAAACTTACTTTACTCGTAAAAATATTGAATGACGACAGCTTTATGATGTAGCTTTGTGATGTAATAAAATGAAGGGTGAAATATTTCATTTCAAACGTCAGAATGAAAAAGTGGCATCAGCAGTTGCAGGCGTCCGCGTTCGGATTAGAAAATATAGCGATGAATACAAAGTTTTCTGCAATGGACGGCTACTTCGTTTTATTTCGAGCGAAATTTCCCGATTGTGCCGTCGTTCACATGTTACTTTTTTAGCATTTACAAGAGTCTGATGTTTGACGTTTGCTATAAACCTTTTAAACTATAATTGCCTAGACAATATTAAATTTCACTTGCATTTTACACGATCGGTATAGTATAGAAATTCATCATATCATTTTCGTATGTACCTTCAATATTGTAATACTGTATGTCACCCACCAGTAATTTGCGTAATTTACAAATAATATATTTCAACATAATTCTTACGAACACATGCTTAACCACAAAATTACTACTGAGTACTAAATTACAATACCCTATCATCAACCGTTTGGCTGCGATCCCTCAAGCAAGGTTACCAGGCGAGGTAACCTTGCTTGACGGATCGCAGCCAAACGGGTTTAGTGGAGGTCTGAGAGACAGACTGAAGGGAGACCCCCATAAGTTAGAGGGACACAGCATCCGTTCTTCGACAAACACGTTTTATTGTTCAAAGGGTGCGCTGTTTTGTCCCTTGGCACGTTTCATTGATACCGAAAGTGCTCCCAGTTCAGTGACAAAAGTAAAAGTTCACAAGTCAAACGATAAATTGATTTTACCTTGAGTTACTTGGTAACTCAAGGTAAAATCAATTTATCGTATATCACATAAAAATAACTTTTCGTTGTTAAAATTTTACATTTTGTCCTTAAAAAGTTGACTGTGACGTATGTGTACGGGAAGGTATTTTCAAAACGGCCAACGGCCACCCACCTAATTTGAAAATAATGATCTAAAATCTCCAAGAAGCCGTTCTGGAGATGAACGATCTAATTACATATGCACCCTCAATATGCGATTCAGACTCGCACTTGTTAAATTCTTGTTTACAATAATGTTTACGGGTTTAAATAATATTTACAAGTTTACTAAACCGTAAAAGTGTTATTATGAAATATTTGATCGTCATACAACTCTATTTTTGGTTACTAATGCATATTTGAAATGAAATCAATAATTTTACCCTCCATTCAAAAGACATTAGCAGGAAGGGCGTGGCTAATAATTAGGGCAAATATTTCTTATTTATTGTTTGGGATTGGTTTATAATATCTTAATGTTTCTCGTATTTGATTAAAATGTAAGAGTACAATTGGGAGTTTTAAATTTTGAGACTATTTAATAAAATCGAGCGGTGTTGGAATTTTATCCTTCCTTATCTTATTACATTACGCTTTGCATTCGCTTTGACCGTGTCAGTTTTAGGATGACATAAAAGATCTTGAAAATAGTCATCTAAAATTGAGTCATGTTTCGTTACTAAACTAACCGTGACGTGTTGTACGAGTATCTTCATGTGTGTGAGACACGCTTGCAGAGTCAAAGAGCTTTTTTTACAAGAAAGTCACCAAACGACTATAATTATAGTCTTTATACGATTATACACTGGACATTATTGTGAATATTGTTATTAGAAACATGTTATTTCAATGTTCCTTTTGAAACTATTTGCCACAGTTTTATTAGTTTGTAGTAGTTGGGTGCTTAACGCTTTCAATAGATGATTTTCAAGACATGTTAAAATTTATGAAGTCCCTAGTTGAAGTTTTTTGTGGTCGTGGCAGGGCTATTTTATTTTAATGAGTCAAATTAAAGAAGCCTCTACAATTAATTTTAGAATTCGTTATATCTTTTTGTAGAATTTAAAAGTACCAAATTGACATATCATCAACAGCCTTTAATAGTCCACTGCTGGACATAGGCATCCTCCTCTCTAAGACAAACCTCCATTCTAAGGAGAGCCTTAGAAAGGAGGTTTTGGTCTGCTACACATAGGGCTTATGTCAAGTTTCCTTGTACTTACAGTGCTATTGTTGTGCGTAGTTTGCTGCCTTAGTCGGCTCTTACGACATCCACGGCATGAATAGGGGTGGTAACACTCTGTATTCTTAATCCGTCACCACACGGATAGACAATTATTCAGGCATTGATATTTATTCAAACTAAATTGTTTTCAGCATAGGTGTGCATGCTGCCAAAAACAAGAAAAATACTTCCTGAACCTTATTTAATATTGGAGTATATTATTTATTTATTTAAAACTTAATGCACATATAACATTATGAAAAGGTGAACTTAATGCCACGAGGCATTCTATCCCAATCAACCTTTAGGTGATGTAGAAATTTGATGCAGTATGTGCAAAAATAATATATTAAATTTGACATAGTTAAATTTTTTTTGACTATTATATAAAATATATTATTAGATATAACGAATATATTATACATAAATTTATTGATACATATTATATTTCCATAGAAGTCCAGAAGTATACACAATACGCACACAATATATAAACACACAAATACATAAATTTAATAAAATATAAAAATTCTCAGTAGGCAGGAAGCGCATTCCAGAGAAGAACTGACTTCACGTAGGCAGAGGAAATAATGAAGTTGGAGGCATATATGGGAAGGCATAGAAGAAGCATATTGTTCATAGACCAAAGATTTCGGTCTTGATTAGAACATAGGAAACAGAAGTGGGTACGAGGTATTTAGGTAACAATGGAGAGTTGAGGAAAAAAAACATAAAGTCACTGTTCGTAAACTACGGCGCTGACGAATTGGGAGCAATAAAGCAGATACATGGTAATACTTCCAAAGATTGAAAACGAATCGAATGCAGTTATTGAAAAGGCGATCTAGTTTATTGAGAAGACAATAACACATATCACCATAGTCGATTAAAGGAATGCTTAAGGACTGCATAAGGGTAGCCTTAGTTTTAGCGGGAAGGAAGTTCTTCAGACGACATTAAGCACGGAGACAAGTGGTGACTTTCTAGCTGACGTGTGTAACTTGTGCCCGCCAGTCAAGTGTCAAGTCGATATATAACCCCCCGGTTCTTTACCACCGCACTCAAAGGTACAGTCACGTTGTTGTAGACAATTGGTGGGATGATCGCCATCTCCAACCTATTAACATTTGTTTTGTTCCCCAGTATTTTTAATTACCCACAGGTTTTCTATATAAGGTTACGTATTAACGTAAAATTGGTTGTCACCTTTCTATATATATTTGTACATATACACATACTGTATATCTAATTCTGTACACTAGACTTAACATTTCCTAAATATACGTATTCATACGTTTGTATACCCTCGTAATTTAGTTGAACTATAATAACTCGTACCAGTGGATGTATTAGAGTTATGAGATTTCCTGTACAACAAATTGTAATTCTCGGGGACAGGCACATTTAGGGCGAGTTGATTTTCAGCACCGGAAGCTCTGCCATGTTGCGTGGACTGAGTGGCGGAAAAGGCGAAACCTCACTTCCGGTCAAGGCAGCTCGTTAATATTTTCTCATTTGATTTTATTCAGAAAGTTATTTGAGGAACTAAATTCCTTATCGTTGGAGCACTGTTACTTAACTTTCGTGTTCTACAAGTTTTTTTTGAATTTTCTGAGGTGTGATTTTCTAATGCATCTACCTCATAGTAGATGTGATTATTATAAAAATTATTAAATAATTGTTCGGTATTACTTATATATATTATACATGTTTTGTATGTTATACTACTGTTATTTTTATTTTACATTTGAGGTATACTAACTTTTAATAGGATTTTGAAAATCTGTCAAACTCGGGGTCCTGGGATCCACCGAAACCCTTGATGAAAGTCCCGGAATAACCTAGGACTGCCGAGATTAAGATATAATTAAAATCGAGGTTATTCTTCGGAAGAGTTCTAATAAAATTTATTTTAGTAATAATCAGGCAGCGTAGTACATAAAACTGGAGGGCTTATTAAAAATGTTAACTTGACCCGAAAATTTTGGTACCTGATATAACTTTTACAAAAGTTCCCGAAACTGAAACATGAGATATTTTGGTATCTTAAGCATGACTAAACAGATTTATCGACCACCAGATTTTAGACAACACCGTTAAAGGTGGTAAGAGTAGTATCTGAGTTCCTATTGCCGGGAGAGATGACACACGTTGGCAGGGCGACGTTTAATCGAGTAACTCTCGAATGAGTTTGACCTTTTGATCCCATCTATCTATCTGGAGGAGAGTAAATTAACTCTTCCTCTTAAAAAGCATGAGTGCAGTCATGCAAGCTTAATAGTATAGCATAATAAGACTTGACTTAGTCAGCATAAAACACACACATAATTTTTTTTTTTTTTTCTTTTCTTTTTAAAAAACAACTCCCGCATTAGGAATAAATCCTGTGTCGCGGGGGACTTTACAAACATACATGAAACGGACACAAAGAACACCCAGACTCAGAACAACAATTTGTGGATCACACAAAGTGTCGTCCCATGTGGGGTTTGAACCCACAACACTCGGTGTAGTAGGAAGCGGCGTGGCGACCGCTTAAACCACTACGCCATCCGTGCAGTCGAAATCTATGTGTGTGTTTTATGCTGACTTATATATAATAAAACATTTATATATAAAATAAATATATATATAAAACCATGACTAGTACCAAAAGTTGGTAATTTTTAAATTCCAATGATCCTGACTTTAAGATATTATTCTATTATTCTGGCACGCAAAGATGAGATCAATCGGATGTCTTACCCTTGTATTTTAAAAGGTGTCTCAGTGGTGAATCTAGTTCTAAAACTAATTTTAAGTAGAGATTTTATTATTGAACGTCACTTAAAACGAGATTCACCGATCCATACTCAAGTGAGTGATAGCTTATTTTAGAACGAAATCTTTACTCAGGTATAGATTTTGACATATGTGATCTTTGTTTACGTGAAATAAGCTGAAACTAGTCTCAAGCTGTTATTTCTAGGGCATTTAGGGGAAATGTGTTTACGAGAATTTGTTTCTGAATAATTACGAAAGATTTACCTTGCTTTATTTACGAAAGAATTAATTGTCATACATAATCAATTCGTTTTAATTTAAGTACGTTAAGTGATCTGAAATTCTTATTTTACACACACAATTTGGACCATTATTTGTAAAAAAAAGTAAAAAAAAAACAATAATTGTATAAATTTAAATCACCACAACCTTTTGGTTCATGTTAGAAGTATAATATTATTCTAGTAATATCAATTGTAAAAATATAAAAATAAAAACATTGTTTGACAATTCAACATGACATTGTTATGTGTTGATAAATAACTAGAACGTTGCGTTATAGCTTAAAACTATTCATTTTTATTTTAATATCTATGATATTTAGTATGGACGAAAAACAAGCTTGTTAATATGTTTAAATTAGTACACTAGCAAATATTATACATATATTTTATACAAATTCACAGAAATCTGTTTATAAAAGATTAAATAATTATCTGAGTAATACGAAATATAAATGTCGATCATGCGGAAACGTAATTGAGAACAGACTGTAAGTTCAAATCAATACTTGAAAGTGGTTTCAACTGAGTAAAACTTAAAACGCGTTCTATAATAATATCGACGCTTAAGTTTTGATCTAAACTTAAAACTAATGTCAGATAATCAAAGCTCAACCGATAATTGTGACGTTTTTTAAAATACGGGCCTTAGAGTTCAAGAAAATTACGCTGAATGATACGTTCAATCGATGAATGAGTGAACAGAGCTTGATGAAGCAATTTGTAATAGCTTAATCACTTTGCTATCATACAGGTTGGTAAAACTCGTCCATACCATTTCCATTTGCTACTCCTATTGTTTCATATTGGAATTGTCATCCCAACTTTGTGTATGAATATTTATTCACCGAACCACCGGCGAGAACCAAGAAACTCTGAAGTAATATTTATATGGGATTTTACGATGAGGATAATAGAACGTTTTTTTTAACAGATTGTCTGTGTGTAAAAGCATTAAGACATTGCAATTATGGTAGGTAGTTTCAATAGTCGGTCTCTTACATAAGTAAAAAAAAATAAAGCATAGGAGTTAGTTTTTACTATACCTAAGTTATTAATGATTAAGATTGCTTATTCATTAATGTTTCTACCTTTGTACCAGTAACCAGTACTATTATTAAAACAAAGTATGTGTATGTACCAGTACGCTAATCAGCTCACAATTAAGGAAATCTGTAATAACGTCTGACCTAATGTTGGACAATTATTTATACAACTGTGCTATTAAAACACTTGACTATCTAGACACCGAACACTCAATTTGCAGGGCAAAAATATATTTTGTTGTATTGTATTGTATTGGTGACGGATTAAGAATACGGAATGTCACCATCCCTATTCATCCCGTGGGTGTCGTAAGAGCCGACTAAGGGAACAAACTACGCAGGACAACAGCACTGCAAAGAGAAGGAAAACTTACAACAAACCCTATACCAACCCGTCTGGCCAGCGTGGTATAGTAGGCCAAAACCTCCTTTCTAAGGAAAGGCCTATGTCCAGCAGTGGACTATTATAGGCTGTTGATGATGATGTTGATGTATTGAGTGTATAGAATAGTAGTATTTTTTGGCTTGCAATCTCAGGTCAAACTAATTTGATCTCAAACACAAATAAAATGTTTTCTGATTCTGAGTATGTGGACATGAGAAAGCTTGCTAAGAAGAAAAAAGAATGAGCAACTTGTGAATACATAGACCAAGATTAAATGTATCGCACAGTGACTCACTCTGTAAACATAGGTAAATGGTGACTTAAGGTGCTAGGCAAGAAAGTGCAAAATCCAGGCAGCTTTTATTCAGGAGTTGTTGCATTAGACTAGGGATTCCCAAACTATTTTGGACAAGAGACCCTTTTTCTAAAATGAACTCATACCTCAGACACCCATTGCCTAATTATTGCAGGCTTATCGACTTGTTGGGTTTTTTAAAGTACAACGAGACTTCCTACTAAAATATTAGTCATTCTTAAAACAAGTTCGTATACATAAGATACTGTATTAGTTATACAGTATCTTGAAAGTTTCAATTAAGAACTCGTGTTAATTAATAGGGATCGAGTTTTGGACTCGTCGACCCCTAAAATCAGATTTCGTTGATGTCGACTCCTAGGAACCGATTTCGAACCCAAAGTGTCGATATCAACCTCTTTACGAGATACGCAAAGCTGCAGGTAATAAAATAATTGCAAAAATTAAATTAACTTCTTTTCATAAATAAATTGCCACGAATTCAGTCGAAATTTTGGGTAAACAATGTAATGTAATATTATTCTTTCTATTTCTTTCTTTTTTGATATGTTGGTACACGCTTTCGTTGATTTACACATACTATAAATATACTACAAAATATGTTAAGAATTCCTAAAACGCTTTAGGTTTAAAATTTAACGAGTGATTCTGAGTTTTGAGAATTGAATTATTGGTCGACTACTATTTAAAAGAACAATTTTTTTTTTGGAATATGATGATCTGATTCTAAATATAAAATTGTAAATTTTATTGCACCCTTCAGTTACACGTTGTAAATTCAAAGTGACATAAAATTGAAAAGAAAGTGTCAAGTGAGTTTTATTGGAGTCATGGTTCTGTTGTAAAACTTACGACCGTCGTAACGGTCGTAAACCGTAGGTATATTAGGGGTATATTGTTTATACGAGCAGGTTGCATGTCAGCGCCCGGTCTACCAGGGAGACTCCCAAACCTGTAATTACATATCTAAACTTGCGACTTGTGGACTAACAGTTTAATGCAGGTTGACGTGTACAATTTTAGTCTACACATAGACTTCTACCAATTCGAATTGTTTTAAAAACAGAAAATAATTCCATAACATCTGAATCTGACTCTGATGTATTTTTAAGCTAATTTATATTGGCACTACGTTTGTATAAGTTGTAAATATACATATTACTTGTAAATGGCTGGTTTAGCTATAACATATAAAGATATGAACGGGATTTGCGATCATGTTATAGGTATAAATTCTATGAATTTTTCTTTTGAAACGCGTGAAGTTTCCACTAGTATTGCCTATATGCCATATGTAAAGAGAGTAACGGAAAGTTAAAGAAATACCTCATTCCGACTATTTACACATGCGTAAAGGTTCACAACATCGTGGGCACACCAAAGGATATATCGATCGACAGACTCGAGGTGTATATAAAATAAATTGCAAGTATGGTAAAAAGAGAACTTTCGAAAGCGCCAAAGAACATGTCGCTGCTGTTAAAAAACACGAAATTAGAAATTAATTATTATGCACTAAGCAGGGACTAGTCACTGGATTGAATTTTCTGAGTAATTAATGACACGCCAGTTTACCTACATCAGGAACACCGTTCAAGTAGTATGTTGTTCATGTAACGTCATAACGAGAAGAAATACAAAAAATATATTATGTAGGTAACAATTATACATATAATAGTTTAGTACTAAAATATATACAAAAATCATTGTGTGTCGGTTCAAATTTTCTATGCTAGAATATAGCAATTTTGCTCACACTTTGCCAGATATACAGAATAGGACATGCGGTACCTTTTATCTATAAAACTATACCGTTCCCTCGGGATGGCAAACGATGGACCGAGTAGAGTGACGTAATTTATAATATAGTGGAAAGTACGGCATGATTCGATATGATACACGCTAAAACGAGTTGATTTGCAAAATTGACATCGTACCTAGGGCAAATTCATCACGAACACTACATCATTTTCAAAGACAAATTTTCACTCCCATCTCGCGCACATCAAATTATTTTCTAGCTTTAAACATCACAACAATATATCAATAGCCACAAATTCACCATTAGATGAAGCCGATCGTGTCTCGCTCGAATATTACCACCGCTACATATGGGATGTGGCTCTTGCATTAGTATAAATAAGTATGCCAATAAGTATAAAGCTTTCAGAGTCGTCGTACTTTTATTGAACCGTTGACGTTATCTGCCCTTAGTATTACTGAGCCGGCGACAGCCTTAAGTAGTTAGATACCTCTATTTGCACCATTGACAAGCCAATTCAATATGGTGTACTATATTGTGTATTTATTGTATTGTGCTTTTATGTGGAGATGCTACTATCTCTTGTGTTTTAACGCGAACATTTTTGAAGCTAGAAATTAAGTTTGAAAAGTATTATTTTTGCATTTCGTAAGTCATGTAAGATCGTTCAAGACTATTAGGAAAATACCGGTGACATGAGAAATCTAAGGCAATGGCTAGTTTATTATAAGTTTTCTAATAAACTCCTTAGTTTATTATCTATTATGGTTTTGCCTGGCACACTAATGACACAAAACTACTTGCTTATTATATTATTGAGGTGGTTTTCCCACGGAAATCAGGTCACATACTCGCATAATAGTAATATTTATAACATGTTATTATCAGAACCAGCACTGTGTTCCACGAGTGATCAACATATGAGGGAAACATATACAATACTAGGAAGTGCAATTGTTAGAATTAGTTGGTTTCGTGGGAGAGCGAGATAGCTATGAACTTATTCAACAATTTAGTACCAGCAGTAGTTTGTTCTCTTGTCGTTTTTTTTCAATGGTACTTTGTTTTTAAGTAGGCGTCTTATATAATAAGGTATTTTTACGATACGAAATATTTCAATGACTGCACGGATGGCGTAGTGGTTTAAGCGGTCACCTCGCTGCCTGCGCTGAGTGTTGTGGGTTCGATCCCCACATGGGACGACACTTTGTGTGATCCACAAATTGTTGTTCTAAGTCTGGGTGTTCTTTGTCAGGTCATGTATGTTTGTAAAGTCCCCCGCGACAAAGGATTTATTCGTAGTGCGGGAGTTGTCCTTAAGAAAAAAAAAATAACTGATGTCGGTGTTTATTTATTTACAAACCGTGGAGGGTGTTGGGCGGAAAATAATAGAAATAATGTCATAATGAAAAAAATAAACTGAGTGATTGATAAGTAAGGTATGATAAAAAAAATGTTGAATCAAAACGCCATACGAAATTGCGGGCATCGCAATTGTGTCATGTTTAATTATATATATATAAATATATATATATATATTTCAACACCACGTCAAGATATAATAACGGAAGAATTATCTTATTTTTGGTTACTTTTTAGTAAATCTATATACAATTTATACTTAAAATTAGATAGCAATAACTACCTTCGTGGGTATTCATATAAGGATAAGCAGTTTTTAATTAAATTAAATGGCAAAACACGCACATAACGCGCCTTTTTAATTGTCGATTACGGCTGTATTGTTATATTAGTGGTTTATAACCCTCAAACATTACTAACACTATTTCTCTGTCTATCTCTGTCTCCCTTGAGTTTAAGAAAGGTTTGCTAGTATCGTTTATATATGTTATCTCTTAACATCGAATATATGATCCATATACGATCCAACAAACATATAAATCACGGCTATTACTTTAAGATTAGCCAAAATTTATTACCAAATAAAACCAAAAGTGTTTACAACTTTAATATAAAGGCTGGATTTTAAATAGTAGAATCCCTTCAAACCACGTGATTCTCTACTGATATAAAAGGGCCCGAACCCATTTTCTATTTCTATTACAGTCGACACGCGAAACCTGGTAGGGTTTCGCGTGTCGTGGGTTCCACCCGCCCTTTAAAACAATTTTAGAACCTTTGGTACTATATGCAATTTTAATCACTTTATATTACTTTTTTTTTAAATGTATTACTTAAACATAGTATAGATAAAAGGAGAAACACAAATAAGACTCAAACATTAAAAACATTCAGTCCATTAATCTAAAAATATAGTTATTAACACAGATCAAGTGTCAAATTGGAAGAAGAAAAAGTAAAAATTTCTTTTTTCGTCTTTCAAGATAGATGCAGTTCAAAGTAAACTTAATCGTGTAGACCACACGATTAAATTTACTTGTGCAAAAAACAAAAACAAACATAATAGTCAATGATCCATATTCAAAAACATTTGCCATCTGCCTAGTTTGGGATCAGACGGCCGTGTGTGATATTTCCGAGGATATTTCTTTATTTTTTAAATGAAAATAATATCCAGCAATGGAAACCTTTTTACCGTACAAAACAAATAACTTATTTATTTGGTGAACAATATTATATTAACGAAAATAATTTCTCGACCATTAAATATAAAAGAAATATGTATAGACAAATCATAAAAAGTGAGATAGCAGATACAGACAAAATCAAGGAAAACACAAAGATTATAAACCGAAATAAAAAACTAGTCATGGTCAATAAAATACATATTTATAAATGTTTTAAAATAAACGAGAAGAGAGCGAACAGCATACAAATAAAGTACGCTATCCTCTTATTTTTAAAACTTGCCCAAACTTTGTCTCTTAATTATTTTATATTCTTCTATGCTCAATTTCCTCTGTAATTACTATTTGGTAAACTTTCTATCTGTCTTATTTTCAGAGTGTAGCTGTCTCTATCGGACGAGTAGCTCTCCACAATGGAGCTCATTATCTTGCGCCAGCACCGACGCGCCCAACTGAAAGGTACAGCGCCGTGACCTCAACACACCCTCATATTACGTACCATACTATCGTGTTGGTTCTATGCAAATCATCCTTCATTAATGAAACGTCGACGAAAATAAACTTATGGAAACTACAAAACAACTACGTTACCATTATCTTTTTACGGCCATTTTTTACATAGGTTTATAAATACCGCAATGGATTATGTAACAATACTCTGCTACGCGTTTGTAGTAGTTCTACAGACGTCAGCTGATCCGTGTCGTTGGCTGGCTCTCTAGATCAATAGTTTTGGAACAGAGACAGCCCTTATGCCGTAATATTGTTGTTTCGTCGATTTGGATCGTTCCAATTTGTTTCCATTGTTATAAATCTACATTTAAATTATTACATCAGATAATCTCGGCATTGGATATTTTTAGGACCGATTTGTACTAAAAAAATTGAAACTCGTTTCTTTCTAAGATGTAACAGGTACGACACATGTACGACATGAGTTTATGTTATTTGCCGTGAAATGGTATAACTGTCCGCCAATAGTTTGTGATATAATTGCATCATACTATAGTAAATTAAAATTTGTAACCACAGCAAAAGAGGGACATACAAAACCCCTCGAATACAGAGTACGGTTGTTCAAAGGTTGCTGCTTATCACCAGTAGTATTTAATACAGTTATAAATATATTCAATTTCGCAATATACGAAAAGAGGTAGGGTTAACGGTTTAAGGTCAATGGAAAATATACGAAATCCATATTAGCATTCGCAGACTACAAAGGTTGTACTCCGTCTATGAACGCAATAGTCCATGACTTCGTAAAAAACATTGACAAGGTAGTCCAACAGCCAGTAAGTAGTAATTTACGACAACTACTTAACATCACCACGTCATCACGTCTCAACTGACCGTTTCTGGTATACGTTACAAGTAAAAACCAGAACCACTTAAGAACTCTGGATGCGAAAGTCACTGAGACATTGAAGTCGTGGCTCGGGCTAGCAAAATCTGCAGACCCGTCATCGTTGTACAGGGGCTCGAATAACTTTGGAATTAAATTAAAAAGATCTTCGGAACTCTAAAAATACCTAAGATTTACCAAAATGCATGTCTTGTCAAAATCACAAGACGAAATCGTTAGATCACTTCCAAAAGACAAAAATTCATCAGAATTCGAGTTACGCCTCCAATTCCATCAGAAATTCATGGTGGGTACGCAGTCGTATAGTTGGATTGGAAAATGCTAGAAGACAAACCGACAAAGAGATAACAAAATCTTTCCTACAACAAGATGAAAACGAGACCTACAAGGTGCACCCAATGAACCTAGAAATGCAGAATGAATGGTTAACTATAGGAGAATTTTGTATGCCACCAGCTTTGAAATGGCGCACATTTCATCTCAACGCCTTTCAATTGACTTTACCAGATCAGAGCAACCTAGCTAGGTGGCGAAAGGCTACAGAAAAGGCTTGTAGCATGTGCAGTGCGGAAATAGGAACAGCCAGGCACTTACTGACAGGTTGTAAGGCGGTATTAGACCGGGTTCATTATTCACGTCGCCATGATAGGGTACTAAAAACCATACGCGAAGATATAAGTTTATCTCTAACGAGAGCCAAAAAGGAATAACAACAAACAGACGAACTAACATCGCGTTTGTAAAGGAACGCTCAACAAAAAGGACTTCAGAAAAGCCGTACTCAATTGTAAATGCCGCCAGTGACTGGACATTATTAGCGGACACGTATGAAACGTATGAGGGTATCTGTGCCTCGGCGTCCAGACCAGACATATTGCTTTATACAATTTTAATTAAGCGTGTACTACTAGTAGAACTCCCGGTGCCGTGGGAAATGAACATCCCTAAAGACCACGCTTTAAAAAGAAACAAGTACTTTAACTAAACCAACAAAATTACTAAAAATGGTTATATCGTTGCGTTGTATGCCGTGTAAGTGTTTTAATATATGAATTCAATATAATACTTATTGGAATATTATACTATTAATTAATACTAATAATAAATTATAATAACAATATACCTCAATGAAATTATTAATATACTCAATATCCCTCAACCTTTTTATTTATTGTTTACTTAATCTAAACATTTCAAGTTGTAAATACTTAACAAGCAAAGAATTGTGTCTGATTACGTTAAATGCTCTGTAAAAAGAACACTAAATGTGTTATTATAATCCCAATTGCTGAAACTGCTCAAATTCAGCCTAAGTTTTTATTTTATTTTTATTTTTTTACACATCTTACACGCGGCTGTCTGATCCCAAACTTGGCATAGCGTGTGCTAAGGTAACCAGACTGCTGATAAATATACTTATATACATATTTTTAAATACATACATATTCTAGGTAAATTACATCCAGACACAGAACAAATGACCGTGCTCATCGCATAATATTTATCCTGCGTGGGAATCGAACCCACGACCTCTGGCTTAGCAGTCAGGGTTACTAACCCCTTTTTTTTATTTTTCCGTGCGGAAATCCCCTCGGATACCACCTGTCGGTGGCATGTCGGACTCGAACCGACTAAAACCGCACGCCGTCTCGGGTACTAATAGCCGGGGAACCAGGTATACCCTAGAAAGGAAGTCCCTGGTGCCCCGACATACCTCGGGTTGTCTACAGACGAGTAGACGACCCCCCCCCCGTGTGGGAACCCCATGTTCCCTGTGCTCCCTGGAAGCGAGCGCGCTTCGCAACCCGCTCGCCGCCACCGCGGCCTGCTTCTGCTAGGGTGACAGATGGCCTCACCTGTCACCCCCAGGCCTGCGCTTATGGAGGACGGAGGTCGTTCTGCGACCTCCGGCGTCTGAGTCGCCTGCGGTACCTGGCCCGTTCCCGGGCCTGGCGGGCCGGGAGAGTCCTAAACCTCTCCCGGTCCCGCTCCGCCGTCTCCTTTGCAAGCATAACTAGCTCGCAGAAGGAGACGGCAGAGTTCCACGCACTCTCGCTCCGCACGATAGCCGCAATCAGGCTATCGAGCGAGAGAACTCCCACTCCGATGGCCGCCACGAGGTCTCGCCTCTGCTCAACCCACGCCGGGCACTCTGCCAGCGTGTGGAGAGCCCACGGTGTCCACGGTCTGGCCATCGCAGTGGTGGCACTCAGGCGTTGGCTCCTTGCGGATCAGACACAGGTGATCCCCGAAACATCCCTTCCCAGTGATCACCTGCGTCAATCGATATGAGAGGGTCCCGTGACGCCTCTCGAGCCAATCCTCCATAACGGGTCTTACCGCCGCGATGACGGCGTGCCCGGCGCTCGGTTGCCCGAGTCGTTCCCTCCACTCCCCTATGATGACCTGGCGGAGTTGGGATTTCCGGTCATCGATTTCTCGAATCTCGGGGCATCGACCCAACTCCCGCGCCTCCTTGCTCGCCGCCTCAAAGGAGATCGTGCGGTACCCCCTTATGATCCTGATGGCCAGCACTCGCTGCGGTCGTCACACATGTAACACACACATTTAAATTTTATTTTTCTCAGATTCATAGTGTATAAGCTCCCTTGAAACTATAAAGAAGAATCATTAAAATTGTTGTTAAAAGAAGAATGTTAAGAGATATTAGAACGAACTTTTCTGTATTATATTAGTGCAACGGCCTTTATTCCATAAGCGCGAGGATTATCCGCGTAGGTATTGCTTCTCAGCTTACGCCTAGATAGTACGAGTATGACATAGATAAAGGATCAACTAGCGTTATTATAGCATTAGTGTGGATGAGTTAATATCAGATAATATTGAGTGTTGTCTCGTCAGTACTTTGTGTTTACCTTCACGAGTTAACAACATTTTGTATGCCGTATAAATACACTCAAGACCATTGCATCCGGGTCGGATTGTAAATTACTATTTTCAAGAAAAGAACATTAACAGTATTTACTGACCATCGATCAACCAGATCGTGCATGCTTCAAGATGTCTACGTGTCAAAACCTGTCCCCGATCACGCTCCTATAGTATCATTCTTTTCAATGATGAATAGAGGTACATTCTCCAATTATAAAATTTAGTAAACGATTAGTTTTATAAAAGTATAGTGGGTGTCGAAAAAACTACGCAGAACAACAGCACTGCAGAGAGAAGGAAAACTTGACACAAAACCTATACCAACCCGTCTGGCCAAAGTGGTATAGTAGGCCAAAACCTCCTTTCTAAGGAGAGGCTTTTGTCCAGCAGTGGACTGTTAAAGGCTGTTGATGATATATACATATTTACAAGAATTGCTCGTTTGAAGGTATTAGATGTGGCAAACCACCATATTAATGACAGCACGGGAAGTTTAAGCAAAGTGCTAAACTAACTTGAGAAAATTTTATATTGTTGCTTGTTTGTTGTGTGTTGAGAAAACTTTTTACGACCTGCTGATAGTTAGTCGGTTCTCAGGCGGTGTGATCTCTATTCGCAACTGATCTAGTTTAAAAGAAATTATGTAATATTGATCGAGTTTCTCAAATATCTTCACAACTTTACCTACATCTGGATATACATACATATATTCAGAATAGTAGTAATGCACTGTCAGTACATCATCAATATAAAAGGATCCAAGGATTACAACACTAATGTGATGCTTTAAGCAGACATAATATATAAAGACATTCTACAAAGGTACTCTTACTTTAAAATGCAAACGCGATTGGCACTCACTAGGTACTCTCTTTGTACTCTCGCTCCTCCCTCCTCCATTTCACTCACAGCGTTAAGTATCGTGACCCATATTTTATAAAAATCTTACAAGTAGCTCACCGTTAAATGGGTAGAATGTTGGCCATTAAGAAAAAAATACATTTCCTGTCCTCAATTTGTGGCTGCCTTTATCTTGATGTATACTTATCTCATCACGCTCGTGTCTACGAAGGGCCAGTCAAATATTTATACTTCTATATTTGTACCAAGAGAAGAAAAAATAAAGTTATTTATATAATAAATAATTTTATTTACTGCCCGTGTATTCCAAGACCAAATAAATTAATTTGACATTTCTTTTCATAACTTGTAAATGTGGCATTTTTCGTGAAGCGGAAAGCGGATTGAGGTTCTTAAATTAGTTCATACTAGCTGATACCCGGCGTGTGCTACTACGTTAAAATAAGAAATAGATTACGCAAACAAATACATACAGAAAAATAAATGTTGTTCTTCTTTATTTGTGCCTATAACCTTGCTTTAATGGTCTAAAACCATTTTGGAATGATTGCTTTTTTAATGAAACCATTGCGGACATAACGGTGAACTGTCTCAAAGTCTATAACGGACATAGGTAGAAACAACTTTTGTGTTTTAGATAGATTAGACTGATTTACACTTCCAAGGTAGAGGTATCTTTTGATAGATGTTTTTACTCATGGAATAATAAAGGTAAAGCAAAATAATTATTATATGTAGTCTTCTGTTTAGAAACTAAACTACTCTTTTTGATTTTGCGATGAAATACTCTAAAAATTTTATTTACACGTTTATTTATTGTCTAGTACACAGTGTCTAATTATTATTTAAGAGGATATAATTTATTTTTGCTTATGCTACTGTAGCGCCCCTAATTTAACGCTTTTTGAAGGACACTTTTCACACATAGAGATGGTTCTAGGTTCATATCGTATTTTTTCGTACGCTCTATTTTCAGTATATAACTGGACACTTTTTTAAATTTCCCCCACCCCATATAAGATGGTTCTTCTTGCCTGTATCCTCCATATCACTAACGAACGTCAGTAATTTTTGACATTTGGTAATAAGACATTTCAGTTGCCCAAAAAATTGTTTCTGAAATTATTGATATAAGAAGTATTATTATTTCGACTGTGTTATAACATAAATATGAATAAAATAATTAAATAGTTGACCTTAAAAGTAAATGTAATAGGAACGACATACCCAAAATAGGTCGTGCAGCTCGCCATTCACTTTTTTTAATCTTTTGTCTTACGGAGAGCGTGCTTTAAGGACTTTAGTGAATCAGAACTGTCCGTGATAGTATTTTTTACTTAAAAATTCAACGTTAAATTAATTTTTAACTCTTAATTTTAAAATAATTGTTTTGTGTAAAATAAAGCACATATGTATTTACATGTATAGGTATGTCTCTGCGTGTGTATTTGATACGATGACATAATGTCGAAACAAATGCACTGTCTGACTTTCGAGAAAGTTCAATGTGGAAAGTGTGTGTGGTTATCGCTTTTTTAATTGCACTTTTACGGTAACCACACCGAACGATAGATAAATAATTTATATGTTTATTATGCGGAGAAGAAGCAGGTAATTTACGAAAAATTGACAGAGTTGGAGTTTAATATCTAATAAAAACTTGTTAATAATACGCTACGACATTCATTTCATAATCGTGGACCAATAGGGTCCACAATTATGAAATGTCGGCGGTAAAAAGTCTAGGCGTACATTATAGGTTTAATAATTTAGCAGGAAGAACATCGCGGTTATTGTAATTTATTACATTTGATAACTTATAGTAATACAGCCACTTAAATGGGTGGTTAAGAATATTACGAATATGACAGATGTGAACGTAAAACATTCCCGGTTCCAAACCTAACTAACCAAGCCACATCTTCAACTCAGCGTTCAATATATAAAACTGTGTCATTTGAGTGCCGTCGTTTACCCGAAACTCAAGTTGAATCCCAGGTTACGATGCCGATAAGACACGGTATACCTCTATCGGCGAGATTGCTTTTTATCGATGATTCGGTCTCAGTTCACTTCTATCTACGTTACACCACAACTCGCTTGCCGCTTATGTGAATTGAGCCTTCTACTTTCCGGTGTTATATATTTATGAGAAAAAGAACCAAATAAGTTTTTTTCTAGAGCAGACTTAGAAATATATTGGTGAAGATCAGTCTCAAAATTATTTTTAGGTATTTTAAAGCTTTGGTAAAGCATAAACAAGAATGACTGACTGTTATAGCACTCGATTATACAGGCCAAGGTTAGTACTCAAGTATGCTTAGCAGAATAAACTCAAAACTCAGCTAATATTTTTGTTCTGGGAGAGACTGTAAAGAAAAAAACAACACGTGGAAAGTTGTTGTTAAATTTTTAAAGGTGAAGGTGACAAGGATGCTTTGTGTTCAATTTCTTAAATATTCTCTTCAATTGAATATATATTTTTTCTTTGCACAGGTTTTTGCAAGATTTTTATAGAAGAATAGTGCAATTTGACATTTAAATCTAGGAATAAACTTTTAAGAATCATTAACTTCTATAAATCAAGTCTATTAATTATACAAGGTGTTACAGAAAAGTCTTATCATATTTTAGAGATGTATAGTAGAACCCATAAATAACGTAAAACGAAGTTTAAGAGTGATCATATTAAATTAAAAAGTAATTCACTAAGTTAACATTCTATACGAAAGAGTGCTGGCATTAATAAAAGTATTTAACCACAAATATGTGAGTTTTATTATCACAAAATCATTGAAATTGACCCTAAAATAATATTATTTTGTGTGGAAATGTGCAGACATATGATAGTAAAAATTACGAGTATATAAAATAATATTGTTGCCGATGAATGAACTTATCTTTCTTACAAGTCATACTCGTATTATTCGTAATTCAAATATCAGGCAATACCATAAAAATCCTTACAATCACTTTTTTCATTATTTGTAAATCGCCCAAGATCAATAAATAACCGCAAGTACTTCAATAATTTCTCCTTATAGTGACTGAGGCATTTTTATGAATAAATAAACATGCCAAAGCGTTACCTTGCAAAATCGTTCTCGTAGCACTAAATATAGCCATGCCATAGTCTACGCTGCACGCTACGAGCGTTCTACGAGCCTACGTGACTATGATTCACCGTTGTGTAGTTTAAAACCTATTAATCGCTAGGTTACTATTTATTACAAATTTAACTAATTACGTCCAAAGGTAAATGGTTTGTTTAAGCTATATCTTTAATTAATAAGTACTTAATTAATGTTTGTGAGCCAGTTTATTTAAGACGCTTATCGATAGTTTGCAAGACATCCGCCACTAAAAGTAAAATAACTTTTCTTTAGGCGGTAATTGGCAGATTCGCAAACGTATGTTTCTGTTTATATCAAAAAGTAGACAAATAGTCGATATCAAACACAAAACTGTACGTGACATTAAAGTTAGTCCTATCCATGTACATTACGAAAGATGCACCTGTTGCTATGTGGGTAATAGCAAAACGTTATTTGTTATGTTTGTTATTGTGTAATTGTTATTTTCGTAGTTGTAAAACAACTAGCGTAATGGCTAAGAAGAACGACATGCGATCAAGCGCAAAATAAAGCAAAAATATTAATATAAAATATTATCGTTAATATTAATGACATCTTCTAGGCGTTTTAAAACCATCATGTTATAGGTAACCCACGCAACTCCGTCTTCGCCTCTCAAAAGGAATAAATTTTTACCGTTTTTGCAAGATTTTTCATTGTCGCACGGCTCCTGTTGGTCGTAGCGTGATGTTAATATATATATATATATATATATATATATATATATCTCTCTCTTGCCTAAAGGCTATAGCCTACCTCGATAAATTAGCACGTTCAAAAAAAACAAACAACTCTTCAGCTTTATAATATTAGTGTAGATTAAATACCATTTCATTAGAATGTGTAATACATTATAAACACAGTGCCCAGAGTTAATGAATTCATGAATTTTTATAGAATAGGTTACGTTTTATATAAAAGCTTGATTTTCTATATTCTAAATCAAATTACAGTAAGTGTGTTTCAGAGGCATCGTGTTTAAGACTGCCAAGTTCAAGGACTAAACACGATTTCTAGGCTTTAATTCAGATTGGATTGTGCCCGACGTAGTCCAAAAGCTTGCTTGCTGTATTAATATATAAGCTATCGAAATGTATTTGTTGAATAAAACTGTAAAGTAAAGCACCTTCGAAAATATTGGGCATTTAAAATAAGAGTATTAAATCTTAACGATTATAGAATATAAGCGTTTACAGCTAGAGCAGGTTAGGTCGTGACTCCAAGCCCTTTTATATCATACATTTTTAAATCCTCACCTAAGTAACTAAATTAGTTGGAATTAGTTGACACAGTTTAAAAGTTCCAACCTTTTTTCCACAATATAAACACGTAACCTCATTAAATATTTAATGGGTTTTTGTGGGTAATTTACATTTTGCTAAGAGGATTATTAACATAGTACAAGAAACGACAAAAATGTTAGTCAAAATTTTACTCTATAATCATAGACATAGTTGTAAAGCATGAGTAATAATATTTATTTCTATACAGGCGCCACCGCAATGGGTAGGGTGGTAAAGCGTTTAATCCGAATAAAATCGTACGATGGTCCGTGTTGAATGTCTTCAGGTGTATTAAAGAAAGGAAAGAAACCTCGGCCGGCTTGGCTGCCTGTTGAATAACAGACGATTGTGGTATGCGGGGTGTTGGCTATTCCATAGAAGTACGCGCGATAAAGGTCACGCAACCGTCTCCTGCTAGGGCGACGGAGAATATTATCTGTCGTCTTAATCATGCTAGCACCACTGTAGACCCTAGATCGTTTTTCATACACCGTACTTTGGTACTTTTACTTAAAGTTTGGAAAAAAACATAAACATTAAATTATTTGTCTATGCTTCGATTAGACATTAAAGATTATGCATAAATTGTCTATGTTATTGCAAGCTTATTCACAATGCATCTTTGAATAAAATAGAGAGTTCATCAACAGCTTTTAATAGTCCACTGCTGGACATAAGCCTCTCCTTAGAAAGGAGGTTTTGGCCTACTATACCACCCTGGCCAGACGGGTTGGTATAGGGTTTGTGTCAAGTTTTCCTTCTCTCTGCAGTGTTGTTGTTCTGCGTAGTTTTTTCCCTTAGTTGACTCTTACAGCACCCACGGGATGAATAGGGGTGGTGACAATCTGTATTCTTGATCCGTCACCACACACAAATAGAGAGTTCAATATTTGATATTATTATTATGAAAATACATATGTGACAATGAAAATCTAATTACATAAATACGAATCCTGATAAAGTTTTTATTTAAAATTATTGGATGAAATGAGTTCTGATAGTGCTCTCAGTAGTTGCCACTCATTAGTAGGCCAAATGCTCCTCTCTAAGGAGGGGCCTATGTCTAGCAGTGGACTACTAATGGCTGTTGATGAAGTTCTGATATATATCTGCTGTAAAAACATGAGCTTATTTTTGTTCCATAGCAATCATTTTCAATATCAATTTTTCATTTACTTAAAAGCAGAAAATGTATTAAGAGTGGCTTCTAAAGTATTTCATTAATGCACTAGGACACTACCAGTTTTCTTTCAACATTTCTCCCGAGACGGCGGCGTAAGGCGAGCGTTACCGAAGAGTACAGATGTATGTACATAGATGTTATTATCGATTTTCTCCTAACAGGCATATCTGCTAGACTTTTTAGATATCTCCTTCTATCGAAGTAATTTGTATAGAATACTATAAATAAAATTTGATGCGTACACATTCAGCGACGACGGAAAATAGGATGGGCTTATTGAATTGTTGCTTTTTAAGAACATATCTTAAGGTGAATTCATATTATACGAGTGCAAGATGATTTTTCGAAATATTATCCTAATTTGGTTGAGCAAAAACATCGCTGCAAATAGTATAACTACTATTTGTAGCACACGAGTTGTCCGTGTGGTGACGGATTAAGAATACAGAGTATCATCACCCCTATTCGTCCCGGGGGTGTCGTAAAAGCCGACTAAGGAAGCAAACTACGCAGGAAATCAGCACTGCAGAGAGAAGAAAAACTTGACACAAACCCTTTTTTTTTTTTTAACGTGTGGAAATCCCCTCGGACCGTCACCCCACCGGGGTTTTACGGCGGGGTGGTGTGTCGGACTCGGACCGACTAAAACCACACGGTGTGCCACTCTGCGCCTGTAACAGGAGGGATCCGGGAACAGCTGTTGTTAAGACATCCGGACCCCTCCTAGCGCCAGCCCGCTCCTGGTGCGGGCTCCGTCTCAAAATTCTCCTCTCTTTAGGCGACGTCCGGCACACGCGGACGCCGCCCCCTCGCGGCTGGCCAAACTAATACGGGTGGAGGGGAAACCCACCCCGTCCACCCGCGGCCACACTCAGGGCGGCATGAGGCGGTGATAGGCGCGCCTCCGCAGCCCGGTTCGCCGGCGGCGGATCGGGTCCGAGTGGAGGTCGTCCTCTCGGGCCTTCTCCACCGCCTCCTTCTGCGAGATTACTTCCTCGCAGAAGGTTGCGACCGCGGTAAAACAACTGTCGCTACCGGCCATGGAGCGTACTACGGCCGGTAGCGAGAGATCCACTCTGATGACTGCAGTGAGGGCCCGGCGCTGCGTCGCCCATGCGGGGCAGACCGCCAGCGTGTGCTGTACCGAGTCCTCACTGCAGTCGCAGTGGTGGCAGGCGGGACTCAGTTCCCTCCTAGCGACCGAGTGCAGGTACTTTCCGAAGCAACCGTGCCCGGAAAGCACCTGCGTCAGCCGGAAGGTAAGGGTCCCGTGCTGCCGCCCTGCCCACTCGGCGATGACCGGCTGGAGAGCCTCCACGGCGGTGAAGCCAGCGCGTGGAGTCTCCAGCCGGAACGACCAACGAGCCATCGTGGCTCGGCGAGCGGCTTCGCGCCACTCGCGCACATCCTCGGGCGGAGGGCGAAATCCGCTCTCCGCCCGGGAGTCAGCCACTCGCCGATAAACTTCGGCGAGCACTTCCGCCTCCAAGTCCCATGGGGGAGTTCCGGCCAACGCGCATGCCACCTCCGTCGAAACGGTGCGGTAACCGCGTATGGCTCTGACCGCCATTACCCTCTGAGGGCGCCAGAGGCGTGCCCTATTCTGGGCGGTCAGAGCCGCCGCCCACACCGATGCACCGTAAAGTGCCATTGACTGGACAACCCCCGTGTACAGCCGTCTTGTCGCGACGCTGGGTCCACCCAAATTGGGCAAAAGTCGCCCTAGGGCAGACGCAGCGCCGACCAGCTCTGGAGCAAGCTGTCGGAAGTGCTCGTCGAAGAGCCACCTCCCGTCGAGGATCAGGCCCAGATATTTCATCTGGGCCCGAACCGGTACGAGGACCGAGTTGACCACTATTGAGGCGCCAGGGGGTGGACCACGACGGGGCCCATGAAATAACAGGGCCTCCGTCTTATCTAGGGCCACCCGTAAGCCCAGCGCCTCAATGCGCCCGACCACCAGGGAGAATCCCCTTGTGGCCAGGCACGCCGCCTCTTGAAATGTCACCAGGGTATCGTCTGCGTAACAAATTACACCCAGCCCGGGGGGGAAATCGGCTCGAAGGGCCCAGTCGTACCCTATGTTCCACAAGAGGGGTCCAAGAACAGACCCCTGTGGAACACCGCACGACATGGGCCGACACCTCAAATTACCATCTCGGTCCTCGTACACGACGGTACGCTCCTCTAAATAGTCTGCCACTAGCCGCCTCAGGTACTTTGGCACCCCATGATAGTGGAGTGCTTCCCTACTATTGAATGCGTTGGCGATGTCTAATGACACCGACAACAGCACGCCGCCACAGCTCACGGCCTCTTCGGTCACGGCCCTCAGGCGCAAAACAGCGTCGACTGTCGAACGCCCCGCCCGAAAACCAAATTGGGCGTCCGACAGATCGGGGCCCACCTCGACACAAACCCTATACCAACCCGTCCGGCCAGCGTGGTATAGTAGGCTAAAACCTCCTTTCTAAGGAGAGGCCTATGTCCAGCAGGCTGTTGATGATTGATGAGTACACGTACATATACCAAAAACTTGTCAACTAGCTGAATTAATAAGAAAATAACAGATAACCTCTAAATAGGGGTTTTAGTATCATAGCTAGAGAAATTCTCGTTCAATTCTTCTTTGAAACAGAAAAAAACTAACACGCCTAGGTTCGCGTCGAGCATTTAAAAGAAATTTTCTGATTTGAACACTCTATTTAAAAAAAAACGTGTCTCGTGCATTGAACGAATCCGAAACTTTAATAAATAATCTTCACAAATGAAAAAAAGTATGTTCACGAGGGTTTTATGTAACCAGAATGTATTAAATCGCGTGTCAAATGGTGGCTTCACTGTAATGGTGTTGTGGTGGCGTCGGCGTTGTTCTCTGGCTTGGTGGCGCCACCAGACACGATAGCCACAAATCGTACGATGCACTGCCGCAACATGCCGCTTCACTAATTCATGTTCATACGTCACTTCCTCCGTTATCGGGTTGCCGGTTGCGTGTAGCATAGCTGTACCATTATAAAACAGAATAATCTAGGCAAAACCACGTTTAGGTTAGTGAACTCGCTTTGCATTCAAATACACTTTAAATGTTGCCACTCATTAAGTGTTGCTTGAGTGCCAATTGTTTTAAACAGAGTTGTTTTGGACACGCATTGAATTTAAACAAAGGGATTAACTGAATCGTGTTCGGTGATTCAATATTTTTTCCTAATTTGCATATTCATATATTGTAATTGAACAGGTCATTTGTTATAAAAAGGCCAATTAAAAAATCACGTGAAAATTGTGATATGTGTTTTTGTTAACTGCTATCTTTATTTTTAACTGACTTCAAAAACGGGGGGGTTATCAATTCGTCAGTATTTCTTTTTTGTATGTTTTTTAGACGATATCTCCGTCAATTGTGGACCGATTTGCAAAATTATTTTTGTAATCGAAATCTAGAGATCGAGGTAACCCTCAATTTTTACAGGCCGACAACGTGCTTTTAGCTTATTTCTCTAGCTTTATAGGTATTTGCGTTTAGTACTCGTTATGTCATGTTGCTGAGCTGGTGATGGAAGGATCCTTGACCTTTAGGAGTTACAAAATAACTATTTCAAAAATCGAATCATGTATTGACCTTGTTTTATTCTTAGTTGAGTAATAAATGAGATTACAAAATATTTAGACAAAAATAAAAGGATTGTTACCTTAAAACTCTTTCATTTATAAACCGATTTGGAAAATTCTCTTTTTATATTAAAAAATATTTTTTAATCGAAAGCGTATACTCCCGACGTGGTCCATTGCCACCAAATCCTAGAAACTCACTATTTAAATTTTTTTTAAACAATACTGACAAAGAGCACTAAAAATTATTACAAACCTAGGAAATAAACTATAATAAGTACTCTCAATATAACAGGTAACATTGGAATAGCAATAGTCCCTTCTTGTCTATTGAAGTCGGTGCCAAGCCAAATAGTTGTTTGTTAGGCTTGGTACAATGTAGCGCGTCAACAGTCTTCATGCTGCGCAAAACATGCTGAACCTATACCTAACTACATTATACTACTAAACAAGCAAAAACATGACACCATTCACTGCGCTCGTGCAGCGATATTGCGGTCATCAATAAATTGATCAAATGTGAACATCACAAAAGTCAATGTCGATTTTTTCAGTAGTGGTCCTTTGGAGTTAACTTGCTAAAAGGCATCTTATATCATTCCCTGTTTACAAAGCAAGGACTAGCCTTGTAGTCATTAGTATTTTTTTTAATAATCATCATCAAGGTGTTTTTGTAAACAAAAGAATAATATTAAAACCGAATCACAACACGGCAATGTATCGTTTCTCAAATATAACACAAACAAATAGAGAAGGATATATTGAGAACCTCCTCTAATTTAAACTACTTTTATTATAATATTAAAAGAACAAAGCACAAATATTCAGCAGATTTAAGCACAGATGTTTTACGGCTTTTCACGACTTACAATTCGCCTTGTTTGTTATATCGTACATATAAGTGTCGCAGTAGTGGGGTGAGGTAGTGACATCGACTCTAAGAATCCTTTAGTCAATTTTAGCTCCTTGTACCAAGGGCTGAGTTCTGTACAAACAAGAATATGTAAATTGTATTCACTGTGGCGTGTCAGTGAAATCGCTACACTAGTATGTAATATGTTGTTAGATGGTACTGAAATACTTGTCATTTTTCAGCTGCTGCTAAGAAATTTGCATGTTATGGTGTTTTATTACATGATTAAGATTCAAGTGATTTGAAATAAGTTATACTTACTAAACTATTTTTTCATTTTGGTAAATCTTTTTTAACATCGTCACAACCATCAAGTAAAACTATACATTTACATAAAACTAAGAATCAAAATATGCAATCATGAACTATATTATATTACCAAGCGTGGGTGACCCTACCCGTTACGCAAATATCCAAATATATAACTAACGGGATCTAGACGAGCCTTACGTTGTCGCAGAGATCAGTTTCACGACGCAGAGCTAAAATATTTTTCTCTCGACGATGCTTTTGCTTTCCCAAGAACTTTCTAGTCGGCAAACTTTGATTTGTCTAAATTTTTTTATAGTTTATTATTTATATTAGTTTTTATTGTTAAAAAGTTTAATATGAACATGATTAAGAAAAATAAAGTTTTACTATTACATAATGTTATTAGCGTGTGGTAGTAACATATTTTATTTACACATGTTACGCGTAGGTATAATTATGTCAGTGTCCACTACCTTTTTACATAGCTCTTTGAAAAGAAAAACTTTAGTGGACCGGGGCAGGTCAAGTGAAGTGGTTACAAGTCAATAAGGTCTATATTTGATTTGATATCATAAGTCGTGACGTCACCTTGTACAGATTCCGGTTACAATTATTTATTGTTTTATTCATACTACAAACCAACATGTTTAGCACTGGAAGATTTAAGCCTATGATTATTGGCTTACTACCGATACCGATACCGATACCGATATTTAGTATTTTTAACGTCCATTATCAATATATTAGGTTTAGAACCTAATAACATATAGATAATGCTCACTACTTTTTTTAATAAAACACGAATAATCTTTAGTCTGAGTTAACAGGCGGAAAGTTAATTAGACGCCAAGCGATATTGCGTTTGTGTCATAATTAGTTGCAGAGCGAGTGTGTCAACATACTCAACATCAATATCATTACGATCCCGAGTATGACGCACTTGTTTATTACACATGTCAGTAGCTGATATATCTTGGGTGATTCGTGATACGTTTAGGTAAGTTAGGTAGGTACGTTTAGGTAAGGTAGGTTTAGGTAAGTTGAGTTGGTGATGCATGTTTATAGCTTTGTAATGATTATTTTATTATTATTGGTATTGATATATTTCTTAAATATACACTTAGAAATAGGTTACATATAATATTTTGATTTTGCCCATGAATTCATAATCATCGAAGAAAATCATAATGTTGAATATGTAACCAAGATACGACCTCTGTCGGTAGTGCATTCGAAAAGGTATGTCGCCTTACTAATCTTGCCACCACGATCGTAGCATGCCTCTAGCACGGTCCTTAAGTTTGTTATTTTTATTCACACATTTTATTCACTAGATGAATAAGGACTCCATTTCATAACGAACAGGGTCTCAATTCTGCTATTTGATGTTCACACCAAGCCACTGACACGCTATTGAGATGCCATCGAGTGGCCATTGGCATCCATAAAAATATCGGTAGTCTACACTAACTCAGTGTCTTTACAGTGGCGGTGGAATGGCAGTGGCTCATCAGTGGTGATATCAAAAAGATTGCCATATTTGAAAAAATAAATAAATCATTTCCTTATAATTTGAAAATGTATTACGTTTTTTTAATTTTGTTACATAAAGTTGTTATGGATTTATCATATTTATTGATACAAATGTATAAACTACAACGACATAATACACCGTAATTAATAGAATTATCGTTGCTGTTTTTGTTGTTGTTTAGTTAGTGTAGACTACCGATCAACTTCAACTTTTGGTTAATGGCTTTGTGGTAGACTACCGATATTTATACCGATGCCAATGGCCACTCGATGGCATCTCAATATCGTGTCAGTGGTATGACAGTGGCATTAATAAAAAACTACTTGCCGATACCTTTACACAAAGCAAAGAAAAATATATCAAATCGTACTGGCAAGCAACTCCTTGGCTTTATTATATTAGAATAGTATTATAAAATCTATGTAGATTTAGGAACATATAAAGACGAGGTTTGTTAATACAGATATCTTATAGTAGAGAAAACGGTGCACGTTAATAATAGAGGTTCGTAGCTGGGTCCTGGAAGGAGCTCATAGAGGGATTGGACAGGGACACATGGGAGCGCCCTTACAAACTTGTACTGGGTAAACTCAGACCGTGGGTCGCCCCGCTGACGCAGACCCTGGACCCGAAGATTGTGGTAAGAGTGGTAGATACCCTCTTCCCAAGGGACCAGGGTAGTCCCTCATGGGGGGCGTTACCGTCGGATCACCGTACTCACTATTTTGGTGAGTATCTGAATCGGATTGGACCCGAGGAGACGGCACAATGCCAGCACTGCGCAGTCGACTAGGACTCCGCCCAGCACACGCTGAAAGACTGCCCCGCGTGGGTGGCTGAACGCGAAGTTCTGGTCGACCAAATCGGACGAGACCAGTCCTCACCAGCAATCATTGCTGCCATGCTGGCGGGTAAGGGGGGAAGCGCCGCGGTGGTCTCTTTCTGTGAAGTTGTAATGTTCCAGATAAGACCGCTGAATGGGATCGGGAGTTGGCCGATCCCGACCGTCGACGGGACCGTGTGCCGCCAGAGAGTGAGGACCTCTGGTGGCAGATTGATTGATGCGGTAGGGGATAGGATGGTGGCCTGATTACGATAAGACGCAATTGTGCCGCCACGTGGCGATTGAGGGGGGAAGTGTTTTCCCCTGGGATAGGGCCTGATTAGGCATGGTGTCAATTGGGAGAGGACCTGAAATAACATGATCCGGAGAACCCCAGAGTAGGGCACCTTAAGCCGGCCATCGGGGTGGTTTTTAGTGGAATCACCACATACTCCTGGCTCCTGAGTCCCCGAGGAGCAGGAGAGCCGAAGGGATTTTCCAACCTGTTTACAAAAAAAAGGTTGTACGCAAACATCGTTCGTTAAACGGAGTTCCAAATCCATTGAATAAGGTAAGCAAAATGGCCATACGTTCTATGTTGTTTTTGTGAGAGTTTGTAGACTAGTTATAATCAAAAGGGAGCTTTTGCATTTACCCTATGTGTTTCGGCTATTAGTAGCATTAATAGTTTAATTAAGGGTTAAACTTTATTCATGGCTTGGGTCTATGTGCATGATTAGGATTACGTTTGCTATTGTTTCGAAACAAGAAGGAGTAAAAAGGTCTAACTTCTATTAAGATATTATGAGTACCATCGTACAGTCAACACCAGAGGTTACACAATATATTAAAATGTTTATTTTAGTATATTCTGTAACCTGTACATATAATAAATTATTTAGACATTCAGTACCCATTACTTTGCTTATTATTTTGCGTCATTTTATAAATTACGTACTTTTTACTCCTGATAGTGGGATATAAGGGGGACATTTCTTGTAATAAATTTTTGATATGACGCCCGTCTTAATATAGAGCCGGAAGTTCATTAATTTCGATTTTATAAATTCCTTATAATACAGTGACATTACTTTAATCAAAGAAACATAAAGAAATGTATGAGCAATCCTTGAAAATAGGATAATGTGTTTAGAAAAGAAGGCTGAAAACAGCGGAATTAGTATCGATATAACTTAAACTGGTAACCGTGGCCAAGGAATATTTTAAGAACGTAAATACAGTGCGTATAATTTTATTTGAATAGAGACTACTTAATTAGGTTGCAAATAAAATCTTAATAAGATAACTGCGCACGTCCACAGAGTTAAATTTTCTTCATGGAAAGTGGCCCTTAGACAGTCGTTGTGGAAAGCTATATCGCGCTCTAGGCTTCTTAGATTAACACTGGATGGCACAGCCGCTTGTTACTTACTTATTAAACTAACTTCTTACATCTAATGCATGGACTATTATAGGTACGATAAATTTGTACTTCATATATTTACCTGTATGATTATGTGTCTGTACTGTAATATTACAATTGTTAAAGTATGTTCATATAATCTGTGATATTTAAATTTCGCTCCTTCCAACTATGGACTAATCTATATTTTCTGTATGCTACCTCCCTACTCGGTGGAATAGTGTAGTGTTGTACACGTAGAAAACCTTTACAATAAAATACTCTTTAATATCATCCGAATCTTTTTATTGCAACACTAATATTTTCTTATCAAACTTTAAAACGAACTTTAGAACAAAGTCGAAGATTTTTTTCGGTGTACATTTCGCGATACCTTTACTATAGGAGAAAGGGTCCGGATATCTCAATAAAACTGTTCCTGGATCCCTCCTATTTAAGGCGAAATATGGCACACCGTGTGGTTTTAGTCGGTCAAATTCTGACACACCGCCCCACAACGAACTACTGCGTGCTGGCGGGGGTTAAACCCTCACGTTTCCAAACATACATTAAAAAAGAAAAATGGTTCCATTTAAATTTGAAGAAAATGTTTAATCCAAACAAAGAAGTAAAAAATACAGGTTACAATTTATCATTATTTAGGCGCACTTAAGTCAATGATACATTTTTAAAGTTCATTATAAATTTATATTACTTTAAAAGTAAATTATTTAGGCGCACTTAAGTCAGTGATACATTTTTAAGTTCATTATAAATTTATATTACTTTAAAAGTAAATAATAGATACATCATGAATTAAAAAAATGCTGTACTTAAATACTACTAAAACATAGACGCCTATGGGTTACTTTCTTAAAGTTGTCTTATAATAATAAACACTGGGCTAAAAAGTATTTTTTCGAAATGGTTTAATCTTCCTAAGGAGTTTTTCTAATACTCGCTGTAATTATGGAAAAAAATAATCTATCCTTAAGTTTCATAGTAAAGGCACTTACTAATATTGTTTATAGGATTATATAGTAGCAGTTTATGTACCTAGGTTACAAAAATGATGTGTAATTAAAGATTATGTAGAAACAAGTAACAACAAGTAACACTATCGAAGGTTTTGAGGCTTTTAGTTCATAGACACCTCTTCAGTAGAGTTTCCGAGAGCATTTTCATGTAATGTATTGTGATGTGAAAAATGTAATGAATATTTAATATGGGCGCGTTTTACTGTATAGTTTTGCATTGGAATGGAAGTGGCCAGGTAATGAATGAATACACATTTCCTATTAATACCTCATTCATCGTTTTATGTCACTTTTGATTGGGATAAGTTGAGTTTAAAACCCATGAGTAAAATACGTAAGTACCTACTATATTTCACTATGGGTACTAATCTTATTCATTTTTTTGGTTAAATAGATTGATTGCCTGCTTTATTGTTGTTGTTTACTTTTCATATTTCTACAAATCGTCAGTAAGTACATAAGATTAAAATAAACGATTTACACTGAATACGTTAGTTAAAGGCTTCGTTATTTCATAAACTGAAGAAAAATGCCAATAAATTACAACTAATAACTTTGTACTTTTCATAATTTGGAAAAGTACCAATTTCGGCTAAAATGTATAAGGTCGAACAAACTTTTGGTAATCAAATAATATTTTTCACGACGCAAAGGCTACATCAGACTTGAGTAGCATTCGAATCCTCATTTTTCTCTTATGATTGATTTATTTTATCAGGAACGACAAAAATACTCAAA
Source organism: Arctia plantaginis (assembly GCA_902825455.1). Taxonomy (NCBI): domain Eukaryota; kingdom Metazoa; phylum Arthropoda; class Insecta; order Lepidoptera; family Erebidae; genus Arctia; species Arctia plantaginis. The sequence continues at coordinate 5,236,403 of CADEBD010000303.1, forward strand.
CATCACATGATATGTATAAGATCAATTTAACTGTAACACATACACTGATTAAAGTGACAAACACCGACAAAAATTTCTGTATGTAAAGGCTAGTACTTTTAAAAACAACAGTTTGATTACAAGCATCAATGAAGATAGAGATTCATCAGAACCAAAAGGCTACGTTATTTTTTCCGGGGTCGGGATGAATTTGAATAAATTTGTCCTGCCATGTCGATTCATGGCAGAAATATATTGGAAGTATTATATTCTTACAGAACAGCCGTCCTGTTTTGAATTAATAAGTGACGCGAAGTTAATACACAAAGAAGTTTACTTTTTATATAAAAAGTGCGTGACATATTTGTGCTGTAGTTTTATGTTATAAATTATTACACTAAATGTAAATGAAATGACTGTGGTACAAAATTAAAACATTAATATTTAAACACGCAAGCATCCACATTGAATAGAATATTTCAAAAGCGCTTTACAACATACTTCTGAAATTAATATGGAGTGGCTTTTAACAACTATATATACATATAATATACGTTGATTGTACAAAATGTACATTTGTAGGAACGCTAATGAACGTTAGACCGGAAACAGACGAGGCAACACTCTGACGTGTGTAATGAGCCTTTGATGACACTTACACACAATGTACAGTAATTGAATAGCTATCACTTTAGAAGCAGACTTTTTGAAATATAAATTTTAAATAGAATGTTCGTTATATATAGAATAAATATATATATATATATATATATATATATATATATATATATATATATACAAAATGTACATTTGTAGGTATTGTATTTATTTACATATATATAAAATGTTGCAGTTAATACTTCAACTTCAACAATACTTTCTTTACTCGAACTTCATTTGTTTTCCATTTCTTGTGAAATTTTGGATTATAAATTTATGTATGGGATGTAGTTGTAAGTGAGTGTGTATACAATATGCGTGTTCCTGTATCCGTGCATGTACATGCGTGTGCATGTATATCTACATATATTCTTCTACTTGAAAATAATATGCTATAAGTACACGTTGACAATCATGTTAACTGATGTTGGGATTTCATGGTCTACAGATCGAAAACACGTCAGAACTGTGTCATTGTTCCACTTATCAATCAAGCATAGCATAGCAAATTAGCGTGCCCTATTCAATGTTCTCTGAAAGACTACCATAATTTCAAAACTTATTTATTTGCAACTCTTTCGCTTTCCTCCTTATGAGACACCGTTGTTAATAAAGACGCTTTATTACTAAGTCTAACAAGAAGGTGCCACTATGACTTCCTTATGCTGCTATTGAACACGTCTAAAGTTCTTCAAAGTGACCGTCTATCTAAGTTTTGTTAGGTTAGCTAGGTTATATCTAAGTTTTGTTAGAGGCACTCAAAAGTTTATGTAGCTGAGGCAAGAGCTAGAAACGTATCGTTATTTATACAAAATCTTCTCGTATCTCGTCCTTCATTCATGCTTTTCTGTTTTATGTCTTTACGTTGATTTGCCGTATGCCTATTTGAAATTAATTTGATGGTGTTCTTTTTTACTCCAAAATCATTTTTGAGAAACATCCACACGCAATGTATCTCATTTACATAACCTTAATATACTACATGATTTTAATTTACTACACTATATTCCGTTTACTAAAAGAGTGAAAAATGTCAGTGGAACTGTTATTGATTTGATAAATATATATTTTTAATAGTAAATGGTGTACCATCTTGGCAATTGAATTGTGTAATAAATTATATTATCAAAGCCTAAGGTTTTCATAAAATATTATAACAAAGCTGTCATAGAGCAGACTACTGGTGCCCTTGGTATCAAATGACTTAGAAATTCTGCGTTATAAATATTATACTGATCGTGTATACGTGCTGGCTACCTATGATCATGATCTTGTTACTTAACTGAATCGTTGCGCAAATAAAATCAATACTTTAAGTGAAAAGGACCGTATACTATTGACCACGGCTGGTCAGTATTTGGATATTCATGTGCATACCATTTCAGTAGCAAGCATAAAAAAAGTCACAGTAATAAGTATCAAATAAAAAAAAGTATGAAATCGCCGACATTCTTAAGTATTTATAGAGATAGCATTACACTGCGGGTACCAAGTTTGAATATAGATCGGCGTTTAATTTAAGGATTCTTTAGAAGCGTATTAATAAAACATGAACCTCTTTGTAAAATCGATGCCACGTCACAGGTTTTTGTTTTTATGGCATGCACAGCTGTGACAGAGACGCTATGAATAATTTATTATACCCGTTATTATAATTCCGATTGACGTCTTCACAAGTGGTATTTGGGAGAATAGTAAAATGTACGTAACGATATTTAAGGTAAAATTTTGCGTAAAAAAATATAACCCATCAAATAATATTGCATTCAGTGAGTTTTAGTTAGATTCATGGTTTACAGAAAACACGAGTTATTTTATTAAAATACAAATATAGTGATTCAGGTTTATTCAGCAAGAATTCATACTTTAGGGATTCGATGAAATTATTAAAAATTAAAAATTTAAAAACTCTAATTCGATAAAATACTTTTTTACAAAATGTATTCATACTAATATATATGTATTTGAATCCCAGTGAAGTAGGAGTTGGCGAACTGTTGATTGCTTCGCATTTCCGTTGATTACTTTACAAACTTTGTACATGACTACAGTATTTCTCACTGATATCTTACTTACTGATATCATGTTGGTTCAAGTTAATGTATTGAACCCTCTTGAAATCGCACTCCAAATTGTCATGTATTTGATAGAAAGAATAGTTGAATTAACTTAATTAAATTTAATCATTTGCAATCAATTTTAGTAAAAATTGTATAAGCCGCCTGAAAAAATCTAGTATTGATTAGCGGAAAAACTTTAAGAACAAGTTTGTTCCAGTCTTACGACTCAGTTCTCGCGGCTAGGCACCCGAGCTCTAGAGGGGAGAAATGTAATTGTTTAAAGTATTCCGACGTCATAAAACCGGCTGGCGTCACACAAGCTTGTAATTTCACAAGCCCTTTATATTTTGTACATTACAAGTAATGTCTGAATGTCTGTCATTTTATGAATTCCATATTCGAATGACGTCATTCGAATATTGTTTGGGCTTATTTGTCAGTGGCAGGTACTGTTCTCAAAAAGATACCTAAATATCTGAATAAAAAAGTTGTGATAAATGTAGGAAATCTACTGTTTATAAACTAATAACTTAGTGTAAGAATGTCTCACGAGAGAAATAAATAAGAGCTTATTTGAATAAATTTCTAAATAAAATAAAAATTAAAACGAGTGTTTTATGTTAAAATAAATTTGTTTACTTAACTGTAGCAACGTATCATATTTATTTAAAGTGTGCATTTGTGTCATTTTAAAAATATGTTTGGCATGTGAACAATGTTTAAAAGACTTAGTACCTACCCGAGAAATATATACATCGATTATAAGATCATCGTCGGGTTGTTTAGATACAAATTTACTTCTTCATTTCTTTAAAAAATGATGTATTTGAAATTTAGTCCCCTAACCTAGATCAAACAATAACATTTTGTTGTCACGCTGTTGATTTATATTTTTCCGTTAGAAATTCAAACAACTGAATTCATGGGTCGTTCATGTTACAAGGACCTAAGATAAACATTTATGTTTAAAGAATTGAGTTATCGTGGTTAGAAAAGCACTATTTTAAATATTTAGAACACTGTTATATTTAGGTTACAAAAGTTTTCATTTTTATTTATTGTAGGTCTTTCAATTATTAGTGTGCAATGTAATAAGTAAGTATTAAATACGTTACGTTTTTTCATTTCATAACGTCATAAAAATTTATGTATTAAATAATTTTAGTTTGGTTTGTGTGCACTTTAAAAACTCAAAAAGTTCTGCACCTTTTGAGGTAAATTTTGACACGATACACAAAACGCTTCAAACATTGTTGTTATCAATATTTTTTTTGCGTTAGTTTTGTTTGCTTATAGCTGTGTACAAAATGTAGTAACAAGTTTTTTTTACTGCATTGTTGTGAAGATATATTATTTGCATATGAAATAAAATACTCGTTTTTACAAAATTTGAAATTTAAATAAAGAGTTTTACTATCACATTTGCACTATTTATTTATATTTTAAATGGTGTAATATTTCTGTGGGAAACAACAAAACACAACTCCTTTCTAAAAAGAGGCCTTTTCCAGCAGTGGACTATTAAAGGCTGTTGATGCTGCTGATGATGATCAATCGTTTAGTATTTGGTATATATTAATTCGTGAAATTTTCAACTGACGAAAGTATAATATGGCACTACACAATAATGAAAGGAATGAACGTCACCGTTTTTATAAAAATAACTTAGATAGCAATTTACATTGAATGGTACCTCAAATATTGTTGACTCTTTTATAATACTTGCCACAGCCAACTTGGGCACGAAATCACAAATTGTTAGCCGTTCGTTATCGATGAAATCACACCGGAAAATAAAATTTGTATAAATTACGCCGGCATCGGGGAGAAGGAAATTGGATTTAAGTTTTGTTGTAATATTTTATTTGTGACTAAAAGATAAAGGCCAAGTAATGAAATTATAGCTATATAATACTTAAGGTTTTTTTAAGTATTAAAGGGAAATCTAAACTAGTATAGTATAACTAGTGTAGTAGTACTACAATATTACTAGCTATGTGCTTATACAAATATGGTCACGTGAATTAAAGATAAGACTTGAAGTATATTCTCTAGCAACTTTTTCTTTCTTACGATCAATTTGAAAACAAAACTGCAAATTATAGCATTATGTTAACCTAGTAGTCACATGCACCCAAATGTCTACTAAGTTAAAAAACAACTATTACATGCGTCTTAAGAATTTTGAATAAGAAACCAGTCATCTCTTTGACGCAGGTTTTGAACGCGTGACCTCCTTGGAATCCTTCCAAGTAAGTTTATTACAAAGCAATAAACAACTTGTGATAGAGTATGAATTTATTATTTTATAAGATGAGAAAGTGAGACAGGGATATTTCGGGATTACATGTTGAACGTAAATAATTAAAATTATTTGATTGCTCGACGCCGCAGATGCCATTTAAAACCGCTTTTGTGAATTGCCATCATCTCGTTCAATAACAAAACAGCTTATCAAATAAGTAAGTTAATTTACTCAGCAATAATAAGAAAATCAGTTATACAGCTCGTTTAATGATAAGCGCTCGCGCATTATCGCTATTTGAACTTGTATTCTTTATTTTTTCAGTCCTTTTTATCTGTGTACCAAAATTCATCAAGATTGGTACAACGGTTTGGGCGTGACGGTAAAAATTTATTCGACAAAGTCTTAAAGTAAGGTTTGGGCGTGACAGTAAAAATATATCCACTACAGGCTTTATAAGATTGGTATGGATGCAACTTCTTTACTTAAACTTCTTCTGAAATAGTTTCCACACATTTCGAGATAAAACGGAAATAGGCGTCTTCGTATGAGTTTTAGTGCTATGGTTAAGGGTACAAACGAGCGTACAGGTTACCCGTTGGTCAGTCTCAGACTCTAGAGTCACAAACCTACCCCACAGCCGGCCGGTACCCCCAGAGTTAAATGGGGGAATTGGGCATCCGGTAACCTCACTCTTTGTGTCTAATATTATTTTCTGTAAGGCCACTACTGTATCACTCCACCATTATGGGCCGAAGCATGACTCTCTTCCACGTTCACACGTTCTTTAGTACATTTTTAAAAGTCAATATACATACCATTTACGTGCCTGAACATCTAGACACAACGCACCGTGTCCAGCCAAGTTCAAAGAAAAAGGAACTGGCGACGCAGCAACCGTGTGTAATATTACACGAACTATTTTGAGCTACTTCTGACTCCTTCACAACTCGAAAAATATTTAACCTACATATACAAATTACTTCGAACACTATAGCATGTTTTTTTTTATGTTGGTAAGCTGTAAACACCATTACACACAACAAAGAACAAACTTTTGTTTGCTTGTTAGTCAAGTAAAGCCACTCAACCGATTGATAATTTCATTATCGGATATCAAAGTTGTTAGAATATATGTATTTAACACGAAGCTTTAGACGTAAACGTTTGAACAGACATCGAGGTAGGGGTTAATTGTTTACCACCACGCATTAGATTCAATTATTAATTTGTTTGTCTATTTAATAAACTCCCCTGTTTATGGGCATGCGTATTCATTATGTGTAGATAATTTTTAGAAGTTTGTTGAACATGTCAGATTTAAGAAATTAATATAAATCTTTGTGTTATTTAGGTACTGTAATAAAACTATAGATTTAGATTTTAAAGGATCATGGAGAGTGTAAGATGACTCACCTTACAATATACAATTTCACAAAAAGCTTTGTAACGACTTGTTAAAGTCCTATCTATATCACTCGCCAAGACCTTGGTGCCAATTGTATTCTTAAAACGGTTTCATTTATTTATAAATGTGCCTAGTGTGAGTGCCCTACTCAATGTGGGTTTCATTATAATTTGAAGAATATATTCCAACTCTCTAGGAGTGGTAGGATTCTCACTCTAGGAGTGAAAAATTAAGTGATGACCATGCTTATTTAAATTTACTATGATTTAGGTTATATTTTTTTAAAAGAATGTTTTAATAGTTATTGTTATGTACGATTAGCTTCTGCGACGTATATTGGTTGTCATTAATATTCCTATATTTCTATGGTACTCGTTACTTGTTAAAATGAGCTAGCTTGAGTAGTCATTAGGTATAGTACATATTCATGACATGCAGATAAAAATGTACGTATAAGCCAAGAAATATTTAACATATGCATGACACATCAAGCCTAACGGCCGCAACAAGGACGCAGAAAAAAGGGCAGACAGTTACACATAGTAACGCAAATGCACGCCACCTTTATGTGGCAAAGCTATTCCTGTTGATATGAGTATTGCGAGGGAAAGAAATGGAGGACAATAAAATATATCATACCGCAAGGTGCTATGAAAAGCACCGTATTCGAGACCAACCCTAAGTCATTTACATACATTATGTCTTTTTTACGAGCTTGTATATTATGTAAAGCTTGAGTATATGATATGTGTGTGTGTCTTTAAAGTAAGTAATAAGATTTTTAATGCTAAAACAATATGATCACAGTACTTTAAATGTGTATTTAGTTTTCTTAGATGTTCTGTCTTATTGTAAATTACCGTTTTTCTATCAACATTTGCATGTGATAGAAATCTTCTCATTTTAGCATCGATCCCGGCAAATCGTTAAACAAGGGCAGTCTGCGATGGGGGTTTTAGTGAGAGATTTTATTTTGTCAGTCCATATAGTCGCCGAAAAAATCCTGGCCTTTCACTCTGTTTAAGGTGTCAATCTTGCGGCTATTCTTGAGCTGTGTTCACTGTTATTAAATTATCAATCAATCCTGACTGCTAAGTCAGGTTTGCTAACCACTAGACCAACCAGCCAGGGGTCGTGGGTTGGATTCCAAACAAATATTAAGTGATCAGTACAATCATTTGTTTTAAGTCTGGGTGTAAAGATTTTATCTATGTATTCTGAAATACATAAGAATGTTTATTGGCAAACATAAGCTATACAGGTACAAAGAGTATTCAATCATAAAATTGTACTCGAACCCTTCTGCCTCACAGTTTCTATACATAGTAGGGAATTAAATGACTTATTCCATACTTCGCAGAGATATTTTAGATTCCGGTGACTCAAAGGTAAATTTGCCATCCTTATAGGCTTTACAAAAACCTTGTTGAATACGGACTTGGGAAGTGTTATTAACAAGTACATTATTTACTTTTATGGGGACCCTAGACGACGAGTAGAATTCGTCATGAGAAATGTCTCAAAATTTTGCAGTTGCATTTTATTATTTTACACTACATTACATTTTTATTTAGTTTTTATTTTAGTGTTTATTTTAGTTATGATCCTCATTTCTCATCACGGAACCATAGTAAAGCGTTGCAGAGTACAGCTATCATAATTTATTCATCTATCGTTTCGTCTAACTATTTCAGTTTACCCTATAATCGTGGTGGCATCTTAAAGAAGAGCAGGTAGATGTGCCAAACTTGTTTTAATATTTATTATTTTTATCTTATTCTTAATATCTTCATTAATAAGTATAAAGTATAGGTAATATATTTGAATGTTTGCTGTGTGTGTCGGTTAGTTTTACTGTCATGCAAAAGGGAATATGTTTACACTATTTACCACTACGCGTCAATTTTAACAAAGAAATAAGGAAAAACGCACGGTCAAAGAGGGATAAGCCTCTTTGGCTTTCGACAGTTGTTACTAGATCTAAAAGCGTTTAAATAAACATACACTATTTCTGTATGAAAGTAATTTGTTTTGCTTTGTAATGTTGCAAGCAAACAAATTATTTGGTTAATGCGATCTTGATACGTACGTCTATGCAAGTAATGTAGGATCTTGCAACTAAAACTAACTCTATTACACATAATTAGGTATACTCGTAGATGAATCGCAAACTACGAAATTCACTTCGGTTTCTTTTCTTTTTTTTTGTGTATAAATAAACAGAAATATTATGTTCCTTAAACTACTACTATTTAATATGTATAAAGATCATATAAGTAAATAATTTCACTAAGGTAATCAATGCTAAATCTTTTAGTACCTAATTACTTATTTTGCTGTCGAATAAGTATGACCAATCTGAATATAATATGGTAAAAGACAAATATTGTGTGATGAGCACGATGATTTGTTCTGTCTGGGTGTAATTTATTTAGACAAATATTGTGTGATGAGCACGATGATTTGTTCTGTCTGGGTGTAATTTATTTATTTTTATTATATTTTATATTTATTATATTTTGTATGTATTACTGTATTACTATTTTAAATATAGGTATATTAATCAGCAGTCTGGCTACCATAGCACAGGCTCTGCCTAGTTTGGAATCAGACGGCCGTGTGTGAGATGTGTTAAGTAATGGTTAAATGTAATAATAATAATCATTATTATTACATTTGTTAAGTAAAAGTAGAAATGGATGACAGAGTTTTTACATCTTTTGGTTATAGTGACACCAAACACTATGGTATGTGTTATTTTAGCAAATTTCTCAGAAATGCCATCAATTTTTATTTGACATAGGATTTCGCAATCTTTTGTAAATGTACTTTGTTACTTTAAAGTAATTTCAACAGAAAAAGTTAATGCTTTGTAAAATAATCTTGAATGTTGCTGAATCTCGTTTCAAATTCTTTTAGAGACACGCAGTAGGAGAAATACAACAAGACATTGAAATGTCTTATTATTTCAGGGTTTTTTTTTATTTTCCTTATTAGCTGCAAGAATGTTGGTTTTTAATAAATTCTTTTGCACAAATGCGAGTTGTACAATGGCGGAGTTAATGCCACATGCATTTTCTTCCAGTCTACCTTAAGTAGTGGTGCTGAAATTAGTGACTGAAGATGCACTGGACACTGATGTGTAAAGTAAGAGAGAATTATTGAGAAGTTGGACACAAAATGTAATATAATATTTCTATGTATTTTTTCCAGATGCAGAGTTTAAGTACAGACAAAATTATAACATAAAAAAAATATGACCACTGATATGGAGTTGTTAAAAGTCTTGGTTATTTGTTTTTCTGAAAATAAAGGTTCAATGCGTTGAATTATTACCAATAATACAGGCAAACAAAACTAATTTTTTTAGTAAGCAACATATATTCTTGTTACTACAGTCAGGTATTTGAGTTTTATAGAACACGTGAAATTCATCAAACCTCAAAACGAAGAACTTATAAGATTAAAGATGAACATAGAAGGGATTTATATTATCAATCGATTTATAAAATAATATAATCAGTTAATTTTGCTAAAACTATAATTTGGTTAATCAAAGTATCTGGATTTATAATCATATTACATTTACTATTTAATAATGCAATAGATCAAATCTAGAATAAAACAGAAAAAATAATAACATGAAGAGATACCTCCAGGTTTAAGTAAATAATTCTGTATAATTAACTTGAAAGATATGGATAATAAGGTTAAATATTTCAGTGTATATTATAGCTTAAGTAAATATAATTTATTAGAGTGCCGGCTTAATATAAATTGGGCAAATCCTTGCACGATTTAGAAAGGGTCGAAAAGCCCCACAACGAGGCGCTTACCTCTCGAATGCATATTTAACGACTCACTCACTGTTCGCAATATTATGAACCGAAATGGCATCACATAATTGGTTAATCCTATATTTAGAACTCTTAATTCTTAAATGTGCTATAGAATGCTCAAAATGAGCATGGAAACGGGTTCTTTTTGAAAGTGCAAAGAACGGTGTAAATATTAATATTAAAACCATAAAAAAGACAATTCGTAAATGAGCCCAGCAACCCAAGACACACTCGATCGGTTAATACTTCTAGTCTATACAATTTCAACTACTGGTTATAGTGAATTGCCATTGTGAACGAGTTAGTAACATAAAATACAAAAATCCCTATGAGGCAAGAATGCCACTTCGAATATTAATTTATTGGTTTTGAGTATTTGCAACGGGGCTCCGATGGGGTGTATGTGTAAGTCATGGTCTTCTTTAAGAGAAGTTCTCTAGCCTCTGCATCCCAACTCCACTCTCACCTTTAAGCGGTGGATTATGTTAAGCAACCTACCTAAAATTGAATACAAACCTCAGTGGGAAGTAGGGTCAAAGAAACGAGAGCGTAAAGGAGGGTCTAGGGGGCGAATGTCGGCATGTAGACTTTTAAATCGTTAGTGATGGATGATCTCCTATGACTGGTAGCGGATGAGCTCTTTTGTAAGATTCAAATTCAAATTTCCAAGAATTTAACACTAAAAGTCATACAATTATACACATTCACCAACATGGCATTGGATCAGGAAATAGAACGGTTAATACGATGCGATGATACTTTACTTAATACGAGGACTTCAGTAAATGAATTCATGACAACAAGACCACTTATACAGTAATAGTTGGGGACCTTAATGCAGAAATAGGCGCTGAAAGAGATGACTTGCAAACTTTTTCCGTGGAGACATGCTGGTAAAATTTATAGAGCAAGAGATGTTCATTTTTTGAAAAGAGACCAGCTAGGAAATAGCCTTAGATATCTCCGGAAGGTAAATACAAGAATGAATGAAAGTGCTCGAGGCCTGTGTTTACAAGTAGCTCTCCGAATTCGTATACAGACACAAACTACTATGTCCTCTACAGTCTGGCTTCAGGCCTGGCCACAGCACTATTACCGCCCTCCTTAAAGTGAGTGGTGATATCCGAAAGGAGACACCAAAGTTACAGTTCTGGTCTTAGTTGATTTCTCCTACGCATTCAATACCGTCAGTCTCGAAATCCTACTATCAATCCTTACATATCTTGCGATTCCCCCAGAAGCACTGGAATGGTTCTTCACATATCTTCAAGGACGCCAGCAGTGTGTTCGTGTTCAGGACTCGTCATCGGGTTGGTGCGACCTCAGTGCTGGTGTCCTCCAAGGCGGAATTTTATCTCCTCTTTTATTTTCTATATTTATCAATCTCATGACTCAACACCTTCAGCCTCCACCTCATCACCTGTATGCTGACGATCTGCAACTGTATTCACAGGCAAGGGTTGGGGATATTACACGAGCCATCGATAACATCAACAAGGACCTTCGTCAGTGAACCCCACCAAATGCCAGGCAATCATAATAGGCAGCACAAATATGATAAGGCGATTAGATACAGCTTTAAACCCACCAGCCGTCTTCAACGGCACAGTTATACCGTGGAGTCCAGTAGTCAAGGACCTAGGCCTGCTCATCGACTCAACCCTTGATTGGCGTACTCAGGTTACTCATGTGAGTCAGAAAGTAACCGGAAACCTGCGAACGTTTTCGAAATTTCCTGCCACCTAAAACGATAATCTCTCTCATGCAGTCCCTAATTATCTATTTAATTGATTATGGCGATGTGTGTTACTTCGACCTGAATGCAGACCTCCTTAACAAGCTAGACCGTCTTCTCAATAACTGCATTCGATATATGTTAATTCTTCGAAAGTATGACCACGTCTCTGCTTTTTGTTGCCTGATCGCCTGCGCCGTAATCAGCGAGCGCTGACCTCTCTCTTTTCGTTCCTCAACTCCCCGTTCTCACCCACTTACCTTGATATCTATTTGCGTTTCCTGTCGACTAATCACGATAGAAATCTTCGCTCAACAAATAATTTGCTTCTCCTTTGTCCCTCCCACAAATCCGAGTATGTGAACTCTTCATTCTTTGTGCAAGCAGTACAACTTTGGAATGCGCTCCCACTTGAGATCAGGATGTCCACAAACCGTTTCTTATTTAAAAAGAATGTACATAACTACCTTCTTCAGCTGGCGGAATTACTTACTCAATAGTACACCTCCATATTTACAGTGTACGAATATAAAGTATATGTATTTTATGTGTATTTACGAGTATATCTATGTATGTAAATGTAAGTATGTATGTGTGTAATTGTATATGTTAGTTATAACAGCTATAGCAACTGCAATCTCAGTGCACCTACCTCACCAGATTTCTACACCCCCCAAAGGTTGGCTGGTAGAGAATGCCTTGGGCATTAAGCCCGCCGTTGTACATAAGTGCATAAACTTGTAAAAAAATAAATATTGATTACGTCTTCCGATTCGTGTCACTTTACGCATTAACTCGAGGTTATGGAGATATGCCTTAATACGAACGAAGAACATAAAAGTCAATACGGTCTAGATAACTATGAATAACGACCATTGTCCACAGCGAGTGACAAAAGAGCTAAGTCATACCAGTACTGATTTCGACCCGGAGACAATTATCTATAATGAGCAAAATGCTCGTTGTGGGGTAGCACAGGATTTAACATCTAAGTCTGCAAAAACAAATCGCCAAAAGTTTCAAACGAATACTAGAGACCTTTTAGAAGACAGAAGGACTCTAATACGCTAAGGGAAAAACGGATCAGAATATTTTAAAGATCTCTGTAAGAGAACTCGGCAGCGGGTCGAAACAGATATTGAAGCATATCCACAAAAAAATTGACGCATATAATCAATAGGTGTTTCGAAGAGCCTGAAACCGGGAAGTAAGCAAATCACAAACTCTTAAACGATGAGAAAGAAATTATAATCGAGCAAAAACACCTACTCGAAACCATCCATAAGTACTATGTAGGTACAGCTCTACACATCCAAGAATTCTAAACCAAGAGGAGTCGTGAAACGCATAATATTAAATGTTAGCTCTGAGGATATACCTAAAATAACAACGTCGTACGTCGTAACATCGTAATCGAAATAGTTAAAGATTAAGGAGACAGAGTGATTGAGATCTTTAAAATTGCTTTTAATAAATGTCTGGATGAGCAAACAATCTCTGAAATTTGAAACTGCTTTATGAAAAGGGCAACAAAGCTGACTTAAATAACTATCGCCTAATCAGTTTGCTCTCACACCTGTACAAACTGTTCACAAAGATCATAACTCTGCGCCTTACCAAAAAGTAATACTTATATCAGCCTGAGGAACAAGCCGGTTTCAGAAGCGGTTACAGAACATTCGATAACAAAATTGATAAGAATCGTCACAGCAGAGGTGACTGAATACCGTATGCCACTGTGGTGGGCTTTCATAGATTAAGGAAAACATTTCACAGCGTTGAATCATGGTCAGTCCTAGAATCGCTATGTGGCACGCAGTGGGCATATGGCACTCAAGACCGATACTTAGAGCAAGCGGTTTGTCGAGTTACGATCATGGGGTCAAAAACGTCCGCTGGGAAGACCACAGATGCGTTGGGAGGACGATATTAAGAGGACAGCTGGAAAGAAGTGGCTCCAGATAGCATAAGATCGCGATGAGTGGCGTACGTTAAAGGAGGCCTACACTCGAAGGGTAGAGACGGTCTGAAGAGAGAGAGAGAGAGAGAGAATATTAGAAACAACATCTTCAATATCTAGTGCATGCCTTTCAATCTAAATATCAATAATTAAAATCACACAACGTCTCATATATTTAATCTATTACCGGGACATGCTATTTATGTATGGCTCTAATGAGAATGAAAATATTTTTTTTAAATACATGTTGTAGCTGCTTACTGTACCCAAGAATTTCGGCCAAGACTGTATTAGTGTATGTAAAGTTACTTGGATGTTTATTTTAACTTAACCCAAAAGCTACTCCAGTTTATATATGTTAGATCAATCCTTTGGTTTAAAGAAAAGGTATTTAGACTTGAAAACAGTGATTATAACAGAGTTTCCTGCTTGTTACTTTAAACAGTGCAGTTTGAAAGATCTCATAAAAACTCTTAATTGGCAGTGGTTAGATGTTAAAGAGGTTACCACTACCACACTGTTTGAAATATTTATAACTAAGGTTATTTGATCAATTTTTTAGACTGAGATAAACGTAAGGCCTATTAAGCGTAATTTTTAGTTACTACCTATGACACTATTTGAACTAGTATCATCACTCTAATGCGTCTGAGCTTGTTCACCATTCGTTGAATAGTTTCCAGACTATTTAACAAATGGCGAGCAAGTATTCAGTATATTACGTTATCATTAACGTAAATTCACCAAAGGAAGGGAATATATTAAGCCGTAATTAAATTAGGAAATCATTTAAGTCCTCAACCATTTTAGATATTAGTATTCTTGTTTCTGGATGGATTGTACTGTCATTTAATTAATGTTATTTGAATCATTCAGTTAATGTTATTTGAATCATTTCATTCATCTCAAGAACTTCTGTTTGAACGTATTTGCTTAGGTATGTTAATACATGATTTGCATATCTAATGATTCGACCGGGTTAGACCTCATTTAACATATGCCAATTTTCAAAACTGATCATTATAAATTGGGTACACAACAGATATACCAAAAATTTTATTCCGTCAGTCACAAATACGAATTTCAAAATACCGATTTTCATAATTGCGAATGGTTCAAAATTCCGATTTATCATAAATCCTATCTTTATAATTCAAAGAAATTTAATATTCCTAACATTTATAATTACTATACTCAAAATAAAGAGTTTCAATAGATCGAATAACAAAAACTCGGAATTAACGATAATTTGAAACATCTAAAATTCACCAGTAACAGTATATATATACTGTATATACATATTATGCTAACTGAATCAGAATTAGAATAGCAATTTTAGCAATTTATTCGAAGTATTGAAAATCGGAATACCGGAATATAAATTTTCGGACCGAGAACCATCAAGAGAGATCAAGCTTTTGATTCTTTGAACGTATAAAAATCGGCAAACAAACAAATCGCATTTACGACTTTCGGTAAAATGAATTTTGTGAATTTCATTATTAGACATTATAATTCTTAGACATTATGAAATTCGGACTTTTGAAAATCAGAATATCGAAATTCGGAATAAAATATTTCGCAGTATTTGGTTGTTCCCTTATACGAGGAAATAATATTTTGTCTGCATTCAGGGGGCCTAGTATCAGTTTATTTCACGTCAACTCGATCGTCACGGTGACGTTCGACGTTGCGATTGGCCCGCATTGAAACTCTAAAAACCTACTTCTTAAAATTATACTGTGACATAAATTCTAGTATATTTATGATAGTAGGACTCATGGCGGTTGTATGATGATAACGATGATCAAAGGTGCTCTATATTATTTACTTTTCTTGTCTCAAAACATATATAAAATATATATAGCTAGTTATCAAGATAAATATATGTTGGGAAAATAACAAAAACAACAAATACTGGAAACTCTCAATATACGAGAGATTTAGGTTAAAAATAGATTCTGGTCCGTTTGTGTGGCCTTCCGAGCAGTAGCTACCCGATCCTGGGAGGCGTGGGTGGCCTGGGTGAGAGAAGTAGGGTGGTACGAAGTGGCGAAGGGTACGGGGAGCAGCCCACACACCCTACGTCACGATTTATTCTCCTGGAGATCGTTTTTACGGGAAAATATTTAATAAGGCTAGAAATAGTTTTATGAAAAATATTAGTATTTGTTATAATAGACAGTAAAAGGACAACCGGCATTTCGGATTACTCGTATATTTTTTTTGGTGTTGAGATCAATAGACAGTGATCTAATATATTTTAGTTTTCAGACTGCCCGGATACGGAATCAAATTGCATTTGAATAATTTCAAATGTATTAAATATTAAATAATAATACTAAACAGCTGCATAACCCATGTTATTTGACCAAGGTTTGGTTTAGGGACGCCTATATTACATTTTATCATATTTATGGTATTTAAAGATTAATGTGACATCTTCCATGTTCACATATTATTTAATTTGCAATTCATTTTTACTTTATTGTGAAATTGAGAACGCTAAACAAACGTTTAATGACCAACAATGGTTGTCGTTTCTGAACGGCTGTGTGTGTGAGTTGTGTTCATAAAAGTCTTTGCGGTGCAGGCATTTTATACTTTTAATGTTGGGATTTTTTTTTTGACAAAATGACAGTGATGAATGATGGTGAATAATTAATAATGTTTTTAAAGGCCCACATTGGAAAATACCATAAAAATGAAAAGAACCACTTAAAAAATCAGTTTTTGATATCGTAGTACTTTCTTCTACTAAGGAATATCATCAATTGATTTGATTAATAAAAATCTCAAACACAGTAAATTGTGGCAACTTCTCAACATAAGGTCTTTTAGAATTAGAATTAACTACATTTTATATTTGATTATTATTTATAAGTAAAGTTACAGATATATTTCGGTCTTTTCTTTGTGATACAAGACGGCCAAACAATCAAAAAGCTTATTTCTTTTAAAAACGATTATAATTTTAGGGCAATTAGATACACGAACACAAATTTTAGAACTTATATACGCTGTAAGTATTTCAACTGTTCAATTTTCTTATAAAAGATATGAAAAATCCCTCTCCTAGTCAAAATTTTAAGTCTAAACAAAAAAATTATGACTAGCCTTTAACTGTTTAAATATACTAAGTATAAATATCGGTTTATTTAATAAGTAGTAATTGTAGTATTCCATCAGCTACAACTTTTTTACATCTTTGTCTGGTACATCTATGTATGCATGATACTTCTACAAATAACGTGTGCAAACAAAGAGTTGTCTATATCTAATATCTTAAGTAATCTGTAAGTACTCAATGTATATGTGAGTGAATGTACAAAACTCTCATAATAATAGCGTTTGTGCCAAGTTTGTTAACACTAATTACTTTAGAAGACTGGCATTCTTTCACAATGTATAGTTGCAATTAAATGGTTCTAAGACATAAGACAAATTTATGACATAATGTACTCGCCACTTATTGATTAATGAACTAATTCGAGTAAATTGAAAACTACTACACAGTATGTTCGCCAACGATATATGTTTGCAATTACATTTGTAAATGTAAATTGCTTAACTTTGCAATGTGTTAACGTACTCGGTTACCACTTAGCCATGAGACGCTCGAGCCACGATATGCCCACGTAATAGATAAAACTGTTTTTTTAGGCAAAATATTCTCAAAAATGAAAATGAAAAGGCATAAGTCCTGATTTTAAAAAGAAGAGGGTGAGGACTTATGCCTTTTTATTTTCATTTTTGAGAATATTTTGCCTAAAAAAACAGAAACCTAACATGTATGTTGCATTTCCTTAGGAATTAGGAAGGAATTAGGAATTAGGAAGGAATTTTGGGAATTAGGAGGAATTTTAGACATCGTGTAGCATTTATGTATCATGTAACATTTCCTTTGCAGTTAGCATGAAATAATATTATATTGTTTATTGAAAATCAAAAGTAATTCGATCTGTTGTAGAAACAAATTACTATTTATTGAGGAAGGTTATAATTATATAACATAGAAGCTAAATAATATTACTTACGATGTAACGACTAGAACAAGTCTAAGGTGCAAATAATTTTGTAAGGCGAATGGTAAGTAGTAGCGATGTGTTCCCTAGCAGCGTATATTGAAGCTATATTCCTAAGGATAGCTTGTGTTTGCGGCTTTAGTAGGAAAACAAATAATAAATTATAAATTGTTTGTTTGCACGCTACTTTTGCTTTATAAAAAAGGAAATAACCGCTTTGTTTATAGCTTCCAGATTGTAATAACAGATAATATTGTGAGGGCTCGCTTGCAGTCCGTAAATTAGTTTGCAAAAAAATTAAAGCAGAAGTAGTATGTTTATGTGTTAATATTTGAGAGTTCTAAGCAATACATATAATATTCGCCACAGAAACGTTCTATGAAAACAGTCCGATATATATGCCGATATTTCCTAACCCCTGTCAGAATCTCTTTAGCTGTGTTTTATTTTATTTTCAACATATGCGTAATGCGATTGACTCTTGAGAAACCCTTTCAGGACTAAGTCAGACATCCCGAATATAGCCCAAGGCAACTTTTGACTTTTTATAATACTTTATCACTTCTTTAACAAAGTAGATATGTTGTCTATTTTCTGAGATTTGCTGTCTATGGAAAAATCCAGGAGGATCTTGCAGAAAGAATTCGTAGTCTATTACATGTTTGAAACAAAGAGAGGTAGATATTAGAAGTTAGCAGTAGCAAAGTAGTGTGCGCATTTTTTTTTGTCAGTTCATGTTGATTTTCTTTTCTGAAATCATTTTAAAATGACCCAAAGTGTTATAAAAAAGGTAAATGTAACCTTTTTTTATAGTTATCATCCAAAAGCACGACTTGTAGTTAATGCCAGTAAGTTTTTTTCTTATATTTTTAGCAGGCACCCGCCATCGCAGGGTGTTACTGCCTTGTCCTAATACCTTCAACATAATGAAGCCTGTGTTTAACTTAGTGACTCTTGCATACCAATTCTCGCTTCCTCTGACACTATCATGCCACATACTAGTCCTTTCTATCATTCTTTGCCTTACATTGCCAATATGGACGGGGTTCCCATCTACATCTAATCATATAAAATCTTTATTATCTAACTGCACTTTCTTTTATTTTTATTTATTTCCTAGCCAGGGTGAAGTTTAATAAGGACTACATATTTTTATTATATTAACTTAGCTTTAGCTTACACACTATTTACCACATACCTATTACCTACCACATTTAGCCTTAATCTGTCTTAAATTATACATCATTAATTCTAACTTAGCATATCTTAATGTGTGGGTACAAATTATCTTAGACTACTGCTTATTCTATTCAATCTAGTCTATTTATCTACTCTAGCTGTATAGTTATGCTGTACAGTAATATTTACAGCATATTATGACAGCATATTCACTTTTGCGTTATGTTTCTTTTTGTTATATTTTTTTTTGCCATTTTAGTGTCCAGCAACCTGTTCCTATCCTTGCTTGACATAATTGTTGCCATATTTTTGGCTTTCATTCTGAAGCCCAGCAGTTGCTGGACACTAAATCACTCCTTTCAATGGATGGGGCACTCAAACAAAATGTGTTATACCGTCTCGCTTATTTGTGGGTCACAAGCACACCTTCCTCTCTTTGCAATTAAAACGATTTAGGTACTCCAAGAATCCATCGTGTCCTGTCATGACTTGCGTCTTTAAGCTTGTGGACGCGATTTTTCTTATGACGCTATACGCGAGGTTTGCGTCTTTTAAGAACATTTTCGTCGTCGATGCTGTTATCCCATTTGCGTACCGTTGGTTCCAAATTGGTTGTAAATTACAATGACACAGATGTTTGTGACAATACCAGTAGGTTAGGTCGTTGTTTATATTTGTTGCCCCTAAAGAAATCAACTGTTGCTGAATCGACAATCATTGTAATAGGTAAATCCTGCGGGAACAAACCTAGGAGTAGACCAAAGCACTAAACCCTTTAGGCACTGCTTTCTCTGATCCGTTAGTAACCTATGAATGTAAATCATTCATAGGTTACTAACGGATAAATGGTAAAGAAAAAATGTTAATGCATCGAAATTCATGTTATGTATGATAAGTTTATAATCTCAACATTAAGATTGTATAAAACTCTTATAACTCCCACATTTTCACTAGAGTAAAATATTATATGATTAATATAGTAATTGAACAGTAATTTTTGCCAATACAGTTGTTTTGTTATAAATGACAATGAGCTCTCTGACACGTATTACCACAAAGTTTTGAAGGCAATTTAGAGTGTTTTTAGTTAATAAATACATACAAATAATCACGTATTTAATTCTTAGAGGGGTAGACAGACGTATATTTGAGATAATGAGTATAATTGTTATTGACAAAGGTGTTAATCTTGACAAGGGTGGACAGGGTTAACTCAATGTGTGACCGCAAGCTTGTCTAGAGATGTGTAATTATAACCGTTATTGTGACCCTCACGTAATCTTGTCTTATTAGGCTTATCGACTAACCTGTTTATCATACAAATATACATATTTTCATGTGTTAAAAATTTGTACATAGAAGAAACAGGTAGAATAATTTCAAGAGAAGAGAAAGAGAGAAGAGAAGCAGTTAAATAATTGGCAATTCTCATCTCAAATCATACTTTATTTTATTTAATATTATTAGTCTAGTCATTTAAGCTTAAATTAGGTAAGAATCTCGGAATTCGAGATACCCAGCTGTAAGTATGTAAATACTTGTATATTGACGCCCTAAAAGTTGTCTCAAAACCTACATATGGTAGGGTGTAAGCAACTATTAAATTTCAAGGTCAAAAGTCACAAAAATCGGTTTATTGCGCTTTTTTTGAAATTATCTCATTTCCTATGGGTTTCTGCTATTTGTATTCATTAGCAATATTGTAGAATACAAAATTCTCTACAAATTTTGACTAAAAAAATTTTTTATACGGTGAACCGTTTTCGAGATAGAGGGCGGAGAGCGCGCGGTCACAGCATCACTTCAGGTCAACCGGTGCCTCCGGTCGAAAACGCGCCATATATAGTTGATGAACTATCGATAAATCAATAATTATAAATAAAAATTGTTAGAATTCCGAGGTGAACTTACTATAATGACTGGACTATATTGATAAATCAGGGATACTATTTACAGTTAATATGTAATGAATGAATGAATTTTAATATAATGTACAATTTAATGCAAATTATGTATGGTATATCCTACTAAAAACAATTTTCATATAAAATATTGCCACGACGAGACTATATGTCTCGCACTTTTTTTTTTCCGTGTGGAAATCCCCTCGGATACCACCTATATGTCTCGTACTGTCAAAAAGTTATCAGATCTCATGTAGAAAGCCAAACTTTTAACTCTACACGCCCTAACTCTACAAGGCCTAACTCGACAGTCTCTACATATTAGTTAAAATATCATCATCTGCCTACCCTTTTCCCAATTTTATTTGGGGTCGGCGCAGTATGTATGATTTTTCCATTCTACTCTGTCATGCGTCATCTCACTGTTACTCCCTTCCTAGCCATATCCTCCCTGATGCAGTCCATCCACCTCTTCTTCGGTCTGCCTCTTCTCTTGTACCCTTTAACTCTCATACCTAAAACTTTCTTCGTCACATTTTCCTCATCCCTCCGCATGACATGTCCATACCAAGATAACCTATTACTTCTTAACTTTTCATCCAGTGGCGCTACTTTCAGACTCCCTCGTATATACTCATTCCTAACCTTGTCCATCTGAGTCACACCACACATCCATCTCAGCATTCGCATTTCGGCTACGTTCAGGCGTCTCTCATCCGTTTTCTTAATGGGCCAACTTTCAGAGCCATACAGGACGGCAGGTCTGATAATAGTTTTATAAATTTGTCCCTTCAGTGTTAAGGAGAAACTGGGGTCACAAGTTGATCCCGTTACCTGCCGCCACTTCATCCATCCCGTATTGATTCGATGCTGTACAGTTCGATCAATCTCACCATCACATTGTAAGAGGGAGCGCCGAGGTACTTGAAATTGGAGAAATCGCCGAAATCGCAGAACATGTACTCAGTTTTGGTTCTGCTGATTTTCAAGCCAACATTCTCCAGCCTTTGCTGCCATTTTTTCAGTCTGCTCTGGACCTCAACCCCATCTTCACCGACCAACACAATGTCATCTGCAAATAGCATGCACCAAGGTGCCTCCTCCTGTATTTCCGATGTCAGAGCATCCTTTATCAACAGGAAGAGGTATGGGCTCTATTAGTTAATAAGTGAGTATATACTCGTATATATATTAGTTAAAATATGTGGCAGGTTAAAAAATGTCGGAAAAAGTTGTTAGACAGTGCTCTTGTGCATCGCTTGGCTCGTCTTGGCGGTGGCACTACCGTGCCACCAGATATTATAAGCCGTGATCTATTTTCAAAATTTTGGTTTTGCCATCTACAGTCACATATTATACAAACAGCGTCCCTATTAGATAACTTAAAAGTTACAGAGGTAAAAAATAGCAATAGTCTGTAAACACGGCTTATGAAAGCCCGAAGAAACGCTGAGAAACGACCTAAGACGCCTTTCTAATTTATCAAAAACTGATATGCTCCTGTAGCTCGTCAATCCATTTTTCATGATAATTTCATTGTGAAATAATCACACATATTTAAAATATATTGTATTTAAACAATATCAAGCTAAGTCATAAAAACACTTTAAAATTTAAAAGTTTTATTACCATTTAATTTAAAGAATAAGGTGCATTATTCATAGAAATCTCTAGAGCAAGCTCGCGACGAACAATCTTTGAACCCGAACCAGTAATTAGTCAACCAGTAATGTGTTCTATGAATTTCAGCAAACTTTGGTACTTAAACTAACCGTAGTTAATTTTCCCATTCCATATCTATTATTTCAGTTATCCCTGAACACGGATTAAGTTGAATGTAAATAGTCCGGATAGCATCGATCCGGATTGAATTGCTCTCCTTGACAAAAATAAAGCACACACGATTAATTTACAACTACAGTGGTGTATACAAGCTTACAAAAAAGTAAAATATGTACTCATTTTTAAAGTAGGTAACATATTATTATGTTTCTTTGCGTCAAAGATGAGTGCACATTACGTTTCATAACTATCTGGTAGAACATTTATCCACTTCATAACATGCCTACTTATTAACTGTAAAATATAGGAATATATCAAAGTGAAAAGGATAGTAATAAGGTAAGGTAGAGGAAGTAAAGAAATATATGTGGACTGGGGAGTGTCAGCAATACGTGGAGTCCGATTCCTCTTGCATTAATTAACCGGTTACTTGAAGCAAACCTAAGTTTAATCTAACTTGTGTCCTTGTCTCCCGCTTTGCTAAGAAACGAAGTGGATTTATTATATTTCCAACTCTTCCCATTTACTTCTGATTAATTTCGCTGCGGGTTGCAAGACTGTATAACTTTTCCTGATACTTGCCGAGTGTCATTACTCAACGTGTTTGTCGGTCACTGCTGTTGATTTTGGTATACAGGAGTTACAGTAGTAGGCGTATGGGAGGGATTAGTTATTGAAATAATCTCTCTTATTGATCTTTATTGTTAATATTTTACAAGATATTAGGAAATAAATTCATTTTTCTAAATTACATATTATATATTTTTCTAAATTAATTTAATTAAAATTCCACTGCTGGATATAGGCGTCTCTCTCCTCAGATAGGAGATTTTGGCCTACTAAACCATGCTGACCAAACGGGTTGGAGCAGTGTTTATGTCAAGTTTTATTTCTCTTAGTGCTGTTGTCCTGCGTAATTGCTCCCTTAATCGGTTTTTAGGACACCTACGGGAGGAATGAGGGTGGTGATACTCCGTATTCTAAATCCGTCACCACACGGAGATATACATTCGTATATTTATGCAATTCTATATGAAGGATGTGATTAATACGCATGGCAATAAATATTAATATTATGTGGCATCACATGAACTTTACTGTAATAAATTGCTTTAATTTTTAATGTTTGATGTGGAAATAAAAGCTTTTTTTTTTGACTACAGAAATATGATTAATGATTTTGGATTTTAATGTTTATTCTTAAATAACTGACATATTCTTACGCTCAATGATAAACCAGCTTTATTTTTATCATATTTACATTCATATTGTCTCTTCGTTTTATGTTAAATTTTGAAGGAATATAAACAGTGAACAGGAATAGTGTATTCCACAACACGAGATAGCTCCAGTGACATATCATCTTTCAATTGTTTATTACTCTAAGTTTAAATTTAAATATTATTTATTCAAAATACTGTTAAATATAATTATTCTTAACTATAGCTTATTTACTGCTGCTGATTTGACTTATAAAAATGCAGTAGAAACCAAGATGTTCCAGTTTCATAGTATATACGAATGGTTTTTAAGTAGTACAGTTAACTAAAAATAACATCATATATACATACATATGTATGCATATGTTTTTCTAAAAGCCATGTTTAAGATTAATTTTATAAATGGTTTTGAAAAGAAAGAAAATAAAATTAAAAGTTACCCTTACAGAAATGTTTAAGATTGTAGTCTAAGAACAAAGAAGATGTTGGCCAAGAAGGTATTGTAACAAATATTATCACGATTATGCACGTTTATACACGTAATAAGAATAAGTCTATTATCAATTTAGTACTTGGGTTCATTTTTAACATTCTTATTTTTATTTTTTGTAATCGCTCCCATACCCACCATTGTACTGCACTGTACTCATGTACACAAAAATCCACAATAGTGACCCACGACCACACCGAGCTATGACCCTCGGGAAGTACCAGGAAAAAGTTAATTAAACTGTCTTTGAACCCGCAACGATATAAGCAGAAGAAAATTGGAGAAGTTGGATATAAAACAAATAATTTTCATCATCTGACTGCCCTGGACTGAGTCTGTTTGTGGTAAACGCAGTCTTTAACATTACAAAAAGCCTTGGCTGGTGCTTTCTATGGTCGGCCGCCTGCCTTGCGCCAACTCTTCCTGGGATTGTCGGTAGTCTCTTTCAGAAAGGACAAAGGCAGAAGCTAAATTTTACTCAGGCTAACTCGGGCACTAAGGTTAGGGAAATTGCAAGTCCCGGATAGGGAAGTAGACTTTGCTCATGGACCCGCTTTTCGGCTTTTTGGAGTAGTCACTAGGGCAAGGATATCACCTGGTAATTATATGGTTTCTTCAACGCTTTTAATGGTCTCATTGCTGGATATAGGCCTCCTCCTTATAAAGGAGGTTTCGGCTACCTATACCACCCTGGCCAGACGGGTTGGTAAAGGGTTTGTTTTAGTTTTCCGTCTCTTTGTATTGGTATTGTCCTTCGTAGTTTGCTACCTGAGTCGGCTCTTAAGGCAGCCACGGGGTGAATAGGGGTGGTGACACTCCGTATTCTTAATCCGTCACCACACGGCAGTCCTGGTTAATTATCTTGTTTAGTCATTAAAATTTGTAATACAAAAGTCAGTAACAAAGGTAAAATAGTTTAGCCTGTCGTGTTCTAGACACGTTTCTGCATAAACCTTCTATGTTATTCAATTCACCGCAACATCATACATACCTCATCTTTAAAGTTGCTACTCTTGTTTTAATAAATGAAAACGATGCATCTTTTATGAATTTCTGAGTAAACAATCTGTGTGAGTGGCAGGGGCTTATGCATAAGTACGTGACCTTCAAGAAAATGAGGTTCTCAATTTATCCCCCGCATTTATACTTATTTATACTTCATAAAGTATGAATTCGGCTAATTAGAAACGCCACATGTACTATTAGTTATTGTTTGTACTTAATAACAATAAAATTAATGCTCTCATCTATATACATATTTGTATATCAATAGTTAGGTACAAACAGAAAAGAAACAGTTCCATTCCTTTTTCTACTCTACTTGCTTACATTTTTTTTGCATTAGTAAATGACAAGAAACATTGTCAGTTTTTGGTGTCCAATTAAAAAATAAGTAAAAATGATAAAGATGTACCTACGATCAGCTTTAATGTTATAAATAACTTCCTAGTCTAAATTAATTGTACTAACATATTTGCAAACGTGATGACAAACAAACACTAACTTAATACTTTAAATTGTACCTATAACAACATCTGCATATAAGCTTTTGTCTCTATTAAAAATACGATACACCTAAGTATCTACCTTAAGAAACGTGTTATAGATGTGGACTCTTTTTAATCCTTTGATACAATACGACATTTAAGGTACTAGTAAAATGAAGACTAGTTATGTAAAACAGCAGTAAACCTGTTAAGTCAGGGGTCACGGTGTTTCATATATGTATTCATAATACGTATTATGTGTTGTCAGTGGATGTCATCTTACCAAGGGTGATGATGGCTGTTTGGTTGGATTTTAAACATCGAAGCTCTCGGATCTCCCAAATCTTTCTGCACTAATCAAATAAAATTAAGTATTCGGATTCTTTGTTTAAAAAAAATACTCCGGATATAAAAATCTGTCACGCCATTATAACATGTTACATACCCGTTTTATACAAAAGAAGAAAAACATTGCTAAAATAAGCAGAAGTACTCAAAATAACAAGGTCTTACGGATCCTAAGGGAAATGAAATCGATCTCGCGAAGCTCGGAAGGTAACTTCATTTAAGATCAATCTACAAAATCTACGTATAACTACTATTATTTTGGCTTCCATTTCAATTCTTACAATATTTTTTCCTTTCGTGTAATAACTTATACATGAGGTTGTCATAGGTTTAGTATAACCTGGTCGAAACGTCCTGTAATTCAAAAGTATACGTATTGATCTTGTTTATTCCCGTATAAATATAAATAATTAAACATCATGGAATTCGAAACTTTTGAAGTTCGTATCTTTTTTTCTTAAATAAATCATTTCTGCAATTTAAGATGCAACAATCATAATAATAACTTCACACATCTCATACACGGCAGTCTGATCTCAAACTAGGTGTTTAATAAAAACGGCGTGAGGGGTCTATGGTCCCGGTCGGAACGAAGTTCCTTTCGAAGAAAAATTATCGAGTAGACTCAGCTCAGCAGCCTACGCAGTAAAAAAAAAATCGAGACTTGACTGATGTTCATACAGCACGACTTGTTTACTTCAGTTATTAGCAAAATGTCGTATGGTATTCTACTGTGAGGAATGCTGCCGACATTCAAACTATTTTTGTGCTACAGAAGTGTTAATGTTGTGGTATATTTAATAATTCCATTGTATCTATCTGTTAGATAAAAAGAGTAGCCGTGAGTTTATTAGCCCTTTCTTTTCATAAGGCTCAACCCCATGGAAACGGGTCGTTGTAGATCGGCATAGGCATATATGTAATAGATTTTTGATAGGTATAATTTTATAAATCAAAAAGTGAACAATACTTTCATTTGTTATGATATTTTCTCAAAATACTCTCCATCACTCTCTATATAAATTCCGTCCGCCTTAACCAGTCTTGGAAACCCTTATTTCAGTCTTCCTACGGGTACAAAATGGCTGATTCGCAGGCAGCCACTGCAAACTTAAAAGTAAGCAAAGTTTAAGCTTAAAAAAAATTGAGTTTTAATTATATATGACACAAATGTGTTCCATTTTCGAATTTCAAGCATCTCTAAACTTAGAGAGGTAGTGACTTACGTAAAAGACGATTTTAACCAAATTTTTGTGACGTAAAGATTTGAGTTTTCGCTTTTTGGTAGACGTTGACAAGACTATACAGGACATCTTTATATGCAGTATACAGGACATCTTTATATGCAATATAATATAATATAGGCCCGCTCCATTCCTGCCGGCCGTTTCCACCCGGGATGAACGTTACATTATATGCACAACGTATCTAACGTATTTAATTTGATAAGGAATAATAATATATTGTTTAAAATAGCTTCGTAAGTAACCCATTTTTTTTAATTTTTTAAAAGACAAAAATGGTTACTGCTGTTTATCGTTAGGAGATAGACATATACCATCGTCGATTTATTTGTAGACCTTTTTAAGATATACAATTCCAAAGTACATTATTTTGGTCTATCTCGTAAGCTTTAGCCAGCGTTTCCATGTAAGCGCACAAAAACATGTTCTTTACGACAAATCTTTAAAATTCTCGAACTTTCTCTTCTATAATATGCATGTATTATACATATAAATCTTTCTCTTGAACCACTCTCTCTATTAGTGACATTTGCATTAATATCCGTAGCTTAGTTTAAAAGATCAAAGCAAGCTAAGATCTAAGCTAGCAAGAAGTGTCGGAAAAAAGTCATTTTTCGGCCTCGCTTCCATCCGTTCAGAACGCGCGATAAGGAACTTCGTTCCAACATACTTATATATTTCTAAATAAATACATATTATAGATAAAACACCCCGACATAACATACCCAATGATCGTGCTCATCATCTATTATAATCTTTATTAGTCCACTGTTGGACAAGGGCCTCTCCTTACAAAGTCAAGTATCACACAATTTTTAGAACAAGACCTATGCAGGCAGGGTCACTTACCATTAGTCAATATTTTGTTTAGCCCCTCTTAGAATAAATTCTAATAAAATAATTTTCCCATTAAAACTTGTTCATCATAGTATTCGCAGTGCTTCTTGATATGCATCTTAGCTCGCTCTAATTTTAAAATTTCATAGTATGCCAACATGGATTTAAATGTAATTCTTCACAAGGAATATTGTAATATTGCAAGGAAAACTTGTTGGCGAGGAAGCTATGTTTCTTTTAATGTAAAATGTCGAGGGCGTTAAGTTCGCCTTATGCAAGACAGACACTTAATTGTAAGAAGCGAAAAAAGTAACAATAATGAATATAAATATATTATTTGAGATTGATGATCAAATAAACATTTCTTTTTGGAAAGGCTAATTTTGTCCTCATTCCTAAGAAAAGTGAATAAGTAGATCCCAGGGACACTAGACCGTTAGCCCTTACCAATACATTTCCAAAATATTTTTCTCCTGTCTTCAATTAAAAATCATACAGTTTATATCCAACTATAATTACCAGAAAGGGTTCATGAATGGAATCTCTGGATGTCTGGAACATAACTTATTAAAGATGCTAAGTCTCAAAGATGCTAAGAAGAATGAAAGGCAAATTACAGGCTGTGGGTTTGGGTGTTCCAAGATGAGCCGAACCCCACAAAAGTCATCCGTTCAAAAAGCACTTTGAAGCAAATGGTAGCTTGTTTTTTTTGGTATAAATGGACATGTATCTACAGTGCCACTAGAGGATCGTAAAATGGTTAATTCTGAATGGTACACGACCATTTGTTTGCCAGAAGTCTTTGAAGAAATAAGAAATAATAACCGACAACGCAGAATCCTTCTTCATCATGACAATGCTAGCTGCAACACATCGGCCGAAATAACTCAGTATTTGGAAGATCAAAAGATGAAATAACGGGTCATTGGCCTTAGAGCCCTGACTTGGCCTACAACGACTTCTATTTATTTCCAACCGTGAAGAATAAATTACGTGGTTACCATTTTTCGAGCCGTGAAGAGGCTGTTGATGCGTTCAAAATGCACGTTTTGGAGATACTACAATCAGAATGGAAAAAGTGATTCGAAAATTTGTTCCGAATATTTTGAAAAGCAATAAAACTATAATAAATGCTATATTATGTTTGTTTCACTTTGTAATTCCGGATACATAAATAGCAGCCCTCATATTTGTTGTAGTAAAGTTTATATACGTTGCCCTTATTGATTATTAAAATTTTGATGGATCCTGGGAAAAAAGAAAGCGTTTTTAATAATATAATACTTTGTGTGATGATAAACAATTTCGTTACAAGTTATTAGCAAATGTGACTTGTTGAAATTTAATACTCGATTCTTAATTGATTCAATTTTATATGAAAGTAACACGAATAATAATGATAATGTTTTATTATATTTACACAACGCCAACTAGTCCCAAACTGAGAGCTCAGAGCTTGTATTATGGGTACTAGACAACTGATATAAATATATATACTATTTTTATTTTTTTAAATACATACATATTATGCATAGAAACACCCAGACAAAATTTAAAAATTAAATGTAAATGTACACAAATGTTTGAATAGAGCGGGAATCGAACCTGCTACCTTTCGAGCAGTAGTCTGTTACACAAAACATTACACTATTGTTCACCGTCACTATCATCGTCAATAAGGTTGTCTTATTATCTGACAGACAAGCGATGACATGAAAAGAATGACACAAATGTTGTCTAATAGCTTGTAATTCTTATCTAACGTGTTACTAACTGTATAGCTGCATCTCACTTCCGCATGTTTACAGTGAACTTAGCTATGAAAGACCATCAAGTAACTATCTGACGGTTAATACCCGATAGAAAAACAGAAAAAGTGTATTCGCTTGATAAACAGTGCGATAAATTTTTTTCCAAGTTAGTTGTCTGACAGTATAACTGAGGATCGAAAAACCGGCCCTTAGTAGTTTATTTCAAAATATATAAGGAACTACAAGTTTTCGGCACAAATTACATACTAGAAGCGTTCTCTCGTGGAATGTAGCTTTACTGCACATGACAGCTAGCGAGTTGTACATAATTCAGAGAAGGTTGTGACGAGAATGTTACATAAAGTTGGTTTGTGTGCGTCATCATAGTATTCATTGATTGAATAGATACGCCAACGCCGATGATTTACGTAATAATATAAAATTTATATCTATTATATCAACCTCAATGTGGTCGAATCTCGTTAAATTATGCAATTCAAGCAAATTAGTTAAATAATACTAATTTACCTCGATAGGCGTTTTAAATTACACAAGTGAATGAAAAAAGAAGAAGGTTGAAGATTTTGGTTTACGAGTTTTACATTTGGTCCTGGCGTACAGTATGTAGGTGAATATTGACGAATTTTTAATCCATAATCAACTGCCAGCTCCTCCGGTACTTAAATGATTACCAGCTACTCAATGACCGACAATATGGCTTTCGATGGGGTCGCTGGTGCATGCTCCGACTTGAATCCGTCAATGCTGGTGCCCCGCAAGGCTGTGTGCACATCATCATCACCCACACTGTTTTTTCTGCATAGCAATGACATGTTGCAAACTAGTAGCACCCATTGCTATGCAGATGACAATACGGGAGACGCCCTTTACACCGGTCGCACCATTATTTCTCGGGAAAACGTCAACGAGAGTCGAAACAAACTTGTGTCTGAAATGGAAACTTCCTTAGCGGAGGTTTCAGATAGGGGCCAGGGCCATAAACAAGACACAGGTTTATGCGTTCACCGCAAAGAAGTACCATTTGTCGAATTACCTCGGTTTGAGAGCACCTCCCTAATTGCCTCAATCAGTATCGGAATCCTAGTCATCGACATATACCGAATAGCGAAGTCCAGTTTAGGGCTACTTAGAGGGTGAGGTCAAAGTTCAGTGTGCTGAACAGATCGAGGCAGTATTTCACTCCGGCCCACCGCCTTCAGCTTTATAAGGCGCAAGTCCGGCCGCATATGGAATATCGTTCTCATCTCTATGCAAGGGCACCTCAGTACCAACTTATCCCTCTGGACAAACATCTCCGATCGGTTCGATCCCTTGGCGTTACGTAGAAATGTGGCTTCACACTGCACTCCCTATCGCATATATCATGGAGAGTGTTCCGAGGAATTGTTCGGATTATATAGGATAGGAAAATTTTCATCACCTGGATAGTTGGCGCTGCACTACTGTGCGCTTTTCGAGACACTTTTTGCCTCGAACAACCAATCTGTGGAACAGGTTATCGTCTGTGATATTTCCAGACCGATACGACCTTCAAGAAAAGAGCATACTCCTTCCTAAAAGGCCGGCAACACGTTTGTGACTCCCGAGTTGCAGACGTTCATGGACGGCGATGGTCACTTTCCATCAGGTGACCCGTCTGCTTGTCTGCCCCCTCCAGCATAAAAAGAAACCCTGTGAATGTTTGTGAATGTGGGTCTTTTTAAATTCTTGTAAACCCCTTCAGTTATTTTTTTATGTTAGTAGGCATTTCGCTTATCGATAGTTTAATATGTGCTCAAAATCGCAGTTTAGAAGTCTGACAACTTATCCATTACACTACTGCCTATTTTTTAATTGAAATAGTATCCTTTATAAGTGATAATGTAACCATTGAAATAAAATGTAAGTCATTTTCTAATATAGCATATCTTGTTCTGGTTTTTTTCGTGTTTCGAAATAAATTCTTAGGCAACCGTAATAATTGAGCAATTACGTTATAGACATTTCCTACGTTTTCTAATAAGGCTAATCGCTAGTTGTTATTTAACATTGAATTACTATTTTAGGATAAAAAAGTGAAGTAAAAACATAAATAAGAAGTAAAATTGATTCAGCGATCTATTCACACTGAATTTTGCATCCAAAATAAACTCCAAAAACAATTTAAAATATTAATGTCGATTAAAATAAGATACGAAATTTCTCTCTGATGTTAACAGAATAACTCGTAATTGAGTTTTCTTTTATTACAGGAATTTTCGAAGGAGTACAGCGTCATGCCACCTAAGTAAGCTGAACGTAATTTACAAAAAAGTATTATATGCATTTTTAATATTCTTATTATTTCGCATAAGCAAAGTAGCATTATTACTTTATTTTTGCCATAAACACAGCTTCAAAGTTTAACTAAAATGCTTATTTCTAGTAAATGTAAGTGTAATGTGTGCACACACTTTTATCAAGAACAATTTTCAGTGAAATATCTTATAAAATAACAGTTATAAATATAAGAAAACCATCGAGACAGCGCATCTACAAATGTAAATGTTACATAGTTTATATTCTTTCTTCATAAACTAAAGGTCCTTAAACTACTCTTATTTAAGTAAGTCCTCACAAGAAGTCCTATCAAACTCCCAGCTAGCTGAACGTTTGATAGGATCTCCTATGTAACATAAATATTCTTCAAAATAGAGGTCTTTATGAGTCTGAGGCTAGTTTAAGTAGAGCCTGAATTTAAAAATCCGCCCTGAGAAGACTGAAAATGGATAAATCGGTACATCAAGAGATATAATTGTTAACAATTATTTCATTTCATAATTATAGTCATTATATTTTCACGGACTCGAACTGATGTATACATTACTTCTAGAGCTAAATAGTATCTTCTACATGGAGAAAATGTCAAACCGCAATCGAAGTTTTTCAGTGGTTTTCAATATTATTCAAAGATGCAGAAATACTCGCTGCTTATCATGAGGATTTCGAAAAGTAAATAACTTTAAATAAATTTTAAATGGTAGTGGTGATTTTATTTATAAATGCATTCATGGGTTTTAAAAAGGCTTGTATTTATTTTTGAAGCTTACGCCATAATGTTACAACATTTATTTTTATTTTACTCTAGTTACGTATTCCCTTGTTGGGAACCATTTTAGTATAATACTATATAGAAACATAACCAATATTTAAATACAACAATAAGAGGTTTATCACTAACGGGTGAACTGTCACACGCTATCTTTGGCATTGATATTATCTGTGATTTAGGTTAGTGTACTAATCTATTTTTAATCTACGACTATACATTATATTATGTACATTAATATCCCTACTTATACATATTTAAAAAATAGACAAGCATAGAAACACAGTCGTCAGTTTGGTTAGCATTAACTTTGGCCCAAAGTACCACTTGTTTTACTTTAGTTCTTTTAAATAAAAGTAGCATTAAGGCCGATGTCAACTCCGGTAAAAATCAACACCTATAATTCACTTTATTCCACATATACATTTCTTTCCTAATATAGTTTTAAGTAGATTAGAATATTCCGTGCCGCCGATCATTAACCTTCATGCAACTTTTATCACTTCACATTTCTATTTGGCGTTATTCGGTTTTAAATAGTAAAAATGTGCGAAGGAAGCGGAACGGGCACCGCGGGCCGAGAGATATCGGCTTGAATTTATTAGCGCTATTTATCGTCGGATACAAATCTGTCTTGGGCTTAGGTGAGTATTGGACTTAGCTTTTTCTAATTTATTTCTGTCTGTAAAGTATTGGATATGTGCGTAAACTGCTAGCATTTACTATTTATTTTATTTAACTAAAATATGCACAAATAACAAAATCGCAATCCCTTAATGTAGAAGCACGATATATTGTTTATTATGTTTATTAATATTACATTAACCATCTCAGGATAAAACATTCCACGAGAACACTCCACGCATTAGTCCGTTCGTCCTGTTACAGTTTTACTAAATCTATTCCGTAAAAATAAAGATAGATATAAAACGTTTTAAATGCAAAAATAAAAGTAATCATCATCATAATACAATCTACTTCATTTCGTTTGCAACGTGTATCTAAAACTTCATTACATTGGTTAAAATTTATATATTTCATCAATAGATAAAAGGTATGATAGCGCATAAAAGACGAACAAACAAACATTGATCTCAATATGAGAAGAATAATAGATTGATTAAATCTGTGCTTGTCATGTTAGTCAGTAGTAATAAAGCTGCCTTTATAAATATATTAACCGTAAATAGTGAACATTAACGATTGGTCCTTTACTATCTATATAAAGCTGCGTTCATACATGAATCGTATGAAAACGTTAATAATTAAACGATGAGCTTCAATACTATCAGATTATATCAGAATAAGACTATCTACCGGTTGAGATTGATAATTTCTCACTTCACCTATAACGGATTTCTGTTATTATTATTAATACCATTCTTACAGTGCTTCTGCAGTAACTTTATTACTCTTTTACTCTGTCTTAAATCCACGGAGATATAAATTTATAAGTGATTATAAAACCGTCAACACTACTTATACAACAGTCAAACAATCAGTCTATTTATTTGGAAGATTTGATGCACCAATAATCTTAAAAAATCGGTAAAATGATTTATCACTCTGAATATTAATTGTGTAATTATTTTCGCGCTTTCAGTGAGATAAATACCTAATCAATACTTATTACAATAGCTGAATTATGTTCACGTGATGAAGTACCGATGAATGCACAGCGATAATTTGGTATGAATATATTTTAGAGGGTTGAACAGATAAATTAATTGTACGCAACAGCTACATTAAAATCAGCGACCTAAATAATGCTGATGTATTGTCGTCATTTGCCGATCGGTTATGCACCGAAGTACAACTAAGGTACCAGCAAATACTTTAGTTGTACCAGCAAGTTGTACCAGAGTTAGTTAGTTAGTTGTACCAGAATGCAACATGGAAAATCGCCTGGAGCATAGAACATTTTAAGCATGCAGGGGTGCACCTGCCTAAAGTACACTCTCTGTTTTATACTCTATGCCTCGGTCTCTCTTATTTACCCGAACCCCTTAAGCGGATGATAGTGGTACCTATTGTTAAAAACAAGACGGGTGACACGTCCGATGTAAGTAACTATAGAACAACCTCGCTCACCATCACCACGGGTAAGGTGCTTGACGGTGTGTTGAATGGCTACCTTTCAGATCACGTTGGATTACACGATGCCCAGTTTAGGTTCAGAGGGAGCCTGTACACGGAGAGTGCCATACTTAGTCTGAAACACACAGTCAAGTACCATTACTCGAGGAGGACGCTGGGCCACGCGTATTTCCTCGACTTGACGAAAGCTTTCGAGCTTTTTGCCTATGATGTACTGTGGGACAAGTTAACAGACACGGGTGTGAGATGGGTCGGTACTCTGTCGGATGAGTACAGAATGGAGTATTGTATAAGGCAGGGGCAGGCAGCTCACCTCTATTGTTTAATTTGTATATGAACCAGCTTGTCGACCGACTGAGCAGCACACATGTCGGCTGTCACATTGACGGCACTTGTGTCAATAATTTAAGTTACGCGCACGACATGGCGCTGCTCAGTCCTTCGATAGGTAGGCTGAGAGAGCTACTATTGATCTGAGAGACGTATGCGGAGATGCACGACCTTAAATACATTTCTAAAAAGAGCGTGATCTAAGTATTCAAAACGCAAAACCAACAGCCCGACGTGTATCTCCGTTATATCTCAATGGCGTAGTACTAAAATATATTGAGAAGTTTAGGTATTTAGGCCACATTGTCACCAGTGACCTACGTAATGATAGCGACATAGAGCGGGACCGTAGGGCGTTGGCGGTAAGGGGTAATAAGCTCACCCGTAGGTTTGCCCGCTGGACGGCAGACGTAAAAGTGACTTTATTTAAAGCGTTCTGTCAGTCCTTCTATTCGAGCGGCCTGTTGGTGTCATAATTATACACACAAAGCACGCACAAACGGTTTTCATGCTATCATGCGTAAAAAAGCGGCTTCCTACAGCGCTTGCATAACATCCGGAGTGGCATCCTGAAAATGATTGCTAGTAGTCCAGACTGTTCTATACAAAGGCACTGGGTGGAAATGGCAATAGGAAGCGTAGAGTAGCTTTCTACTATTAAGTGTCGTTACTAACAATACTAATATAGACTTTAAGTACATTCTGTTTCTAACCCACTACTTGTTTAGTAGTAGGTTAGAAACAGAATGTACCTATGGACTGTATATGTCTGCAATAAAGATATTTTATTTTATTAATTTATTATAAGCATTTTAGTATAAATTGTTATAGGTGCATAATATGTACGAACTAAAATAAAAAGAAAACCATTTATTCCTTCTGATTTCATAGTGAGTTAGTTTTTTGTGTAACCTTACATGGGAGAGCTATGCTTCAGCTCAAATGGACTCTACCGAAGTGATACCAAGGCCTCACGGAAAAACCGATATTAAGCAAGCAAGAAAAAAAAAAAAAAAAAAATTCGTTACTTTTTATCTACTGAGTGAGATTACCGGCACTTACGGATTCTGCGGGAGGGGCTTAAAGGGAGATAACGCACTTGTGACTTATGAGTTGCAGATGTCCTCGGGTGTTGAGAGTCACTTACCATCAGGTGGCTCTTCCGCTCTTTTGTCCAATACTCGTACCATAAGAAAATCTTATGCTCTTTTTCAAGTGAAACTTCTTTAGAATCGTTGTGATATGAAACTAGATGAAACGAAAATGCGTCACGATAAAGAAACAAACACATAAATGTTTAGGATTAAGTTGGCGAGAATGAGATAGAATATACAGTGTGAATATTTTATCTTTTTATTCAATACCAGCTGGTACCTGTTTCATTCGTATAGGGTTTTTCTGAGATAAAAAAAAATGCTTTGTGTAAATTTCACACACACACACTTTTTTTCATTTCAATATTTATAACCATTTACAAAACAAGGCTTTTCAATTTTCAGTTTATGTAAATATTTATTGCTATAAGTGGTCGGAAATTTCCTTTGGTTGAGACAATAAATATTGTAAAAGTAGGTGACGGTGCAAGTCTGTGCTTGGCGCCAACTTAAGCAAGCCGTCGCTGCATACACATTTGTGTCACTCGGTTAGGAATCGTGCAAAATATTGTGAAATATTGTGATAAATAAACTGTATTTAATTTTGATTGCTTACTGTAAGTGTACTAAATAACAAATTTACTTAATTATTAAGATTAAGTCCAGATTTACACATCAAACATGTACAATAAGGAAAGTTTAAATACAATAATCATGTGATTACGAATAAATAAATAAGGAACAGCTTAAACTTTGAAAATGATATTTCTAATAATGTGTTTTTCAATCAAGATATGGTCATCATCACATCAACAGCCTTTACTAGTCCACTGCTGGACATAGGCCTCTCCTTAGAAAGGTGGTTTTGTCATAGTGAGTGAGTGAGAGTCATATACCTAGAATATACTATTTAGACTAGTATTGAAAAACATTAATATTAAATCAAACGACATTCACTGACAGAAACATACAAGTATGACGTAGTGTGTTAGCGGGTAAGTAGGATCACTGCCAACCGCATGACTATCACATTACCATAACAACATTTTTTTCCAGATAACATGTTTAAATAAATTAAGCAGTAAAAATAAATAAAAATGTTTTTTAGTTAAAGAAACTTAGACGGTGGTGCGGTTTGCCTAGACCTGCTTCTTTTCTAACACTAGAACTGAAATAACAATAACTTAATGCACACTCGTAATAGTCACTTCGCCTACTGTCACTGCTGTTCGAGTCTTTTTGAGTTTGTAGTTACAAGTTACAAGGCACAAATATTGAACGTAAATGTCGTACAGATGTTGAAATTTTAATTAATAAATCTCGACTGAATTTAATTTGTCGCTCTTAGTATTAGCAATTTTAAGATTCTAAACATTGTGCATTTTCAATCATATTATGTATTAAACCTGAAATTATAGATATAATCACGATATAATGTTTTAGGTGTGATACTTTATTTTTCGACAGATGTTTTGGTTGCATTGTGCCAATAGTAGGTCTTTCCCAATCTAGCTGTTGATCTGATACACTAGCAAAGGAGAGGTTTTTAGAGAGGTAATTAGACTCGTGCAATTCGCTCCCAAGTTTCAAACTAATTTCCTGTGGCACAAAGCAATCGTCGAATCGACGTGTACCCAGATGAAGCGGTCGGCACGTTTCTCTGATTGATTTTTGCCATACCTGTTTTTTTTTTTACTTTTGATAGGTTTGTATTTCGTTTTCCTTTATTCGTTTCATATCGATTATTTTCTTCTAGGAGCGTTTATCTCTTTGTAAGCTTTGTAGTCTTATTTTGTAGTTTATGGATCATTTTTTCTATTAACAACAGCACACAAACATAAGGTCACTATAAATTCCATCACAAATTTAATACTAAAAATTATATCATCGTAGCGGTTTTAGACGAGACCTTTTAAGTCTTGAGAATTATGTACCTAAACAGACTTAGAGTATTTTGATTTTAGAACTTGTTATCATAACTGATGAGCGTTCTCTTTTAACTGTGACTTAAATAAATAGCAAATATCTTCGTATATAGCAAAAAGTTGTCGTTAAATATACCTTCGCTCATTTATTGATTCATGAGCATTGAGAAAAACATTCAACTCTTTTCTCTTTTATTTTAACAGCCAGATCTCCCAGCGGAATCCATCCGTCCGTTTCTGTATTACATTTACGAAAACCGGTCCTAATTTCAAAACTTGTTTTTATAAAACACAACAATAAGGTTTTTTTTTACATTCACAATTTTCCATTGCGAATGCTGAATTATTTCCCTTGTTGTTTTAATTTGGCAAATTCATTGCAATTGACGCAGGCACTGAACAACTTTTAGTATTAACTTTTATGTGAGTAATGAATGGTAAGCATTGTGTTAAATTTTTGTCTAGAGACTTTGCACAGAGGACACATTAGCTTTTATTTTCATTTTGTTTGTAAAGTTATTGTGATAATGTCACATGATGAGCATTTATTATCCCTCCATGTAGCCACTTTACACGTCCATGCATCGTTAAAATTATCGTCGGATATAAAAGACTCGTAAAATAATAACCTAAGCTAAAGGTATCGGCCAACTATACGTACTAAATACGACCTCATTGATAGGGCCTGGTTATTATTTGCTTGGTATATATCTTTAATTTAAAGGGTAGATAAAGATTTACCTGTTTTAAAATGGATATTATAAACAGAATTATTTCATGGCATTTACGTAAGGCTTTGTTGGTGTGATTATCATAGATACTTTGCGGTATTGGAGTCTTCAAAGTCCGGCTTAAAATATACATTTTTAGATCAAGCCAAGTAGGCTAGAAAAAATAAAAAGAGAAATATATGGTAATAAAAAAAAGGAGGATGGTCGTGCTATAATATAAAGTTGTATTCATACGTAGGTATACAAAACAGAGGTTATCATGAACTGCTGGAACTATAATTGCTAACGTCTACTCTACATATCCAATGTTTGTCTAGGGAGAATTTGTCGGCTCGAGTACGAGCTCTGTTCAAATGTGTGATACAGCCCAATTGTACTTGTTACATATACTCTTGTGTACCGCATTGCTGATATACTATAGGATTAAAGTAAATATAACCGTATTTTACGCTCATAACACACAGTCAATTGTCATATTATTCAAGAAATACACCACCAGCAATAAACTAAGTGACTGCTTAGAATTAAGTGTTATCTGCTTTATTTTTGATCGAATTAAAGTTTAAAGACGATTAAGCCGGAATAAGCTGTTAGAATGCAAGCCATAGAGGACTGTGGTAACACCTGCACCCTATAGAAGATCGTAATTAATAAGCATTGTTGTACTCGTAGTAATAGTATTTCTATCGGCGAGTAAGTTTGAGGTTTCGAGGCTTGCATTTGCGCATTTTTTACTTTGTCTAATTTGTTTATAGATTTTTTTTTAAATGCATTTCTTTTTAGAGACGCATTACTTATTTTTTACAAAGATGATAAAGAGCACGTGCAACAGATTTATTTTTAAGAGTTACTTTTTGGTATAAGACAATAATTACAAGTATTACAATGAGTAAAGTCATATTTTTTTACTACATTACAGTATTCGATATATCGAATTAGGTATTATCATAGTGATTAAGTCCAGATTTACACATCAAACATGTACAATAAGGAAAGTTTAAATACAATAATCATGTGATTACGAATAAATAAATAAGGAACAGCTTAAACTTTGAAAATGATATTTCTAATAATGTGTTTTTCAATCAAGATATGGTCATCATCACATCAACAGCCTTTAATAGTCCACTGCTGGACATAGGCCTCTCCTTAGAAAGGAGGTTTTGGCCTACTATACCACGCTGGCCAGACTGGTTAGTATAGGGTTTGTGACAAGATTTCCTTCTCTTTGCAGTGCTGTTGTCCTGCGTAGTTTGTACCCTTAGTCGGCTCCTACGACACCCACGCGATGAATGGGGGGGGGGGGGGGGGGCGACATTCCGTATTCTTAATCCGTCACCACAATATTTAGTCGAATGGAAAAAACAAATATGCAGACTGTAATAAAAACAGGTTTCTTTGTTTCGATTATAAATTTACACTAACACATGTCACATTGTGTACCTTCACCTTCAATAAACAGATTATCAACCATAATTTAGAGTTAAGTACTCGGGTTTAAATACATAAAATGGGGGATGATAGTAATAATATTATTTGTATTTCTGAAACAGTCTTCTGATTTCAGATTAAAATTTAGACTATTATTTGTGTATGACACGGTTATTAAAAAACTTAACGTACAGGTAAGTTAAAAGAATGAGATCTCTCCTACAAAATGTTGTCAACAAATCGCCTTGCATTCAAGAGAAAAGTGCGCGATCTTCTTCGGGGTGAATTGGCGAAATAGTTACAGCTCTAGTTCCCGACTGAGTATTTATATATTTTATTAAATTTATGTAGGTTTATGTATGCACGTGTGTTTTTATATTGTGTATGTTTCTGGACCTAAATTATGTTAATATCATATTTTATTTTGCACCTACCGCATCATATTTCTACATCACCTGAAGGTTGACTGGGAGAGAATGCCTAATGGCATTAAATCCGCCTTTGTACAATATGTGCATTAAGTTTAAAATAAAAATAAATAAATAAATAAAATGTTGTGTGCGAAACTTTTAGTACACGACTTTGTATTTATATATTGGTAGTGTTTATTTTCTGTGCATGTTCACCAAATTACAAAGCTTGTTGTATACCCATCTTTTATTGCTTCATTTACGACTTCGGTCACAAAGCTGTAAATGTAACCTACCTTATTGAGTACCTACTTAGTGTTACGAGGACTATGCATATAACGATTGGAGCTATAATTGATGAATCGAGTCTGGATAAAATAACAAACTAAAATCGATCACAGTTCTGATTAGATAAGGAAAAAAATGAAGGTACAATTTGCTCATCAAACAATTTTATCTACAAAAGAACAAGCCGATTACATTATTGCATATAATGATATATTTTGCAGATGTATTTCTTTCTGAATCCATTTTGTGTTCAAAGTAAATAGTTTTTATCTTTTTAAACTTAAACTGTTACACAGTCACTGAACACCAGGTTGTCACTCTGCTCGTTTCGGACAGCGAGTCGGACTCGTCCACCGAGGGTTCCATACAAAGTTGTAGGTAACTATTATAAAAGATTTCGGGAATAGAGTCTTGCAGTTTTGCCGAGCTTTTCCCGAAATTCAGTTTCCAAAACCTATAGTTACTTGTTTTTGTGTTTTATAAGTGAAATTGTACCTCGATGATTGATTTCGTACTTTAAATAATGACTTTATTTTTTATGATTTAATTATATTTCAGGAAAAATAATACACATCAAAAATAAATAAATATTTAACCAGTAGTTTTTACTATATGATAATCTCAATTCTGCTTTGCACTTTATAAACCAGGCATAGATGAGAAAGATGATAATTTTAAATTACCTTCAATATTCTTAAAACTAGTTAAATAATATAATAATCTTTGGCGGCTATGGCATTATCCTTTTTTTTTAATGGAAGAGTGGCCAAACGAGCAGATGGGTCACCCGTTGGAAAGTAACCACCGCCATCCATGAAAGCTTGCAACTCAGGCATCACAAGCTCGTTGCCGGCCTTTGAGGAACGAGTACGCTCTTTTCTTGAAGGTTTGAAAGTCGTATCGGTCCAGAAATACCGCAGACGATAACTTGTTATACAGTGTGGTTGTGCGAGGCAAAAAGTGTCTTCAAAAGCGCACGGTGGTGGAGTGCCAATTATACAAGTTGTAAGGATGAAGAGTTGGAGGCCGTCAGCCGGAGTCAAATATTGCCTCCATTTGTTCAGCGCACCGAGCTTCTATGAGGATGACCCCGAAAATTTAAAACCCGATATTGTCGGTCATTAAGTAGCTGGCGGCAGTTGATTACAGATTCCATAATCTTAGAGAACAGGAGGGCAGTCACCTTTTTTAGGGCTTGGGTGCAGAAACGCTACCTTCTAGGATTTTGGGACGACGCCTAGGTAGTAGGAGAGTCGAAAAAGACGCGAAAGAAC
This sequence comes from Arctia plantaginis, assembly GCA_902825455.1. Taxonomy (NCBI): domain Eukaryota; kingdom Metazoa; phylum Arthropoda; class Insecta; order Lepidoptera; family Erebidae; genus Arctia; species Arctia plantaginis. The sequence goes on from CADEBD010000303.1 coordinate 5,279,224, forward strand.
CGGTGCCAACTCTGGAGCACACGTCTTCAACACGATAGGAGAGATTTCATTGGGCCCACTCGACTTATATATCAGGGAATAAGAGCGCTGTCCGCACTGATTTCTGGATGAATCGGATTCCCTACATACATAGGTACGGTTTCCTCCGACATCCAAAGTCGATTTGGATGCAAAGAGTTCACCTAGGAGATCGGCTTTCTCCTTGGCATTATAGGCCAACGAATTATTGCCCATCTGCAAGAATGGAAGGGATTGACTACAGAAAATCACTCGGATTAGAATGCGCGAGTTTCAGAAGGAACCCTCAGCAGTCCCTCACCAATCCGGTCGATGTGTTTCGATTTCGCCCTGGCAATGGCTCTTTTTAGGGATCTGGAGGCAAATCTGTATTGCTTTTTTAGCGTGCTGGTATTTACATCACCTACCATCGTTGCATTAGCGCATGTTTGGTAACATTCCCTGACGCTGTTTTGCAGTGGTTTGTATTCTTAATCCGTCACCACACGAACAAAAATAGTCCTAGATTATAATAACACTTCGCGGGAAGATTGCACTAAGCGTATAAATAAAACAAGTTTCAAGGTTCTAGCTGTTCTATAACCCTGTCAATAAACTTACCATAAACGCATAATATAATCTTAATACCCACGATATTGAGTACTATAATATTCATGCCCTCCCTACGCTGTTTATGGGTCGTTTAAATGCGCCGTGGTTTGTACTGGGCCGAGAAAATGACAGGAAGAAAGCTGTGTAAATAGCCTAATGGATGCTGGTGCTACTGAATAAATCACTTATCAATTTCCGAAAGCATCTAACTCGGAGGAGGACTGGGGACTAACCGTATTTGATACAACACATATACTAAAATCGTGGATTGTTGATATTTGAAGTAATTTCACTTAAATCAGAGGCAAAGCTTTTGATGTTATCATGCTTTTTATTTATGTTTTCCTTTTAATAAATGGATATCAAAGATTGTTGGTATTTTATTTCGGTCAAGTTGGACTAAACGTCCAATTTTCTTTTGCTGTTGAATCAAAGTGCAATATTAAAAATAACTGTTTATATTATGCCAATCACATTGTGTCGAACATATTTGGAATGGAAACATTAAAAAAATTGTAAATAGTTTAATAAATGAAAATATAAATTGAAGTAATAAAATAATAAGGGTAGAAATTGTTTCGTAAACAAATGTGTATTTATTTATTTTAATCAGACTAATATTGTTATTGAAATATTATTTCTCTCTTGGATTGCTGGTTCTGTCAATCTGAAATAATAAAACAACGTATTAAATTTGTGATATAAATAATGATTTATATGGTCCGGAATACTAAGTGGATGGTCTCATAGATCTTGCACCTACCGACTATTACTTTTTCCAAAATTTAGACAACTTTTTAGTGGGTAAAAAATTCAATTCCCGAGAGGCAGTACAAAATGCCTTTGAAGAGTTTGTTGCGTCTCGTCCAGCTGATTTTTACAAGAAGGGCATCAATAAATTGCCAATGCGTTGGCAAAGATGCGTCGATTGCATGGGTGATTACTTCGAATAACAGAAATAGAAAAGTTTGAAAAAATAAGTACTTTCACTTATTGCATACAAAACGGCAATTTCATAGGTAAAGACCTATTATGTATATGACAGGCTGACATTAATTACAGTTGTTTGTTATTTATGTTAAACAACATATGTTTGTTTTTTTTGGAAAATGGTATTTAGGTAACATAGTAATGCCTTCAGGTCTGATACTAAGGCAAATTTTGAGCAAAAACATTGCTCCCAAAACAATTTTGATTTAGTTTATTTTTGTTTCAAATGTAACTTGATCAGGAGTCTCCTTTACTGCAATCCAAGATAGGGGTTGTAAGGAACAATTATAGATTTAAGGAGTGGTATTGTCTTGATATGTTGGAGTTGGGTTGAGCATTTTTAAAGACTTTTGTATACAATTATACATTACTGATTCTGCATTAAGTATTTACCTACTAATTACCTGTGTAGCCAAATATTATCGACACTTTTGGATAAAGTACAAAGACGATAGTTTCTGCTATCAACGCCCTAAACGGCCTCATTTAAGATGCTGAAAACATAGCCTCTGATGGTCCGGTTACACCGCTTACCTGCTACAATACCTAAGCTCAAATTATTATACGTCACTATTGTCTACAAATTGAAGTGAGTTTGCTTATGATTAACGTAAAGTATTTTGATTGACGGATGTCTGATAAAATATTTAAAATAACATAATTAAATTTTATGATGTTGGACATCATGTCCAAGTTTCATGGTAGAAACTTTTTTTAGTTATTCGAACTAAATTTCTTGTTTCGTTCTATTAATATTATATTATTTGATATTCTAATTATAAAACGAAAGTAATTTTTTCATTTGTTACGTTCAATTCAATTCAATTTATTTACGATAATATGGGTTATACAAAAAGAAAAACAGGTGGAAAAGATACAGCTAGTTTCACCATATTAAGCCGAATGTCACAGCATGCAAAAATTAACAATAATTAAATAATAGTCATTAATTATAACAAAATAATATCCAGTAGTGTCATTGTTCTAAATAATAATACAGTTCTAAAGTTAAATAATACAAAATAAACAAATAATAATAAATACAAACTATAATATGTCAAATATTACCAATTCATCCCGTGGGTAAGGGAGCAAACTAAGCAGGACAACAGCACTGCAAAGAGAAGGAAAACTTGAAACAAACCCTATACCAACCCGTCTGGCCAGCGTGGTATAGTAGGCCAAAACCTCCTTTCTAAGGAGAGGCCTATGTCCAGCAGTGGACTAGTATAGGCTGTTGATGATAATATGTCAAATTAATACGTCAAAATTTCTGTAGTGATGTATGTCAAAGGAAGATGTAAGTAGTGCATTATTTACATCATTCTACATATTATCTTCCATGTATTCTTTTACCGAATAATAAGTTTTACCAACTAGAATAGCATGTAACTTTATCTTAAATAAAATTAAGTTATTTTCATTTTTCAAATCTGATGGTATCTTATTATATATTTTTGGGCCCATGCAGAATATACTTCTATGAAGTAGTGCAGTTTTAGATGGTCTAATGCATAATTTGTTAATATGACGTTGCCTTGTACGGTGTTCAAATAAATTTAAATTACACTTAATAAATATAGCTGTTTCGTATACATATAAACAAGGTAAAGTTAGAATATTTAGCTTTCTAAATAAAGGTTTACATCAATCTGTTTGCTTAAGACAGGAAATAGCTCTAATACACCGTTTTTGTGCTCTGAACACACAGTCTGCATTGGTGGAGTTACCCCACAGTATAACACCGTAGCGAAGAGTTGACGATACATATCCGTGGTACGATGTTAAGGCAGTAATATAGTAGATAAATGTTGACAACTTTAATGAGGTTTCTTAAAGCAAACGAATAACTATTTAATTTTTCACATACATGCTCTGTATGTTGCTTCCATGACATTTTATTGTCTAAGTAAATTCCTAGAAATTTCGTGCTCTGTACCTCTTCTATTACTTGCTCTTTATATTTGATATTTATTTTTTGTGGTGATTTCCTATGCCTATGCGTTGTTTCGATATTAAATTTAATCGAATATAATGTCTTTTCATTTATATTTTATGTTTTGTTTAACCATACTTGCCTTGATTGACGAATTAAAGTCAAAATATCTTTATTTCATAAAAAAATAAAAAAAAATTGTTTAAAATCGTCTTAGACTCTAAAGTTATAGATTAACACACAATAACAAAATCTGTTTTCTGAAATGATTAGAAAAATGAATTAATCCATTATATGTCTGTGCCAATCTACAACCGCCCGTTTCCAAGGAGTTGAGCCTTATAAAAAGAAAGGGCAAACAAACTCACGGCCACTCTTTTTCAATTACAACATTGTTTTTGATGTGTGCGCCAGTATGTCAGTTGTTAAGTACTAAAAGATAAAAACAATGAAGAGAAAACAAGATAAAGAAAAAAGATGTAATAGTATTGGAAGTGAAATAAAACCTACGAGTAACAATAAAAAACTCTGTAGCGCACACTACATTCAAAGACGAAATCTTTATGAAAAAGCTAGCTAAATATAAATTAGACGTGGACATTACGATAGATGAAATCGTGACTATCATCAGTACAATGCAATTGTATCAAAAGGTTGAGTTAATAAAAAGTTAATAATATTTATTTTTCAAATATTATTTATCTTCGTTACACAGAACAAACCTTTTTTTTCTATCTGTATATCCGTTAACTCTTTGGATTTTGGGTTAGATAGATTTTGTTGCGGTTTTCTGTACCAGTTATCATTGTTAAAGAAAGGTTATAGGTTCATAATCCATACTCATGTTAAAAATGTGAAAGTGAGTTTGTTTGTTTGTTACGCTTCTACGCCTAAACAACTAAACTGATTTTAAAAATTCTTTTACCAACAGAAAGCTACATTATCAGCGAGTAACATAGTTTTTACCGAGATAACCGATTACACGTGCGCGAAGCTTGGGGCCAAAGCCAGTATAGTATAAGTATTATAATCTGATTATGTTTTAAGTCGAAAACTAAACTTACACGGGTTTAATGTGCTAAAAGTTACGATTTACTTAAAATGATGTATTTAGACCCGTCCGAAGGCGGTCGAAATAAATGCGGTAATAATCCAAACTTATATTATTAATGTAAAAGTGAGCTTTTGTTTTTGTTTGTTACGCTTTTATGTCTAAACCACTAAATCGATTTAAAAAATTAATTATCAATGGGAAGCTACATTACCAGCGAGTAACATAGGCTTCTTTTCACTGCAATAACCGATATAAACGCAAACAGGGCCGCTGGCAAAATCTAGTAACATATATCTATATTATTTTAAACAATAGAAACACCAAGCTTAATTGATAGTTTAAAACCTACCCTCCTCAATTCATCCATCCAAAAAATCCTCTCTTTACCTTTTTACCTACGTTTTCTTTTATGTATTGTGTTTGTAAATATTTCTATTTTTTTTCTATTTTATGGTAAAATATTATACCAGACTAGTTATTCTTGTACTGTCTATTACAGTAATTTAATCACCGCTATCAAACTGACCACAATCTCCAAAGTCTGTCTCTTTGTCTACCTAAACCTCACAGGCAAAAGGGTTCTCTGTAATTATCGTAGATAGAACCCCTAATTAATATTTCTTAGATACACAATCCAAATCACTTGAATCAGTAGGGTTTATCAATATGAAGCATAATTTATAATATTTTAGAGGAAAATTCAGTATGATAATCTATTTTATATATTTAATTTACCAATGCAGAATCAAGCTAAGTCAATTAATAACTGCCAATATGACTTCTCACTTTGCTCGATTTCAGAAAATAACTTAAACAGGAGTTTCTTATGTAGGCTATTAAACAGCAAAACTTCAATTTTTATGCATTAATTGGGACTTAATGGTAATAAAGAAACAGGGAAAATCAAGAGCGGGTAGTTAAAAAAAATCGAATAGTCAGGGTTCGGTATCGTACCTTCACGTTTAATTCTAACACTCCTAAAAAAAGATAAAGTCCCAGACATTTTGAAACAATTATTAGAGACTATCAAAACTGTGGCTAGTACTTATCGTATAGAAAATAAATTTATAATAAAAGTTGTTAAGGGCGGACGGTGGTCTGTAGGGCTATAATTAATTGCGTCAGCTATTTCTGTCGCTGAAGGACACGCCTGAACGTGACCAGAATGCATTTATCGTCTGTAAAATGATTGAATACGGAGTATAAAACAAACGAATGAAATCTGTTTTGTTGAAATAAATGTCTAGGGTTCAAATGGATTCGCGGTGTTGCCAACAGCTCCACAAAGGATGAATTTGATGTATTTTTATAATGTATACAATGTATTGTAATACATTACGAATGTTATAATTTATTACAAAATATATTACTTATACATACTTGCTATCTCGTCTTGAGCCATCCCCTTACTAATTTTTAAACCCAATTTAAACAGTAGGTATTTTCCAATTGAACTTTGAATTGAACAGTAACAGTCTAATTGCCATATCGTCGTTAATATAAATAAACAGTTAGATGAAGCATATCCTTAAATATTTTTATATTATATTAATCATATAAGTTTAAGTAAACAATTGTAAAATTATTATAATATGTTTTCACACATCTCAGACACGGCCGCCTGATTCCAAACTAGGCAGAGTCTTTACTATGGTAACCAGACTGCTGATAAACATACTTATATATTTCTAAATACAAACATATTATAGATATAGTACACGCAGACATAGAACAAATGACCGTGCTCATCACACAATATTTGTCCGGGGTGGGAATCGAATCCACGTCCTCTAGCGTAGCAGTCAGGGTCACTAACCACTACACCAACAGGGCAGTCAAATTGTAATGTAATAATACTGTACAGAGAAAGTACTAAGTGGCGATGAATCCTAACGTACAAATTTAAAATTTCTTAGAAACTTTATTGTGATTTGGAATTAATTATTTCATATAACGTAATTAAAATAGTTTAAAAAAAAAGAAATCACACGTTTTTGTAATTGGCCAAACAAAAAGTAGTTTTTTTCTATAATTTGAAAAAAAGATTAATTGATTAAGAAAAAAGAAATTGAACCATATTACTAGTTTTTTTCCAATAAAAATAAATTGTGTTTTTATGGGCGTCTGGTAACGGTAAAAACTAAGTCAGAGGCATTTCCCCAAGTCTTTATGTTTCTGCAACGTGATATACGATATACATCGGTATATTCCGATACTTTACTGACTTCGAAAGAACATTATGACCTTTAAGAAAAATGGTCAAATACTCTAACGACGGTTTCCTTTATTCCTTTCTTAGTTTGAAACTGTATCAATAGAATCTTCTTTTTTAATTTTGTAGTTTTTAAGTATTCGACCAGTATTATAATTTATACTAGCTTCCGCCCGCAGCTTCCCCCACGTGGATGTCGGTAACTGTGGTCCTTTTCTTAAAATTAAAAATTAAGTTATATCTACTTAGGATATTCTCAATTTACTGTATTTTATATTATTTTAATGCATCTCTGCTGGTTTATGCGGCGTACGCGAGTTATGCTCCCAGTAGGCATGTTTTTTTTTCGACCTCTTCGACAATAATCGTTATATTTAATACAATTTAAATATAAACATAATGAACCTCTAAACCTTTCTCAGAAATCACACTATCTATTGGTGAAAATAGCACAAAAATCTTAGATTTTCAGTTTATCGCGTTCATACAGACAGAAAGACGTAGCACTGGGTAATTTATTTTTAACCGACTTAAAAAACACAAACTAGGCAGAGCTTGTGTTATGGTAACCAGACTGCTGATACACATACCTAAATATTTGTAAATACATTCATATTATAGATAAATTACACCCTTAATGAGATTAGGCAAATAACAAAAGCAAAACAAGGCGAATCAGCTGATAAACAAAGAGAGGAATTTGTATTGAATTATTTTGCGCTTGCCTATTTCTATTAAGACACAGATGAATCTTGTATGAGGTTTCATTTTCTACTGAGCTCACGTTACTGTGTACCAAAATCTTATAATTGCTATAAGTACCAAATTATTTTTAAATTATTTTGGTGCAAAAAAGAATGAAGTTGATTTGTACGCTCGCGCCATACAATATGTGTTTGGATAAGTAAATTTATGCCAACCAGATCAGTGGAGCGAGGAGTATCAAGTCTGATACGCAAAGAGTGATGGATATATAAATTCTTAGTAGAACATTGCTTTTTCTAATTCTTTCCTGTTAATGTATTTATGGTAAACGTTGCCGTAACACAAGCAGAACATTGTAACTCGAGTTACAGTGTATTGGATTTACAGTCCTGCAGGTCGTAGTATGCATAGTTATTCAAATGTGACTGATAGATAGATCTATAGAATGTCGCCTTTAAACAAACAAAAATATTTATCAACTTAATTATATGATGCATACATAGGGTTACGAATTCTGAAACTTCAGAGCAATTTTATTTCTTTTGTTCCAAATTGTACTGAGTTGGAAATTTACCTAACTTAATTTTAAACTTTCCTGCGCATCGTGCCTATTAAAGTACACATATTCAATAACCGCATACAGCCGTCGTATTATATTCCGTTACGTGTAAGACTATAAATGACTTAATCGTACTTATCAAACTAGGTGTCAATGAAGCCTTTTTCTTGTCGTGTAGCGGCTAATTCGATTGTACTAGTAAACTACTTAACATAAAGTATTTCTTGCATTCTCTTCAAAGACAAATACTAGTTTTTAAACTCGATACGTCTATATTTATATATATGAATACCATGACACTACCTCTATTATTTTTCAAGATTTTATGTAGGATGGATAGACTAGACTAGTCAAGCATTCTTTTGTTGCACTGTCGACTTTTTAAAATGAAATCGAATGTGTGAGATTATAAATCACAAAATGTGTTCTTTTAGTTTACCATCTACAAAAAAGTTCTTTGTTTAGCTGCATGTATTTTTATTTTATGAATGTTCACTATTCCCGTCATTTATACACCGATTTATAGAATTTTTAATTCGGTCTATAAATGGTGGTCGTATTGGTGATCCTATAGACACCATGTCCGGATCTGATGATGATATTTGAGAGCAAACGAGAAAAACTCTCACAAATAAAGGGCCACATGTAGGGTTCATTAATATTTCTTAAAATTATGAAATATTAACAATTAAATTGATGAATGTTATTGTTACTAAACAACTTCATGCTTTGGTTTTTTTTAAGTGTTTAGGTATTTCAATTTGCACACAGCAGCATTTTAGTTTAATAAAATGCAGACTTTAATAGAGCTTTGCAAGAAGTATACACGGTAAAGGACACACATAAGTTACTATTATATTTTCCAATGCTAAAGTTCAGATTGTTTTTGAAGGTTTGTTAATATACGAGTAGTTGTTTGTTCCCAATTTAGATGCCGATGTCTAGTGGTCTCCGTTCGGTGGCTAGCATCTCTATTTAGTTAAAATAAAGCACTGCTCTGTTCGTACGGGACCTGGAACTCGGCCAAACCTATTTGTTCATTTCTATTGGTACATGCAGAATTGCATATTGACTAAATCAAATTTTACGTTCCGTTTTGATACTAGTAGAGAAATTGTAATAACATTGGAATTAATTAATTGTTTCGCTTCAGAGATTATAATACAAACTAGTCCAGCTGATTTTTACAAAAAGGGCATCAATAAACTTTCGATGCGTTGGCAAAGATGCGTCAATTGCATTGGTGATTACTTCGAATAACAGAAATAAAAAAGTTTGAGAAAATAAGTACTTTCACTTATTGCATACAAAACGGCAATTTCATAGGTAAAGACCTATTATTTTTCTAGGTTCATTTCCTCGTCCGTCTGTCAATTTGACTGCACGGATGGCGTAGTGGTTTAAGCGGTTGCCACGCCGCTTCCTACTGCGCCGAATGTTGTGGGTTCAAACCCCACATGTCCCATACTTTGTGTGATCCACAAATTGTTGTTCTGAGTCTGGGTGTTCTTTGTGTCCGTTTCATGTATGTTTGTAAAGTCCCCCGGACACAGGATATATTCCTAATGCGGGAGTTGTCTTTAAAAAATATATATTATAATAACACACATATAAAACCAAAATGGCACGAATGTTTCGTTTTATCCTTTACAAATCGTACTTTCTTCGGGACAAAAGTTATCCCATGTCCTTTATTGTAGTTATAATAACCTGTATAAAAGTAATAATAATAGTTAAAGGGTAACAGTTTTTAGCTGGATTTACTTTATGATGTAAGTCAAACATGTAAGTTTTTGAGCATTGATATAATATACACAATTATAATGGTATCGAAGCTAAGCCTGTATTAGTTACGAAACATCCACTAACTCGTTACAATAACCTACATCCCGAAAGGTTACGTAATATAAATTTCCCCTTGCCTTTACACACTCGATTATACTTACTATATTCAACATACCTAACTAGCCTGTAATTGGCTCTAACGTAGCGGTAACAAGCACTGTTTCAGATCGTTAGCGCTCCTCGCCTGGCCTCGAAAAAACATGTTATCGGATATTTTTTTATTTTTGATAAATGATGATAAGCTTGCCTTCAGAGATGAACAACATCATTTATATATTTTCTGTACTGTACTGTAAACAATGTGTATTTACTGTACTGTAAATGAAAACTGTGTAATTTTAATCCTTGCCTTTAGCAGGCTTTTTTTTATATTCTGAAATAACTATGTTAAGAGTTATGTGACGTTATTATTTTGAATTAACTTCGAAAACTTTAAATAATCTACGGTAAATAACGAAATTATAAAAATGACTACCCCAAACGTAAGCATTTTTATTGGTACGGTGTATATCCATTTCATTAACATCTAGAACTATGATGCCTCATTCGTGCAATAAAATTTACTGTACACAAAATGTACTGTAAGTATTTTTTTTTACGGCGGACCGATAAATATTTAAAATAATTTGTATAACCCATTATTTAACTAACTTAAACAAAGGAGGTAAAATAGCCTTGGGTAAAGTGAAACTGACACTAAGTCTAAAGTCTTTAAAACTACTCAATTATTAATACTGTACGCAGTGCAAACCAATTACTTTAAATTAGTTGATAAGCAACCACGTTATAATGCAGTTATAAATAACAACTAAATTCTACAGAAGTTCTAATCCCTTCGTTGAGAATATACAGCAGGTAATGAACACCTTCTCAAAACAGCGAACTGTTTTGTCATCTGCTATGGTTTTTATTAAAATAAACTCTATTTTTTAAGTACCAGCGATAACTACATTTATTCGAATAAGATTCTTTAAAGCAATCCAGTGTTTATTTCAGAATTTTATTATCATATGCGTATGAGACCATCTCACTAGTATGTAGTACCTATGACTTGAGCAAAAATTAATTACACATTTCTTGTTATATCATTGCCGGGGACTGTGAACATATTGATCTAATTTATGTTGGTTCTAAGGCTTGCCTAAGAGAAAATCATTCATAATAATTGACAGATGGACGAGGAAATGAACCTAGGAAAATACAAATGTCCATAAACTACTAACGTACTTTTTAGGTTTATTGTTTAGAATTTTGACAAAAACAAAGCTAAGCAGTCAGTCTAACCAATGAATGCAGGATTGAATACAAACCAAACTATAACTTGAAAAATGATTGTATTTAAATTAGTAAAATTGTCTTAGCGAATCAACGTGTCGGTATTCTTCAATGCCGGATAAAAATATAGAAATGAGGAGATATAAGCAGAACTATCTCGCGAAACTAATGACACCTTCTATTGACACTATCAAATTACTTAATTCACTTGTTTTCATGAAGTAGCAAATATTAAATATATAATTATTCAATTCTACGCGAAAAGAATGTCACATTTCAGCTAAGATATCACTGTCGTACACATTTCTAAAATAAAATTTCATTCAAATTTAAATCAATATACGAATTTAAGTTAATATACGCAAAATATACGAAACTTAAGTATTTGTATCTTAGAGAGGATGCTTTATATACACATGGTTGATAAAAAACTGGGTTTTAATCGAATTTTCCGGTTGATTAAAACCAAGTCTTACTTATAAAACTAAAATGTTTCTTTTTCGTTAGAAACACTGCAAAATAGCTTAAGTAGTACACTATCGTTAAGCAGGTGTTTGTCTTATTGATAAATAGATCTTCTACTACAGCCTCCATATATTGTAAGAGCGAGCTCTTATTTCGTAGTACTTTTTTGTTTGGTAGAACGGTATCCTATAAAATAATACAATCGGCGCCCACAACCAGGCTCTTGACGGGGCATAGTAGCTATATTATGTTGTTTCATCAAAACTTTACTTTTCTGCTTAAATAAGCTACAGAGCGTACAGAGCGTGTGGAGAAAAAGTAAACATTTTACTTTTCTTACTTAATTTTAATTTAATGGCAATTATGTGATCAACTGCCGAATACATACCGAATATAGTCGATCATACGCTATGCAATCTGAGATCGACAACACAAAAGTCCAATAGGGTTAAAAGTTTTTAAATAGATTTCAAAAACTAAATAAATCTGCTGTATGATGAAATCTGATGCTGTTTAGAATTTACGATTCATTACATGTTGAAATAGGTAATAAATTAAGGAAAAGGCATATGCTTATTGCATACTATACTCGTATATGCAGATGGACATACTCGTAAGTATAAGATGATTATTTAATGTATCAGACACATTAATAGTGACATAAATAGACTATAATAACTCTTTATTATCTTTTTTATTTTATTTAAATAGCACACACACAGTTATAATTATCAAATAATTATGTAAAACAATACGAAACCCAATTTCAAAAGTCGATAGACTGGATAAATTGATAAAATAAAGGCAATAAAAGACTCTTTTATCTGTGGATTCTTTTAAAAAGAGTTCATAGATTAAAAAAATGCAGTGCGTAAATAAAAAAATCAAATGCTAAGATCTATTTTTCTAGCCTTTTCCAAACAAAAATTGTTTTACACGTAGATTCTAAAAAACAGCCGATATTTTTTAGTTTTTTTTCATTACAAGACGATGCAATTTGATTTCAAATATAAAAATATTTGGAATTAGAGTGAAAGAACAATGGCGGGCCTCTACCGCCATTGTTGTTTCACTCTAAAATCTTTGTTTCCATATCTTCCTTTGCTGGAGTACTGCCGTCTATTCGCGGCAATAGGTGAGATTAAGTATGGCTCCATATCTATGGACTGTCTTCATCTCACTATATTGTAACTGCTAACTTACTATTATTTCATATTTGTTTACATTGTTTATAGATATTGTGATCAATTCGGTCAAAGCTTAATTGAAGAGACGTTATTATTGAATTTAATTAGAAGTAACATGTATGTTAAGATTTGAAAAGTTTATAATTAAATACGTTTTTTCAATTTCTGATAATATTTAAGCACATTTATTCACATCATGAACCTTTGAGAGTTTACACCTCGCCATCCATCATAATGTTCCGACGGTTATCCGATGGCTGATGACATTTATTTAATGAATTTTTAGCCAGCCTCATACAATTTGTACGTTTGATTAATTGTGAGTAACGAAGCTGTTAAGTCAATCTCTATAATAATGATCTTTCATTTTGTCAGAGAAATAATGAAAACCCGAATTCTTTTCAACTCAAGGACTGAATTAGGTAATTTCGTTCACTGTACAGAATATTTAAAATGTATAATAAAGTAATTAACTTTGATTTTTTCATTTCGTAAGAAGACGATTTTACATTGGTTTAAATATGCGATGTTTTATATTTTATCAACAGACTTGGTATTGATATTAGTCGGGGTCTCTTATTTCCTCATTTAGACTCGTAAACCAATAAGACAGCTCAGCTCCTTTTGAAGCACAGCTTCCTGAGGCGTTCGCAAGCTCCGAAGAGCGATCTTGTATCAAGAAAGAAACTTGGCCGTTTTGTGACCACTCCCTAGTACTTTAGAATAACGTTTCTACTACGACTTGTTTTCTTTTTTACTATAGTTGTTGTAGAAACGTAGGTGGATAAGATATATTTAAGTTGTAGAACCATTTGTTAAGAGATCCTCGAGGAAGGTCCTTGTGTGTTCAAATATAGCCTTCTTAGTAGTAGAGACGAAGCCTGCTTGCAGCCTCAGAATGAAATGATTTAATTCTAACTACTACTATTTCTTTTTATATATTGTGGTACAATAAAAACGTGGCAAATAGAGAAACCCATAAACAAACTGTTTTTTTTAGTAAGCTATTTAATAATGTAATAGTTATTAAATAGTTAGTATTATATACACGTGGGTTGCACAGGGCATGTTAAGTGTAAACCAATGCTAAATATTTTTGAGAGGGCAAAACATTTTGTTGAAATAATTTGTGTACAAATATGCCAGCGGGCATAAAAAAACTTAATAAAGTGGCTGTTCTAAAATGCTTTAGTAAAATAACAAGAGGTTTATGAGCCTCTGTTGTCGGCGGACAACCGCTAGACAACTGAGGTAGGTTACATGTAATTTAACTTAAGTACGGACATCAAAGCCCATAGTAAAAAACACAAATTGCTTGCACGAACACACTAATGAACATTATCTTAGTCTGGCCATCGAAGTTAACAATTAGTGGAATGGGTATAATATATATAGTTAATTCTACGTTCCTTATTTTTTTCGGTGCACATTTTTTTTTATATATCTAATAGCCTAAATGTGAGGTCGTTGCTTATTGAGAAAATCCATTTACTTTTAAGACTGGTGTCTTTGTCATTGTTACGACGAGAAGATACGATTTGTAAAATTTGCAAATCTAATGGAAGTGAATAAAATATTTTATACACGTGTGAAAGTAATGTTATTATTAAGTTTATAAAAGTAATACTACTACGAAGGTTATTGTTTATTTTTGTATGTTGGTGCTTTCTTTGTCTTCTTAAGTTTTGTGTATCGTTTATTAAACAAATATCAGAGTAGGTAATAGGCGTTCAAAAAATTATTTTAGTTAAAAAGAAAACAGTAGGGATTCTTTGTCTTAATTACCGATATATTTTATTGAACATTTGGAGACCAAGGTCTGTGGCTTGAGGTCACAAGACATGAGCATTACGTTGTGCTCACGAGAATTGGCAAAAAGCCAACGACAGCTGCTTCTGCACATTTTTTTTCAAGAATCTAAAGTTTGCTCTTTAAATTGGTTGTTGCTTTCGTGATTTTTCCTGTTTATTGGACCTTTGTATGGAAGCAATCAAATTATAATTTTCTGATCACGTTACTGTTGGGATCGTCAAAACAGACAACAATAAAGCACATTAACCCTTTTTTAGCACTTTTAATTATAATTAATAAAAATCTGCGGCTAGACTACTTGCATTGTCCTGTTTTTGGTGTTTATTTTTTTTTAAACTAATATAAAAAACTAACGCAATGTTTATAAAATAACATTATATTTAAACCAACATTCTGCATAGTTTAGGTACGTTTAAGTTGGTACCAACATGCCCATTTTATGGGTTCCTACGCATATATCTCTGTATATCAACTCTTTCAAATTCTTATCTAATCTCGGATCTTTGTCAGAATTCAGAACACGTTTCTCGCCATTTAAAAGGGTGTAGAAGATACTTAATCTTTATAAAGTAGTTAACTCAATTTGGAGGGAAACGAACTCTGAATGCTCTGGAGATACGTGTGCCCTCATAAGTGAAGATTAAATAAGTACAGAGGTAACTTGTTGAAATATAAAAGAAAACGTTTTTTTAAACTATCTATTTTAATAGCAAAGTCCAAGTAACTTATTAGACTAATACAAAAGGAATAAGATCACAACATCAAAACATATATATAGAAAAAAAGATAATTACGAGTCTGACTCGCACAACGAGGGATTTGTAAACAATCAAACTTGTATGTTGATAGGTAGTTGTAGTCCTCATTCGAGGATCGATTCAATATCCTTTTTCTGAAAGACAATCGTCACTTTTCAGTTTTAAAAAGAGTTTTACTTTTTCACAC
Organism: Arctia plantaginis; assembly: GCA_902825455.1. Classification (NCBI taxonomy): domain Eukaryota; kingdom Metazoa; phylum Arthropoda; class Insecta; order Lepidoptera; family Erebidae; genus Arctia; species Arctia plantaginis. The sequence goes on from CADEBD010000303.1 coordinate 5,294,818, forward strand.
ATCGATATAGGTGACAATCAATTTACCAACCTCAAAATGTAAGCCTGTAATCGTATAAATAAATTTGATATAACAGTTAATGATTTTAGATTTTTTCTCTTAGTTGTGATGTGTCTACTCGTATGTCAATTTAATTTTATCCAGTGAAATTCAGCTAAGTCATAAGTATTTGATATTAATTTAAACTTCATGCCTCAACAAAAATTGTCTTTACGGACAGACAGTAAAACGATCTTATAATAGTTTCTTTTATATCTTTGAAGAACGGAACCTAAAAATACAGTAAGATTTAAGGGAAAATTGTATTTGAAAAGGAGGAAAACGTTTAACGATTTCAAAAAAAGACGGAATAATATGAAAGAGCATGCAAAAACCCATTAATTGTATTACTATTTTTATGCTTGGGATTGTATCTCGTTTATTATTTGTTTATATACTGTGTATTAATTAATTATATGTATTTATGAAATGAAATGAATGAAATGAAATGTATCTGGAGATTGTAGACACCCTAAGCCGTGCCGCCGTACAAACATGTAAAGCCAAGTGTCGGAAAAAAGGTGGCTACGTGACTGGGTGGAATAAGCATGTCGCGGATGCTCACCGCGAGGCACGGCTTCAGTTCCGAGTTTGGACAATGGCAGGTCGTCCGGCCACTGGCCCTTTATTTTGTAAAATGGCGGAGGCAAGGCGAGTTTTTAAGGCCAAGCTTAAATGGTGTCAGAACAGACAAGATCAGCTCAAAATGGATCTTCTTGCCTCAATCCATACCACTAAGGATTTTAAGCAGTTTTGGAAAAAAACAAACAATATGAATGTGAGGCCGAGTCTCCCGGTGAGCGTTGGTGGTATGACTGATCACAAGCATATTGCTGATGCCTTTAGGACACACTTCTCTGTGCGGTCGCCTTTGAACTCGGGGTCGTATGATAGGGAATATGCTGGGGCTAGTGTGACAGGGCGGATTACTAACGTACCAGCTAAGACAGTCGCTAAAATTGTTTCCGGAATGCAACATGGAAAATCGCCGGGTCACGATGGCCTCAGCATAGAACATTTTAAGCATGCAGGGATGCACCTGCCTAAAGTACTCTCTCTGTTTTTTACCCTATGCCTCGGTCACTCTTATTTACCCGAACCGCTTATGCGGACCACTGTGATACCTGTTGTTAAAACCAAAACGGGTGACACGTCCGATGTAAATAACTATCGACCCATCTCGCTTGCCACCACCGCGGCTAAGGTGCTTGACGGTGTGTTGAACGGCTGCCTTTCAGATCACGTTGAAGTACACGATGCCCAGTTCGGGTTCAGGGGCGGCTTGTCCACGGAGAGTGCCATACTTAGCCTAAAACACACAGTCAAGTACTATACATCGCGGAGGACGCCGGTCTACGCGTGTTTTCTCGACTTGTCAAAAGCTTTCGATCTTGTTGCCTATGATGTACTTTGGGACAAGTTGGGAAACACGAGTGTTCCGACCGAGTACACAGCGCTCCTCAAATACTGGTATGCTCACCAGACAAACCGGGTGAGATGGGTCGGTACCCTCTCGGATGAGTACAGAATGGAGTGTGGTGTGAGGCAGGGGGGGTTAAGCTCACCTCTGTTGTTTAATTTATATATGAACCAGCTTATCGAGCGACTGAGCAGCACACATGTAGGCTGTCACATAGACGGCACATGTGTCAATAATTTAAGTTACGCGGACGACATGGTGCTGCTCAGTCCTTCGATAGGTGGACTGAGAGAGCTACTATCGATCTGCGAGACGTATGCGGAGATGCACGGCCTTAAATACAACTCTAAAAAGAGCGAGATTTTAATATTCAAAACGCAAAAACAACAGTCACGCCGTGTAGCTCCGGTATATCTCAATGGCGTAGTGCTAAAAGTTGTTGAGAAGGTCAGGTATTTAGGCCATATTGTCACCAGTGACCTTCGCGATGACAGCGACATAGAGCGGGAGCGCAGGGCGTTGGCGGTGAGGGGCAATATGCTCGCCCGTAGGTTTGCTCGCTGCACGGCAGACGTTAAAGTGACTTTATTTAAAGCGTTCTGTCAGTCCTTCTATTCGAGCGGCCTGTGGGTGTCATATACAGAACGGGCCTACAACGTCCTGCGCGTACAGTATAACAACGTCTTCAGGATGCTGTTGCGGCTGCCGCGGCATTGTAGTGCATCGGGCATGTTTGCCGAAACACGCACCGACGGGTTTCATGCTCTCATGCGTAAAAAATCGGCTTCCATGCTAAAGCGCTTGCGAAATACCCGGAACAGCGTCCTGAAGATGATTGCTAGTAGGCCAGGCTGTCCTATACAAAGGCATTGGGTGGCAATAGCAATAGGAAAGCATAGTTGAATGCCTTTCTACTATTAAGTGCCGTTACTAACAATACTAATATAGACGTTAAGTACTTTCTGTTTCTAACCCATTACTAAACAACCTATGGACTGTATATGTCTGAAATAAAATTATTATTATTATTATTATTATTATTTATTTATTATGTACTGTGTATATACTAATTTAAGACACGAGATATTAAGATATTAGATGTATAATCTAATATCTAAATATCTCGTGTCACGGTGTTTGTGGTCGCACTCCACGGCTCGACCGATTTAATATTTTTTGTATATTCGATAGGTAGGTCGTTAAAAAAAAAATTTCACCCTCCTGTGCTTTTTCCCACCCCAATTTTTTAATAGCCATTTCATTTGTTTGATATTTTTTATGGTAGAATAACGTTTAACGGGTCAGCTAGTAACATATAAAAATAAGAGAGTGCCTACATAGTACACAATTAAGATAATATATAATAATAATATCTTTATTCAGTAGGATAATTATGTCTAATTAACATTATGCATCTGTATCTGAACTAGGCTTAACACCTGTATCTCAGGCAACAGTGCTCTTTCAACGTTATATTAACTAAAACACTGAATAAATTTTTATTACCTTGTTAGTAGATCCAATTAACGTTTACTTAATACTATATTTAGTATGTACATTAGTTTATTTATTTATACTTTATGCACAAATGTGACACAGGCGGACTTAATGCCGTAGGCATTTTCTACCAGTCGACCTTAGTTCCTCTCTTTGTATATTTGATGTGAGTGAGTAGTGTAATTACTGGTTTATACTGGGTTTTATAATTTTTTCTGTCACTTCGTTATCCAATTGTTAAGAGTGATTTTACGTTTACGGTTGAAAGGATATAAATTTAATGTTCTGTTTATCATATTGTAAAGAAACGGCAAAAGAAAGCAGAAATATTTTTGTGTGAAAGCATAAGTGAAGCGAGAAGTTTCACAGATTTTAATACGACGCCTGTTAGTGATACCATAGTAGGATCACAATTGAGTAGTTCACGTTGTGTTAATGTAGTGTGATAAATAAAAAGTTGCCGAATCGCCAAACTTCACACGTCCGGTATAAACACCGTGTAGGGTAAAGTAGCAGTCCATGGGTACACACCTTAAGTACTGGTCTTTAAGCTCTCTCTAATGGGATGAGAATATATTTAGAGGTTCACCCCCCCCGAGATGTAATAATACATTAGGCCAGTATTGATTCACAGATAGCAGTGTAGATTTGCTTTAATAGCATCGGGTCAGTAACGTGCAGGGATTTTTAAATACTCGTACATAAAGTAGCTTCCTAACACGTGAGCTTAATAGTTCTACATGGAGTTTAAAGTTTAGGTTATTATCTAAAATTATTCCAAGATACTTTATGTAGTTGGTTAGATTACGTGATAGTAAAGGGTATATATTTGTTTTTTTCCGCATTTAGGGTCAAATAGTTTTGCGAAGCCAAGTGGAGACCGAATTTAATCCAATTTGACCCCTTTTAAAACTTCCTGCCAAGTGCTTCATTAGCATATCCTATGATCTTTCCATTGAATGGTTTTATTTTAAGGAGGTCATTAATGTAAATGAGAAAAAGTACAGGGCCCAAAATACTCCCCTGGGGCACCCCTTGCTTAACAGGTAGGTCACAACTAACATGTCCGCCAATCATAACACATTGATATTGTCCCGTGAGATAGTCTTGAAATAGTTTCAGTTGGTTGCCCCTAATTCCTATGCGCTCGAGCTTTGATAAGAGTATGGGGATAGAGACCGTGTGGAAAGGCTTTACCAAGATCGAGGAAAACGTCAATTGTTTTATTTCCTTTGTCTAGATTCCGTGCTATATAGTCTGTGAGTTCATGAGTCGCAGCACTGATGGATTTGCCAGACCTGAAGCCGAATTGACTTTCCAATAGTATACCATTTTTCTCCAAATAATCGGCCAGTCTGGAGTTAATGGTTTTCTTTAGTATTTTTTAAATTGCTGGAAATATCGATATGGGTCCATAATTATTGACAGAGTCTCTAATCCCCAGATTTATATATAGGGTGGATAACCGACTTTTTCAGGATAGTTGAATCAAACTTCTTCTGTCAACCAAATATTAAAAATATTAGTAAAGTAGTTTTGAGAAATTATTTGAGATGTTGTCGTATCCTACGGTAAATTGCGCTTTCAAATTGATAATAATACGTTCTATATCTTCTTTATCAACGCTCAATAAACCAAAGGAATTCATTCTGGATTCTACGACATGTTGCGATGGTTGAGGTATCGGTTCGCTAAAGTGTTTTTTGCTATTGAATTTTTTTCAACAACTTATTACAATAATTACGAAATCTTTTATACGTTAAAGCTAGTATTTAGTCATCTAGAGTATTATTTAATCGTTTATGCATGCGATCCCTATTTCTAATACAACCTTGTAGACCAGGGGTTATCCATGGTTTAATAGCCCAGCTGCGGCGTGGAAATTTGATGACTACCTGATTTTGTTTTACTGCATATTGAATATTGAGTTTATTAGATAATTAATACAACAATTTGGATCAATTGATTCATAAATGGGATTGAAATTTATAGTGTTCATAGCCATAGTATTTTTTTTTTATTAATTCTGTATTGATTTTTAATCATGGGTTTTCTATTTACTTTATTATTTAAGCATAGAAGAACAGATTGATGGTCCGTGAGAGTAGTGTTTATAACCAAAGTTAATACTGGTTTATTTGTTTTTTTATTTAACATGATCTATGCAGGTTTTATTAATTCTCGTCGGCATGATGTGTGCAGGTAGTAACCCATGCCCAGCGCTAACATTTAAATAGTTAGAGGCCCTACTACCTCGATTCTCTGGTATTAAATCTATGTTGAGATCGTCTATTATAGATATGCTTTGAACAGTTGACAATTCAGACAAAAGAGTCTCAAGAGATAGATTAAAATGTTTTAAGTACCTGTATGAGGGCGAATGATACATCACACACATCAACAGCCTTTAATAGTCCACTGCTGGACATAGGCCTCTCCTTAGAAAGGAGGTTCTGGCCTACAACATCACGCTGGCCAGACGGGTTGGTATAGGGTTTGTGTCAAGTTTTCCTTCTCTCTGCAGTGCTGTTGTCCTGCGTAGTTTGCTCCCTTAGTCGCCTCTTACGACACCCACGGGATGAATAGGGGTGGTGACACTCTGTATTCTTAGTCCGTCACCACACGGATTCTTATCTATAGGATATCTTAGGGCGAATGATAGATTGCTATAATTGTTATATCTGTTCGTAGTTTCAAAAGTAGACAATCACGTTCCTTAAATGGTGGCTCCTCTACCTTGACTTCAATATTATCTTTGGCATAAACAACTACTCCATCATTTTGAAGTGAGTTATTTCGGGTGGTATAACAATTGTAGCCTTCTATTATGGGAATTATAGGGTTACAGAAAAGCCAGGCCTCAGTAAACATAAGAACATCACACTCAGTGTTTATTTTAGGTAGCAATATCAAAATTCCTTCAAAAAATTTCTTGATACTCCTAACATTTTGGTTTAATATAAGTAATCTTTTTGTTTGGATTTGAATTATATTTTTGATTTCTTCAATTTCACAACTTAACGCGTCAGACACTGATATAGCATCTATTTCTTGATTTGTCATCATCCATCGTTAAAATTAAAAGGACCAATGTTGTCCATAACTAAGAGTGCTATAAAGAACAAAGACAAAGGTGTGACCAGTAATCGCATTTCTTTGAGACTGCAAATGTGTACATGAGTTTTGTGTAAGTTTTGTGGGTAATTTAGTGTAAGTAAAATTATTGGTTATTGTGAATATTTTTTTAGAATAATAGAGTATGCATATTTTAAAAGGGCGAAAGTTATGGCAAGCAATATATAAAGATACAATTTTAAAATACAGAAAGAAGTTAAGTTTGCTTACTATCCTACAGACAGGTATAACAGCGCGAAATTGATGTTTATAGGTCTCGGTACACCATTTGAATAGTCAGATTGTCTTGAACTTAGTGAGATCGGCTACGTCGTTATTTCTGATCCGAGGTGAACCTTCCTTATTTCGTAGGTAAATTTTGCCGTACGATGACCAACAAAAGGCGTACTCGTTTGATTTTGCATACTCTCGAGCCAAATAGTACAGCCTCTTAGCTCTGTTAGTTAAACTTTCATTTATATAAATTGTATTTGAAGGACCGTCAATTTTTAAATGTGCAGTATTTAGCTTTGTTTTATCATTCTTCATATTGTATTCTTTGAACGATTTCAGGAAGCTTTCCTTTAAAATGATGGAGTTGAGGTCAGCTATGACTGGTTGTGTACTGCCAGGTTAAGACATCCCGCGATAAATACTCTTGATATCTGCCACCTGTACTTACAAACTCAATGTCCTACCAATCTCTCTTATTACCTTGGAGAGGACAGTCTTTGTTTCGTTTTAATGTTTTGGTATATTTCGGACTTCCAACTTAGCTTTACACCGAGCTCTTTCTATATTTTCTATTTTATTTTTTCTATATCTTACATACATACATCCATATGAGAACAAAATGTATTTATATACATAAGTAAATATAGATGAAGAAATATTAAAAACATTAACATTAAAAAATCAAACATATTATACTGTTACGAGAATACTACTCGTATTTTCGATTTACACATTCACAATTGTGAGAAGAGTTATCTGTTCCTTGTTTAAACACTTTGATATATCAAACATATAAACGTTTTATATTTGCAATGGAATATATTTTAACTGTAAATGCTCATAAACAAACAGTAGTTCATCAATTTTTTAAGGGAACTGCATTAAAACATGAGATAATATTGATATTGGAATATTAAGGTATATATTGACAACAGCATAACAAAGGAAATTAATATAGTATTTATATTTACATTTTACAAGAGGTACTTTTTTTGGTATAGTGGGGAAAATGAGCAGACAGGTCACATAATGGTAAGTGACACCTCCATCTCGAGAGTCACAAATGAGTTGCCGCCTTTGTCGAGTCTCTCCTCCGCCCCAGAATTAGAGGGAGGGAGGATGGGGATCCGGGGACCTGACTCACTCTTTGAAGAGCAACGAAAAAATTGCTTAAGACTGGTTTTCGAAGTTTGTGATGCTGAGGTATTGCTCCGGTCGAACCGCCACTTTCTTGCTGAAGCATGGCGCTCCCGCTTTGTTATTGATAGAAAGTAGTTTTTTATACTACTAAAATGCAAGTAATAGTAATCATATATATAATGCAAATAATCATTGCAAATCTAATCTAATACCTTTAAACGAGCAATTCTTGTAAATATAGGTATATTATATTTATTCTGAATCTTGGAAACGGCTCCAACTATTGTCATGAAATTTAGTATGCAGGGGTTACCAAAATAAAAAATATAGAGCAAAGTTACCACAAAGGCTGCGCGATGACAATTTCATTATTTTGTGTACACGTTCGAAAAAGCTTGGGGCGCTTTATGCTATAAAAAGAGCTTTAGGTACGGGCTCTGTGTCAAACTGCATAATTGTTGCTATTTATTCATACTGAAACATACACAATACAATAGAACATATTGTATTTTTTGTTAGGTAAAACTGCCATTGCATTATAATGGATGAATAATAAACGTTTGCCTGCATTTTAGTACTGTATAAAATACCTTTTTGCCACCTTAGTTATAGCCAGATTATACCAGATGCTGGACAGTATTCGCGTTGATCACATCAATTGATATAAAATTCTTCTCGTTGATTTCTCGGCATCGACTTCACCGATTGAAGTTTTTTAACGTTTTTTAAAGTTTTAGATTAAACTATTTAAAAGTTAATGAAGACAGAAAAGGCTTTTCTTGTATAGCCATGGACCACTTTCATCTTCAGATGATTTAAAAGACAAACGCCAATTTCAGTATTGAAAAAGAAGCTCAATCATTGTGGGTTTAAGCATTTGTCTAAATGTCAAAAACAGACATTTAGAACTACGAGTATTTGTTTAGAACTATATAAAAATAGCATCAAAAAGGAAACGTATTATAACACCTGATTTAATTGATTTTTTAATTTTAGAATATTGAGACATTATATGCATTCGAGAAATACGTTTCCACGTTCCATAGTTATTGATATTGTTAAAATGATTATTGTGGATCACATTACTCTATTGTTCATAGACATTGATGAGACAACGTGACAAAGATACGAAATCTCTTTCACTGACCGGATCCCAGACATGTGACAGGGGTCGTGCGAAGTAAAGCTCAGCTATCAGAGTAGATTTAACCCTAAACTGCGACCCCTGATGCGAAGAATACTGAATTATTCATCACGTTCTACAAAATTACTTTTTAACTACTAACTTTTACGATACACGTACACAGATTACGTAATTGATAGCATCATCTGCTTCATTATATGTTTCAAACTTTATTGTGACTGTCATGACGTTATATAGAAAGAGACTGATATATGATATAAATTAAGACCGGTTTTCACAAGGATCACGTAACTGGGAAAATATCTGACACTGCGCTTAATCGAAAATAAGGTCATCTATAATAAATCTAGAAACGCTATAAACGCTTCTACTGCATTGCATTGAAATTTGTACTTAAAATATAGGTAGACAGTTACATATTGAAACACACCTGAATACACGGTTCCAAGAATTTGAATATTGTTTTATTGACTTTACTTGAGTCCAATGTTCTCTGAAATTTTCAATTATAAACTGCACTCTAGAATTTATATTGATAATAGGTACTAGAATTTTATTCGCTTACGAATGTAATAATATCGTAAAGGAATACTCTCGACGCTTTTGAAAAAGTTTGTGTACCCATTCAATTCACTGTAAAGTAATTTATAAACGCAATTGTAATTTGAAGTTGATTCTGCCTTTACCGTCGCAAAACACTTCATGATTATTCATCATCATCATCATCAACAGCCTATAACAGTCCACTGCTGGACATAAGCCTCTCCTTAGAAAGGAGGTTTTGGCCTACTATACCGCGCTGGCCAGACGGGTTGATATAGGGTTTGTTTCAAGTATACCTTCTCTTTGCAGTGCTGTTGTCCTGCGTAGTTTGCTCCCTTAGTCGGCTCTTACGACACCCACGGGATGAATAGGGGTGGTGACATTCCGTATTCTTAATCCGTCACCACACTTCATGATTATTAAAACACCTTTACCAGGTATACTTACTATTAGGCAGGTAGACCTGCTATTTAAAGTTTATAGCAGAGTTTACTCTATAGGTAACTTTATGATCTAGGCTATCTATGTTTAAAAATTAAACTCATTAGTTTTAATTAATAAGAGTCACTCTACATAAAAATTAAAGTTCAGTTCAAAGAGGTACGATTCAGACCGGATGCATGTGCATGCCGCGGTGGTCGTCCGCATTCGTCGGAGCCGTACGCATGACGAGGAAGCCGTCCGCGTTACTCAAAGATGTACGTGTGCCGTGGCAGCAGACAGCCGACTCCGAGCACTTTGTAAAGACAATCATATTTATGGACTAAGAAAATCTATTTTTTTCGTCCGTATCTATTATTTATAAACGTTATAACGTCCTTGTAGTTTAATGTACATAACTTGAATGACACGATGCGTTGTACCGCTAATCTCTGTTCGCATCCCGCGACGGCCGTACGGCTCTGAACGGACTAGATGCAAGCCGACGGAGATCTGTCGCAGAGTTCGTCCAGAGACGTTCGGAGCCTTTCAGCCATCTTGAATGTAAATGTAACGGAAATATGAACTAAAATTCCTGTTTACACATTTCAATTTTCGTCTAGCGAATAGCCGACCCCAACCTAGTTTGAGAAAAAGGTTCGAGGAGAATGGTGATGTGATGAGGATGTGTGATAATTTTCTAACTAACAGGACTAACCTAACAAAAACGAAAACTTGGGTTTAAATATGATGATACTTATTTAATAAATTCAAAAGTCCCTATCCTAATAATTAATTTCGGGTAAAGACACTAACCCTGACCTGCCAGTTTTACGCAATTTAAAAGTTCTTTAAAATCAAAGTGCAGTTTTCTAAGACCGATTAATCGGTGTCCGGTCAAACTTAATGTTACCAATCAATACGGAAAAGGCGAAAACGGTTTGAGTAATCCATTGATTCAAAATGATTTTTAAAGGCTAATTGCATGTTATTGAATAGCTGCATTTCGCGAGGTCGTCATATAAGTCCCGTCGATGATAGGTCTCAGTACAATGTTCCACAATCATTTTCATGAAATGAGTCGGGTACGTACCGCCAACTCTAAAGCCGCAAGCTTATTTTAATTGTTAGTTGTTTATGATGTGAAGAACAGACAATTATATGCTTGAGGGTTTTTCTGGTACAATGATATGACCGACAAATGACCATTGTATCATCCTACAAGATATGTGTCCAATAGTTCTTTCGACATGATAACTTTATCTGTGATTGGACAGAGAAAACCTTCAGCTATAATTTATTATTAGACTTTATTAGAGTTCAAACTGTCTAGTGATATGTGAAACTTCAACTTAAATGTATGTACACCTGGTTCATGAACTAGATAACATTAAATTGGATCACATTTTGCCATTTGATTAGACTTTAATCTTCATAAATATGAGCAGACAGCTGACTATGCTTAGACTGGCAATGTTTATCTGTACATCAGAGTTGCACATAAATTTATTCTATTTGTAATTATGTCGCAGCGAGGTATTTACTAAAAATGGTAAAATTGCTTTAACTGTCACGTTTGCATCAAATTTTTTTCAGTTCACCAGGATCTTCTTGGAGTGAATGATTGTGTGTTGCCAAAAAAGGGAAAATTAAACGTAGAAAGTAAGAAGATTTTAATAGCAACTCTTCCCAGTACAAGCAATTATACCTATAGCGGCGCAGCTGTGTAGACGAAGTGTGGCCTTCCACAGTCTTCGCAGCCGGCGCAGATTCGTTTCGAGTCATCTCCTACCCACACCTACTGACGCACACTCCGCGCTAGTCTCTTCGAATATTTGCTAACCGTTATCAGTTGTATTACAAAGTTATCGTTAATAAACGGTTTACGTTGATGTTACGAATACGGGTTTAATTTATTGTACACTTGTGGACAGTACCCCTACATACCAAAGCTCAATAGTTTTGAGTAACGCCACTCAACAACAAACTACACTTACTACTTACTATACACTTTCGTATACAAAACTCAGCTATCAATTTTCACTTTGTTCTCTTGTAGTTCGTGTTCGATCCTATTTTCAAATGATATCCAGAGTTTCGGTTCAATGACGGGCTAGTAGCAACAAGTTTGTTAAAAAGGAAGCCGATGACCCTCTTAGCGGTTCTCGTAATGGTCAAGAATGCTTAGTAGACGAGCTGAACACCAGACATATTTTTTTTTTTACGTGTGAAAATCCCCTCGGGCCGTCATCCCACCGGGGTTTGCGGCGGGGTGGTGTGTCGGAATCGGACCGACTAAAACCACACGGTGTGCCACGGTGGGCGGCATGAGGCGCTGGTAAACGCGCCTCCGCCGCCCAGCTCGTCGTCGGCAAATTGGTTCCGAGTGGAGATCATGCTCCCGGGCCCTCTAAGCCGCCTCATTCTACGAGATGACGTCTTCACAGAAGGATGTGACCGCGGTAAAGCATCTGTCACTACCGGCCATGAAGCGTATGACGGCCGGTAGCAAGAGGTTAACTATGATGACTGCAATGAGGACCCGGCGCTGCGACGCCCAAGCAGGGCAAATTGCCAGCGTGTGCTGAGCCGAGTCCTCACTGCAATCGCAGTGGTGACAGGCGGGACTCAATTCTCTCCTAGCGACCGAGTGCAGGTACTGCCCGAAGTAGCTGTGCCCGGAAAGGACCTACGTCAGTCGGAAGGAAAGGGTCCTATGCTGCTGCCCTGCCCACTCGACGATAAGAGCCACCTCCCGTCTAGGATCAGACCCAGGTACTTAATCTAGGCCTGAACCGGTACGAGGACAGAGTTGACCACGATTGAGGCGCCAGGAGCCACCCCACCACGACGAGCACCAAACATAGTACTCGTAGTTCAACGTGACAAGCATTTCTCCCCTTGTTAATTTCACTTCCTTTAGCGATTGATCACGTTATAAAATAAAGTTTTACTTGAAACAATAAAACACTTAACAAAGAAATGAAATGGAATTGAACATTTCTTTATTGTAAAACTCAAAGTATTAAAGTTACGACTGTTGTTTTTATATTCCTTTGATGTAAAGTACGTACACATTGATTTTGTTTGTGAAAGAACAAGATTTTTAGGTGCAGAGTTTCGATTTTCATTTTAACATTTACTATGGAATCGTCAAGAATGGTAAGGTACAATAGCATCTGATATTTTTATGGTTATGAACTTATAATAACTATTAATAAACAAAGGAAATTCACTCAATCGAGACTTTTCTGTTAGGCGCGTATAGATAGGTACAGGTAAAGACGTCATTTATTCAGAAAAAAAAGTGTATTTTGTATAGTAACTCTAGACGATGTGGCTTCAGATTGAATATTAAATTTGGGTACAGTAATTAGCTCTGTCTATACTCCTTTACAGATATAAGTTGATGAAAGGTTTAGTCAAATAAATGCTTTATCTGTGACGTACAACGTAAAATGTCAAGTCGTCATTGTGTTATTGTGCGTATAAGGTCGAAGTGGTATTTCGTTATAGAATCAGTTCTACACTACGTATAAATAGTCATAGCCTACAACATGTATTTTATGAAAGCCACAGAGGTCACCATACAACACCTTAGCATTTATGTTAGAGGTGACTGTTAATCAGCTGTTCAAAGATGTTTTGCTGCTTGGGCTTCATTAAAATTATAAATTCTGTTTGAACATTCTATGAAATATTTAAGAATGTATTTTCTTTTTTTGACTTTATTTAAATTATCATGCTCACTACACATTTATTTGTCATGGCTGGGAATCAAACAATGTATACACCTACCATACATCGTTATTTTATAAAATCGTTCCTAAAGAGGAACAAAACAAAATATCTCTCTATTTCCTTAATACTCTATGGAGGATGAGAAATTAGGACTAACTGTCAAGCGGGTGAGTAGGGATAATTATCCTGTTGTCCTGAAGGTTGGCACTTTACTTGGTTATGTGTTTCAAGTTTTGATCAAAGAAGTTTTTTTTTTATATTTAGTAGGCTTTGTATGTGTTTAACTTTGCTGCAGAAGATTAATTGGAATATAATTTTTGATAGTTCATTTTTGAAACATGTATTAATAAATTTAAAATAAATTAATAAATGTAACATCTACTTACATTTATTTTTCCAATATGTAAATAAGAGAAAAAGTTTAAAACTACATTGTACGTTGTCATATATCATAATTCTCACTTTCTCAATGGTCTTCTCAGTTCTATCTCGTGTAGTATCTCTCAGTAGTATCTCGATTAATCTGTCTTTGTATAGGATAATATTTTATAGTATATCTACTTTTATTATGCCCTATAATTAGGACATTTCTAGACAGTATGTACATAGGCGTGTTTATTGTGTTGTTCACATCAACACAATAAACACGCCTATCCAGTCACCCTCAAACTACTGAACACTTTTTACTAATTTTAAAAGTATGAAGATAGAAAGGACTTTGGACAAGGATAGAATCTAGATCTTGTTGTGAACACCAAAACTTGAAGACAGTAGAGAAAGAAATCAGGTGTATGAAACTTTAATTAAACATAAAGTGTTAATAGTACGCGTTGCAGATGTAGCTAGCTGGGTTGTAGCGTCGTGATGTACTATGCATGTTTATATTAAAACATGTTCCAGCTGCCTCGTTATGAGTGTGTATATAAATGAAATAATATAGCAAGTAGCACGTGTTGCAACATGTTTCTGGCAAGCGGGACAAGTTGGATCGGTGCCTCATCTAACAATACGCCTTGTACTGATATATCTAACAGCAGACGATAACTTCCACTATATCGTAGCCTGCCTTCATTGCCCTGTATTTATTTATGTAAACTTAATAGCCATAGATTCCAATATTCCAATTTATTGCTTGCAGTATATAGAGTTATGGATATATGCGGAGTTTAATAAAAGACGATATAGTAACGAGAGGAAAAAAAAGTTAGACGGTTTGATAAAGGCGGTACAAAGCGGCAAATTAATTTGTAAGACTTCAAGTTGGTTTAAGTAGACTTTAACCTCCTAAGGAGTAAAACTCTTGTATTAGGATATCGCCCAATGTTAGACCGAGCTACCATTTTAGGGGTATCGCTTGTTGTCGGGGCACCAGGGACTTCCTTTCTAGGGTATACCTGGTTCCCCGGCTATAAGTACCCGAGACGGCGTACGGTTAGGGTTATAGGTGGTATCCGAAGGGGTTTCCGCACGGAAAAAAGGGGTATCGCTTGTCACCCATTTTTGGAAACCTAATAGTGCAATAAGAAACTCCATAAAATTGCTTTACATTTATTATTGACCATTAGTGTAACAACTTTTTTAAATTTTGTAACTACTATTGAAATATCATACAGGGTATAAGGGACGTCGTAACGAATACTGAAATAGTGTTTTCAGACCATTAGTCTGAGTCGAAAATCATTTTTCGAATTTTCTGACGGAAAATGAAACATTTCATGCAATCAGCTGTCAAAGGTTAAAGTCATTCCCGGTAGATATCCGATATATGTATTCCGTGCAAGAAGTCTACACGCACTAACACAAGATGGTGGCCGGGGGGAAAGCCCTGCGCGCTTCGGCTGTTGATTAATTACAATGCATCTTTTGACCGTATGCGGTATTTATTGGATTATAATGGGCAAAATGTTCTGTTTACTAATTGTAAAATCATTCTTCATCGTTTTTAATCAAAAACATGGAAAATTTAAATTATGAATTTGCATTATGAATTTGCCGGCAGAAAATTCTAATTTTCGACTCAGAATGATGGTCTGAGTTCACTATTTCAGTATTCGTTACGACGTCCCTTACACCCTGTATAATAAATATACGTCAGTTAATTTTCGACTTTTGCTGTCAAAAAAATTAAATCAATTGTAGTCGTTCCAAGACACTAGTACAATTCATGAATACATATTGTTGTTGGCATTTAGCGTATAACGGCCATTTTCTTTATTTTATTCTCTTTCTTTAGATCTAATTGTTAAACTGATTAGATCTAACTAACATCACATCTGAATACCAAATAATGCATATGGTATGTGAATCTAACTATTTGTAATACTTTGTTACAGACCCCGCACCGGCGTGGTAGGAGTACTGCTGAGAGTCGCGCGGCCCCTTCTGTGACTAGCCAGAGTTCTAGCGAACGGCACGGGCGGCGGACTGTAAGAGAAACATTTTACTGACGTTAAAACGTCGTATACTTAAATTATTTAGTACTGAATCATCCGAACTTTTTTACACAAATTTCGGAGGTAACTTTTAATTAATCTGAATGATTTTGATTCTTAGTTGTAGAAAAGTTACTCAATGTATTCCAAAAAGTAAAGAATCGCAACTTTGACTGTAAAAATCCAGATGCCATAATTGCTTAAATGTTTGCAGTTGCAAACTGTAAATTATTTGATGAAGTACTTATCATTAGAGTGATTTTGGAAGTTGCAATAGGAGCAAAAAGTTTTATACAGTTTAGGTTAATTTATTAATTTGTTATATTAACGTTGTGATAATTGTTAATGCAGTTGTCATAGCAACATGTATACTCGTAGTACTTAGCCGGGTTGAGCTAGTTAATAATAGAACACGGGAGCTCTTCCCGCCTACATCTGTAGTCATTAGTACTACAACGATCCGATAGATCCGCTCACATAGATTCAAATACATACATACATACATACATTCAAATACATACAGAATATAATAAATATAGTGGCAACCTAAGAACTATCTATTTACAATCTTTCACATATTTCACTCAACAAACAACATGCTAATTTAATAGCATGTTTCTACACTTTTCATGTTAGTAGAACCTTTCGCTCGGATGAATTTAAAATGTAGTAAAAATAGAATCTATTTTGGAATTTACATGAAAACACAAGAACCGACTGTTGAACGAGCTAGTAGAATGTAATATCGAAAATGGCTATCAAAATAGATGCGAACATAATTTGCCCTATTCCCCAGCGGTAGATAGAGCTTTGAGTATGTAATCAAACATTACTTTATTATAATATGGAATAAATAAATAATAACATGTTATACTTAGTTATATATAAGTATGTAAATAATAACAGGTTTTCGTGTGGTTATGCATTCATCCCGTGGGTGTCGTAAGAGCCGACTAAGGGAGCAAGACACTATGCAGGACAACAAAACTGCAAAGAGAAGGACAACTTGACACATAACCTATACCAACCCGTCTGGCCAGCGTTGTATAGTAGACCAAACCCTCAAACTTCTAAGGCTATGTCCAGCAGTGGACTGTTAAAGGCTGTTGATGATACTTAGTTGGACAATTAATTATACTTGATGATTGATGCTGTAAATTATCCGAAAACCTAAAATTTTGTGTATGTATTTCAATTAGCCAAGCGATACGTAATTTATTAAACACAACACTTTATTTGTGTTTTTTTAAATATAACATATGTATTTTTTTAAAGTTTTATCTTTCTTTTATACTTCTTATTCTTCAGTAGGTATAATAACACAGAACAAATATTAGTGTGAAGAGCACGATCATTAGTTGTGTCTGGGTATAATGCTAGTAGCAAACCTAACAATACAGAGACTATTAGCCAAATAGTGTTTGAACATAGGCTATTCTGTGTGTTTTAGAGGCGTGGGGCGCGGCGCGTGGCGGCGGCGCGGGCGCGGGCGGCGCCATGACGCGGCGCCCGCCACCATGACGCTGCCGCCGCCCGCGCGCCCCGCGCATCCCGCCGCGCATCGCGCAATGCGCTATTATCGCATCTGGATCTACGCGTGCAACGGCGCGCTGTTGCTTGGGGCGCTCGCATTCTGCGCGGCAGCGGGCCGCGCACTCTCTGACTACCGTCGTGCGCTCGTGCCTGGCCTTGGTGTAGCACAGCCCGGCTTCCTCTACGGATACGCAGCGCTACCCGCACAGGCGGGCCTGTTGCAGCTACTCGGTTGTCTCGCTGCTCTGAGACTCTCCGAGCGTATGCTCAACGCCTATTGGTTGGCGTTACTGGCTTTACTCGTCGGGGACGCAGCTATCGGTGTCTACTGGGCGTTCCGTTTTGAACGCGTTTGTCGTGAACTACGACCTCAGTTACGGCTGCGACTAGCCAAAGAATACGATACTGACATAGATTTCTCACAAGCCTGGGACCGGCTTCAAAGAGAGCAGCGTTGCTGCGGAGTTACTGGGCCCACTGATTTTACAGCACTCAATAGAACGACACTACCGGCTAGCTGCTGTCGTATACCAGCTCATACATCAGCTGTTACACCGGCGCTGCTTGCAGTGACATCAGCGACGTCTCCTGTGCCGTTTACCCCAGTGCACTGTGCGCCTCACACAGCAGCTTGTGCTGAGAGACTACTTGTTTGGCTTCGACGAACTGCAGACGCGTTGTTCGTGTTAGGATATTGCGTCATTGCATTTTTAAAATTGTGCTTCCTGGGAATCCTCCGGTACGAAATAAAGGAGATGATTCAAAAAATTAGAATATTACGAAGTGAACTCGGAGCTGGTGAACTACTTGACGGCAGCCCGCTTCACGGTGGGCCACTATCACAGACTGTAATAGTAAACGCGGTGAATGCGAACGGTGGTGTCCGGGCCCATGGTGGCAGTCCTGAACGAGCAGGTGAGCGTGAGGCACTACTTGGCAGAGCCTCCGAGCCATGCTCGCGGCGAAGCATACATGACGAACCCCTTGGACCCAAAACTATTAATGGAAACAACAATTGCGAAATGCGTGAGCTTGCTCGAGGAGACTACAGACCCCTAGCGGCAGACAGTGCAGCGACTCGAATCTGACTAAGATGTTACCTGGAGCGACTGTTTGGGAGGCGATGGCGCTCCTTTCCAGCTGCCAGCTGTGAGCTGGAGCCTCCACTGGGGCGAGGCCCACCTGTATGTGTGGGACGCGCGGCTGCTCGCGTTCGTCTCGACCACCATCGACATACCCGCTCCGAATTCGAATTGTAAGCTATGCGTTTAAGAACCGTGTCACGACGCCGTGAGTAATAAGGCATATGTCAAGACTGGTACCGTCGCTATTAATTTGCGAGTACCGACAATGTCGGTTGGACTCACTTGTAGGTTACGTTTATAGCGGTAGATCTATAAAACTACATCAGCGATGCAAGTCAATGTTAAAGTATTATTTATAAAAACTATAAAAACGATGAGTAACGAATAATACGAAAGTGCATCGAACGTTATAAATGTGTATTTTAGACAAAGTGATATCGATTTTTCGAGCAGAGCTTGTGTTTAGTTCCTAAATTTGGCGATTAAATATTGGTTTTGTAGGTGCATAGGACACAAATCTGTTTTACTTTACGGTCCCTGGGCAAATGACAAGAGAGCAGGGAAAGCAACAGATGAACGGGCTGCGTGCACGCATGTGAGGAAAGGCCGTCTCCGACAGAGCAACAAATAATAATTTAATGGCTACTAGGAGAGCGCAGTAAATCCATCCTACTTACATATATTGTATCTGTATACTCAATTACGATTTTAATATGTATAGCACCAAATAACGGGAATCAACCAATATTAAGATTAATTATGATGATTGTTTAGCATTAAGACATAACCGTTTTTTATTGTATACCAATAGATTTACGATATTTTAATTGTAATATGTATTTTACAAATATTCATGTCATTTATTCATTGTCTTCTATTTAAAGTAATAATGTTTCGGCAATCGTTCACTCCATGGCCACATAATGTTCAGTGATTTTCACGTAAATGCTCTGAAGAACCTTGGGCTTAAATAACCTACAACAGCCATGTTTTGTTTGTTTTCATAGCAACATAATGTTAATGCGGAAATCACTAAGCATTACAGGAGGCCGTATTAAAATTTTTGATCTAATTAAAATTTATAATTATACAATTGGAAACTATAAATAATAATGTTTAATTAAGTTACTTTCCGTTAGACACCTCATCTTAACGATAGAGTGAGTTTATTATAAGAATTTTTATCTCGTCTTAAAATTGCACGACCCAAGCAGTATATCGCATAGACTAGAGAAACCTTTAAATGTCGCTCCGCACTGCTTCGGTTTGCCGCCCATATGTGACTTAAACACTGTTTTTTTTCGACAGCTTTCCTTACATGGCCAAAAGAAGGTCGCTCCTTGTCTATATAGTTCTCATTATCATACCCAATGTTGTTGGTAAATGTAAATAATTAACATAATTTGTACATGTGTAGTATGCGAGTAATTGTGCATGGACAGATTAACAAAAATAGTACTGATATGAGCTTAAACGACGTAGTGCCTACAATTATATGCTTGTAAACAGTATAAAGCGAACGACTACACTGTTATAACATTTTATTTCATGGCAGAAGAATTTAAAATGTTTCGTACTACAATTTATCAACTAAACACAGATAACAGGTATAATGCTGACTATTTAAAGAGATCGCGCTAAGCATTAGACTGCGCATATAAAATTACAATAACCTCATGTTGTAAGAAATTAGGTAAAATTTATTAATGGCTGTGTCAAATATAGGTAAAACCTATTAATGGCGTGTAAAGGTGTCACAATCTGATGTATAATGCGGTGACTACGGGCGCGCTACGAGTCGAGCGAGCTCGTAGCGCCGTGGAGTGTTCGTGGATCAGCGTAGACCGATGTATTGTTGACTTTCCAATATTCGACTACTACCTACATTCATACATATTTGTACTTTTACGAACTAACTTTATAGATATATTGTAATGACGAGTATGAAGTTATGTTCGCTTAGAGTAGGTATAATATTTTGTGAATTTATGCAGAAAAATAGTTTTTTAATATTGTTGTCACATGAATGTACCAATCTTATAAAAATTTGTACCTATATTCGGAAAGTTGAATAATTTGTAGCTAGGATCCAATCTAAATCCTGCATTTCTTCCAAAAAAAAAACGGTAAAATAACATGTGCCTTGGCTTATAAATTGTATAACTGATGTTATGTTTATTATAAACTAATGGATATAAATAAAACGAGCCGAAACTCGTCTCTGATGTGCTACCTACACCTTTCGACATACACGTACATAACTGAACTGCTGTTACACTTTAACCTACTTCGAAATAGAAATATAGCTCGCCCACTGCATGAAACAATGTCTGAATTGTTTCCCTTGTGTATGTTAGGACTACAGTGATTTTACTACTGTAACTTTGTACAGAAACTTTCGATGTTTACATTGTCCTTCTTTGTGTATGACGAATACAAAGCAGCTTGTGTAAGTGAGGACAATTCGCATATGGTATGTGCGACAACGTGACATAACGTTCAGTACGTGATCTTTTGAATTCTTAACTGTCACAACACATTGAATGTTTTCCTTGTTGTGTGTTTTATTATTACAGTAGAGTTGTTACAACTTTCCGAAGGTACGCACTAGGCGACTGAGAGCTATTATTATCATAAATGCATTAAATAAAGAGTTTGTTAAAATGTTGTGGTTTTTTCATTGTCTCTTTTAATTTATTAGTTTCACACCGTGACATTTTAGAGCACAAAATTACACAATTCTTCTTCTTCGTCCGAGCCTTTTTCCCAAACTAGGTTGGGGTCAGCTTTAAGTCTACTAAATATTGTGCCTAAACTTAAAACACAATCATTTAAGCTAAAATATAAAACAATATGGTACTGATTGAAATCTGTTGATTTTATAAAATAAGAAACTAAATGTTATTGAAGAACGCTTAGAGGAGGTATACTGAGGAGCGATGAAATAAATTACAACAGTAGCTGAAACATTTATACATTTTTATCACTATGTACATAACATGTCGGATGTCATCGTCATCTGATTGACTTCAAAATGATTAAATATATTATAGATTATATTATATATATTTCGTCCTTGATCTACTTTCCTGTTTACGCTACGTGACCTATTTGAATAAATGCGTTGTATACACAAAACATAGAGAAATATAGGAATATTGAAAGCTCAGACACCAGTTCCTTGTGTGAACTTTTATTCTTGGATCTATCGTACTTGGAAGTAAAAAAAAATATTTACACACTGATTATGTCGTAAACAGTGTATGAATATTGTTGTTTAATTCCAAAAGATGGCGTTTTGTGATTTAATTAATCTGGTTATGAGGGTTTGTTATATAAATATTATACTCATATTACCTCAGCTAAATTTTGTACATATATGTATATTCATAACTTAAAACTCACCTGCACTCGTTCTTCTTTCAGTCTATAAGCTCTGTCGACGTTCGCTCCACCGATCACCAATACGTCGCCATCACACATTTTACTCGGCTCAATCAATGGTGCGTCATCAGTGTCACAATCCGCTCTGCTTGAACTGTGAAAATGACGTACAGAATTGCCCCCACTGCCCTTTCCGACTTTACTATTAAAAGAATTCCCAACATTCTTCAGTTTCTTAAGTTCAACGGCAATATTGGCGCCGACTTTCGCATTGTTCTTTATGAGGGCGATGTCTGAGAGTCGTTAAAGAAAGAAATTGTGGCAATTAGCTTCACTAGTATCATTTATAGACCGTTGGCGTTTCTACACATTTAAATTACGACAGAATTACGCAGCAGCTAAAGTCTTATTAAGTATTTTAACGATTTCGTAATTATTCTTTCTGCAAAGAGGAATTTTTTAAATGGAATTCTTTACAGGGTAGGCTTCAGTGTTTTAATACTTAAATAAGCTAATTTACGAACATGATTAAAGTGTACATAATTTAATTCAATATTTATATTCGGGACATCACTTTGATCCTCGCATTAAAAAGAAAGTTGAACCGACTTCAAACAATACTGACACACTACAAATTAAAAAGTATTACAAATCTAAATAAATCTAAATATAATAGGTAACATTATAATAGCAATAGTCCCTTCTAGTCTCGTAGTAGTTGAGCCATCGATAACATCACAAAGGACCTTGACCTTATAAAATCCTGGTCGACGAGATTCGGATTATCAGTGAACCCCACCAAATGCCAAGCAATCATAGTAGACAGCGAAATTACGATAAGATGATTAGATACAGCATTAATCAAACCGTATTTAACGGCTCAGTTATACCTTGGAGCCCGGTAGTCAAAGACCTAGGCCTGCTCGTCGACTCAACCCTTGATTGGCGTCGATTGTCAACGTTTTACCGTCTTAAGAATTTCCTGCCTCCTCAAACAAAAATCTCTCTCATGCAGTCCCTAATTATCCCTATAATTGATTATGGCAATGTTTGTTACTTCGACCTGAATGCAGACCTCCCTAGCAAGCTACATCGTCTTCTTAATAATTGCATTTGATATATATTCAATCTTCGAAAGTATGACCACGTGTCTGCTTTACGTTCCCAATTAAAATGGTTGCCTATTCGGTGCGGTTTACAAATGAGAGAGTTTTGCGGTAACAAACGTTTTTGTGGTCTAAATGTCTTGTAATCTCTCTCTCTCAACTCTGTCAAGAAAGTACCGGGAAACGATCAATAATACACAAAATGTTTGTTATTCATCCAAATTTATTTTATCACCTTCAAAGTATGTTCCTTCAGAAACGATATATTAACGCCAACGAATAATCCAATCATCCAAACATTTTTTAAACGCTGTTTCCGGAATTGAGTCAAGTCCTTGCCGCGAATTCTCCTTTATGTCTTCTACCGTTTGAAAACGGGTGCCACGAAGTGGTAATTTGAGTTTGGAAAAAAGATAGAAGTCGGCTGGAGCCATATCTGATGAATATGGTGGTTGCTCGATGGTACTTGTTGAGTGTTTGGTCAAAAATTCGTTCACAATGATGGCCTTGTACGAAGGCGCATTATCGTGGTGCAAAATCTAAGATTTTTTTTCCACGAATCTGGCCTTTTTCGTCGAATTTGCTCTCTTAAATGCCGCATAACGTTCAAATAATATTCTTTATTTACCGTTTGACTTTCCGGCAAGAATTCGAAGTGCACAACACCGCGATAGTCAAAGAAAACAGTCAACATGACTGACTTTTGATCGACTTTGGCGTGGTTTTTTGGATTTTGGTTCAGTTGGAAGGCGCCACTCCGAAACTTGTTGACTAGTTTGCATATCAAACTCGTAAACCCACATTTCGTCACCAATAACAATGCGTTTCATGAATGTTGGGTCGGAATTGACTCGTTCTAGCATGTCCTCAGCGACTCTCATGTGATTGAGTTTTCGAGGGAAATTCAGGTCTTTTGGGACTAACTGAGCGATAACATGTTTCATACCCAAATGATTAGTTAAAATGGTACGGATCGACTCGTGAGATACAGAAAGTTCGGCGGCTATCTCTCTCAAAGTTGAATGAGGATTTTCAGTCACTATTTCCTTTACTTTTGCGATGTTAACTTGCAGACGTTGATGGCCTACCAGAGCGAGGCAATGTTCCAACACATTTCGACCACTTTTGAACGATTTGTACCACTCATAAGTACGTGTTTTTGATAAAGTCGATTCACCGTAAGCCTCCTGTAACATTATCAGTGACCCCGTACACGAAATTTCATTGGCGGTGCAATATTTAACTCTTTGTTCGATGTTTTTGTTCATATTTAATATAAAAAACAGATGCAACTTAAACTCCGCGCCAAAATGGAAAAACAGTTGTGCCAATCTAACAACAACAAAAAAAAACGAAAATTTTAATTTGGAACCATAAACAAATCATCCATTCCCGATACTTTTTTGACTGAATGTATAACTCTTTGTTTACATATCTCTGTGATCCAACATAAACACTTAACAAATGTCTTGGTCAATACATCTAAAGGTCAAGGACCCTTCTATTATCAGCTCAGCAACATGACCTAACGACTACTAAAGGCAAATACAGCTAAATATGAAATAAAGCTAGACAAACAAGTTAAAACACGTTGTCGGGCCTGTAAAAGTTGAGGGTTACCCTCGATTTCTCTAGGATTCCATCATCAAATCCTGATTTGGTGGTAATGGACCACCCCTATACACTTTCGATTACAAAAAGAATTTTGAAAATCGGTCCACGATTGACGAAGATATCGCGTAACAATCATATAAAAAAAACACAGATCATACAAAAAAAATATAGACGAATTGATAACCACTTTTGTGTTTTTGAAGTCGGTTAAAATGGTTTAAATCAACTTATTTGGTGATATTTGGTGTTGGAATTTACAGATAAACGATAAACGTCACAACTAGGTGCTTGCAAAGCAAAGAATTAGTTAAAAAAGAAAAATTAACTTTTTAGCTTGTTACAAAAGTGCTAGATTTATTAGCTTTCAAGATTCTTTAAAAGAATTCAAAATATTTTTTAAAGCAGAGGGTTTTTAAAGTATAGGGTTTCGATGCCATTTGGTAATTTGGATGTTCCGCTACCAAGTGTATCTCACTTTAACTTCCAAACAAGAACATTTCGCTCTGTGTGTGGTATGTGATTACCAATAGCTGTAAACAATCGGAACGCCAGTGGTGTCATTGGCGCATTGCCAACCATTCAACTAAAGGATCTTGTCGTATGTTGTCTTATTCGATTCGTATGGCTTGTTAGTCTGTAACGGTAAGTAAACCTTTTCAGACTGTTACAGCGATACGGACTACTCACACACGGAAATCTGATAGATATACAGATAGTCAGTACTATGCTAATCAGACTGCTAATAAACATGGTTAAACATATATTTTTGGATGGTAGTACTGGGCGGAAATTTTAATTCACGATCTCTGAGTCCTCGGTAGACTGGACCACTACCATGAGACTTAAAAGATCGTCGACTCACGCTCTTCATTCTGTAGTATAACGGTGCAAGTACTATTCAGTATATAGAGTTCTGTTACTTCCTTAGTAAGGCAGACTATTTAGCACAAGCTCAAAGTCATTTTTTTGTACTTATAAAAAGGATACTGGCATTAAGAGAAGCTCCTCCAGTGGCTTTGGCGACTGCAGACAGCAAGAACGGTGTTACTTCTTTACCCTGGATGCCTTTTTCTGCAGCTTCTTTTAACGCCCGTTGAATACTCACTTCTATGACTTTTTCTGATTGAAGAAGAGAATTAGATTAGATCGTGAATTCGTAAGTAATTGCTTGTAATTGGAGTATTTTACATCAATTAAATTAAAATGCAAGGAATACCAAACCACTAATATTGTCTGACTTACGTCTAGTGAGTGTACTCATTTTCATAAAAATATATCAATTAACACTCCGCACGCCCCCTATAAAAAAACATGCATGACCACGATAATATCTGTCATATAACCGCCGATTTCTATAAACGTATAAATTAACTAGTTTGGTGTGAATATACGCATCAATCAATCAACTTAAATGCCGAGTTCAATAATGTACTATAATCACAAGGTATCCTTACAAGTATATATTCTGTGCTTGAATTATAATAACTATCATTATTTTCAGAGTGTTTACGTCAGCTACCTGCTAACACAACCGTATTAGGGTTTTGAATGAAGGTGTGTAAACTGTTTAATACAATGTAGCAGTACTGTTAGCCTTTTAGCATTTTTATTAATCTAAGAAAAATAAATATAATAATAATTAAGAGCTGTCGGAGCAAAAAAAATTAATAGGAGAGTCACCTATAAAAATTACCATTCATAGCAAATTCCTGCGGTATTGGTACAGCAACTACGATACCACTATTCAGCCGCAAGTTGTAAGCAGCTTGTAATAGTTTTGCTGCATGCTGAGCGTCTGACACGCGATGTGGAGCCCGATAACCTGACTTAGGAGTATAAAACGCAGGAAAATCGGTAGATTGTCCAAAAGCGCACACACATACTCCTTGGGTTTCCTTTAACAAAAATAAAGACTAAACATAAATGAAAGAATAAAAATGTGACTGTTTAGCTGATGGACTACAGCAAAAAGTACGTCTTAATGGCGTTTTAATAATATTCAGATACTATAATCAATGGTTGAAGTTCAAACCAAACTCAAACTAAACCGAATGGCAAAAGTAATAGTAGCTAGTAAAACTTAGTTTGAACTTCATTTAAAGTCGTTTGACCATCTACTACATAACTACGAAAGAGCTAGTCAAATGAATACTATAGCAAGACACCTTGCTTGCTAACCTGCCAAGCGTGCCAACTCGGGAGGACTCGAGTGTCAGGACAGTGGTGTTAACTTTTTTAGTCACTCTTTAATTACAAGCTGGGAAACCACCAATCCGGTCAACTAGAATAGCGCCTAATGTGCAATTCTATAAATATACTGTCGACTGTAGTTGTCCATAAATGCGATTCCATTGTAAATAGACTCGTATAGCGAAAGCTCTATCAAATGAAAAACTAAACTAAACTAATGAAATCTTAATATTTTACATTTCCCTTCATGTAAATGACGCCTTCATTATTATAATCTCCAGCAGTTGCTGTTTATTAAATAAATTTTTATTCTTGATTAATTTTGAAAAGCAAAATTCATAATAAATAAAACATACCAGGTATTCAAGAGTTCTTCCAATGTCCAATATAGACTTTACGCCGCTGCAGACGACAAGGGTCTTGCTACGGCCCAATTCGTTTAAATCTGCCGATATGTCTAATGTATTCTCGCCTTGCCGATGCACTCCACCTAACAAAAACAGCACGTATTCAATATTTGTGCAGCTCTCAATATATCTCTGAATAAAAAATCAGGCAATGATACGTAAATTTTAAATTTAAATAAATTTATTTTTATTGTCTCAAATAAATACAGGTACGTATTTCTAAACTTGACTGATATATACATTTAAATTTGCTGCACGGATGGCGTAGTGGTTTAAGCGATCACCTCGCCGCTTCCGACTGCGCTGAGTGTTGTGGGTCCGATCCCCTCATGAGACAACACTTTGTGTGATTCACAAATTGCTGTTCTGAGTCTGGGTATTCTTTGTGTCCGTTTAATGTATATTTGTAAAGTCCCCCGCGACACAGGATATAGTCCTACTGCAGTTGTCTTTAAAAAAAAATAGTTTGAAAATACTAAAAAAAACACGCTTTTGTAGCTGGCTGAATTAAAGAGAGAGGTAATAATTTTCGTAACGTTCAAAAAGAAAAAAATATTTTATCGTAAAAATGCGTGTTCATCTCTGGCTATCGACATTTTGGACTGCAATAGGTACAAACTTAAAAGTAACTTTTTGAGTCTTCATTGATAAAGACTAAGGACAATTTATTTTTATTTTCATAAGTTTTTTTTTTTGCTATAAGAGGTTCATCTGAAGTAAAACATGATTGTGGTATGTATTAGTAAATCATCATCATCATCATCAGTCTTTAGTAGTCCAACGCTGGACATGGCTTTTTCTTACAAAAAAGGTTTTGGCCTACTATACCAAGCTGGCCTGACGCGTAGGCATAGAGTTTGTTTTAAGTTTTCCTTCTCTTTGCAGTGATGATATCATAGTTCAGTTCCCTTAGTCGGTTTACGACATCCACGGGATGTATTGGCGATATTACATATTCTAAATCTGTCACCAAATGTATTTTATATTAGAAAATGATCGTGGGTATTTTTTAAATACAAAATTGTTAATATCTAGGTTGAAGTGAGGTTGTTAATATTATTGTAGTTTTAATTTAAAAAATTATGGTTAGTGACTTACTTATACTATTTTATTAATTATAAAATAATTGATATTATTTATTAAGACTCAAACAATGTCGTTCATTACACATCGAAGATACACAGATTTCTGAGACAGTGCGTTTCTATTGCAATGTAGATGCTACTAATGTGGTGTCAGTGTGGAGTAATTAATTATACTATTATTATGATAAGACTATAGGACATCTTTATATTTATTGGCTCACTCCGCTCCTGCCGGCTGCTGTCCCCCGATTTGGACGTACGGCTCGACGCGGCGATAGCCGCTTTGCCCCCGCATTTTAAAGCTCTGATATTTACCAAGATATTAATTTTAATGATATGCTCTGAAAGGCATTTTTATTTACATTAAATACAAAACTACCTAACGTATTTATTTGGATAAGGTATAATACTGTATTGTTCAAAATAGCTTCGTAAATTATCCATTATTTTGTTTGTAATATATAAAAGATAAAATGCTTACTGTGAGTTATTCCTAGGAGTTAAACATATACTAGCCAGGGCTTCTTGTAGGTCTTTTTAATATATACAATTCCGTAGTACATTATTTTGATCAATTTCGTAAAGTTTAGCCAGCGTTTGCAATGTAAGCGCACAAAAAAGTGTTTTTACGACTTCACATCACAAATCTTTGAAATTATCGAATTTCCTCTGCTATAATAGAATAAAATTATTCTCTCTATTGGTGAAAACAGCATTGAAATCCGTTGCGTGGTTTGAAATATCTAAGCTTACAAGAAAAAAAACCACTTCATTTTATACAATGTAAAGGAGATTCATTAGCACTCCTAGACTTGGCAGCACATATTAATGAGCTCCAATTCGAAATCGTTCAAAATACCAATCAAAAAATTAGTAAGATAAAAGAAACTACATACCACAACAATAATCGTTTTTACGTAATCAGGTGCCGTGGAAATGGTATGATGATAAATATCAGTATTATAAATAAGATTGGCAGTCTTATTAAATAAGAATAGGGTACACTGTATTCGGGCACGCCATTGTTGCGGCGGTAAGACCTGTTATGGAGGATTGGCTCAAGAGGCAACACGGCACCCTCTCATACCGGCTGACGCAGGTGATCAAATGTGTCTGATCCGCAAGGATACAACGACTGAGTGTCACCACTGCGATGGCCGGAACGTGGACAGCACGCTCCACACGCAGGCAGAATTCGTGGGGGGAGGGGGGTTTGAGCAGAAGCGTGAAATCGTGGCAGCCATCAGAGTGGGATTTCTCTCGCTTAGTACCATGATTGGGGCCATGGTACGGAGAGCGAGCGCGTGGAACTCCGCCGTCTCCTTCTGCAGCGAAGTTATGCTTACGAAAGAAATGGCGGAGACGGCGTGCGGTTTTTGGTCGGTTCATGTCCAACATAACCACCGGTGGGTGATATCCAAAGGGATTTCCGCACAGACAAAAAAAAAGGAGTGAAGTGATTTAGGTTGGAATCGAACTCCCTCCTATCTCAGTGCAGTCGACGTCCGTCCACTGTACTGTTCACAGCTGGTTATCCTAATTCAGTTGTTTATAATAAATTTGATAATTTTATAATACTAGTGAAGCGAAGGATATTTGCTTAGTATCGGCTTGTTATCAATAATCAAAGGACTTGAGCAACACGTACACAATTCTTTATTTTTGTACCAAGACGATAACAAAAGTCGGAATGGTTTCTCACACAATGCGACACAGTATTTATACACAAAAATAGTTAATAATAGTAAACATAGAAAAGCTTCGGTCCTGGCACTTTTTGAACGTGGGCGTATGCCGTACAACAAAAGATGTGCGTCGACCATATTGCGCGCGCGCTGGTAGTATAATAGCAAATGGGCGGTCATCTTGCTGTAAGCGGGGCTTACTGTACTTATCCCCTACATGTCGAGAACATCACGCCATATGTGACGTAGATCGTATGATCTAGTGCTACGTCCTAACGCATAGGGGTTACTCGCCTACTCGCCTACTCGCCACACCACTCAGCCGGTGAGACCGTGACTACGGGCGATAGTAGTCTGGAAATCTAACAGTGCGCCCGCTTCTGGTCTTCTTCAAGACGGGTTGGTCCTTTGCTTTTTCGCTGCCTGTGGTGACTATCGGTGTCTCATTTGTGACAAATGCAGGTTTGAGACGATCTATCGTAACTCTTTGCGTCTTCCCCTTCACCTGGCGCGCAAGAAGAACGACGGTTGGCGTCCATGCGGAGACTATCGCTCACTCAACGCACTTACGATTCCCGACCGATACCCTATTCGGAATTTGCAGGCCTTTACCCATCAGCTGGCAGGTACTTCAGTATACTCTACCATAGACCTGGTAAAGGCATACAATCAAATACCGGTCGCAGAAGAGGATATATCCAAGACCGCCATAACCACACCTTTTGGCTTATACGAATTTCCATTCATGACGTTTGGTCTTCGAAATGCCGCTCAAACGTTCCAGCGATTCATGGATGAAGTGGGCTGGACTTCTGCTACGGGTATCTCGATGATATCTTGGTCTTCAGTAGCAGCGCCACCCTTCATCAGTAGCATCTACGAAAGCTTTTCGAAAAGCTATCAAAATTTGGAGTCCTACTCAACACAAACAAGTGTGTTTTTGGTCAGAAAGAGGTAAATTTCTTGGAATTTAAAGTTTCAGCTAGCGGTATTCAGCCCCTGGATACGAAGGTTCAGGCCTTACATGACTTTCCAGCTCCCAAAACCGTCAAAGAACTAAGACGATTCCTTGGAATGCTAAATTTCTACAGGCGTTTTATACCAGCTGCAGCTTCGATACAGGCGCCACTTCATAGCCTTTTGACAGGTCCGAAGATTAAAGGATCGCACCGCACCGCAGGGTCTAAACGACGTGGACGCCCGAAGACTGGCGGGCCAGCCGTAGTGCGAATGTGGTGCTTTGTATTATGTTTAGGAGTACTTGGCTTAACCGCTGGACGTGTAAGGTCTGGAAATTCCTTCAGAAGGTGGTGGTAGTCGCTACCGTCTATAAAAGTGCGTACAGACGATATGGCTTCAGTGGATTGGTGTTGAGGTAAACGGACCATTAGCGTAGTGAGATTGTCTATTAAACGCTGGTTTCGGCAGTCGACTAATAGATTGTAGTAAGCTAAAAAGTCGACACCGATAATTGGCTTTGTGACGTCAGCTACGATGAATCGCCAAGAAAATGCGCGACGAAGTCCTAGGTCCAGAATGAGAGAGATGAAACCGTATGTGTTTATTATTGTCCCATTGGCTGCAAATAGTTTGTACTCTGTTGTAGTACGACGCTCCCGAACAGCGGATCTCGGAAATACGCACAGGTCCGAACCCGTATCTATAAGATATTGTATTTTTGTCTTGAGATCCGTAATGAACAGGCGGCTTGATATTGCTAGGCAGTCTTGTCCCGCCGTTAATGGCTGCCTTGGTAGTTTACCGACTTTGTTGTTTTGTAGGTACAAGGTTGTGTGCACTTGCGAGCTCGATCACCAAACCGGTAGTGATAGAAGCAGTAAGGATGATCTCTGGGTCTAGAACGTGACCGGGAACGACTTTTACCTCCTCTGGGTCCTCTGCTATGAGAACGCTGTACTCTTTGTAGTTCGGTACTCATGCGTTCCATCTTGCGAGTCAGTTCGGTCACAGCTTGCGTTAGAGCGTCAATAGTGTTACCCTGTGCTCCTCCTCTGCTGCTCATAGACGACTGTGCAGTTGCTACTTGTCCGGTTACTGGCATGCTAGTGGCGACTTGACCAGTAACTGGTACGATGTCGTTTATACGGTCGACTAGCTCTGCTACATCTTCCAAGCTTGAATTGGCTTGCATGGCTACTATGGTCTGAAGATTCGCCGGAAGCCTGCTAGACCAAATTGACCTGATAAAATCGTTAGGAACAGTTGGTCCAGCTAGTTGTTGTAGGTGGCGAAGAAATTGTGTGGGCTTTCTGTCACCGAGCTCCTCATGCATAAGCAGTTGTTTTATTTTGCACTCTTGCGATGCCGATAGCCTCTTGATCAGCTCTGTCTTCAGCTTCTCATATTTATCAGTTGCGGGCGGAGATACTATAAGGTCTCGTACTTCTGCTGAATGTTGGGGTTCTAGGTGTGCCAGCACGTAGTAGAACTTCGTGGAGTCAGTAGTGATATTGGAAAGGGTAAACTGTCCTTCCAATTGTGCGAACCACAGCAGCGGATCATCAGCGTTGAACACCGGTACCTTCACTCCGACACGGTAGGCCATAAAGAAGTCCTTGTTTGCCTCTTCCCCAGTAAGCGGCATGTTTCTAATTTACTAGTTTCGAGTTATAGTATAGTAATAAACTCAAAGAATACTAGTTGTCGTGGGTCACCAGTTAAGTGAATTAGGTTGGAATCGAACTCCCTCCTATCTCAGTGCAGTCGACGTCCGAACCACTGTACTGTTCACAGCTGGTTATCCTAATTCAGTTGTTTATAATAAATTTGATAATTTTATAATACTAGTGAAGCGAAGGATATTTGCTTAGTATCGGCTTGTTATCAATAATCAAAGGACTTGAGCAACACGTAAACAATTCTTTATTTTTGTACCAAGACGATAACAAAAGTCGGAATGGTTTCTCACACAATGCGACACAGTATTTATACACAAAAATAGTTAATAATAGTAAACATAGAAAAGCTTCGGTCCTGGCACTTTTTGAACGTGGGCGTATGCCGTACAACAAAAGATGTGCGTCGACCATATTGCGCTCGCGCTGGTAGTATAATAGCAAATGGGCGGTCATCTTGCTGTAAGCGGGGCTTACTGTACTTATCCCCTACATGTCGAGAACATCACGCCATATGTGACGTAGATCGTATGATCTAGTGCTACGTCCTAACGCATAGGGGTTACTCGCCTACTCGCCTACTCACCTCGCCACAGGAGACAATAAATAAATAAATAATATATTTCTTGTAAAATGAAGTGAAGTTGTAAGAACTGTTTTTAGATATACCCTTTTTTTTTTTTTTTTTTTTTTTTTTTTTCCGTGCTTAAATCCCCTCGGTTACCACCTGTCGGTGGCATGTCGGACTCGAACCGACTAAAACCGCACGCCGTCGCCGGGTACTAATAGCCGGGGAACCAGGTATACCCTAGAAAGGAAGTCCCTGGTGCCCCGACATACCTCGGGTCATCTACAGACGAGTAGACGACCCCCCCCCCGTGTGGGAACCCCATGTTCCCTGTGCTCCCTGGAAGCGAGCGCGCTTCGCAACGCGCTCGCCGCCACCCCGGCCTGCTCCTGCTAGTTTGACAGATGGCCTCACCTGTCACCCCCAGGCCTGCGCTTATGGAGGACGGAGGTCGTTCTGCGACCTCCGGCGCCTGAGTCGCCTGCGGTACCTGGCCCGTTCCCGGGCCTGGCGGGCCGGGAGAGTCCTAAACCTCTCCCGGTCCCGCTCCGCCGTCTCCTTCGCGAGCATAACTTGCTCGCAGAAGGAGACGGCAGAGTTCCACGCACTCTCGCTCCGCACGATAGCCGCAATCAGGCTATCGAGCGAGAGAACTCCCACTCCGATGGCCGCCACGAGGTCTCGCCTCTGCTCAACCTACGCCGGGCACTCTGCCAGCGTGTGGAGAGCCGTGTCCACGGTCTGGCCATCGCAGTGGTGGCACTCAGGCGTTGGCTCCTTGCGGATCAGACACAGGTGATCCCCGAAACATCCCTTCCCAGTGATCACCTGCGTCAATCGGTATGAGAGGGTCCCGTGACGCCTCTCGAGCCAATCCTCCATAACGGGTCTTACCGCCGCGATGACGGCGTGCCCGTTAGATATACCCTAATAGAATCTATTAGGCATTTTGTTTCAAATAATTGCTTTTGTTCGAATATACACTCATATTCTGTTACACAATAGACAATTCGTTATTAAAAAAAAAGTACCTGTGTAAAAATATTTTTATACACATATTGTAAAACATGTGTAGTAATTACTATAGTATGTTCATATATCTATAAGGTTTAATTCAAGTAATATTTAGGTACACTAAATTGAATATGACTAAAATATGTCTATTTGCAAACGTAATTAAGTTGAGACTTGTAATTGTTCTACATATGTTAGGAATTTAAATTCTGACGTGGAAGGATAGGTGTCTTTGTATTGTTAGAGTTAATGTTGTTTGTATGTGTATATATACATATAACTTACAAACAAGTTGGTATTTTCGTCATATTCTTCATATTGGTATATTTTCTGGTATCTTGGTCAAGTGTCAGTGACATTATAAAAGCTTCAAAAAATAAATATTGAATACTTGGACCGTTGTTTACACTCGGACGAGATCTACCCCGCCAGCAATCACTATTGCCATGTCGGCGGGTGAGGAGGGCTTTGGCACAGTGGTCTCTTTCTATGAATCTGTAATACTCCAGAAAGAGACCTCGGAACCTTACAACAAACAAGAGGCTTTGTGATTTTCATTTAAGGAGTATTTCATTGCCTTTTAAACAACTTATATTTCAACAAGATAGCTTTTTTTTTCTAAGATTTTCTGCTATCTTTATGTGACCTGTACTCATTGCTCTCAAGTGTATTTAAAGGTTTGTATTTCTTTAATTTATTCATAAAACTACAATACAGTTAGAACATGAGATGAGTATGATATTGGTATTTCGGTTCCATTCCAATTTCAAACGAAAATGCTATTATTCTTAATACATAGATCTCAAAAAAAAGCCTACCCACCTAATAGTCAGTAATCTTCGTATAACTTAACCAAGTTAAGTACTCAATATATCCCTTTGAACTGTTAAGTTATCCGAGGCTTTCTTTGACCAGTTTCTTTTGAAAAAGAAAGGCGGGAAAGCACCTAGTTTAGCAGTGTCCTTGCAATAAATCCTCATTGACACGATAACGGTCAAGTGGCTTTCAGAATATGCCGTTTTCCTCTCATCCAACTATCCGAGGTCGTTTCGAAGTATCAATACATCGTAATCTATTTGTTTCCATCCCATCGTGCAGTAACAATTCCATTCTTGCAGTTACATTTCAGATTGACGTTCATTCAAATCGTTTGCAATAGAATACAGCCAGCCCCGATCCTACGATTTTTTCGAACCGGGGCAGAAACTTATTAATAGTGCCCCCTCTCCAGCGTTTGAGGTAAATAATTAAAAAAAAACAAACAAATAAATTATGATGGTAAGCATTATTCGTGACTGGTAACAATATAAAGTTTTTTTTTCCCCTATTATTTTATAATTTTGGCGCCCCCTGAAACTGCCCAGGGAGGGTGCAGGGTTTGATTAGATCCGGGGCTGAATAAAGCCGGTTCTACCTATTATATCGAACATCTACAAATCTAGCACTATAAGGATTAGAGAAAACGATAAGGCTATTCATTCGCACGCTATTTGATATTGAAATGTGATTTGATGATAAAATGTTAAAGTGATGATAAAATCGAAGTAAAAATAATAAGTCCGTTAAGGAACATCCGTTACCCATGTTAGCTTATTTTGAAAATTATCATTTTTATTAATTAATGGAGAAAAAAAATATTTGTGTCATTGCCATGTTTTTTTTAAATAATACAATATTAAAATAAAAATTAAATATGCTTTGTCACTGTGGTATGTGGTAAATATGAGACAATGTTATTGTTATGTACATATGCATTTTGATAGAGGATATTTTGGCCTACGAATGCGATATAAATATGATAAAGGTTTCATAAATATTTGTATGACATTCGGTTTTATGAACAAAGTTATGGACACAAAAGTTTTAAATTATAACCATAATAATAATAATAACTAGGTATATCCTATGTCACGGGCACAAAAAGCACCCAGACTCAGAACAACAATTTATGGATCACACTAAGTGTTGCTCTATGTGGAGATTGAACCCACAACACTCAGCGCAGTAGAAAGCGGCGAGGTGACCGCTTAAACCACTACGCCAACCGTTCAGTCAAATTGATTTGTTTAAAGAAGGCGTTATTCCTTCTACTTAAATAATGTTATAGTTTCGTTTAACCTAATAGGTACTACTTATATATAAGATAAACGGTTATTGTTTTTAAATGAACAGTACCCCTTGGGAACAATACAATATCCCGCAGCAAGTGACCAGTTGTAGTTTTACCAATACAAATTGTATTGTTCCCGATTAATACCAGGCAACTTTTTGTATTTGTGAACCTGTATAATTAAAGCTTACTGCCAATACTGCAAACACAACTGTGTAGTTTGCATTGGACAACTGAGATTACCCATTACGATCCACACAATTGCATATTAAAGCGATCAGTGTAAAACTTGCCTTTAAAAGCGATAAATCGCGGTCTATTTCACCAATTCCGTTGTTAATTACGGCACGGCAAGCTGCTAGCAATGGAGCTGGCAGTAATGAATAAGCTTGCAAAGCGCTGAATTCAGCCGTGATATCGTTGAAATTTAATTGTACATTCACAAGCTCAGTTAATTGAAGTGCTAGCGGTGTCTTTACTGTGATTGCTATATCGTGGCTAAGCACGGCCTAGTACGAGCGAACAAAACGTTCACAGCATGTGAACGTTTTGATTTTGTTTACAGTCGTTCAGTAAGTCGTTGATTACAACCGCGACCGGCAGTAATCAAATAAAAATACAATTAAGTGTAATTTTGCGTTTCATATAATTCTGGGACGTTTAATTAAGATTTTAGTTTCATTGTCTGCACGGATGGCGTAGTGGTTTAAGCGGTCGCCACGCCGCTTCCTACTACGCCGAGTGTTGTGGGTTCAAACCCCACATGGGACGACACTTTGTGTGATCCACAAATTGTTGTTCTGAGTCTGGGTGTTCTTTGTGTCCGTTTCATGTATGTTTGTAAAGTCCCCCGCGACACAGGATTTATTCCTAATGCGGGAGTTATCTTTTAAAAAAAAAAAAAAGAAAAAAATTAAGTCGTAGTCGTTAGGTTCATTGAATGTTAATATCTCTACAAATTTATAGGTTTAAAACGACTAACATTATAATGAAGCGGTTAAGGCAGATTTCTGTGAAACCGTGACAGTATAATTGTTGATCATTTAAATCATATAAATTAACAGATAAAAAAATAAATTTCAAGTTATCAAATTGCTTGACGTTACAACCAGCTTCCACTGACAGTAGAGTCAGTCAATAAGGTCAGTCATAGGCTTGTGCAAGTTTGAAGAAATTATTCAAGTACGGTATACATAATTTAATAACAAAGTGTTTAAATGTGCAATAATATGAAATGTTAGAGATAGAGATTGACCTCATTTACTGTTAAATTTACTGTAAAATTATATTCACTAATAATACACTTTTTGTCCTCTAATTTCAAGCTACGGTTACGGTCACTGTTTTTGCGGTATCTAGCTCAAAACATTTATAACTTTGTCCAGCCGTCCCTCTTGTCATGTCCCCGTTTGTAATTTGAATACATGTCAACATGGCGATAGACAAATGAATAATAGAATATCACATTTTTATATATCAAAATACAAATAGCGTTGGAAGACGTGTAGGGCCATATTAATAGTACGCTACTAAAGACTTTTATTTTATTAAAATTTATTTCGATTATATTTATGTTTGGTTTATGATATATGATTTGTTGTTATATGATTTGGACTCCCGTATCCTTACTTACTTCTCCTCCTACTTCTGGAGCGGAAGCTCGAAAGGCGGCAAGGCCTCTCAAGCCTCTCAGGTTGTAAGTTGGATCTATAAGCGGCAATAGTCGTTTATCATCAGGTAACTCGACTGCTCGTTTGCTATGTACGCCATAATGTTAAAAAAGAGATTTAAAAAAGAGAGAGAATGAGAGAATCATTTCTTTGAATTAAGGTAATAAAATAATAATAATCTACAATCGTTGTTTAACGCATATGATTAATATCATTTCATTTCAGAAGGGGTGAATAGGGGTGGTGACACTCTATCCGTCGCCACAAGGAAATTACTTTACAATATGACTATTGTAAAGTACCCAGCTATATTTTAGGGTCCATTAAACGAATGCTCATTACATGAAGACAGACAGTACTTAGCGCTCGTGTCGTAAATTACAATGTGTAATAAGAACAGGTATTACGGAACTGAAGTCTTGTAGCACACAAAGAAACAGTAGGTATCCTGGCCGGAAAATGCATTTCCTATTTCTCATACTTCCAAGATCCAAAGTCTACAATGTCATAGTATATTGAACTTTTTTGAAGTAACTCTTCAGTAGTCATTTATCATCTTAATACAACGGTCGCGGGAAATGACGGAGTAATCCATTCAAAATGGAGTTCAAGCAAAATACTTAAGGTAGAGAACTTTCATAAAATTTATTATCTATGGTCGACACGTTTTCATTAACTTCCAGCTCTTATTAACTTTGAGTTATATTATGCAAGCCTTACTTTTTTTATGATATGGGGGCAAACGAGTAAGTGGGTCACCTGATGGTAAGTAAACACCTCACAACTCCACAACTCAAGAGTCACAATTGCGTCACCGGTATGTTAGGTAGATTAATTTCTTTCATAAATAAATTATGAATTATTATGAATTATTTAAGGTTTGAAGGTGTGTCTTCTGTTAACAACACAATATTTTGTAGATACAACAAACATTTAGAAAATAATATTTTGGGACATAATACACTATCCTTTTTTACGTGTGGAAACCCCTTTGGGCCGTCACCCCACCGGGGTTTGCAGCGGGGTGGTGTGTTGAAATCTGACCAACTAAAACCACACGGTGTGTCAGTCTGCGCCTGCACTAGTGGCGACCCGGAGACTGTTGTTATTGAAACATCCAGACCCAGCACAGGGGGACGCCGCCTTTTCGCGGCTGGCTGCTATGGAAGGATGCGACCGCGATAAAACATCTGTCACTACCGATTTTCTACTGATTTTCTCCAATGACTGCAATGAGGACCCGATGTGTGCAGATCCGAGTCCTCTCTACAATCGCAGTGGTGACGGGCTGGACTCAACTGCCTTCTAGCGACCTAGTGCAGGTATTTCCTAATGCAGCCATGAACGGAAAGGACCTAAGTCAGTCCGAAAGAAAGGGTCCCGTGCTGCTGCCCTAGCCAATGACCGGCTGGATCGCTTCCACGGTGGCAAAACCAGCACGTGCAGCCTCCAGCCGGGACTACCAACGAGCCATCGTTGCTCAACGGGCGGCCTCACGCCACTCGTGTACTTCTTCGGTTCGTACTACGCTATCATAACCTAGAATAGTCATAGGACAATGGAATGCACATTTTGAAACACATTTTAATTTAGTATCGAATTCGCGACCTTTAAAGGGCAGTCGACACTATCCTACTACACACCCAATAACCCAATTTCCTACCTTTCTTAAACAAAATTCCATCACAAACACTACCAAGCTGCACCGTAAGAGACCGACACGAAAGATTGGCATTTTTAATTTACCCAACTGGCCAACTTACCTATTCCACCAGTAACGAACACAGGTATATCAGCCAATTCAGCTGCTATGATTGTCCCTGCAACTGTTGTGGCACCATCTAGTTTTGCTGCAGCAATTGGAGCTAAATCTCTCCTGGATGCCTTTACCACTCCTTTTGCTTTAGCTAGGTAACGTATCTGGTCTTCTGAAAGACCAATGGTCAGTTGGCCTTTAAGGATAGCTATTGTTGCTGGTACTGCACCCTGATAAAGAAATAGATGATCTATTGTTATGTAGCTTAATTTTATCAGAAGACCGAAGTGTCTCCGAAGTGAGATCCTCTACGAAGAAGGTTGCTATAGGTATATATAGATTTTATAATATATTATAGCAAAATACATACTTATTTAAAAAAAAACACTTTTACTTCAGAAGATTTCATTTTCTCCTTTTAATAGATGTTAAAGTAATTACCAGTTATTGAGCATGTTTACAATTTTTGCCATATTACTGCGAATTGTAAATTGAAAACCCTGATACTCGTGTACTTACTCAGAAATTCACAAACGCGAATATACAAGTAACAACTCATATCACGAAGCCGATAAAGACATTGGAGCCAGAAAGAAATGATATATTACTACTATTGATGTATTGAGACCCGATACCTATTTACTCCAACCGGATCTCAAACTTCACTATGGGAAATAACAAGCAACAACTTATATCGCAAAGCCGACAAAGACATTAGAAGCAGATAGAAATGATGTATGGCTAAGAGTGATATCTTGAAAGTGAACTTAGAGTATAAGAAACTAGAAGTGAATACGGAAACCCCCTTGCATAACATACCATCTAAATCATTTGCGACTGTCTACGGAGCCGTTACGCACTTCCTTCTAAAGTGTTTCACTTAACTTTAATATACTAACTACAGATATCTTTGTAAACTTTTATATCGCTTTGAAGTTAGAATTGTTATAGAATCGTGAATCTTACCAGTTCTCTAATGATACTCTCAACTTGTAAAGCCGTGTCTATATTCTGCGGGTACGGCATTCCATGTGTGATAATAGTGGATTCAAGGGCGACAATTGGCTTGTTTTCTGCCTTAGCACGTCGAACTTCCTCAGAGAATATTAAGGAAGAAGCTTCTAAACTGTATCCTCTTTTATAAAACGCAGCCAACCGTGAACCTCTTCTTACGTGTTTCAATATATACGCCATCTCGCTCTTCTAAAATTAGAATTAAGTTTATTAGAGACATTGAAAATAATAATACTAAACACTATTAGAAAGAAACGCTTTGATCTAGCTTTATCGTCATTATTATAATTCACAATAGTGTTCTCAATATTTTCGTAATTCCTTTCATGTCCGAAAATAAGAATACTGTTGAAAGTACGCAAACGTTCAAAATACTCACGAACCCAGCTACCCACATACATAACTACCCACACAGATGTGTAGATACCCAAATGAACAAAATATTCTCGTTATTAAGATTAAAGAGCTATATATAGCATCAACAAGGTTGTGAAGTCAGAGCTGAAATATTGATCATTGATCAGAGCTGATTTTATCCTAATATTAGTATCATGAAATAAAACCTAGTATTTAGACAATCAAAAATAATAAAAATTAAAATAGGGAGAAAACATTTAAACGTTTCATTAAAAGTATTTAATACACCTAAGTAGCGATACCATATAGCGATATTATAATCTAGTCAAAACTGGATTCTTATTAATCTGGAAAGGAATTTATCATATCTTGCAAAATTTGCTACAGTACATAAAACTCCCAGTATAATATCAAATAAAGCCCTTCTCTTAGCCTCCTTAATTATAAAATGAAAAGGAAGGCAGGGTTAACGGCATCTATAGTAGGTAAATGATATTCCTTTGAACAGTTTACATGTAATCGTCATTGGTAGAATACTGGTATATTATTTTTGTTAGACTATTGAATTTCTAGGAAGTGTGGGGATGTGTAATTCGATACTTTTGACGAAGGCTAGCTATCGGAGCTGGAGCAACTGGACATCATTATTCAAAGTCAAACTATGCGACTCCCATTTATATCCTGTCTCGTTTCACCTGTGGTGACATAGAATACCTTTGTTACAGAAAAATTACCTTTCCATGGTAATGTTATACTCTATTTTTTTGCACCAAAGCAATAACAGTAGGTCGTAAAGTGTTTTTTTTTAAGTTCTTTTATATTCACTAACAATTTTCTGTTTTATTTCATTGTTATAAAAGATTAATTAAACGTTGGTTCCATATAAATAGAATTTTCAACAACAAATCTAAGACATATACAGGGTTACTGGGTAAGTCAACCTAGATACTTTAAGGGGTTATAGTTGCCATCATTTCTGATAGATTTCAGTTTGAAATGCCGTATCCCAAACCCAACTATTTTCAAGATCTCGGACTTTTAAGATTGCACACACATATTTCATAACAGTCCCAAATAGAAAACGAAACAGTCCAAAAATACAAGCCAACCTTTCAACTAGGTGCTACCGGGTTGTACGCTAATTTTGCATACTCCCGGTTTAAGTATATTTTAAGTATATTTTTATGAATGCTAAAACTATCCTAGACTATTATACCTTGTTAGCTGACAATACGTACGTGCCTTTTAACAAGTCTGCAACTTAACTGTCTGTAACTTTGTAACTTAAATAGTTGTAAAAAAATAATATTACAAACTTATTTCTTTTTGCCTACAACTTACAAGTTAACTAAAAGTTTCGTAATGGAAATATGTTCATGCACACAAATGTTTGACTTGAGCGGGAATCGAACCCGCGACCTTTGGAATAGCATTCCGTTACACAAACCACTATGCCATCCGGTCGTCAAATGTCTAATAAATTTTCTGGAAACCTGTCTAGGTGACTATGGAGGGAAGTTTGAGAAGGAGTGAAGTTTAATGCTCATAAACACAGTACCCACACACACATCCCACAGTGTTTAATTGTAAAAGGAGGTCTTCGACAAGTGCAGTATATTTTCTAACATTCTGTTTTCGAGAAAGTTTTACAATACCGATACGAAAGCTGTCCATGCTCTTAATTAAAGCTTTCTGAGTTCTAAAAGAAAGATTTAGGTCTCGTACAAGATCATTCAACTCATTTTCTGAGAAACATTTTAGCTCGTTTGATGCAATTACAAAATCAGTACCATGTCCTGATTATCTTGGTCTTTGACTGTCTTGTGTTAAGGGTTCTGATGTATTTCTAGACATTGAAAAGTCAGGTGAGTGTTGCACTGGACGCTGACCACAAGAAGCAGCCGTATACTGCCATTTAGATAAATTTTTAGAGTTTATGCCTTCAATGTACATAACTAAAAAAGTTACATTCACTCCGATGATTTTGTGGTTTCTGCCAAATGGTTCGTGTTTAAAGTTTAAAACTACTTTTTTGGTTACCTTGCCAAAACAGAAGCTATTCCAGTTATTTCAACGCGAGATCTTGACTGATCTGATCTTTATTTATTAACTAACAATCAACATACAATCGGGACTCAAGACTTGTCTTTTTTATCCAAGGATATCCCGAGGTACAGGTAGTAAAGAGGCACTTTAAACACAAGCTGATGCAGCTATTCTATACTCTTTTTACATAAATACGTATCAAAAATGATTTGGGTTGTTTAAACATGAGCTCAACAATCTCAACAATCTCAGTCTCAACAATCATGGCGACGTCTAAGCAACTGTGAATGTTTTTAGACGTAATCATCAGTCGGTTAGACTTTGTTTTTGTGTCGCTATCGTTAAATCCGTACTAATGTATTAAAAAAAAGTACTTTATGCC
Organism: Arctia plantaginis; assembly: GCA_902825455.1. NCBI lineage: Eukaryota > Metazoa > Arthropoda > Insecta > Lepidoptera > Erebidae > Arctia > Arctia plantaginis. Next base: position 5,338,184 of record CADEBD010000303.1, read on the forward strand.
TGTAAAACATTCCCGCTGATAAGCTTCCCCAACTGATAAGCCAATTTTGATAAACTTTAGTAAAGAGATACACAAATATGATTTATTCTTGCAATACATGGTTTTTGAATTAAGTTGTTAATATTTAAACTGTGTATCATCACGATCCACTTTCAAGTGGCATGCAGATTTCTTTTGGTATGTAGATATATTTGTTTATATTTTAATTTGTAATTATTCCGCAGTGTATTTAAAGTGATAAAAGATATAAGATATTGTTTACATCAGTTAAAATAAATTATTCTTGTAAAAGTATAATTTAAGCAGAATACACTACTGTTGGTTGTAAAATTTGAATATTCAGATGAGCAAACATGTTCTATACCTAATAGATGGCTTGAAATGACAGACATCACGTATGCATATCTTCTATGGCCTGAATACATTTTCTGGGTATGTGGAGTTCATAAATCATATTCTAATAATGGAGCAACAAATTCATAATATAAAATATGTAATGTTGAAAATAACAACAAAACAGAAGCTATTCCAGTTATTTCAACGCGAGATCTTGACTGATCAGATACTAGTATCCTTCTTTTATTTTGACTGACTCCAAAAGTTCATGATCGTAAAAAATAAATTATTAATCTCTCATCCAAATTTTGATACTCTATTTTGGGATTTTGAAGACCAATTTTCGGGGACAAAAGAATAACTTCCATACTTTTTCAAGTTCTTGTTTATCTCGTTACTAAAATTCATCTAAATAAACTTGACAAATGATTTTTCTCCCTGAAAAGAATTGTTTTCGTGACAAATAGTAGCCTTTGTTGTACTCCAGGGTCTTGTTAATCTCTATATTAAAATTGTTCCACCAAAAGCAAAGCAACGTAAAAGCTTAACAACTGTCAGAGACGGCTTTTTTACATTAATAATGTTTAGTTAAGTTAAGATTTTAGGATTTCCAAGATTTTTTTAACGATATTAAACACAAACAACTATATAGACTGTATTCTATCGATCACAAGCCAACCTCGTAGTTTCTATCAACAGGAAGGAGTATTAATATCGTCATCACCTAGCAACACGTTTGTTTATAATTTTGACTGCATTTTGCCCGACAACCATTTGGTTAAGTTTGCTTATTTTATCAAGACGAGTTTTGTGTGTTTTTCCTTAGTTTTTACCTACGCATATTTGTTTACATCAGAGTACAGAATTTTGCATTTTATTTAGGTAAGATAATATTTTGTAAGTATTACTCGCTTTAAGAGATGTTACTTTGACCAGATGTCTTGGTTTTAAATGAAAATCGTTTGTATAAAAAGCAATTGTAGATTATGCCAATTTGTATGAATTTTTATACCAATGTATATTTTAGCTTTAAGTATTATTTAATAGTTAGGTCACGACTGATAAAATATTTCAAACAAACTCGAAGTGAATGAGAAACTACAATTTATTTTAAATCGGTTTTTTCTTTTGGTCAATTACTTTGTTACATTTCATAATTACGTCTATCACAGAATCCATACTTATTTTATTATAAATTTGAAAGAGAGTTTGTATGTTAAAGCTAGTATAAAATATATGAAAAAAAACATTTGAAATTCCATTAATTTTTACTTTCACTTGTCTTAACTAAAGAAAGTGCGAGATAAACTTTATCCAAGTTAATAAGCTACAAGTAATTATATCTATGTTTACGGAAATTATCGTTGTTACCTTGGTCTATATACACATGAGATTTTAAAAGTTACCAAACAAGAAATTAAAGTGAAACATCATCATCATCAGCCTATCGCAGTCCACTGCTGGACATAGGCCTCTCCCATTGCACGCCCCTTAGATCGATTTTAGGCTTCTCGCATCTAGCTTCAGCCAGCCATCTTGCGCAAATCGTCACTCCACCCTGGCCTGTGGGCGTCCTACACTACGTTTGCCAAGTCGCGGTCTCTTCAGAAGAAGTGAAATATAGATTTATAAAATTCGTAAATATTAAAAAAGAAAGACATTTCATGCTTTGAAGCTCGTAACCTTTTCTAAAGTATTATTTATCCCGCGCAACGTTGATACAATTATCTATAGTAGTATATCCCAATGGGGGTTCTCTTGGTAGTTTGCCACTTGCATTGTGAGGAGCATAAACTGTTTAGCAACAAAACTAAAGTAATCTTGCAACTCGAGAGACTTTTATTGAATAGTTCCGATGGTCATATGTGGTCTTTCCTAGAGAAAATATATGAGCTATATTATACAGGTTGTTAGAAAAGTACCGACCATATGTTATCAACAACATTTTCAAACCGGCCTCGGTAACTTGGAGTAATCGGATAGCATGACTGACGTATTACGATACCAAATAAAAAAAGTATGATCATGAGGTTCAGGGGTTCAAGTTTCAAATTTAGGTTGCTTAGTCGGTAGGTTTTTGTGAAAACGTCAGATTACTTCATTTCCTCGACGCGAAACACTTCCTGTATACAATAGAGTACAAGTCACTGCAGATTACGTAATAACCTTAACTTGTCACGTGTCTATTGTTAAACTGATACGACAGTGTTTTGTAGTTTATACGACATATTAATGTAATACTTACACAGATAATACCTACATACAGGAAAAATAACGAAAATAAATTACCAAAACGGAAAAGCTAAAGGATCTAGAAGCTCGTATCAGTTTGTACGGTGAACACACTAGTCCAGTTTTATTTACTATATTCAAATGATGAAATCAAATATCTGTTATTTAACAATTTATCGCATTACGTAGATTTGTATGTAAACATCTAACTAGATATTTACTTACGTAGAAACCCCAAAAATCAGAATGTTTCACTACTGCTAACTCAAGTTAGTAAAACACTTGTCTTACGCTGAGATGTAGAAAGCTGCAACAATGTTAAGAAAATAAATGCTGAACACTAACTAACCTTTCAGCTGAGTTGCAAGAGCCACATTATTTTGTACTTCTTATTCTTCTCCTTCATCTTTAATTATTTGGTTCTTTATTTAAAACTTAATGCATATGCTGTACAAAGGCAGACTTAATGCCATTAGGCATTCTCTCCAAGTCAACCTTCAGGTGATGTAGAAATATGATGCGGTATGTGCAAAATAAAATATTAAATTTAATATAATTGAAGTCCAGAGACACACAATATATAAACACACATACATAAGTAAACATACATGCATACATACAATTTGAAGAAAAGCTAAATTGTTTACATTTTAAGAGAGGGTCGGTTATCCAAAAGTATAAATTGAGGTTTTTAAAACAGAAAGGATATAACATCCCGTGGGTGTCGTAAGAGCCGACTAAGGGAGCAAATTACGCACGCAAAGTACGACAACAGCACTGCAAAGAGAAGGAAAACTTGAAACAAACCTTATATCAACCCGTCTGGCCAGCGTGGTATAATAGGGCAAAACCTCCTTTCTAAGGAGAGGCTTATGTCCAGCAATGGATTATTATAGGCTGTTGATGCTAACAGAAAGGTAAACACATAAACAAAGTTTACGATTTGCGTTAGGACTTATTTAAGTAATATATGTAACCAAAAACACGAGTGCAAACATCTATTAATTTATAAAAAAGTCAACTATAACATATCTTTTTAAAAACTTATATTTATGTCTCTTTTAAAACTTGACTGCACGGATGGCGTAGTTGTTTAAGCGGTGACCTCGCCGCTTCCTACTGCGCTGGGTGTTCTGGGTTCAATCCCCACATGGGACAACACTTTGTGTGATTCACAATGGTTGTTCTGAGTCTGGGTGTTTTTTGTGTCCGTTTCATATGTGTTTGTTAAGTCCGACGCGACAAGATGTATTCCTAGTTGTCTTGAAAAAAAATTGTAATAAAAAGTTTCTAATTGAATTATATAAGTAAGATTTTAGTGCCACCATGTTTCACTCGACGAAAAAAAAAGAAAAAAAAAAAGATCCAAATCGTTAGAGCAGTTTACAAGGTATAGGTATGCGAAATACATTTAAATGTGTTGTGTAAATACTCAAAAGTTTATTTTGTGCACTAGTTCCCTGTAGGAACTATATAGGACTACAGTTTGAGCATGTTTTCTTACAAAAAGAAATTGTACCTTATAAATATTACATCACGATAAGTCCTAAATTAAAGGTTTAATAAACAGGCGCTAGACTGGAGAAATCAATTACTCCAATGAAATAGAATACGATCTACTTTAGATAGCAACTTCACTCAACGCAAATCGAAAATTCGAACTACAGTTTTACATATCATGTTTGTTAAAGTTCAAAATGGCCTGGGGACTTCCCAAACTCCCGGGCTTAACGTTTGCGGACCCGACGAAGACGCAGTTTCATATAAAGAGCACGCTTCGATACTATCAAGGTCATAGATTCCCGGATACGAATGTTAGGGGTACTGGAGGAACGGGGACTGATGTCGATAGTAATGCCTTTGCACTGCCTGAAGATTCAGTCAAGTAAGTATTATGTTTTATTTTTCATTGCTGATTAGGTAGAAATTTTTTACTTGACTACTACTTGACTTGAAAACTACTACTTTTCTTAAAAAAAATATGAATTATTTTAATGATTAGTGGGGTTGGTACTGATATCCACCGCCGAAGTCCAAACTGCGGTATGTTGAACAATGACTTCGTTCAAAATCTGATCAATGGTTCAAAAACTTTCATAAAACATTTATCAGGTTATTTTTAAACATATATTCAAAGGCGAAAAAAAGAAGCAGAATTCTTAGTATTTATGTACTTTTGTATCTGCCTTACCCACTAGCGTTGGTCGCGGGTCATTATTCTCAAAGCTTAAACTAAAAGGAATCAAAAAGAGAAAGTCCTTTGTCAAGTGCCAACAAATAACTACCCGAACAGTTCATAATTATTTGGCAATCCTCCATATAGAATTCAAAGGCACTTCTCGAGCAGGTCGTCAGTCGATACGTACACGATTAATGGCTAGGCTATGTCAATGACCTAATATTTGTTTCAATAGTAGGCGGTCCATTCACGTCAGTGTATGTATTAATGTTGGGGCAAACATCGGGGCAGGACAGCATCACTGCGTGAGCGGTTAAACTGCAGTAGCGATCGCAAACCGCTACTAAACATCATCACACATCTTCTAAATTAACTAATTTATTAATTACTACCTGCTCATGCCATCAACTCCTGTGAGGTCGTGCTATCACTTCGCCAGTTAGTAGCAATTAGTACCGAAGCATGGCTCTCCTACGGTGAAACGGACGGTTTACAAATGGACAGTTTCCTCATTAATTTTGGCCCCTAGATGCCACATTGTTCGCAACGTGGTATCTAGAGGTAAAGTTATTTATATGTTTTTTATTTTTTGATTGATTTAAAAAATATAGTAAAAATATAGGATCTTATATAATATAGGATCTTAGTAGGATCAATTAATTCTGCGCACCAAGTACCACCGTAGTATTTCGTTAACATTTTCAGCCGTTTATTACAAAACTCTCAAAAGTAGCTACTCGTTAACTTACTACGTGCAAAATATCTCGAATATTATACATATATTATGTTCATTATTAAAGTACGTTTCAAAAGCCATTTTTAAGTCTTATATCTATGGTTTATTATATTTTAAAGTGAAATATCTCCATCGTACTAATTGCTACTAACTGGCGAAGTGATAGCACTATCACTTCGCCAGTTAGTAGCAATTAGTACCGAAGCATGGCTCTCCTACGGTGAAACGGACGGTTTACAAATGGACAGTTTCCTCATTAATTTTGGCCCCTAGATGCCACATTGTTCGCAACGTGGTATCTAGAGGTCGTTATAAAGTTATTTATATGTTTTTTATTTGTTTGATTGATTTAATAAATATAGTAAAAATATAGGATCTTATATAATATAGGATCTTAGTAGGATCAATTAATTCTGCGCACCAAGTACCACCGTAGTATTTCGTTAACATTTTCAGCCGTTTATTACAACACTTTCAAAAGTAGCTACTCGTTAACTTACTACGTGCAAAATATCTCGAATATTATACATATGTTCATTATTAAAGTACGTTTCAAAAGCCATTTTTAAGTCTTATATCTATGGTTTATTATATTTTAAAGTGAAATATCTCCATCGTGACTTGTATTTCCAATTTTGGTATGTCACTTCTACATACACTTATATTTTAACAATATCTTTACATAAACACTTGAACGCGGTTTTTAAATACGCACGTATTATACGAGAAGTTGAATATGTATTCATTTACTTTTCATTCAGATAATTATATTCCAGCTATGACCCATCACTTACCTACGGCCGAGTGAAACAGCCCGCCCTGCCAGCGGTAGTGCCACACTTCGTGCATTATGACAAACGCTGTCTGAATTTCACGGCATTCTTCAAGCAGCCAGTTTACGAGAACCCGGATGAGAGCTATCGAGTGCGAGTTGTGAACATAGTGTACTTTTTAGAAGATGATAGTATCACTGTCATAGAGCCGAGGGTCAAGGTAATTTTATATTTACTATATTATCATCAACGGTCCACTGCTGGACATAGGCATCTCCTTAGAAAGTAGTCATTGGTCTACTATACCACGCTGACCAGACGCGTTGATTAAGGCTTTGTTTCAAGTTTTTCTTCTCTTTGCAGTGCTGATGTCCTGTAGTTTGCTCCCTTAATACCAGGAATAGAGTTTCGGAGTTATTTCTAAGCTTTTACTGAAATTTCCCAAATCTATGATTACTTATATTATTCATGATTGATTACGAACTTTAAAGAAATACTATATTTTTTATGGTTTAATTACTAATTTATAGTTTTCAGACTTTTCCTTGTACTTGTAGTATAAGACGATGCTACTTGCCAAATTTCATAGTTCTAGGTCAACAGGACCCTAGTACCCTATAAATTTTGATTCCCTTGAGAATGTCGCATTATGCATTATTTGCGGCATAAACGGCCGTATCTTTTTTGTACGTTAACTTAGAACTTTGATTTTTTTCACTGTTTGAAGGGACTGTAGACCTGTATATATATAATTTCAACTCAATACCGATAAAGCGTCTTGACAGACGAACAGATAGACAGATGGACAACAAAGTGATTCTATAAAGGTTCCGTTTTTTTCCTTTTGATGTTTATAACCCTAAATATGAATAAAAGTAGTTCATTTTTTCAAGGATACGAGTACCTTAAATATTTTATTAAGACTAGTCCTTTGACGATTCTATATTTTGCACCATTAGTCTAATCTAAAACATAGACAAAGTTTTTAACAGTATTCAAAAACGTTTCACGCAAACACCATTATGAGACCTCTTGTTTTTTCCTATGTTAACTTCAAGTGTAATTCACAGACATATTTAAATATGTAGATTCAATCCAAAGCCAGGTTCTCTTTATTCCGATCCGTACGAAGGAACGTTATCCAGGAATAATGTAAGTCAAACTGTCTTTTAGTCGCAGATATTACGTAAAATAGATTTGGCAACATTTTTTTTTCACAGTGACGACTACGATAGGTCTTGACTCTCGATAATTCTGTACACGTTATCTTTTATTTATAAGAAAGTATAAGTGAAATTTAAATAAAAAAGTATAACCGACTTCAGTCTAGATCTAAGTCATGATAAATTTTAATAAGCTGTATTCTTTATCTCTTAAATTTTCATCAACTAATCATCACCTTTTACACAAAATTGTGCTTTTCCAGATGTAGGGATCATTTTTGAGAAGCTCTTTGGGTGCTTTCCATATGCAATACGAGTATACTAACATAACATCAAAGTAAACATCTCTCAACTCGTAAAACTCCGGCCATGTGTTGTCTTTAACATTACCTTCACTTCAATTGTTATTTTATAATTGTTGCACCATGACTTATCTAAGTACTACAGTACGAGTTTTGTATAGTTGGTTGTCTGTAAGAGATCATAGACTGCAATAAGCCCGCCCAATGTACTGCTTCTTAATATATGTCTAGATTGTACAGTATTTCTTGGTGTGCAATAAAGAGTATCGGTCTAAACAAGAAAAGATGCCGACAAATTAAGAACTGCCTCTTTTTCAAGTCGGTTGTAAATGCCTATTTGAATGTTGTGTGAGGATGCACAAATTATTGACTGTTAAATCACATTAAATGGTCAAGTAAAAAAAAAAGAAAAACTCATGAATCTGTCGTTACGTAGTTCCATGTCCTTCATTTTGTATTAACCGCAACAATACTTATACGTATCGATTTTCTTTTTCTTATTTGTTATTCTTCGCTGCTATTGGGGGCGCCATGTGTGTTGTAAATAAGTTTATATTAAGAACGCCGGGCCTGCTGTCGACAACAACTGTAGTAAAATGTTTCGCCACCTTGATATTGGGAACCTCGTAAATGAGCCTTCTTTTACTGGAACGTTTTATTTACGCAAGTTACGTGAGTAGGTGCATAAAATTGCGTAGGTACTCCCAAAATATGCTTACTCAAAAAAAAAACCTTTAAGGACTAAAATAATTGTCTCTATCGTCTGTTCATTGTTAAAGTACGTTAAACGTCGAATAATGCCGAAACATTTGTAAGATGAAGTTTATATTACCTTTGCCCTCTCGTTTTTGCTTAAAATTCAAAAATTGTACTAAAATAACCATTAAATTATGCTATAAAGTTTCATGTAATATGAAGAATTTTAAAAACTTCAAGTTGTTGTAAAACTAACTAAAATTAACGTAACTTATGCGAACCGACCATTGATAAATACACACAGCTTTAACAACGTATTTAAACCACAACATCGAAATGCCATCCAAAAAAGTTTTTTTTTAAATATTGAGTTTAGGATATTTAATCATAAAAATATTGATCCTTTTCTGCAAAAGTTATGTATGATATAAATATATCACGAGGGTTGGCGTCAAGAAGGAAAGTCAGTCATAAAGGAAACCAGCCCAAAACCTTTGCATTTTACATATTGCATCAACCTAAAATAAAATTACGAAAAGGGCAGGAAGAAGGCAATGATTCTGATTTTGGTATTTGAGAAAGAAGGTTCTACATGCTTAATACATTTTACTAAGAGATATTACGATAAACTAGACAGACACAACTCAGTTTCACTGGATTATCTAAGTTACTTTATTATTCATATGAATGTGTTCCATTATACTATATGAATACATAAAAGGATACCTTTTAAATTCGATTAGATTTCATTCGAATACAATAGACATGTTATCAGACTCGTGTCCACATACATTTACGCAAAAGCACTGAGTAAAGTTGCAATTCATAAACTTTTGTTCTTGTGAAATAGTATGTATGAAATTCTTAACATACTGTCAAATAAATCCAACCAATTCTTTTACTTAAAAAGCCTGGACATTTCTACTGGATTATTAGCAAAATACAGCACTTTTGAAAATTCACTGCACCTAGATTTTCTTTAATCTCACCAATCTGATCAAATGCTTGTTCTTTAGCTAATTTGTTTCTGAGAGAACGTAACGTTTTATACTTCTTTAACTTATCTATCACTCAAAAGATAGATGTCTTTTCCGTGTTCCCGTCAATAATCATTACTTTCTTTACTTTACTGGCTGGTCCAAATACTGAACACTTCATACAAACTGCTACTGTGTTCTTATATGTGCATTAGTCTAGTGAATGTTTGTAATTGTTACTTCTGGGCATATTGCTGGCGAACCTTGGGGAGGTCCCCCAAGATTCACCACAACAATCGGTACCGGTACACTGTAACTCCTGTACACCACGATCAACAGCAGTGACTTACGAACACACCGAGTTATGACACTCGGAAAGTCCCAGGAAAAAAAACTAAACTGTCTTGGAACACGCAACGTAATTAATCAGAAGAAAATTGGAGTTGGAAATATAATAAATCCATTCCATCCTTAGCAAAGCGGGAGACAAAATAAAGTAAAATAGGCATACACCCTTTTAAACAGGGTATCACCACGGCCAAAAAATAGTATGGGTCCTAAGTGAGCTATATTTGATTTTTATAATATGTATGGCAGAATCGCCTAAACGCACGGAATTTCACCATAGTTGACACAAGATCCCCATAGTATACCGCCCCAGATTTCACCTGTAAGCTATTCAGCATTATATTATGTTCATTATACCAAAAACTACATCCCCAGAAGATATGATGAGCAGACTGTTCACAGTTAGAGTTAGGTGTTGAGCATTGACACAATGTTGACTCAACTAGTTTAAATGAATACAGTTTGCTCTTAAAGTTACCATGACCTGTAAAAAAATTGCGACGGACGGTTGCCCAATCAGTCCATACAGGTGCACCATAGCACATAGAACCTAAATAAGTAGCTCCGTATATGATCTTTAGTGTATTAAATGATAGACCCCATGTTGCAGTTGATATCCTTGTTAATGCACAGAAACTATTTTTAGACTTTTCGTTAACTATTTTAATATGTTCGATAACTGAAAAGTTGCTTTCTAAAACTAATCCTAAATAACACACTGAGGTTATATCTTTTACAGTGACACTGTCAAATTTAATGTTTGGCGGTGATTTGAGGTTCCCTTTTTAAAGTAGCTGGAAGGTTTTGTTGGGTGCAAAAGTTAAGCGATTACGTTCAATGTAATATCAAGTTCAAATATCTATTGGCTAATCTCTCAAGCTCCGCCCTAATATCAGATTTCACCAGTAATAAATCGTCATCAGCATACGCGTTCAGAGTACATCCAGATGGTATTGGTATCGCAAGAATATAGTCGAAATCGATATTCTACAAATATGGACCTAGCACTGATCCCTGTGTTGCCCGCATCTAACAAGTTCCCGCTACCTTCACCAGGTCGTTGGATTTCCTCCCTGTCCCTGCATTTTCTGGTACGTGGTCGCCACGCACCGCCTATAGCTACTTAAGTTGGGCAAAACAAAAGATTTGATTCACACACCCAGAATCAATTTCTGTTTCAAGTTAATTATTTGAGTGCAGCAATATCACAAACTCACCGTTATCCTCCTCTTTCTCTCTAGCTTGCATTTTACTATTGTAAAATGCAAGCGAGAGATATACTCGTAGTTCATTTTTTAACATTAATCTATGAAACTGGCGTTCGTTCAATGGGTTATAGGAATGTTGCCTTTTTATTTTGACATACTTAATAGTAAATAATTAAACTTATGATTATGATATGACATAATTACTCATAGTCAAAGTTGTGATTACGATTTTTCATTTTAGTTATTCAGATTAACCTTTTGCTTTGGCCATTTGCCAATTTATCATTTTGCTTGAAAACGTAAACAAAATATTTCAATAGAATACGGGAACAAAAAGGAAGACTGCACTGTATCTATAGTTTTTAACCAGCACATTTAGTTACGTATGAAATGGAATTGTGTAGCAATTGTAAGCGAATCTGAAACGGAGCTAGCAAATGAGCAGGCATTTGTCTCGGTATGAATACCATGCGAGGCAGTTGCATGATGCTTTGTTCGCACCGAGCGTCTGTGAATGGCCAGCCGGCTATTATTGCACAAAAATTATTTTATCTCAGTAAACATGTTATGTGTAGAACATTATGCTTTTCAAGACAACTGCTGGAATTATAAGGTACACAGAATCTGGCATTAAAAATTAAATTGACACATAAACAACATGTCAGAATTAACTGAGGTCTCTAGAAAAAAGATAAACCATTTTCAAGTAATAAAGCAGATAGGTAATCATGTCCCTCGTATTAGTTTTAAACGTGTAAAGGGTTGTAAGCATTGTGTTATAAACATAAACTATCAGAACCAAAGACATTTTATGACTCCCTAGTATCATCACTGAAGGTGATAAAAATATTTTACGGCGAGCCCAATTTATCGGGATATTTGGAAATACTCGTGTCAGCAGTCGGTAATTTAAAAAAAACACAAATAACAGCTTTGAGGTCCATATTGGTGAGATTTTTGTAATGCGTTTCAGTTTAGTTTTGAAAATTTTGAAAACATTTAAAAATCAATGCAGTTGTAATTTTTTGCCCAGTTGCATTTGTCATCCTGTCATCGTGGAATTTTATAGATTCATAGGTTACTTATAGTTCAGAACAAAAATGATCCTGAAGTAAGTAAACATACTTTTACGCAAGCGAAACCGAAGGCAAAAGTTAGGTTTTTATAATCACAATGCCCACTTGAATCATTACAACGCGCCTAACGCTTACGTTACTGAAACCTTATTCCGCTTATAACCGTTTTCCACAGTTTCTCGCCTTATGATCGCTATTACACTCCTGAGCATCGAATCAAAGCTCGAAAAGTGCACAGGAATTTTTGAAATCTGGCTGTTCGTTCCAGAATTAACCACGTTCAAACAAGAAACAAGTTATATCATATTAGTTTTAACAAATCTTCTTATCACATTACACTTACCAATAACAATATATTTAATTTTAATTGATTTTCTCATTTTCACAGAATTCTGGCATATGGCAAGGAAGACTAGTGAAAAGGGCGAAGATACCCAAAAATGACATCGGTGACTACTGGCACTGGAAAGATCTAGACAACGGGAAGGACATCTGTATCTACGGGAAAGTCTTCCACACCGTGTCTTGTGATCTTTTCACCAGGGTACGATATCTTGTTATGATTATTTCTAATGTTCAAGTTATCTAATGAAAATATTGTGCACTCAACATTTTTCTCTAAATTATTATTATTTTATTACTTAATGCACAATGTGCACAGAGACGGACTTAATGCTAAAAACATTTTCCTGCAGTCTCTCTTGGCATAAAAGAGTATACAAGGATATTACGTGAAGAATAGTATAGGGCAAATAAGTACACTGACATAAACATACACACAGATGAATATATAAATATAAGGGGTGTCTCAGTAAGAATGCACTTTTTAAATATAGAATAATTTTTGTTGTGCAAGTGGCAACTCTGAGATTTGACAGCTGTAACCTATGCCATACCGCGCATGATAGAATCGACTTATTGCAGCAACGATTTCCAGAACACATTATCTCACGAAATTCTGATGTCAACTGGCCACCAAGATCGTGCGATTTAAAGCTCTGATTTAGGCGTATGCGGTTATGGTTTATGGAATTGTTTTTGGTTAAACCAGAAACAATTCCTAAGCTCAAATTAGAGATACAACGCGTCATCGGTGAGATACAGCCACATCTCTGTTTAAATATCATGGCAAATTTCATGAAAAGAGTAATGGCCTTTCGTCAAAGCCGTGGGGGCCGTTTGCCGGATATTTTATTCCATACTTAATCGGAACGTCTTTTTTATAATTCAATAAAAATATCACAACTTTTTCATTGTTGTTTCAACTTGTTTTTATTTTAAAATGAAAAAGTGCACTCTTTTTAAGACACCTTTTACATATAATTTACACAGATGTAAATGTATGAAATAACCAAATAATATGAGCAGGACATCTATGTATATAATCGCAATCGAATTATCATCAAAAACAAAATGCGAAATTACACCACAGAAAAAAAGACGGGGATGATCCAAAGTACCGTAAAACTTTCTCCCCTAATAAGGAGAACGAAATAAGGCTCTAATTTATGTGAATATCAATTTAGATCCCCATCCATCTACAGTTTTAATTAATTAAAAGTATCTTTACTCAATTTTATAAATCATAGGTTTACATAGTTTAGTATTATGTTGGAGGCAAAAGAGATGTTATTCTCGGCAATATTTTCAAAGCAGTTTTATGCACATTTTACGTCATCATCATCGTCATCACCAGCATTTAATAGTCCACTGCCAGATATAGGCATCTCTTAGAAGGAGATTGTGACCCACTATATTACCCTAGCCTGCCCTAGCCTAGATTTGTTTCGAAGTTTGGGTGTTTTCTATGTATATTACCGCACCCGCATTAACACGCAACGAAATTTATCAGAAACATAATAAATCTACTTCTCTACTTATCAAATTAAGAATATCATGAGAAGATACTAATTATCTCTAATAATTTTAGCTACTTTAGACCAAAAATATTCTAGCGCGTTTTCATGCTGCCTGTCAAATAACAAATACTATTACCTGTAATAACAACATTGCTATGATTTTTGGGTAAGTTGGTGTATTTCAGTAAAGATTAACATGTACCTATAATCTGTTATAAACTAAACTTCTGAGTTTGGCTGCGAAATAACTAGAACTAAATTAAAGGAAATGATCACTTTTCAACAAAAAATATTATCTATAATAATAAACTATAACGATAACATGCGAAAAATGCTATCAGTATAATAAATTGTTGTGTTATAAAATTAGTCTATTCTTAATAAGTCATTAACTTATTAAGAATTTATATTTCAATAACTCGACTTGGAAACCACTGTTTATGAATATTTTAATCAAGTATAACATTGTAGTGTATAAATGAACACGATAATATAATGGTAGACAGAATAGTGTACTTAAACGCTATCCAATATTTGAATTATGAACTACCCCGTCGCTGAATTGATTGAAAATGTTAATTTGATTTAATTTAGAACAAAAACTGAATTAAAATTTGGATTAAAAGATAAAGTAAGTACAGTCAGTTGATTTGCTTAACTAGTTTAATAAATATTTTACCCACGGTCAGTATTTTAAGGTATACGAGTATAATAAATCTGTACAACTTTTTGAGACTGTAGAGAATTTTCTTCCCAGTATAGAAAACACATTACACACACATTGTGAGCATGGCTATCATATCTAATCATAAAACGGAACTCTAGTGGAGTGCTCATCGTGGACGCAACAAGCCTCCGACCTCGCGGCGACTATTGGCGTTGGAGGTTCTGGCCATGGTACAAAATTGAAGTGCGTAGGCTTTTGCCGCTTTTTTTAGTGAGGAAGCGATGTCCACTAAAGAGGTGGTGGGAGGAGAATAGGAGATGGCCAGTACTCTCCCGTCCCGAAGAAGTGAGAGCTAGAGCAGAGAGAGAGAGAGAGATGATGAAAGAGAGGGACAACGGTGAGGCTGGCTGTTGCCCTAGCAAAAGCAAGGCCGAGGCGTTGGCGCAAGGTGTTCCGCACGCATTTCTGGTGGTAGGCTTTGCCTGTCTTTTTTCTCGGTATACCCGGATATACGGTATACCCCAGTCTCTTGCAATAGACTTACATGTGTACTACTTACTATGTGGTTTTAGTCGGTTCGTTTCCCACATACCACTTTACCGTAAGCCCCGGTGATATGATGGTGAAACTCGCAAAACTTGACATTGAATCGAACGCTAAACTCTGATACCATCAGTTGCATTTGAAAAAATATTTTAGTTTTTTGGCCGTATACCTACTGAGAAAGTAAGCCACAGAAGTAGTACAGCAACCATAAAAGTTGGCTTCCGTGAATTAAAATAAAATCTGGATAAAGAAAATAGTGATAAGGATTTTTTATACTGATTTGAAACTGTAATGCTGATTTTTTTTTTTATTTCTTAGGTATCCTTAAGTAGATTACTGAGCAAGTGACTGAGCCAGCGAAGCATCATAATTATTTGTTAAGTTAAGTAAGTAAGTACATAAGTTAAAAAAAAACTGTACTTAATTTTTATCAAATACTCGATTGTAAAAATTATTAGTTGATTGTAAAATGAACAAAAAAATAACACATTACCATTTTTGGGAGGGCTAATATAGTAGTGTTAATCTAATTTGATAATTATTTAACTTCATGAGCAGATTATTTACGTAACACCACAATACTAGAAGTGAGAAAAACGTTTGATTACACTACGCCCGCTTCATACAATAACAAAATACATATGTGGGTGGGTATATATCTACGTTATTACGCTATAAGCTTAAAAATCGAGAAGGCGTGTTAAAGACACGCAATGTTAGGTTCACTGACATCAACTAGTCGGTCCATAACCCATCGCTCCGTCCTTGTCATCAGTTAGTCTGCTAAATAGGGAACTTTCCTTCAATTTCAAACACGTCTTGCAACACAAATGACAGTGGCATTCTAACCTCCAAAGCAACGTTTAAACATTAGATTGCATATTTATTGTAGCTAAAGACAAAATGCTTATAAACTTACCTTTAAATGAGGTAACTTGACCGTATTTCGGTAGAAACGGTTGTATACCAAGCCGGGAACTATTTTTAGCTTGGATTTTTCGTGTTTGCAAGGTCACGTGGACGTGTTCTGTACGCGGACGAGGGGAGGGATCGCGTCGCTAAGCGAATTGTATTGGTTAGTACGTAATTCAGAAGTCAATTTGTTGCTGTGTAGATGAGTATTATAAGTCATTTATTAAATGTATACGAGTATATGATAAGTTTGTATATTTAAACTTTTGGTATTTTTTACATTTATTAATGTGAAGCACAATTACTTGTTCTGTGTCTGGGAGTAGTTAAGTATCATATGTATGTCGGTATTTAAAACAAAATAAATATGTTTATCACAGTACACCGCCTAGTGTTGGATCAGACGGCCATGTGTAAAATGTATCAAAGTAATACTTTTCACAAAATTTAAAGATGCAAGGTACCTAATAAGATTTTTCAGTAAATCTTATGACATTGCCAAGTTTCATTATACACTTGTAGTTTATTAAACCGATAACTGTCCAATAAAGTATTTTTTTTTAAAGTGATCAAATTCAATTAATTTATACCTTCAACTACATGCATATTATTTATGACAAATACAAATCCATAAATATATGACATCTTTATTTATCTATGTTTATACAATATCTATACAAATAAAAAAATTGAAGTGTCTGTTTGTAATGTCAAAATAATAGTTGTTTTTCATGCTCACACGGTTATTTGCACGATACCTATGCTAAAACCAGTTTACATATTTGCATAATATGCTTGTTCATAAATATATTACGTTTGTTCCCTATAATCTAAAAAACGCCTGGGCCTATTTTGATAATATTTTACTATAAGGTAGCTGTCTATATAAGGAGTAACTTTTTTAACTATTTTTTCTCATAGAAAAACTCTATAAATTTTTGCCTGGTCCGGAAATCGAACCAATTAAGGCAGCGCTTTTCAAATTCCAACAAAGTCGCGTGCAACAGCTACTTTAATAAATATAATGACTGAGAAATCACAAGGTTGTATGATCAGTAGGTAATCTATTTTAAATAATCGTCATTGATCACCATATCCGCTGCGGTATGTCGGATGTAAAAACAAAATAATTATCAACACGATTTTAAAATTTCAAAACGAGGTACTTTTGCAAAAACAAAGCAATAATGCGAAACGAATGGTGGTTGTAAAATTCTCGCATGGCTTTTCGAATGAAGGCAGAAAGGTCGGGGATCGAGCTTTGAGATACGTGTTTATTGTTGTGGACAGGGCGACTTGATAGGTCACATGGCCTTGTAAACCGATACATACCTTTATGTTCTTTGCACTCAATTAGTTTGGTGCTATTCGATCTCTTTACTGACCTGTCATGAGGCTATTAAAGGGGATAATGTTATGTCTGACCGCATCGAACCCGTTAAAAGTACTGGCTGGGAGTGATTGGAATCTAGAGAGCCCAGCCTATGGTGCTTAAGGTGCTTTTATACCTACCTTACAGACATCCCACGTATTCCAAATATGAACTGGCAGATGTCCTATCTGTTAGAAAGATATTTGTTAATGAAATGCCACGAAGATTTTATAATAGAGTTATTCCTCACTTACCTGTCTCACAAAGACGGATAGAACGCTACCCTGTTCATGCTATACACACTACAATTACTTGGCTCCTCATGTGTACAATAAATACACGTAAATCTAATATTACACAATTCAAAATAGTTAAAATCTATAGATTATGATGCTGTTGAAAACTTATTAAGGGATTAATGATTTATATGACTGCCTCGGTGGCGCAGTGGTGACTGCTGTGCTGAGGTCTCGAGTTCATTTCGCGGATCAGACCAAATGTTTGTATGATTTATAAATATTTGTCTCGGAGTAACAATCACAACTAGATCATTTAGCTATTGCTGGGACTAATGTCGATGTCTCCAGGATGTGGGCGTTAGTGACTGCGCCACAGTTTTGAACTACTGCAGTCACTATCGAATTCATTTTTTTGTAAATTCGTTTGTTATCAGTTCCAAAATAAAGTTTTTTTTTTTTTTTTAGTTTTGGTGTTTTCTATGTATAATATGTATGTATTTACAATAAAGGATTTAAGTATTCTGTTAGTCAATCTAGCTTTCATATTACAAGCTCTGCTTAGTTAGAAACTAGATGGCGTTGTAATCAATGTCTAAAAATATTATTATTATTATGTAGCACGGGATATAAAACAAGCACTTACTCTCGACAGCTCAAACATAAACCTATGTGGTTTCTCCAGAAGCTGATAAACTTTCTCTGTCAAGTTGTTTTATGTGATAAATAAATAAAATAAAACACACACACACACACATACACCCACACACACTCATACACACATATACCCGCACACACAAACCCACAGGCAAACTCTGGCATAGTAATTATTTTATACTAGATTTTTGTACGTCCGCGTGACTGTCAGATATCGCGGTAAAAAGTAGTCTATAGCACTTAGGGATAATATACCTTTTTAATAGTAATAGAATTTTCAAAATCGGATCAGTAGTACCGGAGATTACCCCGAAGATACAAATTCACAAACTTTACCTCTTTATAATATTAGTATAGATGATTTGTATTTATATGTTCACAAGTATTATATGAAGTCACAAAGTAAATGACATTACTTTTGTAATTGAAACAAACAATCATTTCATATATGTTATTTTAACACACATTATTCTTATAAAACACAGTTTAATATAACTTCCACCACTTTTAGAGCAAATATCTAAACCAAAATCACCAACATCACAACAAACGCATTGAAATCTTCTATTCGCCAATAAGCTATATAGCAGTGATGTAGTGCATTATAACTTGAACAGCCATGTAGACGTTAATCAAAAGTGCTACTGCGAAGGTAAGGCCTCTTGCCGGCTGAGGCAGTGGAATGATAATGTACACGATAGTATGTATGATGCGGGAGACAGCAAATACGCGGTAGAGTAGAGTAGCCCAAGCAGTCACTGGTCCAGTGGTCAAGTACAGCGCCCCTAGCACCCAGAAAACCGGTATGTTCTCCAAATCGTTGAGGTGTGCCCGTCGTATTCTTTCTACAACTGGGTCGTCGTGCTTCACCTTTCCTCTCACTATTTTTGCATCCTCTGGGTTTAAGAGCGACCCGCGCCAGACACGCACCGTAGCGGTTATTGGGGCCAAGGCCATCAGCTTCACTGCTAATATTGCGGAATAGACAATATACGATTGTACTGCTGGATTGTTCAGTGTAAAATCGAACATTTTGTTTTTGGTATATATCTGTATAGGACGATAATTCGAACCTGTCGTATGCTCGGTAAAGCAGCTGGTCCAAGAATGATCCGACATTTGAACAACTTTACAATCAACTTTTAATAAAATATGTTTTTACGTCACTGTTACTACATCTTTTTTGCTACATTAAATGTTAGCACAACATACATTACCCCAAAACTACTACTAATACATATCTACACAAAACATACATGCAGATGTAAGGAAAATTAAGGTAACTTTACTAAGTAGGCAGTAGTTACAATATTCTTATAATTGAAGGAGATGTTATCACCCATTATTTCCCAGGAGATATAAAAAAAAACTTTATGTTCCATTCATTTTTAGGCTACGGCCTTCAGTTTCTTGTTATTCAAGTTTATACAATACAATACAGAGCCTTGGCTAAGGCTTCATAGTGTACATCTGTTTATGGTCCTTTAATTACATGCCTTTTTTTTTTTTCGCTCGCCGCCACCCCGGCCTGCTTCTGCTAGGGTGACAGATGGCCTCACCTGTCACCCCCAGGCCTGCGCTTTTGGAGGACGGAGGTCGTTCTGCGACCTCCGGCGCCTGAGTCGCCTGCGGTACCCGGCCCGCCAGGCCTGGGAGAGTCCTAAACCTCTCCCGGTCCCGCTCCGCCGTCTCCTTCGCGAGCATAACTTGCTCGCAGAAGGAGACGGCAGAGTTCCAAGCACTCTCGCTCCGCACGATAGCCGCAATCAGGCTATCGAGCGAGAGAACTCCCACTCCGATGGCCGCCACGAGGTCTCGCCTCTGCTCAACCCACGCCGGGCACTCTGCCAGCGTGTGGAGAGCCGTGTCCACGGTCTGGCCATCGCAGTGGTGGCACTCAGGCGTTGGCTCCTTGCGGATCAGACACAGGTGATCCCCGAAACATCCCTTCCCAGTGATCACCTACGTCAATCGGTATGAGAGGGTCCCGTGACGCCTCTCGAGCCAATCCTCCATAACGGGTCTTACCGCCGCGATGACGGCGTGCCCGGGTTAGTTACATGCCTATGATTGGTATAAGATATTGTCTGTGACATGTTAGTATTTTGATTGATAGGTGCTTTCATGCGAGCAAAGTCACGGACATTACATCACGGACATATATCTTATAAAAATGTGTTATTCCACCAAAAACAGGAATCGCACACGAGCGGGAATTTTAAAGGAGCGGTAAAAGCAGAAATCGAAGCGAAAACGAAACATTGTCATAATTTGCAATATGTTATAATAGAAACATCTATTGATCAGTGTACAAAATAAATGCAAACGTGTATAATAATTATTTTAGTAAACATAAACATTTGAATCAATCAAGACGCGGGCGCGGGATTGCCAAATATCCCATACCGGGCAATAGTTTTAGTACAAAAAATAAGGGGAGGCTTAAGTCAGGCACGCTGCGGTAAACCCGTTATGCAGGATTGGCTTGAGAGAAAACACGGGACCCTATAATACCGGATGATGCAAAGGATGCTGTGGATATTACATGTGTCTGATCTGTAAAGAGCCAACGCCTGGGTGCCACCACTGCGATGGTCCGAGCGTAGACTCGATGGTTCAGACGTTGGCAGATTATATAACTCTTATAGTAATTAATAATGATAAGGCTTGCAGCGATTTTTGATGCTGACTGTACAAAAACAAAATTTAATTGATTAGGTTAGGTAATATATATAAAAATATCAGAACAAAATACTCAGGTATATTTAAAAATCAGTTATATTTATTGACATGTTGACAAAAATATATATAGATAATTTTTTATAGATAATTTTTATCGCTTTTGAAGATTACACCCTAAGCATAGATATTTCTATCCATAGATATAGACATTGATAAAGTAACATATAGGTATAGAAGGATAGGCGATAGAAGATCTTTAAAAATTCATTTAATAAAATATAGACGCAAAGAATAATACTATCACTTGCAAATTATTACATAGCACCGGAATAGTATTGAATGACTTTAACTCCCATGTAGATGGTAATGAAGAAAGGAACTCCGAAAGCAATTCCACGAGCCGGCTGCGGCAGGGGTTTGACCGCATAAACAAAAGTGTGCAGCACTCTTCCTGCCGCATAAATTCTAAACAAATTTGTAGCCAATGCACTCGAAGGCCCGGTTGTTAAATAAAGAGCACCAACTATCCAAAATGCTGGAATATTCTCCAAGTCGTTGAGATGCGCGCGTCTAACTCTTTCCACATCGGGGTCGTCGAACTTCACTTTGCCATTTTTAGCTTTGGCGTCTTCTTCGTTTGCGAATACGTTCTTACGATATCTCTGCCTCGCTGTCAAAAATGACACTCCCAGCATTTTGAGAGCTAACACGCCCGAGTAAAACATGTACGATTGCACAGCTGGTTCGGACAATAGAATAGACGCCATATCTTTATGTAATTATTACAGTTTTGTATAGAACGCGGTGTTGTCCACACTAATTCCAGCGGCGAAGTGACTAGACTGACCGAGCGAGCGTAAAGTGAAGAGCGGCAACGTGCACGAGTGCGTGATAAGACATCACGGCCCGGTTGTTTTGCCGTTGTTATATAATAGTTCGAGCTGACCCGGCGAACTTCGTTCCGCCTAACAGTCAATGAATGAGCAGATTTATGATTTTAAAATTATTTAGTTCAATTTTTTAGGAGGATAATAAATAAAATATAAATTAAAAAAAAAATCAATTATGTTAATGACGTGCCACAAAGAAATTTGCTTTATTGGCCATGTATTTTGGTGCATGGGTTGCACTCTTCAATGAAGCTCCTTGTGATATACGACATTTTTCTCAGCAATGCAACTCTCATGTTGTCAACTGAAGTTTCTACACATAGCGCCATAGATTTGATGATTTGAGGCAGGCGTTTATTTCATAGACAGCAGTTGATCTTGGAATTACTGGCTTTGGCGGAAATCGCCAGACAGTAAAATCATTGCCCCTCCAAAACATTTCGAGTCGTTGTGATCTCTGAGGTTGGCTCGACAATTTTGAATTGCCAACTGAGTCGTTTCACGGATTGTCTCACTTTGCTCTTGTGATTGAGAAGCACGAAGTCGAGCCATACTAACACGACGCTCTTCAGGTGCAATTTCTAGTTCTTCTTCAGTAGTTTCATTCGTGATGTTTTGAATCCTAATTGCATTGCGGCTTTATCGAGAAAGATAAGATCTTCTTGGTCGCAGCATTGTTAATAATAATATCGGTACAATAAGATTTATTTATAAAAATACTCGTAGAAACTCGTTACATACACTTGCACAAAACAAACAGATCCAACGGTCAACTTCATTTCAACGTTTTGCGGTATTTTCAAAACAAACCATAGACAAAATTACGTGAGCTGTCAGTTGCGTTTTTTTATAACATGTATAAAAAATGAACGGCTGGACTAATGTTTTGACTGATGTTTTTCTGATGATATTTTTTTTTAAAATATTATATTTTAATACTTATTATTCTATTCCGGACGAAGACAAATCCAAAAACATAAAAATCATAAAAATTGGTCCAGCCGTTCTAGAGTTATAGATGGTATAACTAACACGACTTTGTTTTATATAGATTTTATAGCCGGCTATCATTTAGTTTGGTCACTTAATCTGCAACCGGCTATCTTTCCCGAAACGCAATTATTTATTTCTAAGAAATACATGTTTCAATTGATTGATTGTTTCATATTCTCTCATTGAAAAGAGATCAAAGATCGAAAGCGTATGATCTACATATGTGTCAATAGTACAGACAGTTATCCCGCCAAAAGTATCACACAGCTTAAATTCGGAACATTAGGTAATCCAAATTTTTCAATTTGGTTATACAGCGACCCAGCGTCGTTCTCTTTAGTGATCTCTAATAAGGAAAATGAAGATATTTCATTATTTTTATAAGATATAATACTATCTTGTTCGATGTATCAAACATTAATATATGTGGGTGTTTCTTCATCGCAATCCACTGCTGGACATAGGCCTCTCCCATTGCACGCCCCTAAGATCGATTTTGGGCTTCTCGCATCCAGCTCCTGCTAGCCATCTTGGGCAAATATGGGTCTTTGACTTCTTTAATTTATATATTTATTAGGACCTCCTACGAAAAATATATACAGGTAAAAAAACAATAATTGATTAAAGGGGTATACAGTCGGTGTACTCCTTCACTTACAGGAGATCACAGCAAGCACAGTGAAAAAAATAATAATAACATCAACCAAGCGAACAAAATTACATACAACACAAACACGATCTAAAATCTAAAAGTAACAAAAACATAATTTAACAATAATAGGCTTGAAAAAATAGAATAAAAAATTTAAATAAGTTACAAAAAATTGTTAAATAAAAAAAATTCAAAGAAAAACAAAGAATAATAAAAATAACGTTGAGGTTTACATTACACTAAAGCTGTCATTTCCTATATTGAGACAAAGATAGGTATATATCTAACTCAGTCGTTTTGGCTAACATGTTATATTGCCTTCAAAGTCTTGGCACTGCGACGTGTATGAATATTGAATCAGTTTCTTTTTTCTTTTCTTTGACAACATTCTGCTCTTATATTTAAGTTCATTTTGCTCCAAGTACAAACACGATTCACAATCACGACTACCAGACGCTAGCGCCCGGGTCCAGAGAACCCACTCGCAGGCGACCGACGGTCACAGAACTCCTGGCCTAAGAGTAGTAGCACATGCTACGGGCACCGCGTAAGCAACGCTTTCTGACCGTAAAAAAGTATCTATTTATCTCAAAGTGTGAAAATATTGAAAATAATCATATCAATGTAGCCAAATTCTTGGGTACATTACATAAATACAAAAACTTAATACCGATAGTCACAACCATGAAATCCACACTTAATTTTAACAACGAATTTACGGAAATTTGAGACTCGGAATATCAATTTTCGGTCCAATAACACCACGGGTTTTTATTAATTCGTACTAATTAAAGTCGGAAAATTAAAAATATGTATTTATGGGTTTTGGAAAAATAACTGTCGTGTTTTTGGATAGTCGGCATTTTGATTCTTAGGAGTTACAAGATTCAAATACTTAAATTTCGTATTATTTTGGGTATTCGTCAGACCGAGCTGATGCTCCGAAGTCGTTTTCATGTGGTTTGACTACTATTACGAAAATTTTGGTGAACATCACCAATAACGTGGGTCAAAATGCAGAGTGCTGTAATCAAGCTTACGGACTAATTTCAAAGATGAGTAAATTGGAAACGGGTATAGTAATAATATTGTGGAACGGGATCCTAGAACGTTTGCAAGCGACTAGTGCTGTGCTTCAATCGGCTGATCAAGAACTTCATCAATCATTACGTGAATACGTTCAAGTAATGCGATCTACATTTTGATCCCAAGATCTGACTTTCTGTGAGGCATATCAGCACGAAACTTCTAGCCCAAGGAAGCAAAATACAAAATACGACCATTAGAGCGGCTAAACTACACTAGACGACTTTATTAAAAATTAAATACCTGTAAATAATAGGATATGGAATTCAGGTCGTTATTGTCACCATTTATAACGTACTCGCTGTTTTACGTCAACGTATGAAAGCATATCACAAAATTACTGGCATTCTCGGAATATTCCGAGAGCTAAGATCTCTTTTTTCTTTTAAAAACCAAACCGAAACCTCCTTTCCTATGTCCAGCAGTGGACTATTATAGGCTGTTGATGATGATATTTATCTATTATTATTATTTATTTATTTGCAATTATATATCACCCTTTCTATTAATGTGCAATACATTGCCAGTTAAACTTAAAACTGCCAATACTTGAATGGGTGTCAATAATGCCTACACACTGCACGATTTAGTTTATAACTACATTTATATCTTCTGCAAAAATAAATGAAATCGTACTCCTTTTACTATTTTATTATAATCTATAGTAAAAATATTCCTACTGTTACAATGTGTACAATTAATTATGTAGTAGAGAAATAAGCTTATAAAATTTGCAAAACATCCCTACCAGTGGGGATAAATAGAATAAAACTTCAACTGTTCCTACTAGTGGGTTTTATCGGTAAGAACAACCACATACATTAAATTTTGACCGTAAAATTTAAATAAGATTGCTAAAATCAGGGTAAAAGCTATGGTTCTACCTTATATAATCTACCGACCACTAAGCCGATCTTGAGGTTTGTCACCCACATTATTACATATATTTTACATAGATACATATATTTTGATTGCCTAACTTTGGCCAGGCGCATATGTGTCAAAATCAATTACCAAAGTAGTCCTAACTTAGTGCTAATTAATTAATATTCTATGACTATCTATCGACGATATGACAAAAATACAAAATAATAAAAAAAAATGTAAAAGGCACGATACAAGGCAGGGGCCAATACTAAACGAGTTTTCCCTGTTCTCATTACTACATTTGCCTTGAGCACACTAGGTAATAATATTATTGTGCAGTAGTTGATGTGAAGTCGCATAGGTACTTAATCAAATTTAGTATAAAAACACTGTTCTGCGGCTGTTGTAATTAAGTTTCTATCAGTATTCTATTATGATAAAGGTAAAGTGACTAGCATATTTTTCCTAAATTTTATGGAAATGTTTGAGCTAAATTACATAATTATTATGTGTATTACTTCACATCCGATTACAAAAAAATGGAACTTCAATGATTTTGATGGAGGTCTTGACAGTATTTATCTTTTAAAAATTATTTCTATAATGCTATTCAACAGTCATGCTATTTAAAAACTACGAAGATGATAAAACACAGCTTATCGTAATTTCCACCATTTTAATATATGAACTTTACAAAAACAACAAGTTTATATAGAACCAACAACACAATCTTTGTAATCAAAATTATGTTACACTTATATAGCGGTAATGTAGTACAGTATAACTTGAACGGTCATGTAGAAGTTAACGGTTAATGCCACTACATACGCAATACCTCTTGCGGGTGGCGGGATTGGAATGATGGCGTAAACGATGGTGTAAATTATGCGGGCCACAGTAAATACACGGAAGAGTAAAGTTGCCCAGGCCGCTGCCGGCCCCGTAGTCACGTACAGCGCTGCTAGCACCCAGAAAGCCGGAATGTTTTCCAAGTCGTTGAGATGTGCACGTCGTATTCTCTCCACGATGGGGTCATCGAACTTGACCTTGCCTTTCCCTGCCTTTGCATCCTCCGGATTAGCGAATACACCGCGCATAACACGCATCGTGGCGGTCATTGGCGACATAGCTAACAT
Organism: Arctia plantaginis; assembly: GCA_902825455.1. Taxonomy (NCBI): domain Eukaryota; kingdom Metazoa; phylum Arthropoda; class Insecta; order Lepidoptera; family Erebidae; genus Arctia; species Arctia plantaginis. Next base: position 5,364,765 of record CADEBD010000303.1, read on the forward strand.
TTTCAATGCTAATATTGCAGTGTAAACAATATACGATTGCACTACTGGATCGTTCAACGTTAACGCGACCATTTTGTATACTATTAAAAATGTGGTGATAACACAAGTCGTACTCTCTGTTCGATGGCGATCGCACGAATGATACGCGAGCAATGTAGTAAATTAATCAACGACGCTCAGTGGTGTACTCGCTACATTGAGTCAACTGTATCCAGTGAACTTCGTACCGGTATTTTTCGGTAGGTAGATAACTGAGTTTTGCCTAAGTAACATATTTATCTTATAAGTTTCAAAATATAGTTAGTAATAATATGCTCCTAGCAGTCGCAACAGGCAGTTGGTTCTATTCTTTCGTTGTTAAAATTGAATTAAAATATAGAAGTTCGTCATTTTAGATTAAGATTTAGGAGTAATTAATAAAATAAATAAAGTGTAGGTAAATCTAATTAATTACCTTTAACAATTGTTTACACTTAACATTCTAATAAACAGTTTAACAACACAAACAATAATAAGTTCACAACAGCACTTCTCACGTATAGGTAGGGTACATTTAAACATAATGAAAATATATAACTAAAATAAGAAAAATACAACTTAAACATAACTAAAATCTTAACATAGAATATTACAGATGTGAAAAAAAAAACAGAAAAGAATCATAAAAGGTCACAAGCATTTCCCAAGTGAATTAGAATATTATACAATCAACAGTCACTGCCACTATTAATGAAATTACATACCTAGCTGAGTAACTATTGATGTTGCACTAAGTACTATTCAACGAAGTGGTGGGTAAAGTAGAAGTACCTAATACGAGTACGGGGGTATCTAGCAGGAACGCGGAAAAGAAACTTGCTCTGTACCTGCGCTCAATCTATCTTACCTGAATATTTTGTACAAAAATATTGAATCAGAAATTCTGCTGCGTTTCTCTGGTTATAACATTTTAAAATGGGAAATAGTACTTCATAATAATATGATTACCATAATTTGAAATATTTATGCTGTAGGTTAACCAAATAAATAAATAAATCACTTTTCTTTAGCAATGCCAGAGGTGTAAACCAGATACCAAAGAAAACTTTTTGAAGATGTTCACGTCAAAGGTTGTGGACAACATAGTGTGATGGCCAGACTGTACTGCACTATTCTAGTATTATATACTACCCATGATGTAGATGTATTATTATATTTTGGTACTAGTGGTGGTATTTCTAATAAGAAAACCTAACATTGTACCTGCTTTTTAATTGTATTTTCTATATGGGGAACGAATGTCAACGCAGTATCGAATTTTACACCCAATGATATGTCATTGGTTACACCTAAATATTTTATTTGATTAATCTCCTGGATATTAATCATTTCAGCTAACTAATAACATTACCTTGAGATGATGATACGTGTCTTTTATAATAAGCGTAAAAATAAATAATCGTGATTACAATACTGAGTGTAGAATCCATCTCCTGTTTGGTTTACATGCTTATCTAGCTTTATTACTTACCACTTATATTTAAAAAAAAAACGAAGTATCTACGATTGCCTTTCTTGAATTTTTTTACTATATTGTAATATCTCCGCCATCACTATTTATTAAGCCGTTCATCATGACATTCAGTTGTATAAAAAGCCTCTGACTCAATATTTATATACACCTACCTTGCATTAGTTTGCATTGCCATCGCTAACTTTCAAGGTTTATGTATAAATGCTTGTATGTGAGCTAAACATCTTGGAACCTGAGATAATAATCACATATTTTTTTTAGTTGGTCATTAAAAGTTTACATTTAATTTTACATACACATTTTAATTTTTTTAATAATTTTATTCTGTATACTAAATTCCATGCTGTGTTTGCACATTGTTCTCTTCATTTGAGTGCCTATATTACCATAATTATGTTTACGGGAATTAACACACTCACGATAGGTATTAAGACCATATCTTTTAATTGTCTGACGTTTCGACCTGAAGGCTCAATAAATAATAAATGTAACAAAAAAAAAACAGTCAAAATTTCCGATCAACTCTCGATCTCGCAACCATCATAAAAGGTATTTTCGTAGTAAAATAGTAATGTATTACTATTTTATATTATAATAATTTAAACTAAAACATTACCGATTCAATGTTCGATTACAATACGATATAATCACATCACAGTCGACTTTGGATGTTTATTACTTTACTAAGAAAATACCTTTTATGGCAGTTGTGAGATCGAGAGTTGATCGGAACTGAATTTTGAGCGAAGTTTTATTATGTTTTATTCAATCAGTCACAGGCTGACTTAATTCCCGTTAACATACTTATATGGCATTCTTATATTAAATTATTGAACGCAAAAGTTTAAAAGTTAGTACATTACTTTGTTACATTTACATTTTGAATTAAAGTACAAATGAACATGATATTGCTTTAGCAATACCTAGTAACGATTTGAAAACATTTAATATTACCCGTCATGTTGTTTGCTATAGAACACTTACCGTCTCCGTCGTAACGGTTCGCTTTAATAGCTCCTTTAAAGCATCATAAAATTTCTATAGATTTTTAGGTTAACAATTTCATTGAGCTATTAACTTTGAAGGACTGCAAAAATTACAAGGATGTTGTTTGCAGGAGGTAGGTATAATTATGGATGAATTTCTAAAAATATGCATTATAAAGCGCAAGAGCGCGAAATAGAGTAAAAATAATTTCCTAAATACGGTACAATCGATGAAGAAATATTAACTATCGACCTCTTACCTCCGGTAATTCTAAGTTGGTTTCTATTTTATCCGGTAATTCTAAGTTACTGAATTATATCTTTAAATTACTTATGAACAGGTTAACTTTGTGATGTGAAATGAACCAACACTTGTATCTTCTGACTTGGAAGACTTGTACCTTAAAAGGGCTACTAACGCTTTGAATATATGTTAGTACGAAAGCAGTAGTATGTAGTAGTATAAAGTTTATTTTAGCTGATATCTATTTGATGCGTTATTATTATGATTATTTTTATGTTCTATAGGGATTATGAAATTAGAATTTCCTTTCTGATTTTTGAAGCGCCTTAATATAAACTCATTTAATTAAAAAGAAGATAATCAAAAATTTAGTTTAACCTGTCGTTTGATCTCGTGTTAGTGATGCTCTGTTTAAACGTAGAAAAATGAGCAGAAGTCCTATTTACACAGTACTACCGTCTCGCCAAGGGACTCTAAGGTCAGTGTTACTGTCTGATGTAAATATGAGCAGAACATGCGATCAGCGATAAAAGTACGTCTGGACAAAAATGTAACAATGTTCATCTAACAAGTGAGTTTCATGCTATCCGAGAGGATAGATTATCTAGAATAATCTGCATCTATTGTTTTCAAGGAAACTAGGCATTTGCAAAATAAAACATTACTTAACTTTTTAAGCAGCTACGATTTTCATGTTATTTCGCTTTCTTTGCTTTGTTTTCAATATTATTTTTTATTACGTTCCGGTTAGATTACTGATAATCCCACTGTTGTAATGTTTTAACTAATGAAATGTTTTAGTTTTTAATATTTATACATATGATTTCAAAATGGTTTCCGTAACGATAAGTCTCTTTGAAAGGTAACCTCAGCGGCCCCAATTTCTGATGGCCCACTTTTATTATTCTCATATCTCTTAGCACTTTCCCCTAATTTGATTTGTGGCCCCATTACGTACTCGACAAATTTGTATCCTTATATTTTATTAGGACAAAAATGGGTCATTCACTTAATCTATCCGATTTATACGAAAACAGCTGACGTGCTGTGTCAAGTTATTATTATATGTACATTATTACTCGCCTTGACAAAGCACTTTTAGTATTGTTGAAGAGATTGCAGTTGCATATTATTTTATCGTGGCATGTTTTGAGACAAAGTATCAGGTACCTACTTGCAGTACTTAATTACTTACTTATTTGTGAAAACGTTCTTTCAACACTAAAATGTTACTACTAGTAAATATTAGATCTTTACCTATGAAGTTGCAGATTTGCATGAAAATTTTAAAACATAAAAATATTGGTTATTTTTTTATTTTAGCTAATGAAAGTACTGACCCAAATTATCTATACAATATTGCCATTTTGATGGCAGTTTGTGTATCCCTTTACTGTAGAAGTCTGCTGGATGGGAGGTGATGAAGTCAGCAAAAGCGTTTTGTACTGCCTCTCGGGTGTTAGTTTTTTTTCATGTAAAAATTGACTGAATTTTGAAAAAAGTAGAAACCTGTTAGGTCAAGGTCCGGTGAGTACGGTGGGTGACGGAGAGCTTATACTACCTTACTTAGCTATACTCCCTTTTTTTTTTCCGTGCTGTAATCCCCTCGGATACCACCTATCGGTGGCATGTCGGACTCGAACCGACTAAAACCGCACGCCGTCTCGGGTACTAATAGCCAGGGAATCAGGTATTCCCTGGAAAGGAAGTCCCTGGTGCCCCGACATACCTCGGGCCATCTACAAAAACAGATAGACGACCACCCCCCCCCCCCCCCCCCGTGTGGGAACCCCATGTTCCCTCTGCTCCCTGGAAGCGAGCGCGCTTTGCAACGCGCTCGCCGCCACCCCGGCCTGCTTCTGCTAGGGTGACAGATGGCCTCACCTGTCACCCCCAGGCCTGCGCTCGGAGGACGGAGGTCGTTCTGCGACCTCCGGCGCCTGAGTCGCCTGCGGTACCTGGCCCGTTCCCGGGCCTGGCGGGCCGGGAGAATTCTAAACCTTTCCGGTCCCGCTCCGCCGTCTCCTTCACGAGCATAACTTGCTCGCAGAAGGAGACGGCAGAGTTCCACGCGCTCTCGCTCCGCACGATAGCCGCAATCAGGCTATCGAGCGAGAGAACTCCCACTCCGATAGCCGCCACAAGGTCTCGCCTCTGCTCAACCCACGCCGGGCACTCTGCCAGCGTGTGGAGAGCCGTGTCCACGGTCAGGCCATCGCAGTGGTGGCACTCAGGCGTTGGCTCCTTGCGGATCAGACACAGGTGATCCCCGAAACATCCTTTCCCAGTGATCACCTGCTTCAGTCGGTATTAGAGGGTCCCGTGACGCCTCTCGAGCCAATCCTCCATAACGGGTCTTACCGCCGCGATGACGGTGTGCCCGACTTAGCTATACCCCCCCCCCCCCCCCCCCTCGGGTCCACCTACTAAGACGCACGCTTACGGTTGTCGTACAGGATTCACTTTTCATTGCAAGTAACATGTATAGAATTCCCTCGTTTCTATGCCGATTCAGTAGCAAATGCGTGCTTCAACGAGTAAGTCTCGCCAATGCTCGCTTATTTCGGCATCCACTTATCTAGCTTTATCTTTCCTATTTGACGCAAATGCTTCAATGTTGATTTGACACTAACTCCAAAGCCCGCAGCAAGCTCTGCCGTAGACTGAGTTGGAACCACTTCCACTATCGCCTTTAATTCGTCGTTATCGACTATAGTTACCGGTAGACCACGGAAACTGGTTCATTAAATTAGTTCAGTAAAATTTCCAGATCTAAAACGAGCGTGATCCAAATGGACCGTGTTTATGTTTATGTTCTAGAGTGATTATTTAAAAAACATCCACACACAATATCCTCATAAACTTACGTGTATAAAATATTAATATAGGTTTATCTATACTTATTGAAGACAACTTCAAATTATTATTAGAAAAAAATACATAATGGTCATATTATTAAATAAGTAAACATATGGAATATTTATAATACTTTTTCCCTTATTTTTTTATTCTCAATTAAATATATAGATGTCGAGCAATGATTTAAACCATCGTTTCTCTTTTACTTTTTAATAGAAAACCTGCGGATATTATTAAAATTGTCTATCAAAAACATTTTTTTCTTCAAATTGAGCACAAATAAGAAAACATGATCCTACTATTAACGTCTATTAAAGTATGATTGAATACTCTTTGCCGTAGGTACTAAGTAGGTAATAACTTGTTACTTTTTTTTAAGTAAATCAAACCGCCGTAAACCACGCATATTTCTTCTTGTTGTTGGTTTAGATGATGTTTTAGGTTAAAGATAAAACAACTTAATCAAAGACACTGCTAAATTCACACACACACAAAACATAGATAATAACTCGCATAATGATTTCATAACATTGTTTAAAAATATTAATATTTCTAGTAGCGCCTTAAGTAATAAAATAGCAACATTTATTTTTACATTCTGGAAAAAATAGAATACTAATAATTTTGAAATATTGAGAAAAGTAATTTAAAGTACTCGTAAGGAAAAAATATTTAAAAAAAAAAAGGCAAAAGATCCTCGTCACGAAATTTCGATAAACTTTCATAAAAGTAACGCCCCCGGGTGGGCTCGAACCACCAACCTTTCGGTTAACAGCCGAACGCGCTAACCAATTGCGCCACGGAGGCTTGCGATGATACTTTTGAAATTAGCCATTCCATGTCATATAGCTATGTATGTGTTTGTATTTTGTACGTTTTGACTATGATAAGTACTTCTAGCAAGATTTGAGATTTATGTTACTCGCCTTCATTGAATTACTTCTTGTTAATGATTCATAATATCGAAAATTGAATATTACACTAATAATAAACCGGCAGAGGGACGAATAGACAGACAGATGGAGAATGCAAAATTATAATTGGAGTTAGGATTATGGCACCCGAAAACCAATAAAACTATAAAATAGTGCCCTATTATAGAACGATATAATAAACTGCTATTCTAATTGTATTATATCGCAGGGATTACTAATTTGTTAAAATGCTACATATTTATTATTTAATAAGCCACGCCACCAACGTACACAACTGATAAATATTTCTGCTATCAACAAAGCGCAATATAAGAGGAGATAGGGTTGGCAGCACACATGTTACACTTTTTGGTGTCCCAAAGACATATGTATATATATATATAAATGGGCCAGTAATGGCAGTGCTTATAACAAGGAAATGCTTGTTTGATAATTTAGTTGTAACAACACGTCTGATTATATTAAAATAAATACCGGGCAAGTGTAAGTACATACAAACTTGTAGGAATTGAATCTCAAACCAAGATGGTTTTACATTTTAACCGATTGCCTTCTTAACTTCGTTTCTACCAAACTTCCTAAAATATCGATATTCTATACTACGGCAATAACTAACACATTGATAAATATCGTCTTAAAAATGCAGCCACTGTACCTACCAAAATTGCTACAAACATGTAATCTAGAAAGAAAAAGGGATTGCTGTTCCTAGATCAGTGCATGGTTTAGCGGTCGGTTGGCTATAGTCGTACTATAAGGCGTATCATTGCTTATTCCGCTGTGAGAATTTATTTTTAAGGAATATTGCGATAAGAAGTAATTATAACGTAATCAATACGACCTCGATATAAATGCATGTCATCGTGACAGCAATTGACACATCGTCCACAAGCCAGTCATTTCGATTATCATTGTCGATACTTCTTGATATTACGATTTAATCATTAAAATTATTTATCTACATAAATAATTTTAATGATTCCATACCACAGAGACGGATTAAAAAACAAGAAAATAATAGGCGCCAATATGCTGCCAACGTGTAGAAAGAACACTCTATTTAACCTGGTGAATCTTTTTTATGGAATCACTCGTAACAAAGTGAAAAAGTCTCATCCTATTAAAAGGAGTTACAATGTATATCAGTGCCGCCACTTCGCAGCATTAAAATAAATCACCCAATCTATTGTAACTTACCGTCTTCTCAATTAAACAAGGAAAATATTAACTGTAATATTTAAGATGTCTGTACTTTTCTATCGTAGCAAATCACTCCGTTGTATCGTTGTTAATTTTCCAACAGGAATGGCTGGAGTCGCAAGGCCTGGAGTTATCGAAAGAAGAGGCGCTTCCAGTCGATGCGTACACTCAAAAGGAAAGATGGAAGTCAGTTAAGCCACCAACGAGGGCTAAATCCCATGACGATCCATTACTTCGGTTTCTACAATACGATGGGAAAGTTTTAACGTAAGTCTCTTTAAATTCTCTAAAATAGTCTTGAAAAATTAGGATTTAGAAGTTGTTTAAAATGCGCTATATCTTGTGCCTGTTTCAATATTCGAAAATGATAGCTACGTCTAAAATGATTTATTACCAGTAGTTCCATTTAGTCAGTTCCACATGGAACTAGTGGGAATAGGTATTTGAAGCGGCGAATTATACCCGGTAGTTCCATGAAGTCATTTCCAACCTAGCCTGTTGTATTATACCTTATATCTAAGATTAATAACCAAAGCGAGCACATCTATAGCAGTAGGAATACAGACTTTTTCATACGAACTTCAAATACTTGCTGCCCAACTGCTTTTAGTAGTAGTGTGATAAATTTTATCCTTAATGTTACACTCTTGTGTAACATGAAGGATACAATTCTTTTACGGCTAACGTAAATCCAGTTTCATTCAAATTCCTCAATCGGATTTTACGTGAATCGCGTTTAGAAAACGGTCAAACAGGCAAGAATTTTAAAAATTATATTTTTAGCATCTATTACATCTATAAAGAACTCCTGTGCTATTTTTGTTATTATTTTCCTTGTACAACATCACGCGTCTTACAGATTTATTATATCTACAGATAATTATTTGTTTATCTGACGTTCATTACTTTGCCCAGACTTTGTATTGTTTTTTTAGAAAAAGTATGTTTTTAGTTCGTTTAATTCTTCTTTTGTTGACATTGACATTAATGACATTGAGCTGACATTAAAATTAATTAGATAATTAATATCAGCTGTAAATTAAATCTATATACTTAATAATAATTGAAAATAGCTAGCGCTATCGAGCCTATATATGGCGATCAACATTATGCCGTCTTAGTCACTAAAAATTCAGGCTACAAGCTTCATCCACAAAAAATATAATAGTTAATCATGGCACATCTGTGTATTGTTTTAGATAATATTTATATAATAGATGATAGTTATGTACGGAAATATACCTAATACAATTATTTATTTTTATACCTACGACACACTAATTATATACTCTATTATGTAGAGGTACTTACAGTTTCAAATAAGCTTATACATTTAAAACCCTGCCGTGGAGTAAACGAAATGTGAATGCTGCACCGCCTGTAACTGCACTGTCAAACGAACGTTAATGAGACGGTCGTTGGCGAAATGGCCGGCGGCAACGCAAACAGAAATGGGGATGACAAAGAACATCGTTGCAGTAGAGTAGATAATGAATAGCTTTATACTTGTTTAAATAGCTGACGGGTTTATTACGTACAGTCAATTAAAGTTAATGCTGTTAAAATAATATTTGTAAACAAAGACATGATTTACATTTTAGATACGCTGTTTCTTTAAATGACTCGAGAATATTGTTTCAAGTCATTGATCAAAAAGTCATCAACAATATTCATGGCTAACGATAACAACTATGACAAATTAAAAGAAAAAAAACGTTTGGAACTTGTGAATCACTTTTTTCGGTCTACTACAACAGTCTATAGAATACCACACTGCCAGTTCCATCTTATAATTGAAAAGTGCGCCCAAAGTTTTGCCCTACTCTTCAGCCAGGAGTCATTCATTTAGCGCTCGTTATATGTCTGAGATTACGAAAACTCTATTGTTATTTACATATTAGCATTCATTTATTTCTTTTAAAACAAGAAGAATTCCACGCGTTCTGGGTTTAAAACCATGGCTAGTAGCTATACACACTTCACGAAATAAGCTCACAAACATCGTATTACGATTTACTTCCTTATATTGATCCTATACACGTACAACCTTAATTGTCATGTTCATCTTTTCGCGTTCATTTTTTCAAATTTTCGCCTCGTCTACCGACTTACTAACGTTATCTGAAGAACTACGAGTAAAGAAGTATTTTATTAAATTAGAGTAGTTTGTTAAGCTCGTTCATTTATTTATTTAGTATTTTATTTATTTTGATTATTATTTTGTGTAGCTTATTTATTTGTGTTTATAGTTTTGTTATATGCTTATTTAAAATTTATCTTATTGTTTTAGTTACTTAAACAATAAACAACAGATACCTTTTTAGTTGAACGGAGCCTTTTACTCTTATTTTAATACAATGCACTTTTTTGGTATTGTATCTCGAATTTATTTACTTGTTTTTTTACTTGGTTAATTTATAATTGTCATCGATAAATATGTATTCACTTGGGACATAATGCCAATGCATACTCGGTAAACTCTAAAATCGTACGAGAAAATGCCACACATTTAGTTACCCCTTCGAGATAAAAATATAATTGGCCTGTTATAACGGGTCTGTTGGTCTAGTGGTTAGTGACGCTGACTGCTAAGCCAGAGATCGTGGTCGTGGTCGTCTCAGTTGAAACTAGTTTCAATTATTGATTTACAGTCTGTTCTCAATTACGTTTCCTCATTATTGACATTATTATTTCGTAATACGCAGCTAATTATATTAAAAAATAATTTCTTTCAAGTTATAATGACAAACAATGTTTATATTTTCATATTTCTAAAATTTATATTATTACAATAATATAAACCTTTTAACATAAACCAAAAGGTTTTGATTTTAATTTAAACAAGTATTGCGTGTGTAAAATGTGCATTTCAGTGAATTTCATTTCAATTTCAATTAAGGTAAATTAAAGTGAATTGATTATGTACGACAAGTCATACTTTCGTTAATAAAGTAAAGTAAATCTTTTTAATTCTTCAGAAACAAATAATTGTAAAACACATTTATTTTCCCTAAAATGCCCTGGAAATCACGCTTGATACCAGTATCAGCTTATCTCACGTAAACAAAGATCACATGCCAGCTGTCAAAATCTATACCTGAGTAAAGATTTCGCTATAAACATCGTTCTACATTAAGCTATCATTTACTGTCAAGACTAGTCACTTGTTCGATACTTAACCCTATTTCGATACACTAGATCTATACTTACTTTAATTTTAACAATATAAATCTAGAATTCCATAACGATAATAAATTAAAGTAAATATACCAATCTGTGGAACAAGTTATCGGCTGCGGTATTTCCGGAACCATACGACCTTCAAACCTTCAAGAAAAGAGCGTACCCTTTCCTCAAGGGCTGGCAGCGCGCTTGTGACTCCTGAGTTGCAGGCGTTCATGGGCGGCGGTAAACGCTTTCCATCAGGTGGTCTGCTCGTTTGCCCCCTTTTTCCATAAAAAAAAAATATTACGATCAGCGACCAAGTAACGAATGGACAACTATTATCTATTACCAGGATATTTTCCTAGGATATCCACAAATACGAATACAGTTACGGATATCCGACACATTACTACTACATGTTAAGGAGCAAGGGCATTTAGGACATGTTGAAATTTTTGTTGCACCTCTTGTTATGTAGAAAAAAATATAGGAGATGAACGTATGGAAAGACATGGATTGAAAATATTACCCACTTAACTTTGCATACGCACTTCCTACAATTTAAGCCTAGAGTTTAAAATACAAAGGTCAGAACCAGACCACTACTGGCCCTCTCCACCACCCGTCACTTTTCCTCTAAAGTTATAAAAATTACGGTCGAGAATCTTATCGGTTGGTTCCGTTGCACCTTTCAACATTTTGATATCCCGTGAAATACACCATACACCATACAAACACCTGTAAACACTAATGATTAGGGTGTTTTTGTCAGTACAAAGAAAATTAATCTTATACAACAGGTGTCATTAGCTTAATCATCATAGTTTTACGACATCTATGAAACAGGACAGTAAGAGGAAATTACAAGCTATTATTTCTGATTTTTTCAAAGATATAACTTTTTTTTATATATACAATAAAAGCATACACTACTTGTGAAATGGGAGAGGCCTGGCCAGGGATGATACACTATTTGAACGATTGATGTACTAAACTACTATTGTTGTAAATTTAACTCAAATCAAAGAGCTCTGTTTTATTGTGAACCCATTGTGATACCCACTGCAGGCAGTGGGCACCCAGCTACAAAAGTAATTCTCTGTTAAGAAACTTGTTATTCAAAGACTCGTCTACCAATCTTTACACTCTTACGTAGACTTTGATGTAGATTGATGAATCTGAATAAGTGTAATCACGTTGCGCATGCCAAACCTAATCATAATTCGGTTAGAACTGCTAACTGCTATGACCGCTCTAGTTATCAGAGTTTTCGTTAGGGAACATCCTAACTCGGATACTCGAATTAACGTGAGTCACTGTGGGTTTATTGGATTACCCTAAAACAATGTGCCTACATTCGTGATTTCTCACCACAGTACAGGGTTTTATAGCGTGGTGAGAAGTAAGGGGTTCATTCACGTAAAAGTTATTTTTCTATCCCTCGTTACTTTTTCTGTATAAAATATCCATTGTCCTTTTCTATAGCCATGATAATTCGTATGCAAAATTATAAGATAATTGATCAAGCCTAAATCATGATTGCGTAACAAACAAACAAACTCTCATTTACATTATAACATCAGCAGCTGTTTCACATGGCTTTGCTCGCCGTGAAGGGGATTTAGAGAGATAGTATTACTTTGGTATTTATAATATTAGTATATTATTAAGTCAGTCAGTTAACACCTAGCTTTTCTGCAGTTAAGCCAATTTCAGTTAATAAAATGAGCCGCGTATCTTAGAGCCGCTTAATTTAGAGCGGAGATATAGGCAAAGAAAGCTACTTTTTTAGGTTTTTATTTTAAAAATTGACCCGAAAGTGTTACAAATAGTATAAATAACCTAACTCCTAAACTAGTGTGCACTGTGTTACAGGGTACAAAAAATCTTCTATTCAGTATCTCTCAAACTTTAAATAAGTTTTCAAATTGGTTTGCAGGTTTTTTTTTTTTTATAGCGATCTATTGAATTAATTTTTATTTATTTGAATTAGTTATTGACCATTATTAGGTTTAATGTCCATACTAAGTATTTAATACTTTTAAAACCAGATTATACGAAAGGTGCATAAGGGATTATCAATAAAATCCAACCAAGCCAAACCTGGTTTACTAAATAAGTGAATTTCGAGAAATGCATACTGGCAACACTAAATAAACTGACAATATTTAAACAATGCCAAACAAGAGTTTCTGGGTCGCACCTATCTACATCGTTGTTGTAATGTCTTTCGCAAAATTTTGGTCTCCTGTTTTTGTCGAGACAGATATTTGTGTTGATTTTTTAACTATCGAGATTTTATTTTATCAGGTATGTGTTTAGGTCGAATTAACATTCTATACTTGCAATTACAGTCTTCAATTATTTATATCATATTAACCATTTTGAGCACGGAGCTTGGACTTGCATTGAATTGTAATCAGAAATCTTCATCGATTACTTGTTGTCTTTGTCATATAAAACATTCTTAATTTCTCTTACTCATTACATCGAGCATACTTAAAACATTTAATACGTTTTGTGATGGAATTTCAGTTTTTTACATTTAAATATCATTAAAACATCGTTACTTTTACAGCCGTACTCATTTGCCAACCTCATCTGGACCAAATTAAATTTACAATGCTCTTCTGAAAATTAACGTTTCAGCTGATGGAAAACTGAAATAAATTGCACATTTCTATATCTCGTTTTTGTTAATATACTTACTTAAAGCACTAACGGAATAATACCTTTATATTGCCGTAGAAAAATTATTTTGTTTATATTTTGTTTTAGTGTAAAGGTGTTTTAGCTTTTGGTGATTAGAATTAGGCTATGTGGAAAGTAATCGCATGTTGTTTCCCTGGTCTCAGAGTACTACCTTAACAAATTAGTTAACATATTTGGTTATACGTCCCAACAACATGTGGTCACCATATAAATTTTGAGACACGCTACAAGTTAACAATATATGCTTACAATTACATATACTCTATACAAATTCACTCTTGGAAACACTTATTCCAATCTTCAAAATGGTCCAATGGCTGATTTGTAAGCAGCCACTGTTTCTTTGGTATCTGAAAAAAACTTGCTTTTTATTTTATCTTTTATGTTCACCATCAACTCGCCATCTGGAAACACCCATACTGAGGAACGCTTCTTGCTTGCCAGATCATATTGATAAATCTATATTTCGTCGCCAGTAATGATTTCAGAAACACGTCTTGACCTTGATTTTCAAATCGTAGACGCATCTCACGACACCATTACACACGGGCTTCTTTTCCGTTTCGGAGAGCAAACGAGGTACCCAACGACAACAAAGCTTCCTTATTCTAAGATGTTTATGAAATATGGTATGAACACTAACCGAACTGATGCCTATGATTTTCTCTATGTTCCTCTATGTAATTCGTGGGTCATCTCGCACAAGCATTTCAGTAGTCCGATTTTTTTTACAGCAGTGACTGCTATGAACGGGCTGTGTCATCATCTTTAAAGCTGGTTTTCCCATTTAAATTCGTTAAACTATCTAAAAAGGTTAGCCGTGAAGAAGGAGACTCGCCTAAAACTGATGTTAAACATTCTAAGCTTAAGCCTACAGATAAACCACATTTAACCGTGTCATGTGGTACAGTAAAATGATAAAAAAGTATTATGAAGGTCAGTCGTTGACTATCTATAATATCGTAACAGGTGATGAAATCTGGATGTACATCGTTGAAAGCCCGTCGGCAGAGTGGGTCTTTCCTTTCGAAGATATGCCAACGAAAGTTAACAAAAGTCGAAGCATTGGTAAAAAATGGTTGCTTCTTTTTTCGGCAGTGAAAATCAAAGGACAGTGACTGCAGATTGGTACGTCAACACTTGCTTGCCCAAAGCATCTTCCAAGCAATGTCCTCCTTCACCACGATAAGGCATCCTCACATTCCGCTAAGGTAACAGGAGTCCACTTGATGGCTTCAAATGTGGAACTGATCACATCCGCCTTACAGCCTGAACCTCGCATCCTGAGAGTTCTTTTGGTTTCCAAAAATTAAAGACAAACTAAGAGGCACACATTTTTTCTAGCCAGTCAACGTATTAATGCTGCCAATCTTCCGGGAACGTTACCAGCAGGCGATGATGCTGAGAAATTCTTTGGTGCTTATATGTACATAATGTAAATATTTTAATTTCATTATAATATTATTATTTTAAGCTGCTTAGAGCTAGAGTACTTAATCAGTGAGTCAATCAGGACAAAACATTTTTATCGAATATGAATAATAATTTTTTAA
Source organism: Arctia plantaginis (assembly GCA_902825455.1). Taxonomy (NCBI): domain Eukaryota; kingdom Metazoa; phylum Arthropoda; class Insecta; order Lepidoptera; family Erebidae; genus Arctia; species Arctia plantaginis. The sequence continues at coordinate 5,379,932 of CADEBD010000303.1, forward strand.
AGATTTTGGATTAAATATAAACTTAAATAAAACTAAAATTCTAATTCCCTTAAAATTTTCACCTGTAACTACTCATATTAAAATTATTGATGTTCAAATAGAACAAGTTAAAGCTTCAAATATTTGGGTAACCGAATAAAGCAAGATTCTAGATGTTCCCTAGACATAGTAGAGAGACACGTAATCGCCAAGCAACAAGCGTTCAATCGCAAGAACTACCTGTCCAAGGCAAAGATCAACACCGAAATACGAAAACAGCTCATCGAGACATATATACGGAGTATTGCACTTTGTGGCTGCAAAACGTGGACGCTGACCTATAGAGACAGAGGCAGGTTAGCAGCATTTGAAGAGTGGTGCTGGAGGCGAATGATGAACATCAGTTTTATGGACAAAAGAACCAATGAGGAGGTCCTGCTAATGGCGAGCGAAGAGAGGCAATTGTTTAATGCCATTAAAAACAGAAGAGGCAAAATGATTGGCCACATGATAAGATAAGACAACTTCTTCAGAATTATACTGCAAGGAAAAATAGAAGGCAAAAGAAAACGAGCACGACCTAGATCACCATACATACAGCAAGTGAAGAAGAAAGAAGGAGTCGTGGCCTATCAGGAGGTCAAACAGATTGCAGGACATAGTAAGTAGTAACTTGTTTTATGTTTCATTCCGAATTAAATGCAGTAGAACTAGTAAGACATTTTAATTTTCATTAGTTCGACCGACAAACTGATGAGAAAAAAAAAGCCGTGTGGTGTCGTGGAACACCCGATAGGAACGAAGTTGTGACGATCGAGTAAAACTGATTTGACACGATTTTAATTACAACGCCATCTATGAAAGCGGCTATTACCTACATATTAAAAACAATTAAAACAATTTATACATTGGTAAAATCTCCTTGCAAAATGATTTCCTATCTATTCGATAGATGGCGCTGAATGTCTGACAAGATGACACGAAAATAAAGAGCAAAAAGCCAACATCACATGGTATTCCCAGACGGTCACCCATCCAAGTACTAACCACGCCCGATGTTGCTTAACTTCGGTGATCCGACGAGAACCGGTGTATTCGACATGGTATGGACGTTGGCGAACGTTACAGCAAATTTAATGTATGGTATCCACAGTTAGACGTCAATTTATATTAAAAGTGTCGTTCCAAATTTTCGTATGATTTTTTTCCGTCTAGCCCCCTTTCACAACGCGCGATAAGGAACTTCGTTCCAAAAAATCTCACTAGTTCGACGATCGAACTGATGGATCGATCGTCGAACGATTAACTAACAAATCCGATAGTTAGCGCTTCTAGCGCTAGAGGAGAGTAATAGACTGATGACAATGATAATGAAAAATAATATTTAAACTAGGCCTACATTTTCCAATATTCTTTAATATACGATATGACCGTTTTTTAATTCAGAATCAGAAAACTTAACAAAACTCTATGTTGTGTACCTGTAAGTATTTAAAAATAGCGCTAAGAGCATCAATAGATAGCAAATACTTAATTGAGTAGTAACATTTCAAAAATTTCCTAATCCGAATTATAAAAAATGTTTTAAAACAACAATAGGCTAAGTTACTGAAGTTGTTATTAAAACAATAAAATAGAAGATTGTAGACCTTCTCACTGTCAAGACCAAGTAATCGTTCAGTGTAGATGTTGTCATCGTCAATCTAGTTTATTTTTTAGAATGCCAAACATAGCGTTCTAATCGCGCTTCCATCGATCAATGTCAACGTAGATGAACTTCGACACCTCAATATTTCAGCTAAAGTGAATTTGTCTCAATAAATTGTAATATTAGCCAAGAAGAATGAACGTGTTTATCGGTTTTGGTAGGCATAGGGGGCGGCAAATCAGATATTAATAAAATAAAGACATAAATTTTTTAGTAGAAATAAAACAGAACCGTTTTAACGATATCCTAAACGAGAATAGAACATCAAAAGAACAATTATTATTCACTTCTCATGATATTTAATACAGTAGCAATAAGCTCAGAGAGACCGGCTACCGTCAAGGGTCTTGCTAATTAAACTGGCTATGTACATTTTATGTTATATATTTGACTCACTAAATTAAGAAAATTTGATGATGCCTGTATAACAATATGTTATGTAAACTGTGAATGATGTGTTAGTTCGTAAATGGCATGCATCTCAGAAAATTATTACATAGATTATTTATGTTAGATAAAATTATATGCTGTGAGTTAACCAAAAAATAAGTACATATTTTCTGCGCTCAATTCTGTAGACTATATGGCCATGTCACATATAAGTGTCGTTAAAGAAAAATCTTTATTTATCCCTAAAACATAAATAATTTACAAAAAGTCTCAATAAACTAGCGAGATAAGGTACTGCCAATTAAAGCGCTAAAATACCGCAACATAGATAAGACAAATCACCGCTGCAAAAAAATTAAAAAGCCAGCCATAAGCGGTTCTGCGTTAAGTTTTTCTGTATAAAACATTTGAGTCATTTTCATATATTTTAATCGAATAAAATATCAACAGCTAAATATACAAGCTTTGTTCGTAGACATTATAAAGATATTTAAAATTTGTAAGAAAAAATTTATAACAATTTACAAAAATATATTAGGTAATCGTTACACACGCATATACACACACACATTGCATTTACAGAAATATATTATTTACTAGCGAACATGTTTTTCAAGACAAATCTTAGAAATTCTCGTATTTTCTCGTCTATAATAAGCACGTATTTTACATGTAAACCTTTCACTTGAATCGCTCTCTTTATTGGTCAAAACCGCATTAAAATCTGTTGCTTAGTTTAAAAGATCTAAGCGTACAACAAAAAAAGCGACTTTATTTATACTATGTAAAGATAGTGAAGTTGTTTACATAATAGGCCTTAACCTTTGCTTGAAGTTGGATATTTCTAATACCAGCATTTTCAGATTTAATTATCTTTGGATTTGCGTGAAAACAGAATTTGAAATAAATTTTATTCGAAAGCCATGTTATTTCAATTTAAAGTTCAATCATTTGTTTTAGATAGTGTTTTGTTTTTGTGAAATAGTGGTAGCTTTTGGCGCCATGGATAAACTGAAAATTCGTAATCAGTGCACAGCTACCTGAATTAGAGCTGGAAGCTCTTCGTTACTCACCGTACTCACCGGACCTTGCCCCAACAGATTTCTACTTTTTTCAAAATTTAGTCAACTTTTAAGTGCGAAAAAAATCAACACCCCGAGAGGCAACAACGCTTTTGCTGACTTAATCGCATCCCGTCCAAAAAATGTATACAGTAAAGGAGTAAACAAAATCAAAGTGGCAAAATTGTAAAGATAATTTGGAAGAGTACTTTGATTAGCTAAAATAATAAAATAACCAAACATGTCACATTTTAAAATTTTCATACAAATCTTCAACTTCATAGGTAAAGACCTAAAACAAATTGGCACGAAGACTTTCAGCGCGCGGTGCAGGATTACCTAGTCCTGCCTACTTACATTTAATCAATATGTCCACAATGGTGTGTTTGATAGTGGTTATGAAGTCAAGTAAAATTAAATCCCCTGTTTAAATTTGGTAGTACATCTGACCCAAATAACTTTAGACATATCTCAGTATTACCAGTATTTAGCAATTTAAAAAAAAAAGATGATCAATTACAAAGTTTTTTTAATAATAATTATTTTTTACACAATAGACAATTTTATTTAGCAAGGGTTAGCAGAAAGTTGTTCATTGAGACAGAAATTAATAAAAATTTACCGTGTGTAATTTACAGTGGCCTGTCAATATACTCGTATATATGAAAATGTAATAATGTCCACACAAAAAAAAAGCTTTTCGAAAAGAAGGGATGTACATTCTATAAATAACAGAAATAGAAATGAAATTGTAGTGCCTGCTTCCTAGGCTCCAAAAGATAAGCAAGACGTTTCGAGGTCAATGTGTCCGATTTTATAATAAAATCCAGAATAATATTCAAGACTTAAGTATTAACAAAAGTTTAATTCGAAATAAAACGTAAATTATGTCAGAAAGTCTATTACTCAATTGTGGATTACTTGAAGACAAAAATGCTTGGGATTAATTTAGCGCAGGCTATTTCTTAAGTGGCAATGTGATGTGGCTAGGGTGTTTTTTTATATGTTTTTTCTATTTTTTGTGTTTCACTTCACTTTCTCTTTCATTTGATCTTTTTCTTAATCTTATTTTTCTCTTTATCTTTTTAACTTTTAGTCCTCAATAACATAGTAGCACACATCAAAACAATGGTGTGGGGTATATTTAATGATACCATTGTAACTACTTGTAAATTGCAAAAGAGTGGTCATGAGTTTGTTTGCCCTTTCTTATGAAAAGAATACTGGCTCAACTCCTTAGAAACGGGCGGTTGTAGATCGGCACAGGCAAATCATGGATTTTGTTTAAGTATAAATTGTTATTAAATTTATTTGGTAACTATTTAACAAAACAGAGTTTGTTGCAATTGTGTGTGTTGAAATACGATTACAAACAATAAAAAAAGGTATAAAGATATTTTGAGTTAAGCTCAGTAGTTATGTATACTATAGTTCGATGCATCTTCGCCAGATGGCATTCGATGCATCTGCGATGCATCTTCGCCACAACTTTTTCTGCTATAACAAAATTTGTTTCGATATGACGATAGTAAAATATCTTTTTATCATACCAAAATACTTTTAACTAGGCATGAAAGAAAACATAGTCTGGTTCTAGTCTTCAGAAGGCATTTTCAAACAGATCTCTTTCACGAGGAGTTACGAGAGACATGACGCAGCACTTGACTTTTGTTTTTAAGACAGTATGTAGTTAACAGTTATCGTTCAAAGAGTTTTATTAATAGAAAATGTGATGTCGATATTCCTCGACATATTTTTTTCATTCATTAATATGTTGTTCACGTAACGCATCAATATACATTATTGCGTATATTATTACATTAACTTAACTCCCGAGTCAAACCTTGACAAGGCAATTCACTCTTACGGGCTTTTATGAGCTATAAATAAGAAACCATATTATTGCTCAGATTTTTTATTCCGAGTGTGTCATAAATTACAACTTCTTTAAAACTCTTAAAATGAGTGCCGAAGCAACTTGACATTTTATTATCTGAGATTACATTATTTTCTCTGGAGAAGTCAGTGGCGTTGCGAAGTGTTTATAATGCCATTGTATTTATTATCTCATAACAAAGTAATTAACTTTTATCATTATTTATAATAGGGGAGCCCTAGAAGGGATTTTGGGATTTACTTGAGCGTGTCAGATTAAGACAGGAGGAGGCTTACACTCAGTTGAGTACCTTCACCATCCATGAACCCTACACATAAGGGGAAGCGTCTAAGGTAGCCCATCAGAAGGTAAGTTGAGCCAATTACATACACATTAGTGTATTTACGTGTACGTTTAGTGTGTATTGACGATTTGAGCGTGACATAAAGCAATGGGAGACCAAAAAAACCATGGCCTTGACATTTTTTTTTTATTTTGAAGCAAATAATGCAAGAAATTTTCTTTAAAGGTCTACATAATTTTTCGTGCCTTTATTTGTCACATTTTATAAAAAATAAAAAAAATGAAAAATTTGTAACCGTCCCATTTAAAATATCCTGCAAAATTATTGTGAGATTTTTGGTTAGTATGAGAAGAACATCAAGCTGAACCATCTTTATAAAATCTTAGACGCTCGGCTATTTCGAAATAGCGATTTTTCGAATTTGCAGATTGCATTTTCGATAATTCGCTAAGAGCTTGTGTCACGTTCAAATCCTTAGACCTTTCAATTGGAGCATTTTTGTCGTCCAAATAACATATCCCTGAAATATCTGTTTTTTTTTTTTCGATTTCCTCCCCTTAAGTACATTTTCGAAAACCTGTAGAAGCTTTTCCCACCGCTTAAAGTGGATACATTGTATAACCATATTCATACTATTACCTAATTTTAAAAATGCAAAAGATTCCCATGACGCTCGAGTAAATCAACATTCAGCATCATGGGCTCTCCAACTAAGAGTTTTTCTTCGGACTTTTTTGAGATGTGATTGTAAAGAGGGATTTTTATTGTAAGGTCAGGTACAAGTCAGTGATTCAAGAACAACTTTATAAATAAATTTGTGTTTTAAAGACACCTTACTAACTACCATTTGGTAGTTTATTATTGATTTGATCTCTGCAATGCGAGCTCCTGATCCTGCCGAACACCGGCGAATAGTCATACACACACACTGTTCTAAAACGGAAGGGTTCTTCATTTCAGAACTTTGACGTGTCACTTTGATTAGGAGTGTGAGAAATCTACTAGATAGATCGTCATCATATCTAATAGAGGTATCTCTGCACTTAGCATACCTTGGTCGATAATCATAATTAGATTTATTACGGAAATAACAAATGAAAAAGTTACCTGAAAAGTTGTATTACGATTTTTCCCATAAGATTTACGAAAGTACACATTGTCCTGTAATAAAGATTAAAAATTGTTACATATAGATATAGCAGTTTACACTGCTGTAATTAAATCGAAAATTTTGGGTAACCAAAAGATATGCTTATAAAAAAATACTCGTATTATTTATTTATTTATACTCGTATTTTTTTATTTTTCTATGTTTCTATATAACAACTTTTAAGAACAGCAGATAGATCTGCTAATTTGTACACTTTTGCTTGTTGGTAGTACTTGTGATATCGAGAACATGTTAATGGGACTTAATATGTGACTAACTTTAGATAAAGTGTTTTACACGAAGTTACCTCGGTCTAATACATGAGTGACTAGAACCAAGCGCTCCACCACCTGACGGGTACACCCTTATTACTTCGCCATTATGGGCTGACCTCGGTTCGTTTAATTCTTTATTACACAGTGAAATTGGAATTCTGGTATGTGTCACCCGGCAAAATGTGCGTGGCATATTAAAAGCTTTAACAGGTTTTACGATGTATTGAATCTTTGCCAAATATTTTTACACCAAAATATCATAGATATATAGTTCTGATATATTTTAAGTTGATGGCAATGGTACATGCTATAAATACATATGTGCTTAAAATAGGAGAAAGTCAAGGAGATTTACAAGCTCATGATGCAACTGTACTGCAGCAATTCTTAATAACAATACACTCCAATGATGTTCGTATTTTAGCTTAGTTGTCTTAATATCATAGTTACCAAATAATTACTTTTTTTATTCACATCATCATCACATCAACAGCTTTTAATAGTCCACTGCTGGACACAGGCCTCTCCTTAGAAAGGAGGTTTTGGCCTACTATACCACGCTGGCCAGACGGGTTGGTATAGGGATTGTATCAAGTTTTCCTTCTTTTTGCAGTGCTGGTGTCCTGCGTTGTTTAGCGCCCTTAGTCGCCTCTTACGACACCCACGGGATGAATTGGGGTAGTGACATTCCGTATTCTTAATCCGTCACTATACGGACTTTTTTTATTAATTAGGTGATTCTCGTTAATGCGAAACCAAGTGACAGAATCTGGCAAAATGTGCAACTATGTGAAGTTAAAATGTGAAATTTGCGATAAATGAGGATTTCGTTTTTTTGTGAATGTAAACCCATTTTTATAAATTATATCATTTCAGCTACTGCATAGTATCTCCCTGAGCTCAAAACATTATGAATATATTTTTAAATTGTAGCAGCATAGTATGTTACCGGAATTTAACAGGCGAACTTCAAAAAACTATAAAAGTAAAGGAAACTAAATAAAGATATACAAGAGAAGGGAAAGTTACATTCTAACAATATTCTATTTTGTAAAAGGGTTGTGTCGTTTAGCCCCTTGTAAAATTATAACGTGTCAGTTAATTCGAGAAAGCCACCTTGCTGTGATTGACACACAATGTAACCACGTCGTGTGTCATTCACGTTCAACAGCAAAGTGACTTAAACATCTTCATGTTATTACCTATATTGGTAAAAAATACACGAAACCTTTTGGCTTTTTTTATTTTGGTTAAATGTGAAGATCCTTAAAAAAAGATCCAAAAAGAAAAGATCCTTAAGTATAAACCTTTTTAAAATAAATAACTTTAAATATCTACCGGATACATACGGTTGATATTTATTGGTTGTAAAATTCACCAAAACACGGGCTGTTTCAATATTCAGGGTAGATACTGTATCACCAGGGACTTCCTTTCTAGGGTATACCTGGTTCCCCGGCTATTAGTACCCGAGACGGCGTGCGGTTTTAGTCGGTTCAAGTCCGACATGCCACCGACAGGTGGTATCCGAGGGGATTTCAGCACGAAAACAAAAAAAAAAAGGGTAGATACTGTGTAACTTACTTTTCATATAGTAACGTGGCGAACCTACCGAGACGTACCTACGGAGGTACAGTCGAGTTCTTTAATATCTGACCATGTTCATTAATTAAAAATATTTTAGCAATGGTATGTTCCATATAATTCTAAACAGCTTTGTCTTACAATAAATTGTAAACACTCCGTAACATCATAAATATGTGACTACATAATATCAATAATATTGCTACAGACAAAGACTCTAAATATCGTGCACAATCCCTTGTTGATTTTTTTCAGTGCAAAGCGAGGTTCATAAATATCTATGCAAATTTTCTGTGCAAAGTGTAGTGACAATAAGTACCCCCGTAGGTACGCCTCGGTATGTTACTATCATTCAAGGGCTTTATATTACATAATAAAAAGATATGTACCTATAGAAATGCTTCTTTTGCAAGTCAGAAGTAAGAAGCTCACTAACATGTACCCACATATTTATATACACATAATTTATTCGTATGTATCTATTTTATGCGATCTTATACTTTAGCTGAATATAATTGAAACTTTTGTTGACTTAAATTTTTTATAGACATACTTTCTGAGTTATAAGAATTATTCAAACTTTGACTTTTGTTTGTCTTATAATAATTTAGCATTTCTAATTTGTGCTTCCAGGAAAGGCAAATTTGCCAGTGTTTATAAGTATATTATATAGGTATGTGTATGTACTCCCAGCAAGATTGTCCCTTAAGGCATGTTTAATTATTTAAGGCATTTATTTAACTCAAGGTTTCCTCGCCTATTCTCCTCCTCTGATCAGATCGAACCGACTAAAACACCTGGTACTCTATTATATGTAGATGAGAACTCAGATATAATCTTAAATGGAACTCATTGAATCCCTTACAAACTAGACTCCATCCATAGCCTAGACTAGAGAATCTTTCAGTTTACAAAAGCATCCCTGTAACCCGTTGCGGCCATCTCACTTATATGTACCTATGTTGTATTTTTTTATTTTACCTATTTTGATTTTTACATAATTCTTTAGGGCACATCCGAGACACCAAAACACCAACAAATTGTACTATATATGTAATAATAGTAATTTATAGTACAATTTGTGTCAGTAGAGATTTAGCTGACCTAAATCTCTACTGCACAACGCCATTTATCTCACACGCATTAATAAATGACTTACAGATTCAACGTCGTCTGGGATGATCGTGATTCCGCATTTGGTGAACTCAAGAATTATAAAATGTTATACTTCCTTCAGGATGATCGTATTGCATTCAAGGTACTTAATACTTTTAACTTGATATTTAAGTAATTAGGTGATCAAATCAATATTGATTTGATGACTCCATGGATCGTGACCATAGAGAACTAACTCAGTGGCAATTCGTCTACAGCAGAGGCTCTTGCATCCATCGACAGCTATTTATTGGCCCTATTCGTCGTAGCGTAGATATCTGTCGTGGTCTCTAGTAACGTTTGCAATTCTGACGAGTTACATACCTTGTCAATATTAACAGATGATAGCTACTGCTAGGGTCAGAGCTTGAAAGCTTTAGTTGGCTCTAACCCTGACAATATATGAAAGCTAAGTCGTACTAACTGCTCTATAAAGTCGATGAATTCTTCTTTCCATTCAAAAGTAAATTACATCCCTGGTAGACGACATGCAATAAACTGCAAGCTCTTGTCGCGAGAATGTATTGAAAACATTTGTCTGTCGTTACCACTTGAAATCCAATAAGTGTCAGATAGCTACGCGGGAGAGCGTTTTAAGGTTCCGTACCTCTGAATGAAAATAAGAAACCCTTTTAGGATTACTTATCCTGTCTGTCCATCTATCATAACCAATTCACTCGTTTGGACTGGATTGTTGTGACCTAAACAAATTGTTAATAAACTTTTTTTTTTGTCTGAGACTGTTGGAGACCTCACAAAAAAAAAATATACCCCGTGATATACCAAATAGAATGGTTTTGAGGGTTTAAATAAGAATATGTTATAGTATTTAAGAGACTAGAAATAGTGGCATTCCACAAGGTGGCATTCCATCTTTTTTAGTATTTTCGATGTTGTTTATGTACAATAGACATCTTTACTTTTCTTCTGCAGTGTACATAATATTTGTATGCAGATAATTTTTGACTATATTTAAAGACTAAAATATCAGTCAAATGCTGCGTAGAATTTAAATGGCTGACAGTGGTCCACAATACCTCAAGATCAGACCTTGCAGAGTTTATCTACTCAAAACTCTTGTTACCAGTACCAAGTTTTAGGTTGTATATATCTTGTTATTTCTCAGTCTTCAACTATGGTAGTCAACCTGTAATTTGTAATCTATTTATAAGTTTTTTTGTACATTTTGAATGTAAAACGCCAATAGGGTTTGGTCCTACAAGTGTACATATTTATACTCGTACACTGTGAATCCAGGAATAGGACGCACTCCAATTAACAAAGCTTAATGAAAGTTCTAGCATACCCGCATTATATATGCGGCATATACTCACAGCCTAAATAAATATTAATTAGTACTTAATGAGTAGTACTTATTGTCCGTTAAACATAACTTTGGAAACGTTAGTAAGTGAATGAATTCTTTTGCTGTTGTCACTTTAAGATTAATTGAAGGGAAAGAACGAATTTGATTATCTTCTCATTAATAATAAATATATTTATCCGTGTTAACTGATGTGTCTTCGATTACCGTCTCAACTTTAACTAATAAATTATACTAAAAAGTTGACGACCTGCTTCACTATTTATTAGACGTACTTGAATGAATTTAATATATTAATTGAAAATTATTACAACTAAAATAATTACTCATTTCAAGTAATTAATTACTCCTGTTTACTAGTAAATAGATTAGAGAAAATGTTTAAAAAAAACCTTAACTCATATTTCATCACTAAAAGAAATATTATATTCTCCTTTCCCGTCAGTCATCTACATTTTAATCATGAAACTGTCTTTAAAAAATAGCAGACCCATTAAGTTGAAATAAAACCTAAAATTACGTTATACTTTCACAGGAAATCCACGACGGAAAAGGAGGCAAAGACCCATTTCCATTGCTGCTCAAGAAGATTAAGCTACCAAAGAAATGGAAAGAAAAACCCGGTAAGTTATACACTAACATGCACTCAAAATTTTAAACGCTTGACGCAATTTCATCGCACATAAAACAATACTACCTACTTACTACTTACTACTTAAGAAATATGAAATGTTCCAAACTAGTAGCATCCATTCCTATGCAGATGGGAGTAGGGGTACGGGTACGGGAATATGGGTACGGGAGATGCCTTTTATACTCGCCACTCGAATATTTCTCGGAAAAACGTCCTCGAGAGTCGAAACAAAGATGTGTTTGAAATTGAAACTGCCGCGGAGGTTTCAGTTTGGGGTCGACTGGATGTAGTTCTTTTTAAACCCCAAAAAGATAAAATCAGAATCCTAGACATGGACATATCGAACGAAATCCAGTTTCGGGGTCACCTAGAGGGTAAGATCAAATTAGCATCGAAGAAGCTCGATGTACTGATGAGATCGAGGCAGTATTTCACTCCGGCCCACCGCCCATCAGCTCTGTAAAGTTCAGTTCCGGCCGCACATGGAATACTATTCTGGTCTCCGAATACGGGCAGCATAGGACCCATTGTTGAAAAGAGAACAATATATATAAATTTTATATAATTTAGATAAAAGGTCTATTTTATAGTCACTAACTACATTTTTGCCTCCTTACATTCAAACACGTTATTGGTCATTTTCTTTCAGAGACTTCAAAACATTTTCTTAAATCCTGTCCCAATCCTTAATTTGTACATTCTGTCATGAACAGGAAAGGACTCTCGATATGTTTATTGTTACTGTATAAAGTTATTTCTATTTCTGAAATTTACGGCATCAATTTTAAGATCAAATAAGATTATTGTTAAATTGGACAAGTCACACACAATTTTTATGATGTCCTCCGCCACACATCGCAATTTCTCTACACACTAATTTAATCAAAATCATGTATATATTTATTCAATAGTTACTATACTGTTTTGTTTTAATATTGATATAAATAATAGAAGGTAAAAGTAAGTTCGTTGTTAGGCTTTTATAATTCAGCACAATAAGTGAAATTTAATATCGAGAATCACCTTATAACTTTAAAATTTGTTGCAGCATATGTAAACTTAACTAAAGATGGATAGGTTATAAAGCATTGTAATTAAAGTGGTCAAAAAGCTTAAATCAGTCTGACAAACACATTTAGTATTCAAAGCTATGTTAAGACTAATTCCAACATAACGATCCGGTAGAAGCACTCCATAATGTAGTAATTAGCAATAATGGAGCAAAACCACAATCTGCAACAGGAAATAATATTGAATATAAATTGTGCTACTCGTGAGGAGTTGGAAGAGTGTTCAAGTCATAAATAAAATAAAGATCATTATTTCATCCTCAGCCTAATTATCGTATTCTACTGTTAACAATTCTGGTTACAAATTTAACGATAAAAAAAAAGTGTGCGTCTCGGAACGCCCGACAGAAGTGATAACTTAAACTAATCTAAGTTAAACGATTTAATATTGAAATTGTTTAACTTGAGAAAATCTTAGGTTATTACTTAAATTTTATGCGAAGCGTCTGTCCGAAATACGGCTGTGGGTAAGAGTGAGAGAGGCGGAACCTGCCTACCGCCGCCGTAAGCGTGAGAAAAAGGGAAGCCAGACAGACTGGCGCCGTAACGCGTTAAGTAACGAAGCGGTTTACCCTCCCATACAAAGTTATCACTTCAAAATTATAAGCACAAAAATATTTATGTTCTTTCAATGACGCTTGTTAAAGTCGTTGATTAAATAAAATAAAATAAAATGCTGATATAACCTTAATGGTGTTTACACCTTAGTATAGGCTGGTTTTACATTTCATGGGCCCCGTCGTGGTCCACCCGCCGGCGCCTCAATCGAGGTCGGCTCGGTCCTCGTACCGGTCCGGGCCCAGATGAGGTACCTGGGTCTGGTCCTATACGGTAGGTGGCTCTTCGACGAGCACTTCCGACAGCTTGGTCCGAAGCTGGTGGACACTGCCTCCGCCCTAGGGCGACTTTTGCCCAATTTGGGCGGGGCCAGTGTTCCCACGAGGCGGCTGTACGCGGGGGTTGTCCGGTCCATGGCGCTTTATGGTGCACCGGTGTGGGTGGCGGCTCTGACCGCCCCGAATAGGGCGCGCCTCTGGCGCCCCCAGAGGATATTGGCGGTCAGAGCCATACGCGGATACCGCACGGTGTCCACCGAGGCGGCTTGCGCCTTGGCCGGAACACCCCCGTGGGATTTGGAGGCGGAAGTGCTCGCCGAAGTTTATCGGCGAGTGGCTGACTTCCGGGCGGAGAGCGGATTTCGCCCTCCGCCCGAGGACGTGCGCGACTGGCGCGAAACCGCTCGCCGAGCCACCATGGTCAGATGGTCGTTCCGGCTGGAGACTCCACGCGCTGGCTTCGCCGCCGTGGAGGCTCTCCAGCCGGTCATCGCCGAGTGGGCAGTGCGGCAGCACGGGACCCTTTCCTTCCGGCTGACGCAGGTGCTTTCCGGGCACGATTGCTTCGGAAAGTACCTGCACTCGGTCGCTAGGAGGGAACTGAGTCCCGCCTGCCACCACTGCGACTGCAGTGAGGACTCGGCCCAGCACACGCTGGCGGTCTGCCCCGCATGGGCGACGCAGCGCCGGGCCCTCACTGCAGTCATCGGAGCAGATCTCTCGCTACCGGCCGTAATTCGCTCCATGGCCGGTAGCGACAGTTGTTTTACCGCGGTCGCAACCTTCTGCGAGGAGGTAATCTCGCAGAAGGAGGCGGCGGAGAAGGCCCGGGAGGACGACCTCCACTCGGACCTGATCCGCCGCCGGCGAACCGGGCGGCGGAGGCGCGCTTACCTGCGCCTCATGCCGCCTTGAGTGTGGCCGCGGGTGGACGGGGTGGGTTTCCCCTCCACCCGCATTAGTTTGGCCAGCCGCGAGGGGGCGGCGTCCGCGTGTGCCGGACGTCGCCTAAAGAGAGGAAAATTTTGAGACGGGGCCCGCAATAGGAGCGGGCCGGCGCTAGGAGGGGTCCAGAAGGCGATAACTACCTGGACCCCTCCTAAACTGGAAGCGCAAAGAGGGCACACCGTGTGGTTTTAGTCGGTTCGAGTCCGACACACCACCCCGCCGCAAACCCCGGTGGGGTGACGGTCCGAGGGGATTTCCACACGTTAAAAAAAAAAAAAAAAAAAAGGCTGGTTTTTACATAAAATTTGTTGAATTCTCCAACCGTCTACACTCTACCGTATATAACTACACAATCAGAATACCTGGGCTTACGAAATTATTTTGTTTATATTGTATTTTGGGGACCTACAGAGAAGTAAATTTATTACAATAAAAATAATTAATCTGTCCTTTTGTGATAATTCATGCAAGGATTCCAGAGCTTTTTAACTGCTTTTTTATTAGAAAATTATGTGTAGGAAACCTTAATTTATCCAGTAAATAAAATAAAATAAAATAATAAATAAAAAATATTTATTGTTTTAACATGAATGTAGGTAGCTATTATAACAATATTTAACTTATAACTTATCTTAAGCTAAACATAAGGGTAAGTATAATTCTTAAAACCAGAATAACAAATATATTGATAATTAATTTTTGTTCTATAAGCAACATAGACCTAATGAGATAGAATAACACAATCCTAACAAGTGGTAGCAGCTAGTATTGACAGCTACCCTCCGCACTAGTAAAAACTGTGTTGCGGCAGTGTAGTTATCATCGAACTAAGTGACCATTTTTAAAAGTTACGTGTTGCATGAGCGAGTGCTTGACTGTATGGCTCATTGTTTATTGGATGCGTAATACGGTAAGTATAGTATATGGAAGATTAATACATAAAATTAATTTAGTGAAAATCGAAATACAGACAAAGTGTAATGTTTTTAAATGAGAAACTAAGATACTGCGTCAACTTAACTAACTTACTTTTCATTTTTTTTTTTTCCTTCTTTTTATTTTGGTTAGTGTGTAATAATTACACAATATCTACATAAATACACATATATACTAAAATAAACATTAATTAGGTAATATTGTTATTTTATATTTAAACTATTGTTTTGATGTATCTATATTGATAAATAAACATACAAATTTATCCAGTAGATGTCAATAATGTTAATACAAGCATAGGTCAAAAACATTCTAACGGAATTGGGCTTGTTTTTTGTCAGAGATTTATGTGGTTTTGTTCAACATAGTGGATAAGAATAAGATAATGCGAAATAGATAAACGGCAAACATGTATTATATGTATCTGCGTCGACAAAAGCCATATATAGCACCAACAAAGAAGTTACCACAACAAAGTTTGGGCTCTAACTAGGTTGTGACATCAGTTCAGATAATATTTTGAAAATTCACACTGCCGTGTTAAATATGGGTTAACTTGTAGCAGACTAATCAAGTTATGATGCTCAGATAATTCTGCTACAAGTAGTATACGATTTTTCAGAACAAACTAGGTGTAACCAGGACTTATCACTCACGATAGTTTTATATAATTGACTGCACGCATGGCATAGTGGTTTAAGCGGTCAGCTCGATGCTTACTACTACGCTGAGTGTTGTGGCTCCGATCCCCACATGGGACGACACTTTGTGTGATCCACAAATTGTAGTACTGAGTCTGGGTGTTCTTTGTGTCCGTTTCATGTATGTTTGGAAAGTTTTATATATTCGGAGTAGTAGTAAAAAATAAAAATAAAATGAGGAGACGGTTTTTCAGAACAACCAGGTGTAACCAGGACTCGGATCACTCACGATAGTTTAATATAATGAAGAAATTAGTCAAAGCATTGTTACATAATATTACGCCGGGCCCCTAACATTACTTAGAGAAAAGCAGGTAGATAATGTTGACGTATTCACAATTTTAATGCTTAATCTTAAGAAATGATGAAAGTAGACACACATACTTACGACTTTAATAGGTTTGGTTTACTAGAATGATAACGTTTTTACGAAACATATTAAATTATTGTTATGTGGGTAGCGTAAAGATAGCATATTCTAGCTATAAAGTTCGACGATAATTAGCACCCTGTATAAATCTTTGATTGTGTTGATTTGTGCGTTTTTACTTACATCCCCCTAGTTAAGCGCGATAAACGATTAATCATACACCCACAAACCAAATCCACGTTTTAAAATGATATTTATATTCGCTATAGACAAATGTGACAGATTAATTCACATAAATCTACGTAAAGGCCCTACCAAAAAGTAAATTGTTTGTGAAAAGTAAAATACTTTGGATACAGTACAATATTTTATGTTTTGTAATCTCTAGATAATCCCTGGTGGGATGTACCAATTAGATACAAAATTTGTTATATTAATAACTAGTAACAATAGAAGGAGTACCCAGTAAAGTTTTAAACGTCCTACTTGAGCATAATAGGAACCAAGCCTATTATTGCCATCCATTGGGCTCTTAGAGGATTAGAAGGAACATTTAGGAGTGTATTAGAAGAAAATGTAGATAAAAAGGAAAGGCAATCAAGATAATCCAGGCTCAGAACAACACAAAGTGTTGTTCCATATGTTGATCGAATCCACAACACTCAGCGGAATAAAAACCGCGAGGTTGCCGACTGTCGAGGTTAACGAACATGCTATTTGCCGGAGGGAGAGTCTGATTGCTCTGGCAAAATCAATATTTTAACTAAATATATTCATTGAAACATAACGTTCGGAATAAAAGTGCGATAATCATCATACAGTAGTTAGTGATGAATATAATTTAAGGGAATGTGCTTATTATTATTATATCATAAATGGTTATTATACTAAATGTGTAAGAGATAAAAGAGACGACTTAAAGATTAAGTAAAATATCTCTACTACGGCACCTGGAAACCTTTACCCAGTATGATTAAGTTGAGTACATTCAAATACATACAAACAAATATGTAAGAACATTCTTAAATTAATGGCAATATTTCATAACTTCTGCGTTATGCTTAGTATTCACACGCTACTAGTATATACTTTTGTTAAATTACTTACTTTAATAACGTTTATTCTTACCAAGTATAATCTCTTACCCTCTTATGTAAACATTACTTTAATACTTCTTTGACTACCGCGTCTTCTCCGATAAGTCTGTCTACAACAATAATTCCAGCGCTCGACGACGCCTCTCCCACCTTTTGTTCGTGGTGGGGCACGAGCGCATGATGTCAGTGTTGCCAGAAGAAAAATATAGTACACATCCACTGCTAATGCTTCAATTCAATCTATTTGATAATTACAATCCATTTACATAGATTTATTTGAACAATATAAATATTACAATGCCATCTCTATTTTGTCTAGCCTTTAATATTTTATGTAGATAAAGAGAAAAGTTCTCATTTTAACAGCGATTACCATTTTCGCGTTTTTAACTCCAAAAATAGCATTTCGATGTTTTATTGTGTCGGTTCATTCCGCCCGAGAGCGCGCAGTTAATCCCTACACGCATTTAACTTAAAAGCGTTCTCTCTTCAATTTCAAATAAATAACCATTTATGCCGTGAAATCACTTGGTGAATGTAAAACGGAGAAAATGTATCATTTCAAATGTCGAATACAATCCAATCACTTGTCTAATATATAAATATCTCGTGTTACGTTGTTTCTGGTCCGCACTGCTCTGAAACGGCTCGACCAATTTTAGTGAGTTTTTTTTGTATATTTGGTAGGTATGAGAATAGATCGAATTTTTTACCTTCCTTTTCTCCTAATCAGTCAGTTTCGCATCTATCAGATACTCTCAAGTTTTATAGATTTTTAATGTTTTTTGAATCCGATAAGCCATTCTTTACCGTGATAACAGATCGACACGCTGCCACTATAGCAGTTCATAAGTAAATGCCACGTGTTTTTCACACGCCACCTCACTGAGCAGAAACTCAGTAAAGTGGTTATTTCAGAATCCAATCGACTAAAACGACATGCTTACTTCGCGGGTGCCTAGGAATGTTTCAAGTGTTAGGTATAACCTAGGCGAAAACTTCCTGAAAACGAATAGATCCTACGTACCTGACATGCTGAAATGAGGTAGTCACGTACTCGGGAAAAGTGTGATGAAAAATAGGGTTATTTTATAATTATTTTAAAATTATATAAACATAGACGACCAGTAGGAACAAATGAAAAACATATATTTAAAAGAACAGTACTCTCCGAAAGTCTACTAACAAAAGAAGAAAACCATAAATCGCAGATTAAGTAGGAACCATAACGTTTGTATTGCTAAGCCGTTTGATACTCGTTGTTAATAAATAAAATACTATGCTTTCGATCAAAATATTCAATAACTTATTCTTGCAAAACTTGTTTGTAAATATTTTAAATAAATACATTGAACATATCATAGCATCCCCAGCAAAATAAACATGACTGTTAATTGAATTATTATTAATTTGTTATCTAATAGACAGAGATACCCACTGGCTTTATATTAATAGCTTTTAAGGAGATTAAGCCATGAAAGTTTAAGAAGTTGCCGCGCCTTGTTCAACTCGAGACTTCTATAAGGAGATTATGAATTATTGCAAACGAAGAAAACTTCCTGACTGTGAAACATTTATAATTTGCTGTTTATATTTTTTTATAAAGTGAAATGATAATACTAGAAATTAGGTCGGAGACTAAATACTAAAATTACATTTAAAGTTACGGCGATCATTGGCCGAAAAAATATATTGTTAAGGTAGTTATATTTTATTGTATTCAGCGATGAACATTTATTTCAAAGACGTTGATGAAGTAAGTACGAGTAATTAAATGACGGACGGAATGTTATATCGAATGCTGCATCGATATACATAATCGTGGGAGAGCCATGTCTCGACACAAATGGGCTTGCTCGACCGGAGTAATACCACGATTTTCAGCAATTTTCTCGTTGCTTTTCGCTGATTGACTGAGGTTACCGGAGCCTCAACCAGGAGGGGTATCTTATTCTGCTGATTCTGAAGGAAGGATTCAAAGGGTGGCACTTACGTGCCACAGTTACTTGCCATCACCAGTCGGTTAGTTGCCAGACAGGTCTGCTTGTTTGACCTCCAGTAACAGAAAAAGTCACATAGTTTCACAAATGTTATATTTCTTCACTATCGCGTTGCCACTTACTCGCTTGCTTGGCAGTTGCTATATATATACCTTTTCGGTTAATTGTAACGTTATACAGTCATCATCATCACTATCTTTCTACTTTGCAATATGTGATAAGTATTGCAAAGTATGGTAGCTGATTTCTTTCATACAACCATAGCCATCTACTAAAATCATAAAAACTGACCTATAACACACAGTGTGAGGTAAAATTATTTGTGTAATCCAATACTCGATGTAGCTACTCGTCTTCTCTTTATGTTAAACTGGTTTTTACATTTTGAGTAGAGACCGAAAATAAATAAAATAGGTACTGAAAAATATGATAGAATTTGTTATAAATAAACACTCTTTCGTCTTGTGTCGACGTTGTTGTCTTCGAAACTTGTGTCGACAGACAGTTGAGTTGGTTTGATGTTAGAAAAATTTGCTGACACAGCACTTCTATACTACTTTGTAACTGCCTGTAGTTCATTGCTCTTTCTAAGGATAGATATGAGCAATATATTTTACACACTTGACTTGTATTGTAGTTAAGATTTTGGCACACCTATGTTAGGACTTCTTTACGCGGGCAGATTTATGTCGTACGAATAGGTAGCCCTTAAAAAAATATTACAAAACTTGTGCTAAGTTCTGCAGTTCTGGCGCAAACCCAGATGAGGTACCTGGGCTTGCGCCTTGGCCGGAACACCCCCGTGGGATTTGGAGGCGGAAGTGCTCGCCGAAGTGTATCGGCGAGTGGCTGACTTCCGGGCGGAGAGCGGATTTCGCCCTCCGCCCGAAGACATGCGCGAGTGGCGCGAAGCCGCTCGCCGAGCCACCATGGTCAGATGGTTGTTCCGGCTGGAGACTCCACGCGCTGGCTTCGCCGCCGTGGAGGCCCTCCAGCCGGTCATCGCCGAGTGGGCAGGGCGGCATCACGGGACCCTTACCTTCCGGCTGACGCAGGTGCTTTCCGGGCACGGTTGCTTCGGAAAGTAACTGTACTCGGTCGCTAGGAGGGAATCGAGTCCCGCCTGCCACCACTGCGACTGCAGTGAGGACTCGGCCCAGCACACGCTGGCGGTCTGCCCCGCATGGGCGACGCAGCGCCGGGCCCTCACTGCAGTCATCGGAGCAGATTTCTCTCTACCAGCCGTAATTCGCTCCATGGCCGGTAGCGACAGTTGTTTTACCGCGGTCGCAACCTTCTGCGAGGAGGTAATCTCGCAGAAGGAGGCGGCGGAGAAGGCCCGGGAGGACGACCTCCATTCGGACCTGATCCGCCGCCGCCAAACCGGGCGGCGGAAGCGCGCTCACCTGCGCCTCATGCTGCCCCGAGTGTGGCCGCGGGTGGACGGGATGGGCTCTCCCCTCCACCCGCATTAGTTAGCCAGCCGCGAGGGGGCGGCGTCCGCGTGTGCCGGACGTCGCCTAAAGAGAGGAAATTTTTTGAGACGGAGCCCGCAACAGGAGCGGGCCGGCGCGTGGAGGGGTTCAGAAGGCGATAACTACCTGGACCCCTCCTAAACTGGAAGCGCAAAGAGGGCACACCATGTGGTTTTAGTCGGTTCGAGTCCGACACACCGCCCCGCCGAACGAGAGCCCCGGCGGGGTGACGGTCCGAGGGGATTTCCACACGTAAAAAAAAAAGGCAAGTTTTCCTCCGAGCGCAATTTTTAGATGAGAGAACAAGAAAAAGTCGCTTAGGGCTAAATCTGGTGAGTAAGGTCAAGCAGTTCAAACCGTAATTCGTGGATTTCCGTTTCGTGCGTTGACTCTGTTAAACAGGATTTTCTTTTTCTGCAAATGTGGAAGTTTTTTCACAAGTTCTGCCTTCAGCTTATCAAGTAATGATGCGTAGTATGCTCCTGTAATAGTTTTTCCTGTTTGGAGATAATTGATTAAAATAAAAACAGTCGCCATCACTTTCCCAGCCCGAAAAACAGTTTTTGCCTTTTTTGGAGCTGATTTCCCCTTTTCAGTCCACTGTTTGGACTGTATTTTTGTTTCGAGCGTATAATGGTGTATCCAAGTTTCATCTACAGTAATTAATCGTCGCCAAAACTCGGATTTGTTGCGCCTAAACAGCGCCAACAGAGCGTTGCAAATGTTCATTCGAAGACGTTTTTGGTCTAACGTGAGTAAACGCGGCACTTAACGCGCGGACAGCTTTCTTATGTCTAAATGTTGACTACCCCAATTCATCCCGTGGGTGTCGTAAGAGCCGACTAAAGGTGCAAAACAACGCAGGACACCAGCACTGCAAAAAGAAGGAAAACTTGACACAAACTCTATACCAACCCGTCTGGCCAGCGTGGTATAGTAGGCCAAAACCTCCTTTCTAAGGAGAGGCCTATGTCCAGCAGTGGACTATAAAAGGCTGTTGATGATGATGATGATGACGTTCTTTAAACATGTTCATAACTTCTTCTATCTCTCTCACTTTAATTCGGCGGTTGTCTAGCACCATTTGGTGAACTTAGGCGATGTTTTTGGCGGTAGTTGCAGTTTTTGGATGTCGCGAACGTTCATCGTCTCCCAAGCTCTTACGGCTAAAATGCTTCATTTAAATGTAAAGGAAATGTACTGGAAGCACAAAGAACAGGTTATAAGTATTGAACGTCGATCATAACAACGTTAGCTTATCATCATAATCACATATTATAACAACATGATGGTATTGCGACAAAAGTTTTAAAAACAGTAGCTTGTGAAATATGTTGTCACTTAAGCTACATTATTAATCTTTCTATCCGCAAAGGTGTGTTTCCAATGCTCTTAAAATATCCATTGGAAAACCTCTATTTAGGAAAGATGATAGAGAATGTATGAAAAATTATAGACCTATATCTTTAATACCTGTCATAGCTAAGATTTTTGAAGAACTGTCTAATTACTTAGAAAATAATGATATTTTATGTAGCGAACAAAAAGGTTTTCGTGAAGAAAAAACATGCGACATGCGATCTTTTGATTATGTCAGACATGATAGTCTTTTAAGTAAGCTCGAAGCATATATAATAAGGGGTAATGTGCTAGATCTATTCAAATCTTACCTGGCCAATAGGAAACAGTACACATAAATTTCCAAAATAAATATAAAGAGTAAACGTGAAGAAACTCATCAGTCTGAACAGCGAAATGTAATTTATGGCGTTCCTTAAGGGAAAGTAGTTGGCCCTTTACCTTTTACACTCTATATTAATGATTTACCGAAATCTGTTGCCCACCATATGACGTTATTTGCAGGTGATAGCACATTAACAATTTCTTATGATAAAAATGGCATAACTAATTATAAAAATGACATAGATATTTCACCGAAATCTATTATTGACTGGTTAGGAATAAACAACTTAAGAATTAACCTCGATAAAACCAAAATTATGCACTTTAGCCAGCAATTAGATGCTTTAAAAACTCTTCAAATACAATATTAGGATAGAGTAGTGGAAATGTAAACACAAAAACATTGATGAAATTGGAAAGGGCATGAATCCCTGAATGTTAAGTACACACTTGGGACATTCATTCAGCAATTATTGCATGCCTCACTCATCTTTTAATGATATTATGGAAAAAGTTTTAAATTCCAAATCAAACTTCAATGTAAATACTTCGTTAGTCATTTTTGTTGGTAACAGGCGAAATGTAAACAAACAAAATTCTTAGGTCATTTTGAATTATTGTTTAATTAGATGTAAATAAAATTGTATTGTTTACACTCCTTCTTAGTAAAGGGTTGTCGCAGGAGGAAAAAAATATAAACATAATTTAAATATAATGATGCACAATCTAACTGAGAACTCTACTAGAAATAGACATTTTAAATAATTTAAATTTACTGATAAGACAATAGAGACTACCTCTTGCACTATTATTTGAACACTAATAGAAAGTTCAATCATAGTAAATTTATTAAAAATAATAAATAATATCAATTTGGTGCATCAAAACATTAGAGAAATGATGGGCAAAGACTTAGAGATGGAACTGTTCATGAACTGCCATGTAATTGATATTTTTTCTATTACTGAACACTGGTTGAAACGGAATAAGTTCATGTTCAATTTTGATCACCACCAGGTAGGCAGCTCTTTCAGCAGAAGTATAGCAATACATGATGGCACTATGATACTCACTATGATATGAACTTAAAAGAAGGTAAAGAATAAGTTAAAGAGGTTAAAGAGCGCCATGACATTATTAGTTTATCAGTTGATCGAACTACATAAATAGCCTGTATAGAACCAAAAGGTTTCATAGTAGCATGTGTATACAAACCTCCTTCAGCTATGTATAATTGTTTTGAACGTGTAGTGGATGAAGTATCAGTTAAAGTAACAAGCTCAAAAAAGAAGGTCAACATCTGTGGTGACTTTAATATTAACCGATATAGTAGTAAGTATAGTAACCAAGTTCAAGGCACTCTTTCAATGACACAATCTGAAGAACTTGTTCTTGGAGCCTACTCGAATCACTGCAACCACTGCCACATGTTTAGACGATATATCAGATTGCGATTGACATCACTTTTATTTAGACTAAAACGGATACTTACTACTTTCACAGACGTAAACAGTGCCATTTCGAAAGTGGTTCATTGGTTTGACGTCAACAATTTGCATTTAAATAAACAAAAAACGAAGTGTATACGTTTCACTATGCCAAACGTCAAGCCAGTGAAAACTACTGTGATGATTAAGGATGTCGGGTTAGACCTTGCGGACACTACGACATTTTAAGTACAGTACTGGGTTCTAAGCCACCGTGGGGCCCACATATTGATAAATTATCGAGTAGACTCAGCTCAGCAGCATATGCAAATTAGTATATTAAATAATAGAAAAATTCGAGAGTTGAATGATGTCGATACAGCACGACTTGTCTACTTCAGTTATTTTCATAGCATAATGTGGTACATAATCTACTGTGGGAGAATCGCTTTAAAGACTTTCTTATACAAAAGGCATTCTATAGTGTTACAGATGTTTTGGCATTAAACACTTAAATAATATAATTTAATATTAATATGTAATCTCTTTTTATTCGATATTTTTTGTGTACTAAAACATTTTTGTTTTATTTGTACGCCATAAAAGAAACGGCTAAACACGTTGGAACTATCTTAATTTTTAATACCTTGCATGCAATAAAGAAATGATTTGATTTTATTAGCAGTGTAAGGAATTTAACATTTTGCTTCCGCGACTGATTTCATGAATGACGATTACATTGACGCTAAATTTGATAATAAATATTTTAGTACAAAAAATATAATTTATGCATATTATGTAAACATAATCTCTTGCAGAAGGTGTAGCGAAAATTGAAACATTTGCAATCAGGTTTTTCATTAATATCTTTTTTGTTATTGACCACCAGAAAATCCATTTATTAATTAAGTACTAATGTAAATGGATGACATTAATTTTTTGTTTGATTTGTAGTTTCTTTCCCGTCATGTGTCTTGGAGACTACTGAAGAAGAAATAAGTGCTGAGTATTACTCACCAAAGGATCTGATTGTTGGCCAGACTATTTATGCGCTTGGACGGAGGATGCTCATCTGCGATTGCGATTCCTTCACTCGAAATTATTACAAGTAAGTTAAGATAGTTTTTTCATTTCACAACCATTTTATAATATGATCCTGGCGCACCTTCTATGTGAAGCCTTCTTTTTATTCATCTATGAAAAATAAAATAGTATAAGTTATGTATGAACACAGCCACTAAAAAATTACGGATCCTACATACGCCCTAGGATTTACAATATATAAATTTATAACACTTAATTGAGAATATTATTTTTACTTAAATAGGTACTAATAAATAGCAAAAAAATACTAAATGCACTAAGAGTAAGACTGAGTCAGATTAATATTGATTTTATTGTACGCCTTTTAATTTAATTATGTTTGAATATGTGAACAGAAGTTGTGTCGAACGTTTTTGTTTAATCCAAAAATGAACGATTTGAGAATTTATTCTGTGTGAATCTGCGTTCTAGATGAATTTATACCCAGTAAGAAAACTATTTTAGGACTAATTGAATTTCCTTTTATTTAATAGTAATTTCTAGAATGTGGATAAAGAACAAAGAGATCATTTCTTCCTCCGCAAAACAACTAATCTACACAGCAAGAAAGAGCTTAAAT
Organism: Arctia plantaginis; assembly: GCA_902825455.1. Classification (NCBI taxonomy): domain Eukaryota; kingdom Metazoa; phylum Arthropoda; class Insecta; order Lepidoptera; family Erebidae; genus Arctia; species Arctia plantaginis. Next base: position 5,405,578 of record CADEBD010000303.1, read on the forward strand.
TCAGATAAATGTATCTTGATAAATAGTATACCTTTTAACAATCTATAATCAAAATAATACATGATGTCATCGGAAGTACAAGTAGTAGTACAAGTATTCCTTAGAATGCTGAGGAATACTTGTACTACACACATTTAGTACACTTATTTTTATTTTTAAATAAAGTGAAAATTTCAACGGACGCATTTTTGACTCCTGAGTTGCAGACGTTAATAGGTGGCGATGATCACTTTCCATCAGGTGACCCGTCTGCTCGTCTGTCTGCCCCCCTCTAACATAAAAAAATATGTATTGATAACAAGCAATATCAATACACACACAATAAACCCAAAAGTTATGCTAATCAAATCATGGCCCGTTAAATTGATGTGCTACATTTCATACGTATAAATTAGACTATTAAGACTATTACTGGTTGTCATTTATATTGCGTTTAAAAATTCTCACATTAATATTAACTTCAGATGCTATTAAATACGCCCTTTTAACTGAGGAAGCTCTTGTTAGTTACTTTTTCATAAAAGTACCTATAGGCAATTCGCGTCATGAAAATAATGACTCATCGTTGTCACTTGACCAAGCCTTGTCCAAACTCGATATGCCAGGGTTTTCGTCAATATTATTCCATTAATGACAAAGTAGTAGTTCACAAAACCCTTTCAATCGAAAATCTTTATTGAAGATGTCAGTAATACAGAAAAAAATATTGAAGACAAAGGAAGATTCAACTCGTATTTTATTAAACGCGTGACATTATCATTTAGGTTACCTCTACTACTTACTGCAAAAGGTAAGATACAGATATTGAAAGTACCATAATACTAATCTTTAAAAACTTTGAAAACCAAAAAAATAATTAGTGTAATACGAATATAATAAAATTATAACCAATAATGCAGTATGATGTAACGGACCTTGTTTTAAAAATTCGTAGATACAGTAGGTACATTAAAATAACTACCTAACAACTTAGTAAATGTGTCAACTTTAATTTAATACATGCATAAAAATACCTGCCTACCTGCATAAAATAAATGAGAATATTATACAGTTTAATTTGGTAAGAAAAAATATTTCAGTGAAGAAAGCTTCAGGCCAAATCTGCAGGCTTACATTAAGGAGACAAACCCTTTTGATGGGTATCAAACGACTCCTTCATAGACATCACTCAAAGTACATTATACAAGGTACAGCCTACAGGGTAGATATATAAGGAAGTATTTGTAGATTTATATTCGAGCTACATTGAGACAGTTTTCCTGCTCGTGTTTGTTAACGGTCCCTAAAGCCCACCGCAATCTCGGCCAGTTTGACTTACTATTAACTTAACTAGACGTAAAATATTGTTTTTTTTTAAGCCGTGTTAAGAGAATAAAAGCAGTGTCTGGACGTACATTTCGTTTTCTTCTTTTTCTTTTTACTACATAAAAATTTAAATTAAGTTAACATATCGAGTGGAGTGGACGAGACCGCAAGAGCTCTGAGTGGCGCCTGCCCTCACACTCGGCGCTGGCCAGCGCAGGGGCGCTCGAAACCTGCGGAGCGCAAGGGAAGCTCGCTGTGTTGTGGCCGTTTGTTTCCTCCCACACTCGACGCCGGCGAGCACGCACTCAAGCCTGCGGAGCGCGAGAGGAGCCCGCGTCACGTGTTACCCCTCACACTTGACGCTGGCGAGCGATGGACGGTCGCTCGAGCCTGCGGAGCGCGAGGGAAACTCGAGTCGCGAGATGTGTTTTCGGGGAGATGGCCAGCGTCCGGAGTAACGCGTAGCCTGTCCCCGGTTAGCCGGTGGATGGTCGCTCAGCCGGAGTCGGGCGACACAAAGGTATCAGCCGGATGATGGTCGCTCGAGATACGGAGGTATCTCGGGGCAAACAAGCACAGCAGATTCGCCGCTGAAAACCAACTCCGGGGAGTTGGGCTGTGGTGACAATTATATCAGCACTGCTGGACTTACTTGCCACCGCATTGGTGGGCGCACGTCATTGCGAACACACGGCCTGCATGGGACCGGGAAGCACGCGAGTAGGTTCCGTGCAGTGAGCAACGATCTCGGAGGCCTTCGGAAATCCTCGGAAATCTTCGGGCGCTCCGGAGATGCTGCTTGGTCGACGGCCAGCACGCTCCGCTTTTATAGCGCTATCGAATTTACTAGAATGATCCCTAGCATTCGGTAGTCCGTCTTAGAAAATTAAAAATATTCCAGTATCAGTTAAGCGTTACTTGCAGCGCCATCTAGCGTTGTAAATATCAAAATTATTAATCACAATCTCAATAGTTGTACTTTACTCGATACTAGATAGCGCTGTTCTCCACATTTCATACAATTCTGGAACAATCGAACCATTTAATCCTATGGCGCAACAATATAAGTAAAAAAACATACAAAATACTAGCAGTCCATAACAATATTAGTATTGTCGAGTTTTTGACACCGATACTTGTGTGACGTCAATATCCTCAAATTCAGTCACACGATTATAGCACCAAGCTAATATACCTAATGGTGCTGTAAGTGGAATAGCTTAGGTACTGAAAAAATTGGTGCCGAAAGAGAAATACTTCATAAAATTATATACGATAAACATGTTTCTTAAAATAGATAAATGATCATTTTTCTGTCCGTGTGGTGACATATTAAGAATACGGAGTGCCACCATTCATACCGTGGGTGTCGTAAGAGCTGACTAAGGCAGCAAACTAAACAGGACTACAGCCCTGCAAAGAGAAGAAAGCTTGACACAAACCCTATACCAGCCCGTCTGGCCAGCGTGGTATAGTACGCCAAAACCTCCTTTCTAAGCAGAGGCCTACGTCCAGCAGTGGAATACTATAGGCTGTTGATGATGGTGATGAACATTAATCTTGAACGTTCCAGCACTTGAACGGTTGGATTAAAAAAAAACATTTCATTGTTTGCTTTTCATTAGGTACACTTAAGGCAAATATATATTTGCCTTAAGTGTAATGAAAAGCAAAGCTTAAGTGTAAGTAAGTGAGGCAATCTTGTACGACTCCATTGCTGTTCCATTAATTATTAGCACCGTCTATACCCGTTTGCCATCATTAATATGTAACACCTGGTGAGCGGAACATACTTCGTACCCACGTAAACATTAAAATCTAAAATTAAAGGAGAAATTTACAGATGCTGTTAATTCGACTGGGAAAATACCACTGAGGAAATGGGAAACTATGTAATGGTATTATTCATTGTATGTACATAACCATAAATAATTCTGTTAAACGTGAAAACCAGAAAGAAACGGATAGTATTTAATTGCAAATCGAAAAATCTTCTTTTTTGTATAAAAAATCCCAATTCTAATCAAAAGCACTGATTGCACAACAAAGTAGTTTGCTCAAAATATTATTATTTTATCAACAATTTAAGTACGTGACACATTGCTGTTATTTGAAAAGCGGAACTTTTATAACCTAACCTACTATTCTGGTCACAGCTTGTTTCTAATATCGATTCGTTTCTTGTGGGGTCGCAGTTCTAACCTAACTAACTAGCTCGTTTCTGACGGGGTCGTCTTAAACCTTAAAAAATACGTAATGGGTTACTATACTATGCTGGCCAGACAGGTTTTTATATAAAGCTGGTACTGGTACGGTGACCATTTCTTCATCGTCATCATCGTCGTTTTCTGTTATAGGTACATATTAGAGCATACATTACGCTATCTAATACACTTGCATAAAAATTTCAATTTTTAACTACCAGAAAATTAAATTAATGAATAGCGAAAGTAGAAATGATTAAATTATTAATTAAAAAAAAATATCCTATTAATTTGCTCGGAAGTGTACTCGTCATGTGTAGGATTCAAGTGGAAAGAACCAGAAATTCAATCCGTAGCAGAGCTCAAAACTCTTTTAGAAACAGTTTAAAGGAAAAGTTTTAGCATTTGTTTCAAAAGAAAGTTTTTCTGAGTTTGCAGTTCTTTTATTGAAATATATCTTGTCTTGGAGTTACAAACATCCACAGGCTACGGTGATCACCGAGCCGTGTGATTACACTTCCACGGCACAGAAACAACTGATCCAACAGTTGGACCCAATAATTTTAAAGATAACATAAATTCTAAAAAAAAAACTTGTTACGGATCCTTTTCTTTCTATTAACTAGACACTAAGACTTTTCTTATTATTTTGCGTGTGAATTTATATTCGCAGTTCATTGTAGGGAACTTTCTACACGAGTTTAAATCCTTAAGGAAAGTCAGTGTAGTGAGGCTAATTGAATGTTTACGCAGGTGCACAGGTGTGTACAATGTGCCACCTAATCTTTTTCACGCAGCAATCTAAGGCGCCACGCTATTTCTCGCCCTACCTTGATTTAACCTTTCTAACTACATATATTATTTACACTTTCATTTGTATTTTCTGAAAGATAATGGTGTTTTTCTGTCTATGCTCTTGCACTCTTAATGGTAAAGGTGACTGCAAATGCTTTTGAATAGGTACTTGTTAACGTAAGGCATCTCTTACTTTATCAAATGTTTCTTAATAAATTTAATTTCTTGCACCGTGCTTTTCAAAAACGAAGAATTAGTAGTGACGTGATTTATACTTGCAGTTATTTATCGCTTCACATGTATGCTAACTCAACACTCTCTCGGCGCTGTACTACTAAAGATGTTCACAAGAAAACCTTTTCAATAAATTCATCACATGTATATAAAACTAAATTTAACTTTAAACGAGACCATCCAATTAAAAATCATTATTATTATTATGATTATTTAAATGGTTTAAAAAGTGACGAAGACTGAGTGACATAAGGCCTTTTTTAAAGCGAGTGATAAATAGATGTTTTGATTAATGTTTAAATTGTATTCATCAAAAACTTTCAATGAGGGTATAATAAAATGACAGCAATCTATCGGTCTCTCGTTCTTCCTTTTCAATAAGTTCCACTTTATCATGATTTGCTTTAAAGAGTTCTCCAAGAAAATTTAATGTGGTATCAACGTTAAAAGGATTAATCGTAGCAACTGAGGGACCAGAAGCCCTATTTACGTACCTATGTTACGTTCTCACCGGAAAAATAGTTAATAAGCGTTTTAAAGTTACAAAAAAGTAATTTTCTTTTATGAAAACTCATTTCTAAGTCAGGACGCCGCGGCTTGCGCCCGTCATGTTAGGCGAAAAGGGGGTAATGGGAGTCACTTAATCAAAAATTAATATAAAACACAAAACATGTATTTGAACTTTATGGAAATCAACTCTTATGGTAGTTTATTTATTGTACTATCAGTCTTAGATGATTTCGTTAAACTAAATCGCTAAACTAAATTTCGAAATAACATATTTATAGTTATTAAAATTGAAAATAATAATAATTTATGACTACCATTCTCCACATTTGAGGGTAATTAGAGTCACTAAGGGGATAATGAGAGTCAGCCTAGATTAACCATTGTCGCATACGTAACCTCATGGCAAATCCTACCCTGTGCAGTTTGCATGTGCCCACAATCCGTTTAGTCCGTTTTTAATCCGTCCTGTAGCACAAATTAAAGTTGCGACAGCCAAAGAACAATGGCAGAAACATATTTACCTAAAACTTAAGCGTTTAAAAAATCGAGTCACAGTAAACTTAATCAAAAATTTTTCTATGATTTATCATTACACCACCATGTGTTGTATAAGTCTTATAAAAGATAAGATATTTTTGAAGATTTTATTTGACCTAAGTACGTAATGTCAGATTCGCCATCACGTATAACTGACTAGGGATGCGTGGTGGCAATATTATATTATGGAACAATTTATCGATAATCGATTCCTATAGCTTTGGCTGAAATATTTACCGAAGGTTCACTATTATGATTATGAATTTGCTTCTGCCCACGTCTTCACTTGTACGGTAGAGTGACTGAATCAACATAATTAGAAATTATTTAAAATATTTTTGACTATACCAACCCGTCTGGCCAGCGTGGTATAGTAGGCCAAAACCTCCTTTCTAAGGAGAGGCTTATGTCCAGCAGTGGACTATTAAAGGCTGTTGATGATGATGATGATGATGATGATTTTTGACTCTCTTTAAACGATTTTAAACACACTAAAGAAATAGAATATAGTTACGTTATTTTCCACTACAGTGTGATGAGAAAAATACATTGTCATTGATAACGGCACATAAATAGACATACATCGATATTTTCAAATTGTCGATACGTCGTCGTTTAGTACATATCTCTTAATCTGTGGTTTAGATCCTGTCAAGTTCCGGACTCACCACGATTGTTATTTTATTTTTGTTTAATTTAGTGTTAAACTCGAATAGATGTTATGCTTTTATTTTTTTTATTTCATATACTGTAATAATAATGAAAATAATATTTTCGGCTATCTGACACACAACGCCATCTAGTTTCAAACAAAACATTAACAATATGTTAGTACTTAACCTCGAAACATTCAAAATCCAATATCTTTTTTCCTAGACTTCTTTCGCAAGTAATTTTGATATGAGAATGGTCAAGAATAAATTCTCAAGTGTTAAGGATTTTTTGATATTTAAACGCTAACATTTCAGTTCAAATAAAATTATGTATGGGGACCTGCCATTGTCCTTTATCACATACTTAGCAATTATCGAAATCGTTGGCATCACCTATCTGATTAAGACTAATATCTATTATTTTGGAATCCTTGGCAATATTTTCTTGATCTTGTCATCCCTTAAAAACCTTAGAAATTTATTTTATCCGGTCTGCTAGAACTTTTTCTTGACTTGACTGAACTTTGTGGTGTGGTTCCGATGAATATTTTTATGTGACTGCTGTTAGAAACTTGAAAAGGGTATATACATGGCTTTAGCAGCATCTGTCATAGAGTGGCCTTGACTCATGAGTTCTTCTGCGTTTGATAGTGTAATGGACAACCACTAATCTTTATTTGTTAAATAGGGTGTATTTTCGGTCTTTTCGAAATAATAAGCAATGACAATTAATGGTAGTGGCATATAACTCCCATGTGCATTGCTGTGACTCTTATTACCCAATAATATATAACGTGTAAGAAATGAAAAGAAAAGTATATTTTGTCATTAAAACATAAAAAAAATCTTAATCGATAATTTATGCTCACAGGCGCACAACAAACTACTCTAAGTACTTACGTTTATTATAAAAATGTACCTATTTTGTGCACCCGTAAAATTGCATCGAAAATGCCCGAAAGTGTGCGGGCAGCCCCAATTTGTAAATTATTGACACGTACTAAACGAGTATTTGGAGAATGTCGAGCTGTCACCTGAGTAATCATTTAGGATAATACCCGTTTCTTTAGGTATTTTCGTTTAGATGTTAGAACGTTGAACACCTTACCCCTTACTCCCATTGTCCCTTTTTCCCCTGACTAAATATGATACCGACTGACGCGTGCGGAGTGCGGCCTTGCCCGCTCGCAGCGTCCGCTACTGGCGACGTTTCTGAGCACCCAGCACCCAACCGCGGCCGGCGGCGGACACGCGTCGATCGTCGTCAGAGAACCCCACGCCTAACAAAACGGACAAACAAACATTTCTTTTTTTTATATTTCTATATAAATCACTTATGTTGTCTAGGTCGAGACTATCCATGATGTCGGCAGACTGCGGTAAACGATATACTAATAAATATCGAGAGGGGTATATTTCAAGGTGATAGTCTGAGTCCCTTGTGGTATTGTCTGGCTTTGAACCCTCTTAACACCCTATTAGAGGGTTCAGGCTTAGGCTATAAGTTGTAGAAAGATGATCAAGTTATATCTCATCTTTTTTATATGAATGATTTGAAACTACTAGCCCCCACTAAATAATAATTGATAGCGTTACTAAAGGTGACGAAAAACTTTAGTAATTCTATCAAGGTGGAATTTTGTTGTGTAGACAAATGTGAAGTCATATATGTAAAGAAAGGCGAGACAGTAGAATCTGAAGAAACACAGCTTTCAGATTCAATTAAACTCAGATCTCTGTCTGCCACTTAAACTTGCAAGTATCTTGCAAATATCACAGTCGTTGGGAATACCAGAATCTGACATGAAACAAACGTAACAGAAACGCTTTTTTGGCGGCTTAAAAAAAGTACTTAAAAGTCCTTCATCGGGGGCAACAAGGTGCGAGCCTACAATGGTTGGGTCATGCCGGTTTATATTCCTTTGGTATACTTAGATATACTCAGACCGAATTAGATGCCCTTGACAGAAGAGTCCTTCCACTGCTGACTGCATTCCGAATGCACCACCCACGTTCATCGGTTTGAGATTGTATATCAAGCGAGTGTGGGGGTCGCGGACTATTAAATATCAAGACCCTACACAATCGCGAGATATACAATCTCAGAGAATATTATCTACATAGTGATGTGGGAGTGTATCGCAATGTAGTTGCAGTGGATACCGGATTCACTCCGCTCGTTCTGGCTAAAGAGAATTGGCGCAAACCTTCAGTACTTAAGTACTAATGATCGCAGGGAAGATTGGAGGGGCAAAGAGCTTCATGGTCGGTTTTATCGGGCCCTCAACGGGTCCGACTTAAAAGCATCTACGACTTGGCTGCGGTATGGTGAAATCTTCGGCGAAACTGAAGGTTTTGTTTTTGCCATTATGGACGAAATTATCATGATGAACAACTATGGGAAATATATCCTGAAAGATGGTATGGTTGACGTCTGTCGGGTGTTACGACGTTATTTTTGGTTGTTCTCGTCTCGCTTACGGTGAATATTTGCACGGGCACAACCAAGTAGCCAGGATCGTACACCAACAGCTTGCGCTTAAAGACCAACTTGTGAACCGTGTGCCTTGGTGCCCTAAGGGCACCGTTGTATTGGGATCGATTTATTATCACAGACAGGACTATTGTTGCCAATAAGCCAGATATTGTGGTGATAGATCGATTACAGCGTCGCGCAGTGATTGTTGATATTGCCGTTCCTCATGACGAGAATCTCGTGAAAGTTGAAAAAGAAAAACAAATAAAATATTTGGATTTATCTCACGAGATTGTCGATATGTGGAACGTCGATCATTGTTCCGATAGTCGTATCTGCTCACAGATCGACAGCCCAGAGCTTCGACCAACACCTTAAGAGACTCACGTTAGATGACTGGATCAAGGGTCTGATGCAAAAGGCAGTTCTCCTTAACACGGCCCTTATAGTGAGGAGGTAATATATTTAAAAATGTAACTAATATGTATACATAATGTAATAAAGAAAATAATAGTAATACGACGTAAAAAAAATTTTTGTTGTTTCGTTGGTTAAGTCAAAGAACTTGATTCTTGTCGCATGTATGTACACTTTTTAAAGCGTGGTCTTTAGAAATGTTCGTTTCCCACGGAACCGTGACTTCTACTAGTAGAACATTCTTAATTGAAATTGCATAAAGAAATATGTCTGGTCTGGACACCGAGGCACAGATATCCTCCGGTATTATGTAATTATTTTCATACGTGTCCACTAATAATGTCCAGTGTAATCTATAATCGAGTACGGCTTTTGTGAAGTCTTTGTTGAGCCTTGAGCCTTGTTATTCCTTTTTTTGCTCTAGCCAGCAATAAACTTATAGCTTCGCGTATGACTTGTAATACCCTATCATAGCGACATGAATAATGACCCCGGTCAATAGCGCCTTACAACTTATCAGTAAGTGCCTGGTTGTACCTATTTCCGCACTGCATATCGTACAAGCCTTTTCTGTAGCTTTTTCCCATCTTACTAGGTTGCTTTGATCGGGGAGAGCCAGTTGAAAGACGTTGAGGTAAAATTTTAACAGGGCAGTTGATCAATCGTATAAAAGTGGGCGCTATTTCAAAGCATTGCATTCATTCTGCATTTCTAGATTCATTGCGTTCACCTTGTAGGTATTGTTTGCATCTTGTTGTAGGAAAGATTTTGTTATCTGTTTGTCGGTCTGTCTCCTAGCATTTCCCAATCCAACTCTACTGGACTGCGTACCCACTATGAATTTCTTGTGGAATTGTAGCTGTGACTCGACCTCTGATGAATTTTTCTCTTTTCCATCTTTTTTTTCTTTTTTTGGCTCATCTGCAGCGACATTCCCGTGTGAATTACTGTGTTCTTTAATCCATTGGAGGAGTACCTCATTTGTTGTGGCAAGCTGATCCAATGCTTGATGGGATTCGAAGATATCAGAGGACCAATATCAGAGGTCATTGTGTTGCCCTCCAGTGCCTTTAAACTCAAACTCTCTTTATTTCATAAAAAACTTAAAGTTATTTGAAACCATCTTTTATGTAGACTCTAAAGTCATATCAACACTCACAAAAGCAACAATCTCTGTTTTGTCAAATAGTAACCAAATAAATTAAATAAAAATTAAACTTATAAAAAATCTATGATATGCCTGTGCCGATCTACAACCGCCCGTTTCCAAAAGGTTGAGCCTTATGAGAAGAAAGGCCAAACAAACTCTGGACGGCTATACTGTCTGACGGTATACGGATGTTATAGACCTTAATACCCTTTGACATGGCCGTTGTAGCGGCGTAATGGGCCGTTTATACGCATGGCGAACCTCGACAAGTGTCCACAAACACAAGCGTATAAAAGGGGTGTTTGGCTCGGCTCGTGTATGCACGTCGTCGGTTACTAGTATCGGTTTTTGAACACAGATCAAAGGAAGTTCGCGGCAAGCATTTGAGACGTAATTACACGTTGGTGCGTGCTTGTTTCCTACTGCTCAATTTCATATTACAAATACTGTAGTTAAAGTAGTAGTAGTAGCAGTCGGAAATCAATACAGACTCAATGCTCTACTTGATGACTTGTCACTGATACAAATGTCGTCGATGTCTTTGTAATAGTTTGGTAAACGGTACATTTCAAATTTGTAAGAAGATGATATATTTAATTTTGCAGGTATGGCAATGTTGTTGATATCACCATTGATGTCCTATATTACTATAGCGGCAGCAACAGGTCTTAATTGCATCTCATTAGCGTGTCAATGGAATGACAGTGGCTTGGAGTTAACATAAAATAGCTGCTTGGACCGTGTAAAAGCACCCTATGCTGCTAAAATAGTTATATAATAATTATTAATTAATAAATAGTTAAAATTTGGTACACATACGAGTGTTATGGCCCAAATACAGATTTCAACTGAATAAAATGAATCTTGAATAAAGCAGTCGGTTTGAGAATGTTCGAAAAGCGCCTATTAATTAATTATAGCACGTGCAAGATTTGAATTAAGATGCAGCGTCGTCGTGTATCGAGCTAGCTTTAAGTCATCCCTCTTATTCATTGTTATAAATTTGTATCGTAAGCACAGCACAAGTCATTTCTTGGTAATTTGCTGTTTTAATTTTAAACCTAAATATTACCCCGCTACAGAGGGCCAATTCAAATGTGCTGCTTTAATTAATGAATTTTAAATATGAAGGACTATTATTAAAAATTAAAATTTCAAGTTACATCACAAACGACAAACGGGCGGGTAAATATTCATTCTTTATTTTACCGCGTCATTCACCTCCTGCAGAAATTAAATTCACGGTTGGTAATTGTTCAAAAATACTTAATTATTTAAAGCAAGCACATGACATAATGACAAGAATTTAAATGGATACCTATAGTTTATTTTCAAATATGTTCATTTTTTTACAAAGATTATTCCGTTGTTGGTAATGACGCAGAAGTAAAAAGAGCGAAGAATCACACGGGCCTATTGTCATGACTCAAGCGTTCAGTTATTCTTGCAATATAAAACGTATAATTTTATGAAATTGAAACGTGAAATTAAGTGATTATACTAGAATTACAGAAAAACAGTAACCAGTACTTACAGCAAATGAATTTGCGAGCGCTTGCCATGAGTGAGGAGGTGCACTTAATAAAAACTTGACATTACCACAGCATCCTTAGATTTACATATAAAACACCCTTTAATATATTAACCAGATAAGAACGATGGAAAGAGAACTTTTAATTAAATGACAATTGAGTGAAATATTAATTTGGTGCTGCTTTTATTTGCAAACTACATTATGCCATTTGTATGGCACATTATTTTAATGATAGCCTCGGCTTGTCAGGCGATCTTCATTGCACTTCGAGGAACTTTCATGCTCATTGGTTTAGTAGGTAAGACGCGACAGCCGAATAAACAAACACTTCCGTATTTATAATATTAAATGCAGTTCCAATTTTTTTTATTTTTTATGTTTCTGTTCTTAACCAGGTCAATGCTGAACATTCAACAGCCTCCGCCCGTCGAAGTTCACCATGAGACGAAGAAAGAGTTTCCCAAGGTCAGAATTTATGTCAACCCCTTCCCCGCAAACCCCTTTATAGATTATTATACTAGAATACAGTCACGACTAAAAGGTCACATGATCTTATTTCTCTTTTCATTTAAAATTATAAATTTTATTTATATTCATTACATGTTCCATCATGGTTCCTGTGGTGACGGATTAAGAGTACAAAGTGTCACCACCCCCCATTCATCCCCTGTGTGTAGTAAAAGCCGACTAAGGGAAACAACTACGCAGTAAAACAGCAATGCAGAGAGAAGGAAAACTTGACACAAACCATATACCAACCCGTCTGGCCAGCGTGGTATAGTAGGCCAAAACCTGGTTTCTAAAGAGAGGCCTATGTCCAGCAGTGGACTATTAAAGGCTGTTAATGTGATGATGATTGATGATGATATATATTATTACATACAAACTTATAGATTACATCTTTAAACGAAGCCTGTATTTCGACCATCAGCGCCAACTCCGCAATGTACAATACATTCAGCCGTACTATTTTATATTGTATGTATGCTATGCACTGTATCCCCGTTTGTGGATAAATATTGAGAACTTTGTTGATTTTATTATATAAGTGGGGTCCGTTAAAGTCAGAAAAATGACTGCTAAATTTAGTGGTGCACAACAACGAAGATTCGCACACGTTTTTTTTTACGTTTCTTTAATTACTGTGGATTATAGGTCATTTTATAGCATTATAATCTTCAAAATATACAATTGTCTTACGGTTAAAACTTCGCATAGTTGATAAAGCGCCACAGTGGGATAGAATATGGGTTTATTATTGCAAACCTTGAGTACTGTTCTCTGGGTAACTTCAACGGACTTCAGGACAGTTTTATATGTGCCTCCCCATGAGGTAATACAATATGTTAGGAGCGACTGACGTAACGCAAAATATATTTGCTTCATCAACAGCGCAATGTTTTGGCACACAAGTATTTGATGTGCTCTTTAAAATAAGGATTACTGTCTATTATAATACCCAGATACTTTATGAAATTTACAACGCTCCAGCGATGAACAGTTATAGTCAAGTCCCAAGGAACACTCGTGTGGGATAATATTATTTCTTCGGTTAAGCCCTGCACTACTTCTTACGCTGAAGCAAATATATTTTGTCTTGTTTACATTTAGTGTTAGAATATTATTTCCTTAACAGTATTAAAACTGCTGGACAGCTTCAAAAACTTTATCCCAAGATTTTTAAAGCTAGTCTCTGTTGCTGTCATGGACTCAGTAGCAGAGTCGCTAAAGTTGCTGTAAAAGATACTTGACAACCTAAATGGAGCATTTTGGCAAAACCTAAGTTTAACTTTCAATTAACATTTCACCTCAGACCGATCCAAACAATTTTGAAAAAGAATTCACCAGAAGAATATAGTTTACCAAATGTCTTAACGCAATGCATCAAGAAAAAGAACCTCGAGAGGTATATGTCTAGCGTGGAGGGCTATAGTCTGATTGATGACTCTTTTTACCTCGTAATTTGACAAATTGAAATAGCAATCTTGACATATTTTTGGTCTTGTTTTGTATTTTAGTAATAAGGTTCTAAGAATAGGAATAAGTAAATATCTGCAAATCTAGCTAAGTATCGATCCTTATTCCGTGGTGAAAGTAATAATTTATTGACTTATGTGTATTAAAAAATTGATCAATCGACCTCGCAGTTCTCGCCTCCAAATTTACCGAATAGATTTGATTTTAACAATTTTATTCACAGAGTATTCCACCACACATTGGCATTGGATCTCCGGAGGATACTTTAGGTTCCTGTTTCGGTCTCATACCGAAACCTCCGCACAAAGACGTAATCAAATACAACCTGAATGCTAATAAGGTAACGTTCAAGATACAATTTTTAACGTGTAACAAAATTTACAACATTTTTTGTTAGCGACGTGTTTTAATTGTTTGGGTTTAAGTTGGGGTCGGTCGGGTTTAATTGTTTGGGTTTTAGTTGTAGTTTTTTGGTTAAAGAAATAGTGTAAGGTAAGTACATCTCTTAAATTTCGTGGTGTGGCCACGTCTTGCGGCAACCGCCGAGCTACGTAGGGAACAAATGTCTGGCCATGCCGCTTCCGCCAGGCCACCCAAGAAGTTCTGGCTTATCACCCCTTGGCATGTCTCCTAAGGGATGATATGCATGCCAACGATCTCATCACACGAGATACCGAAGTGGAGGAGAATGAGTCTGAAAGCGAAGCAAGCGGGATTAACGCTAGAATGATGATGATGATTAAGTACATCTCCTAAAAATTGTGATACTTTTTGGAAAAAAAGTTAATAACTCAAAGAGTACTGGGTCTACCAATAGGGATGACCTGGTTTTCACAGCTCATAGCGGCCATGTTTGATGATGGATCTTTGACGTCTCTTGACATTTATGTTCAGTAAGGTCTGCCATTTTATCATGTCACGTTTCACTTTAAACCAACGCTTGGACATAATCCAAAAGTATTACCCAAATTCGCGTTCTCCTACCGCTACAGTAAGAGCGCTTCGCGTAAAAAACGGTCGTCATAGTGCTCCTTCTGTACGCGCTATAAATCGCATAATAACAAAATTTGAAAGTGAATTCACTCTCTACGATACTGCTGTGCCTGTGACACAAAGAAATTCCCGTAGTGAAGAGAATATCGCAGCCGTTCAGGCCAGTGTTGATGCGAATTCAAATCGATCTGTTCAACGCGGCTCACAAGAGTTGGGGCTCTCTCCAATGACCACCTGGCGTATTTTGCGGTTGAATTTGGGCCTACACCCATACAAAATTGTTTTGCACAAGAATTGAAGCCATCCGACCATTGTATACGTCGTGAATTTGCCGATTATGCACTGGAAATGATTGAAGCCGATGACGATTTTCATCGTAAAATCATCTTTTCAGATGAGGCCCATTTCTGGCTCAATGGATTTGTTAATAAACAAAATTGTCGCTATAGGAGTGAGTCAAATCCACGTGTGGTTCATGAATCAAAAAATAACAGTTTGGTGCGGTTTATGGTACGTTGGAATCATTGGTCCGTACTTCTTTGAAAGTGACGAAGGAAACCCTGTTACTGTGAATGGCGAGCGCTAGAACTCGATGTTAACCGAATATTTCTTTTCGGAATTTGATGATATTGATGCAGACGACCTTTATTTTCAACAAGACGGTGCACCAACTCACATTACTCTAGTGAACATGGAATTATTGCGTGGAAAGTTTGGTGAGTCGTTAATTTTGAGAAATCGACCGATCAGTTGGCCACCAAGATCGTGTGATTTAACACCTTTAGACTATTTTCTATGGGGTTACGTTAAATCTTAAGTGTACAGTAATAATCCAGCTACAGTTCGTGACCTAAAAACCAACATTCGACGAGCCATAGCCGACATACCGGCCGAAATGGTGCACCGCGTCATTGAAAATTGGCGTGAGCGGGTGACCGTCTGCAAAAAGAGCCGCGGCGGTCATTTGGCCGATATATTATTTAAAACATAAATTGCATAAAATTATCTACCAAATAAATAAAAAAAAACTTGTGTTTTATTCAATTTTTAAACCAGGACGTTCTTATTGGTAGACCCCATATATGTTTGCTTATCAAAAATGATAACATTTAACCTACCTTTGTATATATTTAGAAATACCTTTTTGTTCTTAGATATGCTCTACAGACTACCTCATATTCTCATTTAATATTAGGTAAGGGATATGGAAAAAATAAGTGAAAAGATAAGTTAATTAATGAAACATAAATAAAAAGAAAAATATTAGTAAAATGTTTGTTGATCTATTTCAAATATTTCCTTCGTCTCCGACTATGATTGAACTAATAATTATTAACAATAAAAGGTGATACATAAACTTAGCACTACGATCTGAAATAAAGTATAGGAATACGATTTTAAAGTATCTTCTACTACTCGTATACAGCGTTGGCAACGCATGCCTGTTGTCAAAATAACAACTAGCCAACAAAGAGTTAACAACTAATGTTCTACCGTTAAATGCCTGGGAAAGTTAAAATGGACTGATAGCTTTGCTCTTAGCTTAATGATAAGCACTTCACGCTCTCCTAAGGACTTAGTTTTATTGGGCTTGTTCCGAAAAATGAGTTTGAAGAAAATTTTCTACCAAACAACCAAGAACAAGCTGTCAGTCATCAGCGTTAAGTACGTAACATTGCAGTTACAATTAACTTTATAGCTAATAAAAGACTTACTTAGGGACCATATTTATCTTGAGTTTAACTATTATGAAATAAAGTTCTAACATATTATGCTCATTAAATTTAAAAAAGATGTAATTTGCTTTTTTCAGAATTTACGTTACTTATGCGAACTGGACTGGATCCATCCTGAGGATAAAGGCAGGCAGTTTGTATTGTCGTACAGTCTCGCTGACGGCTCTATCAAGATTGGTGAAATCCCGCGCAGGAATTCTGGTATCACCGGCAGAAAGTTTCTTAAAGCTATGAAATTGCAAACGCCAGAATCCGATCCCAATTTCCCCACATACTACACTCCGGATAGATTCTATATCGGTAAGCAAAGTTTATTGCAAGAAAATATTTATTATACATCGCCAGTGCTGGCGCCAACTAATAAAATCGGTGGTTTAGTTCTAATCTTGGAGCATTTTTAGAAAACTACCACAACACCATGTAAAATAATTGAATCTTTCCATTGTGTATATAGCTTTATCTACACAGAAAGAACATTCGACAGTTAAAACTTCTAGTACCCGTAAATTAATAATGAAGGACTTAATTATAATTTTCTGCAGTATGTCATCTGCTCGGTAATCATCGGGTAATTACTTAGCTATCCATAAGTATGTATGATTCCTTATTTGCTACAAAAATGCAGTCATTTGCATTTGCGAGTTTTACAGACGTGTGACTAGTTTTTATTGTACTTACATTGACAATTATAATATCACTATGGATTTTCTATATTCTATTGCCATGTAATATTAAGTATTTTATATGACTGAAGTGAAGAAAATGTTATATGGTAAATTCAATTTACTCGTAGTTACTTAATTTTTATTAATCCACTCTTAGCTTCTATCCTTCACCAACGCTTCGTCTACTATCATAAACTCGTTTGATTGATCATATATTAAAGTAAAATACTAATACTTATTTAAACTTACTTATGAAATTAAATGTGACGAATTGTTGTTCCTGTCCTAGGGGTCTATCTAATCATAGAACGAATATACAGGTACGTGACACCGGCCTCTCCAAAGTACTGTAGTACCGGTCCCGTTTTTTCATTTGAGAGTTGTGGTATCGCTTACCCTAGCGCTCAATCCATTTTTCTTGCCCCAATAGCCTTTCCATTTCTTTCTTTGTGCCGTCTGCAAGCAAAACACATTCCCGAGGAAGATTAGCATCAGTCAGTCGGTCGGCCATATAAGACTTCAGTCAAAACTCTTAGCGATGTTACATATTGCACCATCCCCAAACAAAATTGGGGCAAGAACAAGCAGAGAGGTAGGTATGGTATGTATTGTAATAAGTTCATGTAGATAGGTTTGTATTTACCTAGGTAGTCTTAATTTTCTTTACTTATGCAATTTACGCTTATTATAATTAAGTTTAAATATCCTGAACAACGATACTTCGTTTTGAGTCGGTGGTTAAAAATATACCCGTAATTAAAGCTGGTTAAATACACAATATTTCATAAACGATTTTACAGGCATAGGTACCAGTCTAAAATAACGTCATATTTCTCTTATGAAATAGCGGAGAAAATGCTTTCAACTGCATCACTTGGATAACTTTGATACGAACTGCAAGTATGTTGGCTAAAAACTCTAACAGACAATGAAGATTTTTAACGCGGAGGTCCGATCTACCAAGTTGCGAATTTCACAAACCTCAAACTAATGAAATTATGTATACTTATGTGACTAGAATTAACATATCGTTGTTTTTCATATTATTGTCTTGAATTTTAAATAAGTATTTTCTTATTTGAATTTAAACACAATCTTAACATGTTCTGGTTTAAAAACTACTAGAACGATCTTATATAAACAAGCTTGGTTTATAAGGGAATCAATACAGAAGTTTTGTCAACAAATAATTGTTTAATTTTGTTTTTTTTTTTTTAAAGACAAGACAACATTAGGAATATATTCAGTGTCGCGGGAGACTTTACAAACATACACATGAAATGGATACAAAGAACACCCAGACTCAGAACAACAATTTGTGGATCACACAAAGTATATGGTAGGAACCGGCACGTGGCGACCGCTTAAACCACTACGCCATCGGTTACTGATAGTTGGCCCTATTGCATAGTAAAGTTTATGTGTATTTAGAACAAATTTAACAATAATGTAATTTTTGGTAGCGGCAAAAAAGCAAATGGGTCAACTGATGGTTAGTGACTACCGCCGCCCATGAACATCTGCTCAAGAGATGAAAGCGTTCAAATGAATTCCGTCAGAATTACGGGGAGAGGGAAGATTAGGTCTTTCTTTCGTGAATCCCCCTCGGGCCGTCTCCCCACCGGGGTTTGCGTCAGAATCGGACTGACTAAAACTGTACGGTGTGCCACTCTGCGCCTGAAGGAATCGGGAACTGCTGTTATTAAGACATCCGGACCCCTCTTAGGCCTGCCCGCAAAGCGCGGGCACCACCTTTTAGGGAATTTTCTATTTAGGCGAAGTACGGCACACGAGGACGCCGGTTATTTGGTAGGCCGTTGATCACTGCAGTCAGCCTAGGGTCTAGGGAGGAGGCAAACCGGGGCACCCGCCCCGGGCGGCAGTTTCAGGGGACACCAAAATCATAATATAATACAGTTTAAATTAAAAACCTTGCTAAACCAATCGCTTAGACCATTATTCAGACCATGATTCTGAGTCAAAAAACATTGGAATTTTCTACTGGAATTTCTACCGGATCCGGGACTGACGATGGGGATGTGTGCAGAAGCATGACTCTCCCACGAAAGATAGAAGATAGGTATAGTTAAACCGCCGTAAGCTTGGCCCTCCTGATGGTTTGGGGGACGCGGGGCGGGGGTGCATTCAACCAATTAGCTAGTGCGTCGCTGTCCGCCGGCAGTGACTGACGTGAAAGCATGGCCGTACGTGTTATTTTTCTTAAGACTGCTACACACGGTATTATTTTGCAACATGGATAATCTGCCGACTCTGCGTCACAAAAAGATTTAAAAACTTGAAGTGCGGCTTATAGAGGTTCTACTGTTAAAGTTCTAATAAAGAATATTTATTATTTTACTTAATTTTTAAATTGTATCGGAATATAATTTACATAAGGAAGATAAGGTGATTTTATTAAAATTATTTTACAGTATTAAATTTTACAATTAATCATAAAAACTTACAATACACTGACATTATAATACATGGAAATAAATTCGATTTTTATTACATCGTGTGTAGATTAAATCTCAAACAAATAAATCTGAAGAAATCGAGTTAGTACATCGTGTCATGTAAAGCCGAGCGCATCACCCGCCCCGCGTCCCGCAAACCATCAGGAGGGCCAAGCTTACGGCGGTTTAACTATATTAGTCAGATAGTAAAAAAAACTACCAAATTCATAACCAAGGGTAATGAGATGCTCTATCAGTCGTAGAGTGGCGCCGAGAGGACCAGTAGTTCAACTAACATAATAAGATGCAAGCTTGTCGTCAACCTGACATTAAAAATTAAGCTGTTTAATTAAAGAGACCTATTGATATAAAGCCTAAAATAATAAGTGATGGAAAAATAATTACTAGTTTATTTTATTTTCCCTTGAGAAAAATAGGATTTTTAATCCGTGATTTGATTTCACCAATCAGAAAATGTGTCGCAATCGTACAATTTTCACGGCTTATTAATCAATCAGCCGTGTTACTTAGCTTGTCTTTAATTGGCGCGAAAATACAAATAATAATTTGGTAAGTGCGTGATTTCAATTTGTGGCAAACTATTCAAGTTCATTCTTCATTGCGTCCTTCTGAATTAAAATTTCTATAAGTAAATAGAGTAAATGACGTCTAACATAGTCAAGTGATTTCCTGTTCGCCCATAATGCATTTTTGTTGCCAGTTTTTTTTATTTAAATTAAAAATACTTTTTTATTTCATTTAAATATAAGGGTAAAATACCAAATTAAATGTTACCCTGGTGGTATTATTTTAAACATATGAAGCGTTGAAAAATATTTTTTTTATTTGTCAACTCCTGGATTAGATAGGAAAATTAGATTCATATATAATGAGTGAAACAGTGGGAAACCTTAGGGAATTTTATACCATTACCTTACTTCTTAAATTAAGGTATGTTATGAAATAATTTTGTTTACAAAAGGGGATTGAAGCTAATTAAAACCTAAGTGCGAGCAGGAGCATTTTCAGAGAGTTCGAGCCATCTAACCTATGCTTCTTTACCACTGCTTATACTTGGTACTTTATTTGGCAGGTGGAATAGTGATAGTATTCAAGCATCGTTTCAAGATCATTGGTTGTGACCTGTTCGTTTATCGGTACATGACTGCAAACCCTGAAAAGTTCCCACAGGAGGTCATCGATAATGTTCGCAATTATCACATGCGAGAGGGCAATTTGAAGGCTGACTTAGAGGTGATAATTTACAAAACAACTTACCAATAAAAAGTAATATAGGGCCAGTCTATGAAAACATTTATGGTCCTTCTAAAACTTACATTCTGAAGGCCAATTCTCGTAATAAAAGTTCAGTCAAAATTCAGTGCCGATCAACTCTCGGCCGATAGTTTATTTTTTATTCATTTAGAAATATTTATTACCTATTTATGTATGTGTGAATAGAATTATTTGTTCACATCACTATACATAATCAAACGTCACTTTCTTTTAATTGAGCAAGTTCAATCAAAAGAAAACTACCAACTCTGGCACTGTTGAATTCTCAAGCTCATGTTATTAAAAAAACAAATGGACAGAGTAGATTCCAATTTCACACTATTCCTAATCTTTTTTTGTATTCTGACCGGTCGTACCTAAACTTACTTTTATCAATCTTATTTTAGTAACACTAACTATTGATTTTTCATTATTAAGTCGGCTGTCCAAGAAGAGCAAGCCGAGGAGGTTCGTGCACAATTGGCTAAGATAGGCTCAGCGGCTGTCGCCGAACCGAGTGCCATGGAAAGGTGCCTCACCGCTCTAAGTGTGGTAGAAGGCAGTACCTCCCCGCCGCGCCCTCCCACTCCACCTATGACCACAGACGTTCTTTCTTACGATGACACACTGCGGGTCTCTCGAGCCAGGTACCTACTCAACTACATGTAATTAATATTGGTTAACACAATGACAGTTGTCAATCACGTAGATTGTGTTTTTTTTTTAATGTATTTGCTTTAGTTACGTATAGGTTATAATAATTATAAAAAAATAAGAACAATGTAACATCTTAAATCGCATTTGCTGTACTGTCTACGTCAGCTGCTAGAATGACAATCATACCATATGCGTTTAAATGATGCATGCTGAGTCTCTATGCTCTACACACACATAGGCATCGGTAAATGTAAGATTGTCACCCTAGTTTGCACTGAATTACATAGATATCAGACTCTCTATTCATTTATCTTTAACCAGTGATTTCCTGTTCGTAAGTTATAATATCGACCGTGAACAACATTTTTTGTCCAGTTCGGAAATCCCCTTGGATGTGATTAAAGATAACAAATTTTCTTTAATTCTACAGATATTATGGTATAAATACTAACTATAGACAGGTGAGTTGATGATCCTATCCTTTTTATTGTTTAGCAAACCAACTTGTGACAACATCATCCCGCTGAAGGGTATTCTGAAATCGGGTGCTGCCAGGGATGACCACCAAAAAGTGGTATGCTTCAGTGGTCCTGCAGCAGACGAACACCGTGAGCTAACTAAGCCCAAAATATCATATCCTCCTGGACAGCAGCCGCACTACGATGACGACCCAGACTTCTGCGCACAACTTAAGGATGAGGTAAGAGGAACTTGGAACTAATAAAACGTAAATAATTATCTTCTCATTTAATTCTTTACTAACTATAACCTTAGTAAAGAATTAATCAAGAAGTAATAATAATATTAATATTCTACCACATTCACACAACGCAATCTAGTCCCAAACTAAGCAGACGTTGTACTATGGGTACTAGACAACTGATATAAATACATACATACATAACACACAGACCAAATCAAACTTACAAGTTCATGCACACAAATGACTTGATCTGGAATCGAACCCGCGACCTTTGGAATAGCAGTCTGTTACACAAACCACTACGCCCGCCGGTCGTCGACGTTCTACAGTCGAAGTTCTACAGTTTCAGCAGTTTACCTGTAATTTTAAAGACATTTACCAATTTTAACCCGTATTGAGT
This sequence comes from Arctia plantaginis, assembly GCA_902825455.1. Classification (NCBI taxonomy): domain Eukaryota; kingdom Metazoa; phylum Arthropoda; class Insecta; order Lepidoptera; family Erebidae; genus Arctia; species Arctia plantaginis. The sequence continues at coordinate 5,428,255 of CADEBD010000303.1, forward strand.
GCCACATAGTTGTAAGTGTTATAAGTGTGAGTTGGTATTATCATGGGAGTTGTTTTCTCTTAATTTTCAACAAAAAAATGTATATTTAAAACATTTAAATGCATTTTATTTATTATTGTGATATTTAAAATACTTTAATGAAATCAATTTTTTCAAACCATATAACTTCAAGGAAATCATCATCATCAGATCACATCAACATGCTTTAATAGTCCACTGCTGGACAGAAGTCTCTCCTTAGAAAGGAAGTTTTGGCCCGCTGGCCAGACGGGTTGGTATAGGGTTTGTGTCAAATTTTCATTCACTTTGCAGCGTGGTTGTTCTGCGTAGTTTGCTCCCTTATTCGGCTCTCACAACATCCACGGTATGAAAGGGGTGCTGATACTTGTGAGAAAGTTGTTCTTAATACGTCGCCACAAGGAAGAATTAACGCTTTCTACCAAATAATTTACACCCATTTTACAGCTAACTTCTGAAAGTATATGGTAAATGCTGAAGTAAGTTCAGTAGTTGATTGTCAAGTCAAATCGGTTGCTCTTTTTTAAAACTAAATGTCAAAACTGTATAATATAGCAAAATTGACTGACTATGACGTTGACCATTGTCAAATCATTTACTTTTGATGTTTAGATTTATATTTAAATATAAATACTCAGTAATAAGTATGATTTTTTTCCAAATCTAATATAGGAAGATTTATTTCACGAAGACTATGAAATAATACATTTTAAACATAGACAACTACCCAATTTTTATGTATTATACATATTTGACTGTCATTGTCCGATCTTTTTTTTGTTTACGTGCGCCTATTAGATTAGCATAGTCATTCGGTTCATCCAAAAATTAAAAATATTATGGTCTGCGATACGACTATTAAAAGGACTTAACAAAAGAAATCGAACGATGATAGTAAAACGTGTATAATACATAAAAATTGGGTAATACACATTTCACTGTCATCGTCCGATCCACTTTTTTGTTTACGTGCGCTTACTAGATTAGCGTAGTCATTCGGTTCATCCAAAAATAAAAATATTATGGTCTGCGATACAACTATTAAAAGGAGTTAACAACAACATAATAATGTAATTTTATCTTGTGTCCTGTTATTATATCACAATAGGCAATTATGCTTGCTACGCTCGCCGGAAGTTAGCTGACCTTGTATCGGCAAAATGATTTTGGTGATAAAAGGCCTCTAAAATAGTTTTGGTCGGTTTTGGATGCATAAACATAATAATTTGTTGTTGAATTCAGCAGAGTATAAATGACATATATGTACAATAGGCGGTCTTACGACTAAGAGAGATGATAAATATTTTTACGAGTATAAATAAGCCTCTAGAGTCAATATAATCGATAATAGATAAAATAAATACTTAGGTAAAAACAAGAAACGAAATACGAGGGCGGGTCAATAAGTCCGTGACTTTTGGAATAAAACACAGTTTTTTTTTTATTTAATTTTTTTCAACGTAGTCTCCCTTGAGCTCTATACACTTTGTCCAACGCTTCTCCAATTTTTTTATCCCTTCCAAAAAAAATGATTTGTCGAGGTCCTCAAAATAGGCCTTTGTTTGCGAGATGACTTCATCATTGGAGTCAAATCTTTTTCCACCAAGCCATTTCTTCAGGTTTGGGAACAAGAAGTAGTCACTCGGAGCCAAATCTGGAGAATGGGGCGGATGAGGGAGCAATTCATAGCCCAATTCATGGATTTTTGCCATGGCAACTGCACATGTGTGCACCCTTGCATTGTCTTGGTGGAAAAGAACTTTTTTCTTGGCCAAATGAAGTCGGTTTTTTTTCAAATCGTCATTGAATCGGTCCAATAAGTTGGCATAATGTTCCCCATTGATTGTTCTTCCCTTTTGAAGGTAGTCAATGTGGATCATCCCGCGTGCATCCCAAAAGAGAGTCGCCATAACTTTATTGGCTGACAAATCCACCTTGGCCTTCTTTGGCGCCGATTCACCATTAGAAACCCACTGATTTGACTGTTGTTTGGTCTCTGGTGTGTTGTGATGGATCCATGTTTCGTCCACGGTTACAAAACGGCGCAAAAACTCCTCCATATTGCGATTAAACAACGCCAAACCTTCCTGTGAAGTTGTTACACGATTGCGTTTGTGGTCGACTGTCAGCAATCGCGGCACCCATCTTGCGGAAAGCTTTCTCATGCCCAAGTGATCATTCAAAATTGAAACCACTGAGCCATGCGAGATCCCTACGGCTTCCACAATCTCTTGCACTTTCAATCTTCGGTCGGCCAACACCATATCGTGAATTTTTTCGATTGGTGAAGAGACCTCAACTGGGCGTCCAGGACGTTCGGCATCTTCAGTGCTTGTACTGCCACAACGAAATTCAGTAAACCACTTTTTTACCATTGAAATCGATGGTGCAGAGTCCTCATAGTATTTATCAAGCTTAGCCTTGGTCTCGGTAATGGTTTTTTAGCAAAAAATAATGCATAATAAGCACACGAAATTCACTTTTTTCCATTTTTTCCTCAAATTACTGGGTAGTCTGATAAAGATAGCTGTTAAACACAAACTAACTGACGCAGCAAGTTCAAATTTTGACAGGAGTCAACTGACAGATGCCTGTTGACAGGAGTAGTGTTGCTTTTTTAGTAAAGAGGTCAGAAATTCAAAAAGTCACGGACTTATTGACCCGCCCTCGTAGCAAGAACATTGGACAAAACTTTCTGATTTCAGATTTGTTTTCCTATATAACGAAACACAGATAGATAGGTACAGTCAGCATCAAAGTCTGCAAAGTGCTCAAAATTGTCTAAAGAACAGAAATTTGTAACACATTAATGTTTTTAGCTTTCAGTGTGATCGATATTATGTTAGTAACTAAGTATTCTATATTATGATGATTTGAGCCTAAGCTACTTAGTGTTTGTAAGTCTTTCTACTAAATTTCAATTACCTCCCTTTCTTACATACCTATACTTTCAATATACCTTCTCCTAATTTTCCCATTTGATTACTAGGTACTAGTGTACCTACCTCTTGGTTGATAGGTATGGTCATCAGTGTACTGTGTATCTTTACATAGTTCCCGTATAAAATAAAGCTATCGCTTTTTGTGTTGTACGCTTAGATCTTTTAAACTGAGCAACGAGATTTAATGTGGTTTTGTCCAATAGAGAGAGTGATTCAAGAGGAAGGTTTATATGTATGTTATAAAACATATTATAGTAGAGAAAATCCGAGATCCTTAAAGATTTGTTTTAAAAAACTTGATTTTGCGCACTTACCTTGCAAACGCTGGCTAATCTTTACGAGATAGACCAAAATTATTCACTACGGAATTGCATATCTTAAAAAGATCGAAAATTAAAAAAAGGAATAGAATATGTCTATCTCCCAAGGATAACCCACAGCAACCATTTTTATCTTTTAAATGTTACAAAAAAATATGGGTTATTTACGAATCTGCTTTGAACAATACATTATTATTCCTTATCCAATCAAATACGTTAGATACGTTGTGCATTTTATGTACATTAAAATTGGTCTTAATAGAATATCATTAAAATTAATATTTTAGAACACACTAGAGAATTATATACCCATTCAATATTTTTTATATTAAGGAGGACATAGCACGCGCAGGTCGCCGCGCCCGCGATGAGTGCGCTTTCGAAGTTATCCCAGGAGCCCAACAGGTTACACCTGTTGGCGAAGAAAAAGTTGAAAATAAGCTGCCTGGTTATCTCGGCACTTTTGACGTGGACTGTAAAGAGGTAAGATAGAGGTTTTATTGTTTGAGCTTAGTCACCGGTAGATCGCGCCTGCAACGATCTTGTCAAAAGACTATTGTAGTCGCTTGATAAGGTTCCATACTTAAGACTTCAATACTCGCCATCAACAAAGCAATGAAACTTGAATAGGTCTGTTTGGATTAAACATTTAGGTATAAAAATAGCTTAGTTAAATAATTTAAACAACTTCAACTTTGTGACTGTGTACTGACAATATGTTGAATTTTATTTTTGAGAAAAGTGTGAGAAAAACATAACTCAGTCACTTTTTGATTCAATTTTAGCATTCGTTTAGATTAGTTTCTAAAGTATTTCGATTGACTTTGGTCGGTTGGTAGCCACGTAAATTAAAACAAAATGTATATTTTACGTAAACACTCGTTGGTCCATCGTTGACACTTTATTTAAAAAACCCACTAAAGTAAACTTCCTAAACTTATTCCATTGTTCGTTTTCCTGTTAGGAGTTTAATTTCAAATACTAATTAATAGCACATTAACGTAGCCACTTTAGCTCACGATGATCCAGGAAACCCTAAGATAATTACTGTGATATGGTTCGTATGGCAGCTTGTATATGCCGTTTTATTTTATCGCCACTTCGGTCACCTACTTAATGAACGGATGAATCGGAATTTAAACCTTCATCCTCTAAAAATAACCCAGCTCATGGTCCATAAAATTGGTACTACGAGCTTTTTATGATCTGAAGAAATTGACTTGTAAAAAGGCTCTTACGTGTATATTATGCCCTTTTTTGTCAGAGAATTAAGTAGGTAATAGAGGATTATGTGATAATGAGATAACTAAAAATTTCAGTTAGCGATAGCTGTTTCTACACTAAAATACTTATAAAACTATTCCTTTTTAAACTATTAGTATTTCTAACTAGTCCATATTTACCAGCAGTACATAAATCTTTACAATCAAAATATACAACTAGAGAGGCACAAGTCGATAAAATTCTTTACGGGAGACAATGTATTGGGTAGGTACAGCCTGTTATTTATTTAATTTTTTTATGTTAGAGGGCCAGACGAGCAGACGGGTCACCTGATGGAAAGTGACCATCGCCGCCCATGAACGTCTGCAACTCAGGAGTCAAAAACGCGTTGCCGGCCTTTTAGGAAGGAGTACGCAAAGATCAACAAAGATCAACGTACCGACATTTGAAAAATGTTTCTTTTAAACCAAACTTTATAAATTAAAATCGATGTTTGTTTATTCATATTTTATGCGTTGCTGTAACTTTCATTCGATCATCATAAAAAAATTATACACGTTGCCAAGAATACAGCGAAGAACATAAGGTTATTTTTCATACAATAAAAAAGTATAAATTAAAAAGAAACAAGGATGGAAATATTACTTTTACGCGTGGCCGTATGAGTAGGCTATGCGTACAGCCAGTACATAAATTAAACCACGTCAGACAACCTACCACATAAATTAAACCAGATTAATATTAGCCTGATTTTACCCAAACAGGCATATTTATCCATTATATTTGTAGATTCCAGACTACATGCGGATGCCTCCCGACGCCTTCGAACGCGTGAAGAACTTACGTCGTGAAGTTCCCGAAATATCACCAGCGGCGGTTCGTGTAGCTGACTATCCTCACCTTCCGCCGCCTCCTCTCGGCGAATGCGTTAATCCTCCACCCGAAGCAACTGGGCCTTGTGCGCCAAAGAAAGAGGAAGATGTGTCCTTTGCTTGTCCTCATGTAGAACCGCAAAAACCTTGCTGCGATCCTTTTCAACGAGACACAGAACCGAGTCCTTGTTGAAACACTGTCATAATAGCTATTTCGACTAATTGATAGTATTATGTTTAGTAGGTAGGTACCTATTATATACCTCTTGTTTTATACGATTATTGATTAGAATAAATTATTTGTAATACTTACCACGATTGTAAAATGTGTAACTTGTTTTGATGTAATTTACTTTAGAATATATTAATAATGCTCAAAATATTGATATTTATAATGAAACTGAAATGATCAATTTTGAATCCTCTGGTTATGATTATTGTGGAAGCAGCTTATAAAAATTGTACCCGGAGCCATAGTAACAGGATTAAAATTAATAGGGAGTTGGCTTTTTAACAAAAACAATATTAAATATTTAGCGTCTTACACTAAAATATATTTTGTATGATCGGAGCAATTTAAAATTGGTTATTTTTTAGTTATTATTTAAAAACCTATAGCAAGGTTTCAAATAAGAAGCGCCAGTAAAAAAAATATGTTTATTTCCACCACAAACAGCTTATAAAGAAATCATTAATAAAATAACGAAATGTATAACTTCTATAATTTTATTATTATATTTAGTTTCATATATAGTTTACCCTACACAACATTTTTGTTTTATTTTACATACAATATATTGGATTTACTTAACAGTCGAAACTATTATTCTTCGTTTTGTAGGCAAAACGTACCTAGGTATGTAACATAAAACCTACTTTATTACAAACAAATATTGATAATCATATAATCAAGAGTTTTTCTATATGTTTTTAAAATACTTTGAGCTATCATTCGTTAAAGTTTGTTCCCATATCCGAGTCGAATGTGCAGCATCAGTTATGAGTGAACATCACTATACATAGGTAGACAACTTATCATACTTATTAAAATGTAGGTACATGAACTTAAGATGTCTACTTATAAGATTATAAAAATATAAGTTTGTAGAAAAAATATTTTCTTGTTTCATACTTACCAGCACGTGGTTTCACCTAAACATGACTATAAAACATAACATAATTTTGTTTTTATTATTATTTCAAGGGATTAAAGGTCCACTCTCAGTTCAATGAAGACTTTGCTCTTCTAAAACTGTAAATACTACAAAATATAGAGTGAATACTAAATGAATACAAATAACAAATTATTGATAGCACTGTTGAATAAATAAATAAAATATTTAAAATTTAAATTTAAAATATTTAATGTGTTTTTATCGCATCTATCCGCGTGTATGTCGGTAATCGCGGTAAAAAGTAGCCTATGTTACTTGCTGATAATGCAGCTTTCGATTTATGTTTTTTTTATCGGTTTCGTAGTTTAAGCGTGAAAGCGTAACAAACTCACCTTCACATTTATAACTAATATAAGTATGGCTAATTAGGGCAAAATAACATTACCTCAGCTTCCGCCGTAATCTGAGCAGAATAAAATATTATAATATTTTTCAGTACCAATAATGGTTCACTATATAAAAAAGTAACAACCACGGGGCAACAACCCTGAACGCCGGTCTTTGAAGATGCTTCATAGCTTTTCTTCCAGAGAAATTTTGTACGTGAGGACACAAACTAGCTGGCTCGACCGGAGATATATGAGGTCCTCACAAAAAACCACTGTTAAGCTAGTCACTCTTATCAACGACACATTAATTTTTAACGTCGGTAGTAAGTAATTATCATTGACCGAGAGGCGATTACATAATTTCCAGGGCATCTGTTATATTGATGAAAACCATCAGGAATCATGGTATTCACGTTAGTAATAAGCGCCATGATTGCCTGGATTCCGTATGACCCCAGGAGTGGGGGAAGTAATTTTTTATTGCAAAATTCACACTTACTTGGTCCATAAATTGTAGTGATCAAACCTATGTCAAATTGTGCCTGAATGTTGTGAAAAATGATTGCCTGAATGAAAAATGACCAAAGTTGAGGCAATCACGGGTTTTATCTACAAGTTATAGTTAAACCGCCGTAAGCTTGGCCCTCCTGATGGTTTGCGGGACGCGGGGCGGGTGCTGCGCTCGGCTATACGTGACACGATGTACTAACTCGATATCTTCAGATTTATTTGTTTAAGATTTAATCTACACACGATGTAATAAAAATCGAATTTATTTAAATGTATTATAATATCAGTGTATTGTAAGTTTTTATGATTAATTGTAAAATTTAATACTGTAAAATAATTTTAATAAAATCACCTTATCTTCATCATGTAAATTATATTCAGATACAATTTAAAAATTAAGTAAAATAAAAAATATTCTTTATTAGAACTTTAACAGTAGAACCTCTGTAAGCCGAACTTCAAGTTTTTAAATCTTTTTGTGACGCAGAGTCGGCAGATTATCCGTGTTGCAAAATAATACCAAGTGTAGCAGTCTTAAGAAAAATAACACGTACAGCCATGCTTTCACGTCAGTCACTGCCGGCGGACAGCGACGCACTAGCTAATTGGTTGAATGCACCCCCGCCCCGCGTCCCCCAAACCATCAGGAGGGCCAAGCTTACGGCGGTTTAACTATAAGTAATTACAAAGAAAAAATATTGCTCTCCAAAAATTTTGTACGTGGGTAAAATGTCTATTGGATTTCAATTACAGATACAATACATTGAGTAAAATAATTTCTACTTAAGAATAATACTTAAGAAATAAGGTTATAAAGTAGGGTTATAATGATTTTGATCACAAGCAATTATTCAATCATAGATTTATCATTGATGCCCTCTTAAATCTGAGTACGGCCCATCATCATTAACAATATCAGTAACGTTAAACGGTATTAAGTCTCCCTCGTGCCATAAGGGAACGATTTTATCCCTTTTAGCAATCCAACCACATTGACCCCATGCAATTTTATGCACTGTTTTTCAGTAGCATTCTGCCACATACTATTTACATAAATAGTTCTCGTACGGGTCATACGGAATCCAGGCAATCGTGGCGCTTATTCTTTCCTAACATGAACACCAACATTCCTGATAGTTTCATCAATATCACAGATATCCTGAAAATTTTGCGGCCGCCTCTCGGTCCATCAGGTATCCATTCTCTAAATTATAATATCAAAAAACAGTACTTACCATACCTGTAATGAACTTCGTTGACAACACATGTTGCATCATAGGAGATATCTCTAATACGTACTTTATAATACGTCTTTATTAAATAAAACTAAAGTTATAATACCAAGGTGACGTACTTCATAGCGCGAAGTCATCGCAAATTATACAAACATGAGATAGGTGCTTAGCAGATACACTACAAAGTGTATGTAACCTCTCACCAATGAGTTCACTTACATTTGTCGTGGAAACTGGTTTGTTCAAAGCACTTGCAATCGACTGGGTTACAGTTATTAATCGACGAAAAAATAACGGCAATTAGGTTTTTGCCCGCGACTCGGCCTGATTCATTTGTCTTTAGTTGTAGAACAAAGGTATCGATCGGCATTTAATATTTAAAATAATTCCATAACAGACAAATTTTTACTATATGTATTTATTTCCCGAAACAATACTTAATATTTTGTCTATACTAATGAACCACTGTAAAAAAATGTTATTGATTATATTTTCTTTTATTTTAAAAAATAAAACAAAAATAAGGTCTGTAGTACCCAAGCAGACTTTGTCATCCAAAAAAAAGAACAGTTTCAGGAGACGAACCATGATAAAGTCAGTCTTTCACAGTCACAGTTTTTCAAAACGCTTCAATAAAAGAATTACACTCTTTTGTTTTAATGTTTACTATTAATATTCCAGTTCATCGGTACGGCAATTCATCCCTAAATCATTTTACATATTCTAAGACGTGCCTCCTGTTGTTATAATTAACATGGGCACTCTATGCAATTGTAGGCACTTAAGTGTTCTATTAAAGACTGGTTTTATTTTTAGGCCAAAATTTTGTAACACAAATCAAGACGCACACAGGATATTTAGAAAAAAAAATTATAATAGCAAACTTGGTATTATAGCACATAAAATATATTTCCATAATATACATAAACACTTATCCACACAAATAAACATTATTTGATAATTAAATTGCAAGTACAATTTATTGTCAATTAGTTCGATAAGTAGGACCGCTGGTTCATGTGTCCATACAATTTTAAAAGCAGAAGTGGTTATGAGGCGAACAACTTCGCAACATTATAAAGTTCATAAGATGTGGTACAAAAAAAGATGGTGCTCTTGAAACAGAATTATTAAGAAATAAATATCCTCCTTTTTAAGGAGAGGCCTATATCCAGCAGTTGATTATTAAAGGCTGTTGATGTGATGTGATGATGATGTGAAATATCACACTAAATCAACAGTCTAACCGCAGTAAACTATTTGATAATAGCAAAATTAGGACGTCAAAACGTACACTACCTTCCCTATAGTGCGTACAATTTTGACCTTAAGTAAAAGGCACATTTCATAGAAAAATAACAAATCTAAACTTTTAAAGGCACCTCGACATTTGGACGTGAGTGGCGAACAATTATATTTTATTGTTTTTTTTTTATTTTATTTCGTTGGCCACATAATTCAAGAGTTTTTATGACAAACACGAAGTTTTCACTACAATGCTTCATGTATTTTATTAATTAGGATATAAAGTCTAATTTTACGTAATAAAGTTTCAAAGAATATAAATACATAAATAAAACATGTGAGAAAATCAACATTTATCTGTCGTCACGTCAAAATTGAAATGCCGCTTGGGTTTATAATGTCATATTTATCCTTTTTTGATAACGCGATATGCATAATAAAACTATGAAAGCATTCTGCTAAATAAAGATACATAATAACCAGTGACTCAGTAAGTTTCTCTTGGACACAGATCGAGGAATAGATACGGTTCCCAGCAAACGCATATTAGTCTACGTCAAATACATTACAACAAGAACGATCACAGCTAACGTCACGAACATCCCGCCGAACAAAACGTATTTATCCTGTGACACTCTTTTTTCTATAAGTGATATAGTTGCGTTTGACAACCCTAATGTATTCGCCAAATCTATGATTCTTCTGTGTGCTCCTTTTAATGTCTCTCGGTTATACTTCAACGTCTCCAGAATACTTGTACCTGAAATTAAAAAACAAGTAATTTAATTTTTATACTGTACATGATATTTTACTATGGCATATTTATTTCCTTATAGATAAAAGGAATGGCATAGGATGCTAATAAAGCTAGTGTCCTTGTATAAGGAGGTCATCGCTGTGCCCTACAGAGCTCGCATCTAAACATATAACTATATAAAACACTGTCTAAGAGCATGCACCAGACGCTTTTTTCCTTTTATATTTCAAAATTACGAAAGCATTATTTTATATAAGGTTTTTGTCTAACGTGTTAAAATTAAAAGAAGTTCTCAAACTTTTATTTAACTCTTAAATATTTTAGAAGAAAATAGTTGGTAATACTTACTAAATGATTTATTTAAATAAAAACCTTTATCGATAACTTTGGCCGCAGACCATTAAAAATAATAAAACCTGACTAAATTAATATATGACTTGTATAAAGACAATTTTACAAGAAATTTGGATTAGTAATACTACTGGCATGGGCGCTAGCTAGCGGACAGATATGTTGTGAATTATAAATCAGTAACCAGTTTTAATCACCTCACCTCATGTCTCTGGCTCACTTGGCTGAAGACAAGGCCACATAAATTACACACAAAAAAATAATACAATATTGTTATCTCTTCTATTGGATACTGTTGTTTTCATATAAACAATACATATTAGGGAGTGGACGTTTTATATTAAAAATTAGTAAATGTTTTGCAGTGTTGTTTAACAGTCGAGTGCCAGGAGGTGGAGTAATCACAATCTACGCTACATACTCTAAAATCTACCTTGTATTTTAAGTTTGCCTTGATACCGTGCGTACCGTGTCAGATGGCTTAGCCGTCAATGAATGTTGTTGTTTATAGGATTATCGATTAGTGGTAAAAGACTTTGTACCTGAGTGTGTCGTGCCGACCAGTATAAGCTGCATTCGATTCAAGATGTGGTAAGTAAATAGTGCTAAATTTTAAATCATCCACTTTACAACCCTTTATCATCACTATATTAAGTGTAGAACATCCCCTAAATAAGGAAACAAATAAAGCAGTTTTAGGTAAATACAGTTCAAGAGTTGCCTCACCCTACGTTTTCGGTCCTATTTCATAACTGAGGCTCAATCACTACGTTATATAATATCGATTGCATATAAGAATTAAGAATTTACTTATTTTATTAAAACACAACGCCTAATAATAGTTCTTGTGTTTATATTTCTTTCCGACGAACAAAATACACGTCTGGCGCCTGCAACGCCGCATAGCAAATCCTTTTAAAAACTATGTAGTTTTGACTTTTCTATCATTGTGAATGGCCTTACAGACATAGAGTAATAAAGTAGATACCGCATTCTTTTTACAATGTTTTTGTTGTACTTATAGTACTTATAAAAACAGCCAATATATCGGTTTCTTTAGAACGTTAAGTATTTTTAACAGTTACTTTCTTAGCTTTTATTCTTACAGAATTTACAGGGTTTACTTTCAATCTATGTTATATATTCCATAGTATTATGGATAATACTTGATGCTACGGTAGCATCAGAATTTCGAAGAATCACAAGATCGTATGTTTATAAATGTTGTTGGCGAAGGTCCTCCGCTGCACTTTGTGGTCCGTGGTCGCAGATATTGTAGGCCGCATACGTCATCTGTTCTGAGCATACCTAATATGCTCTCCCCGTTGGTTTACATGATTTCTTCTGTATCCTGATCCCGCATAGAAATCCCGAACGTAGCCCTTACGGTATCGACTCCGAACTTTTTTATCAAATCCTTCCTAAACGACCAGTTTTCACGACTCCTATGTCATTAGTGCACTAGTACATGGGTCACAACCTATTGTTTTTAGCCTGGCAGAGTTCTTTATGACGAAAAGATATCACAGTTTTCCAAACAATTTTCTTTAGATTCTTAAACATTTTATCAAATTTTGGCTTTCACAGTTTACATACGGTTAATATAAAACAAATTTATAACGCCATTACGTATTGAGGACTGATTTTTTATAGATTCGCAGTTGGATGCAGATACAAATCACGGCAAATTAATAAACTGATGTCATGGCCGTCTATAGGTTACTTTGTTGTGGGCATGTAAATTACCTTGTTTTATAGATAGATGCAAAATCGTTTATAGACAAAATAGCTTTTGTTGCGACTTCGCTCGCTTTATTGTTTTATCCTTCGACATCAGTACTAATTTTTAAGATTGAAAAATATTTTAATATTTAAAAATATCCTGCTTTGTGGAGTACTTAAAGCGTGAAAGTGTAACTAACAAACAAACTCACTTCCACATTTATAATATCAATTAGAAAAACTACAATAGCCGAATTCAATTTTTTTATTATTTTTAGTATTTAGATGTATAATTACACGACCAGCATGATAACCAACGTTGCTAACACGTTTACAAACACCAAATCAAACTATTACAGCATTGTTAATCGTTGTCATTTCATCATGTTACATCTTCCGTGACTCAGTTACAACACCAGATATTGAATGCTTTCAGAGATGCTTAGTACGTGTTTTAATGTATTATGAAAAAAAAACTACCTGCATCTTACAACCCATAAGTGCATAAAAACGGTATTTTTAACAGCGTTGTGTTGGAAATCCCAACATATTGTTATCATGATTGATAACAACATGTTGGGTTACCAGCGACTAGCGACGATATTACTTGCGACCAGAAAACGACAATATCCACTACATAAAAAGTTTTCTTAACATTTATTTACATTAGTTTCCGTTGGACGCCTGTTTAACTTAGTCTGACTTTCTTTTTTCACTAATGAACAGAACAAGAACTTACAAGAACTGTATTTAATATAACGGCAGAGAGAGATATTGAAGCATTTATTTCACCTATGTATAGATTAGAACTAATTGTTTCTATCATAATTTTAAAAACCATGTGACCCAGATCGCTAGCGCTTAAGCGTATCGGCAATTAAGGTATTATGTCATGCAGGTATGTACATACCAGCGGTCAAGGGCGGAGGCCTATTACCTACACCTCCAAGCCTTAAACAATCTGCATGGTTGTGTACAGATTTAAAATAATGTTTATTGACTATAGTTACAACCTGTACAAGTAATTAGCATCGTATATTAATGTGAATCAGTTTTTTTATTAAAAGAGTTATTATAATAGCCTGGGATTCTCAATAAAAAATGTTGTCGTTTGAAAGCATTTAGACAGCGCAAGTTATGAGTTACATTTTTTGCTAAACACGGTAGGATACTAATATAATGTTAGAGCTTTATGTTATCCACTTACAGTTTCTGAACGAAAACTGTAAAAAATATATTAAATAAAATATTATACATATTATTTTTGTACGTCAAATCACTTCGCCCAGGCGTTTTTCGATTAATAGCATCGTTGTCTTTTTTTAAAATGAGAGTGTAGACAAATCGCCAATTTTGTGTCATCGATAGGTAAACCTAATTTTATTTCAATAAAAAGTATTATGACGTTGTGACATTCGCGTCTTGAAATTAGCGAAACAAATCAACTGCGTCTTGAATTAAATACTGAGATTAACGACGTTATTAAATAGCAATTAAAGACGTTTCATAATTAGCATTTGTATTTTTCCACGTAATATATCCACGTGTTGATGTTATTTGTAACTTATAGTCACATAATCGTATAACATACTCATATTATACTTTTCCTAGTACTGACAATAAATCACTTTAAAGTCAAATAACATTACAAAGTATGTATTATATTAATAAACTATTCGTTACTCGAGTCTTGGACGTTTCACCACACAATCCTTGTATAGCGACCCTGTCAGGATCAGTTTTACATTTATAAAAATTTCATACTCTAGTAACTAAGACAATAGTAACAATTTGAACTTACAGCTATATTAGTACGTTTTATAATTTAAGATTACACTTATTGCCTCGCAGTCAATCTAAAATCGCAGAATTGGACAATCTAGTCCAATTCTGCGATGTGTAATGTAATCTAGCACCGCACCGTTTTTACATGACGGTATAAAAACAGTCAATGTGAGCTTCCCCAAACATCCCTGATGCGCTGCAAAAGCGTAACAATCCCACCAGCATTATTATTCTATATATTCTGGATGCGGAGAGCATTGTATGAATTTTGAGTGAAATGTGCCCCCAGGTTATACGTATAAAAGGAAGGAATGGAGGAAGTAAGCACGAAATAATATCTATTTTGCTTCTCTCGAGGCACGCGCAAACCTGCGGGCGATCATATTAACTCTCACAGACAATGCCCTCCGCTCCCTATCGATGTCATCATCGTCCCCGAGACTGGCAGTAAGTACGTGGCCTAGATATTTAAAGTGGTGTACCCAATGATATACAGGGTGTCCCAGAAAGACTAGATAATCCTGGAGCGCTAATAGTACAGCTATCTGGCGTACAAAAAAAAATTACCCAAAAAAAAAACAATTGGTGCCCAAATTATTAAGTTTTTTTTTAAAAAAATACTTTTTTGTTGTCCTTATTGTACTTACATGTACACCACGGCCACAAATTAATGAAATTTGTTGCGTTTTTGGCGTTATCTTATTCCTCACAGACAATGTTATTAGAAATGCAGTAAATAGTATGAGTAACTATTGTACTTTTTTGGAAAAAAAATATCAACTTAAAGTTTTAACATGAAATTTGATCAAAAAAAAAATTATGACAAAGTTTGAGAGCCTTTTGTAAAAAAAAAATGTATGAAAACCTAAGGGGCCAACTACTTAAAAAAAAAATGCGCAGTTAATGCAATTTACAAAATGGTATAATATATAATTTTATTTATTATACTCGAATGAGTTTATGTGGTATCATAAAGCTTGCGTACCGATTTTGTAAGGACAACAAAAAAGTATTTTTTTAAAAAACTTCATAATTTGGGCACCAATTGCTTTTTTTTTCGGGTATATTTTTTTGTACGCCAGATAGCTGTACTATTAAGCACTCCAGGATTATCCATTCTTTCTGGGACACCCTGTATAAATGTTCCTGCATGACGCGTCTATATTATAATGCAACACTCTGCAACGTTATATGGCATATTCCTCACAAGTTTTTATGAGCTCCTTAAGGCAACAGACAGATGCCCCTAGCATTACCATGTCATCAGCATAACTAATATTATTCAGACACACACTGTCTATGTGACAGCCGACCCGACGTGCTACTGAGCGCATCTATGAGGTCGTTTACATAAACATTAAAGAGGGTAGGCGAGGACAACCCTCCCTGTCTAACGCCACAATCCAAGCCATAACTTTTCGATATAGCTCACCAGGTATCATAGAAAATCAGATCAAAAGCTTTACAGAAGTTGAGAAAGCAGGCATAGTCGGGAGGTTTCCGCTTAGAGTAGTACTTCACTAAGTGTAGCGCTTTCGGTTGAAAGTCGCGGTTGAAAACCAAATTGATTTTCGACTTTCAAATTGTTTTTTATTCAGCTTAGACGTGAAAGGACATTTCAAGGCTGCGTTTTGAGAGGAAACTGCTAATGAACGCACCGTGCATTTTCGGTTTAAACGCTTTCCTAATAGTAACTTCGACTTGAAGAACGAACCACTTAGAAGACCGCCCATACAGGTGAATAACGCTGAATTGAAGGAGATGGTGGAAGCCGATCCGAGTCAAGCTACCAAGGAATTAGCAGCATGGTTTAACGTTACCCTACCTACAATATTGACTCATTTGCATTAAATCAATAAGATTAAAAAATATTAAAAATGGGTGCCTCATGATTTGACTGATCTGCAGAAAGAAATGCGTGTTTAAACTTGTGTTGCCTTGTTGAATCGGTACAGAAATGAAGGTATATTGGATCGCATTGTGACATGTGATGAAAAGTAGATTGTTTACGATAACCGTAAGCGAAAAATGCAATGGCTGGCGCCGCGGTCAAACGCCGCAACAGTGCCCTAAAGCAAAGCTTACCAATGTAAAGGTAATGGTAACTGTTTGGTTGTCTCTTCATGGTGTTATTCACTATAGCTTTCTCAGATATGGTCAGGCAATAACAGCAGATGTCTACTGTGACGAACTTCGAACAATGATGGCGAAACTGGCAGTGAAACAGCCCTGACTCGTGAATCGATCTTCACCATTATTGCTCCATGATAACGCAAGACCTCACACTGCACGAGAAACCGTTGTAAGTATACAGGAGCTGCAGTTAGAAACCATACGTCTTCCTCTGTACTCGCCAGACTTTACTCCAACGGACTACCATTTTTTTCGTGTATTGGAAAATTTTTACGTCATAAAAAGAAAGTTCCCAGGAGGCAGTACAAAATGCTTTTACAGTTTGTCGTATCTAGATCTCCAGAGTTCTATCGTAAATGCATAAACGAACTTCCATTTAGATGGCAGCAATGTATAGATTATGAGGGTAAATATTTTGATTAAATAAACTTTTTAGTAAAAATCGGGCATTTCATACTTTAACCCCTATTATTATAGTGTAAGATTGTTGATTAGTTCGGATTCCCCTCAGGACAAATATTGTGTCATGTGCACGATCATTTTTTCTGTATGGGTGTATGTAGTTGTAGGTACCTGTTTATCTATATATAATATGTATTTGTTTTAAGAAATATGTTTAGGTGTTATGTATCAGCAATCTGGTTACCATGGGACAGGATCACACAGCCAAGTGTAAGATGTGTCAAGTTAAAAGTTAAAATTGATAGGAATGAAAGTGTGATACTATTGTATTATTAACCACAACACTTTAAAGAAAAGTTATAGCAATTTCCAATTGTGAACTTTTCCTCTTCATTTTGTTTCAGTACATTAGTTGCAGAATACAACACGTTAACAACTTTTATTTGTAAATGAAACTTTCTGACTAAATGTGAAACTATGCAAAAACAAAAAAATAATACTTTAAATGAGCAAAACACTTCTAACCTGCATATGACCTATTGTACATCATAATATTGTTCTACCTTAAGTAATTGTATTTTTCTCGAGTTCTCAACAATAAAAACCTACATTTAAATTAATTTAAGAAATGCATTTTGGCAGATGAAACTAACGTTTGTGACTAGAGAACAGGGCCGCCGCTAGCTGCTTGACCAAATTTTTTCGCTGCGGAAATCGCCCTTCAGGTTTTTATGTCTGATCTAGTTCTTTCAAATCATATTACTTTATTTAGATACAATTATACCGCGGCACGTCGTAGCATGCCGTGGTACGCCGCAGCATGGCGTGTCATGCGGTTTTATACATAGGTCACAGGATTATGACCCGGGATCAAGGGCGAGAGCGTTTGGGCCCCGGTAATCTCACGCACTCGCAACAACAACTAAAGAATTTCTTAACACTGGTTTTCTGTGGCCGCGGTATCATTACGTATCCTATCGGTATCTCCGGTATCAAATCGTGCCACCACATCGGCCTATTTGTGCCCCGAAGATGGCTCTCCCACAGGTTTTTTCTTCAACGACACCTTGCCGCGACGTCAGTCAGTACGCCACGCCGCATGCGATATATTTCAGTTTAAATTAGTAAATAAAATTTAAGTAATTTAAATTATGGCGTGATTCTTCATTTCTAACTTGAGACGTACCAAAACAGATACGATCTTTCTTTCTTTTGTGTTGTTACATTTTATTCATTTAAGTATTTATTCATTGAGACTACCTGCAAAAATTTTGCATAAAGCGGACTTAATGCCACAGGCATTTTCTTCCAATCAAACCTTTGGGTGTTGCAAAGCTGTGTGTGGCAGGTGTATATTTGGGACAGGTGAGGATGACATTAAATTAAAGAATGTTACAAAAGGAGAAAATCCCCTACAGATATATAGGTACCAGGTATATAGACATATAGTTTATGCATATAAATATCATAATAAATATCAAAATATAATATGTATAATACATAAATAATAAATCCGTCAACAAGTCTCTATAGAGCGGATATGTGACCATACTTTCGCAGGTTGAATATGAATCGAATGCAATTGTTGAGAAGTCGGTCCAATTTATTGAGCAGATCTGCATTCAAGTCCAGATAACACACATCACCATAGTCGATAAACCATAATCCATAGTCGGGAAAAATTAAACACTGCACAAGCATTGTCTTTGTTTTTATTGGGAGGAAATTTTTAAGGCGCTATATTCCTCGTAAAATAGTCGTAACCTTCTGACTGACAGTAGTTACTTGAGTTTGCCAGCTCAGTCGCATCGAGGTGCAGACCGAGATCCTTGACAAATGTCCAAATTTTCTACTCTTGCATGTGAATATATCTGCAATTTATCTGCATACAAGTGAGTGTAGTGAGAGAGTTCATGGGTTGAGATCGATAAATAAAGAAAAGAGAAGAATAGAGAGAGAGAGAAGAGGAGAAAGAATACCGTCTTGTGGAACACCAGAGTCGAGTTCGACCCACATCGATGAAGATTCATAGGTTCGGACGGACTGCATGCGTCCTCGAAGATAAGACGAACCATTCCAGTGCATCGTCGAAGATTATAAAGTGGGTAAGTATTGGTAGTGGGATATCGAGACTCACAGTATTGAAGCCGTTGGAGAAGTCGCCTTTGTTAGGTCGAATATGAGTCTCTAGCTCATTTATTGGTATTCGCAAATTCTCAATATACATTTTGAGTTTGCATTCTTAGCTTTATTTTTGGAACACAGCACATAATTCTTAAAAAGAAATGAGGCTAAATGAAAGAACGAATACCGATGTTTCAGTCGTTAATAATCATAAAATAATATCATTTGTAATCTGAATCGATTATTCTCACTATCCATTGGTAGACACCCCAACCCTAAATAACAACTGTCAAATACACCTTTTAAAATAATATGTCCTAGGTATGAAGGGTAGATTCAAAGAGAACCATATCTGTGTATGAAATGTGTCTGTATTAACAATAAATTTGCTTAAATAATAATTAGACACAGCATACTAGACTGTGAAAATAGTCAGTGCGTTTTCCAGACAATAAATAAACGTGTTATAACTTTCAGACAATAAAAGTATTATAATATTTTAACTCAGCACACTGCACTACGTCTACAACAGCTATGTTAATAGCATATTTTTTGGTGCGCCAGCGACCTCTATTTTCAGTATACAGCTGGAGACTTTTTCAACGCATATGGGGTATAAGATGATTCTCCTTGCCTCTACACTATAGTAAGAATGAGGTTTTGAATAAGGTGCATGCAGCTAACACCCTCTAATATCCAGAGAAAATTACAAAGTAGTTGTAAGAACTTTGTACCAGAATTATTAGTGTTTCTTATAGCATTCTATGTTATACTATCCATATTTGTTTGTAATATTGCCAATCCTTTAAATCTGTATATAAAGAATAAACTGTTATAATAAATATACAACATTGTACAGTATTGCATTATAACATTATTGAACATAAATATTAAAACAAAATTGTTTTTTCTTATGCTTCAGTATGTATTTTTTTTTACAAAATCCTATTTTAGACCATCAGAGATTTATTAGTAATTTTATCTTATGAAACGGTTGAACCGAAAAAAAAATCTGTGTCACAACACCTTAGATCTTTACCAATATTATGATAGTAAACTTAGGAAAGTAAAGCTTAAACTGTACCTACCTGTGTGTATCATCTCATCAACATTTCTGTGTGAATTCTGCAAAGAGACTTGCTCCTGGCCTATGTAGTCCACATTTATGGCAGTGTGGTCATGGCCAAATCTACGACTCAGCAATTGATCTCTGTCATAGAGCTCCTGCTCCCGTCTTTGCCTCTTAGTTTGACTATTTGCGAGTGATGCCTGGAGATTTTGTTTAAAGATTAGTTAAATATATAATAACTATACATAAGGGAGTAGGACTGTGATAAATTGGATGCATATGTCTGAAGGCCAATTAACTTTTACAATATTTTCAAACTGAATGATTATGTTGTAATTTTGAGCAACAATTTAATATGAAGAATTAGTAAAAACAGTTTACACATCTTAAGTTGGAATGCACATTACCTGGATATGTCGATTATCATACTTCAGTTGGTCAACCCGCATTTTTGCCATGGGCCTCTGGTTTACTGGTGTTTTATATACATAAATATCCAACTTCTCGCAATTTCTGAAATTGATAAGTCGCTAATTAGTAACACGTAAGTCAATGAAGAAGAATTTTAAGGTTTACAGTTTATTATCTTTAAGATAAGTTACTTTCAACCTTATAAATAGTTTGTGTTACTATTAGAAACATTCGAAACTAAAAGGGTAAATGTTTTTAATTAACTGAATATAAGAGCCAAAACTTACGCACTAATTGCATTAATTTTAGATTGAATAGCATTTTCTATGTCTTTGAAATTGGATGGATCTCTCTCCAATTTTTGAAACAGTTCTGTTGTCTCTTGGATGAGCTGATTTGTCTGATGATATAATGTTTCCATTTCTATTCAATTTTGTTGTTTAACACTAAAAAGGTATATTTTAATTAAACCAAATATAAAAATACATTACAAGTACAGAACAGTTGAATTTCTGTCGATCTAGTGATGGACTGTAATTATTTTCATAGCTGTCAACTGTTTAGTACGTTTCAATTAATGTTTTTAGTTTTTAGTAAATCAGTTCATTTATTTCCTACTCCTTTTTTAAGTAACCAAAACATTGGTCATTTTTATTTCGAAAAGAAAAAAGTATCCCATAGCCACTCAATTGTTCAAAATATGACATTATTTTAATTAAACGTAACGTTAAAAGCAATATGTATCAATGTTTTCTGTGAATGCTCCTTAAGAATGTTTACTTACCGTTTTATTGAAAATTCTGTTTCTGTTGTTTATTAAATAACTGGTTTATTTAGAATAGACTATTCACGATATAAATAAATTTTTTAAATGGAAGTAACCAACATTTTTGATAAAAAGACTGATTATAAATATATAAATGAAATTGAAAATTTTATATTAGAAATTAATAATATGTAAAAATATTTCGGGCATCTGTCACACAAGGCTATTTAGTTTCAAACTAAGCAGAGCTTGTACTATGAAAGCTAGACTGACCAAAAGAATACTAATGTACTTTTTTGTAAATACGTATATATTATACATAGAAAACACACAAACTTTGAACAAATAAATATTTGAAGATCATACAATCATTTCAAATATTTTTCTTGCATTTATTTTCTTTTAGAGCTATTACTAAGTAGAAAAATATTTTGTGTTAACAATTCTCTGTATTTTAGTCGAGTCGTTGCAAGTTTAGTATTAGTCTACTTTCCCATATGTGCATCACTATACACAATACTTTATTGTCAATTTTGACGTGGCCGTTTTCTCTCTGTACGTTCGGAATCATAGATAGATATTAATGACGTAAATAGGTTTTTAAATAAATCTCAGTTAATATTTTATAATTTTAAGTTATAATAAATAACTTATTGAAATCAACTTTTATTGATTTTTTGGGTGAAAAATAAGTTTTTTTACGGGAACATTACAAGTTTCTGAACTCAATTTAAAAATCTAAACAAACGTCAAAGTTATTTGTCATACTATCAAGCAATAGGTTCCGTGAACAATATAACACTTTCCCTTTTGTGACAATTTTTTATATATTTGTGGATGTAAAGTGTTATCTAGTGTCTTTTAGTGAGTTGTTAACAATTTAAATACCTTACAACGATGGGTGACGCGTGTCAAGCTTGTCTCACGAGGGTGCCCTATGCCACTCTTATTGCGACAATAATGTGTTGTTTGGGCGTTGGTGTTTTCTGTGGCACTATGTACCGGGGTTCCGCTCTTTCTATATTGATGTTTGATCAAGTATTTCATTTCCGTTTAATGTGGATTGAAGCATTGCAAATGATCTTTATTGTAGGCAGCGCCTGTATGGCGGCTCTTGGATTCATGCTGTTGTGTTTGGGCTGTTTGACAACAGGTGCTACTAGACAAAAAGTATACCGAGCTTGGAGAGCTCGTGTTGGAGGAAGGATATCCTGTGCCGTTTTTATGATCATTACTTACATCTTGACCTTTGTATGGATCATATTACTGGGTTTTCTAGTTATAACGACTTTCTTATTTACGATATTTTGGAAATTATGTTCGAATCCGAGAAACATTGAACTCACAACATGCATAGACTTCACACAATTTGATTTTATGTTCCCATCATCTGTTAGACAAGAAGATATGAAAATTTGCGAAGCCCATAAAGTCAAACTGTTCTGCAAAGATTATGTTGAAAAGGCAGAGTTTATGTTTATATTAGCAATGGTGGCCTGCATACTTGTGATATTGAGTTTGGTACATCATCTGATGTGTTTATCTGCAAATTATGCCCACATTAGGGATCATGAGAAGTTTCAAGAACTGCAGGAGCTGCAGTACCTAACTAACCCTGATATGCATGCCTCTAAAGACCGCTTCTAGTATATGGCCCGCGCACCATTACTGCGCTCATTGGAAGCTACAACTAAGATGTGACAATGTTAAACAATTGACTGTAGAAATTTTTGGTGTTCACTGATGTATTGATTACAAAAAAAAACAAAAGACTGACTTTCAGTGAAATTTTGCAACTAAACCTGGTGTTTCTAAAAGACTCGTGTACACTGCATTTAACATATCTCGTGTTTTTTAATTAGAGAAATTCTGTCCAAACATTCTATCATTCCTTTACCTCTTAGGTGTTATCAGTTAAGTTAATGAAAGATAAACCATCCCCTATGCTAAGTATTACTGTGACTTGTTTCATTGACATGTATTACTAACATACTAATTGTATAAATTTAATGATTATTATGACTTTTGTTATAGATGTTTAAAATTAACATTATTATTTGTAACACCTAGATGGATATTAACTGTCTGTAATTTAAATGTTCACCTGCTGCTTTACTTACTTAATATTCACCAATATTTAAATAATTCAAGTCATAATTGGCACATCTAATGGCTTTTACATTTTCTGCCATATGTACTAAACAAAAGGATCGAGAAAGAATCTGCTTTAAAACAGTTCACTGATCACCAATAATTTTATTGCTTGTATTTGCATATTTTGGCATTAAGTGTGTTGCTGCCACTAGCACAAATCTATTTGTAGAGCAGGCAAAAACTTTATACTTAATTCTTTAGGTAAATTGACTAATGTGTTTGTTGTTTCTCCATTTTACCTAAAAAATTGTTACTTTGCTTGTGATTTAAAAAAAATATGCATTTAGTAATTATAAAGCAACTTAATATTTTATACAATATATTTATAGGCTTATAAATTAATTACCACAATATTTTTGTAATACATCTTTATTGTAAGCACAAAACATAAACATTTGAACATTAAATGTATAAAGCCTAGTGTCACAATAATACAAACAGTATTAACATTACACTGGTGAAAACTGCCTTTTAAAAATTTTGAAAATTAAAATCATCAAAGAATAGTACAATGAATTATTTACTAATATATATCAATGAATGATTGCATGTTAAAATATACATGTAAGGAGCCATAAGTTGTTCATTTAATTAAATCAAGAGAAATAGATGTAAATAACTTTAGTAGACTGAATTTTTTAACACTTACCAATAAATTTGTAAGTTAGGTCCATTAGCTTTAGGCTTACAATTATTTGTGCATACATTTAAAAGCTTGCTAAATTTAATGATTCAATGTCTAAAATGAATCATTCTGTGTAATCAGAAATGAAAATTGTGTAACACCTTGTATCAATTTTATGTTGGACCTGACTGTATGACTACGAATAGACCACCTGTACAAATGAATTAATTATTATTATTATTCCGGATAAAATTTTATTTGATTTATGTCTTTAACTTTAAAATATTTTATTAGGTATATTTTATTGTTTTTTATCAATAAGAGTGACAAAATGAGACAGAAAATCTTTAAACTAAATAGAATTATTGAAATAATAATAAGAGTTATTTTTTTATTCAATAATCTCAAACTCTTAGTTGTATGTGTGAAGAGTCGGAACTATAATTCTGTCTAGCTCACACACATGTGTGTAAAACACTTAGTTGAAAAATATATAAGATTTAACTCATCATGTGCCACTGCACTGTACAGTGCTAAGCACCGGTCAGCACTGTACTGTTTTAATCTAGACAGAATTATTTTTCAATATCACTGTGACAACAAGCACAATTGATATGTAACAGTTTATAATAGTGTCACTATTTAAGTACCTGTAAAGGAAATTTAATGTGTATTTCTGTCCCTTGTATTAAAATTGCATTTATTGATAATAGTTATAATTGGAATATACAAATGATTTTTGTTACACCTATTAATTATCTTAGTTAATATAGTTAGTTAAATATAAATCGCACTTAAGTAAAAACTGTAATTAAGCCAATAGGTTTTTTAATAAATGTCTGTTTATGTATTAAATTGTTTTAAATTTTATTTTACTCTATAAATTACTAGTTTAATTTGCCCATAACACAGGTTGAGTTAGAAATTGTGCCCACTTATGATGGTAAGTGCTTGGGTCAAGTACAATTAGATTAAAAACATTTCCTACATGTTACGTACAAACACGACACTAATTGGTCCCTTATTAGCTAATATGCGTCACCTACGGGGTACATACTTTAGCAATTAATAACTATTTAGCTACTTTTAGAAAAACATGTTTTTATCTAAAATGCGTAACGTGTAGGTATATTATATACCTTATCTATGATTTCGTCGCTTCTCCATAGCAACAAGACCTTCAAAGCCATGTAGATAAAATTTGTCTTGTATAACTCAATCAATGGGTTACTAATTCCTGCGGTAACCACTGGGTAATCTTTTGCCTTTCGACCTACGAAACGGTAGCAGTTACGATTATAGACTTTTATGGATACAAATATAAAACACATTGTAGACAAGGTCTTTCAAAAATCTTAAGATGCCACCAAAATGAATGTATGGAAAAAGTCGAAAACAGAGAATTGACAATTAGAAAAACTTGTACTATACCTAACTGACATGACTGACGACTGACATCAGAAATACCGCATGGCTTTAAGTTAGGTACTTAGTTTTATCCAAGTCGGGCTTCGCGTCGCCAAAGAAAGAAAGCGCCTAATATTGTCTGCCTTAGTTTGTGAATTTTTTGAAGGATGGAATCATTTATTTCTCAAAGATGAATCACTTTACACAAAAAATAAACAAAATTATAAATAGAAGGTACAATTACAAATCGTTCAGAGCTCGTTTACAATACTAAAATATATTGAGGGTAGTTGACAAAATTGATAAATAAAGTTAGGGACTATTTACACTCGTTGCATTACTAATGCAACGAATGTAAATAGTCACTAACTTTTTTGCATTACGGTAATGCAGCATTACTTATTTAAATAAAATATGTTTACTTTTGTAGTCTTTTAAGATGTGACATTTTACATATTTCTTAAATAAGCTTAAAGATTCCGTGTCTTTAATTTTCTTAGGTAATGCTTTTTTACCGTAATTTGTTCTAGACTTTGGTAAAACAAGGTGATGTGCTCGTCTTGTAGTAAAATTTTGTGTTTGCGATTTTTTTACTAATGAGAACTGCATATATTATGTATTTACCAGTTAGAATTTTATGAATTAAAATACATATCCTAAGTTGATAAATTTGTACAAAGTTAAATAATTTTGTATGATCTTCTGTGTCGATTTTAAATAATTAAAATGAAAAATAACTTTGTTTTGGGCAGTTTGTATCTTATTGACATTTGTTTTCGCTGCAGTTCTCCAAACTTCTATGAGATATTATTCTTATTAAAATTTACAATTCGCTTGTTCGGGCAAACATCTAACTATTCCGAGCAATGCTCCTGTAAGACTCGACAATTTGGAACATTTTTTTTGACACGTGGTTCCCAGGTTAATCGGCATCTAATATCAGTCCAAGATATTTCTCATTGTTCACTTTCCTTAGAGTTTATGGTTATGAATATTTTTAGCACAAAAATGATGTAGTTGGACTTATAAGTATTGATTACGGATGAAATATTTTTCTATATGTGCAAGGTCGTCTTGTGCATCCTGTATTATTATTTCTATGAAGTGTCCAATATAAAAAAGACAAATCTCATCGGCGTATAAAGTGATATGTCCTTTCAGTCCTATTTTATGAATATTATTAAAATAGATTAACTTTATTTCTAGTGCATCGACTCAGACATTTCTCCACCACCCAAAGGTTGACTGGGAGAAAATGCCTGTGGCATAAAGTTCGCCATTGTACAAGTTAGTTGTAATTTATGCTTAAAAAAATAAAATAAATAAATAGTAATGGTCCCCAAATTAAACTTTGGGGCACCCCATAACTAATTATATTCGGTGTACTTATTGTATCTAAGACTAGCTGACCCGCGCAACTTCGTCTGCGTATCTCAATAGTAATAAATTTTCTCCGTTTTTGAAACATTCTTCATTGGTGCTCCGCTCCTATTGCTCTTAGTGTGATGATATATAGCCTATAGCCTTCCTCGATAAATGGGCTATCTAACACTGAAAGAATTTTTCAAATCGGACCAGTAGTGCCTGAGATTAGCGCTTTCAAACAAACAAACAAACTCTTCAGCTTTATAATATTAGTATAGATTTGGCTTATGGCGTGGCTTGTTATCTGTTTGGAAGGCATGATTGAAACATTTTGAGTGTATTGCCATTAATGCCGAAAGAAAACAACTTTTCCAATAGTAGGCTATGACTGACGGTATCGAAAGCTTTTTTAAGTCTATAAAAATTCCTAGGCCTATATGTTTTTGATCAATATGTGTCTTAATTTTTTAGTTATCAAGTCTGTACACGCTGAGAGAGTATTTGACTTTAATCTGAATCCGTATTGTCCTTCAAATAATTTTTTACAGCATCAAGGTATTCACTGATCATCTTGTGTATTTTTTTTTCATAAACCTTAGACAGAACAGGTAACACAGATATAGGTCTATAGTTTCCTGGATCTTGTTTATCTCCCGCTTTATACCTTAGCACGTTTCAGTGTATTTGTGAAGTACCCATAACTCAAACATTTTTTAATGCATCTAGTCAATGTAGACTAGATGCATTAAAAATGGGGTGTGAGGGGCGAACCACCATCTTTCGCCCCAAGCCAACCTCACCTGCCCGCGGTGCATCCTGCTGAACGACGAACGAGGCTCTGGCGACCGACCGATGGCGGTATATCCATCCCAATAGGCGTAGCTAAATACAACAGGCCGGTGACGGGCAGCAGCGTTACCGGTGCGAGAAGCTACGCCCTGCGATCGCCAACCCGCCTGCCCAGCGTGGCGATTATGGGCAAACCCCTCCCATGCAGACGCAACAAAGGCCACGGCCCCCAGTTCCCGGCGGCCCCGCTATTCCTGGTCATGGTGGCGACCACGGTAAAGGCGGGGCAGGGGGTGCGAAGAATCTCCGGGCTACGGGAGGCCACCAGAACCGACTGACCCTGGCTACGTACAACGGACGCACGCTACGGCTAGACTCGCATCTGGCGCAACTTGAGGTGGAACTTGGGAAGATTAGGTGGCATATCCTAGGGCTATGTGAAGTCCGAAGAGAGGGGGAGGACACCATAACCCTCGAGTCAGGCCACCTAATGTACTTCCGCGAGGGAGACCAACAATCCCAAGGTGGGGTTGGGTTTCTGGTAAATAAGTCCCTATCTGACAACGTTGTGGAAATTTCCAGTGTGTCGAACAGGGTAGCGTACCTCATTATCAAGCTCACCGAGAGGTATAGCCTCAAGGTTGTGCAAGTGTACGCACCGACCTCGGCACATTCGGACGACGAGGTGGAGGATATGTACGATGACATATCGAGGGCCCTCCACTTCACAACTAAGACCCACTACAACGTTGTTATGGGTGACTTCAACGCTAAAGTGGGAGTACAGAATTGCGGCGAATCGGTAGTAGGATCCCATGGATTTGGAAGCAGGAATCATAGGGGGCAAATGCTGGTCAACTTCCTCGAACGGGAGGGGCTGTTTTTGATGAATTCTTTCTTCAAGAAACAGCCCCAAAGGAAGTGGACGTGGCAAAGCCCTGACGCTATGACTAGAAATGAGATCGATTTCATCATGACGGATAAAAAGCACATATTCAGGGACGTCTCAGTGATCAATAGGTTTAATACCGGTAGTGATCACCGACTTGTCCGGGGCTCTCTGAATATCAACTTTAAGGCGGAACGTGTCTGTTTGATGAAATCCAGGCTTCGACCAACTCGGCTCCAAGCCATGACAGGATCTGAAACGTTCCAGTCAAAACTGGAAAACCGATTCGCTGCCGTGGAAACCACAATCGACCAGAACCTCAAAAATGTGGTTCAGATCCTCAGGGAAGAAGGTATGAGATTTTGTGAAATGCAGCGTAAGGGCAGGAAGTCGAAGCTCTCAGAAAGGACCCTAGGGCTGATGAAGAAACGACGTGAAAACCCACCTGTCACTTTGTCGGCAAAGCGGACTCTAAACCGAGAGATCAGTAAACTCGTACGTCACGACCTCCGGTGCTCCAATACTCTTTCAATTGAAAGAGCGATCGAGCAAAATCGGGGGTCAAAAGTGTTCGTACAATCTCTTGGAAGAAGCCACCTGACAAAGTTGACTACAGAAAGTGGAGAAGTCGTTGCTTCGAAGCCGGCAGTCCTTTTGGAAGTGGAAAGCTTCTATGGCCGGTTATACGCTTCGCATGCATCTCGACCTGATCCCAAAAATGAGGACTCTAGAGCCACATTAACACGTCACAAGTTAGCATTGACGAAATCGAGATGGCTCTTGGACAGCTGAAAAATGGAAAAGCCCCTGGAGAGGATGGCGTTACAACAGAGCTGCTGAAGGCCGGGGGTAAACCCGTACTAAGGGAGCTCCAAAAGCTCTTCAACGCTGTCCTGTTTGAAGGGAGAACTCCAGAAGCGTGGAGTAGGAGTGTGGTCGTCTTGTTCTTCAAAAAGGGTGACAAGACCAGGTTGAAGAACTATCGACCCATATCCCTTCTAAGCCACGTCTACAAGCTGTTTTCGAGAGTCATCACGAACCGTCTTGCGCAAAGACTCGACGAATTCCAACCACCGGAGCAAGCTGGGTTTCGGAGCGGATATGGCACCATAGACCACATCCACACAGTGCGGCAGATTATACAGAAGACCGAAGAATATAATCAGCCCCTGTGTCTAGCATTCGTGGACTATGAGAAAGCCTTTGACTCGATCGAGATCTGGTCTGTTCTAGAGTCCCTGCAGCGTTGCCTAGTAGATTGGCGATACATCCAAGTGATGAGATGTCTCTACGAAGCCGCCACCATGTCCGTCCAAGTACAGAATCAGCAAACAAGGCCCGTACCATTGCATCGAGGAGTGAGACAAGGGGACGTTATTTCCCCGAAACTGTTCACAAATTCAATGGAGGACATGTTCAAGACGCTGCACTGGAAAGGGCGTGGCATCAATATCAATGGCGAATACATCTCTCACTTGCGATTTGCAGATGACATCGTCATCATGGCAGAGACGTTGCAGGACCTACAGCAAATGCTGAATGACTTAGCTGACACTTCTGTACGCATCGGCCTACGGATGAATTTGGATAAAACCAAGGTCATGTACTACCGGAACCGATTGCGGTACACGGTGCCGTTCTCGAAGTTGTTCAAAATTATGTGTACCTCGGGCAGACATTGCAGTTAGGTAGAAACAACTTCGAGGACGAGGTGAACAGAAGAATTCGGTTGGGTTGGGCAGCGTTTGGGAAGCTACGTCGAGTCTTCTCATCGTATATCCCACAGTGCCTTAAGACGAAAGTCTTTAATGAGTGCGTCCTACCCGTCATGACATACGGAGCTGAAACGTGGACACTTACGGTACGGCTGGTCCACAAGTTCAAAGTCGCTCAACGTGCTGTGGAAAGGGCTATGCTCGGCGTTTCTCTAAGGGATCGCATCAGAAATGAGGTGATCCGGCAGAGAACTAAGGTCACCGACATAGCGTACCGGATCAGCAAGCTGAAGTGGCAGTGGGCTGGCCATATTAGCCGCAGAACCGATAACCGTTGGGGAAAACCAGTTCTTCAGTGGAGACCGCGTCTCGGCAAACGTAGTGTAGGACGCCCACAGGCCAGGTGGAGTGACGATTTGCGCAAGATGGCTGGCAGGAGCTGGATGCGAGAAGCCCAAAATCGATCTAAGTGGCGTGCAATAGGAGAGGCCTATGTCCAGCAGTGGACTGCGATAGGCTGATGATGATGATGATGAATGTAGACTGTATGACATTTCTTATACATTTTAGAGATTTTGCACTAATGCCATCTGTCCCTGTACTAGTGTTAGTACTTAAATTAAATATAATTTTATCTACTTCAGCTTCTGTAGCCTGAGACAACTGTATCAGAGGTTTGGCCTTGAATGTTTTGTTTAAAGTAAGTGCGTTTATGTTAATATTGTGATTTTGTATGAGTATCTGATTTGCTAAAACGGAACCTATACTAAAAAAATTATCATTAAAATATTTACATGTATCTTTTTCGCTCATTCAAGCACATTTCGAAGTTTTTAACTTAGAAGGAGCACATTTCTTTTTTTCAATTTATTGTGTGATAGGTTATTGATTTATTTGCCACTTCTTTAAAGGCTTACTGTCACAATTTTGAAATGATTACTGATAATATTCTGCTTTTATGGCTTGAATTAATTCAAAAACTCTATTTCTTGTTGAAGGGCTGTGTCCTCTAGATTTTCTTATATTGTTTATGTAGTTGCTTTCTTTTATGTAAACAGTCGATTATATCTTTATTTATCCAGTCAGATTTTTGTAGGTTGAGCATCTTTTTATTAATAATTAATAACTCATTCTTTTTATTAATAACTTGGTGAAATAATTAATTAGGCTCAATTTTATTCAAAAATAAATAGCTATTATTACTGCTTTTATTCAATAATAAATAGCTATTATAATTAACTATTTATTCAATAATAAATAGTTAACAAGAGAAATAAGACTGCTGAACTGTTTTGTCATTGCAAATTTAAATTAGGTTTTGCGAATATAAGTGATACATACCTACATTTATATGTATGTATCACTTTTGTTAACTTCGAGCACTATTCCTATGGTTTCTGTAAAATCTTTAATAGTTTAGTTGAAAATGTTTAGTTCTTTTTGACTTACATACCTACTTAAATACATTTTAAGGGATGACGTCTTACCGTCATATGTCAAACAACATTCCATGTATAGGTACTTAAATAACTAATTAATAAGATATCATGGAGGTATTTGAAATAAGAAATAAACGTTTTGTTAAAGTCCTTGTTATTGCAAAAGCGGGCAACTTTTGAAATATTCATGCATAACAGTTTTTTAGGTTTTTTAATATGCAAGGAAGAGGTAAGGCTACTTCGATGTTGACCTTTGTAATATTAAATTAAATACATTTTGTTAATATGTAATTTTATATAATAACAAAAAAAATTGCAATAGTGTTTCCTTATTATATAATTGTAATTTTTGAAACCTGTGAAATTCTTTATAATATTCTATTAATAATTAAAGACTCAGTGAGAGGCTCGTGGCTAAGTGGTAACCAATTAGGTTAACAAATTGCAAAATTAAGCAATCAAGACCAGGTCAGTGTATGGATGGGTGACCATTCTTAACACATTGAGACCCCTCCGCGGCTCGGAAAGCTCGTTAAGCCGTCGGTCCCGGTTGCCACACAAACATCTGCGGCAATCGTTACGGGTAGTTGGCGCCCTAAAAAGTCCAACAAC
This sequence comes from Arctia plantaginis, assembly GCA_902825455.1. Lineage (NCBI taxonomy): Eukaryota > Metazoa > Arthropoda > Insecta > Lepidoptera > Erebidae > Arctia > Arctia plantaginis. The sequence goes on from CADEBD010000303.1 coordinate 5,460,640, forward strand.
AGTCTTTCTACAGAACTTTGATATCGATATATTAAAGCCGACCCCGACCTTAAGTAAGATGAAGAAGAAGAAGGAAGAATATTAACAATAAAAGACTATATAACCAAAACTCAACTATTGTAAAGTGATACAATTCTGCTTCACATTGGATCTTTTACCCAACTTTTATTTCAAAGGTATTTAGTCTCTGAAAGAAAGTTAAGTCTTGCAAATCTAAGGTCTTGTTCGGCTTTTAATTATTTTCCTCAATCGATATCACAAGGACAGACGAATTGAACGTGCTTTGCTAACATGAAGCCGCTCGAAATTACCTTGGAAATGTTCGAGGAAAACGTAGTGAATTGTTTCTCGATGGTCCTACGAGAATTTTTAATGTCGCACGGTTACCGTGACCAAAATGGGAAATAGTCGCTTCCTACACGTATGTAAAGCTGTGGTATTACTTATACATCCGGTGACAGTTATACGAACAGTCAAGGACTGTGTAAAAGGACATCACAATAAAACACCTATTTATAATAAAAGCAAAATAAGAAATATATATTATGTCCTATTGGAAATATACATTAAAAAGTATTGTGTTCTATTTACGATGTCAAGGAAGTAACGAAATCTCGTAACCAAAGTGACATTTCGGTTGAATTGTTTGACACAATAGACCCTACAATGCCTTGTAAAAACAATGAACATGTTAATTACTTGTAAGTACCGTAAAATGCCGTTACGTCATCAAGCTCCTAATCCTTACCTAATTGCCACCGCAGCCAGAGTTAAATTTAACCTAGCTCTGAAGAAACATTTAAATTGTAATTACTATTATGTAATATAGATATTATGAAGTAAGTAAGGTAAGTGATACAAATAAGGCCAACCTTATTTAAAACACTGATATCTTGAAAAATATTTAAAAATGGTAATAAATAAAAGTAGGTTAGGTAGTTCGTTTATAAATTTTGAATAGTTAAGAAAAAAATATATAATCACATATAAAATCACTTAAAAAGAGGTAATACTAGAACCTTGCCAAATAAACTTAAATTATATGAATGTTGTTATTAGAGTATTAATTTTATAAAAATTGTGTATTTTTGACCTTTGTATTAAGTTAAATGATATCCTTTCTAAATTATTTTTCTAAATATTTCGCATAAATTGCTAGTCAGACCTAAAGCGACATAATAACAAGAAATAAAGAATTATACAAAAAAAAAACATTTATTTATAGAATAAAAACTTAGCATATTAACATATCTTCTTAAAAATATTAAAAAATAATTTAAAATTCAATAATTTTGATAGGCATATCTATATATCGGCATATATATATATATATATAATAAACAAGGTAACTAAATAAAGCCTTGAAACATAATAACATCAATTAATGCCGAAAATCTCAAACTTCCTTCAGACCAAGTAGCGCTCTTAAAGGGGACATACTAAGGTAACCGATCTGTAAATATACATAATGAAGTTTAAATTCAACAGAGATAAATTCTGTTGAGGCTAGGCCACAAATAGGGCCTATTATATAACAGAGGCCTCTTAATAGAGATAAAACATTTCTAAAGTTTCAAGTACTAATGTACTTGAAACTTTAGAAATGTTTTATAGTGTATTTAATTCACACATTCTAAAATTATAATTTATAGGCATAGGCACTTAAGCATAGTTAGTAATGAGCTATGTTGTGATCTGTATTCATTGACATTATCACATCAACAGCCTTTAACAGTTCACTGCTGGATAAAGGACTCTCCTTAGAAAGGAGGTTTTTCCTACTATACCACGCTGGGTTTGGGCATAGGGTTTGTTAAAAGTTTTTCTTATCTTTGCAGTGTTCTTGTCCTGCGTAAATTGCTCCCTTAGTCGGCTCTTACGACACCCACGGGTTGAATAGATGTGGCAACACTCCGTATTCTTAATACGTCACCACATGGATGTATTCATTGCTTGAAACAAAACTTCTAATACAACATATTAAACTCGATAGGAACCACGAAAAATTTATAATGTGTTACAAAAACACCCGTCTATCACAAACGAGCGGTCGTTTGTCCGGACCCCTTGCGCTCTGAAGCCCAAGTGCCATGTTATTTCACATCAACTCAATCGTAATTAGTCGGCATGTAAATCTCCGCCAATCACAACGATAAACGAGCAAGTTGATGTGAAATAAACTCACTCTAGGGCCTCTGTTTGTCGATGCGTGGAGTTGTCGCTGGTCTGTATGTGTGAAGTATTTTTGATGTAAATATATTTTGAATGACTTTTCGGCACTGCAGGCCTTAATCGAGCTGAGGCCTTATTTACTTCAAGTACCTTATGTAATGTATAGATATTAAAGACTTATAATGGCTTGAAGTGGATCACTGTGTCGCTCAATTCGTCATAGGTCATGGTAACTTTAAGAGCAAACTGTATTCCTTTGAATTAGTCGAGTCAAGATTGTGTCAAATCTCCACACCTAACTCTAACTGTGAGCAGACGGCACATCATATCCTCTGGGCATGTAGTCTTTGGTATAATGAATGTAATATAATCCTAAAACCTACATGTAAGCACATGTGACATCTGGGGCGATATACTATGAGGATCTTGTGTCAACTATGATGAATTTCCGTACGTTTAGGCGATTCTGCCATACATATTATAGAAATATAAAATTTCATGGCCGTGGTGCTTACCTCTTTAATAGGGTGTATACCTATTTTACTTTTTGTCTCTAGCTTTGCTAAGGAGGGAAGTGGATTTATTATATTTCCAACTCCTCCAATTTTCTTCTGAATAATTTCGTTGCGGGTACCAAGACAGTTTAATTTTTTTTCTGAGACTTCCCGAATGTCATAACTTGGCGTGTTTGTGGGTCACTGCTCTTGATCCTGGTGTACAGGAGTTACAGTGGTGGGCGTATAGAAGGGATCAGTCCTATTGATAAAAAAACTCTACTCCTGGCTTCTACATAGTCGCGATGGCTTCCCCAATTAGCAACAGATCCTATGAGATTTTTTACACTATTAACAAAACAAATAGTAGAACAAAAAAGTATATGCTTAGTTAGATATAATATGTGGATATATCCATACTTTCATACTTATATTAAAATGTAAAAGTGAGTTTGTTTGTTACGTTTTTACGCGTAAACCACAACACCTTTTTAGAAAAATATTTCACCAATAGAAAACTACATTATCAACGAGTAACATAGACTACTTTTTACCGCGATAACCAACGCACAGGCAGAGCCGCGAGCAAAAGCTAGTATATTATAAATTTGAAAGTGAATTTCTTTGTTTATTCTGCTTTTACGCCTAAACCACTAAACCGATTTTAGCAATTCGTTCACCAAAGGAAAGCTAGATTATTAGCAAGGAACATAGGTCCCTTTTGGACTCCATAACCACCATACACGTGGGGCGACATAGCGGACAAACGCTAGTAAGAATTAAAAAAAAAAACTTTCGTTCTTTATTTTTAAACACCAGCACTAAGAAAATTACACAAAGAACACCCAGGCTCAGAACAAATATTTTAATTTGTGGATCACACAAAGTGGTGGTGGGGTCGAAGCCACAACACTTTAAATTTATTTTTTTAGGGTTCCGTACCTCAAAAGGTATAAAAGGAACCCTTATAAGATCACTTTCTTGTCCGTCTGTCCGTGTGTCACCACCGATTTTCTCAGGAACGGGTAGACCTAGCAGGTTGAAACTTATACCAAATACTAAGTTCTATTCTCCCTATTAGGTGTATAAAAATCAAGATCCTGAGTCAACACGATAAAAAGATATGGGCAAATTTCGATTTTCGCGAAAACATGTACCTAAGTACCAAAATTTAGCTTAATTTTCAACTTTTTTTATATTTTCAGAATTTTCTCTTGTGCTATAAGACCTTGCTTTTAACCAAAATTGACAATTCTAGGTTCCCGCGAGTTCGACTCATACCTAACCAGTTTTTTTTTAATAAAGTGTTCAGTCTATATTAATTTCGTAGACACTTTGCCGATACTTATTTATATCAAACGTATAACTATACCTACTACTCGTATGAAAAATGACACGAATAACGGATATGCTCTGTAGTTTAAAATCGGTCACTACTTAGAATAAAACAATCATAAGCGCAACAGTAGAACTAAAAACATAAAACATATAAAGAAAAAAAATTGTTTATTAATATTAATTAAGTATATATAATATTCTTAGACATTGGTTAACATCCTTTTAACTTAAACTTTAAACGACAAAAATGAATTAATTGGTTGGTATTACTATTTCTAATTGACGGTTTTTAGACAGCTTATCGTAGCTAGGTACGGTTACCTACTTTTTTGAAATAATGTTTAAATGCAAATCATTAATCGCTGTATATTAATCAAATTCACCTACTTATTATCAAACTCAATCGTTTTATTCTCACATAAGTAACTAATATCAAAATTCATGCCACCACAAAGATTATGGGACAGAACAGTACAAATATTCGCATATTAAAATTAGAAGAATATGATAAAAATGGAATAACGGAATAAGTAACGTCACTGAGCGCTGTGACTGCGAAAAAAAGTAACGCTAATCTTAACAATTATTCAGTAGTTTTATATTACTATATAAGAGTACGTCACTCTTTGTCGCCGAAACGACTGGGTAAATTTTAATGAAATCATCCACACCGGTAAGTATATCTTCCTTACTTAACATAAACATACCTATATTTATACATAAGTTCGAAGAATAATGCGGGTAAAACCAGCGGGAAAATTTTACCCACAATCTGCATTAGTCACGAAAAAATCACGATACCTGATACTTTTGCCACAGTGTAGATGTACAACATGCAATTACTTAAACGCTTAGGTATGTCACATGGAACAATTAAATTATATCTATTTACGTGTCTGCCCCACAAAAAATTGTGATTTAAAAACTACCAAGTAGTTGTTCCTCTGAAGGTATGTCGATCATAAAAGGTACCAAGAATATAAGGGAATTACCTTCGATCAGACAACATTGTTAGAAGGGAACTGCCATTCAAATATTTTAGGACTCAATTATCCAAATGGTTAGTAGATAAGTGATTTTATAAAATAAAATAATTTATGCAAAACAATAATTAAAATAATAATAACGTAATCAAATATTATGTTAAGAAATAAAATGCCAATGAATATACCCAATGCTGAATAATGTAATAGGGAATGTTTTAAATCGTAATAAATACCTATTTTAGTATTTAGTATTTTTCCATACATTTGCATGCCAAAACAAGGCAGAATATGGATCCAAAACCACCAATGTGATAAAACACAAGAAACATTTCCTTTTAATATTTTACATGTAAGTAGTTTAGTGACTAGGTAGAAACAAATGTACATATGAAACACTACTAAGAAACATAATATATTCAAAAAATTACCTACAAGTTAAACACTAATATATTATTATGTGCAACGTAAACAAAGATTAAATAAACGTATTTTAAAATGTTTATATGTATAATTGTAATTTAATTTGTATTCAGCGTGATTCATTAAAAATTCGTTACATTCATAATGTGCACATTTAATACGTGATGCGTATCTTAGAGCGGGTAATAGTGTCATGGTCAGGGGCAATTCTGTTATCTAATTCCTCTAGCAACTACGTCTGAATCATTTAAACAATTTAAGCATGTGAAAGTAGCTCTGCATTTCTAAGGGCCTTGTGTAAGTTTATTTCACATCAACTCGCGCTCGACAACGAGCGCGTTTACCATTGTGATTGGTGGAGATTTCAGTGCGGGCCAATTGCAACGCCGAACGTGTCACCGTGAAGAGCGAGTTGATGTGAAATAAACTCGCACTTGGCCCTCGGTTATGTTTTCACGCCTCAACTACACAAATTATCATCACGATGAAATTATCACGTCAATTACAAGCACACCTACTCGACATGCTCACCAACACATATTTAGGGCACAGAAGATAACCCAATTTCATACACAATAAAATTACTGATCCCGAGTAGGTAATATGCGGTAGTGAGCTATAAACAGGTACGTATTTACTACGTAGTGGTAGTATCTGCATTGTATACTGAATTGTAGCTTTCTCAAAGGCATAAACTAGTACAAAGGTTTTATAATTCACCTTCCGCCTTCTACTTCTGCTTCTCCTAATCCTATACTTAGATGTGACTCACATCTAAGTATAGGCACATGCAGTATTTGTGACTCACACTAGAAACTTATGTAGTATTAGGTATATACGATCTCTGAAGGTGAAGTTAAATATATTTTATGACATCTTAAAGTATAAATATTATCTTTAACAAGAATGGTTTCAGAGCTAAGCGAAAGCACTATCATTTAATCATCATGTTTATCAAGACCAAAATAGCTTCATTGTGCCAACAAATGCCGAATAAATTAGCAATTAGAATTGTCCCCAGTTAAATACCATGGTCTAACACAGATCATGAGCTAACATCTATATAACTCACTTACAGGCTACCTGATTACTAGGTACACTTAGTAATAAAACCGTTTTAATAAAAGCAATCTCAAAATTGAAATATTACACATATTATTGATTAAACGAACTTGTCATATATTACATTAGGTAAACTAAAGCTTTAAAAAATATTTATTTTTCAATGTATTTTAAAATACATGCAAAGCGTGTCCAACGGTGTATGTTGCTGACTGTACATGCATGAGACGATAATCACGTAGCAACTATTATAGTCAGTAAAAACAAGGTCTTTAACAGGTAAAATTGATTTAGATGTTACTGCATCCGTTCGATTGTAGCTACATACAGTCATCTGTTTTAGGTAAATACCTTGACTTCTAATATGTTAATCAAAATAGCAACATAAGGTTACATTAAGCTATTGCTTAATAGGACACCAACTCTGAGTGATATAATGTTTTAGAGATTTATTACTACCGGATGCGCAAACTGAATAACTCGGCCATCAGTCAAGGCTGTCAGTAGAATACATCAAACCAATAGCTAACCGACAGTGCAGTGTTGTGTAATATTTTATTGAACTTGGACTACTAAATCATTGATATTATAAAATTTAGAGGCTAAAAAATCATCTTATCACTACAAGTTACATAATAAAGTCCCTCGTCGCGTCTAGTCTGTCTGTTTTTCTGAAAAGGATAAGCTCCAAAAGTTCCAAATGGATATTCATTATTTATACGATTTACCAATCGATAGAGTGATTCATGGGGCCGGTTTAATTTATTAAAGTTTTCAAGAAATTTGACTTAGAATTGTCAACCGATTTTAGTCGGTTCGAGACCGACATAACCATTGGTCGTTCGGTGAGGGTATCCAAGGGGACCTACGAACGAAAAAACAAGAGGACGGCGAATTATGGACTTATGCAATGAGGCAAAAAATATTGGGTGATAGGTGTAAAAGACCAATAACTTTTTTGTTGTTTTTAAGTTTTTAAGCTATTATTGTTAAAGGTTATTACTTTCAAAACAATGAATGTACCTAATTATTTTTTTATCAAAGATGAATAGCTTAAGCCTGTACCATGGTAACCAGATTGCTGATAAACATACTTACATATTAGATAAACTACACCCAGACACAGAACAAATGATCATACTTATCACATTATTGTTATCTCGATTCTCCTGGGTGGGTATCGAACCCACAACCTCTGGCTTTAGCAGACAGAGTCACTAACCACTAGGCCATCAGGCCCGTCACAAGTCAAAGGGCCGCTTCTTTTCGGTCAGCCAAAAAGGTATAGTATCGCATTTTTCTACCCGACTAAAGCTTTGTAGGTTAAGAAAGAAAAAATAGCTCCAACACTGTGAAAAATCTATCACAAATCAGTTAATAATCTCTCCTGTAAAGTGAAACATTTTTGACTTACGCACTTGTAACACTTGCTAACATTATGTTACTGCAGTTTAAATGCAATTTGTAAGTAACACAAAGTATGATTATAGCTTATAAAGTTTATTATTAGGGTTGGATAGTTTTCCGCGGCCTCAATAACAAAACAAAATGTTACAAAACAGTGTGGAGATAGGTGTAGGAGATACATAGATACTACAGAGCGGATATCCGCTACCTATCTATAAAAATAAGTTGGTTTGTGTACGCTTCAAAAACTTCAAAAGTTTTGCACCAATTGAACTCAAATTTTGACAAGTTATATAAAAAAAATAAGTTAAAAATAAACAAGTACTTTGACTTAACCAACGAAATAACTAAAAATGGTTATTTCGTTGCGTTGTATGCCGTGGAAGTGGGTGTGAGGGGTATACCCGCTAAATCCCTCTATACCCTGCTTAAAGACTTTGGATTGCCGAGAGCTTCAGTAAGCTCTTTTCTAGAACGAATATCCAAAGCGGCATTGCTAGGCTCATATCAAATATGGTCATTCAGAGGGGGTAACACAGCAGACAGTGTAGGCGAGTACTCCCTAAACCTATCCCTGGGTCGCAATTCCCAGACGCTGTCGAAGTCGCATGTGTTGCCATCTACGCGATGAACCCGGCACCTGCACGGTGAAACCATGGAACGCTAAGAAATAGGTCATACATAACAGTTATTTTTTTAATTAACTGAATAAGTTTAGCTAATTTTTTTTACTTAACAAACATAATCTTCAATAATTTACATAAAATATATGCACCTGATATTCATTACTTTATTTATTTGTAAACTTGCCCAGTGACGTAAATCAATCAGAATACAAGAAAGAAATAACTACTGGCCACACATTCGCTTTATCTCTCTCGTACTTTTCGGTCTGTATTGACAGCACAACTGACTAATGAACGCGCAGTCTATTCTCTATGTCCATGTACGTTGACAGCCTCCTGTTCCAAAGACAGTGAGCTGTCCACCACAGTGTTGCCAATCACCCCATCCGAATACGCCCAATTTGATTAGATTTGACGTTCCGCTTCGTTCGTCGACATATTAGGGGTTCAAATATGAAATTGCTGCTTTGTACTGAAAAATTGAAACTCGTTTTTTTCTAAGATGTAATGTAACATATTTATTTAATAAAAATATTTGCCCTCATTATCTATACATTACTGCCATCTAAACAGAAGTTCATTTTTGCCTTTACGATAGAACTCTGGGGATCTAGATTCGACAAACTGTATGAAACCATTTTGTACTGATTCCTAGGAAGATTTTTTTTTATCGCGTAGAAAAATGTCTAAATCACGAAAAAAAAATCGGTTGGAATAAGGTCTTTCGAGTACGGAGGATGACGTATAGTTTCTAACTGCAGCTCCTGTAGAGTTACAACGGTTTCTCGTGCAGTGTTAGGTTTTGCGTCATCATGGAGCAATAATGGTGAAGATCGATTTACGAGTCGTGACTGTTGTGGCGTTTGACTTAAGGTCAGCCATTGCATTTTTCGCTTACGATTATCGTAAACAATCTACTTTTCGTCACATGTCACAATTCGATCCAATATTCCTTCATTTTTATATCGATTGAACAAGGCAACACAAGTTTCAACATGCATTTCTTTCTGCAGATCAGTTAAATCATAAGGCACCCATTTTTCATCTTTTTTGCATTAGATTTGACGCAAATGAGTCAATATTGTAGGTAGGGTAACGTTAGACCATGCCGCTAATTCCGGGGTAGTTTGACTCGGATCGGCTTCTACCATCTCCTTCGTGGTTCGTTCTTCAAGTCGAAGTTTCCATTACGAAAGCGCTTAAACCAAAAACGCATGGTGCGTTCATTAGCAATATCCTCTGCAAACGCAGCATTGGTATTCCAGGCTGTTTCTGCCGCGTTAGTTTCGCGTTGTAACTCGAATTCAAAAACGACTCGGACTTTCGAAGTATCCATCTTTCACGTCTAAGCTAAATAAAAAAAACTATTGAAAGTTAAAAAATCGAATGTTGCACATTTTTTAAAAGAAAATCTCACACCAGGAAGGTTTTATGTCAATTCAAAGTATCTATTACTATACAACGGCAATTTTATACTTTAACCCCTATTTTATATATTTAAAAGCTCTATTGTCTTATAAGTAGTTTTGATAATTAACGCGTTTTGTTCACGTGTATCATTGACCGTGAAAAAGCTATTAAATCTTCAAATAATTTATCATTACATCACTCATTGATCCTTGATCCTTACATTCATGTGTTGCCCTGGGATAGATACCAACCTAACCAAAGAATTAATAAATATTAGAACAACAAAAAATAGCACGTTACGAGTAAGTTCATGACCAACCTCTATTTATATTTAGTCCACTCATTTAATGTTTAGAAGAGTATTCTGATTATAATTCACCAACCATGACAACCAAACCATAACATTCCAGGCATTAAGCACCGCTTCTATCAGCCGCAACATATTTCCTTTCATTCCAGATGAGATTCTTCTCATAACAATCTATATTTTTAATTGATCCATTGTTTCCGATTTTTTTCCATCAGCGTTCAAGGTCACTGAACTATATGATGTTTTTTGTTAAAGGTCACAAGGTTTGTTGAACGCCTTATTTATAATTAATTTGACACTTTCCTTGTCGAAATCTCCTCGTCCACGAAACTCGTTGATACACAAAACGTTTCGTTTGTTACAGCTGATTTCGTAGTTAATTTTTATACTATAGGAGGGCTAACGAGCCATGGAAACCTGCTGCTCAAGAGATACAAATGCGTTGCCGTTCTTTGAGGCCTTGACCTCAGAATCAGGGGAAGAAAGGGTTTGGGCTCAGGTAACCTCACTGATTCGGCTGATGACAATAAAAGAATTGCTTAAAACCGGTTTACTGTGAGGTCTTTACTCCGGTTGAGCAAATTGTGTCGAAGTATGGCTCTTCCACGCTTTACTTGTACGTGTAGTTACCTGTTTTGACACCGGACACACAGTATATGTATGTATATCACTATATGCCACAGGATGAAATCATTGTAGTGTAATTACTGTTATCAGTCTTTTCCCTCTTTTCTTATTTTTAAACTTAATATATAATCAACTACTCTCCGCCTCCCGCTTGTACATAGATTTATTATTTATTTATTAAGACACACACATTACAATTATTCGCACAGAACCTTTGTTCTGTGCCAATAATTGTAAACAAATAATTCACAAATAACATGAGCGGCTGATACTTAAAATAGGTAATCCTGAGTAATAAGTACCAGCAATCCTTCAGAGGCACAGTTATATAATGTTTATAACTCAGTAGTTACAACCAATAATTGTACTCTTAAATAAAAGATAAATTAAATTACAGAGCAATATTATCACGTAAGGTAAATGTGTGCGTTTCGATGGTTCCGCCACGATATCGAAACAGAAAAAAAACTTCCCCGAAAATTTGTCGAAATTAGTTAAAATTAAAAGGAACGAACCAAAAAATTGCCTTATATCTCACTATCTATAAGTGCTAGGATTTTGGCGAGAACATTAATTTATTCTACATATTAACCTCATTAGAATGACATGTCGGTTTACCCTCAGAACTGTTTCCGACGCGTGCAATCTCAAAAAAAAAGTTTTCTCATACAACCCGACTCGTGAATCGATCTTCACCATTATTGCTCCACTGCACTGCACGGGAAGCCGTTGTAACTCAACAGTAGTTGCAGTTAGAAACCATATCATCCTCCATAATCGCCAGACCTTGTTCCAATAGACTACCATTCTTTCGTGATTTGGACAATTTTTCACGTGATAAACAAAATTTTCCCAGGGGTCAGTACAAAACCCCAGAGTTCTATCATAAAGGCATAAATTAACTTCCGTTTAGATGACAGCAATGTTTAGATAATGAGGGTAAATATTTTGATTAAATAAATATGTTAAGTACATCTTAGAAAAAAAAAGAGTTTCAATTTTTCAGTACAAATCGGCAATTTCACACTTTAACCCCTAATGATTTGGATATTCTGTCAAGTAGGGTGAATTTCCGAGCGTTTAGGCCATTCTGCAATACATATTATAGAAATCATAGAACCCATTATATTGTGTGGCCGTTGTGCTTCCCTGTATAAAAGGGTGTAAGCCTATTTTACTTCATTTTGTCTCCCGCTTTGTTAAGGAGGGAAGATGATTTACTGTATTTCCAACTCCTTCAATTTTCTTCTAGTTAATTTCGTGGGTCACTGCAGTTGATCCTGGTGTACAGGAGTTACAGGCGTGTGGAATTAGTCCCATTTAACCCCTAATAAAAAAAAACCTAAAACAGTGTGTGCGAGTGTGTGTGCGTGTGTGTGTATGAGTCTGGGCGTGTGATTGAGTCGTGTGTGACTAAGTTTCTACAACATTGGATAAAGAAGTTTCTCCGAATCTTCATACTATAATTTTTGGAGCCCTTCAGTTACTATTATTGTGAATTCATATTCATTTGTAATAATTATATTTAATTCCTTATTTATTTGGCTATAAACAAAGCGTTCAAGGAAACAGAAAAATCGCCGACTTAATGACGTTCTGTAAGTGTTTGTCTGTGGGAGTTTATACCTACGGATAGCCATATGTTCGGTGGATGACTTAGATATGTCTGAACTTTTAAGATGCAAATTTTGCCTCAACATTGTCTGCAATATAAAGAGTTGTCTCACTGTCAAGACTCCACAGAGTTCGTAAATATGTTTTGTGTAACTTGCATCAGATAACCCTAAGTAACCCTTATCAAAGATTGACAGAGAGTATCGTAAACTATTCATATATCTTTGGCTCAGCTACATGCCTTAGATATTTAAAAATATAAATTAGCTTACGGATTCGTTCAGCCAAAAGATCAATCTGTGGAACAAAACTCAATCTCTCATACAGAGTATTTTATTTTGGTAGTGTTCTCCAAAGTAGGACAGTTGCAATCAAGAGCATTTGCTACATGTATGTGAGCAGTGATTACAAATCTATCTAAGGCCATTGTTTATCGTCTTATGCCAAAAGTTTATAAACTTAGATTTATCCTATAGATAGATGACTTGCAAATTTAGTTTAGGGAGTCCTAATGAACTGTCTCAACAGTATTAATCGGGTTCAAGTCCCGTGTAAGTTTGTGAGTTTGTGTAGGTACTACATTGTACGGATTTAAGGTTAATTCTGTTAAGACTCAAGTTCAACTACTATCCGTAACTTCAAACTCATATTTAGAGTAGATTGGACAGTTCTTCCTCAAGCTTCCTTTGAAAGATCCTATAGAAGAACAGACAGGAAACTCCAAGGACAAACTTATCTACATATTTTTACTAGTTTTTGGCTACTTTGCATATAAATGCAAATGAAATGTGATGTAACATTGTTCTAAATATAAACAATCGCGTAAAATACTGAATACAAGTATCAGCTCCGGGCCAGTTCACGAGCATGCATAGCACTCTGTTCATAGGCATGAGGCACGCGTTAGGTTTTCTTCAAGGAATATTGTAAAACATGATTCTGTAAAAATAACCAATCTTTATTTCCCCATACACCTCTCACTTAGAACAGTTTCATTTACGATTTCTAATATCACTTTGTCTCATATTACGTCACATTTTAATCAAAATTGACATCCTTTTTCCCCTTTATTTAACACTAAATTATTAACAGTATACCAATCACATACTTGATTAATAGCATTATTTACATCGTTAAAGCTATTTCCGTGTCCGTCAACTTTAAAAATTAATGTTGTGTCATCAGCCAACAATATAAATAAGTCGTTTTTGGATTGATATGTGCTAAACGTCCTCCAAAATTCTCAGTTTTGATGACGACTTTACATAGATCCACTACTCTCTTGTAGAAATATACTGTTTACTTTTAAAATGTAATACATACAGTTCAGTAGAAGTATTAACCGTATACCTTTGACTCATTAAATACACATTACACAAGGTTTTTAGTAAAATGTGAATACAAACTTGACCTTTTACCGTAAACTTGGTTAATTTATGATAGTTTAGAAAAGCGTCTGACATGTCAGTCAATTTTTCTATTTTGATCCTTACTATTATAACTTTAAGTCCTTTTTAAATAAAAATGTTACTGATATGTATCTTAAACTATTTATTATTGGTTTTATTTATTAATTTACACTCAGTAGAGTGATAATCTGGTTTAGCTGTGCACGTCAAAGCCGAAGGTGTTTTCCCCTGCATAAAATTACTCAGATTGATGACGTTGCTACCACAGCTACTTGGACTCTTGTGTACTATTTGTCAAGTTAAAATGTTTATATGGAAATTTATGCGTATACCCACGCTACGATTCGAATTGAATGACAGACAGTCGTGAGTATATGATGTGTGTGAAGAGACGTTATTTGTTTATTTGAGTGAACGCTGGTGACCAGGTGACCACGGGACTGACAAGTGTGTAATATGTTTCGCAGTGTCCTTGTTAAGATGCAATGGACCCTAAGATTGAACTACTTTAAATGACTGAACAAATATTGTCAAACAATCATTTGTAATTATTCGATACAATCGAGTATTCGATACATCGCAGTGACATCGAGGTATGTAAGTCTCAAACTCACTATTTTGATTACATTTTAATGAATTTACGTTAACTAATGATGCTGGTTTGATATAGTGTCTGTAATTAGCTTGTATAGCCAGTTGCAGTGTTAATTGATAAAGCCATCTTCTTCCGTTTTACGTTCAGTTCCATATTTGATAACATTTAGTAACATTGCGTCAATATTTAAAATAGGTATTTATTGTTCATCTTGACAGTGCTCGCGCGTAATTTGAAAGTGATATCATAATATTAGAACTAAATTATACTAAGGTCATTCTTACATACCTAGATCTACTAGAAATGTGATTTTTATGTTATTGATTATCAACACTCGTGATTTACATGAAATACAAGGTGCATTCATTACGGATATTGAACTAAGTAATGGTAGAATTTTTAATTAATCATCAACATAAACTGTTTTCGTAAACAATAACGCTTTTTTTAAATGAGTTGATTAAAAATCACGATGTCCTTGAAGAGGTTCTCATTTCGATCAAAAAGTAGATTAGAGAGTATTCAGAAAACAGGATCTACGACCTTTACGATTAGAAATCAGACTAATGAAATATTAAACGACTCAATGACAGAGCCATCTGTAGAGACCGAGCAGTATTTTTCTCCTATCGTTAGCTCGAATTTAAGTCATAATATCAGAGAAACAAATGAATCACTAGGAGTGCAAACTGATTCTGAGCATATTGGACGCAAACCGTAAGTACCTAAATCTTAGATTTACATACATATCTTATAACAGATATGTGTGGATTTCAAACCTGTTATTTGTTTTAAATATTTGTATATTATGAATACTTACTTTAAAATAATATTGCTTTATACGCTTAATAAAAATAACATAAAAAACCTTACAAGTAACTAACAAGAACAAACAAACAATTGATAGTTGTCTGGTTTTCTACATCTTAACGTGTATCAATCTGTCTTTTCTAGGCGTTATATCTATTTGCTGATCTGTAACTTCTGGATAATATTAATAGTTATCCTTGCCATCACTAGTGAAAAACGATTAGGTACGAACGACAATAATAAATGCTTAATGACGAAATAAGGAAAAATACCTTCAATACTAATAAGCTTTTCTTGTTAAAGCTTGCTTTGCTTATATTGTCATTGTGTCTGTAGTACTAAAGTAAGGTTTTTAAATAAATGACAAGTGGCATAAGTTGCACAATTTAAAAAGGCCTTATTTCTGAAGGCTAATTCTCATAATAAAATAAAGACAGACAGACAGACTACATTGTTTTCTTCAAATTATAAATAAATATACTCATTTTATTATTATACTTATTTATACACACACGTGTAGTATATATACCATACCGCACTCCACCATACTTATACCGCCTCTTGCTTCCATCCTTAACTCGCAAGAGTTGTTTTACTACTTTCTGTGCTCAATAACAAAATATCTAACACGAAACTAAGTTAAAAAGGGTTATGTTTTGAGTAAGTAAGTACTATAGTATAAGTAGGTATAGCACTAAGGAAAATCTTTTATTTTTATGATTCCGACGTAATCTCACACAACTGGGAATTAAATGTTGATTCCACTATCCAACAATTTATAACGTGATCACGACCAGTAACAATGCATTAGTATTATTAATATTCATAGACTTCTTCCCTAAATAGTCAATAATGTATCAATAATACTTCCGGTATGTTATCTATGCCAAGGCGTTCTTATAGAGGTCATTTCAATTATAGTTAAGCCCAAAAGATCATAATTACTCACTTCGGCATTCGACGTTTAGATGAAAACCAGAATTACATTTGTGAACGTTTTTTTCCTTTACGAAATATCGTTTTCAGCAACGCATGTATTCAAATTATAATAGGTACATTTTAATCACAAAAAAACCATTTGTGTCAAAAAACTAAAAAGATTAAGTAATTTCGTTTGAAAATTATTGTTAGAGGAGGATTTCGAAAACAAAAAACGCTCACCTCTTTAATTAATAACTAAGTAAGCTTCGGTGTGCTGCGTTATATTGTAAAATCATTTTAAAGATAAATTAACTCATGTATTTCATTATTAATGCTACATATTAGTATTTAAATCTTGGTATTATTATGTATATTTTAATATCGTAAACCAAATTTGATTTCAAGAAAAAATATTTTACGAGTAATACCACGGTACAATTATAATACAGTACTCCAACTTCATACAAACGGACGAAACGCGAGCTATACCTACGCGCCTCGATCTCGGGGTGCGCTCGGGGCGCAGACAGTCACGGCTGTGCCGGAGTGTCGAACGGACGGTGTGTTGTTTTTTTAACAATAACCGCGCGATTTTTCTCTAAAAATCAGTTAATATGACGAGTAAGAAATATTGTGCTGTTTTTGGTTGTATGAATTCGTCAATAACGCATCCAGACATAAGTTTTTTTCAATTACCTGCAAACTCTGAAAGGTAAGACTATAAAATAATTTTACTTACTACACACATTATGTACCTACCTAAGGTACATAATGTGTGTCTTTTTAATGGCTAAGTATTTCCTTTTATCTCACGAAAAAAAAGGTGTTTAGATTAATAAATAAAGCGAATAGAGTAACGGAAAGTTATTGAGACGAGTGAAATAGGTAGTTATATGCGGTTCTGAATGAATCATGATACGGTAGGTACCTACCTACTTACGCTTGTGTTAAAACTTCGGTGCATGTGTGTTTGTTACTTTGCATAATTGAAAGTAAAGACGTGGTATTTTATTATTAATAAGATTTGTTTATTATCTGTGTGTATGAATAATACTAGAAAAAAAAAATTTACCGTCTGTGTGTCATTAGATAGTTTTCGAAATTTTCACAAAGTGTTTCTGCTGCTACTATAACAACATATACCACTAAAAACTGGTTTTATTTTCTCGGTATTAACAACAACAGCTAGACTCATATATAATATTTAGATGTTTGAGGGTTGTCATTTTAAAACATTCGTAGTCAGCTGTTCAGCTTTTTAATAATTAATTAATTGGTGACCAAAGAATTTTTGTTTTGAGTTGTTGCGAGTTGTAGGTAGGTACCTAATTTATAGAGACGTTAATAAGCTGAGATAAAAAGTTACTTACTCGTCAGCTGTTTCTTGCATTCTAGTTGAGTAGGTAGGTGTTGGAGTTTCTAAGGATTGGAATTTTGTAACGCGTAAGGAGAAAGCACATTTTTTTTATTCTATAGAAGGATTTTTAAGCTATTGCATGGCTTTTATGGCGGGCTCTGAGCGCGGCGCGGCGCGGTGACCGAATCAAGAAATTCTCAAAACCTAACGAAAAATATCTGACACCACGCAGATTTTTTTCTTAAAAAAAAATGTTATGCAATAGCGTTACCGCGGCAGTCTCCGAGAGTGCCACATGTATTTTTTTTGAGACGTCTTCAATGGTTGCAACTGATCCCGCGAGATGATTTGGAAAACAAACTTAACTTTAGTTCCTACCAAGTTTGTGAAAAACATTTTAATTTGGAGGATGTATTACATTCATCAAATAGAAAACTTTTAAAAAAGAATGCCCTACCATTGTTGATGCTGCCAAGCTTAGCTAGTACTGATCCAGGAGTCTCTCTAAAAGAAGATAAACAAACCCAAACTGCTCCGTTGGTAGGAAATGAAAATAGTACACAGACTGAAAATGTAACAAATGAAATCTTTGCTCAAACCTCAAAGAGTCTCTATAGCAACACTCCAAGAAAAAGAAAATTGAAACTTGAACTCCTCCAATGCAGAAAGAAAATAAAATAATTAAATCTACCAATCAAAAAACAACACGCATTTTTATTGAACACTTCCTATTCAATATACAAAGTATTTCATTTATTTATATAAAAAGGATATTTACAATCACAAATCTAAATAGAAACAGAAAGTAGGCAAATATAATTCGTCGACCGAATGGCGTAGTGGTTTGTGTAACGGACTGCTATTCCAAAGGTCGCGGGTTCGATTCCCGCTCAAGTCAAACATTTGTGTGCATGAACATTTAATGTTTGATTTGGTCTGGGTGTTTCTATGTATAATAAGTATGTATTTACAAAAAAAAAAGAAGTATATATGTATTTATATCAGTTACCTAGTACCCATAGTACAAGCTCTGCTTAGTTTGGGACTAGATGGCGTTGTGTGAATGTGGTACAATATTATATTATTATATATTATATTATATTATAATTAAAATTCTGGAGACGGGCAGCCCTAACGCATGTTTACGTACCACGCGGCTGTAGGCATTTATTTCTATCATGCGGCCGAGTTACACTACTGTTTTATAATTGTACCGTGGTAATACTGTCCACGAACTATCAAAGGGTATTCTGGTAGAGTAATATTAAACTAACATTTTTAAGTCGCTTTTTTCACTTTTTCACGCTTCATTCACACATAAAACGTCAAAGAGCTAAACGCCATTAAAAGAAGCCACCGCCCCAATTAGGTATGTATCGTAAACCTGATAATGGCTTATCGACCAAATAGGATTAAAAATTGTATCCTTGCATTACCAAATCTAAGAAAAAACTATGTCCATACAATTCATGGAATTTTTTTCTATGTCATAAGAAATACACTTAAAGACGTAAAATTTTAGGACACCTAGTTTTACCATGTTACGGAACTGTTTAGAACCAATTAAAAAAAAAAATTGAACGTACAAAGATATTCAATGAATTGTTTGGACATCGTTTTTTCCTAGATTTCTAAGAAAAAAAACTATGTCCAAACAATTCATTGAAAATCTTTCTATTTCATAAGAAACACACTTAAAGACGTTAAATTTTAGGACACCTAGTTTTACCATGTTACGGAACTATTTAGAAAAAATTAATCAAAAAATCCTGAACAATTTTGTTTAACTTGCTCTGTTTATAATTTTTTCGGTAAATTTGGCACTTACTGGTATATTGTGTCTACGCACTTGTATCTGACTGCACGGATGGTGTAGTGGTTTAAGTGGTCACCTCGGCACGTCCTACTGCGCTGACTGTCGTGGGTTCAATCCTCACATGGGACACTCACACTGTAGATCAACAAATGGTTGTTCTGAATGTGGGTGCACTTTGCGTCCGTGTCATGTATGTTTGTAAAGCCTTCTGCGACACAAGATATATTCTTAGGGCGGGAGTTGTCTTTAAAACAAAAAAAAACTCTCTTGAGTTGCATGTGTCCTTGGGCCATGGATGTTAGACGTACTAATGTCTTGGTGTACGTACCATTTTTCAGAGTCTTGTACCATGTATCAACTAAATATTGTGTTGGTACGCAATAATACCAACTTTCTACATTGATCATACATTTTTTTTCTTGTATCTAATAATATATAAGTTCTTGCTGTACGTCGGAGTTACAACATTGATAGTTGTAAAAAAATATTGTTCATTATGATATTTATTTTTGACCCACTAAGTAACTTACTTCAGGTTCATTTTATCAATCGAGCGAATTATCCGTGGAGAACAGGTATGATATTGTTAGAAAATAATATAAAAATTCGGTCAATGTAACTCACTGTTCATTTTTTTTTAAACTATGGATAGACATTTATAAGATCTAATAATAAAAACGTCAACGAATAATAAGAATAATTATTATTAGTTATAATATTATTTAGTTATATTATTTATGTTTCCTAGTTATAATATTATTTAGTTATATTATTTATGTTATTATTATTGTTTTTTATTATTGTTAATTTTATCAGATATTAATGTTATTTTTCATAAAATCCAGATTTTCTTCGACTTCTTAACAACAGCTGTTCCCGGATCCCTCCTGTTACAGGCGCAGAGTGGCACACCGTGTGGTTTTAGTCGGTCCGAGTCCGACACACCACCCCGCCGCAAACCCCGGAGGGGTGACGGTCCGAGGGGATTTCCACACGTTAAAAAAAAAAAAAAAAAAAAAAAAGGGTTGTCTTGCGTACTTTGCTCCCTTGGTCGGCATTTACGACAGCCACGGGGTAAATAGGGGTAGTCAAACTACGTATGCTTAATCAGTCATCACAGGGATCAGAAAAACCTGTTATTTATTCTGTACTAGTGTATTTTTACTGTCAAATAATTCTGTGTTATGTATTTAAATTAATATCAGAGGCAAAACCTGTTTGCGGTTAAAAACCGAGACAAACAATACACGTAACTTACATAATGTTTTGTAATATGAAAACTACATTAAGTAATTACAGTATACAATTAACACAAATCACAATTAGTCACATAGTCATTAAAAATAACTAAATCCAGTCGCCAAAAAGATAATTTACGTCAAATTCATTAGTCTATTTATATAAAATTAGTTAGTCTCACTGGCTGACTGGTTCATCAATGCTTTGGCAGATGGTATTTTTAAAACCTCCTTTCTTAGGAGAGGCTTATGTCCAGCAGTGGACTATTAAAGGCTGTTGATGATGATGATGATGATTTTTTAGGTTGTAACTACTAAACAAAGGTTGTAAAATAACTAGCTGTACCCTGCTACGCTTTGCTGTGGCATTTTGTGGTTGCTTTGATGAGAAATGAGCAACAAAGCTGACGAAAAAAATAGATGAAACCAAGGAGCAAATACAAAGGATGAAATCAATCTTTGAAGCGGGTTATTTATCGTTTTAAAATTTGAGCTCAATAGAAGCAGAACCTGTAAAATCTGAAAAAGGCTCAATGTGATGAATTGGTTACCTTAGTTAATCTCTAGACGTAAAGCCTGAAAGGTTTCTGAAAACTCTCTTCTGAAATCTCTAATGGATTGCATTTTTCTTGAATATGTTCTATGCATATTTTTTCTTGACAGTTTCTAAAAGTAATACATAACTTTTAACGTTTTAATAATCCAGATAAGACTGACATGATAATATAAGTTTTCAAACAACAGAATTAGCACCAGTGTGAACAAACTAGTCACTACAATAAAGCAAACTTTACAGCATAATTCGATAATTTAAGTTTATTTAAGTACTTGAGATTTTGAAAGTAAAAGTCATTAACTATATTTCAACAAAGTTAATATTTATAAGGACAAATATTAGAATAGACTCTGAACCAGTTTGAAGCTGTTAAAAACAAGTAATCTTCAAAAGCGTTAAAAAATTTTTTTGTTAATTATTATGCAAAAGTGTTCTCCGGCATAAAAAAACTCTCGAACTTTAATTAGTAATGGGCAAAAAATATTCTAGGCCGATTCGTTTAAAATAACAAAAGATTCTGTTTAAAGGGAAGTTTCTATCAATTTAAAAAGTACAAAGTTAAGTTTATAAAATTATAATGCATTAGAACTAGCTATTGCCTACGGCTCCGCCAACGTGTCTATCGGATATCGCGGTAAAAAGTATGCCCTTTCTCAAGCTATAAGTAAAACCTTTCTAATGAATCAAACTATCTCCATACCAAATTTCATCTAAATCGGTTTATCGGTTTAAGCGTGAAGAAGTAACAGACAGACACACTTTAGCATTTATAATATTAATATATATTATATGTAATATTATACTAGTATGGATTGAACATTAACATGGCAAAGGTTTCAACAAATTACAAATAGTGACAAACTAGTTTGTATCGTCTTTTAACTAAGTCAGTCTTCAGCATCTAAGCTTAAACTTGAATTTTAATCAGTTTAAAGTTGCTTATTGGGTTGTTAAGTTGCTAGTAAATAGTGACGTTTGTGAGTATATTAAAAGAAGTCCAAAAATATGATTAATATATGAATGCGATTTTCGTAGCTTAGTAGCCTCTTGTAATTGCGACACGAAGCCAGACATTAATAAATAAGAGATACTGGGATAAAATATTGACGAAAGTCCAAATAACAAGACAAGTATGTGTCAGAAAAACACTTAACAATTTTATTCTAAGGTTATTCGAGACATTGATAAATTGCCATTGTAAATAAGCTTTAAAATTGTAACATTATTTTGAAGCTTGTACGACGAGTACATGGAATAAAACCTATGAACAAATATTTATGTTTCTATTGATAAGGTAAAAATTGTTTAAACGCAAAGTTTTAGTAAGTTTCAGTCATTACTTCAGTTACGCACTGCTTCAGTGAACACGTCTCTGACGGCCATAGAACGACGATCTAACTCTATAATGGCCGCAATGGCCAATGAATACAGCACAAAAACTACTACCAAGGGCGGCATTAAAAACTAGTTACGTGCTTTAAAAGAATGTTTAGTCTTCCTTTTAATCTCGCAAGCGATCGTTCGCTCCGCCAGACTTCCTGATGTCAAATAAATGGTGGCAGACGACTTTGAACCGATTCTTTGAGTCGACTCAAATAGTGTAAGTTGTGTCTTAACGAGTTTGAATTCCGTGTGTGTTTCAAATTATTCTGTTGCCAGACCTACTTGTGTATAATATTATATATCGTTAAATACTTTTTTAATCTCGAGTCTGGGAAAAGTAAAATTTGTTGTTGTTTTGTGATTATTAAACACGTTGTGTGTGGATTTTCAGGATTAAGTTCAATGGGTATGTAGATATCTTAAATATCCAATTCATGCTTATTTTGATATTCCATTTCCATAAATAAAACATGATGAGAAACATGAATAAGAAGGAGAAAATGTCTATTAACACTTAGAATAGTTTTGAAAAAAAGACTTACATACCAATCCAAAAAAGTTAGACAACCAACGAAGAAAACAAAATAGGTCATATTGTTTTGCAATTGTACACAGCTCTGGAGATTCTTGCGTAAAATTTGCGATTATTTTCAGAAAATTGATCTGAATATTTTTTTCACTTGGTTGAAAGTATTGAGAAGTAGAAGTAGGAACTCTTATGGTGAGAGTCCAAGTACATCTTTAGATCCTACTTCCTTTAAGAAAGGGAAACCGAGAACCTCCTTGCCGCACTAAATTTGCTTAGAGCAAGAGAGAAGAACGATGTACAAATACAGCAATTCTAATTATTTTAATACTTACTCTCTATAAATGTGTATGTATATATTATTAACTATTTGCAAAAAAAACATTGGTCTTAATAATGCAATAGTTAGTGTTTCTAGTGTATATATTACATTAGTTTTATGTCCGTTAATTGAATGTTTACTTATTGAATTGAACTTTTACTACTCATTTGTCTTTTTAAATTAAAACATGGTAGCTAATTACTTTTAATAAACATGAAGAAAACAAATTTGCCATAAGAAAAAACCTAATGACTTACATTTCTCAAAAATATTAATTTTGCGTCTGTCATATCTGACCCCCGAAAAAGTCTAATGATGTCTGAATATTTTTTGTTTATACTTGGAGGCTTTTACGCGTAATAAAACCTGTACGAAAATAAGACGTCAGAGTGAGAATGTGACCTATGATACTAGTTATAAACACTGATCTCATCAAAAACATCACATTTAAAAACCCTAGCCTCACAAGTTGCAACCCATTTCGTCTACAGCAGAAAGGTAAGAGATCTAATTATTAAAAACTGTCATTGTTTTAGAGTGACCTTCTCAGTATGAGACACCTTTTGAAGTAAAAACTTCTTATGGGAGGGTACACCGCTAATTGAAATTTTTAGGTTTTTTTCTGGTTTTATTCTCTAAATACCAATATTGTATCGAAGTTTATCTGTCTGACAGAAGTAGATTTTAATTCAGTCAGTCAGAGTCAGTGATAATCGTAAAGACCTATAATTTGCAATAGTTCTTAAACAGCTGTTTGAAATAGAATGTAATTTAGGAACACAACTACCTAAATTAATTAGAAAGTATTTTTTATTGTTGCTAAATTTTAGGATTCAAACTTTTCTATAATAAAATCCTATAGGGTCAAAAATGTCTTGATAACGATAACGATTCGAGAAAGGATGGTACGGTTGCACCCTTTTTTGCTACACTTTTTAGAGGCAACTGGAGTGCCCGTTGACACAAAAATTTCAGTTCAATTAACCTAGCTGCAATTATAATTTTCCTTTCGAATAATACTGTATCATAACAAAAGCTTGCAAATGCCTTAATATTTTTTGTATACCTATCACTTCTTTGGTCATCAGTGCGATTAATTTATTACTTGAAGATAAGCCTCAATTTTTTAAGGTGTCATGATTACTTAGAATGTAATTTATTAAACCACGAATCTTCTTTAAAACAAACAAAACTATCAAGGAATCAAAAATATTGTATAAGTATTAATAAAACAAACACAATTCGACAACGCACTATAAAATTTATCAACTGGAGAGTCAAAAGGAATTTTCCATTGGGCTTGAAATTAGTAATGCTCAGTAACAAGGAAGCCTAAATTAACCCTTAATTTAGGCTGCATTATTACTGAGCAAAAAATAAGTGATGTGATGAAAAAGCGACGACTTTAAAGGTCAGAATATAATTAAAAGTACCTATTATTAAAACACGCAGATCATTGTTAAGTGAAGGGGTTAATGGCCTATTGACTGCACGGATGGCACAGTTGTGTAAGCGATCGCCACGTCGCTTCCTACCGCGCTAAGTGTTGTGGGTTCCATCATGGGACACAGCTTTGATTGTTGTTCTGAGTCTGGGTGTTCTTTGTGCCACGTTTCATGTATGTGTGTAAAGTCCCCACACACTAGGAAACTTACCGTGCGGGAGTTGTCTTAAAAAAAAGTTTACATCGAATGTAAGAATGAAACCGCAACTTTTTTAAATGTCTTTAAAAAAAGAGATTGAGAACTATTTGGGCAAATTACTTATTTTTTTCCTCTGCATGACATTTTTGACAAATGTTCTAAGACTAAACACAGGACATCCTTGCAATCAACAGTTAGAAGCGTAATCATAAAAGTTCAGACAGCAAATATTGACATAACAATAGATAATTAATTCATAAAACTTCATAATTCTGAATGAGTATAAACTTAAGAAAAAATATTTTTTAAATAGGCGTGTATGTTGATTCTATTGGAACTAAAAATATTAAGTCATATTTTCTTACAGCACGCTTTCTCAAAGCTTTCTCAAATAAGTACAATATCTATTCAGGTAACGTTTTAGGATGTTGTGAGTGTTGTAATCTCCTAAATAATAAACTCTATATTTTACACAAAGATTTAAGCTTCATATGCCTAAACAATAGTCTATACATCATTTCTCGTAATACTTTGCGTGAAAATTCAAAAACTCCTTCTGAGTGAAATGTCGACATTGAAACAATCGAGTCAGGCTAACTCAAACAAGAATTTTATATCAGAGTTAAAAAAGTACTCTTTAAGCAGAGTGCATCGTCATGCGCCGCGAGTAAAGCACGCATAGTGCGGTCAGCACAATAATAAAGGGTTAACTAATACATTTTATATTACATTAATTAATTTCATACTGTTTTATTTTATTTGATATGATATTGATATATTAACCTTACTCGTGGTCTCGAAATTTATAAGTGCAAGAAGTTTGTCTGTTTTTTCTTTTAGACTATCTATCTATCTATAATGTACAATTTTTAAAAGTTCAGTGACATCCTAGGTTTTCTTAGTAAAAAAAAAACAATACGATTATTCTCGGATACAGCTTAAAATATTCTTTTTTTTTTTTTGTTTGATGAATTTATTTTGCTGATTATTCGTCTGGTGCAGGTCATTCACAATACCTGACGGTTTGGTGATGGACCCGCTGGCGCCCACCGCGCTTGCGGTTTCTACAGAATTCATGGACCGAATTGGCAGTGGGCTGACTTTACTCAGAGAGCACGGCAAAAAAGTTCAGAAGGTAGGTACGTAAACATAATGTCTTCATAAATATTTAATGCTTTTCTTTAGAAGTTGATGTAATAGGGACCAAAAAAAATAAACTTCGTAGACCCACTTTTCCAATACTAGTAAATTTGTTTTAAAGGCTCAAATACTTGGTCCTAGGGATAAGGCAAGCAAGTATCCGGTATCCTTAATGATTTGTTGATTCTGTCTCTGTCATTGAAAACAATTAATAACACCATAGTCACTAATTAAAATATTAGCTTGTTGTTATTAATGTAGAAGCTGTGGTTACATTTGTCAATTACGGTAATAGTAACATGTGTGTTGAGCTTTTTATTCGGTCACTAACCTTGACTGTTAGACATGTCATGTTTGATGATCGAAAATGGTCGATTGTCATGGTCAAAGTTAAATTCGATTTCTTTTTTTATGGTTACGGCTAACATGGGTTGTCCTTTCTTACTTAACGGGTTATATGGATTGAGGAAAAAGATCGGTTTTCGATTCAATCATGTTTGTTAAATTCGTGTTTTATCAATAGGAGTTGAAATTTAAATAATTTATAGAAATTAACAATGAAAAATTTAAAAAAAGATATCAGGGTTCATTCTTACTCAAATGACATTAGTCTGTACCACCACACCACCGAGCTCTCCTTTGTTTAATAAATAAATTATATCGTTTTATAAACATGTAAGCATTTCATTATTAAATTTCATTTAATTACATTTCATTTAATTTTTAAATATTTCAAGAACACTGTTCTTATAACAAAGAAATAAACTTTAATATAAGAACAAGCCTTTATGCAAGTTAAAATCGTATTACCTTTCGAGCTACTTCATTTTGTTTGAATTTTATTATTAATTCATATTTTAACCTACAATATTCGACACTTACTTTAGCTATTACTTAAGTACTCTTGTATGTTGTTCAACAGTATGTTTGGAAAAACAAAAAATTGGACATTCTAAAGAAGTCATGGAAGTCTAGTGTGAACGTCGTATTAATTGATGCCAAAGATACTCCGAGCGGCAGCATCAATGGACTGTACTGTAAATTTAAGTAAGTACAAGATTTATAAATTCATTTAACTAACTAACGCTTACAAAAGCTATATACCGCTATATAAGTTATTTTCTGAACTTTCCGTTCAGAAAAAAGACCATCTCGTTTAAAGCCTTACCTCGTTTATGTGAAAATTTATATACATGTAATTTTTATTACGTTATTAATCATGAAATGAATTTTATTTTTATTGTTGTAACGTTATACGAGTATGCACATCATAAACAAACTTTAGTGTGCAAATGACGTCTTTTCTACATAGTATTCGCAATTATAATCTACTATTATCCTTGGATGTCTAAATTATAGTTAATATATAGTCACCAGTTTGAAAATTTAATTACTGGTATGATAAATACGTCTTAACAGCCGTGTCATGACATCCAGTAATGGGGTGAATGATAATCAAGTCAAATCAGTATCCATCTTTTTATTAAACGTCAAAGCGGTATATTTTTGTATGAAATACTATGACGTGACGTCATACCTAGCTATTGTCAAATCATTTATATTTATTTGTTTTTTTTTATTTATATTTTTTGGTTTATTTGAAGAAATAAAAACAATTTAAATATTAAATCGATAATGGAGCACAATTCAGGTGATGTTACATTAAACTATTCAGTTCAAATAATTATTTTACACACCTTTTATTTTACACCTTTTTTTTCTGTGTGGAAATCCCTCCCTCGGATACGACCCAGCAAAGGGGTGTTTATATCGATACTTGAACTGACTAAAAACCGCACCGCATAGCCGGGGAACCAGGTGTACCCTAGAAAGGAAATCCCTGGTAACCCGTACGTCGGGCCATCTACGGCTTATAGATGACCCCCTCCTGTGTAGGAACCCCAATGTTCCCTTCCTGCCTCCAAAGGTCCTTCTGCTGGGGTGTCAGATGGCCTCACCTGTCGCCACAAGGGTGCGCTTATGAAGAAAATAGAAAGAAAGAAAGAAATAAAATGCGTTTTGTAGTACTCTGCCAATGTGACAGCAATGACAGTCACTATGCCAGTTAACTGTATTTCTCGTGAAATCAGCTATCTATTTGGAGAAATACCTACCTATTTTATAATAAATAGAACCTGCAAATGCTGATATCTATTACATGCATAGATTACTATGTGTGCATGACATGACGTGGCTTCCTGCCATAACCCGCATATTTACCGACGTTTATGGTCATCGCTCAATGTGATGATGTGATGTGATGATGTTTTGTTGCCTAAATTATTCCTCAATATTATCAGCCTATCGTTGGCCACTGCTAAATGAAGGCCTACCCCAAGGATCGTCAACATTCCTCAATATATCATTCGAATTAGACTTCTCTGGAACTACAAACTAACACCTCAACACAAAATAATAAAAAAAATATCTTTAGTTTTATTATATAAATTCGCCTCTTAATATTTACCTACCTCCAAAACGCTTATAACATTTATGAATGTCCTTGATTTGTTTTTTTATTGTTGATAGACTTGGCGCCGAAGGTCATAAGTCAAAGCAGCTGTCAAAGTCAAAGACGGCATGGTGTGAAAGATTCAACTTGTACATATACGATGACAGCAACTTGGAGGTGACAGTTTGGCACAAGGGGAATCAGAAAAGTTTTATGGGCAGGTATACTATACTCGTACCCATATTTTCATGATACATTCCTTTCAATTTTATATACCACATGACTAAAATGAAATAAAGGTACAATGAAGTAAACGCTTGGATGGAAGACTGCCTGCCTAGTTCTTTACATTTTTGTTTTATTATAAATAATAACGTATCCATTCAACATATTTAATAAAGTCGTTCCAGGATTATTTGCTCATACATGTTTGTAACAAAAATTTGAAAGAAGTTGATTATTAAAAATAAAATAAACACACAGTTATTGTGCAGTAAAATAACTATTTATCAAGTTTATCGTGTCCATTTTGTGTAGTTTAATAGTTGTACCTTTAAAGAACAAATACGTCTAAAATGTGCTAATATGTCAGTGTTGACAAAAAGCTGAGACTTAACACTTAACGAAACATTCGCATCTATATATTTACTTTGTAAACAAACTATCTTTTTCCTTAAAGTCACTGGTACGTGGCTCTCCTCTCATCATTACACTCATTATAACCACTCGCTAATGGCATTCGACATTCGGCATTGATTCATTAGCTTTTATAACTATTTTCATTTTAAACTTATACATAACAAGATTGTCTACTCACTATGAAATGTCATAGGTGCATGAAATTAGAAAAGTTCCCAAATCGAACTGTTGCCTTGGAGTAAAATTGGTTAGTCACTAGTTTCTAGATCATTGTTTACTTTATGATTAACACATTTTTAGTCTATCGCGACCACAGGGTCATCATACATGACAAGTTCCAAACACGATGACTACTACTAATAACTAAAGATGAACTAAGCTCAACTGATTTACAAATTTTATGTGGGTATTTATGCTTCATGCTTTATGATAAGTAAAGTTAAACATGTTATTTAAACAAAGGTAATGAAAAAATATCGGTATTTGCCCTTTCAATAAAACAGGTCTTCTGAATGCAGTTGAGTCCATAAACTGTCATTGCCCTTTATATTTGCTTGCCCCTCTTAAAAATGCAAGGAAATTAAACTCAGGGTCATCTACTTTTAGTTACTTTTGCTGCTGTTCAGTGTCATTATCAGATACCTTACAGTTTTAAAACAAACCCACGTAAAGTAACATAGCCGTGTTGTTCCGGGTTAAAAATCATTGGAAAAAATACCGTTTATGAAGTGTGCTTTTAAAACACAAGTTGATTGAAATCACTTATTTGTTTAAGTAGATGTTATCATATTATTTTGTACGTGTAAATTAAAATATTAAATACCTACGTTTCTTGTTGATAAATTAATGAGTACTAAAAATTTTAGTTTTTTGCTGTCAGTTTTATTGTATTGTGCAGTAAACTTTATTACAGGCAGTGACGCGGTTGCACCAGGGACTTCCTTTCTAGGGTATACCTGGTTCCCCGGCTATTAGTACCCGGCGAAGGCGTGCGGTTTTAGTCGGTTCGATTCCGACATGCCACCGACAGGTGGTATCCGAGGGGATTTCCGCACGGAAAAAAAAAAAAAGGCAGTGACGCAGCAGTCGGACGACGACTGCCACACGAATGAAAGTTGTCTATTTACAAGCCCACGCACACATAGGGCCGAGCGCACAACTGAGTTGAACTATCTATACATAAATTTGATGATTTTTACTTAATTATTTTTATATCTATACATATAAAAAAAAATAAGTTGGTTATTGTACGCTTCAAACACTCAAAAAGTTCTGCACGCATTGATCTTAAATTTTGACACGATATACAACTCGCTGCTCCTCATCAATGCAATTACAATGTGCCACAGCAAAGCCTGTTAGGGTATAGCTAGGGTTTTACGAGTATAATTTTGGTTTAAAATGGTATAGTACGAGTAGTATTGAACATATTCTGCAAAAAAAAAGAAAACATGTGTACAGTTAGGTTGTTTTAGCACATAATATTATATGGCGAATGGCGCAATCGTTAAAGTCCCCTCACCAAATGTTAAAGGTTCGATTTCCGTACTGGACAAATAGTAGTGTGATGAACAGTTTTGTTCCAAATCGAAATATTTTTATAAGTTGTTTCAATGTTTGTGAAAGTGTAAGAAATTATTCGTTTTGCGGGAATTTTGAGTTATATTCTTATGATACATCATAAGAAAATATCTTCTCCAACAACCTTCAACTTCTTCTTCAACCATCTCACAATAAAGTTTTTTGTGAAAAACTTTGTGGTGAGATGCTTTATATTGTAATCTATACTTAGTTAATTTTGGGGATTCAGTTCCAATGCAAATACTTGTCTTAGAGCTGTACGTGACTGACTTGTCTGAGTATTTATTTAACTAAGGGAAACGTTAAATGTGAAATGACATTACGATATTTTCCAGGTGTACCATCGACCTCTCGCAACTAGAAAAGGAGAAAACCCATGAACTGTGGCAGGAGTTGGAGTGCGGTCAGGGCTCATTACACTTATTGATCACTTTGAACGGAACCACGAGAAACATGCCGATAGACAACGTGCCCACAACCAATGGAGTTCGCCACACATTACCTGCAGAGGACAAATACGTAAGTACCTACATATTCATATAACACTAAGTAATGAATAATATCTGTTCAGGCTGTAAATATTAAAAAAACCGTCACCTAAACGACGCACACAAAAACAGTAAAAAACATAAAATAAAGGACGTGTCATAATAAAAAAATCGGCAATTTTTTTTTTATAAAATTCCAATATCTTGAAAATGGTCGGTTTTGGGATATGGTGTTTCATAGTGAAATCTATCAGAAATGATGATAACTACAACTACAACCCCTTAAACGGTGGTAGTATTACGAGATCGCTGCATCATCGACACTTCCGTATTTTTAATTGGACCGTTTATACTTATAAAATATTTTACTAATAAAATATACAAAAAAAAGCAAAAAAAAATAATCTTTATTTTTTCTAATGTTTTTGTTTTCTAAATCCAAAACGTGATATTGACATCTACGGGGTACGAAGTTTGTAGTTGAAGTTAAACACTATCCATATTGTATAAAACTTTAAATATGTTAGGTTTAAGAAATCATGTACCCCGCGCTATGACAAGAAAAAATATACCAACCAACCAAATACATCGCATCGTCAGCGAGCGCTTTAACAGAGCTGTAATCAGTTTTTCGTTTTTACCATTTTTAGTTTGTAAAAAGATAACTTCATTTACGTTCTCGATACTTCTCTCAGGGCCTCAATTCTGCTATTTTATGTTTACGCCAGGCCACTGTCATACCACTGACACGCTATTGAGATGCGATGCTGATAGATGAGATGAATATGGCAATATTTTTGATATCACCACTGCCACTGTAAAGACACTTCATAGACAATTAAAAACAAAAAGTTATTTAAGTCTATTCTTTAAAGTTTTTTTCAGTTGAATGTTGTTTTTGCTTTTACTTAAAAGACAAAAAATGTTTTATTATGATGTTTTTATTTTAGCTCTCAATCAACGTGGAAATATGTAATTTGCATACTTACCACATCCGTGTCTTAGAGTGCGTAATTAAAAATAATTCTCAAACCCCACATAACAGGTTGCCGGGGATCAACACTACATCGAGTCGTTAGTCTCAAAATAGGTTTTTCCATTAAAACAATAAAGCCTGTTTTTTCACCGCTACGAGTGCAAAGTCACGCACGGATTTCTTTTTAATCAGATAGCTATTATACCCATCATCGGTTACATGCCTATTTTTATCTAAGTCGCAAATAACTTACAGGACTAAAATTCTGACCTACAATGTCGCTAATTTCATCTGAAGTGGAGTAAATAGATTATTTTTTGTAATACGTTTCATTCTCTGTTTGACGATTAAGTTATAGAGATTAGCAAAAAACAGCAGCCTTTATTCGACCCGACTTATTACTTTTTTACGATTAATGTCTTGTATAAATTATTACAACTGGTCTAACCAGATACTTTTTTCTCTAGTATTTCGCACATTGATCAATTTCATATTCCAGCCAATGGTATAAATTAGCTAGCTACCGTCGCTGCTTACGTCGATTAGCTTACTACGTCATTGGTTATTAAATCCAATAGTATAAGTAAAAACAAAACACGAAGTACAATTTATCAAGACGAAAACATCTATATACTCGTATGTTATGTTGATGTTACAGTAATGAAAAAAATCTCTTTAAAATATGTATGAACATACCTAAAAAAAAGGGTACCCTTTTATTTACGATAAATGTTCCTTAATACCTACTGTTTTTGCTTCCTGATTTAAACGCCGCCAATGCCGAAGAGGTTTATTTTATTAATTTATTTTTGAATATTATTGTACCTGTTCGGTGTCAGTTTTATTTACATCTTCACCTTTAGTCCTTAAATAAATTTCCTATTTCACCCTGTTCTTACTGTACAACTTGTTTATCAGAAGAACACGTATATAAGCGTCATGCCAAACCAATTGTCCATAGTTATGTCTTCAATAAAGATTAAAATACATAAGGGGATGTGTTCAAAAACTTTTATCTAAATGGTTTTTTATCAAAGTTTAATGAGTAGTGAATTTGTATTTTTACCTTGAATTCCGTTTTTGCCGTTACTTTACAAATATCTGTCTCTAATGAGCATGACCAATTCAATCGCACACTTTAATATACAGATAAAACTATAAATTCTTTACGAAATTGAAGAAACGAAGGATACATTTTATTAGGCTTAGGAGTAATCAGGTGGCAAAATGATTACAGAGTTTACTTGACACCTATCTAAAATACACATTTTAAGGGTTTGTTAATCACTTTGATAGATTTTGCGTCTTCTTTACTTCTGCACATTGTGTGCACAATCAATTTTTTACTTAAAAGTCGGGTATTTACGCATGAGTCTAATGATTCATCCATGGACCGTTACATGAGATAGACATTGGCCGGTCCGGATTTTGCTGAGGTTGGAATATTGCGATAGTTGAAATGACACAAATAAAAGTTAAATCAGCGACGGTCGTCGCTGATCGAACTCCGTCGTCGGCCGTCTCCGTCGGATATTATGTTCATGTAGGCTTTAATGGATTAATGAATTAAAGCAACTTACTAGTATTCTCTGTGTATGATTGTGCAGCGAGTTATACATATTACAAAATTTTAATCCTTGTCGTGGGCAGAATGGATGCGGGCAGTACAGGACCGGTGGTTGTAGAGAGCCTTGGGGGAGGCCTATGTCCAGCAGTGCAAGTCTTTCCTCTGAGATGATGATGGTGATGAATCCTTGTAAAGTGGGTTAACAACTACGACTTGATATAATAATTAACAAAAATGTGTTTTTTTCTTATTAGGGCTACGTACCTCTCAACAAAAAAAACATTACCACTTCCTTGTCCGTCTCTCTCTGGTTAACAAGATTCTAAAAGAGGAATGAGTAGAAGTTACAAGTTTAAATTAACATTAAAAAATCAACGAGTTCTTACAGCACAAGTAAAAGACAAATGCTGAACGTAATAATTGTTCAATAAGTAGGTACACACATAAAAACATCTTGGAGTACACCGGTGTCAAAATATTTATGGTTCAATGTTAGCCTTTTATAAATTTTTATTAATAACTCTAATACAATAGAATTTCTACCTTTGGCCGATCACTGGTAATGAAATGCCTCTCTTAAAGATTTATAGATAGTTTACATGATATTATTATAAACCCCAATCAATATTTATTATTCAATAACAAGTAAATACCGTAAATATTCGTACCGTACCGTAAGTTTTCGATTAGAAATTAATGTAGTCTATATTTTATACCTAACCTTCTTATTAGTTATCTATACTAATATTATAAAGCTGAAGAGTTTGTTTGTTTGAACGCGCTAATCTCAGGAACTACTGGCCCGATTTGAAAAATTCTTTCAGTGTTAGATAGCCCATTTATCGAGGAAGGCTATAGGTCATATATCATCACGCTAAGACCAATAGGAGCGGAGCACCAATGAAGAATGTTTCAAAAACGGAGAAAATTTATTACTATTGAGAGACGCAGACGAAGTTGCGCGGGTCAGCTAGTGTGAAATGACCATAAATGCAATGGGTTCTTAGTGTATTGATTTGACACTTGAGCCAAAGATCTCAAAATTTAACGGATTCAGTTTTTGTTATTACAAAAAATTGTGGTTACACTCTACCACAAAGCCATTAACCAAAAGTTGAAGTTATTACAAAAAGTAAACTTGTGAAACCATGTTTCTTTTTAATTGTGTTTTTTTTTTATTGTATAGAAAGAGCTAATCATTTTTCTTAATAAATAAAATTTAACGGCATGCAGTATGATATTTTATTCAATTCGATTCCTACATAATTAATAATTATCATAATTATTTTATAGTCTTTTATAGTGTTTTGCATTCAAAAAACTTGGTAACTTTTAAAAGAATATTTTACGTGTATTATTTTAGTGTCGACTTGGAAAGTCTATGACTAAGAAATATCTGTCTTTATATACCTTCGTATGTGAATATTGTTGTGTTAACTGCGAACTAATTGCATTAAAGTTTAAATGTTTGCTCATAATAAGGAAATAGCGCGACCAGTGTGTCAAACATAGGTCATATTTTTTCCCCGACTGCAGAGAAAGGGTTACGTTTTACGAGCGTATCTTGTATGTTTGTTTGTAAATTTCTTTATTACCTAGTTTCTTCTAAATTTCTCAATGAATTTCGATAGTTAAGGTATTGTTTAATCCGTCTCAAAAGCCCAAGTGCCCTTTCATGGCTTTTTGAAAGAAAAAAAATCAAAATGATAAATTTAAATAATAAAAATAATAATAGGATAAAAATAATAATTAACCAAACCTATTGAGTAGGGTATCAAAAACAAGATAATTAAAAGAGGATTTTAGAAATATATAAAAGTTTCTTATTTAAAATAAATAAAGAAAAATAAATTGGTTAAAAAAGTTTTTGATAGCGTAAAAATTGACTATGTTTGTGACCTGTTGTTGTTTCGGTCTTTTTAATGCAACACTTTTAAATTGTCCTTTTGCAGTCGAGTTTTTATTATTTTTTACAGTAATTTAAAAAATTAATTTCCAGTTAACCTTCTTAAACAAATTTGTATGTGTGAAAATGATAAATATAAAAAAAACATTTACTTTTTATTTTAGATTCATTTCATGTCAGGTCTCAGATGCTATAGTTTCTAGTCAGGCAACTCACAACATTAATATTAAAGTAGGCCTGGTGAGGTGACGACTTATGGGGCTTTCCACACGTCAAAAACACGACACAACTTGATGGTTTAATGATTAACCTAACCTTTCAGGTCATGTTATTACGTTCAATGTAAGACGTCATATGGCAAAAAATAATGATCCCTTTTCGACAAAGAGACCACGTCAATATATCTAATTTGTTAAACAAAAAAATTTAGCTAAAACAAGAAACCGCAAAAAACTGTTTGTATTTTAAAACTGAAGACCATAAATTATAAATGCATTATCTGAACCATCATTAACCATCAGTACGAGTAGTGGCAAATAGTAGTATGCGGATGATTAAATACCTACATACATTTCTTACAAAAAGTTTAATGGCTATATGAAAAACCTGTTGTTTTTGAACTCAAACAACACGACTAAAACATTCCACTACGTCAAAGAATACATCGTGTATTTTTTTACATTGCTTTTATCCGTACTTTTAAGAGAATTCGTAAATAAGTCACAACGTGCTTTCAATATTAGGTACTTTTTATGTGTGACGCTCAAAGGCCCAAAA
Organism: Arctia plantaginis; assembly: GCA_902825455.1. Taxonomy (NCBI): domain Eukaryota; kingdom Metazoa; phylum Arthropoda; class Insecta; order Lepidoptera; family Erebidae; genus Arctia; species Arctia plantaginis. The sequence goes on from CADEBD010000303.1 coordinate 5,497,208, forward strand.
CGCTCTTTGAGCAGAAAGCAGACATCTCACAACGCATTAAAGTCACTGTAAAAAATTCACATCACGAAATTAATGTTTTCTATAATGTTTCTCCATTTTTGATACAGGTAAGCCTATTGTAGTGGTTAAACGTAAGTATCTCTTCCCTTGGGAAGATGGAAACTTACATTTAAAAGTATTAAATCGTATATATACTCCGTGCATATGATCAGGGGCTGCACGCAGTCGTTTACCGATTTCACATTGTTCACAGTTGCAATGCAATGTAATAAAGATTGGTAAAATTTTACAAGCGTAAAACTAATAAGTATTTTTTTTAATTTAATTGCAAAAAAATGTTGGCTGACAATCTGCCTGACGCCAACCTTCCTATTGAATGAACTGAAAATTGAACTAAACTTAACCAAAGTAAGTTAGGGTGAGTATAAAATAAAATGAGTTGAGGTAAAGAGTTTGGTGGTTTATTTATTTATAAAGAGTTTGGTGTTTTAGAGGTTACTTTAAATACAATTTCATTAAATATTCTCGTGGACAAATTATAGCACATATTAACACATACAAATTAACAGTATAACACTCGCTATAGGTTTTTGCTATAATTAACGTCCCTTAAATAGAAGCTTCAGAAAAAGAAGTCGCAACTTTCAACTTACTAAGACAATAATGTGTAGTTGCATAATAATACATATGTCCGTTATTGTAAATGCTATTAACTATTGTTCCAGTCATGGTACCGCCTCAACAGTGACTGGGATCAAGTCGGTGAATTGTCAGTAACTGTCTACGGAGCAGAAGGGCTAATTGCGCTTGGTCTCAGCGGAAAGGCAAATGCTTATTGCGTGTTGGAACTAGACAACTCCAGGGTGCAGACGCATGCTGTACCTGGCACATCTGATCCGATGTGGAATAAAAGTTATACATTGTAAGTAGTCAATTATACCTTAAACACGTATTTAATATCACATATATTTTTTTTGGAAACAGGCATACGTGGCCGCCTACAATTAAGCAGCATATATGCAACAGTTACTTTTATAATTAACCTTGTCTCTGAAGGTGAATTGAAGCTGAATACACTTTTCTCTGTTTAGGTGCTGATAAAGTTGTTTCCTAGAGAGTGGTTACTCTGCAAGCATTCTAGTCAAGTTTCGCGATTCCCCTAAAAAGGCGGTAATTGTTTTGTCAGGTGTCACAAAATACTAACCTTACAGATATATGACAGATAGGAAATACATAAGAATAACATAACATAAACCTTGAACCTCAAAATTGTTGGGTTGTTTATTACCATACCAACTACTGGTATCACAGTTCATGGACGACAACTAAATACGTTTAGTGGTAAAGGAATGAAGGTTAATCAATATATTAATTTAGTATTATGATAGATGTTTTACGTTTTCAATTCTTTTAGGGTTTAGGAACTCATATTTACGGTACATACGCTCATCGGACAAGTTCACGTAGGACACTGACCCTTGCCGACCTAATTGTCGTGAGTGAGTTGAGTTCGGTTTAAACATCTTTAAAGATCTTTATTTCTCATTAAGGCATAGCCACTTACATGAGAACGGCGAATTGTATATTTTAGTGTTTCCCTTTTTCTTGTGAACGTAACGTGTGACTGGATAGTTTTTTGTAAATGAGTATTTTCTATATAAGGATACATGTATTGTATGTGTATAGTTGTTCAATGTTCATAAGTTTTATGTTGTTGTATATAATTTTAGATGAATTAAGTAGTCGTAATGTTATAGTATTTTTATGATTTTGTTTTGTAATACCGGATTTTGTTTTTTTTTTTTTTTTTTTAAAGACAACTCCCGCATTAGGAAAATATCCTGTGTCGCGGGGAATCTTACAAACATACATGAAATGGACACAAATTGGTTAAATTGGTTTTAGCTGCATTGCCCCAAATCTCAATGAGATACAGTAGGTGAGACTTTTAGGATGGAGTTAGTGTGCTAATCCTTGTAATTGATCCAAACAACCAAACCCTGGATTCATTTACTGGACTACGATTACATTCACTTGATCATACTTTTTATACTAAATAATCATAATTTTTTTACCAAGAAATAATTTCAAAACAAAAAGCAGAACTAATCCAGCCTAAAATGACAGAGCTTTTTGAAATCAGCAGATAACTGTTATTGTAGGAGTTTTCACAGACTAAATAGTTTATAGACATACATAAGTAGTTATAATTATACATTTCGTTCATTTCTGTAGAATAAAGTAACAACATTTAGCTAAAATTGTAAATAACGTCAAATTAAAGTGGTTTTTGTTTTTTTTTTTAATTTTATTTATTGCTAATTATCGCATTACGGTGCGGAATCATAAAATTAAAGTAATTTACTTTTTTAAAACCATATGAACACTTTTTTTACTTAAAACAAGGCAAGTGACATTATTACAAGAATTATAAATTGCTGCAAAGTTAACAATATTAAAGTTATGGGTATGTTTACAATGTACAGGAAATATAAATAGATAGGCGCATTAGCAGTTTCCTTACGAATAGAAGAATGTTTAGAATCGCCTACAACTTTATAAGACGCAATTTCGGCTGTATGTGTATTACTGTTTTCCATTGTTCTCACCTCTGGACAGGAGCACCCCAGTACCAGCTTCCCACATTCAACGAAGAACTATTTGAATTATCAATTGTCTGGAAATTTAGTTTGGTTTGACTCCTTGGCGTTGCATACAGATGTACGAGTAGCTTCACTCTGCATTCTCTATTGCTTGACAAACTTTTCTTCCTAGAACTGGGATTATTGGTGTGGAGTACCACTGTGCGTTTTTCACAAATATTTTTGTCTCGTAAGTACCATCAATCCATAGAACAAATTGTCGCCTTGCGTTTTCGCAACAGGTATTTGACGTTCAAACTACTACGAAAAGAGTGTGACAACATTGTAGTAAGTTTAATTAATGAATGAGAATTTCATCAATTTAAAAAAAAACATTGTTAATGCAATGTTAAAGTATAAATTTTAAAAAATATACACATAACACGACGAAGAGTTCCAGCACACATTTACGTGTGTGTTGTACGAGTATTTCCATAAGAAGATTTTGATTAGATTGATTTTAAATTAACTTTATTAATGCACTGTAATACTCTTTTCATCGATTAGTTTTCTGAAAGAGATCGAGAGGCTAATATTACACATCAACTTCCGTTTGCAAATAGGTAATTTTTTCATTGTGTTTCTTGTTAAGTATGCGCAGGAGAGTTTGTTTAATTTATGATTCACCGTAGATTAAACATTCAACGATACGTGTGCATATAAAAAAATTAAGCACTAGTTATTAAATAACTATTATAACGGTTTATTTTGCGGTGAATCTTAGGCACGTTGTACTCATTCATCATAACATATTCAATTTACTTAAAGTGTTTTATGTAAGAATAATTTATTCACAGTGCTGTCAATGACGTCACATCAATGCTAACGATAACAGTAAAAGACGAATCAATAATCAACACAATGAAAGATGAGACTATTGGGAAGATATCGATACCTCTACTTACAATAGTTAATGATGAGAAGAAGTGGCTGCAATTAGATAACAAATCGAAAAATCCAATCTCTAAAGGGAGTTCACCAAAAATACTACTGCAGATGTCAATCGTGTGGAATCCGGTAAATTTCAATTGTTACTATCTTTTTCATAAATCTGCCACTTTAGAGGCATAGGATAATATTAGTAGCGTAATAATCCTGGTTACTTACAAGTGGTGCGGGTACAACATTATTTCTAAGTAATAAATACGCATACAAACGTGTCAGCTATCATTAATTTTGTAACTTTTCAGATTAAGGCCTCCCTTCGCTTATTGAGTCCTAAAGAAACTAAATATACAGAAAAAACGCAAAGAAAATTCAACATCCCTCTTATTTATAGCAACCTGAAATTTATCAAAGATATATTTTACGCCGTCTATTACGGGAATGAACACTTGAAGTAAGTACCAGATTAGATATGATCTCGTAATAAAAATATCTTTTATTTCATTTAGTTTCTTTTTAAACAAATAACAAGAACTATCTTACTTGTTTTAGGATAAAGCATTTGCGCGGCGTAGGCGCACCGACTTATCCTATCGAATATTCCTTTGTCCGTGTGTGTTTTGTTAAATCATAAGGTTTTGGTTTACGTAGTGCTTCAGCCACATAGATTTCGATAATCACAAGAAATATGCTTAACTGTATCAAAGTTTATTTAAGTATCATGAGTTCTAGTGTACTCGTGAGTCTAAGTATAATATTTATAATAAACATACTTACTTTTACGCACCAACGACAGTACCCCTTGGTACTGTCTTCTTTTTATTGGTGATACTGGTGGTCAAAAAATGGAATCAACGCTTCAATTACTCGTGAGCACAATAGGGGCAGAGCAGAGAATATTTAAACCGATATTCTATGTTCTGTTGGCAATACAAAAGTTGCAATTTGTTTCTTCAACATTCGCACCCGTAATTCGAATGTATTCATAATGTGTTAATATTGCCTGTAATGTTATACTTGTATAAGACAGTTAACTTCTCATGTATAATTGAAACGCCTGCGGCATTATGAAACTATTAAGACCATTAAATTTAATGATGATAATTGTTTATCCTCAAGATCGGTGCTGTTTATTTTGAATATACATAAGTATTATGGATACCTTGCTAAAAATATTATTCGGGTATGTTTCACTTCCATATCGAGAAAACTGTAAAAAAATATTTTTTTAAACATTTCTTGTTCTTGTCATTTTAGTAGTTTTATAGACATGGGTGTCTCAGATTACAAGTCAATTTCAACCATATATTGGTAGTCTATCAATCGATAAAATAAACGTGACTCTAGGGTCAAACATATTTAAGTTAAATAGCTCAAGTAAACTATTCGTTTAATTACAAATATGTAGATTATTGCCGTCGTTCGATGACTTACGCACATACGCCTTAGTAATTGACAATAGATGGCAAATAGTAAGTAAATTGACAAAGATTCTTTGCTTTTATCAATGTTTCACATGGATTAGGAATATACAGAAACGAGGAGACACATCGTAGGAGTAGGTCAGTCTCATGATTAAAAGACAGGCAGCCAGATGAGATATATAAAATAAAGTATGAGTCGTATATTTCACGTAAACTGTTAGCATTTACATTTTCCTTTCTTTAACTATCATCATCGTCAACAACAGTCTTTAATAGTTCATTGCTAAACACAATTAATTATACAGGAGGTTTAACTATCAGTTACATAAAATTAAACACTTTTGAAAATATTGGCAAAAGCAAAGCCTCCAAATAGGCAATTTTATTTCAGAAAATCGACAGTGTTCTACCTCTTTTATTATATCGTGTTCTTTATGGTGATATGTCACGGTTGCTAGCGCTACTAGTACTAGCCTTCACAATAGATCGAAGACTGTTGTTTAAATCTATATTCATCTCAACCAGTGATCTATAGATCATAAAATAACTTAGTGAAGAAAAAAATTGTGTTACTCAGTCACTTGTTAATGTTTTATTTCAAACTTAGACTCGAACTTCTATGCCGAGACAAAAACTACTAAAAAAAGTTAAATGTCAGTAATGTGTTAATTAAATGAAGTCATTTAAATAAATGAATAGCTTCTCGCTTATGACATCAATAACAACCAACATGTAACAATGTATAATAGTCCTTTTTTTTTCATTTTATGACTAAAAGAAAAACAGTGATATTAAAGTTGTTGTTATTTATTTCTCTTATGACCAGAAATTCAAGTTGAAGTTCATGAAGTTTGCCTGACAATTGCTAAGGAATGAAATATTTAATAATTTTATAGGTACGTATTCGAGTGGGAAAACCGTGAGAAATCAGCGATAGCGCTGGGAGCGTGGCTGATCTTCTGGTTCTTCTTCCGCATGTGGATGACACCACTAGTGATTGTCTTGCCATTCATCTACTTCTGGTTCAATCGCAGTAAGTTTAGCATTAACATAACTAGGAAGAGCCATTCTAAGGGTGCTGCTGCAAGCAGTTGAACAACACTATATCTGTATTATCTACATGCAGCATATCCGATTAGAAATCATAGGATGTGGAACCCTGAAGAACTACGGTTATCAATGAAATTATTAAAGGAGGGACATGTTGAGAAAAAAGAGGAACTATGAAATGGTCGCCCTTTTTTAGCAAAACCAAACGATCTTAGTTCTACAGAAAAACAGATGAAAATTGCAATCTCGTACTAATCGGTTGCATTATTATTTATAACTATCTTTTTCCGTGACTCCGCCCGCGTGTATGACTGTTATCACGATGAAAAGTACCCTGTGTCCTTCCTCAAGAATTAAAGTGTCACCAATGTCACTAAAATCGGTTCAGCGGTTTAGTCGTGAACGCGTAACGGACAGACAGCCTGAATAGCTTTCGCATTTACAGCATTATCAGCAATTGCCCGCGGGTCTACCCGCGTGTATGTCGGTTATCGCGGTAAAAATAAACCTATGTTACTCGGCTGATAATGTAGCTTTTCATTTCTGAGAATTTTTATTATACGGTTCAGGTGTTTAGGCGTGAAAGCTTAAGAAACAAACAAATAAACTCACTTTTCCAATAATAATATAAGTATGGATAGTAAAGATTGCATTTAATAAAAAAACATGTTTTATTTACATTACAGGTAATACTAGTTTAATACCTACACCTCAATTAGAAGAAGAATCAACAGAAGAAGATCTGGAACTGACGAAGGTACGTGTTTGATAATAATTGTATGGTGTAGTTGTAAAGGATCCGGAAACAAAGTCTAAAACATTATTTCATTCATTCCTTTTAATTTAGTCTCCTTTTTACATATTTATCAAATATGCTACGGATTAAGGATACGGAGTGTCACCACCCCTTCTCATTCCGTGGGTGTCGTAAGAGCCGTCTAAGGGAACAAACTAAGTTGTACAACAGCACTGCAAAGAGAAGAAAAACTTGAAACAAGCCCTATACCGACCCGTCTGGCCTACGTGTTATAGTAGCCCAAAACCTCATTTCTAAGTAAGAGGCCTATGTCCAGCAGTGGACTATTAAAAGCTGTTGATGACGTTGATGATGGTGATGATTATATGTGTAATTCATATTCATGCTAATACAGTAATATTTTAAGTAAAATAATTTTACCATAAACTAATTTATATTGGGCTATGATTTTACTAAGAAAGCTTCTAAAAACATGGATTTGTTTTTGTGTTTAAGTCTTTACCTTCTTAACACGTAGCAAGGAGCCATTCCGTTGCGTGTAAGTTTGATTTGTTCGAGGCTACTTTATGAAGACATGCTATTTTTAACCAATGTCGTAAATACTAGCAATGTTTCAATTCGATGGTATTTTCTAATATTTGCTACCTCTGAGCTCGGTCGTTTATGAATCAATTTTTAAAAAAAGAAGATTACTGGGCGTACTTCTCATTTAGTCCCATTCACTTTTCAAAAATACCACCCACCACCAAACGGAGGTATGAAGAATACAGTTTATTAAAATTTTTCATGCTACTTTTTTGAAAGAAATAGTAATATCACGTCACACACATTACAACGCCGTTTGTGGTGACATTTACCGATGTTAGGCGAGTTTTAAACCGTTCAGTCTCAGAATGTCCCTTTACCAAAATGCTATAATTCCCAAAATACGTAAGATCTTTCAATGCATTATTTATATAGGTATATAATTTGTCTCCATACTATTATGATACATGCTACAAATAGGTTCTGGCATGATTGATCACAATACTAACCGGGCCTAACCTACCATTATTTGCATATTTTTAACTAAATAATGCAATAGAAATGCACTATATAAACCTAAGAATGGAGACATTCTAGGTAGGGAGGAATTCTTACACAACAATTTTACAGTTAATTACTATTCAATAAGAAGAAAAAAATTTTGCTCTATGCATAACGGTCAGTCCCCCATATAGTGACAGGCTGCCATTAGTACTACTCGTTGCAAATGTTTATACGCAAAACATTATAGAATAACGTGTTATTATTTTAGGATGACAAAACAATAAAAACGCGCCTATATGAACTTCAAGATCTCACGTTCACCATTAAAGACGGCATTGACTTCATTGTATCACTGCTACAAAGGATAAAAAAGTAAGTCTTACTTAATTATGTTTTTTATTCTACTTTCAATCTTTAAACTACTTTGATATGGAGCGAGCTGTATGCTTGGAATTTCTCCGAAGTAAAAAAAATATATGAAATAAATAGTACAAAGAACTCAGGTTGCCGACAAAAAATCTTATACCTATTGCCATTAGAATTTGAATACAATTTTATTTCTTTATACCCTCCAATAAACTTTAATGTCATATTAATTGAATAATTCTGTTTCAGCTTACTCAAGTTTGAGGTGCCATATTTAAGTATCTTGGTGATGACGGCGTTGGTGGTGGCTTCAATTGGACTCTACCTTATTCCTATTAATTATATATTTATGGCATTAGGTTAGTACGACGTACTTATTTCTAACTAGCTTTCACCGGTAACTTCACTAGCGTAAAACTAGTTTTTCGATCTCTGGGTAACATCTTTTTTCTGGGTATGAAGTAACTCCATAATCTGCAGTATAGCGCGCACCAACAAATAATCATTGAGTGTTGCATGGAATTGAACTAAATCAAGAAATATCAACTTTTATAAACACAATGTCAGCTTTCTTTGCCTATTTAGCGAATATTAAGTTATAACTTAAAGACCCCGTTAGACTGCTAGCTTTACTACCGTACTACTGCCGTGCCACGGTTTTCACGCTTCTTGGTGCACGTGCGTCGCACGGACCGTACTCGCATAATTTGAATTAAATAAACTTTGACAAAATACAAAGCTTTAATTTTTTCCTTAGTTTGGCAGTATAAACCGCAGAGAAATGTGATTTGAAAATAGTCTGAAATGTACATTTATTTTATTTTAATAACTTCACAGGTGCCATTTGACAGATTTTGTTAAGTACATATAATAATAATAAAAAATCCACTGTTTTAGGTATTTATAAGTTTACGCGGAAGTTCTTAAATCCAAATAGAGTTCCGAACAATGATATCTTGGACTTCATTTCGCGGGTACCAGATGACAAAATGTTGGTAAGTATCTATTATTTTATTTTCAAAATTTATAAAATAACTACCTAAATGGATTGGATTAATAGTATTATAGTAATTTACACATTACCCTTTTCAAATAAAAATTAGTTTTTAATGTCACAAGGAAGTTCCAATTATTTGTCAATAACATGATCAACCAAAATGAGAATGATTAGTCGAAAGTTAATATCTCTACTAATGTCTCTCATACTATAATATAGGGACCGATACATAAATACTATTTTCAAATATCTAAGGAGTATCTTATTTTTCAGAAACAATGGCGAGAGTTAAAAGTTCCTGAACAACCGATTAGCAGATCAGATTCCAAAAGGCGATAAAAAGAAATACTTAAAAATAAAACTTAGATGGGTACCATAGTGTACTACGATGGCTAGTCCGTAGAGCTTATGGTCATATTCTAGGTCAAACAATTTGGTTATAACTATTTATGATTATTTCAAAAGGATCGGGCCTGGTGCACCTGCATTCATTAAATTATGTTATTTTTATATAATGAAAAGAGGTGGAAAAGGTACGTCACTAAAATTATACTATGTATTGCATATCTGTAGGTAATATGATAATGATAAAGAAAATAAGTGACAAGTAAGACTGCATTACTGCATACTGTCATAAACAATGTCAGTTCTGAAATAGAAACTGTCAAGCATGTTAAAATAATGGTGAACTGAAGATGTTGCGTAATCAATGATGTAATAAAACTTAATTGGTTGAACATCTTATTGTATAAATGGAACTAGTCAAACAAAGTTTCCAGTAACCTATAACTAATTATGACGCCTGATGGTTTTTATGGTGTGCTGGCAACGCCATCTATAGTTCGCTATTTTAACAATACACCCGCCTTAAAAAGTACAATAACTCCTATATGCAATTTGATTTCACACTCGTAAAAAATGTTAATGTCAATTGATTATTGAAAAATTAGAAGTATTTTATTATTATATCAGCAAATATCAAATTGGATAAATATTTCGAACGTTTGGTCAAATCGTAATTTCAAATCCGTAATTTCACATAACACAGTAAGCGCTTCTATGCTTTTTCTGTAGCCGTGCAAACATGATGAAAAGTTAAATTTTATAAGTTTATTATTTAAGAAAAAGAATAGGGTAGGTGGATTCGTGATTCGGTATCAATTATTATTATTAGGCATTTGTGATTGTCGCACAATCGTGCAACTTTTTGATAAAATATCTGATGTGTAAAAATGTATTTATATTTTATTATTTAAGTATTGTAGGTAGTTATAATTATTTAAATCTACATGCATTTCAAATATTTCAATTTAGAAATATTTGATTTATTAATGTTGTGCGGTTTTTGATTTGCCATTTGTTATACACTAATCTTCCTATCAATTCTTTTGACAGACAAGATTAAACTATATGTATAAATATCTTCGCCATTTTACGAATATGTCACAACAGTTTACCTAAATTAGGTATACGGATGGTTTCGTATGTGTATGTCGTGGACGCCCGACTGGTTTCGGACTCGACGGTGACTTTACTCGAGAGCATAGCGTCCTGCCGCGACGATGTCATTCTTAACACTTGTTTACATTAATATGTAACACAGTAAGAATAAACTATACAATTAAAAGCATTATACTATGCGGATACCTTTAAATAATGCGTTATTTAAAGGAAAAAAATGTGATGATTAACTTAAGAATAATAATAAGAACATATAATAAAATAAATAAAACGTCCTTTTTGAAATGTACTTTTATTTTATGTGATGTAACCTACAGTGAAAACTTATGCAATGGACTAAATTATTGACGAATGTTTTATAATTTAATTGCATACATATAAATATAATATCAACTTTATCCTTACATAGCACTATATACTCATTGTAAACTATAGAGTTATCAAGATTTACGAAGCATTGGGTATAGTTGGTTTGATCCCAAAACTACCAGATATCCTGGGCTGTTGAGGTTCCGGAACGCTGAGCTCCTTCCAATCTTTCTGTAATTAAATAAAAAAAATGTACATTTAATTAAATTCAACCATTACCTTAATTTTTTTCAGACGAGAGAGTGTTTGCAATCTATCAAAATTGAAACATTTATATTCAAGAATTTTTACTGTTATGTATTGCCAAACTGAAATCAACAATCAACATTTTTTGAAATCAGTTTAGTAATTTATTTATTTATTTGAAGGAAAACCAACAGCTTTAACATTGAGATAGTGAAAATAATATAAAACATTTAGCCAATTAAAGTGTTCGCCGATAATTTAGGCGTGAAAGCGTAACCAACAAACAAACCAACCAATAAAACAAACAAACTGAGTTTGAAATTAATAATATAAGTATGGATTGTTCTGCCTTTACATTTTATTCACGAATTTACTTTTACAACTTACATACCTACCTAACACCTGATTTAATATAGACTATAAAAACATCTTTACGTGCTACCAGACTAAAATTGTGAGTATCTAAATAAATAGCGGCAACAGGAGTTTTGATATTAGTCTTCCTATTTTCTTCGAACACTAAGCGATTGTTTCGAAATGTTATATTTTAAAAGCCATACACTTTGTGGTAATTGATCACTATTAACATAATTCTCAACATGGTTCAGAAAACAAAACACTAACTTACCAACATTTTGTGATCAGGTATCCTTGATATGAAGTCTAATAAATCATTATTCAGCACTCGTTGAGGATTTATACGCTTTCTAAAGAATTTATATAAACCTTGAACAGAAAACATAATTATTAAAAAAATATGTCTGCTTCAAACTGTTTATATCACTGTAGGTATGTTGATATAAAAATAATATAATGATAATAATAATAAACGGTATATAGGTAATATGTAACTACAAAAGTAGATGTACAGGAGATAACAAAAATTTGGCTAACTTTGAAATAAATATATAAAGTGATAAAAATATTAAGTGTTTACGTAAGAGCATTTACAGAAACTCAAAAGCATGGAAAACCATACTCCGCCGCGGACTTTGGGGTTGGCGAGCAGGGCAACCGCCCGGGACCTTGCTCATGCAGGACCCTCGCGCAACAAACCAAACAGAAAAATAATTAAATAAGTATTTGAATTTCGGGCCACGCATTTTAAAACTCACGTCTCACTAGTCGCGGTTATTATCGTGATGTTTACGATTTACGTTCGGGGATTGCCCGTGTTTCATTTCGCCTGTCATTTTGACAGGCTTTCAGATTCAACTGTGTATGGCTTATGCTTTTATGTTCGAGCAATATGTGTTACGTTGAATTTTTTGTTTTAAGTATCATCAACTAAACTAATTCCACGAAGACAAGGGCTTCGCAATGATCTAACCGCCCAGGGTTCGCTTCGATATCATGCCTCACAGAATTAACCAATTTTTCGTTACTTTTCACACGCGTGGTCGTTTGCCTTACCTGCCTACTAGCGATGTTGCGAATATTCGCATCTGCAGCCGCCTATGCGGAACATCCGCATCGATTTAAACATCCGCATCTGCATCCGCATCAGTATAAATCGATGCGGAGCTGATGCGGATGCGGATGTGTAGCAGGTCGCGACAAGAAAGAAAGCACGTGCTGATTGACCAATAGGAAAGCAATAATTTTGTTTTGGACTTCGGTGTATCGATGACGGTGACGGGCCTCGCTATTGTTTTGTTGTGACAAGATCTGACGCGCACGTTTGTTTTTATTGCGCTTTTTGTTAAGAAGTGTCATCGCATATATCTAAGTAACTGTATTGTTTACGTACGTATGTAATGTACTACGTATTACTGATGAAAATAACCGGGATAAATCTCAGTGTAAAATATGTAGTAAAACATATTCTCGAAAGGGTCGAACTACATCGTCGCTAAAAAATCATCTAAAATCGATGCACCCTGAAGAGTTCACTTTGTTTGAAAAAGCGAATAACGAAAAGCAGCTACAGAAAATAGTAATACCGGTAGGTTATATTTTAAGGCAAAATTACCTAATTTAGTTAGGTACTTACTTAACTTTTAATACTTAACTTAATTATTGTATATTTATTCATATGTACTTATATAAATTTGCTAGAAATGCTCCAATATTTCAATTTAATTACTAAAATAATTAATTAGTAATAGTAATTCACTCAATACTTTATTATTAAATAAAGAAAGTAGTAATATTACTGTTTTACCCTGCCAAACGAACACTTAAGTTTTTTGTACAGATCCGCATCCGTATCCGCGGATGTGAGCCTCTTAAAATCCGCATCTGCGTCCGCGGATGTAAAAAAAAATGCATCCGCAACATCCCTACTGCCTACCGTAAAAACAGCATATTATTACTCATTTTCAAACAAGACTTTTATTTATTTAAAAACATGCTTATGATGATAATGCATACCTAGGTATTTAAAAATATATTTTAATGCTAATCTTTATCTGTTGAATGTTTTGTTTAGTTTGTTAGAAGCCCAGTTAATAGTTACACTGTTTTGTTTTGTAAAAATTAAACTCAAATGCCAACAAAAACTTATTAACTTACCAAGAGAAATCATCAAATACTTGAAAGGTAATATGTAAAGGATGACAGATCCAAAAATAAGTAATACCATTGCCAAAAAACTCAAAAAAGGGACTTTAAAGGCTGCCAAACTGAAACGAATAAGGTAAAGCTATATTAAGATACTTGTTTTCGTAGAAGACTAAGTTACTAGACTACTAAGTTTTACGCGAGAGATTTATTTGTCTTCAATGCAAAAATGAGTTTGAATTACAAATGATACTTATATTAAACCATTCATAAGGCATTTTACGCTATAAATGGAATAGTAAAAAAATTAAATTAAAAATTTAATTTAATTTGGTTCAGTTTTAGTCGGTAAGAGTCCGACAGACCCCTTCGCCATTCCCCACTGGGCGAAGGACATCCATGAGGATCTTCCACCCGGTTAAAAAAAAAAAAGCTATGGCCAGCCTTCGGCTCTAGTTCCAAAAATATATAATTTATATCTCAATATTATAGGAACTGAAAAAAAATATATTTTAGAAAATAAAGAGAATCCCGGAAATCACCGCGTCCACTGGAATTTGTTCAAAACATCTGGTATTGAATTATCAGATATTAATAATTATCCATTATGAAATATGAAAGTTCAAAAGGTTGTACGAAATGCTTCATCATCATTATCAGCCTACTGGGGTCCATTGCTGAATGAAGGCCTTCCCCAAGGAGCGCCAACCATCCCGGTCTTGTGCAGTCCGCATCCATCCGCTACCTGCCATTTTCATGAGTAATGCTTATGGGAAATTTAATTTGTTAAAAAAAAGTGAAATGTTATACGTGGTGGTTAAACTGTATGTAGCATACAATTTAAAAAACCTTTCTGAATCCTAAAGAATTACTAACAGTTATTCTGGGTTATGTAATAATTATATTAGTTCATGAACATACTTATATAATCTTTCAGCTACCGACACCATATATTCAATACCATGCGTTATTGTCAGGGTCATCTCTGGCAAACCTTTGACTTTGTCGGTGATTGTATCGCCGTTCTGTAAATCATCAATAGTTCCCATATCCACCACTTCTTCTGTGGCAAGCGTTTTTGTAAAATCCCAACCTGTATAATTTTGTAATACATACTTTTATTAGATACCACTTTGTGATAAAATTAATTTAGATGTATTCTAAACTACTAATCAAGTACCTAACAGAAAATGTTTATAGTTATAGGTACGGATATCGCGAGACTAATACGAGTAAATGCAATTGTCCAAGTTTATTCTACGATTGCCCTTTTATTCATTACATTCAAAATTCTTTTTTTAGTCATTTCTGCATAGAGAATAAGCAGTTACCTTGATAGGCAGTTTAAACTTTGGCAGACATATATTGTGATAGATGTCTGCAAAAGTTTAAACAGCCTATCAAGCCTATATCACATAAACAACAATATTTACAATAAATACAACATTGGAAAAAAAAAACAACATTGGAGACTTACATTTTTCTTGATCATAAATGTAGACTACGGGAAATAACGCTAATGTCAACAATGGACCCATCCATGGTTCAAAATAGTACCAGAAGATAAGCCATATAATTAGCGCAGCTGCTGAAAATTCTCGATCTTCCCACTCGAATAAATGCCTGAACAAAAGAGATTTAGATATTATTCTGCAACGTAGCATTTTTTCAGCATGAACGCAGTTGAACCGACTAAAGTCATGTATCGGCGGAACATTGTAAACTCAAACTCAAATATCTTTATTTCATACAAAAAATTAAATTTATTGAAATCGTCTCTTGTGTAGACTCTAAAGACATAGATCTCTGTTTTATCAAATATTTAGCTAACTAAATGTATACGTATCAAAAATCTCTTATATGCCTGTGCCTATCTACCACCGCCCTTTTCCAAGGGGTTGATAAGAAGAAAGGACAAACAAACTCACGGCCACTCTTTTCAATCAACAGATAATAATGGCATCATTAAATATACACAACATTGTTTTGATGTGTGCCAGCATGTAAGTTTTAAGGTTAAGAAGGTAAAAAGGCAATGAAGAGAAAACAAGATATAGAAAAAAGATGGAATAAAAAAAGTGAAGTAAAACCTAACAAATGGAAAATTAAATAAAAGACACACTAGCCCATATTACATTTTCACTATGAAATAGCCTGTACTAAATTAAACCTAGCATTCTTGTCTTCTATGTAATCCACAATTGAGTAATAGGCCCTCTGACACAGTTTACGTTTTGTTGTGGATTTAAATTTGTTTATACTAAAATCTTGTATACTATTCGGGATTTTATTATAGCATCGGACATATTGACCTCGAAATGACTTGTTTATCTTTTGGAGCCTAGACCTAGACCTAGAGCCTTAGGCAGGTACAACAAGTTTATTTCTATTTCTGGTATTAAAATCATGTAGACTCAATTCACTTCTTTTCAAGAAGCTATCTTTGTTTTTTATTAACATATATTGCATTTTCATATTTACAGGGTTACTGGGTAAGTCGACCTAAACCTTAAGGGGTTGTAGTTGTCATTATTTCTAAAAGATTTCACTATGACATAACATAGCTCAAAAATAACAATTTTCAAGATATTGGACTTTTTAGATTTTTTACAAAAATCGCCTAAATTTTGCCTAATACAATTTTTTTAGAATTTATATCCTTTATTTTATGCTATTTTACTGTTTTTGTGTAGTTGATAAATTGGTTTATAATTTCAAGTGCTATAATTGTAGTTAACAAGCTGGGCCGAAGAAGATAAAAGAATATTTAAGAGAGTTAAAAAAGAATAGAGGATAGTTACAATTTTTTTTTACAAATCTATAAAAAAATATATATGATAGTTAAATTATATTCTCAGCTATCTAACAAAGTAAGTCTAGGATAGTATCAGAATTTATAAAAAAACTTATTTTATTATTTTTCCCTGTTATTAACCATCTACTTTGGCCTAGTTTGTTAAGTTACCTATAATTTTAGTAATTGAAATTTAAAAACAATTTATCAAATACCCAAAAACATTCCAAAAAGCATAAAATAAATGATATAAGTTCTAAAAAAAATTTATGAGACAAAATTTCGGCGATTTTTATAAGAAATCTTAAAAGTCCAATTTCTTGAAAATGGTTATTTTTGGGATATGGTATTTCATAATGAAATCTATCAGAAATTATGGCAACTATAACCCCTTAAAGCATTTAAGTTGACTTACCCAGTAACCCTGTATATTGACTTGCCACTGCCATTATGTTTATTTCTTTAAATTTTCGCCTCAATGAACAACGATTGCCTAAATTGCACGGATGGCGTAGTGGTTTAAGCGGTCGCCACGCCGCTTCCTACTACGCCGAGTGTTGTGGGTTCAAACCCCACATGGGACGACACTTTGTGTGATACACAAATTGTTGTTCTGAGTCTGGGTGTACTTTGTGTCCGTTTCATGTATGTTGGTAAAGTCCCCCGTGACACAGGATTTATTCCTAGTGCGGGAGTTGAATTAAAAAAAAAATATATATATATAAATTGCTCCAGCATTCCCGGCAGCATTCTCTCCACAGGAGAATACCGTACGACATTATGATATGAAAATAACTGAAGTAAAAAAGTCGTGCTGTATCAATGTCAGTCAATTCTCGAATTTTTCTAACTGCGTACGCTGCTGAGCTGAGTCTACTCGATAATTTATCTATATGCGGGCCCCACTGTAGCTTAGAATCTAATGTTATTCCTTAAAAATGTTGTTTTATCTACAAGGTTTATCTCCACATCCTTAATCATTACAGTGGTTTTCATTGGCTTGACGTTTAGCGTGGTGAACGGTATACACTTAGTTTCTTTTATTCAAAAGCAACGTTGTTAACGTCAAACCAATGCACCACTTTAGAAATGGCGCTGTTTACGTCTGTAAAATTAGTAAGTAAGCGTTTGAGTCTAAATAACCGTGATGTATCATATGCACACAACACAATCTCGTGATTATCCTGGACAAGGTGGGGGTCTTTAATATATCCTAAAAACAAAAATGGGCCGAGAATAGAACCTTGTGGAACGACTATTACTATCACAGAACCCGGAGATCGCTCACCGTTAATTTCAACTTTCTGAATCCTATTAGTTAGATATGAAGCAAGAAGTTCCAGTGCTTTAGTTTTGATACCATAGTGCTGTAGTCTCCTGATCAGCGTTTCATGAACAACACAATCAAAATCTTTAGATAAATCTCAAAAGATACCTAGAAAATCGTGGGCATCCTCCAAGGCATCAAATATATTTTTATAAGCTCAACACTAGCATCAGTTGTGGAGGGACCCCTAGTAAAATCAAATTGTCTATTGTGTAATGAATTAATATTATTAAAATAACTTTGTAATTGATCACACTCAAAATACAAGTAAACATATTAAGTTGCGAATAAGCCACATACTTTCTGGTACGCAAGCAAAGAAATTGAAGACGAAAATTCATCGTTTTTTCAACAACGTAAAAATATTTCAACGATGCAAATATGCACAGTTTTATTAATCTAACTCTGAGCTTGATTACTATGTCAATATGATAATTTAGTGAGTGTAATTTAGTGTATGTAGTAAAATGATGAAATATAACAGTTTATACTAGCTTTATAGTACACGTTCTAAATATTAGAATTTTGAATTTATGAAAAAAGAAAACTGAAACTCAGTACAAAAGCAAGTAAGTATTGAAATAAAATATAGTAAATGGTCGACATGTACAATATCTTTAAACTCATAGTAATAACTATATTTGTCAACTGTACACAGATCAACATGTATATATACAGACAAAAACATATTTCAAACCCACTGACTACATTATTAAATCATATAGCGTACCTGTGCCATAGGACAAGCAACTTACTTGAAATATTCATTGATAACATAAAGAAACTCGAACGTATCTCTAATGAATTTCACATTCTTATAAACAAGTGCTAAGTCGAATTTTGGCTCCTTGGCTATATACTTGACCTGCTTAGGACGGAACAGTTTCAATGAAGCGGTCACCTGTAAGATAACATACATTATTTTATCATTAGAAACAATATTACGATATCTAAAGATATAGCTTTTTCACGGATAACGGTTACTGTAATAGATCCTGATTGTGTTTTTGTTCTTATCACTTTTTAATCACTTCATGGTGGGTATTCTACATATCAAAATCAAGTATGTTTACATAAATTTTTCCACCTTACTTACAACTTATAAGATAAAGGTGAAATACCCCAAATTATATTAAAAGGTCCTTGGAGTAGTAGTACTGCGAACTATTGTAATCTGACACATAGTCATGATAAAGTTTTGAAATAACTATTTGGAATAATTTCAGTAAAGATAATTTTAAACGCTGACATACGAGTATGGTTCAAAATCCACGAGTGTAAATAGTAATTTTTACTTAAATATAACGATACCGAAATGCTTTAAAGATGTCAGCTTGTTACTAGTTATTATTAGTCTGATCTAAATATTAAGAGGTAGGTCAGATCACGGTAGCGTTACTTACAATCAGACTATTTGTCGTTTACATCTAACTACAGAATTCATAAATATTAACAAATTTTCACTTTAATATAATAAACCTCCAAAGGCATTCAAGTGGAACGAGCAAGTGCTTGAAAAGTATTAAAATAGGTTTAATACCAATTATCTGTGCTTATTACTTTCAAAAGCTTCTTCGTAACTTAGCCATGTTAGTTTTGAAGTAAAACATCTCTACGCACGCTTGACTTGGGGAGTAAGCTGGTGAATACGTGACGAGAGCGTTCCGAAAAGTGTGATCGAGCGAGGCGAACGGAAGTTGAGAGGAAGATATAAGTTAGTGAAGATAGGAAGAGAGAAAGTTACGTTTTATATATTACTGTTTTTTTTTTATGTTAGAGGGGCAGACGAGAAGACGGTTCACCTGATGGTAAGTGATCATCGCCGCCCATGAACGTCTGCAACTCTCTAGGGACAAGAGAGAGAGGTGACAGCACGCATTTTCTTTCTCTCTTTCTCTCATAGCCAAGAAGTTTTACTTCAATCGTGATGTCTAAAGCAACTCGTTTTTTTTCCCATCAACTGATAACTTTAATAAACTTACTGGATTCCAAACCAAAGACAATTCTAATCTGACTCTAGGACAGTTTCCTCTTGCACCTTTCCTTTTATTGTTATCTTTGAGTGCATACCAGCGCATTTCACCATCCTTTATTCTGAGTAAAGGTATCGTCACTCTGCCTAGGAAGTCGTTAAGTAAGGAATTTATAGAACTGTCGAGTACTTTTACTTCAAGGGTTGATGTAACGTCATAAATGTTGCTGCAAAAGTATAAATAAATTAAAGTACGTTGCTTCATGGCCATGGATTTATTACCAATTGCTTAATATTAAAAACTATTTTACGCAATGCCATTTGATGATGTAACACTATAATGGTCAGATATGATGCCTAAAGTGATTCTTCTGTCTTTTTTTATGGTAGGTATAGGCGACAAACGAAGAGACGGGTCACCTGGTTGTGAGTACCTATTTACTGGCGTTTTCCTATAGTGTGAGAAGCAATTAATGTATTGTTTATTTTAAGCTTTTGTAAAGCAAATAAAGAAGTCAGTATACTAAAAAAATACAGCTACACTTACAATACATAACTTTTGTCCCAAACAGGCTCAGCGCTGTAAGAAGCCTTGGGCGTGTGTATTTTCTCATTTTCCAATTCCAATGTACAGTATGCGCTAGGTTTGCCCTTTAAACCCCTAGCTCCATAAACTCTGACATGCAATTGGCCGACGAGATTTAAATCCGTACTGACGTTATAGAAGGCCTATAACATATTAAGTATTCACTGTCATTTTAGAAAAATAATACATAAATCTACTCTTCATAAAATACCATTAACTTTTTTTGGAAATACCATTTTTAGACTTGCAAACGCATATATCAATTTATATTTACAAAAAAAAAAATCATTTTTTTAAGTTATATAAGAATGTTTGTTAGTTTTACTGAACTAGATTTGGATTTTCTTATTTAATCTTAATTTTTTCTCATCTTTTATTTCTTTTATACAAACACAAAAATTTACATTTTATGCTTTATTGTTAACAAAAGTAAAATTCACAATTCTGAATTAGATGGGTCTAGATTAAGCTTTTTCGACATTGTCTTACCCTTGATATATGTATTATTGTTACCACTACAGTCTTTAGTCAAATTATGTCTTTCTTAATTTTTTTTGGATACTTACAAATTTAGAGCGCAAGTCATCAACTTTATATTCTGGATTAGAAGTACTTTCAAGTTGCTTTAAAATACATATCGTGATGGACAGGTGTAAGGAGCCATAGTTTTCATCCAGTTGCTGCCAAATATCATGTGTCCGCTCTTTTTCAAGGTTTGACAGATCTAGAACACAACTTTAAAATCATTCCATTAAGATGTACAACAGATGGTTGTAGTCATAATTATAAATAAAAATAATAAGTTTTTGCTCTGACTAGATACTTTAATCAAAGCTTCTACTAATTAACTACAACTAGTAATTTCAATCAAAGCACTAACATTTGCAGCAAAATTCAAGTTTTCGTTTAACTAATCAATTTAAAAGTGAAGCAATGTAACTATTATTTAAACAGACAGATAGCATAATATAAATGAAACTACCGAGAGTTCCACACACAACAAAAACATACTACAACATTAAGAATAAAACATCACACAGTGAAGTCACACTGAACTACGTAATATCTATATTTTATTCTAATTCTGATTGGCGATGATCCAATCTCAATTACTTAGTATTACGTTTACTATCTTCACTTGTGTTCTTTTAATGCGGTGGTTAACATCCAAAATTAACGTCAGAATTAACAGGAAGTTCTGAGGTCTTTAAATCTATTTTGGTATAGCTCTCATCACGTCACTTCAAAAAGCAGTGTTTCTTATAATTTGGTTATTATTAATTAATATATTAAATATTTAATGCCGATAAATCGATCGTTTTCATCTACCTTTTGCACACAATGGACTTTGTAGTTGTTTAATCTTAATGATAAGGTGCATAACGGTTGGCTCTCTTGAGTTACTACTCAAAGTCTGTTTAGAATATAAAACTAATTATCTACACGTCGTTACAGTTGCATATTGAAGGTAGACACACCCGACACTGACATCGTCCCAGCCATGATATATGACTGGCAGACGTAGAACACAGACGGTGTCGAAACTGCCAGATATAAAAGTTCCGAAAAAATATTTTGTGCGTACAAGCTGTCTCTGAATAAAATAAATACATGTATCTTTCGCAATCCAACAGTAGCCGACAACCTTGGCTCAATTTATTATATCGATAAACAAACATTAGCCTTTCAAAACAACAATATGGTATATCTAAATCCTATCGCATTAAATATACATACAACTAGGCATAAAAGTTTCAATAGCATGCCTCATTAAAAAAAACATTAACTTTAGTAGTGGTAATAGCGCTAGTTTGGGAAGTGAATCGTTATTACCTACCTAGGTCAGACCCTTTTAGGAAAGGATCCGAATCATTAACAGAGTATGTATCTGCACTCTGACTAAATTTGTTATAAAATCTATTGCCTTTAGTTTAAACAGCTTTCTAGATCTGTCGGAAATAGTTATGATTTATATGAACCCCTGAAATCCACATACAGTTGAGGTTTTATCGAATTGTTTTTATCAGTTTGATTTAGAATTGCTTTTTAATGGCAACCATAGAAGCTAGTCTAGTGGCATATAGAAATATAAATACTACAATAAACCCATTATAGCTTCATTAACATACCTGCCCATAAAGTTTTTATGCTTCCCTTTATCCCATAGCGATATATGAAGAAGCTGGTCACTATCACCGTTTAATTTGAATCTCTCCTTCCATTGTGGGTATCGTGTGGTCAACACAGATTTTGATTTACAAGTATGAGAACCCAATCTGCAAAAAATACGAATATTAAAATATGCAGACACGCTTTACGGTACAGTTCTTAGATGTAGAATTTGCTGTGAAAGCATATACTTGCTGCCTACATCGAAAATAGACAAACACACATCCAGAACTAATGACCCCGAGAAACAAGTCTTGACCTATGAAGCAGCCACTATCATACATTTTAATATACTTCTCGTTAATTTCACGTTCTAGGGAACCATGTTAATTAGTGAGTGGTACCTCCAAAGTATCTTTTAATTTGGTCGTGCCTATATACTACAGATAATAATGTAAATACAATTCATGGAAGTGAAGGATTAGAGAAAAGTACGTTACCTGTATTTTACGAGGTTTCTCGAAGTAATAAAGTGGAAAGATTCAACATTTTCTAACTAAAAATATTAAATTATCCCCACCAAAACTCTTTGAACATACCTACTACAAATATGTAATAGGTTCAAAACATGTTTGACTCAGCAACATAACGTGACAATGATTTAATGTTCAAATTGATCTAATCTCACAGGTTTTGATTTACGGTAAATCATGCAAGCCAAGTGGCGAAAAATAAAAAGTTAGGCAAAAACCGCATGGTACTGTTGGGGATATTGAACAGCTCCACGCGCAGTAAAAAGCAAGTGTCACTCAGTCCTCGTCGGACAGTGAGGATTAACAGGAATCTAATTTTAGCATTTATAGTAGATCTTTTACCGAAATTTGCAATAGACTCCATGGGACAGTCCATCATCTGGTACATCGGGGAGCCCTTTAGCTTCTACTAACACAATATTTACGATTATATTTCTTTGTGTTTTGTCCTTTATTGACTTAGTGGATTCCCTTCTGTTCAACTGCAGAAAAAACATGTGTATTACTAATTAATATTTTTATAATATTGATAAAAACGTTATCTATCTATATATAATATCCGGATACATTGACTTTATAGATAAAAAACCACGCATGCCCTTGATATTTCTTACATTTCAACTGAAAGACAGCATTTTCGGTATATCGTTCCACACACCGAAATGTTTGTCTCCATCACCTGGATAATTGGTGCTAAACCACTAAGCACTTTTCAAGACACTTTTTGGCTCGCACCACTTATCTGTGGAACAAGTTATCCTCTGCGGTATTTCCGGACCGATACGACCTTCAAACTTTCAAGAAAACTCCTTACTCCTTCCAAAAAGACCCGCAACACGTTTGTGACTCCTGAGTTGCGGGCATTCATGGATGGCGGTAGTCACTTTCCTCACTGACCCGGCTGCTCGGCGCCTCTTTCATAATATACCTATATATATATATGACATATTACCTATTGCTGTAAGAAAGCTCAATAGACTTATTGCGCTTAAACCTTACGCTTAGAACGATATGACTCTGATGGCCAAAACTCTGGATAAAGATTAAAGTCCTCATCTCATCATCAGTTGTATCTGTTTAAATATTAAAAAAAATACTTTCGCTAGGCACTTCTTATTACTAATGTCGCAATGTCGCAATCTTATTTAAGTAGGGAAATAAAAGTGATAAAAATCACACGAAAATAAAATAAACATAGATATCTACAACCCAGGACGCCCAAGGTATCTAGTATTAACTCAAAAAATATTAGTTTTTAAAAGTAATTTCACAGCAACGTCTTGTTAGAAGGCTATTCTTTATACTTAATCCCCCGTAAGTTATCACAAAAAGTATAAATAACTATTATATAAATTTTGTAGCAATTTGGGCAAAAAAATTGGGCAGTTTTAGATTTTCTACTCTATTCCTCTTTTAGTACTTAGTGATGTTCTAATTTCTAACTTTCGAACTGTAACTTAGAATTAAATGTTAGGACATAATTTAATGTTATAGCAAATTACAACTAATAAAAAAAACTACAAGTTACTATTTTATTTAATCACTGATAATTAATTTAATAATATTAATAACAAATAATTCATCTTTTACTTTTTAATTTAATCTGTTAGCGCAAATAAACTCGTGCTATTTACCTTTTCATTGTTCGATGGTCCAACTGCTGGAGGAACAAGAGGAACTTCCGGTGCATTTTTATTATTTACAGTTGGCTTTGACTCCAATACGGGATTACTACCGTGTATATTCCTCATAATATCATTAGCGGTATTGACAATACAACTAGGTCGCCAACTAGGTACAAACAAAATTTGCTTAAATTAAAAAAAGTAATTCATCACGTCTCTAATAGCACGTGCAATTGAGACAGTTTTTTTTTATGGAGCAGCGTGCTTTCTTTTCCGTGTGGTGACGGAATAAGAATACGTAATGTCACCACCCCTATTCATCCCGATGGTGTCGTAAGAGCCGACTAATGGACCAAACTACGCAGGACAACAGCACTGCAAAGAGAAGAAAAACTTGAAACAAACCCCATACCAACCCGTCTGGCCAGCGTGATATAGTAGGCCAAAACCTGCTTTCTAAGGAGAGGCCTATGTCCAGCAGTGGACTGTTATAGGCTGTTGATGTGCTTTCTTATCAGATCATATCAGATCGTATTGATGTCTTGATTTTGTATTAGTTTCTGCCACTCCAAAATAATTAAAAATTGACAGCATGTCTATTATTTCCCATTTCTCTATTTTCGTTCTCCTCTGTTAGTCTAAGTGACACGTGGATAAAGTGAAGGATAAGACTACTTATTCGTGAGGGGTTTTTCTACACTGACACCCCATCGTTATAGGAATGTCAATATTAACAAAGCTGTTTGGATTATCGTGACAATTTTGAGTAAAATATTAATATTGATTTTATAGTTTTGCAATTTGACATATTCGATGTGTAAATCGGGACGTAATCCTGACACACATGACGGACTCCACTCATGACAACGGTTGGTGCAATTTAATCGAAACGTTGGGTACCTAAAAGAAATTGTACTTTATAACTGTTCTATGTGCACATCGAATACTTACTAGTTATTTACATATAGAAAGAATAAAAGAACTTACGAGAATGGTATAATATTCCGAAGTAATACAGCGCTATTCTCAGGGTTCTGAGTACTACTATCTTTATTCACTTCCATGTGTCTACTTACATTTAATTGTTATTTAAATGTTAACACTACAATAAGAATAAGCTCAGTGTAATAAATTGTCAATATATTGTCACTTGTGTAATGTCTCTGGTAATATTCTACATATGTCTGATAACACAATAATCGTATTTATAATTATGAGATAAAGCGTTCATAAATATGTATAGTATCAAATGTTATCAATTCAATTCTGATTAATGTTTTGTAATTTTTATACGCAGCTGTTGAGACATTTATGCATATAATTATAAACATATAATTAGTTCAACAATCAATGAAAATATACACGTAATAATTATTTTTTTGGGAATTATTGAAAATGGCATTGCTCATGTAATCAGGTAATTAGAGGCGGATCAAGTATTAAGAGCGCCCTAGGCAAACATCTCATCGACGACCCCCCCGCATGCGCTCCAGGCCAACTCTAAAGTTTAATTGTCATTGCCTTACTAGAACTTATTCACCAGAATTTATATTTATAAATGTGGCTACGTTGGTACATGCATGGGCTTTCACCCCACCGGGGTTTACGGTAGGCCGTGTATGAGATAGGAGGGATCCGGATACATTGATTTGTGTTTCGTACACTTTTTTTAACATTTGTCCGCACGTAGGGATCCGATAACAGTTTTTATTAAGACGTCCGAGCCTTTATTTTTTGTAACAGATGGCTTACCTACCTGAATCCGAAAATTCATCATTTGATTTTTTAAGTAGCGATTCAGAATAATGTTCAATAAATAAACATTACATTACGAAATAACTCTTTTTTTTAAAAAACCCGTATATAACCCGTAAATAACTATAATTGTATTTGTACGACTGTACCTCTTGTCACGCACACAAAGTCACTGTATATGTACAAGGTTTACCCACACATAGGGCCGCGCGCACATCTGATTTGAACTATCTATACAAACATGGTTAGCTAAAGTTAGTTAAGTGCACCAGAAGCATCTTTATCAGATGATTACATTGTTGCATAGTAACACAATCAACAGAAACATGGTCAATATTACTTTAATTTACTTTATATAAATTTTAAGGTAAATTTTAAGGTAAGGAAATAAATACTAATTAGTAGGTTTTATTATCTGAATTGTAAAAAAAACAGCGTGCGGGGTCTAGGACCCCGCCCCGGTCGGAACGAAGTTCCTTTCGAAGATAAATTATTAAGTAGACTCAGCTCAGCAGCATACACAATAAGAAAATTTCGAAAGTTAACTGATTTCGTAGATTGAGACTATTTTCGTAGCATAATGTCGTACGGTATTTTACTGTGGGGGAATGCTATCGTCATTCAAACTATTTTTGTGCTACAAAGAGAGCCGTTCAAGCAATTTATAATTTAGGCAAAATCTCTGGGAGGACCTGGACCATGTGATTTCATGTCCCCCGGATCAATGTGGCACCAAGCTAGGTCCTATCTCAGGAGAAGCCGCAGGCTTCCCCTGCCTTTTGGCCCAATCGCTACCCTTGTGTTGTGGCCCGACCGTGTTTTGATACGATTGCTGTCGAGGAAAAATCTCGTCCGATTCGATCTACAAAGACCTCCTGCTTATTTTTCGGCATTTTCTTGCGCATGCTGGTCGGAATCCCAATCGGCTGCACAATGCTGGTATTAGGCGGTCTACTTACGTCCGATCGAATTCAGGTACTCACCGAAGCAACCATGCCCTAGGAGTACCTGCGTCAATTAGTAGGTGACGCGGCCTGCCTTCCTACTTAGCCACTCTTCGAGGTTAGGTATAAGGGCACTAAAAGCTCGTTGGCGCACATTTCACGGCTAGTCCAGTCGCACACCTTTGCATCTGTGCCTGTGGGTGAGTGCTTCGCTGCATTTTCACCGCTCCCATCCCGCTGAATCGCACGAGTCTGGTCACTGACCCTCGTGTTTGTATCCGCTAGGATATCCCACAGCACCAAACGTGCCAGGACTGTCACCGACTCCAAAGAGATGATGAATAACCGCTACCCGCTGCATTTAATGGAGCTGTGTTTGGCAGCGGGAGGAGGCCGATACGTGTTTAGCTCATATTGGTGCTCCGTATAGGGCCATGGTTCGTATCGCCGCACATTATAGGTGGTGAACTCACGGTGGTACCCACGGCTCCCTTAGATTAGACAGCAGCAGCAGCAGCCTAATATGCCGTTTGAAATCGACCTTTGTTTACCCACACGCTAATGAACAAGTGGTTAAGAGCTGAAATTCTTGTAAAATCACAGGGATTCCGCCTTATGCCGCGCGTTAACCGTAGGCCCAGACCGCTGATCTTTTGGACGACACAAGCTACCCCTAATATAGTCAGCTCCGAGTCATCCTCCGCGTAACAGACGACACTTACGCCTAGAGGAATACTATTTCTTGAGACTGCATTATGCGCGAGGTTCCACAGGATAGAGGTCTTAGGACCGACGCATGGGGAACCCTACTTGTCACCTCCCTTCAATATTCTTCTCCGTCTCGAGTCATAACAGATCGAGGCAGTATTTCACTCCGACCCACCGCCTTCAACTCTATAAGGTGCAAGTCCGCACGCATATGGAAAACTGTTGTAGAGGAACGGGTGTCATGTCCCTCCAACCAGGCGAGGTGATCATGTCTGGCAGGCTGCGGCCCAACGGTTGATGTTGGGAAGTTGTATATATGCTAACCGCGCTGTAGTATGTTTCTGTTTCTATGTGTGTGTGAGTCTCCACACTGTTCTCATTTCTATGCAGGGGCACCTCAGTACCAGCTTCTCCCTCTGGACCACATCCAAGGAAGAGCGACTCGAATCATCGATAGTCAAAAGATGTCCGATCGGCGTTACGTCATATCGTATATATCACGTAGTGTTCCGAGCAATTGTTCGTACTAATACTGGCTGCATCTTGCCGCCATTGTTCCACACGGCAATATCCCCATCACTTGGATAATTATTAATTGACACTCTACCAATGTGCGCTTATCAAGACACATTTTGCCTCGCACAACTAATCTGTTTAAAAAAGTTGTCGTCTGCGGTATTTCCGGACCGATACAATCTTCAAACCTTCAAGAAAAGCGCGTACTCCTTCCTCAAAGGCCGGCAACGCGCTTGTGACTCCTGAGTTGCAGACTTTGACCAGTCTGCTTGTTTGCCCCCTTCTTTCTTTCATAAAAAAGCCGAAGAACTGACTTTGGTAAGAAATTAAATCACGCAAGTTACAAACTAAAAGATTTTTTCAAATCTATATGCTTTGTAATATTCTGCCATAGCGATTTTTTTTTAACTATCATGAGTAGGCATATCGTGTCAAAGTATGTTTGGTAAAATAAATGTTTTGAGCATCTATGTCTTGGGAACGAAAGAAAAGGGGCCTCGCTGATGCGACTTCGCCAACGTCTATTTTAGTCTTAGTTTTTTCGTACCCAAAGATTTTCTTTTTACTTGTGATTATAATTTACTTTCAATTAAATTCAACATTAGCAATGCATTTACCCTTTTTTTCTGTGTGGAAATCCCTTCGGATACCACCCACCGGTGGCTATGTCGGATTGGAACCGACTAAAAACTGTACACCGTCTCGGGTACCAGTAGCCGGGGAACCAGGTGTACCCTAGAAAGGAAATCCCTGGTACTCCGACGTACCTCGGGCCATCTACGGCGGGTCGATGACCCCCTCCTGTGTTTGAAGTAGTGGGAACCCCCATGTTCCCTTTTACACCCACGGGATGCATAGGGGTGGTGACACTTCGTATTCTCAATACCGTACTACACGGATATAATAAACTTTACACAGGCAACATTTATTTAAATACTATACATTAATTAATAAGAAGCGAATTACATTTTTATCATTGAAGTCGGTGATACTTTTAAGAGATTTAATAATAAGGTTTAATATTTTATAAAAGCCTTAATTGGATTTTTTTACTTATAATTTATTACTTATTACATTTTATGTCAAAAAAGCATAACGACTCCATTCATATATTTGCCGACAGCGCCTCTACACAAAACTGTAGCTTACTAAAATGATTTATGTGCAGATTCAATAATCGAATGTATTGTTTTAATTATTTACTAAATTATAATGTTTTTCCTTTAAGAACTAAAATTCATTAGTCATTAAAGATTTGCCATCTAGTTGGGAATAGCATGAAACTCCTCACTTGCGCCTAGTCACCACAAGAGGCGCTGCGCTACGGCGTCTATCCGCGTCATACAGTAAGTGGCGCTAGTGTCAAACAGAGAAACGCCAATGATTTGGTTTGGTTCGTTTGTGGATAGATGTGTATTTGAAGAGGTTATGGAGTGAAATTTAATTTCGTGTGTAGTGTGTTGTCATAAATTTTGTTAAACATGGAAACAAGAAAAGATAATTTAACAGCTTTGAAACTTTGTCGGTTTTGTTTATCTCAAGATGAAACACTTACTAGTTTATATGACAGAAATCGAGCGCCAAAAAATTCGGTTCCTCTTCCACTAAAAATATTATCCTGCGTTTCAATTGAGGTAATTATGTGATAACTTTTTTTTATAATAATGTCATGTCTTTCAAAATTCTATATTTACATCGAAGCTTGAAAATCAAATAGCATTTGTGTACGTATAGCATAATGGCGCCGAATATGCATTGAACAATAAATGTTTGTTTATCACTGTTTACCAAAAATATGTAGTGATATGAATATGTTGTTGAGTACTCAGAAAATAATGTATGTCAGAACAAAATTTGGAACCCATCATATACATGGTTTAAGAGTTTAAAATATTCTTGACAATTTTTTTCTTGGAAGCGCCACCTGCGGGCCCATTGGAAAGCTGAGCAAAATTTCAGAAATATACAATTAAGTTTATCTGCTTTTCTTTTTCTCAGGTATTCCCTTCGGATAGAATGCCATCATATATCTGCAATCGCTGCAAATTTTTTATGGACATCAGTTATGAATATAAGCAAATGTGTAGACAGGCTGATGAAAATGTCCTACAATACATTCAGAGTGGAACAGATTTGAATTCTGTATCCTGGCCATCTTCCCTTCAAAAGGTAACTAGCAATTTTAATAACAAAACCTACCCTTACAATCTTTATGATCAATACCATATAAACAAATTGTTTATTTAAATTAACATAAAGTTAATTCAATAACTTTTATTCTAGCTCCATTGAATAGTGACTGGTCCGATTATTACTTAAGGAATGCTTACAACACTATCTGTCTTTAGTAGAGTATGATTCCAACCCAGGACAAATAATTGTGTAATGAGAATTATCATTTGTTCTGTGTCTGGGTGTAATTTATCTATGATTTTATATATTTAGAAATAAATAAGTCAGTTTATCAGCAGTCTGGTTTACCAGCTCTACCTAGTTTGGGATCAGACGGCTGTGTGTGAGATATGTGAGGTTAATATCATAGTTGATATATAAAACATTAAGTAAGTCATTCAAATACTTATACTTAAATAAGTAATTTAACAACACTTACAGCTGTTTCGTGTAGCAACAAAGTCTGCACCGGAGCTGGCTGTAATGAAGACTGTTGTAGAGGGTGGAGCCACTGTTCAAGTCACTGCCAATGGATCTGATAGTGAAGAGGAAGATGATGAAAATGTTTACAATGTTAAGGTGAATATTATTTCTGAAGTGTACATATATAAAAAAAAATGTTTATTGTATTGTATTTTTGTACCCCTAAGTGGTATTTTTTATTATTATAATTGAAAAACTTTTGATATTACTATATTCTGCTTGTTAAAGTTAAAGAAAATTGGTGGATTTAGTATGAAATTCAAATAAAAAACATCAAAATTCCTTTATTTGAAATTAATTAATTTATATTAAATGAAACATTATACAGATAAACCATGAAGGCTATTTTTCATGTCATTACATTGCCTTGTACAATCAATGCATAATTACATTTACAACTATGGCAACTAATACACAGACACAAACAGGTAGTTGGTATACCATATTACAGAAACTCGCAAGTTATTTCACTGTGAGAAAATAATATTTATCTTTAGAGTGGTTTGTATTAATATACGGGCAATCATATTTCATGTTACTAGAACATAGAAAATAACTAAAACTAAATTAAACAACTAAAAAAAAATAACATAGAATATAGAAAATAATTTGTATGAATATATTTTACCCTGCTATCACTCAATACATGTCAATTCTTATCCATAATAGAGGTCTTTGTTGGACCTAGTATACTGGATAGTGAACCCATCCACTATTACTTTTTTCAATCTTCTTCATTGCAGCAACTAAAGGAACCAAAGCCTGCCCCTTTATCAGCAAGGCTGATAAAGGCTATATCTACTTCTCCAAGAAGTATCTAAGACAATAGACCTTTACCAATAGAATTTTTCTTTCTTTTCTGTTTTTTTAAACAAACAACAAATTGCATTTTCGTTACAATTTATCACACTTTTATACATTCTTCATTCATTCTAAAATTGAGAATGTACTTAGAGAAGGAGAGGATTCAAAGGTTTTTAAAATGTGGTGTAGTCCAATTTTGTAGATCGGGGTTAAACTTAAGTTTATAACTTTTAACAGATTGGTGATGGATCCGATGAAGGGCCAAAAAATGCTCGCGTCAAAGTGATTACAGGCAACAAACAAAATAAAGGGAAGCCAAAACCAGGCAAAGGTAATAAAGCTAAAGTGCTAGTAGTTGATACTTGTGAGTTTTTTGTTTTAGAATATAAGATTTTTTTTTTATTGAATTTGCGTATGTTCATAGCTTCATATATTTTTAATGTTTATTTTTATGCATGGTTTTGCAAATTTAAATAGTTTAGATGTATGTCACTATTCATAATATACAGATTGTGTGTCATTTTACAGGTCGAATTTCATTTAAGTCTGTTAATGATTTCTATTATTAACATAGATTGCCCCTTGTCAGGACTTTTCATAACTGAGTATCAACTAACGTAAAAGTCGAGACGTACCCACGTACGGTGTCAAATATTAAAGCGCGCATGTACGTCTTTCGTCTATTAGAAGATACATTGATTTGTCCTTAAATTAAAGCTGCTCGACTGACACATAGATGTCAATCCAACTTTTCCTCGGATTCTCGCTTTGTTACTTTCTTTATTTATTAACCATAAGTTATCCTATATATCAGTTATAATTCTAATTTAAGATCCTGTACAAGCGCATTCTGTCTTAGCAATAGACTTGTGCAAAAAGTGATATTCATCTTTCTCATTGGCAATTTAAATAATAATAATTAAGAGTGAGAAATATATTTGTGCAGATACAAATGAAATCGAAGTGAATATATTGCTAGTGAGTGTTTTCCAACAGTGACTGATTATTTCGTGTTAGTACTGGTAAGAATTGATAATGCAGTAGAACATTGATATTGACTTGATAAATGTTGTATTTCAGAAGCATGTGTCCTATGATTAATCCAAATGTTAATAATTTAATTTTATCACTGATATATATTTTTATAAAGAAATGTGCTCAAATGGCTATAATATTCTTAACATGTACAATTGGTACTTTCAAACTAGATTTCGCTACTTATTACAGTGTAATAAAGTAGATATCATATTAAAAGATTTAGCAGTTTAAGCAATGTGTACCTTGAAGTTTAACTATAGTGCTGAGTAGTTGAAGTGCCTTATGGTGCAGATATGGACGATGCAGGTGACAACAGGCCACATCACACTATTGGTACATCTCATGAACATCCATCCAGAAACCTGTGGGAACTGAAAAATCTAAGCCCAAATCCCATTGACGAGATACCAATAGAATTACGGGATGGTAGGTGGCCATGTGACGAGTGCGACTGTTCATATCCTCTACAGCAACTATTAAACTTGCATAAAATGCACAAGCATAGACAAAGGAATGTTCAGTGCAATCAATGCGATGCGTAAGTTATTTCAGTTTTTTTTCTTAGCAATGATGTAATTAATAATCCAACAAGAATGCCACTTTAAAAAGTTATAAGTCAAAATAAAATTCTACTGCCCGGATGGCGTAAATGGTTTAAGCAGACACACCGCCCGCTGGTTCCTACTAAGGGTTTGCGTCCACCGTTCAATATGTTTATCTGAACGAAATGCAGATTAATTTCTGTGCATTGGATCTGATCCAGTAGACTTCACGAAGAATTGTTCTTGAGTCGTCGCCAAGCGCGATGCCAGACTCTGTGAAAGCGTGCATTAGACATAGAACCATAAACGTGCCGGCATGTTATATGGCCAAGTTTCGGTTTAATCTCATTATAATTGAAGATGTTGGTTAATGCAGTCAGTTTGACTTGCCTATATTAAGGCGGTGACTGTTACGTGTCCAACCAATATGAGCATCTACGGGTTTTTAAAACTTGATGTACCTATTCCTAACTGCTTCATTCTCAGTCACATGACAAACTGCCTGTATTAGGTTTAATAACAAGGATCTTATTTTTACAATTAATTAAATACAGATTTCATTATATACAAGAATTACAGGCGTATGTTCTGTTTGAGTGATAAAGACAAAGACTGACTGAGGATTTGATTACGATTATTTTGTATTATTTCAGTAAATTCTTTAATAATTATGATTTAGCCACACATCAATTGCGACACTCTACTGACGAGTTGATATTCGAATGTGTGGCTTGTGGTAAAAAGTTTAAGCGCCTTATTCTTCTCAAGAGACATGAAAAGGTAAATTAAACTATTAATACAATAGGAAATTTCGTGCTATATTTGTATTTCTGCTTTCATTTTAAAGAGTTATGTATGTGTTTAGTTTTTTTTTATTTCTCTTACAATGTTGTCCTAGATAGAAAAAAAAATGCTTCTTAGGTCACAGATATAAAAAAAGATTACCAAAGTAAATTGTAGTTCCCATGACGTCACCCTTGTTTCTTACTAGCCGTGATTCATCGTTTCGTTGGTTCTAATAGTTTTAAATGAAGTACAATAATCTTTTTTAAACGAAGTAATCTGTACTGATACTATTAAACTTTTGCGTTATATGATACATAAATATTAGTTCAAGAAAGTACCTAGAGTTGAAGCGTCAGTACCTTATGATCGCGTTAATTCTCTAACTGAAAATTGTATACCATAGACTCCTCCTAGATATTACACATCAACATCATCATATATAAGCCATAACGCTAGTTTGGCGCTAACCTGTTTGTTTGTTAGGATAAAGAGCCTGTTATAAATATAAAAATATTTCATTGAAAACTTCATTTTTTTGTAGAATGCATTAGTTTCGCAATCCGAAAATGTTAATTTCACGAATATAACTTTGTTGATGTAACCGAAATGACGTCTTTTGTGACTGATTGGTGTTTTAAAATACGTTCTTTAAAAATCAATATTGACTAAAACAAAATGGAAAATGTCGCGTGACGCTTCCGTTATAGTTTTGCAAATTTTAATAAAACAAACAATACAATCATGTTTTATTTTTAGCATTTTTTATTTTTTAGTAAAGTATAGTAGTAGTACTATAATGCATGATTAACAAATGTATTATACGAAGACGACCTCCCAATCCCTGTAAACCTTTCAGTTAATACATGCAGATTTAGCACAGCTTGCGTGTCCCTCCTGTCCAGCTACGTTCTTATCGCAAGAAGAACTAGATGCTCATAATGCAAATAAACACACTATCTTTAAGGAAAGAAGATTTCGCTGCGACGCATGTGACAAAAGGTTTGACACACCATAAAATAATAGTTTGTTGTTCCATATACTTATGATAAGTTAATTAGGCAGTCAGTACTCGTGTTTTCAACTTATATCTCAGATTTTTTTTTCGACAAGTTAGAGTTGTTGTCGTATGTACATACTTACTGCATATGCTTTCAGTATTTTCCACATATTTTAACAACGTTTATGAAATTATTGTTTAAAGTTAATTTAAACATGGGGTAATGTAGGTAATTGAGTAGAACAGTCAGCCACTTATCATCATGTCACTTACATAAAGTACCAGGATCTTTAAACATGGCCACACCTTTTTGGAACATTCTGTATATAACAGTTACATATCTATGTGATGGCTAGCTACCTTCGTCTGCGTCTTTCAAATTGAATAAATTAGTGGGATGTTATATAGCATATAGCCTTCCTCGGTGAATGGGCTATCTAACACTAAAAGGATTCTTCAATTTGTACATGTAGTTCATGATAATTAACGCGTTTAACCAAACAAACTCCTCAGTTT
The DNA here is from genome assembly GCA_902825455.1 of Arctia plantaginis. Taxonomy (NCBI): domain Eukaryota; kingdom Metazoa; phylum Arthropoda; class Insecta; order Lepidoptera; family Erebidae; genus Arctia; species Arctia plantaginis. The sequence goes on from CADEBD010000303.1 coordinate 5,533,083, forward strand.
TATAATATTAGTTCAGATTCGTATAGATTTATCCATACGGGATATATATTCCATAATAAATATTTAAATAAATATATATAATAAGTTAATAAATAAAAAGAAACCAAAGCGTATTATACATAACGTGATAATATTTAAATACTACACTCAGGTGCAATGAATGCGAGTCGATAACAATTTTGCAAATATCTCCAGAAATTTAAAAGCTGATGTAATGAAATAAAGTTATCAAGACAAATAATTAGTGCTTAAATAAATTGATTTAAGAGTTAACGTTATATAATGCATCAAAAACGGCATAAAATACAAAACAAAAATGTGTTAATTCAGACAAACATAAATTACAAATAAGCAATTTTGTACAAAGAATTAGGCTAAATCTTTGTTAATTTACTTCTCAGTATTTGGTATTATTTCCGCGTGTTGTGAACTGTGAAACACGTTACTAAGTCGATGTTGGGTTCTTCCACTCGTATATCAGAGCAGATTTAAGCTCAGCAAGTGTGATGGGTGGCGAGTTTTTTAGCCTGACACACCGTACGAGTTCATCAAAAGCATACTCGATAGAGTTGGAGCTAGGCCTACGTGTTGGCCACTCCATACATCTTATGCCGTGTATTTACATTACGTGCTGTATTTATGAAAGAAAGGCATTGTCATGCCTTTCTTTCATAAATATGGCCTTCTCATCTATATTGACCATAAAAGTATCGACATGTTCTGTCTTGCAATACATGATCTCTCCCATTTTGAAACATTTGCAGTTCATTTTGAGATTAAACCAACTCCAGTAAGACGTATTCCTACAATCCATTCGCTCATGTTATTTCCTCCAAGACGAATAAACAGATTTTTCAGCACAACATCGAAATCAATTACGGAGATATCGGTCCTCACGCGCTGGCGTACACCTGGTCTGTTCGTGGTCTGAGCAGGTTAGATCCAGTTTCTAAGAAACTTTAAACTTTGAAAAAACTCGTTGTGCAGTTGAGAAAGAGACACCGATGCTTCTTGCGGTATATTCCAGCTCCGTCTTCCAGCATTGTGTGTGTGAATATTCTATACCTGGAATCCCTTTTACATCATTATTTGTGACAGATTGGAAACCAAAATCATGAAAAGCCTAGTTTCAATTTTAAAATATTTTATTGTTTTTATTTATTTAATTTCTTAAATTGCTAGTACTATAATGTATGATTAACTAACGTATTTATACAAAGACTACCTCCCAATCTACATAGATTAAATTTATCATCATCATCAGCCTATCGCAGTGCACTGCTGGACATAGGCCTCTCCCATTGCACGCCACTTAGATCGATTTTGGGCTTCTCACATCCAGCTCCTGCCAGCCATCTTGCGCAAATCGCCACTCCACCTGGTCTGTGGGCGGTCTCCACTCAAGAACTCGTTTTCCCCAACGGTTTTCGGTTCTACGGCTAATATGGCCAGCCCACTGCTACTTCAACTTGCTGATCCGGTAGGCTATGTCGGTTACCTTGGTTGTCTGCCGGATCACCTCATTCCACGTAAGTGTCCACGTTTCGACTCCGTATGTCATGACGGGTAGGACGCGCTCAATGAAGACTTTCGTCTTAAGGCACTGGGATCGATGATGAGAAGACTCGACGTAGCTTCCCAAACGCTGCCCAACCCAACTGAATTCTTCTGTTCACCTCGTACTGCAATATCTGCCCGAGGTACACAGGATTAAATTTATGTACATATATTAATTTATTTTATTTAATATTATAATTAACTATAGTTTGCAGTTTCGGAGATATTTGTAACCGACCCAGATTCATTGCACGTGAGCGTATAATTGCCATTTTCATATGTACATTTTACAGATTTATTAAAAAATCAACGCTCCGAAGGCACAAGGCCAATGTTCACGATAAAGAGGCAGCCTTCGCTTGCCTATACTGCCCAGCGCGTGAGTCAACACCAAAATTCATCACCATACATATACTTCAACATTAAATTATTAGATTTAGAAATGAGCTATGAACATGCGTAAGATCAACTTGTATTTCATTCGTTTATTATTTTAAGAGAATTCCAATTTGTACAGAAATTGGTAATACAAGTTCGAAATTTCCGCAAATTAACCTTAGTCGAATATTTTTTTAAGGACTATTGGTAAAAGTAATATTCGAATGAAATGAGATTTAATTATATTTTCATTGCTTTCATAAATTTAAATATAAGAATTATACAATGTTTTTATAGGTTTTTTATCAGTATCGAAACTGACGAGCCACGTTCGTGGTCATGCGGGGGATAGGTCCTACCCATGCAAATACTGTAACAAGAGTTTTATGAAATCTCACCATTACACCAGGTAAGCAAATCATTGAAATATCTATAAAAGAAGCGACGTATACCTACTCAGTACAATAATACAATTGACTCACTCATTTACTACTTTTACCTTAAACATTTAGGTAGGTGTTAAATACCAAGAAAGTTAATGTAAAAAATACATAAATCTACCAAAACCCATTCAGAAATAGTCAATAAATACGTGCTCATAACTCGGACCGGTCCTTTACAGTTCTTAATTTAGATACTTGCCTTATTTGTATAACTTGCCCGAAATTATATTCATAACTTAATAGTTTTAATTATTCATGGTGCACAGACAAACGACATTTGTTGCACATTATGGTAAGTGACTAAAGTTACTACCGCCGTCCAGGACACCTACAGATCAGGAGTCACAAGTAAGTTGCCGCTCTTTGAGTTCCCCCTTACTAAAATTAAAGTCTAAATGTCGCAGCCCGACTTCCACGACATTTACCTAAATTAAATTAAAAATACTATTGTTGTAAGTTTATAAACATGGATTATTTTTGATATTGTAATCAATACTTCAGTTTTAAGCAGTTTATCAGGATGTTACAATAAAAATAATGTATGTATGTGTTTTGGTTACAGACACCTTCGCATTAAACATCGTGAAGCTATAAGCACTTGCCGAGGACCCTTCGGCGAGTCCCCAGATCAGTATCGTTGCGAACAGTGTGACGATACCTTTTCAACTCAAGATGAGCTCATATATCACTCGGCTATACACGCAACTCAGAACCTTATCTGTCCACTTTGCCAGGAGAAATTCGAGGACGTTGATGCAGTTACCGTCCATATCAAGTCCCACGTAAATGGTATGTGGGCACTGCATGGTTTTTTGTGTGCATTTTTGGTATTATAGCGTTGTGTATACTTTTGTAATGCATAAATGTGATCGAAGTAGTGTATAATTATATTTGTATTGTGAATGAAAGTATACTTGACCTATCAGTCTATCTTTGCATAAAGATATTTATTATGCGCTTACTCAGAAATACTTAAATGTTATTGCATGAAATTTTTAGCTTAAAATAGACTAAAACCTTTAAGCAATTTCCGTTTGTGACTTTATATATATTGACGAACCAACTCGCATAAACTTTGTTAATTTAAAACATCACAGTTAAACTTCCATAAAAGTTTTTTTTGCATTTACGTAAAATTATTTTACAATGCGGGCACATATTATAATCACTTTAATACTTTTTTAAATAAGGTCATGTTCCTTAACGTTATTTGTGTAAGGCAAAATTTCTGGGCTATTCCTTAACGTTATTTATATAAGGCAGTCAATACATGACATACGCTCACGTATGATACCATGAACCAAACACTAGCAATTAGATCGCAAAATTGAGAGTGAATTGAAATAAAGGAAGGTAAAGTCACAGGTCTCTAACAGTAAAACGCCATCCAATGTCGTCACAAAAGTTATATTATTGTCCAACAGGTACAGAGTTCATGTGTGACCTATGTGAACTGGTATTCACCTCGAAAGAAAAGCTGGACAATCACATCACTATCGCGCATGAAGACGAACTACGTAGTGAGGTATGTTTTTGTTTGAACTATTGTACGTCTTTAACATGCATAGGTATGTCAGAATACTGGCCTCGTTGCTGCTGTTAACATTATGATGGTTGAGAAAGAGAAGTTTTTAACAGACTTCAAAAAAAAGAAGAGGTTATCAATTGGGATGTTTATATATTTTTTTGTGTATTTTCATAATTCTTTTTTTATTCGAAAGGGGTTTATACCGAAAGGGTCCCATTCAAATTTCATATAGATCTCATTATGAGTTTTTGAGACAGACAACGAAACTCTTCAAAAAATGACAGCAAATCAACCCTTTTCCTCTGATTTCTGCTAGGTTTCCTCTGTTTAAAAAGGATTTATCACAACTAATTCTCGAGTTATTACACAATACTTTGTTTATTAAACGTCATATATACGCCCGAACTGTAAACGGTCCGGCATCCGAGCTAGAATGCCACCCACCGCCTACCGACAGCCGTATTTATACGAGTATCACACATGCTCGAATGTTTTTAGCTTGAATAACAAGTCTTAAGTAAGTATTGAAACATTGTAATTTACAATGGTTTCTAGTAAAGAGGGATGCTACAACATTAACAGAACTATCAAACCCAAGCAACAAATTACTGTTGTCGCGCCGACATAATATACTTTTAAGAGGTACTAATTTACTTTATGATATAAGTCGTCGATCTCTTTGCATATTATCGGAATCGAAAAACAGAGAAATCGAAAAATAATAAACCGTTTTCTCCAAAAAGGGTTATTTGGAGAACGTTTTTTTTTTAAATCATTGAGAAGAATTAATGACCTTAATTGTACAGACATACCATGGAAACACGTGCAGGCAAATGAACGGCCACGAACAAATGTCTTTATATACTTTTTTACCTAAACTGAAAAATAAAGTCTTTATTCAATCCATGGCCATCATGATTAAACGAATGCAATTTTCGTATCATATTAATTACTTTTCCATAGGGAACGGGCCAGGATGAATCTTCAGTTGAAATGGATGTAGAAGACGATGAAGATGAAGCCACTATTAATTGTAAGCAATATTCTTTTAACTTAATTTCCTAATCAACAATAATTTGGTTTAAATCCATCGTAAGTATTTCAATATGAACCTTATCACTTGACATATTTGAAATAATTTAATATATTTTATAAGCTAGTGTACCTCGACTACATTTTTCAAAGAAATTATACAAGGCTTCAGCCAAAGGGAAGGTGCTTAGGCTAGAAATTATAACATTTTGACGTAGTATTTGCAAAGACCTAACTTGTTGGATACTGAACACGTTCTCGTTCACGTCACGAAGACTTGTACTATAGTACTACGTACGTAGTATAGACTTGAACAATATCTCACAAAACTTTCGCAACTACTGGTGTGCAATGGGCAAAACTTCTAATTTAACACATTTTGTAAAAAATAATTTCAGTAAAAGAAGAAGATGACCACATGGTTGTAGAAATAAAGAAGCCTGATGATTTTATGGTAAATACCCGACTTCATTACATCGTAAACCATATTTGCAGTATGAAAGAAATAGTAATTATTCTTATTTTACAGCTCACAACTTCACAAAGTGAAGAATTGGGGGCTGAACACAGTAATTCTGAAGGTAAAATATAATTCTATTGACACTATACCCAAAAATATTTTTAAATAATAGTTAAACATAAACAGTAAGAAGCCACAATATGCTACAAATTAATTTTAGTATAAGTTATTATTCTATATTAATATAACGAACACACTTGATTTTTTTTATCTCGAAGAAACTACGGATTCTATTTAAAAAAAACATTATTTATATTGCCATGTTAATATAAACCAGCGCGCCAGTCTTCAAACAGTAGACGGTAATTATAAATCATATGTCTCCCTTTTCAGAGAGTGATTCAGAAATAACTTTTACTAATTTAGCGACTGTGGACACATTAGCCATGACCAGGAAAGAAGCGGCAAATGCGGTTTCCGAAAAACCTGTGTTCACTTCCACAGCTGATTCTGGTATTATTAAAACTATAGTTACTGCTCCTAAGAATACAGAGAAAACTAGTTTGCAGGTAATTATCTTCCACTGATAGTACCCATTTATACACCAACATGCAATGCAACCACTGAAAATGGTACTAAAGTGCCTAAAAAGTCGGGTTTAAAAAACATGCAGTTTACTAAAAATGTAAATAAATCCATTACAGACCGCTCCAATATTGCGGAGAGCAGAAGAGATTAAACGTAAAGTACAGTCTTCAATAGATGCGGCCCCAGAAAAAAGGAATACAAAAACAGAGAGTAACAATACTGGCGCTAGCGACAAGTCGTTACGCTTATTGGAGAAGGAGTTGCAAGAGTTAAAGAGAGTAAGACCATTCTTATGAATAGTAATAATCTTGTTTTAATGGAAAATAAAAGTAATACGTATTTTGGCCTATAAAGGTGGGACATAAAAAGTAATGCTTTTATAGGCACAAGTAAAAATAAAATATCTATTTTAATGCAAAGCCACACTATGATAACTCTGTCACGGATGATTTCAGACTAATACGCGCACTGAAACAGTGAAAACATCTGCAAAATCTATAGAAACCTTACGAAACAGGCGGCCCCAGATACACACATCCACTCCTAAGTTAAAGTAAGTAAACTAACGAAAGAAACTAATGCAATGTACAAGTTTGCTATAAATAAATACATGTATCGGTAGACGGCTCACCTGATGTTAAGTGAGTACCGCCGCCCATGGAAACTTGATACTCAATTATATTATTAGATTGATTGATTTAAAATAAATAATAAAAATGTTTATTTCATCTCCTCAAACAACAAACATAGAGTCGACAAGAAATTAGTGATTTGTAATAGATCTAGAGTCTTAGCTAAGCCAAGACCTGTACTAAACCTTATATATATTTATGAGTGCTAATTTATTTATTTAAACCACGTATACGCCACAGAACGTCTGCAGTGGAGGAAAAGAAAACTCAAATAGCAACAAAAACACCGGCTTTAGAAAAAAAACAACCTGAGAGGCGCATTGTCACCAAAGAAAATAAAGAGCCCAAAGAAGTAAAAGATACGAAAGGAAACAATGTTAGTGCAAAAGATGAAAAAGATAATAAAGAAAAGGAGAAAGATACACCGAAGGTAAATATAGAAAATTATTTTCTACTTTTATTATTATTATTTATTCGTACCAAATGTTGGTATGATCTGCAAATATTTGTTTCGGAGTTTAGGTGTTTTCTACATATAATTTGCATGCCAAAATAACAAAAAAAATATATAAGTATTCTATAACTCAATCTAACTTTTATAGTACTAGCTCGCCTTAGTTTTGTAACTAGAAGGCGTTGTGTGTCAGATGAACAATCGTTCAAGATAGTATATTTATTTAACGATTCATCATTTACGATAAGCAATTTTTTTTTTAAATTTATTTATCAAATAAAATACAAAAGAATATATAATTCGTAAAATAGCATTTTTAAACAAGATTTGTAGTGAATGCTAGAAGTGGTCTACAGTCATATTATACTAACAACTTTTTTATTATTTGCACATTTCGTGTCTTACAAATATATCGATAATCTGCGAACTTGCGTAACGTAATATAATTAATTAAATACTTGCTGAAATAATGATAACATGCTATCATATTTCAGAATATTGCCAAAAACGGGCCCAATGAAAAAAGCACTGGAGAAGAAGGCATTCGCCGTTCAACGAGGCCCTCCAAGATCAAGGATTATGCAAAAATGATTCGTGACAGGTAGGTACCAAGAATCGACAAATTCCCATTGACTGGTCACAACACGTGAGCATGTCAGGTCGTTAATGGACATTTAAAATACCAAAAACGATAATTAATCTCTTAATTAAGAAAGGCTCTCGGATTTGTTTGAGCAGATTTTTTTTACAATGGCAAGTGACTTGGCCTTTGTGTGTTCTCTAATCTGAAATCAGGATACTGTCAACCATGTTTATACAGATTGATACATATTTTTTTTAATATTAAATACATCATTAGTAAATAACACTAGCAGTTGAAAATATACTATAATATGCAATGTATAATTTATGTTCTTTTTTTATATTGACGTAGATCGCAAGATAGTGAAGATGACGATGATTCAGACGAGGTTGATGAAGAATATAAAGAGACTGAAAAGATTATAGAGGTAAGCAGAAACGACGAACTGCAGTGAATTTTCAAGAGTATTATAGCAGACTTTCACAAACCAACTCAGACGTTGCGCTCATGCAGTCTTATCTTTACAGACATCTGCCATCCTTCAAACATCATCCTTTGCTCTCCAAATATCTGGTTTCTTTTAAAAAACACCTATGTTAAGTTATTTGCATGACAATTGTTTAAAGTGTGTAAAATAGTGTCGAAAAACAATGAAATTTTCTTTATTCGAAGCGTAAGTAACAAATGCGTTGCTTTCATGAAATGATGTATCTGAGTTTAATTACTTTAAAAAAAATGCAACTGGGAACTCAACATCTCCATTTTCTTTCTTTCCATTTTCTTAATTAATTATAATTAACTGCAGGTGATAGAAATTCGACCATAATCAACACTAAATACTTTAGTACCATTTTCTCCTATAACTTTCAGCTAGCAGTAAAAAAGTGAATCAGATTTTTTAACCAACTTCTAATTTGAAAGGGTACTTCGGATAAAGTTAATTATTGTCGAATAGCAACCACCGGGCGATATCGAGTTTATTACATATGTTAAAAATAACATAAATCTACTCATTTCTAGAACAACATCCGTATCGTGACGATTTTAGTTACATAATGAAATTATATATACCCATTTGCACACATTATATTGATACATTTTATATTGTATTTCTCAGAAACCCAAAGCCCGTAGGGGCAGCATAAAATCGTCGGCGAAGCCGGTGCTGGCGGCCGCCGCCTCGCCAGCAGCGACACCCGTAGCCCGAAAGCGCGGCCGCCCCAGGAAGATCAACACACCTGCCACGTAAGTGTAACTGTACATGTATTTATATTTGAAAATCAAAGTCACATCACTTGCTTCCACCTGTAAACTGAGTCAATTTCTCAGCTTTTTCAAAAGGTTAAAAAATTCAAAACATTGAATATAAATAATATACTTAGGTAACTTTAAAATATAAAGTAAAAAATTATCGTGAGGCGTATTTATTTGTTGTTAGTTTGTCACTTAAATTATAATATTTGTCGCTGTACTTGAGTTTTACTTCTAGACCGGCTAAAGTAAGGAAAGAAGACAATAACTCAGAAGAAGTTAAATCTGATGACGCTGATAAAGAAAGTGAAAACGAAATTAAGCCTAAAGGAAACGCGCCGCCTTCTGGCAAAGCCAATGAAAAAGTGGAAATTGTAAGTCCAATTCGAGTATAATACATTATAAGTATATAGCTGTAGTGACCTGCAATAAAAACATCTTTCTCTTATGCTCTAATTTATTAGCAAAAAAGAATAAAAGAATTACAAATACTTAAAGGAAATACAATTTAAAATAGTATAATCTATAATATGAAAATGATATATTAAAGTAATGTGTTACAGGAGAAAGATAATAAATTGGTCGATGAAGTTAAATCTGCCCCTGGAGTATTGGTGTCGCCTACAGGACAGACACTGAAAAAGGTATTATTATTATTGCGAGATTCCAGATTTTTACTACAAAGCGCATTTTAATTACTAGATACCCCAAGCATTTCCCTATTTCTGAAAATTTACACTTAGCCTAGTAAATACTATTCACCATTTCCTTTACAGATACCAATAAAAGCGCTGCCTCCTGGAATAAAACCGCTGCCTTTACCAGTCAATGCAAGACGTTAGTAACAAATCGCATTTTAATCAGTTTCGTTGTAATAATTCGCCCAAATAATAATTTGGACTCTTGGCTGTTTGCATTCTTTATGCATAGACTGCAGTCGAATGTGAAATGAAACTAGTACTCATATAGCAAACACATAATTATTCCATATTTTTATAATTATTTCCAGTTTACAATAATAGTTTACAATATACTATTAAAGTGTATATTATTCATATTAAAATGTGACTGTCAATAATTTGTTTTAAAATAATTATAAAAATAAGTTAAATTAATATACATAGATTTAAGTATACCATACATCTTTTAACGTAATTTAAATTTCATTAGCGCTGTCTGGTGGTGAAGTGTGCGAAATGCAGATTGGCAAGAAAGTAGTAAAAGTACAGAAAATCGTCATGACTAAAGCTGAAGTGGAAGCAATGGCTAAAAAGGGACTCGTAGAAATGAAGGTGAATATTATAACAACATCTCATAAACATTCTAACATGGATTGCTGTATCAGATTAACGTTCACACCTCAGAAGAAGTGTATTAAACCTAAGTTATGTATCAGAGCAGGCACAATATCTAGTAATAGGGATCACTATTAAAATAATTTGATGTAGGTACAAACTTACAATTTTTTTTCTGAATAATTGAAAATAAAACTAGATTTCGCAAGAGATTAAGTCAAAATGTATTTAAAAAAAATTGATTACAAAAAATGAGTGTTTTCATTAAGTGACTTAAAAACAAGAAATAGTAATAACATTTATGTTTCAGGACGGCACAATGGTATTGAAACAAGGTATAAAGCTCCCCACTTCAGATCCATCAGCTATAAAAAATCTAGTCGGAGATGGTTAGTATAATATTGTTATTTATTTTATTCATGTTGCAAAAGAACAAGTTAGTATGATATTGAGCTGAAACTGACTACAGCATGGTCTTCAAGAAAAAACACTTGAAAGGCTCGATTTACTACCTTAATGTGTTCTATCTACATTGGAGTTTACATACATATTTCTTATCAGTAGACAATTTCAATCAACTTAATAACTTGTATTTCAGAATCAGCAACGAAAGAATCTCCTATTAAATCAGATAAGGCTACGCCTACACGATGTAACATGGACGAAGAAACATAGTCTTAGTTTATTCTAAGTAGAAACCAACCAGGATGCAATGCCGACATTTCTCTATTTTGGTACATAGATTTTAGGCAGTTAGTAAATTAACGTATCAACTACGCCTATTATACATTAAAATAATCACTGATTCGTATTATTCATTAGAAATGCTGGTTCAGACGCCTGTTTTTATATAAATAAAGCATTAAAATTATAAACCCTATTATATTTTATAATGTAATTCGTCTATTAATAATATTACAACTTGTACAACATTTAAAAGTAACATATATACACAATAATGTAGTAGATCAGTTCATCTGGTGTTATAAAAGATCTATATTATGTTTACATTATGTACTTGTCTTTTTTACAACAATTATTGTCATTTATTTCTAATCTTATGAAGTATGACCTAGAACATGATTGAATGAAACGTTCAACACAATCCATCTAGCTAATAAGAAAATAAAATAGATGAACTATGGTTTCGCTTTTTATTTATTATCTTAGACAAAGTCAAATGCTACAAATTATAATAATACTGTTGTAAGGAAATCCAAGTCTTCAGAATCTTAGTATTTTTTTACTCGTCAATAGATGGCGTTAATCATCTCTGAAATCTGCAAATAAATAGGTAGATGTCGCTAGCATGAATAAATTTTGCCGCCCTTTCTTTGAAGCGCGCCTAGGCGGCGGGTTCAAAACATTTTATTCAAACGACATCACAAAAGCGTGCCAGGCGGTTGCGGCAAACTAAATATAATTGAAGTTACGGACTTAATATTTAGTAAATATTTTATTACAACGCATTGAAAATTATAATTGAAATAAATTCAGAAAAGTGTAGTGACTACCTACGTGAACATCGCGAGTTTCGTTCAACTGCAAATAATTTGGCACAGGAGTAAGTCGTCTTAACTACGTAAGTATTATATTTTTGCAAATATAACTACATACTCAAGATAGAATTAGAAATAGTACAAAGCAAAAAACAAAGCCTTTTCGTTCAATTTGGGCATCGGGAAAAAATATTAAAGTTGTCAAAGGATAGAGAATGTAATATTAATTCTAGATCATTAGAAAATATTTTTGGTAGAAATTAATTTTATTAAACAACGACGTACAACATATACAGTCCAATTACATTCTAGCCCTATTAGGGTCATCGGGATCGGAGTAGTTTCACGTAACACTTCATCATTTTCACAATTGATAAATTGGATAAGATAAGATATCAGTTCTAAACGTTGCGGTACCATGACGATTGTTTATTTTGTTTACAAAACACTTGCATTACTAGAATAACTCATAGAACACGTAACGTCAATTATTTCAGTAAAAAATATTACGCCTTATTAAGAGACATTATGGTAAAGGCTTATTTATTAACTTTCCTATTCTTGCATTGTTTGTTAAGTACCTATTTCCATTACTCTCGCTTTGTGTCAATTTACTTGTTTACAGTCTCTATGGAAATCTACCTGATTTTAAAATTAGAACCTTAGAAAACTATAAACCCATTGTTTAGTCTATCTACTTACTTATATTTTAAGCAAGACGTAGTTATGTTTATTTGCAATCTTAGTAAGTTCGTAGTTAGTTTAAAGAAAAATAAATACCCAGAAGCCCGTGACGTACTTTTGGCGTCAACAAGGCACGTCTTGCCCTGCAGACGCCAATGTATCACGGAAAATTATCTATTATAATGAGAATAAAAATTATTGGTGTGTGTAAACAGGAATACCTAGACCTAAAATTTGAGTGGAACACAGTTTTTAACTGCCTTCAGGCGTATATCTGAAGAAATAATTTTAAATGTAGGTATTGTTATTGAAGTCAATAAACTGATCACGATTTATGTAATGTTATGATCGAATCAGAAATGAAGAGATCCGCCGACGAACCAAGGTCACCGACATTGCCCGGAGAATTGCCAAACTTAAGTGGCAGTGGGCGGAGTACATTGCTCGCAAAAACGATGGCGGATGGAGCCATAAAGTTCTCGAGTGGCGACCGCGTACTGGGTAAACGCGCAGCGAAAACGTAGCCTGGGTAGACCCCCCACAAGGTGGTCTGACGACCTGGTAAAGGTCGCGGGAGCCGGTGTATGGAGGCAGCAAAAGACCGGTCGCTGAGTCGAACCTTGGGGTGGCTTATATCCAGCAGTGGACGTCTTTCGGCTGAGATCATGATAATTATGATTATGTAGCCCTAATTTGAAGATATCCGAATCGACTACGAACGAATGTTGAAATGAGATAAAAAGATATTTTACATAATGACCACATTTTAACGATAATATAATTTAAATAAAATAAATAGTAAATAAATACACTTACTTAGGACATTCAGAAAGTTTTGAGAAACTAAAAAATCAACTTATATAGATAAAATATATTTATTAAATCACTTCAAAGTACTCTCTACCAGCCTCTATACAGCGTTTTATGCGTCTACCAGTTTTCGAAACGATTTTTCCAGTCTGTCGCAGACACCTCTTCTACGGCCTTTTCGAACGCTGTTAAATCACACGGTGCCAGATCAGAACTGTAAGGAGAACGACACAAAACTGACCGGTGTGGTTTTCAGGAGGTTCCTTCTTTTGAGCTGTGAGTATTCGGTCGCTTGTTGCTCATTGCCGTAAAAGCTTCTGGCAGGCGTTTCTTGAAATACTGTAGTATACATGCTGCTTTGATTTTGTAATGGTATCGACACCAGATACCCCGTCAAAGTAATGATAATAGCGATCAAAAGTTTACCTGCGATTCTCAGTTGCTTCACTTTGGTAGGCGTTGGTTCGTTTTGATACAGCCAAACTGGCTTCTGACGCTTTGTTTCTGAATCGTATTGATAAATCCCGGATTCGTCATCTGTCACAATGTCGTAAACGCGGCGAGACGATCCTGCTTCAAATTTATTAATTATGTCACTGCACCAGTCTACACGGGCCAGCTTATGAGCTTCGGTGAGGCAGAATTTTTCATTGCTGGCACGTTTTCCGCGGTCACAGTAGTTGAAGGACAAGAATTTCTCTTTTCATCCCCCAAAGATAGACGACCGCGCTTGAAATTCTTATGCTAACGGTTAAATGTAGTATATTCTTAAAACGCAGATGCGGTTAGTCCCACTTTTTTTTTTCGTGCAGAAATCCCCTCGGATACCACCTATTGGTGGCATGTCGGACTCGAACCGACTAAAACCGCACGCCGTCTCAGGTACTAATAGCCGGGGAACCAGGTGTACCCTAGAAAGGAAGTCCCTGGTGCCCCGAGGTTAGACCCACTGCATTTTGCCGCTGCGGTACACCGCGCATATATGAAAACGCTTGATGTCAATGCACTGATGTGTGGCCAGCCCAGTTTTGAGCCAACCGCAATAGTAGACTATTGCGGTTGGCTCAAAACAGCGCCGGGTTTGAACGGTGCGATGCGCCGCATCGTTCAAACGCACTCGATGCGCGGGTGGGCTATACGTAAGTGCGGTTTAAGCCTTAGAAGGGCCTTCATCCATAAATGTAATTTGAAGTCGATCAAATGACTCGTCTGGTTTAAGGCCACATTTGAAATCATACAAAATCATCGCACAAAAATGCTCTCGACGCAGATCTATTTTTCAATAAGACACGATAATTCAATTTAGCTCTTAAAAAATGTGGAGGGAAATTTACATTGTAATGTTTACACTGACTGCACGGATGCCGTAGTGGTTTACTTCGCTTCCTACTACGCCGAGTGTTGTGGGTTCAAACCCCACTTGGGAAATCACCCCACATCTGCAAATTGTTGTTCTGAGTCTAGGTGTTCTTTGTGTCCGTTTCATGCATGTTTGTAAAGTTTTCTATAAAAAAATATGTTCCAAATAGATTTTTCTGGGTAAACTTTTCTAAATAAAATGTAAAGATCTATAAGTACCTAGTACCTACACATAGTACACATATAAAATTACGTGTAGATACTAGGTGTATCTGCAAAATCATTTTGAATGAATAAAATAATTTCTTTGATTTGACTTAAGTTACACGTTATGTAGTTTCATGATGATGACATAGTTAACATGTTACACATTTTTCCTTTACAAACTATGTCGTTTAGTACCGCATTCGTTGACATTGAGACATGAAAATCGTAAGTAAAATATACAGTGCAAACATTTTCAGTTGTCATGTAAGTGTTACGTTGGTACTGTGACGAAAACTTGCTAAACGATTAGACATGCCCTGTTAGCAGGAAGCCACTGACTGGGCGCCAGTTGACATAATAGGTTAAATTACAATGTACCGATTTTTCGACACAACGTACCTACATATAAAAAATACAAACTGAACGGAACAAAAGTATTAATAAATCTTACAAAACAGAAAAACGAATAAATTTAACTTGAACTTCTATAAGTAAGCCTAAACTTCTACATAAACCGATTGCCCAAGACTCTTTCGTTACCCCTGGTTTCCAACTAAAAATTATGACGAGAAAGCATATTTGATACAAATGCGTCTAGGGCTGTTTCCACTTCGGCAGTAGTTGTAAGAAATATCAGCTTTTATTACTGGCGATCATTGTATTTGTTTTACTTGGCTTCATCCCGGACTACCCAACTACCGTGATTAAGAAGAAATTAATCCGGGAGCGCTTTGGCAGTTGAATAATGACTCTGAGCCTTGGCTGCCGTCGTTTTTCCGCTCTCTGCGATGTTGCATAGACGTCATTCCGACGGCCAGCTGTAAAAAATCTATTAAAAATATAGGAATGCTTAATGTCTAATCTTAACAAAAAATAACGGGAAAATTTTGTTAGAATTACTTTATCCAAATTATGCCATTCTTTTCTGTATTTATCTATATTAAAATTATCCCTATGCCGAAGAATTCAAATCAGTAGTTTGATTTTCTAAAGTACCTACCTACCTTTTTAACTGAACAGGCTGATAATACACTACAAGAGGAAAATAATGAGCTTGCTTGACTGCACGGATGGCGTAGTGGTCTAGGCGGTCACCACGCCGCTTCCTACTACACTGAGTGTTGTGGGTTCAATCCCCACATGGGACGACACTTTGTGTGATCCCCAAATTGTTGTTCTGAGTCTGGACAGGACACGGGACACAGGATACATTCCTAATGCGGGAGTTGTCTAATATAAATATTCTAGCAAGCCGCCCCGGCTTCGCACGGGTGCAATGTAGATACTACTAATGTAGCGTCATGTGGTGATGTGGATCAGTGTGGAGTAATTAATTATACTATTTTTATGATAGGACTATACTCCAGGACATCTTAAAATCAATATTTATAGGCCCGCTCCGATCCTACTGGCCGCTGTCACCCGGGACGGACGTACGGCTCGAAGGTCGTTAAGCCCCCCCGCATTTTAAACCTCTAATATCTTCTAAAATATTCATTTTAATGATATGCTGTAAAGTGCAATTTTAATCTACTTTAAATCTAATGTATTTAATTGGATAAGGAATAATAATGTATTGTTTAAAATAGCTATTTTAAACAATACATTACTTAAATAAGCCATTATTTTTTTGTAATATTTAAGATATAAAAATGGTTACTGTGGGTTATCCTTAAGAGATAGACATATAACATCGCGGACTTTTTGTAGACCCTTGTTAAATATACAATGCCGTAGTACATTATTTTGGTCTATCTCGCAAGGTTTAGCCAACTTTTGCAATGTAAGTGCACAAAAACATGTTTTTTTTTTAATCTTTAAAATTCTCGTATTTTCTCTACTACAATATGCATGTATTATAAATATAAACCTTCCTCTTGAATCACTCCCTCTATTGGTGAAAACCGTATTAAAATCCGTTGCTTCGTTTAAAAGATCTAAGCGTACAACACAAAAAAGCGACTTTATTTAAATTATGTAAAGACCTAGATATGCACTACTAACCGTGCGAAGCCGGGTACCTACCAGATATAAAGATCACACACTTGACCACTACGTTAGCGGTAGGTATAACATGCACATTCTAAAAAGCTACTCTCTGATTACAAAAGACTCAAACGTATATACACGTAACAAATGCTACTTCTATCGTTCTTTCGTTGCTGTCTTGGTTTTTTTAAGTTTTTTCTCATATTATTAGGCAGCCATTTAGATACGAAATTTGCTGTAATCGTTTCAACGTAACATCGTAATACTGGTTTTTCCCACTACCAACTTATTCGGCTTCTTTTCTTAGAAATAATTTAAGACCAAATTGATAAAGGTTACAAAAAAACAGAAATACCTCTACTGCAAATTAATTACGGTATTTACGTTTCATTTTGACACGAGAGCCTGTCAAACAAAGACTTTTTTTTCCATGGTTTACCTTACTCGATCTACCTATACGCAAAAAAAACCATCATCCAGTTTATTATGATATCATTATCATCAGCAGCCCATCGCAGTCTACTGCTGGATATAGGCTTCTCCCACATAATAATAATATGATTGATATAATTGGGCAAAATTATTAACGTATAAATTTTTATCTCTTCGAATCACTTGACGTTTTGTTTTAGATCCTGTATCATTAGAACTTATAGTTAATCAGTTTTATTCGACAATAATTCTTATGTCAACAACAAAACCCTTTTTTAAACATCTTTACATCATTGAGTTAGCCAAAGTTAAGGTTGACGTTTTAATGTCCCGTGAATAAACAGACTGTTAAACCAGATTAAACATCTGTGTGGAATGATGTCCATATGAGTGATGCTAGTTAGTGACGATGACTGTGGCATGTTACGTAGCTAAAATCCTAGTTGGAATAAAATCTCGTGCTTTGACAACTATGTAGAAGAGTTCTACAGTACCGTGGCGAATATTGCATTCAAAAGCATCACGCCTTCGTCGCCTCGTCTTATTGTAATAATGACAATAATGAAGTACCTATACACTGCGCCGTTATATGCTCAACAGGTTTTTAAAAGACGCCAAAAACTATTTATTTAATTTCTGCGTAGTTAATGATTTTAAAATTAAAGCTGCTTCAGTTCTTTACAGTACAAACTTTTTCTAAAACTATAATTACGTACCCACAAACCCATAAATGTATAGGTAGAATAAGTATTAACTCTAAATAATTTATTGTCACATTGAGTATAGAATACTTAAACCAATAAGTTACATCGATATAATTTACCGACAACTTTGTTTAAAACATGGATTACATACATTTAAATTACAACTATTATTTTTTTATTCAAGTCAGATCATATAACCCGCCCCGCGTCGCTCCCGGTGCAAAGGTGCCCATGATACTGGCAGCATTGCCTTGTTGAATTGCAACGGACATCCTTTGCACCAGAAACGAGCCGGAGCGGGAGTCACCACTTTTATCCCTAACTCGGCGACCAATCTCCGCAATTAACTCTTTTGCTTCCGAGCCCCAACTGCCCAAAGTCTCCACCGCAATATGCACAAAATAATAATGCGTCTCCATTGCGGCGGTCTCAACTCCACTCCTAGCTCCTTGAGGCGTGGGATCAAAACCAGAATGTCTTTCGCCACCACCTCAGGCTCTCCGCCAATAGTATCATCATCTAGGTACCACAGGTTTAGGGGTGACTCCGGATTAGATATGATTTTGTGGATGGCAAGGCTAAAGACGACTGGCCCAAGTGAATCTCCCTGCTGAGCTCCCACTTGCGAAAGAATAAGATCCATTAAGTTTAATACATTATATTATAGATTAATTATAAATACTATATATATATTTATATATATATATAATATAATATATATGTAATATAATATATATATATATGTATATAATATAAGACTGCACATATGGCGTAGTGGTTTAAGCGGTCACCTCGCCGCTTCCTACTGGACTGAGTGTTGTAGGTTCGATCACCACATTGGACAACACTTAGTGTGATCCACAAATTGTTGTTCTGAGTCTGGGTGTCCTTTGTGTCCGTTTGTAAAGTCCCCCGCGACACAGAATTTATTCCTAGTGCGGGAGTTGTCTTAAAAAAAAACTTTGTGCCATTTGAAAGCACTAGAAGATTACAAATTTTCGTGTGAAATCATTTTACTACATACAATTTTATATATCAACAATTTTATCATTACGGCTATTGTAATCATGACAATAACCCGAGTAAATATCGATACTTCCGTCTCTACAAATAGAATGTCAAAATGCTATATCATGGCTGGCTTGCGGGGTACACTATAAATGGTATAACTTAACACCTTGCTAGGAACTATATTCACTACTAGTTAAGAAATCTAAAATAAATTTCCTTATTTGAAAAGTGTGGTTGTAGCACCTTGCTCTTAAACATTACCTATTGTTAAATATGAAGGTACGGTAAGCTTTTATTCGTTGATACTTTTCTACTTTTCTCGCTTGCTCTATTTTTTTAATTGGGGACTCGTTACACTATTATATATACCTTCTATAAGAGTTAACATTGTAAGAGGAGGATAAGCTTCCTTGAGTGTAACTAACACACATGCAATAACGTATTTTTAATGTTACATCCCTGTAACAGAATAGTAGTAGGTACCTACTACAAACTACATTGAGATATATTTGCTCATAGTGGACAACGTCAATCAGGACGGCTTTTTTAACTAACCGTATGTTCTACACAGGTGACAGCTGGTATCCATACAAATATTAGCTCGTATCGTTTATCTTAACAGTCTGTAAAGATTACGACATTTACTATCAAGCTGGTATCAATCGCTTTGCCGCCGCGTTCATAACCAGCGGGCCAATACCCTTGCCTTGTAATATATTACCTTCCTACTCTAAGTTTTAGACGTACCAGACGCTGCTGATTTAACCAATATAAACGCAGTCTAGATATATTAAAAAACTCAATAAATTACAATGCGGTTACATTTATTTGTAGAAGAAGAATTTCATTCGTAGAAAAGAATAACAATGACCTGTGTTTTAAGCTAAGTTTAGACTACGGTACGCAACACATGTGTATGCACCGGTGTCATTAATTGAGTATTTTATTGCGACACCATAATTTGGTGGTACGGCAGGGTGAACACATAGAGACACTGGTGCTAATTCTGTTGTTCGAAAACTGTCTAAACTAAACTAAAAATCACAAAAAAAAAATTAAGTCCTGTCAAATATTACGTTTTCAGAATAGGAAACGTTGTTTGACAGAACTAAACAAACTTTTAGTGATTTTTAGTTTAGTTTAGAGAGTTTTCGAACAACAGAATTAGCACCAATGTGTTTCTAAATGTTCACACTGCCAAAATGTCTACCATGGTTGACAAGTTAACGAAGCACTTTTTAATTTTTACATACACTTTTAAAAGATAAATTTAAAAACTACCATGTAACTCACAATTAATTGAAGTAAATATCTCTTTCGCGTAATTTTGTAAGGCCACAATTTTCTAATCCATGATCCTCATATTTCATTAGACAGAAGTTTCATAGGATTTAAATCTTCACACTACTCATTAATATATTCTATCCTACTTCCCAATCTCGGGGGAGGTCATGGCACAATGCCACCACTGTGGGTCCGACTTGTGACTGGGACGTGGGGACTTCACCCAGCACATGGCAGCGGTGAGGGGCGCGGCAGCATCCCCACGTGGGGGTGATAATGGTCACCCTAGGATGTGCCTCAATCATGGGGTAGAGCAGGGAGGACTCCAGAAGCCGCCGATGCGTTCCTGGAGCTCCTCCCAACTGCCGAGGTAGGCCGCCGCGGGGTTTAATCCTCGTCCTCCGTTTCCCCAACTAAAGGTATGGTGCATAAAACATCCCCCGCCGGAAAGCCTTTTTTCATTTTTCACTTAGCTCATAATTCAGTCTCAATTCCATCACTTTCTGTTCTGTGATGTTTAAGATTACTAAAATGTATCCTTTGTTCTGTGATTCGATCACAAGTGTGTTTAAATAAAAACGCTTGGGCACTTGTCCTTTTTTATCTCACGAGTATACGTGTTGAACTCGTACGAATCTAATACGCTCCATTGTACACGTTGAAGTTTTTTGTTTCAAACTATTATAGTATATATATTTATAGGGGCTTCCATTAGTTTGTCTGGTTTATTATTAGGATGGCAATTTAAACATGTACATGCAAATAAAGTACATAGAACTATGTGGTTTAGTGCCACTCTATTGACTCTTGCCATATAATAAAAATGATAAAAATGCCTATCATTATTGATAGACATTTTTATCATTTTATCCCCTACTTATAGTTTTTCAAATTTAAAATCTCTTTTTGTACACTACTTTTAGGACACTACCTAACTACCTGTAAGTATCTAAACGCATCTCATTTCCTCACTCCTTCTCCTTAGTAGCTGTGTTTTATTTCAAATATTTATAGTTATATACCTACATATATTTAACATATTTTAGATTGTTTACAGTTACGGACATTTTGAAATATAAACCTAAAATTTCCGGCTTCTCATTTATTTCCATACATTAGATTTAAATTAAAATACTTAGCAAGACTATAGCTTGGCTTATTTTTACTGGTAGCCCTAAGGTCATTTAAAAAAAATACGGCGTTAGTATGCAAATCATTGCGGGTAGATATTAGCTAAGGTGGGTGGGTGCTGTAAGGGGAAAGTATTGCTAATGCGGACTGGATCTCCGACTTAAGCATACATAGCCAACTACAGTGTATTTTAAACTACTGGCCGTTAAACGCCTACTTTGTAATAGTTCTACCATTGAAATCGCAAAAAAAAACAATTAAAATACAATTACGCCTTTTAAGGGAAAGTAAAGTTTTGGAGGCAGGAAGGGGAAGGGAGCCATTTGTAAGCCGTTGATGGCCCGGGATCTATCGGGATACCAGGGATTCGCTTTTTAGGTTACTCCTGGTTTCTGGCTACTGGTACCCGAGACGGCGCGGCGTTCGGTTTTAGTCGGTTCGAGTCCGAAATAACCACCCCACCGGTAGTACGGTGGGTTGTATATGAGGAGATCCGCACGAATAAAAAAGGGGGAAAGTGTAGTACTTACGTCGTCTCATATAGGTATCTACCATTTGTGAAATTCGCTGAAATGTGTTATATGTTTGTGCAAATGAGCACCTCATAATCATCATCATCATCAACAGCCTATAACAGTCCACTGCTGGACATAGGCCTCTCCTTAGAAAGGAGGTTTTGACCACGCTGGCCAGAAGGGTTGATACAGGGTTTGTTTCAAGTTCGAATCGGTCGCGGCCTATAGGCCTATCGTGTTGCTGGACGAGGCGGGCAAACTTTTTGAGAGGGTGCTCTCTGCCCGCATCGTCCGGCACCTTTGCGAGGTTGGCCCCGATCTGTCGGACGCCCGATTCGGTTTCCGAGAGGGGCGTTCGACGATCGATGCCGTAATGCGCCTGAGGGCCGTGACCGAGGAGGCCGTGAGCTGCGGCGGAGTGGTGTTGGCGGTGTCCTTGGACATCGCCAACGCCTTCAATAGTCTGCCATTCAGCTGCATCAGGGAAGCGCTCCGCTACCACGGAGTGCCGGAGTACCTGAGGCTGCTGGTGGCAGACTATCTTGAGGAGCGAACCGTCATGTACGAGGACCGAGATGGCGTCTTGAGACGCAGGGCCATGTCCTGCGGTGTTCCGCAGGGGTCTGTCCTAGGACCTCTCCTGTGGAACATCGGGTACGACTGGGCCCTACGAGGGCATCTCCCCCCCGGGCTGGGTGTAATCTGCTACGCGGATGACACCTTACTCACGGCCCGGGGGGCTAACTTCCAGGAGGCGGCGCGCCTGGCCGCCACGGGAGTTTCCCAGGTGGTCGGGCGCATTGAGGCGTTGGGATTACGGGTGGCCCTGGATAAGACGGAGGCCCTATTATTTCATGGGCCCCGTCGTGGTCCGCCCGCCGGCGCCTCAATCGAGGTCGGCTCGGTCCTTGTACCGGTCCGGGCCCAGATGAGGTATCTGGGTCTGGTCCTAGACGGTAGGTGGCTCTTCGACGAGCACTTCCGACAGCTTGGTCCGAAGCTGGTGGACACTGCCTCCGCCCTAGGGCGACTTTTGCCTAATTTGGGCGGGGCCAGTGTTCCCACGAGGCGGCTGTACGCGGGGGTTGTCCGGTCCATGGCGCTGTATGGTGCACCGGTGTGGGTGGCGGCTCTGACCGCCCCGAATAGGGCGCGCCTCTGGCGCCCCCAGAGGATATTGGCGGTCAGAGCCATACGCGGATACCGCACGGTGTCCACCGAGGCGGCCTGTGCCTTGGCCGGAACACCCCCGTGGGATTTGGAGGCGGAAGTGCTCGCCGAAGTTTATCGGCGAGTGGCTGACTTCCGGGCGGAGAGCGGATTTCGCCCTCCGCCCGAAGACGTGCGCGAGTGGCGCGAAGCCGCTCGCCGAGCCACCATGGTGAGATGGTCGTTCCGGCTGGAGACTCCACGCGCTGGCTTCGCCGCCGTGGAGGCTCTCCAGCCGGTCATCGCCGAGTGGGCAGGGCGGCAGCACGGGACCCTTTCCTTCCGGCTGACGCAGGTGCTTTCCGGGCACGGTTGCTTCGGAAAGTACCTGTACTCGGTCGCTAGGAGGGAATCGAGTCCCGCCTGCCATCACTGCGACTGCAGTGAGGATTCGGCCCAGCACACGCTGGCGGTTTGCCCCGCATGGGCGACGCAGCGCCGGGCCCTCACTGCAGTCATCGGAGCAGATCTCTCGCTACCGGCCGTAATTCGCTCCATGGCCGGTAGCGACAGTTGTTTTACCGCGGTCGCAACCTTCTGCGAGGAGGTAATCTCGCAGAAGGAGGCGGCGGAGAAGGCCCGGGAAGACGACCTCCACTCGGACCTGATCCGCCGCCGGCGAACCGGGCGGCGGAGGCGCGATTACCTGCGCCTCATGCCGCCCTGAGTGTGGCCGCGGGTGGACGGGATGGGTTCTCCCCTCCACCCGCATTAGTTGGCCAGCCGCGAGGGGGCGGCGTCCGCGTGTGCCGGACGTCGCCTAAAGAGAGGGTCCACTGAGACGGAGCCCGCTTCAGGAGCGGGCCGGCGCTGGGAGGGGTCCAGAAGGAGATAGCTACCTGGACCCCTCCTAAACTGGAAGCGCAAAGAGGGCACACCGTGTGGTTTTAGTCGGTTCGAGTCCGACACACCGCCCCGCCGAACGAGAGCCCCGGCGGGGTGACGGTCCGAGGGGATTTCCACACGTAAAAAAAAAAAAAAAAAAAGGGTTTGTTTCAAGTTTTCCTTCTCTTTACAGTGTTGTGTCCTGCGTAGTTTGCTCCCTAAGTCGGCTCTTGGCTGCTTTTAGTAAAAATGCTTAGCTAAAATTACAAGACATAAGACAAACAATATTTTATTATAAAAATGTAAATATAGATATTCATAAATCAAATTGTTTTTTCTTAATTAGCGGATTTTTTTTCCGTGACATAATTAAATTTTTCTTTCGAAGATAATCACAGTGCGTAATGAATGTCGGCACGTAACTACCAAGAAAAATGCAGGCAATATTTTTAATCATGGTCGAATATCGATGTTGTCTATCAATTTTTCCACAGTAAAAACTAGACGATAGCATGAGCAATTCCAACATGTTCAGTCATTCTGGAATGATTGATTGAAAATAAAACATCTAGTTATCATATAGAAGAGGAGGAGATACAAATACGAGTATATATTATATTATCCTTCACTAAACATCCACAACACAAAATACAGTGCTTAATCAGTGCCCAACCAGATATTGCGTTACTGCTGATGCGTAGTTATTTACGCTACGACGTTAGAAATAGAACTCCATGAAAACAAGGAAAAGTGTAACATTTTTCTATAGCAAAAAAGAGAAAAGTTAAAAGGGAGAAAAAATATTTAAAGTTAAATTAAAAGGAGTTAACGAAAATGGATGTTAATGTGGAAACATTCTTACCTTTTATATAAACATTATATAAGTAGTAGATAATAACTGATATAAATCTATGTAATATTAACTGAACAAAGTGCTACATACGACTACGAATGAATTATTTTATTTATAAATAATTATGCCGTCCTAATTGGAAAATGAAGTAATCCCATTAAGTAATCAGATATCACGCGACAGCATATCAGAAAATAGCTGTCATATAAATTAATGCTAAAAACATTTTGCTTTATGTGACTAAATAAATTAGGTACTCGTTCGTGATATACAACGAAACCAGATAGATTTTGATATACCTACTTCCTATCTCTTTCAGTTGAAAAGTCTTGCGGTATACATATAATGGTTAGACTGATGACTTAACCATTCCATTTTATTGCACCTGCTTTTTGTGTTTATTCTCCGAGTAATAAGAATCGACGTATAAGGAACCGGAGTCGACCCGACTATGATCTCAAAAAAATGTTAACACTCTTAACCTAAACTATAAAACCTCGAAAAGGCTAGTGACTTTACTAAGTGTTAACAATCGATGCAGTTTAGCCATAAACTTAAAAAGACTTAAAAAGGTATAAATGTTTAAGATAAGCCATCGGATCGGATCGGGTGACCTTGAGGATGGTATTGAGTCAAGTAAGAAAACGTATACCTTATCCTACAGCTTTAACAGCAGAAACTTTAACACGATGGCGATGTCGATTATAACGGAATGGGAGATGCTCTTAAAACAGGTTTCAAACTTTCTTTGTTAGGTTTAATGAAAATGTTTATTTAATCGATACCCTGAATTTGAGCTTAAGATTCGACTTTAACAATCTGCTATCAATAAAATAGCTTGTTAAATCTCTATTTGATCCACCTATGTAAAATATTAATAAATACATAGTTATAGTACGAGTATGATGATTGATACACCATACCTAGTGTAAGTAGTAAATAAGTAGAAAATAATTAAACTCTAGTTTCATGTACCTAAACGAAATTTCGTCGGAGCAGCCGCGTCGTCGCAGTTCAATTACTCCGTTACGTTTCTTGTTTAAACCTTGACATTGGAAACGGAACCAGTTTACCACGAGGTTTGGGAGCAAAAAACTAATACAAGACATGAACCACGCTGACAGGTTTTTATCTGGTGATTGCATTAACACTACTACTAGCAAAACACCCGGATTGTGTGAAATTGAATGTGAATTGTGTCTTGTAAAAAAGCAAATAAATTTTGAAGTAATTACTTTTTACTCACAATTCAATATATATATAAGTAATAGACCGTCGTTTTGTAGTTGAGGTCTATGTTAGTTAATTTGTACCACTCATTTGTAATATCAATCTTCATTTAAAATAAAATTCCAGCACGGTTTCAGTCTATTTTTAAGAACAGGTTAGAGAAGGATTGTTTCCGAAAACAAGCGATCACTGGAGAGTCATGAGAAGCGCTCAAAAGAGAAAAACATTAATATGATCCCTAATGTATTTAAGTTTGATGTACTTAATTTTTAATATTAGATTAATAAAAGAAAACAATTTTATACCTGGGATATAAAAGCTTAACTCTAAGCTGGTCAAACATGAATTGATAAAATGTTACTGATACTGAAGACAATTATTTACCCGCCCACGTATTATGATAACTTGCTTACACATATTTGCTATGTCCAATACTGTATGTGCTTTGACTCATGAAAGGCTACTTAGATGTAATGTAAGCATGAATGTCATGTAGTGTTTCAAGATAAACGTTCATGAAGTTCTTAATATTAAATTTCAAGAGAGTTGCGTAATTTTTCTTTCTATTTTAACAACTTTCACGATTAGTGAAGAGTAATGGTATCTCTTCACTAAACATGAAAATCTAAAATCGAAGGTGTAAATTTAAGCTTTTATTTGTTGACGCGGTGGAAAATTCCTTCGGATCTCCAGCTCCTCGGGGACGCAGGAGCCAGGAGAATGTGGTGTTTCCACTAAATACCACTTTCTGAAGCATTACAGCTTTACAAAAAGAGACCACTGCGTCCCCGCCCATCTCACCCGCCAGCATGGCAGCAATGATTGCTGGCGGGAACAAGTCTCGTCCGATTTGGTCGACCTAGACCTTGCGTTCAGACGCCCACGCGGGGCAGTCTTCCGGCGTATGGCTGCGCAGGCCATTCAGTCGGTAGGTGACGCGACCTCCCTCACTATCTACCCAAGCTTCGAGTTTAGGCAGATCAGCACCGACCACGCGTTGAAATTTCAGCTTATTGAAGTGTTAAGTTGCTTGATTTAAACAGTTATAACTGGTTTATCAATAGCGCAACCGATTATCGAGGTTTTAATTATACAGTACCTACGAGGTACATCCAGACTAAATACAACAAAATTTAGGAGACTGAAGTGAGAAGTCATACTATTCGATGGAGCAAGTTGGCAGGCAGATCCTTTCCCGTCCTTTAGTACTCTATTAGTACCTAAAAAAAATAAGCTTGGTATTATTGATTTGTTTAATCGCGACGCTGCTAAGATCCAAAGAACACTTATATTGATTATCGAAGTATTTTCATCACAGTTCTGCTTATGCATATCGAAGTACTTATTGTGAATCACACGTAGTAACCAATGTCAACAACCAACTTGAAATTTTTCAAAGGTGTCTATGATAATATTAATATCCGAACCTACCAAATATATACTCACAATTCTTTATAATAACTTCAATTGGAGAAAGGCTTGATGGTCCCTATAAAAAAATAAATATTCCATCTTGTACAAAGCTATGGCAACAATCAGAGCGTAGCTGAATATAAAAAAAGTTAATGGATATTGAACTTCGTACTCCGTCCTTGTCGGGCAAATGTCAATAGAAAGAGACACTCTTCCCAAAAAAGTTCTTTGGACTTTTGAAAAAATTACCAAGTCATGATGCCTTACGGTGCGTAAACCCGTCGTTAACCTCAGTTCCCGGGATGCAATTATGTTCGAGGCGAGCCACAGCCATTATTATCTGAGGGTATCAAAAAACACGCGTATGTGGGTACGTAGATACCTACTATAGATAATTGAGTCTGCCTCGTGGCGTATGAGGCGGCATAGACTTAATATAAAGTAGATGAGAAGAGGTCTTCAGTTGTTAAGAGAAATATTTTTTATTACACTTCAATATTGTCGCTACTGGTAGCTATCAGAGGCAACGGTAACGTCTTACTATCGAACGGAGTTTGTGCTTGCCACACTTGTTGGTTTAAATAATAGTCCTTCAAAATTACTACTTCGTCTATGTAATAAGAAAAGTATTCATCACCGCGAAATCACAAGCTCGGGAAATTATGGCCTTAATTAATAGTTTAACATTATTATTCAGTATATCGGACAATTCTAAAAAAAACGTAGGCACCTACGTGTTTTCTCGAAATTGTTCTATAAATAGTTACAGATACGAGTAATGCCTTTGATTACATTAATTCCTTACCTACCGTTTAACGTATCTACGACAAGTTTCCCCTTACGAAATAATTATGATTATTTGAATACCTAACTACACTCTCAGGTGTTATGAACGTCATTCTTTATTTGAAAGAATTGACCGTAATGATCATAATAACATCCAAGTATAATTATACAGTTTCGTAACTTTAGTTGGTAAAACATTTTATAACGAATATCCCCTATAAAAGTTTGATCTGGAAGTGGTTTGACAACATTCTTTTTTCTACGATTCCTATAATCCTATTTGTTCATTTTAGTTGTTATTTCAAATATATGCTATAAGTTACTGACTTCGATAAAGATTCGGTTTTATGGCAACACTACTTAACCTTTAAAATTTTAAAATAATAACTACAAAATTTCATCGCTTTTTGTACTAAAACCCCCTTAAAGAGTTTTGCTACTAGAAATATAAGGTTTACTTATACTGGTTTATAATTTATTAATAAGATAACAGTAAGATTTTACTTTACAGAGATGACGTATGGACTTATAATCAAAACATGTAAATTTCTTTCCGGAGTTCTTTATTGTTTCTTATCCAAAGCTGGTAGAAGAAGTTAGCTAAGAAAAGATTTTGCTTCAGGTTTTAGATGCGTAGAAAAAATCTTTATAAAGAATAAGCTTGAGATTTTTTTTAGGTTGAACACGCTCTTCTCTGGCTCAACATCTTACCAGTGGATTGAAAAAAAGTTTTGCATTTAATTTAAATTGAATTATAAGGAAGGTTAAAGGTTGTCTAACATCATCATAGGATCCTAAGCGAACTGAATTAAAAGCGGGCCAAATTGCTGAACGACTAATGTTAAACATTTTGCGAAACTACGGCCGCAGTTCCGGTTGCAATACAAGCACGACCGCAACCTTCGTTCATGATCATGACATTATAAACTTTCAGTTGGTCATGAAAAACCAGTATAATGTGCAATTACATGACTGCATTCTGCACATTGTGTCAATGAGACTAGGAAGCATTTATAACCTTCCTTAATTATAAATGCATGTAGTTTTGAACAGACTGCAATATGGAACCTTTATATTTAGTGGCATTTTACTTTTCATTATCTTTGCTTTAACAATAATTATTTAGATAAAAACTTTCCCGCAACTTGCTCCGTGTCTCTTTAGAAGGAAATCAAATATACATTATATTAGGTGCTTGCTCAGGTGTTAACCAAAGCTTTGTTAACGTTTTTGCTACTGTGTCCACAAAAAAAAAAGGGAAATCTGCCGCTAGTAACTACTTAACGCAGATTTCTCTCTTTTCATGATCATTTTATTGTGTTATACACCAACATTTTCCTGAAGTTATATAATAAAGTTATGAACAAGGGGCACTGTGGTTGCTTTGTCTTTCTTCATGATGACCAAATAACAAACTCCCAAATTTTTGTCAATTAATAAAAAAACTGTTTAAGTCGATCCGAAAAAGATGCATTTCTTTAATAAAGCCTAAGGTCACGTATATTGTTACACGTGACCGTAGGCTAGGACTAGAGGGCCTTGGTTAGTGTCGATCTCTCCTGATCGTGTATTTCTGTGATGCTGAACACATTTAATTATTAAAAGTTGGTAAACGGTAGTGTGATACGCCGCCTCCTACGAGTATACATAATGTGCATGATATGGTAGGATAGAAATTATGAAAACTCAAAAGTATTGAACCACCATTTGGATTATTTCTATTAAGGCGCTCTTGCAGCGCGGAGTGTAGGTGTGCAAACATTACCTCTCCCCCCCGCTAACGTATCGCACGCAAAGACGCAGCGTGTCAAAAAGCTGCGCGAGTCGGCTGCGCGCCACTCAAAGTTACGTCCAGATATTGTGCCACAGTGTAGCGTACTCGTAATGCAGTAGTTAGAAAATAATATCATGTTTGACGTATATAATTCTAATTGGCTTTTGCACTTTTAAACTTTTGTTATTCACCTGTGTGTTAGCTTTCTACTAAAATAGGTATACACGAAAAAATATTGGAATTAAATGACCGTTTAAACAGGCGAACTAAGGTTTATTAGTTATTAGTTATAGGATATTAGGTCATTACTTCCTACATATATAATTTGTTTACTCAAAATCTCATAAACAATAGATGTTTTTGAAGAGAAAACTTCTTTAGCGGCGTTGTACACTTTTTTTGCAATGGGTAATAAATGTTAAACTCGCGTCAGGACACGTGACCTGATCGAAAATTCGTAAGACGGATGGAGAGTAGACAGTCGGCGCAGCGTAGGAGAGGAAGTATCCCCCTCTCTTTCTACGGCGCGGCGAAAATGTATGCCTGCGCCTGCTGTTTCGTTTAGGCGGCGCAGGGCGCTTGCGCGAATGTTCGTTTTTCTGAGAGATAAACTTTTTAATGTAATATAAATTGTCATGTTTGTGTACGATAGCGCAATCAATCATTCTACCACATAAATGATAGTACTTTTATACTAATAATTAAAGCAATTCGTGCAAAATTATTCCCTAACCATTCCAAAATATCAAAAATGCACAACGTTAATATTAAAGTTTTCACTTCTGCCGGCACTCCCGGAGTGCAACCCGTCGTTTTTTTTTAATACCTTATTCTACAAATGTCTCTTACTTCATGAGTTTATCAGCAGATTGGGTACCATAATACAGGCTTTAATTAATAATACACACAACATAAGTTGAATAATTTACATAACTTTAATAAAAGATGATGATTGAGGCGGAGGTTTTATTCTAAACTTTCTTAAGTTTTATATCAGTCATGTCAAAGCGCAATATGCAAGCGGGCTTTCCTATTCGCACAGCATAGTTAGCTTACAATAATGCGTTTCGTTACAGTGCTGTCTGAAGAAATCTTATTTACCAACATACTTAAATTGGTTCTATCAATTTCATATATATAATAATTAATATTTCGCTTTCTATTTCAAAGATAATTTCAAAAATTAGTGTACTGTATAATATTAGTGTCAGATACACTCGGAATTTAAGCGTATGTTAAAGAGCCTGGTGATGCTTCATTTTCTTTTCCTGAGGTTAACAATATGTATGTTTCGGATTGGCATGCCACGCGTGTGATTGGCATGACAAAACTAAAAAAACAATAGATATTCCATTTATATAAATACAAGAACTAACGTAGTATTATGATCAATAGAAATTGATTTCTGTAGGGTCTCAACCACGCCTGTGAATATGCTTTGTCTTATCGAAGTGCTGCAAAATAACAATAAATAAACTTATATTACTGTTGAATTCCACATAATTTAAATGTGCCTGACTATACCAAAATTAGAGATTTCTAATAACATTTTCTGATTACCTTCTTTCTATACTACCAATGAATACTGTTTATTTACCGTACTCACATGCATACTGATTTTTTTAGACTGTGGCGCAGTGAAACTGATGTGTTTGTAAAATTTTACTATTTTTGTGTTTTATAAACATTGTAGACGGAAATAATTTACTAATAAAGTAGAAGGAATAATTATATTAAAATTAACATATAAGTATTCTGTTGAAGCTCTGTGAAAACGAATTTTACGTATTTGCGCGGGGGAATTTCACGGACCAAAATGACGTGCGTCCGACCTCAAACAAGGCTCGGCGAGCTCTGACAGGCGAACTTCGCCTCCGTAAGCAAGCGCAAAAACATATTTTTTGGTTCCTTTTTTTATAAGTACAACTATGTGAAAGTGTATCCTTACAAATCCCTAAAAAAAAATAAGCTCTATTTTTTGGTATATTTTTTACGTGAATCCATGGTCTCATTTTACAACAATTTCTATTTGAAATCGTGAGTTAGTGCTATGTTTGTGTTTTTTTTGTCGAGCCAAATCAAATAAATCATGTTTCCACCTTTACGGATCTCTAGATTATATGTTTAATTTTAAAAAAATATTTAGTTTCATGCACAATAAATGCATATTAGGGTATTTATTTCTCTTCAAAAAAGTGCAAAATCGCTGCAACCTCGCCTTAAGGTCACTATGCATTAAAATACAAATTTATTGCTAAATTAACATCCTAGATTAAAATTACTTGATATTGAAATCGTGTACAGTACAGAAAGAAGGAAACTTAGGAGCATGCGAGTACATGATAAAATGTACCTCTCGAGAAACAAGGCCTTGAACAGAGTATTAAATTACACGCCACATCTCACTCCGTATCTTATATTTACAGTTGTATTTTCACTTGCACATATTTCTCTTGTTGTCAGTATCAGTAATCGGAATCGGTCAACCGGTAATTGTAATACGAGTTTTTAGTAGATATACGACTCGCAATTAAAGCCTAAATGTAATATGTTGTATGCTGTTTCTAAGTAACATGTTTATAAAATGTATAATACCTGTAAAACTATTGTCATTTTAGTTCTGTTACTTTGAGATTAATGTATATGAATAACTTTTCAGTGTAGTAGCTCTTTTTTTTAGCAAACACACCTTATTCAGTCCAAAAGTTAATTCATTTCACTTTTACTAGTTTACCAGGAACTCCCAAATACATTATTATCAGACATTATCAATGACACTGATAATATTGTTATCAGTGTCACTGATAAATAAATATATAATAGGGATACATTTGTAGGATTACCTATACCTACACCATGCGTGTTTTCAAAATGTAAATATACCTACATATCTATACAATTTTTGGGTAAAACTTTTTGCTTACAACGAAAGTTGAACGGTGACATTAATAGAGACGTAAGAAGGTGTAGGGCGACTCGTACCAACCAGTGTCAGATCCTTAAGTACGACCCGGAACTTAACGATATATTTCGATGTATTATCAAACGGCGATCGGTAGTTTATTATATAAAATATCATAGTAACAAGGGTTTAACAACAAAAATGTGACAGCATTTTTGTCTCTGTAATGATAGAACCTTCCTGCCACACCTTTCGTCGTAGTATATATTAAAATAGTAAAACATTTAAACTAGGTACCTTCTCGAGAATTGAGTATATTACAACAACTGCACGTCAACTGGCACGCCTAGCCTCCCTGGGGGAAGCCGACGATTACTTCATTGCCAATTGTAGCGCTGACTCCATTGCTAGCATGAATTTAATACCTAGGTGTGTCTTGTTTACTTGTTATCGAGAACTTGGTGATGGAGTGGTAAAAATAAAACAAGTTTACCTTGAGAGAAAACATAATAAAATAAATATTCCAATCGAAAGAAGCCCTGGCGGAAACATCCATTGGATATACAACCTGTACAATCTCATAGCAGAATTATGTAATTGAATCAATTACTCTCAAATATTTATTTGCTTCTCTCTCTACTCTAATGTATAATCCTGGTAGATTTTGGTGTATAACGAAAAGTTTGTGATAGCGAATTCTAACGGAATTTTACCAAAGTTATTATGACGGATAAAATAAAATACCTATTTATTGTTTTACCTAAAATATTTGTTTCAAGATTGCTCTAATTGTTATTATATATATAATAATATATATATAAATAATTGTTCTAATTGTTATTTAAAAAATTGCCATCTTAATCCTACAAAAAAATAAGAAATGACATAGGTAAAATGAAACCAAGAGCCTTTTTACACGACATGCTTGAGATTTCTTACTACATATTTGCATTAACTTTCGTCTTATTATTGTTAGTAGACAGATTACGATAATTGTATTTGCTTAACGAATATTACGATGCCAAAACATTACAACATTTATTGCGGCTATAATTACCACTAATCTTATGACTTGATTATTATGATACTCTTATAATCACTCAATCAATGTTTACAAACTGTCTACATTCTCAAATTCATAATTTAATGACTTTGCTACCGAAACCGGTTATATTTTACTTTTTTAATTCGAACTACTTACAATATGAGCATCTATGTGTATCTTATCGAGTCAGTAGAACTTACACTTAAGACTTTTATGTTGCTTAAATAACATTTGACTCCCATATCGGTGGCTGCCAGGGATAAAGCTAATGAAAACCAATACATATAAATGGTATATACGCGAGCGAAACCACGGTTTAAACTTAATGAAGTATATTGTAAGTCAACATCAGCTACGTGAGAATATTTATTTAATTAATTATGTCCTTGTGAAGCGTGGCCTAGGAATTCAAATACTGACATTAATTTAACCCATCTGTTAATTAAACACGAAGTTCTGTTTTGAGTATTTTAACATAGTACATAATACTCTTAAAAGCACTTAAATGATTAAAATTTAATTAATGGGCAATGCTGTGACAAACGGCTTGTCAACTACTGGAAATGCCAAATTTTCGTATGATTATGATATACCCACCTGTGCGTACCACGTACTTCCTTAATAGCTTTGGACAACTACATTCTATTTCCATTAGTGAGACCGAGGTGTTCATATATATAATCACAGGAAATCTTACTTCGCCGAATATCAACTCACTAACAGGATAATAACCTGATACGATAGGTTGCGCGATGCCTTTATAAAACTTCCAGCTATCATTCTATGAAATAGAGTGACGTGATCATTGATCTGACATAAATCTGCAACTTCGAGGTGGTCGTTGTGGTATGTCTATCTTAGAATCTAACTTCCTTTACGTGTAGACAATTTGAGTATTCATAATTAACATGATTCACGATGGAAACCTTTACATCGCTGATTGAAATATTTTTCCAATCCGATTGCAATTGTACCATACCTATCGCTACTAACAAATGGTGATGTTGTATTTTCTTTGTTGTGTTATTTTTTATGCAGTGGTGTGTCACAATCGACTTTTTGCCGTTTAAGCGGGTTATTCTCATTATCATAAATCATGTTTTGAATAATTAAGTAGTTCTCGTAATAATTACATGCGGGTAAAGGCCGCTGGGTCTGCGCCAGCGACTATTAAGGCAACTCGAAGGTTCCACCAACACTTCATCCTCTGGGACGAAATTGTCATTGCAAATGAACTATTAATCCTCTGTGCTGACATTCAATAAGCTTAATTTGTTTTATAATATTATAAAAGGCGAAATAACCAGGTAGGAATGTTGACCAGAAATTCGACCCAATTAAAACGCCAGCTTTTACTCGCATATTATAAAGCATACAGTGTGAATAATTTGACTATGAAACTAGGGTTACCAACCATACATGACATGTTGTGTCAAATAAATAGATTTATATAATTTTTACAATTTATTATTCATACTTTTGTGTTAAAGTAATTAGATGATACTTTACTTTTATTTGTACCCTGATAAATCAAATTAAAGAAAAACAGTTGTATTGATTGAACTGAATACTTACACCTTATAGTACGATATCCCGCTCCAGAATTCCTACGTTCATTGAGTATTCTATCAAAATCTCATATTTTAAATCAGTTATAAAAGGTGGAATATGTTTTCGCCGGGTTGCCTATTAAAAAGTGCCTACCAGTATTTTAAATTAAATTTATATTAGTTCATTTTTGGGAAGAAAAAAAATTACCTGTTTTTTAAATGTACTGCACTCTACTTTATAGACATATCTGTAGAGAACTTAAGAAGTAAAAGTTGCCATTGCTTATTTGCCCGAAACCTCTTCGTAGCCACTTGTAAGCAGATAATATTTTGTAATGTTTATACGTTCATGACGTTTATTCATTAATTACATTATGAGTATATACACGATAAACTATATCTGCCTATTCAAAAATGCCCGCAACTAGGTGTTGCCAGCTATTAAAGATAAGAGTTTCAGAGCTTAAGAGAGTTAGCGCGAGTTAGTGTTTTTTCATTCTTTTGCATTAAAAAAGACAACTATTCGACAAACTAGGTTTTCGTATAAAATAAAAACTTTTTCAAAAATAATTGCGTCATACATATTGATAAGACACTGAAATTTTAATAATTTTATTAGATAATTTGCACAAATTTGCACATTTAGAAATTTGGTTGCCAAACAGAATATCAACAAGATAAATCCTTTTTAAAAAAAAAGTTAAACTGACTTCAAAAAATACTAACAAAGAGCACTAAAAATTAAACTAGCTTCCAGTCATGAAAAAAATATGAAACTACTACTTTGATAGAAAACGTGGGTGGACCCTAATATACTGAATACATCTGCGTAACCTTTTCGAGTGTACAGGCGTACAGCAGTGCCATTCTCTAAGAAAACATACAACTAACTTTGTTTAAAATTCGACGCTGTGACCGTCGAATTTCAAACGAACTTAGTTTGAAGTTCGACGCTGTGGCAGGGCTGTACGCAAGGCTGGATTTGGAGGCGGAAGTGCTCCCCGAAGTATATCGGCGGACGAATGAGTTCCGGGCGGTTAACGGCAGTCGGCCCCGCCCGAAGAGATACGCGAGTGGCGTGAGGCCGCTCGTCGAGCCACGATGGCTCGCTGGTCATCCCGGCTGGAGGCCCCACGTACTTGCTTTGCCGCCATCAAGGCGCTCCAGCCGGTCATCGTCGAGTGGGCAGGGCGTCAGCCCGGGACCCTTTCCTTCCGGCTGACGCAGGTCCTTTCCGGGCACGGCTGCTTTGGGAAGTACCTGCACTCGGTCGCTAGAAGAGAATTGAGTCCCGCCTGTCACCACTGCGATTGCAGTGAGGACTCGGCTCAGCACACGCTGGCAATTTGCCCGGCTTGGGCGCCAGCGCCGGGTCCTCATTGCAGTCATCGGGGGGATCTACCTGTCGTCATACGCTCCATGGCCGGTAGTGACGGGTTTTCCCCTCCATCCGCTTAACGGCCAGCCGCGAGGAGGCTACGTCCGCGTGTGCCGGACGTCGCCTACATAGAGAATGTACCCGAAGGTGGTGCCCGCGCCTTCGCGGGCAGGCGCCAGGAGGGGTCCGGATGTCTTAATAACAGCAGTTTCCGAATCATTCCCATTACAAGCGCAGATTGGCACACCGTGTGGATTTAGTCGGTCCGATTCCTATAAACCATCCCGCCGCAAACACCGGTGGGGTGACGGCCCGAGGGGGTTTCCACACGTAAAAAAAAGGGCTGTACGCAAGGCTGATTCCTTAGAGAATACCACTGCAGGTATGTTATGTGATTGCTTAAATAATGCATATTTATGCGATAGCAGCCAACGCGGTTGATTTGCTGTCATTTTTTGAAGAGCTCTGGTGTCTGTCTCCGACACTCATCATCAGTTCTATATGAAATTTAAATTTTGTAGTTCCGTCTATATATGACGGAGTTTTACATAAAAAAATATAAACAGCCGAATTATTATGTCTTGCGCTACCAGCTTTACATGCATACACAGGCTGCGACTATACAGCTGCATTCTTCAATAAAGGCAAAGAAAGGCTCTATAATATTTTTGTTAAACACCTGAGAATCCAAGAAGTTTTCGCGTCATTGACTGATCCAAAAAGACAAAAGCAAAACTACAGTAGTCCAAGAGTTACATGCCTTATGTATGGAATCATAGATTGTCAAAATGTAAAGACCGAAAGAATCAATTTTATTCAATAAGACATAATAATATATTATGCTACTAATACACAGGTTTTTTTTAAATAAGGAATATGTGTCGAGTCTGCAAAAAGATAAAAAACTTGAAACCCTATACCAAACCAGCCAGCGTGGTATATTAAGCCAAAACCTCCTTTCTTTGATTGAATACTCGATGAACGTAGGAATTCTGCAGCAGTTTCTTAGACCATTATAAGAGAATATTACACAGAATCGAAACGATTATAAGACATAGTAGTGAAAATGTAAATTTCAGATATAAGAGCATATCTCTTATATCTGAAATTTACATTTTCACTGCACAGATGTTCCTTTCTACGAAATTGTACGTTTATTGATTGATTTTGTATGAAGACTATTACTAGCTTTTGGACGCCTCTTTGTCATGTTACTGTGGACTTTGAAAACGTAACAAAAAAATAAAGAGTCATACTCACTTTCACATTTATAATGTTACTAGTTATGAGTCGCTACTATATACTCTGTATCCGCCACCTGCGGCCGCCGTGTCTGAGGTAGTTTTATTCGTAATGAATCTGAATTGTCGTGAAGAGATTGAAGGTTCAAGCAAAGTTACTATTGTACCAAGAAAATTATTATGTTTACACCACAAGGCAAATAACGTCTTTTTATGATCTGGCGATACTTTATGTTCTATTAAAGAATTCAATGTCATTTTTCACAGAAAAGTTATCAACCCTAATTATCACGATAATGTTTTTATTGCGGCGAAATTAATATCGAGCTGTAACGTAATAAATAAAGTGATGAAGGCGGCCGAGGCTACTACGTCAAAGGCTTAAAATAACGTTTTTCTTCAAACAAATTCCTCCGTGATAACGTTTTGATATGAAACTGTATGCTTAACAATGACGCAACTTTTTCTGAAGATCATGTCAATATCATGGGTGCCATTATTGTGAAAAGATTTATCAAAATCTCTATATCTGAAGATAAAATTAAATAATAGTTTTTTTGTCTCCTAGCTATCTCTTAAATTGTCTATTCCCGTCGTCATGAGACGTCGTGCTGTGATGTAACTCTGAATGACCTATTAGATTTTATACAAGTTATTGATATTTTTCTATCTGTAACTGGCACTTTTAAAAACAAAGAAGTACACTCTTCACATCACAGAACAGTGAATAAACTAGAAATGCAATGTAGGCGGGGCAGGCGCACCGGAGTTACGAGCAAACGTGCATAAATCTTTGAAAACATTCGTACTCGCGTATTACTTTCACCGGGAACACAGGTCCATAAAAAAATTATCGCTATGCCGAGTTGCGCGATAATTGCGTGTCGAAAACGAAGCCAGGCCAGGAATTTGTATAAAGACAACATATCATATATTCGGTACGTCCAAAAACTTTTGTTTTTAAATAATATTGACAAAAAATCTCAAAGTATTATGCAATACAAGATAGAAAACCGTTGTGATCTAATCTATTAAAGCAATGATTAATTGCATATCAAATTTGAGTACTAACTACATTGTAACTATGATCACGGAATGAAGTGCATTTCGTTCGATACATTTTGTACGAAAGTATTTGGTAGTCACCTTCACCTATCTCTTCAATGGCTTCATGGAACGCATTCACCGCCGATTCAGTCTCGTAAAACGTGACGGCCTCTAAGTTTGTCTTTAATTTTTGGAAACAAAAAGAAGTCGCAGGGTGTAAGGCGGATGCGTTATCAGTTCCATATTTGAAGCCTTAAAATAGGCTTCTGTTACCTTAGCGGAATATGAGGATGCGTTATCGTGGTGAAGGAGGACATTGCTTCGAGGACGCTTTTCGCCAACTTTTTCTAAGACTCTGGGCAAGCTTCTTTCGGATTTAAAGCAGTACACCCAGGTTTTGTCAATTGTTACAATAATAGGTATTTACCTATGAAATTGCCGTTTTGTATGCAATAAGTGAAAGTACTTATTTTTTCAAACTTTTTTATTTCTGTTATTCGAAGTAATCACCCATGCAATCGACGCATCTTTGACAACGCATTGGCAGTTTATTGATGCCCTTCTTGTAAAAATCAGCTGGACGGGTACTCACCAGACCTTGCACCTACCGACTATTACTTTTTCCAAAATTTAGACAACTTTTTAGTGGGTAAAAAATTTCTGAGAGGCAGTACAAAATGCCTTTGAAGAGTTTGTTGCCTCCCGTCTAGCGTCCCGTCCGCTTTTTTGATAGACGAAAAAAAATCTCACGAAAAGTTGTAACGACACTTTTTATGTCAGTAATTCAGCGCCATCTATCGAATAGATAGGAAATCATTACTTTTCATCTCAGTATTTATTTCGAATTGTCACTTGTCAGTCATTCAGCGAAATCTATCGAATAGATAGGAAATCATTTCTCAAGGAGATTTTACCAATTTATAAATTGTTTTAACTAGAAACCAACTGAAAAATATGTAGGTAATAGCCGCTTTCATAGATGGCGTTGTAATTAAAATCGTGTCGAATCAGTTTTACTCGATCGTCACAACTTCGTTCCTATCGGGTGTCCCACGACACCACACGGCTTTTTGAATTTATAACATATTTTGTACACAAGAGTATTATTATTTCACAATAAAATGTTTATGAATAGTAATGTGCGACATCAGAGTATCAGTCGAATAAATAAGTTACTTAAAATTATTCTCGTCTTTTTTTTCGATAAATGGCAAAAGTACTACATCACTACGGTGTCTTGCCGATCCGCCTCTAGAACAATACGAGTCTCGTAAACCGCTACCTTATTTCGTAGGTTTTAAGTATTCTTTAGGATTTATTACCGATAAATCTAGTAGGATGAATTAGCGTAAACCTTTTTATGTGTATAAAATATTATTTATCGTTTATGTGTGCGTCTAGGCGACAACGAAACTCTTCTGATTTACCGTTGATCGCACTTCCAATGTTTATTCGTTGTTTTGTGCTTCAGATTTATAAGTGTAACTAGTCGATATATAATTAGTTTCTTTTCATGAACTTCCTTTTTGAAGGAGAGGCCTATGTCTAGCAGTGGACCACTAATGGCTGGCTGATAACGGTGGTGTTTCGAGAAACGAAAATGATGCCTAAAATTAATGGCAATTTTCATTCTAGTTTTCCTTTTACGAAATCTTTCATTTCCGAAATTTATATCGTAGATATTTTAAAACAACATTGTATATGAATATGCGTCGGTGTTACTCATTACTGTTATAACAAAAATGTCATAACCATAATCTGGTTATTTTTACAGCAAGTAGAATTTCTAGATTTTATAGGAACGTGCTGTAATAACCAGTGCTTAAAAATTTATTTATTTCTTTTCCTATAGCAACTGTAGGAATAATGAAACAAATTCCATCAAAAGTCCCTTAAAGTTAATGTAAACCTGTAATGTTTAATAAAAGAGTAGAACTTATTTATTTTAAAATAATGTTAGAATGTGCTAAAGACTATTAAATTTTTCGTTATACTCATAAATCATTGCAAAATTCAATGCGTGAAGCAATTCATAATATATCGTTCGAAGGAATGTTACAGTGTATTAAATTTAATAGTTCTGGCAGAAGACAGCAATGAGTAAGTGTAATAAACATTAAAAGTAAAAATTTATAGCTGTCAAAGCTTACAATATCAGTGGCGCTGTTACGCCAATCGTAAACTTGTACCATTTGATATTGCGGCCACGTACTGTTCTTGGCACCACGGCCTCATCACTCTACGAAACTGAAAAGTGCTAAAGGCAAGTGCCAAATATATAGTATCATTATGTACCTCATTTCAATGCTTTGGTGTATTTACTCAGTATACTATAAGGCAACGTCTACTTGTACACATGGATGTTAACCGGAGCAATTTGGCATATTCTTTGAAATTCAATTATAAAACTATTTAAATATTTAATTAATTATCTTTAACGCGTTATAATTTTTTTAAATAAAAAGTTAGTTCTGATTTGTCCCATGTTTTCCGTTAGCTTCGATAGCCACGAATAACGATTCCTTGTGGTCATCCCTGACAAATTTTCTATCCACACCTGGCGTGCGTCAACGTACCTAAAAATTAGTCCAGTTCTGAACTAACCCTGAAACCTTTAAGTCGCAACCACCTTACCACGCATTCAATATATTCATCTTCTTAGCCCAAAGAACAATGGCAGAAACTTATTTACCTAAAACTTAAGCGTTTAAAAATTTGACTCACAGTAAACTTAATTAATATTTTCTTATATACAAGAATTACTCGTATTAGATATTACCACGTGTTGTATAAGTCTTATAAGAGATAGCATATTTTTAAAGATTTTATTTGACCAAAGTAGGTACGTAATGTCAGATTCGCCATCACGTATCGACTAGGGATGCGTCATTATATTATGGAACGTTTTATCGATAATCAATTTTTAAAGCTTTGGCTGAAATATCTACCGAAGGTGTGTCTTGTGTGTGTCTTGAAGAAATCTTTTATGATTATTAATGTACTTCTGCCCATGGGTTCACTCTTACGGTAGAGTGACTAAATCAACATAATTTGACTGCACGGATGGCGTAGTGGTTTAAGCGGTCGCCACGCCGCTTCCTACTTCGCCGAGTGCTGTGGGTTCAAACCCCACATGGGACGACACTTTGTGTGATCCACAAATTGTTGTTCTGAGTCTGGGTGTTCTTTATGTCCGTTTCATGTATGTTTGTTAAGTCCCCCGCGACACAGGATTTATTCCTAATGCGGGAGTTGTCTTTAAAAAAAAAAAAAAAAAAAAAAAAAAATATTGACTCTTGTTAAACAGAGAGAACTCTCTTTTTGTCGAGTTCCGCTCTCACCAGTCTTGTCGTTTGACACTCACACGCATGCGTTACACGACCATTGCTCATACGGCAATTGTAGTTTGATTGGTTGTTTTG
Organism: Arctia plantaginis; assembly: GCA_902825455.1. Lineage (NCBI taxonomy): Eukaryota > Metazoa > Arthropoda > Insecta > Lepidoptera > Erebidae > Arctia > Arctia plantaginis. Next base: position 5,575,584 of record CADEBD010000303.1, read on the forward strand.
TTTTTGTTCAATTTAATGTTAAACTAAATTCAACAAACATAAAGGGTTTTCAATTTTTAATTTCATATAGTGTTACTCTATTATGCATAATGGGAAGCCCTTTAATGTTGTGCATTAATCTCAATATAATGGATGCATGCTTTAGATTTAGTATTTTTTATTTTATTAATGTTAGTAAATTATTGGACAGCACTGGCTGTAACTAAATAAATAAATTGCTTCTACCTTGTGTAAATGTGTATTGAAGTAGATTTATTTGAATTATTATTATTAATATATTTATTATTGATTTATTTATTTATAGCTAGTATTATATTTGCTTGGTAAGTGAATAGAAGTATTGTTTTACCAATACACGTCAAGTAAATAACCTCCACCTTTTTAGAGAGTCGGCTAACACTTTCTACAACAAAATAGGGTTGTTTATAAGTAATAATAATGATATTTTCAGATATATGTCACACAACGCCATCTAGTTTCAAACAAAACATTGACAATATGTTAGTACTTAACCTCGTAACATTCAAAAGCCAATAAAAAAAATTCCTAATTTTTTTCGCTTCGTAATTTTGTTATGAGAATGGTCAAGAATAATTTCTCAAGTGTTTTAGACTTTCTTCATATTTAAACGCTACCATTTTAGTTCAAATAAAATTATGTATGGGGACCTGCCATCGTCCTTTATTTGGGGTCGGCGCATTTCTTCTTCCATTCTTCTCTATCACTAGTCAGTTCACTGGTTACTCCCTTTTTTGCCATATCCTCTTTCATGAAGTCCATCCATCTTTTATTTAGAGGTCCTCTACTCTTATATCCGTCGTCGTTTTATTTCTTCCACTGATTCAACAAATCTACAAAATGTGCAGAAAATAATTTTATTATAAATAAAAGTACTGAATGGGTGATTTACAACAACTGCAAATCATTCGGTGTAGCTTTTTGTATTCACATTTAATACAAACGCATCGTTTGGGTCATTAACCCCTATTTGAGGAGCGAGAATATTATTAAGCGGCTATCCGTTATGTAGCTGTTTCTTGCAGTCGTGGTCAAAACTCGTCGCGATATCCATCTGGATTCTCAGTTATTTAGGGAGAGTTATAAATCATTTCACTCATGTCATCCACCTGAAATTGTTACCTATATATTTTATAAACCTTATTTTTGAGACTGTTTTGCACTCCTTGCCATCGATTGGTCACGATCACTCATCTTTTATTGTTGTTTTGATCAACGACAACAATAAAGATCTAGAAAATTCTAGTATTTTTTTCTTTTTCTTTTCTGATATGTTTTGGATGACGACCCGATCTCGAAGGCAACCGAGTACGGTAAAAGATATTTTGTTTTCGCAATATGGGTTCTTATATTTAGTTTCATGAACAAGAACAAAACAAAAATTTGTCTTAACTTTGTCATAGAACTATAGTCATCATCAACAGACTTAAATATTTTACTGCTGGACATAGACCTCTCCTTGGAAAGTAAACAGAATAATAATATTAAATAATATTCAACTATAGTAATACTGTAACATTCTAAAAGATTAATGTAAATGTAACATTGTCTTGAAGCATTGCAAATTGAAGTTTACGATTATTGTAGTATTGTACTCGTTGTCGTTATACATGTTTAGTACGAGTATATATAAAGAGTAATCGTGCAAGGCAAACGATCACGAACCAAAAAATTATGATCTACTTAAGCTAAATGTATGTGGCATTAGATTTCTGAAGTAAAACTTCTTTAGGCACGCTTGACTTGGGGAGTAAGCTGGTGAATGCGTGACGATAAGTGTGATCGGGCGAGGCGAACGGAAGTTGAGAGGAACATATCAGTAAGTGAAGATAGAAAGAGAGAGAGAGTTACGTTTAGTATACGAGTATTACTGTATGAGCAAAAGAGAGAGGTGCGAGTCTCATTTTTTATTTTGTTAAGATTTTGTGTGTGTCCAGTTAAACTTTGTGTTTATAAAATGTAAAGCTCAATACAACGTGCGTAACTGGTATGGTATGTTCATTTTAAAATATCCGTAGCAAGAATATCAATGAAATGTTTAAAAGCTAATCAAATTCTTCACATGCTTTGAATACGTTAACATCGAGTAATGTGGTTGCTTCATTAATTAACTGCGTAATAATAAGTCTGACTGAAATTATAATTAGTTGTCTATTATAATTCAATGATTTAACCTTATCGGAGTTTAGTTATATTGTGTATAAGTTAAACTAGAAATCAAACTATTCTTACCTATTTACCTAGGTGACGCTGACCCTTTGGGTCATAAAACGGGACTCAAGGAAAAAGTAAGTATTTTATTATGATAATTATTACCCTTTTTTAAATATTAGGGTAGATTCTTAGGTTTAAAATAAATCATTTCGGTTGAATAATTAAATGTAAGATCTTAAAGTAGAGCCAGAATTGTCCTCCATTATTAATTTAATGTTTTTATATCTTTAAATCAACGTTAATAATTTGTCAACTCTAAAATAAATTTAAAAAGAGGGGATGAGAGCGAAATTACCCTATTAATATATGTAAAGAGTAAAAAAAGGCATTACTAAAAAAGTCATAAGTGGTACCTACCCACTGGCAAGGGCATTCATATTACTAGTAGGCACCTCACTGCTCACGAGGTCTATTGTTGCCAGAACTAGTAGTTAAATATAAATTATTACACCAATGCCTAGTGTTGAATATTCTCCAACGTATAAAACGTGACTATCGATTGACATGTCAAAAGAATCATCGTCTGGTATTCATATGTAAATCAATATAGAAAAGATATTCTTTTTTGGAATTATACCATTTTAATTTAAATAAAAATAAAGACTCATGGCCACATGGCTTCTGGGACAAAACCTATAACTATTCGCGAATCGACCTCTTCTGATGATCGCTCGTAACTAATACTCCATTTATGTTAGGCTATCCACACCACCAAGGCCTAGTTAACGGATGACCGACTACCCTCCCCGGCGAACCAAGCCTGTCATCAATCATATTACTCGCCAAGCACATGCTGAAGCGATGTTAACAGAAATTGTGATATCATAATAAATAATGCTTTATTGGCCTAAAGAAATTCTATAAAAGTATACATTTACACACAAGATCTTATGCCTAGTTTACATGCGTGCCGAGGCTTGGCAACCGTCCATAAGCTCCAACTGTTTACAAACGCTTGGATGCTATTTACATGCTTGCGAGTATGCTATTGTGTTCTGGACAGGTGAACATAGCAGATGGCATGTTTTTATTCAAAATATAAACGGCGGCACTAAACTTAAAAAAAAATAGCCCCTAGCCCTACTGCTCAACTAAACTGCTCAATCAGTAGAGTATTGAGACTTAATGTTGATTCCCGACTGCTCAACTACAATATTTGTAATATGAAATTGAGCAGTAGGGAACAAGCACACACCAACGTGTAAATACGTCGCAAATGCTTACCGCGAGCTTCCTTTGATCTGTGCTCAAAAACAGACACTAGCACCGATCGACAACGGGCATACACGAGCCGAGCCAAACACCCCGTTTATACGCTTGTGTTTGTGGACACTTGTCGAGGCTCGCCATGCGTGTAAACGGCCTATTAAAATGCTAGATACGTGGATTGACGACACGTAGGTACAATGATATTTATCATTCTACCGCATAAACGGATACCTACCTATTGTAGGTGAAATAGGTTACATTCATAGGTTACCTCTATAAAATCTGGTGTGTCTGTGATCTTACTAACACTCAGTATCTAGGTCTGATGTTTTAGTTAAACTAAATTATATCCTATTTTCTGATAGCGCATGTTTTAATGTAATCAAACAGAAATAGACTCATCTTTTAGATATAGGTATAAGGTAGGGTACGTATTTTTCCGTTAGGTAAAACATGAAACTGTACCTAATCCTCAAGGAATGTTTAGTACTTACCTAAATGTGATAATTTAATGAATGAGATGTTTAAAGATTCTGATGTAAGGTAAGTATATAGTTGAAATCAATAAAATAACGTCATCAAAATAATCACTTTCATCTAACGCGAATGAAATAGTTGTCTTGCCAAGCATACTGTTATATCTCATACAAAAATAGTAGTATCTTGAATTTAAAATAATGAATACGAAAAATACGTACGAGATACACAAAGAAAGAAACAGATAGAGATTTAATTTATCATATTAAATACATAACGTGCGTAATACATTCCGCGCGCTAACCATGACCTCATTTATATTCAAGTAACATTTTCTATTAACTTCTTTATCAAACGTTTTCAGCAATTATCTCCTTTTTCTTTTCCTTAAAATGCATACTGACGATAATTGCTATTATTAGGAAGTTAGTAGCTGACTTAAATGTTAAGAAAATAATTATACAAAATAAAGCTTTCAAATTTAAAAAGGTTTAACATTTATATTAGTTAGTTACGTTTAAGTCGTTAAGTAAGTGGTTTAAGTTCCATCCCCGTTCATGTATCTGATTTTCGACTCGCTTTTTAACTTTTTCTGAATTTTCGTTAGGTATTTTTCATTTCCGAGAAGCCCAAAATCGATCTAAGTGGCGTGCAATGGGAGAGGCCTATGTCCAACAGTGGACTGCGATAGGCTGATGATGATTTTTCATTTGATCTAACGTCGAAGGTTTCTAAAGTCTGCCAGGCAGTTAATGCGGTGCAGGCCTAGTTAATGCGGTGGACCTAATCACCTGACCATCCTATTTGGCATTATGAACTACAAATCTCTAGTGTAAAAAAAGTATATATACCACACACGAGAATAAGGACGTTTGAGTACAAACGGTTGTTTCTACTAGTTTCGGTAGACTTTTGTAATCGATTTAGCTATATACATAATAGTTATAATATTAAATAGATTTATCGATACAGCCCTTTCGTGACAAACAAAAATTGGGTTTATTTTACTTCAAAGGAAATTGACTGTGACCTGCATAAAGTTAGCTTGGCCTTGAACCTTGAAAATATGTCTAATGTCTTCAACGTGTCTACAAAATACAACACATCTTTTATATATTATCATTGTTTAGTATATATTTGATACCATAATTACCGTTTTTGACTGTGAACACTCGAGGTCACACGTTCTGACTCCTAAAATCATTCATTATCACAAAATATCTACATGAATCTTCATTTGTAATGTTATATCAATATTCTGACGTCAATAATACAATTTACCGCCACTTTTATTCAATGGATAATAAAACCTTTTTATAGTATTTGAACATTAGTCATTTATTGGTAGGCCTATGCATACAACTTCGCTTACATTACTTAGTATTAGCTTTATTAGTCTAGAAAAAACATATCAGTTTATTTGAACGTTTGTCGGGGTCGGCTGATGTTAATATACATACGAAGGTATGTACTTAATATCTAACTAACTCCAAGTAATCTTAACTAATCCAATCCGTTGTAAGCTATCGTGATTATTTGAGCTTCTAATTGTAGTTGCCATTTACTGTAGAAAGTATATGTACCTAATTTTTTTAGGTACATATACTTTCACAAGTCATACCCCGAAACACGAAAATTCTATTCTTATTCTTATTCTCGTTTTAACATCGCTGGAAGGTCACATTGTGCACAAAATATTTATTTCAGTTTCCGTTTACCTACGGACACAGGCAGGTTACATTACGGACTAGTAACGGCCCTAATTATATGCTTGCCTAAAATATAAACTTTCAATATTCCTTCCACGTTTGAATTGACCATTGTCATGTTTATGCACCTAGGCGTATTCGTATTCAAAAATGAAGCTGTTAAACTATAGCGAATGTGGCGAAAATTAATGAGGACTATTACAAAAGGCTAAAAATATCATAAATATTAGCATTACTTCCGCTTTCTTGTCAATACTTGTGAAATGGACAATAGTAAAATCGTGCGAACTTCTTAAGTCATACGCATCCTGTCCTACCCTTGTGAAGGTTAGCCTTTCACGCCTATTAGGGGTACTATTCGTAGTGGACGCATATTCATTCATACCATTGAGAATACAAAGCACAGGAGCCAACGATAAGGTAAGAATAACAATTCATGCTAAGTCACAAGTTACACTTTAAACAATTTCACACGAACAAGTAGAATTAAATACGTACGGTGTTTATTTCTTTGTTACTCTTCTTCTTTTTACTTTCTAATGTATTAAATGAAGTATAGATAACCCAGACGTATTTTTGCCTTTTCTCAATACATTTAATCATTTAATCGTAATGTTAGGCTTTAATCGCAACATTAAAATGCATGGGTCGTTTCACTACCCCAACAATAGATTATAATCTTTATGTTCAATACAATGTTGCGAACGATGCTCCCGCATTACAGCCTTTCGACATAGGAATTACACGATATACTCATATACATAATACTGTGTGTCACTAGACACAGACTTACATAAATTACTACTGTATGCTAATAAATGTACTACATCGCGAGTTTCCTCCATCCTGTTATGGTTATTCCTCCGCACAATTATATTCATTGGACATAGCGCTACATGTGAAATCACAATGGTGGCATGTATTACCCCAGCAATCAAAGCATGACACGATGCCAAGTAGTTATAACACCTGAACATGTTTACCACTGAATCCGGCGTAGCGGAAACACAATCTCCGTTGGATATATGCATATATATATACCGCTGCACTAAATGCTTTGTTATTCAAATAGGAATAAAATAAATTTGTTTAAACAAAGCAAGCAAATAACATTAACATGTATACTTAATTGCCAAGTGTACGTACAGTCATAGTATTTAACACTACCATTTACTTCCTTATTTGACATACTCTTAAAAACAAACCGATAATAGAATCTACCAAAAATACCAACGATATTTATGACGATGGGAAACAACGAATTAAATGTTATTGTCAAAAATCATCAAGAATACTGTGGGACATTTTATTATATACATCACTAGTGAGACCCAAATTAAACAAAGCTTCTACCATTGGTTCGGATGCAAATTAAAAGTAGTTCGTTAGTAGCTTTTGAGAATTATTGTATTATCTATTTAAATAAACGTGATGTAATAAATTATTAAATAATAACGTGCAAACTAGGTTTTTAAACTAAGAAATAAAGGCTGGAAAGGTTACTCAAAAAATTTAAAAGTCTGGGTAAACTGAAAGTGCTCATTCATATGTAATGAAATAATAGAAGTCGGCAGACAAAGTATATCGAATCGGCTAGTATTAATAAATTTATACCTATTTAGAAAGAACTTTTTCTATGCTATTTTGATAGAAGCCAAATTGAAAAATTGACTCGGTTATTTTTTTCCCACATATGGTAAGTGTGTAATCAGTAGGGTTTCTAGTACTACTACTATAGTAAAAAAAATAATTAAGTAAATATTTTTAGTACGTAGAAAGGCTTTTGAATTATGTCGCGTTTCTGCAGATGAGACTTTTGCAAATGGACGTTATTTCCTGAAATTATTGCTCACTGATGATAACCTTATGCCCAATTGTCTGATGTCGGTAACTCTGTAACTCATCATCACATAACCAACGCATCAGTCCATGCTGTGCTCTACCAAGTGGCGGGATGCTTAGTCCTACGATCTATAAATTTTTAATGACATTGTTATAGTGTACTACTCATCGTTAGTAGCCTAATGAATAAAAAGATCTACATCGAGTGTCATATCATCTAATCATACAACTTCGTTATGTTTTGCATACAGAAACACAAAAAAAATATGCAGTGAAACATGGAACCACCTTTTTGGAGTCGGTTAAAAATTAGATTTCAGGCCGCTTGTGAAATTATCTGTTTCGTGTAGATTACAATACAAATAAGTCATACATCATTTTATACTAAAAATGATAGCGTAAGCTCCTATAATGTAATAATATTATTGTACTTACTGTAATAGCTGCAGATAAGTATAAGTAATTATTTATGTGTCATGTCATAACTCTGATTAATGTTAATCCATCCTAAGATTTATAATCATGACAATGAAATATAAAGCAAACATTAAAAAAGAACTAAAACATATTGCACACATGTTAGTACACAAATCATAATCAAATAATAATAACTCTTAATCCACGAGGGTTAGAAGATTGTATGATATCTTGCTTTCGCGTCCGAAATAATCAAATGTTTCATTAAAAAAGCGGAACAGCTTTAGAAACGCCCAATATTATCAGCAAAACGTTTATATGCTCTAGTTACCTACATTTTTATCTATAAAAATTACACGATTTACCGAAATAAATATAGCCAAGAAAGTCTTTGAGTCGTTATCTCTCGTTATACTAATATGTAGTGTAGCGCCTCACCTGTTATCATAAAGCATTAACATATAAACCGGCAGCTAAATCTAAACCCATTACAAACAGCACCTTATAATTGCTGTATGTACAGAGCGTTTTGTAAACATTCGTATTAATGACTATGATATTCCTCATCTTTTAACTAAGTCTGTAGTTAAAAGATGAGGAATATCGTATAACTTTAATATTTTATTGAAACAAACTATTCAAATAATCACGAGTCATGGTTCTATTATAAGTTATAACTTACTGATTGCATTATAATAAACTCAATGCCTATTAAAGTAAATATAAAAGTTTACCTACAGCCCGTGCTATATGTAGTAAAATATAATTAGTAAAATGGTAAAAAAGTAAAGTAGTAAGTATATTAAAATTAGATTTTTTTTCTTTTCTTTTCTGATTTTTTTTTAAATATAAAGACAAACATTTAAAATTCTACCTTTATTGTTTTTAGAATAATAGACATTCTTGCGTTTTCTGCCAGAGAGACTGCGTCCCTGAGACCCCTTCCTTAAATGTTGTGCTTTTAAGAAAAAAAAACATGTTTGCAGCCTATCTTATGTTTATACTGTATACCCAAGTCCCCTGATATGACGTACTTAAAGTTATAAAAATTTTCCGATATTTGCCATTAGTTACTTAGTAGAAAAACAATAGATGACATCATAAATGTTTGTAAATATATCTGTCAAACCTTCCGACATGCATTAGTTAGAGCGGTTTCGCACCACGTCCGATTCGAATCCGATCCGAAGCAATGAAAATACGGTTTTGAAATCTCAGACTGATTTTGGATATTACTTTCACGCTACCTCCGATTTCTGATCCATGATTACGGATTAGGAATGCTGTCTGACTGACTGAATTCCTATATTGTTTACGCACTATTGCGATATCTCATTCCAATCCATGCAGTTTAGAGGTCACCTTTTAGCATTAGTCTTTTTACGCTAAACAGAGCAGAGCGTTCACGTCATTGATCGTAAGTCCTTTCGATCGGCGCCAACTTCTGGCAATGCTATTATTGTACGTAGAAGAAGTAAAGACTTCCGGGCGGTTTCATAAAAATAATAGTCTGGCTAGTTCGGTCCGTCAATAATCTTCTCCAGAATGGAGATTCACGGATAACAGAAAGAAATCGGATGACGGAAGTTGGATCTAGCGCGTAAACTACCATAGAAATAATTCTACGACTACTTCAGACACGTAGTGCGAAACCGCTCTTGATCAAATTAATGTCGAGTAGGACATGTCCGGGGCTAGCTTCTACGCTTAGCTTTTCGACTACCATACCGTTTGACTAAAACTCGCACATCTGTATATTCTTATTTTTCTTAATTATTTAATTATGTGATTTGTCAATTAACGCGTTTCAGATGTCGCAATACAGACAGTAGCAAATCGCGATAGAATAAATATAAACTTGTGACATGTGCTATCGACGGGATACGCCTTGCTATGTTTTATGCGACCAGGGACAGAAAACTAGTACTGACTGTATGAAAGTTAATTTGTTAGCAACAGATGCCAAAATCGTTCATATCGCCTTTTAATACTGTAATGTAGACAGTCTAGTCCCCTTTGAGAGCTAAGCTAAACTCTTTTATGGCAAGTAATTGCCCAGTGGTGCTGCGGTCATGGTAAACTGCATAGATTTTACCGCTAGGTCACACCTGAAGGAATAACAGATTACTGCCAAGGTTTTTTATTTATTTCTAAAAGATTCTTGTAAGAGGATAAAATTAATGAGATATACATAATTTTAAAATAAGGAATTTTATTAACATTTGATGATTTCATTTGTGTTTTCTGGAATACATTTTATCTTTGTTAAGGTAGAAAATCATATTCCTGATCGCACCAATTAATTCAGATCTTGAAAATTAATACCACTGTTAGCGCAGAGGGCACACTCGCTAAATCAAATAAGCAATAATTTTGAGTACATCTACAATTCGTATATTTAAAATCATACGGTTTAAATCATAGCCAATCAATCTAGTAAAATAACCAGGCCATTAGCATGCGTTATAGGAATGATTGTGATAGGTAACTATTTGTGGCTTTAAATGCAATTTATACTTAAAAAGAATTTGGTTACAACCATCGATTAATTATTATTGACGACGACCGGATGGCGTAGTGGTTTGTGTAACGGACTGCTATTCCAAGGGTCGCGGGTTCGATGCCTGCTCAAGTCAAACATTTGTTAGCATGAACATTTAATGTTTGGTTTGGTCTGGGTGTTTCTATGTATAATAAATATGTATTTAAAAAAAAAGTATGTATGTACATATTTATATCAGTTGTCTCGTACCCATAGTACAAGCTCAGCTTAGCTTACTTTGGGACTAGATGGCGTTGTGTGAATGTGGTAGAATATTATTATTATTATTATTGGACTTGAAATTATCAACATACTCGTTGAATTATGTTTAATGGGTTAAATGGTTTTTTGGATTTAGACGTATAAACGGAGCTCTTACAGGATCAGACAGTCCCTTATATCATGTTGGCTGGTACCCCAGCCAATGGAAAGGTAAAGTTCGTGAGTTTGTATATTCGAGGTAATCTCCAGTACTACTAATCCGATTTTGAAAATTCTTTAACTGTTAAAAAGGCATATTATCCCTGAGTGCTATAGACTCTTTTTACTGGGATAACCGATATGCACGTGGGCGGAGCCGCGGGCAAAAGCTGGTTTTGAATAAAGAGAATTTAGAAAATAATAATATTTATATAATAAGACTATACTTTGTGAACTATCAGATAAAAAGAAATTTTGAAAGACTTAAAGGGTTTTATTTATACTTCTAAAGTTGTTAGTTTTAAAGTTCATTAAAAAAATGTAACTTACCTGTCTCCGCAGCTATCCACAATAAAAAAAGAGAGAAAATAGTTATTTAACACATAAAAATTTAAGAAGTACATAGCTTTAAATAGTCCTATGCTCTTTAAATCGTCTGGATTAAAGAGCCACTTTTCATATCTTAATGAAATTAATATTATTATTTAGTAGTAAATTAAAAAAAAATGTAGCTTCGATCCTCGACTTTGTAGTATAACTACTCTGTTAAGAAAGTACCAAGAAAAGATCAATAATACACAAAATATATGTTATTTATCATTTTATCACCTTCAAAGTATGCTCCTTCAGAAAGATATACTTACGAATAATCCAATCATCAAATCATTTTTTAAATGTTGTTTCCGGAATCGACTTCAGTTCTCGCCGCAAATTCTCCTTTATGTCTTCTACCGATTGAAAACGGGTGCCACGAAGTGGTAATTTGAGTTTAGGAAAAAGAAAGAAGTTGGCTGGAGCCATATCTGGTGAATATGGTGGTTGCTCGATGTTATTTCTTGAGTGTTTGGTCAAAAATTCGTTCACAATGATGGCCTTGTGGGAAGGCGCAACATCGTGGTCCAAAATCCAAGAATTTTCTTTCCACAAATCTGGCCATTTTCGTGGAATTTGCTCTCTTAAATGCCGCACAACGCTCAAATAATATTCTTTATTTACCGTTTGACCTTCCGGCAAGAATTCCGAGTAACACCGCGATAGTCAAAGAAAACAGTCGACATGACTATGACTTTTGATTTACTTTGGCGTGGTTTTTTCGGTTTCGGTTCAGTTGGAAGCCGCCACTCCGAAGCTTGTTGACTAGTTTGCATGTCAAACTCGTACACCCACGTCTCGTCACCAGTCACAATGCGTTTCATGAATGTTGGGTCGGAATTGACTCGTTCTAGCATGTCCTCGGCGACACTCATGCGATTGAGTTTTTGGAGAAAATTCAGGTCTTTTGGGACTAGCCGAGCGGTAACATGTTTCATACCCAAGTGATTAGTTAAAATGGTACGAATCGACTCCTGAGATACAGAAAGTTCGGCGGCTATCTCTCTTAAAGTTGAATGAGGGTTTTCAGTCACCATTTCCTTCACTTTTGCGATGTTAACTTCAGTTGCAGACGTTGATGGCCTACCAGAGCGAGGCAATATTTCAACACAATGATAAAGTCGATTCACCGTAAGCCTCCTGTAACATTTTCAGTAACTCCGAACATAAAATTCCATTGGCGATGCAAAATTTAAGACAAACTCTTTGTCCGATACACACTAGATATGATATAACTAAAAACAACACTGTATTTAATATAAATAACAGATGCAACTCAAACTCCGGAAAACCACCAAAATGGTAAACAGTTGTGCCAATCAAACAACAACAAAAAAAAAAACAAAAATTTGGAATTTGGAACCATAAACAAATCATCCATTCCCGATACTTTCTTAACTGAATGTAATACTTTTAAAGTTATATGAACATAAAGGTGGCTCCTCAACCTGAATGTTTGGATTGAGGAGCCACATCAGAACTAAGCACAATGAACATAATGAATGTATATTTAGCATTATTTAGTATTTTGTAGTGTTGTGATTGGTTAGTAGACAAAGTCTTACCATACTTTATATATTTTTAAATATTCATTGTGTGACTACTCAATACAAATGTTTAGATTGAGGAGCCACTTTTACATTTATGTAACTTTGGATATATCTTACTACAAATTTCAGAATTTGTCCTACAAAATTATTTGCATCCCATAAACAAGGGGGAGGTTGCCGTTTAAAACCTGGCTCCTCAATCCATACGGACACTTTAAATAATATCTAAGCGTACGGAACAGTCTGCATGCGAGTTCAATTTCCCATTGCCCGATTTTTATCTATGGTCAATCACACAATTGTCCGTGTAGTGACGGATTAAGAATACGGAATGCCACTACCCCAATTCATCCCGTGGGTGTCGTAAGAACCGACTAAGGGCGCAAAACAACGCAGGACACTAGCACTGCAAAAAGACGGAAAACTTGACACAAACCCTATACCAACCCGCCTGGCCAGCGTGGTATAGTAGGCCAAAACCTTCTTTCTAAGGAGAGGCCTATGTCCAGCAGTGGACTATTAAAGGCTGTTGATGTGAATCACAGAACGACCACACTTAACATTGTCTGAAAACAATATCGAAATGATGAAATAATAACTCGAATATAGTAATTAAGTACCTCAGTAAAATTCTCCGGCAAAAGTAATTGACGCTTTATCTGGTTTCCGGAAGACCGCTTTCCGAATTTCCTGCTAATTGTTCCATTCAAACCGGTCACAGTACGATGACTGCACCATGCACCCCATAGTTAATTAGCATAATATACGTCCGGCTATCATTTAAATTATTTCCTCTCTACAAAACTAGTTGCCATTGGCGTTTAGAGTCGAAGAGTTTCTGATGAACACACATCGGAATCTCTTCAACTCTGATACGAGCATAACCTGAATCAGCTTTCATAGGCGTATGCCAATTATATATCTCAGTTATTATGTATAGCATAGGTAAATTTGAAGGCCTTATAAGGCCTCGACATTGAGCTTCAACTAAACGATGTATTCCCAAATTATCACCACCGTTCAATCTCATACCATTAGTAAAAAATGTAAATCGACCTACAGTAAAAATGTTATCAGATCTACAGGACTAACGACGCATGCCTTTGGAAGAATGTTTGAATTAAAATATGTACTTTACCAAATCACACACTATATGTGTCACCACAAACCTATCATTAGCACCATGTAAATATAAATTTGGTCAACTCGTCGTTAAATAAATCCGATGAAGGCAACAGTTGTGTATCTAATTTTTATTCTGCTTCCTTTTGTGGCACAATAGGCTTATAAGATGACGTATGATAGTTTTCGGCAGAAATATATTAAAATCTATATTAGAACAAGACTAGCACCTAAATCGTTCCTGGTTATTAACTTTAATTCTGTATTTTAACGACATAGATTAGTAACATGCCATTATTTACTTATAGTTACAGCTAAAATAACTCTATCTTATCTTTACATTTTAGACATGTTTCTTTTCTTGATGAAAAAATGTCAACAGGACAATAACGTTCTTAACATTTGGTCGAATCTTAAAAAGTCTGCAAGAAATGCGCCATTATTTAAATCGTCTCCTCACTAATTGCCACCACGTTGGTAACATGTGTTCCTATTCCGAAATAAGATAAAATTATTTGTATGACATTATTTGTATGTTAATTATATGTTTATAAAGACATAAGGAAAAAAAACAAATATAATTTACACCGGACCTCTTTCATTATAGGGGTTTACTTGAACGTCTGGTGACCCTAATAACCAGTGTAGTGTAGTGAAATATAAATATTCGTATAATAAAAAAGTAAATCATTTATTATTCATCTTTCTTTTCAGAATCATGGGAGAAATTGGCGCTAAGCTTGGCCTCGACGAGTTGACGGGTGGCGCGGTTGGCATCAGTCGGGCACTCCTAGCAGAATTCATTGGTAATTATTAAACAAATCGATGTCATACAATTACTAGAATAGCTGTTTGACAGATATGTCAACGTTCTCTTTATAAGGTCTACCTTGGAATTATACAATTGCACATGATGCTGACAGAGGTCCATATAAGGAGGTATCTAACAACCCTAATAGGTGACATCAGTAGTGGCTAGATAAATAGTGAACAAAAAATACCATACCTAACAATATTATACTATAAAATTAATAAAACAATTTATGTTTCTGTTTTTTTTAAAGACAAATTGTGAATCGCACAAAGTGTTATCCATGTGGGGATGGAACCCACGGTACGGTACGGGAAGCGGTGAGGGATAACGCTTAAACCACTACGCCATCCGTGCAGTTATGTATTATTGACTGTACCAGCTGACTTTGACTAAAGTTTTATTAAAACTTATGATTGATAAAGCGCTTTATTTAGCAACTTCAAATAATGATATAAAAAGAAAATTTCATTGATAAAAAATTATAAATTTTGCCGAAGTCATAGTATAATATTCCACCAAAAATATGTAATCATATAGATACTTAGCCCCTTTTGATATGGACTGTAAATTTATAAAGTTCTGTATCTTGTGTATCACGAACGTGTTCGTGTGTCTCAATTTTCATAAATTAGATATCTGCTGGGGGTCATCTGCTCTGCAAAACTAAACAATACATTGACGTATGAGACAATTGTCTTAAAGTCTATAAAATTATTTTTTATTTGAATACAAAAGCTATCTTAAAATGGAAATGCTAGCTTAGTTGTTTGTTTAATGTGAATTTGTCAGGATAAAGGGTATTTAACATTTAACCAATAAAGAGAAGGTCAACAACATAACAAAATGCAGCTACGAGTACCTCATGCTTTATTTATATACAGTGATTACGTAGTTAATTTAGATTAAAATGATTTTGTTTAATAATGAACCCTATCTTATCCAAGACCGAGTCGTGGTAGAATAATCTGAAATCTTTAGACACACGTACGGATACACAAACTTGGAATAACCTATAATGTAGAAGTAAATGACTTGAATAATATTTTTTGTATAGGTAATCTATTACTGAATCTCTTCGGTTGCGGTGCGTGCGTCAACATCTCTCAAGGAGCGAACGCTGCTCCGAACATCGTGCTCATCGCATTAGCCTTCGGACTCGCTGTATACGCGGCTGTTTCTGTAAGCAAACTCTTTACTTTTGCTATAAATAGTGTTTGCCTAGTGGATAAAACTCGACCAAAGTTATTATTAAAAATTTGATGTAACACACCAATGAATTTGCATTCTTCGTTATTAAGTTCGTTGAGAAAAAAAAAGAGTATCGTGGTTTACCAAAGGAGTAGGCATATATATAGGGATATATATTATAGGCCTATAAATATATATTTTGTTATTAATAACGCCAAAGTTCATCAATTAAAAAGTAAGATCAATTCACTACTACAACAAAGTTTCAGTACTATTTTCTGTTTCACTCAAAAGCTCACTATTATTAACTGAACAGAAGAAAATAATAAAATCCATTACAAATAGAAAACATGAAAGGTATGCAGGTATTGCGATTATGTCTTCATCTGTCTGTCAAACAAAATATCGTTTTTTTTTATGAAGTTAGTAAATCCCGTAAATTTACACAAAATATTTATTGACAAACATAGGGGAGAAAAGAATAATAATAATGTTTATTTCAACTCCACAAATTACTTCATTCTACACATTTTACAGTTGACTAGAAAATTTAACTTTGTTCTTTGCCTGTTTATACTTGTAAGTACCATACCTTAGGAAAACATACGAAGATCAAATTCAAATCGCTTCTCAAGTGTATGAATTCAACTCGAAATACAATGTATTACTCTTGACATAATCTTAAATAATACTTGTATAATACAGTTGTATTTCAAAGTCAAGATGACAATGAAATGAGATAAGTATAATTTTCACACCCACTGACGTTGATAGATGATGATGACAGACGTCACGAATCTACAAAAACGGCATATTTACATGTGTATATTATACCTTAGACGGCCCGTCCTGTAAGTTACATGTATATTTTTAAATATTATATCAGACAACAATTTAAATAATTATCTTCTAGTTACTTTTAAAGTCCGATTCCTGTAAATGACTCCAATTTCTGTTCATCGTCACATTTGGTTCACATACAGAATCACACAGCGACAGCGGAAAAGAACTGTGGCCAGTTGTTGGACACTATTCTTATCGATGCTTCCACAGCTTTTATAATGTATCTAGATCTATTAATGATCTAAGTTATCACCTTTATATGTATAGTATAAATGTATCGTTACAATATTTTCAACCTATAGTCTTCACAAATTGTGAAAAAATGGCAACGGAAGAAATACTAATCGGAACTTAATTCCTTTTCACCAGGCGATAGGTCACATATCAGGTGGTCACATCAATCCCGCCGTGACTCTTGGACTTGCATCAACCGGAAAGGTTAAACCAGTGAGAGCAGTTCTCTACATAATCGCCCAGTGTGCAGGAGCTGCAGCCGGTTCCGGCCTGCTAAAAGCTCTAACTCCTGAACGCGCTGCTGGAAAACTCGGTGTTACTGGGTTAGGCACTGACGTTACACCACTTCAAGGTTTCGGTATCGAGTTCTTCCTTGGATTTGTGCTGATCTTCGTAGTTTGTGGGGTAAGTTATTATGTTTTTAATTTGCCATTTAGTGCAATTGTAAATAGTCACTTATAAATTAGATTGTGTACATAAATAAAAACAAAAACAAAAATAATTATCAAATAAATATTAAATAATGATCTACCAAGAAATTTTGCGTCAAATATTAGTTAATTTTAAATTTCCAATTTTAACTATTTTATTTTTAAACAAATATTTTAAGAGTTTACTTTATAAATATGTATATGAAACGCTCGTGTGTCTTTTCATGGTTACTAACTAGTAATAAAACCTTCAAAATAGCCATTGGTGTGACATGCAATAAATTAGTACCTGAAAAGCCTGTTCGTTTCAAGCAGCAGTTAATTATCGCAAAGATTAGACACCCTACTACGTACGTAACGTAGTAAAACTAAAACTAGTTTACTATGCCTTTAAAACTACGAAAATGTGACCTTAGTGTGACGCTATAAGTATGTGATTTGCGTGGACTAGGAACGCCATCAGACATGTGGTCCATCTAGATAGCTTTTTTTTACCTTATTAGTTAGCTATAGTCCATTCGCGTTAAGAAAATAGTGATGCATCGATGAAGCCCTGCCCTCTGACTAATTAGGTAACAAGAAACTATCGTTACATATTATACCTAGCATCTGCGTATATGGTAATATATTGCACCTTTGTGCTATTGCTTAGAATATCATTAAACTGATAGTATTAAATACTACAGTACTATGATCTAATGCATTTGCTAGAACACATCAACTTGGAGGTTAAACTTGACGTGTTTCGTGACACAGCGTTAATAACGGAAGCGATTATATGCGTTTTCATAATGACTTTAAATTATTAGGACTGGTATCCAAGACATGCTACCATCAGATGTTAAGTACACGAGATAAACTCGATAATAATCGCACTTTAGTTACTTCCAAAAGCTTGCCCAAGTCTCGGGCAGTATACCACATTAGTATTACCACATTAACATAGTGTGGTTTAATCGGTTTGATTCCGACCACGGAGCAAATACAAAGAGGAGAGGGCATAAGCGATTGTGCACTGTGATTGTGCACTGTGATTCTAACTAGGTCCTGACGTCATCACAATGGGCGTGGCTTAAAATTAGTACACTCAGCGTGCTTCTAGTGCGCTTGTGTCGCAAAATCGCAATTCGCTACCTAATAATTAAGGCTAACTAATAAGAACAGTAATTCTCCTAATTAAGTAATATTATCATACAAACGTGCTACGCAAACAATACCTAGTATCAGGGCTCCACTCTTTGTAAATTACTATGTACATAAATTATACTTATAAAATATGCATTTATTACTGAGGCAGGCTCGACATAATTCAATGTCATCTTGTGTCCTTAAGCTTGCAATATAAATACATGTAGTTATTTCCACTGTGTCATAGGACCTTGGTGCTTAATAATTCTTACTCGGCTTTTAACAAATTACCTTATTGTTGTACTGTAATTGGTTATAACGGAAATTGAGGTTTAAATTGATTTGAAAAAGTTAAACACCTACATTATGATGTAACGAAAGCACAGGGTCTATAAGTTTTTGTCGCGTAAACCGCCTACAGTATATTTCATTGATCCTTTGGGAAATTATTTGTTTCATTAATTGACACAAGTCGCAACATTATAGATGGGCAAGGTATGGAGATGTTTGCAACCGAACACGCTTTAATTTCTAAACTAAGGTGGATGTAATTTTGCCCGATGTAGGTGTCCCTTAAAGGTTTACTAAGTAATGGCACTCAGGCTACGAGTGCCATATTCAATTCATCTTTAAACGAAAATCAACCTCCCTTACAAGGCACACACAGAACCAGAAAAATACCATACTTCGACATTGGCCGTGTGGCTCATTTGTGAACAAAAAGTAGAATGGTACAGTTCTATAAATTTCTAAATTCATTAAATGCGTGTATAGCTAATGAAATCGATTGAATATTAAAAGGGAGCGTGAGGGTCTATGGAACCCCAGTCGGAACGAAGTTCCTTTTGCTTTTTGGTAGACGTTTAATTTTTATGAAATATCAAAAAAAATTGAGCGTCGACGTGCCAACTGACGTGTCGGAAAAAAGGCTTGTTTCACATTTTTCGGTCTCGCTCCCATCCGCTAAGAGCGTGTAACGCGCGATAAGGAACTTCGTTCCAATTAGACAGAGGTCAATGAATATAGGCCCCTACAGCGCCCAAACCTTGTCTGGGTTTTGGTTCTGATGACTGCTGATTTTGGTAAATTTTCAATAACCAGATGACTTCTTGAAATACATGCATTTATCCATTTACTAATTTTACACAAGTTAATAAATGCTTGATAAAATCTTTAAGTGGTAAATAATCAATTTTGTCAATTATTTAGAAGTAACGCCTGGCCGCTATCTTTGCATACCATCTACAATTGATAAATAGCTTGCCAAATAAAGTTTAGGGAGATAATCCTACAAAGAAACGTAAACGCCGCGCCGCCCCGTAAGGATTGCGTGTTGAACCGCAGTCCATTATTCGCGAAATAGTAGGTAGGTACATCTACCGACGATACATTAACATAATCAATAAATGACACGATCATGAGCTAGAGTAGGGATGCTAGAAATTTATGGTAGGTATGGGGCTTGAAACCTCCTTTCTAAGGAGAGGCCTATGTCCAGCAGTGGACTATTAAAAGCTCTTTATGATGGAGCGTGAGTGGAAGCATTTGTACACAACAGAAATTGACAGAATTATACCGTACAGAACTTGTGTCTTTATGTAAAACTTGTAGGATGAGAATATTGAAACATTACTATTATAAATTAAAGAAACAAACCGGTATATTTAGTGACTTTTACGGTTTGGAGAAAAAAATTACTTGTTAAAATTCCATAGTCAAATACATATACTTATAATTCATACTGGCTTTTGCCCGCAGTTTCGCCCGAGTGTATGTCGGTTATCGCTGTAAAAAGTAGCCTATGTTACTCGCTCATAATGTAGCTTTCCATTGGAGAAACAATTTTTAAAATCGTTTTAGTGGTTTAGGCGTGAACGCGTAACAAACAAACAAACCTACTTTTAGATTTCTATACTAATATTATAAAGAGGAAAGATTTGATTTTTTGTTTGTATGTTGTGTGGAAACTACTGAACCTTAAAAAAGTGGATTTAAAAAAAAATACATATAGAAAGCTATATTATCAGCGAGTAACATAGGCTTTATTTTATTTTGAAAACATAATAAATTTCCTATAAAAATGACTATAGTTTGAAGGCAGTTATAAAAAATTGACTAAAATATTAGCTGCCTTCGCGTGCGCTGCAAGAACTATTGACAGTACCTATATAAAAATACGTTATATTTTAAACGTTCTCATCAATGCGTACAAAAAGAGTATCTAAATATTATAGTTTAGCTATAATACTTAACCACTTTTTGTTGAATTTAGTCACCTAAAATATGGATAAAAATAAAAAGCGATTCTATCAGTATCATGATTTTAATCCTTATCTAAATAAACCAATTAGTAATGAAGGCTATTTATTTAGGTGAAAAATACTTTTTGGTTTGTTCAAATCATTCAATTCGTTTTGAAGTTGTGATGAGTAGTAACTAAGAAAAATTGTCGTAATATTGCAAACCACTACAGAATAATGCATGTACGAAGTATCTTTACATAGTACCTATTCCGCCTTTCAAACTACTCAACGGGTTTTAATTTGGTTTTCAACAATAGAGACAGTGATTCAATATGAAAGTTAATATGTAAAATACGTGCATATTATAGTAAAGAAAAGCCGACAATGTCCACGATTTGCAATACGATGTCGTAAAAAATATTATTTTGTGCGCTTACATTGCAAACGCTGGCTAAACCTTACGAGATAGATTAATGAACTACAGAATTTTAAATAGATCTACAAAAAATTCCATCAATTGAATATAGATTAAAACTGCTTTTCCCTGCACACCTTTAGAATAAATATCTTAGAAGATATCAAAGCGGCCGTCAGGCCGTACGTCCCAGGTGCCAGCGGTCGACGCGCTGCTGAGCGCTAACCCTTTAGGAAGTAGAATGGGAATATCGTGGTTCCCATACACGAGGAAGTCATCTAAAACCCGAGATGGCCCGAGGTCCGTCGGGGTACCAGGGATTTCCTTTCTAGGATACACCTCGTGCCCCGGCTACTTATAGCCAAGATGGCGAGAATAGCTGTATATGAAGATATTCTGTAGTATAATAATAATATTATTCCTAATTCGACACTGATACCACATTACTGATATCTACATTGCACCTGTGCGAAGCCGGGGCAGGTCGCTAGTATAATATAAGTACGGATGAGATGAAAAATCAAAAAAAGCATAGGTTCTGTGTTTTTTTAATATCCTGCAAAAAGTGCACGATTGTTACAGACAGTCCAACTAAAGCTACGAAGTTTTCCCATTTATTATGTCCTTCGAATGCTAAACACGAAAGTTAGCGTGTAAGAAAGAAAATATTTCCCTAAATACATATCTCCGTAATGATAAATAGACCTTATTTGAATCCCCTTAAAACCTTATTAAGGTTAATGTAAAACGAGTATTAGATAAAAATTTCAAATATCTTTTTAATAGAAACGTACGAAAAGTACGGTACGTACAATAAGTACGAGATATCTATAGAGTTAAGATCATACCTTCTTGAAGATTCCCAGAACCACAATACAACTATAAAAATGAAAGGGATATGTTTTTAAATGATCCAGTCAGATATGCAGTTTACGAATAAGTTTTCTTACAAATGCTTGTTCAGTGATCGAAGTTATTACAGCAATTTTCGCAACTTAGACATCAAGGTTACATCACAAGATGCAGATTGGCGGTCGTGACGTACTCACTGTAACAATACCCACTTATTTAATATTTTATATTGTTGTCCCACGTGTCCGCACTTGCTTCATGACAACGTCTATCATCATAACTGCAATAATATGTAACAAGTAAATGTAGCAATATTTATATTACAAATGTTTTATCATTTGGCTTGTGTAAACAGAAAAATGCTGTGAAGATTTTGAGTTTTTTTTAACTCAAAATATCGTTATTTCATAAAAAAAATGTTTGATAAAATTGTTCGTCTTTTATGTATACTCTGAAGTCATGGATCAACACACACAATCTCCGTTTTGTCAAATATTAGGCAAAATCGATATAATAAAATTATAAGCGAAAATCTATTATAAGCCTGTGCCGATCTACAATAGGTAAGTAGTAAAGACCACAGTTTTTAAACCCGGTTTACAATAGTAAAGACCACAGTTTTTAAACCTGGCTTACAATAGTAAAGACCACAGTTTTAAAACCTGGTTTACAAAAGTAAAGACCATAGTTTCAAACAATAGTAAAGACCACAGTTATAAACCTGGTTTACAAAAGTAGACACAGTTTTTAAAACTGTAAAATTCATATTTAATAACAACACAATAGCATTGTTATTAAATATGAGTTTTGCACTTTACTTTTATGTTTATCGTTATCGACTTCCTTCTTACATCATTTTAATTTGGCACTTTTCTTGTACTGCACTATCGCACGACATTATTAATAAATTAACATGATACGAGTATATCACGAAATGTATTTACACATAGGTACCTAATGTAGAATTCGTCAACTCTCAGTGCAACTAAGGAAACCATGAAACACAAAAACGAAGAAGAAGATAGAAGAAAGGGAGAAGCATAAGAAGAAGCACAAAATGGTTCAGCATGTTAACTCATACAAGACCCAATAACTAACAACATCACGTTTATGCATTTTGACCTATAAATGTACCTACATTTAAATGCAAATATTACACATACATATATATAGGCCATAGTTCAACAGTGGACGTCGATAATCTGATGATGATGATTACACACACGTACAGTTAAATTATAAGAAAACCGTTGGTTGAATCTTGATCAACAAAGTTATACAAATAACACATGTGTGTATTGTCTCTTTACTAAATTTTAGTAGAGGCTTTTTTAATTAGAGTAAACCATCTCAAATATTCAAGTTCATCATACACACAGAACATTCCTACATGCTTAGACACTGTTAGTAGCAGCGTTCCGATTGGCCCGCACTGAACTCTTACCAATCGCAACGCCAAACGCGGTCACCGTGACGATCGAGTAGGTGTAAAAAAAACTTACACTAGACCATCTGTACATCTCATTACGGACACTGATAACACTGTGCGCAGCTAAAGTCTACAATCAAAAAGTAACTAGGCACTTACAAAAGAATATATATTATAAAGCTGAAGAGTATGTTTGTTTGGTTGAACGCGCTAATCTTAGGAACTACAAGTCCGATTTGAAAGATTATTTCATTGCTGGTAAGCCCATTTATTGAGGAAGGCTATTGGCTATATACCATCACGTAATAAGTTTTGCTTTTGTTAATTTCTACGTATTTTTTCAATTATTTCTGTTCTTACATAACTTTCGACATAGGTATTTATTTCCATACAAAAAAGGTTGATTTTGTAATAATTTTCATTGAAAATTGTTTTGCTCATTCTTTTAACATTTGTTTTTTTATTATTTAAGTGTTTAAGCAAGTATATAGTTTTTATCACCTACTTAAATAATATTTAACTTAGGTTTTTTCTTAATTATGCGGTTAGTCTATAATATAATTATAGAAGTGCAGAGTTTTTTTGTTTGTATGTTTGATTGAATAATCGAATCGCTAATCTCCGGAACTACGAATATGTTCGAATTGAAAAATTATTTCACTATTGCATAGCCCATTTATAGAGGAAGTTTATAGGCTTTATAACATTACGCTACTATCAACCCATGACGAGCATGAATGAAAAAGGTTGCAATAAAGGGTAAAATTTATTCCTTCTGAGAGACGGAGACGAAGTTGCGCCGGTCAGCTTGTTGCGTCGGTCATAAGTAGAAAATGAATGTTTAATTTCACACTTCGCTGATTACATTTATGTCTATAAGTAAAAAGTGTCCTTTAAAGGTTTCTCAATCACGCGTCTGTTTAAAACGTGGATATCTTGCTGAATAAATATTACATAGCAGATACATTTACGTTTTACCATCTAAGATATTTATTAGTTATGCCCGCCATCTAGTGGCTAGTAGATACAGATAGATTAAAAAAAAATACTACTGATAAATGCAAGTGAGACTAACATTACTTACATATTTAAATACAATAATATCAGGCGTTATCCGACCCAAACAATCTGTGTTGAATAACTTACTACCATAACAACACAGCTTATGTGGCTGCTATTCTGTGTTGTTGTGCTGTTTATGAACTTAACTAGGTTGCATAATATTACCTCTTTTCCATGATATAACTCTTAAATACAACAATAGTAAGCCATGATTATAATCCGCGAACTGCAGACTGCTGTTAATATTTTATCTTAATTTACAGGTATGTGATGGCAACAAACCAGACCACAAATCAACCGCTCCTTTGGCGATCGGCCTCACAGTGACTTTGGGCCACTTACTTGCCGTGGATTACACCGGCTCTGCTATGAACCCTGCCCGCTCCTTCGGCTCAGCGCTTGTAGCTAATGAATGGGCTGATCACTGGGTAAGTCATATATTTCATATAATATACATAAAACATAGTACATTTATATAAAAAAAAAATATTACGCTCGTTTTTCGAAAATCGTCTCACTAAACTCCAGATTTCGCATTTCCCAATTCTATATTGCGACACAGTAAATGTTCCACATCTCTTGTAGATACTTTTGAGCACAAGTGAGCGCTTTCGCTTCGTGTAACTTTCTCTTGGTTTTATTCTTCCGTGAAGAAAATCGCAATTCAGAGAGAAAATCAAATAAAGACGTTATTTAAAGGTATTAATGACACATACTCACTGAAGCGTGGTAACATCAAGAAAGTGTTAAATGAAAATATAACAAGGATTTAATAGAATTGTAAAAAGTATCTGGGAACAGTGTTTTTCCTCGCATTCCATCTTTTGAACATATCATGAAGGTAAAATTTTCCAGTGTATTAATACCTATGAAAGATGCCTCGGTAGTGCAATGGTAGCTTATGCGACTGCTGTGCTGAGGTCTCGGGTTCGATTTCAGTGTCAGACCAAATGTTTGTATGATCTGCAAATATTTGTTTCGGAGTTAGGGTTTTTTCTATGCATATTGGAACGGAGTTCCTTATCGCGCGCGCTGTGAGAAGATGGGAGCGAGACCGAAAAATGTGTAACAAGACTTATTTCCGACAGTTCGTGCGGAACTTCGTTCTGACCAGAGGGTTTATATGTATCATCATCATCATCAACAGCCTTTAACAGTCCACTGCTGGACATAGGCCTCTCCTTAGAAAGGAGGTTTTGGCCTACTATACCACGCTGGCCAGACGGTAAAAAGTGTTTTTTTACCGTCTGGCCAGTACTGTTTTTTTTTTAAATATATACATATTATATGTATAATATGTATATATTTAAAAAAAAAAACAGGTATTCTATCAGTCAATCTAGCTATCATAGTAGATATTCAGCTTAGTTTGAAATGAGATGACGTAGTGTGTTAGACGTCCGAAAATATTGTTATTATTATGACCCAGCTTCTTATCCTGCACTAATATGCTAAGAAGTCATCATCAGTAGGTATAGTTGATAATAGAAAAAGAGGAAGTGCAAATTTTATGGCAATTGTGTCTATCACCGCATTGCTTCAGTTACTTCAATAAAACTTATTTTCACTTGGACCGTATAAATGTATATAAATATATTGCCTCACTGACGACCGTTCCTTACATCAGAACCTAGAGTACTTAAATTGTATCTTTAATTGTTGTTGTACCTATATTAAAATATGCTGTAACTTCACTTAGTTCACTTAATTACAGTTAATTACTAAAATGATGATGACGACATTATTCAGTAATAATTAACTACCTAATAAATTTTGTCCGATAATCTCTCTCTTTACTTACACTTCCCGACACAATCCTAATCCTAGAATCAAGTCTTTTCCGTTTGCTCTCTCTTTAAAAAGTTGGACGATACCATACATTTGCAATTTGCGTTTGTTATTTATACTGATGAAGGAATACTTACTATTTGTGTCGTTATTTCCTCACATAACCAAAACCCTTCCGATCACCAGGTTTATTGGGCGGGTCCTATCGCTGGTGGTGTTGCAGCTGCTCTCCTGTACGTGCACGGCTTCTCTGCGCCTCCCGTCGAAACCATCACCCCTCCTAGGTACCGTGCGGTAGCCGGAGATGAGAAAGAGGTATGGCAGTGTTAAGATATACAATATTTGGAGTGAATACCCATTACTCCTTAATAGGTACTGATACGCAAGATACTGCTTCTTAATCGTGAAACGATCAGCATCAGTCAACACCCTCAGCTCATGCTACTACTGTTACTTTTCCCACGTGCATAAACCGTTTTTCTTCAAATAAAAAAATACTTAAATTTGGATACCTATTTCAGGCAGTCTAAAGACAGCAGTCGGAAGACTCGACTCTGACTTAACAAGAACAATAATTTTGTGTTTCTTATTGAAGATCTCTACTATTTCTATATATATTGACATCATATGGGTTCCATCCGCTATAGGACAGCTATAGAAAGTATAATCATAAACTATTAAACTTTAACTGCATAAACCATGTTTAATATCAGTGAAACTACATCTTTGTAAAGCCTACCTCTCTGTACTTTAGTAAAATACAATTATTAATTTTCCTTGCAAGCGCACTGGACGCCTGACAACTACTGCTTGGACAGTAGAACAAGGCGTGAGTATCTAACTAAGTAGCATTCACATAGTAAACCAAAAACAGAAACTTTAGTTTTTATTATATTGTAATAAAAGGATCAATCAAATCTCCACACTCTATAAAAGTGTGCCTAGACTATATTTACTATACTATACTATATTTAAACAGCTTCGCCTGTAGAATGTATCCCTTCCATACCACGTCCTTGACCGTAGGTATATGCAAAAACGATTAATAAATCTTTATATACATTCACATGAAACAACTAACACCGTACTGTACCATGACTGAAGCGGTGTTACTCTCATGGTAGGTACTGCATATTGCATGGTAGAGACACTATACATAAGAACATTATTTTAACCTTGAACTCATCATCATCATCATCAGCCTATCGCAGTCCACTGCTGGACATAGGCCTCTCCCATTGCACGCCACTTAGATCGATTTTGGGCTTCTCGCATCCAGCTCCTGCCAGCCATCCCGCGCAAATCGTCACTTGAACTCACTTCATAAATTTCGTTTTTAAATTGATAATGCAAATTATTAATCACGTTTTTTTTCCATTAGCTGAAGCGGTTGAACGGGAATCAGGACGAGATGGCTTGAAAGCGCCACCTAGCGACGGTACCCGGCGCGGGCACGTCGCTTGATGCCCTAAGGGCACTCCCACCACACCACACACTATGATTCAATAAATACGACAGCTTTAACACAGTATGACCTAACGAACCATAAAAACCTTACCTACAGCAAGAACAAATTTGTTAAAATAAAAGTAAACTTATTTTAGCAACAATCATCTGCATACAGACTCTTATAAATCTATTATAAATTACTCCCAAACTGCTTCTACGTCTAAATATACCATTATTATATGTTTAAGTACATGAAAAACAAAACGCTCGATAAAATCTTGACGTTCAATCGACCGTCTAAATACATTCGCGGTACTCCAATTAGTACACGATAAGAGTGCTGTAGACCTAGCTTTAACGATTTCCCGAGATTATTTGTTCACCTGTCAAAACGGTATGAGGTTGTCGTCTCTTTTATTAGAGCGAGATGCCAACAGTTCAGTCATACGTACTAAACGACTGTTTTAACATTTAATGCAATACAAAGTCTTTGTAACATAAGTAATATAATATTTAATTATTATAATATATAATTTATGTAATTACATAAATTATTTAAACAAATAAAAATTCACTTTAACTTTTGATATCCGCCCCATTTTGTAAAACAAAATTGTTCTTAATGTTTGAATAGGTATTAATTATAATCGAAAATTTTATACAATTTGATATTTAGAATTCTACATAATTATAAATATTATCCATAATTAGATTAAGATTATTTTATATAAAGTATGATTATAAATTTATCTCACCCAGTGCAACTCAATTTCTTATGTAGATTTAAATATAAGAATCAAAATAGAAAATATTTTATACATAACTATCGGTAAAAAACAACGCACACACATTTCTACATTGCTTAATTTGTCCTATAGTGGGACAATGTTAAGGATGTTTCTGTACAACAAGTGTATAAATCACTTTAAATTAAGTAAATAATTTTATCTAAGTATGCAACGAGTTTCAAACCGGCGTGTTCAAAAGCAACATACTAATATAAGATATTGAATGAAATATTGATGTAACTGTAGGTTTTGTCTTCTACATGATTATAAATAAATATAATATTATTTACTTTTGTGTTTTATTATCAAGTTATATCCTTCGGAGTAGGGGGGGGGGGGGGGGGGGGAAGGGCGTATCGTCACACATAAAATATGTACTCTGGAAAACAAAAAATTATCGTAGAGATTTCCGACAAAGAGTAGTCGTCTCTATTTATAGGTCCCCTTTTTTTTGTCTATGCGGAAATCCCCTCGGATACCACCCACCGGTGGTTATATCGGACATGAACTGACCAAAAAACCGCACGCCGTCTCGGGTACCAGTAGCTGGGGAACAAGGTGAACCCCAGGAAGGAAATCTATAGGTTCCATGTCTATGGATTAGAGACGTTTTCATTTACAATGTTATATAAATATGATGGCCCCTATTACATTCCTTGTCGTGGATAATATTTCCGGAGCTGCTTAAGGGAGTGTTGTAGTATCACTGCTCTCTCTGACTTTGATGTTGGTATGGTCATGTGCATGTGTATGTAGGTATATTTTAAATACCATTCAATTTATAGAAATAACTGTGTCCTAAATTTTAAAAGCTAACTAATTTATAACTGCTCCTTACAACTGGGATGCTGTAAACACTAGAAAATCTGTTCAGTAAAGCTCATTATCTTCCTGTTCATTTTACATTTTATGGCCGACCTACGTGACGTCAACTGATGGGGATGTAATCGTTATTTAACAAAGGAAAGACTTTAGAGTAAGGAAAACACATAGGGCAAGATTTAAAGCTAGACTGGCAAGGTCTTACCAGATGGAAGATTATGTTTTTCGAGTGTATGCATACATGCATGTATGTGTGTATATTTCTTTAGCACGCTCTGTAGCCTTAACACCTTGACGGATATTGGCGTTTGAGATGTCGTTGGATTCGTCTTAATTGAGAGAGAAACTATACATGTGTGTGTGTATAACTATATATGGGTATATGAAAATTAAATAAATTACTAGCGATTCGCCCCGATGAAATGAAGATACTACTAATGTGGTGTCAATGTGGAGTAATTAATACTATTATTATGATAGGACTATACTACAGGACATCTTTAAATGCAATATTTATAAGCCCGCTCCTGCCGGCTGCTGCTACCCGGGACGGACGTACGGCTCGACGGTCGTTGGGCCCCCGCATTTAAACCTCTAATATCTTCTAATATATTCATTTTTATTATATTTTTTGCAATATTTAATCTACATTATTACATTACATACAATTTTTAATCTACATTAAATGCACCACGTATCTAAGATTATTTTGTTGTGAATGTATTTAATTGGATAAGGTATAATAATGTATTGTTTAAAATAGCTTCGTAAATAACCCATTTAATTTTTTTTGTAATATTTAAGATATAAAAATGGTTACTGTGGGTTATCCTTAGGAGATAGAAATATACCATTTATACATATACATACACGCGGACTTTTTTGTAGATCTTTGTTAGATATACAATTCCGTAGTACATTATTTGGTCTATCTCGTAAGGTTTAGTCAGCGTTTGCAATATAAGCGCATAAATACATGTTTTTTATGTGTCTGTTGTTTCTCTACTATAATATGCATGGATTATACAAATAAACCTTCCTCTTGAATCACTCCCTCTATTGGTGAAAACCGTATTAAAATCCGTTGCTTAGTTTAAAAGATCTAAGCGTACAACAGAAAATAGCGACTTTATTTTAATACTAGGTATGTACCTAAAGAAGATAAAATAATTTAAAGAAAAAGCATTATAAACAGACCTTCCTTTCATTACGATCACAAAATTCCTGATTTGTTACTTTAAATTCTGAGGATCGTGGAGTCCTGCTGTATTTATGACCGGACATTAAATTGTTGATATCCGCCAAACACAACATACGACAAAAATATCTCATTCGTCGCTTTTAGTCATTCACATTTAAATACCCATGCTTGTACGGGCTTACTTACCCATGCTGGCCGTCAATACCACTACATTAAATGTGCTCCGTTAAGTGAAGAATTAGAGCAGCGAAAAAAAACGTTTTAAAATTACGAATAAATATTCTTCTTCTTCTTCGTTCTGCCCGCAGGAAACTGGAAGTGATTATGGACACTTGCTGATCCTGATTTTCTGGTATTTTTATACTGATTGATTCTTTTGAAACTGCATACAGTGCCAATGCATGACTTACACAAATCGCATTTCTGTGCAATATTAACTATTAATCGACTATGACTCCTGTGGCAGTTTGATGTTTTTTGTGTCTCATGAAATGAGAAGGTTAAGTAATCATCAAATGTATGGCATTTTAATAACTTAGACACGAGGAATTTAATGGAAAAATTATACATATGGCCCATTTTTAGAGTGTATTACCTAGTGTAAAACTGTTTCATAACTTTAGTCCGAACTAAAAGTGGACACGTGACGTCTACCTACATAATCTCTTAGGCCGGCAACTACACTATTTCAAATATACTCATAGCTGTACCTAATTGAAAAATTGGAGCAAAATGACGCAATTGTGATACTGTTGTTCTATTTTTGTAGCTGTTTGAGTCACGCATATTAAATTGTTATACACTATATAGGCCGGAATTGGTAAATGAAAATAAGCATAGTAGGAGTTGCTACTTCTTGCTAATTTGCCGCCGTAATTGTGTTGGGTCACCCGTTATTGAAGAGCCCTTTGACCAATTCAAGTCCACAGATCTACGAACTGTAGATTTGATTTGATTGGTTGATTTTTCGGAATGGCAAACATATGTAGCCTACTCATACACCAATATTTATAATATATGCCAAAATTATATATGTATATATATACATACACAAATACATACATTAACCACTATAGAACACTTACTCGCGCGGGCGCCTCTGCTTTGAGCGCGGCGCACCGCTGTAACCACAAGAATGCGCTAGCGCAGCCCCACGCTCACGCGAGGCTCCTTAGTCGGCCACGAACGCCAGCGCTTGTAACTCGCGTCGCCCGTCTAACCACCGCCCCGCTCCGTACGCGTTGTCGTGTCGCGATTAATATTAATTCTTATTGTGTAAATTGTTTTAATCTATTGTGCTATCGTTTCCTATTTGCTCCTTCTATCTTTGTGGTACTTTTAACTGACTTTCTTTGGTGTATGTGTGTTCTATATATTAAATTAATTTCGTCTTTCTACCTCCGAAACGAACTTTTATTTTTCTATTCTCACATACCTGTGCCGTAAGTACTATACTGGTGACCCCGCTAAGAACATGACTGATAGCAGTGATTCCGCGAACACCGAACGTACCGTGGAGGAGAACATCACCAAGCGGATCAAGAAAATGCGCCCTGCGACTCCCCGCCGCGACTTGTCACCTGACCGTCGTGAGACTAAAGTCGTACTGAAGGTCGCAAAATTTTCACCCGAGGACCCGGAGCTTTGGTTCGCGCTTCTAGAGAGCCAATTTGAGAGTCTCGGTATCACAGAAGATGCCGTGAAGTTCAGCTCTGTTACGACTAGGCTCGACATTCAGTATGCAAAAACCGTAAAGGACGTCATACTGAATCCTCCCGCTAGGAACCGTTACGAGAAGATCAAGACTGAGCTTCTTCGTCGCCTGTCAGCTTCGCACGAAACGAAGGTGAAGCAGTTGCTCACGCAGGAGAGACTCGGTGATCGCAAGCCATCCCAATTCCTGCGACACCTTCAGGACTTAGCCGGATCATCTGCGGCGGAAGACATAGTGAAACAGATTTGGAGTAACCAGCTACCCATCGGTGTCCAGACTGTGCTGGCGTCCCAGACCTCGCACTCACTGGAGCAATTAGCCGACCTCGCTGATCGCATACAGGAGCTGACATCACCACCTAGCGTCTCAGCCGCCTCGAACGGTAGTGCCCGGCAGTCTGACGAGATTGCTGAGCTGAAGAAGATGGTGCAGCACCTCACCTTAAAATTAGAGGAACATACTCGTGCATCTTGCTGTTCCGCTGAACGCGGAAGGCCACGCGACCGTCGGCGATCAAGCTCGTGTAGTAGAACGCGATCTAACTCCAGTTACGTGAAACAACCCGTATGCTGGTACCATATGAGGTTCGGAGCACGGGCTCATAGGTGCCTGAAGCCGTGCGACTACAAGCAAGCGGGAAAAGCCACGGGCAGTCGCTAATGGCGACTGACGACTGCCCCGCCTCAACGGGTCGCCTCTTCGTTACCGATCGCAGCAGTAATACGCAATTTTTAATTGATACTGGTAGTGATTTGTGCGTCTACCCACTTTCTGCGCTTAGTGAACGTCGAGCCAAGACAGACTTCCAGTTAACCGCTGCTAATGGCTCAATAATTGATACTTTTGGCTTTACTAACCTAAATTTAAACTTAGGCTTAAGGCGCAATTTCCCTTGGCGCTTCACTGTAGCTAATGTTACAAAACCAATTATAGGTGTGGATTTTTTAAGCCACTATAATTTAATGGTAGATTGTCGCAACCAACGCTTAGTGGATACTACTACAACCCTTTGTACTAATGCTTGTATTGCTCGTTCTAATATATTTTCTGTTAAGGTCTCGACGGGCGACACGCGTTTTCACAAGATTCTGAGTAAGTTTCCTGACATTACACGCCCTTCAGGTACACCCACACTTGTGAAACATAACACAGTACACCACATCAGGACTACACCTGGTCCTCCTATATCATGTACTCCCCGCAGACTGGCACCAGATAAACTTAAAATTGCCAGACAGGAATTTCAGCTTATGTTGGATAATGGGACGGCCCGTCCTTCTGAAAGTCCCTGGGCCTCACCCCTACACCTAGTGCCTAAGAAGGATAATGGCTGGCGCCCTTGTGGCGATTACCGTATGCTCAACGCACGGACCATTCCAGACCGTTACCCGATTAGGCACATCCACGATTTTTCCCACTCCATTTCTGGTTGTACAATATTTTCTACCATCGATTTGACAAAAGCTTTTAATCAGATACCACTTCATGAAGCTGATATTCCTAAAACAGCCATAACCACACCCTTTGGCCTGTTCGAATTTCCATTCATGAGTTTTGGTTTGCGCAATGCTGGTCAAACTTTCCAGAGGTTTGTAGATGAAATGACTAGAGGTTTAGATTTTTGCTACCCATTCTTAGACGATTATTTAGTCTTCTCTAAAAATGCGGTAGACCACGAAGCTCACCTCCATCAGCTCTTCAGCCGAATGAAGGAATACGGTGTCCTAGTTAACACTTCCAAATGCGTCTTCGGCGTTAGCGAAGTAACCTTTTTAGGATACCATATTTCAGCAGCTGGTACTAAACCTTTAGAGTCCAAGGTCCAGGCTATTAAGGACTTCCCTCTGCCCAAAACCGTAAGACAACTAAGACGATTTTTAGGGATGCTCAATTTTTACAGGCGTTTCGTGCCTCACTTCGCTGCAGTTCAGGCCCCTTTAAATGCTCTCCTCGCTGGTTCTGTTAAAGCCTCTCACCCGGTTGATATCTCGGGCGAGGCCTTGTTAGCCTTTGACCAATGCAAGGAAAGCCTCTCTAACGCCGCATTACTGGCTCACCCTAATTGTCAAGCAGAACTAGCGTTAGTAACAGACGCATCTGACCTGGCAATGGGTGCAGTTCTACAGCAATTTGTAGACGGAGTATGGGAGCCTTTAGCATTTTTCTCCCGAAAGTTGAGTCCCTCTCAGCAAAAACATTCACCGTACGACCGCGAGCTTTTGGCCATTTACGAAAGCATCAAATACTTTCGCCACATGTTGGAAGCAAGGCATTTCGTAGTATACACTGACCACAAGCCGCTTAGTTTCGCTTTCAGCGAAAGGAAAGCTAATTGCTCGCCTCGACAGTTCCGCCATCTCGACTACATATCGCAGTTTACCACAGATATCAGGCATATTTCTGGTAAAGACAACGTCGTCGCCGACCCACTGTCTCGTGTCGCCGAACTGCAGATACCAGTCGATTTGGATGTCTTGGCTTCATCCCAAGCTGCTGATCAAGAGCTGAATCAGTTTTTAGGTGAAGAATCTTCACTTCGTCTGGTGAGAATGAGGATCCCTGACTCTCAATCACAACTATACTGTGACGTCAGTACTTCCTCACCTAGACCCTTTGTCCCTAAACCACTGAGACGACAAGTCTTCGACAGTCTTCATAGTCTTAGCCACCCAGGCGCCAACGCAACTGCTAAACTGGTAGCTGAGCGTTTTGTTTGGCCTGGTGTGCGCAAAGACTGTCGCGAGTGGTCACGTCAATGTCACGCATGTCAACGCGCCAAGGTACATCGTCATGTGTCCTCACCGTTAGGGACATTCGATTTACCTCGCGTGCGATTTGCATTTATTCACGTTGACATAGTTGGTCCGTTACCCATTTCCCAAGGGTACCGCTACTGTTTTACAGCTGTAGACCGCTATACACGCTGGCCAGAGGTTGTGCCAATGGTGGATATGACTGCCGAGACGGTTGGAAAGGCGTTAATATCATGGATATCCAGGTTTGGATGTCCAACAGATATTGTCACCGACCGCGGCCGACAGTTTGAATCATCACTTTTCCTATATTTGGGAAAAATGATTGGATTCAAACACCGTAGAACCACGGCATACCACCCTTCTAGCAATGGCTTAGTCGAGCGTTTCCATCGCCAGCTTAAATCAGCCATTATGTGCCACGCTGACAACAACTGGGTAGACATGTTACCCCTGGTACTCTTGGGCATAAGAAGCTCTTTTAAAGACGACTTAAGGTCATCTTCAGCCGAATTGGTGTATGGTGAACCGTTGCGTCTACCTGGTGAGTTTTTCCAGGGAACGGTTCAACACAACACCGATATATCGGACTTCACGGCGCGGTTGCAAAGGTTTGCAACTAAATTGCAACCCGTACCCGCATCACGCCACAATAAAGACAAAGTTTTTATATACAAGGACCTCGCCTCTTCAAGTCACGTATTTTTGAGAGATGACACATTACGCGGAGCCTTACAGCCACCTTACACCGGCCCCTATAGGGTACTCAGTCGAGGTGATAAAACCTTTAAGTTACATATCAAAGGGAAAGATGTTGTAGTATCGATAGACCGCTTAAAGCCAGCCTACGTGCTACAAGACTCATGTCCTGACTCCATACCCACTACCACTCCCTATACCAATCCTACCCCTACTCCCATTCCTCTACCTGATCCTGTTCCTATGAGGCATCCTGCCCCAGCTCGGGATGACGTTAGAAGGACGCGCTCAGGCCGCACAGTGCGCTTTCCTGATTTTTATCGCCCGTAGTGACGGTCTCTGGGGGGGAGTGATGTAGCCTACTCATACACCAATATTTATAATATATGCCAAAATTATATATGTATATATATACATACACAAATACATACATTAACCACTATAGAACACTTACTCGCGCGGGCGCCTCTGCTTTGAGCGCGGCGCACCGCTGTAACCACAAGAATGCGCTAGCGCAGCCCCACGCTCACGCGAGGCTCCTTAGTCGGCCACGAACGCCAGCGCTTGTAACTCGCGTCGCCCGTCTAACCACCGCCCCGCTCCGTACGCGTTGTCGTGTCGCGATTAATATTAATTCTTATTGTGTAAATTGTTTTAATCTATTGTGCTATCGTTTCCTATTTGCTCCTTCTATCTTTGTGGTACTTTTAACTGACTTTCTTTGGTGTATGTGTGTTCTATATATTAAATTAATTTCGTCTTTCTACCTCCGAAACGAACTTTTATTTTTCTATTCTCACATACCTGTGCCGTAAGTACTATACATAGATAGATAGATCTAGAGCCTATAAAGTCTTACAGGTAAGCATCGTATAATTCATTTATTGGAACAAAGTTCCTTATCGCACGTTACATGCTCTGAACGGATGGGCGATACCGAAAAATGTGTAACAAGATTTTTTCCCGACACTTATTGCTTTAGTTACACCCGTGTATGAGCTGTATACATCGACGCTCTAAATAACTCAATGATCTGAGATAATTACATCTCAGATCATTGAGTGTTTAATTATCATATGAATATATTTATTTTATACAAAATAAATATATTCATAAGTTAATAATATGTCATATTATTTTCAATTTAACTCTATCAACTTAATATTTTATAATATAAATTATAATGACTAGGTCTACATAAAGGTCTACCAAAAAGCGAAAGGAACTTCGTCCCGACCTATTGTCCATAGATCCCTCACGCTGTTTTTTTATATTGATTTATTTAAGGATGTACACAAAATATCGAAAATACATTTCACACTGGTATTTGTTAATGGTACTCCTTCAATTACAGCAGACCACTATTTACAAATATGAATGAAAAGCACACAAAGAACACCCAGACTCGGAACAACAATTTGTGGGTCACGCAAAGTTGTCCGTTGTAAAGATCGAACCTACAACACTCAACGCAGTAGGAACCGGCGAGGTGACAGTTTAAACCGCTACGCCATCCGCTACGTCATACTAATAACATTCAATCAAGAAACGATCAGGGTCCTACAGAAGTGTAACGTAACACTACACTATAAGGATTGCGGTTGACCATGATCCACGTAATTATCAAGTATTCAGTAATTTGAGTAGTGGACATCCTATGAGGTTGTGGTTGCGGCAACAAGACAAGTGTTGGATGTTGCTGCCGGATATAGAGTCGCTAATATATTAACATTTACTATTGATTTATAGTGTCTTGTTCTTCTAAATATTTTATTCTTCTCCCAAGCCTCTCCAACTGTTTTAATCCGTAGGTACGTAGGCTTGAAAGATTTCATCTCTCGTTCTCTCGACTTCATATACGAGTAGGTCATGTGCGAATTTCGATAGAATGCGAAACTATACTGAAATACTTTAATGTGATAACTTTCCGAGCTATCCATACTTAAATATTTTTCCAATATAATCTATATTGTGTACCTAGTGTACTTTATGGCTTAAACTAAGATTTTTTATTAGTTAAGGCGAAAACACACTATTTTAACGCCCACGTTAAATAGGATGTTGCCGCCTTATCCACCGTTCCATGGATATATAATCCCACAATGTGTATTGACGCGTCGGTACTGTGCACATTGGCCATTTTTCACATCATCATTGCAGCCTTTAACAGTCCACTGGCTGGACATAGGCAGAAGGTCAAAACCTCCCTAAGGAGAACCTTAGGGAGGTTTTGACCTACTTCAAGTTTTCCTTCTCTTTGCAGTGCTGTTGTCCTGCGTAGTTTGCTCTCTTAGTAGGCTCTTACGACACCCACGGGATAAATAGGAACGATGACACTCCGTATTCTTAATCCGTCACCACACGGATAATCTTGAAACGGATATAAAAAATGAGATACTTAGATTAGATTACAGATACTAAGAAAAAGAACTGTTTTGAGGAAGCTTGTGAAATTATGTATTATGTAAGGTGACATAAGATTTTATGTGAGTACCATCAATAAAACTCATTTGTTTTAAAGTAAAACCTAACTTTCTTCCCATAGATTATTTATCACATACTGTGAACGTTGTATTGCGTTAAAGTAATATTGTATAGAGGGTATACTTTAACCAACTCCATAAATTGTTTTTGTTATTTTAAATCAACATCGATGTTAACATCTTATGCATAGTTTACACGCTTGCCGAGGCTTGGGAAGCGTCTACAAGCTCCAACCTTTTAAAACGCTTGGATGTCATTTACACGTTTGCGAGTGTCTTAGTGTGTTTCAGACAGGCAAACAAAGCAGACATGGACATATTTTTATTCAAAATATAAACGGCGGCACTTAAGTTAAAAGAATATTTACAACATTTACACTATCTACATACAAACATCAAAAAATTCCTCCGCATCATCGCCTACTGGTAACGTTCCCAGAAGACTGGCAGCATTGAACGGAACAGAACGAACTGGCACGTTGAATGGCAATGCTAATTCTCTGTGCTAGAAAAAGACCAGCCTTCTGATCCCGAGAAGTGTCAATCAGTAGTTTAGCTAGCTGAAAAGAAACCCTCTA
This sequence comes from Arctia plantaginis, assembly GCA_902825455.1. NCBI lineage: Eukaryota > Metazoa > Arthropoda > Insecta > Lepidoptera > Erebidae > Arctia > Arctia plantaginis. Next base: position 5,614,390 of record CADEBD010000303.1, read on the forward strand.
GCCCTATTGCTCAACCACCAGTAGAGAATTGTTGGTTCCCGACTGCTCAACTCAACTAATATCAAATTGAGCAGTGGGGAACAAGCACACGCTTGCAGTGAGCTTCCTTTGATCTGTGTTAAAAATCCGACACTAGCCCCGAACGACAAGGTCACACAAGCCAAGCCAAACACCCCGTTTACACGCTTGTTTGTAGACACGTGTCGAGGCTTACCAATGAGGAGTGACGTCGGATGTCGTTGGAATAACTTCACAGGTGTTCAGTGTAATGATGTTGATGTCATAGAATTAATACGATTTTATGATTAATCGAATACGATTTGATTTTACTGATGTATGTTTCCACATTTGCTAGTTTTTACTGTGCTTATAGTAGAGTAACTTTTGCCCGTGACCGAGCCTATGTCCGTCCTTCCTTATCAAAGTATCTCTATGCAAAATTTCATTAAAATCGGTTCAGCGGTTTAGCGGTTGAAAGCTTTACAGACAGACAGAAAGAGTTACTTTCGCATTTATAATATTAGTAGGGATTATATAGTAGTTAGTGGTGGCCAAATAAGAAACAACACTTTTCCATTACTAAATATATTATAGAAATGTTAAAAGCATAATATTCTTTAAAAAAAATACAATTAATAAACAAATTACTATCGTTGTATATTTATAATATTGGGTTCATTTACAATATAAACATGCTTAAGTAAACGACACACAGTTATACACAACTTAATAAAAAATTCTTAAATGTCAAGAATAGTCAATCAGTCTTCTAAAATAGAGGTTCCAAAAATAATGACTAAAATTACAACAAAAGGTTACGTAACAATATTTTTTGGATTTCATTTATTGACTAATTTGATCAAAATGACTAAAGATATTAAATTGAAAACTATGGTACAGCGGTCGACAGGTGCCGGCACACACCTAAAATGTTAGGTGTCTATATAATTTATTACAATTACAGAAACTTAGCTATAAACTATACAACCGTATACTTTACAGCTTCATCATCATCATCATCAGCCTATCGCAGTCCACTGCTGGACATAGAAACAACACTTTTCCATTACTAAATATATTATAGAAATGTTAAATGCATAATATTCTTAAAAAAAAATACAATTAATAACAGCTTACATTTTTGTAATTTACAGTAATGCCAATTAAAACATTCTTAAACAAATTATGCTCACCATTCGAAGCATGTACTACAGTAATATAAAATGTATATATATGGGTTTAAAACTATCGTCTAAATCGTAAATATATATAAGTTCGTCTCCACATGTTCAAAATACAAGAAAACAAAATAGGTATTGAGAAGAACTCACACAATTCGATAACTCATGTACTAACCAGCCACCTTTAGACTTGCCGAATTTTCTGCAGTCAGTAAACTGAGAAACTACCTACCTGATATATATACATATTTTTACATATATATGTATACAGGAGCGTAACCAAGGTGTAAACGTCAGGATGAGGGCAGGGCAGGGAGCCACACAGTACACCCCGCGCAACGCTCCATCTCTATGCCAATTAAATTACAAATCAACTTTTTAGGCATATCGGCTGTACCTAGTAAGTACTTACCTTGGCAGAACTGACAATGAGTATTATAACGATACTAAAAGGAACTTAGACATGAAAACTTTGAATATCAATGTTATGTATTACTGAAAAATACTAATTTTGCGTTAATCGGCCAGACATGGTTTACTTTGCATCCAATGACACCTTAGACTATGTATTATGATCAACAATAAATAATAATTGATTGATTGATGTTAAGTTATAAATACATTGTACATTTTAAATACCTTAAATATTCTTTCATTAATATTATTATGTAGGATATCGTTTACTTTCTCTAGTTTGATCCTAACCAGACAATCTTGGCTACGCCCCTCTATGTACACAATGTACTTACATTTAACTTCATTATGCTATTACACTAAATTATTTAAATATCTTACCTAAATATATAATTTATTACTTAAATATCAACCATTCCTAATTTCTTTATTGGAGGATTCAATTCGAAACGCCTAAAAAGGTTAAATGTCCCAAAAAAATATGAAGTCTATAAAAACCAATATAAGCTAACAAGCGCCCGACTTCAAACACTAGAACGTCAACAAAACGTTGACAACTAGGTAAAAAGCTAAATACCTGGACATATGCTAGTCTCTCTGTACTATTTAAAGCAAAAAAAAAAACTTTAAACAAACATCATTTAACAATTTTGGTGCAGAAATCGATTTTTACTTTTTATAATATTTAGGGTAAATATCTAAGTAGATATAAAAATATAAGTATTTACAATTAGCTATGAACTTCTCTTACGTATGAGCACCGAACATTATGAAATTGATCAATTCCTAAAGAACTTAATAGCAATAGAAAGTAAATTAAAATTAACTCACCATAAATTAAACTATTAATAAATATTGTGATCATACCGCATGTACCTCGTGTTCATAAACAGTAAAGTGATAATAAATTATTGATTTCTACTCGTAGCTCTATATCGTTCAATATTATAATCAAAAGAAAACACTCTTAATGGATGTAGCACTCAGGCAGCATATCAAATATGAATCAAGAAAAAAACACTGATTGTACTCATATCGATTACCGTGAGAAGATTATCGTGGTTATAACAATGAATAGATAATTTGAATCATGATTTAATTCGTCAGGCAAATACTCGATATCATTAAAGACATGAACAAAATTTTCTGTAAACAAAACTACTACACTTACTGGCAAACATTAAATAAACAAGATAGTAATTATTGCATTTAGGAACCAGACGTTCCTGAATACATTAACATGTAACTGTTGTATGTAAATTTTTGCCCGTTCAGGTAAGTAATATAATTTTGTAAATAAACCATCATTTTTATCAAAACATAAAAAATTACGAATTGAAAACCTCCTTTTTTTAGATGATCTAACCGACACTAATATACATAGACGTCGATTGCACAGACTCTGTATAACACTATACATATACATATGTATACCAGGTATATTATTTTCAGTAATGAACTTATATATACATATATGTGGTCTGCGATAAAGACACTTAATTATAAACATTCTATTTTTTTAATTAGAATTACTTCTCTTTTGGTGTATAAAAACGTTAGGTGTATTGTCATAAGAATTAAAATTTTACCATGTTAAATGAACTTGAAACATTTCTGTTTGTCGTGCGGTATCCGCGTCTTGAAGAGCACTGAATCTGCGCGGTACTGCGTCGATAGAAGAGGCGTGTAGCCCATTACCTGAAACAACATAGATATAAAGAGATTTGGGGGCAAAATATGCTGTCTAAGACCATTTAAGGTCGTTGTTATTTTCAACTAAAAACATTAACTTTTTTAATGTAACTGGCTTATTTGAATTCAACCATTTCCAAAAACCAACTAAATGCCCTTAAATTTGGATAAATTCGAAGAAGCTGTATACTTCATCTTCATTGTACTTTAATTTGCTATCATTCAAAGTAGTTTTTTTCTTTTCAATTTAAATGAGACTAACTTTCAATACAACCAATTAAATTAAAAATAAACGTTTCATGATATTTAAAAACAAAAAATTTGAAATCGTAACTCGGGTGGATGATTAAGAAAATAGAGAGATAACACCATTTTATATCGGATATAATAATATTGACATAAGTGCATTTATTTAATTTAGTTATTAAAATAGTAAACATATTGTACAAAGGTAGATTTAATGTCTAAGCATTCTGTATTATGACGATCATAATAAATTTATGACTCTAACAGAATTACTACTAATCGAAAATATTTTTTATAATGGGCACGTAGAGCATGTAAGCATGCAATAACTATGACGATATTTTGTGAGACTTCGAATTAAGATATACATAACAGTTACCTGTGAGAAGAACTGTATACATTTATGTCTCTCGTGGAAGTGGGTCTCATCTGCAGATAATGTTACCGGACACCCGGGACATCGGAAGGTCCACCGTGACGTCACCTGTACAAAGTACCAAATAATAAACCGTACAGCATTAACTATTAGTTGCATTGGCGAAAATCAATTATTTCAGGGAGCCCTCTTAACTACTGCCCACTAGTGACAGCTTCCTCGGCTCGACTAAACTATGTACACACGCATTCTTGAGGTTCAACTAAAGATCATATCTCATTGGTCATATTAGAATATCCGAAGTTCAAAGACAGGCGAATAAAATGATAATCATCAGTTCTAACAATTTATTGCTACCGGGGCGTCTCACATTTATCCCTCGTCGCCCTCTGTCGTCCCTAGTTACAAACAAAGAATATCAGAATTTGCTTTTCGAGCAAGCAATAGCTTCGAAACGTGTGAAGATAATGCGTGTAACTTCCCCTAAATTCTACGCAACTAATGGATCCCAAAAATAATGTAGATCACAACGCTAGCACTTATAATATAGATATCCGTTATATGATAGATATAATCTCATCGATATACTTAAATTCTTCAACTAACGAAATATACTTATAATGAAATATATAGAGTAGATATGTAAATAAGTTAAAATTTAAAAATAAACCGCACCTTGACTGGTGGTTTCCTAGTGATGTGTGAAACTAAGAAATTCATGGCAATATCCTCGCAGTTCATGAACTCGTCGACGTAGTCCCGTATGGCGGCCGGCAACGTGCGCCAGTAGGCCCACAGGTAGTAGCGGTGAACGAACGCGGCGCCCGTCAGGACCATCGATAACTCGCAGCTAACACAGATATATATTCTTATATTATATGCCTTTGACGCCACTCATCAACTGCCATGTAGAGAGATTTGTCGTAAACCGGTTATTTAGTGTTTGAATGTCGTGGGATGTTTTAAACAACCGGGTCGAGTAAGATTTACGACAGATTGTAAATGACTAGGTTCTAAGGTATATAAGAACCGTCCATGCTCCTTAATAGACGAGACGATCGCTTTGCTATTACTAGTCAACAGGTGATCGTCTATAGCCAAGCCAAGACAACTGGCAGTCTTAAATTATTATGGCCGAAGTCATGACCTGGCATTTTAGTGTAAAAACATGTGCCACAACTAACCTGTAATTGGAGTTATAAAGAAAACCATTGTTGAAGTTGAGATCCCAGGCGTGGTATCGACCTGGGAAGCCGACGATTCGATCACGATGCTCTCGCCACACTCTGTAAACAAACCAAAATATAAAACACGTTAAAAATCCTTGCCACTTATAATTTAAAATTCTTTTTTTTTAAAGTTGAACCGACTTCAATCAATACTAACAAAGAGCACTAAAAACCTATCAGCAATCTTGGTTGATTTGCCGTCATTTTTTGAAGAGTTCCGTTGTCTGTCAACGAAACTCATCATAAAATCTATATGTAATTTAAATGGACCATTTCGAAAAAAAATATTTTGAAAATTCGTCTATATATGACGGAGTTATGCCCGAACATACATAAAAAATTTAACAATCCGAATTAAAACCCTACTTCTTTTGAAGTCGGTTAAAAACAGTCATACTTACCTACCTACTTAGGTATATTTATTAAGCAGTTATTCTGAATGAATCTTCGAAGATAGTGTATTCATGTTATACATTCTTTACGCGGTGCACACCAATATTTTTCTCGACGTCTTCTACAATCGTTGTCATAAATATAAAAGACTAGCTGACCCGGCAAACGTTGTTTTGCCATATACATTATTTCTAGGAAATATATATATAAAAATAGGGGGTCACCCTTGTCATTTAGGGGTATGAAAAATAAATGTTGACCGATTCTCAGACCTACCCGATGTGCACACAAAATTTCATAAAAATCGGTCCAGCCGTTTCGGAGGAGTATGGTAACTAACATTGTGACATGAGAATTTCATATATAAGAAAATGATAAATAGTAGAAATCAGTCTAACCATTGGTAAAAAACTGTACCATTAGTCACTAATGTCGATAACAAAAGAGTGTACCGAAAATCGCTCAGAATCGCTAGTCTATTAAAATCCAGTTTTTAATAGGTACAATAATAAGGTACAATAACTAGGTACAATAATAGAAATACATTTCGGATTTATGAACAAATTGGCGGAAGTGTTTCGCCTACCTGAATGCAAAAACAATCTCGTCATGTCTAAGATGAGCGTCATCATCCACACAGAGTACGGCCTCAGTATCTATGAGATGATATGGCAGAAAGCGATTGTTAAGTGAGTTGCGTGTCGCCCGAACGACTGCTATGGGCGCTCCGCTTTCAGGCCACGACGTCATAGCACTTGGGGACGACGGGCCGTTCCACACTACTACAACCTAAAAGTAAAATTACAAACATAAGTTATATTGTCTATAAATCAAAACTAATCATCATCATCATCAACAGCCTTTAATAGTCCACTGCTGGACATAGGCCTCTCCTTAGAAAGGAGGCTTTGGCAAAACTAATGTCGATATATAATTTAAAACACTAAAAATATGTTGAGTTGGTGTCTTTTCCGCGTTATAAAACATCTTTATAATTTTTTTGTTCTTGTCTCTATAACCTACAATCTTATTAGACCGAATGCCGCAATAAAAGTTATTTGTACAGAATCATTAATTCAGGTAGGTTTTATGCCTAATTAATTTAAAATTACTTATTAAAAAGAAAGAACCGTTATTTCTGTGATCATCGCTTTTAACCACATAGAATATGAATACTTGAAATAATCTAATATTATAAAGATCTTTCATGACTTAGATTAAGTAATTAGTATTTATTAGCATCGTATAAACATTTACCTTATTCAAGTACGGCAACCCCCGAAGCCTCGCTAATGCGGCTGCCAATACAGCTTCCCTTTCATACGTAAGTATCACTATAGTAAACTGTTCACGGGGACGGTCACCTCCAAGTGCTTCGCTGAACTCACGTCCCGAGCCCCCAGCACCCGCTCCCACAGGTCTGAATCCTGCCGCAGAACCCAGGAACCTGGCCTCCGATGTCACAACAGGATCCCAGGGTAACTGAGGAAATAGAGCAAATGGTTCCCCCCATTCGTTCCAGAGCTCATAGCCATGTAGTAACGCTACAGAGTAATTTCGTCTATATGCTGGGCTTGCGTAAGGTGCTTCTAAGGGCCCTAAAGTTTCTTCTGGCTCAGCGTCAACCGCTGGTGGTTCTAAACGGGGTGGAGTAAATGAATCGTTAAAGGCGGGCGTGGCTGACGTGGGCACCGCGGGACGCGGAGGTATATGTAGCCTCGTTCTAACAGTTGCTAATAAAGTGTCCACTGTTGCTTGAACTGAACTTAAGTAGCGTTCCCACAGAACGCGGCCTTGTCGTCGCAGCGCCAGAAGATCAGCGTCACCTAATGCGCGAAGTAGGAAGTGTAATTCGGGAACTCGTGCTCTTGGTAATGATAATACAGCTCGTCGCCAGTCAAGGACCTAGAAAAATTATAAAAAATATTAAATACAATATATATAATGCAAGGTGCGGCAAAGATTGCGCAATGGTTTTGTTGTCACCTAGGCTTCTACTACCGTATCTATTTATTTACATAACTTAATGCAAACGTTGTACTCAGGCGGACCTAATGCCCAGGGCATTCTCTGCCAGTCGACCTTCTCGGTAGGGTGATGTAGAAAAATGATGCGGTATGTGCAAGAGAAAACAGAGAATTTGACTTTATTTCTATTAAACTTATTATTTACATATTATTGCAGGTTCAATTACACACATGCCACAATGATTGGGACGAATTCCAGTCATAATTCAGAGCATACTTTGTGTTTATAAGTTGGGTTTCGGTATCGGTTTGAGTGGTACTTACAAAAAAAAACTTTACTAAAATTATAAATGTAAGTTCGTTTGTTTATTAGTTCTTCACATTTTCAAGCCTGAACTATTCAGCAATTTAGCATAAAAGTTATTAAATGGATTAAAAAATACAGAATACCTTTTATCCCCAAAAGAACCTGCCTTGGGTGAATTGCTTGACAAAATGTATATTCACACAAGCGAAACAATAACGCGAATAACATAAGGAAAAGGAACATACATAAAATAACTACACACAACTCATACACAACAGCAAACAAATGTTTTTAGTTACTTCCCTAGATGGCGCTGCAATCGAATTATGTCGCGCTATTTTCGGTCTACATTGAGTTTATATATGTGTTGCGTTCTAATAAAAAGTTTTAACTTCCTTGTCTCGGGGAGCATAGTGCGCAGTGATCGTAAAGTGAGAGCACTTATGCTGACACCCACAAGTTATACTTGAACCGCGCCCGGCCGCCGCAAGGGGGTCCGAGCGCAATTTTTTGCTGGCCTTCTTACTTTATAGAGGGCCTTCATTTATTGTATACTACTGGCAGAACAAAAACATAACAGATAATTGGATCAATCATATTTAAATAAAGCCTTTATATCGGAAAAGAAATATTACACTGTAGATAAATTACATTTACTAGCTCATATTGAAAGTAATCTTGCAATCGCATGCCATGATAATTCTTGACATCAATTAATAATATTTTTATTATGATTAATATCCAGAAAATGTGAATGTTGTGTAGATAATAAAATGTTTTGATCTGATTTAGTAAGCTTATATTGTAGATTGTTTTCATGGACTACTATATTGTTATGTAAGTTGTTAATGATTCAAATATATTAAGTTACGACTATTTTGCGAAAGATGCTCATAATCATCAATATAAATCATGTAACAATCTGGCCTAAGTTTTGGATAACATATGACTAAAATATCTTTCTTGTTAATTTGGGTGTATCTACACCTACATTAAATGTAAGAATAGTGATTGACTTGACTTATTTGTCACTTTCTGGTAGACCATTTGTTTTGGTTTTTTCAGTTAAAGATTAGATAATAACTACAGAGTTCTATTGCATTTTTAAGAACTTGACTCGTCGAATTTATTGCCGGCGTTATTGCCATCTTTGTACGACCCTGTAAAACTTCTGTTACTTGGGATATATTTGGCCTGAGCTGGATGATTAGAACTCCACTTTTATTATATTTTTATTTTACTATTTATCACTATTAAGTCCACTAGCACAAAATATTACCTCATCATAGGGTAGCCGAATGCTGTCACCACCCAGCAACACTGGGATTGCTCCAGATCTGAGTGCTTCGTACATTCTGGCCTGGAGCAGGGCAGTTGAAGCATAAGTACGATCCGCTGGTGCTAGCACAAGAGCGAAAGTCGAATCTCTCAATACTGCACGGCGAGATCGATCGGTTCCACAAAGAGCCCAGTCGCCAATTGGAAGTATGGCTCGTTTCTCAACAGGAGGATCGCACTCAAACTGCAGTAAAAACAAGTCCGTAGAGGGCGCGATGCTGACCATTTTTTGCAACGCCTCTATCAAGGATTTATCGTGATCCTTGTCTACTCCTTTCGGCGGTGGTTGAGAACCCTGAAAGCTAAATGTAGCTCATGAATTCGTACCTAGAAATTGACAAATGGACTCAATTATGTACACAATGTTACATAATCGGAATAAGAAAAAAAATTAATAACATCACATACTATATAAACTTTATTTACCTCAGTAAATATTTCCTTCGAGCGGGCGCTATTGGTGCGCAATCGGACCACACATCACCTCCAGGAGGACCGAGCGCAGGCGGTGTTACTATATCAAATCCTGGTCGAAACTGTTCATGCGTAAATGTAGACTGAGCGATCATAGCTCGTCCTGTCGACGCTCCTCTGAAAGCGTCGCCGGAACCTACTGATAAATCACGTCTAGCCATATTTAACAGAATGTGGTTACGGCCATCCCCGCCCCAATAAGGCAAGTTTTTGACTGCCGTCTCATTCAATAATAGTTTGTAAGTATCTCCAGTATTCCTGCAACACCATTTCAAATTAGGGTAAATAAAACAAATTAAAAAACTGTACTGAGTAACAAACAACCTAGTAAAAGGATGAACTTACGAGGATGTTTTGTGAAAAGGAAATGCCTCGCCCATAATGACTAGAAAGACGCACGCCTCATTTGGATTATTCGTTATGTGCGTGTTGTATCCTAATGTTTGTCGTAAAGTAGTTTTAAGAAAACCATCAACTTCGGCGCCTGTCAACGGTGCAAAGACGTCAGGATCGTAAAGGTAGACAGGAAATCCTGATGTTAACGAACAACGAGAATGATCGAAACAGGAAAACATACGACAATGTACTTCCGTGTCTGGACTCATTGGAGGTAGGATAGGAGGTGGACGAGAAGGAACTATTTGCGTTGGAGGGGCAAGTTCTGGCGAATCTCGACGTATTGCCTCAAGCTGAGCAAGGCGCGCCTGGTCAGCCGACACACGCAAGCGCTGTAATTCGGCGGCCGCACGCGCGTGCTCGGCTTTGGCGCTATCAGCTTTTGCACTAGCAGCTGCAGCTTCACGTTGGAGCCTTCCGCGTTTGGCTTCCAATTCACGTAGTTCAGTAGATACTGAAGCCTGAAACAGAATACAGCTTTAATAGATTTTTTAAACATGTTGGAATTTTTTAAATGCTTGCATTAGATTTGCTCTTATGTGAGCACCTCTAGTGCATAATGATTTCAATTTCGACTGCACGGATGGCGTAGTGGTTTAAGCGGATACCTCGCCGCTTCCTACTTTTTTTAGTATTGTGGATTCGATCCCCACATGGGACAACAAATTGTGTGATCCACAAATTGTTGTTCTGAGTCTGAGTGTTCTTTGTGTCATGAAACATAAAAAATAATAATTATATAATATATATATTAAAAAAAGTATTAAAATATATATATATATATAATAATTATTTATTCATTAAATAAAAACATTAAAGCATACACCAAATTGCTTATATCTTAATTTTACAATTAGAAAACTCAGACCAACAAAAAGAAATAACATAAAATTTGTAAACAAAAACAACCTTAAATCTAGCGTTTTTAATAGTCCACTGCTGGACATAGGCCTCTCTTTAGAAAGTAGGTTTTGGCCAGTAGGCCTATACCACGCTGGGAAGACGGGTTGGAATAGGGTTTGTTTCAAGTTTATCCTTGTTTTGCAGTGCTGTTGTTCTGCGTAGTTTTGCTCCCTTAGTCAGCTCTTACGACATCCACGAGATAAATAGGGGTGGTGACACTCCGTGTTCTTAACCCGTCATCACACGGACAAAATAATGTACTTTAATTATTATTTTTATTATCATGTTCAGTATTTTACTGAACATGATAATAAAAATAATAATTAACTAATCACTATTTAAATTTTTACTATTAACTGTCTACTGATATAGTACTTGAAGAAATGTAAGGATCCTTATATCAAAATACTAAAAGTATTAAGGGATTAGTTAAGTACCATTCTAATATTAAACGTTAAAGTAAATGAGACACTTGCTAAAGGCACAAGGAATATCCTACACACATTTTTTATTATGATATTGGAAGCAAATTAGAAGACGGGTCAGTCGATGGTAAGTAGGCATGGGTTAAAATCACCATCACCCGTGTTGTTCATCAGTCCTGCAACTGATCTATATCATCACTGTGACTTATTATTACGCTAGCGCCAGACTTGCGAAAGGTTTAAATCTATAAAAAAAAGGTCAGTTTGACTAATTTTTATGCTATTTATCTTTGACTATGACCAAATCTAAGTTGTGATTTAGAACCTAGGCTACCTTGCCTAGAACAAGGCGAGGAGGCAGTTTTAGTCTCCAGTGATCTCACTCATCATCAACAGCCTTTACTAGTTCACTGCTGGACATAGGCCTACTATACTACGCTGGTCAGACGGGTTGGTATAGGGTTTGTGTCAAGTTTTCATAAGAATTGCTTAAGACTGGTTTTCTGTGAGGCTGTGGCATCACTCCAGTCCAGCCGGCTCAACGTGGCCTTCCCAAGGCAATATATGCATAGTTTTTACTTAGGAAGGGAGAAATAAATATACCTTAATTCTGAGCATTTCTTCAATCCTTAGCTTCAGGTCAGCAGCATTCATGGTTGACATGTCACCAAGCACCTCTAGAGTATGTCGCATGGGATTACTTGCCAGTGCACCTGATTCATCATACTGGAACATTCAAATAATTTTCTACTTTACTTTATGTGTCATGTAACACGCCATTTATGAAGAGGTAACTTGGTACAAACAACTTCATAGATCAATTAATAATAGTGTCTGAAAAACTAATCTTATAAGTTTCATTGATCGACCCACAAGTGCACAATATTTTCAGCAGATATATTGGTTCAATAGTTAGTGATCCTGACTGTTGAGCCAGAGGATGTGGGTTCAATTCCCAACTAACTACTTGTTTTGTACTATGATGACTGTAATTATTAGCTTTGTGTCTGGATGTAATGATAAATAGGTATGTTTATAAGCAGTCTGGTTAGTCCCTGGTTTGGGACCAGACCACTATTTAAGGGATACTGAACTTGAAATATTTAGTTATTTTATTATTACATTAATAAAATAAAATCCATACTTAAATATGTCCATACTTATATTATAAATGCGAAAGTAAATTTGACCACTAAACCAATTTTAAAAATTTGCCCATCAATGGAAAATAAGCTCCTTTTTTAACGCGTTAGCCAACTTACAATCAGGTGGAACAGCAGGCAATAGCTTCTAAATAATAATTGAAAGTTAGAGCAACAATACCTTAAACTTTTTCACAACAAGTTAGTTTGACTTGATAATATACATTTGAAACATGTTTGACTAAGAAAATAAATTTTATACATCTTAAGATTTTGTTATAATGAATAGGTATACTTCTTTTATAAGCAAGAGATGTTTGGTTCCAAACATTTTAAGTTTAGTTTTTAGTATACATACTTCAAGTTTCTTATTCAGTTCTAATTGAGTATCATACTTTGTGTCACTTTAGCAGCTTCTTTCATTAGCATTATAATTTTTAAGTCACTATCACTCAGCTCATTCTAAAATATATGCTAAATTGACTGTCTTACTACATTACATATTTAACCCAAAACCAATACACACAACATGATGTTGGTTGAAAGCTTAATTATTCGGCCGACAACTTGCCCTCGTCTTATTGGAATATTCTCATGCAGGTACTCAAACTCACAGCATATTAAAACCGTTCTACATTAAAATATCAATTGATTTGTCCTGATCTAGGTGTACCAATATGTGTTGAGTTCAAAAGGGTACAAGGAATTATTTTCACATATAAATTTACAGAAGATTTTAAAATGGGTATATAAATGACTAACAAGTTTTGATTAAAAATATCTTTCCTATGAAATAAAAGAAATAAACAATTCATCAACTTTTACCTTAAGTAATTCTTTTAAGTGAACACAATAAAACGATGTTATTTATTATCGAAGTCAATATATGTATTATAAATAACATCTGTAAATAAGGAAAAATGATTGTACAAGCAAGGACAATGAAAGCTCAAACTGCTAATATTAACTCCTCATGTGCCGCTACACTGTACATTGCTTTTACCAGTGAAAGCACTGAACTTCATAAATTATGACAAAGTTTCTAATTAATTTCTCTAACTTTAAGGTTAAATGCTTAATTTATTTACTTTACCTTAGACAAGTAGTAATGTGTAAACAGAGGCACCACAAATAATATAACTAAAACTAATAATATTACACGGGACAGTTTTAAATGCCCTAACCATTGACAAAAACGTTCGTGATAATACATTTTAAACAGTTTAATTATGTAGAATTTATTTAAATTTTTCTAACATTCTTCATGTCCTGAGATCAGTTATTAGATTTTGAACTAAAATATTTGGTAATAAATGTAATAGCATTTTTAAAATAACAATTTGATTCATTAAGAGACAAATACACTAGCTGTACAGTTCATATTAATTATAAATTTCACTATTCCGACAGACAATTCGATCATATTTCTACTATGTAATTAAAAACGTCAAATGAATGTTGCCTGAAGGGGGAAGTTGGAACAGAGTTGTCATTGCCAACCTTAACGCTTTCGAACATCATCCTATTCATCAAGCATTGAAAATGCTATGAAACAAAAATAATGAAAAAAATAGCAGACATTAAAATGTTTAAGCACAAAATATTTTGAATAAAACAAATAAATTATGTATTAAACCAAAAAGTGCAACATTTGAAAATTAAGCATAGTAGAATCCCGATTATTCGACAATCGATTATCCGAACGTCCGATTATCCGGACTCATTCGTCTCGGCTCTAATTGTATATATATAATATATATAAACTCTATGCTTCTCTCTCTATGATCTTTCCATGTTTTTCTTTCGATGGCGGCCGCAGGGGCTGCTGCAGGCACCCCGTGTTCCATCATAATGGTTCCAGAGCTGACGGGACGGGTTTTTCCCTTCACCCGCCATAACGGCCTAAATGGAGAATGTAACCGAGGATGGTGGCCGTGAAATTGCGGGCGGGCACTAGGTGGGGTCCGGATGTCTTAATAATAGCAGTTCCCGGATCTCTCTTATTACAAAAAAAACCCGTGTTATCTCTATGCTTATATTTCTCATTATCGTAGAGTAATATTACTCTAGGACTCTACGATGGATCAAAGACTGAAAGAATACCACAGAATAGGTATAGTGATTAAAGGAGAATACGTCTTTTACATAAATAGCGGTAGGTATTTGTTAGATCACATAGACTCTAAATAAAATTCGAGTGGACTGTAATGATTTTCAAATTGTAGATAACAACGTGATACGGCGCCCGACACAATCGTTATCACCGGTTTCCACGTTTCTTAACATTCGACTCCTCGGACGAGGCTCCTGCTGTCCGCGCGCACCGCTTGTTCAGGAACGCGTAGACATATTTATTTAATACATCTAGGTATTTTATTTTCAAGTAAGATTGAACGGTACGTTACTCCCAACTCGGTAAGGGTGAAACTTCTGCGCGTAATTGTGGGTCCATTTCGCAACCGTCCCGAAGAATATTTTCCGAGTAGGAAAGGAGCTTTATTTACGCACAACAAACAAAAATAATAAATATTCATTATTTTTCTCATACTAAGAAAACGATTGGTATATAGGTAGTGCGTGCTTTCCTTTCGGGATTCTGCTCAGCTAAATAAGTTTTTTTTTTTATGATTTAGTTGTGGTGGCAGTAGGTAACAGAAACTATTTGCAATCCCAAAATTCTTATTCAATTATAAGGACAAATATACAAAATAATCATCCTCCAGTGATCTGAGTGTTAGCCAACGAAGAAATCGGGTAAGAACTGAAATGCGAATTGATGGACAAGGCAATGACTTCATTTAAGGAAGCCTGAAAGTAGCACCAGTGGACGAAAAGTTAAGAAGCAACATATTTTCCAGGTATAGACATGTGACGCGTAGAGATGAGCGAAATGTAGTTATGAAAGTTTGATGCATGGAAGTTGACGCTTGTAAGAGTAGAGGACGACCATAGAAAAGATGAATGAACTGCGTAAAAGAGTTAGCATTGAACTGACGGGTGATAGAGGGGAAAGGAAGGAGAAAACGCATTGCACTGACCCCAAATAAATTTGGGAAAAGGGCTTTGTAATTTATTAAGGCTAAGCTAAGGCTAAGGCTATTACTAAGGCTTTGTAGTTTATGTCATTCTTTGGACTTTATGTAAAGATATAAAATTATTACCATTCGGCTTGTCTCTACTTTAATTTTGTCTCTTTCACCCATTGATGCTACTTTCTATTATGTCAATATACCTTGTCCAACCGTTTCTAAATCCTTAATTTCACCACCACCCTCCACCCTGACTCACCCTTTTTTAAATGAAAACAAATTTAAAACATTACGGGAGTAAAATAAGGATAGGGCGTTTGTATGGAGTTCGTAATTTTAAAAGTTAACACGAAATAAGAAAAAATCACGCGAGCAAAGCCGCCTTCAGTATTTTTATGAAGACAACTATTGTTTTACCAGTGTTCTGTATTGAAGAAGATAGAGCTGTAATTGATAAAAGAAAGGAAATATTTAGTGACACGCAGTGGCGGATTTCCCCTAAGGCCCAGTAGGCCCAGGCCTAGGGCGGCCAAATATTAGAGGCGGCGGATCGTGACAAAAAATTCAAAGTACCTAAATACTCTATAGGATGGCGTCATGGCGAGCCGCATGCATTAATTTACAATATACGAGTATATACATATATTGGAGTAGTACGTATAAATTATTTTGAACATGTAAAGTGTTATAGGAAGAACATTGTAATACGCGCGAGCCATAAAAACACTAGGACGCACAGCGGGATTCCCAAATTGCCCATACCAGGCGATAATTTGACTGTCAGGAAATTATGGGGCGCTTAATCCTGGCACGCTGTTATTGCAGGGGTAAGACTCGTTATTTAGGATTGGCTCGAGAGGAAATACGGGACCCTCTGACATCACGAAAGGATACTTTAGAGATCATCTGTGGCTGATTCGCAAAGAGCAAATGCCTGGGTGCCACCACTACGCTGCCTGAAAACATGAACACGACGCTTCACACGCTGGCAGAATGCCCGGCTTGTGTGGTGCCGAGACATGACCTTATGACTAATCGATGACTAGTGCGTAGCACTTTGCTAACGCGAAAAGCGTTAGTGAAGTGTTATTCGTGAGCAAATTATGCTCGCGAATAAGATTGCAGTGGGATCGGGAGAGGCTTAGAAATCTTCCGGTCCGCCAGGCTCGGGAACGGACCAGGTACCGCTGGTGACACAAGCACCGGAGGTCACTAAATGATCTCAGTCTTTCAAAAGCGCAGGCCTGGGTCCGTCGGGGTATCAGGGCTTTCTTTCTAGATTACCTACATTTGGTTCCCTGGCCCTGCCCGGGACGGGCGTTCGGTTTTAAGCTGGCGCTGACTTCGCGGAAAGGTACGGCAAGGCAGGATGTCCTTCGGCATCCCGAAAGATGCTTTAGTATGAAGCAACATGCCAAAGCATACCACGTCATGTTATGGCATCCGGAAAAATGCCCAGCCATTCCATAGGGCTGGCGCTGACTGACGTCGCGATACAGTATGGCATGGTTAAGGATTTTATTTCTGCTCAAGTTCTTTTTATCCTTATTTCAATGTGTTAGGATTACTTTATTTTGATACAATTATACCGCGGTAATTCTATGTGCACTGCAGGACGCCGCGGACGCCGCAGCGTGCTTCTGAGTTGTTTCAACATATCAGTTTTTATTTTCTGGCTTCGCAGTACGCGGGCTGCGATGTCAGTCAGTCACTTATTTAGTATTAATAGCAGTTCTGGCTGAAGATGAAGAGAGACAAATAGGAACTGATACGTTGAAGAAAAACCGTAGAATTAAACGGTATGACAGGACATGCCATTGGCTACTTATTAACCTCTCATATGGGGAATATGAGAGGCCAAGCACAGAGCTCGACTACAAAGAGATAGAGAGGACTATCTATTATCCATCTTTCTCGGGATTCGATTGGGGCTCTTATTCTCTCTAGGTTATAGTGTGCGTTACCCCAGCAAAATAATGTCGAAAATGGTCATTTAAACGTTATAGATAATTAGTTGCTCCCCTTCTGTAATTGTTAAGCAACTTTTTAAATTTGTTTCACTTAAACTTTTTTAGTTATTTCAAAAAAACATTTCCTGCTGGAGTAACGTTTGAAACGTTACCGCAGCCAGACATTTTCTTTTTTAATTGTAATATTGAAATAAATTTTAGCTAAATAATTAGTTATCTGGACTAGGTAAATGTTACAACTTATTTGGTATTTGTATTTTCTTCGGTTGCGAAGTTATTCGAAATCCTGCTGGAGTAACGTTTGTGGGTTTGCTGGATCTCTGAAACGGGTAAGCGGATTGTAACCATCTTTTGTACATAACTTCTTAAGGATTAGTTTTAATTTGTTCGACAATAAAATAACAAAAATAATGGACCGTTTGAAAATTATTTAGGTAAGTATGAAAACACTTCAATACGTCCTAACACTTAAAATAAGACCTCTAAAGACTTACTTGAAACGTTATTCTATTGCTTGTAGCTACCTTCAAATGTATACGAATTTTCGTAAGAATACTGTAAGTGACTAAAAAGTTATGATGAAATGTAGCTCTCCACGTTCACGATCACAATGTGTGCGGCCTTTTTTGGCCACCGATAAACCTGTGTGTGGATATATAAACTGAATGTTATGCCAATAATTAGTTGTTTAGTTCAGTTGTCTACCTGTAAAATTTCAGCGTAGTACATATAATCATTTACGAGATAATTAAATAAAAGCCATTAGAAGGTGCAAGACCGTGGTAACCCGACCATGTTTAGGTGGTTACAAAAAAGCGATCACCCAGTACATTGTGCTGGCTTTTAAAATATGTAGGATATTATTTGCAAGTTTACTACGGATATGTACATAAGTGTTACAAAAAACTAGTGATGTGCCGGATCGTTAACAAAGTATATCCGCGGATACGGATCCGAATACGGATATTTGGTGTCAAGATCCGCGGATACGGATACGGATACGGATTTTAAGTTTCTTACTCAATCGGAGCCCGTGACCTTGATAGTTGTCGCCACTTGACGCTTTGCCGTTGATATTTAAATATTTCATTATTTTAATAAGCTAATACAAAGATGTTTGATTGATCTCATTATAAAGATAACTCTTTCAGTACCTACGACCTGCCTAGTTGATTTAGTGTAGTACGATAAATGATTGCAATACAAAGGTGCCAAATATTTGTTTTAAGAAATAAAAAGTAATCTGAACAGAATTCAATAGTTTTTCATAGCTACCTAATAACCATTATTCAGGGTTATTTTAAATTTACTGAAAACCTCTGAAGTGCGTATTAGTAACATTATAAACAACAACTTTTCTTCTGGACTAACACCGAAAACGAAAGAAAAAAAAATGTTTCTCCATACAAACTAACAACATTTGATTGGTCATTTGAATGGAGGACCAATTTTTTTTTATTTTGACGTTGGCCAGAAAAAAAGTTGCTGTTTATAGTGTTACAAACACATACCTAAGAGTTTTACAGTGAATACAAAATCACCTATATAGAATTTCATCTATGTAATATGTATTGAAAGATCCGCCAAAAAAGTCACGGATACGGATACGGTTACGGATCTCTCTTCTCCCTTGGATATCCGCGGATACGGATACGGATACGGATATCCGGCACATCACTACAAAAAACTACATGTTTTTTAAATATTTTTTATTTAGGATTGTTTATTGCATAATTAGTAATCAGCCGGGAGATTAGGTATTGTTTTGAATGCTTTTGTTTTCTCGTAATGTTTAGGTGAATTGTTTATAGTTGTTCATAGAATTGGTACCTGCGTAGTATTTGTTAATTGAAGTTTAATTTTAGGGTAGGTATAGGTAATTTAAGAAATATGAAATGAAATGATAAGTTTTGAAGAGTGTAACGTATGCGTTGTAAATAGGTATTTTGTGAATAGATGGGGATTTTTTTAAGTGATGAATCGACTTAGGCTAGCATATCGCGAACAAACTCTGTATTGCATTATTTCTGTAATAATGTTGGAGAAAATAATATATTTGATCACAAAATCGCGGTGAGTTAAATTATAATAAAATAAATTATTTATGTAAAAATTAGTAATAAGTGATATACCTACCTAAAAGTTATGATCGTTTTTAATTTGTTCACCCTGAACGAAATTTCAATATTAGCATTAGTAATTAATATCCTATGACAAGAATTGACAATTACTTAAATTGAATCGAATTAGCATTAATGCCTATTATTAGTAATTAGGTACACACATATTGAAGAACTCTCAAGAATACGATAAATATTTGCAAAAATAGAAAGCGGAAGCGCACACGTACAACACGTATATTATCTGCCTAAGGGTCAAGTTTAGTGCACTAGATGCAAATTGCAAACAATGAAGTATCCCTTCGCCCCTCCCCTCCCGCGTTCTAGCGAAGGATGTATTATCAGCGATTCTTGATTGACAAATATTATCTGACCAATAATTTTATCTATAAAAATGTATCACTTTCACTCGATAAATTAAATTACCGTTATTATATCAAAATATCATTCAACAACTGTTCGTTTTTAACAGAAATCAACAGTAACGGGCTCAACGCTTAACGGTAGGTACATAGGTATAGATAATTTTCGGTTCTAGGTATAGACCACAGAACAATATTACCTACTCTTACGAGGTATACGACTGTTGGGCGATGCAATGTTGATGCATTCTAATTTACAACTGTATTCTTCTACTATTCGGTCTATTTTAACTTATTGTAGATGACTTGTTGCTTTAAATATTTTGATGCATTCAAGTCTAAGCTCTATACACCCCAAAATAAAATACAATTACTTTAGTGTTATTTCTTTACAAAAAAAATCAAAGAAATGAAACGATTTCTTTTTGGTTTAAATTTTCGTTTTATTGCAGTCAGGTGAATCGTTCATACATGTATCTACATATTTATAATTTTAGCAGACCAGTGCAGATTTTCTGTTGATTGTAGCTCCGGTAGTAAAAAAGACTAAATAAATTTTAAGTAAAGAAACTAGTGCTTAAGATCAATTAGGGAAAAAAAACAAAATAAATAAGAGGTAATAATAATGAATAAATATTGAATGTATTTAACACTGTACGCAACTGTACCGAAATCGTAAGGTGTATTACACTAAACATTTTAAAAGACAGCGCAATGTACTGGGTGATCGCTTTTTTGTAACCACCTAAACATGGTCGGATTACCACGGACTTGCACCTTCTAATGACTTTTATTTAATTATCTCGTAAATTATTATATGTACGACGCTGAAATTCTACAGGTAGACAACTGAACTAAACAACTAATTATTGGCATAACATTCAGTTTATATATCCACACACAGGTTTATCGGTGGCCAAAAAAGGCCGCACACATTGTGATCGTGAACGTGGAGAGCTACATTTCATCATAACTTTTTAGTCACTTACAGTATTCCTACGAAAATTCGTATACATTTGAAGGTAGTTACAAGCAATAGAATAACGTTTCAAGTAAGTCTTTAGAGGTCTTATTTAAAGTGTTAGGACGTATTGAAGTGTTTTCATACTTACCTAAATAATTTTCAAACGGTCCATTATTTTTGTTATTTTATTGTCGAACAAATTAAAACTAATCCTTAAGAAGTTATGTACAAAAGATGGTTACAATCCGCTTACCCGTTTCAGAGATCCAGCAAACCCACAAACGTTACTCCAGCAGGATTTCGAATAACTTCGCAGCCGAAGAAAATACAAATACCAAATAAGTTGTAACATTTACCTAGTCCAGATAACTAATTATTTAGCTAAAATTTATTTCAATATTACAATTAAAAAAGAAAATGTCTGGCTGCAGTAACGTTTCAAACGTTACCCCAGCAGGAAATGTTTTTTTGAAATAACTAAAAAAGTTTAAGTGAAACAAATTTAAAAAGTTGCTTAACAATTACAGAAGGGGAGCAACTAATTATATATAACGTTTAAATGACCATTTTCGACATTATTTTGCTGGGGTAACGCACACTAGGTTATATCTATAGTTATAATCTTTCCAAATTTCAACTTAGCCATTTTGCAATAGGTCGCCATTTTGTTCTTGAGCAACTAGACTGGGCGCATTTTGTTAACAAGTAGTTAGTAATAATAATAGTTTTATGTTTTTGTCTTATTAAAATTTGGCGTGTGTTTACGCTTAAATATACAATTTTTCGACTTATTAAAAACAGTAATCCCTACGTAAAATCATCCGCTGAACAACTTTTGCTGGAAACTTTTTTCGTTAAAGGCTTTTGTTTTCGAGATATTGTAAACTGAAACAAAAATCGGCTTTCAAATTTATTTTGCAAAAAAAAAGCAAGTTCTACCAGCTTTTGTGTGCGGCTTCGCCCGCGTGTATGTCAGTTGGCGCGGTAAAAAGTAGCTTAGGTTACTCGCTGATTATGTAGCTCTCCAATGGTGGAATACCTACATTTTAAAATCGGTTTAGTGGTTTAGGCGTTAAAGTTTAAAAACAAAATCACTTTCACATTTATAATATAAGTTTGGATACATATACATAATAATAATTAAAAATAAACATAGGCAAAAAATATATTATATTTCACAAGTTTTCGCTGCTCTAATAGCACAATATCCATCAATACAAACCAATCGATGTGCGACAATAAAAACAAGTTCATTAAAAATAAGAATGGTCGTCGGTTCCCAAAGGTATACAGACTGTACTATGCTAATCAGACAGTTAATTAACTTAATTAAATAGATACATATTATAAACAACCTAAAACACTTAACGATTAACAACTTTAACAAACTTATTCAATACTTGTTCAAACCTATTAGATATAAGAACTATTAAACTTAATAATGCAGTACATACAACATCTACATAATTGAATTTTGTACCGAAATTTATTTATTAAAATTTGCTTTACTAGTAAATAATAATATTATTATAAACACGTACAATCAATAAAAATAATTTGTGTTCCAGTCGCGCTTTTCCATACCATACAAATTTTTATTTGATGTCAAAGAACTAACACCTCTAAGTAAAAAATGCGATCACTGCAAATCATCTGACTTGTCTACTGTAGATGTTTCTTTATTATATTGCGACTTTAATACACAAATGTATTAATTTTTTTACAGACTTTTCGTCCTCCGGCTTTTAAAGTAAATAGTTTCTAAACCTAAGTATTTACTAAAGAACTAATTGATCGCGTGCATTTTCACTTTATTGTAATAGGCGCGGGGTTTTTTGACTGTCCGCAGTTTCGTATTCACCGGTTTCTAACACGCTTATTATATTATACCGATACTGCAACTTTTTATTGCTATGATGTTTCAATAGATGGTTGAATAGTTCCCCAGGTGTAAATAACAAATCACATTTAAAGCAATTTTGTTTTGATATTTTCATCCTAGGATTACAATTTAGCAAATGTTTCTTTGCATTTAATTCTTCTAAAAAATGCAAGCCACACCCACATTTGTATATTTTTTGTGTCATATTATCGTCCATTAAATTATTTATATTACTTTTTTTGTCTATTTCTTCTTGTATTTCGTTTAAAGAGGTATCCTGTACTACTGTATTTTTAGTAAAACTTATAATATTAGAATTAAAATCACCGGCAGCTAGTTCTAAAAGATTCTCATGTAGTTGTAAATGTTCTTCAATATCTTTCTTGAAAAAACTCAAACAACATTTAGGGCACTGAGATTCATATGAGTTGGATACACAAACATGTTTATGTATACTGTTTTTTGTTTTAAAGCACAATCCACACATTGTACACTTATAAAAAGTAAAATCATAAATGGTTCCCTTGAAAAGAGGCTTTACTTTGTTGTCTCTTTTGCAGCCCAACTTACCGAACATAATAACAATCATTTTTTCAGTTTGGAACTGTTTAATCAGTTCATGCTTAATCACATGTGCGTTCAAATCTTTATCATAAAATAGTAAACCACAATAGGAACATTTAATTAATTCAACACTACTGCATTGATGAACTTCACGATGTAATTTATCAATAACGACTTCACAATTTCTACATTGATACAAAATAAATTTATTACGCGAAGCAAGCATTATCTCAACGAATTGGTGGTGTGCTTGTTTATTGAATTTAATTATTTTATATGATGCTTTGTTTTTGATGGGATATTGGCTTTCGTGAATGTTTTCATGGATGTTTTTATAACATTCAGAGGCAAAACGTAAGCCGCAATGAGAACAAGGGTGTTTTCGTGTAACGGTACATTTGGTGCTAACATGTGCGTACAATTCCTTAGGTTCCACATAAGACCGACATATTTCACATTTATACAATGTTGAATCGTTTACGATAGCATGTGAACCGTGTTGAACCTCTTCCATTTTAAGTCTGCATTCGAATTTATATTTGGAATGGTCAAGTATGTATGCTACTTGTTGGGTTGTTAATTTTTCAAAAATATGTTGTATCCAAATATCTTTATCGAAACGAATATAAAATGGATCAAATTTTATTTGTGTTGCAATATTCTCATAAAAATTGTCATCAGAGGAGCCATTTTCGTGTATTAATAGACTTTTTTTATAATCATAGTGTTCATGGCAATGCTCGATCGCTTTATCGTACATATCGACTGTAGTCTGACAAAGGATACATGTATATAATAAGGATGAGTCGTTTATATTAGTGTTTTCGGGAACATTTGAAATTACATTTCGTGCTGATGAATTATCAATGTTATTAGTACTGGTTACAGTTTCGTCCACTTCCGAACTAGAACTTTTCATTTCTTTCAAAGTAGATCTTAATATGTTATATTTCTTTGCTGTTTTCGTCGATACTATACTCTTGGAACCGTTATATTTGTCCGTAGTACTGGTTATCGTGTTTTCCGTATTATAATTTACCTTTTTTTTATTACTCAGTCTAGTGAATGACAACTTATAATTGTGAAAATGTAAATGCAACTTTAACGCCGCTTCAGTAAGCTGAATCTTACAGAAGCTACACGTTACAGAGCTCTGTTTAGTACACAAATGTTCCTTAATGTATTTTTTACCCAGGAAGTGTACTTCACAAATATCACAATTAGGATATTTCGGTATAGGCGGCCGAATTTGTTTTTCAGTTTTGATGTCATAAAAATAGAAAGATTGCAAATTTAAATTCTTAACTTTATCATGCAGCATCTTATGTGATAAATATCCTCTAGATGTGAATATAAGTCCACATTTTCTGCACATCCTGGGATTTATAATTCCGCATCGTCCTTCGATGTGTGCCTTACTCTTTCTTCCTAGGTTGCCTAAGAAGCAATTACATGTGGAGCAAAAAGTGAGAGAGAATTTTGATTTTGTAAGAAGGATATGTTTTACCTCCCTATTCTGTGCTCTAGTGTTATTTATAATATCAGACTCTATAAGAGTAAAATCATTTAATTGCAGTTTTTTATCTTTATGTTTTAGTTCATGTAAAGCCAAATCATTTCTGTTAACTAAAATATCACATGTCTTACAATAAGCTGAATTAGGCGTTTTTAAATCACATGTTGCGTAATGACTAAAGTATTCTTTTTCACTAAAATGTACTGCGCATCTCAAACACTTATATAAAACTCGGTCCAGTGCAGAGTCACATAAAGTATAAGCAGTAATATTTTTGGATAATAAATGTTGTTTTAAATGCACTGCCCTATCATTAATTTTAAATAAGTTATGACAATCTGGGCATTTCCAATTAACGAATATTGCCACATGTTCAGAATGTTTCCTTGATGTTTTGGCAGTCAAAAAACATACTTCACATTTTAAACATTTAAACAGAACAGAATGAAATGCTTTTTCATCTGTATTTATCTTCTTATATATTCTTTCACGATGAAAATTCGATACGTGACTATTGTACCGGTTTATGTCATAGGACATTTTCAGATCGCAGAACTGACATTGGGAGTCAAATATAACTGTATCTGCAGCAATCAAATTCTTTATATTATGACCACCCATGTGGTTAATATACCGTTGCCAATATTTCATATATTGAGAGCATATATAACATTGGTATGCTTGTATCTTTTCAATACTGATGTTTATAGAATTCTCAACTTTATCCTGGTTATCACTGCCATTTGAAACACAGTCAGGAAAATCATCATTCTCATGATAAAGTAAATTAGAACCAATTGATTCTGCTTCACTATTCTTCTTAGCACTAGTGTCCATTTGTTTTCTAGTAAAACGTTTATTATTGTCTGTTAGTTCATTAAGCTTTTTTTGTACGTTTTCTGTAACCTCTGATTCAAGTAATACTTTACATGCAGAATAGGCTTTTCTTGAATCATAGTCAATGGATTTACCTGAAGTAGAATTACTATTCAATTTATTATCTCCTTTTTTATTTATCCTATCTTCACTTTTGCGTTGCGCAGTTCGTGTTTTTTCTGCATTTAGACTTTCTTTGGAATTCCTTGAAGCTACTTCTTCTTTGTTTGTCTTTAAAACATCATAAAGATGTTCAATTAGAGAACTCTGAGATTCAAATTCTTCGTGGCAATGAAAACAATAATTATTTTCGTCTAACTTCATATTTTTTTCTTTCTGCAATGCCTTTTTAGTTTTTTGTTTGGATAATCTTATTTTTTTAGTCATATAAAGTTCCGCTCCTTTATGAACTGTTTTTAAATGTCTAACAAGATTGCCTTTTGAGCATAATGTTACCTGGCATATATCACACCGAGAATTATTTGTAATAAATTCAATTTTTTTGTTCTTCTGATTCTTTTTTTTCTTTAAAGAATCACTGTTTCTAAAACTATGTATGTTTTTCCTATGGTAATTCAATGCCTCAATATTTGGGAACAATATAAAACAATGTTTACAATACTTTTTGCTTCCCTTCAAATAGGGCCACACATTTTTTAGTTCTATTTTCAGTTGTTTTTTTTCAGTTCTTTTAGTTTCAGGGTGTGATAAATTAGGCTTTGATCCTAATATAAAAATATTATTAGATGACTTCAGGTTCTTTTGATTTTGATTGTTAACAAATTCAGTTAATTGGTTTGGACTTGAAGGAATGATATCATCAAAAGTATTACTGAGGCTATCATCACTATTTTCCAAACCATCATCAGCCAGAGAGTCAAGAAATGTTTTAAATCTTAGATGCACTTCTAGTTGGCTATCTTTATCTATTTGTTGAATGTTCTTTTGAGAATTTGAGTCTTCTGTCCTACATGTTACAGGGTCACCATGTTGATACTCTGTTAATTCTACCTCTGCCTCACTAGCAGCGACGACTTCTGAAGTGGATCTCTCAGTAGCAGTATCTAATCCTGTTGAAAAGGACTATTATTTTAACCATGTTATGCTAATTAAATGACTGAACACTTATTTATAAACACAATCAGAAGAAGAGCTAATAGACCACGTAAAAGACATAGTAATAGAATCAGTGACACATCTCGAAAGTTATGAAATCAGTTACATAATATTTGGAATTGGTAAAAGCAGCAACAATAATCGGCCTGTTGTATTAGCCATTATATCCATGTGGCAAAAATTAGCGCCCACAGTTTATGTGAAAGAGGTTTGTAAAAATGGAAGCTGCTTGAACATTCAAATCCTTGAAAAGCAAAAGCAGCTACAAACAAAAGTGAAGAAGAAAAAACAAACTCAGTAGTGGCAGACATAACTTTCAACAGACAATAACTCAAACATGTAATGGAATATGTTTACCTGGACCTGACTGTAACATAAATGATCAAATATTAAAAGAGACCGACAAAAGCATTGATGAGGGTGATATGTCGCATTTTCGGGTTTTGTAATTTTTTTGCGTATATAAAGGTGATATTAGGTCTTTACCTATGAAATTGCCGTTTTGTATGCAATAAGTGAAAGTACTTATTTTTTCAAACTTTTTTATTGCTGTTATTCGAAGTAATCACCCATGCAATCGACACATCTTTGCCAACGCATTGGCAGTTTGTTGATTCTTGTAAAAATCAGCTGGACGGGGCAACAAACTCTTCAAAGGCATTTTGTACTGCCTCTAGGGAATTGAATTTTTTACCCACTAAAAAGTTGTTTACATTTTGGAAAAAGTAATAGTCGGTAGGTGCAAGGTCTGGTGGTCACATCTGCAACTAGCTTTGATCAATCGGTCAATTTGATTAAGGAGCCACTTTTCATATCGTAATCAAAATTAATATCATTATTTAGTAGTAAATAAAATAAAAAGTTATGTGAACAAACGTGGCTCCTCAATCTAAATGTTTGGATTGTGGAGCCACGTCAGAACTAGTAACATAATGGATGTATATTTATCATAATCTAGTATGCTTTTGTAGTATTTGAGAGTAGTTAGTAGACAAAATCTGAGCTCGGTAATGTTAAAATTAAAAAAGTTGATGATCATTATATATGTGGCTCCTCAGACCATACATTCGATTATCACTTTTCAAAGAAGCAGTCTTTCAATTGATGCGCAATTTCTTCATAATTTCGTAGTAAGTATGTTAAATTTGTAATGAGTGAATTGGGAGATATGACACATTTTAACTGGCTCCTCAGTTATTATGCTTCGGTAAATAGATTTGACTCTAAAATACTTAGGTAGAGTGAGGAAATTTGGAACATAAAACATCTATATTTTGTATAAAGAACAATAAAAACAACATAAAAAAATCAGCTTTTTTTTAGAACCTATGTGTATGTGTGTGTGTTTAATTTTTGATTTGTTTAGTTACGCACTGCATTTTTTTATCTGTAGACTCTTTGTAAAAGATTCCACAGATAGGAGTCTTTTATAACATAGCTGCATAATGTTTCCTTTATTTTACCAATTATCTATGGCTATTGGCTTTTCAAATTTTTTTTTTTGTTTTACATAATTACCTAATTAATAATAACAACTGTATGTGTGCCATTTAAATAAAATAACACACAGATAATAAAGAATTATTATAGTCCACTAGCTGTAGAACTTTCGTAGGTTATATTTTTATGTCACTTTTGTGTCTGTTACATCAAGTTATCATCTTATACTTATGTACATCTGCATAATAAGATAATTATCCAATAAGTATATTTCTTAAAATTATAAAAGAAATTAAAGAATCAAATAAGATAATAATATATTTCTTTCTTTGCCTGGGGTTTTACTGAGTTAGACGATAGTTTCAAAAAACGAAGATATTTACTAGAATTAGTTTCCTACGAATGACTCAAATTATACTCAACTACGAATTCGCCATTGTTCTTTTTATGCAATGTACGTATAACTCTGTCATAAAAAAGTACAGTATCTACGAAGTTATTTGCTATTCTTTAGTTTCCTTACAATTTTTATGTCCATGAGAAACGTAAATAACTTATATAAAAGGTATTTTTCGTTCCGTTTCGTACATACATCTATTTTATTTTATCTAATTATTTGGAGGTTACTTAAATAAATATGGTTACCTACCTACCCTCAATAATATTTATTTATACACCACGAAACAAGAGTAGTATCTCAACACTGATAAACAGTTTTTGCAGACGTAGTGAATTATTACTTTTATATTTAATTATTCTTATCGATACAAAACGCAGCAAAAATAGATGGTAGTAGGTAGTATAATAATAGGTGTTATAGAAATTTTCCCTGCTATTAGCGACGCTGGCATGGGACAACTATACATGCCACTACTCAACAAAGGATGAGATGTTTTGTTACGACGACTATGATTGTCAATGTAAAATTCGTAAAAGCATCGACCAACTAATATTAATTCACTGTATAACTTTTATCCAAATTGATTAATATATACCTATAACTGAAGAATATCTTTACATTCCTATATTTCGATGATTGACGATTTGTTGAAAATTCTAATACGACGTGTATTAGAATTTTCAACAAATCGTCGTATTAGAATTTTCAACAAATCGTCAATTCTTTCTTGTGATTTGACATTTTGACATGGTTACCCTAAATAGCGAACTCATAAGGAATATCAAAAGTAATTTATTTTTCAGATACTGAATATATATAACGTTGATCTGTACATATTTATTTAGTACACATTTATACTAAATGTAAGTCTCTGGTTTTTGTTTCTATTGTGATCTCAGGTAGATAAAGTCGATTATTTATTATGCAGAACGTCAGGATTGAGGAGCCAAATAAAATGCGTTTATTTGCAAAATCCACTCAGTTTTACTACTTTCTCCTGTGGCTACAAATACAAACACACTTGCTACTAAATGTTTTTGGAGTGGAATATAAATTTTGACCTATTTATTTCATGGCAATTCACACTTTTAAATATAGATTGAGGAGCCACATTAAAAGTATTGTATATTTTTGATTTCACATTAATGTAACTTTGGATATATCTTACTACAAAAATTAGAATTTAAATTCAAATTATTTGATCATTTAAATTTTAAAATCTGATATGGATCCTTAATCCATTCGGACACAGTTTTAGGGATGGTATTAAGTGGATTCGTGCATGGTCCATCTTTATTAAGAAGCATAGGTGCAATTACACAGTTTCAAAAGGTAGATATTTTAAGATGTAGACATTCTATGTATAAACAGAAAATATAGTACTTTATCATTGAAAAATCAGAGACCAACTTCAATATGTAAAACCAGAGTATCACTACTTCTATGTGTCGATTTTACGCCAAGATTAAATCAAAAATGTTTAGGCAAGACATTGCACACAAGTGATCTCTGCTAAAAGTTTATGTGTCTATTGATGTTGTTTAGCTAAAAGAAAATAACCTAAAAGTTTTTATCTACATTCTTACTTAGCACCCAATTTTTAAAAAAAAAACAGAAAAGTTTACTTTTGTTTGTTATGTTATAGGAGTTATGTTCAGTATCTTTTTAAATTATTTGAAATAACACAAAGTGTTTAATTGCTATTATAACATTCTTACTTCGAGGTTTTTACACAACTTTACATCATAGTTTAGTTCAAAAATTAGTTTTGTAGCGACATCTTAAATAATAAAAGTACAACTTTAACCTTGATTTACTCTAAATTAGAATTATGCAACTTATCACCTTCATCAACTCGTGTCTTTAATTACCACTGGGTAGATAACATTCTAGGCCATTTAAATAAATTATGAAAGGCAAGAAGTTGGGCATTAGGATCAAGAAAAAGGTTTTCAATACCTGAAACTTCAAAGAACAATAAAGAAACTAAATTATCACATAATTAATTTGTTTTTAGGCAAACCAGTTATTCTAAACAATTATTTTTTTAATAAATTAATTGAAAATTATGACAATGATGAAGATAGTGATAACTGTATAAAGTATATACAATGTATACATAAAATAGTATAGTATATAGTATAGTATTGACATGGTTCATATGATTCAGTATTAGTCTAAGAAATTTAATATTAATATTCTTAAAAAACAAACCCTATACCAACCCATCTGGTTGTCTATACTTATAGTAGGCCAAAACCACCTTTCTAAAGAGAGGCCTATGTCCAGCAGTGGACTGTTTAGGGCTGTTGATGACGATGATGACAATTCTTAAACATATAAAATCATGTTAAGTGTTCATTAAGTTAAACTTGAGTTACCTTCTTCATACTGTGATATTTCTTTTTTTATAATCGACAGATCTGGAAATATCTTCCTAATAGTTGGATTATCCAATAGGTCATGCTCTTCAATATCAATTTCATCAGACATGATGTGCTGAAAATAAATTCTGAATTATACTTTTTTGTAAAAAAATAATCATCATTAACATAGTACAAGTACAAATAATCATTATTAACATAGTACAAGTACAAATAATCATTATTAACAAGTACTTTGTTATGCTCATTCATATAAGAATTAATGCAGACATTATAATTATACCATGTCACCCAATTTCATCTCGAATTTCTGTATCCTAATTTACTATCATTAATTGTATGTCAAAACAATTTACTGTATGTCTGTAAGCAGTTGGTTTGTATTTGTAATCAAGAGTCTTGAGTATTGTAATGTTTTTAATATTCATAAACGATTATTGCTTCCAAAGCGTTTCTCGTATAACTTAGTTCGGTAGCAATTTAGTGTGCTAACATTAAAATTGCAGACAGTACAGCAAGTCATTATATTAATCATTACATACTACTTATCGCACTGGCACTGGCAATCAGCATTGATTATGTGTAAAATTAACAATAATCACACTACAAAAAAGTAAAAGACTCTATTGGTGTCAAAGGGCTATTGGTGTATTAGTAAAAAAACACAAAAAATACTTGAAATTTGACAGTTCTATAAAAAAAATAATGTCAATCTTTCTACACGAGTGCTAGTGATACCAATTCGACTTCCTCACTCGAGTTGCGCTCAACTAAATTAATTGGAGTTGTAATCTCCTAAACTTAGTTTGGCTTCAGTTTGTGCAAGTA
This sequence comes from Arctia plantaginis, assembly GCA_902825455.1. Taxonomy (NCBI): domain Eukaryota; kingdom Metazoa; phylum Arthropoda; class Insecta; order Lepidoptera; family Erebidae; genus Arctia; species Arctia plantaginis. Next base: position 5,646,324 of record CADEBD010000303.1, read on the forward strand.
CACGAAAAAAAAAATTACGTCATTTTCATTTCACATATTCCAACAAGGATGGGTTAGATTCGATTTTTCCGTCTTCGTCATGCGTGAGGCATTGCAGGCATTGAGTGCAATTTCAATTCAATCAAAAGCATGAATGAAAACAATTTCAATCAAAAGTATGAATATGTTTTTGATTGAAATTGTTATTATTTTATTTGGCGCCCGTTGTCAAGTGGTAACCGAGTAGGTTAACACTGGAAAGTTAAGTAATCATGGCCAGGTCAGTCTATGGATGGGTGACCATTATTAACAAATTGAGACCCCTCCGTGATCCGGACAGCAACAGTCTTTCTACAAAACTTCGCTTTGTAATATTATAGTAGCAATATTAATTGAAATGTTTTACGACTAGATAGTCGTAGTGTTTAATAATAAAAATATATTAATAATAATATTCTACCACATTCATACAATGATATCTAATCCCAAACTAAGCAGAGCTTGTACTGTAGGTACTAGACAACTGTTATATAAATACACATGTACATTTTTTTTTAAACACACATATTATACATGGAAACACCCAGACCAAATCATACATTAAATATTCATGTACACAAATGTTTGATTTGAGTGGAAATCGAACCAGCGATCTTTATCTTTGCAGTCCGTAATCCATTACATAAACCACTACGCCATCCGGCCGGATGTGAATATATTTGAGGTAGTTAGGATATATTAACCTTCCTTTTGGTCTCGTAGTATTTACGTTTCTACATTCGGTGACATGCAAATGCAAGTTTTTATTTAAAATAGAAAAAGTTGTCTAGTTAGTACTCAAAAATCTGCATAATACAACCTACTTAATTTTATATAAAAGAATATAAGATACCAACCACTTCCATATTTTTTTTATACTGTTAACCCTAAACCCCCTCTTTACTCCTCCTCACCTCACAGCTGATCAAATGTCAAGAAAATGGAGTTTTGTTACGCATTTTATAATTCAGATTAGAAAAAGTTTCAATATGAAATTCAATAACATTATTTTTATAGCCTGCTCGGGTTAGAATGGATAGTACAAGTCCATTTCAACCTTGGGCTGCCGACGATAGTGCAAAAAATGTTAAAAATGAGAGAGAACTAGTGGATGACGCGAAACTTCATCGGGAAAATGTCAATCATCCAAAACATAGGCAAACTGCGTCTTACAATAAAGAAAGTGTCGCTGTTTCAAGCAACGCACCGGGGTCATCTAGTGCTGCGGCCCCCGGCGGCGCCGAGCCCGCTGAGGGCAGCGCGTCCAACATGGACTCAAGCAAAATAGTTTCTATGCAACAAATCGTCGAGAACACCCTCAGGTAATGCTAACAAACTTAAACTAGACTAGAAAACTCTACTGCGCTCTCATATACATATGATTTATCAGCAAATATAGCTCAACAATGATAGTAGGCCACTGTTATCAGTAGGACAGCTGTTGAGGGTGTTGTACACACATATATGAACTAATCACTTTCTATTCAACACTTGTGCTATTGCAGATAGTGATTTTGTTTTTAGTTACCTAGTTCACTGTTAACAATCCCTTCTTAATTCTTTGGAGATATTAAAACCTCCTTTCTAAGGAGAGGCCTATGTCCAGCAGTGGACTTTTAAAGGCTGAGGATGTGTGATGTGATGTGATATTAATTTTAATATAAAGTTCTTACATGATGAATTTTGGTATTATAGTGTTAATTTCTATTTATATCCTATACTAGACCTAAATGCCTGTCGAATGGTAAATAAATTCAATACGTCTTTTGATTAAATGGTACACAATAGTAATAAATTAATTTTGTGTTGCGCAGTCAAGAGGGCCGACAGAGGGTGGCTCAGCTTTTAGAGGCTGTAGAGGCACTGAGTGGTGCTGAAAGACTACTTCTGTACCTACGACTGCCTACTGGTGTTGCACAACATGACCCTTTAAAACAACCAATTAATCCACTGGGCTCACGGTAAGCATCTTGTACCTGTTATAAATATATAAATATCAAACAACAACAACTAACTTAAATATGAGGAGGTGATAAACTTTGACAATGGTACTAATTAACTGCAAGAAAATTAGAAAATAAAAATGATGACAAATTGACTGTCTACATAGTCAGCATGTTTTAACTCCTCTAATGCGGTGATATGCCGCTACACTGTAAAGTGCTTTCACTGGTGAGCGGCGAGTTAATATGTAAAATAATATTTCAGGGCTGAACTTCAACAGACTGTAACTTGGATACAGACACATTTAGAAGTTGACCCCGATGTATCATTACCTAAACAGGATGTCTATGATGAGTACATGTGAGTATCCTGTAAAAAACTTTTTATTAATAATTAACAGAAATTCACTTTTTTACAAATTATTTAATGGCTTGAAAATATTTTACAACTAATTCTTCATGTCCTATGAAATGACCAATACTTATGAAAGAGTACTAGAATAATTTTATCAAAGGAAAATTAGTAAAGAAATCATTGAATGCAGACATTCCAACTTTCTGTATTAATCCAGCTATAAAACGATCCCATTTAACCATAGAATATATTTATTGGGCAGAATTAAAATAATCCAAAATGTTTGATAAAAACCCTCTTGTTGAAAAAAAAACTATGCACTTCTTCATTTGATAAATAGTTTCAGTATAGGATATCACCAATTATTCCATATCATGTCAGAAGTGTCAGTATAAATATTACTCTCCATAACGCATTAGTAAGTATTAATATAAATTGAAAGAGTAATGTCAAAACAAGAGAGTAAGTATAAGAGTGCTTAAAATGACTTCTATATCGCAACAATATTATCGCCCACCATTGTAATATGTCAATAATAGTGTTCTGCTTAGAAAGAAACAAAGTTCATAAAGTAATAATTTTGGGCTCATAAAGCAATAATTGTGAAAAAAAAAAGGCTCAGAGGAAGGAGGAAGAAGTGGATACAGATTACAGAAGAATTTAGGTCGATCTTATATTCTATAATATTATTTTGTTTTGCCAGAGCACATTGTATGAGCAGCAATATGAAACCTCTTTCAACTGCAGATTTTGGAAAAGTCATGAAGCAGGTGTACCCAAGCGTGCGACCGCGACGACTCGGGACTCGCGGCAACTCCAGGTCGGTTAAATACTGCTTAACGCTGATATTAATCCATCCAATTTGAAATCTTCATATCTTAAGTTCACAAACTTAATTAAAAGGATTTGAATATGGTAATTACATTATTTAGTAGTTATTAGTAGTTCTATTATTGATAAATTTTAACTTCTGTCTTTTGGCAATATAAGGGAGAGTGCATCAAAGAAGCCTATCTTGTAATAGATGACATTAGTAAATATATCTTATACAATCGATAATAAAATATACTTTTATCTTTTTCTGTCCGTCTAGATTATTTTTATCATCATAGTCTATCAGTAGTTCTTACTCCTGAAAAAGAAATTTAGTGCCATTGGATTGTGTGGTATAACAATAGGTAACTAAAAAGTTATGATTAAGATAACTTAATCTTATTAACTCTTTCGCATTAATCAATCACTGATATGGGTTTAATATTATAGAGTATCTTGATAATGACTCTCAGGTAACATATAATTTTTTAATCTTCACCTTCTAATGTTTTACAATACATAAGTTTTAATAAGAACAGCAATATGACTATTGATCGCGGTATAGTTGTCGGTATTCAACCGTAATTTGTTACATTTGAAACATGTTGTATTATTGAAGTATTTTTTTTAAATTAGTTTGTTCTGTTCTATACAAATAAATAAAATTGAAGTGTCTGTTTGTAATGTCAAAATAATAGGTTTTGTTCATGCTCACACACGATACGTATGCCTAAAAATCAGTTTAAATATATTTTGTCTGTCTGTCTTTTTTTTTCGTTTAATCTTCAAAACAGCTTGACCGATCTTGGTAATATTTTACTACCAGGTGGCTGTCTATATAAGGAGGAACTATTTTTTTCTCAGAAAACCCCTATAAAGTTTTGCCCTGTCCGGGAATCGAACCCACTAAGCCAGCGGTTTTCAAATTCCACGCGAACGAAGTCGCGGGCACCAGCTAGTCTGTAATAAAATGGAACACAAAGGTACACGGTAGCTTACAGTAGGTTCGCCACCTTATCATGGTTATTTAACACGGCGATATCGCTTTATATATATTTATATGTATTATAATAAGTCCCCGCCACGCCTGTCTGAACGCGATAAACTCCAAAAAGTGCCGAACGAATTTTCATATTTTCTTGGCGATGAAATTTATTAAAAGCTTAAGAATTTATTAAGATATTATAAAAATTAAAGAGTGAAAAAAACATGTCGACTAGGAGCTGTACTAGCCTGTCACGTAAACCAATAGACCTCTAAAAAAGCAATGTAGGTATGTCGATATTATTTCTTTTAAAAGTAACTCTAAACTTAGCTATCTGCTAAGCTAATAACGATAAAATTTTACTAGAAAATACTAGAAGAAACGTTAGATATATCTTTTAAATTATGCAATTTTTTTCTTAGGAGATAATCATTTTCGTATCTTTATTTAATAATTTAAGCCCTTTCATGTACTTGATTTAGATTAAAATTAACTCTATTATTAGATTAAAATTAACTAATTTTGACATGCTCATGCATGCGTGCGAAATCGGGGCAGATTAGCCATCGAGTAAAAAATTAAAATTAAATGCTGTTGGTTAAAATGGGCATTATTTGAGAAGGTTTGGACTAATTTGCCTTCTTTTTTCACACACTCACACATCAACGACAACATCTATCTGGTCAACGAAACAAAAGCGTTCTATATTAAAAGTGTGTATATAGAAATAATAAAGCATGTCCATATTTACAATTACTTACGTCTACAAACAGCTTTATTACGCCGACCACACACCTACATATAAGCATAATATATACAGTATGCAACTGGAAAATGAGTAATCTATACACGTGTAGACTACTACGTCCACACTACGTAAATAAAGCGTACTATCTGTTCATAACAAAGACGTTTTAATATAATTTATTGGGCATAGTTTGGAGTCACTGTGGCATTGGCCTTTATAGAACCAATTCAACGCTTACTCATGAGTCACTATTAAGTTAACATCTCAGCCAAAAGACGTCGACTGGTGTATAGGCCTTTCCCAAGATTCGCCTAATTATTGCTAAGAGCAATCTCTTCTAGAGTCTGCCGTCAAAACATAAATTTTGACCTACCTAATATACAATTGAGAAAGTGGTTTTAACTTATTGGTGTATCTGCTGATAGACCCATGTCATCCATGTTTCGCCGATTATGCAACAGATGTTAATCATCATCAACAGCCCTTAACAGTCCACTGCTGGACATGGACCTCTCCTTAGAAAGGAGGGTTTGGCCTACTATACCACGCTGGCCAGACGGGTTGGCATAGGGTTTGTGTCAAGTTTTCCTTCTCTCTGCAGTATTGTTGTCCTGCGTAGTTTATTAACAGATGTTAATAACGCTTATCAATTTCTTTAAGTGCCCACGAGATTGTGGTCTGCTAAATACTTTCATATAAAGTTATTTATCTATTAAAACTTGAGACATTTGTCTTAATTAACTTGAATGACATAATATTTATAGTTCCACTCGTATGCATTACAAGTGGGAACAATAAATATTATGTCATTCAATTTACATACCATACATTGGACAGCATTTAAAGTAAGAAATTATTGTATGTTATTATGTTTTCGCATTTTCCTTATGCAATCTGAATTCATAATTAGCTTATATTTAATGTAATACAGCTATTTTATAGCACGGGTATCACCGAGCGATTGAAACATGTATATTATGTAAATTGGTTAGAAACTTTGTGTGGAGAATTCTAACCCATCAGGGACTAAAGCCATCCTTATTTTTTTGGATATATTTGTTTTTTGATGAACTCTATCACCGAAGATCTTAGAAGATAATTTAAAAAAAAATGACTAATTTCTTCAAAACGAATAATTATTTTAAAAGATTGATTCTATTTATTTATCCATGCGATAACTGGGCACATCCTATAACTTACCTACCAAAGAAAAAAAATGTGTAGAAATTAGTCTGTTAAAAAGTTCAGTCGCGAATGTTTCTGATAAAACAATTACTTGATAAGTGATAACCTTTACAGTAAAAGTTGATATGACTCCCAATAACTTCTGTGTGATATAATGATAAGGAAATCAAAATAAAATCGTCATGTCTATTCCCGCACGTGCGTTTCGACGCATACCCATAGAACGTTTATAGTGTCGAATATAATATTGTAAATATACAGATTGTACATCTATACTTATATTATCAATGTTTGTTTGGGAGTTTGTTTGTTTGTTATGCTTTTACGCCTAAACCACAAAACCGATTTTAAAAATTCTTTCACCAATAGAAAGCTACATTATGAGCAAGTAACATGGCTACATTTTAAGCCAAAAGCTAGTACTAAATGAAAGTTTTTGTACATTGTTGTTTTTAAGTATCTATACATTATCTGTGGAATAACTAGCCAAATTGTTCGGAATGACGCTTTCTTCCAATCAATAAATTTGACATCAAATTTGTTTGCATTCTGTCATCTCACTTCCTTAGACGCTTATCTAAAAACAAATTCAAGTAAAGCAAAATTAAAATGATCTCTGGAGAGTAAAGCAGAGAGCAGGTTATCTGGAACACATTGATTGTTGAAAATATCCCTATTGATGTATCCCTACCGGTAGGGACGACTGGAAACTACTACGTAGATGTACTCATCATCATCAACAGCCTGTAACAGTCAACTGCAGGACATAAGCCTCTCCTTAGAAAGGAGGTTTTGGCCTACTATACCACAAGGCCAGACGGGTTGATATAGGGTTTGTTACAAGTTTTCCTTCTCTTTGCAGTGCTGTGGTCCTGCGTAGTTTGCTCCCTTACATAGTCGGCTCTTATGACACCATGAATAGGGGTGGTGACATCCGTTATCTTAATCCGTCACCACACGAACTACTATTAGTATATATTAGAATTTAGCAGATTCAAGATTATTTAAATTCAAGTCGATCATTTTCGTAAAATTAGAAACTTAAACGCAAAAAAAACAGTTTGAAAACTTTACTTTGCTATTATAAAAATTGAATTGTACTTTCAAAAGTAGAGATATTTAGAAAAATATCCTTGCTACGAGGGCTGCTATTTATGTATCCGGAATAACAAAGTAAAACAAACATATAGCATTTATTATAGTTTTATTGCTTGACAAAATATTCGCCGTGATGATCGATTCATACGTTGGAACAAATTTTCGTCGCACTTTTTCCATTCTGATTGTGGTATCTCCAAAACGTGCATTTTGAACGCATCAACAGCCTCTTTACGGCTCGAAATACGTTGATCACGTAATTTATTCTTCACGGTTGGGAATAAATAGAAGTCTTTGGAGCCAAGTCAGGGCTGTACGGCGAATGACTCGTTAATTCGATCTTCCAAGTACTAAGTTGTTTCGGCCGATGTGTGTGTTCTTCATCATGACAATGCTAGCTGCATTGTCATGGTGAAGAAGGATTCTTCGTTGTCGGTTAGTCTTCCATATTTCTTCAAAGACTTCTGGCAAACAAATGGTCGTGTACCATTCAGAATTAACCGTTTTACGATCCTCTAGTGGCACTGAAGCCATTTATACCAAAAACACAAGCGACTATTTGCTTTAACGTTCTTTTTTTAACTAATGATTTTTGTTGGGTTCGGATCAAACACCCAAACCGTTTATTGTTGTTTAGTTTCAGGATCATACGCATATATCCAAGATTCATCACCTGTGTAGATATTATTGACAGGTTTTGACGCACCCTGATTGTACTTTTGTAACATTTTTTACACTAATGCCGAGCCCGTTTTTGGTCAATTCTCAAGTTGTGCGGAATCCAACATGAACAAAAATTTTCACAGATAAATATTCGAGTAATATTTTATATATACTCGTCATACTTATTCCCAGAAACATCGTCATGTTGCATTTTTAATTCCAGTATCAATATTTTGAGGTACAACAACCATTTAGGGTGAACTACTTTAAATTCGTCCGTGTGCACAGACCGCTTTCGATTAAACGCAGTTAACCAGTGATACACAGTTGTTTTTGATGGGGCTTCGTCTCCAAAAGTCGAAGTGAGTTAATCGATGCACTGTTTTTGAGTTAGCTCTCGCCGAGAATCTTAATAAATCATAGCACTAAATTTTTCATGAATTAAATCCATAGCGATAACTACACGCAATTTTCAAAATGACGCACGCCACAAAAGATAAACAAATGACAGCTTCATGAAACAAATTGTATTCTTCAGCCAAAGAGTTCCATTTTTAAATGTTATATTTTTTTATATTGTTTTGTAACTGGCCAGTTCCGGATACATAAAAAGCAGCCCTCGTAGTATTCCTACGGATATTCCTGTAGGGATGTATGGAATAGGGGAAGATATCGCAGTGATAAGTTCGTCAACTCTTATCGCCGGCTAATAAAATGTTTGTAAAATAGACAATATAAGTCGTTGCATTAGTCTGATTATTGTTAACGAAATCTATAACTAAATGATGTTATACTCGTATACAATACAATTCCTGATAAATCATTTTGTTACAAAGAAGTTTGTTTTTCAAGTAAGTAACATAATATAAGTAAAAGAAAAAAAAATACAATTTATGCAAAATTTCAATATTTATTTTCGTTATTTTCATCCTCTCCTTAATTTCAAATGAAAACGAGACAAATCACCCCAAACTTGCATAAGTTATGTATCACTTTGTTTTGAAAAAAAAAGGAATAAAAATAACACTACAAAAAAAGAATGATCAATAAATTTAATTGGCATTGCCTGGAGTCGATTGAAGAGCTTATCTCTAGTAAAAGATGAAACAAGTGATTATTTTAAGTACTTAGTAGATTAGATGCCTGAGGCAGATGTTGTGATAAAGATAACAAAGAATAAAGGTATTTTTCGCTAATTTATAATGTGGTATAATCTCAAACTTTTCTCTAATGTCTACTTCAAATCTATACTAATATTATATTATCAAGAGGTAAAGTTTGTGAGTTTGTTTGTTCGGGGTAATCTCGGTACTACTGATCTGATTTTGAAAATTCTTACCCTGTTGTAAAGGTATGTATCCTTTGCTTACTTACTTACTTGCAGTGACGTTTGCAATAATTTATTTTACTTGATATTTTTACCTCTTGACATTAAAATATAATTAATTTATACTCGTGACAATCTTATAAGTTAATACTATTGTCTGTCTAAAATTGAAATTATTTTATCAGTTTTATTGTTAATTTTTTGTTATTATAGTTTATTTTTCATGAATGTTCTTTTTGTTTTTATTACTAAATTTAGACACAATGTAATATTGTTTACGAAATAAATAAATATAAGACCTTGGATTGCCAAGAGCTTCAGTAAGCTCTTTTCTTGAAAGAATATCCATAGCGGCATTGCTGAGCTCGTATCAAATATGGTTAGGTACAGGGGGTAACACGGCAGACAGTGGAGGTGAGCGCTGACGCGTCGCAAGGAGTACTCACTAAACCTATCCCTGGGTCGCAAGTCCCAGGCGCTGTCGAAGTCGCATGTGTTGCCCCCATCTATCACGCGATGGACCCGGCACCCGCACGGTGAATCTATGGAATGCTAAGAAATAGGTCTGCGCTGTCTGAACGGTTTGAAACAAAGGAACATAATCTATGGCAAAAATATTCATTACGTTATTAAGCTTTACAAAAAAGTCCGCGACACTGAATTTAATTCATCAGCCAAAAGGATGGGTTTTATGTGAAAAGTAAAATAAATGTAGTTTGGATATGGACTTCACGTGCACTTTACGAATTCTTAAAAAACAAATAGCTAAATGAAAATGGAAGTCGAAGCGGATGGCTAGTTCATTTTAGATACAATGGAGGCATAATCGCTAAAAGCAATCTCTACTAGTCAACTTTGATGGATTTAGCAACAGGAATAAGTGGTAGCTAACGGTGTACTATAAATAATAATACATATAACTAAGTATATATACATTAATGATATGAGTATAATATACAGAGACAATACTTATCAATATTTGGCAAAATAAATATCAATACAACAATTCTAGTGATACCGAATTTAACTAGTTACGATTATAGTATACTGATGGAAAGCCTCAGTACCTAGTGCCTTTCAACCATATCCTTAAATGCATAAATAATCGTAGGTACATAGATAAACATAGGTATCTTAAACGTTTCGCATTCGACAACATTTCTTATATTTACATTTATCATGGAGGAATCAAAGCGTCCTTGACAGTGCGGAATAGTTAAACAATAAGTTATAAAAAAAAGAAAAGATATGAGCATACCGGCGAACGCGTAAGCGTAACCACAATTTTGTCATTAAAATATATATGTAATCCATTGCTCGAGGCCTTTTTTTCCGGTGAGCTTGAGAGTATATCTACAGGTCAATATATTGCACCAAGATAAATGAGTGTTTTTAATGCATGCAGGTTGTCAACGCCTACACACGTCTTACGGTTCCCAACGATAATTACGAAGGCAATCAGTTACCGTTGGAAATATGTTAAGTTGCCCTAGTGTACTGAGAACAATGTTTCATCGACATCCTTCTTAGTTTTTTTACGACAAAATGTTTTCTTTTTTAACTTATAGGAAATTATTTGCTACTTGTTAGTTCGGCTTCTTACAAAAGCGTGTTTTTTAATTTTTTTTTCAACTATAATTTATTTTTGCTGATAGGGCTTTACTGGGTGCGGCGTCGATCTGTGGGGGACCTGAAATAACATGGTCCGGGTCCTCCTCGGAGTAGGGCGCCTGAGTCCGGCCGTCGGGGTGGTTTTTAGCGGAAACACCACATACTCCTGGCTCCTACATCCCCAAGGAGCCGGAGATCCGAAGGGATTTTCCACCCCGTCAACAAAAAAAAAGTAACAAATAAATAAGTTGGTTAAGGACAGGCACTTGAGGTCTTTGAAATTAATGGCTATACATAAATAGAATAATATAATGGGATTATTAAGATATCAGTGATGGTGAGGACGATTTCGTCTAGGACACAACATTAAAGGAAGTGTAAGACTAATTGGAGTATGCATTGTATACGGTTTTTAATTACATGTAACAGATATAAATTAGCATATTATGGATTTGCCCCTGAATCAATCCAGTGGTTTCACAGCTACCTCTCCAATAGGTCCCAACAGGTAGAAATTTATAAACAGGATGGATCAGTTGTGTCATCCCCCCCTCTTGCAGTAACCAGGGGAGTCCCACAGGGTTCCATCCTGGGGCCTCTTTTGTTCATATTGTACACAGCCGACATAACTGATTGCTTCTTAAATTGTGGGTACCACATGTACGCAGATGATACTCAGCTGTTTTTGTCATTTAAGCCTAATGAAACTAGGTCGGCGGTGGATAAGATGAACAAGGATCTAGAAAGAGTAGTCAGATGGTCTGCAGAACACTCCTTGGCTCTAAACCCAGTGAAATCCAAGTTCATGATATTGGGTAGTAAGGGACAAATCCAGTCTATACTGCAGGCTGACCCTGCTATCATCATAAACGGACAGAAGATTGCAAGGGTAGATGAAGCTAACAACTTAGGACTACTAATGGACCCAGAGCTGAGATTTGAAGCACATGTAAATAATGTGGTTAGGAATTGTTTTTATAGGTTAAAAATTTTATATAACATCCGTAACTACCTCAGTATACCATTAAGGAAACAATTAGTAGACAGTCTGGTGCTATCCAGATTCAATTACTGTGATGTAGTATACGGTCCATGCTTATTAGCCAGAACAAAAAACCTCATACAAAGAGTTCAAAATGCCTGTGCTCGTTACTGCTTTAAGATTCCTAGTCGTCATCATGTAACACCATATTTCAATGAACATAATATTGTTAAGATGGAAGCCAGAAGGAAGCTGCATTTAGCCAGCTTACTGTTTGGTGTAGTTAAAAAAAGCAGTCCCACCTATTTGTATGAGAAAATAGACTGGAGGCATAACCACTTCTCATACTCCATCAGACCATCAGCCAGAGCACTCAGCATACCAGGACACAGAACAGCAGCGTTTCGGGGTAGTTTTAAATATGCAGCAACACAATGCTGGAACTCGATACCACCGCCAATTAGGGAACTAAAAACAATAGTCACTTTTAAAATGCACCTAAGAAAATACATCCTCGAACAACAAAAACGCCAGTAACAAATTTACATACCTCTGAGGTTATGTTCCATCAACAGGTGATTCCAGCACTGTGTAGCAACTCATGGGTCACCTACAACTGCTTATTTCTAGCCTGGTTGTGCTCCAGACGGAGGGTTGATTGAGATGGGTCGGCGGACTGTGCGGTGTCTTTCTCTTTGCGTACTTTCACAATTTTGAAAACCTAAAATAGAGGATAGTTAGTAAGTTAATAGGTATAATAATAATAACCATACAGTAAGCGATAAGTTTTAGTTTTAGTTGTAGTTGTAGTTAATACGTGACAGTCAATTGTAGTTTTATAAGTTTGGTTGTTTTTTTTTTTTTGTTGTGCTGGTTAAGTTGTTTTTACAATATAGCCTACTTACCAAATCCAGTCCTTGTGTCATACATGACATCACAAGCAGCACATAAGAGATATCCAGTGGTAATTGCGGCTGTCGGCGTCAAATCAGTAATTCTGGTGGGCACTGAAAATCAGTACTGGGACGGACCATGTCCATCACAGTAAATGCTGAGGGTCCACCTATTCTGTGGGACACAGCGTACAACTCTCATCCGCACAAGCTATCTATGTGGCAAAACATAGTACCAAAAATAATAGTGATCACCGCGTCAGCGCCACGTCATATATGATCACAGTCTCATAGACTACTAAACCACAGATAGCGTAGTATAGTGTTGCACTTTAAAAAAATGTAATATTATTGTAGTTGTATAAGGTTAGTTTTAAGTTAGTTATATTAAGTTGTATGCTGTTCTCTTGCAGAATAAAGTTTATTTTATTTTATTATTATTTATAGATATAACAAGAAAGTATTAAATAAATAAAAAATAATTATATCTTTAAAAAATCTAACTAGAAATTACTAAAAACGAAAATAATGTAAGTATTTGTTCGGTTGCATTTATAACGTTACTTAATCTCAAAAATAATCGGTGCCTTTTTACAAACAGTAATCAAGACTCACGAAATATATCATTACAAAATCTACTCAATAAATAAATCACAGTATCGTAAAATATACCTGCTGTAATAATTATGATTGATAAAGTTGTGACGTCACTATACCTACTGTATAATATGAAATGTCTAACTGTAAAATGTTTGTTTGTTTGACACAAAATTATACCACGGTTGGCTAGTTTAAATCATATATCATTATTTCTTCAGATACTGCTATGCTGGTTTGAGAAAAAAAATTAAATTGGAAGTACCACAACTCCCTGACTTGGGCGAATCATCTAAGGTAGGTGATACCTTTCTTTATGTAACTACTACTGCCATAATCTTCTATAGTCTAGACATGATACAGCTATAACCTAATCATAAATGGTTACAATATATAGAACTAAACACTACAATATATTGAACCAAAAAACACAGTCATTAATCATTCAGAATCCGTAATCGTTTTAACTGTAGGTAAATCTACCATAGAAATAATTTTTAAATAATAAAATTTATTAAACATCCTATGTTTGTGTTGAAGATAACCCGTAGATAAAGTAATAAATAGCAGTCATGTCCGGTTATCTAAGGCTGCGCGCGCATTGCGAGTTGTGTCTTATTACAGACTTGTTGGCGCTGCGGTAACATTGCAGTCAAGTGCGCGCAATACCTATCTTGCAATTCTGCCACGCGATATTATTCAGTGCACTTTTCTAAGTTTTTATGCATGTTAAAAATAAAATACATAACTCGAAAAGATTGTTTTATTTATTTTATTAAAACATTCTTTTTCTTTTTTTATCCCGCCTCTTTATTACAAATCCTGCAACATTGAATCCATCTTTTAAACCTTAGATCTCATGTAGGTCTATAGTGCTTGCTATGACAAATCCGACGAGACCAAACCGAATTTCGCTAGATGCATCTCTTAAAACCAGGCGCATCGTGCCAAATGCTGTAATGTACTGCACCGCAATAACTATCGGAGAAAATAACTATACGATTGAAATTATTTTCAATGCATATAACAGAGCTTGAAATATTGCAATGAGTTCCTGGGACATTATCGAAATATCTTCATTTAATTTAAAATATGTTTTATAATTTATATTTTGATGATAAAACGCAGCCCCCAACCGATTTACACCTTTTGACCCATCTTGTATACACATTCCATCATATATAGTATTTAGTTCCCTAACGACTTCACTGATAAAAGTATTAGGTTCATAAAACATTTTTCCATATTTAATACACATCATCATCAACAGCCTTTACCAGTCCACTGCTGGACATAGGCCTCTCCTTTGAACATTCAAATTATTTTTTTTAGGAATTGATACACCGGTATAACTGTTACCCAAGTGTTAAACTTAACATTTTCAATAATATCAGAGGAAGCTATGTTTAGCACACTCAGTGCATTGAAGGTAGCAAATAAAGTAGTGTCTTAGGCACAAATAAACTTAATGCCGAGATTATATTTATATTATTTTATTTGACCGAGACATTCTTTATATCACATATTTGTATATAAGATATTGTCTCCTTGAGAATATTGGTGTTATATTTAGTTTACTTTCCACAACATGGATAGTTGAACGTTTTATAAAACCTCCAAATTACCCTGTGCTTGATTTTGCAGTTTGTCTAACTTACTTACATGCGTTTTTGCACTGCAATCGCAGACAAAGCATCCATAATCGACTCGACTCCAGAAAAGCCTTCTGTCTAGCCACATGCCTAAGTATTTAATACATTCGGTTAACATCATCGATCGGTTTTCCATATATTTTGGTAGTTGGGATAAGGAAGACCGATTTTCCTGAAGACGGTCATTGATTTTGAAATAGCGCCTTCCCCAGGTGCCGAATCTTACTTGTCTAAGCAATTTTTAAGTTCTTGAATTGTAAATGGTGATTCCAACATCATTTCTAGATAAAAATCTAGGGCTTGGATTCACGACATGGTCTGGCGTTAAGGTATGCAACAGTTCATTTTGCGCTTCATTGGAACGAAAAGGTCTCTGCTGTCTGTAGCCCTTTATTATTATTATTATCCATCTCATGCGCCGCCTCATTTCAGGTACCGATGTTGTTGTGTTGCGAAGCGCGCTCGCTTTCAGGGAGCACAGGGAACATGGGGTTCCCACACGGGGCGGGGGTCGTCTACTCGTCTGTAGATGACCCGAGGTATGTCGGGGCACCAGGGCCTTCCTTTCTAGGGTATACCTGGTTCCCCGGCTATTAGTACCCGGCGAAGGCGTGCGGTTTTAGTCGGTTCGAGTCCGACATGCCACCGACAGGTGGTATCCGAGGGGATTTCCGCACGGAAAAAAAAAAAAAAAAAAAAAAAAAGGTACCGATGTTGTTTCAATAATAGAATTATAAAAGTTTTGCCAACTAAGAAATTTTGCCTTTTTAATTAGTATTTGGGATTCTATAGTTTTAGCTTGTAATATATTATTATTTATCGGGAGTCAAGTTACGTCAAAAGTTTTTTGGGGTTAATCTCTGCTATGCCACTATATGCGATAGTTCAGGTTTCCAGTAATCTAAACCTAATTTAATTAGGGTAATAAGTTGTGGTACCTCTCGCATTTGATTTACTTGACCAGTTAGGAAGGTAGCTGTCCCTACTATTCACAAGTCCTCAAATATAGTTTTTCTATAAAAATGTGAAAACAATCCGTACCAGTCGAACGGTTAAGTTGGAACTGACGATGGCAATACAATGAGCCATGTTGTAGGTAACTTATACATAGTAATTAAGTAACTTGAGTATTTCAAATATCGTGTTTTTAACTATTTATGGAAATTATATGAGACTGGGTCGATTTATGAACTCATAAAGCGAATCTTTTTACCTTACTTTCTACTTATTTACCTTCTGATTTGATATTTGGTTTTTTTCTTTTTGTCGCTATAGTGTTTTCTTCTTCATCAGTAGACTGTGGAAGGCTGCCTGCAACTGTACTGGCTAATACACTGCTATACGTTGTGGGTTGTGTAATGTTGTTATTGGTTGTGTAAAAAGAGTTGTCTTCAGATGTTTGTTGATTTTCTGTTTGATTGCGCTCCGTTAGCATCAGTAAAGTTCCTCTGTAGGTAACTTGTTTATCAGACATGATATTCTGCATCATTTTTTCCTTTAGAAAAAAGGGCAATTCCTATCCAAAACAAAATGGCTCCCATTACAATTCAAGCATTTGAAATCTGCAATCATTTTCCACCACACTTTGGCAAAATTATATTTTGTGTAGGACAGTGCTTCTTTGTATGGTCAAATTGCCGACATCCTGAACATTGAATAACTGGAAACTTGTAGGTTTCAACTTGAAATCGGCAGCTATAAACAAAAATAAATTAAATTTGATTTACATTGACTTTTAAAACTTAGTCTTAAGGCTTCGCTGCCATTCATTTTTATTTCGAATTTAAGCGTTTTAATCAAAATTTAAAGTGATGAAATTTCCTCATTTACCTGCAATATTTATTTTAGTTCTTATTGGTTTATATCCGGTTTAATTCCTTTAACAACTCTATAAGAATTTGAAATTTTATGTATAAAATATCCTGGCAATTCATTTCATAATAACAATTTAGTTTCTCCGCATCTTTTTTATTTTTAAATTTGATAAGAACTTTATTTGGATTTTAGTACTTCAGCCAATACCGAGTAGCACGAGTAAATAAATTGATGAATGAGCTTCTATTTATTCTTCCAGGAAACTACAGCGCCGTCGAGAGAAACTGAAAGGATCGTTTGCGATTGGGCCGAAAGTAAATTAGGTACGTGATACACTACACTGTACTCTGTCCATTCTTTACGTTAGTTACTTCCGAAATGTAGAATATTTGCCTGTCACTTTAAGCCACGCTATTAAAGAAATACATAAACTATCATCTATTTTCATATTTGTAATAAGGTGAAGAAATGATTATTTATATTAAAATAACTGCAAAAAAGCTTCCTAATTAAATAAAACCACCACTACTTGTCCTAAATTCAACAATGTTTATTTGATGTCTTTCTTCGTTCCTCTAGATCTTTCTAGATATTTTAATTTTCGTTTTGTAGGCATTAAGTTTTCAAGTGTAGCAGAGTTATCGCGGCATTTGCTAACAGCGACGTCGCAGCACGCGCCGCCTGGCCCCGCCAGCGCCTCGCCTCCTCCGCTAGCACAAGCTCATGGTAACCTTTTTGTTGAGTAATTTTTATACACACAATAGTTACCAAGTTGTAAAGAGTTACATTTCTTATCCTTGTACAGTAATTATTTTGAATAGAAAAAAAAACGAAAAGTCAAATGTGATAGGGTGAAATAGTTGCCTCTCTATAGGCATGGATGTTTAATCTCGTATGGGGCTGTTCTAATTTAAAAGTCGGAACTTTTTATTTCTTTTCAATTTTTTATTTAATATGAAATATGTAAAGAGCTTAGAACACATATTGTTCGTCTCTTGCTACTGTAAAAGTAATGTTCTAATTCACGAAGAATAAGACGCAGCGATAAAGAGCTCTTAGCATATGCAAATGAAATAAAACAAAGAATGATTAATTTGTGATTTTACTCGAATTACTTGACTACTGGCTAAAAGCGTATTTGGAGTGTGATGTATTGGTTAAAATATTGTTTAATTGCCTTAGCTTTTAACTATTTCATTGAAATTCAATGGTAATGAAATTAAAAAAGATGAATTGGAAACTATTAGCTATTCAAGTTCTCATAGGTATAATAAATTAAGTACTGTATAACTACTTATTGTACTATATGCACACGAAACATGATATGTAACGCACGAAAACATGCTTGGCTATGCGAGAGGAAACACAACTTCGGGAAGGTAAAAACGTTTAGGACACTGATTATAATCGGAAGGGAATTGTAGAAGTATAAACTTTATACTTAGGTTAGTGGCTTATTAATAAATTTTCGACATGCTTACAGCGCAAACAGAAGAAACTACAAGTCGACAACTAATTAAGCATCTGAAACGTAAAATACAAGTAAGTAGTGATTATTACAAATAAAATGATTGTCTTAAGTATGCTTGGAAACTCAGTTTTATTTTATTTGATAGTTTTTTCAAATTAAATTGAAACTTTTGTGTCGCTTAAATATGATTCGTAAGCCTATGATGCCAAGAACAAAACTAGAAAAAAGATGTCCTAGGCGAACTCTTTGTGTCCAACTTTACTTTGGATGACGGGAGAAACGTACCACCGACCATACCGCGGTGCCAAAGCTGTATGCCGGAAATCCGGTTTACACAAAAATCAGTGCGTTCCCTCAATAATCATAAGTCGAGTGGGCCCGATGGAATCTCCTTTTTCGACTCTCCTACTCTCTAGGCGTCGTCCCGAACTCCTGGAAGGTAGCGTTTGTGCACCCGATCCCTAAAAAGGTGACCACTATGATCCGTCCAACTACAGGCCTATAGCCATAACTCCCTTGTCCTCTAATATTATGGAATCTGAAATCAACTGCCAGCTCCTCCGGTACTTAGAAAATCACCAGCTACTCATTGATGGACAATATAGTTTTCGCCGGAGTCGCTCAGCTCGTGAAACGTCTCGTTCTCGGGAAAACGTCATCGAGAGTCGAAACGAACTTGTGTCTGAAGTTGAAACTTCCTTAGCGGAGGTTTCAGCTTGGGGTCGACTGAATCTGGTCCTTTTTAACCCAAAAAGACACTTTTGCGGGTTCACCGCAAAAAGATACCGTTTGCCGTATCGCGTTCGAGAGCACCTCCCTAACTGCCTCAGCCAGTATTGCAATCCTAGGCATCGAGGTATCGAGCGAAGTCCAGTTTCGCGGTCATTTAGAGGGTAAGGTCAAATAGGCATTGAAGAAGCTCGGTGTGCTGAACAGATGGAGGCAGTAATCCAGCCCACCGTCTCCAACTCTATAAGGCACATATGGAATACTGTTCTCATCTCTATACAGGAGCACCACAGTACCAACTTCCATAGGAGAGCGACTCGAATCGTCGATAGCCAAAAGATTTGCGACCGGCTCGATCCCTTGGCGTTACGGAGAGATGTAGCTTCGCTCTGCATTCTCTATCGTATATATCATGGCGAGTGTTCCGAGGAATTGTTCGGACTAATATCGGCCGCAACCTTTCGCCATCGTTCGGGTCGCTGGCTGCGGTATTTACGGACCGATACGACCTTCAAACCTTCAAGAGCCAAAAGAGCGTACTCCTTCCTCAAAGGCTGGTAACGCGCTTGTGTCGCCTGAGTTGCAGGCGTTCATGGGTGGCCGTAGTCGCTTTCTATCAGGTGACCTGTCTGCGCGTTTGCCCCCTATTCTATAAAAAAAAGCAGAAAGTTACTATAAAAATATAAATATGTCTGTTTTTTCTAAGATCCACTATCTTGTAATGAAAACTCGAATTATGTTTTAATTTGAAACTGGATTTTATTGCAACTGTGCATCAATCACTTAACAAAAGCAACGCAATTGCGTCTAATGAAAGAATTGCCAAAAAATCTGAATCCATTCTACATTTATTATTTTACTTACTTAGATTAAGTTATTACATACTTAGATTAAGTTGCCATACATAAAAAATAAAAATTACTATACAAGCCTTCGTTACAAGTAGTCGTTAACGGACTCTCGTAAATGTTTGTTGTTTGCGCCCGGGTCACATTCCCAGGCAATCATAATTTACCAGTATACTTAATATTTCGTTAATATTTACAGACACACGGTACTCCTGGTCGACCGAAAAAGAACAAAGGGCAAGAAGCGCCGGGAGAGTCTCCGCCTTCAACATCGTATGCAGCGCATCACCCACCTATGAAACACGAGAGTGAAGTATTGTCAGAGCCTAACTACGGATATCAGCCGCCCTACCCGACCGTGTACGAAGTGCGTCCGCCATTTCCGCCTTACGCGGCCCCGCCCCGCGCCCATCCGCCTCACCCCACGCATGTACCAACCGCGCCACACCAAACGATTCCCATACATGATTATCCTTTACGAGACCCTTACGCGCTTGAATCGCCGTATGCGCCGCGAGACCTCACGCGCCCTGCAGACACTACTCACAACCTGCCCATCAATCTGAGTAGCGACGCATCTCTCGATCTGTCTACCGAGCGAACCGACTGGCAGCGGCGGAGACCTCCCGAGCCTCCGCCAGCTCGGTTATCGCTTCCTGGAAAGAAGTTGATCCTGGAGACCTATCAGAGTGAAACGAGAGCGAGCTCCCCACGTTCAGTACCGGCAGACGCTCGTTTGCCCCATGTAACCGAAGAATTCCCGCGCACCGAGTACCTCCCAAAAAAGATGCGTGCAGCCGAAATCATGGGTGGCAAATTAGCTAGTGCACGCTACGCGCAAGCCGAGGCCCCACCTCCTTCGGCCCCGGCACCTGCCGAGGTTCCCATCCGTCCCGAGGTTGCTTTTTTAGAGGATCCAAAAAACTTAACGAGCCGGTCCAAAAGCACCGCCGCGGCGCTGGCCCGGGAGGAACAGGAGGCGGCGAGTCAGACACGGTCGGTGAAGGTTCCGACGTCTGAACGCAATAAACTACGGAAACCGAGCGGCCGAGCGAGTGGACTCTCGCCGGATCGGGCGAAATCGCCCGAGCGATCCGCAACTCCAGATTCGTGTTGCGGTTTGGATGGGATTAATATTCGTACTGGGATGATTTGCGAGGAAAAACACTCTGAAATTCTCAATAGAGAGCGCGTGATCAGTATTTGCAATATAGACAAGCATGACCTCGACGATTATCTAAATGAGGGTAACAGTCAGGAGCATGAAGAGGAATTATTGCAGTATTTCCACCATCAACGCGCTAGCCAGTCGGAAGCCACGGGGACCATGAGCACTTCCGATAACCCAGTTGCTTTTTTAGAAGCAGGCCAGGACCCACATGATGACCATAGCCAAGGAAAAAACGAGAAGATATCACAACTAAGAGAATTACTAGCTAAAAATTTAAAAAACCAGAGTGGGTCCAGTTCTCAGACCATGACAAATCAAACCATGCTGAATAAGGAGTCGCAACTGTCTCAGCCAAAGCAGCAAGACCAGCAACTTCCTAAAACGACTATTTCTGCAAGTGCTTTCAAGCCACTCTCTGGTACAGTAGATACAGAACAGACTTTAGCAAATCAAACCGGCATGTCCATTACCAAGCATAATAATTCTCTACCTACTGAGAATGGCACTTCTGTACCTTACGTTAATGATGTAGCTTCGACTCAGGCGAATATAAATATTGGAGGATCCCATCTTTACAATGGACATTGCCATAACGAGCCACAGAGTCCAACAACCAGAACACAACAGTATGACTTCGTTCCTATTTCTGATGGTTGTCATTCTCCAGGCAATTTCCATTCTAAGTCACCTCTAGGATTTGGACAAAGAAGTCAAAGTCCATCAAAAGTAAACAAACAGATGATTATGGGTGGTTCTCTTCAGACGTCGCCTAATTCGCATAGCACCGCTGCCAGTCCATTTGTTAGTCCAAGAAACACTCCAGTGCCGCGGTCTCGACTGTGCTCAAGACCTATACCTAAACACAATGTAAGAAGAAGACGCAATCCTTTGGTGATTGGTGTTGATCAGAATTCAAAATTTGCAATACCAAATGATCAGAAGTTTCTGTCCAAAATGCCAATCTGTGCTACAGGCAAGTACAATTGCCAACCGATTTCAGCCCCTCCTTCACCAAACATACTCACACAGTACAAAAATCACATGTTCACTGGTCCTTCAGGACTGACGAATGGGTCTAATAATCTTTCTCTTAATTTTTTGCCTAATCCACCGTTTCGGGATCATTTAAATGGAGATCCTCCCTTGTCAGCTGATCCTTTATCGAACGAAGTTAGCCAGTTCTTCCAGGACTCACTAGTTTATAGGCCAGGGCCCGATACTTTTAGATCACAATCGGTTCCTCTGAAACCCGGCATCGGTAATATGGGAATGTTGAGTTACAACAACACTCCAGTGGGATCTGTGCCACCTACGCCGGTTCCGAACGAATTTTGTGATTTTGAATCCCTCACCGATACTTGTGACATATCCAGAGCTGGACTTAATCGAGAAACACTTGATAAAATATATGACGCCATCGACAGCAGTAACGATGTTCTTACTAATCCACCACAAAGCATATTAAATTCTAACGACACTTTGAGCAATGGTTGTGACTCTTTGCCTGAGCACCAGATACTTTCAAATGATCAACTGATAATACCTACCGGTGACGATTTGCTTGAAAGAAGTAATCAGTTCAATCAAGCTTTTACCAATGAAAGTGCTGCTACAGATAACGTTGAAGATTTTCTTAAGCGAACCAATAGTGTTGAATTTGATTTAACTGACTTGGTTACCACAGACAAGAATAAATATTATACATCACGTTCAGTTCCCAGTACACCGCTTCCCTACAAACGTACCGCACCAAATTTAGAGATTGACTCGCGCCGCTCTAGAGAACTCTTCCCAGCCGAAAATTATTCCAATGTCTCAAACGGCATATCCTCAAAATCAGTGCCATCAACTCCTCAATTTTCAGAAGATAGAAGCGTGTTCAGTTACAGTAATAGAGATTTTCTAATAAACGGTAACTCGGTGTGTGGTTCGAGTCAGCTCCCCGAGTCGGTGGTGGACAGTGATCAGGGACTCACATCCCCGCTCCACGATATGCTTCGCGAGGACATGCTCGACCGTCTCACGCCCGCTCTGCTGGCCGACCTCGATAAAATGGACGGAACTGCATATGTCGATCTCTAGTCAGCCGTTCGCGATGACATCACTTGTACATATGTAATATAAAATTAGTTGTGTTTCGTTTGTACAGATAACGATAAATTGGATATCGAAATAGTACAATGTATATGTATGCCTTCAGTGAAGGCAAGTGCTAAATATTGCAAACCTAGTTTAAATTTGGTTCGCACACTCCCAAAAATTGAGTCAATAAACAATGCACTTGAAATATTGTGATAATCGAAAAGCTATGTGACATCAATTATTAGAGATTAAGTAAAAACATAACACTGAAATAAATCTTACAATTGACTGCTTGCAGTTAGGTTGCCTATTTGCATGGCCATAATGACAATTTAATATGTTACATTCGTAACATCCGTGGGTATTTATACGTAATGAAGGTATACTATTGCACTGCACAAGTCAGGCACGTGAGGTCAACATATATCTTTCATAACTATAGTTTTACGTATTCGTCACTACATTGGATTTAAAATATAATAAAAAAGCAAACATTTTATATGCATAAAAGTAAAATTGTTATATTGTTATTTGTCTTAAACTTTCTAGATAAAATGATAAAATGCTACAGCTGTCGATGCAACGGACCACATCATAGTGTGATAATTTTTTTCATAAGATGGAGATCCTATAAAAAGAACAGCCTAACAGTGGCTGAATCGGTTTGTACACAAATACTGTTTTCGTTTACTAGCTAGTTATAGATATTGAAATAACAAGTGTTTACTAAATGTATACAGAAAAAAAAAATTGAGCATACCACCACCACCTCAGACCGAATGTACATGTTGGACAATTCCCTTATTACAGACTATCAAAACGATAGGCATGTTGACTAATATACAGAACTGTTTCTTGTTTTCGATTCTCAAAAAATACAAAATGTTTAGGTTTTTTTACAACCATATTATTTAAGAGAACACTCATTAACCATGTAAAGCCTATAGATGCAGAGAAGGGCGATCCGAATTGCAACAAATACCACGTAGTTCTCAAGGAAAGGTCCTCCTTTTGAGAATATTTATGAGAGTTAGGTAGCTTGAAAAGTCGCCAATATTCTCACGTAATTAATGGGCACACCTTAATACTTTCCTAAGTTGGAAAAGTAAGTTTCGTGCATTTAAAGTTTATAGTGTATTGTAAATATTACTTCTTTCGGGGTATCCTATCATATGTCTTTTCGAGATCCACAAACACCATATACAAGATTTTGTGCGCACTCTTGTATTTCTCACATAGTGGGCGCATTATAAATATTGCACCTGTTGTCCCGCGTCCGTGCCGCATAAATCCAAATTGGCTTTGTGTTATATCACTCTAATCTCTTAGTTGTTGCATTCCTGATCATCTATAGTCGCTGGTAATTAATAAAATCCTGCTATAGTGTTATGTATCAAAATTGTCGGTACAAAATTTTGGGGGCGATTTTAATTGTTTATCGGTGCCTCCTAATTTTGGTCCGGATTTTATTCTGGACCTTTTTATCTTTTCGATAAGCTGGTGTAAAACGCAGCCCTATCCAATGTCTGATTGACAGGGTAATTATAATATTGTTTTTCCGTTCGATGTCACAATTTTCTGGCTAGTTCTGTGTGCATGAGAATGATTTTTTTTATGTTAGAGGGGGCAGACGAGCAGACGGGTCACCTGATGGAAAGTGACCATCGCCGCCAATGAACGTCTGCAACTCAGGAGTCACAAACACGTTGCCGGCCTTATAGGAAGGAGTACGCTATTTTCTTGAAGGTTTGAAGGTCGTATCGGTCCGGCAATACCGAATTATTGGTTTTAAAACGCTTTTTTGTTTTAACACGTGAGAGGAAGCGATCTTAGTCATTTTAATACACAACAACAAAGAACAATGTGACCGAGATCGAAATCGATAAATGCGGTCGATGCGGATTCGTGCAGCGCGTCGCGGGCGATGTGCGCCTCAGCTCATACCGATTGATATGTCGACCTTTTCTTAGTATAGACATGAAGTTCTATAGTCGTTATAAAAAATAAAAAGTCATTTGTTTTAGCTTGCTGGTTGAGACCTTTTAAAATCAATATTATTATTTCCATATCAATTTAAACTTAAAGAATTGCTATTAGGATTTTAAAAGTCACAATTATTGAGTTGGTTACAACGTAAATAGAATTAAGATTAGCGTCAACATCCCTATTTGTTATAGTAGACAAGATGGCTCAGCTCGTACAGTAAATGTAATCAAGCATTAAGTACGTTTTATGTACAAATCGTATTTATCTTTCATTTAAATGCCTTTTTCGTACTCAAAGCGTACGTCAACGCTATTTTTTCTATAAGTAGAGCTCTCCAAGACTATGCTCCTTTCATGTGGTTGCATACTAAATTGCAATAAGGGTACTTACTGACTGTACATACGGTTTTAAAATACAACTTATATTATAGTGTAGGTCATATACATGGTGACATAAATTGTATTTTAATGTTACAATAATTTAATTTCGAAATTAACTATTAAATCGATAGATATATTGTAATTGTAAAAGTTATATATAGATGATAAATAGTCAGTTATACTTCGTTAACTGTTACATTTTAAAGTGTATTTGAGGATTTAAATTTCGAGTCATTATAATACACTAGAATAGTTTTCACGCTTACTTTCTTTATTTTATAATAATTTACTAACACATTTTCGAAGTCAAGTTACTACAAATGAATGAATTGTAACAGTTAGGTTTCACATTTAATTCTCTAACATCGTATTTTACATACTCATTGCTTCTACACGAACTTTAAGTTAGAAAGGTGGTATGTGCATCGTGAAAATATGTGTTTTTAATCAGTATAAACATCGACATTTTGATAACTATTTTATATACATTAGTGAGAAACCCTCAATAGTGGTATACTAGTGTCCCATTTCCAACAACAATTTCATATGAATGTAGTAATGTATAAAAATACAAGGTTCCTATACAAGAACGATCTACCCTCACTTGCTACATTAAAATCTATATCGTGTACGAGTAAATGGCAAATATATGGAAAATTGTACTCAATAAAAAGTAGCAATATGAGATGAAGGTAGGTCGCTCTATTTTTGGATCTTGTGCTATGTAGCTATAGAGTTTAACCAGACCAATGCAGCGTGCCAAGCGCGCTTAGTAAATTAGAATTGGTTTTTCATAAGAAAATGATAAAATAGTATATAGTTTATGAAGAAAATGAATTTATTGTAAGTTAGCACAAAGATTTAATATATTTTATTATTACATAGGGATTTTACTGATATACTAAATTTACATTGATCGCATAAAATGCGGAATTAAGAGTTGGACCTGCCAAAAGGCTGCCGTGAGCTTATAAGGCGTAACGAAATTACTGATTTATTCTTTTATTGTAGAAGCCGGTCTCAGTAAATTAGGTCGTAGCACATATCTCGCTACTACACATATTATACTACTTGTGATAACAGTAATATGTAGTGAGTTGTTTATTATTACCATACTCTTCGAATCCAGGTATGTTTGTAGACATCATTACTAACTGATCAGTCAACAAGGACCAAACATTTTTATTATCTCCAGAAGTTGAAGCGAAGAAGAATCCTATTATTACTTTTTGTCTGTGCGTATTTGATGTCTAAAGGCATGCCTTATTACTGTATACTATAAGATGGCAGGTCTCAAAAAACAAAATTTAAAAATAATAAGTAAACATTGCATTCTGAAAATTCTTTTAAATCAAGCCTCCGCCTATTGTAACTAGTTTCGCAATTTTTATTGTTGATTAAAATTTAACTTTCTTACAATTCGTTAGAAGTAACTGTACATACAATATTGTATTTTCAAAATTCAATTAATCTATTATAATCATAAGTTTAGTGTGAATGGTATAACTGTATTTATATTGTGCACGATCAAAAGTCATGAAAAAGTTAAGCGACATCGACGACTTGAAGTAAAATCGTTCATGAGCGACATATAACATCATTATAGAATTCTGGTCGAACACACCTACTTGTCTAAGCTATGTCTACTGGCTATTATACAGGTGTGCGAATGTTTGGTCAATTCAGGCTAGTGTTGGTTTAGATTAACGATGAAGCAGTTCTTAATCATAGTAAATACAATTAACGATCACTTAATTAAAAATCGCAAAAATCATAATTAATTAATTGTTTTACACTTCAAAGCCGCGGTACAGTTTTGTTAAAATAAATTATAGTAGTCGACTAACACGCACGATAGCGGCAGTACACTTTATAAAGAATAGATTACAATAATTAAGAACATTATAGAGTATTATTGGGGTGGCCAAAAGAGTTATTAACAGAAAGACTGATTTCGTCGATGGCGCTTAAAATGTGTATAACAAGACCGGCTTCGAAAGGATCAACTCAAGGTTAAAAACCAAACATGGCCTATAGAAATATCTTTTAAATGTTTGTTAATTTGTAGTTTAGCTATAATGTCAATCATGAGAGCGAAAGCCACGTATTTGTATTTATTTCCTCGACCTGTGCCTCAATAACGAATATAAAAATGTCCTTTGAAAGCTATTGTGAAAATGTTGATTTGTTATAATGCTAGTACAAAACACTGATTGGACAGGGATAAACATAGATATATGTAAGTGAAACCGAAGACTGTTTAAAGTTTGTAGCATATTTTCCACTCAAAGAAATGACTTCTCATGATCACTAGACACACACGAGGAGCAAACGGTAGGTAACGAATAACCTCGGTGATCAAATCAGTGTTATTCCAATTTGGTACAACATACCAAATCGACTAGTACCTAATTAATATAAGTTGTACATTTTGTTAAGGCTCGTCTCTCGTAAGTTTAGGACGTTTAACACTTTGTAAATAATTTCACTGTTTATATCATTCCTCATTATTTCTATTGTCATCAGTAAATTACAATACATTGTTTTTATAACCATGGATGAGAAGTTTTAGTAACAGTTTTCTTTACAATATGTTTGGGAAGATAGGTTGACAGAAAACAACTGTAAATATTATTGGGGTTTGACTAATGCCAGAAGGCCAATTCTCGTAATAAAAGTTCGGTCAAAATGCAGTTCCAATTAACTTTCGATCTCACAACTGTCATAAAAGGTATTTGCGTAGTAAAATAGTAAAGTATTACTAGGACTAGCAGATTTCCGATTCAATTTTCGGTTACAATACCATATAATCACATTACAGCAAACGTTGGATGTTTACTTTACTACGTAAATACCTCTTATTCGATTTGATTCGATACTGACAGTCGTGCAACTATCGATACGCGTGTCGGACAAATTTCTAAATTGCTGTTTACCTCTCGAAGTTATTTAGGTTACCGCCGATTTAACAGCCGATATTTGACTCTTCTCATCTATGCAAATAATACAAATATACATAATTTATCACGTCATCCACATTATATTTTAGTACCTAACTATAATACATATGTCAGAATGAATGTGTAAGTACATTAAAATGACAATTGTGTAATTAAAGCGATCAATCACGTGTGTTGTTGCACATAGGATAGCTGTTCTTTGTTTTATGTGTTGATAAAATTTAAATGTAAATACTACTTCATGGTCAGATCGCAAGGCTTAAGTGGATTTTAAAATTATGTACGTCCCTAACACAACGTCCGTAACAGTCGTCACTTTGAATACCGATAGGTAATTTGTGGTACCGGACAGTCTTAATCGTGCTTTATTTTAGCCAGATGTACCCGAACGCATTTTATTCATTGAACAACAAAATAACTTCATTATTTCAACAGCAAAAGCTGTATTATCTACAATCCTTGGACGTAGACTGTCTTTCGCCTTCATGCTCATAAAGTGAATAAGTAATGTTTTTTGTTGCTTGTAGTTAAATACCGACACCTGTGCCGAGAACAATCATTGTCTCGCTTAAAATATATTTATACTTTTCCAAATACTTTAGCGTTATAGCGGATTAAGAAAAAAACTATTTTACTACCTTAAGAATTTACTTAAGTGTAAAGGCGTTTTGTACAATCGGTGTAGGTTAAAATACTTTTATGATCTCGAGCAAAAAAAATAGGATTATTTTCTGTTGAAGCAGCTTATTATCGACAACCAAGACCTAGAAAGTCTATATAAATCCCGTTCTCTTGACAATAAGCTCCTCTGATATTACAAGTTATTGTTTTTGGTCCTAAAATACCTACAAATTCTACTTAATTGCGGTAAATATTTTTTAATCCTTTGCACTTATCGTTTTCTCGTTAATAAAACTAAATATAATCATAGAATGTGAACGAACTGATGATGTTCAATTCGTAATGATAATGAGGGAATACTACAAAAGGAACAAAAAGAGATAAAGAAAAGGAAACAGAAAAAATACTACATACCTACCTTGGTGATTCTTCGTTCATCTGGTCATAATAATCTTTGAAAATAAACTATATATATTGAAATGCCTGTCATTATGTTATGTGTTTGATTTAAATAATTGAGTATTATAAAACAATTACTAACGGTGAAATTAACTTGTGCAGAGGGTAGATGACGCAGAAATCTAAAGAATTAAAAACGAATAATTACCCACCTACTTAACTCAAAACAAATTCTATAATATTTTCACAGGAGCCTTGCAAAAATTGCTGCTAATAAAGCAGAGAAACTTTGGCCTGTATTTCACTTAGTGAGACGGATTTTTAAATAATTTTGTTATGTAATGAACTACATAATTATATCTATTGCCATGTTGAATTCATTATAATGAATTTTGTGTTTATATTTTAATGCTATTTACATTAATCATTACATTATTATTATTTTTGACATGAAAAAATCTAGGCATTAAATAGTATACACACTTATTTTAAAATCTGAATTGGATATAAATAATATTTTAGAATATAAATCTTTTTTGTAAAAAATTGTTTTACAATTATTATTTTTTTGATCATCGCGCAATATTTGTTTATAGTTTCCGTACATAAGTGTTTGTATATTTTATATCATGCGTCACGTGATGTAATTGTATGTATTAATTGTTACACGTCGTTGATAATTTTTTTGTAATAAGTACGATGTTCGAATATACAGTTAACTAAAATATCATATGAGATTTGTTGCTTAAATAAAAAATCGTTATGTAAATACACAGACATTGGTAGACGTATTGTAACATGACACCATTTTATTTTTATTCTATGTTGTTCTGTTAATGGTTGTTTTTATTTTCTAAATATTTTTATCTATGTATGATAATACATTAATTAGTTATAATAAGCATATCTAGTTTAAGCGAAGATATCCATGTTGTTGATTAGTCTTTTATGGATGTTGATTTACACCATTTGCTATGCAGTGATAATAAATGGTATAATAGTATTTGCTATTGTTTTATTAAAGAACCATATCATCTGTAAAATCCCCAAGGTCTACTTCGCCGGGAGTGTAAACGAAATTTATTTATCACAATATCTTATGTGATGTAGACAATATAAAAACTAAACCAATAACAAAATACTTACCATACACAAATACACGACCTCACACTAAATATCTGTTAAACTAAAATAATGAAATTCGAACTTTTTCCGCTGGGGCAACGCACACGAAGTATGCCACTAAAATACGGATCAAAACAAAAAATGATTCTATCAGTATACACAGTATTCGAATATTGGTGTATAACGGGTTCGAAACCCGTATTTAATAATGTTCTTTAATTTGAAGAGTTTATTGCACCGACGACAGGATCAATTTTTTGACATGAAGGAGCATTTTGTATGGGACAATAAAATGGTTGTTTTTACTATTTTCCTCGCATTTTTCCATATTTGTCACCTTTTAAACTTTCTGTGGACTTTCACAAATATTTCAAGACTGGACTGCTTTAGCTAATTAATTAGTTAAATCAGTCCAGCCGTTCCAGAGTTTTAGTGGGTAGCAATTTATTCTTATGTATAAGATTAAGATATCCTGCAGTATCGTCTAATCCTAGTAATATAATTAATTACTCCACACTGACACTATAATAGTATCTACATTGCACCCATGCGAAGCCGGGGCAGGTTGCTAGTTTTAATTTTATTTATACATATACTTTTATAATATTAAATAAAAAATACCAAGTATGTCCAAAAAATACTTTTATTAGCACCTTTAATCTTAATAAACTACAAGTTGTCCTTGTTGTGCTTAATTTACATATGAAGTAGAGAGGTTCTTAAGAACTTTTTTTTTCATCTGATACAAGTCATCTCAGGATGAAAACGGTATCCTTGACTACTTTTTTGATATGATAGATTTATATATCAGACCACTTATAACCTTAACATTTATCCATCTTTCAAGGTGTTAAGCAGATTTCCCATCCTGCTAAAACATTAACAAGTACATCTTGGTTAAGGTTTCAGCAGGACTGTCTCCCTTTAAGTAAGTTAATACTCTTGGATTTCTACACTCCCAATAGTCTATACATCATAGAAATCTTAATTATTTTGTTTGCAGTGTATGTTATATAATTGAATACATTAATTAAAATTATTATGAATATTTCGTCAAAAATTACAAAAAGATAACTAATCAAAAAAACCACCCCGGCCGCTGCTGGCTCAAAAGTACACATCACACTCGCGGCGTTTCTGATTGATAGTCACCAGTCGTCTCTATGACCCTCTGTCAAATCTCCGTTACAATGCTTTTGGTCTTCTTGCTCGGCTAAAGCGACGCCAAACCGGCGCACGTTAAGCCTCTTATTAAAGCTAGCATCTACCGCGGCGGCGATCTTATATTATATTACAATTACATGCTCTTATATTATATTACTACTTACAATATGTATAACTTAAACTACCTCAATGCCTTACCATAATTTTCTAAGAACCATGGCATAAGTATGGGATCATCTTCATGTGAATAACCTTCTGATACTTGAACAGGCTTACCAGGTTGCCATTCAAACAATATGCTTACTAACGGTAATGTTTGTAAATTATTTAATGCCTTTTCACCATATTTGTATTTTACTTTTCTTGCTAGACATCTCTTCACATATACCAAAAATGTATCCAAAAAATTGAAACAGACATTTGGATTCCAAAATCGCTAGAAAAAAAAAACCTTATAAGTTAGGTGTTTTAATACAAAAAAATAATTCACATGACAGTCTGGATACCATAGCACTCTGCCATGTGTAAGTGTGACTGCCATGTGTAAATTATTATTATTACAACTCGAACTACCAAACTGTGTTGATTTAAATTAGTTTATCATTCGATTTTTTGGGTTTAAGAATTGTTAGTTGTAGTTAAAGTTGTACACTTAGCTGTGAAAAAATAAACAACTTAACATTCTGTTGTAAAAATAGTACTAAGAACAGTTCCATCTGCAAGTAAAGAACTGCCACAAAATTGTGTTCCACATTTATGAAAATAGAGTTGTTTGCTCCTATAAAAGAGACATTTTTGACTTATGCACTGTTACAACTTTACTGATGGTCCCTCACATTTTTGTTACATTACAATGTAAGGGGAACATATTGTCTCCAAAAACGTCTGTAAATATTATGCAAGCCATGAATGGAAACACTTAGTTTTAGTATGATCTACTATGAACTACTATTAAAAACAATCCCATTGGAGAGAGTGGTTTTTAGTACATTTACGAGTATTTACGCATATATATCAAAAAATGACAGTACCTGTGCTTTCTTGGCTAAGTCCTTAACATCACATATTCTCAATTCTTCAACAATTCCATCATCATTTCTGTATCCACATACTATTGTATCTATACCAACAAGAAATGATTGACACCACCATTTCTTTGATTTGAAACGCCTAGAATGCATGTTTTATTTATTAATAATGACATCATTTTTAATTCATTTTACTTATAGCCTTTATTTGTGACTCACATTAAAGCAATTTGCGTATAATACTAAATCTAATCTGTAGCTATGAAAATGTGAAATTTTAGTGTAAAAGTTTATGGTGTCATAATCTATAGTACATTCTTTTGTTTAGAAAGGGTTATAGTGTATTTAAATTTATCATATTCGTTTTATGTAGAGGTGTTACACATACATAAAATATATGAGATAAGACACCACAAACTATCCAAGTTTATGTTATGGAAACGATTTACTTCAACATCCTGAATTGAGCATAATTAAGAGAGTGACTTGACTTTGTTCCCCTGGCATCTGTCATGAGAGTAAAAGACCTGTTTCTGCCACAACTGCAGCTCATATAACACTACAGTGCCACAATGCAGGCAATGAATAGGATAGAAAATGTATAGTGATTTCGATTATTATTTGAAAATGTATGTATCTGTTCACCAAGCAATTGAACAATATTTAGAGTGATTAGATTAGATTATTTTTATACAATAGATTTTCTGTTTCTAATATACTTTTGAAAATATACCCTATCCAAAATGAATGAGTAATTTAAGATAGCATTGTATTTCGGACTCCTGTCTTAAAAAGGTGAAGATTTTTACAAAACTCATCTTCAACAATTTTGCTCAATAAAAAAGCCAACCCCAACCTAGTTTGGAAAAAGATTCAGAGGAAAAAAAAATATCCTGCACTTACATCCCTCCCACCTAGGGTTTTAGATATAATTTTTTGAAATCATATTACAACTGTGTAAAAAGTATCAGGAATATGTCAATAAAAAGACCCGCGTAAAGGAGGTCGTTCTAATTTTTTTACTGCATGTTGGTAGCACTGTACTGATTAAGCGCGCAAAATTTGAGCGGGATCTGTCATTTAATTTGTTTTAAACTACACTTTTTGTTGGTGATAGTTTTGAGTCCTCGGCGATTTTTACAATGGAAAATATTGTTGAACAAAGAGTGTGCCTTAAATTTTGTGTTTCGAATGATATTTCTTGTGGTGAATCACTAAAACGCGAAATACCTACGGCGAATGGTGTATATCGAAAACAAGGGCTTATGAATGGTATAAGGCTTTTAAAGAAGGCCGAGAAGTAGTAGTAGACTTGCCTCGTTCTGGTAGACCTTCAACCGCTACGACCACAGAATCAAGAAGCTAGTGCTCGAAAATCGACGTATGAGTCTGAGAGAGTTGGCTAGTGAGGTGAACATATCTTTTCAGTCCGTCCACAACATTCTCATTGACAATTTAGGCATGAAACGCGTCGCCGCTCGACTAGTTCCAAAAGAGCTTAATTTTGTTCAAAAAGCGCAGCGAAGGCATGTCATGGTTTCCCGAGCTTTTACGGATCCGACCTTTATGAAACGTATAATAACTGGCGACGAGACATGGGTTTATGAGTACGACATGCAAACAAGCCAACAGTCTTCAGAATGGCGTCTCGAAAACGAGCCGAAACCAAAAAAACCGCGGCAAAGTCGCTCCAAAATCAAGGTGATGCTGACAGTTTTTTTTGACTACCGTGGTG
The DNA here is from genome assembly GCA_902825455.1 of Arctia plantaginis. Taxonomy (NCBI): domain Eukaryota; kingdom Metazoa; phylum Arthropoda; class Insecta; order Lepidoptera; family Erebidae; genus Arctia; species Arctia plantaginis. Next base: position 5,680,708 of record CADEBD010000303.1, read on the forward strand.
TGGTTCACTCCGAATTCCTTCCAGAGGGAGAAACAGTGAATAAAGAATATTATTTAGGCGTCATGAAGCGTTTGCGTGAGAGTATCCGCCGAAAACGTCCAGATTTGTGGCAACACAACTCATGGATGCTGCACCATGATAATGCACCATCACACACAGCCATTATAGTGAAAGCGTTTTTAGCGAAAAATTCAACAAAAGTTCTCGACCAAGCACCGTAGTCACCTGATATGGCTCCGTCTGACTTTTTTTTATTTCCCAAGTTAAAATTACCACTTCGAGGAAAACGTTTTCAGTCGATAGAAGCCATAAAAGAAAATTCGCTGAATGAGCTAAAGGCCATACCGCAAATAGCCTATGAAAAATGTATGGAAGACTGGGTGAAGCGGTGGAGATGTTGTATTGCAAGCGATGGGGCCTACTTTGAAGGCGATAAAATAAATTTAGATGAATAATTTGTATTTTTTGTTTTATTGACAAATTCCCGATACTTAGTACACAGAATGTATGTAAGCACTGCTGAGTAAGGCGTGTGCGTTACCCCAGCAAAATAATATCGAAAATGGTCATTTAAACGTTATAGATAATTAGTTGCCCCCCTTCTGTAATTGTTAAGCACATTTTTAAATTTGTTTCACTTATTTTTTTTTTAGTTATTTCAAAAAAACATTTCCTGCTGGGGTAACGTTTGAAACGTTACTGCAGCCAGATATTTTATTTTTTAATTGGAATATTGAAATAAATGTTAGCTAATTAATTAGTTATCTGGACGAGGTAAATGTTACAACTAATTTGGTATTTTTAATTTCTTCGGCTACGAAGTTATTCGAGATCCTGCTGGAGTAACGTTTGTGGGTTTGCTGGATCACTGAAACGGGTAAGCGGATTGTAACCATCTTTTGTACATAACTTCTTAAGGATTAGTTTTAATTTGTTTAACAATAAGATAACAAAAATAATGGACCGTTTAAAAATTATTTAAGAAGTATGAAAACACTTCAATACGTCCTAACACTTTGAACAAGACCTCTAAATACTTACTTTAAACGTTATTCTATTGCTTGTAACTGGCTTCAAATGTACGAGGGCGGGTCAACAAGTCCGTGACTTTTTGAATTTCTAACCTCTTTACTGAAAAAGCAACACTACTTCTGTCAACAGACCCCTGTCAAAATTTGAACTTGCTGCGTCAGTTAGTTTGTGTTTAACAGCTATCTATATCAGACTACCCAGTAATTTGAGGAAAAAATGGAAAAAAGTGAATTTCGTGTGCTTATTAAGCATTATTTTTTGCGAAAAAGAACCATTACCGAGACCAAGGCTAAGCTTGATAAATACTATGGGGACTCTGCACCATCGATTTCAATGGTAAAAAAGTGGTTTGCTGAATTTGGTTGTGGCCGTACAAGCACTGAAGATGCCGAACGTCCTGGACGCCCAGTTGAGGTCTCTTTACTCGAAACAATCGAAAAATATCACGATATGGTGTTGGCCGACCGAAGATTGAAAGTGCAAGAGATTGTGGAAGCCGTAGGGATCTCGCATGGTTCAGTGGTTTCAATTTTGAATGATCACTTGGGCATGAGAAAGCTTGCCGCAAGATGGGTGCCGCGATTGCTCACAGTCGATCACAAACGCAATCGTGTAACAACTTCACAGGAAGGTTTGGCGTTGTTTAATCGCAATATGGAGGAGTTTTAGCGCCGTTTTGTAACCGTGGACGAAACATGGATACATCACAACACACCAGAGACCAAACAACAGTCAAACCAGTGGGTTTCTAAGGGTGAATCGGCGCTAAAGAAGGCCAAGGTGAGTTTGTCAGCCAATAAAGTTATGGCGATATGCACGCGGGATAATCCACATTGACTACTTTCAAAAGGGAAGAACTATCAATGGGGAATATTATGCCAACTTATTGGACCGATTCAATGACGATTTGAAAAAAAACCGACCTCATTTGGCCAAGAAAAAAGTTCTTTTCCACCAAGACAATGCAAGGGTGCACACATGTGCAGTTGCCATGGCAAAAATCCATGAATTGGGCTATGAATTGCTCCCTCATCCGCCCTATTCTCCAGATTTGGCTCCGAGTGACTACTTCTTGTTCCCAAACCTGAAGAAATGGCTTGGTGGAAAAAGATTTGACTCCAATGATGAAGTCATCTCGCAAACAAAGGCCTATTTTGAGGACCTCGACAAATCATATTTTTTGGAAGGGATAAAAAAATTGGAGAAGCGTTGGACAAAGTGTATAGAGCTCAAGGGAGACTACGTTGAAAAATAAAATGATTTATTTATCAAAAAATCTGTGTTTTATTCCAAAAGTCACGGACTTATTGACCCGCCCTCGTATACGAATTTTCGTAAGTATACTGTGACTACAAAGTTATGATGAAATGTAGCTCTCCACGTTCACGATCACAATGTATGGCCTTTTTTGGCTACCGATAAACCTGTGTGTGGATATATAAACTGAATGTTATGCCAATAATTAGTTGTTTAGTTCAGTTGTAAAATTTCAGCGTCGTACATATAATAATTTACGAGATAATTAAATAAAAGTCATTAGAAGGTGCAAGACCGTGGTAAACCGACCATGTTTAGGTGGTTACAAAAAAGCGATCACCCAGTACATTGTGCTGGCTTTTAAAATATGTAGGATATTATTTGCAAGTTTACTACGGATATGTAAATAAGTGTTACAAAAAACTACGTTTTTTTAAATATTTTTTATGTAGGATTGTTAATTGCATAATTAGTAATTAGCCGGGAGATTAGGTATTGTTTTGAATGCTTTTGTTTTCTCGTAATGTTTGGTTGAATTGTTTATAGTTGTTCATAGAATTGGTACCTGTGTAGTATTTGTTAATTGAAGTTTAATTTTAGGGTAGGTATAGGTAATTTAAGTTTTGAAGAGTGTAACGTATGCGTTGTAAAAAGGTATTTTGTGAATAGATTGGGATTTTTTTAAGTGATGAATCGACTAAGGCTAGCATATCGCGAACATCCTTCCAATTCCATCCTTATCAATAAACAGCTGACATCAATTTAATATAAATTTATTTGATTTAAATTATATATTATCAATGTAACTGTATATAATCTTATATTGTTGACTATTTAATTATTAACCATATTATCAGTAGTTAACTTTTGCAATGTTATTATTGTTTGTATTGACTTAATGAATTTAACAGTAATTTAATTTAATCAATTTTCATTAATTTATTTACTTCTAATTTGTGTAATAGTAATTTCTGATTCAAAATGTTATGTTTGACTCTTAATGCAGGCTGTGATCTTCTGTAATTAAGAATACACCAGATCAATAATTTATTATTCTCTGTGAATGCTATGTGATATTCTTGTTGAAGATCCTTAAATAAATAAATAAATAAATAAATAAACAAACTCTGTATTGCAGTATTTCTGTAATAATGTTGGAGAAAATAAAGTATTTAATAATAAAATCGCGGTGAGGTAAATTTTAATAAAATAAATTATTTATGTAAAATTTGTAATAATTGATATACCTACCTACAAGTTATGATCGTTTTTAATTTGTTCACCTCGAACGAAATTTCAATATTAGCTTAAGTAATTAACATCCTAAGACAAGAATTCGCAATTACTTAAATTGAATCTAATTAGCATTAATGCCCACTACTAGTAATTAGGTACACAGATGTTGAAGAATTCTCAAGAATACGATAAATATTTGCAAAAATGCGGAGCGCACACGCACTTTACAAGACGTATATTATCTGCCTAAGGGTCAAGTTTAGTGCACTAGATGCAAATTGCAAACAATGAAGTACCCCTTCGACGCCTCCCCTCCCGCGTTCTAGCTAAAGATGTATTATCGGCGATTCTTGATTGACAAACATTATCTGACCAATAAATTTATCTATAAAAATGTATCACTTTCACTCGATAAATTAAATTACCGTTATTACATCAAAATATTATTTAACAACTGTTCGTTTTTAACAGAAATCAACAGTCACGGGCTCAACGCTTAGCGGTAGGTACATAGGTATAAATAATTCTCGGTATAGACCACAGAACAATTTTACTCTTACGAGGTGTACGACTGTTGGGCGATGCAATGTTGATGCACTTTAATTTACAACTGTATTCTTCTACTATTATGGTCTATTTTAACTTATTGTAGATGACTTGTTGATTTCAAGTGTAAGCTCTATACACCTCAAAATAAAATACAATTACTTCAGTGTTATTTCTTTCCAAAAAGAATCAAAGAAATGAACGATTTCTTATTGGTTTAAATTTTCGATTAATTGCAGTCGGGTGAATCGTTCATACATGTATCTACATATTTATAATTTTAGCGGGCCAGTGCAGATTTTCTGTTGATTGTAGCTCCGGTAGTTAAAAAGACTAAGAAAATTTTAAGTAAAGAAACTAGTGCTTAAGATCCATTAGGAAAAAACAAAATAAATAATAGGTAATAATAATGAATAAATATTGAATGTATTTAACACTGTACGCAACTGTACCGAAATCGTAAGGTGTATTACACTAAACATTTTAAAAGACAGCGCAATGTACTGGGTGATGGCTTTTTTGTAACCACCTAAACATGGTCGGGTTACCACGAACTTGCACCTTCTAATGACTTTTATTTAATTATCTCGTAAATTATTACATGTACGAAATTTTACAGGTAGACTACTGAACTAAACAACTAATTATTGGCATAACATTCAGTTTATATAACCATACACAGGTTTATCGGTGACCATAAAAGGCTGCACACACTGTGATCGTGAACATGGATAGCTACATTTCATCATAACTTTTTAGTCACTTACAGTATACTTAAGAAAATTCGTATACATTTGAAGGTGGTTAGTAGACAAGCAATAGAATAACGTTTAAAGTAAGTCTTTAGAGGTCTTATTCAAAGTGTTAGGACGTATTGAAGTGTTTTCATCCTTACTTAAATAATTTTTAAACGGTCGATTATTTTTGTTATTTTATTGTTGAACAAATTAAAACTAATCCTTAAGAAGTTATGTACAAAAGATGGTTACAATCCGCTTACCCGTTTCAGAGATCCAGCAAACCCACAAACGTTACTCCAGCAGGATCTCGAATAACTTCGCAGCCGAAGAAAATACAAATACCAAATAAGTTGTAACATTTACCTCGACCATATAACTAATTATTTAGCTAACACTTATTTCAATATTCCAATTAAAAAATAAAATGTCTGGCTGCGGTAACGTTTCAAACGTTACCCCAGCAGGAAATAAGTGAAACAAATTTAAAAATGTGCTTAACAATTACAGAAGGGGGGCAACTAATTATCTATAACGTTTAAATGACCATTTTCGACATTATTTTGCTGGGGTAACGCACACGAGTAAGGCTTCATAGACAAGAGAGCCTCGCTGTTAACAGCTACTGTAGGCGACAATCATGTACCGATCAGCGTCGAAGATCAGCAGCAGCCGTCATCAAGTGACAATGCTCATGGGACATTACAATTGCATGCGTTACTTATAGGTTGACGACTACTGCCAATATCAATAGACGGGTGCAGTTGCCTTTGACTTTGATGACTCATATTTATGAAGTTGCTTGACATATTTTGATAAGTGCTTACCTAAAACTTGTTTCCTGTCTTGGATGATCTATATGTCTGTTAGTTTTTAGCTCTATAAATTGTTTGGTATTAAAATAATTTACTATTTCATCTGGACCTTGCTCTGTAGGAGGTTTAGAAACAGGCCCTTGGTCACATCTCAAGCCATCCATTTCAGCCCCATACACTATAGTGTGACTATTCAAATTTGTAGTAAATACCAAAGAAAACTCCTCAGTTTCATCAACTGGTACATCAGGATTTGGCTCAGAATATGGTTCATCTTAAACATAGTAAAAAATTTAAATTAAGTGATAAAGATGTGACATTAAGAAGTCAACCTTCTTGAAGCATCTTTGAAATTGTAATTTAGAAAAAAAAAAATCATTTTTATATTATTAATACTGTTAGCAAGTAAGGTAACAAGATAGTTATTAGTAAAAATATTAGTATAGTAGCATATCAAAGAGACTCTGAGAGAGTGGATATTATAAGTATCATCAACAGCCTTTCATAGTCCACTATGCTCATAGTCCACATATGCCTCTCTTTAGAAAGGAGGTTTTGGCCTATACCAGGTTTTGGTTTACACCATACACGTGTGCGTTACCCCAGCAAAATAATGTCGAAAATGGTCAATTAAACATTATAGATAATTAGTTGCTCCCCTTCTGTAATTGTTAGGCACATTTTTAAATTTGTTTCTCTTAAACTTTTTTAGTTATTTCAAAAAGACATTTCCTGCTGGGGTAGCGTTTGAAACGTTACCGCAGCCAGACATTTTCTTTTTTAATTGTAATATTGAAATAAAATTTATTTTCTTCGGCTGCGAAGTTATTCGAGATCCTGCTGGAGTAACGTTTGTGGGTTTGCTGGATCTCTGAAACGGGTAAGCGGATTGTAACCATCTTTTGTACATAACTTCTTAAGGATTAGTTTTAATTTGTTCGACAATAAAATAACAAAAATAATATGCCGTTTAAAAATTATTTAGGTAAGTATGAAAACACTTCAATACGTCCTAACACTTAGAATAAGACCTCTAAAGACTTACTTCAAACGTTATTCTATTGCTTGTAACTACCTTCAAATGTATACGAATTTTTGTAAGTATACTGTAAGTGACTAAAAAGTTATGATGAAATGTGGCTCTCCACGTTCACGATCACAATGTAAGTGGCCTTTTTTGGCCACCGGTAAACCTGTGTGTGGATATATAAACTGAATGTTATGCCAATAATTAGTTGTTTAGTTCAGTTGTCTACCTGTAAAATTTCAGCGTAGTACATATAATAATTTACGAGATAATTAAATAAAAGTCATTAGAAGGCGCAAGACCGTGGTAACCCGACCATGTTTAGGTGGTTACAAAAAAGCGATCACCCAGTACATTGTGCTGGCTTTTAAAATATGTAGGATATTATTTGCAAGTTTACTACGGATATGTACATAAGTGTTACAAAAAACTACGTTTTTTAAATAATTTTTATTTAGGATTGTTTATTGCATAATTAGTAATCAGCCGGGAGATTAGGTATTGTTTTGAATGCTTTTGTTTTCTCGTAATGTTTAGGTGAATTGTTTATAGTTGTTCATAGAATTGGTACCTGTGTAGTATTTGTTAAATGAAGTTTAATTTTAGGGTAGGTACTATAGGTAATTTAAGTTTTGAAGAGTGTAACGTATGCGTTGTAAATAAGTATTTTGTGAATAGATGGGGATTTTTTTAAAGTGATGAATCGACTTAGGCTAGCATAGCGCGAACAAACTCTGTATTGCATTATTTCTGTAATAATGTTGGAGGAAATAAAATAAATTATTTATGTAAAATTAGTAATAAGTGATATACCTACCTACAAGTTATGATCGTTTTTAATTTGTTCACCCTGAACGAAATTTCAATATTAGCATTAGTAATTAATATCCTAAGACAAGAATTGACAATTACTTAAATTGAATCGAATTAGCATTAATGCCCATTATTAGTAATTAGGTACAGACATATTGAAGAACTCTCAAGAATACGATAAATATTTGCAAAAATAGAAAGCGGAAGCGCACACGTACAACACGTATATTATCTGCCTAAGGGTAAGTTTAGTGCACTAGATGCAAATTGCAAACAATGAAGTATCCCTTCGCCCCTCCCCTCCCGCGTACTAGCGAAGGATGTATTATCGGCGATTCTTGATTGACAAATATCTGACCAATAATTTTATCTATAAAAATGTATCACTTTCACTCGATAAATTAAATTACCGTTATTATATCAAAATATCATTCAACAACTGTTCGTTTTTAACAGAAATCAACAGTCACGGGCTCAACGCTTAGCGTAGGTACATAGGTATAGATAATTCTCGGTTCTCGGTATAGACCACAGAACAATATTACCTACTCTTACGAGGTATACGACTGTTAGGCGATGCAATGTTGATGCATTCTAATTTACAACTGTATTCTTCTACTATTCGGTCTATTTTAACTTATTGTAGATGACTTGTTGCTTTAAATATTTTGATGCATTCAAGTCGTAAGCTCTATACACCTCAAAATAAAATACAATTACTTTAGTGTTATTTCTTTACAAAAAAAAATTCTTATTGGTTTAAATTTTCGATTTATTACAGTCAGGTGAATCGTTCATACATGTATCTACATATTTATAATTTTAGAAGACCAGTGCAGATTTTCTGTTGATTGTAGCTCCGGTAGTTAAAAAGACTAAAGAAATTTTAAGTAAAGAAACTAATGCTTAAGATCAATTAGGAAAAAAAAAACAAAATAAACAATAGGTAATAATAATGAATAAATATTGAATGTATTTAACACTGTACGCAACTGTACCGAAATCGTAAGGTGTTGTAACGGTGCATTTCGCACCATTACAGTAATTTGAACATTAGTCTTGCTTTTGTTTCGTTAGGTTGAATTTTTTGTCGTTTCTGCGAGTGCCGATGGTCGAGGGGCGGACGAGAGTAATAATCGACTAACTAATCGCGGCGAACAACATCGATTATTACTCTCGTCCGCCCCTCGACCATCGGCACTCGCAGAAACGACAAAAAATTCAACCTAACGAAACAAAAGCAAGACTAATGTTCAAATTACTGTAATGGTGCGAAATGCACCGTTACATTACATACCTTCCCAAAAAAAAATAAAAGAAAGGACTCTTTCTTTTATGCTGAAGTCACTACTCAACAAACATAACAAACAAAAAGATTGCAAAATGTCTAAACTCCAAAACTGACTCTACCAAAAACTCTACTAAAACTCTACAAACTCCAGGAATACAAAAATCCAAACGCCAAAAAGGACTAAGAAACTAAATATAAGATCAAAAAAACTCTACAACAGAATCACACAAACCCAAAAACAAATCCCTAAACCAAGCTACCATTAGGACTGGAAAGTCCAAAAAGTGCGGTTGGACACCCTCGTCACCGACTCTAATTGAGCTTCAAACACAACAAAATATACTACACAAACTGCTTCCATTGGGAACTGTATATCTAAAAAGATACCAGTATCCACGAAGTGCGGTTGGACACCCTCGTCACCGACTCTAATGGAGCTTCAAACACAACGAAATATACTACACTAACTGCTTCCATTGGGAACTGCATACCTAAAAAGATACCAAGATCCTTGAAGTGCGGTTGGACACCCTCGTCACCGACTCTAATGGAGCTGCAAACTACTTCACCCTAACATTCAAACACATTTCAAACATGTCGAACCAAACAAAATATTCCTCACAACAAAACGGTGTGAATATATAAAAACCTGTGTATTGTGATCGGCTCAACACCACCGAACTACCGGGCACAATACGACAGAAACCAAACAAAAATATTCATCCCAACAAGGCGGGGAGAATATATAAAAACCTGTGCATTGTGATCGGCTCAACCCCACCGAACTACCGGGCACAATGCAACAGAAACCAAACAAAAATATTCAACACAACAAGACGGTGTGAACATATAAAAAACCTGTGTATTGTGATCGGCACAACACCACGGAACTACCGGGCACAATACAACAGAAACCAAACAAAAATATTCAACACAACAAGACGGTGTGAATATATAAAAAAACCCTGTGTATTGTGATCGGCACAACACCACCGAACTACCGGGCACAATACAACAGAAACCAAACAAAAATATTCATCCCAACAAGGCGGGGAGAATATATAAAAAACCTGTGTATTGTGATCGGCTCAACCCCACCGAACTACCGGGCACAATACAACAGAAACCAAACAAAAATATTCAACGCCTAAAAAAAACGTGAATCCAACTAACAACCCGTTCAACCCTTGAAAAGAGGGCGAACCTAACTCCAACAAAACACTCTACCATGGGTAGAACTGCAAATAAAATACAAACAAAATAATCCTTTGATGTGGTTCCTATTATGAAAGAAGTTCCTATCTTAATAAACCAAAATGACCTAAGTAGACTTTTGAACTCTTAAACCCCAAAATCAATATATCGGTAAGAATACCTCACACTACATCAACATACAAACTACAATAACCTAGCATACATCAATCTACATACTTCCTCACACAAATGTAGAATCCAACAAATATATCAAATTAAGATCTAAAGTTAATGACCGAATAGTGAAATTTTAATATTTAATAATATCTTTAATATGATAGCGACCAGAGGTGTTCTTTGAAAGGTCCTGCAAAAGGTAAACATTATCTGAAATCTTTTCTATAATTTTACATTTAATAAACTTAGGTGCAAGCTTTGCCGAAAAATAAGCTGGAGCATTAGACTGAACAAAACTTCTTCTCCAAACAATATCACCAACATCAAAAGAAATAGTCTTCCTTCCCACATTATAATAACGCGCATTACGTTTATACGCCTTCAACAAATGAGACTCAACTCTAGCAAAAATATCACTAAGTGATTTAAAAGAAAGGGCACAAAGATCCCCTTAACAAACTCAAGTTGGTCCAAACTAACAAAAAAAATTACCAAAACGGTGTAGAGAAGCATCAACAAATTAACTCTCTACTAAACATGAGAAAATTAGGAGTAAAATCAGTAGCCAAATTTACACTACTATTTAAAGCTAATAGAACGTGAGGCAAAAAATTTAGACCAAGAACGTTGGTCCTCTTTAACAAAACATGAAATACAAGTCCCTGTTCGGGCGCCAATTGTAATAATAAAAAAATAAAAAAAAATTAATTAATATGTGTTGGGTGTGTTTTAAAAGAAATAAAAACTAGACTGGTCTGGTGGCATCAAATAGAAACAAAATAACAAAATAAAAGTCTCTGGCGCCCGAGACTTTTATTTTGTTATTTTGTTTCTATTTGATACCACACCAGTTTACCAGTCTAGTTTTTATATTTCTTTTAAAACAGACCCCACAACATATATTAAATTTTTTATTTTTTATTATTACAGTGTATTACACTAAACATTTTAAAAGACAGCGCAATGTACTGGGTGATCGCTTTTTTGTAACCACCTAAACATGTTCAGATTACCACGGACTTGCACCTTCTAATGACTTTTATTTGATTATCTCGTAAATTATTACATGTACTACGCTGAAATTTTACAGGTAGACAACTGAACTAAACAACTAATTATTGGCATAACATTCAGTTTATATATCCACACACAGGTTTATCGGTGGCCAAAAAAGGCCGCACACATTGTGAACGTGGAGAGCTACATTTCATCGTAACTTTTTAGTCACTTACAGTATTCTTACGAAAATTCGTATACATTTGAGGTAGTTACAAGCAATAGAATAACGTTTGAAGTAAGTCTTTAGAGGTCTTATTTAAAGTGTTAGGACGTATTGAAGTGTTTTCATACTTACCTAAATAATTTTTAAATGGTCCATTATTTTTGTTATTTTATTGTCAAACAAATTAAAACTAATCCTTAAGAAGTTATGTACAAAAGATGGTTACAATCCGCTTACCCGTTTCAGAGATCCAGCAAACCCACAAACGTTACTCCAGCAGGATCTCAAATAACTTCGCAGCCGAAGAAAATACAAATACCAAATAAGTTGTAACATTTACCTAGTCCAGATAACTAATTATTTAGCTAAAATTTATTTCAATATTACAATTTAAAAATGAAAATGGAAATGTTTTTTTTGAAATAACTAAAAAACTTTAAGAGAAACAAATTTAAAAATGTGCCTAACAATTACAGAAGGAGAGCAACTAATTATCTATAACGTTTAAATGACCATTTTCGACATTATTTTGCTGGGGTAACGCACACACCATACACAGCAGCCAGACAGGTTTGCATAGGCTTTGTGTCAACTTTGTCTCATCTTTGCAGGGCTGCTGTCCTGTATAGTTTGCTCCCTTGGTCAGCTCTTACAACACCCAAAGGATGAAAATGAGTTTTGACAGTCTATATTCTTGGGAGGGCCCAAAGGAGTCAGTCAGGTGTATCAAGAACCTATTCAAGACAGCCTAGTTATGTGACCTTATAAATATTAGTTGCTGTTCATACTAAGGTCCATGTGGTGACATATTAAGAATACAGAGTGTCACCACCCCTATTCATCCCTTGGGTGTCGTAAGAGGCGACTAAGGGAGCAAACCACGCAGGATAACAGCACTGCAGAGAGAAGGAAAATTGGCGAACAAAAAGGCGTGGTATAGTAGGCCAAAACCTCCTTTCTTAGGAGAGGCCTATGTTCAGCAGTGGACTATTAAAGGCTGTTGATGTGATGATACTGATTAATATAGGATTCATCATTCAGAGTAAAAGTATCATAACACAATTGTATAAGAAACAACTACGAGGTAGGACAGCACATGTTTATTTTACATACATCTACCGAGTGACAATGAATTTTGCTTTCTTTGTTTGTCTTTCAAAGGATTTCGTTATCATTGATATAATTACTGGCTAAATGTTATGTAATTTGCTAGTAATTATTTCATTGTGGGATAAATATTTTAGAATCCTTACCTGATAAAAGGTATTGTTCAAACTTGTACCCCCATGAAGTAAACTGCTTATCTCGGTCAGTCATATTAAGTTTTCGATTAATTTTATCATCTGTATCTCTAGCGCAAAGGTAAATATTCCCTTTGTGTAAAATTGCTACGATTTTCCATGATTCTCTATTTTCATATGGAGTACAAGCAACACAAGTCAATAACCCTCGATAACAGAAGAATTTGGCGCGATCTAAACTTTTCTCTATGGGATAGTTTAATCTACGTTCATTTTCTAATAAGAATTTAAGCAACTCTGTAAGCTTCACGTCGAAATCTGCTGGTTGATGTATTGCTTTATCCAAATGTAAATTTAAGTCATAGTGAACCCTATCGTTACATATACGGCGTGCAAACTTTAAGTTTTCAAGACCTATGTAACCGATAACTTTAGGCCGATCGAAATGAGGGAATGCTTTCATATAAATATTAGGCTCAACATGAAGTTCAGGTTGCATTTTGATAACTCCTATCTATTGCATCAATAACCGATCAAAACATTAAAACACTTCTTTACACTCGTTTATTGCTGAAAAAAATCACTACTACATACTGCACAGTGCACTCTGTGAAAAAAACAGCTGACACTAGAGTTGTGTAGCTCCTGAGTGAGTGATATAAAAGATATATATCATTCACGACGATAAAATGTATCACTCACTCACACTAGCTCCGAATATATCAGTAACTCACTACTAGCTCACTAGATCACTAGATCACTACCTCAACGACGCCGATCTTTGTTTCATGAGCTAGTGAGACTAAAGATAAATGAGTGAGATAGATGATGGTTGAGTTCACGCAGGTTTCTTTATGCAAAATGTACATTATTTCTGTAGGATCAAAGTTTAATATTACTTAAGAAATAAGCCAAGTACAAGGAAAATCAAATTATGTATGATTTCTATTATACAACCTAAAAAGAGTACAAGAAATAATTTCTTATTTTTAATTATTATGTAAAAGGATGTTAATAATTATGTAATCTTAACAAAATGAATTAAATTGTATTTAAAAAAAATTGGTTAAAAATGTAGTTTCAAAAACTGAATTTAGGTTAATATGAAAATAAAGAAAGGTTTGTATGGCGAGAGAGGCTTAAAGTGAGTGATATACGAGTATACTGAGCTAAACGATCTAGATGAAGAAATGAATTAATTGTGAGACCAATCAATTGAATCGGATCAATGAGCCGTGGGTGTACTACCGGGTGGGCGACTAAGGGAGCAAACTAAGCAGGACAACAGCACTGCAAACAGAAGGAAAACTTGAAACAAACCCTATACCAACCCGTCTGGCCAGCGTGGTATAGTAGGCCAAAACCTCCTTTCTAAGGAGAGGCCTATGTCCAGCAGTGGACTAGTATAGGCTGTTGATATGATATGATAATGAGCTAGTGAGCTAAACGAGTTAGTGAGCTAAATGAGCTAGTGAGCTAGATGAGTGATATATATCTTTTGAGCGAAATGATATATATCAATCTTTTCATGATACATTCATACATTTTGCGCATCACTAGCTGACACACGTCACACAGGCATAGAATGTGACCGTTATGAAATATTACTAATCTACTAAATTCGTCAACTTTTTCTACAAAAATCTACTGAAATCTACTGAAGTAAAAAAAAATCTACTGAAATTCTACCAATCTACATTTTGATGCATTTGAACATTGTGGTTGAAATAAAACATGGTTTATTATTTTAATTAGATTGAGAATATTTATTTTGCTGCTTAATCTAATCATATTAGAATCAGGCACAAAGTTTGTACAATTTTCTCCACTATTAATTATCCCTTGTTTTGTGTGCATAAGCGATGATATGTGTGTATTTAAAAACCGATTACGATGTTTAGTTTTAATTAAATTAACTTGCGAAAATATACGCTATCCTGTGACACTGCAGAGTCACTGGACGACGCCAGTACATTTTGTACGTTATTGTCATATTTTAATTGACGATACTCTTCGTCAATTAATTGTTGAGTAATTTCGTCGCAAACTACATTAGAAAACCGTTGAGTCAGTGATATGAGACTAGAAAACTGCTCATACGCTGCTATTTGGGGGTCTAAAAATATTAACTCCCTAAAGAAATGATGTTCTATTGGCAGTCTCTTTTTCAATTGCATGCATAGCTCAATTAGAAATAACCGCGACCTTCTCAAAAACGCCTGCATTCTTTGTGTATGATCCCTACCCATATTTAAAATTAATTTTGCTACTTTTACACCCAAATACATTTGATTAATATTAAGCAAATTTATTTCACTGCTAGGATCAATGTTTTTTATAGAAGTCGCTGTTATGTATCCATTTTTTATAAAACAACTCAGTAAGGCCTTATACATATCGCTCATATCCCTATATAATCGATGGACGGCACTATATTCCGATTAGAAAATTGTGTTAAATTAAATTAACAATTGGTAACACATAATCCAAAAACAAAAAGTAAAATTTTGTTACATTATCATCAAAATTAACTTTTAAAAATTCAGCTTTAAGATTGCGATCTAATAAATATTGATTATTAAAATACAATTTCAAAGCGTCCCATTGTTCAATTATTCTTTTTACACAGGCATGTAAAGAAGCCATCTGATCTTATAATGTCGCAATAAATTGTGATTTTCGGTGTCAACAAAATTTTGAAATTAGGAAAATTCTCGTTGTCGCTTACTGCTGTGACCAAAATAGTTGTGAACATCTTTAACAATCTGGTCAATATTTCGAGGCAGTTCTTTACATGCATAGCTTACAGATAGCGAAACAGAGTGATATACACACTTTACAAAAATGCAATGAGGATTAATAGACTGTATTTTTGACACACACTCCTGTTAGTACCAAAAATTACATTAGTTGCATCCGCGGCAAAACCAAGTACGTCTGCTACATTTAAATTATTTTTTTCTAAGCCATTCGATAACGCATCAAAAATATCTTGTGAAGATTCTCCTTCTAAAGTAATAGAAAATAAAAATTTAGTCACAGCACATTTATGTTGTGTAGAGTAATACATAAGTGCTCCAGCTAGAATTTTGTCAGTGCTAACATCTATAGTCTCATCAATTATTATATAAAATATGTTTTTCCCTGAAGGCGACTTACATGAAACAACATCTTCGAATAGTTTTTTTTCGAATATTGGTGCTATAGCGTCGCTTTGTTCGCTTGCATGTGAATGCCTTTGCTATCTCTGAGTCGTGAAATGCTCGTTTTAAGACGTCGCTCAAGTGGTCCATGAATCTGAAAGGTATGTTGTGTTTTAAAACTTGGAAGTTTTTGATTGTTATTATTATTTTACTGAATTAAAATGTTAAATTAATAATATAATAGAATAGTTATAAACTTTCCGATAATATAAACAAATATACATACCCGTGAACGCCCACTGTAATGTTTCATATTGTTTTCATGTCTGCTACTACCACTGTGTTCTTTAATAGACGCTAATCTGCTTAAAACTTTAACACCGCAAGCTTTACAGAAAGCATGATTATTACTGTTTATATCTTTACAGAGCCACGAAGCAAATAATGGGTTTTGTTCCCATTCATTGCGATAGTTTTGTTCAAAGTTACGTTTCATTCTAATCAAAAGTACGTGTTGCATCCGATTGCCACGAGATCTGAACGAATTTTGTATGAGAATGACATATTGTCATAAAGCAATAAAAAGAGAAATTACCCTTTAAACTAGTTTAAATGATACTCTGAATCGTAATTAAAATAATTATTAAAATATATTCTATTCTCAAAACATTAGAATGCAAAATTCCGTGTAAGTCGGGCAAAAGTATACAGTCGGGGGAAGCCCCTGCTACAAACAATACTAACGCGCGCGCTGCCATTGCTGCCAACATTATTTATAGGCTTGGACACAAGTCCTTTCAGCCAGGACCATTGTTGCGTCAAATCTACTGAAATCTACTAGATGTTTGGAAACTACTGCATGGCCAAATTTTCATTGAAATCTACTGCTGCAGTAGAAAATCTACCGTAAACGGTCACACTGGCACACCTTTAGCTTGAGGCAATCGTTAGACAATCTAATCTGTGGACTGAATAACTATGTACGTATCTCTTAATCTGTGGACTAAATAACATTTGGTGGGTTGCCGCGTTATCATTTATCATAATATAAAATCGTTTTGAATCCTGAATGATCAAGTTTAGGTAATAACGATTAAGATAACGCCATTCAATTTATAAAAAAAAACTTTTTTAACAATTATATCTAGTTTTTTATATGTGTTTTTATTTCTTCAGCAATCCGTGTTTTTGTGGTACGCGCTATGTTCTATGCTTCAAGTTTGTTAGTGTTAACTCTCGATAACTTGATTTGTAAGACCGAAACTATTCAATACCTGCTATTCAGCCTTTTTCCCAACTAACAGTATATTGGATATTATTCACTTTCGCTATTTGATAAGCAATAGGGCCAGTGGCGGATTATCCTAAGGGAAAGTAGGCACGTGCCTAGGAGCGCGAGGTTACAAAGGGGCGCACGCGCAGAGTTTTTTAATTAAGAAATAATATGTGCCTACATAAAAACAAACTTTGTCCGTAAGTATGCACATACTTACACAATTTAACTATTCCTTAATTCTACAGATGTTTAAAGTTGACATCTGGGATTTATATTACGTAATTGCCACTACTTTATGCTTTTATTTTCTGATACCTACGAAGATTGAGGCTAGTACTTGCACACAAAAATGGTGTTGCTACAACTTTAGCAGTAGTTGAGATTACTCCATAAGTTGTAGTAAGGGACCAGGGTTGTCCAGTCCATGGCACTATACGGTGTTATGGTGTGGGCGGAAGCTCTAGTCGCCCAGAATAAGACGTGCCTCTGAGGGTGCTAACAATCAGAGGGTAGTGTCGGATCTCTCCCATGAAATTTAAAGGCAGAAATGAGTGGCTAAAGGGCCACGATGACTCGTTGGTCGTCCCAGATGGAGACTCCACGTAATGGCTGTGGCGCCATGAAGACGGTCCAGCTGGTCATCATCTAGGGGCAGAGTGGCAGTACGGGACCTTTTACTACAGACTGACGCAGGTCTTTGGCAGGCGGACGTCTTCTAAATGAGAGTTTATCCCCGAAGGTGGTACCCACGCTTTTAAAGGGAAGGCGCTAGCTGGTGTCGGCGTCACGTGCTACGCGGCCGGTGCTCCTGACGGCGTGCGTTAAGGCACACCATGTTGATCCGGCGGGTGGGACTCGAGGTGTCTCTGCACAAATCTGAGGTCTTTCTCTTTCATGAACGTCGATGGGGGGCCACCTGAGAGATTCAGTCTCATAGTAGGAGGAATTCGTATCGACATCGAGGGCTCGATGATGAATTATGAATGCCTCCTACCGCATCTACCGTATCTGCCGCTCGTACCGGGTCGGGATCGTTGGACTCGAGAAACTCGAGAGGCTTAGAACTCTCCCGGTCCTATAGGCCCGGGTACAGGTGAGGTACTGCAGGCGTCGGAGGTCGCTTAATGAATAACATACTTAGCACTCTTGAGAAGCTTTTTTTAAGCTCATTCCTTGTCTTTTTAAATAGCTCCGAGAATATTTTCACCTGAGTAATCGCCTTTCTTGCCTTTTAGTTTTAGTACACAAAAAAATAATATTAAGATTAATAGAGATTAATCTTAATATTATTGTTTTCAATCAATAATAGTTGTGTGGCTAGAGAGCCACACAACTATTATTGAACACAATAAAACACTCATTGTTTCCTTTGTGTACTAATTGTACCATTGTTATCTTTTTGATCGGGGTAACTCACTCAACTGAGAGACAGTATGCCTATTAATCTTCGACCTTTGACAGTGTATGCATGTTTTGGCCCATGTTCCGACGTCTTTGTTTATTCCAGGCCAATAAAATCTATCTGACATCATCTTCCTAGTGCTTCGTACCCCTGGCTGACTGGGACCGTGTACTGCGTTGAATGCGGAATGGCGGTAGGTACTGCAGTGGTAAACAGGGTCGAAATGTGCCTGAGGAAGTCAGTCAATTTATTTTTTGATTGGAGCCGGGTAGAGTGTACTTCTTAAAGGTCAACTTGGGATTTTTTAATAATTCCGGGATCGCCTTGCTCTGTTGTTGATCCGCGGCTAATTCCTCGTAGTTAATAAAACTAAGGAACCTTATTTCCTCTATTCTTGATATTGCATCCGCGTTTGCGTTGTTCGAAATCGAGTTGTCGAAGTCTCCTCGGAGTGTCATTACTCGACAAGGCTTTGTTTAGTGTGTATGTGAGCGGTTTGTGGTCGTTGAGAATAATGAATTCTCTCCCTTCGATCATATGTCGGAAGTGTTTGATCGACATGTATGTAGCCAACAGCTCTCGGTTGTAAGTAGAATACTTTTGAGAAGAAACCAAGAGGTTATCATTTGCCATCAACTTTCTGTTGGAGAACTAAACCAGTTCAGACATCTGAACAATCAGTCACGAGCGTGAGGGGTGACGTCATGGAGGGATGAAATAGTCTAATAGCGCTTCGGATGCTCTCTTTACACTTTTCAAAAGCTTTTTTTCCCTTTTCTGTCGGTAATGGCCCCTTATCGTTCTTCTTCGCGTCTTGCAGATAGTTGTTCAATTCCCTTTGGTATTCAGCGTAGCCTAGAATCGTCTCAACTGTTGTATCGTCTTTGGCATGGGGTAGTTGGTAATTTTCCATTAAAATTTCTCATGCCAAAGACGATGTTGTTTAATACTTTACTACTAAAATACCTTTTATGATATTCGATCGAAAGTTAATCGGAACTGAATCGTAACCGAACGTTTATTACGAGAATATTCTGGAATCACATGGTGCAGGTCCTCGCTAGAGTAGTGCGTAAAGCCGGCCGTCGAGGTGGTTTTTAGTGGAAACACTACATACTCCTGGCTAATGTACCGCGTACAAAAGAAGCAGACATTTTGTTATTAGAGATGGGGATCTTATAACTATCAAAGTTTCAGTCGTAAGTTCAAAAAACAGAATCAATTCCTCTCCAATTCTAATATTAAAACTATAATTGAAAAGACAATTGTCAATGCCTACATTTCCCTGGAGCCAAAGTAAAATGTCGTTTTAACTCATTCCAATATTTATTTATTTCAAACAGGCCCTATAGACAACCGTGGCTATTACTAACCTTGACCAAATTATTATTTATTAATGGGTCACCCGAGTGTTAATTTTTTGGAATAATGCTCTACATTTATACACATACAGCCGTTTTGGAAAATTCAGGAACCATTTCTACATTTCTCTTTTTAAAAATTCTATGTTACGTTGCCTTTTGCAAATCGCTTTAAGAGACATGCCATTTGCGGTCCAATGACTGCTAGTTACAGTTTAAGAAAATATGACTTGCCTCTGAACCTCCAGATTCAAATTAAATGTATTCAGGAATAAAGAATGTAATGTCTACAGGAATTCAATATTTAAGAATTTTTGAATCGATTCCTTTTGCAATGGCAAATTTTGTTTTTAGTAGCTTGGCAACATAACTAGTATGTGTATGTGTCAAATGCGATTGAAAGTAATGCCAAATTTGAAAACGACGGTTTGTTTAATGTATATATTTAAAAACATAGAAATCGCTTCTGATATGTACCGTTTGCTGGTGTAAATTAAGTGTAAATATTGGGCAAAGCCCGTTTTGATAGTTGGTGTCAAGAAGACTCAGAAAATGGGTTCCCGGTTTCAAAAGTGTCGATTGTGTTTGAAACTTGGCGAGTTTTGTTCTATATTCGACCAAGATGACTCCATAAAGTTATCGGATATGGTTATGTCTTTTACCAGTATTCAGGTTAGTGTTCAACTGTCCTTGTAACCTTGAAACTTGTTTATCACAGTGCAGTGCCATGCTAAATGTATTTGCGTTATCTTTTAGATTTATGAAGGTGATGGTTTATCAGATCGCGTATGCACTTCGTGTATTGAGAATTTAAGCACAGCGTACTTATTTAAACAACAATGTGAAAGAATTGACATGTTACTCAGAAAATGTCCAGGTATGTTCATTATCCGTACTTACATGGACGACGGTAGTCACTTACCATCAGGTGAGCCGTCTGCCTGGCCGCCTATGACCTAAAAAAATCTTCATTTGAAAAATTAAAAAAAAAATCGAGTCTATCACAACATTTTATGCAACAACAATTTGTTTGCTTAACTTAATTATAACACTGATAACCTTCACAAATTTCTCTCGTATTTAACTGTGCTTCATAATTGTTGTCAGATACCAGCTTAAATGAATCATCTGTAAGTGACTACAATGATTTCTTTAACAAGGAGTTTCATATGCATGATGGTTGTGATAGTACCATCGAAGAATATGTCACTGCTGAGGGTGATAATGATGAGAACTTTTTTAAAGACAATATGGAAGGAAACAGCTTTCAAGAGATCAGTGATGAGACTGATAGTGATGTTGATTCTATTAAGTGTGTATGCTGTAATGAGTCTTACAGCAAGTTAGGCACTCACACTTGCAGAACGACATGTACCATTGAACAGAATCAATTGCAACGGTCAAGTAGTAATGAAACTCTTGTGGCATCTGATGTCAGGCCTCTAATACCACCTGCTCATTCCACACAGCCATTGCAACCGAGGGCTACAAAACCACTGCCAGACATTCCAGAAAATGTTGATATCACTTGTGTGTTGTGTGATGAAAAGTATGATCAGTATGATCAATATGTCATACATCTTAATAGATGCACAACAAATGTTAAGCTACATCACTTTGTTTGTTCTGCATGCCATGACATGTTCACTGAGAAGTTGGCTTACTTAGAACATGTCAAGCTACAACATTTTAAGGTCACTACTAAGGAGAGAGTAGTACACTATACAGCAGGCTTTATAGATTCTGGTGAGGATTGTGTAGATTTTGTTCCAACACTAGAGAAAATAAGAAAACCAAAGGCGGTGCGACGACAAATAGGTTGGTCTGTTGAGGATATTTACCAAGAAATTGAGTGTAAAAAAAAGTTGGAAGAGGCAGAAACACCCACCACAAGTCCCTTAAAAAATTTCTTTTCCAAGTTAGGGAATGAGTGAGTTACAATTTAAGTTTTGGCATGCCTGGGACATCTACCTAAGTATTCAAACATTTAACATTACTTCTGCTCCAACTAATGGGTAAACAAATGCTTTATTGCTCCATAAAATGTAAATATTCACTAAACTTAAATGTGCTTCTATGTAGTTATGTCATTTAATATATATTTGGCAACTTTCATTTACTATTTCACTTTTCAATCCATACTTATATAAGGAACCTGAATAGTTTATGTTTGATTGTTAGTTTGAATGTGTTAATTTTGAGAACTATCAGTCAGATTTCAATAAGCTTTTTGTATTAGAAATGTTACATCACTCTTCAACCCCTAGAAGTGGAGTGATGAGGTGCAGTAGAAGTGGAGTGACTACAGCAAATTAGTTTTCTTTAATCATTATATTTTAAGATGGGCTCTCATGGTACTCTTAGTTTATAAATAGTTGAAATCTGTGTAATGACTTATAATCTTTCAAAGTAATGACTTATAATCTTTAATAAATATTTATACTTGTTTGTAGTAATGGTGAAGTAACACTTTGACATAACATTGCTAAGTGTGTCATAGTTTCGAATGTGTGAATGTCATATTCCGTTGTTTAATATAAAAAAAGCTACAAACACTTTTTGTTAAAGAAACATTTTTTTTAAGGAAAATGTGCTGCAGTATTTTAGATAATTAATGAACTCAGTGATTTGGGTGCTATGTAAGGCTCCCAATTTCTTTATCATCAAAAAAAAATGCAAAGAGCTACTGACCTATAGTAATGTTGTACTGTCATGGTGTTTAAACAGGCCTTGATTGCTATAAAAGTCTATATCCAAATTTGACCTCCAAGGTGTTTCATTCAGATGTAATTGTGTTTGCAGAAGTTTAAGTAGACAGAGTACTCCTAAGAAGGTGAGTTTCCGAAAGTTGATTGAGACTGGAAAAGAGAAGACAGCAAGTTACTTGCCATTCCAGAAATATATTCAAAACTACAAGTTGAAGAAGAAAGCGAATGCTTACAGCCCAATTAAGAGCAAGTTACAAGTATCCACAAAAATCAAGACAACATTGCCGGAGTTGACCTCAGGTAAATAGAGAAGTGTAAAAGTAAATTCTATAATGATTTTTACTGATACAGATGTTTACTTCATGTCTATATGCTTTGTACATAAAGCTAGTGTTGCTATTTTCCAATTTTTGTCAAATTGAATTTTATTTTGAACTTAAAGTCGTTCACTGATTAGGACCATGTAAATTGCCTTTTCTTTTATTTGAATTATAAAAAAATATAATATTATTATTTCAAATTATTAGACAGTGACTATCACTCTCCAAGTGGCACATCAGAGGAATCATGGAGATTGAAGCAGAATTTAATATGTGCTTGTGACAAAAAAGTGTTCATGCTCTCGGAGTCATTAAATGTAAGTTAAGTTATTCGTTTTTATTTCATAAAAAATATTCATGTTAATCAAAATTTTTGTGTACAGAGTTATTGGCTTGTTCTTTTTTAATGGATATTTTTATGCAGGGTTGATTAATTAATAAACAAACTTGTAGTAAAACAGGTTTGTTAACTCTTTAAATACCTGTTTTCTTTATGATATGAGTAGGTACAACCTTCGTCCAGTGAAAGGTGTAATGGTCAGGCTAAAACAAGATGGGTTCACCTACTAGAATTTACCCTCTCGACAATATCTGTTAATAATAAGTCTTTATTTACAGAATCGCGATAGAATAGCAGCAATGATCTCTGAGCTGGGTGGAGTTGTAGCCGAAAACACAAAAATGGAAATGTTGGCAACACATTTTGTAGCAGTATTGCCAAATGATACATTTACTGGCATGATGGTATGCGCTTTAGCTACCGGCAAGTGGTTAATTCATGTCAACTTTATTTATGACAGCTTTAGGTGCAAAAAGTTCCTTCAGGTAAGGGATTTTATTAATATTGTAGTTATAAGTATGATTATAATAAAATGTAGTGACAGATACGTGTTGCTACCGCAAGGCGATAGGCTAGAGGGCCTAGTATAAGTTTATTTCACATGAACTCGCTCTCGACGGCGAGCGCGTTTGGCGTTGTGATTGGTTCGGATTTCATTGCTGGCCAATCACAGCACCGAACGTTCGAGTCACCGGACGATCGAGTTACAAAATAAACTCGCACTTGGGTCTCTGATCGATCAGATAAATGTCAATAAAAGAAAATGGTGAAATTGAGCAGGTACTTCACAGTAAACAACATAAGCTCATGAGTCATATTGTCATATTGGTTAAAGTTGTATACTGAGTATCATACATCCAAAAACTATGAGATGTACAGTTTTGCTTTAATTATTATTACAAAAATATTGTTCTACAGTCACTCGAATGTATGTTATGTTGATCTATTTATTACGATCGTCCGTCGCATTTGACTGCATTTTAGTTAAAGATAGAATAAAATGCTGTTTTCATCAACAAATCAATATTTAGTCAACTAATTGTCATTTTTATGGGCGTCTAACATTAACCGGTGGGCCGCGGCAGGCATGATCACCTCGCCTCGTCGGAGGATACTCCCTTTGTGTTGGAGGGACATGATACCCGTTCCTTGACGTTTTCATGCAGGAAGGCTATAAGCTATATAGCCTTCCTCGATAAATGAGCTATCCAACAATAAAAAAAAACAACATGCACCAACACCATCAAATTGATTGATGGTGTTGGTGCATGTTTCCTGAGACTAGCGCGTTCAACCAAAGAAACAAACTCTTCAGCTTAATAATATTAGAATAAATTATGTCACAAGTAAACATGATGGTTAATTATTCCCATAATGATGTAACCCGGTACACGAACATTTGACTAATACCGAGCGGTTGGAGTTTGCCTATATACAAATATGAAAAACAAAGCAACCCACAAACATAAATTATAATTAAGTACTGTAATGGTGAGCTAACTTGTCCCACTGTGCACGTACTTACTAAGATAGGGTACGTAAGCTACACCGCCAGCGTGGTGTTTGACGCGAACATTTCCCTGAGTACCGTGACCGAAGAGGCAGTGAGCTGTGGCGTGCCGTTGGCGGTGTCGTTGGACATCGCCTACGCATACAATAGTCTGCCAAGCACTCCATTATCATTGGGTGCCAGAGTACCTGAGGCGGTTGGTGGCAGACTATTTAGAGGAGCGTACCGTCGTGTACGAGGACCGAGATGGTAATTTGAGGTGTCGGCCAATGTCGTGCGCTGTTCAGGGGTCTGTTCTTGGACCCCTGCTGTGGAACATAGAGTACGACTGGGCCCGGTCGAGCTGTTTTTTCCCCAGGATGGGTGTAATTTGTTACACCGATGACACATTGGTCACGGCCCGGGGGACAAAATCCCACCGCAATTAAATCTGTTGCGTGGTTTGAAATATCTAAGCGTACAAGAAAAAAAAGCGACTTCATTTTATACTATGTAAATATAAAAAAAACTACTTGTTCACTATAGATTATATATGTATGTATATAAATATATATATAGACTCCTAAACTACTTTTTTCAGGAGTATCTCTACGAATGGTTAAAGCACCCCAAAATTCTTGAAATAGACCACACAAGCGTAGAAGTAGCTAAGGCGGCGGTTTACTGGCATCTTGAGTTAGATGAACATAGTGCTCAGTATCCTTTCGAAGGGAAACAAATAGTACTTATCATGAAGAAGAAGTACAGACAATATTATCAGATGATATTCAAGACTCTTAAAGCGAAACCCGTTACTTACGATCCACGGTATGACTTTTTTTTTCTATACTACTCCGTTACTACATGAATCAGAGTGATGTGGCTTTTATTAGTAGGGTGATGAGCTATCTGAACCTTGTAGAAGCAATGCTAATGAACCAGTAACTAATAACCAGGTGCTAAGATTCGAGTGAAGTCAACTTTAATATGGATAACTCTTAGGCTTGACGTGGGGTCTGTGGTCTGTATTGAATGCTGAATGTACAGTAATTCGCTCATTTGGTTAGGTCTAGATATATCTGACGATCGTTGAAACATATAATTTCTCTCAGACAGATAAAAGTTAGTAGCATACTATAGTTAAACCGCCGTAAGCTTGGCCCTCCTGATGGTTTGCGGGACGCGGGGCGGGTGATGCGCTCGGCTTTACATGACACGATGTACTAACTCGATATCTTCAGATTTATTTGTTTGAGATTTAATCTACACACGATGTTATAAAAATCGAATTTATTTCCATGTGTTATAATGTCAGTGTATTGTAAGTTTTTATGATTAATTGTAAAATTTAATACTGTAAAATAATTTTAATAAAATCACCTTATCTTCATCATGTAAATTATATTCAGATACAATTTAAAAATTAAGTAAAATAATAAATATTATTTATTAGAACTTTAACAGTAGAACCTCTGTAAGCCGAACTTCAAGTTTTTAAATCTTTTTGTGACGCAGAGTCGGCAGATTATCCATGTTGCAAAATAATACCGTGTGTAGCAGTCTTAAGAAAAATAACACGTACAGCCATGCTTTCACGTCAGTCACTGCCGGCGGACAGCGACGCACTAGCTAATTGGTTGAATGCACACCCGCCCCGCGTCCCCCAAACCATCAGGAGGGCCAAGCTTACTGCGGTTTAACTATAGTAGAGGGTTCTAATTTTTGCATTTAGATTAAAAAACGGTCCTTTGTGCGTATGGGTAAGGCTACGTGAGCCAACGGAGCTTGTTCCAGAAGCACAGAAGCCTCCTGTGGTGGTTTAGGAGAAGTGTTTAGACTTCTAGGACCGATCTTGTATCATCAGATATATAACACATTGAAAACATAGTTACCCATTTAACAAACGAAACTTATCAGTCTTAAAAATTCCTTAGCATTATTAAATCTTTATTGGAAATCATCATGAATAATTGATTTTTATTTGAATAAATTTCATTTTTTTTTAAATATATTATTCACAGGACACCCGGCAGTTGCTGCACAGCTGATTACTGTTTCGTTGACATGAAAATTATTGAAAGAGTAAAGCTTCGCTTTTTCGCCCGCCACAATGTCCCCGTATTTCCGTACCAATATATATTGGTATATTTGCTCAAGAGGGGGCAGGTGGAGGATGAACATAAGTATCTATTACAAGACTGTAAGAAATATTCTAAAGACACAATGTTTTTGTTAAACAACACATACTAGAGGCCTATATAATATTGCCATTAAAACTGCTAATTTATAATATTGACAGAACTTGTAATAGTGTTTAGATTCGGTTTTAGACTTACGATATAGCAATGTATTAGCCATGTAAGTATGTCAGAAATATTCTAAAGACACAATGTTTTTGTTAAACAACACATACTAGAGGGGCCTATATAATATGGCCATTAAACTGCTAAATGATAATATCGACAGGACTTGTAATAGTGTTTAGTTTCGGTTTTTGACTTACGACATAGCAATGTATTAGCCATGTAAGTATGCCAATCATTGATGACTCAAAAAGTGTTACGTTATTGCAATCAGTTATATGTTAAGAAGTAAAGAAATTTAGATAGTTGTACCTAGACCAAACTAAGCATAGGCACTTACAGTGCAGATAAGAAATATATTAATGTACCTTTTTCTAATATATTTCATACTTGACACACCTGACCTGACTTACCATGACCTGACTACATATTAGCTATATTCACTTAAATCAGCTGGATCAAATTGGTCGTTTTATAGCAGTAATAATAAATATGGGTATACACACATAAATGCATTTAAACACATACTTATACATACATAAACATAACTAATACATAAATAAGTTGAAAGGTTTTAGCGATTTAAAGTTTAAATAATTCTAAATCAATTGGTGCTTAATGCTTACACTATCGTGATAATGCACGACGCGACGTGGTCACTTTTTGATTGATGTCTAAAAAAAGTTCAAATGGTAACACGACTGAATAGAATCTTCCATTAACGAATTTAACCACGAGTTATCAAAAATATTGTTATTCTTATTATTGTTGCGGAGGTGTATGGGTAGGTTAGTTAAAATTTTATTTGTGTATTTTATACAATTGCCATATTAATTAAGTATAAAGACATTTACTAGTAAAAATTTATTTCTAATAAAGATATATTACTCTTTTATTTGTTATCATTTCTGTAGTTTTATAGTTAGAGCCATCGCGCACTTGTGATTAATCAGCCTATAGTTAGCTAGTTCGTTTTAGGCAATCACAAAGTACGCAAATTCGTTGATTAAAATCGAGAGATCAAACGGACCTTGCATAACATCCGAAAAGTATGCAAGCTCGCATTGCATTCAACTAACCATTTGTTTTTAGGCAGTTTGACAAAACATTTTCTGTCTGCTTCTGGCCTACACCACAAAAAGTGAATTGACAACCGATTTGGTAGACAATGGTTAGCGACTAAACAGTCGTTCGACTTAAAATCACCAGTGGGCGGTGGCTCTGAAAATTCTCTTTAACGTGTCGCTTGGGCTTTAGATTTCTGCACAGGATGTGGCGCTCTGAAGTAGTTTTTATAGAATTTAACCTGTTGGGACGATAAGAAATAAAGTTTAATATTTGATAATCGTACGCAAATATAACTCGCTACTATTAATCACAATTTTATAGCAAAGCACGGTCTGTATTAGTGTATGCAAGCTGATTGTAGGATGGATGCGTAAAATGACTAAAAATTACTTGTTATCTGTGTACTATTTAGTATAGGAAACTATTTAGAGTATTAGTAAATTGCATTGCATTTAAAAGATACAATTTTAACTTATATTAGCCCCTCAAAAAACTGAGTAGTATTTAAAACTTCATGTAATATAAGATAAACATTTTATTATTATTTTGAATATTCGTCGTTGAAGAATTTGATGCAGTAGCATCTAAATTTCTAGAAGTGTGAACTTTGGATTCATATATTAACCACACGAGGACAAATCGGCTTTGTTTATAAATTACTGGATTCCCGATCACTTGGAAAAACTATATTGATCTCCATTGAATTTTCTGAAATAGCACCGATTAAATAAAGCCTTAGTAAATCTTCCAGGATGTTTGAAATTAAGACATTAAAAGATTTGGCCTTTGTTTTTCCAATCCAATTGTCGATCTCAATTTTTGTTCGTTATTTAATATCGATCTCAATTTGGTGGCACTGTCAGTACGAGCAATATGTGTACTAGTAAGAATACTCACTAAAGCAATGACTCATAAATCACTTATTTGTGACTCAAACTGAACTAAGTTAAGATGTAGGTAATATTTTATCGAACTTCAGTTTAAGAAAGTTCAAGTAGTGATAAAGTAAGTACCAACCTGGGTGTATAAAATCCAACACGCAACTGTGACCGCTATTGTGCCTATCATTCCCCAAATTTGGTCAGAGGTTGGAAAACTGTCCTCATATATTTGCTCCGGGTCATTGCAACTGCAAAATGAAATTGCGTAAAGGTACATAGCTATTGTTACTATAATTTATCTGTCAACCAATATATTGCCATAGAGCTACTTTTATGTTTAAACGTACCTATTCTGTGGCTACAGTGTAATAATCAATTTAAAGTCATTTGGTTGCATCTACAAAGGTTGATTGAAACCATACTTAGCTATGCTTTATACACTATGCAAAACCACTAACCTACGCAATTGAAACTGCATACAACAAGTACCTACTATTTTATTTTTTGGTGCTTAATTAATGTAATATCTATAAATATAAAAATGTCAAGTTGGTTTGTGAACGCTTCAAAACTATTATGATTATTAAATCAGCCTTCAAAATGTTGTAAGCTTGCGACACTGACGACTCGATCTGTAGATGTTAATTGATACCCCCACCCGCACTGGTTTATGTAAACCTATAACAGGTTTCTAAATCCAAGCATTCTTCATTTAAAATCACTTTGATCACATTTGAGTTCTATTAATAGACATCGTGAAGTTTTGTTTAGTAAAGGTTATGAAGGAAAACATTAATGTCTCACAAAAAATGTACTTAGGAAACCTAAGCGGAATGTGGCATTACATAAATATAATTATGTTATATTGTCCAATACATGAAGAAAAACAAATGGTAGGTAGGAATAGCTATGATCAGTACATATGTTTGAATGAAAATTTAATTAGTATTAACACAGAATGGTGTCTCGGGTTCGATGCCCGGGTCGGACCAAAATATGCAAATATTTGTTTCGGAGTTTTCTATGTATAATATGTATGTATTTACGTATTCTCTCATTCAGCCACTAGCAAAAGTATACAAGTATTCTATCAGTCAATCTAGTTTTCATAATAAAAGCTTTTCTTAGTTTGAAACTAGATCGCTTTGTGTCAGATGTCCAAAATTTTTTTTTTTAAATTTCTTAAAATCCGTTCTTAGCTGACCTCTACTCGGTGAAAAGAAAATTCCTACCAAATTTCAAGTCTTTAGCTCTAATGGTTCCAGAGATATCGTGATGAGTGACTATATACGTGGAAATCTCTTATATATATATATATATATATATATATATATATAGATTATGTAAACGTTGGTTTCTGGTTACCATAGCCACAGGCTCTGCTTAATTTGG
The DNA here is from genome assembly GCA_902825455.1 of Arctia plantaginis. Taxonomy (NCBI): domain Eukaryota; kingdom Metazoa; phylum Arthropoda; class Insecta; order Lepidoptera; family Erebidae; genus Arctia; species Arctia plantaginis. The sequence goes on from CADEBD010000303.1 coordinate 5,710,979, forward strand.
CACCAGATAGCCGTTTGTAAGATGTGTGAAATTATTATCATTATTATAATGTAAACTGTTGTCCTATGCAATGCAATGTATATTCAGAATTCACAAATTTTAAGTTGCTTATACTTTAGTCGAAAGTAAGGAAAGTAACAAGATTGCCCTACACTTGCTTACTAATTTTAAAAAACTGTAGGAAATGCAACGAAAGACATCTTACAGTGCACACTTTGGAATACCTAATTTAAATTTGTGGGTATTGTTATGTCTACTGCTTATGTCTCAAACATCTGATAACAAACGTGTAATATACTATAATGTAACAAACGTCACGATCACATCGTAAAATTCTCAGAATGTGTATATGAAATCAAATACAAGCAAACGCATGTATGTATTTCATATAGGTACTCAACACAAACAAATAATTTTAACATGAAAGATCAAAACATCCCACATTATTTTCTACCAGTGTTGCCAACATGAAGATTACCCCGAAAACATGGGATAATGAAAGACCGACATTTAGATTTTTTCACAGCATCTGCGCGTGCACTGCTTGTAAGTGTAATTTTGACAGTCACAATTCATATGCTTGATAAAAGCGTTATTATTAAGCATATAAATAAACTTTATTTGATAATATATTATGGGACATATATTATTAATTTGCTTTGATTTTATCTGTATCAACCTTATAAATAAAATAAAATGTATAATCTGGCACCACAATATAATGCTTTGGTATTTTCTTAGAACACATTTAGCCGGGATCGATGTTGTCAGCTTAAGATTTATTGCTATTTTATGATGTAATTCGAAATGATTGAATTTACATACGGTAAAACGGGGTCAATTTAATCAATTTTGAACTTAAAACATCAACATCATTAGAATCTGCGTATCTATAAGTCTAAAAATATTTAACAATCGATTTTTATAGTTTTGCCCGATTAAGGTCAAAACAATAAATTATGATTTCGAGGTTACTTTGATACCCCCTTACTTTGTTATATTAGTTTTTAACATGGAAATCAAAAAGCAGCCTAATTATTTCAAAGCAATTAAAACTGTGATTAATCCCAGATTCTAGTTAGGGTAATGGCTATAAAAAAGTGGGCAACTCTGATTAAATTGCGTTGTTAAACACCTTTCTAAGAAGTAAGAAGGTACATTTCCTATTATTATATATCTGCCTGAAAATATTATGATTGTGAGAATACAATAACATGAACCGTGCACAAAAGTGTGCGTTTGCAAGTAATTAAAAACAAGATATTGTGTGAAAATCTTTTTCTTACTTATTTAATATTTTAAATCGATCATTTGGAAATTCAATCTATTTTTTGGCACAATAATAATTGTGTGACACTGCAAGTGTTGTGAAAGTCAAGTGAATCGTGAAATATATAATTCAATATGGGATCGTGTTGGTCGGTAAGTAACAGTAAATTTCTTATAAGTCGGGGTTCTACTTTTTTAATTTAGAACAACTGAAGGTAGTAGAATAGAGGGAGACTAGACTTTTTTAAGGTAGATACATACATACATAAATAATCATGACTTTGTAATCAGAATTGACGGTTTGCAAAAATAGTAAAGTTATTGTATTAAAAGTAAGGTTACATATTTTTCATTGAAAGTACATAACTATGATAGTTATGTAAGGTAAAATAGTGTTAATTATTTTTACTTAATTAGTAAATTTCAATCTCTTTTAGACAAGTAGACAGTCCAATTTCCACTTCTCTCGTAGGAGTAATGTGAAAATTGTTTCTTCGTAATAGGCTTGTTTGCTAAGCAAATAATAAAAAAAGAAGTATAATTAATCACCACAATTCTTTTTAATAATTACTTTTGATGTTGATTACTCGAGGGCATCAGAGCACTCGGTAACCGAGTCTGTGAACCTGATGGCTTACGAGTATTCAGTTTCAAATTATTAGCATATATGTACTATATTCGCCGGCATCTAAACTTTAATTCAGAAACAAATACGAGATATTTTGCAGGCATCAAGTGACGTCGAAGCTGAATTGGCAAGACGTAGAAATGGTCAAAAAACGGTTTATCACAGAAGTCCTGTTGACAACAATGTTCAAATTCCTGTGCATGCGCACGTTCCTGTGGTAAGTGTGATTGTGATTGATCAATGATATTATAATTAATAAATAATAGTTTCAAAAACTAAAAAAAACACACTTTTGTAACCAGCCGAACTAAAAAATAGAAAATAATATTCTCTAAGTTATAAAGATAAATCATTTTATCCTAAAAATGAGTGGAGTACTAGATCTCAATTGTTGTAAAAATATTTAATTGACAGATATTGGTAAAAGTACTGTGGTGTGCCTCAAGGTGGTATTTTTTCTCCTTTATTATTCTCAATATTTATCAATCTCATCACTCCTAAACTTCAATGTGCGTACCATCTCTATGCCGATGACTTGCAGCTCTATTATCAAGCCTCGACAGACGACATAAGCGAGGGTATTTTTATGGTTAACAATGATTTGGAGGCTATTAACAGTTGGGATGATAGGTTCGGTTTGGCTGTAAATCCAGCGAAGTGCCAATCCATCAACATAGGCAGTCAACGTATGACTGGAAGAATAGACCAATATAAAGTGCCACCCATTACTTTTAACGGCGTAATAATTCCCTTCAGTCCCTATGTTAAGAACCTCGGCATGTTTATCGACTCCAAGCTCAGGTGGCAAACCCAGGCTAGAGAGTTACAGGTACGGGCCTTCTATCGACTTAGGAAATTCCTTCCTCCCGAGACAAAAGCGATGCTAGTACAGACCCTAATTGTTCCAATCTTAGATTATGGTGATGTTTGCTATAGCAACCCGTCTGGCCAGCGTGGTATATTATGCCAAAACCTCCTTTCTAAGGAGAGGCCTATGTCCAGCAGTGGACTATTAAAGACTATTGATGTGTGGTGATGATGTGATGCTACTATGACCTGAATGTAGATCTCCTCAATAAATATGATCGCCTTCTAAATAACTGCATTCGATTCGTCTTAAACCTTCGCAAATACGACCATGTCCTGACCTCCTTTCATCGCGAATTGAACTGGCTCGCGATTCGCCAGCGCCGTCAACTGCGCGCCCTCACCACCCTCTATTCCATTCTCTACTTACTCATTTCCCCTTCCTACCTTACGTCCTCATTCCAATTTATATGTTCTAATCACTAACAGAACCCTCCGTTCCTCAAGCAATCTACTTCTGTTATGTCCACTCTTCGTTAGTAGGATTAAGTCCGCCATTGTAAAAGTGAGTTAAGTAAAATAAATAAAATAAAAGTAGTTAGTATAATTATAAAATATCTTGAAAAGCACCCCAGCACGCTTTTTAGTTCGGCTAATTTCTTAAAGGCCGATGCATACGTAATGGCGTCTCGGCACATCGTTTCGAATAGTTTCCAAACATCTAGTAGATTGCAGTAGATTTGAAGCAATAATGGTACCGGCTGATAGGACTTGTATCCAAGCCTATAAATTAAGTTTGCACTAATGTTTAGAGAATAGAGCATATTTTTTAATTATTATTTTAATTAGGATTCAGAGCATCATTTAAACTAGTTTAAAAGGTAATTTACCTTTATATTGTCTTATGTCAATATGTCGTTTTACTGCCTTTTAGTGTGTGAGTTACACCCGTGCACTGCACATGCGCGCATATGCCTGTCTACGTGTACGGTCGAGTCGTCTTGACTGTAGGTACCAGCGCAGACAGAGCCGCCATTAAGTTTACATTGAACTATACTAGTCGAACTAAAATGGGTGTTTTTTTAACCAAAAAAAAATTTACTTTTTTAGTCATTAATGATTATTTTCTCATTAATGCTAAAAAAGTAACAAGTAAGTAGGTAAGCCACATAATGCTTCAGAACACGCCTTTTCCGATATAATTTGATAAATTTGGCCGAAAATCGGCCAAATTTATCAAATTATTGTATTTTCATCGGTCCTTGATAAGTGAGCGAAGTTTATTCGCTGTTAGGAAGACTGCGTTACATACATACATACATACCAAGCTAATAAAGCGTGTTAAAAAGAGGTAGATACGTTATCTACACGAAGTTCATTGTTTACAATTCGTTGCCCTAGTGCGTATTTGTCAAAAAATTAGTTTTAAATGCAGTATTATTAATATTTACGAACCTGTTGGTTACGGAAGTTTTAAAACTTTATGCTTTTAAAACAACAAAAATAACGATACTGTAATGAATTGACTGCACGGATGGCTTAGTGGTTTAAGTGGTCGCCACGCCGCTTCCTACTGCGCCGAGTGTTGTGGGTTCAAACCCCACATGGGACGACACTTTGTGTGATCCACAAATTGTTGTTCTGAGTCTGGGTGTTCTTTGTGTCCGTTTCATGTATGTTTGTAAAGTCCCCCGCGACACAGGCTATATTCCTAATGCAGTTGTCTTTTAAAAAAAAAAAAAGAATATTTTGTGCTTATTTGTTCTATGTCCAGTTTTTGTTCTAATTCCTACGTCGTAAGCGGTATGGAGTGCTTGAGTGTCCTATGTCCATTCATTAGACCAATCTCAGTCCGCAAAGCCATGTCCGCCATTTTGTATGATTTGATACCGTAAGCTGGCGATATCACAAGAGACGTTAAAATATTGATAAAATCATTTAATTTATTGAGTTTTGTGCTTAGTTATTTATTAGACAAGTACCTAATAATATCTGGCACATATTACAAAAGTGAAAATGTACAGACGCAAGCTCAAATTGAAGATCCGTTATGGTCAAATTTGTCCGTTATGATTTGGCAACAGCTTATTGCTTCCTGCTTCCTATTTCCTTGCTTCGCTTGGTGATGTTCAAAGTTCCAGCACTTTTGGAACGAAGTTCCTTATCGCGCGTTGTGAAAGGGGGCTAGACGGAAAAAATTCGTACGAAAATTTGGAACGACACTTTTTTATTAATATAAATTGACGTCTAACTGTGGATACCATACATTAAATTTGCTTTAACGTTCGCCAACGTCCATACCATGTTGAATACACCGGTTCTCGTCCGATCACCGAAGTTAAGCAACATCGGGCGTGGTTAGTACTTGGATGGGTGACCGCCTGGGAATACCACGTGATGTTGGCTTTTTGCTCTTTATTTTCGTGTCATCTTGTCACACATTCAGCGCCATCTATCGAATAGATAGGAAATCATTTCGCAAGGAGATTTTACCAATGTATAAATTGTTTTAATTGTTTTTAATATGTAGGTAATAGCCGCTTTCATAGATGGCGTTGTAATTAAAATCGTGTCAAATCAGTTTTACTCGATCGTCACAACTTCTTTCCTATCGGGTGTCCCACGACACCACACGGCTTTTTTTTTATTGTTTTCCATACAAACCGTGTTGTGATAATAACGTAGACAACAAAAACAATTTATAGCAAAAAAATATTTACACAAATCGGTCGAGCCGTTCTCAAGTGATGCGCCGTCATAACACGTATGATATAACACGAGCAATTGATTTTTATTTAGATTCAATCTGTGATAAAGCTTATCACAAAAAATGAATTAAAAGATAGCACGGTTCCATATACGTCGGTTAAATTTAAAAAAAATTGTGCGAAAATACAGAAATGCAAATTTAGAACAAAATAAATACACAATAACCTTTAATATTAATAAAATACTATTTTTTGTATGTGCTACCTATTGATAGGTTTGAAGTCGGTGCCAAGCCAAATGTAATAGAAGGTACCGTACACAAACTAAAATTATATCATCCAAGTAAAGAATAATATTCATTAAAAATGTTCATAAAATGAAAACTACTGGGCCTAACTATGTTAAAATTTTATGGGACCAAATGACAACTATTCCGCATCAAACTAAAGAAGAATCACGTAAATCGGATCATAAATCTCAGAGTAATCGGTGTACATACTTAAAAAAAAATACCAATCTAATTGAGAACCTCCTCCTTTTTGAAGTCGGTTAATAAAAATAATTGCCGAATTAGAACACCATTGTTAACAAAAGCAATTTATTAAAAATACGATTTTATTCACGTGTTTATTTTGGGAATGCTTCGGACACGGCAGTACGTGTCACTTCTTGAAAAAGTACATAGGTACTTTGGTTGTCTTCGGCAAAATTCGGCAGTCTGTAGGACATACACGATTGATTCCATACCTCGGTTTGTCCGTAAAGCTAAAGGTGCGTTTCGATAGAGTTCCCGGTAAATTAACATCATGTCAGGATATTCCGCGGCTGTGAAGGTCACTCGCGACATTATGGATGTCGATACCGATAACAGAATAAAATGAATAAGACTGATAATGCCCTCAGTTTCACACACACTACACTACACACACAAACTAATATTCTCACTTTTCAAAATAAATTTAGCGGGGCTTTTTTAATTTTTTGGAATTATTCCTTTATTTGTGCTGTAAGACGTTTCTTTTTGCCAAATTTCGTGATTCTAGGTCAACGGGAACGACCGTAGGTATAGGTTTTTGACCCAAAACCTATAGGGTACTTCCGGTTGACCTAGAAGTGTCAATTTTGGTTAAAAGCAAGGTTTTACATCACAAGTAAAGAGAAAATTTTGAAAAACAAAAAAAGTTGAAAATTAAGGTAAATTTTCTTACAAGTTTTCGTGAAAATCGAAATTTGCCCATATCTTTTATCGTGTTGACTCAGGACCTTCATTTTTATACACCTTATAGAGACCATAGACCTCAGTATCTATGAACTAGAGCTGCTGAATTTTTTTTACTAATTCATTTTTAACTAGTATATCATACAATTTTATTGGCAACAGCTGCACTGTAAACTAGGGATATCTCTGGCGGAATCTCTGCATGATCTGGAAGAAATGCTGAACAGTCTGGACGATTCTTCAAAGCGAGTGGGACTTAGGATGAACATTGGTAACACCAAGATCATGTATAATAGACATGTATCTCCGAGTCCCGTGACCGTAATTGACGCTACCATCGAGGTTGTGACCAAACTATCCAATTCGGCAGGCACAACTTCGATCGGGAGGTCAATAGACGAATTCGTCTGGGCTGGGCGGCATATGGGAAGCTTCGTCATATCTTCGAGTCGCCGATCTCCCAGTCGCTAAAAACTAAAGCTTTTAACTAGTGCGTCTTACCCATAATGACATACGGAGACAATACCGGAACCGACCAAAAACCGTACGCCGTCTCGGGTACCAGGTTGCCGGGGAACCAGGTGTAGCCAAGGAACTAAACCCTGATACCCCGACGCACCCTACGTCGCCTTTGTGCTCCCGAAAGGGTGCGCGCGCTCCTCAGCGCCTTTCGCCACCAACCCGGCCTGCTTCTGCTAGGGTGACAGATGGCCTCACCAACCACCCCCAGGCATGCGCCTATGGAGGACGGAGGTCGTTTTCCTGTCTGAGTCGTCTGCAGTACCGGGCCCGTACCCAGGCCTGTCGGGCCGGGAGGGTTCTAAACCTCTCCCGTTCCCGCTTCGCCCTCTCATTTGCGAGCATAACTTGCTCGCAGAAGGAGATGGCGGAGTTCCACGCACTGTCGCTCCGTACTGTGGCGGCAATCATGTTACCGAGCGAGAGAATTCCCATTCGAATGTTCGCCACGAGTCAACGCCTCTGCTCCACCCACACCGGGCGGGCCAGGACCAGGACGCTCGTCGTGGGTGGAGCAGAGGCGTGACCTCGTGGTGGTAATCGGAGTCGGAGTCCTCTCGCTCGGTTCCCACACCGGAGCGGGGTCATCTATGGCTCGAGGTATGTCGGGGTACCAGGGATTTCCTTTCTAGAATACACCTGGTTACCCGGCTACTGGTACCCGAGGCGGTTTTTGGTCGGTTCGAGTCCAACATAATCACCCCACCGGTGATATCCGAGGGGATTTCCGCACAGGGTCCTGGTCCGTAATAAAAATCTAGTCTTTGAAATACAGTGTCCAAAAAACGTTGGAAGGTTTGTGCTGCATTACGCATTAAAAAAAATGAGGGCGTCTATAAAAATGGTACGCCCTATTTATGTCGATTTTTTAAAATATGTTCTTATCAACCAAAATGTAACTAAAGTCCTGTATGCGAGCGATTGGGTATCTGTTAGGGTTGGTAATTGCATAGAGCCTGCGGTAGGCGCCAAAAGGTCTGATGTCACTATTTTGTTTCGAGTACAAATACCTAGTTCCTGCATCTTGAGAAATTGGTCTTTTACACGTTTATATATTTTAATAGGTAATAGTGGACAGAAGAATAAAAGGCGATGTTAATGTAACAAGGCTAGATAACTAGAAGTATTGATCGTTTATTCAGAATTGTGATTTATTTAATTTGATTTATCACAGGTACCTTCACGAGCTTCAAAACCATGTTACGGTGAATATACTTGTCCACGTTGCGGTCACTCTTGGAGCAGCATCTTATCCTGGCCCAACGTTTGTCAAGCTTGTAGGAAATGTAAGACGAATGCGCGTCCAAGAAATCAGGTGACTAGAGCTAGCCCTTCTTTACTTTGATTGTTCGAATATTATGACAATCACGGTCATGACTATGCAAAACAACTTGTTGTTACTACGAAAAAAATATTTAACGTGGTCTGGAGTTGGCGGAGCAAAACCTACTTATAGATAGTTCAACTCAGTTGTGCGCGCGGCCCTATGTGGGCGTACATATAGTTATTAAAGTAAAAACTTTAACATGAAAGCAACTGAATTCTGTCTTCTTTTACACGTTAACTAGCTATTGAATAAGTATTTCTAATTTCGTGTTTCAAATTTTGATAATGACGAACTTCCATGCAACCGTTCCTCCCTTATTTTTCCTACCTACCTGGTAAATGTCCAAATATTAATGGGTGCTTGTGCTTACAACATAAAAGCATCAACTACCAACATTTCAAATTTGTAACCCGAACGGTTTAAACTCTTAAAAACGATTTAATCGGTTAAAAAGTACTCTTTGTCTACTTCTCTGTTTTAACAGAGTAGACACAGACCATTCTTAGTTGTACCTAAATGTTCGCGTCTTGCGTGCGCGCCGCCCGCCAGGCAGCGCTGAACAGACGTAACAGGCTCACCTCCGGCACCTCGACAACTTATTTCTCATAATGAAGCTGAAAGTTCAAGACACTTTTATCCTATTGGTTTCTTGAGTTCGAAATCAATCTACAAACCACATGTTAACTGTTATCCTTAGATAGTACTATTATAAATACATGGTTGGATTTGTTTATTTTTCACTGTTTAACGCTACTCAACCGAAGGTCATGAAATTTTGCTAAGTAAAGCTATCTAATATTATTAACTTATAATTTCATCGTTTTCAGAGGGAAGTGCGTTCATCTGATATAAAACGAAGAAATGACTACTATCATAAACACCCGCAGGAATTATGCCAGAGATGTCAACAGCTCGGTTATCAATGTAGCAACAGCATTAAAAAATATTGCTAAACCAAACCTAAACCTATTGTGCTGTTGCTACAGCATTGTGCTGTAGCAGTGTCTTTCAGCATTGAGCACAATGCTGAAAGACGCGCGTCTAGTAAAAAATATTAACAAAATTCATCATAAATTTGACGCTTATTTTAGGAAACTGATTTAAAAGCCAGTATTTTGTTAAATTATTTATTAAGAATATTAATTCTTGTTTAAGAATGATATAGATTAAAATCTTTCTTGTAGGTATTTGTTCAGAAAACCGATCGCCGACTATTGGAAGAATATCAAATTCTGATAATCGTAGGCTTTGAAATATTTGAACCGTACGTTTTTATATCATTTTATTTTACGGATATAAACTGTTTTACCAGTAGGTAAAACAGTTTATATCCGATGTAGTAACATTCGGTGAATATAAAATTAATTTTATAAGACTGTTAACCTCCTGTAATAATTTAAACCTCAAACAATTTATCCAGTTACTAAAAGGTGCACGCTAGTATTTTGAAAATAAATTTGCTACGGATTATATGTCTTACTACACTTGCAGCACTTGCTAACAGTTTAGATTATTTGACATTTATGCCGGTTGCTAGAAATGGTTAGAATGTATTTTTATGTTTGCGTTTTCTCATATGATTTACAATCTTGCATGATTTACCACTGAATGAAAGAGTAGCATTAAATGTTCTCATTCGATACGAAATAAGTCGATCCGCAGTAAAGGCCCATTATACATTTTTTTAAAGTTGTATGCACGCATCATCTAGCATGACCAAAAATATTACTACAGAACGTTTCGTGATAACGTAAAAACACTTTTTACATAATATAGAATTCGTCAGTCCTGAATTAGGAATCCTTTATATTATTTATTAGTTATTCTTTAGTCGTTATCAGTAGTTATTTGAGCTGTTTATTCTCAAATATAATTTTTAGGTAATTGCGGCTCCACTCAATTCATATTCAATAAAATAAATAAAAATCGAGTACTTTTATTTATTTTATTTTTTATTACTCAAGTAGGTACTTTACTTCTATGAAGCGGGGTGGTGATGACAAATATATGACGTGTTCAATGAAAGTTCATTACGATTTTATTTACCATAGATGACCTAATATGTTAAACAAGGCAAATAATATAATATTTTCATTTAGTTGTACCCATTATTATAACAATGTCAATAATTAATAAATGTATGTTACTGATTTGCACCCATGTAATCGACGCATCTTTGCCAACGCATTGTAAGTAAAAACCACGCAAAAAAGTAATAGTCGGTAGGTGCAAGGTCGACCTAGGTCACCTACCGACTATTACTTTTTCCAAAATTTAGACAACTTTTTAGTGGGTAAAAAATTCAATTCCCGAGAGGCAGTACAAAATGCCTTTGAAGAGTTTGTTGCCTCCCGTCCAGCTGTTTTTTACAAGAAGGGCATCAATAAACTGCCAATGCGTTGGCAAAGATGCGTCGATTGCATGGGTGATTACTTCGAATAACAGAAATAAAAAAGTTTGAAAAAATAAGTACTTTCACTTATTGCATACAAAACGGCAATTTCATAGGTAAAGACCTAATATATAATAAATAAAACTCAACAAAACGGAGCTCTATACCTAATAATTGCTTTTGAGATAAAATAATGTCAGTTACAAGTAAAAACAAAACAAATACAAAATTTCAGACATTTAACACACAACGCCATCTTGTTTCGAAGACTAAGCATTAAAATCTTGTACTGTAAAAGCACGATACAAATACTTGCAGATTTTACAAACATTTGGTCCGACCTGGAAATCGAGAACTCAACATGGCAGTCGTATACGCTACCATCGCACCAGTCCTATATTTATAAAAGTATAAATACAAAATTATTTATGCGTAAAACACACCTAAAAGATGAATTAGTCGTGGGAGAGCCATGCCTCGGCACATATGGGCCCGGCTCGACCGGAGTGATACCACCGCCTCACAGAAACGCAAGCAGTTCTATAGTTGTTTCCACCGAATGAGAGAGGTTACCGGAGCCCAAACCCTCCCCTTTCCCCTGATTCTTGAGGGAGGGACTGAAAGGGCGGTAATTCACTGGTGACTTGCCGTGCCCATGGGCGGCGGTAGTCACTCAACATCATTCAACCCGTCTTCCGACCGTCATCGTCTGCTCGCTTGCCCCTAAACACCATTAAAAAAAGATCGCACTGGACGGCGGCGAGTTTTGGCAAATTTTTTTGGAGAAACCAAAACTCGAACTGAAAATAGATTTTTTGGCCGCAACTGGCTGAAACCGAACCTTCGGTCGGTCACTAATTATATTAACATGTTTAAACGCTGCCTTCCATAATACAGGCATCCTAGCATGGCATACACTATCAGTATGTTCTGTGATCCATTCTGTTTGACTTTAGAGGTATATGTCTAATGTGTGCTTGAGTCAAATAAACATTTTTTAATAGAATATATTATTGGAACGAAGCGATCGCGCGTTGTGAAAGGGGGCTAGACGGAAAAAATTCTTACGAAAATTGGTCACGACACTTTTTGCTATAGTAAGCTATTGTAAGCTGTGCGGCGTCGCATGTTTCTCTGTCTGTCTCTCTCTCTCTCTTATAGAAAGCAAGCTAGATATTTTCATTTCTATCTTTTTATGTCAGTCATTCAGCGCCATCTATCGAATAGATGGGAAATCATTTCTCAAGGAGATTTTACCAATGTATAAATTGTTTTAATTAGAAACCAACTGAAAAATATGTAGGTAATAGCCGCTTTCATAGATGGCGTTGTAATTAAAATGTGCCGAATCAGTTTTACTCGATCGTTACAACTTCGTTCTTATCGGGTGTCCCACGACACCACACGGCTTTTTTTTATATTATAAAGTAAAGGAGCTTGTTGTTGTTTGAAAGAGGGTATCAAGAATGTCGAATAAGTCGGTTAACAAATACACAAATATGATTTATTCATATATTTAATTTTAAATGTTAACAGTTTTGTTTTAGGCATTTTTTTAACAACCTGATCAAGATGTAGTTTGTTACTGTTTTAATTTTTGTTCATTTCTACCTTCATTTACATGAAATCAAAAATAAAATAAAACAGAATTATTTGTAGGCCTCATTCTCATAAACATTTTTGTTTTACATTTATAAACCTTTTCACAAAAATACTTATTTCTTAAGTTATTATACAAATCTGTATGTATTGTATTTAGCGACAATGTTAACTCTCTACTATAAAAATTCAGTATATAACAACTTAGTATGAGCTATTTAAAATGTAACAATGTGATATCCTAGGAACACATATTCCTGAATCAATTTTTTTTACAGGGATTTAACAAGTTTATTTAAATATCGAACTGGCTTGCAAATAAATGCTGTTTAAAAATGGTATAGACACTAAACGAAGAAAAATGTAGTCATTAAAATAGCGCGTGGGACCAAACAGAAAAGAAATATGTACATAGTTTTAATTTTTCGACAATTACGAAATAGTATATTACGGAATAGAATAGAATATTACGGAATAGTACATTCCGTAATATTCCGTTTGAAATATTTTTTTAAAATGAAATATCAATAAAACTATTAAAAGCTAGGCATATATTTCTTTGCTCTATTGGCTATAATTACGCGTGTCAAACATGGCAAACCCAAATAGCTACCATATATCGTGAATCGTCATATTTTGTCACGTTTAGGACACCTTTTAAGTTCAGAAAATCTCCTAATGCTTGTAACATGATCGTGGTAGCATTATTTTAAACGAGGTTCGTTAAAAACGATGCGCAGTGCCGTAACTAGAGGGGTGCTAGCAGCGCACAGGCACAGGGCGCAGACCCTGTTTGGCGTAGAAATAAGAAGGCGCAGAAAACGTTAATAGAACAATATAAAAAATATTTTCGATAGGGCGCAATGACAGAAGCTTGCACCGGGCGCATAAAACCTTAGTTACGACTCTGACGACGCGAACTGCATATTGCAAATCATGGTATAAACCATATTCTGAAAATTTGTTTGTTTTTAATTATTTGGACGTTGCTGTATTATATGTCCCTAATTATACACGATATACTTATGTTTACTACAAACTTTAATTATAAAATAACTTAATTTTATTCTATAAAGTGTGTAGTAGAAGAATCGTTAATTCTATATGACTTCCAAGACTTTCTTCTGATAGAGCAAAAAAATAGATAGCTAAAAATAATTAATTGCCTTTTGCAAACTTGAATTACATAATATTTAAAACGACTTAATAATATGTGTAATGACAGTGATGTGCTATACTGCAGTTCCTCTGAAACATCTTTAGAAGTATATATTTTTACAAAAAAGTTTCTTAACGCGCCTACCTCAATTGACGAATGAAACCGTCATGAAAGATAAAACCCTTATATCACATCTACCAATGCGATTTTTTCTCTATCCCTCTCTTTTGGTATACGAGAGTTTTTTTTTTGTGAGTGGGAGCGAGAAAGAACTTCTTTGCAATGTAACGATGGTCCCTCATCCGCAATTATTTTATATGCACACACAGACTAAAAGTGCGAATTCAAATAAGAATAATATATAATAATATATATATATATATAATAATAATATATTCTACCACATACACACAACGCCATCTAGTCCCAAACTAAGCAGAGCTTGTACTATGGGTACTAGACAACTGATATAAATACATATATACTTTTTTTTTGTAAATACATACAATTATACATAGAAACACCCAGACTAAATCAAACATCAAATGTTCATGCACACAAATGTTTGACTTGAGCGGGAATCGAACCCGCGACCTTTGGAATAGCAGTCCGTTACATAAACCACTACGCCATCCAGTCGTCAAAATTATTAAATGACATTATTGATATAAATAATAATTAATATGTTTAATATTGTTTGTAATTCAGAAATCGTAAGTTTTACTGTTGAAATCGTTTCTCGAAACAAATGGAAACAATTTTGTTTAAATCTATTCCACGTTATTATCATCACTAGGAATATATCTGTTGACTATATGAAGATATTTAGTATCTCTAAAATATTTGGGTACATTCACTGTGTAGTCGTTCTTCCTCTCTGCTAAGTACGCAAACAGTGGCATTACGACAGCTCCAATGTCATTAACATCTATTTCGTTCGAATCTTTAAGGTTTTTTGCTAACAGGGAGCAAGTAGCCGACACGCGCTCATTTGTAAGAGGTTCACTCAAGAATTTGTACTGAAACAAAAAAGAAATATATATTGATATTATCATTTTATTCTCTGCATTCTATGTATACCATATATGCAAAATGGTTTTATTATGGTAGACGGGGTAAACGAGCAGACGGGTCGCCTGATGGTAAGTGACTCGCACATCGACACATGACTCCCAAGGGACACAAGTGCGTGGGCGACCTTTGAGGAAAGGTTACGTCACGACTGTGTAAATCTCCAAATAGGATGTTCGACCTATCTTCATCACCAAACATAAGGACTTATTTTTAACTTGGAAACATGAATAATAATTTACGCTCGGTTTATTCCCGATATGACGTCACGAGTAATGAACAACATGGAGGTCTAGCATTTTTAACCCCCGACGGACGACGACGACGAACGAGGGGTGTTATAAGTTTAACCTGTGTATCTGCGTATCTGTGTATGTCTGTCTGTGGCATCATAGTTCCCGAACGGATGGACCAATTTCGATGCGGTTTTTTTGTTCGAAAGCCGATGTGATAGAGATGATTCTTAGCTATAAATTTTGAATATCATCGGCTCACTTTCCAGATGATAAAGGGATCTCAATAAAATCCACAAGTCCGGTTGATCTGAAATTTGGTAAACTGTTACTTTGATGGTATTTCCACGACATGGTAACCTGGAACTTGCTGCTGCATCAAGTAGTCTGCGGGATAGCTAAAAAATTACTGCATACATACCATGTTTGGGCCCTTTAGAAAAGTGTCAATGAGTAGTTGTTGATTTTTAAAGCTAGTTTTTTGTCGGGTGTTTTTTAATTATCTATTTATACGACAAAATAAAAACGAAAAATTAGAAAGATTGAATTTACTGATTCGTGGCACTGCCGGCGTCATATAACAATTATTGAAAAACACGTTAAAAGTAAATATTAACAATGTGCCTAACTACAATGTTATGCCCCAATAAAACATGTTGAAGTCAATTTCTTGTGGCCGTTAATTTAAAAATAAAGAAAGTTAAAAAGCAAGTCTGCGGTTCTAACAATTTTTACAGCCTATTAAATTCTTTATTTTCCATTACAAAGTGAGGAGTACTTTTCACTTCTTCCTTACTGTAACTACACTATTACCGTGATTTGCATACAGCGTGTATTTTTAACTGACTTCAAAAAAGGACCTTCTGTGGACTTTTAAACAATAGGAAATATTAAAATGAATTACCCTTATAATATGAATTAGATTGCCGTAACAATACAGCAAACAATTCACGGTATTTGTTGTACGGAAGGAGCCAATTTTCTTTGTCATAACATCGACAGCGGCATGGTACATCTTTAATGCGTCCAATGGGCTGATGTTGTTCTCTACAAAATTATTATACATTTCGCACCACTCTTCCACCGTCGTCCATGGACATGACTGAAATATTAAAACTAAAGTTTAATACTAAATTAAATTTCCTTCAGAATACAGAATTACCTATATATTGTAACTTTGTGTAATGTGGTTAACCCACATGTTAATAAGAAAGACATTACAGCAATAATAACCTCGCACATCTCACACACGGCTGTCTCACAACAAACTAAGCAGAGCCTGTACTGTAGTAACCAGACGGCTGATAAATATAATTAAATACGTACATATTATATTATTGTGGGTGTGGGTTCAAACCCCACATGGGACAACACTTTGTGTGATCCACAAATTGTTGTTCTGAGTCTGGGTGTACTTTGTGTCCGTTTCATGTATGTTTGTAAAGTCCCCCGCAACACAGGATTTATTCCTAGTGCGAGAGTTGTCTTTAAAAAAAAAACTATTTACACAAAATAATATTTAAGTAAATAAATATCACTTTTCATTTCCATTATTTTTTCTACTTTTTATAGGTATTATATAGGCCAAGAAGTGGAAAAAATGGAAAATAAATATTAAAATAAACCAGAATTTCGACCAAGATCCTAATCGGCTACACATGAAACGGATTGAAAGTATTACTTTTTAATTATTATTTTTTAATTTTCTCTATCTATATGTTTATACGTCAAAAAAAACCTTGTATCGTCGAAGCATAGCCATATTTGAAAGTTGATAGAATAATAAACCGCCTTTCTAAAGAGGGCCTCTCTTTTGTCCAGCAGTGGATTTTTAAAGGATGATGATACTGGTCAACGAAATAGAACAAGACAGTCAAAACGTTCGAAATTCGACCGCCAGGCGATCACTAGGACCTATAGTATTATTATAATTAAGGGTCAGCGCAGACCGAGAAAAATAATCCTCGCGTCATCTCAAGCATTTTCTTTACGGTTCGCGCATGCGCGCGTATGTCGTACGGGTACCATTGAACGGTAATAGACGTCAACTATGGTGGACTAGGATATAATTATAATTGCGCTTTTGGCAACAGAAGAAGAAAAAGAAGAGCATATTAATAAACAAAGGCGTTAGAAAGTTAGACGAAGAATATGGGTCGAAGAACGTTGGTAAGAACTTTGTGTACAACTTTCATCATCGGCCTATCGCAGTCAGAGCAGTGGACAGAGGCCTCTTCCATTGCACGCCACTTAGATCGATTTTGGGCTACACGCATCCAATTCATGTCAGTTCAACTTTACCACAGGTAAAATTCTCTCCGCTGCGCTATTCTCGATCCGCGCTGGCCCTAGGAAGGTTGCGTCAAAATCCTATTACCGCTAAAATTTATTTAAAAGTGAAAATAAGCAATAATATAAGTTTCGTAATTAATGAGGATTTTAATCTAACCAAAGCTAGACGTGTAGCCACCAAGTTTAAACCGACTTCACGGAGCTTGACTTCCGATATGGTTTCAAAATAACACTTGTTATCTCGCTTCCACAGAGGCTGGTAATAATAAAAGTTTAGTGGGTTCATTTTCAGGGCCTGCACTTTTTGTCTCAACCACCTGTCTTCCCTTTCTAAAATAAAAAAAAGTGGACATATGACTAGTTGAAAGCTCGTAATACTAGAAGGTAGAATTTAAACATATTTTTTAATACAATGTATTTGTATATTTTTTGTGATGTAAAGATGTATCAATTTATACTCACCAGGTATTCCATTTATATAAGTCCTAACGATCGATTGTTGAAACTTAATTACTTTCTGTACGACTTTCAATGAAAGTACTCGAAATGCTGCGAGAGCCCTTAGGCGCACAGTCTCCAATATTTGAGCCATCATTACAAGCATAGGTGGCCTGTACGGCAACAACTCTTCGACAGGAAAAGCTTTAATTAATAGTTCCATTTGAATATTAATTTTATCAACGTCTTTGACAAGTAACGCCTCGTGTATAGTGGGCATAATTACTAACATCAATAACTGTGAAGTAGATACTATATTATTATTTTTTAAGTCACAAATAAATTTCAGAAAGTTACAACTGTAACCATCCTGTAAACATTTATTAAGTATGAATTTCATAATGGTGATCATACACGGTTCTGTTTCAGTGTTATAACAATATTCTGAATAGTCTATTAACAATTGCATGAGTTTCGACATTGGTTCTATTAGCTTAGTGTTTTGTGTTGCCAATCCAAATATTTTGGTATAAACTTTACGAGGGTTTTGATAAAATAAAGTAAAGACATCCGTGAAGTCCACATCAATATCCCCAACGAACCTGTTAAACATAATATTTAATCTTAAATCAAAGTCGTCTTCCATCTTTACATTGATAAATATCTTTTCCTTAAAATGTTCCTTCATTATTGTATGTTTGTTTAACACATTACATTCATGGAATAATCTAATTTTTGTAGACAGCAAAAGCTCTCTGTTTACAAGAGTAGCCGTATCAACTGCAACATTTTCGAATGCTTTGAATAATTCAAAACATTCTGCCTCATCAAATATATTTAGATGATCGTGAATGACATGAACTAGGTCCATATGTCGCAATAGTTGGTCTTTATGCACTAAAGCATGTATCCATTCCACCGACTCCTCGTCACATTTGTTTATTTTGTTCAATATAGTGGCGGTATCCGTTGCATTAATGATGTCTTTTATATCGGTTGGTTTTCGTGCCATCTGTTGGATCATGCGTACAACGGGATGTTCAGCGATATTGTCAATACTTCTTAACAACACTAGCACTTTATCACATAGCTCTCCGATAGACTGCTGCATACTTTTATCCTCTTCTTCAAATTCACTCCAAGCACAAAATATATCCACACTGATATCCATGACAACGTCCTTAAAAACATCTAATAAGAACAGATTACCGTTGTCAACAAAATCCAATAGTAACTGAGATGGACTATCACAAACTTTGCATGTAGTATTGTGAAGGATGGCTGTTTTGTATGTTACCTTATATAGAGGGTCGTCGCAATTAGGATTCGTATCTTGAGTGTACATAGTGACACAGTTATAGACCAGGTTCAGAATATTTTTGAAGCGTTGTCCTTTGTATTTATATAATTCATCACGGCTAAGTTCATCTAATAGATGTTTATTTGGTGGGTCTGTATAATATTTTAAAAAGCTTTGAAAAGTCTCATAAATACCGGTCAAGATATGATTTAGTGCTATGCTATCTTCTAATTTAAAGCAGTTAATTCTACATATAAGTGCATAGCATGCTGCAGAGATATTTCCCAATTTACTAATGCATTCAGTTGGACCAAAGTATTTAAAGTTTTCCAAAAATGATTCTGCGACCTCGATTCCTAATTGTGGAGTACATTTTGCAATTATCTCATAAAGAAATGTTTCCATATGAAGTTGCCAGATCATTTCACACATTAGATATTTTGGTAGAGGTGGGATTGACCACAATATTGGTTCTATTTCGGTGATATGTATCATACTGTGTAATACGGGAAAATCTGCGTTTAAAATTAGATACATAGCTAATTTACGCATTTTTGGTATTTTTTCTCTAACTAGCCCTTTTTCATCTATATACCCGTCCACCTTCAAGAATCTCTTTAAACTTTGTATAACATGGTGGACTTTTGCTTCATTACCTGAAAAAAATATGCAGAATGATTTAAATATAGGTATAATGAATGCTAAGCGTCTACTGCCCTTACTACAAACTGCAGTAATCACTCATCATAGGTCGCCGGTGTGCTATTTTGTTCATTTTTGATCAACAACTAATTTCAGGCATACAAAAGGATTTAGTTTAGTTAATTTGCGTTGAGAAAATAGTGGAGAAAGAAAAACATTTATTTTGGCAATAACACAACACTTTTGGCAATTTTGCAGTTTGAATTACCACCGATGAAAAAAACGGACTCAATTCAGCTTTGTGTCAGACGAAAGAATGACGCTAGTTTTCAATTGGGCTCAAAATGACGCTATGCGTAAAACCAGATGCAGACCCTAATTGCTACGACGTGTATGTTCTACAAGTTGGCTGTGCGACGCAAATTTATTAGTCATCAACAGCCTTTAATAGTCCACTGCTGGACATAGGCCTCTCCTTAGAAAGAACGTTTTGGCCTACTATACCACGCTGGCCAGACGGGTTGTTATAGGGTTTGTGTCAAGTTTTCCTTCTTTTTGCAGTGCTGGTGTCCTGCGTTGTTTTGCGCCCTTAGTCGGCTCTTACGACACCCACGGGATGAATTGGGGTAGTGACATTCCGTATTCTTAATCCGTCACTACACGGACGGGAAGTAGTAGTGATGGGAATCAAAATATTGTTAAAGGGCTCAAGCTAATTTCGATGATTGCCCCGTAAGTATTGTTTGAACAAATCCATACTTACATTATAAATATGAAAGTGTGTTTGTTACGCTTTTAGGCCGATCTTGAAAATACTTACAGTAATGGAAAGCTACATAATCAGCGAGTAACACAGGCTACTTTTTACCACGATAACCAAAATACACGCAGGCGGAGCCTATTTAAAATTCGCCATGGATGTAGATGTTATTCATGGTGAGATTATAGAAAAGTAGTATGTCCAAACATTAAGGAATGTTATTGTAACTGAGATAAAAAGCAAGAAGTTAATGCCCAGTTGTTTGTAAAATTGCCCTGCAGTATTAAGAAGACTAAGAAGCAATTTAAAAAATAACAATGAAGACGATAACATTCAAGCTCAGTTAGTTACTTAACTTTATGATGAATTTATTTTGAACCACACGGAGATTTCCATTTTTTTTTACTATTCCATGTTTTCTATTGTATAGCAAGTGATTAATAAAGTCATATTTTTATTCAATTTGGTTGAACCAAAAAAAGATTGATTCTCAATGTAGCAACAGGGTTGATATGTCAAATACTATAGTCTACATACACCGGTTTGGAAGAAAGAAGGTAAAATGTATCTCAATTTGTGAATTCCTATGGCCTTAAAGAATTGCTATGTTAGAGTAAGAGACAAGAAGTAATATTAGAATAATATAATACAGTTAAGCCATTACAATAGGAAAAAAAAACATTTTTTTGCAGACCAGTCTTCTCTAATAGTATCAAAGCCTTTTACAGATTCAGACAAATGCAAAATGATATAAAATTTAGCAATTGATATAGACATCACGGTCTGATATTAAAATTGAGTAGTTAACGATTTGATGAAAGGTTTATGTCATTTAAGGATCAATTTTAGAGGATAATATTGTACATGCATGTCTGGCCCCATAATTAACAGGAATGTTATCAAAACAATCTGATTGGATACTGTAGCCATCAAATGCGATGGTGCATGCAAGAGCTGGTCATCCTAGCTCCTCTGCTCGTTATTAACCATGAAGGATGACCATGATCAAAACAACATTTAATTATAGTTTGTACTTTAATTTACACATTATTTGCTACTCAAACAAAATAATTGTCTGTTTCTAAGATGTATCACATTACTAAAATAATAATGACACCTCAAACAGTGGGTAAAGTATCTATCTATAACTATTTTAAAATTTGATCACAAAATTTTGTACATATAATAAAGTTCATTACATTAAACATTAATCGTTCACTAATCTGGTCTAACTGGTGAACATGATTAACCACATGACTAAGTAATTGAGACTGTGATTTGGTCACAACATACACACTTAAGGGTTGAACTAAAGTTAATTTATTTATTACCATATAAAACCTTATAAGAAGTATTACAGGAAATCTGTTCTAGTATACAGTAATGGTTCACAGGAAGGGTTTTTTTGATTACAAATAGCAAACTAAAGAGTACCATCACTCTATAAAAATATGTAACAAAAAATTTAAAGAATATTACCACAAAAGTCGGTACAGAAAACATTTAAGAACAAAACAACACAAAGCAAAACTGGCTGCTGCAGAAAACTAATATACCAATGTATTAACTCTACCAGATAGTACAAATACAGAAAATACTAAAAAATATACGCTAAAATTACCTATAACTAGAACATATATGTCTGTCAAAAAAAATGTTTAAATGATTGATGTTAAAAGAAAATGTTTATTTACCTCCTTTTGAAGTTAAGCTGGGCAACGGATGAACGTGGTCCACTGACAATAATGCACCTTGAAAAGCTGCTAGGTCGTTATTAAAATCCATGACCACAACCTTATTTTATATTGCAAAATATCAGCTGGTCTCAAAACGTTTGTACCGGTTCGAAAATTACAATATTATGCGTGAATGAAAAGCAGCAAGTTAAAAATGAAGTATATGCCAGTTTGACAGTGACGTAAGATGCATTGTTTAGTAACTAGTAGGTACTATGTTGTTGGAAAAACATTTCCAGCACTTTAAGGTAATTATAAATAGGTAGATAGTTCAGGTGAACTATCTACCTATTTATAATTAATACGAACTAAATAACGAACTAACTTAAAATCTAATCTATCTACCTATAAGTATAAATTTGAAAATGTGCACAACAATTACAGAAGATTTGCAACTAATTATTTAAAACATTTCAACTAATTTCGATATTATTTTGCCGGCATAACGCACACCACGTTGTCGTGGAGTGCGAGGGAGCGGCCACACAACGGGTAAGTATCCTCTCAGATACAAGATCACTCCCAGAAGGCGAACGTCCCAGGGAATCATGTGGTAATTATGAATGTCTCTATGTATATATTGTATTCCTGTTGAGAGTAATAACCCAAACTGGATAAATATTTATTACCACAGATTATAATTGGTACAAGTGCCAAAAGATCAGAAGTCCCTGGGACGTTCGCCTTCTAGGAGTGATCTTGTATCTGAGAGGATACTTACCCGTTGTGTGGCCGCTCCCTCGCACTCCACTCCATGACAACGTGGTGTGCGTTATACCGGAAAAATAATATCGAAATTACTTAGTTGTTAAAATGTGTTAAATAATTAGTTGCAAATCTTCTGTAATTGTTGTGCACATTTTCAAAGTTATACTTATAGGTAGATAGATTAGATTTTAAGTTAGTTCGTTATTTCATAAAATTATTTTGCATTTTCTACTTTACCGCAACCAGACAGATTTTCTTTTTTAATTGGAATATTGAAATAAATATTAGCTATATAATTAGTTATCTAAACGAGTTAAATGTTGCAACTTATTTTGTATTTGTTTTTTATTCGGCTGCGAAGTTATTTGAGATCCTGCTTGAGTAACGTTTGTGGGTTTGCTGGATCTCTGAAACGGGTAAGCTGATTCTAATCATCTTTTGCACATAACTTCTTAAGATTTAGTTTTTATTTGTTGTGCAATAAAAAATGAAAATAATGAACTATTATTTAATTAAGTATAACACGCATTGTAAAACACTTCAATACGTCCTAACACTTTGAGTAAGACCTCTTAAGCCTTCAAATGTATTTAAGAAATTAACAATTGATGATGAAATGTAGCTCTCCTCGTTCATGGTCTTTAAATTTTGACCACACTCAAACCTATATTGATATATAAACCGAATGTTATATCAATAATTTAATCAGTTGCTCAGTTCAGTTTTATACCTGTAAAATTGTATAGTGGCACATAGAATAATTAACGAGATTTTAAAATAAAAGGCAATGCAAGACCGTGGTAACCCGACCATGTTTAGGTGCTTTAAAAAAAGCGACCGCGTAGTACATTTAGGATTGCACGAGGAGTAATAATAGTCTCACACACGGCTGCGCCCTAGCCGCCCTGCCGCCCGACCAGAGGCTCTTCAGCAATAAATTATTGGCACATATTAACATATAATTAGTGCATTAATTCAAAAATAAGAATTAATGCACTAATGTAATTACTAATTTCTATGTATACCATGTATTTACAAAAAAAAGTATATATGTCTTTATATCAGTTGTCTAGTACCCATAGTACAAGCTCTGCTTAGTTTGGGACTAGATGGCGTTGTGTGTATGTGGTAGAATATATTATATTAATGCACTAATTATTGGAATAGGTCTTATTACGCATTTCCTTTAGAATCTCGTGCTTCAAACATATATATATATATTGTAACGATGCATTTCGCACCATTACAGAAAAGTTAATTATCGACGTGTTGTTATTTTGACAGATGAATTTCCTGACGTTTCAGTAAGATCCGACAGATGGGGTCACAGTCGAGATTTTTTAGTCTATTTTAATCGACTATTGTGTTGATTCGGTCTATGGAAGTATTCATTCTATGATAGTTTTTTTGCACTACTTGACTAGCTACCCTGTTTTGTCGCTTTTGCGTTTATCTGGGCGAAGTGAACAGGGTAGACATGTTGTGATTTTTGAAAGATGGAAATGTAATCCGTTTCCATCTGTTATAATCACCTTTTATTGTTGGCCAGTTTTGTTAAGAAAATAAGTTTTTTTAAAGGAGGTATTATTTTGCCTTTTTGGTAAGTTTTAATTCGACGGGGTCGGCACGTTTTCGTACTTGGCTTAAGGAGACTAGTGTTCTAAATCTTTGATTATTTGGTTACAGGAATTATTAGTAATGCCTCCGAATTATTTGTGAGACGTTTTGGAACCCTGGTGAGTAAATTATTGCATCTTACAAGGCTTAGACTTCATCTATGGAGATAGGGAAATAAACTATAATTTTCGTTTGTTACAGTGCCGTAACAGGGTTATTTTCTTTTTTTTTAGTTTTGGCTTTTCTTCTTATTAGATTGCAATGTCCTTACGTTACAATTAGCTTTTTTTTACCTCACCTTTTTTTTTTTTTTTTTTTTTTAACGTGTGGAAATCCCCTCGGATCGTCACCCCACCGGGGTTTGCGGCGGGGTGGTGTGTCGGACTCGGACCGACTAAAACCACACGGTGTGCCACTCTGCGCCTGTAATAGGAGGGATCCGGGAACAGCTGTTATTAAGACATCCGGACCCCTCCTAGCGCCGGCCCGCTCCTGTTGCGGGCCCCGTCTCAAAATTTTCCTCTCTTTAGGCGACGTCCGGCACACGCGGACGCCGCCCCCTCGCGGCTGGCCAAACTAATGCGGGTGGAGGGGAAACCTACCCCTTCCACACGCGGCCACACTCAGGGCGGCATGAGGCGGTGATAGGCGCGCCTCCGCCGCCCGGTTCGCCGGCGGCGGATCGGGTCCGAGTGGAGGTCGTCCTCCCGGGCCTTCTCCGCCGCCTCCTTCTGCGAGATTACTTCCTCGCAGAAGGTTGCGACCGCGGTAAAACAACCATGAAGCGTACTACGGCCGGCAGCGAGAGATCCACTCCGATGACTGCAGTGAGGGCCCGGCTGCGTCGCCCATGTGGGGCAGACCGCCAGCGTGTGCTGGGCCGAGTCCTCACTGCAGTCGCAGTGGTGGCAGGCGGGACTCAGTTCCCTCCTAGCGACCGAGTGCAGGTACTTTCCGAAGCAACCGTGCCCGGAAAGCACCTGCGTCCGCCGGAAGGTAAGGGTCCCGTGCTGCCGCCCTGCCCACTCGGCGATGACCGGCTGGAGAGCCTCCACGGCGGCGAAGCCAGTCTCCAGCCGGAACGACCAACGAGCCATCGTGGTTCGGCGAGCGGCTTCACGCCACTCGCGCACATCCTCGGGCGGAGGGCGAAATCCGCTCTCCGCCAGCCACTCGCCGATAAACTTCGGCGAGCAACTTCCGCCTCCAAATCCCACGGGGGAGTTCCGGCCAACGCGCAAGCCACCTCCGTCGAAACGGTGCGGTAACCGCGTATGGCTCTGACCGCCATTACCCTCTGAGGGCGCCAGAGGCGTGCCCTATTCTGGGCGGTCAGAGCCGCCGCCCACACCGGTGCACCGTATAGTGCCATTGACCGGACAACCCCCGTGTACAGCCGTCTTGTCGCGACGCTGGGTCCACCCAAATTGCAGGGGCGTGCGCTCCTTGTAGGCAGAAATGCAGTGCTTTACTTGCTATTCACAGACATTTTTAATAAAACGTTGGTACGTTTTAGATGACTTTAATTAATAGTAAATAAATGAAAAAACAAAATATAATAAATTAAAAACGCGTACTATTTACAAATAGCATAGCACCACACAAACATTGTTTGCCAGGTGTTTACCGAAAAGCAAGCGCAAAGCAACTCATGCCGTCGCCTCGCGCAGGACATTTGTTCGCATGTGTGTAGTAATTTTGGTGTCCGTGCACAGTTCGCATACGCACACACCCATTTATTTTATATGCCCGACTACAGCCGCAGGATGACCTTCGGTTGTCGGCTCCCGCGCTAATCGTTGTCGTCAGTATTCGGGTATAATCGGCAGTGTTCGTTGCCTTTAAATCCACCCAATTACAATAGTCAGAAATATAATGAATCATGTATGCGGATTATGAATTTTGAATATGGTAAGGTTTTATTTGTTTAATTAGCAGATATGTTTCTTGTTCGCGGGGGCCATATTGATTTTTTCATGTGATAAGCATTGTTTACTATTTTCTTTCCGCCAGTATAATTAGTAGTAGTAAATAGTTTTATTTGAAAGTGTGTACATTTAACAGTTTATTACTGAGTTCCGTTGATTTTTTTAAAATGTTATTTGATTGTGAGGTATGTGTGGAAAATTTGTGTATAATTTAAATTAAAAATAACAAGTTCTCACAATTGTCATTCAGTGAAAAGATTAAAATTGTGTCTAAAGGTCTGTAACTATCACTCACTTGGATAAGATATTTGAGGTGGCCGAAATCTTGCGTTTATTTACATTGGGATATAGTAATCTCAAGTAACCTTAACCTTGAATATGTGAATATCAGAAAATTGAAGATGACCAGGTGAGTAGTTATAATATTTTAGCTTATTATTTTACTTATTAGAATTTCCTCCGCCGTGATCTATCGCCGATCTATCGCAGTTTTGTCAGTGTTCCCGTTGAAGATGTACATGAATAGTAGTACATCTAAGACTTGTTCTGTTGGCAGGGTTTCCGACTTAGAGATCCATCGCGTGGCTGTGGCTAAGCTAAAAATCTATAAGAGAAAAAGTTTTTGCGACCGACTACTCTGCCGCATACCTAATGTCATAATCCTGTGCACGCCGCTGCGGCAAATTGGGCAAAAGTCGCCCTAGGGCAGACGCAACGCCGACCAGCTTTGGAGCAAGCTGTCCACTGTGGTGGACCACGCCGGGGCCCATGAAATAACAGGGCCTCCGTCTTATCTAGGGCCACCCGTAAGCCCAGCGCCTCAATGCGCCCGACCACCAGGGAGACTCCCCTTGTGGCCAGGCGCGCCGCCTCTTGGAAGTTCGCCCCCCGGGCTGTCACCAGAGTATCGTCTGCGTAACAAATTACACCCAGCCCGGGGGGGAAATCGGCTCGAAGGGCCCAGTCGTAACCTATGTTCCACAAGAGGGGTCCAAGAACAGACCCCTGTGGAACACCGCACGACATGGGCCGACACCTCAAACTACCCTCTCGGTCCTCGTACACGACGGTACGCTCCTCTAAATAGTCTGCCACTAGCCGCCTCAGGTACTTTACCTCACAACCTGCCTGATCCTGGGATTTAGTTTGCTTCGGAGAGTGGATTTCCTTTCCTAAGTACCTCTAATGGTAGGAAAAGTCCTCTGACTGTAGCCCATTATTTGGATTCACTTGGGACAGGAACCAGGAAGGTTGGATTACTTACCCCGCCACGACGACAACCACGTGGAGAACTGGAGTGAGCGTTATAAGAGTTAGTTATACCATAGTTCCAAACGGACTGTGCCGGCGTTATCGGTATGTCTTTTTGTTGTATATGAATTTTTACTGGCGTTGTCATAACGGATACTGTGGGCTCTAAGGGGCGTTATTATTATTATTATTCTGGGAGTTGGTCGTTATGATAACTAACTTTAATTTCTTTATGTATTAAACAGTCTCTATGTGACTTTTAAAGATATTTTACCTCTAATTTGTATTATCAAGGTAAACAGATTGCATTAATGATAGAACTAATTTGAGAATAAGAATTACATTTGTAATTAGACCTATAATATACCATGTACTCTACAGACACTACGGAATAAATAAACTGCCCCTTAATCTTATAACATCTCTTTATTTAATAGCTGCCCCCCACCCTTGATTAAAAGTCTAAGCGCTGACCGAGCTATTCCAGGTATTTATTGTATTTGTTATTAGTTGTCTATGTTCATTTAAGCCGGCACCTGGCGCCCGAGATTATTGGTTTTGTTAGAATTTGTGAGGCCGGACCAGTTAGTTCATTCATTTGTATTCAACATAGACATTCATTAGTTATAAACTTATTTTACAATATATAGATAAAAAAAAAAATTAAACACATTTTTATGTCGCACCTTTAATGATAAACTGAATTAATTCAAAATTTACGTTTTTCGAGTTTTCAAGAAATACCAAATCAACTTCATCAGTAGTACACGAACAATCCAACAGCCGACTCGATACCATGAAAATGGCAGAGATAAGAGATCGTCGTTCTCTTTTTGACGAACTCGCACGTACATGAATGTCAAACTTTAAATGCGATTTCCCACAATATTGAAATTCTAAGTTAATTCAGTTTATGAATAAAGGTGCGATGTATCCTATTTATTGCTTCTTTGTAAACTATCAAGATTTTTCCGTGCTGTTTGGAAAGTCGGGTCAATTTTTAACGCATTAATATACATTTCCTTGGCTAAGCTGTATTTCTTCCAGCGGTGGTAAAGTACTCCTGCAACCAAAGATATGTTTTTGCAAAATTGATGATTAATAAAATAAGTAATTAAAGAACCTCATTGAGTAGTAGAGTAGCGTAGTAGTAGAATCAAAAAAGCACGTTGAAACAGATTTTACTTCTCTTATGAAGTCAAACTTGAACTGTTTCAGGGCTACTCCGCCACAGAACAATAAAACTAATTTAAAAAAACAACTAAGCCCGGGCGCATTCACAGTGCCTGTTCAATATTCGATGCAGTTTCATTTGAAGAGGATAATATAATTATTTTACATGTAAAACATAGGAGAGCGCGTTGCGTATTTTTAACTTACCTAGGTTAGCATAATGTATCGCTTGTACTTCTATATTCAGTAACTTGATAGCTTTCTTGAAGTGTGTTTCTGCCTCACCATACCGGTTCAATTTGCCATACATGTTGGCAATGGCGAAGTTGATTGATGGGGCATCTGGCAGTTCTGTTAGCACTGTTGGTATGATTTTCAATGCTCTTTCGATTTGACCTGTAAAATATCTTTGATTTAAAATGAAGCAGAAAGGTTGATCTTTAATAAATAAAATATAATTTGAAATACGTGACTCAGTAAATTACAAAATCTCATCCTTAATAAGATGGCGGTTAGTTGGTTTTTATTTTATCTTGTTTATAAAAAAAGTTACTTTTATAATGTTCTGTTCTTATTTAAAAATGTACAAGAGTATGTGATGAAGGTCTACATTATAATAATAATATTGTATTGATTTCACCACATTGAGATCATTATAATTGTAAATTGATGAAGATAATTGAGAAATAGATGATTATAATTGTAAATTGTTAATTATAAAGTTTTAACAGAACATACCTGTATTGTCCATTAAAGCCATTAAATTGGTCCATGCTAACACATGTTTTGGATTCTGATGAATAGCTTGAGACCAACTGTTTATAGCTTCTTCGGTTTTATTTAATTCAAGGTACTGTAATTTTAAAATTATGATACTATTTTTTTGTATGTATTCTTATCCATGGTGTGCAATAAAGAGTACCTATCTGTTTATGATGAATTAAGAAATGGGATAAATAAAATGATGTTTCAAGTTACTAAAATGTCATAAAGAATATAAATATCTTAATAATAAACAGCTTCGACGGGAGCCTTATATCAAACTCAGCTGGGCCCTAAGCTTGTAGGGCATTCTCGAAATTATAAAATGTTAATGTGCGAAATTTTCTTACCAGGTTACCTAAATTATAATAGCAGTCTGGATATTTTCTTCGATAGTTTAACGCTGTTCTATAAGCTGACTCAGACTGGTCAAATCGTCTAGTATGGGCGAGAACTATTCCCAAATTCATCCAAGCTGCCGGAAAATCTTTTCTGTCGAAACATAAAACTAGGACATTTAACTCACGCACCGATAGACTCTTCTTTTACTAGACTTAAATAAGAAACGTGTTTAATATTGTAATAGTATACTATGAAATAACATAAGCTAATTTAGTTGTTAAATTGTATTACGTGTTAAGTGTGTTATTGGTTGTATGAACTCCCACGAGATGGTACTCGGCTATAAGGGTCAATCGCTCTATTAAGATTCTCTAAGACCAAATGATATCGCTGTATAACCTATGTTGTGTAACAAAAATAAACCTGTACTTGAAACAGCATTCTGCAGTATTATTACTCCTTGCTGTATTCTAATCGCTAAGTCAGCGGCACGCTAGTGCAATAGTGACTGAGTGACTTGTTGGCAGCAATTTACTAATTAAGAAATATGTGATTTCCTAATTAATAAATCGTTTATTTTAGTTTTAAAATACTTGTGGAAGTGAGTACAGTGAAATATAATAGAAAACTTTCATACTTGTGTTTAACAGCAGCTCGAAGATAGTATTCAGCTTCAGCGAATTGTTTTTGATTTTTAAGAATATTTGCCAAGTTGTTCATGGCCTGGTAGTATTCCGGAAATAATCTGCAACAAAACAAGATATGTTTAAAAAAGTGGTGTGAAACAAAAGGACTTCCTTTTGTTTCAGAATTGTTCTTAAACCAATTTCTTACACTTGTTTATATGGTGAATTTTCTCTCTAACAATGGAACATTTACGGTCACATGGTATAGTATCCAAAGAATAAGTCTCGCGTACTATAGTATATTGCCTATACATTTTTTTTTCTTTTACTTTTGGCAGAAGTTTATGAAATTATGCATTGATAAAACAAATAAATCGGCACTAAAACTAAACCATTAAAGTTTGCGGTACCCTTTGAATTTGGGAAATGGATGTTTTCGCGGCTTTCTTTAACATTCGGAAATGGAAAAGAAAGGGCTTCACCTTTTCTCTTTATCAAAACTCTGCTTAAGAAAAGGAACTAATGAATAAGTTTCTCACCGAATAGCTTCTTTATATTCTGCCAGTGCAAAACTTGTTTCATGGTTAGCATCGGCAGCTTTAGCGACATTATAGTGTACCTTAGCATTCAATGGGCACACAGCTAATGCACTCACGAATAGGTTATATTCATTTTGCCAAGCTATTGACCTTGACCAACTCCGTACAGCGTATACTAGTAACAGTAATAGGAACATAAAAACTCCAATCTGAAAAAGAAACTAAAACTTTATTACCTCCTTAAAATAAGATATACACAATTACACATGGTTCGTCAGCACTAATAAGTTCCAAATAATATTAATTATTATTAACATGATACCTTAAATTGTTTGAGATTTCTTTTTACTAGACTATAAAGAAGAGTTAGGCGGCGGTAGCGTAATGGCTCGTAATGGGTTCGAACCAGAACCAATATAGAGCACATAAATACACACGCTAACGCTAACAGTATTCTTTCCCTATCCTTTGATGTGATCATACTATCTGAAACATGGCTTACACCTAGTATATTGGATAATAAATTTATCGACGACCGCTAAACAGTGTTTAGAGACGATCTAGACCGTATTGCTACAAACAAGCCTGAAGGGGAGGCATCCTGATGTGCGTTTTACGTGAGCTACGGGCCGCAAGAATATAGGCCACTGCTGGACATAGGCCTTTCGCTGCTGGACATAGGCATTGCACGCCACTTAGATCGATTTTGGGCTTAATAAGCGCTAGCTATGTACCGCCTTGTATGCGTGATAATGTATATATGTCTCACTTTTCCGACTTAGTGAGCTATGCACGGATTCATTTTATTTAGTGGGTGACTATAATCTCCCCGGAATTAATTGGCCGGGTATTGGTAGTCACTTGTTGGTCACATTCGTAGGCGCAAAATGACGTGAGCCGGTTTCTAATTGATCTGATTTCCACTACGAATGCTACACAATATAACAACATTAAAAATAGCTCGGGTCAGAGACTTATTCATCAGTAATACCGAATGCAAATTAGAGTTAGATATGACGTTACTTCAGCCTGACAATCACCATCCTCCATTTTCTATCTTGACTGGAAACTCAGTACACACCAATGAAGCGCCCAAGCGCAAATAAATACAATTATTATAAAGCTAATTACCAAGGAATAATTGCAGAACTAAATAAAGTAAATTGGAATGACGTATTTCTTCATCTCATCAGTGAACAAGCAGTAGATGTTTTTTATAAATATTTATAGTGTTATCAAACAAAAGGAACGTGCTTGGGCAAGGTGGAAAAAACCTTCAAAAACTATCAGATTATGAAAAATTCCCCATTTACCGAAAACATTTCAAACAACTATCTGAACAATGTTAGAAAAAGTATGTATCATCTGTTGAAGATAGAATACCAAACAATGTTAAGTACTTTAGGTCGTACATTTCTAAACGCAGGAAGGACAGTGGTCTTCCTGATAGGATGTGTTATAAAAAAATATTTTATAACAAACCCAAAGAAATCTGCTCATTATTGCCCTTCTTTAACTCGGTTTATGAACCATCTCCCTTTGAGATTTGGTCACCCCCTAATAAACTTGCTGAGATATCTTCTTGCATTTCTGACATCTATCTCGAAAATAATGTCATATTAAAGTCAGTAATCACACCAATTGATAAAAGTGGAGACCAAAGTAATATAGTAACTATTGACCCATATCCATACTGTCCGCCTTGTCTAAGCTTTTTTAAAAGTCTATTACACGGTCAATTATTTCCTCAGCTGAGTCATCGCATTATTCCCGAACAACATGAATTTGTTGAATCCCGATCTACTACTACAAATTTAATGGTCTTTACCCAATTTTTATTTGGAAACATGGATAAGGGCATCTAGGTTGACTTTCAGAAAGATGTGATAAGGTGGACCACAAAATGCTTTTGGACAAAATTGCCTTCAACGGCATCAGAGGTAATTTACTTAGATGGTTCACATCACACATATTCCGTAGAACTCAAAAGGTCGTTGTCAATTGTTATGAGTCCGATTACACGGTCGTCGGGTCCGGAGTGCCCCAGGGCTCAGTACTAGACCCGTAGCTTTTTCTCTTGTTTATAAAAGATATTAGAACCTGTTTAGTTAACTCAAACTCTACTCTACTCTAACTATTCCTCATGTATGCTGACGATATGAAGATCTATAAGACCTGCACTAATATTAAGGATTGCATACTACTACAAGAAGATCATTGCAGGCTCTCACAGTACTGTGTTGCTAATAAACTACACCTTAGTCTACCAAAATGTCACTTCATATCCTTTACAAAGAACAAAACTCCTATTAACTTTCCGTATACACTAAATGACACAAATCTAAGGAAAAACGAATGTACTCGAGATCTGGGTATTCATCTAGATTTTAAATTACATTTAGAAATTCATATTGACAACTTCATTAGTAAAGCCTTTCAGATGTAAGGTTTCTTCATGGGCTCTTGTAAAGAATTCAAAAAGCCCACTACTTACCTTTTCCTATATAAAGCATTAGTCCGTTCCCGGTTAGAGTTTGCAGTAACTATTTGGAGTCCCTTTTATAAGAAATATAAGCAGAGGATAGAAATGGTACAGAAAAAAATTCCTTGTACTACCTATTACAAATGTTTTCATGCTAGGATTCCTTATGTGGATCATCTGAAACATTTTAAGCTCTTAAGCTTGAAGCATAGATCAATGTTGACATTTTTTAATTAACTATCTATCTAATATTACAACATATAATTCACCGATTGTGTATGGTGCGTTACCGTTACCTTTTCTACTCCAACTATATACTCGTGGTCAACAGTGCTGGTTATACGTTTTAGATATGTAAGTTCTAATTTACTTGTAAAGACTTCAACGTATAACTGTTTTTTGTCCCAAATAAATAAAATAAAATAAAGATTTATACTTAGTCCATACGCGTTAAGAAAAGAGTGACGCATCGATCAAGCCTCGCCCCTTAACCAATCCGAAGAAATTATGGTTTCGAACGAAAGCTTGGAACCTGACTTCGCTTTGGGCGAATGGGTTATAGCGTAGTTGGGGTTAACAATAGTTTTGCTGTATAGTGTGACCCACATTACTACTATAGTTTTTGTATGTAGCGATATGCTTTATACCACTGAAGCATCCTGCCGGCGGGATAAAATTCTTAAGAAAACAGGTATTTATTATGTGAACCATTTACTGTTAATTTGACCCCTACTCTTTACATAAAATTAATAAATATTTTGTTAAAGCATTCAAAATATTTTACATAAAAGTAATTGTTTTTTTTTTAACAAATATTTATGAAAAGTATTTTCAATACAACGTTAAACTGTACTAATATTGTTCAAGGTTGACACGAGGTTTAAAATAATATACCTACTGAGAGTTAAATTGATTTGATGAGATTTTATTTTGCTCCCCATTATATGAGCTCAAAAAAGGGGATTCTTCAGTTCAAATATCGAATGGATGCGCCTAATTCATTAGGTGGCTATCGACTTCTTTAAGCCCTCCCTAGGATAGGAATAGACTAATTTTAATATTTATCTAACAAAATGAAAGCCGTAAAATGTAAGTATTAGCAGGAAGAATTAATTCTGTGCTACTTGTAGCATACACACAGAGGTATAATAACTGGAGATTATTGTGTATGTACTAGATGTACCTAGACACTAAGGTCTCCTGATTCTGTCGCAATAACAGTTGAATACCTGATTCCCTTAAACCTTGTAATGCCCATATTTACTGCTTGCTTTAAATATAGAGCTGTATAAACATATTGTTAGTCACACACCTTACAAGTAAACAATGATCTTCGATGCAACAACTTACTGAACCCCATGACTATTAACAAACAGTATCCGGCTGATGATATGTACAATATTCTCTCGGCTATTACAAAACCCACTGGATATAATATGTTGGATGCAGGAAGAAAAGGTATGACTCCTAATGATACTGCCAGTATTATTGTCCTGAAAAGAGATTGCATACATGTTTATTATTTGTTTGATCAGTTTAATAAAAAAAACGAATAATAAAAATCTTAGAACTATGTTAATACTACAATAAAGATACACGCCACAAATAACATCTATTTGTGGTAATTAAATGAGGTGACGCTTAAATATGCAGATGGACTTATGACCTGAGGAATGAGCAGAGAGCAGATTGAATGCGAAAGGCGGAAGACATGAAGTTATGGCGAACTTTTGAGAGCTTTATGTATAGCTGTGGACTGCAATTCATTGATTGTTTGTTTGCAGTGTTGAACAATTTGAGTAGTAGTTAAGATGCGTGTCCTTAATGTGCCTTGAACCATTCGTTCTTTTACTAAGTAGCCAGCGTTAAGGTATCGAATACTTCATATTACAAATACTGAACCCAATCTGCAAAATCTTAATAACGACAGTTAAGTATATTCATTTTTAAATTATCTGACTAAGATTATGAAAACGGTCTTCTGCACAACAGCGGCTATTACATGTTATTTTGTCTTCTGTTTTCATAAAAGAATGATAATAGAAAGACCAAGAAAATCATATATTAGAATCTTGTTTATGGGACCAAAAGTGACAATTAAAAATGTTATAGGTACCTACATATATTTTTATATTAGGTCTTCACCTATGAAATTGCCGTTTTGTATGCAATAAGTGAAAGTACTTATTTTTTCAAACTTTTTTATTTCTGTTATTCGAAGTAATCACCCATGCAATCGACGCATCTTTGCCAACGCATTGGCAGTTTATTGATGCCCTTCTTGTAAAAATCAGCTGGACGGGAGGCAACAAACTCTTCAAAGGCATTTTGTACTGCCTCTCGGGAATTGAATTTTTTACCCACTAAAAACTTGTCTAAATTTTGGAAAAAGTAATAGTCGGTAGGTGCAAGGTCTGGTGAGTATGGCGGATGAGGGACAGCTTCCAACCCCAGCTCTTGCAGCTTGGAGACTGTCTGTTGCGCAGTATGGGGTCGCGCGTTGTCGTGAAGGAGCAGTGGGGACGACCGATTGACCAAAGCTGGTTGCTTGGTACTCACCAGACCTTGCACCTACCGACTATTACTTTTTCCAAAATTTAGACAACTTTTTAGTGGGTAAAAAATTCAATTCCCGAGAGGCAGTACAAAGTGCCATTGAAGAGTTTGTTGCCTCCCGTCCCCGATGTAATGACAATAGCTCATTAATAGTGATATTAACAACATATTATACTTGGAAAATTAAATATACCTATAATTTCCATATAAATTTAAAATGTATTGTTTGCCCAACTATTACGAAGACATCGACGACAATTGTATCAGTGACAATTCAGTGACAAGTCATCGGGAGACCATTGGTCTTACATACTTAGTAGAATAAGAAAAGTGCAAAAACAGAATTCATGGTTGATTCACTTTACGATTGATCAGGGCCCCCTGATCAATCATAAAGTGAATCAACCATAAATAATGGATTGGCATACCTACATACCCTCCCCTATTTATACAGACATAGAAAAACTAATCACACTCATCTCACAATTTTTGTCCTGGATCGAAATCAAATCCACGACATCACTAAACACTAGACCAACAGGCCAGAACAAGGTGTTGACTAAGCTTGAATTAAATAAATTACACCTTAGGACTAACAAATTTTACCTATATAATGGAACAAAAGATAAATACATTTTAGGTGCCTTACCTATTGGATTTTCGGTTTCTACTATAAAAAATTGCCTTTAATAATAATATTCCATATATATACATCAAGACAACTGGAAGCATTCTGACATCAGCGATTTTTTTAATTAATTGTACGCATCCCATTGACCAGTCATAACAGAGCCATTTAGGCCAAATAAATAGCAAAACATTTAGAAAGTATATATAACTGTATGTTGCTACCTGTAACAATGATACTTTTAAATATGAAATGTAATATTTTCTTGTATGAATAAAAGCCAACAGGGACTAGGACTGCTGCTAATAAAAAATACATTCCTTTTATTAGGGATGTTCAGGATGTGAGGTTATCGGAAATGGAGTCAGAATTTCAGTTCTTAAACTTGATTTATGGAACAAAAATCGGTAACGGAGTCAAAAAACTAAAGAAAAATGTTTGTTAATAGAGGATGAATTTAATATTGAAAAGTAACACAGAAAGAAAAAAATAGCATATAAAAAAATACCTTCGTAAAAGAATTTTCAGCAAATGCAGTTGGATTATCTGTTGGCTTAAATTCTGGTTTAATTCCTCCCATAACAATCCATCTTAAATACAGAAGACTCATTGCAGATAACGTAATAAAAATTATTCTAAATATTGAGTCGGCATCTACACGGACTTGCACATAATTAAAGCCTTTGGATTTTGTTAAATCTCTTCCTTTAGGTTTTAAATTTACAACTATCTCATACACTACACATAATCCCTAAAAAAATAACAATATATAAATTAGGTTGTGGGCTATCTAAAATAAATATCATTAATTAATAAAAAGTACTATTAATACACAATAATATGTAAACCAAGCAAAGCATACATACACAATATAGCCTACTATAATACCATATTGTGTCTTAAAATAATGTGGTACAAATTATCATAGGTGCAGTCATCAACTTAGTTTTGAGTTTTGATATTCTAATATAAAGTTTAGTCTTACAAATATGCTGTAATTTCAGGTTTTTTTTTGTAGTACAGATTAGGTTGTACATAGTAGTATTATGTGTCCATTCTATGAAAACAATCATTTTTTTATCAATTCAAATCAAACCATTTATATTGCCAATATAGGTATAAAATAAAAATGTTAATTACACAACATATTATTCCAATCCATAATCAGCCAATAGGCATGCGACAAGAAATTTGATAGGATTTAACTTTTTAAGCAACATAACTCCTTTTCAACATTCTCATTCAATTTCATTATGTCTGCTATGATATTTAGTAACAACTCTAGTGTAGTGTTGTATAAGTTAACATTATACTTACCAAAACTGTTATTCCATTTTCCTTACAAAGCATGGAGATAGCAGATAAAGTAACTGTACATATTAAATAAATGTATCTCCAATGTAGACTAGATGTTGCTTTATTATAGGATAAAAATGCTAAAAAAAATGTCATAGAAGCAAGAAGATCTGCCCTGCCAACTATACCACACACTGCTTCCACATGTACTGGATGTACAGCAAACAATAATGTTGACAGATAGGGCACATCCATCCACCACTTTTGGCTGAACCCATTTTGAGAAGTACATTTCTCACTCATTTTACAGCCTTTATTAGACTTCTTACCATTAACCATATGTTCAAATACCTTCCAAAGTAATATGCAGCAAATTACATGGCATACTAAGTTTGTAATTTTGAAGTGTAATGCAGACAAACTGCTTTTATTTAGTAAATAGTTAAGCCTGAAACAATTAATTTAATACCATTAACTTTGTTACTCTTTTGAATGGTATGTTGCGTAGACATTACTATAAATTTTTATTCATCTCATTGATCTTTTATCATTGAGCATTGAACTTTCTTATCTTATTGAAAAGGTTTAAAATTTAGCATAATCCAGATTGTCAAACATACGTTATAAATCATGAGATAATACTATTAAATTGCTAAGATTTCAGTACTTTTACCTGAAGGAAAGTATTGTAAGAGGTCTGTAAGATTTGTGGCTGAGATTAGATTTTACATTGGCACCCCAAAAATCATTATTAAACACGTCTGTCCAATACTCAGAAGTTATGTCCTTGTTTTTAACTATAGCCTCCGAATCATCAAACACAAAGTCACCGTTTAAGGTAAATAGAAACGGTAAAGACGACAAGCACACGATTACCGATAACTTTTTTTTCATTTTGTATGAATATAAATAAAATCCACCAAGTCTATGAGACTTATTAAAAAATTAGATTATGCTATTTCTAAGCTATTAACAATAATTTTTCTTAGTCTTAATATTTTAAATCGTACAGTTATATAGATTTTCAATATCGTCTTTATGATATGGTATGGATAGACGTCAGACGACATCACCAAGACATCAGACACCAGAATAATGAAGCCACAGATAGTGAAGCATTCATCTGTCATTTGATTTTGTCTTCTTCTTCTTCTTCATAAATGGCAAACTGTGTCGATGTCGACAATTCTGCCAGTGTCAAGTGCGATCAAAATACGTGGGTTTTATTACACAAAAAATTTAATTGATAACATTAGTAGTGGACTGAATGTGGGGCTTTTTGTTGTGGTTAGTAGTTACACTGAAACAAGCAGACAAGTACATATAGATAAGATATGTATTAAATGAATAAATAGTTAACTAATAAGTAAACAATCACAAAATAAAAATCCAATATTCATAGAAATGAAGGTCAAAGTCTGATGTCATTGGATCGGATGAACAACATCAAGACCTGGAGAAGGTGGGGGGATGAAAATGTTAGGAGAGATGAAAAGTTAATAGGGATGAGGATTTTTAATTCGGTAAGGTGAGAATAGAGATCTAGGCATGGGATATTTTTAGGACAACAGAAGAATATGTGATCTAGATTGCCTTCATCTAAGCCACATTCACATATGGATGAATCCTGTACCCGAATCTTGTTTAGGAACACTGGTGAGCTGCAGTGACCTATGCGGAGCCTACATATGGTGGCGATGACAGGTTTACATACCTTCTTAAATTTATAGAACCAGGGTTTTGGGGTAATGCTTGGTTGTATTGCGTAGTAGTGACGCCCTTTATGCTGTGAGGAATTATTCCACTCTACCTGCCAGGAAGTTAACAATTATCTCTGAGGCAGTCTTAAGAGATCGTAATACTGGTGTACAAGGTGTTTCTGGTCCGACATTGCAGAAGTAGCAGCACTTTTGGCCAGTGAGTCTGCACACTCATTGCCCACAATGCCACTATGGCTGGGAACCCAAACCAGTTGAACCATTTTCGAGTTGATGGTTTCAATTCAAAAGGTTTTTTTTTATTTCCAGGATCAGCGAACTGTGAAGTTTGCTACAAAAGGGATTTTGTAGCAGGGCTTTAAGGCAACTAAGAGAATCAGTGAATATGACTGCCTTGTGGATGTTGTGCGAGTCAATGTACAAGCATGCCTCTAAAATAGCAACACACTCGCCTGTAAAAACTGAAGCCTCCTTTGGACACTTATACTGTAAGAGAATTCTGGAGTTTTGGAAGTACACAGCGGCTCCAGTGTAGCTATCATTATTCAGTTTGGATCCATCAGTAAAGAACCTCTCAAACCCATCCCAGTGTTCAGCTAAGTGTGTATTAAACAGAAGAGGCAGATTTCTTAGGGATTGCAACATCCAGAAGAACATTCGGCTTAAAACAAAGGACGCTATAATTAAAGGAAAACAGAGGGAGTTTGTCAAATGACACGGCAGAGTTAAAAAAAGTAGAATAGTAGCGAAAGGATTGTAGAATCAATGGAATTCCCTTATAAGTTCAGTAATTTGAGGTAGTACAAATGGAGTCTAATTCTAAAATTTTTTGAAGAAGACGATGAGAAGATTTTCAAACAGATTTTATTATAAAACGTGAAGCGAGAAATTGTCTTCTTATTGATAAAGGTTGATCTGAACATTCCACTTGTAAGGCATATATAGGGGAGGACTTCATGCAACCAGTAACAATGCGAAGGCACCCAGATTGGACTCTGTCCAGCTTTGCCAAAGCGCTTTTATTGCATGGAATCAGTAAAAATAGCCCATAGTCCAATATACTACGTACTAAGGCATTATATACCAGTTTCATGGTGTATGGGTGGGCTCCCAACCAGAACCCAGCTAGGGCCTTTAAAATTGGGATTACACGTTCACATTTTGCGGTTAAATGGTTAATGTGGTGAACACCAGTCAATTTAGAGTCAAGATATACTCCTAGGAACTTAAATTTGTTTAATAAAGAAATTTCCTGCAGCTGTACATGGACATCAATCTGTGGCAGAGTCTTCTTTCTTGTAAAAATAACAACCGCCCTTTTCTGAGCAGAAAGACTAAGGCCATGATCTGATAGCCACTGCCACAGAGAATTAAGGGAAATAGTGAGTGATGTGGCTGCCTCTTGGATGGAATGGTTCGAAACATATAATGCCAGATCGTCGGCATATTGAAGGATGCTACAATCATTGTTTAGGCATGAGCCCATGTCGGCAGTGTATAGATTGTACAACAACGGACTCAGTACAGAGCCCTGTGGTAAGCCCCTCCAGGTCTTTCTTTGGCCAAACTCTTCACCCAAGATCCTTAGGACTAGAGTTCTGGACACAAGCATTGCGCATATGCAGTGGATCATCTTAACCGGAATTCTCAGCTGATGCAGTTTCTGCCTGAGAATGGGTATTAAGATATTGTCACTTTTTTTTTTTTTTTTTTTTATTAAGACATTGTCCCTTTTTTGTCATTGTGACATATGCAGCAGATATGTCGAGAAAAGATGTTAAAACAGATGCATTTTGTGACAGAGAAAGACGGAAATCAGTTATTAAAACTGCAACAAACTGCCCTTTGCGTAAGAAAAACTGATAGTTTGGCAGTAAATTCCTTGACTCTACAATCCATTCGAGACGGTTTTTGATGAGATGTTCTAATAATTTAATAAGGACTGATGAGAGGGCGATTGGCCTAAAGCTGTTTGGATCACCAGCATGTTTTCCTGGTTCTAGAATAGGGATAATAATTTGAACTTTCCATGTATCAGGGATCCAACCGTTAGAATAATAGAAATTCAAAATGTTTAAAAAGTAAGTTTTTGTACTAGGCTTGGCCTGAACTATGAAAGAATATGGAATGCCATCTCTGCCAGGAGCCGAGTCTCGCACACTGTTGAGGACCATGTTCAGTTCTTCTAGAGAGAATGGGTCGTCATGGGTATCCACTGACTGAAACGGTAAGTCTGGTAAGGTCGCTTCATTGAGTTGAGGGACATACGGGGGAGGGGGGCAATTCTGTCCAGGAAAAGCTCAGTTGTATTGGGTGAGATAGAGGAAGAGACAGAGGGCGAACAACCAGATCGGAGTCGATTTATGTTCTTCCACACCATTGAGGATGGGGACAAGGAGGAACAAAATTTAACCCAACCAGCGCGCTTCTTGCGTCGAAGGAGTCTTTTGGTAGAGGCGAAAACGTTTTGGTAGGTGAGTAAATTATGGATGGTCATATCAGCATTGTATCTCCTTTCGGACTCCTTCCTATACTTGACTGCCCTAGTACATTCACTGTCCCACCAAGGAGGTGACGGAATTTGGCTTTGCTTGAGTTTTTAATTTTGAAGGAACTGTCTGCACTTGATCTGATCGCCTCTACGAACGCGCCACAACAGTCCATCACGAGGTAACGATTATCATGGGTTAAGGGTCTAAGGTCTAGTCTGGGGAGAGCATTCCCAGAGTTTTCGAGGGTTTGGGAGAAATTTTGCCAGTTAGCTTCTGAAAGGATATATTTTAAAAGGGGGGGGGGGGGGGGGGGATTTTACCAAGTGGGTTGAAGTTGGGTGGGATACTAAAATTGGATAATGATCACTACCATGCGACAGATCGGTGCACTAGCAGCTGCGGCGATGTCCAGTGAGCCAATAGTCAAATCCACACAGCTACTTACTATTTTGACCTGGAAGAACTCTACGATTGGAGCAGCCACTGTTAACTACGCAGAGGCTCAGATCATCGAGGATCTCCACTAAACCTGAACCGAAAGAGTCGCAGTGTTCAGA
The DNA here is from genome assembly GCA_902825455.1 of Arctia plantaginis. Lineage (NCBI taxonomy): Eukaryota > Metazoa > Arthropoda > Insecta > Lepidoptera > Erebidae > Arctia > Arctia plantaginis. The sequence goes on from CADEBD010000303.1 coordinate 5,753,754, forward strand.
TCCCCATCTATAGCGATGGCAGTTAAAGTCTCCCATAACCAATATTGGGCCCTGTAGATCCTGTAAAATGGTTCTCAATGTAGGCAGGAAACTTTGATAGGGGTGAGCGATATAGATAGAGAGCACAGATATGTTACAGATCTTAGCTGCAACCACGCTGATATCCTCAAGGAATGGGGGCAAGGATAGGGGGACTAAGGGGATTTTAGTATTAATAAGGAGGGCAGCACCTCCATAGCCATCAGGCCTGTCACATCTAAGTATATTGAAATGGGGGACATGGAAGTTGAGACTTGGCAAAAGCCAGGTCTCAGCGAGAGAAATAGCCAGAGGCTTAAATTTGTTCAACAGGAATATCAGGTAGTTTTTAATGGAATACACTCCTCACATTCCATGGTAGGAATACTTTGTGGGACGCCATTTTTGAAATTTGTTAAAATATTAATGAGTGAGACAGCAACGTTGGACGGTATAATAGACTGGGATAGAGATGAATTGGGGGATAGTAGGGAGGTTAAGAGTTGTATCAGAAGATCAATAGTTGAGGGTTCAAGGGATGGGTTATTCATAGCACAACCTGCAGCATTTCCTACACTGTACGGTTGGGTAAATATATTGTTGAACAGGAAGCGAGTTGTAACAACAGTATACTCTTTTAGGCAGAACCTGGCCATCAAAAGTTAGGACACAGGTTTCCGTAGGTTTCCACTCCAATAGACCTTCAATAAAAGATTTCCTATTAAGGCGCCTGACTTTAATTATTGGGCCACAACCCTGCGGCACTGTTACAAATTTAATGACATCCTCATCATCCATGTCGGTGGGGATGTCTGATACTACACCCATTCTAGTGATGTTAAAGGTGGGGATGATGACAGTGTATTTATGTGTATTTAGTAAGGGGTTTATTAAAAATGAGTTGGCATCCTGACGGGATGCAAACTGTACTGACACCCTATTACGACCTACTTTTTTGACTCCATCTCTAACCACATTATTAATTTTATTTTTGAAGAGGAAAACACCAAAAGAGACAGGGTGGAGAGTTGTGCCAGAACCCAATTGGGTCTCCACGCGGGAAACATGAACAATGCAGGGACCAGTATTATTTGTCGTGTACTTGTCACGACCAAGCGGGCTTCTTATTTGATTAGGGTTACGTTTAAGAGGGTGGGTACTTAGCTCATCGTTCACATGTCAGGTGTCACATGAGAGGGCAATTATCTTGGACCACTGCATTGCAGATCACATTGGCAAACTATTCTAAGGGGTTGGAAGGGGTTGAGGGTTGATCGGGTAGGGAAGGAGTAGGGGTGAAAGGAGGGGTTACTGGATATGGAATATCGGGAGGGTCGGGCGGTTTATTTCCGTTCATGTTAATTACTTACCGGTAATGTTTAGTTACAAACAACACACCGTAACCAATAGGACAGCACAAAATTACACAAAAAAAACCCAATAGTCACAAAATCACACAAGATTTGTAAGAATTCTAGACGCACGTGCTAACCAACCGGACGACGACAGAATCCCCCACGTCACCATTTGATTTTGTCAAAAACTAAAAAACCACCGAATGTCAGAAACATAGAGATATAATCTCTATGGTCAGAAATCTCTATACAAAGACTTCTGGAGGATCTGCAGGTACAGTTTTTTTTTTGCTTGACATGGAAGGGACCATGCCATGCAATGTTTATTTTTTATTGTGTACCTGTAATTTTCGGTGAATAAATAAATATTATAAAAAAGAAAATGCAATGCACAGGCACAGGTGGGATACCTGTATTCTTCTCGAAACCAGTTAATAAACTTTAGAGCCCCCTATTAGGTAAGTAAGTCTGAATTTTTTATGATTGAAAGAACCATAGAGTAAAGAAGACCTTTAATCTTGCAATATAAGCAATGAGAGAGATGGATAAAAGATAGTTTCGTTTATCTCTTTCTAGTTGAGCTCTGTTTGGGAAGGCGAATTTCTAATCTCCCGTCTGTTACTAGGTCCCTGTCCTGTCCTGGTGCAGAGGTTGGCCAGTGCTATTCTGCGTGAAACGCAGCTAGCGTTGTAGGCACCTTTGCGCCGGCAGCAACCAGGGCATGGACTACTTAATTCAAAATTATTTTATTTTATTAATATTTTTACATTTTTATTTATTTAACAAAGTTGGTGTAAATAAATATAATAATTTGATGTCATTAATTAAAACCTAATTTTGGCCAATTACAGAAGTTATTCTGTAATTGCCCTAAATTAGGTTTTAACAACATTAACATTAGATACATCTTTTTTGTTACATTAGGTGCCTATGTACGTTAGATAATACAATACTAGCTTACATTACTGAGAGAGTGGAGTGTTACTAGGTCAATATAACATGTTTAATTTGTCGGGTTTTGCGGCCAGGGGTACAGCAGTTAAAATTTATATTCCACGGTACTTCCAGGAGAACGGCAGAAGTACATAGGAAAAAAGGGACTTTTTCATCATTATCGTTTATTGTTATTAAATTTGATTTTCATTTATGGAAAACCAGGGGAAAATTGTTCTATCAACTGTAAAGAGTATTCCTGATACTTCATGCCGAAGAACACAATGATGGCCATTAGCTGGAATTAGACACATTGTCACAGAGCCTGAGCCCTTATTACTGGTTATAAATAGTAATAAAACAAATAAGGAAATACTGTATTTACAACAATTCAGTAGCAGTGTTTTACATCGTACCTTCATTATGACTTAGCTTACGATTATAAATTAATTATTCATGATAGTTCATTTTAGCATAAGAATGGAATAAAAATTTGGATTCCATTTAATTTTTTTATAATTATCTTATAAAATCTTGTGAATTAGATTGACACATCAATCAAAAGTTATCCAGTGATGATACTAATGTTTGTTGTCAGTGGGTCATAGGTGTTACACTAAAGTTAGTTCCAAGAGGCTGGAGTGTATGTTTGATATCTAGGGCTGTTCTTGGATCTTGCAGAGCTCTAGCAGCATGCGCCAGCTGCAGAGCGCACTCAGGCGGAGCTGTTTGAGGCAAGGCGGCACACTCACGCTCCAGCGCGGTGCCCACAGCATTCAGTAGCTCTGAGAATCCGAGGGAAATGGCGGCACGTCGAAGACGGTTTAGTTCCTGAAAATCCGAAACCGTTTTGGTAAGCTTTTTGATTTCGAAGAGGGAAATCAAGAAGTTCTATTACCTCTCTTTTAAAGTGTTTTGAATTATTTCGTAATGCAATTAATTTTGACCTATCCCACGAAAGTTCAATAAGATAATATTTAACTAAGTCGATGAGAGATGTTTTTGTACGCCAATAAATTGTTGTTATACATAGTAACCGGTATATGGTTTACAGAGTAAAAATACTTCTGCTATACTGAAATTACTACTATTGCAGCAAACTATTATGCTATTTGAAGATAAGAAGTACCTTGTACAGATGTTGTGTCTTGTCTGGCAGCTTCCTGGCATGTCGGAGTACTTTCTGCACGTCAGCCAGAAGCGCGTGCGGGCGTGCCCAAGCGCAGGCTGAACCGCCTCCGCTATAAGATCGCCATGAACGGATGGGGAATGTTTCCGCTATACACAAAAAAAAAATACACATCTTTCCACAGATATCTTTTCAAAGAATAATTGTTAAGAACATAAATATTTTATGTGAGCATAGCTGTCGATGGGAGTTAGGATTTAATTTAATTAGGGTAACTCCTTGGTGAATTTTTTAGACCAACGAAAGGGGTAACGATGTGACAAACAACGTTGAATGTTGGAGTGTGCTATAAGAGCAACTCTATTTCAAATCCCGTCTGATTCAATCGACTTTGGTAATAAATACTTGATATGTCGCGAACAATATTGCCTTGAACTGGTTTGAACAATTATTTACAATATTTTTCAAAGGTTAGAATAAAAAATATACCGGGGGTGTGTCCATCTTCTGCAGGTCCCAGTTGATCAAGTGCACCGAGCCATGGTGATGTGCAGGCCCCTGGGCGTAGCACACTGAGCAACAGACACGAGCGCCGTGCCCTCGACGCTTCGCACCAAGCAGACAGAGTACCCCACCAGTCCGCGCCTAGGAGGACTATTGCTGCCATTCCTTCCACCTAATTATTTAGTAAAGTACGACGAAGATAAGGTACTATTGCAATGTACAATGTACATACAAGGTGACAGAGAAAGGTGTAGAGATATATACGAGTATATATATATATTACGTCTTTACCTATGAAATTGCCGTTTTGTATGCAATAAGTGAAAGTACTTATTTTTTCAAACTTTTTTATTTCTGTTATTCGAAGTAATCACCCATGTAATCGACGCATCTTTGCCAACGCATTGGCAGTTTATTGATGCCCTTCTTGTAAAAATCAGCTGGACGGGAGGCAACAAACTCTTCAAAGGCATTTTGTACTGCCTCTCGGGAATTGAATTTTTTACCCACTAAAAAGTTGTCTAAATTTTGGAAAAAGTAATAACATCTGCAACCAGCTTTGGTCAATCGGTCGTCCCCACTGCTCCTTCACGACAACGCGCGACCCCATACTGCGAAATAGACAGTCTCCAAGCTGCAAGAGCTGGGGTTGGCAGCTCTCCCTCATCCGCCATACTCACCAGACCTTGCACCTACCGACTATTACTTTTTCCAAAATTTAGAATATGTTTTATGGAATAGGGGGCAAACGAGCAGACGGGTCACCTGATGGAAAGCCACCACCGCCGCCCATAAACGCCTGCAATTCAAGAGTCACAAGCGCATTACCGGCCTTTAAGGAAGGAATACGCTCTTTTCAGTACCGAAATACGGCAGACGATAACCCGTACCACGGGTTGGTAGTGCTCCAAAGGGAGAAGCTGATACTGAGGTGCCCCTGCATAGAGATGAGAACAGTATTCCATATGCTGGCTGAGGCAGTTAGGGAGGTGCTCTCGAACCGAAGCGATACGACAAACGGTATCTTGCAAACCTGTGTCTTTTCTGCCTCTCCCTTGGTCTCGATCGTCTATTGTTTATATATACCGGTGTGTTAGACAAACGAGAAGATAACCAGCTGAGCGACCAAGGCAAAAAACAGAAATTGTCGGTCATTGAGTAGCTGTTGATTTTCTAAGAACCGGAGGAGCTGGCAGTTGATTACGGATTCCATAATCTTAGAGAAGGGTGCACAAACGTTACCTTCCAGGAGTTTGGGACGAGGCCTAGGGAAGTAGCAGAAAGAAAAAAAAGTCGAAAAAGGCGCTTTAAAACAGGTGCCAACTTTGGAGCACACGTCTTCAACACGATAGGGGAGATTCCATCGGGCACACCCGACTTATGGATATCGATTGAAAAGAGTGCTTTGCGCACTGATTACTGAGTGAAAGGGATTGCCGGCATACAGCTCTGGCACCGCGGTATGATAGAATCTTCTCGATCGCGACGCTAACCTTTGTCCAGAACGGAACATTGCTGTTGTGGCTAGAGAGCTTTCACGCTACAATGTGGTCATAGCCGCTCTCAGCGAAACCCACTTGCCAGATGATGGCGAGCTTATAGAATACGGTGGTAGATATAAATTCTTCTGGTAAGGTATACCGGCTACAGAACCAAGACGCTTTGGTGTTAGATTTGCAATAAAGACCCAGATTGCTAGCAAACTGGAAGACTGTCCTCTGACTGGGACTCTGACTGAAGAATACATCTCAGACCGCGTAATATCATTGCGTCTGCATCTCGACAATGACAACTATTTGAACGTTAGCAGCGCATATTCTCCAACAATGGATAAGGATGATGAAACTAAAGGTAAATTTTATGAAGACCTTACACGCTTGCTCACCTGAATACGCCCGAGAGAGCAGATTCTTCTGTTAGGCGACCTCAACGCTCGAGTAGGCTGTGATTATGAAGCGTGGCCAGGGGTCTTAGGAAGACATGGGATTGGCAGTATGAATAGCAATGGCTTATTATTGCTAGACCTGTGTGCTCAATTTGGCCTAACCATCACAAACATATTCTTCCGGCTACCAGCAAAATATAAAACCACCTGGATGCATCCGAGGTCGAAACATTGGCATCTAATTGACTACGCGATCGTTCGGCAAAAACATATCTCCCAAGTCCATGTCACACGCGCTATGCGTGGTGCTAACTGCTGGTCAGACCATCGACTTATAGTTACAAAACTGAAGCTTCGCTTGCATCCACCGCGCAGGTCTTGCAGACAGAAACCACCCAGCATTAATGTTGAGCGGCTTGCAGATAAAGAAACGCGGATGGAGTACCAACATATTCTTTCCGATAAGTTGCCATCTAACATCGACGTCGGTAATCTCAGTGCCAACTGGAGTGCCCTCACTTTTCAGATTATTGAAGCTGGAACGCAAGCCTTAGGCCTTAAAAAGCGTGTCCACCAAGACTGGTTTGACGAGAATGATGAGATACTAAGTAAAGCACTTAAACAACACCGCGACCTTCTATATCAGCAGCAACACGGTCGGACAGATATATCGGACAGAGTACGACAAAGTGGCTCAGATCTCAGAAAGATGACAAGGGAGATAAAAGACACGTGGTGGCTACAGAAAGCGGAACACCTGCAGTGGCTCTCTGATACAACCCAACTTGGTGCGTTTTTCGGCGAGCTGAGAACACTCACTGGAACAACTCAGCGGATAAGTGTACCGTTAAGGTCACGTGACGGCGCGACGCTGTTGACGTCCAAGGAGGTCGTGTTGAATCGTTGGGCTGAGTACTTTGCGGAACTACTTAATGTTGATCGGTCAGCTGATATTCAGCAGATAAAAGAGATCACATCTCTTCCGCAAAGACATGAGCTTGATGATCCACCGACATTGCAGGAAGTGATAGTAGCTATCAAGAATCTGCAAAGCGGGAAGGCGGTTGGCGTGGATGGTATTCCTGGTGAACTTTTGAAGTACGGGGTGGGGAGGGGCTATATGACATGATATGGAAACTTTTTACTCAGATGTGGCGTGATGAGCAAGTCCCATCTGACTTTAAGATCTCGCGAATCTGCTCACTCACTCATTGTAATTCCTATCGTGGTATATCGCTGCTCTCTACGCCCGGAAAAGTCTTTGCCAGGATTTTGCTCCACCGTCTGACCTCAGTTTCGGAGGAAATACTTCCGGAATCCCAGTTTGGCTTCGCCCTGAGAGAGGAACCTGTGAAGCTGTCTTCTGCGTGCGACAGCTGCAAGAGAAAAGTTGTGAACCATTGTTTCTCTGTTTTGTTGATTTAGAAAAGGCCTTTGACTGTGTTCCTCGTGGGGCCCTATGGATTGTTCTGGAGAAGGTGGGTTGCCCGGCGAAATTTGTCCGTCTGGTTCGCCTACTACACGATAGCATGACATGCTGTGTCTGCAATTAGGGAACAATCAGGTTTCTACCCTGTCATAGGTGGGGTTAAGCAAGGCTGTGTTCTTGCTCCCGCACTACTTGCCATCTATTTTGCAGCTGTGGTGAACGAGACGTTACAAAAAGTACCTACGGCATTCGCTTCCGAACTGATGGAACGCTTTTCAATCTGGCTAGGTTGAAAGCCCGCACCAAGGTTTCGTACAAAATGATAACCGAGATTATGTACGCGGATGACCTATGCTTTTTGGCCGATTCCACGACTTCTCGGCAACAGCTGATGACTGGCCTTGACGAAGCGTGCACCACGTTCGGCCTTAAGATAAACGTCAGTAAGACCGAAGTCATGACAACAGGCGCCTCAACAGATGAACCTCTGAAAATCTGTCTCGGTCAAGATGTCCTGAAGCGCGTAGAGAAGTACAAGTACCTGGGAAGCACAATAACATCACAGTGCGACCTTGATGCCGATATAAACTGCAGAATCGGTGCTGCCTCAGCCTCTTTCGGTAAACTTAGAACTAAGGTCTTTCAAAACTGGCTACAAAAATCGCAGTTTACAGAGCTATTGTCCTACCAAGCCTGTTATATGGCTCAGAGACTTGGTGCCTTTACTGCAGACACATAAAGACTTTAGACCAATTTCATCTCCGATGTCTGCGGGATATCATGAACATCCACTGGACGGACCGCATCAAAAACACTGAAGTTCTTCGACGTGCTAAGATCTGCGGTATTGAAGCATATATATAGTGCGACGTCAATTACGCTGGTTTGGTCACGTGTTCCGTATGCCAAATGAACGGATCGCCAAGTGCATTTTTTATAGCGAGCTTCAAGAGGGTAAGCGTAAGCATGACGGACAGCTCTTGCGATACAAAGATGTGCTTAAAAGGCATATGAAAAGATGCGGTATTGACGCCTTATCGTGGGAGTCATCTGCGGCAAACCGCCCGGAATGGAGACGTCTCGTAAGGCAGAAGATCGACGCCTTTGAAAGCTCACGTAAAGACGAGCTCTACGCAAAAAGAGACGAGCTAAAAGCCAGACCGCCAACAGCTTTAATTTACCACTATAGTGGCGGCGTTCTCACTTGTCCGAAATGCTCTAGAACTTTTAAGGCCAAAATTGGCTACAACAGTCATATGCGAGCACACCACCGCGCGGACCAACGAGACGCCATCTGCTGAGCCTGTCCAGCAGTCGCTGTAGCCGAAATCGGCTCGGAGAGATTATTATTATGGTAGACATTCCCCTTGACACCCTTGGCAAGAGACCAGAATCCACGAGTTCCAGAAAGAAGTCTCACCAGTCTCTCACCAATCCGGCTGTTGTGCTCCGATTTCGCCCTGGCAATGGTCCTTTTAAGGGGTCTGGAGGCAAAGTTGTATTGCTTTTTTAGCGTGCTGGTGTTTACATCATCTACCGTCGCTGCATTAGCCCATGCTTGGTAACATTCCTGCATTCGGCAGGACGTTTTGCAGGATCTGTTGAACCAAGGCTTAGATCTGCTTGGATTTTAGATTATAAGGTAGACTCCGTGAATGTTAGAAAAAAAATTGTTTTTTAATATCTCCCGAAATCTTGTTGTGAAAATTACATAGAACACTTTAAAATCGATCGATAAAGATAACACCTTAGTCGAGCTCGCTGTACAGGTGACCACATAAAAAACAATTAAATAGAACTGTGGTTGTATGCCTTAAGTAGTTCCTAAATAATCATAGTTTGGCCGAACCTTATTTTTTGGCTATCTTAACTACCCCTGGGATAGGGCCTGCTACATCGACACAATGGCGTCCCCAAGGAGCCGAAGATTTGAAGGCCTTTAAGACTCCGTCAATAAAAAAAGACTATCTCAGCTAATGCATATCCTTTTAAAAAAAATAGGTACAACTTTCCTTCCTTCCTCCTCCTCCTTCCTTAATCCATTGTAAAATGCTGTTGTTGCACAGTAAGTTTAGAAATATCGTAAGATATTAATAATATTTTTAGTGACGTCATACCTTTAGAGCTCCGTGGAGGAGCACGCAAAAGTTGGGAACTTTGCTGGGATCTGACATATCCTCATCTGTTGTGGAACCATCGTTACTAGAAGAACCCTCCTATAAAATATTGATTAAATTTACTTGTACTGTTTTCTTATAAACAAGTTTTAGAAAAATACATCTTTCACTTTAAACAAATAAGCTTTATCTAAGTAAATAGAATAGAAAATGACAGAATGCAAAAGTTGTTACCTTTGTAGGTGTTTTAGATCCATAATTTTCTCTAGCTGTTGCGTTGCCTGATTGAGTCTGTGGTATCACTAGGTGTTTACTTGTTGCTATAGGTGTGCCTATGAAAAAAAAGACTTTAAATTAAAGTAAAATTTTCAGATTCTCTATTTTCGAAGTATATGTGTGTACATATATGTTATTAAATATTTAAAGAGACCATTTGAAGTTGGTTAACATGTTATTATTTATTATTACTATTATTTTTTAAAAGACAACGCGATACAGGAATATGTATTCCTAATGCGGGATTAGGAATACATATTCCTGTGTCGCGGGGGACTTTACAAACATACATGAAACGGACACAAAGAACACCCAGACTCAGAACAACACTTTGTGGATCACACAAAGTGTTGTCCCATGTGGGGTTTGAACCCACAACACTCGGCGTAGTAGGAAGCGGCGTGGCGACCACTTAAACCACTACGCCATCCGTGCAGTCAAATGTTATATGTACATACATGCATTTTGTACTTATACTCATGGTCCTCTTTGGTCAGGAAGACAGTGCACCTCTACTAGAAAATCGCGTTGAGACATAAGTACTAAAAAATTGATGACTATTACGTTATTTGTAAAACCTCGAATGCAAAATATTGAAATTAACTGTAATCTTAAGAGCATTTGTATCTCTGGCTCTTTATCATCCTTTTTAGAACATTATTGAAAGCAAGACTTTTGAAAGTAAAGTCAATTAAGGATAAAGGAAGTTCTGAATGAAGTTTATGAAAAATATGAGCTGAATTACCTAGTTCTGTTTGTTGAATAAAACCAATAACATGTAACTGGTTGGCGAGAGTATAAGTAGTAGCTATGCCTTCATGTGAAATAGTCTGTGGCGCAGGAAACAGTTGTACTCGAGCTTCTAACTGACCACATTTAAGTGTACACCAAAATTCTTGGTAGTGTTGTTCACAGAGGCGTGTCATTGCTGTGATTGCCTTGAAATAGAATAGTGAAAAACATTGGATATTAAAGACAAAAAAAGCCGGCAAACTTGATTTATGAGATATAATAATTCAAATTAAAACTCTATTTATTACGAGTCGGTAGATACTATAAAATTGTAAATAGTTTAGAAATATGGTCCCCTAGAAAGTAGTGTAGTACCCTAGAAAGCAAAACCCTGATACCCCGATGTCCCGTTCCGCCATCTCCATCGCAAGCATAACCTGTTCCACGCACTCTCGCTCCGCACCATGGCAATCATGCTACCGAGCGAGAAAACTCAAAACCCGATGGCCGCCACGAGGTCACGCCAGGCGTTGGCTCCTTGCGGATCAGACACAGGTGATCCCTGAAGCAAACTTTTCTAGTGATCACCTGCCGCCTTAACCGGTATGAGAGGGTCCCGTGATGCCTCTCAAGCCAATCTTCCATAACGGGTCTTACCGCCACGATAACGGCGTGCCCAGCGCTCGGTTACCCAAGTGTTCCTTCCACTTCTCTACGAGGACCAGGCGGCGCTGGGATTTCTGATCCTCGATTTCTCGAGACTCAGGACTCCGTCCCAGCTTCCGCGCCTCCTTGCGCCACCGATACAGAGCCGTAAGGGCTCTCGCCTCCAGGTCCCATGGTGGAGTTCCAGCCAGGAGACTCGCCGCCTCAAGGGAGATCGTGCGGTACCCCCTTTTAACCCTGATGGCCAGTACTCGCTGCGGAACGGGAATTACCCTATAAATTTTCATTCCCTTGAGTGTCGAAATGTGTGTTTTTTGAGGAATAAACGGCCGTACCTATTTTTCGCTAACTTAGGAGTTTGAATATTTTACAACTTCAAGTCGGTCTACGGTCCGTGGACCTATGTATATGGTTTTAATTGCGACTTGATACCTCCCTCCACGCGTTCTCGAGATAAAGGGTCTTGATAGACAGACGGACAACAAAGAGATCCTATAAGGGTTCCATTTTTTTCCTTTTACACTAGCTGACCTGCGCAACTTTGCCTCAGAAGGATTAATTTGTCCCGTTTTTGCAACATTTTTCAATGATGCTTTGTTCCTATTGGTAGAGCGTGATGTTATATAGCCCATTATGTTGTTACATAGCCTTCCTCGCTTACTGTCGGATAATTAACATTTATTTTCAATAACAAGTATCAAGACCATGTACGAGTAGTATCCAAATATTCTAAAAACTGAATTGCGTTTTTTTTCAAACCGCCATTATCGATAGGACGATACATCCGTGACACAAGATTTTTGCATACATAAGATAATATAAACTATTTTTACTTACTCCAGGCACACTGAGTTGGTCAGGACAATATATTGATCCACGTGACAAATTACCGTTTGAATTACTAGTCGTGTTATTGGCTAAGTCTACTATTTTTTGGTACAGGGGCATTGCTGAAAACAGAAAATTTAACTTCACCTGTAATTTTGTAGCCAATGTATATTAAGATCTGCATTGAGGGACATTGTAATGGAATCTAATTAACACTAAGTAAGTATTAAATCAATCATAAAAAGAAAATTGTGGTTGTAGTTTTATTTGAAAATAAAGAACAATGAAGTTAAAGTACCATATTGGCACAAGAATCTATACAAATTGTGAACAAGGATTTTTTTCTTATTTATCAAGCTTTATTTCATCATCATCATCATTTTCTTCCTCCTTTTCAAGTTTTATTTGTGGTCAGCGCCGTGTATTGTAAACGACACCATTGGGGTGTTTTGTGTTGTTTAAATATATTTTTTGTTAACGTCACCCACTGTAATGAAGTTCTAACAAAAAAGTTATGCATTTATAGATATCAATTATTTTTCATTCGTAAGATCACGACGATGACCTTATAAAAGCTTTTTCCGAAAGTTTTTAGAAGTTGCTTTAAAGATAGTAGATGAAGTGAAACAAAGATACGGTAAAAAAAGGAATAGCTATTGTATAAGTAACAGATCAAGTTTTATAAATTATTTAATTGTTTTTGATGCAATGGATACAATTATTATGTTTTATGAATCCCAATGAAACTCGACCAATTTCAACATAGTCATTAAAAATTAACACATAACGAGTTGTTATAAAAAAAAGAAAAAAAAGATTTCTTTCACGTTTAGCAACACTAGTCGTGTCGTTAAGTGTGTGGTTCAGTGGTGTCGTTTACAGTACATAGTCAGTGCAATGTGTATCATTTGGTTTTAGTTAGTCTCTTATAGCCAGCCAACTGCCTGACCATAATCTTACTTGGGGATGTAATCAAATGTCATTTTGTCATTCAATTTTGCCTTTCGAGAAGGGTTACAATACATGTTTATAAGATTTATTATTTTGATTTTGTCTTCTAATAAATTCAGAAAAACACACTTTAAAACATTTTAATATTTTTTATTATTTCAATACATTTATATTGTGATACTTATAAAAATATCTAAATGGTGAATCTTTAGAATTGTCAAACATTAAAAAAAAAGATTCTTACCATGTTGTAAAGAGGTATCGTGTGGAGACACTACAGGCAACACATGTATTTTGGCTGGGTAGGAGGGTGGCAAAGGTAAAGCTTGAACAATACGCTTTCTGCCTATGGACCCAACTCCAATGCTACCGTCAGTTATCTGCAAATATGCAAAAACTCATTGTTAAGTTTCACTGGTAGCTTGAAATAACATTCTACATGAAATTCTCACAATTTGATAGTACAATTTAGTAGTAGTAGTATTCTCACAATTTAGTAGTAATTAACTTTAAAACTATCACATTACATAATATATAATAATTTTTATGGTAAAGCTGATAATATTTTTGTATAAATATATGATATATATTTTTGTATAATTCCTGTAATATTATAGAACTTTGCTTCCCTATTTAAAAAAGGTGTATGCCTTTTTTAATTCATTTTGTCTTCTACTTTGCTAAGGAGGGAAGTGGATTTATTATATTTCCAACTACAATTTTCTTCTGATTAATTTCATTGCAGGTTCCAAGACAGTTTAATTTTTTTCTGGGACTTCCCGAGTGTCATAACGTGTGTGTTTGTGGGTCACTGCTGTTGAACCTGGTGTATAGGTACTCCTATACACCAGGATCAACAGCTGCAACCCACAAACACACGAGTGTGGTGGGCGTGTGGGAGGGACTAATCCCATCAAAAAAAAGTAAAAAATCATGTAATATAATGTTAGATTACATGTTATTTAAATGCTGTAATAACCCTTAAGCATTATAATGGTTAAAAGAGATAAATAAATTGTTATTATGTTAAAATTATCATGATGGGGACTTTACGGCTTATTTTAATAGTAACATTATTTACCAATATTATTTGAACAGGTGTTTGACATCCCCACTCATTCAGTACAACTTGGTTGACTCCAAGGAATGCAGTATCAATGCATGTTTTATCTCCTTCTTCTAGTACCAGTAATTTGTTACGAATACTGTCAAAATCACGTGTGAATGGGACTGACACTGCAAAACAAATTTATAGGATTTAATATGAGAAAAATTAAGGTAGTCTCTGGCAATAATAGCAAAAAACTTTCTAAATATAACAAAAGAGCTGATGATCTTGGAATGGTTCAACGTAACTTTTTCAGCACATAAAAGCTTCTTTGATAAAATTTTATTAAAAAAAAATTGCCATGATTAGTAGTGTCAGAAGATATTTACTAAGTTGAGCATACCTAATGCCTCATGTTCTTGCTCAATGGGGGGAACTTTATCAGATGGATAATGAACAGGCTGGATCTACTAACTACATATTATGTGAGTAAAACCATTATAAATATGACTACTCATGTAAGTTTTTAGGTTTTTATTTCTAGTGGCAGAAAAGCAAAACAATACTTGGCTGTCTAGCAAGCCAAAAACATAATAACTAAACATTTTTTTCAAAAATCTAATATAATAAAAAAAAAAAACAATTTGCTGATTCTAATTACAACACACCTCATAAGATGATCTAAAAGGCCCATAAGTATGATTCTCAGACATATTTTTCCCTGATACTGTATAAATATAGTAATTTCAATCACTTGTGCCATACAAAAAATGAGATAGTTATGTAGTAAGTGTTTGCAGCAGTGTACCAATATTTCAGAAACATATAATAATAATTTTATGAAATATTGGCGCAGGAGGCTGTTTATTGACTGCCTGACTGGACAAAAGGAAGTTTATATGGCACAAATAACTAGTACCCCATTAGAACCTACATGGTGTGCTTATTTTGTAGTTGTACAAAGAGAAAAAGAGTTATTTCTTCACTGATTTTTTTATTTGTTATTACTGAATAATAAAGTGTTGCTGTGAATAAAGCAGTGCTTTAGAGAACAGTACTGCAAAGAGAATGAAAACTTAAAACGTCTGGCCACCGGGGTATAGTAGGCCAAAACCTCCTTTCCAAGGAGAGGGCTATGTCCAGCAGTGGACTATTAAAGGATGATGATGATAACTAACCTTCATAAACAGATGAGAATGATATTAGTGCAACGTATTCCAATTTAGCATGAACACTCAGATAATCTAAGAATGTGTTTACAGCCGCTGTAGCTATCGTAAATCGGGTTTGAGTGTCAGTCGTATCAGAAGTCGGTACTGGACGCGACATTGATAATGAAACATCTAATAATATTACAGTAGGCATTTTTTCATACAAACTAGTCTAAAGTAACATAAATTTAACAATCAATTACAGAAAATGTAAAAAAATAATGAAATTAAATGCAATTCGGCAAGTAAATATTTTCATGCCCAATCAATACTTGACATTTAGTATAAGTTCAACTTAAGTTGTCAGTTGTCAATTGTCAATCGAGTAGAGTTGTGTAGCTCCTGAGTGAGTGATATAAAAGATATAAATCATTCACGACGATAAAATTTATCACTCACTCACACTTGCTCCGAATATATCAGTAACTCAGTACTATAGTTAAACCGCCGTAAGCTTGGCCCTCCTGATGGTTTGCGGGACGCGGGGCGGGTGATGCGCTCGGCTATACATGACACGATGTACTAACTCGATATCTTCAGATTTATTAGTTTGAGATTTAATCTACACACGATGTAATAAAAATCGAATTTATTTCCATGTATTATAATGTCAGTGTATTGTAAGTTTTTATGATTAATTGTAAAATTTAGTACTGTAAAATAATTTTAATAAAATCACCTTATCTTCATCATGTAAATTATATTCAGATACAATTTAAAAATTAAGTAAAATAATAAATATTCTTTATTAGAACTTTAACAGTAGAACCTCTGTAAGCCGAACTTCAAGTTTTTAAATCTTTTTGTGACGCAGAGTCGGCAGATTATCCATGTTGCAAAATAATACCGTGTGTAGCAGTCTTAAGAAAAATGACACGTACAGCCATACTTTCACGTCAGTCACTGCCGGCGGACAGCGACGCACTTAGAGTTGTGTAGCTCCTGAGTGAGTGATATAAAAGATATATATCATTCACGACGATAAAATCTATCACTTACTCACACTTGCTCCGAATATATCAGTAACTCACTACTAGCTCACTAGATCTCTAGATCACTAGCTCAACGACGCCGATCTTTGTTTCATGAGCGAGTGAGACTAACGATAAATGAGTGAGATAGATGATGGTTGAGTTCACGCAAGTTTCTTTATGCAAAATGTACATTATTTTTATAGGTTCAAAGTTTAAAATTACTTAAGAATTAAGCCTGACAAGTACAAGGAAAATCAAATTATGTATGATATCTATTATACAACTTAAAAAAAAGTACAAGAAATAATTTCTTATTTTTAATAATTAAATAAAAGGCTGTTAATAATTATGTTATCTTATGAAAATGAATAATTTTGTATTTAAAAAAAAATAGGTTAAAAATGTAGTTTCAAAAACTGAATTTAGGTTTATAAGAAAATAAAGAAAGATTTGTAAGGCGAGAGAGGTTTGAAGTGAGTGATATATGAGTATACTGAGCTAAACGATCTAGATGAAGAAATGAATTAATTGAGAGACCAATCAATTGAATCGGATCAATGAGCTAGTGAGCTAAAGGAGTTAGTGAGCTAAATGAGCTAGTGAGCTAGATGAGTGATATATATCTTTAGAGCGAAATGATATGTATCAATCTTTTCAGCTCAGTGATACATTTTGCGCATCACTAGACGTACTAGCTAATTGGTTGAATGCACCCCCGCCCCGCGTCCCCCAAACCATCAGGAGGGCCAAGCTTACGGCGGTTTAACTATAGCTCACTAGCTCAACGACGCCGATCTTTGTCTCATGAGCGAGTGAGACTAAAGATAAATGAGTGAGATAGATGATGGTTGAATTCACGCAAGTTTTTTTTTTGCAAAATGTACATTATTTCTATAGGATCAACGTTTAATATTATTTAAGAATTAAGCCTACCAAGTACAAGGAAAATCAATTTATGTATATAATTATGTATGTTTTCCAGTATACAACATAACCAAAAATACAAGAAATAATTATTATACATATTTCTTATTTTTAATTATTATATAAAAGGGTGTTAATAATTATGTAATTTTATCAAAATGAATAAAATTGTATTTAAAAAAATTGGTTAAAAATGCAGTTACAAGAACTGAATTAAGGTTAATATGAAAATAAAGAAAGGTTTGTATGGCGACAGAGGCTTGAAGTGAGTGATATACGAGTATACTGAGCTAAACGATCTAGATGAAGAAATGAATTAATTGAGAGACCAATCAATTGAATCGGATCAATGAGCTAGTGCGCTAAACGAGTTAGTGAGCTAAACGAGTTAGTGAGCTAAATGAGTTAGTGAGCTAGATGAGTGATATAGATCTTTAGAGCGAAATGATATGTATCAATCTTTTCAGCTCAGTGATACATTTTGCGCATCACTACAACCGAGCTTTGCTGTAAATTTTTGAAAATAATCACCCCATAGAAGTATCAGTGTGACCAATGACACAGAAGTATTTCCAAAATCTATAAAACGTTTAATTAACGGTTAATTTTAAGTGCGAAGAAACTTAGTGGTTAATTATGATAATTGTATTTTCATATAAATCATCGATTCATCAATTCACGAATTTATATTTTGTAAGTATTATGTATTTTTATAATTTTTGATCAACAATTATAATTTTCTTAAAAAAAGATTTGTAATAAATCGTTACAGGTAAATAGGTTTTATTTGTAAAAACAAATAACCATTTTTCCTAAAAAACCCGAGCACGCTTTACATACATATGTATTTTCCCCTTTTTATTGGTAAAAATACAAGCAGTTTTGCAGCCCTGGTTGACAGATCTTCGTTCGAAAATGAGCAGATTTTCAGCGAAATATTGGTAAGATAGATGAGACTTTTTCATGAAGAATAAAATGTTAAAATACCATAAACTTCATAAATAGTAGGCCAAAACCTCTTTTCTAAAGAGCGACCTATGTCCAGCAGTGAAATTTTAAAGGCTGTTGATGTGATGTGATGTGAAATAGATAGGGTAAAAACTGGTAATGAAAAGTCCATAGTATGTTTGTACTGCGAGGACGGTCACAGTCAGTTGACACAAAATGTTCTCGTTTTTTTATGTTTCAACTTTCCTGTTTTCTGTATTTGCGTTTTTAAGACATGAATTACAGTAATAAAATATAAATAAAAAAAAAATGTATTTGTGTATTTCACGCTGTACGTAATCTCGTAATCAAATGGCAATTGCATCGCACGATTGAATTATAAGACACAAATAAAGCAATAACTTTTTTTATTTTTTTCTAGCTACTCAGTTCGAGTACCTACGAAATAGGTAAACGAGACACTTTGCCTTAGTTTTATCTTTGAGTAGCCATCTGGATTTCTGCGTTAGGGATTAGGTCTTGTGTGTTGTTTTTTAAAATTTGTCATAGTCCTACATTATAAATACAGAATGGAAGAAAGCACAGACAATAACAAAATAGTTGATTTTAGTAACACACAAGAAGCGTCGGAATTTAAATATGATTTTGTAAATACGCCATGGGACGACCGCACTTTTAAAAGCAAGTTTTGGATTGTAATTCTACTTGTTTCAATATTCATTGCTACAATGGCTTTGGTAATGAATAATTTTTACATGCATTACAAACGATTTACATCTCTAAGAACTTATGAAAATACTGGTAAAAGCTGTAACAGACTTCGGCTAGACGAATTACCGTATGTGGCAAGAATTCAGTCTGCAACAACGTATGAGTTGCTGTGTTTGGGTGCAGTTGTTAGCCCGTCGTCAGTTCTAGTTAATGGTGTTTGTGTCAGAGTCGGCCAATTACGAATGTATATAGGAAGCACGTCTGAGTAAGTGATATTTTTTTCAGGTTTATATTTTAACAACCCTGTCATCGTTGATAGGGGTGAGGTAGGTCCTTAATATGATCCTAGATTCTTGATCTATGTTAAGAAATATAAAATTATAGATTATTCAGTCCTATTCATATGTCTATTCATGGAGACGATGGTATAATCCATTTACACAATACAACCTCGTACAACTGCTTTAATTGCGACCTTTCTTGCCGGCAGTGATTAAGGAGAACGCCGGTCAGTTCTCCTTAATAGAATTCCTTCTTTGCAGATCAACGTACACACGTAGTAATTCAGAGGCGGCGGGCGGAGGGCGAAATCCGCTCTCCGCCCGGAGTAAGCCACTCGCCGATAAACTTCGGCGAGCACTTCCGCTTTCAAATCTCACGGGGGAGTTCCGGCCAACGCGCTCGCTACCTCCGTCGAAACGGTGCGGTAACCGCCTATGGCTCTGACCGCCATTACCCTCTGAGGGCGCCAGAGGCGTGCCCTATTCTGGGCGGTCCCGTATAGTGCCATTGACCGGACAACCCCCGTGTACAGCCGTCTTGTCGCGACGCTGGGTCCACCCAAATTGGGCAATAGTCGCCCTATGGCAGACGCAGCGCCGACCAGCTTTGGAGCAAGCTGTCGGAAGTGCTCGTCGAAGAGCCACCTCCCGTCGAGGACCAGGCCCAGATATTTGATCTGGGCCCGAACCGGTACGAGGACCGAGTTGACCACGATTAAGGCGCCAGGGGGTGGACCACGACGGGGCCCATGAAATAACAGGGCCTCCGTCTTATCTAGGGCCACCCGTAAGACCAGCGCCTCAATGCGCCCGACCACCAGGGAGACTCCCCTTGTGGCCAGGCGCGCCGCCTCTTGGAAGTTCGCCCCCCGGGCTGTCACCAGAGCCGGGGGCCGACACCTCAAATTACCCTCTCGGTCCTCGTACACGACGGTACGCTCCTCTAAATAGTCTGCCACTAGCCGCCTCAGGTACTTTGGCACCCCATGATAGTGGAGTGCTTCCCTGATGCAGCTGAATGGCAGACTATTGAATGCGTTGGCGATGTCCAATGACACCGCCAACAGCACGCCGCCACAGCTCACGGCCTCTTCGGTCACGGCCCTCAGGCGCAACACAGCGTCGATTGTCGAACGCCCCGCCCGAAAACCAAATTGGGCGTCCGACAGATCGGGGCCCACCTCGTAGAGGTGCCGGACGTTGCGGGCAGAGAGAACCTTCTCAAACAATTTACCCGCCTCGTCCAGCAGCACGATGGGCCTGTAGGCCGCGACCGAATCGTCAGGCCGTCCCGGCTTCCTTAATAGGACCAGCTTCCCGCTCTTCCAGCACTCAGGGAAACGTCCCGACGCCAAGCTAGCGTCGAACACCTCCCCGAGGCGGTCTGCCATGTGGTTGAGTGCTAGGGCCAGCACTCGGGCCGGTACCCCGTCTGGCCCAGGGGCGGTGTTCTTGGAACGGATCCGTAGAACAGCCGCCCCTACCTCCGAATCCCGGACGGGCGGAACATCATCCTCCTCGTGAAGATAACACTCCCCTTGGTCAACCTAAATCTTGTAACAAAATCTTTATCGTCATATTTTGTAAATAAATCCGATCTGTCACGGTAAATTCTCGGTCTATTGAATAACCTAGGATTATTTATCATCTCTAAAGTCTCAACAGTATTGAAAAAATCCCATAAATCGTCCATTTCAATTGATGTCACTTTGTTAGGGGTTAGTTAGGTATTCAACATTCGGGCCCCTAAGTTTTAAGAGACACCTAAGCACTTAGGTGTCCTCTAAAGTTTGGTGAAAACGAAAATATCACTAAGGGTTACCTTACTTGCTCTAGGTGACCCTTAAAATTTAGGGGTTGTTGGTGAAAACATTGGGCATAAGACTAGCAGATTACCGATTCAATTTTCGGTTAAAATACGATATACTAGGCATGCCTTTTAAGTTCTGTCGTTTCCATATTGCGGCCCGCGTCAGATGTTGTAAGAAAACTCTGCAAAGGTTCAACCGAGGAGAGTCAAATCACGTCTACGACATCATCAGTGGTGACGAATCTTGGATCTATGCCTACGATCCTGATTCCAAACAACAATCTACAATCTGGGTCTTTCAAGACGAGCCGACTAAAGTTGTTTGTTCTCGAAGCCATTCAAAGAAGATGGTGGCCACGTTCGTTGGAAAAACCGGCCATGTTGCGACTATTGCACTTGAAGATCGTAGAACGGTTAACGCAGAGTGGTATACCACAGTTTGGTTACTACAAGTCGCGTCATCCTGCACCACGACAACGCAAGCTCAAACAGCGCTCGTCAAACGATTGAGTATTTGAAAAAAGTAGAAATATTTGACCATCCTCCATACAGTCCTGACCTAAGCCCTAACGATTTCTTTACATTTATTTATTTATTTATTTAATTCTTTTACAATAGTTACAGACTCTTTGTCAATTTCATAGGTATGCACATTTACATTCCAAAACATGTTCGGCTGGCACTTAAAATAGATAATACCCGAGCTATAAGTACCAGCAATCTTCCAATGACACAAATATACATTACATACAGTTTTATATCATTTTTCTAATCTTTTCTAACAATGTTCATAATGAATTCGTGTCAATTAATGAAGCTTGACTAAGTAAGCCATTCTAAAAACATCACCAATGATATGAATGTCTAACCTTCGCAATGTGCGTGTCTGTGAGTGTGTGTGTGTGCATTTGTGTGTGCGGAGTGTTTATGCGTGTGTGTGTGTGTGTGTGTGTGTGTGTGTGTGGGCGCGTGTGAGCTTATGGAGCGTGGCTGTTAGAGTATGATGAGCACATGTTTTACGATGTTGGATGAATAAGAGTCTCCGTGTCCTCATATGACAATTTACAAAGCCACTCAGTTACTATAGTTTTACATTCGTGCTTAGTCCTTTTCGCTATAAATAAAATCCTATTTATTTTATTATACAGAAACCGACCAAGAAAACATGAGAATCGTGGTAATTTAAATCTTCGCGTAGACGACAAGGTAGAAGATATCGGTTGACTGTGTCGGGAGAAGAGTGAGTGTTGCGTCAGCACAACCTGTAGTACAAACATTTGTCGTACTGTTAGTAACGATATGGCTTGAAGTTTGTCACTTTTAGTACTGCTCTCTGCGCTCGTTCCACTCGTATCAAATTACTTTTTGCCGCGCCACCCCAGGACAAAATACAATATCCAATCAACGATTGGCATAATGCGTAAGAAGCTGTTCTTAAAATTTTAGGTTCTGCGACATGCCTCAAGTGCTTAAAAATATATATTAACTTACGGATTCATCCCGTTAAAAAATCGATGTGAGGTGTAAAACTAAGTTTTTCATCTATGATCACTCCTAAGTATTTTATAGTCGTAGAATTATTTAATTTAGGACAGTTACATGTGTGATGAGTATTTACTACATGATTATGTGCGATAATTGGCAATATTGACTTATCCACAGCAACTGAATCCCTTAAGGTGAAAGTCAAATATTTGGTCTTGTCTACATTTATAGACAAGGCATTTAGTGTTAGCCAATTCATTACCTTATCAATGCCAGTTTGAGCAGTATTAAAAGCTTGGTTCCAATTACGCCCTTTAAAAATTAATGCTGTGTCATCGGCAAATGCCAGTAGTTTTCTATCCTTCAGTTCTATTTTGCACATATCATTTATATAGACAAGGAATAGTGTGGGCCCAAGAATACTACCCTGCGGGACACCATGTTCTACTGGCACGCTCCCACTGAGATGTTCACCAATTTCCTAAAATTAAGAAAAGTCTTCGTGGTCAAAGGTTCCAGTCCGGTGAAGAAGCAGTCGACGCTTTCAAGTCAGCCATTTTGAAGACCCCCACTTTAGAGTGGAATAAATGTTATAATACTCGTAACTGGTTTAAGCGAATGGAAAAGTGTATTAAGCTACGTGGTGAATACTTTGAAAAACAATAAAAAGTACTATAAGGTTCTAGCTGTGTTTTTTTCTTTCCAAAGGCATGCCTCGTACTCACATTACAGTCAACGTTGGATTGTTAATAATTTACTACGAAAATACCTTTCATGACAGTTGTGAGATCCAAAGTTGATCGGCACTGAATTGAGACCGAACTTTTATTACGAGAATTGGCCTTCTGTTCATTCAAATAGATCAGATTATTCTTGCTTACTTGGTGATATAAATAATTATTAACTAAATAATTAAATCATTATTCATTAACGAGTTGAAAAAATATATTTTAAATCGTAAAAAAAGTACAGGTATATGTATTTATATCAGTAGCCTAGTAGCCATAGTACAAGTTCTGTTTAGTTTGGGACTAGATTATTATTATTATATTATTATTAAGTGTTACAGGGTTTATTCCTAGTGCATCTTTAAAAGTAATAATACTCTAAATTATGTCTTTCTCTCTTACGTTTTTTCTCTAACAGTTGTTAATTTTCAGTCCACGCTGCAGAAAAGGCTTCTCCGTTGACGTGTCTGAGTCTGTCCGTCATCCAGGAGTTATTTCCAAGAAATTAGTACTATTATCTAGTTATGAGAACATAGCAGAATGTTCGAAACCAATCATTATTGGCCATGAGTTGGACTGGGAGTCACCCGTTGATGTAATTGGTAGACCATCTCCTCATGGGAGAACTTTATCGAGACAGCGTATTAGTTTGACTGATAAAAGCTTTCAAATAATTGGAAACCGCAATGTGAAGATCAATTTCAATTACACGTTAATAGGAAGAGAGATTTCGCTCTGTTCGGTACACGCTGGAGATCTATTGTTGCAAGGTGGAAAATTATTCGGATTAGTTGCTTTTCAGCGTAATAAATTAGCCTTTTGCGCAAATTTAGAGCCTGTTAAACGTGAACTAAAAGAAATCGACGCCGATATCACCCTTGAAAACAGTATTTAGCAATAGCAGTTCTGTAATTTGAATTTAGTTTGCAAAATTCTGTAGATGTTCAAGATATAGAATACGCAGGCTACCTTTGCTCATAATAATATGATTGTGTACATTTTTGCTCAGAATTCTAGAACCAAATGAAATTAAATACATAATGCAAACTGTTCCAAGTTGACGTGGTCGGTCGAGTCTGAGACTAAAAGGCATAGAGGAAAATACTTGAAGATGCGGATGTCAGTTTCGATGCAAAAATAAAACTACACCTATGGATTACTTATTTATTGGATATATTAAGTAATAATTTTACTTGTTAAACATGAATACTTGCATTTATAAAGAAGCAGAAACAGTATTGTTGTTTATCTGATTAGCTATGAGGTTGAGTGTTGCTGATAAGAATCAACTTCGATCCAACTTCTATTTAATGGCTTTGTGGCTACCACAATTTCGCTAAATAAGAATCAAGATTTAGGAGATAATGACATGTAGAAATTTAAAGGAAAGGGACATGAATGAATTGAATGTAATACTATTTTGTTTTACTTATATCAAAATAACCTTAGTTAGTCAATAGGGAGGTAAAAAAATTACCAGAAATGCTTTTATCTAGCTTGGCCTTCAACTGAAAGTGTTTTAAAGTTTGTGTAGGAATATCAAAATTGGTATGAAAAAGAAAGAAAATGATAAGTTTGTGACAAATCAACAACAACAACAACAGGCAACATCCCTGCTATCCGGCAAATGCTCATAATTTTTAAAACATCTTTAAACAAAATTATAGTCAATAGATTTGAAATTTATTCCAAGGATCGAAACGAATAACTTTATCTTTCCTAAACTACACCTACAGTCCTAAGCTTCACCGTCTTTTGTAGATAAATAATCTACATATTTAATAATTTTTGATAAATTGTATCGTCCCTAGGCCTACATATTTTCGTTTAGTACAAGTTGTTAAATAAGGCTTTTAGAGGCAGTGTATGCATATTCAATTTAGAGGTTTATACGTAACTTGGTGTATCCATTAAAACCCATTATATACAACACTATAGCAGACATAAAACTGCAAATATCCATCTATCTCCAATGTGGATGTAATTTGAGAAACTAGTAATGCACTGTTTGATGCTCTCCATAATACGAACCAAATCTTAACTGGTGACCGGAGAGGGCCCAATAAGATGTCATACCGATTAAGATCTGACAAATTACCTACTACATTACAAAAAGAGCCATGGCAAAGAAAATAAAAAAAATTGACTTCTCTTGATCTTTTTTTTCATTTATTAATATTTAATCTTTATTCCGAATATGTTTTTTAAGCCATCGATGGAATTAAGGAAGACCGAAGCATTTGGATTTTAAACCGCATAAGTGTCACGTGATGATGTAATGACAACTTTTACTTGTTTTTATTACTATATTTTTATTTTTGGCGTTTCTATTCAAATTTCATGCTTCACCAACTTAAATTTAACGACACTTCTAATATTCAGAGTTAAGCCTGTTTACACCTCCATATTTACATGTAACATGCTGTATTGATCACAGTTTATATTCAGTCATGTTTACGGTGATGTCCATATTTACGTTGACAATGGAGAGATTGTATGTGAACAGTTCCAAGATCTACCTCTTCGGGACACGTGTAGCCTTTCCATTCTTTAGTTACCATGTATATGATTAGAACTATGAAGAATGTCAATACAGTGTATATCATCAGTTCAAAACTTGGATTACTTTTTGAGAGAGATTTCAAGTCGACCGTCACCCTCATGATTTCTTCTGGATTTTAATTTATAAGTAGATGCTTACGGAGTTCTGAAACCAAAGAAAAATGTGAACATATTTAAGTCATGGCTGACCGTGTTCAGGAAAAGAACCGTAGATTACAGCCATTTTTTTCAAGTAGTGGTAATACTGTCCAAGTGTCGTAATATGGTAATCACTTAATAGTAATATGGTAATCAGATAATAGTTTTATAATTGTTAGTACTGAATCAATAAATAATGAAGTTTGTGGTGCATTATTAAACGCAAAATTTATGTATTTGAAAAGCCTGTAGTAGAATATAAAGAAGTAAAAAAAAGGTTTCTTCACAACTCTTGATAGACGTTTGCGCTCTGTGTTTAAATATATTATCCCTAGACTAAACTAAGTATATGGTTTTCCAATAAGACGTGTTATTTTAGTATTCAAAGAAAAATGCAATTTTTTAAGATAAATAATCGGCTGTTTATTTTATCATAAAGAGGAAGGTATGCCGTTAATAATGGAAGATAACATCAGCCAAATGGCTACCACGACCACGCTTACAGGACCATATCCTTTTAATGAAATTTTGCATAACCAAATCGCAAAGTGGCTGCCCTATGTCCTCGATAGCCTCACGAATTCCATCTTTGAGGTCTTGAATCGACGCTGGGCTGTTGGCGTAGACCTTATCTTTCACGTGGCCCCAAAGGAAGAAGTCGCAAGGTGTTAAATCACAAGATCTCGGTGGCCAATTGTGATCACCTCTTCGAGAGATAACACGGTCAGGAAACTTTTCCCGTAAAAGAGCAATGGTTTCGTTGATTGTGTGGCACGGAGCGCCGTCTTATTGAAATTAAACGTTGTCCAGATCAATACCATCCAACTCCGGCCATAAAAAATCATTAATCATATCTCGATAGCGCAATCCATTCACCGTAAGTGTTTATCCAACCTCATTTTCGAAAAAGTAAGGTCCAATAACCCCGCCGGACCATAAACCGCACCAAACAGTCACACGTTGAGGATGGAGAGGCTTCTCAACAATAACTCTTGGGTTTTCCGAGTCCCAGATGCGACAATTTTGCTTGTTGACGTAGCCTCCTATCAAGTAGTATCAGTCAAGATGATTTTTCGATGGAATTCCGGATCATTTTCATGCATTTCAAGTACCCAATCAGCAAAGACACGACGTTGTTGATGATCGGCCGGCTTGAGTTCTTGTGTTAACTGATCTTTATAAGCCTTAAGACCCAAGTCTTTATGCAAAATACGGTGTAATGACGTTTGTGGAATGCCCAATTCCAAAGAACGACGAGGAATGGACAAACCTGCGTTTTCTTCAACACTTTGGGCTACAGCAGCAATATTCTCAGTTGTTCTTGAGCGACGTGCACAGGTTTTATTCTTCACATCACTAACTTGTCCCAACAGCTCGAATTTTTCCACCAATTTCTGTATTGTGGTCCGACAAGGTGCTTCACGACGAGCAAAAAATGCTTTAGTTTTGCGAACTGTGACTGCAAGATTTTCACCATTTTTGTAGTGAATTTTAATAATTTCAATGCGTTGTTGAAGTGTGTATCGTTCCATTTTTAGTAATGGCGTAGTTTCTAATTGTCAAATGTCAAAAAATAAAAGCTTCAAAAGTGACAGCTACCGAAATACCGGGTGATTCAAAATAACACCTCTTGTTGGAAAACCCTTTATAGACTAACTAAAATATTAAGACTAAACGACTGACGCGACAGTCGGCGGATGCCTGCCGCCGATTATATTAGTTTAGGTTTAGAATTTACAATTTATTATATGTCGAAATAGGTAATAAATTTGGGAAAAGGAATATACATATTGGATATTATATATGCAGATGTACATAAGTATAAGATGATTGATTAACGCATCAGACATACGAAAAGTGACAGCTAATGGACTATAATAACTTTTTATTTTATTTAAATGCCACACATACAGTTATAAAGATCAAATTATTGTGTAAACAATACAAAAACTAATTTGAAAAGTCGAAACCCGTAGATATATTGATAAAATAAAGGAAACATTATGCAGCTATGTTAAAAAAGACTTTGATGAAAATGCAGTGCGTACCTAACTAAAAAATCAAATGCTGATATCTTTTTTCCTAGCCTTTCCCAAACAATTATTGTTTTACACATATATTCTAAATAAGGTCATTTTTTTTCACTACAAGACGATGCAATTTGATTCCAAATATTTTCTGTATGGAGACCCGCCATTGTTCTTTCCTTGTCACCTATGTAATATTAATGTGTACAATAAAGAGTAAATGAAATGAAAATACACACACACATACAACACATATTGAAAAATATAATTTTGAATGCTGTTTTCCTCACACAAGTCACAAACAGTGATCACATACTTGCTTTTTTTTTTTTGCTGTATCCTCCTTTAAAAAATGATTGAAGAAGAATGATGAATTTGCATGATTCTGTATGAATAACTTAAATATCGACGATTACAATTATAAAAATCTATTTAAACTCCTATGTTAATTTAGATAAATGGAATGCTGTATAGTTTTGTACGTGTGACTAAAATTGAAATTTCCCGTGGTATTTTTGTTTAATGCGTCTATAACTTCCAAAAGGATTTTTGAGAAAATTAAAGCTACGTTCTTATTAATGTGTCATATCGTATTGTGTCGCATCAACGGCTTTACTAGGCAGAGCCTCTACAATTGTAAAGAGAACGTCCACAGCTGGACATAGGCAGTCAGAAATATGATTTTGGCCTACTATTTCTAAACACGTACATGGTATATTGTATTCATATTCAATAAAATCGACACTAAATTCAAAGCTATGTTATAGCTATTTTATTCGGGTTCGATGCAATGTATAACATTGAAAAGATATAGAGAAAACGGATAGGGCACAAAAACTGTGGTAATGAATACCGCAAGTTTTGGGTGCATAAATAGGCCTGAAACTTCAGTAGCTCGAAAAGACCGGAGTCATATCGTCATGGTCGTAAAATTGTGTCGGATCTGACATTTATTGAACTTTACAGGGCAGCCATTTCAAATGATTATGTTATTTTTTAACATAACTTTTTTAATTCTAAATCTGTAATTTTGGCATAAAAGTGAAAAATAGAGTTTGTTTTAAAATGCAATAAAATTAAAACCAATAATTATACAATTTTCTAGAAAAATCACATGCTTCATTTTACTTTGAGCGCCTATCAAACAAACACTGAATAATTTAAATCTAAAATACATATATATTTTTCTGGAATATGGTAATGATATTTAGACAATGAGCATCCAAATATGGTAAAAACTGAATTTCGTATTTATTTAAAAACCGACATTATTCTACGACCATGACGATATATCCGCATTTGTTTCCTGGGATTGGAAACACCACTAAGACCGTGACATTAAATCTATACTAAGTTTTAGAAGAGTTTGTTTGTTTGATTGAACACGCTAATCTCAGTAACGACTAGTTCCAAATAAAAAAATCTTATTAAGAATATAACATCATGCAGAATTCATGCTACGACTATTAGGATATAAAATGTTGCAAAAACGGGACAAATTTATGTCTTTTTATTAGTGATCAAGTCAGTTTGTGTATTAGTTTGTACGTTTGTAGGTACATATTATTTATGTATTATACATTTTTGCAGTGAATTTTTTAAATGATTTTTAATTAAATAAATATGTTAGTAAGTGAGCTGTCAAGCTGTGGTAGTATTGAAGGGCCTAATAGAACAGGGCAGATTATTCAAGCCGACGTGCGTCCAATTATACCAATCTGATAGTGGGTCGTCGAAAATTATAATAACCCATTATGAGAATGTCACATGCACGATTGGACGTCATTCAACAAACTGTGATTTTCCAGAGGCCGTCGCGTCATTTACCGAAACCATACATAGCGTCCACAATTAAAATGTAAATTTGTCGTTCATATGCTGCGGTGCGTCAAGCTTTTATTGCGTCATTTCGCATCTAACACTGTCTGATTTGCTAGACATCAGATTAAGAACCATTTTATTATGAAAACTTCTAGATGATAGATTCATCACTTGCGTTCAGACTTAATTTGTTTAAAACTTAGATAAACAAGTTGAGTTATGAAACTATTGAATGAAATTAGTCTCGAGAAATTTTTGCATATGTAGTGGTGTGTATATTACTCAGATCTTAGAGCGCGTTTCCACTATATCGTTCTAGCCTATACAAAAATGTTTCGATATCCTAACATTACAACACTCTGATTTTTGTTTTCAATAAAAACAAGTTTTTATTTTAAAGAAAAAGGTTTTGACTTTATAAAAAAAAAGGTGTGTGTGCGATTCACACACGATAGAAGTGAAACTTCAAAGAGGAGATAACGATATTTAATTATTTTTTTTTTCCTTTCATCTAGGTTTTTAAAACTCCGAGGGGTCTACGGGGGGGTCAAAATTTTTGTTATTTTTGGCCTAGGTCGCACCGTTTCCGAGATATTTCAATCTAAAGCAAAAAATCGTCAATTGATAGTGGAAAGTGGAAACACGCAAAAAACCAGAATAAACCGGTTTACGCTGTCCGCTACCATACACTACTACAAACGCAAAAATTTCTCCAAGCTAATTTACCTGTAAGTGTCTTGAATTGCTCTTCATATATTTTGATTAGTCTATTGGTTAGTGACCTTTACTGTTGAACTAGCGGTCGTGGGCTCGATTCCCACTGAGAACAAATAGGTGTGTGATGAGCACAATCATTTGTTTATATTGTGTAATATTTATGTAATATTTCTATTAGCATGTAAATCGTGGAGCAATCTGGATGCCATAGTGCGAGTTCTGCCTGTTAAGTAATTATTTTTCAAGAACTTTCCTACATTAGTAATGTAGTTTGTCGTGAGATATGTGGCGTAATGGAAAATCAGCTTTGTTAGTGTGGCCATGTATTTTGGATACTTGATGTGAGGGTGGCCAAACGTATCTTTTTGCTAAGAGCTACAAAGATCAATCGATTCAAGACCTGTTTAAGAACACAGGAAGTCCAACATCGAACTCAAGAAGTTAAAACAATTCGACTCACTCGCTAGGAATTGGTCACAGTGGAGAAACCTCATGAAGAAGAACACTGACGCTTTCGTTTATACACGAAGACAAAAGCTAGACCAAGCACTATGAACTCAAAACTCGATCATCTGCAACTATCGCGGTAATGATAGTTGATACCGCGAATGTGTTTTAACCTATCTCAAATATGACGGCATATTCTTCGGCAAGATTGGACACATTAGTTACTGGCGAGCGCTTAAGAGGACAGAAGGGATCACGATTATATATATATATATATATATATATATATATATATACGTATGTATATATCTCCATTGAGTTCGCTAAGCATGTATTCAGGGATTTAAAAGAATCGTCATTTAAAAAAAATGATGTTTCTAAAAACAATAAGAAGAAAGAAAGAACGAAGATGGCAATAGCAGCTATAATAATAACTACTACTAACTACCGCAAAAAGAAATGTCTGAAATAAAGATTTAATGTTAACATACTTAATTCTTTTTTTTTCTCTTTAATTATTTTACGATAATCGATCGATTGCTAAAATTTGGGTAGTAGCTAGGGTACCAGGTACAAGGTGTAGGTAATCTAGAAAGGAAATCCCTGATACCCCGACGAACCGCAAAGCATCTATGGCTTACAGAATGGGTGGTGACCATCGGTTTTCGGGTTCTAAGCCCCTCCCGGTCCCACACTTCACCCTCTCCTTCGCGAGCATAATTTCGCAGAAGGAGATAGCAGAGTTCTACGCGTGAGCACTCCGCACCATGGCAGCAATCAGTCAATAGGTCATGCCTCTGCTCCACACACGCCGGGCATTCTGGCAGCGTGTAAAGCGTCGTGTCCACGCTCTGAAGCTCATAAACGTTTTAAACGAATTTATTTGCCTACATCGATCAATAGATGTTACTATTATGACATAATAAAAATATATTAGACATGCAAAATATGATAACTTTTGACGGCCTCTTAAATATGACGCCCGTGTACGGTACACGCTCTGCACATTCGTACCCGGCAGCCCCGGTTATACTATTTTAGTAAAAACTTTAGATGGTGGTTTAACTGTTATAGAGATCGTAAAAAGGATATTTAGTTTAAATTAACCTTTCAGGTGGCTCATAAAACATGTATTGTAAAAGAATGGCACAATTTATCATTTACATCGAACCACTTTCGTAATTAAGGGTCGGAGTAACTATTCCAGGGCAAATGACTAAGTATTTTGCTAAAGTACAATAAAGCGAAGCTGCTGTTCACTCAGGAATAATTTAATCATTACGCGTGGTAATGCGGCTAATTTTCATTAAAACCATATCTGCTTAAGAACCTTTGTTATAAATTGTTCATTTATTTAGTATCTACATTTTACAAATTTCTCACAATGTTAAACATGTAACTGTACAAAGTACAATTACTTAATATATTGTTATAATTACAACTTTAATTAAATTTTACTATTATTAACTTTAAATTATTTATAGGGGAATTTGAAAATAGATTTTTGCATGAAAACAATTTTTTGTTTATTTGTATTTTATGAGCGCCTGATCAACATGAAGCTTTGGATATTTGTACACTAAAAAAATGTTTTGCAAGGGATAGAAAAATGTTTTGGTAGTGCATGCGTGCGTAGTCGCACTACGAAGCACGTAGGTACGTTATAAATAAATAATAATTCCAAAATACATAAAAAAACACATATCTGACTCAAATCAAGGTAAAGGTACTACAAGAATTTCAATTTTGGAAATTCTTTGGTCCAATGAAGAATTTTCACAAACAAATACCTGTTGAATATTCTCCCGTACTAAAAATAAAGTTTTGATGGGAATCGAAACAAGCACAAGGCTTTTATAATAAATTGAAAACATATAAAATTACCTTCAGTTAGATTTAACTATATGTTTTCAACTTATTCCTCACCCTTTGCTACATGTAAACCGACGGCAAGAGTTCTATTACTGCTGTTTTCATGTTGTATTATGTTTTCACTGACAAGCCCTTTAGAATCATTTATTTATTCATTTTAGGGCATATGTTTATATACTATATCAAAACATTACAACCGGTAAACTGATAGTTTTGACAGAACCAATGTCAATATGTCAAACACAAAAGTATAGTACAAAGTTTAACTTGCTTGCAAACTTTTTGGCGACACTAAGAGTAGGGTATTTCTGGTAAAAACTTGCGGTGCCTTTTTTCGATTTAATTTTGTTACTACTAGTAATGTTCTGGCGATTTTCTGTCTCCGTAGCCGAACCGGTAGTACGAGTAAAAAGATATTGAAGTCAGGGGAAATTTGCTTTAAATATGTTGCTGTTGATTTTCCTGTAGTGGCTTGCGTGACGAGTTTCAAGGAATAGTATTTCTGTACTGTCGCGGTTATAAGTCCAGTAGCACTTTTACGAAATATTACAACTAGTTGGACTTACGACCTTCTTCTATAAACGTACTCGTATATCACACACCTGCTGGTGCTAGCGCTGCATCAGCGTTGGTTGATGCTATTGGTTCGTTCAGATGCTGAACGTACGCCAAGTGATCAATATATGGCTTTTCAATTAAAAAAGCCAGATTAGTATAAACGATTTGATGTTAGTTAAAACCAGTGAGAACATCTCGTCGTTAGGTGTACCGGCTGCGCGTTAAACGACTAGTTTAAGTCTCCCTTATAAAAAATCTAGACGAGAAAATACACTTTATATCTTACCAGTTTTTAAATGTGAGTCGTTTATTCTCAGAATATTTAAAGAGGTTTTAAAGCTTATGTCTACGATTACACGCACATGACTACTTAGGTAAACAAAAAAACTTTTCCATTTTTTTAGGGTTTCGTAGAAAACTTTTTTAATCACATTGATTAGGAAAATTTGAATTGTGAAGATACTAGAAAATGAAAATATAAATAGATCCTTATTTATATTGCTTTTACACAGTTATTTAAAGATGCTTCTTTCCTTTGACAAGTTATGCCGTCAATAATACTTATATAAAATTGGATGGATAACAGAAAAGAAGTAGCTATGTCTTTTTTTCCCGTTACCCTCCCAAAGGTATGGAGAGAACAAAAGACATAATAAACGTTTATGATCCATCACTGTGACTTATGGGCCAACAAACTCGCCATATTGCGGAAAACAAATGGAACTTATTTCCTATAATGGCAAGAGTATTCATCATCATCTTTTCTTGTTGATTGCTGACATAGGTCTGGTCGTGGTCTGTTTTTGAGTTTCTGAGAGTTTTCTGAGTTAAAATGCCAAAAACTATTCATGTTGTATTGATAAAGGTAGTTAACAATGTGTTTGAGTACATGTCGGACAGAAATTGTGAGGAATTGGACTAGTAAACTGAAAAGCGTTATTGATTTAACTGTCACCATATCTAAACATATAATAATAACCTCACGCATTTCGCACACGACTGTCTGATCCCAAACTAAGGAGAGCCAGAACCAGAGTGGAACCAGAGTGCTGATAAACATACTGATATTTTCCAAACACATATATGTATGTATATATTATAGATAAATTATTTGGTGTGTTGTCAAAATAAAAAGAATTCTTGTAATAATGTCCGTCTTGATAAAGAAAAACCTAAAAGATATCAGTCAAGAAGATTTCCAGTCAAATATTAGACACTTTATAACGTGGGTGTCATAAGAGGCGACTAAGGGAACAAACTACGCAGGACAATAGCACTGCAAAGAGAACCAACCCGTCTGGCCAGCGTGGTATAGTAGGCCAAACCCTCCATTCTAAGGAGAGGCCTATGTCCAGGAGTGGACTAGTAATGGCTGTTGATGAATGTAATTCCTATAATTGTGGGAAAGCCGTGCAGATAGCTAATAGATCACGTTACTTTTATTTTAAATAAAATCAAAATTTTGTATCAAAATATAACTTACGTATTGTACGAGTAC
Source organism: Arctia plantaginis (assembly GCA_902825455.1). NCBI lineage: Eukaryota > Metazoa > Arthropoda > Insecta > Lepidoptera > Erebidae > Arctia > Arctia plantaginis. The sequence continues at coordinate 5,788,337 of CADEBD010000303.1, forward strand.
ACCACAGTTATCGAATATGGACTGAACATTTTTATTTCGCGGAAAATTCCGTGAAACTGAATTGCGATCAGCAGATAATCATAAACATGGAGATCAATCTGAATTGAATTTTAATATTGATGAGCAAACGGGAGGTCGTTAATAAAAATATTAATTGCTATCTTGTTCGTCCTCGTAAATAAAAATTGAACATGAAACATTTAGTGCCTACACTTTTAATGACATAGGTACGTTTTTTTAACTATTCAAATCACCGGAGATACTCGCGAATTATCCAATTTTCTTCTTTATTTCGAAGAAATCAGCAGTATGTCAGGCCTGTCATCTACCAAAAGAAAAACGTGTTTAGATTGCTTGCTTAAAGGTGTCTGCGAAATTAAACGACTAATGGAGTTTGATAATTTAGCGATTTTGTGATCTATGCAATTGCAAGACGGTTGAAAGTTATACTATCTATTCCAACGGGCCTTATACCGTATATGACTTGTCGAGTGGGCGAATCACTCGGTAATAACGTAAAATAGCAGCGGCAATGAACTGGAGTCGTATTTGCATTTAGCCGCGGTGCTACAAAGTCTACAGTCTGAGTTTAAGCTTGTTGCTTACGTTGGTTAGTAACTGAGCCTGGCTAACATTGTCATACATAGTGCCATTAGGTAACAAGGTATACACTCAAGTAGAAATGATTTAATAGTTTTCATGCATAAAACTATTTATTTTAATTAAGTTTCTTGTGTACAAGATATAACCTGCCCTCTCGTAACATATTTTGACATGAAAAATAAACATTGAATACAACATACTGGTATAATCAATCGGTGATTTAACTGGTAGTTTGAATTTGTTCAAAATAACCGTTACGATGATAGACGCTACGGATTAGTGAAAAAGGTAGTCGGTGGATCTACAAACACATCTAACTAGGTATTTTAAAGTTCACATACGTACACATAAATACAAAATACATACATGCTAACCTATTTAATACATTTTTGCCTCTTAAGGAAGTCTTAAGTAACTCATAACACAATGCATTTTTTGCGACTATCACAGGTTTTATAATTACTCCAAATAATGTTTGAGGTAGCCTTCATTTAACTATCAGTAAAAATCAACATTTTCTGAGCTAGTCTCTAGGATATTTTCAATTAAGTATACTGTTAGTTGTTGCGTAAAATCATTTTAAATTTTGAAAATAAAATTCACGGTCAATTTACAAAAGCAAAATTTTACTACATATATTGGTTAAAAATAATAACTTTTTTGAAGTCAGCTGATAACAATGAAATGTGCATATACGTAATTTTTGACATGGATTAACAAAAGTAAAGTTTTATTAACTTCTAACCACGTCCTCTTTTTTATGGCATAGGAGGCGAACAAGGAGACGGGACTTGTTGGTAAGTGACTACCGCTGCCAATGGACACCTCGACATTCGAGAGGTACAAGTGTGTTGTCACCTGGAAACCATCATCAATACAACTTTATTTTTCATTAAAGTTAGGGACATAGAGAAATCCTTTTTTCAGTATGCAACACTGAAAAACCCGGCACATTGTTTCGATTTCCGATTCATGTTTTGCATAGGTAAAATATTGCCATTGAAAAGAGCACAATTTTGTTTATTGCAATGTAAAACCTTTTCCTTTCAAAGGTGTACTTACTATAATTACTTTTCGTAAATTAGAATATTAGTAAGGTGAACTTTGTGGCAATCATAACCTTTTGTGTTTATAGGTCTGTCTGGGAATTTCTATCATTTGATTATAAATATTATAAATACACCCTTCGATGTTTTGGCAGAGACGTTATCGACTTACATGTTAAAGAGATGGGACCTTCAAAATTAGATGAAAAATACTTGTGGGTCACATCGCTGATTTAATACTAATGCCGGGTAAAATATTACACGAATTTGAAATTGCACGCTGACAGGTAAAAAAGTATCAAAATATATTTGTAGCACTGAATAATTCTAATTTAGCTTTAGTTTTCTTTTTATGAATTTCTCCAGTCAATAAGAAAATACGACGAAGAAGTGTGTGGTATATTATACCTATAACCTTAATTATTAAGAGCGCTTTTACGGTGATTGTTATCTAGCGACTGTCCTGCATCTGCTAATAAGTCAGGCGCTGTCAGTTGTGTCTAAGCAGATTAATTTCCTTATCTTAGTTAAACTGCGATTGACAGATCACAGGTGCCACAGGGTGGTCTAATCTACCTAGGATACCAAATTTCACAGTAGTTCAGTCACTTATCAGTACGGTTGCGCAGTGCAGTTCAACTTGCGTCAGTAACGTGTAAGTTAAGTTTTAAGGGAGGTGGAGGGGGCGGGACGATGCACTTGTGACTCTTGGCTTACCATCACGTGACCCGTCTGCTCGTTTGCCTCTTTGTACCATATAAAACTAGAATCCATTGAAACAAATAAGATTTTAGAAAGAACTTCTACATTTTCAGCGTTAAAAGCATATGCTGTCAAAATTTGGGAAAGCTGGCATAATATTTCTTGCAATTATTCTCAGAAAATGATGTGTTGATCGCCTGTCCAATGCCAGTTCTTCCTTGGCATCGCAGATGAGGCCTGCTGTAGACCCTTTACTTGCCTTTTTCATTCGTTTCCTTCCTTTCAAACGTTTTTGTCATAGCCTTATCAAGAACCAACCAATATTTGTTATTTACTGCATACTCACATGATTTCATATTATACTTTTTAGTTATTATTCATCTACTGAGTAAGCCGGCAAGTTACAAAACTTTACCTTAATTTCAAAATAAATAGTTCTATATTGTTGTATACATGTTTCCTCGCGCTTGCCTGAAATATGTGACAGTAGACGCGGTTGACCGTCGGATGGTAAGTTATGATGGTTGGCTGGAAAGTGCGATATTTTACATTCTCTATGCAGTTTCATAAAATACAGAAATTTACAAATTCGATTTTATTCGAAATAGCACTAGAAGTTAAGGTACTTTATGTATGGCAAGAAAAGGTTTGACTTGAATAATTTTCAAAATCGTATTTATTTTTATTTAAACCAACTAAAGAGCAATGACCCGAAACAGTCTAATAGATGCTCATTACCTAATGTAGATGGTGTACTTTTTCCAAAAGGCCTTGAAGGGTCATTGCCAACCGCAGCAATCGATATTTTGCCTAGGTGTATAAAACTGCGTAAACACATCAACTACAGGAAAAAAAATAGGTGACACATAGATAATATTTGTTAATAGATGCTCCGAGATCCTACGTGTGTAGGTTGTTTAATAATCCAGCAAAGAAAATATTCCTCTTCAATAATTGAAATATTATGATAAACTTGATAGATACCGCAGAAAAACAGTATTTAAAGTTATTTTGATTTTACATACCTACCATTGACAAGACATTGTTGAGTCTCATTTTTTTGTCTTTTTATTGCGCATTTTTCGTGGATTTACATTTTCTTTGTACGATTTGAAGTTTTCTTGTAATACGCGGTAAACTGTTTTTGATAGCTTTTGACATTTTTTTAACAATGTTCCTACGAACGGATCCACGTTGAAATGAAATATTTTCATCTAACGTTGTCAACTAACGGCTAAAAAAAGAAAATGGAGGTTATCAATTTCATTCGTGGATTCGCTAATTCTATCCGACTAATAGACATGCACGTGTGTTGTTGGGTTCACTAACAAAATAAGATTATTTAAATTGTACTATATATTTTATTGAGCTGATTTTACTAATACAAAGACAGGATTGGATAATTTTGACGTCAAGAAGTATTCCGTCCAAAGAAAAACGAAACTTGGGAAAATGTACATGTCTATGGATTTATAAATGATAGTCTTTTTAAAATAATGATTTATATATGATTAAATGACGCGCTCAACTTCGTCTGCGTCTCTCAAAAATAATACAATTTTGTCCGTTTTTTTTTTTTAATTTATTTATTTATTTACTGGGCCGAAAGCGAAAAGACTAATGCACAACATTTGCAACACCTTTAACTAAAATATTTTTTGGAAGGCTTTGGATTAGCAGAGGAAGAAAAAGTTTCTACACTTTTAAACAGACCCCAGGTAGGGTCATGGAACAATAGAGCATGGAACAATAGAGCATGGAACAATAGAGAATGTACATAGGCTAGTGGAACAATTCTTTATAGGATCAAAACAGGAGTTCCTCAGGGCAGTATTATGGGTCCCTTATTATATCACATTTACACATATGATCTCTCTAACTAGTACAATGTAATTACTGGAACATATGCAGACGACACATCCATCCTCGCAGTGGATGCGTCTTCAGTTGGACCGTCTCAAAAACTCCATATAAGTCTCAACAATATATACTAATGGCTGAAGATTGGAGGATAAAAGCCAATGAAACGAAGTCCATGCATGTTACGTTTACATTGAGATATGATACATGCCCTGAAGTAGAACTAAATTAAGTAAGGTTCCCACAGTCAGATAGTGTCAGGTATCTCGGAATCTACTTAGATAGACGTCTAACCTGGACGAAACATATTTAAAAAAAAATTGCTCTTGGTCAACAGGTGAGAAAGATGTACTGGTTAATAAATCGCAACTCGAAACTAACATTGGAAAATGAGCTGCTACTATACAAAGCCATACTTAAACCGATATGGACATACCGAGTACAACTGTGGGGCACAGCCACAAATTCGAACCTCGAAATACTACAACGTTCCAATCCAAAACGTTCCGCACGATCACCAATGCACCATGGTACATTTCAAATGACCAACTATTTCCCTAGTGTTAAAGATAAAAACCGTAAAGAGGGAGGTAGCAGATTCGATGTAAATTTATAAGAAGCGTATGCAAAAACATCCAAACCAACTTGCAAGAAATCTAATGAAAGATAAATCTGGCACAACTTTTGAAAGATTAAGGAGACAAGCGCCACAAGATTCATTACAAAAGTAACTTTACTATTGAAAAGACCGACTAGATCTTTAACAGTTTCTACTTCCTGTATCTTTGGATTATTTATGAAGTATTCTGACTTAAGGTCACTTATCATCATCGTCTTAAGGTAGAGGTCGGTATCACTAGGGAAATCAATTCAATCAAAAATACTTAGAAAATGAAAACAGTTAGGGATGTCGTTAATAAATAAGTTAAAAAGTATGGGAGCTAGATGAACCTAGAGGATCTCCAGAAGTTATGCTACGAATTGTACTGGGTCTACCAATAGGGATGACCTGGTTTTGACAGCTCATAGCGGCCATGTTTGATGATGGATCTTTGACGTCTCTTGACATTTGTGTTCAGTAAGGTTTGCCATTTTATCGTGTCACGTTTCACTTTAAACCAACGCTTGGAAATTGTCCAAAATTATTACGCAAATTCGCGTTCTCCTACCGCTACAGTAAGAGCGCTTCGCGCAAAAAACGGTTGTCATAGTGCTCCTTCTGTGCGCGCTATAAATCGCATAAGAACAAAATTTGAAAGTGAATTTACTCTCCACGATACTGCTGTGCCTGTAAGACAAAAAAAAGCCCGTAGTGAAGAGAATATCGCAGCCGTTCAGGCCAGTGTTGATGCGAATTCAAATCGATCAGTTCAACGCCGTTCACAAGATTTGGGGCTCTCTCCAATGACCACCTGGCGTATTTTGCGGTTGGATTTGGGCTTATACCCATACAAAATTGTTTTGGCACAAGAATTGAAGCCATCCGACCATTGTATCCGTCGGGAATTTGCCGATTATGCACTGGAAATGAGGGAAGCCGATGACGAATTGCATCGTAAAATCATCTTCTCAGATGAGGCCCATTTCTGGCTCAATGGATTTGTTAATAAACAAAATTGTCGCCACTGGAGTGAGTCAAATCCACGTGTGGTTCATGAATCACCATTGCATCCGCAAAAAATAACAGTTTGGTGCGGTTTATGGTACGGTGGAATCATTGGTCCGTACTTCTTTGAAAGTGACGAATTAAACCCTGTTACTGTGAATGGCGAGCGCTATAACTCGATGTTAACCGAATATTTATTTCCGGAATTTGATGATATTGATGCAGACGACCTTTATTTTCAACAAGACGGTGCACCACCTCACATTACTCGAGTGAACATGGAATTATTGCGTGGAAAGTTTGGTGAGTCGTTAATTTCGAGAAATGGATCGAGTTGGCCACACCTTTAGACTATTTTCTTTGGGGTTACGTTAAATCTAAAGTGTACAGCAATAATCCAGCTACAATTCGTGACCTAAAAACCAACATTCAACGAGCCATAGCGGACATACCGGCCGAAATGGTGCACCGCGTCATCGAAAATTGGCGTGAGCGGGTGAGCCGATATATTATTTAAAACATAAATTGCATAAAATTATGTATCAAATAAATCAATCGAATGCATTTTTCATAAAAAATTGTGTGTTTTATTAATTTTTTAAACCAGGACGTTCTTATTGGTAGACCCTATAGATTAAAAATCGTTCACAACAACAAAGAATTCTCTTTCTGTCAGATACGATTTCATCCATTCGAGTAAGGGTCCTGTGATACCATAAGCTGGCAGTTTATATAACAGTATCTTACTCGAGATCTTGTCGAACGCCTTGCTAAAATATGCTAAACTTTTCATTGATGCCCGGCTCCTTTTGATCGTAGTGTGATGTTATATAGCCTACAGCTTGCCTCGATAAATGGGCTATCCAACACTAAAATAATTTTTCAATTCGAAACACTAGTTCCTGAGATTCCTCTTGAGCCTGAGTGATTCACTGGAAACAGAGATCGGGATACTAAGAGCCAGTGTACTAAGTACTGATATATCAATTTGCTTTGAATGCTTGGTTGCTTGCTTGCTTCAAAAATATATATATATATTATAAAAATGTATGTCACATTTCCCTCCTCACTCTGAAGTGCAGATATTTAAAATGTAACATTAAAAAGCATTCCAATGCAATTTATCGATTGAATAAAAATTTAGTAAATTTTCTGGTTTTTAATAGGATCAAATTGAAACATAAATAAAAGTGCTAACATAATATGAAAGGATTAAAAGTTAGAAATGTATCGCCAGAAAGCTCTTTCGTCTATTCGTTATGCTATAGTGATTCAGCTTCCAATATTATGTTAAATTAACTTGATTTTTAAATTTTTAACAATCTAAGGGTATACTCGTATGTCATTAGAAAGGTATTTCTTTACTCATTCATTTTGTGTTGGATTTCTTTGCTGTAAATTAACTCAACTCCACCCGTGACGACAATTGACGCAATTCGGCCGATAGTTCGGGTAACTAAAAGGATATCATACCTTATGAATTTACATTGGAACTGGGTCCAGTCGCTGACCCGTGGTATAAAATAATAATGCAAGGAATTGTTATGAAGCGCGGTAATAATCTAAGCATATACCTCCGGGTATAGCTTTATTACCTATTCCATTTAATATATTTATCTCTCTCTGATACGGTAAAATACCTAACTAAGCTTATGAACGCAATTTAGCTGTGAGATTGGAGTATTGTATCATAGTGTAAAATATTTCAGGCTAACTTATGAAGATGGTAGTGATAAGTTGACATGAAGTTTAAACAAATTGGTTTAATTTCTTAGTTATGAAAAAAGTTTTCTTTGACAAAGCTATAAGCTAAATTCTAAATAGTTTTCATATTTATAATTTATAGCAACGCAAAAGATTTGATCAGAAAGAGATAAGGTTTATCTATAAATAACACTAAAATGCATGACTGATTAAATCTGGCAAATAACTTTGCACTTTAAACATCAAATAGCCTACACTTGATCTATCCCATCTCTGAGATCTATAGTTTATACTGGAGGTTCTTTCTTAGCCAGCAGGACCAAATTGGGACAAAAATTGTCTCTCACATACAGTGATATTGATATAATATCATCTCTAGACAGGTGTGTAGAAATCGTTTGGATAGTCATGTAGTATGGGAAACCATTGACAATATTAGGGGTTAAAGTATAGAATTGCCGCTTTGTACTGAAAAAAATAAATTCTTTTTGTTCTAAGATGATGAACTATGATAAGTTAGAGTCAAGAGTCATTAGATCTATCTAATGACTCTTACTCGGTACAAAATGCTTTTATACAGTTTATCGAATCTAGATCCCCAGAGTTCTAACTCTGGGGATCTAGATTCGATAAACTGTCTGTTCTGGATTCGATAAACTGTTCGATAAATCAAATCAAGAGTTTTATGATATTTTTGCTGAGAGATCGGAATTTTCAACAACAGTCAGTTTTAGTTACAGGTATGCAACTGTGACCTGTCCGTATGGTGACGGATTAAGGACGGACGGAGTGTCACCACCGCTATTCATCCCGTGGGTCTTGTAAGAGCGAAAAATACGCCGGACAACAGCACTGCAAAGAGAAGGAAAACTTGCAACAAATCCTTTGTCCAGCTGATGATGATGACCTGCTCGAGTTATTGCTTACACGAGGTATTCCTTATTCCTTATTCCTTCTACCTACCTGTAATACCTTTCCATACTTACCTTTGTCTTTTCATAATACTCCCAATTGTCCCCTATTACATAAATAGGACAACTGAAGGCTAGTAAACTGTGGGACTTTCATACATCTCTACCTTTCAGCCTACCCTTTCAGGGATGCAGACGTAAGTGTTTGTGTGTATTTACGCATTCTATTTATACATCTGTAAACCGCAATTTATTTAAATTATTTTAAAGGGCAATAATTTAGATAGATAAATAAAACTCTTGTAATTTCAATGTTTATGATGAGCATCTTCATTGCGAGACAGCGCGCTATACGGGGCTGTAAATTTAAATGTTGAAACCTATTTATTTTAAGCTTAGTTAAACTGAGAATATCTATCTATCACTTTTTAACTAGAACTTATTTCTTGAGATAGAAAGGGATGGTGTTTCTTTTACAATGCCGTACCTATTAATTTTATGAACACAGGGAAAACACATTGATGTCTTGTTTCAAGTTCCTTTAAATTAATCTTCATGTTTGTGATGGGCTATGTTGATGTTATGGCATGAATGAGTTCTCATTACAATTGAAGTACATCAGGCTAGTGTAAAAGTAACCATAATTATAGTACAATATTTATTTTGGGATAAAATGCGATGCGATGTAGAAACTCTTTCTTATAAAGTTTTAATTAAGATCTACTAACTTAAACGAGTTCCGCTAACTTTTTCGTATCATTTTTGTTGTTTCTATTTATTTATGGTTTGTTAAAATTAGCACATGACAGGGGAGCCCTAGAAGGGATTTCTAGATTTACTCGAGCGTGTCAGATTAACATAGGAGGAATACCTTACACCCAGTTGAGTATGTCCACCAAACATGAGCCTACATATAGGGAAGATCGTCTAGGGCAGCCCAACAGATTAGTTCAAAAAAAATCGATGGCCCAAAATACTCGAGCGGTAGATAAATTTTCGTGCCTTTACTAACTTTTAAACTTTCGCGTTCCATGATAATTAATATTATTTAACGGGAATTAACGCGATCTCTTATTTAGGCTGACTCAGCCTGTGACCACGGCCGGTGCAACCTGGTCGAAACGTCAGGCAAACCAGAGGTATGTAATACCCTAAATAAGAGATCGCGTTAATTCCCGTTAAATAATATTAATTTCGTGCCTTTATTTGTCAAATTTTATAAAAAAATTAAAAATCAGAGTGCTTCAAATCGACAGATTTAATATACCCTGCAAAATTAACGTCAGATTTTTTGTTTATATGACAGAGACATCAACCTGAACCGTCTGTATAAAATCTAACACGCTCAACACGCTATTTCAAAATGGCGATTTTTCGAATTTGCAGTTTGCATTTTCGATAATTAGCTACCAGCTTGTGTCAATTTGACATCGTCAGACCTTTCAATGGGAGTCTTGGCGTCAAATCAAATCAAATAACATATTGTACAGAATATCTGATGCTCCCGATTTTTTTTTTTGATTTTCTAACCTATACATCTTTGAAAACCTGTAGAGGCTTTTACCACTGCTGAAAGTGGAAACATTATAAAACTTTTATTCATTCTATTACCTAATCTTTCAAACGCAATATGTTCCCATGACGCTCGAGTAAATTAGCCACCTACTATTTGGCAATAACGTTATATTTGTAAGCAATCCGAAGTCATTTATATTATAAGTACGAATAGTACCTTTTTTTTTTTTTTTTTTTTTTTTCCGTGCGGAAATCCCCTCGGATACCACCTGTCGGTGGCATGTCGGACTCGAACCGACTAAAACCGCACGCCTTCGCCGGGTACTAATAGCCGGGGAACCAGGTATACCCTAGAAAGGAAGGCCCTGGTGCCCCGACATACCTCGGGTCATCTACAGACGAGTAGACGACCCCCGCCCCGTGTGGGAACCCCATGTTCCCTGTGCTCCCTGGAAGCGAGCGCGCTTCGCAACGCGCTCGCCGCCACCCCGGCCTGCTTCTGCTAGGGTGACAGATGGCCTCACCTGTCACCCCCAGGCCTGCGCTTATGGAGGACGGAGGTCGTTCTGCGACCTCCGGCGCCTGAGTCGCCTGCGCTGCCTGGCCCGTGCCCGGGCCTGGCGGGCCGGGAGAGTTCTAAACCTCTCCCGGTCCCGCTCCGCCGTCTCCTTCGCGAGCATAACTTGCTCGCAGAAGGAGACGGCAGAGTTCCACGCACTCTCGCTCCGCACGATAGCCGCAATCAGGCTATCGAGGTCTCGCCTCTGCTCAACCCACGCCGGGCACTCTGCCAGCGTGTGGAGAGCCGTGTCCACGGTCTGGCCATCGCAGTGGTGGCACTCAGGCGTTGGCTCCTTGCGGATCAGACACAGGTGATCTCCGAAACATCCCTTCCCAGTGATCACCTGCGTCAATCGGTATGAGAGGGTCCCGTGACGCCTCTCGAGCCAATCCTCAATAACGGGTCTTACCGCCGCAATGACGGCGTGCCCGAAGTACGAATAGTACCTAAATCATTCTATTTGTTTATTTATTTGGCAATAAGCTTTCTAGGTTGAGTCATAGAGAAGAACAATATAATTTATATTTAAAAAATGTAGGGCCTTTTCTTGAAGGGAAGAAATTTGGAACTCAGAACCCAGAAGAAGTGTTCTGTGTTCTTGTGCAATAAAAAAAAGCTAAAGGGGTCGCCGGAATGATTTAAGTAACAGGATGAGAACGGAAAGTTGGAGGGCAAATTGCAACTATAACGATTGTGAATAAATGGCAGTGACTGCGCCAGCGTTGAAATGGCGCACACTTTTATACGATTGGTTATTTGCCTTGTTAAAATTTTACCTCAACGCCTTTTAATTGGCTCTCCCCAATTAAAGCAATCTAGTAAGGTGGGGAAAAGCTACAGAAAAGGCTTGTACGATGTGCAGTGCGGAAATAGGTACAGCCAGGCCATTTTTCACGTCGCCATGATAGGGTATTACAAATCATACGTGAAGCTATAAGTTTATCGCTGGCGAGAGCTAAAAAAGGAATAACAACAAACATAAGAACTAACATCGCATTTGTAAAGGAAGGCTCAACAAAAAAGACTACCCAAAAGTCTTACTCAATTATAAATACCGTCAGTGACTAGACATTATTTTTGGACACGTATGAAAATCATTACAGAATACCAAAGGATATCTGTACCTCGGCGTCCAGACCAGACATATTTCTATATGCAATTTCAATTAAGCATGTAGTACTTAAAAGAAGGAAGTGGATAGATGACATCGTGGCCTGGACCGGACTGCGATATCGCCAACTAAAGGAGGCCGATGATTTTGAGGATGGCACCCAATGATGATGATGTAGTACTAGTAGAACTCACGGTGCCGTGTGAAACGAAAATCCCTTAAGACCACGCTTTAAAGAAAAACACGTACTTAAACTTAACTAACGAAAACGATTGCAAATCTCAAGATGGATTAACATTACTCATCATCATCATCATCATCAGCCTATCGCAGTCCACTGCTGGACATAGGCCTCTCCCATTGCACTCCACTTAGATCGATTTTGGGCTTCTCGCATCCAGCTCGTGCCAGCCATCTTGAGATTTGGCTACGTTTGCCGAGACGCGGTCTCCACTCAAGAACTCGTTTTCCCCAACGGTTGTCGGTTCTGCGGCTAATATGGCCAGCCCACTGCCACTTCAGCTTGCTGATCTGGTAGGCTATGTCTTGGTTCTCTGCCGGATCACCTCATTTCAGATGCGATCCCTTAGAGAAACGCCGAGCATAGCCCTTTCCATAGCACGTTGAGCGACTTTGAACATTAATCATACTTATCTGCAATTATTAGAGTTGATCCTGGGATATAGGAGTCATAGTAGTGATGAGATGAGATCAGTCCGATAGTAAAATAAACTCATTTACTCATTCCTGATATTAGTTAGGATTACAAATTGTGACTGAAAGAGTCTTCTTCGGTTCTTGTTCGATTCGTGTAAAAACCTTCCAAATCCTGTGGTAGAGTTATAAACTTGTCCATATTAGGCGATATTCTTCCAACTATGATATTTCCAAGTTTAAACGTTACCCTTTAATTTAGTAGCTGTGAATAGATCCCGCTTTATTCAGTGCACTATGAACTTTTATCGGTGGTTCTTAAGTGGAATAAATCATTTTTATCGCCCGCTCCGGGATGCTTGCATGCCTTTTAGAAGAGCATTACCTATTTTCTAATTCGTGCATAATTAAATCTCTGGATCTAGTGCATAGTGCATAAGCTAATAATATAATCGAATAATAAATAAAATGATGTACATGATTTTTTTTGACATGTTTCTGCAAAGTTTGAACATTGCTTGTTAATATTGCGAACGAGAATAATAATAATAATAATAATAATCTTTATTTACCAGAAAAAATACAGATATAGTTTGTGCATAAAAGAACAACAGATTAGATTGTAATTACAGTACAGAATGGTTCACGGTGAATGACAAAGGTGACATCTTAAGGTGGAAATGTTGTTTATACTACACTGTACATACGTGTGTTTTTTAATGGAAATATAAGTACTGTATCCGACAAAATAAAGATAGATCATTATGATTAATATGCAATTATGATTTATATGTGATAAATCTATAATTTACAGTTGTCTCTTGGCTTGATTAAGTGTAGAAGTCAGTCTACTTCATTGCTGCTAAATTTATTGGCGAAAGTAAGACGAAATACGTGTTAACTGTCACTTCCACATTCAAATCTTTGATCATTATCATCATCAACAGCCTCTAATAGTCTATTGCTGGACATAGGCCTCTCCTTAGAAAGGAGGTCTTGGTCTACTATAACACGCTGGCCAGGCGGGTTGGTATAGGGTTTGTTTCAAGTATTCCTTCTCTTTGCAGTGATGTCGTCCTGCAGAATTTGCTCCCTTAGTCGGCTCTTATGACACCCATGGGTTTTTAAAGCTCTGATATAAAGAGTTTATTTTTCTTTCTCTGTATATCGTTATTATTTCTAATAAGGTTTATGTTTAACCTTTGGCATATTTTAAATTTTCTTCACCTCTTAGATAAGAAATATTAAAAAATATATATAATAGTGACTCATCATGAGACTGAGTAAAAAGGGATTATATTAAATTAAAGTATTTTTTAAAACACTACTCAAACACTACTCAGCTGTACAATTATATCGTTATAAGATTTTAATTAATAACTGAATCTTCTTTACTCAAATAACTTTTAAGAACTTAGTAAATTTGTTTTAAAGGGTTAGAGAGATTTTGAGGAAATTGAATTTTACGCCGGTAATTGCAAATTAATTAAAGGTAGAGTTCTTGTTGAAAAATATAAAAAAAAGAATGTTGACCAATGGTCTTTAAAAACCTGAGAATAAAACATGCCGGCAAAAAATTTGGTAACGTAAGGGCGACACTGCTGATGTGCTTATTTTTGAACACCATCAGGCAGAATGTAGCTTAGTTTGTAAATATATTCAATTACAGAACTACATTATCATTTGGTGAATTGTTTGACTTTTTTATGAGTAACTAACGGTCGCCTAAGTCATTTTAAAAATAATCTCTACAACAAGACCTTGTGGAGCAGAAAACGCTTCGAATGAAGAATTTTTGGTTAAATTCTTTCTAAATATTTCTTTATCTAATTTAGCACGAATTACATGATAGTAAAATAAGTATAATGGAATTCGTGAATGTATGGACCTTTGGCAGTCATGTAGAGTCCTAACTGTAATATCTGTGACTTGAATTTAAAGACCTCTTGAATAGCCAAAGATATTGAAGTTAAAAAGAAATAATTAAAGTATTTTTTAAAATGATGACGTGTTTTGGGGGCGGTCATTGAAGGAATGACATGAATGGTTGTCGCGCATGCGCGCAGGCTCCGCTTTCAGAGAGATATAAGCAGGCAGCCCGTAGCCATCGGCACACAACTTTTGGCGCGCCCAAACGTTCCAACAGAGAACTTGGCGACGGACACAGACACACAAAATAACTTACATTTTTTTTCCAACAAAGATATATATATATATTCTCGAGTGAGTTGTGACTAAGTTTTTAAGTGATTTACTTAACTTATTTGAACATTAAACACAAACTTTTCGTAAGTTTTGAAGTTTTCGCCGCGCAACTCCGCGTGTCTAAGGTGAGTTAAACATTTCTTGTTTTGTTAGTAACTAACTGTTTAATAACCGTTACAAATACCACAATTAAATATTAAAAAAAAAAAACTATATTTACAATAGACACTTCATTATTAAGTATTATATAATGCATACAGAACTCTACCAGCCAACTACTGTTTTTACTTTTATATGTAAATCATATTTTATTAGTTTACCTAGTTTACCTTCTAAATAGTAACAACTAAGCTTATAGTTAGCACATTCCTAAGCTGAAGTGCTTATTTTATTTATGCCAAAGTATCTGAAATTATCAAATATTAATTACCAATACTCTCATCTCGAAGCAATTAATTAAAAGACGTCTGAAAGAAAACACCGTTGTTTTGCATTAAAACGTCGTTAGGTAAAGACGTTGTTTTGACTGTTATAATTAATATATAATTGTTTAAGTAATGATGTTCTTAAGTATCTGAATTTATTTAACAAACTTCTGTGAAACGGTTTACGAATAATGTAAATATAATATTGTTCACGTTTATGAATAGATTAATAGGCTGATGTAATTTTCGATTTGATTGAAATAGTAAAAGATAAGATAGAATGAGGCATTAGGTTTTTAGGTGATAGGAAAATGTTACGAAATGAGCGCTTAATTTAATACAACTTTGCTTGTTATGTACGTTACAAAATGTTATTTTAGCATTTACGTTGTTAGCGTCGCGACGGGTTTGATTAGTAGTTTTATTTTTATGAATTGTACATTTAAAAGTTACTCATAAGTAGATTATTTTTAAATATATGGACTCTAATATTTATAGGTCATATATAAAATAATTAATCTTTACAAAATAAAACGGTATTATGCCTTTCGATCACAAGGAATGAGCGCACTCATTCCTTGTGCCATTAATAAAATGGCAGTAATTTAACAAACATAAATAATTACGACACTCTTCTCGATTCCGTCGAGAGTTTAATTCTTTTACGTTTTCCGTAGTTATAAATTATTGAATTAACTTTTAATCAATAGTAATTTAAGTATAGCTCGAGATGAGAAAAAACTTAAATGGTTAAATAAACCAACGAATTGAAATGGAAAATAAGCGCAACAGTTTCTTAGGGTTGTCGAGGCTCTAAAGAGTATCATTAGACTGCAAAAATAAGTATATTGCTAATCTGATGTAAAAAGAACCTGCAGAATTTGACAGTTAACAGTTTTAAAAGATT
Source organism: Arctia plantaginis (assembly GCA_902825455.1). Lineage (NCBI taxonomy): Eukaryota > Metazoa > Arthropoda > Insecta > Lepidoptera > Erebidae > Arctia > Arctia plantaginis. The sequence continues at coordinate 5,804,148 of CADEBD010000303.1, forward strand.
AGGTTTTAAAGAAGAAATTAGGTTATCGCTTACTAAATTTTCATTTACGTCAATTATTGATTTTTTCTGCAAATTTGAATGAGAATAAACTTGATCCTTGATCTTGAAATAAAGATTTGTTAAAATTATAGACATGACGGATTTCTGAGGTAAGAAAAATAAAAAAGTAAAGCCGAATTGTGGTCTAAAAATGTTGTAATTTTTTTTTTATATTTCAAAAAATCTGCTTTTTATAATTATTTTACGTATTTAGTATATTTGATCTATACCTCAAAAATATTTGTAAATTAAATCTTTATGTAAGAAAGGTTCCGTTAATTTTTTTTTGTAGGATAATTAAGGTATGAATTGGCAAACACATTTATCTAAAATGCAAAGATGCACACTGTAACTGATTATAATAAATATATTAAATCAAGGATTGGGTTGCAAATAGCAACATTTTGAATTGCGCTTATGATTTATCTAATACATGGAAATTAATAAGATCTAAAAATATAAATGCCATAATATGAGATATTGTATCTTTTCTATAAAAATGTATAACTTTGGTATGTTTCGTAATCGACATTGACTCTTCAGCAGCGTTCTGTTTCCAAAGCTGCTAGCTTTGGAGACAGAACGCTGATTACAAGATCTTTAAGTGGCTGTACTATCCATTAGCAATCTTCCTGATTTGTGGTTTAATTGAGAAAATAAGGATAAAACTTCTGTTAATTTGACCTTAGGGTAAAATAATTTACTTAAAGACACGAACACGATTTTAAATCCTAGAATTACTATTATTTTATTTTTGATAGAAAAAATGCCTTTAGTTTTTTTTTAATTTTTCAATTTTACAGACGGCCGTTTTACTTTTTTGTAAAATGAAAAAAGCCCACTGTAAAATTATCTGCCTGTTTAATTCTTTTAATACGAGTAATATCACGAATATTGAAAAAAAAAACGTCGAATAAAACAACAATGTATTTATATGGGTTAGACCAAGTTTACTTTTTAAATAATTGTAATATTAAAAACTACAAGATTTCATTACCCACTTTTGTTTCTTAACTTATGGTTAATCAAGACAAAGTTAAAAGTCTCATCATTTCAACTGTAAAGAGACCAATTCAAAGTGACCGGAAACCTAACCTAAAAGTTCGAGTTATTAAAATTATTTAACTCGTTTATACAAGAAAACCAGGCGTTGTCATAAATGATTGTATTTGTTGAATTTTGGCCTCTTAGTGGATTAAAAGGAATTACTTAAAACGTCTCTGGTTATATTTGTAGATAAGAAAATTAAACTTTAACAAATACTTGAGGACATTTTCATGATTTCTAGAAATACATAGTAAACGAATAAATAGATTAGTGTTGTTTAATAATATTTCTAGTTTAGCTAATACTAGCTAGGATATAGATAATATTTAGTAATAATATATGCTTTAAAAAGCGAGTTTAGATATTTTCGAACTGTTCACCTTTTTTTTTTATTATTATGAAATTGGTTGTACTCAATATTGGTTCCGTTTTAATTTGAAAATTAAGAGGATAGAATAATTAATTTATTAAAACTTATTACGGTTTAGATGAATTGACGGATATAGTTTTTTCAATGGTACTGTTTGCGAGCACTGACTTCTCTCTTTTCTTTCCTCAACTCTCTATCGTTACCTGAATACCTCGTACCCCACTTCCGTTTCTTATAATTTCCCTCACACCTCTAACTTCAAAAACTCCTCCTTATATGTGCAGTTAGTTTTTCTCGGTAATGCCCTTCCTGCCGAAATTAGGAAGTCCACAAACCGCCTTGCATTCAAGAGAAAAGTGCGCGATCTTCTTCGGTGTGAATTCGGCAGAACAGTCACAACGCTAGTACCCGACTGAGAATTTTTATATTTTAATTCATTTATGTATGTATGTTTACTTGTGTATATGTGTTTCTATATTGTGTATGTCTCTAGACTTCAATTATGTTAAATTTAATATTTTATTTTGCACCTACCGCATCATATGTCTACATTACCTAAAGGTTGACTGGGAGATAATGCCTAATGGCATTAAGTCTGCCTTTGTACAACATGTGCATTAAGTTTGAAATAAATAAAATGTTTAATTCTCTTCTTACTTACTGAACCGAGCAAAATAAGTAAAAAGATAAAATAATTAAAGTAATGAAAGGTAATATCTTTACGATCTATTTTAATCTTTATGATTTGAGCGAGTAAGTGTAAATTATTTCACATTTTGATATAGTTTTGATTGACAGACGACAAAAAGGCGTTACTAAAGAATAATCTACGATAAATACGTATCTAATGTCTAGTCTCTATTCACGCTGATAGAGTAACTAACGAGATAGAACTCTTGTATGTTATCTTACACTTGTAGCAGTGAAGTATGTGATTTTGATTGAAAGCTGCAACTGAAGTAATTGTGGATTTATTAAGTGGGTCGCAAGTTGTCGGCTCAAAGTGGGTATTTTCTTATATTTCTGCTATTTACAATCTTCAATTACCGATTTTGGAACTAAGCAAGCCTTGTTATCTGCAGTTGCTTGAATGTTGAGAAGTTTGGTATAATAGATGTGAAAATACATTGACATTTACATACAGATTTCTATACACAACAGTGATATTCTATATCTAGGCACTATTTATTTACCTATACACTACATAAAAACTCTTATAGCTGTTGGATTTCGAGGTCAAAAATATTAACTATTAATGAGAGGCCTATGTCCAGCAGTGGACTGCGATAGGCTGATGATGATTAAGAAGTCAGTCAATAAATAATTCTTATTCTTATTATTCTTATTTTTAAAAGACAATTCCCGCAATAGAAATATATCCTGTGTCGCGAGGGACTTTACAAACATACATGAAACGGACACAAAGAATACCTAGACTCAGAACAACAATTTGTGGATCACACAAAGTGTCGTCCCATGTAGGGTCGGACCCACAACACTCAGCGTAGCAGTGCAACTGCAAGAGGTTTTGGAGCTCTAAAATATTGGCTTCAATGTATATATATATATATATATATATATTATATATAAGCCAATATTTTAGATTCTATATTTACTTCTACATAATACATGTGAGTGAACTAAAATTTGGAGGTGTATAAATTTTTTGGTCAATTCGACAATAAATAGGTCTTATTTATCGACAAGGATAAAAAACAAATAGTTTCCAATAAAACAGTAGTTACAAACAAATAAATAATACTAAAAGTTAAATCTTCGATACGCTCTCCTGTAAATTTAGAGTTTTTCAGCCTTGGCACTATATATAATTATAATAATTAGAATTAGATAACTTATTCAATTATATTTTATTTATATTAGACATATAATCTGGTGTAATGTTTTTGTAATTTGGCTTTATAAAATTGGTTTATCCAAAATTTAAACCATATCAGTTGCTTTTAAGTAAAATGAAACAACTAATAAGTTGTTTTATTAAACAGTCAAATATTCTGCTTTTCACTAATATTGTAGGTACAACGGTCACATATACTCGTTGATGACAGTGAATATCTTGATTTTTTATGTCAGTAATCGCGGTAAAAATTTGCCGATGTCCTTCTTCAATAATCAAGGTAAATCTCCATGACAAATTTAATTAAAATCGGTTCTGAGGGTTAGTCGTGAAAACATAATAAACAGAGAGACAAAGTTACTTTCGCATTTTTAATATTAGTAGGGATTGTTGTATAATCGATAGTGAATGCGTCTCTAAAATTGAACAGAATCAGAGCACTTGCTGTATGTATTCCTTTTTCCTTTTGATAATAAAAGCTCAAGAATTTAGAAATTCGATTTACCGTCTGAGTGCATAAAAGGAACTCGAAATATCTGCTGCAAAGGGGAATGTGATAAGGTTATATTGGCAGTAGGTGACATGCGTAACTTGCATTTAGTTAACCGGCCCTAACTCCCAATAATATTATAAAGACAAAAACATAATTGTTTTAAGATTGTCTCTTCAACGTGATCTACGAGTATAATGTAAATGTTAATTTAAAAAAAACAGAAATAAGACAGTTTTAGCAAAAATACTAAGTTTTCTAACATATTAAAGAGGCCATATGTATTAGAGGATAAGGTAAAAGTCAACGGTTTCTTATAGCGGTCACTTTCATAACGTTCGTCACAACAAAAGATAAATTTGTGCTGAAAATTCCAAATAATTCCGTCTCATGCTTATTCATCTCTAATTGACCAGTACTGCTCCTCAACCATCTATACGACCAATATTGTGTTAACAATTATATGTACGACATCAAATTCGGAATCATTGATACAGTTGAAACATTATGAGGCGTGAGCGGATTCGTAATGAAACAGAAAACAGCATATTTCTCTAGTTTGGCTTGTAATTGTTTGTAGTGGAGTACAATGAAATCTGTTAAAACAATTACATGAATGAAAGAGCCCGAGGACAGTTTGCAGCTAAACTAAAATGCAAACGTTTGTTAAGAGAGGCGGAACAATAGTTAAACTTGTGACGGTCTTTGAATAATTACTGCAGCGACTATTGCCCGCTATTGTCGTGTTATCAGTTGTTCTTTCGTGGACGTTCGTGAAATACTTGACTTCCCAGTAAAGTCAACTTAATGGGGAACTAAACGTATATTTTATAACATTACCTAATGATTTTAGAGATCTTTCACTAAAAGGAAAAAGGAACTTCGATAGGTCACACTTCGTAATCCGTAAGTCGGTCGAAACTTTAATAAGGGTTTTGTTGCCTGAACTTATTATTATTCTTATAATATCTCTGCAAGTATTCAAACTCCAACTACGTGCAGTATGCACGGATGGTTTAAGTTAGTTAGTTAAGTTTATTGTGCCGAGTGTTGTGGGTTCAAACCTCACGTGGGAAAACACTTTGTGTGATCCACAAATTGTTTATCCGAGTCTGAGTGTACTTTGTGTCCGTTTCATGTATGTTTGTAGAGTCCCCCTCAACACAGGATTTATTCCTAGTGCGGGAGTTATCTAATAAATAAAAAACTGATTTTAAGCACGTCTAAAAGATTGAGCTAGAGTAGATAATTAAAATATTAAATTAAATATTGTTAAAAGATAAAAGAAACTTAAAAAAAAAAGGAATCTTACAATTATGGTTTATGTATACACATATCGTACAAAAGAATCCTAACGTCCTTTGATAAATAATATTTTTGCCTAAAGCTTTCCCTTTCACGGATTATATTTCTTAAGTTTCAAAATCAGATCTTTAATTTTCTTGGAGGAATATTTCTACTAATCTGAATGCAGAAACTTCGGGATTATTTCATGAATTATAATGGCTTATTTCAAGTTGTTTTAAATCTGCACGGTCTTGGACTGCACGGATGGCGTAGTGGTTTAAGCGGTCGCCACGCCGTTTTCCACTGCGCCGAGTGTTGTGGGTTCAAATTCCACATGGGACGACAATTTGTGTAATTCACAAATTGTTGTTCTGAGTCTGGGTGTTCCTTGTGTCCGTTTCATGTATGTTTGTGAAGTTTTGGGGAGTTGTCTTTAAAAAAAACGCATATTGTTCGGCAACAGAAATTATGTAAGATATCAACACGCACGGACAGTTTTGTCACCGATGCAATTTGTAAGCTAGCTTGTGAGAATGTTCTTACTTCATTCCTTTGTTCATTCATTATATTATCCCTTTTATTAATTTGCCAAATGCCAGCAGCTCGACAGCCTGTTTCGCAGTAAAAATAATGTTTAAAATCAGTTTAGTGACATGGCATATAAGTGTATTAAAAAAAACAAACAAACAAGCTCACTTTCACATTTATAATATAAGTATGAAAGTATGGATGTACATATTACACAAATAATATCTAGATCAATACACCACTATTAAATCGGTATTGAATGATTATCTAGTTTTCATTCTTATTGATGTACATAGGTAACTCGCTTTGTAATTCAGACCCTTATATTAGTGCAAAATCTTAGAATTATGTTGAAGTTGGCTATGTTAGTTAAGAAGTTCTCTGGCTTAATTTACCCAAGGGAGTCCAGATATTGTCAGTTCAATAGTTCTATTGTAAGAAGGTGTTAGGGGTAACTCAGCGTCCCTTATCAAAAACATGAATCCTGATTGACAGTTGTCAAACTGGTTTAGTGATTATACTTATGTGGAAGAACTTATTAAACGACAATAAATATATCAACCAGACCTATTTATTAGTTCTATAAATTCGGAATACCCGCTCTGGAGCCTTTGGATAATGCTCATAAAACCTATGGTAATATGGTTACCATGTAATAAGAAAGTAAATCTTTGTACCTACGAACACCTGTATTCGAATATGAAATGCAATTCTGATTTAAAGTAACATTAGCTCTTACACACTCAATCTATGTGACAATTTGCGTATCTTATACCTAGTGCCTACGCCACTCAGAATTGTAACCGAAGAAGTTTGCAAATATCTATAAAATTTTGGTAAAAAATGAGCTTGTTGAAAAATCTGCTTATATAAATGATATTATTGAAGAAATACAAGTTACCTTACATCAATTTGAAAAAGTGATAAGCATTTTTCATCCATACGTCAGTGTCTTAAAAAAAATTAGCTATTTGTATACTTATTTGTGTTTTCTATACAAGTGATTGATATTACCTACAATATAAAAAAAACAAAATCCTGACGAAAAAGTTTAATGTACCACTCATGAAATGGAAATACATTCTTTCTATGTAAATTCCAAATTGCGTATGTTAAACAATTTCCAAAGAGATAAAGCATAAGGATTATATAGTTAAAGGCTCGTTTGCAGATGTCGAGAGATACTGAATGTGTCACATTAATACACATATTATAATGGTTCATATGTATGTACATAATATACTATATAAATCCAATTTTCACCTATTTTTCGGGTGATAAATGCTACACTAAAGATTTGATCTAAATTTATATAATAATTGTGTCGCAGTGGGCAATAGTTTATGAATATATTAGTATCTTTTCTTCTTAAAAAGACAACTCCCGCATTAGGATATATCCTGTGTCGCGGGGGACTTTACAAACATACATGAAACGGATACAAAGAGCATCCAGACTCAGAACAACAATTTGTGGATCACACAAAGTGTCGTCTCATGTGGGGTTTGAACCCACAACACTCGGCGTAGTGGCGGAAGCGGCGGAAGTATGATGTGGCTTTGTAAATTAAAACAGTAATTATTGTAATACACAATTAACTTTCGAAAATTATTTTTTGTTGAGTATTGTACCGGTACCCTAATGGAGGCGTAAAGCATATATGAAATATAATTATATTGTAATACATATATGTAGGTATACCAGTGTTAAGGACTTGCCTTTTTAAGATTTTTTTTTTGGGTCCTTCCTCACAAAAAATTGACATAATCGATTTTGACAGATAGTAGATAACAAAGTTACTTTGAACAGTTAAACTCTGGAGGTACGAAACCTAGAGTGGGTCGCAAAAAGAACCGAACCAGATGTAAAAAATATTTTCGATGGAGCGCAATTATAAAAGCTTCCAGTGAGCGCACAAAACCTGAGTTACGAACGATTCTGGATGTATGATAGCTAGAAATTAGATCGACATCCGCACTCAGACACAGACCAGTCAGTGATCTAAACTTTCACATTTAATGAACCAGCAGGATTTAACACGTAATTGGTGCTTGATTAAACGCAGATCGTAAAGAGAGGATGCAAGCAGCTGTTGCTCGTCGATATATCGGATATAAATTCTGTCTCAACTTATTACTACGCACACAGATACGTAATCTGTTTTGATAGTTATTAGGTACTATAAAAACAACCTTGATTAAAGGAATATTCTGAGTGATTTCATCATTCTAGGCGTTGTTCATTGGCATAAAATAAGTAGTGACGTTTTTGTTCGAAGAAAAATCAGAGAAAAGATAAAACTTTTAACGCACGGTAAACAAACAAATTATATTAAAACATAGTTATTATAAGTTTAAATGTATTGGACTGTGTATTTAGTCCTGACCAAATTTGGCTAAATGTTAGTGTACAATCGAGTGGCTCTCATCTAATCTTTGCTATTCAATAATACGTAGACCGTCCGCATGTTTATAAGGAACAGTTGATCTGTCTTTATTTATCAGTAAGTGGTAAAAAAGATAAAGATCACTTTTTGTTGTTTAGCGAAATACTAGCACAAACATGTATGAGATACGAAAACATTCACAGAAAGTACACAATGAAAAAAACAGTGACAAAAGTATCTAGTTAACATTTAAGCATCAAAGACCACAATTTTTTTTTAATGTAAACCAAATAGTGGATGGTGTTACCTTAGCGTATAAACTATAATCTAATGTAATAAGGTGACAGCTTAAAATAGTTTATCACAAATTAAAACTTACTCATCATTTGTAGGTTCATAGAAATAATTTCGTGATCCTTTGAAGTTTTTTATAAGTACGAGTAACTAACACTGGAAAATTGATGTAAAACAATGTAAAAGTGCTAAACAAACCGAGATCTCAAACTTAACGACTTTGATCAGTTATAACGCTGGCCAGTATTAAAATTGCCAAGATGTAATACCTATTAAATAAAAATAAATAATATATTTTTCTTTACTCACCGTTTTAATTGAATTTGAGTAATCTTGGACTTATCTCAGGTGGGCCTTCTTAAATTGCGACCCCCAATTGCTTTTTATTGTTTTTTGCATTTGTTTGTGATATTTATTATAACAAAAATAGCCACATACATGATAACCACTACCTATCATCTTGCAATTATTACGGAATTGTGTAATTCCCTATTTATATCATATATGACATCGATCAGTCGTCAGGATGATTAAAACTAAAGCTTTTAAAAAAAACTAAATAAGTTTATTATTAATAAAAGAAAATATTTATGGCTGAAATACTGAACCATTTTTACAGCAAGTCTCCTAATAAAATATTTTTTTATTTTGTACTTATTACATACCGTCAAAATGTGACAGCTACTTGATTCCTCTTCGTTACGCCGGACCGAAAAGTCTAAGAGTTCAATTTTTTGGGCACAATCGTCATGACAACGACATGTTGAAGTCTTCTTATGATTGAGTGTCAACATTTTGAGACACAGAGAACAAGAATAATTCATTATTTTAATCTGTAAAAATGTTAATTAAATAGACATTGTATTTTAGTATGAAATAGTCATATGTAAGTAGATCGTAACTATTATACAAATGTTCTATATATACTCGAGAGCAACAACCCGGATCACATGAATCCAGCCAGTGAATCTCAAAAGTCCTAAATAAATGTAAAAAAAATATTTTTGTTCAAAATTACATTATCTTAAAAATTTAAAAAAAAAAAGGACCAATGTAATTTTTCGACTATCTCACAACCAATCCGACCCGGATTCATTGCTTTGATGTGTATAGTTATTTGTAGATACATACATAACAGTTGGTTTTACATTAAAGTAAAGGACCCATTTAATACCGTAGTCGTTATTTATTATTAACGCTTGAAGCGCTATAACAAAGTCGAATTCTTAGATACAAATGCCTGCCATACAAAATGCTAGATAGAGGTAGTTAGTTTCATCAACAGCTTGTAATAGTCCACTGCTGGACATAGGCCTCTCCTTAGAAAGGAGGTCTTGGTACTACACCACGTTAGAGGTAGTTAGTTTAAGGTAACGGTATTAGACGTCTGTCGTACCTAAGTACTTACTCTGTAGCTTGCAAGTCGAGTCTAATAAAATTACCTAAACTAAGTTGAAGACTGGCCTTAAATTACGCCCGGATGCAGTTCTCCTCTCTGGTCCACGGAAATTTTATATTTTCGACAACTTAATTATTAATAATCCGCTAGTGCCGCTGAGTAGCGTGATACATGGTTCTCTTCTCTATTTAAGAACAGGTGATTTTGAAGTTTCAGTTTTTATTAGACATTTATTTGGAGTACAAATAAGTACTGAAATGAAGTACAAAACTTTTTTCATTTCCTCTTTGTGCAAGACAAGATACCCAATTTAAAAATTAAGATCCCACTGAATGTCCATTTTCGCAGCTTAACTATTTGTACTTAGCATTCCAGTTTTTGTACACATTTTTCTTTAAACAAGCAGCCTACTTTGTGGCATTGTTTTTGTTATGGATACTATCGTGAGATGAATAAATAACGAACATAACATGAACATAATATAATATAATAAATAATGTATATAGTATAATAAACATGAACGAATAAATAATCGCCTTGTTAGTCAAATGGAAAGCGTCTTTTTATTGTTACAAAGTAATGTATAACACAATGTGTATAATGCGAGTATATTATATGCCCCTTAAATAAAAATAATAATGTTCACTAGAACGCTCTTTTGATATGTCACAGATCTTTTGTATTAAGAATAAAGTTAGAGTAATAGGCTCTATAGAAAGTGTACTATAACACTAGAGTAATAAACATATTAAAAAATAATGGCAATAAAATACTAAAAATGTGGATGAAACTAATACATTTTTTGTGAAATCATTTCGTTTATAATTATAGAACAAGCAATAACATGAGGTGATACGTCTTCGTTAATTTAGAAACACGTTTGAAGCTACCAAAATAATGAAAAAGTTCTTTTTGGCGTGACATATGATTGCAATATCTTAACTCAAAGTACATTCAAACATAATAATTAAACTCACAGAATTTGGGAATGGATCGATACTATGTACTCGTAATACAATGTGAATCTACTTGAAATTTTCAACAATCTGGAATATTACGGAATCACTCGAATCAAAAAAATGAAATTGAACCATCTTTAGGTAGACTGGTAGATAAAGTCATGTGGTTTTAAGTCCGCCCCGTGCAAGTTGTAATGCAGGAAGTGTAAATAAATAAATGAAAATTGATGATCAAACGGAACACAACTAACACTAAAAATATGATCAGTTTTATAACAGGGGTTTATTTAATATTTGTAACGATTTCCAAATAAAACTCTATGGAAACATTAACTCACGTCAAAACCGTTTTCATATCATCATTAATGATTGAGATTATTGACTTAATGCAATACAAACGTGGGAAGATTGGATTTAATTTACATAACCTTCGGTGTCTTCCCGAGAGGTAGACACCAAATAATAGTTATAGAGAATATATGTACATATTTATAAGATGTTCGGAATATAAGTTTTGTCGATCATGGCGGATTCACTTTCTCTATTTAAAGTTTTCAAACGAAGTCGTAAGTCGTCGTTGTAAGTGAGCATATTCCAATATATCAGAGAGTAGAGTCCGCAAGCTTTTACTTACTTCTAGATAACTTCTACCAATTTTATTTGGGGTTGGTGCAGTGTGTAGCCATAGCAAAGAGTTTTGGCTGGTTTCGTTCATGAGCTGCAACCTACTTGTAGTAATAAAACCTAAGACTTGTGTTTTATATTTTATTATACGAGTAAACATAAGACACTAACACAGATTATGTGTAGATAAAAAGGTACCTGAAAGTACCTACCTTCCCCATTGTAGACACAATGGGGAAATAGGATTGTAACTGCAGCAGATTCAACTTGAATTAATCCTTTGATTGAATACATCACTAAGAAAGGGACAATATAAATAGCAGCCAACTTTAACCAACTTGAACCACAAATATGTTTGTATGATCTTATTTGTGAAAGAAAGACACGCTTACCTATTTTATGTCGTACGTATCCCATCTCATTTTTAACGGTTTTTTAATTGTGTTTATTAATAATATACTTGACTGCAAGGACGGCGTGGTTTAAGCGGTCACCTCGCCGCTTCCTAATGCGCCGAGTGTTGTGGGTTCAGACCTCACATCACAACACTTTGTGTGATCCACAAATTGTTGTTCTCAGTCTGGGTGTCCTTTGTGTCCGTTTAATGTATGTTTGTAAAGTCGCCCGCGACACAGGATTTATTCCTAATGCGGCCGTTGTTTTTTTTTTATTGCAATCAAGCACAATCAAGGAATCATTGAAGGAAAATAACACCCGATTGTCAAAATCGAACGAAAAGCTTTTTTCAAATACCTGGTTATGAAACTAATAAGAGAGTTACGGAACAATCCAATGGGGTAAATGACACATTCTTCCAATGTCTATTTTATACTCAATTATAAATACTTAACTAGTGTGAATTGTAGGAGCTTATGATATTATGTAAAGTTTTGAAGAGCGCTGTACATACTGTTGCAGCTGTGAACTGCACAGCGCTCAGAGCCGCGCCTGCCTATGATTTATAGCTGTTTGCACAGTACAATAAATCAGTTCGATTGATTTATTCTAACTTGCCAATGGAACTCTTCAAATGAGTTTTCCATGATAGTCATATAATTAACTGTACTGCGTTCACTTTTAAACATAGAAGGAAATACCAAGTTTTCTAGATTTTCCTGTTATCTTTATGTGTATTTTATCTAATAAAATTAGTAAATATGCATATGATTCATAGTGTTACGTGGATATTTAGTGTAACCTGGCAAAACCCGGTAGTAATGCTATCTTGTTTACTCCTGCTGAAAAAAGTCGTAACGCTGTCATCTATAATACGCTATCTATAAAGCTGTATAATAATCTATTGTCTAAAATTGAAATTCAGTTCACTTCTAAATTTAAACCTTAAGCATTCCAAACTTCACATGCCTGTCCGCAGAGGTTTGCTTAGAGAGGCTTTAAAAACTCCTTATTTAATAACATATAGATATTTACTAAAAATATTTATAACACCTTTCGTGTTTGGTGATAGAACAGATATTTGATTAAAGATTTATACTTTTTATAGCTTTTTGATAACGCAATGACTCTCAATTAAATGTATGACTTCTTTGCTATATTAAGTAGGTACCGTAATACGTTTATTTGGTGATAGTCAGATCTCACAAATTATAAGATTTCTCGGAAATAAGATAACATTAGCGCTTGCGTAGTGAGTAATTGTTGAGACAACATAAGTCATAATTAGAATAATAGATGACAGATACGTGTAACTAACTCAATGATAAGCTTAAGTATAAGGTTATACTTACATTTATTACATTTCTAGATTATTTTTAGAGCGCGTAACTCAAATTTCGCGTAGGCGGCATGGAAGTTGTTATGGTTCTCATCGAAATAGATTGGTCGTGATTTTCTACCTCTTTACATTTGAAGTTACCTAAAATTAATTTACATATAAGTAATTGTACTCGTTTTGATAAAGCGTAGGAGTATTTGCAAAATATTATATTTTCTCATAGTTTATATACTTGAAGTTGTCTTGTGGATTTGATAGCATAATCCTACATCTAAAATACCGCTCGGATAATGAAAAATTCCTATTACTTTTCGGTAGGTAAGTGTAGGTATTTGATAATCTCGTGCATTCTAAGACTAAAAGTTTAAAATATTTTCTCTTGTCACTTTTATAATTAAAAGCAAGTTGATTGGATTCGTTAAAAATGCGAAAAAAATGACGTTGTACATTATTCACGACAAAAATATAAACATTAATAAATACAGTTTCCCAATGTCGCCGCTTAAATATATTACATGGGTTATAACTACAATAAAAAAAATCCTAAGTTACTTAGGATTTTTTTTGTTTATTTTGGTTATTAGGATGTTTATTGACGACAGTTTGGCATTTTAAAATGTTAAGATCAATTTAATTTAGAATATAAGACAGAAGCTAGGTTAAAGTTAATATAAAAAACTTATTATATAAGTTGACTCAGGCGTTTTATTCTCTTACAACGAGTGACGTTGTCCTGTCCGTTGGTTAGTGGGTGGAACCTGCAAGAGGCAGTTTTTCATTCCGACCGAGCACACATTTCGAAACATTATGGTGTCGTTTGTATGACTTCACTAAATAAATAATAAATAGAAGTCTAAGCGAAACTACGAATGCTGTTACATTAAGAATGTCATCATTTTCATGAGTTTTTATCACGTATATTACGTGAAAATTATGGGTGATGTTTACATTTCAACCATAATTTTTTGATGAATGAATATGAAATCAAGATTAAAAAAATGCATCTTTAGTAATGACATGCACGTAATTATGTCTAATGCCAATAAGAATGTTTAATCGTCTTTTTCTTACTCACTATTTTAAATGCTAATTGTCTTTATGAGTATTAGTCAGTACTTAGCAGTTTCAAATGATTACTAATGGCGTATAAAACAATTTGACAGATGTCATTCAAAGAAAGTTAGCTAAAATAGAAGTTGGAAGTTATATTACTCGAGGAGAGATTATTATTTGTGACATCAATCCGTCGCTTGGTCGTGTTAGAGTTAAGAATATTTAAGTACCAAAGTTCTCTCAAAGTATTCTAGGTATATATGCATTATCATATATGTATGTATATCATACCATGAAACAAAACGACCATGGTTTTCGTACCATGCCATTTAACCCTACACCGATACGCGTGTGGTGATAGGCAATGTATGTAAGTATAATTATGTAAACTGATAAACAATAGCTACGCAGATCGGAGCGTGTTTTAGCACATTACTGATAAAGTAGCCATGAGCCATTACTGATAAAGTTATATTATGTACCAATTAACGTGTGGTTTACATGACAAGACGCGAAAACTTGGAAGCCTGACCATCTGTGTCTACATTGAAACTGAATTGTTAACTATAAGATTTCATACTTAAGCCATACTAGCATAAGGAAGCCCACAAAAAATTTGAAATCTTCCCAAAGTCAGTTTTTCGAAGGAGCTCTTGGCTCTATTCGTTAAGTTCTATGTTTTTATACATTTGTTATCAACTTTGGCACTGTGCAAGAGTACTTGAAAATGAAAAAAAAATCTTTCTTACACCTTATTTCATGTCTAGAAAAAGCCAAAAAACACACCAAAAACAATACAATTTCTAAGCACATTAAGAGGTTTTGTGAAGCGGCAAGTCCTTTTGTTTACGGGTTTCTTTGACCATTTCAAGTAAAAAGGAGAGCATTTTAAGTAAGAAATACGTTTTGTTATTACGTAGCAGTATCATTCATTCATTTGTGGGTAATTGCCCATTTTGCCTCGGTCCAATTTGGCTGATGTTTGCTGAACTCGATTTGGCGCTTGCAACAGATATTCGAGCTTTGCCTAGTCGTTTTGATCTGTGTGCAGCGTTGATTTTTTTGGTAGTGAATAATGTTGTTAGTTCTGACGGTTTATAGATAGTACTGCGCTTAGATAAGTACATAACAGACTTAAAAAATTGAATAATACTACCAAAATTGACAAATCAACTGATCTGAACTGATTTGGTTTTAATATATACGACTGGCACACGACTGATTAATAGTTGACTTTAATTATTCTAAAAGGTAATTTTTATTAAACTTAATCTAAATAATTTCGTTTTTCAGGCACTTTCGTTCGCCTCGATTTAAATTATTTCTCTTAGGACGTACCACACTATCATATCTATTTATATCCTGATAGCCGTCCTAGCTGGATATTGTGTTGTTGGTATTCGTCGTATCAGTTCTCATTTAAGCTATCAGTAATTATTATGAGACGGACGAATATTATTAAAGTTTATCATTGTAGTGGATCTCGGGTATTATTATAATGACTAATTTTTAGAGAGATGGCAATGATGTATGACGCAATATTATGACGTGTTGTATTTAAAAACATACAATTTAAAGGCACAGTATAGAAAAAGTGTAAGGTACTGTTAGATAGCAGCGTTTTGTCATGAAGCCGTCCTCGCTAATTAAGTGCTTATTGCGTAGCATAAAACATGTAACAGGATTATTTTTCATATCTAATTCTAGGCATATCATGTCATACCTGTCAGTCTGAAGCCTACATTTACCAATGTTATGATATAGCAAAGTACCTAACTGTCGCTACCTAACTATAACAGAATGATGATGTTAGTTTAAGTTACATTTTTCTGTTTTTTTTGTGCTAGCAAGTTGGTCCTTTTTAAAGCACTCATCTTGCTTAGGTGCTCACATTTGTTCGTAGCTATTCAAACTATAGTAAAAAGAGGAAGAAAAAAGAAGAGATGAAGAGAGAAAAGCCTAAATATCCTAATTTCAGTGACTCAATTCCCCTCAGAACTAAATGAGTAGGTGATGATATATATTGAGAGATTTTTGTGAAAAAAACACAGTTAAGATCCACTGCTCCAACAGACATTCTTGAACGGATTTTATGGAGGCGTTAAATTCTGTGCACTTATGTTACAACCACTGTAGTAGAGAACTCAAGTTGTATTAATAAAATATCAAATTGTACATTTGGTGTGCTCTCAGCCGTTACTGTGACAATATTTTATTTGTACCGTTTATTGGTAAGCGAAGATTCGCTACGGCAGAATTAAATGGGCATTATTAAAAATATTGCGGCTGTTAGCTAACACTCATTACATTACAAAATGGTGAAGTTTAACTGCAAATTTTACGACCTTAGGTTTGAGGCGAGGTGTAACATGTATTTTATAATTCCGTTTGTCAAACTTGGAAGTCTAACTATTTACTAATAAGCTCGTAGCTTTAATTTCAACACTCTTGTAAGATAGCTTACAAGAATAGTGAAATTAAAGGCTTGGTTCTTGTTTATTTTTATTGTCTTTGTATCTATAACTGTGTCTCTTGAATGGAATGAATGGCTTGATAAATGAAATGGTATAAAACTCACCATCAAATCTTTAAGAAAAGGGCGTACTCAGACCTCAAAGGCCGTCAACGCAGTTATGAGTCGTAAGTGGCCGACGTTTACGGGCAGCGGTAGTCACTTACCATCAGGTGAACAGTCTACACCCTACTCATTTGGTACCCCATAGCATAAGAAACAAAACTGAAGGTTTGGACCTTAAAATGCGCTTATCGCAAAAATATATGTAATATGTAACTATATTCAAATGAGCAATTAGTTTACCATTAACAGTACTTTTTTATAAAACAATTAGTTTTATCATTCCGACCCACACATACTCGTAATATGGATGACATTGAAATAAAAAAAATTGCTTACAAATGCAAATTGACCATTAATTTGCCTTACTTTCATGTTTAAAGCGTAAGGGATTACGAAAAAGGTAATCCCTATAAATTAGGGACTGTAGATCCTGAAAATGTATTACGAGTAATACCTATATGTCGTACAATATGAATATAGCCTACTACTAATTTTACTTAAACAAGCGTTTACTTAATTTTGCCGCTTATCAATAATGTGAAACATGAGGCAATACATAGTAAAACTTTATAAGGCGTGGAAATTCTAATTCATTTACGAGATTTTCTACAGTCTCATACTTTTTTAAATTTTTGACCATTGTAATACTAACTATGTAGAATATGTAGAATCAGTTGCAAGCAAGTTTGTCCAAACAAGCACATCTATTGTTCTAACTTATACACAACTAAAAAAGGTCACAGAAAAATTGGTTTAAGTGGTATTTGTAGTGCCTTTCTATTGACAATAGATTTTTGCGGGTGGGGCAGAAGCTATTGTTAGTATAATGTAATACACGGGACACGGAACATCCAGTGCGGCACATTAGCTAACTTCACAGTTTTAATCAAATTCAAATGTTCAAATTCGAGTGTTAAAGTACCTTTCTGAACTTGGTAAAGTCGGTTAACTTTCCATCTCGTTCCTTTTTCTCAGGCAGTTATTATAACTAAAAGCTTTTTCTTGAAGTTTCAGACACTGGAAAGTGGTTTTCTATTATAATTTCATTTATTCGGATCCAACTATTGTTGATACTATTAATAAAATGGTGCTCTTTCTATTCGTACATGTCAAAAAGGGAGTTAAGATAGAGCAAACGAATTTCGAAAGCGTTATATTTTTTACTGATAAGCTGTTTATTTATTCTAAACCGAAAGTTTACTTGTAGTTTGTTCACATTCAGGAGATTTGTAACTTTGTGAACAACAAACATTGCCTATACGATTACTCTTTTATTATTACTCGCTAAATTCGCTTGTATGATTATATGATAAAGAAATGTAATACGTCAATTTGTTTTTAAGTTTCTCGTGATGTTTATTATGTTTGGCATAATAATTATTTATCATATTTTTGGTCCAACGTGTCCATTATAAAGATTTCCGTTCATTGTGGCTTATACGAATAAGTACCTTTCGACCGGTTTATAGAAGTTAAATTAAATTTAGAATATAACAGAAAAAAATCAATATTTCGTAGAAGTCAGCCGAGCCTCATTCGGAGGAAAGAAAATTTTCATTCACTAATAAACACAAATGCAGATAATTAACAATGAGATCAGCGTAGGACATGCGTTAGATAAACTTAGATTTTAAAATGACTAATATTACGATAAATTGTAATGATAATACTAATAGTACATAACATTTTAAGACCAGCTGATCTCATTGAATGAGGCTCAGCTGACTTTTATTATATTTAATAATTAAATAAATATCTTAATCAATCTTTATTTCTGTTAGTTACTCGGTGGTGTCATTATATAAAATAACTAGCTGACCCTGCAAACGTTGTTTTGCTATTTACATTATTAAAAAAAAAAAATTGAAATTCTTAAAATCCGTTCTTAGCTGACCTCTACTCAGTGAAAAGAATTTCAAGTCTTTGGCTCTAATGGTTCCAGAGATATCGTGATGGGTGACTATATACGTGGAAATCTCTTATATATATATAGATAATAACTTTGACAATACCGGTGGTGTCATGGGGTCTGAATAATACCCTTGACACTACCGCGGTGTCATTGGGTGTTATCACGGGTCCGTAAAGACCAATTTGTGTGTTCATAAAATTCAATATTTTTCAAGTCGCTTGGCTATGATTTTCAATATTCGGTTGTAAATGCTTTGAGGTATACTGTAAAAGGAATCTGCATTACATACAATTTATGAAAATATCTATACAATGACAATATATTGTGTCAAAGCGAGTTTTAAATCATAACATACTATTATGAATATGAACAAGCAATTCGGGATAGAAGACTCATTGAAACATCATCACATCAACAGCTTTTACTGCTACTGCTGGACATAGGCCTCTCCTTAGAAAGGAGCTTGTGGCCTACTATATCACGCTGGCCAGGCGGGTTTATATAGGGTTTGTGTCAAGTTTTCCTTCTCTTTGCAGTGCTGTTGTCCTGCGTAGTTTGGTCCCTTAGTCGGCTCTTACGAAAACCACGGGGTGAATAGGGCTGGTGACATTTCGTGTTCTTAAGCACTTGAAATAATTATACAAACATTAGCACCAGACTATCATGAACTTTAGCGCACGGTAACGAATAAATAACTACTGTCGAGAGATATGTCAGTAATCTAGCTCTGTTTTTTTATTGATAACGGTCCCCACCACGCACCAAAACAAGTTAGGACAGTATTATTTTTGATAAGGATACTATGATAGGTTTGTGTCAGCCAATGTTATATAGAAAAAAACAGTGATAATGCAGCCACTGCCATATATCTAAGCTATTGCTGAACTCATTTGATAAATAATACGTCTCAAAAACTCTAATTTTTACAAAGAATTTACTTAACTTCAGTACATATTAGTCAGTACATCAGTTACTTATTTACTTTGGTACTTGGTCACTTCAGGTCCAATTAAAAAGACGTTAATTTTAGCTTTGGATGTAATCCTCTTTTAGTATTACCTATTACTGTAGCTTTTAATTCTAAAGTTCTCTAATTCTATTTACGTAGATAATTAACTTTGTTTAATACTGATTCGCTCTTAGAGTAGAACAAACACCTTTTACATTCAAATTTACGTGATGTATAACTGATTTACGACACTGTAAAAAACATATCAACCCTATTACAGGTGGTAGTTAGGCAGAGGTTGCCGGCAATTTGTATTTTAAATGGCAGAGCAGGTACTTACTGTCACCATTAACTTTTCCGACGACAGCATCCGAAGTCATAAACATTACTCCTCTAAAAGCTTTGATCGTCCCATTGAGACTTAAAGGATCAAGTGGCTCGAATCGTTTGATAAATGTCTTCGTTGGCATTGAATACGTACTAGCATTTTTTTAAATCCAGATGCCATTGTTAACGCGTGTTCTGATAATGAGAACGAGTTGTTTTTTCTTGGCAAGAGAACTTGTCGTCTCAGATAGTCCACATTGTAAGAAATTTAGAGATAAAATTAAAGCTGTAATAGCTTTTATTTTCTTTCTAAGATTTATATTTTATCAAGTCAAAAACACGAGGTAGGTCTATGGTCGTAGTACTTTTCATCGGATTATGTGACAGCGACCCAAATTAATTCTAAATTCAGTGTAATTTAAAGGCTCTTTGATGACGGGTGAACTTTTTCCATGTCATGAAGATAAAAACGTCAACATAGCAGTCAATAGGTACATATCGTATAAAGACGTTTTCAAGACATACATTGTTTTTAAACTCTGTTCTATCACTATTGATGATCCGGAAGATATCTAAAAAGACGTTAATATGAAAGGAGAATGTCCATTTATGGTTTCACTACTGGACGTTCGCGTCATTATTTCAAATTTTAAAAAACGTATTCTAAAGTGACATTTCGACCCTGAACTCCTCAATAGAACTTAGGGTTTGAAATTAAAACTTGAATCAATTACCATTTCCATTTTAAGGTTAAATGTTACCGTTATATAAAATAAACCATTAATAAACATCGTTTTAAAATAAAATGGTTTAATAATAATATACATGATAATAATTCCTAATATAAGATTAAAATATATTGCAGTTTAGTAATCTTATTATCTTGTGTATGAAGTCGTAGTTTATTTAGCGAATGTATACTTCAGTTAGTTTTGCCTTAATTTATACATGGTACACCTGTCAATAACATGATGCGAAAAAAGCGAAAACACTATCAAAAGAAAACTCTAACGTCAGTGTCACAACATTTTCTCAGTGCTGACATTTTCACGTTTAATTTCTCAATAAACACAAGTTCTCTTACATTTTTTTTTTTTTAGATAATACTCAATGTATGCTTAATAATAAAGTTTATACATATTTAACTAAGCACAAAAAAAAAGTGTAAAACTGATTTTCATACTGAAATGCCTCTGAAATTCTCCTTTGCTAACGAACCAGGACCATTCAATAGTGATTATTACAAAAAACTAAAGAATCACAGAACCAATGATAAAATAATGATACTATTATTTTCTGTATTTAAATAGCTGTTTAAAAAGTTTTGCCTAGTGTAAATATAAATCATAAAATAGGTACGTGGTATTCAAAATAAGTAAATAAAACCATATCTTACCAAAAAAAACCACTGACTGACTTTAATGTAGCGTAAATTTAAAAACTAGGTTAATAAAAAAAGGTTTCGGCGGCGCCTTTCAATGTTTAACTATTTAACTCCTCAATTTAGGTGTGTAAATAAGAGCGCTTACAAAATATTTTCCAAGGTAAAAATTAATAAAGACATATTTTTGGATCTAAATTTTCTTTGAGACAGGAAATTTCGATGTACACGCATGTGTAAGGATCCCACCACACGGTGGAACCGTTTTTTATACTAATGACACATTAAACATTCAACTGCAATCTCATTTGGTCTTATCAGGGGTTTCGGTACACAAATTGGGTTTCAAAGGAATAATACATTTACCGGTTTTATCACTGTAACAACACTATTAATTCTTAATTCCTTTTAAAATTACTTTTTGGTGTAGGGAACAAACGAGCAGACAGATGACCTCATGGCAAATAACTACCGCCGCCATGGGCGCAAGAGCGTGTCACCCTTTGAGTGCCCTCTTCAGAATTAGAGGAGGGAGGGAGGCTGGCCTCCAGTAACCTAAGTGAGGACTCTGTGATAAGCATCGAAGGAATTGCTTAATACCGGTTTTCTGTTAGGCCGTAGTATAATAATAATATTTTGACTGCCTCGATGGTGCAGTGGTAGCGTATGTGACTGTTGTGTTAAGATCTCGGGTTAGATAGCCGGGTCGGACCAAATGTTTGCATCTACAAACATTTGTTTCGAAGATTGGGTGTTTTCTTTGTATAATATGTACGTATTACAAAAAAAAGTTTATATGTATTATATTAGTCAGTTTTACTTTCACAGTACTAGCTCTGCTTAGTTTGAAACTAAATGGCGTTATTTGTCAGATGTCCGAAATATTGATTTATTATTTATTTACACATCTCACACACGGCCGTCTGATCCCAAATGATAAGAATACTTATATATTTCTAAATACATACATATGGTGGTGGTGGGTGGAAATCGAACCGACGTCCTCTCGCGTAGCAGTCAGAGGCACCCATATGTGCCAAAGCATGGCTCTCCCACGGTAATACAATATTTTTGAAGCACACTTGAAAGTATTTCGATGACGTTAGACCATAAATCGCTTATGAAAGAGATCAGAAATTCTGGTACTTAGATGAAACCTACAATTAAAATGGCAAATTAAAAATAAAGGTAATTTCTACTCACAAAATGTGTGGCTAGATTTATTATTTTTGTAACTTTCAGGTTCTGTTTTTAGTTCGGCTTAATCTAAAACTACTGTAGTAATCGTCAATTCGATGATCACTGAACCGAAGTTTTGGTTTCAAAGTTTAAATGCGGGCCCTGTCCCGATCAATTTTGGCGATTACGTGCGAACTAAGGCATGTTTTGTGTTAATTTATTCTTTAGAGCATCATAAAATATAGGTAGTATTCAAAATAAGTAAATAAATACAAACTAAAAAAAATAAACTAAAGTGGTAAGATGTATAGTTTAGTTTTAAAAATAAGTTAGAAGTAAAAATAAAAGTGTTAGTGGCACCTTTTTAATTACAACTTCCAACCGAAACTTATTAGGTAGCCCAGAAAGAAATTACAAGTAAAATTTTTCTGTCACCTTTTAACAGCCTAGTTGGAAATTATCATTTAGTACAACAAATACATATACTACATTACGTAAAACTTGGTATAGTGCCTATTCAATGTGCCTCAATAATAGACGAAGATGTTGTCGGTATGAGAAACACGCTGCGCAGTCGGGGCTCGCGACAAATTGCTCCTATATGGAAACAAAAAAGATCAAGAATAAATGTTTCCCGCTTTTATGGCGTCTTGCTTCAGGGTACGAGTAAGGCTGTCTGTTCAATCTTCGCCGCTGTTTACAATTTTATTATTGTAGCAAGAAGGAACTACGGATTTACAAATCTAAATATTACTGTATTGAAAAAACATATGTAGGTTTAAATTATTTTTTAAATTTTGATTTACTTAATTAAAGTATTGTTATATTATTAGTCCTTAGTGGGGACATAACATGTAGTGGACAACTTTTTTACTTTATTCTATCGTAATGTAATACGACGAAAGGGTTCAAAAGTTTTATCCTTCCATACTTCATCAGCTTAATAAAGAATCGTACAATCTTCAAAAACAGTATTTAACTGCAATTCTACACTCAAAATATAATAATTAAAAACACACATGTATACGTTTTCTATAGTGTAAATGATTAAAAAAATATTACCTTAAAAGAAAAGGACCAATCCTGCATGCGTTTATGTTGAAATAAAGAAAAGTTAAATGTTGAACACTTAAAAATTAAACATGATTTTTGGTGTAACACACGTCTAGAACATGATACCTACATTTGCAGTTCTAATTTTATATTTAAATTTTGCACAACAATATAATTTATTCATCCAAGTCATAAAGTTGAAAGATGAAAGTCAAAAGCGACATTTACATTTATCGTCGAGTTCACAAGACGTGCGCCTTAGGCCTAATAGGAAAGAACTCGGCTATAAAGGTTTACAGCCATTCTTTTCCTATCATGAAATGTCTGCAATACACTGCATACTAAGTATGAGTTTGGTTAAAGTATCCTTTTAAAGACTCATATACTGTAATGTATTTAAATAACAGGAAGATAACTATATTCAAACTATTAAATTTAAACGGACAAAAGCTGGTATGGCTTACAATGACTTCCAATAAAAAAATTAATTCCCTAGCAAGAACTGTCGCTTTCTAATGAAAAGAATATTAAATAAACTGTGAACGGTATAACACTTGATACTGGAAGTTGTCGACCTGTAAAAACTATCACTAGGGCATCGCTAAGAAAACAATCGTGTTCATTTAATGATAATTGTATAAATCGTAGGTTAATAAACCTAATATCATAGTTGTTATCTTAGTCTGATAAATTCATTAAAACCCTAATAAGGCATTCGTTATAGTTCAGGGAAATAAACAGATATATAACAGCTTTGGGTAGGGCAATCCTAACTATAAATTTTAATTTTAACAAATTGTGCACCTAATCGTATATGTTGTAAGCTAGTGTACAACTTATAGACAGCAATCAACTCAGTCGATTTTTATAGTGTTTGTCAATACTTCATATTTACAGATATCTATCTAGATTTTACAATATGACAAAAATAGATATAGTATAATTTATGAGTAATTAAGGGGTATGGATAAATGTTTTTATCAGTTACAGATTCTTATTAAGTTCATCCTTCATATTATATTCACCTATATATATAAAATAAAACAGGAATTCAAACAAATGTGAATATATATTCACATTTGTTTGAATTCCTGTTTTATTTTTACTCACAATGATTCCGTTAATAATTGGGATAGTGTGGACAATAAGTATAAGGAAAATAATAGATTTTCTGTTATCCCTTACTAAAGTTGTTCTGACGCTTATATCCCCGGTATCAAATAAAATGTATTTGTTTCAAATTATCAGTGACAGGTTTATATGTCTTAGAATTTATGTTCCGTGTAACTCGATAGAGTTTGCTCTTATCTAGGAGAAATGTAGGAATACAAATGATATTGAAATAAATGATTTTTTTAAAAATAAACTATACATTGTGTTATGTATTTTTTAAACACGAGTATATGGCTATTAGACTTCAGTTTTTTGATTGTATTTTTTTTTCTATAGATAAATCTAACTATGATAAATTTCTAATACTAAATTCAGTGTTTTGAAATATCATTAGACAGAGTTTAGTTGCGTATCCTGGTAGTATTCATATAATTTTATTGTACTCTTTATTGTATCTTTTACAAATTAATACATCTGATACATTGTTATTTTTTAGATTTCGGTATGAGGTATGAGAGTGTTGTCCACGCCTTTTGTAATAATATTGCTTTCACTGCTTTAAACCTTTCTTACTTTAGACAATGAGACTTACTTTAGAATTATTATTTAGACGCTTAAAACCCTGTGAGAATCTTTTGTGTCTATTTCGTGAGTCATTCTACAAACATAAAAATTGAATAACGTCACACACACAATAGCGTCACTAAAATTATTAAACAAGTAATCGTTCTACATGATAATTGGTATATCACGGAAATCTAAGCCATAACTATCATTACTTCTACTACATACATTTTTTTTACAATACTCGTCCTCTTTTCCTAAACTTCCTGAAGATTTAAATTACGTGTCCTCAGTCTCAAAAGACAAACTCGAAAAATATAAAAGTTCACCGATTTCCAGCAGGTCATTTAACCGCTTAGTACTGAAAACGTAGTGTGTAAACATCATAAATACCGCAATACACGAGTTACATGCGCAACAAGTAGTTGTTAGTAGTCAATAGTTGCTCAGTGTTTACCAACTGTGTCATATGTTTACCGTTCTCCCGGCAATTAATGCAAGAATTATACAAATGGGTACTGCGTGGTCCCAATAAACATAACTTGATATCGTCCAACCTCATTCCCTACGATAATTTGCACTTTTATCCATCTTTTCGCATCACAGTTTCATTTACATATAAATGTTAGTCGCTCTGACTGTCATATGTGTAAACGGGTGGTGCTTGAAGTTAAAATAAGGGAATATGATGATATTTTACAAGCTTTTAAGTTCATTTATGTGTATCGGACAGATTTTACAAGTATGTAGTGACCCATTCACCAGTATGTGATTAAATTGAACTGGTATACATTTTATTTCGCGAACTCATGTATTATCTAAGGTAGTATTATCAAAGAGATTCCGCATAGAGCGGCATCGTAGCAGAATCGCAGTTTGTTTTCTGTTTTACAAAATAAAAAATATAAAGTCAATTTTAAATAATTTAAAAAGATTGATTATTAAAGTTCTTGTAAATTATAAATAAATCTTCTTGGTGGGTATTAATATATTTTTATTGTACCTTAAAACTGGTTTACTGGCTAACAGGAGACGATTTTAAACAATTTTAAAATTTTTAGGAAATAAAGTTATTTTGAGTTTGAGTGCGAACTTAAAATTTAATTTCAGCATAAAACATAATTTTAACTGTAGATAAAGTATTAAGAAATTTACAATGTTATATATAGAGGTAGATAGAAGTCGAATGCAGATAATATTTAACAAAAAATTTGAAATGATCAAAATAGCACGCTGAACGCGACTTTATTATCTAACCTGAATTTATAAAACTCAAATGTTTATTTGCAAATCTTGTGAGTAATGCAGTTATGATACAAAATGGGTAAAGCGGGTGTTTAAAACTTTCATAAATGTACATTTGAAACTAATCGCGCTATAGATACGGATGTCATTTTCATGCTAAAACTGTTGTTGTCATCTTCAGGATTCAAGTACCAAATTCTAGATTCATAAAATTTACGCATCAAGTACTTGTTAGTTTTTAATGTAGGAATTTGGGGATGTGTTCATTTTATATTTTTATATATATACTGACATTACTGACTCCCTAAGAGCCAGTAAAGTCAGATAAAAAGACTAAGCGACTCGAAAACTCGAAACGTGGAAGACAATAATAAATCCTTTATAAAAAAGTTGAATCGAATTCAAGCGCAAAAAACCTAGCAGCAATCGCGGTTGATTTGCTGTCATTTTTTGGGAAGTTCCGTTGTCTGCCTCCGAAAATCATCATCAGATTTATATGAAATTTACATGGGAAAATTTCAGAATGTATGCCGTCTATTATGACGGAGTTATGCCCGAACATACATAAAAAAATATAAACATCCAAATTGATAACCTAGTCCTTTTTGAAGTCGGTTAAAAATACACTCGCACGGATAACATAGTGTATGCGTACATTTTCATCTGTCAGTATGTCGTATCAACCTGTAACAATGAATATGGTTGAATAACAGAATATCAAAATATAATCATAAAGAAATTAAATTTCTTCACCGAATGTTACTTGGATGTGAATGACGAATGACGGACTTCGAAATGTGAACTACGTTTCGAACAATTTCGGGTACCTAGGTGGCGTATTCCTCTTTCGTCATCAATTTTTTCGGCACCTAAGCTATTCCACTTACAGCACCAATAGATATATTAGTCAGCCGTAATTTTGTTTTAAAGTATGTCGTGATTTTACACCTAAATCTGTAGTTGTTGACGATTCGTAATACCTTAAAGCTCTGTGATATCTTCTCTATTCCTCATGTTAAAATACATCACAATATAGAAGTCAACTACGTAGTTAATTACACTTCCCTCGTCACATCCGTCTTCTTGTGAAAGGATTTACTATTTACTTGAATGTGTTACAGCGAGAACTAAATGGATCTTACGAAATACGTGTTAATTAGTTAAACGTCGTCAACATTTTGTCTACACGAGTTTGTCCGCGTTGCTGGCACCAATATTGGGACCAGTCCTTGATGTTGATCCACACATTCGACCAGTGGCGTTGGGGTCAATAGTGGTACCAACGTGCGGGGCTGGGGTTACCTATACGTAACTATATGTATATACTTTATGTA
Organism: Arctia plantaginis; assembly: GCA_902825455.1. Lineage (NCBI taxonomy): Eukaryota > Metazoa > Arthropoda > Insecta > Lepidoptera > Erebidae > Arctia > Arctia plantaginis. Next base: position 5,831,849 of record CADEBD010000303.1, read on the forward strand.
CACATGTGTATAACAGTGTAATCTTAAAATTAATATTTTACTGTGCCTGTGTAAGATTAAACAGTAGCCGTGCAAGATAACAAATCTTAGTCCTCTTAGTTCTCATGAAGGATACATTGGTGCTAATATTGTTGTTCGAAAACTCTCTAAACTAAACTAAAAATAAAATTTGTTTAGTTCTGTCAAACAACGTTTCCTATTCTAAAAATGTAATATGTGACAGGACAAAAAAAATATTTTTGTGATGTTTAGTTTAGAGAGTTTTCGAACAACAGAATTAGCACCATTATGAATTATTGAACTCATAATGTATCCTGTATGAGAATGATGACATGTCCTAAAATTTTAGAATATTGAATATAACGCATATAAAATGACCCCAGGACCAAGATTTGTTATCTTGCACGGCTATTGTTTGCGGACTGACAACATCCGCTAAGCAAACTATGTTGATAGATATACTCGTACGAGTAGGTATACCCTAATCAAAAACAGGCCTATTTGGCCCACGTAGCCATAACAACCTGTCAAAATGTGTTGTCTAATATTGAGTTGCAGTTATTATCTTTAAGAAGTTGTAAGCAATTCAAAATTTAGTCAAAGATCCACTCTGATTAAAAAGCAACCTTTAGACTTTGATAACCGTTAAACCTAAATCTTATATTATGGGAAAGAACTAGGAAGGACAGTTAATATGCTTTCGAACTTGCTTGAAGGACAAACGTTAATCATTGAAAGATAATTTATAAAGAAATAAAAGGTGTATCTGGCGACTCACTATGTTCAGTAAGGTTCGAAATGATCGTACATTAATCTCATTGTGCCACGTCATCAGCTTCTAATCAATCCAGTTCAGGTACCTGATTTATAATGCAACGAGCCGAAAAATTTAACTCGACTTTTGGAATTACGAATCATCATGATCTGATCTATGAATTATTGAATAAAAATCCTGTTAGCCGTTTCACTAGATGTTACATTTTATTACTCACTTACGACTACGAATATTTTTGAACTCTTTCGTCATTACTGATTGATTTGAGAACATGGTAAACATATATATCACACATTTTTTGTAAATATATGTTTTACATAGACATACAGACCAACGTTAACAGACATATATTCTGCCACAGATCTTAGACTATATTTTTTATTTAATAATGGCAATCGATGCAGACGTTGAGCGGCAAAATAATTAACCAGCATAAATTAAGATAAATAACTTTACATTTAGGTCTAACATTAAGAACGCATATGTCAGGAATACGCTTTAATGTGTATGGCAACGATCCACAGTTCATTTCTATATATTATATGTAAAATGATATAGTCATAATCATATTCCTGACCTTTTTAATTACTTGATAAATCTGAGAAATGTTGGTTTTTAAATTGCTGCAGTTCGGGAAAGAAGCTTTTGTAATATTTTATTCATAATAAACGTTTAGTCTATTTTTCTTTGTTATAATTTGAGTTCGAGCTTCTTTATTTTAGTGTTAAAATGTTTTGAAATAATTGTTAGAACTAGCACTCTCAATGCTTATTTAAGTATATTTACAAAAAGTATCAAGGGATGGAGTATGTACTCGTAATGTAAAGTATGTTTACTGATTAACTTTGCACAGCTTATTTTCAGTAACAACTTTAATAAAGAAAATTGTTATCAAACAGAAACGACGTGATTACTTTCATAAAAGAAGGTTTGACATAATGATATAAAAACTAAAATATTCTACCTTAATATGAAAATAAACTTTAGCGAGCTGAAAATTATAAAACTGTTATTATAGTTTTTCAAATAATGGTTTGTTTTATATCTTCAGTTATTCAAGTTTAGGGAAGCTTTGACAGTTGTATTATCCATTGCACAACATATCAAGAAATGTATACCAAGCCAATAGAAATACATACCTAACCAACGCAACGAGTACAACATTTCATAAGTCTGTGGATAATCAATATATAGCAATATCGTGATCGTGCTAAGTACATATAATCACGCTATTCAAACAAGAGCTATTGGCAAATAGCTTACTAGAAAGCTTACGATAAGTGTAATTAAGATACGTATTTATACACTTCCTTATCTTTCTATCTCTACGTTGGGATAGAATAAATTCGAAATTGAGTATAGTTCGTATGTTTGTTTATTTGTACTGCTTTTATGTTATCTGGTATCTGACTTGATGTATACTAGTACTACTACTACTACTACAACTAACTACAAGAACGCCATATTTTGTGACTTAAAATACATGTTTTGTGTTAAAGTTTTCCTTATTTATTGAAAATTATTTAAATAATTATTATTCATATTCAGTTTTACCAAAAGACGTAAATATATTCTCGAAGTATGTATGCCGTTTAACACTCCATATCAATTCGTATAAGAAATGGAGTGGAATAATGGAACCTCATTTATCAGATGTCTGATAAAACGTGTACACTAAAGTATGTATAAGATGCTTATTTTATACTTTAAATAGAACATTTAGAGATTTGACAATGAATTGAATGTTTTAAGGAATGAGGAAGGTTTATTTCCTGGCCTATTTATGGCTTATAAACTTGCCGAATCATATACATATTTAAAAATAAACTGTTTAGATACAACTCTGGTTAATAATAACAATAGTATTTATAAATCAAAGTACCTTTTGATTCACCTTTTTTTATAATTTAACCAGCTAATTCCGTTAATTCGGTCGGGTATATTAAAAGCTATTTTTCTTAAAACTCGTTTTTTAAGCGCGTGTCTGTCATGGTCAGCTGCATCGAAACTCTCTTAATTATGAATTGGTTAATCACAAGTCTTACTACTGATAAAATATCTATTAAAGTTGTATGGACAAAACTATATTGACAAAACGAGATTGTTGCTTTTGTGTGTGTTGATCTATGACTTTAGAGTCTACATAAAAGACGATTTAAAACAATTTTGAAAATTTTATGAAATAAAGAGAGTTTGAGTTTGAGTTGAGTTTGATAATAAGTGCCTTACACAATGGTTTGTTATGGTATCGAATCAATGTTACTATGTCATTATGCACACCTATCTTTAAATATTGGAAAAGTTCTTTATTTAAATTATAGCTACGAGTACAATGGAAAACAGTCTATGATTTCGGACTTATAATTCTCTAGACAGCCACATATATGCACACACATATGCAGATTCCAACATCAGGGATTAAAAACTACTGGCACTCAAGTCTCACTCAACACTCAAGTTTATTATTGTCCTTAACAGACAATAATAAATTGAAAGAATATTATAGTAGATATATGTTGAACGTATTACATTCACGTCTGTCTATTTGATTTAGGAACATCTCTACCGGTGAATTAATCGTCTGATATCAACTTACACTTGTATACTTTTCTGTTCACATTATTAAGATTTCACAACCTCCAATAATATGCATTGGAGGTTGTGAAGTCTTAATAAGGCCAATAGTTATTTCAAGTCACCTAACCTTTGAGATCATTTGATTAAAGAATCGATAGGACTCGTTAAGAGTTATTGAATAAATTGCTGTAGGGTAGGGTGATTAATTGAGTATTAATTACGATATCGTTTAGCGTCACCTCTGTTCATTATAGAGCAAAAAGTATTTTTAATTTCATATAGTAACTGTTCACTGTAAATCAAAAGTTATCTGTTGTTATAAGTGTACAAAATTTAAAAGGAAGCTTGAGTTTCTTTTTTATATTTTTTAGACTAACAATGTTTCAGCCAGGCAAAATTCTTGTTACCTGGAAGTTAGAAGTGGGTTTAGGATAGTAATGGTAAGGTTCGATCCTGCAACCACTTGATCTCAAGTTCGACGCCTTAGCCGTTTCTAATGTTAATTACTGTTAATTTAATTTTCATTGTATATATACTTCATTAAGGGAATGTTAAAAATTGTTGAAAAAAAATTATCAGAAAAGGAAACCTCACACCGCTTGTACGAAGATACATTTACGAGGAAAACAAAACAGTTATCTAATATATAATAACATATTTTTTCCCCGATTAATACAATACGTATTTTCCTCAAAAACCCGAAACTCAACTGCTGACAGTACCGAGTCCGAAGCGTATGACATGTCTTAATGAATTTGCGATCTTTCTTTTGGGCAACTCGAGATATATTTTCTGTTTTATTCGTTCACATTTGTGTGTCATAATACTAATTATCATGAGACAAAATCACACTTTGTAGACCACTTTGTGACTTTCGTTGTAAACAACAGGAATTGTTAGTTAGATACTCGAAGATGAGTGAATTGTTGTTCTATAAGAAAACGATAGAACAATTTCACCCTGCACCGAAATTTTTAAATATTATTATTATGGTCTGGGAAGCCTTTCAGCATTTCAGGAGTCAGTCTGGTGCTAGTTTTGATCTAGGATTTAGCTGACGAGACAATACGATGTGCTCTCTAAAAAAGAGAGTTAGCTTGATATTGTACATTAAAGTAACGACCACGGTCATTGTGCCTTTATTTGTCCCCAGAGTACAGAATCGAACTAAATCAGCGATTTGCAAAGTTGTCTCTGGAGGCACAAATAACCCGATCGTTCGGATACTATGACTATATTAATGTACAGTAATTAAAGGGCCAAAAGAAATATTAAAGGACAGACAATATTAGTAATAATTACAAATTTAGTTCCAAATAACATTGTATATCCTCGAAATAGTAGCGAGGCTTGAGCTATCGCAATTACAGAGGTTTGGTCTTCAGAATTTATCGTCTAAAAGAGAAACTGTTTTTAAACCCTTATAGTTCGATAGTGAAAATCGTTGTAGCGAATCAATGTTACGTAGTAAATTTCATACTACAACTCAAAATATCGTCAATATTAAAAGAAACGTCATTTAAAGATAAAATGTTAGTTGTTTGTTTTTTTGTTCAACTGTTTCGTGGCTGTACAGACAACATTGAGAGCTTAATAACGCGAATTATTTCAAAATGTTTTCTCTTTGAGATTAAGTGAAACTAAAATTATAATTTCAAGAACTCTAGGTACAAAGCTAAGAAAGAAATGTAAGGATTGAAACTTAAACTAGATCTACTTCACGCAATTATTTAACAAAACAGAGTTAATTTGTCCTCTTATTATTATTGAAAGGTAAAGTACATTGTATGGCTGTGCTGTGCCATAAATGAATATGGGAGCACAGCTATACAATGTACTTCCAGCAGACGTTAAGAAAGCGACCTCGCTGAATATATAAAAAAAAACTTTACAATAATATTTTAAGTAATGTCAAAAATTAAAAATATAAATCGCTTATAATCCTTACATTGGCCCATTGACTTTGAACGCAGCGAACGCGCATCACAAGATATGTCGTTTATCTGCCATTGTTTAAGTACCTACCTATATCAGGTTAATAGTTTTTATAGTTAATGTCCTCATGTTAGTGACAGTTATCTTTTTGAGAAATAAAGATCTTTAAATCGAATGTTAAGATTGATTCGTTGTTCAATATTTAGAAAAGCAACAGATCCAGTTTTCGCAATGAATCTATTGAAAAATTGTGGATTAGGCAAATTTCGCCTTGACTGCTTTCTGGTTTCTTCTGCTGGAAAGCAGTGGCGTAGTTACGCGTGGTGGAAGTGGGTCGCCGCTCACGACCTCGCGCTTAGGGGGCCTCGCGAGGCTCCTTTAAATGCGATGCTCCTAGACTTTACCACCGATGACTAAATAATTTGATCACATTTAGGCTCGAAGTGTGTTTGTTTCGGGATCTTAAGTGCGACTACGAGACCATTGTTACTACCTTTAAAGACCGTGACCGTCAAATTGACAGAATACGAGACTTGTCAGGCGTAGGGGCGGATTGTAAATTTTTAGGGCCCTGGTAATACTACTAATTAGAGGCGTTTTTTGTTGACGGGGTGGAACATCCCTTTGGATCTCCAGTGCCTTGAAGACGTAGGAGGACGTGAAGGACGCCCGACAGGCGCCCAACGCTGGCAGGACCTAAACCATGTGACTTCAGGTCTCTACCGGATCGCCGCATCTAGCTAGGTCCTATCCCGGTAGAAGCCGCAGGCTCCCCCGCCTTTTGGTCCAATCGCTACCAATGTATTGTAGCCCTACAGTGTTTTGATAAGATTTCTGGCAGGAACAAATCTCATCCGGTTCGATCCACTAGGCCATTTAAGGGGCATTTCTCTAGCGCATGCTAGTCGGAGTCCGAGTTGGATGCGCAGTGCTGGTATTATGCCGACTACTCAGGTACTCACCGAAGCAATCATGCTTGAAAAGTACCTGCGTCAATTGTAAAGAAGAGCGAGAATGGTTTATTAGGGAGTCAGGTCGCGTCACCTGACTCCCTAATAAACCACTCTTCGAGGTTAGGCAGAACAGTACCAACAGCGCGTTGGTGCACATTTTGCACCTGATAATTTGGACGATACAAGCTACGCCTAACTCGGCCAGCTTCGAGTTCTTCTTCCCTTAACAGACGATAGTTACTTTTAGGGAAAGACTAGTTCTCGGGACTGCATTATGGGTGAGGTTCCACAGATCAGGTTCTGGGACCGACGCCGCGGGAACTCTACTTGTACCTTTCAACATTATTCGCTGTCTTGATCCATTTGCGTTATGGACCTGTTGTGAAAATAAGCCCCGAAGATGTGTTGCAGGTAGGGGAGCAACTGGTGATACACTAATGCCTCCCTGATCACCCACCACGGGAGGATATTCAAAGCGTTGACTATGTCAAGACAGATAACCTCTTTCTTTCTTCAATCAAGTCTTCAATCAGTAATACAAGACATAAATACAAGATTTACTGCATTAACTGAATATTACAACCATTTTGGATTCTTGTACTATATAAATAATAAGTTAAAAATGATTACAAACTACTTAAGAAACAGTATCAAGCAGGTCCGACTGCCAGCTCTAACAATACGTTCCATTGAAACAGATTTATCTGCAAAAACAAATTAGAGGCCTTCAGTAAAGTAAAAAGTGGAAGAAATTGCTATGGTAGGAAATTTAACCACACAAGTTACAAAATAAAACCTTTTTTCAAATCTATATAGATTTGAAATATAGCTTATGCTTTCTAATATTCCGCCATCGCGCATTTTTTTCACTATCATGAGTTTCAAAGCATGTTTGGTAAAATGGATGTATTGGGCCTATGTCTTGGGAAAGTAAGAAAAGGGGCTTCGCTGATTCGACTTCGCCCACGTCTATATTAGTCCACGCTACGCCTCTGCTAGAAAGGTTCCTTCTAAGAAAATAACGTTTTTACTTTTATTGTCAACTAAGTAAATATATATTTAATGTGCCAAACTATTATTAAAAATGGTACCTTAATAGTTTATTTATACAAAACCAAATAGAAAAAAGATTTAAAATAGCAATAAAGTTTGTTTAAGAACACTTTTTCGTATCTGTACAAAATCAAATATATTTCAATACGTGACCTGTTACTAATTCATCGAACGTGTTATTTAAAGATTTTATTAACAACACTTTGAACCACATAGATACAAAAAATAATAGTAATTTGAATAATATAATAATTCAGCCCTCACGAATGTAAAGACTGGTCTTTACACAGCTAACGGGAATTCTCATTACGAGAAGTTCAAAGTGTGGCAACATTTTATTCGGCTTTAAATAAAATTATGTAGGTATATCAACGTGACAGTTAATCCCCGAAAGGGCGGCTAACACCTTTTGGTGGTTCCCACGCAGTTTAATAATGTCCACTGTCCACTGTGTATTTATGGAGAGAGATGATTTTATTATTTTTTTAAGTGAAGGACGTATTTTTATGTTACGTATTTATATTAGTATGTTATCATTGGGAATGTTGGGATATGACTTTTGAACGTAAATCACAAATTTACTATGTTATATTTCATATTCAGTTTTTCAGTAAAACTTTTAAGTTTTTATTTGTACTATAATACTGGTTCAATGAAGCTAAATAACTTTTTGTTAGATTAGTTGTGTTAACACACTAATCTTTAAACTACTTTACTATCTAAACTAACTATCCTAAAGGCTGTGCGCCAGTCAACAATAAATCTCACGATTACATAAAGGCGTACATTATACGCAGGATCTTAGAGATGTACGAGTATAATTAATGTAACGGAGCATCTGAAATGACTGGTGACATTACTCTAATTCACAAGAACTTGGTACAACATGTTACTAAGTGAGATTATCAAATAATATTTACGTACCCTTTGAAGGTACAAATCATTTATCAGTAAACATAAATTGTTATTACATTAATCTAAAGTATTTTCTGTTATTGAACATAAAGGTGCATCTACACTGCAGTTACTTTTTATGGAGCAACGATTCCAAGTGTTAATAAGCTTAGAGCAATATTTGAGAGCAAAAGTTATTTATTATTAGTATATATTGTCGTGTTAGTTTTTAAAACAGTCAACATGTGGCAATAATCGTAAACATTTGTTACAGAATGTTAACTCAACTCGACAACATTGAATTAAATTTGCCTACAGAACTTTGTGAATATATGCCGTTCAACTAACGTTTTGCTGAAAGTTTATCTTTGTTATTTTTGATTAATTTATATTATTGGTGCTATGGATACGATGAGCAATATTCAATTAATTATAACATATAAATGGTATAGTTATATAGTATAGTTAATATTAGTTTGTTTTATTGCTTCACAAAAAGTAACTGCGATATGGATGCACCTTAGGAATTACTATAAATAGTATAGTATAATGAAGAAAATATCTCACTACGAAATTTTGTGTTTATAACTAATATTAATATTGCTACGAACATGGTGCCGTAGCCATTTACTACGGTCTTGCTACGAGCTCTTTAAAAATACGATTTATACATAAAAAAATAGGTTACTATAGGCCACTGTAGGTGTCCAAATTTTTATGTATAGAATACTGTATAGACTATAGTATGGCTTAATAGTTCTATTTATATAATACTATATAAATAGAACTATTAAGCCATACTATATACTTAGTATAAAAGCAAAAATACTTAGTATTTTTGCCCACTAAAAATCGATCCGTCTGAGTGACATAAATTATTAAACAGTGAACAAGATCTAGATAAAGCCTGATGGTAGGTAGTCATTGTAGTCTGGACCCATAAAATTTATGTTATAAATGATGAAAGAGAGAGAAAGACACCTCTGTTTCTATAGTAGTTGTGTTGAGATTAATTAAAAACGGCAAAAGTAAATTTAACACAGCGTAGTTTTATTTAAGAGATTCCAGAGAGTACAAACCAAAACCATAGACTTACTAGAGAAGTACTTTTTTTGTTAGTGTTGTATTCATAGATGACCGGTAAAGTAGAATTTTATTATTACAACACTCTCACCAAATTTTAACTTTACATACATCTTATATGAGAAAAATATAGAGACCAACAGACAACCTGTAGCTAAGAATAGCAATTAATAACAAAAAAAAAATCTACTTGAGAGATGCTTGCTTAACACCAATTTTATTTCTAAGATATTGAAATTGTTCCTTAGGTAAAGCTTTAGTAAATATGTCTGCATATTGCTCTTTGGTATTCACATATTTGAGATCTATTTGTTTCTCTGAATATTTTTCTTTTATAAAATTATACCTTATATCTATATGCTTACATCGTTTGTGATAATCTACATTCTTAATTAAACAAATTGCACTTTGATTGTCAATATTTAGACAGATACAGTTCTGATTAAATTCGTTAATGTCCATTAACAATCCCTTTAACCATATAGCTTCTTTAGTTGCAGAACAAGCAGCCATGAACTCTGCTTCCGTTGTAGACAAGGCTACACTTTGTTGGCGTTGTGTTGCCCATGTTACTGCAGCTCCATTTTTCATAAATACATAGCCAGTTAAAGACCTGCGTGTGCTCGTGTCTTTGGCATAGTCTGCGTCACTATAACCTTCTAGGTTAGACTTTGAAGGTGTGTAGCATAAACCATAGTCCTTTGTTCCTTTCAGATATCTTAATATTTTCTTGACAACATTCCAATGGGTCTGATCGTAACAGTTCAAATATCTACTCACCAGACTGACTCCATACATGATATCTGGACGGCTTACCACAGCCAGGTGCATGAGTGAGCCCACAGCCTCTCTGTAGGGAATAGTTTTGTCAGGGGCTTCAGTTGCTTTCTCCAGAGTAGTGTGAGGATCAACTGGAACATTGTTACAGTTTGCATTTTGCATATTAAATCTACATAATAACCGTTCAATATATTTTGATTGGTGAATAAACATACACTTTTCAAATCTTTCTATTTGTAATCCTACAAAGTTCTTTGGATCACACTGTTTGATTTCAAAATTATCCTTTAAGTCACTCAACACTTTGTTTAGTGAGTCTTCTGAATTAGATATAAGAAGCCCATCGTCAACATACAACAACAAGTAAATTTTATTTTTGTTTACATTTCCAATATAGACACATTTATCGCTATGACTATTAGTAAACCCAAATTTCTTTAGTAAATGATCAAATTTCTGGTTCCAGCACCTTGGTGCTTGCTTCAAACCATAGAGTGAACGATTAAGTTTACATACCAAATTTGATTGGACCTCCAAACCTTCTGGTGGCTTCATGTAAATAACTTCCTTTACATCTCCATATAAGAATGCAGTTTTTACATCAAATTGGATAATTTTTAACTCATTTTGGACAGCTTCTGACAGTACAACTCTTATTGAATCATATCTCACCGTAGGAGAGTAAACTTCAGTGTAATCAATGCCTTGTTTTTGTCCACATCCTTTAGCACACAGTCTTGATTTAAAGATTGGACCAGATGGATTGTCTTTTATTCTAAATACCCATTTACAATCAATTAATCGCACTCCTTCCGGTTTTTCAATAAGGTTCCAAGTATTATTTTCTTCATGTGCTTTTAACTCATCTTGAATTGACTGTTTCCAATGTTTAGCATTCACATTGTGTGAGGATATTGCTGCTGTGTAACTTTCTGGAACATCATCCTGTTCTGAAACTTCATTAACACATGAATATGTTTTAGCATCCATGTTACACGTTCTTTGTTTAGATCTTGTTGTTACATTTCGTGTAAGTTCTGTTGGATCAATTGTTTGGTCTGGTTCATAAATTGATCCTTCATCTGACTTAAAAGATTCATCACTGGTTTCAGACTGCAATTCACTATCTTCAGATGTATTTTCTAATTGAGTCTCATTGGTAGAACTATCATCATTGGTCTTGGGTTCTGAGACTGACTCTGATAATGGCAGTAATGCATAGTTCCTTTGAACTGAACTTTCAATGAAGATGACATCTCTGCTAATTAACACTTTCTTTGTCTTTGGATCTAAAAACCTATATCCCTTCGTCTGTTCATTATAGCCAATAAAAATCATCTTGTTTGCCTTTGAGTCCCACTTTTTCGATTTTTCTTTTGGCACATGCACCATGGCTTCACAACCAAATACTTTCAAATTAGTGATGTCCGGCCTTCTACCACTCCACTTCTCTTCAGGTGTTGAAAATTCTATCACTCGTGTTGGACATCTATTTGTGATATAGGCAGCAGTCGAAATTGCTTCTGCCCAATACTGTTTTTGTAGTTGAGCATTCAGTAGCATGCATCTTGCTCGTTCTAAAAGAGTTCTATTCATACGCTCTGCTAGACCGTTTTGTTGTGGAGTGTAGGGAGTAGTAGTTTGATGTGAAATTCCAGACTTCTTGAGAAAATTGCGAAATTCATTGCTCAAGTATTCATTGCCATTATCTGTACGGAGAGTCTTTATTTTTAAATCCAGTTGGTTCTCCACCAATGCTTTAAATTCTTTGAATTTTTCAAACACATCAGATTTCTTATTTAATATGTATACAAATACCTTCCTGGTATAATCATCAATGAAGGTGACATAGTAGCGAGCTCCTCCAAGGGATGGTACCTCCATAGGCCCACAAATATCAGAGTGAATGACCTCTAGCTTTGCTTGTGCTCGAGATCCTTGAGAAGGAAAAGGTTTTCTTGATTGTTTCCCTTCTTGACATGAAATACATAAGACCTTTTCTTTATTTTCTAACTTAATTCCTGCAGATTCTGTTAGTTTACTCAAATCTTCAAAATTTAAATGAGCCATTCTTTGATGCCACAGGTAACAGTCATTGTCTTTTGATGCAGATATGTATGCTGGAGTACTGTGAGTATTAAGCCGGTACATATTATTCATCATCTTTGCAGTAGCCACTTGTTCTTTATTTCTGTTTAATATCTTGCAACCTTTCTCATTAAACTGTATATGACATCCATTTTTAATCATCTGAGTAACCGAGAGAAGATTAGTGGCCAGACCAGGAACATAAAGAACATTCTGCACTTGGATTGTATTTATCTTCCCATTGCTATCAGCAACGTTTAAATTTATATTTCCGCAAGCTTCTACCAAAAGTTTCTCATCATTCGCCACCTTTATAGTACTAATCGGAGGTGGGATTTTATCATATAGCCAGTCACTGTGCATGGTCATATGCATTGACGCTCCAGAGTCTATGTACCAACCTTTCTCATTGCATGTAGTTGCAGAAAATACAGCAACATAGTTGGTACTTTGTTCGGACTTTTCTTTCGACTTCTTATTTCGACAATATTTACTTATGTGCCCATTTTTATTGCACACGAAACATCTAGGACCTTTGCCGGTACTGGTTTTCTCTGAAGCTTGTTTGGCAGACTGCGACCGATTGCCTTTGTTTTTATTAACAAACAAAGCATTTGTTTCAGTGCTTCTCACATCTTGAAGCAGTTTAGTTTTTACAGAATCCGATGTTATTGCCACACCTGAGCTTTCAAGAGCCATAATCATCGGCTGATAGACCTCGGGTAAACCAGCCAGTAGTAAGGTTCCCAACCATTCATCATTCACATTAAACCCAATGTTTCGTAGTTTGTGTGCGGTCGACATTATTTTGCTAACATAGTCTTCGATGCCTTGACATGTTTCTAGCGTTGTGGTAATCAGATCTCTTAATAAGCCAACTCTACGTGTCAGACCTTTGTCATCGAAAGCTTTAGATAGGTTAGTCCACACTTCTTTGGCAGTTTTGGCCTCTTGGATGTGTACATAGTTGATGGGATGTACCAATAAAACAATTTTGGACTTAGCTTTCAAACCTTGTTTGACATCGACGCCATCTTCTGTGACACAATGCCATAAATCTTCGTGTTCAAGAAATGTTTTGAAGTTGAAGTGTTGCAAGTGTGTTACAAGTGTTACAAGTGTTACAAGTGAAGAAATGTTACAAGTCACATTATTTTAATATTTTCTTCTTCACGTTGATATAACGCAACAACTTTATCGTTGAATAAATATCTTGTTAATAAGTGAAATGATCATACGATAAACTTCCCTGTAAGTAATTACACATTTTAGAGGCGTTTGCTCAAACTCAGAACCGTTTGTAATAAAATATCAAAGGATTACAAATTTGTACGTAGATAGAAGGTGGAAATCCTCTTTACATAAACAGCTCGTTATCGGCTACCATTATATCTACTAAATTATTATTAATTTTATGGTAACACTAAGTCAGTCTTCCAGTTTCTTCTCTTTGTCTTGTATAGGTTTTGTTGTGTCTATTGCAATAAAAATTGTATAATTGTTTTTATTCCCATACTATACCGAATACGCCTCATCATATCGCCGTACTTCTCTGTTTGTCCTTTAACCTGATGTCTACATCAAATAATTGAAATCAGTTGATTTAAAAAGTAAATGTCATAGAAAAGCTTTATTATCATTACAATCATCTCAGCTGAAAGACGTCCACTGCTGAACATAGGCCTCTCCCATTGCACGCCACTTAGATCGATTTTGCTTCAGCTTCTGCCAGCCATCTTGCGCATATCGTCACTCCACCTTCTGCTATGGGCGTCCTACACTACGTTTGCCGAGACGCGGTTTCCAGTAAAGAACTTGTTTTCCCTAACGGTTATCGGTTCTGCGACTAATATGGCCAGCCCACTGCCACTTCAGGTTGCTAATCCGTTAGGCTATGTCGGTGACCATGGTTCTCTGCCGGATCACCTCATTCCTGATGCGATCCCTTAGAGAAACGCCGAGCATAGCCCTTTCCATAGATCGTTGAGCGACTTTGTACTTGTGGACCAGCCGTACCGTAAATGTCCACGTTTAGGCTCCGTATGTCATGACGGGTAAGACGCACTCATTGCAGACTTTTGTCTTAAGACACTGTGGGATCGACGATGAGAAGACTCGATGGAGCTTCCCAAATGCTGCCTAACCCATCTGAATTCTTCCGATCACCTCGTCCTCGAAGTTGTTTCTACCTAACTGCAATATCTGCCCGAGGTACACATAATTTTGAACAACGAGAAAAGCTCCGTGTACCTTGCGGTACACGGTGTTGTTGGTTCCGGTAGTACATGTTCATTGAACATGACTTTGGTTTTATCCAAGTTCATCTGTAAGCCAATGCGTACACAAGAGAAGAGCTAGGTCATCCAGCATCTGCTGTAGGTCCTGCAGCGTCTCTTTCATGATGACGATGTCGTCTGCAAATCGCAAGTGAGAAATGTGTTTTGCCATTGATATTGATGCCACGCCTTTGCCAGTGTAGCTTCTTGAACATGTCCTCCACTGCATTTGTGAACAATTTCGGCTAAATAAAGTCTTGGCAACGCTGCAGGGACTCCAGAACAGACCAGATCTCGATCGAGTAAAAGGCCTTTTCATAGTCCACGAATGCTAGATACATATGATTATATTATATTCTGCGGTCTTCTGTATAATCTGCCGCACTGTGTGGATGTGGTCTATGATGCCATAGCCACGCCGAAACCCAGCTTGTTCCGGTGGTTGGAATTTATCAAGTCTTCGCGCAAGACGGTTCGTGATGACTCTAGAAAACAGCTTGTAGACGTGTCTTAGACGGGATGTGGGTCGATAGTTCTTCAACATGGTCTTGTCACCCTTTTTTCAAGAATAAGACGACCACACTCCTGCTCCACGCCTCCGGAATTCTCCCTTCAAACAGGACAGCGTTAAAGAGCTTTTGGAGCTATCTGTCCAAGAGCCATCTCGATTTCAACTTATGAAAAAGAGCTTATGAAACATAAAAAAAAAACAAACGCTTGCTGGATAACGAATAGAGTAGGGTACCGCAGTTTAGTACTACTCGATTTGAACAAAAAACAATGTCTTCTTAATGTTTTATTTTTAAGGATTATGTAGTTACGGGTAGTTATAGTGTAGGGGAGATACCCTAAAATCTTTTTTCAAGATTTAAATTTAACTCTTTCCCCGCGTCATTATGCGAAAGTATAAGGACAATGAAGCTTTATATTATTTTTGATTATACGAGTAACAAATGTTTACTTATCAGTTCCATATAATTTAGGTAACATTAATTATAATGTTGTAATAACGGGCCTATAATAACACAGCGTTGTTAGAATATAATCGGGTCGCAGTTGATCAGTTTCTATCTGTATAAATAATTTTAAATCTGTTTCGAGTTAAACATATTGTAGAAGTCGATGTTATTAATAAGGTGATCATATAGTAGGTTATATTAAATAGAAATTTGTAGTATAATTCGACCCTTCATATGACTAGTTATAATGGCAGAGTATCCAAATACCATATATAACATTAAAACCTCAGTATAATATGCAATAATTGGTTCATTTTTAGTGTGCACACTCATAATAAATAGCAATAAGCTAGACGTTAATGTGTTAAGTTTTCGCAATTTTCCTACA
This sequence comes from Arctia plantaginis, assembly GCA_902825455.1. NCBI lineage: Eukaryota > Metazoa > Arthropoda > Insecta > Lepidoptera > Erebidae > Arctia > Arctia plantaginis. The sequence goes on from CADEBD010000303.1 coordinate 5,847,610, forward strand.
AATAAAGACTAACTACCAACCGCCAAAGTCAGGCCGAAGTAAAAGTAGCCACGTCAATCTACTATTACGCTGATTCACCTGAGATAATGAATAAAACACTTTAAGGTTATAAATGAATATACATTAGCAATCGCATAATTTCACTTCGAGTGTAAAGAGCTCGAAACTTTCAGTTTTCAAAAGCACTCGGAAATTAATTCAAGATATTTTTCAAGTCATCTATACTAGCACCTATTTTAGAGATAAGAAATAATGTATTACAGCAGTATTTTTGTTTTGTAAACGATATAATACGATGGGGTCTACATTATACTCCTATTCATTTTTCAAGACTGTGTAGAATTTTTCCTTCATCTTGAGCTGAAACATTTAATTTTGGATTTCGGATCGTGCCGTATTGTTACTCAGCAGTAGAAAACAGAGAGAAACTATTTACTTGTTCCTACAATAATCAAAATCACTGTTTTTGTTTATAAGTAGCAGTTACTTAGATTTACACTCGATTTCGCATAGTATAGTTACCAAAACTGATAACCTTCTGAAGTAAACGATTATCTAATACTAAAATCCTGAGAAAGCCCTGGGCATTAAGTCCGCGAATGTACAAAACTGTATAATATTAAATAAATAAATAAAACAACCCGTCTGGCCAGCGTGGTTTAGTAGGCCAAAACCTTCTTTCTAAGGAGAGGCTTATGTCCAGCAGTGGATTATTATAGGCTGTTGATGTGTAATGTGAAATAAAACTAAATATCTTACGGTATATTTTTAGTGAAATAATCGTGGCAGAGTTTCTTTACTATTACAGTTACACTGGTGGTAGACCTTTTGAATTCGTTTATATTGAATCGCATGTCTGTACATTTCAGAAGAGAAAACTAGAAATGTAACACAAACCATGTTTGGCTTATTTGAGTAAATTGGGAGTCAACCGCAACAATATTATACATATATAACTATGGTAAACACACATATTTGTAAGGTTCGGGGTCACAAGCGAACCGTGCATTTCGGTTGAAACCCCGGGTAATCAAAAGGTATAGAGACAAGCCTTTTATCGTTTATCGATTTCCTATACTCAATTCGTAATTGAATCCCTACCCTAGGCATAGAAATCAACACTCACACAACACACGTGTTGTAAGAAACACATCCTTTACGTAACGTTGTTTCAATATAATTTAAAATACAACGAACTTAATATATGTTAGGCTAAATTCGCATCGAGGTGGCAGCAATTGGCGGCCCAGAAGCCGTTAGTTTCATTGACATACTATTGTAAGATATCGCATTTGAATGACTATCGCTGTTAGCGGAAAGAAAAGTATATCTGTCATCATCATATCTGCTTCTATTCTGTTCTTTTGTTAAAGGAGTTTAAGGTTCAAAGATGTTATTAATATTATTTTTCACGTGACAACGCAACTGATAAAGTTCTTTAATCTATAATTACACGTTTCTAACTTGTACTGCTTCTGACCTATAAATAAAGTTTTTGTAAGTAAAGCAATTAGTCAATTACTAACCTGCGGGAGGTTATTAATTCCCGCATTTGACTAATTTAGAAGATGTTTATTTATTATAATACCTAACTTTACTTACATACAGTTAAATATATTACATTCAATTAAAATATTTATATACAATCATTAAAAATATTTTAAAAGAAAACCAGATATCCTGTCACGCCTAATTAGAAACATAAAAAATTATACACACAAAAAATGTTATATAAATTTATTCATACGCGTTCCTTGTGAAATTATTTCCCCACACAAATCATACTGGATCAGGTAGCAATGCGATGTTGACTTTTGTAACCTTTACACAAAGTTAAGATTAAAGGTAAAATAATTTTCCATAAATACGGAAACGAGCAAATGAATATTTTAATTTACTGCTGCAGAGAGATATTTAAAGAGATATAAACCGGAGTTTTCATAACGGTGTTGTATTCATACAATGCACTTGATGCACGTACGGGACGGCTGAATGCCCGTAAATGTGATGAACAACAAAAGGTAGAAAAGTATAGGATTTTTTAACTGATATGACAAAAAAATGTGCTCTGTAAAGAGCGAGTTACCTATCTACTTCACGTGTTACACGACCGTGGGCGGGTAGACGCATTCTTTAACGGAATATCTGTTATGTGCCATCATTCTTATCATAACAATGTTTAGTTCACCGTTTTTTCAGAATACTATATAGGGGTGAAAGCTAACCAGAAACTTTTATACTGATTTTATTAAAAGTAATAATTATGCTTTTATAATTATATATAAAAAAATATGGTTAGTATCGTTTTCAGTTGAAACCTCGTTATCCTTCGTTTGTTTTAGTTTTGGAAATCATTTTGGTTAAAGCAATAGATAATTTCGTCGTAAACAAAAAAAAACAAGTTATTATGGAAAGAAACAACAAACTTCACCCGTCTTTAGCTTCAATCAACCTTTATATAACATATGAAATGCCGATTATCACTGTTCCACTCTTTTAAATTATGAGAATATCACGGTAAAGGTTATTTGCAAACTGTAAATACTAACTGGTTCTATTACAATGCATATAAGAAACAATGCTGAATTGTGAATTAGGTTCGTTTTTGGAAAGACTCACCTGAGTAAAATATCGATTTAACAGATCACATGAACAAATCTAAGTGGCGTGCAATGGGAGAGGCCTATGTCCAGCAGTGGACTGCGATAGGCTGATGATGATGATGATGAACAAATCTTTCATTTCGCTTTGATTATCTGAAATTATATTCCATCAGAATATTCATTAAATAATTAAATTTGAAATAGCTTTTTAATACCAAGTAATTACGTTAAATGATCTGAATAATATGATCTATTTCGCCGGTTAATATTTTAGGCTGATGGTTACTAATTGATGTTTTACAGAATGAAAAAATGAATAAATACTATTTTGTTACTTTATCCAGAAGTACGAAGTACGAATAATAGGTGCATATGGATGTACGACTTAACTCTATTATCAATCTTATGCCTTACAGTCAATCTAAGTGATGTCACCTTTATCTGAACTATTTTGACAAGCACTGTTCCAATCCGGACAGGTATTATTTAGATAAATATAGTATAGTTTCTTATCAAAGTATCTACTAGTTTTAAATCTGCCTTTGTTAATAATGATTTACTGATTCAATTTCTAGACAAAAGGGTTATAGTATTTAGGTTTACATAATTGATGTAAACATTGTAAAACCGACCCCAATTTCGTGGCAAATCGTGTAATAGTTGTTCGATAACTCAAATATTGTCAGTTAGTTTAGGGTATTAATGGCTGAGTCAGTTGATAATAGTTGGAATGTATTGGGAATACTATTCTATATAAGCAAAGTAGGAATAGTGTTTTAAGTATTTCTATTATAGAGTAATTTTCCTTTGACTTAAAAGGTTGACTTTACGGATGCATCATAAAAACCGATTTTTTAATTCCCATTTAATTCTTATTTGATATTTATACCTGTGGTAGCAAGAGCTTGATTCTAAAAAAATGGTGATGGTTCTGACGGTGCTACTTTGCCGCGTTAAATCTATAATAAATCGGACAAATGCTTGCCTGACTGGTGCACCAACGATGATTCCCTACAAACTTGTATGTACGTACTGCACGGATGGCGTAGTGGTTTAAACGGTCGCCACGCCGTTCCTACTGCGCCGAGTGTTGTGGGTTCAATCCCCACATGGGACGAATTCCGTGTGATCCACAAATTGTTGTTCTGAGTCTGGGTGTTCTTTGTGTCAGTTTCATGTATGTTTGTAAACCGCAACACAGGATATATTCCTAATGCGGGAGTTGTCTTCAGAAGACAAGAAAAAGAATACATACATATTGTGTGTACGATTGTAGTTAGTTCGTTAGTTGTGTCATTGAAAGAACTACTTAATTTTGCCGACTTAAAGATACCTCAATTGTAATACTACGAGTATTTATAAACATCAACTTTATAACCACAAAATATAGGTTTGTTGCAGAAAAACTATTTTTTAACGGATGTTTCGAAATTCAGATTTTTCATTTCATTGCGCAGTGTTAAAATTACTTAAAAAAGAAGGCCTAATTTATGAATCCTGGTTTTAAAAGTCTATTCTCGACAGAACAACTTTAACATCTTTAAATATAGGGCATACTAGACTTCAAAGTATTCCAAAACCAAATTATGTGGTTGCATAACAACGCTTTAGCAAGATCGGAAGGAACGTGCATTATTAGAGAATTTACATGATGCTCCTGCATCAGAAACCTTTCAACTTTAGTCGAGGTTTTCAAAATTCCACGTCAAAAACTTTGAATCAAGCATGTTAAATGTTGTTAGGGGATTAAATCGTTCAGCAAGGAAATTCACATACTGTTTTTATCTTGATTAATGTAACAGATGTTTATCTTTCAACTCACCAGATGAAAATAAGGATTTCATATGCCTCTCCGAACCAGTCCTGTAAAAAGAAATAATAGAAAATAAATAATGTAAAATAATAGTAAATACTACCTATATTACACTCATAGACTCTAGTACAAGATTCATTACACTTAAGATCAGAATCAAATACGAAATAAGACAAATTTCTAAACATAGGTAAGTCTAATCACCAAAATTTATTCCGAGTCAGGGAAATAAAGAACGAGTAAGCAATTATCCAATATCCACAATAGAGGGAGTTTTTGTTACAAGCCTTGATAAATTACTCGTAATATATTCTACTTCAACACCCACAAATGTGTAAGCAATACTAGTTTTTGTCTGCACCTTCGTTTGCACAAATGTCATTTTTCTATAGTGCGGAAACAGTACTCTTTTCTAAAAAGGTAACTTATGGTTTTTTTTCTGAACCGCTTAGAAATTGTAAATTTTCATGGTGTTAGTTTGTATAACTTAGGAATGGATGAAAATATAGAATTTCTTAAAAAGGTATTGTTTTCTAAATTATTAACTAAACTATACCTATAACAAAGTCTTATCTCTAAATATAATTCAACTAATTAATTAAGCGGTTAGAGAAATATGGACTTCTGAAACTGGTTCAATTTGTTGTGTAAGGGACTAAAAGTATTTTAAAAGGGTGCGCATAGTAAAAACTTAACAATTTGTACCTTTTAAAATTGCTAACGGTCTTAGGAGTATTCAAGACATCACGTATAAGGCCCTTCTTTTAATTACTCTGATGCTTACCCTAAGCCCGATGGCAACGATCGAATCAAAATACATATGTAAATGAATTTTTTAATACTCAGTGTCTATATAATAAAAACGTTTTACTGTGCCTCATACATACAAAATAATAACTATACAAAGATAATCAATCCAATCTTATTAATAAAAATTCGTATGTCATGAAATTTTAAAATCAATTTCCCTGGGTATTCAGCAATAGAAAAAAAATACTTGAACCACTAAAAACACTACTGTATTAATAAAATAGAAATAGTTTATTGCAAATTAGTTAGCAAGGTCAATATATATTACTATGCTAACCAGATTATAGGTTGTGAAAGGACACAAATCTAATACAATTGACAATAATAATAGCCCATGTAATTGTAGCTGCTGTACAGATTACCCACGGAGTCCATTTAGATCAACTATCACGTACACTCTCAATAACGCCTTCATATCCGAAGCTAAACACGTCCCCTAATACAAACATTGTTGTATTATTAACCATCTTGCAACGCAATTAGTCCCACTGTATTGTTAGAATACCCACTATTCATCAGTGCATTAAATGGAACCTACATACAATACGCACTGTACTTATGTTTCCCAGCCCTGTGTCAGTTTTCTGGTTACTACTAAATGCTACTAATAGAGAATAAAAAAGCATTGAGACTAAGCTGCATGTCATTAAAGTTACCCAACTGCACGATAGCAAAGTTATTTCATCATCTCATCGTCGTCATAATCTCCTTGGTCTTTTTCAATTTTTGTTCGAACTGTGTAATATTGAAGAAAGGTTTTGGCTGGTTTTTTGCTCTGGCTCCTTGGAATGAAGTCGTTTTCAGATGGAATGGGAGGAAGGTTAATCAAAGTAAATTAAACAGATGGGAGGAGTAGTTAGGGTAAGAGATACCTCTTGTCGAATGACAAAACTGAGACTTAGACTACAGTATTATTTAAAAGTATAAAAATATATCCAAAAAATTGAGACATAATTCAGTTTGGAATAATCCATACTTATTTTATAAATATGAAAGTGAGTTTGTTCATTAGTTAGTTTGTTTGTTTGTTATGCTTTCACGCTTAAACCACTTAATTGATTTAAACAATTATTTCACCACTAGCAAGCTACATTATCAGTGAGTGACATATGCTACTTTTTACCACGCGGTGGTCGTGGTACATATACGCAGGTGGAGCAAACATGTTCCTTTAAAGTTGTCCATTTAAAGGAACTCTTTAATCTGATATTAAATTTCGTTTTAGTCAAGATTAGATTTTTACAGCATCTCTAAATAAATACTATGCTTTTATAATAGATACGTCGTATACCTTTAGAGCTAATTCGAAATTGCATTTTAGAGTTGCTTCATCGTTTCCTTTCATCGTGCTCTGTGAGTATTATAATTATTTGAATATAGTTTGTGGGCACATGGAGTTACGATTGTTCGAATGCAAATATTCAAGCCTTTAATTTAAAAGTTATATTAGATCATTGTGCACGAAACATCCTTGTTGAAGCGGAAAATACGTGTAAATAATTTGTTTAGGTGCAATAGGAAATATATAATTTAGATTGGGCTAAGTCTAGAACTAAGTCAGTTAATACTCCCGTACCTGGGGTTTTATTGTCAATACCTAACATTAAAAAAAATAAGTACACTGAAAATTATTTCAGACTAATTTAAAATGAATATTTGTTTTCGAAAGTCATTTCACTTAAGACTACTGCATCGTTCTGAGGGAAATAGGGCTTTGCTCTAAGTCTGTGTCTATACGGCTTTATACATACAGTTTCCAGTTAAATTTTTTGTCTAGTATAGTATAAAGTACTTTCAAAGTAAATACTAGACGAGAGTCGACACGTGCAAACTATGTTTGTACTCGTAGTGCAAGCGATCTAAACATATATATATTGTATTAACGCAAGTTATATCGTTATAAAGGATACCTCACAATTCCTCGTATAATACTCTCTAAAAAAATCTTAGTAAAAAAGTGCAACTATTTCATAAGTTCTTTTTTGTTTTTATTGTCAAAAGTGTTGTTTGTGTGCAGCCTAAAAATCATACTGAGTTGTGTTTTATTCAATGAAAAGTTAATTGACCAACTTGTATGTGGTTAATGTTTCAAATTTTTCAATTTCAAATTGAAACGTTATAATCTTTCCTTCAACAGTTCTTGAACGCAGCAAGTTTTGTAGAGCAAAGACAATTTTACTGTTTAAAAGTCTTACCTAAGAGGACTTCAAAGCCACGTCTGTAAACATTTGCATATGCAATCTAACTTTGTATCATTCAATAGGTAATTATTTGTTATACTTCCTCCGTGACATGAATAACAAACCAATCATTGTTTGAGAGTTTGAAACTTAGGCTAGCCGTTCGGGGTTTCTACGTAAGTTTACGAACACGAGAAATAAAGTATACTGTAATATCCGCTCAAATTGGAACCCCTCATTGAGGAAGTACCTAATAAAGCAGATAAAATAAAGCGCTTTGCAAATACAAAACAAAAAAAGGTAACGTTTGCGGTTTGCCGATTGTGGCAAAACCGTTTTGTACCCTTCTTGACCTTGAAGTCTCGTTGTAGTTGAAAATTATTCCGGGAGCATTTCACTGTGGGTGACCATTCCAGCTCTAAAGTATGAGTGATTGGATTTTTTCGGTCGTCGATACCTTTCTTCCTCCTTCGTAATCGAAGTCAATGTTGATTGTTTAAACAACCATTCTATTAGATTAAGCTTAGTCTTGTTGTTTCACTGCTTTAATGAATTATAAACTTAACCAAACCTGTATATCCCTATTTGCGAATAGATAAAACAAAAACATATGTTTTGTAACAATTAGTAAAATACATGTCAATACACTATTTCCGTCATGTATAACAAAATTTTATTTAATAATTAATTTAAATTGTAGGTAGATGTCAACGGCACTCAGGTTAATACCATTAATATGCGAACAGGCATTAATATGCGAACTTTATTTCAAGAAGAAAACAGACCTCAGAAAATTATCATATAAAAGACAACATATTCCGATTTGTTACAAACAGAAATCCTTATTACGGAAAATATGTAAAAACAATATTTGAAGTTATTGATGTTATAGACTAATAGATGAACTCAATTATTAACTTATAATTTGATTACTCTAAATAACAAGGAGTGTAATTCGATAACTCAATTAGCATTCAAATGCGGATATTCGAGGAGACGGATCGTCCGAACACAATACATTGTTCTCGTAATCAGATTTCGACTGGACGACGGTGCGTGTCGGCACTTGCCGTTCACTGCATTCTCTTGCGTACACCCTCGATACCGTTATGTAAGTTATATTAACACAAATATATTTAGTATATAGAATAACAAAAAATATTTCTATAATTCACTATACGACCAATGCAGCTAGTATGAAGCTCACTGATGCACGTTGAGACGAAATTCTCTACGTCAAATTAAAATAGATAAAAAAGTGTTCAATAATGTTCATAAAAAAGCGAAAGTAGATTATTATTGATTAAGATTGAAGTGGTATAGATAAGGCATAGAATACGTTTGCTGTTATAATCATGTACGCATTTAGTAAATTAGAACAGTACTCATAAAAGTTTTCATTCAAATGCTGTGTAACAGATTCTGAACGTAAATACATACGTACGTACGTAAACAACATCGAAACGTACTAAAATAGTGAATTAAATTATTAAAATTCATAAGAACTAAATTAATGAATGTTAGATAAGGAAATCTCTATTTTAAAAAGAAATAAAAGTATTAACAGGTTTACTAAATCAAGAAATGAAATAAAAAGAAAGAAACTTTAACTGTTTTGCTCTAGACCTCTGATAAGATAAAAACTGTTACATCATTGTTTTATGATCCATCTTAATATTAACTGAGACGTTGATGTTTATTTAGTAAAAAAAGTGTTACCCATATGGAAGTGTTGTATATTAAAACAACATTTTACAAATGATACGACGTAATAGAACACGTACAACCTTTTTATGTTATGTAAGCTTTCCATCTGTATTCTTTTTTATAAGAAATGATACAAAATATTTTTGATTTCTTTATGATGATACCCATATATCGCTCTTAGAGGTCACATATACTCGTATAAGTACTTAAAGCGAAGAACAACATTTTTATTTTACTTTACAAAGTATGCGATTTTATTTAAAGTTATTATGTACACCTCCTTTCTTCCTTTCTAAGGAGAGGCTTATGTCCAGCAGTGGACTATTAAAGGCTGTTGATGTGATGTGTAGTGACGGATTAAGAATACGGAATGTCACTACCCCAATTCATCCCGTGGGTGTCGTAAGAACCGACTAAGGGCGCAAAACAACGCAGGACACCAGCACTGCAAAAAGACGGAAAACTTGACACAAACCCTATACCAACCCGCCTGGCCAGCGTGGTATAGTAGGCCAAAACCTTCTTTCTAAGGAGAGGCCTATGTCCAGCAGTGGACTATTAAAGTCTATTGATGTGATATGTGATGAGAAAATATTTTTTCTATTTCTTCCTCACTTTTTACCCTTAACGTTGTAACATATACAAAACACGGTCGAATCAAGAACCTACTCTGTTTTGAAGTCGGTTAATCTTTCAACTCTTATTTTATAACCTCACAGGGAACTAAAAACATTTGAATGTAAGATGTTGCTAAGACGAAACCATATGACTCGCACTGTCAAACAGTTATCAGATCTTATGTAGAGCCAAGGTTCTAACTCTACACGCCTTAACTCTACAAGCCTTTACAAACTCTTCACCTTAGTCAAAATATGTGGTTTGGCGGTTTAACTACCGTCCCATGGGCGTAATGTGAAAAATTTGGTATTAGAGCTATGCAATTAAAACTATATATGTTTAATAAGTCTTTTATTGACATCATATCCCGAGAGTTTTGATTATTTATTACAAGCCAAACCTAAGCTAGGAGGGTTCAAACAAATGACGAAGCGCTTCGAGAAAACGTAGGTAGTGCCTTTGCGCTTCGTTTGACTCGTCTCGGCGGCAGATAGATAAATTACACCCAGAATCAATAAATGATCGTGCCCACCACACAATTATTTATACTGGGGAGGAATCGAACGCACGACCTCGGTCTTAGCAGTTGCGGTTACTTACCATTAGACCCAAAATAATATGACGTATATATTTGAAATTGCCCATCTAAGCAACCGCAAATCTAATAATAATATACCTATATAATAATAACAAATATATGTTTGCAATATATTTCGAATATGCTATATATAGACCAATGTGACTCACAAGAACAAATAAGTTTAACAAACTATTCCCGTTACAAGTCTCACAACAAAGGTGCTATTCGCAGAGTTATGCTTTTGGGAATAATCTCCTGATAACAATATTCTCTCATACACTTATCGTTTAAGATATACCTATTTACGCTTAAATACTCGTAAAATATTTTAGGAATATTCTGTATATGTAGTTTGCTTCAATATTTGAGCACTATATGATTTGCACTTTATTATTAAAATAAAATTATTACTTCGCTCAAACTAGATCGCTCACACTGATCAATATATTTGTCTCGCATTCACATAGTTAATAACAATGCATGGTTATAAAGAAGTAATTGAAAAGCTTTGCTAAGTTCGTGTCATGTTATTGAAAATACAGAAACATAATGAGTTACCTTATTTACTTTTTCTTTATGAAATTAAAGGATTTACTAGACAAGAAACGCTTAAAGAACCAATAGGTTCTGAACGCATTTTTGACCAGTGAGTGTGAATTTTTGCGTTTGATCAACTATCGCTGATATCTTTAAACTTTGGTAACAGTAACCTTAGACACTGGCACAAAATATTGTACTGTTGGAATTGTGATCTCTGACCGTGGTGGTGCTGGATGAAGTGGCTCTAAAGTATTATTATATTGTACCTTACTTTTTTGTATATTATCTGCTGAAATACATGATTGTAAAGTCGAGTAGTAATTTTTCTATGACTAAAAATATATTTTTTTTACTAAGTGTCGTCATAAGAATATCATACATATAACAGAAACGGAACTAATTATATCTAATCGAAATGGACTCATTGAATTAGTTGTATAAGCGTAATAAAGGAATAGGCATTACGAGTTTTATTGTTAATATTGACATTGATATTTCTCTAATATAATTTAAGTAAGATTTTATTATTATACTTAATGGACCGCTAGAAAGTATCATTTTATGATAAGTGGAATTTAACGAACATATAATAATATTGACTTGTCTATAGAAAAGATTTACGAGAATCTGTCGTCATTACATTAAGTACGATGATGTTATTATGAAATATGTACGTCACGAAAGCAGTCTGCTTATGATCTTAAAATTTTATGGAAAGAAACTAGGTATTTTGATTTTATTAATTTTGCATAATTCAAAAAAAATAAGTTTTTAGAGTTTTTAAATAATCAAATTCTGGTTATGATAGCCGGTAGGTTTTAACCTTTATTTAAAAAATTGTATGTGTAACAATTTGTATGGGTCTAAGATACCTGAATAAAGAGATTTACTATTAGTATTAAACGAGAAATGTATACGACGGTGAAAGGGTTGTGAAAAGTTACTAAATCCTTAAAATTAAAACCTTTTTGCTAAAAATTCTTGCATACAGGATTAAATGTGATTATTTTGCCACTAAATACGGTGGAAAGAAGTGCACTTCCATGTTTACGAAGTAATAAATTCAACATCTACGTCGTAAACGAATAAAGCTCATCTGCCTCTATTGACAAGTCTCTCACAACGCTGCTGTTTGACTTTTAAAAACTATTCACATTGGTGCATATGCCTCAGAGCTAAACTGGGTCATGTCTATCAATTCCCTTCACATGGTGGAATCGACATGATGTGCAATATTACATTAATGCCGGTCGAATTGCATTCACACCTGAAAATTTTCGAATTAATTAATTAATAAATTTAATTCCATAGTCACTCTATTTCATTACGTGTAGATCGTTTATTCGGGCAGAGGCTAACCTGTATATATATATATATATGTAGATGCGTACATAAATACACTTATTTCTACTAACATTTGGGTCACGTACACAAAACAAAAAATGATATTTGTTCTACATATTTACTTACGTAGTCGTTTTTTCTTATTTCAGATTCATTCCTCATTCTGTTCATACTCGTCTAAAAGAACCATGGTAAGTTTTATAGTAAATCTTTATTTCTTTCAATATTTATTTTTCATGCGTCCTGTTTACTTTTTTCTTTCTTTCAGTACTTGTATGAACTTTTGATTAGATTAAATACTATTAGCGGATCCTCTTCAGGACTATCGCGACGTGATTAGCTATTAAGTATAACAGGCTTTATCACAAAGTTAATCATTTTTTGTCTGTTGTGCCATTCGCGAGTTTAGCGACTTCACTATTTTTTTTTCTTTTTCTAAGGCAATATTTTTAACTGGAAGTTTTACAAGCTATCATAGCCACTCCTCTTGTCCTAAAGATCGTAGCTTGGTGTCAAATAACCCATGACCCTACTCGAGTATTTAAATTGTCAAATACAAAAAGAAATTCTCAAATCTACAAAAAGTCTTCAAGTCTATATTAGTATAGATAATACGCTAAATACTGTGCCTTTTATAAATTATTAAATAGCCAAATTATAAGAATGATATTTATGTAATAAGTACATCAATATGTAGTATATACACACATATTATTATTACACAATAATGTATGTATCGATGTTTAATATTAATTCGTCTTTGTTTACCTACATTATTCTTTTGTTGCCTTCCTGAATTGAATCTATAACAAAAGCTTATATTACCCATTATATTATTTGCAAATCTATTACTTAGTATGTATTATGTTATGTTTTCTATTCTATTTAGGATTTTTCTTTCGGCACAACAATTGGTTGAGCAGACACGATAGCTTTGAAATAACAAAGGCTCTTTTTGCACCATACATCCCACATTATAAATAACATTATATTAATACTGAAAACCACATCGTAAATGTCATGCCACATTACATGTACATAGAAATTTATTTTTTGTTTAATTATAAAAACTTAACTTTAAACTAAGTCTTTTTTTATTCTAATTTTGCTCTATGAGAATAAGATACACTATTAAACTACTCAAACTTACACAGGATCTGCTGTAGGGCATTGTTTCTGCAAGGAAAAATGTAAGATTAAAGGAACTGTGACTCAATCCGTTCAAAATTGTGGATTGGAAAGCATTGATCTCGCTCAAAGAAGGGAACATATCACATCTACAGTAAAGTTCCGGTTCGTTCGTCGAACGCCGACATCAATATTTGCTCGTTCTGAACCGACTGTTGCTAGTACACACTTGTTGCATTCTGTTCCATAGACGGCTTTATTGTACATAAAAGTAACACTGTCTTGGTAAATCAAGTCTATATCGTTTTCGATCACATTTTCACAAAGCTATCGCTAAAATATATTGTGTAAATAATAGAACCCCAAGCGTCGTATCTCATTCACCGAATATACATTTCTTGTTTAGAAAAAATGTGTAAGATATTATTAGAACTGTCAGCTCAGTATACATGTCATATAATAACGGTTAGAATAATGTCCGTCATAAATTTTAACATTTTCACCTTTGCCGTATTCAAATAAATCACAAACCAGTATTGTTGATGACAGTAGTTAGATATAACTCAACAAAATATAATAAAAAAAGGGAAGCCGTTTATGTAAGAAAGTGGCCCCAAATTCGGTCATACTGAGTGGCTTATCTCAGGAAATATATGACGACCTACGAGTTTTTCAGAGATTGTGGCTAAGCACAACATTTACGATATTTCATTGACAAGTTTTACGCCACTGACGTAGAGGACACCTTTTTCCACAATATATTTTTGTATTACAAACATTACTTTTATACGTATTTAATCTTTTATTTTATTTTTTATTTTGTCCTACCGTAGGGGCAAACCTTGGGGAGGTTTATGTCCAAGAGTGGACGTCTTTCAGCTGAGAATGAAAGAAGTAATGAATATTTTATAAATATGACTTCTTAACATACAAGTACAATTTAAGTAATCACTCTATTTTTAACTATATTTTAAACAGCTGGTGGTCGTAGCTTTCACCGCATACAGTCTCTTATACTAATTTTTGTCCTCCATTTTACGCCCTTCAAATTTAATTTCGTGACTTCTCATTATCCCTAATCTCTGAGCTGTAGGTATCCTTAGGCGGCGGTTGACACTTACTTTTCCGTCTGTTCGTTTGTCCCTATACATATATATTAAAACTTGCTGGGCTAATGATGTTCATCTAATCTTTGATCGTGAGCGAAGCTCACCCATAACTTCAGCCATGTATTTATTCCTTAATAAAGCTCTGGCGGGGTCCTTCTAAGCACACTTATAGAAAACTGAAACATTCGCTTATACTAACTCACTTCATTGTCTTGATAGGGTGAAGGTAATTTCCTAGGTGACCACGTATAGCTTGAAAAGAAATGTAAATTTGTAATTTATCACACAATATTTAAAACTGGATAATTCGGTGCCCGTTTTACTGTCGAAAATTAATAATTTTGTTTTTGGAAATTTTGTGAATCAGCGAAAAGCATTTAAAAATATATTAATAAAATAAAATGAGAGAAAAGGACTAATGAGAAAAAAAATTAAAATGAAGTCGGATCAGTGCAGGATTTCAGATAAACGCGCTTATCAGTAACCAGTATTTACTTTTTGGTGACATAATTATGTGAAACAAAGTAGAAGTGACGATGGAATTAAAATTTAGTGAGCAATTTCAGATCTATTGTAAATTCTGAAAGCTTCAGGGAACTAGCTAACTAAAGTTGCGTCGGTCATTTCAGAACAAGTAGAGAGACACGAAAAGCAATCTTCACGGGAGCGTACAGTTCAACCGTCACACAATGGCTTCTACGCTACACCCCGATGACGGGATACAAACGTTCATTGTTCTCAAACTATCGCTACTGGTGCTTTAGCTTTATTAATCATAACTTCCAAATAGCATAATGGTTTATTATAAATCATAATTTTGCTGTCAAAATAATTAAATTCAGTACAGTCAAATTGAGAACCTCCTCTTTTTATTTTTGAAGTCGGCTTAAAAGCAGTTTTATTACAGTGAGCAGTATTAAATGGTAACTCTTTTAAACAGGTTTCATGTTGAGTTTTATTTGTGCTGGCACATTATGGTAGCATTGATGAGAAATGATGAACAAAACTGACTCGAAGTATAGAATAAACTTTTTTTTAAAGCTGGATAAAAAAAAACATCTGTGAAGCGTGCTGTATATCATGTAAAAATTTGAGCTAATCGGTGTGTAACTTTTAAGTTTTTAAGCGTACAGTTAAAGGTCATAAATGCAGTAGCACAGTAATGTTCATATTCGCAAGCCGGTTCGGTGCCTATCTCTGTGTGTGTGTGTGTGATGCCCACAATCACATCAATGCCCACACATATTGTGACCAGATAATAAAGACGTATAATGTTGGTAGGTCACATGCATATGTGCCCCACACTTGATACCTTTTTTTTGACGGGGTGAACAATCCCTTCGGATCTCCTGGTCCTCCGGGACTCAGGAGCCAGAAGTATGTGGTGATTCCACTAAAAACCACCCCAACGGTGTCAACGGTTCAGGTGTCCTACTCTGGGGAGGACCCGGACCATGTTATTTCAGGTCCTCCCCGAATTGACGCCATGCCTAATCAGGCTTTATCCCAGGGGAGAACACTTCCCCCCTCACCACACTTGATACCTAGACACCTATTTATGTGTTTCTTCGTATTGAACTTCCAATATTTGAAAGCGATGCTAAAATTCAACACAGTAGTCTTCTGAACCAGTGGCGTAATGGTACGACTAGCTTACTTCTACAGCTGGGCCTGGGCAGAATTGAGGCCCTGTTTGTCTGATTACGAGTGGTGACTGTTCGAACCTCAGTATCTTGGTCACATTTTGAACTTTTTGTTGTCATGGCACTACATAGTTTTTGAATTCTCTTACGTCTATCTGTAACCTGAGGAAAAAAAGGGTAGAGTATTTAATTTTAAAAAGTAATTATTTTTCACAAGATAATTTATTTATATTATTATCTATCTTTAAAATTAATCTTAAAATTTTATTTTAGTAATATTAAATGTTATATTAGTTAGTTCTTGTTGTTTACAGAGGTTGACAGTTTAATTTGTTTATTTTCTCAAGGAAAAGAAGATTAAAACTTAACCTCTATATTACAATTATAAACTAACTTATTACTATTACAGGCAACGCATCCCTTAAAGTGCCCTAATAAAAAGGTATTTCTATTTAACTTAAATAAATATTATCTACATTATTTATTTTTATTAATACTTATTATAAACAATGTAGGTCCTTCACCTACATTGTTTATAATACAACTAAGAAGACTTTGACGCATACTTTTTCTATACGGTTTAGATCAGGGGACAGTAATAAAAACACTAATAATAACAGCACCGTGTATCGCACAGTCATCTTGAATAAAATAAGTTCACTAAATTCTTCCACAGGATAAACAGGTAGCACACGTCATAGTAAGTAGCTTTATGTTGTTCAAAACCTCGACGTAATTAAAGCTTAATTGGTTTGGAACCATTTGTTTCACATTCACCCAACATTAAGCGTCGCTGAGACTGGAATAGGCTAAAATCTACTTTTTAAGGAGAGGCCTATGTTCAGCAGTGGACTGTCATAGGGTGTCGATAATGATGATGGGACTGGTTAACAAGTAACAACTGGTTAATAATCTGTTCGCTCAACGTCTCACAACTTAAAAAAAAATACTTATTAGACATTGTGACCCAATACTTAAGAAGTTATAACATAAAATCATACACCACGATTCATCATTCATCATCACACAATCCATCAAAATAACACACTTAAGCGGGTTTCATTGGATATTTTAGATCTTAAAGCCCACGTAAAGCTGTAACGTTAGCCGTGGCTTCAATACGTATATTTGCTTGCATTTTAAATACAGATATTCAATATAAACATCAATGGCAACTAATAACATACTCGTAACTTAGTTCACTATCCGACGTCAAAAGTTGATTGTGTTTTTAAAACAATAAAATAGTTTATTGTTTCAAATAAGTATACCCCCAACTTTTAGTGACTACTAGTTTAAAATATTGAATCAAAGATTTATATTCTTTGATGTTCGTTACAATACTGCATTCATAACCACATGCCACGAATTCTCAAAAAGTTACTATAAGGCTCAATAAGTTTTGAAACGGCGGCATTTGCATTAGAGCGTTCACAGCAGTGCCAGACGGACAGTTATTGATTGCGTTGAAATTAGTTATTATAATCATACGCACGTAGCGTGTATGTGTGATATACGTTAATAGGAATAATACGGATAAGAAGAATAACCTTCTAAGTCCAACTAGTTATAATGTTATAACTTTGTAAAAGTGCTACTGGACTTATGACTGCGACCGTAAGTAAACCAAGTTAATATTTTTATAAAATAATATGTAGGTATATAAATAAAATATGATGACTGTAAATTCAAATATGTCATTATCACCGGCATGTGCCTTATATAACCAAACACTAACACCTCATAATAAAGCACATTAACATGCAATAACGTTATGACTTGTCTGATTTGTCATTTAAATCGTATGAGTCTCTTTTCGCTTTATCATTTGTGTTATAATTTATCATAGTTGATCAAATTTCATGTGTCAGACAAGGCAATGTATATTACAATCTAACTTTTCATCATTATCAGTTGTTATTATAAAAGACTTTCTGTATCTTTCGTGTCGTAGAACAAAAACAAAACCAGTTTACCTTTATCTCTAGAAGTAATTATCTTGTTCGTCTAAGGCGGGACCTAAAAATTTAATGCGGCCTTTGTATGTGTTTGGTTAGATGATAAGTTTTATTGCCGTGGAACGGCAAATATTTTGCATATAGACACTTTTATAACTGCATTCTGTAGTCGTCCCAGTACAGTGCGTTTAAAATTTATTTTCAAAGCTTTTATACAAAACTTAGAAAAAGTAGGGAAAAGTATGAAATTGTCTACTAACTCACTTATTAGTCATTTTAATTTCAATATTAGAATTTGTTATTTTTAATTCGTTTTTAACTAAACATCTTTAGCGAAACATAGACTCTTTATGGATAGAAAGAGGTACAGATTTTAAGTTCATGTTTACAGGTTCGTTTAGTTTAACTGCAGCACGACACTACCATTATCATCATCATTTGCCTTTCTTCCAAATATACTTGAGGTGGGAGCAATGTGTAACATTGCAAAGGATTTTGGCTAGTTTCTTTTATGGCTGGTGGCCTAATACTAGTTCTTTGGAAATGCATCGTTGCCAGACGACTCATAGAAAGAAAGTAAATTTAAATCGGGACTGATTGCTATTTAATTGATATTTGACAAAAAAAGAAAACAAATGACATTCAACTTAATTTTTGATGAATTAAAAAAATCCTGTATGGTACATTAGCAGTATGCAGTCAAGAAACTCTTTATGTTTATTTATACTATTCCAAGGTATTCCGAATTCCTGGTTTTCATAAAGAAGAAGCCAGTAAATGTGACTATATTTTCGGATTTCTTATACCTGAGATTTTCTATATACACGTAAAATCTTTGGAACGTTCCGAATAAGATTTCGTACTAAGCCTACTAGACACTAAAAAGGAATTACCGTTGTGTAACAGGCAAAAATAAACTCTGCAACAAGAAGTCTGATAAAAGGGAAATTATTATGAAATTGTTCGGATGCATTACTTTGTGGATACTTTGTACAATATTTAACTTAGGAGTTACCAAACGGTTGTTTTGTTAATTTTATTTCTGCTGTTTGTTTTGATACTCTTTGCTTACGCAATAGATAGCCTTTTATTACAGCACTCTGCACCATTTTCAAAAAAGATGTAATATATTCTTCTTCTTAAAATTATCTGTACTAAATTTTGTGAGAAATTGATTATATATTATTATTTAAAAATCGATCAGCCAAGCACCTGAGTTGATTGATTTAGTGGGTACTCTTTAGATGATATGTATCTGTAGTTGCCATTTCTGCTGCCATTGACTCTAAGACGCGTTACGTGACTATAAATGAGTTTTGAATTTACCTTACCGTAAGCCAAATCTAAATATGTAGATATCAATATGATCTAGTTATTATGTCTAGTTATTAATATATTAATATGTATGTGTTTGTTGCTTAATAACCCACTTTGTGGTTTGTTCATGGTCTTGTTTAAAATAAACACTAATTATATTGGACACCGATGTTCCGAGTGTCTATCGCGCAGAAACAGGTGGTCCAACCATAAACACAGTAGTTTGTCGAGTTGTTGAGACTGATCCTACGTAAATAACAAGTTAGAGACTTGTCTGAATCGAGGCTGAACAGGCCCAATGACAAATTACATGTACCCAAAACAGAGCCCTCTGTTTCATTCACGTCACGATTGTGGTAAACAGCTTCGCCAAATGGCTTGTACCGTTTCCTAATCTCGTTGTGGGGCTTAAAATCTTAAGATTATTTTGGAATTTAAAGTTAAATAGAAGCTGAGGTATTGTTTAAGTCTTTGTTTTCTTTTGAAAGCATTTATTTAAAGCCGCTGTCATTTGCACTCTAAGTAAGGAATCCTCTGACGTACATATTTTTATACTTTCCTTGTCTTACGTCATCTGCGGTTCCAAGTTTACTATTGTATCTACTTTTATTTCGAATCGTTTTATGAATCCCACATGGCGTTTACATATTTCGTAATAAACGATTATTCGAAATAAAAAGTAAAACACTCGAAAATTCACATTGTTCGTTGAAGGGCCATGGTCATGACATGGCTATGTTACTACGATCGTATAAGTTGTAGTCAAATGAGATACGTTTAAACATTGTAAGAGATTTCATGCTCATGAGTTTTTTTTTAAAATCGTGCAAATCGTTCAGTTTGTCATCCTTTTCAATTACATTTGTAGGGTAAAAGGTAAGTCTTCTTCCTCAGCTACTATTTTCATGTGATCTTTTTTAACTTCTTTAACAGTAATTGTTTTTAAAGGGTTTTTAATAGATACTAATTTTTTGCGTGTTAAAAATAATAATGTTACTAACTAAGTCTTTAATTTTAGTCTTTAATCAAAGCTATCTCAACTTTCAAGATGTTTTCTCCTGTATTTTTTATCTGAATCTGTATCTATTCAGTAAATGGACCTTTTAATAAGAGACTGGCGGATGAGCTTATCTCGTGGATGACAAATATCCGACGCGCATCGCAAAGCCGATAAGTCACGACACATTCGCAGCTTTGCAATCGGTAGAATATAAACTTCTTGCAAAAAATGTTTTTTTTTTTCAAACGAAACGACTAGACTGCACTTTTTGTTTTTTGTTCATTCATGGTTTTATTCCTCTAAAAAACTTGAAGAGAAGTTAATATATACCTGGCATAATAGACGTCAACAATTTGTACATCCATGTCGCCAGATCTGTATAAAGCATATTTTTATCTTACATTTATACATTATTGGTTTTTTTACTACTTTTATACATTTTAAGTTGATTTAAATGTTATTTTGTTAATGGGGTTTAAGGTCCTCATGGATTTTGTGGTCAACTCTATAGTGTACAAAATTAACAAGTTCGCTGATATTTTACTTTGTGCGAAACATCTAGAAAAAAAAAAAACAGCTAAATGTGGAGATAGATATATGACAAAAAATGTACAATATATTATTTACTCTCATAGATGATAATCAACTTTGTGATTTTGTTGTCTTCGTCAAAGTATTGTAATATCAATTTAATTTCACACGTAAATATATCTTTTATATGATTTCTCATTCAATAAATATTAAATATTTTTTGAATAAGAAACGTGCACGTCTCCTATTTTAAATTAAAGCTTTAAAATATTTAATATGCATTTACTTTATATAGAAAGTCTACGTTCCTTACCTCGATATAAACTAAAATGCCATGAAAATACTCCACCAGAAACAATTTATGAATTAAACTTTTGAAAGCTTGTATTTTCTTCAACAAATGAATGTCTTGAATTCCATTCGAGTCTTTAGGAAAGCGCCGTCAAAAGTTTATTACCTCTGAAATATTTTTATACATAAACTAGCAATTCTTCAGTAAAACAACAACGTGCAAAAAATTTGTTAATTTCATGACTGTTAATGTCAAAAAATATCGCGTCAGAAAATTATATTCTCAAATAATCAAGTGAACATCAGTTACAGTAACGCTGTACCAAGATAGATGTAGATCGTGTACAATAATCGTCATTAACGCAAAACAACAATATGCGTGAGAAACATGTCACTAAATATTAATATTTGCTTTGCTTTATTGAAATAAATTGAAAAACATAACATCAATTACGTATAGGTAATGCGTAAATTATTATGGCACTGCCGATAAATGCTTAACCTCACGACAAAAGATGTTTGCAGGGATGCCTTCATAGCTTTAGATTAAATATTCTAATAAAAACATACCTACAGTGATGCAGCAGCTAAATAGGTTTTACATTATGACTCCACCGAAAGTAAGATAAATAAAGGAAATGTTTTTTTCTTATGTGCGGGAAGGTTAATCATTTAAAAGTTTTAAATATAATAAAATAAAATAAACAATACAGTATTTTTTTAAACATATTTAGTAAACAACTGCAATACCACTAATGTAAAACGTAATGTAGTTGAGGAAGAAGGTTGAAGAAGAAAGTAACTTTAAAAACTAAACGGCTTCATTGGTGTGAAGCGTGGCGGGAATAAATGCGATCTCTTGAATATTTATGAGAGTACATACCAAAAATGCACAGCACGAGGCGGAGTAAGCTATAATCAAAGTCAGAGAGAAACTGATCGCTGATGCCACAGCGTCATTTAAATATTAATATTCGCCACATATGTATGAAGAGGTCGGAATCTCGGTGTAAATCGGTTTTTTTTTTCGGCTTTAATGTCTCAGTCAGAGTCACAAGAGTTATAATTTGTATGTATGTACTATATGTATGTATGTAATGTATGTATGTATGTAACTGTAGTGTATGTATGTAACTCAGCAAGTATATATATATGTGTATGTGTATCTCAGTATGTATGTAACCTAAATTTAATTTCATGCACCTACTCAGACATTTCCCCACCACCCAAAGGTAGACTGGGAGAAAATGCCTTGGGCATTAAGTCCGCCATTGTACAATGATTTGTTGTTTGTGCAAAAAGAATTAAATAAATAAATAATTTCATATTGAGAAAGGTCCATTTCCCCAAGTTGTGACCCCCTAATTCATAAGAATTCATACTAAAAATAAAAACTGTCCTAGATGTGGTGGGCTCTTTGGTGCACCGTGGTGGTGGCTGGTGGTGTTGGAGTAGCAGCAGCGCCCGCATCCGATGCTCTATCGCCCCTTGATATGGTTCAAATGGATTCTCCCACACCCGACGACGTAAGTACCTAATACATGTATATTAACTAAAATGAAATACGTAATAAACAACTATAAGAGTATTGTTTTCTTGAGTAGAGTCAAGCAATTTTTTTATAAATAAAAGAACTGGGATTAACTGGGTTCAGGCATTTGTTCAATAATAATTGTTATTATAAACGAGTAAAATCGTTTGCTTTACATGTTACGACAGAATGCTGTTCTTTTGAAAACAAGCAGGTGCTTCTAAAATTCAATACGCGAAATAGCTTAGGGCAAATAATTCCCCTAAATAAAGCGAACACCTGTCTGTTTCATACAGCTACTTAGCTTCGATTAATAACACACAACCACATCAAAATGAGACTAAATAAGTATCTAGATACTTCAATTAAGTTTTGAAGTGAAAACAAAGTTGCATTAGTTTTGTTTGAGCTTAAGCGCAATTGTTTTATACCTAAAACAGTTGTGATACTTTAGGTTTCTTTTTATTATTTTATAACCAAGAGTTACGTGACGTACCATTTTTACGACTCCATTACCTTTGATATTTTACGTGATTATAAAACACACTTTCCTACGAACTGCAAGGCAAACTAAAGTTCATCGGATTATTTATAATTTATTTTATGCTGTGTTCGCGAGGCGGAAAATTGGTGAATCCGTAGGAAAAGAATGTGAATACAAATGAAATATACATTAAAGGAATTAATTACTTACTAAGGAGATGCCTATGACCAGCAGTGGACTAGTAAAGGCTGTTGATGTGATACATTAAAGTTGCATTGGATATTCGATTATGTCAATAAGTCTTTGGAAAGCTTGTTTGACTACAGAATAGAATAACGTTCCAAGTTCGTGGGCATTCCATGTTGGTGTTTGGAAGATTTTTTATTTTAACATTAACATTTGGTAGCTGTTAAACATTGTTTTAGTAAAAAATCTTTTGTTGAGTATTGTGAATCTACAATATATATACATTCCAAATACCGAATTCTCATACCTATTTGTCAACCTCGTAAGTTCTGTGTCAATGAACACGATTCAAATTATTGAAATTAATCTGAAAATAAGTGATCAGGGCCCTTTAAAAAAAAAGAAAGTTAATTTATAGTAAGAAAATAAAATACTAATTTCTTGAAGAGTATTGTTTTATTGAAGAGTATATTCTCTAGTGTTTTAGTTAGTTTTAGGGTATAAGGTACAAGATTACAGAAGTGAAAAGAATTATTATTAAAGTAAACCACTTGAATTATATATTAAAATTCAACAGTTGACATATTATTCGTAATATGCCAACTGTTGAATTTTTTCAACGTAGTTAATGTGATTGTAACAATATATAAATAGCAGAAAATTCGTTGATACACTGAATAGGCACGTTGCATTAGACTAAAAACCGTACGGTGAGTTATTCAGAGTCCTGATATGCCTATCTTCCTAGCCTCGTTATAGTAATAGCATTTAAGAAGTATTTTTTTTTGTGCAGGAAAGCCTCGGCTATGTGTCTCCGATGGGCGGGCGCTACGGCGCTGCCTCACCCTGGCTGTACCTTCTCGCTGAAGTGCCCCGCGACTCACAGGTAAATTGTTTAGCATATATAATATCAATAGCAGGTTCAGACATACATATAAACTTATATTCTACTGAAAATAATCTCTGTATAAAACAAAGGAGTAACGTAAAAATTAAAACTCCTTTTGAGTGCTGTTTGGTTTGATTAAAATCAAAACTTATAAAATACTTGATACTATCATAATAAATAAAAGTAAGTTCAGGGTATTAGACTCTATCGACTGTTTTACATAATAATCCTCGGATGGTAAATGTTTTAAGTGCATATGGATTCTTGCAACAAACACGATGTCAATGGCTTGTTATCATTCTCTGTTTTTTTAATAATTCCACTTACCAGCAGCAACAGAACAATTTATGGGGAATTCGACTTCTTATGTGTTGTCACAATATAATACTTACAAGCATGATAAAATACATTTGAATTTTGTCGTATACAACATGTGCTTTTCTAATTCTAATGTACTGTATCTTTTATGTATGTCTGACACCCAGCGTGATGTGCCTTATTTTGAATCAATAAATTACTTTATATACTAATACTCAACCATAAATCAGAATATACCAAGTATCGCTATAATTTAACTGCACAACTTTATGCCTCGTGATATTTATTTAATATTAAGATATATTGCTGTAAGTGTCAGCTTAGTAACTTAGCTAAGCTAAAACTTATAGTGAAACTTCATAGATTTACAAAATATTCGCATCTTCACCGCTGCTTGAGAGCTATTTTTCACTTTTACAGCTTCTATGCAGGAGCAAGAGATAGATTCCCTTAATGTGGCGATTAAAGAAATTATACTTACATATAGAACTATACAGAGTAATAAATTACAGTTTGGTTTACACTAATATAATATTAAATCTATTTTATTTTGTTACGGTGGTATTTCATATGCACACTCTTATGTTTCGAGCCCTGGAAACGAACTTAAGAGCGTTTCCGAACACTCCGTGGTTTTGATATATCTTTGTATTGCGTACATAAGCGCGGTATGCCAAAGAGTAGAAATCATAAAGCGACCTTTGTATTAACTCTAAGTTGAACAAAATTATTGTGACTCTAAATAGTTTAAGTTACTAAGGCAAGGTATTTTTTGGCCTACTTTTATTGGGTTGTTGAGAGTTATTTTGAAAAGGAGCTTTTTGTGAACTTATAACTTTTAAATCACGTTTGTTTTACTATTGGTTGCACGGATTAATGGTTATAATAAGCAGTGAAGTGGTTACGACCTAATGCGCCTAATTAACTTAAAATTTCCTTCATATTTAAGTGGAATGGAGTAATCGAATCACAACTAAATGTAATACTTTTCGTTGAGTAGTCCGGATGGAGGTCTTTACCGTCGGTTTTACTTTAGGCAAATGCTCTAAAGAAAAGTGAATTAACGAGTTACTATAAAAATTACCTAAATCGTTATGAGAGTGACTCTGTGGCAGACTATACTTTTTGAAGAATCCATCCGATTGACCCTCTTTCAAACAAAGATAGAATTTTTGAGTAATCGGAGAACATACATAAAAGATCGAGAGTCGGTTATAAAAACGTCAGGAGTTCTTAATATTAATGAAATCCAATCTAATAATAATAAGACTAATCATTTATTCAAATTAATATTTTATGAGACGAAATATTATCTATCTATTTTTAATATTTAAATGGGCTTCAACCTAACGAAAATTAATTAAATTTCAATGTCACTCTATCGTCAATTACTTTTTCGTCATCAAAGGGGTTAAATTCTTTTTACAAAAAGATTTCTTAAGAAAGTGAAACTAATAAAAATACAATTAGAGACCAGTCACGACCGTTTGCAGTTGATAATCTTATTTAGAATGAATAAAGGAAAAAGTACAAAATTTACCGGTCAAATGCGAATAGATTCGCTCGGAGAGGCTTCCGTTAGATTTCAAGAACACGCAAGATACACGTATCCTGCAGTAACAATTTAAGTAATGCAAGAAATTAATAATATAATAAATAAAAAATTAAGGCAATCAACTTTAAATTTGTCTTGTAAAATGACTTTAAAATGATGAATTGTGAAAGAAACATTTGAAGCTCACACCAAATTTGACAAGTCACACATCACATCAACAGCCTTTAATAGTCCACTGCTGGACATAGGCCTCTCCTTAGAAAGGAGGTTTTAAAATGACGCGTAAATCAATTTTGATCATGAGAGTCACCATAATGACCAGGATTTATTTACGTTACATATCCACGATCGAGAAAAAGATATTGACGTATGTACCAAATTTCAAATTAATCTGTCTAGTAGATCCCGAGGATATTGCCTGCCTATTAGACGGATACAGACGCACGAGTGATCTTATAACGTTTTTTATTTCGAACGAACGGAATCCGAAATATAAACGGCATGGAAAATTCTAATCAAAATATGTTTTTATATTAGAAAAAAAGACATTAGTTAACAAATTTTCACTGTGGTGTGATAATATTCGCTGTGGGAAATGTCAACAAAGTTATATCGCTCTTTGTCTAGCTTGCTACACAGATGTTGTTGTTAGAAGTTTAGAGAACAAGGTAATAAAAGCTATCGTAGTCGTCCAAATATTCTAAAACATTCATATTTTAGTAACTAGGCGCCCTTGTAGGACGTTTAATCATTGATTGCTCACACAAACATGAAGAAGACACGAGGTGTAAACTCTACCAATCTACAACAGGTGCAATGTGAGAAAGGCCTTACCGTAGTAATAAAACAGCATTGTTAAAATAACTTACATACCAGGAATATAGTAAGACTAGCTTTAGTTCAAAACCGCTTGCTTTTACGCAATATTTTAAGTATTCTTTATTTTTTGTAGAAATTACCGAAGTTGTGCCAAAGTTTTAGAAGATGTTTCTGTAATAGTGATTTGTATGTGTACTTTGAAATTATTATGAAAGCGACGGAAGTAGAAAGTAAAAAAAAAAACTTTTTAGCATTAGGGACCGTAGTATAAAAATAGCAGTCCTTTTGTTGGTTGGTTTGGAGTACAAAACGTGGTTCAACATCCTCCCTTTTTAAAAAAACATCGTACTATATCTTCAAATACTCAAAACTTATGAATTATATAATAATAAATAATCTCACACACTACAGTCGAATCCCTAGTTAGGCAGGGCCTGTACCATGGTAACCAGACTGCTGTAAAACCCACTTACATGTTTCTAAATATACAAATATTAAACGCAAATGCAGGCAGATGCAGAATAAATGATTGTGTTCATCAGACAGTTATTTCGACATATTATCTGTTTTGGCTTCTGTCCTTTATTTCGTGGTCACTTCTGACAAGCATGCCCGTCTCGACCTGGCTCAGAAGAATGATTAAAGCTTGATCTGTAAACTGGGTTAAGTTCGTAGGTATTGTATAAATTCGGATGTGTAAATAGCGTTTCAAGAATGTTATCTCTGGCCTGTCATATTCACTTTCATAATTTTTCTTATTAACTGTCCGCATCAAGTCTTTACAATTTATTTAGTAAGTTTGAGATCATACTTACAAAATAAGTATTTTGTAGCTGCCTCTACTTTTATTTACATTAGATTTAGATTTCACCTAACTTTTTACGTTTATATTTAGACATACCTATATATTATCACCTATTTCCAATTATTTCAATTTTTATCATACTTTTTCTCTCCCGATAACAATATTTAAAAACATTTTTAAGTATTATTAACTGGCAATCGCTTCGTTACGTAGTTGTTCTGTAATTTAATTGTTAAAATCGTGTTCATTTAGCTTCTCATCATATTTTCGACTTCTTTTATTGTATTTCAATAGTAGTATACGTCACATAATGATTATTTGCATAATTTCAATTTCAATTAAATATTCCATACATAGATATGGATTCGAAATACGGGGTCTTTACTTTAAAATGAGATACTGGGTATTTTACCCAAAAAATGTACACTTTTTAATTTAAAATGTAAATAACATATCTTTTAAATATGCGGTTTGTCTTACTATAGTCCATTTAATCTAAGAGGTACCGTTTCACAGTTGTGACAGATTAAAGTATAGCGATGGGGGTCAAAGAAATCGATTATGACAAATTCTGATTCTTAAGAGATATCGATATCATTTCTTAGTTTGCACAAATCGATTACAGTTTTACAGATTTATGTATGTTACCATAAAATACCGTGTAATAGCAAATCTTAGGTGTTGCTAGTAAATCTTAGTATACTTAGACCTAGACTTGACACGAACTTTTTTGCCTACAAATATTTATTTTAAATATTTGTTTGAATATACTTTTAATTTTAATTTTGCGTTTTTGTTGACGTTGGATGTCAGATGAATTTCAAGTATTAT
Source organism: Arctia plantaginis (assembly GCA_902825455.1). Classification (NCBI taxonomy): domain Eukaryota; kingdom Metazoa; phylum Arthropoda; class Insecta; order Lepidoptera; family Erebidae; genus Arctia; species Arctia plantaginis. Next base: position 5,876,200 of record CADEBD010000303.1, read on the forward strand.
TAAACTTTAAGACACTAAGACGCCTGGATTGAAACTGACGCGTTATTAATGAATTCGATTTTTCGTACACTTTAACTATTATTCGTATTCAAGTGAATTTGAAGAGCCACAACACTACGGTAAAGAACCTAGAACCTTTAAAAAAAAACATGTGTTGTTGTGTATAAATTAGTTATTTCGCTTTGTTTCAAAGATTTCAGTTTTAATTTAGTCATTAAGAATCAGCTTGCGATAAAACAAAAATTGCTTTACAATGCAATTTCCATGGTTTTATGGAAAAGTTTATGGAAATTGGGTGTGTTACGCCAATACAAAGTTGTTACGTTTTGAAAAGTATGAAACGTCAAACTATACTATATTTAGAATATTTTGGATTACAGCTTTTGTGTATTCTAAAACAAACAACAAATAAAAGTTGAAACAGTAAAACAACTTTCAGTGATAATAGTTAATTCCAGATTAACTATTATCACTGAAAGTTAGAATAATGTAGGTACATAAAGAAATGACGCACACAGACGCACTGAAGTGGGAGCATGCGCATTATCTTAAATGGTTCACACATTTTGAAACGTTAACATGAAACTTTTGTATCTTATGTTTAATTCGTAAAACTAAGCTAAACAATATAAAATGGAAGTGTTGTCATTTTAAATGCGTTTTCCTTTGGGTTTCTTTCATTTTGCAATAAACCAGTGACTTGTATAAGGGACTGCAGTTGTGTTCTGATATGAATTTATGTAACAATTAACCAAGAGGGGTCCTGGTGTTGCTCGCCTCAAGTTCTCTCCAACCCAACTAATTTAAGTTTGGAGAAGCTCAAATGAATGAGCTCGTTTAAACGAAATTAAAAACAGAAAACAGAACTACGTAGCTCAACAGAGTTAAAGAAAAGGACTCTTGGAAAACTTAGAAATGTAAATGTAAATATTTCTTGATTTGTGTAAAAAAAAAGAGTAACGTAGTAGTAGTTTAAAGGATGAAAGTTAAATAAGAGTATGTTAGCATGTCTAAACACTTGCATAAAAATAAGGATGTTGTTTGATAAATCTGGTCGGATGAATTTTGAATTTATATAGTTTTTAAATTAATCTTAGAAAATTCTACTAAAACCTCCTGAAGAATTTCTTGAGACTTGAATTATTTCTCATTTTCAAAACCGATTAGTACAACTATCGGCCAATCCTTATGATAATGTTGCGGCCCGATCGCATCTTTGCTACCAAGCCGCCATCCTATCGCAGCCTATCCTGATCGAGCGTGCCTAGTATTAAAACTTGGTAGCAATATTTTTTATTCAAATATTGAATATACTAACTAGTTAGTAAAATGTGTCTCAGTAAGAGTGCACTTTTTCATTTTAAAATAAAAACACGTAATTTATGAAAGAGTTGTGATATTTTTATTAGATTGTAAAGAAGATACGTTCCGATTAAGTATGGAATAAAATACCCGGCAAGTGGCCCCCACGGCTCTGATAGGACAGGCCATGACTTTTACACAAAGATGGGGCTATATCTTACCGATGACGTGGATGGATGGATCTCTGATTTGAGCTCAGGAATTGTTTCTGGTTTATTCGCATAAACCCGATATTTCAGAAAATCCCACCCCAAAATCGCACGGCGTGAAATCGCACGATCTTGGTGGCCAGTTGACATCAGAATTTCGTGAGATAATGTGTTCTGGAAATCGTTGATGCAATAAGTCCTGTTGAAACAATATGTTGTCCAGATCCATGCCATCCAGTTGAGGCCAAAAGAACTCCGTTATCATATTCCTGTAACGAATGCTGTTCACAGTCACCTTCATCTTCAAAAAAGTAAGGCCCAATCAGGGCGCCTGACCAAAATCCGCACCAGACAGTTGTGGGTACATTTGTTTCTCATGGACTGCATGTGGATTTTCTGAGACCCAAATTCGTCAATTTTGTGTATTGGAAATGCGAATATTTCGAAAAATTGGCATCGACTTCACTTTGCTCCATTACCCATTGAACGAATTGTCTGCGCTTTCCATGGTATGCTGATTTGAGCTCCTGAGTTAGCTGAGTCTTGTATGCATAAAGGTCTTATGACAAAATTCGCTGCGTAGTGTTTCGTGAAACTTGAAGTTGTTGAGAACGATGCCGAATTGATGTATTCGGGTTTTCGGCGACACTCTCGTTTACAGTAGCAATGTTTTCAAGAGACCGACCGGTACGTTGACGCAAAGGACTCTTATTATCCCAGTTTCTTCAAATTTGCATTCTAAATAAAGAAAAATATGATTCTAAATTTAAAAAGTGCACTCTTACTGAGACACCTTTTAGCTAGGTGTTAGAGTTATTTAATATTTATAGCTGCAGACAAAACCAATATGATGATGATGTCAGGTTTTATAAGAATCCAACATAACCACCGTTTGGTGAATTCTTAGGCGTTTCCCGCACAGAAGAAAAAAATGTTTTAAAAGAATCTTAAAATTCTGAAGATCTGTAAATCATCATATTTGATATCATATCGATCTATAGAAACATAATCAACTTTTCTACAACAAGTATCACTGACTTCAATGCTCCTACATCGTGATTCTGTTTTCTCTATTGCTTAATGTTTCACCCTTAGAAGTGGATTTTTGGAACGAAGTTCCTTATCGCGCGTTGTGAAAGGGGGCTAGACGGAAAAAATTTATACGAAAATTTGGAACGACACTTTTAATATAAATTGACGTCTAACTGTGGATACCATACATTAAATTTGCTTTAACGTTCGCCAACGTCCATACCATGTTGAATATAAAGGTTCTCGTCCGATAACCGAAGTTAAGCAACATCGGGCGTGGTTAGCACTGGGATGGGTGACCGCCTTTGAATACCACGTGATGTTGGCTTTTTGCTCTTTATTTTCGTGTCATCTTGTCAGATCTAGATCTATCGAATAGATAGGAAATCATTTCGCAAGGAGATTTTACCAATGTATAAATTGTTTTAATTGTTTTTAATATGTAGGTAATAGCCGCTTTCATAGATGGCGTTGTAATTAAAATCGTGTCAAATCAGTTTTACTAGATCGTCACAACTTCGTTCCTATCGGGTGTCCCACGACACCACACGGCTTTTTTTTCCTTCTAAATAAAAAGGAAATTCTGAATCGATTCAGAAATGGCAGAATTCTGATAGAACCAAATACATTGTGACTCTTCCTTTTTTTGAAGTCCCCTGAAACGCATCCAAATTAGTGCGTTCTTTTAATAAACAATATGAGAAATAATTAAAGTTACTTCAACTTAATCAAGGACCTTATAATGAGATGTCTAGAACTTTAAGAGCTAATTAGACTTAGTCGAGTGAATTTTGTCGTGATACAGGTTCATCAGAAATTTATAATCACGTATCAAAAGAACTACGTCTGCAAAAAGAACGAAAAATAAATGCTTATTTTTATTATTATTAAATTTGTCGCAGTTCGAATATAATATAATGCATAGTGTACATTCCATTTGACTTTAATTTCATTACAATCATTGTCAATCATCCGGTAGCGGTAATTACCCGTGACGATTAATTATTTATAGTGAATTATGGCCAATAATTTTAATATTTTAATTCCACGGTAGTTTTATTCATTTCTTACATTAAACTTCTATTTTATACGTATGTGCTACTTCTAAATGTAGTGTCCTTTCTTTTTAGATATATTATCTTCTCATAATCATACAAGCTTTATTTAAAACAATAAAAAGAAACATATTGTCATATATTTTATAATGCCATGCCAACCATTCAGCTGTAAGAGATTCCATATCACTCACAAATTAAGCTTTAGCCAAAAACGCTTTAATTATTATAATGGCTTGTGTCGAGCTTAGTGTATAGAAGATAAAAGTCTAAGTGTATAATGAAGGTGGCAAGTACGGAGCTGGATATGCGTCCACGACGCTCATTCTCGGTGAACCCAGCAGTCGAAATCTTGCAGCGAGGAGCACTCAACAATTATATGGAAAAGATCGCGCAGAAGAATAGGAACTTCCTTGACCGCGTCGGAAAACGAGGTCAGCATATAAAGTTATTCGTCCAGTATTTTTTTCTTTTGAATTATGAAATATGCACGATTGAATATGTAGTTACAGTAGAAATTCTATATTTAAATACGTTGACAATATATTATATTGTAGTTAATAAAGTAGTGTAATTAGAGAACCTGAAAGTATAGAATTTTGCAAAATAATTGAACAATTTTTTTTTTAATGTTGAGCTTGACTTAAACTGTGTATTAGAAAAACACTGTAATGAAACCTTCTAACTAAGAAAATTAAATTGCATTTAAAAGTGTCATTACCGCTCACAACATTTTTTTTATTTGTTAATTCCATTTTTCTTGATTGATTGTTTTGTACTGTTAAATATGTATATCAAAGCAGTGCATGACATGCATGCAGAAAATGGGTTAGAAATGTTTTTGTGTAATGTATATTCCTTTTTTATGTTTTAGAATCCTGGAGTAGCCAAAACTGAAGAGCTGGAAGAAAAGTAGCAGCCTTAAGACTACCCTGTGATTGAATACTAACCAAATATTAGTAATGCGCTTCCATTATAGATTTATACATACAAAACTAAGTACCCTTGTTAACAAAAAATACCTGTATTTTGGGCAAAATAAAAATAATTTTTAAGACGTTGTATTTTTAATCTTTATTATTTAGTCTACCTAAAGTGGGCATCAGAAGATCAGTCACACCTACCTACCTTTGTGCAACTCGCAAAGTTGTATTAGGTTCGCATTAGTAGATAACAAATAAAGAATAACTACTTTTAGTGGACAATTGTAAAACTATTAGGTAATTTTCTACTTCAAAAACTACTCAATTTTAAAATCTACATATTAGGTATTAATATTTTAACTTTTAATAGTGTGCACTATTGAATTATTTTAAAAACGGATCTTTAACTTTAAGTTCACTATGATTACTTACAAAATTAGTTCATAAGTCACTGATTCGAAATTCAAAGACAGAAATAAATTATGATGAGTTAACTTAAACCTACATATTTGTTCGACTCTCAAAAAAGGCATATCGGTACCATTCTTAGCTAGAAGCAACTCTCCTGAATGGCCAAGAATCAAAGCTAATCTTTTGGCATTTGATGCCAATCTTCGCCTTCCCTTTCCCCTTCCTAAATTTAGTTGTACACTATTTTGAATTATCACTGGCTGACAGGCTCTAATAAAAAAAGATATATTGAACCTATACTATGTTACAAAAATATATATTATTATGTAGGTACCTACTTGTCAAAGTCAAAGTTCTTTTAAAAGATTTAGACAGACATAAATTTGAAAATTGAAGAGATTAGCTCAAAAACTTAAAAAAGTGCCAAACATACCCCAATTTCAATCCAGTTTTCTGGAAATACAAACTGCGCAAATGAAAAAACATCCTATTGTCAACTATTCTATTGAGTTGGTCATTGGAAGTTCTAATATGAGTGTAACGTGTGGTGCGCGAAGAGTGCAAGCGGGCGGGTGAAGCGACGCATGCCATCCCTGTCCATCGACCTGCCGATGTCTGTACTCCGCCAGAAGCTCAGCCTCGAGAAGGAGAGGAAGACACAGGCACTCCGCGCTGCAGCCAACAGGAACTTCTTGAACGACATCGGCAAACGAGGTGGGTACGCTTTATTATTCACACCAAAGATTTTTGTTGAAACGTTAAAAATGAGTAGCCTTTATGGTTTGCGCTACCTTAAATGGGTTTCGATTACCTTACTGGTACCTACGGTGACATTATTTCTAATAATTATTTAAATCTATCTCTTCACAAATTTATTTGCTACATTCTGTTAACCTTTGCATTCCGTCCACGACTTATATAATCCTATCTTGCACATTGTTATACAACATAATATCTTACTTCTTTTGAACGGTGACAGCCCTTCATTTTCCTGTCATTTTTCATTGTTTTCAATGACTTCTGACGTAACAATACGCAGAAAGCGTTAGGTAAATATTTAATTAAAAGAAAACTAAATATACAATTTAGATACAAAAACCAGTCTATGGGTCCCTAATCCACAACCATTCCACATTTGGTTTTTTGATTTTTATTTTCACGTTACAGCGTACATAATGTTTTTAATAGAGTGCTTTGAAAATTTATAATTTTTACTCAAGCACACACGGGCTGTAGTCAGAACGTACAGTCTCTTTTAAATTTTGCGTTGATTTGAATTAACGCTGTACTCACAACAGATACCGGATTTACAAAAAAAGTTCAGTTAAGTGGTATGATATAGAAGGCCATGCAAAGCGTGGAATATAAAATCAGTAGAAAGGATAAACGTTTAGGCAATTATACTTGTATCCTTTCTAATTACTGTGTGTTACAGCTAGCCAAAAATCTGCCTTTTTTTCACTCTCAGGGTACATAAGTCTTCGGAAATGACATTGTTTAAATATTACTGTTGGCATAATTAGTTCTAGTTTTTTTAACAAATTTTAAAATATGTTAAAACTTGTACACAAAAGACACAAAATCATTAAAAAACAGTATTCCATAGTTACTAATTTATATTATGCACATACTAATGTGTAATTCACGGATTGGCTAGAGAGTTATTTATCAATACAAGATACCTAACTCTCTAAAATTGCAGATGTACCTGCAGTTAATACTGTTTATTTTCTGCATATTTTTTTACGCTTGGTTGATTGTACAAATCTAAAAGCACTTCCACAGATTAAATGCCTAGTGATATTCATAATTCCCTAAATTACTCTACTAAATGCTAAAAATTTACTTAAATGCATTAAACGTATAAAAATATTTCGTTTCATTTTACAGGCTTCCAGTGGACTCCGGCGGTGCAACAAGTCAGATACTTCTAAAAGTTAATATCACAAACCAAGAAATGTCTGCTCATTAAAACGCTGACAAGTTTTTATTGTATTTAAACATGTATTAAAACGTACATTCAAAGTAAAGCATCACAGTATTATATAAATATTAATATTTATATGTTAAACTAGTCATAGCTAATATTTTATGATTTTAAAAATAAATTAATTCAACTGTTCTGGATTTCCTTTAGTAAATGATCTAAATGAATAAATTGTTTAAATGTATATTACTGTTATGGAATTAAAGTGGTTTATTTACCTTAGATACTATCGATTAAGTATTTTACTGTAATAGATGAAATATAGTCTATTTGAGTTAAAAAATATCTCATAAAAGTATATTAGGCTTACTGCTTTTTAACATTATATGTAGGTAAAGTACAAATCAAAACTGTTCTTTAGATGAAGTAGATGCCTTGAACTTTCAATGTTTTAACTTAGATGATGAATACTTGTTCACATAGATGTATCAGATATATATGTCTGCAAAGTATAGAAACTTTATTTAAAGTATGCAATAAACAAATTTATCAGTCTATTAGTTGTTTCATTTGTAACAAACCTTTAAACTACCTATTTTTTTGAAATGGAATTGGCTTAATCACAAATGCATCTTAGTGAGAATTTTTGAGACTTGCTGTTAATGTGGATATGGGTGTCTCTGAATCTATCAGAAGGTGTTTTTGCTTATATATTGATAGTTATAAACTAGCTTAGTGTTTTCCATATACACATACTGGTATACTATACTAGCCGCTGTTGCTAATAGAATTCGTTTAACATATATAACATATATAGTATCAAGTTTCCTTATTAGATTGTCTACTTAGATATGAAGACTGTGAAAATACAAGATTTTGACAAGTTACTAAATTTTGATCCGAGTTATGAAAACTTTCGAACGAAATCAATCAAAATATACATATTTTGTTTACAGTTAACGAGTTATTAAATATTTGGAAATGTAATACTACTTATAAAATTATTGATTTTCTGTCATATAATACATTTATCGTTTATCGAGAAGGCAACAAAGGACTTTAATGAAACTGTTTTGAAAACATTATTTCTCTAAATGAAACTTTAATGGTAATGAGAGAAATACAATACCCTCCAAGTAAGATTGTACAGGTGCGCCATTTTATTATTTTGGACTCATTCCAAATTGGTTTGTATATAATGTCAGAATGTCAAGGTATTTCTATGGGATCCGTAATGATCTTAAAACTAGAACGAAAGAGCCATTTAAAGTTAAACATTTTTATTGAAACTTGTAATATCACGTAAATCTGGACTAGAATACAATGGTTATGTATTTTCATGTAACCTATTCAATCAATTTGTTTTTAGGATGGTTGAGTTAACATTTAAGATTGGTACTCCACTTACTTTACACTAGAGAATTCACCCAGAGTTGGCTATTGCATGACAATATCTCCTGAACAAATTTTACCATCACTATTACTAACCACTAACACTAGTTAGTATTATACTCACTATGTCCCTATAGTAAGTATAATACTAACTAGAGAAAAGTGTTTTATTTAAAGTACGTTCTAAAATGAACTCAATATATAAATAAAACGTAGTTATTAAATAGACGTGTTAAACGTTCGACAAATCTGTATTTGACACCTTAGACAACATTAATCAATTACCTTTACCAGAACTGGACAGATGTCATGATGAAATACGAATGTTGAGTGGCTGAAATCCAATACCATTTGACTCTTCTAGTACACATAAATATTTCACCCCTTTATTGAGAAAAAAACTACTCTTATTCTGTCACCTTATAAAATGGGGAGGTAATTCAATATCTATATATTTTAGGGTAGGCACCTCCAACTTAGGCACTACGAATTCGTCATCTTTTATTTACAATTCTTCGACATTGGTACACATTTACAGTTTATATTTAAAGCTTTTTCTATCATGGTCCCGAACACTGTTATCACTAACTGAAAGCCGCACATTTTTCTATTTAGAAACGAATTTCTTGTTCTTGATTTATCATTTCCTGTTCTTTATTTATCATTTCTTTGTTAATTAGCTCTATCTATATAGCTCTGATATAATATATATTCTTATTCTATAATATATATTCTGATATACCTAATATTATTTATGATATAATTTCTGTTATATTGACGATAACACATTCCCTATATGTATGAAAGTAGTATATTTATGCTAATGTAAAATAATTTTAGAATTTATATTGTGTCTAGCTTATCCCGAGAGTTAACTCCTTCCAAATCTCTATTCTAGTACAGGTACTTCATTGCATCTCGCTCGATAGCCTGATTGCGGCTATCGTGCGGAGCGAGAGTGCGTGGAACTCTGCCGTCTCCTTCTGCGAGCAAGTTATGCTCGCGAAGGAGACGGCGGAGCGGGACCGGGAGAGGTTTAGAACTCTCCCGGCCCGCCAGGCCCGGGCACGGGCCAGGCAGCGCAGGTCACTCAGGCGCCGGAGGTCGCAGAACGACCTCCGTCCTCCATAAGCGCAGGCCTGGGGGTGACAGGTGAGGCCATCTGTCACCCTAGCAGAAGCAGGCCGGGGTGGCGGCGAGCGCGTTGCGAAGCGCGCTCGCTTCCAGGGAGCACAGGGAACATGGGGTTCCCACACGGGGCGGGGGTCGTCTACTCGTCTGTAGATGACCCGAGGTATGTCGGGGCACCAGGGCCTTCCTTTCTAGGGTATACCTGGTTCCCCGGCTATTAGTACCCGGCGAAGGCGTGCGGTTTTAGTCGGTTCGAGTCCGACATGCCACCGAGAGGTGGTATCCGAGGGGATTTCCGCACGGAAAAAAAAAAAAAAAAAAAAAAAAAAAAGGTACTTCATTGCAAATCTTGGGTATAGTTCATAGGTTAGCAAAGTTTCGACCAAATCTATTCTAGTTATTAATTTCTAAACATCCTAATAAACTTTAATATTTACAATACTCGATCTCGATTTAAATTCACAGGGGTCACAGCGGACAATAGCCCAATCGTACACGCCAAATAAAAAAAAGAAGCGGTGCCATGAGAGATCATTTTCTACGCTATGGTGTATAATGTGGTTACGAGCAAGCATGTTAGAACAGAGGCTGATAGATTTGTCTCTTCTTAATATTCATCTAGAGATGATACCAGATGTCCTAAAAGTTATCACCCGATTTTCCAATAAAAATAGAATACATCTATTTGTTTTATAATGTATGTAGTAAAGTTTTGAATTGTGCAATTAAGTATAGTTTTCTCGACATATTTATAAAAATTTCAGGCTACGACCGCACCTTGTTCGGTCCTTAGTAACCCATCGAAATTAAACAACAAATCCTGAGGAAACCTGCATACTCGAAATCGTTTTGAAATTATTTACCTGTTCCATTGAAGTTTATGTACATTTAAAAACTTGCCTGTTTACGTTTATTTATGTCAGAGATAAATTTATTGCCTCGGTGGTGCAGTGGTAGCGTATGCGACTGCTGTGCTGAATTCTCGGGTTTTATTCCCGGGTCGCACCAAATGTTTGTATGATCTGTAAATATTTGTTTGAGTATTTATATGCATAATTTGTAGTATGTACAAAAGTGTATTAGTATTCTATTAGTCAATCTAGTTTTCATAGCACAAACTCTGCTTAGTCTCTCTGCGTTGTGAGTCAGATGTCCGATATATAAAAAAAATGTAAGTGAAACATGAAAATTTCATATAATCATTTTTTTGAAATTAGTTTCAATAAGAGTTTTGAGTTTAAAAAAGATGAAGAATATTTCGCTAACGTCGAAATAATAAAGGCAGTAGTGGTACTTCTGTTCTTGGTATTATTTTAACTTTCTAAAATTTACAGCAACATGCAGAAAATGCTTTTTCTGCCAAGAATAATATACAATTGCGAAACATGCAAACTTACAACTTTTAGCTGTAGTATTGCAAATATAAAAAGTAAACTCACTATAGCGATCCTAGTGCCACTGGATATTGAATCAGTATATCTTCCTAGAACATAAATAGACTACATGAAATAGATCAAGTGAATGTTTGATAAAGTATTATGATAGGGTATTATAAGGTAGGTAGTATTAACTGGAGCTCCCGCCAACTAACAATTTTGCGGATACTCGTAGTCTGGTATACGTGATGCTTGTAAGTTCTGAAATTTAATTTGCTATTTCATGGTACAGAGTCTGTCGGTGGTTCACGAAGGGCGCGCGCGACTGAAGCGCAAGATGCCATCGCTGTCCATCAACAACCCCATGGAAGTACTACGGCAGCGGCTTTTGCTCGAGGTAGCCCGTAAGCAGATGCGCGAGGCCAATCAAAGGCAGGCTGTCGCCAACCGACTGTTCTTGCAAAATGTTGGAAAACGAGGTAACAGACTTTTGTGAACTACTCGTACACCCTAAATACAATTATCTTTATTTATTTGCAGGATATTTCATGGTAACTCACTTTTAAAAAAGTACACCGATTCCAAAACGATTCCAAAATCATTAATATCAAAAATTACAAAAGGCGGTATTTTATACCTTTTATACAGAACAATATTAACATCATATGACGCGAAGGTTAAAAGTTAATCTACAATAAAAAATAAAATTTTTTAAATCGGTTAATAAGTAATAATTTCTCTTTTTTTAATTAGTGGAAAGCAAAAACGCTTAAATGTGGTTAAGTGCAATCTCAGTTCGATTAACTACTTTTACTATGACTGGCTAATGAAAATTGGGCGATTTGAAAATCAGGAAATTTGAATATATTTATGATTAAGAACAATAATGGAATTGACCTATAATCTCGGATCTAAGTCTACCCAGACTCGAAATCAAATTACAGTCTACTTATTTAAGCTATTACTACTCATTTCTGGTACATATATAACCTAGCTTTAATTTCCTCAATAAGGTTTCACGTAAAATTATGCTATTTTTTCAGCTGACCAACCTTCTACTAACAAATTGGATATATTGTTATTTAAAAAATCGAAATCTTGTCAGCATTAAGCATAATAAGTCAGTGTAATTTTCCTGGATTACAAAAGCGCTTGGAATGAAGGCTACTGAACATCGTACATTATACAGACACGAGACGTGCTCAGCTTATATAACACTTAACTAGTGCATAAGTTACCAATAGTTTACTTAGAAATAGCAGTGTAATCCTTCAGCCACAAAGGTCTGGGCTGCTTTGAATACCAAGTAGTTGGTATTAGTTTATCTAAGACAGTTTTTGTTTTTCTGGACGTCACCTTTAACAAAACAAAACAAATTTCAGTTTTAATGAGTGGAACCTAATTGAAGAAAGTAACAATAGTCGTTCAATTTTTGTTAACGCTCACTTTGAAGAAAAAAGAAAGAAAATGTATATTAATACATGTCTAATAAATATTAATAATAACTCTGGTATCTTTAATAATATGTGTGTTGTTCAGGATTCTGGGCCAACTCCGCTCCAAACCGCTACGACAACTAGAGCCTCTACGACAGACTATTTTGAGTTTCCTGCAAGCTGTGCCCACTGCCTGGCTGGAACCAAGATGTTACAACAACGCTACTTTAATTACAACCACTATTTATAACTCAATCAATGTTATAAAAATCTTCAAATCAATTTTCGGATAAAAATTAATTACAGAGGTTTATTCATATACCTACATATTTATTTATTGGATTTAAAGTGATATACCTAAGCATTTATCATACCAGTGATTTCCAATTTGACCGTACTTGACATTTTCAAGTTGCTTTCCTCTCGTATAGATACGAAATAAATTACTACCCTACGTCCAATTTTGTCATGATTCTTTAATAAATTGCCCAGTATTCCTCATAAGTTTATTATTTTTAGGATAATTAGTAGAAACGCATTCTTAACAGATACATGTATCATGAGATTGTTACTCTGTTCGATAATAACTTAATATAAGTATTTATTTGTGACTTGAATTTTTTTCCGTCAAGTACTTATGTATGTCAACCAGCTCGACATGCACTAATAAATTGTTGTGATACATTGTTTGTGGTTAAAACAGCTTTTCCAAATCTCTATTGAATTACCATAATAGTATTTTTCTACGCTTGTTAATTGTTGTTAATTAAAATATTACATAAACAAGTACGGCAACGTATGTTCGTGTTTACTACATAGATATTTTTCGTTTTATATTATTGATTCGTGCCAAATGTTCGCTATTGACTAGAGTTTATATGATAGTATTATAAATAGATCTACGGACGTTCATTATGACATTAACTAATTATTTCACCTATTACTACTTGTGAGCGTATTAGACGTTTGCTACTAGTTTTTACGTAATTTATCTGTACAGTGTAGTTAATGTATATCTATTTTTATGTTACAAATCAATCTCTTATAGTATATTAATTGTAGGAAAGATGTAATAGTTCATACATTATAAATTACGTTCAATAAAAACGTTAACTTATTAATTAATCTTTTATTTTCATGTATTATATTGCAACCCTTTAATCTAGTAGCTGACATGTTTCAATAAAATTCTAAGATTATTTCTGTGAACACAAACCGTCTTTGATATTGTATCCGCGTGCTAATGCCAAAGGCGTAAAAATAAATTCGTGTACAGCGGATGTGTTGCTTTATCGAGAAGGGAATTTATGGTACCTGAGCAATCATTACATAATTTTTGGATGGTGTTACCAATTAACTCGACTGATGAAATTGGCCTAAAAAAGCTCAATCAACTTTCACGCCGCCTCTACCCTTTGACAACCATTAATTAGTTTTTTTTTTTTGGAATTTTGTGATAAAACGAGGCTCCATTGAAAATAATACATTTAGTCAGCAGATGGTAATAATCGTAAGATAAAAGAGTCAATTATTTATTATATATCGAATGAATTGAACCGCAAAGAAAGTAAAGACAATTTTCAATTCAGGCAATATATTCGGTACAGGTTACATGTAAGATTATAATAATGGTTAATTACGTCATACCACGAATATAATATTACTCTCAATCAATTTCATAATTGGGGACATTTTGAATCTTATTTATCTCCGATTTTAAACGTCTAAGAATAAGGCGAGATAAAGTTACAGGTTATGTTTTGATATTGTGTGTGCCGATATGTTACTGCTCTTATACGCTACAGATAGAATTGTCAGGTCATATTTCTATAAAGTGAAATACATTGAAATATAAACGATTGTAAATTGAACAAGAAAATCCATCTTAAAAAAAGTTGAACCGACTTCAAACAATACTAAGAAAGAGCACTAAAACCTAGCAGCAATCGCGGTTGATTTGATGTAAGAAAGAGCACTACAACCTAGCAGCAATCGCGGTTGATTTGATGTCAATTTTTTTGAAGAGTTCCGTTGTCTCTCTCCCAAACTCATCATCAGATCTATATGAAGTTTAAATGAGACCATTTCGGAATAAACTCCTTTCGAACAAAAAAGGAATTCTAAAAATCTATGTATGACATAGTTATGCCCGAACATACATTAAAAAAACACCTGAATTGATAACCTCCTTCTTCTTGAAGTCGGTTAAAAATATTTTCGATACTGGCATGTTTATAGTTTTTGCTACATAGTAATATATTTTATGCTTCAGTAGCTTACAAAGTGAAAATCAAATTGTGGTCTAATCAAAATCGACCCTTTAATAGTTACTTACCTTAAGTCTTCATATGACGACTGAAATTATTGTGTCATGCTTAGAGTTTATGTTTTGTGTTTGTAATGAACTTTCTAGCTTTCATCTTTTTTACTTTGTGAAATGTGTCCTACTCTGCATAACGACTTAAATAATAAAAACAATATGAAAAACTGAAATGTTTAAAATTTTAACTTAAAAAAAATGGAACAACTTTTTCTCCTCTTTAGAGACAAAATACAAAATTTCTTTTCAACCAGATACCTCCCTGTGAGAAAGCCAAATGACCTTAAAGTTTTTAGCATTTAAAATTTCTGAAATTTCATGTTCCTATGTTGTTGTTATTTTTTGCATGTGAGATAATCTTGAGAGAAGTGGACTTCACTGTAAATTGATTATTTGTGCCCACTACTTTCAGATCTTATTAAATATGATACTGATATTTGATATCACAAATTTTAACGCGGTAGATACTTACCGTGAGCGGAAAGCTCGACAAGTGAGGCAAGTGCCCTGAGGCTCGTCTCTGCGCGATAATTAACACGATTTAATTTAAAGCGGGTGCCTCGAGAGCCACGTGATTTCATTACTCTTCAACACATTTTCGGCATCGTGAGAGAGCTATATTGCCGCGTCGCCGTCCCTACTGTAACGATATGAAAATCATGCAGAATGTTTTAAACTAAACATTAATATCGTTTACATGAGTTTTTCACAACAGCAGTTTTGTAACAGGTATCACTGCATTAAAGAGATGCATTAGAAAATATTTCAATTTATGCAATTTCAGCTCTGCGCTGTAAAGCCTGTCATAGAGTCTGCGTGCAACCATTGTGGAAGCTGCCGATGATATCCAGATCGTGGTTTCCATATATATGATGATTATGATTATGATTACATAGAGTTAAGCTATCCGCGACATAACAAAAAATGGAGTCTTACTGCATCTAATATATACTTAGACTTCCGACCATGGATTATTGTATAGCATTGTGTAGCATTGTTTAAGCAGTGAACCCTGGCAATTTAACACACGTCAAATAGAAATAAATTATCTAACAGAGGCTAATCATATTAAAAAACATACCCAGAAGTTGTACATATCCTAGTGCCGGAGGAGGACAACGACAGCCAATTTCACAGAATTAATATTGCTACTGTGAACAAAGGGCTTACTTTCAAAGTACTGTAAGATAGAAATTAATAGCGGTCGGGCATTCGCAATTAAATGCAACTGCAAGCTGACTTGTTAATTATTATTATATTTTTTTGAAAACCTTTATCTGGCTTTGCTTGGTACTTCTTATTACTGTTATGATTATTTTTGCTGTAAAAGGTGAAGTAAGGGAGTCGTTGCTAACGTTATTTAAGACAAAAGAGACTCGTAGTATTACTTTTGACACGTTCAATAGACGTTCTAAGCTGAACGAAACGACTTTATACAAATCGCTTCACTGTCACTACAGCAATTTAGACTGTAATCGGTTACTCGTACAAGTTACTCATGAAATAAAATGCTAAAGTATGTGCCAAACTATATTCAACTTTATATAAAATGCTATGAAAGTTAAAGTACACCTTTCAACTAGCAAGTGTATTATATATAGTATTAGAAGGTGAAATAATTAGCTAAGTAATGTTATTATAGATGAATGTACAGTATTGTGTATGTTATTATGTACGAGTACAAAAATGTGTATTTTTTTAATTCAAATGACAACTCCTCAAATAACATGAAACGGTTTGTGAATATATATATAAACTATAAAAATAAGTAAACTTCAAAGATATAATAAAAATATATCGTAAGAGAAAAAACTGACTTGAATGAAACTGTAGCTCTAAAAAACGCCACTTTTCTATCTTTCTAGATATTTCTGAAAAATATCCTTTTATACTAACATCGATATAAACGATTAGATCACTAACTGGAGACCGATGTCTGCAGCCGTATTATAAACATACGCAACGAACAACGATATCTAATGATTCATATTACATTGCTGGGCTAGTTTGTCAACATCGCGTGCAATATAAACCAAAGCAGCAATGTTAATTGTACATAACGGAAAGTAATAAATGAATGTTTACAAAAGCAGATATCTTATTAACGGATTAAACGAGATGTAAATTGGTAAAAATAATTATTTATTAGTAAAAAATAAACTTACTGATGGAATGTTATGCCTTTATTAGTTGAATTGATGTGTTTTCACAACCCATTATACTGCAGTCATTCATCATCAACATCATTTTAACAATATAAATTCACATCCGACGCTTCGCGCATAATAAATCACGAATGGTGTGAATTTCTGTAAGTTGTGTTCGTCTACACATCATTGCGGCGACAAGGTCAAGCGTCTAGATGCGACTTCTAGTGTCTTATTATTGCGATTTCTATGGTAAAGAACTATTAATGCCGAAGCTTTGCTGGTACAAATACTTTTCAAATCGTTCAAAACAAGCGTTCAATCGTTAAAAACACAATACTTTTCATTTTAAAATTAAATATATTTTAACTAGCTCTAAACCCCTTTCAATTTTTAATATCTGGTTAAAACCCTGTCTCATCAGCATAATCTTTGGGAGTTAAATTTACGGGAAAATAAATGCGCCTAACGCGGTGTTACCATGCTGGCGGTTAATTACATAAGCTTGCCACCTCATCATATTACTTTTACAACATGTTGACGTCACACATCTGAAATTAACTGAAAACTATAAGCGATATCGTACAGAGTAAATATTGAAAATGTTTTATTTGCTGGAAGATAATTAGCGTTAATGGGCGGCGGTAGTCGCTTTCCATCAGGTGACCCGTCTGCTCGTTGGGTCCCTATTCCGTAAAAAACAACTAAACCCACCCAGGTTGTTCATGGGAGAAATATATATATATTAAATAAAAAAAAAATCTTCTACCTACCAGCTGAATTAGATGTTTGGGAATTCTATCATAAAGAACTAGTATTATTCTACTTCATATGTGTGTATTCTACTGTGAATAAAAAAACTATTAACAGAAAGCCAATAGAAAAATAATAATGTTGAACGTGTTGAATATTGTGTTATTTTCAGCTTAAAGCCAATGAGGTCCGTCAAAGTTAAGAAAATGAATTTTGATGTTGAATTGTTTAAGACAGCAACATTTATAAAACAAAACACAATGTAACACTTAAAAAGTGTAAATTCCGTTCCAAATATTATTGGGAAAGTATCTAAGCACTGTCCTAATTCGGTTATCGTTGCTTCGTCATTTGCTTTTATTCCTACTTATTTCTCCTAATGAAATAAATTAAATTTGCCATATTTTTTTTAAATATACTACAAGTATTTAATACATGAAGATATAGTTCTCTTTTTCTTTAGACAGGAAATTCTCAAATCGGTTGCAATTCAGGCTAGAATTGTTATTGCATCTCCTTCATTAGGTTTCTAATAAATATAATATATTCCGTATTTGATACCTTTAAGATGGATTTATTACATCCGTAGCTGATGATCTCATGCGGAAAGCTTACAGATGCTACCATATAAAGATGATTACTTAATTCACATTCTCCGTACCTACTACTTAATTAATTGAAGAACAAATTGTCATCATTCTGCTTGCATATTATGTCATATCGCTGAGACACTGATGCAAAATAATATGTACTTGGGCTTATTGAATATTGTATCGCATAACCTTAACAAAACGCGAGATAATTATGACAAGTAGACTGTAATAGTCCTGGTTTAAAGAATAGAACAGAAACCGTCATGAGTGCATCACGGCATCTTGTGACGTCGGGTATCTTAGGGTGAATCGTCATTTGTTTGAAGTTTTTGATAAATCACTAAAATGATCGATTATAAAAGTTCATCAGGTAACTAAGAAATAAAGAATTATTTTATATTACTTTTACTTATCATACTTTAAGTATCCGTAATTTACAGATAAAATGATATAATAACAAGAAACCTTAAAAAACTTGGAATAAATATACCCATGTTAAAAAGTGAACAGAATTTTAAGTTATCTATAAAGATAACCAACAAATATCGCATTGGTCAAAATTCACTTTTGTCAGGTTTATAATGTAAAGTATGTTAGTGCTCAACATAAACAGCAACATTGATCAAAAGTACAGGTAGTACTGTCTGCAATTAAATTGCAGTGCAGATTACTTTTATCCAGAGTTAACGGTCATTTGTTTCATGTATTTTGAAACTGTCTCAGGATATACGGCAAAACTCGTTCTCAAGAAATAGGCAATTTATTATAATCTAAATCAGTTTAGAAAATACTTCGGGATATCTCACGGTACGTCAGAAACTGAAGACACTTTTGGTTGTTATATTTTGGAATATCATTGGCATTGATCACACGATAGGGGTTGCTAAGCGATGTGAACAGCTATTGATTTGTTTTCCTATGAGACCGCACGATAAGTTTAATATCGTTCATATTAGTAATCAATTAATAGAATTCACGTTTGTCAGACGTATTTATTGTGTGTAAATTTATCGATAGAATGGATCACAACGAGAGGTAAATTTTAGTTTCCTAATTTTAAGACGAATTGAGTGTCAGTGGTGGAGATTGTGCTTCTTGTTCAAATTAAAGTAATTGACAGTGTGTTTTAGTAAAGTAATACTGTCATTATAAGTATATTTGTTTATTTAAATAACATATTATTTTAAGTTCCAAGTCAAGTGTTATTTCAATGTAATTAAATATTGTTTCAAATTAGGTCGTTGTTAGCGGGTACGATGCCCAATGCCAATATTTTTATTGGTGAAATTTATCCGATTTGGGTGTTTCTATGTATAATATGTATGTATTTGTTTTAATCTCTGTTTTGGAACCCACACAGTACAAGCTATGGAATCTGTAGGCGTTGACCACGTTGTCTAGACCTAATGTCCTACGAAAATATTATTAGTATGTCAACCGAAGTATGCATGAATAACGCAAGTTAAATACTTATAGAAATAAATGCCATTCATTTCCTCACATTGGGATTTATAGCAGCTGCAAATCCTAATGTGAGGAAATGGATGGCATTTAATGAGTTCATTAGACTGTACCGGTAGGTTCTGATATTTTATTGTGGCGAACGATTGACGAGAACGAACAATATTGTGGCGGACATTACTTCCGCCCCTTCATTAAAACTCGCTCCGTTGAAATAAGATTGGACATGATAACCCTACCGTGTAAGATGTTATTATAATAAATATTATGTCTTAAGGCTAAGGTATTGAAGTACTACTTAATTTGGCAGGGAAGTAGATTTGTGAAAATAATTTTTGATCATAGAATAGACTACGTAAACGTAAAGTATTTACGTACCTACATCATAAAGTGCATACTGGAAATCCATATTTTTCAGGCGGTTGAATAAAAAAAAGTTGTGAATTTCCAATAATAAACTAACCATTCTAAACAGATATTTCAATGTTAATGTATAAAAAGAGTACGGATGTCAATAACTATCTGCCTATACATACATTTTTCTAACACATTTAATTTTGCTCCTTTAGCGCCACACTGTTAGCTCATGATGTGTATACACAAACACTTTGTCGTATGAATTACAAAATATAAAAGAAGTGCTACAACTACGTAATCAAAATAAAAGTTGAGAGCACGTACTTAGTCCTAAACATACAAACCACACTCTCTTTCTACCTCAAGGATTTATTCAGACTCAGGGCAAAGTATGACATAAGCATTATATTATTTTATCTATCCTCATGAGGTGCCGAACTATATGCCGAAGTTCATATGATAAGTGAATTTATCAGTGAGTAGGTAAGATTCTATTGTGGTTCTGCATAAGGGCCCTCGGAAGGTAAACTCAGTGTCACGAACATCCATCTACCCTAGTTGTTGTAAAGGTTTAAAGACAAGGGGAATATTTCGCCATTTAAAGTATTTGTTCATAAATGAAATAATACCCAAGTATGTGTCGTAATACACGCAATATTGATAACTATTTGCCATTACTTTCCAAAAACCATTGTAGAAAAGTTTATTTTTTTCTTTTCCGTGTACATTTGATACGTTTATTTTACTTATTAACTTGTAAAGCTTACTCAGCTATGATAGTTTTAGTAATGCCGTGTTTTTTTACACTTATCTAAAATACAACACCAAAGCTCAATATTTTACAATCGGATTCCTCAATCAGAAAGAATAATTTAACTCATCCATCATATTACCATTTTGTAGGTATTTATTATTTTACTACACTTTTTCTTGTACTTCAATGTTATTACTGGCTTTTTAAACAAAATAATTGATGAGTGATGAAACAATATCAGAGCGTCTAACATTGGATAAGGTAACTACATATTTTACTACATCATCACTAACAGTTGACATTTTCAAAGCACGACTGAAGTAAACGTGCATTCAACTGTTTGTATTCGTATCTTTAAACGCTGATTCATTGCTCTGACCTGACCATTATATAACTAACCAGTTCAGGAATCTATCTTAAGGTTTTTTAGATTCAGTGACCCGTTTGAGAAATATCTATTAGAGTCGAGAATGCTAATTTCTGTTAAAAATTAAGTGCCCTCCCCGTAATTTAAACAGATTTCTAATGCGGAGGGTCAGACCGGCTGTTGACCTGGCGACGCATAGCCACACTATGGTCACCACGTTTGATGCTAATTTATATTCATATTTGGCACATATAATATTATGTACAATTATTATGTTACAATTGTTACCCTTTTAAACTCATTATTTTTAAAAATAAATGCGATAATTCCCATCTGTCACGGATCGTCCATAATAAAATTTTAACACATAATCACGCTCACTACTGCTAATATCATCAAAGACGGCGCTGAGTGTAACATTGCAAGGTGTTTGGATTGATTTCTTTAATACCAACCCTCTCTGAGTGAGTGTACTCGTTTTTCGTTGTGTAGCAAAGTAAGAAAAAATGCATAGAGAGAGGGAGCTACGGTAAGACATCGTAAGTCTCAAAAAGGACTGTAATAGATAGAAGAGTCACGTACCTACGTACTGTACTCATAGGCATATTCGTCGTGTAATTGGAGTTGGACCTACTAGAATATTTCAAGTAAAATCAAAAATTTTATGCAGGTTTTTTATATAAAACAGTTTATATAAGAGGATGAGGATTAAAATTTAAATAGATACCACAAATCTACGAATACATTAAAATATGATTTTCATTTTTAGCAGGATTAGCAAAATGGATGCTCTGCTGTTCGCGTTGTCGTTCGAGGTTGTTTTACTGCAAATGAGGATTTTAGGTAAGATCGAAGTAGGTACCTATATAATCAAAAATTCAATTGTTTCAAATCAAAAACTAAATATGATCAATTTTAAATGTCTCAATGTCATACAATATCTCATTTCCCGGTCAAGTTTTCTAACTTTTCTTTCTTTAAATCCCTTATATTGCTAAAGTGATACTAATACTATTATAAATCTTTATTTTCTTTATATACTTAATGACTGAAATGTCCAAATTGGTTTCGAGAACTAGATTCTACGGCTACGATTCTTGGCGGGAACTCGCTCCGCTCCCAGTCATTTATCCGAACCACGTTTAAAATTAGTTCAAAGTTATTAGAGCTTCGTGGGTTAAAATGGTAATTTAATGCACAACTATGCCTACTTAAACATGGTTTACACAAATATATTTTATGCAGTGTTCAACAATTTTAGAGCACTAACTGAAAAATATTGTACAGCGCCATCTTTTCGCATTTTCTTGTATTTTTACAGAGGGCAGTAGTAAATTACGAATCCGAGAATGGCGTCCTACGACCAAGATTGAAAGGCTACAGTATGCTAAGTTAAGAGAGGACCGGTGAGTTTATGCAAAAATAGATAGATGACATTAAAGTGCTTCTAATTAAGACTTGTTATTTCAGTACGTAAATGCGAAATGCTGTATATTAATTTTTTCCTTAGGCTGTATATTACATTGTAATATCAAAATCCAAATGAAAAAGAAAGATTATTTTTCGCGTTTCATGATGTAAGCTTAAATTACGTCATATGTAACACATGGGCTGAAAAGTCCCGGGCCTAACAAAGAAAATACAGTTTTTTTGGTTCAAAATTAGCTTTAATCATCAACGTAATCTCCATCAAGAGCAACGCAATCATTCCAGCACCGCTCTAACAATACCACTTTTGTAGAACGATTTATCTTTTGCCTCAAAATAGGCCTCAGTTTCAGCGATAACCTCTTCATTCGTGCGAAATTTTTTACTGGCGAGCATTTTTTTCAGGTCTGCGAACAGCCAATAGTCGCTGGGAGCCAAATCTGGCGAATACGGTGGATGTGGGAGCAATTCGAAGTTCAATTCATGTAGTTTTGCCATTGTTTTGATTGACGGTGCGTTGTCTTGATGAAACAAAAAAAATTTCTTAGCCATATGCAGTCGTTTCTTTGCAATTTCGACTTTCAAACGCTCCAATAACGCTATATAATATTCACTGTTAATGGTATTTCCTTTCTCAAGATAGTCGATGAATATTACACCACGCACATCCCAAAATACCGAGGCCATAACCTTTCCAGCCGATTTTTGTGCTTTCGGGCGCTTTGGACGAGTTTCACCAGTTACTGTCCACTCAGATGACGATCGTTTTGATTCCGGAGTGAAGTGATGGATCCATGTTTCATCCATTGTCACATATCGACGCAAAAATTTCGGTTTGTTACGTTTAAACATGGCCAAACACTGCTCAGAATCATCAACACGTTCTCGTTTTTGGTCAACAGTGAGTAAACGCGGCACCCACTTTGAACAGAGCTTTCTCATAGTCAAATGCTCATGCAATATAAAGCCAACACGTTCTTTTGATATCTTTACGATGTCAGCTAACTCACGCAACTTCACTTTTCGATAAATAAAAACGATTTTGTGGATCTTTTTTATGTTTTCTCCGCCTCATTTTTACGTCCACTACGTTCTGCATCATCGGTGTCTCTACGACCACGTTTGAAGTTAGCAAACCAACGTTTTATTGTTGTTTCTGATGGAGTGTTGTCCCCATAACACTTTTCAAGCCATTGCTTCGCTTGATCGGTATTTTTTCCCATCAAGAAGCATTGTAAAATTAAAACACGAAATTGTTTTTGATCCATTGTTTTGAAAATAACAAAAGTAGCGTCACTCTTAGCACAATAACTCACAAACTAATGAATAGAATATCATGAAATTCTAACAGCTGTCTTTTGAAGGTTAGTATTAACTGAAAAAAAGGTGACTGCAATAAAACTAGCGCCATGTAGGTGGTAGGCTCGGGACTTTTCAGCCCATGTAATATATTATAAGCCATGGTTTTGTCCCATTTAAAAAAGCCAGGTCTCGTGAGACGCAACGGAGTCTTATAATAAACATACATTTTATGGTGGCTTCATCAACAGCCTTTAATGGTCCACTGCTGGACATAGGCCTCTCCTCAAGAAGGAGGTTTTGGCCTATACTATACCACGCTGGCCACGTTATTTTACCAATAACTTATCATATTAATAGTTAAAACAGTTTTTTTTTGCATTTGTTGATAGGAAACGATCGCACTTTTCCTGATAAATTATACCTGCTTCGGAAAATAGCCTCTCAAGGTATATTGCTTCCGGGAGATGAAAAATAAATCTTAGCAAATTCTGTTAGGTTAGGATATTGTTTTGCGTTTGCTAATCCTTTTACTGTTTCAGTGTTGTCGCTTCGGCCAAGACACTCGCCGAATATTCGGTATTCGGTCAAATTACTATTCGTGGCATCTCTAATGGAAACCTTTATCTACAATTACTCAAAAGTATTTTAACAAGTTTAAACGTGTAATTAACTTCCTTCTACATGCTTATACATAAATACGGTTTTTGCCATTATTATCTTACTTCGTGCCTCCACGTATTGTTAGGAACAAGTAGCGACGTGTCTGTTTACATTGTCTATATTCCAAGAAACAAATTAATAAAGGCGCTTAAAAGTATAATACGAGTATATTGACAATTATTCAGTTGCCGATGGGAACAATGTCACTTAATATTAGGTCCTTACATATGAAATTGGCGTTATGTACGGGTGGAATATAAAGACAATTTTTTTTTGTAAAATATATTTAATTAATCAAAGTATGCACCGTTGTTATCTATGCACTTTTGTCATCTCATAGGTAGTTCATTGATCCCTTTACTAAAAAAACCACGGGGGCGAGAATCAAGAAACTCTTTGAAGGCTGTTTGGACTGCCGCATCGGGGTTGATTTTTTTTTGTAGGTAATCTGTTGGAGCAACGTCCGGGAAGTACGGTGGATGTCGCAGACAATCCAATTGTAGCTCATCTAACTTAGTGGTTGTTTGTCGTGCAGTGTGTGGTCTTGTGTGTCGTGGGTCGTGAAGCAGCAGTGGCCTAGAGCGATTGACCAATCTCGGTTTTAGCAGCTAGTTTTTCCTTCATGGTTTGATAGATATCTGCCGTAATCGTTTGGCCAGATTTTAGAAAGCTGTAGTGAACGACACCGGCGCTAATCCACCAAACACTCACAAGTAACTTTTTCTGAATCAATTTTCGTTTAGTTCAGAATTTAGGTGGGTCTCCAGGGTTCAGCCATTGTGACGAGCGCTTCCGACTATCGTACAGTATCCACTTTGCATCACAAGTAATAATTCGGTTTAAAATCCCTTCATTATTGTGTCGGTTGAGCAAAGTCACTCAATTCATGAGGTACCGGTTGTTCAAGTTTTTTTTCTTGCCCGATTTGCTTCAAGTGGATTAATACAGTTTTATCACTTACTCCGAAGCCTGCAGCTATCTCTGAAGTGCTTTGTGATAGATCCGCTTCCACAATAGCCTTTAATTCTTCATTTTCCACTTTGGTCTCCGGCCGTCTACGGGGTTGGTTCTGAAGGTCGAAATTTCCAGAACTAACTAAACTACTAAACAAATATTCCTTAGACTATAAAAATAACTGCCCTAGAAGCCTCAGAAGTTGCTAAAAGATTAACGGTGTCACTTCATTAAGTTCTTGAAATATTTATTACTACGAAACATTTCTCTCCGAAACATCTTGATCCATCCTAAGGTTGGTCTTAGTATAAGTATATCGGAGTACATGGAGGAAAGCAGACCAAGAAAATCCCAAAATTCTTAGAAGAATAGGAAGCTTTAACTTGCAGTTCCAAAACGGCGCAGACAAGTTTCGATTCTCGGATTCTACAGAGTCGACTCTAGAGATTGTGAGCACTCTCAAGTTCTTGAGATAAATGCATTGAAACGAATTAAAATACAAACCAAACTATTTACCTACCAGTATGCAAATAGTCTTCTCAGGGCCAGTTTGACATAACCACTTAATGTAATAAGTACTATTTATTTATCTAAGGCGAGCAATGTTTTTCTTAAAACCACTTAAAATGAATGAAAACGTACTAGCCTAGAATGTCTCAAATAAGTCTAACTAGTTTGGCCTCGTAGTCCATTGAAAGTAAATTAAGATGCAAGAATATATTTCTTTTATATCAATGTATATTTTGTCACTCATATCAGTCCATGTAAATAGAATAATAAGGTTTAACTGTTCTATATTCTACGTCTACATCAACTACGAGTACCTAAACCATAACACAAAGATTTATAGATTGGGCACGGGAGGGATTTCTTTATCAATGCTATATTATCATGCATCACTGAGTAACAAAGGCTATATTATTTATTTGAATATACTAGAGATCGCCTGGCAGTCGTTTTTTAAAGTATTGTCTTGCTTTATTTATTGACCAGCATAATTTATACAATCATCAATAGACTTTTGCACTATGACAAGTCAGAACATATAATAGACCCCTATAGTTTACTATACTATTTTACCTACTACTTTATATACCAAAAACATATTGTTCAAAAATTTAAGCATTCCAAATGTAATGTTAAATGCGTCATATTTATTTAGAAAGGAGTGAGTAAGAAGAATATTCTTCATGTATTATAATGCATGAAAATACGAAATATTTGTAACAATAAGTCACTAAAGGTGAAAAATAACGATCTGTTAAATATTTAAAAAAAATGTTAAAGCTGTTTGAGCACCCCGAAAGGACCACACGAAAGTTTTTATTTCTACCTTAAAACCCGCCAAAAATATTATAGAAAAAGAAAACTGTAAACACTAGTTTTAAAGAACACATCGATATCTTAAAAAAGTGTCCCATACCATATGTTTAATTATATTAGTATAGTTGTGTCACTGTAGGTAACTGCTTTTTATGTTTGAATAGTTGATAGAAACATGAGTAGAAACTAGACCACGTCATTAGCCTCTTCGCATGAATCCTTATAGGTACAAATAAATCACATCGTATTTAGGGCTGCCTTATTACTTATGGATTTCTTTGTGAGCCAGATCATTAAACATTATTGTTTATATTGGGCGACGATTATTGAATTATCAAAACACTATCCTGCATGGTATTAATTGCATATCGCACACCGTGTGCAACAACGCCATAAATGCTAAAATTGGTAAACTGAGTTCTTGATCACAAATGATGTCAAACATGCGTCTTGACCCGGTGCAGCAATATCAAAAATGTAACTCTTAAAATGACCCATTGAAATGTCGTTGTGATTTTGACGGGTTTTTGTAAACGCTATTGCGAGAACGTTCTAATTGGTCAGTTGCCCGCTGACAGTGTGGTACAGGAACAACAACGTCATAAAGGTAATTATGCCAAATATTTCATACAATTTTGCGGTAAGAATGACATAAGTATACAGTTCTGACTTTGTGGTTCTATTTTCTATTACAAGCAGCAAGTGTTACTGTCCTTTATTACAATTATGTCATTATTGTCTCAGAAATGTACTAAATATAATCTATAAACCATTGCCATCATATATTAATGAGGTATCCAGATCTATTTTATTCTTAATTCTTCGTCCATTTCTCATTTAACATTATCGACAGATCCGAGTTCTCCTTCCTTTTTAAGCCCTCATGTTGGTGATTCAACAAAATACTCCGTTAGATATGCCGTCGAAAATTGAAACATCCGTGATACTCAAACTCAGGTACCTAAGGTATAAGATTTTCTAATTCAGAATAATTTATATTTATTTGCTTTGTGTTATTGTAAAAATTTTACGTAATTTAATTAATTTCTTAAAACTTATTTTAGCCTATTAGTGTTTTATACGGTAAAAACTCATCTGGACATGACTTTTCAGGAACTGATGATAATGGGCAATACGTGCCTAAACCATCAACTAGCTCGGATATTAGTAGCAGCTCAGAAAGTTCTTTGTCATCAGAAACTATAAACCACGAAACGATAAACCCTCTAAATATTAATCAAGAGGCCAGACTATCGACCATGAAAGTTGTAAAATATTGCCAAAACGTTGAAAAAATCTGGTTAGAATAATGGAGTCGACGTGTTCAGATAAAGAACTAAGCTATTTGATGCTTATTAGCAGCTAGGCGACTTACAAAGAGATTATCTGGGATCTTGTGTGAGACTGATATCGTAACGTAAAATAAAAGGAATAATTTTATAATGAAGGAAGTGAAATAAGAGTTTGCAAATTATTTTTACGAATACTTTGGGTATCACTGAGAGAATGTTACGTACAGTTATAGAATGCAAGCATGGAGATGAAGGCGGCAATATTATGAAAAATGATGGGAGAGGAAGACACGGCAAAGAAATCAGATTAGAGGATAAAATATAGCAATCTGTGAGAGATCACATTAACTCGATCCCAAAGATAGAGAGCCATTATTTAAGAGCAAATACTAGTAGACTATTCGTAGAGGGAGATTTAACTATAGCAGAAATGCATAGAAATTACAAGACAAAACGTCAGTAAGAAAAGAAACCTGAAGCGTGTTATGATGCTTATGCTCGAATTTTTAACACAGAATGCAATATTGGATTTTTTATTATCATTATCAAAAAAATATACCTGCGATGATTTTAAAGCCTATAAAAATGCATCGGTCGAAGAGAAAGCAAAATTGAAAAATTACAAAATTAATTAATGATATTAAACTGATATTAAACTGATATTAAACTGATATTAAACTTATTAGATTTATGAAGTGCTGTGATATTTATGGACTATTTAGTATAAATACTATGTACAAGATTGATAGTTGGAATGAGGTAAACATGATCGAGCAAACCAGGACATTGCGAAAATATACTACCCGACCAAAGAACGATATAAATCTAGGTTAGGCAGGTTTTAAATATACTTTTTCAAGTAGATACTTTTAATAATACTGATTAAAACCTGATTAAATTAAACCTGCTTATACGTCTAATATACCGATAAGTGATAGAAAAAAACAAGAGAATTGGTTGAAAAAATATTGTGCCTCGCTATTATGAACATTTTATAACCAGCTTTAGTTTGGTTATTCTGATTTTTAAGATTGTTTTTAATCAAAGCTATGATTATTAAATGTTAGAGTAATAAAATACTAAGTACAACGACAAAACCATTCAGGTTTTTTTACGATAACATCCACATACTACATGTTATGGTAAAAACAACCTTTGATTGTTTTTTTACAATTTTATTTCTAGGCTGTTAATTCCTCAAAAAGGTCTGATTACGGATACTTAAGTTTAAGAAATTTATCATAATTTTTAGATTTCTATATGCCATTTATTTTATTCATAATGTACATTATTTTTACTCATAAATAAAGTTAATTGGAAGTGTTATTTATAAGTTTCGAGTGTTAATGTTTTGTTTAGTTCCACTTTTAATTCAACTTTCTGCGCAACAACGTCATAAATGTAGGTATCGTGATTAAAAACAATAAATATGTGCCACCTACATTTTTATTTTATTTCTGAAACAACTTTTAAAATACAGAATATGTAGATCATCGATATATAATAGGATTATAAATACTTAACTTTAATCAAACAACAAGTTTAAAATCGATCTCCTGAAAAAAACGTCATTTGTTACTTATGACGTTGTTGCACCCAGTGTACGATATCGTTTAAAGATTCAAGAGTTCTTTTCAACACGGTACAACGGAGCCTATGTTGCTCTATGTTCTAAATCCGTTAAATAGTAGTAGATAACGGATTTAAAAGCAAATAAATTATATTTTTTGTAAAACATCATGAAATATTATAAAACACAATAGAGATCTAACTTTAAATGATCAAGATTCGATTTCCAACTAATCCTCCTTATCAATGACCGATAAGGATTTATTAGCATAGTTTTGCACTTGCACTGTGATTGCACACGAATTTAATGGCATATTGCGAGAAAATGGCACTTAAATAATTATATTTTCACATAATTTTATATTTTCACACCAGCATTTATTTTTTTAATGTTGTTTATTCTTATACCACCCTAAATCAAATATAATATCATACCACATAATATAACGATAATATTTCTTGGTGTTTTCAGAGATTTGGTAGAGGACGTAATTCGGGAAACCCTTATACAAGTTATAGAGTCTGGAAGATGGGATGCAATCAAAAAGACAATCGAAGTTCTAAAAGAAAAAGACAGTGACCTGGTGGCGCTGAAGCATTCTAACGAGAAACTTAAAATGTAAGTGATTAGGTCATCAATATTTTCAGTGCATTTCAGCCTTTTGCCTGAGGTTTCAACCAGGTTAGAGTGTCACAGGCTAACACTGCCTGATCCAGCTAGTATAATAATTCCCGTACATATATAATTATATATGATATCGCATTCCAAATATTTGAAATTCTTCGAAAATTCGAATTTCTCTACTTTAGTATGTATGTGTTTTACATATAAACCTTCCTCTTGAATCACTCACTATATTGATGAAAATTCGTTCCATAGTTTGAAAGATCTAAGCATACAAGAACGGGAAGTGACTTCATTTCATACTATATAAAGATTTCAATGAAAACGAAAGTTTAAAAGTAAATAGGTTTTTTTTCTGGGTGTAAGGTCATGCCAGCCAGCTTAAGTGATACGACTAGTGTTACATGTTGTAGAATCTATCACTGCTATTGGGCAGATCGTTTCTATATTTGACAACTTCGACCTTTGAGATAAAATAGGCCAAGTCGCGATCTGAATATTGACCCCATACCAAGGAGACCGCATCTTCTTATCGATCAAAGCCACTACTAACTATGTTGACGAATTTTTGCAGACGTGAAATCAATGACATTTCATTCTTAAAAACATCACACAATTGCACCGTTTTTTAACCGACTTCCAGAACGAAAAAGAGGAGGTTCTCAATTCGTCTGTATTTTTTTTTATGTATGTTTGTTACGCGACAATTGTGGACTGATTTTCAAAATTATTTTTGTAATCGAAAGGGTATGCTCCCGAATTGGTCCCATTACCACCAATTCAGGATCTGATGATGGGATCCTAGAGAAATCGAGGGAAACCCTATTATTATTTTGAATGCTTTAATATCGAAAACATCGAAGATTTTGTTAATGAATAAAGACCAACCAGATGAATTACGTGCGCAAACTTATCAACAACTTATTAAAGCATTCAAAATAATAATATAATTGGAGATGTGCGTCCACTTTAGCTCGTTCAACATGTTTTACGCAATATGAAGACTGTTGCAGCTGCTGCGCTACATTCTACCATGCCTATCAAGCACCTATTTGGCTTGGCACCGACTTCAAACAGACTAGAAGGGACTATTGGTATTATAATGTTACCTGTTACATTGAGGGTACTTATTATAGTTTTTTACTTAGATTTGTAATTATTTTTTAATTTTTAGTGCTCTTTGTCGGTGTTGTTTGAAGTCGGTTCAACTTTTTTTTAAAAGGGTTTATTATGTAATGAGATACAGTAGTTTTCCTAAATAAACCTTTTTATTGTAGGACCGAAGAAGGGATTCAGCTAGAATTGGAACTAAAAAGAAACCAATGGAACAAGGATCTACGAGATGCTGATTGTAAAGTAGCTGTTCTTCGAGACAAAATGAGTGTTCGTATATTATAAAACAACACAGCTCTGTTCACTACCTCTGTCCCCACCCTCCCTCCATCACCTCTCTGTCTTCCTTTCTTTAGACTTCTTCCCAAGGATCAAGGCTTGTACCTATTACTACGAAAATAAAATGCAAGGTACTCTTGTAAAGGTCAAAGAATATCTACTGACTACCTTAAAGCTAAAGACAGCAATTGTATTTTATTAAAAAATATTGTAAATTTTTAAATTAAAACAGCAAGTTTGCATTACCTATAACAACTCATTCTTCGATACACAAGTGTAATAGCATAATTAAAATAATTACAGGGGGCAGACGAGCAGACGGGTCACCTGATGGAAAGTGACCATCGCCACCCATGAACGTCTGCAACTCAGGAGTCACAAATGCGTTACCGGCCTTTTAGTAAGGAGTACGCTCTTTGTTTTGTCCCATTTAAAAAAGCCAGGTCTCGTGAGACGCAACACAGTCTTATAATCAACGTTTCTAATTGATGATGAGATAAACTAATTACATTTTATGGTGGCCTTTGTCAGTATTATATACCTTAGTGTCTTTACTAGTCTTTAGTAAGAAGAAAAACTTATTCATCCCACTGCGTCCTGAAAGTCCTGATCACGAAATGTCCTTATTTAACATAGCTTTAACGAGAATATGCACGCAACATTGTATAACTGACCAGACACTGACCTGGCTGTATTTGTTATTGTTAAACCCGTTTATCTAACAAAAAGATCTTATATTTTTTGGGCCATTTCACGCGCTGTCGGTGGCGTTCTTTTTTTTATGGAATAGGGGACAGACGAGCAGATGGGTCACCTGATGGAAAATGACCATCGCCGCCCATGGACGTCTGCAACTCAGGCGTCACTAACGCGTTGCGAGCCTTATAGGAAGGAGTACGCTCTTTTCTTGAAGGTTTTGAAGGTCGTATCGGTCCGGAAATAGCGCAAACGATAACCCGTTCCACAGATTGGTTGTGCGGGGACAAAAAGTGTCTCGAAAAGTGCACAGTAGTAGAGCGCCAACTATCCAGGTGATGAGGATGAAAATTTTGCCGTGTGGAACGATGGCGAAAAGTTCAACAATTCCTCGGACCACTAAAAACTCATAAAGTGCTTCACCGATTGAGATAAAACGTTGACAGGATATACTGCAAAGATTGTTTTCATCCATTTTTCGCTTTAATTTTCTTTCTTATTTCTCATCAGTGCAACCTAACCTATTATATAAAAAAAGATGTATTACAAGAGATGAAGCCTATACAATTTCTAAATTAAAATAGCCTATGTTACTGCTCCAGGACGACTTTTTAAATGCGAACACCCGGTTTTGTTATGCGGAGAAGTGGTTATTTGCCCGCTTCGAGTCATTGGAATTACAGCACAATAAGCCCCGTGCCCCAAAACCGCGTAACGACCACGAAGATCGCGTTCACACCGAATTGCTACACGCCTATGAATTACAAATCAAAGTACTGTAAGATTCTTTTCCATTATAACTTGTGATAGACGTTCTAGACACATAGGTTAAATTACTTATATTGACGATTAAAATGTTCTTCCAGGAACGTGAGGAATGTTTGGAATATTGGCGCCAACGTTATGATACCGATACAGTGGCAATGACTATCACAGTTCAAAAGAAATGTGAAGAACTAAAACTTGCAACTGTTAAGCGCATGGAGTTACAGAAGTTGGTAAGCATCTTAAAACTAAGAGCCCAGATTCTCAATAAACACGCTTTGCAAAAGAACAAGTTTTTTCAAATAAAATTTAAAAAAAAGAAATAAATTAGAATAAATTATATAATAATAATAATAATTAAAATCCCGGTTATCAAATTGGACATCGTTAATAGTAATCGACTATATCCATAATGGTAGTGAAAAATATAGCAATCTTTGGACTTCTTATTATTGATTACATCAGGGGATTGAGAAAATACTTAACACAAGCTATAATGACAAAATATAAAACCGCAGAGGTATATATTGTTCATAGTAATACAACATAAGAGTCTGATCCTTGACCTTCATGTCATTGTGATATCTCAGAGTAATACGTCATCAAACTTTTTTATACTCATCCCAAAAGAAAATGAGAAGAAGCAATCGATATATTTTGTACAGTGAAATTGGCCTACTCAAAACAAAGTTTATTGTTTCAGTACGACTTGCATGAAGGTGAAATGCGTGGTTGGCTGAATTTTAAACGAGAGCGTGCCGCTCGCCTAGCACGAGAAGAACATCAACGGCTATCCGCTATACGTATACAAGCTTGGTGGCGAGGTGTCCTAGTGCGAAAGGCTCTTGGACAATTCAAGTATCTACGACAGACAAAAAAACAACCCGGAAAGGGCAAAAAGAAATAACACGTGAAAATTTAATGAATAAAAATTATACTATATAAATGTTTTTTTTTTTGTGTTCAAAAGACAGTTCACCGTTTGAAACTGATCGGGTCTTGTTGTTAACTGCACTGCACTCGCGTCTTGTAGGGATGAGTTTGATCCTACCAGAAACATTTCCATGGAAAATGTTGCCAAAATGAGACCATATGGCTTGCACTGTCAAATAGTTATCAGATCTCATGTAGACCCAAGTTTCTAACACTACACGACCTAACTCTTGAAGCCCTAACTACACAAACTCTACACCTTAGTCAAAATATGTGGCTTGGCCTCTTTGCTACCGTCACATGGGCATAAGGTGAAAAATTTATTGACTGTTCATTACTTTTCTGTTATACAATAGTCCTTGCAGCAACAAAACGGACACTTTTTGTAAGTTACTTATCACTTCAATAGCCTTTAACAGTCCACTGCTGGACATAAGCCTCTCCTTAGAAAGGAGGTTTTGGCCTACTATACCACGCTAGCCAGACGGGTTGGTATAGGGATTGTGTGGAGGTCGACGCGGGGGCTGGTCGCTTTCGCGATGCGATTACGCATGTATGCGATGCGGCCATGCCCCGCATTCGAGGTCGTCGGCCTCCAAGGAAGGAGGTCTACTGGTGGTCCCAGGAGCTGGCGGACCTCCGTGCGGCCTGTACACGTGCCCGGAGGTCCTACACGCGCAGTCGGCGGCGTCACCGTGGAGACGGTGAGGAGGACCGGCTTCATGAGGAGTACCGACGGGCGCGGAAAACTCTGAAGCTGGCCATTAGCCGCGCCACAGAAGAAAAGAGACAGGAGATGCTGGAGGGTCTTAATCGTGACCCCTGGGGTCGCCCTTACCGCGCGGTGCGACAAAAGCTCCGCGCGTCGGGCCCCCCCCTTACGGAGACTCTCCAGCCCAGCTTCCTGCGAGAAGTGGTTGAGGGCCTTTTCCCACAACGAGCGGAACACACTCCCCCGGCGATGGCCTCCTTGGCCGGAGACGACGGGGAGCACGGGGAGGATAATGTTCCGCCCGTCCGGGATTCGGAGGTAGGGGCGGCTGTTCTACGGATCCGTTCCAAGAACACCGCCCCTGGGCCAGACGTGGTACCGGCCCGAGTGCTGGCCCTGGCCCTCAACCACATGGCAGACCGCCTCGGGGAGGTGTTCGACGCTAGCTTGGCGTCGGGACGCTTCCCTGAGTGCTGGAAGAGCGGGAAGCTGGTCCTATTGAGGAAGCCGGGACGGCCTGCCGATTCGGTCGCGGCCTATAGGCCCATCGTGCTGCTGGACGAGGCGGGCAAATTGTTTGAGAGGGTTCTTTCTGCCCGCATCGTCCAGCACCTCTGCGAGGTGGGCCCCGATCTGTCGGACGCCCAATTTGGTTTTCGGGCGGGGCGTTCGACAGTCGACGCCGTGTTGCGCCTGAGGGCCGTGACCGAAGAGGCCGTGAGCTGTGGCGGCGTGCTGTTGGCGGTGTCATTAGACATCGCCAACGCATTCAATAGTCTGCCATTCAGCTGCATCAGGAAAGAACTCCACTATCATGGGGTGCCAAAGTACCTGAGGCGGCTAGTGGCAGACTATTTAGAGGAGCGTACCGTCGTGTACGAGGACCGAGAAGGTAATCTGAGGTGTCGGCCCATGTCCCCCCCCGGATTTCCCCCCCGGGCTGGGTGTAATCTGTTATGCAGACGATACCCTGGTGACAGCCCGGGGGGCAAACTTCCAAGAGGCGGCGCGCCTGGCCACAGGGGGAGTCTCCCTGGTGGTCGGGCGCATTGAGGCGCTGGGCTTACGGGTGGCCCTAGATAAGACGGAGGCCCTGTTATTTCATGGGCCCCGTCGTGGTCCACCCCCTGGCGCCTCAATCGTGGTCAACTCGGTCCTCGTACCGGTTCGGGCCCAGATGAAATATCTGGGCCTGATCCTCGACGGGAGGTGGCTCTTCGACGAGCACTTCCGACAGCTTGCTCCAAAGCTGGTCGGCGCTGCGTCTGCCCTAGGGCGACTTTTGCCCAATATGGGTGGACCCAGCGTCGCGACAAGACGGCTGTACACGGGGGTTGTCCGGTCAATGGCACTGTACGGTGCACCGGTGTGGGCGGCGGCTCTGACCGCCCAGAATAGGGTACGCCTCTGGCTCCCTCAGAGGGTAATGGCGGTCAGAGCCATACGCGGTTAACGCACCGTTTCGACGGAGGTGGCATGCGCGTTGGCCGGAACTCCCCCGTGGGATTTGGAGGCGGAAGTGCTCGCCGAAGTTTATCGGCGAGTGGCTGACTCCCGGGCGGAGAGCGGATTTCGCCCTCCGCCCGAGGATGTGCGCGAGTGGCGCGAAGCCGCTCGCCGAGCCACGATGGCTCGTTGGTCGTGCCGGCTGGAGACTCCACGCGCTGGCTTCGCCGCCGTGGAGGCTCTCCAGCCGGTCATCGCCGAGTGGGCAGGGCGGCAGCACGGGACCCTTTCCTTCCGGCTGACGCAGGTGCTTTCCGGGCACGGTTGCTTCGGAAAGTACCTGCACTCGGTCGCTAGGAGGGAACTGAGTCCCGCCTGCTACCACTGCGAGGAGGCACTGCAGTGAGGACTCGGCCCAGCACACGCTGGCGGTCTGCCCCGCATGGGCGGCGCAGCGCCGGGCCCTCACTGCAGTCATCGGAGTGGATCTCTCGCTACCGGCCGTAGTACGCTCCATGGCCGGTAGCGACAGTTGTTTTACCGCGGTCGCAACCTTCTGCGAGGTAGTAATCTCGCGGAAGGAGGCGGCGGAGAGGGCCCGGGAGGACGACCTCCACTCGGACCCGATCCGCCGCCGGCGAACCGGGCGGCGGAGGCCCGCCTATCACAGCCTCATGCCGCCCTGAGTGTGGCCGCGGGTGGACGGGGTGGGTTTCCCCTCCACCCGCATTAGTTTGGCCAGCCGCGAGGGGGCGGCTTCCGCGTGTGCCGGACGTCGCCTAAAGAGAGGAAAATATATTGAGACGGAGCCCGCACCAGGAGCGGGCTGGTGCTAGGAGGGGTCCGGATGTCTTAACAACAGCTGTTCCCGGATCCCTCCTGTTACAGGCGCAGAGTGGCACACCGTGTGGTTTTAGTCGGTCCGAGTCCGACACACCACCCCGCCGCAAACCCCGGAGGGGTGACGGTCCGAGGGGATTTCCACACGTTAAAAAAAAAAAAAAAAAAAAGGGATTGTGTCAAGTTTTCCTTCTCTCTGCAATGCTGTTGTTCTGTGTAATTTTTTCCTTTAGTCGGCTCTTACGACACCCATTCGATGAATAGGGGTGGTAACACACTGTATTCTTAATCCGTCAAAACACGGACCAATAGTAGGACAATATGTTATTTATGTATATATTTATTGAGCTTTCCTGCAAACATATTGCATAAGGCGGACTTAATGCCTCAGGCATTTTCGTCCACTCAAACCTTTGGGTGTTGCGAAACTGTGTGTGGCAGGTGTATATTTAGGACAGGTAAACATAAGACTGAATGAAGAAATATTATAAAGGCAGAAGAGAAAAAATCCTACAGATATATAAGTACTAGGTATACATTCATATAGTTTATACATATAAATATCATTATAAATATCAAAATATAATATATATATAACTAGCTGACCCGCGCAACTTCGTCTGCGTCTCTCAATAGTAATAAATTTTCTCCGTTTTTGAAACATTCTTCATTGGTGCTCCGCTCCTATTGGTCTTAGCGTGATGATATATAGCCTATAGCCTTCCTCGATAAATGGGCTATCTAACACTGAAAGAATTTTTCAAATCGGACCAGTAGTTCCTGAGATTAGCGCGTTCAAACAAACAAACAAACAAACAAACTCTTCAGCTTTATAATATTAGTATAGATACGAAGATAATAAATTTACTCTTAAGGTTTTATCTGATGACTCCGTCAACAAGTCTCTATAGAGCTTTCGTACCTTTTATAAGCTTAAAAGTGTATCGGTTAGTGGACATCCTGATTTCTAGTGGGAGTGTGTTCCTCAGGATTGCAGCTTGAACAGGGAA